>OV702296.1:297779525-300279525 GCA_916181665.1 Avena sativa
TCTTGGGCCATGACAATGCCATCAAGCTCTTGCTGCAGTTCCTTGCTTAAATTTGAAATCTATATTTTTAAGGAAATAAAATTTAAAATAATATCAGTTCTGGATCGATTATCTATAGCAATAATGTATTCTACAGCCAAGTCTATCTGCATGTTCATCGATAGTCTCTCCATTGAAATTTGGACCAAATTCAGATGTATTGATTATTTCTTGAAGGCAAGCTTGAAATACGTAATGTTGTGATGAGATTCCCAACTTTCTAGCATATCCACATATAGTATCTAATAAAAGATTCCCAACTTCTTATTGTCTCGTTAATGTTTTTTTCTGTAATTTTGCCAGCTGCAACTTCTTAAACTTTGCTCGGAATCGACAATGTCTCGAATGCAAAGAAGATGGACCGAAGAAGATTCAATCAGACACCACTGAAATGAAAATGGGAGATTGGATCTGTCCACAGTAATTATCTAGTCCTATATATGGTTTCTCCTAGAGTTTTAGCACTGTTCTATTTTCTTTAACCATTTGAATGTGCTTTCAGGTGTAACTTTATGAACTTCTCTCGCAACAAGATGTGTTTTAAATGTGAAGGGCATCGGCCAAAGAGGCAGCTGAACCCTGGAGAGTGGGAATGCCCCTCGTATGTGACCAACACTGGCCCCCTTTGTGACTCTTCCCTGCTTGCAAACTAATCATAAATCATCTCATTTTATAGGTGTGACTTTGTGAACTTCCGGCGCAACCAGGAGTGCAAGAAGTGCAGCCACGACCGTCCTGAAGATGATACCCATGATAGTAAGCTCGGGTATGATGTATGGAGAAACACCAAGGGAGCTGACAAGGCCAGAAGCTTTGACGCCCAGGAAGATGACGATGGCGATGAAGAGGTGCTCCCATACAGAACGGAGCGCAGGCATGTAGAGAGCAGAAGGGCGCCACCCGCCCAGAGGGGGTTCGCTGGCAGGAGTAGGAGGGGTGATGATGGAGACGACTTCTTGCCATATGAAGGGGAGCGCAGACATGTATCAAGCAGAAGGGAGGCACCAGCCCGGAAGGGATTCAGGAGAGATGACGATGATGACGTCGAGTTCGACGTCGTGCCAGGTGAAGGGGAGCGCAGGCATGCATCAAACAGAAGGGCGGGACCAGCTCGGAGGGAATTCAGAAAGGATGATGGCAGCGAAGACGATGTCTTGCCGTACGAAGGGGCGCGTAAGCATGTAGCGAGCAAGAGGGCGAGCCCATCACCAAGGAGATTCACTGTTGCTAGAGGCCGTTGAGAATATGTGGTGGCCAAAAATAGGCCTTGATTTTTTTGCTTGTAGTGGAGACTGTATTGCGTGTATACTTTAGGTCACTCACGAAATAATAATGGTTGAAAATTTTGAGGATAATATTGGCATATTCATGTCCTCTGCTGATGTATGAATATTGCCCCAGGGTGCGAGAAAAGGTAGGTCACTCTTTGTCTACCATTTGAGTTCAGTGGATATATTCAGATTTAGGAACAGACTGATATGTGTTAGACACAAACGCATACAGTCTAAATTTCGACGGAGATAATAACAAAGAAAATAGAAGAACGAGACAGACAAAGCAAATTCAGAAAGAAATTTACGATAGCATCTTAAAAACTGATTGCTCCATCAAGAAAACCTGGACGTCACTAATCCTTGAGTCGAACACACCCAGTCTGAAATAGCAAAAAAGAGTTGTGTGTCTGTCAGACAACCTCTGGGCCACCCTGCACCAGGGTTAGCTGGGCAGGAACGATCATCTACAGCCGTCGGATTGCTCCATCAAGAGAACCCTAGCCGTTAATCACGCTCTGGCCCAGAGGTCAGAATGCATCAACCAGACTGAAGTGCTTGCCTCCTTATTAGTAAAGGATGCAGCGGTACGATCCTATAGAACAGATCCTGTTCAAGTAAGGTCGTGCTGGTGTAGCTCAGTCTCCGCCTTATAAACCGGTCCGGATGTTACTCAACTGGCGAGGTGGGACTAATGTTCCGCACCCGACGCCTCTACGGTCATGGCCCGTGTCGTTGGACTTGAAGAACAGAAACGGCCCATCGGATAACTCGTGACGAAACCTTGTCCTTCGGAGCCCAATCAGATAGCCGTCGTCGTCGCCAGTTCGCGTTTCGGGGCACCAGGTCCATGGCCTTCTCCTCTTTCACGTGGTCGTTCCGCCGCCGAAGCAACAAGCAAGCAGCAGCGAAGACGGCCCAAGCAAACTCGCCGCCCCCGCCGCCGCGGAGGAGGAGGAGGAGCTCGGCGTGACGCCGCTGCTCCGCGATTTCCTCCGGACGCTCTCCTCGTACGCTCTCCGGCTCAACCAAGGCATTCCGCTCCCCCGCTCGGTCCGTATCTGTTTCTGACTGTGCTTTGAAGGCAGGTGGCTCCACTGAGGCGGTGGGCGTCGAGCTCCCGGACTGGCAGCAGCGGCACACCGTCCTCGTGCTCGCCAGAGCCAAGGTAGGTTTTCCATCTCGTGTCGCGTGGCCATTTCTTTTTCTCCGGCTCTGAACCCACGCCACATGAAGGATAAGAAGTTCTGAACATTATAAATCTTACCTAAGCTCTTTACCCTGTTTTGTTTTCTCCTATGTTTAAGTGCATACTGTGCAAATCGAAGATCGTAGTTAGCTTCATCGTGTTGATACCACTGCAATACCGTACTGGTCGATGTGTAGAAATTTGCCCCCACGATTCAAAGTCGACGCAAACTAACTTGAGAATTGCTTTGAATTTGTAGATATTCAGCGAGGAATTGTAGTCCATGTTGTGCCTAGCCGTCGCCCATAATGTTATTCGGTGTAACACATAAGGGACATTGTCTGTACTTGTACATAAACGTTCAGCAAATTGGGTTTAGGTTTTTTATAAAAGATCATGTCAAGTGCAACCTCTGTATGCCAAAGTTCTTTTAGACCTCAGCTTTGATTTGCCACATCTTTGTAAAACCGAATTTCATCTAAAGAAATAAAATATGCTAATTGTGAGTACCTCTGTTTCGATACATTCAGCAAAAAGGGATATTGGTGTTTAAAGGTCATCATGTTAACTGTCTCTGTTTGCTCAAGTCTTTGTTGAGGTGTAACTCCACTAGATTTAGCTATAATACTAGTCCTGTTGGTTCCATAATTTTTCTTGAACATCATCAATCTCAATGAAGCAACTGGTATCATGGATTCTTGGAGCCATGAAGACTTCTCATTGCAACAATTCACTAACTTTTACTGCCTGAAAGACTACATCGAGTAGGTTTATAGAGAACCTGGAACAGGAATTTACCATTCTTAGTTCGTCCTGAAGATGTATATTCACTATGTTGTGCAGGATTGAAGGATGAACTACCGAAGCTACCTTGTAGTGCAATCTTGACATGCAACAATTGTGCCAACACAATGCTGGACTTCCATAATTCAGGCTAGCATAATTGACAATCCTGTATGATGGTAGATCGAAATGTCAAACGCGCAGTCGTCAGATAGACTTTAGCTTTAGCTTTTATAGGATGGTCCCATTTTCTCTTACCATGGGTCATTGACAGAATCAGCAATTTTGAAAACATGCCATGTTCTTGCAGGTACGAGCTATGTGCCATACAAAAAGAAAAGGTAAGAAGGATAGAGACAGAAAACGGGAAGCCCAAAGATGCGATTACTGTTTGAGGTGGAGATGCAACAATCGAGGTGCAGTAGAGAATCTCAAACATTATCAGATGATCCAGAACATCGTGGTTCTTAGTTAGTGTAAGAAACTACAATCCATGCTCTGAAAATTGCTCTGACTTTTTGCCAGCTTATTCCAATCCCACTTTTGATATGTGAACAACAACAGGTTTACAGATATGGAACCTACGGAAGGTCGCTTGATATCACTAGGTTTAGTAACTATATTGAACTGCGTAGAGAACTGGGATACCTATTTGGTCTTGAGGGCCAGTTGGAAGACTCTCTGAGATCAGGCTGACAGCTTGTATTTGTCGACCGGGAGGACAATGTCTGGCTGGCAGTAAGTTCTGTAAGCATCCTCCTAATGATGTTTTGTTACTCAAAGGTGTTCCTTACAGTGCTGACATGCCTTCGCACGTGCAAGGGAATTCGTGAACAGAATGTTCTGCATAAAGATCCTCTCCCGGCAGGAGGTTCAGCAGATGAGCAAGCAGCAGCGCCTCGAGCTCCTGAGCTAGGCCCCCGGGGAAGAGGCTAGGTAATAGCAGGTGAGACGACTACATTAGCAGGCCGGTGTCGAGGAGCCTGAGCACCAGGATCGTGCCTGTCGGTTTGGTCGAAGTCTAGTTCTGACTTCTGAAGAGAGGTTGTTCGCAGCTTAAGGCGCCGCAGCATCCCCTCCGCTAGTTTTTTGAGACCTGGAACTGGAAGCACATAGATCATGCCTTAGCCTTTTAAGTTGATGTACCATCCAATAATCCTGAACTGTGACCTCTACCAGATTGTCTTAGGTTCAGGACAGAAATTGCAACCTTGCCATAAGGATTAAATGTTACCCAAAAAGTCATTGTAATTAATTTTAGCATCATGGTTATAGGCAATTCAGCAGTGATTCTGTGGTTGGTTACTCTATATGAACATGGCCCTTGCCTTTTGGGTGCAATAAAAACAAGATCAATACAACTATTTGCGTGATAAACATTGTGTGCCAAATAGGCATATCTAAATTGTTTTCTTGCCATATGGATATATGTATCAGACACAGAAGCGGAGAGGCCGAAACCTGTTGGAGATAACAACGAAAATAGAAGGAGGTGACGCATGCCAGAGACAGACAAAGGAAGCTCACAAGGAAATTTACACTAGTATATTAAAACTGATGCTGCAAAAGCTAAACCTCGATATCATACAGTTTACAAAGAAAACAGGAAGAAACCAGTAGGTGGAACTGTGAGTCCAAAGTCCTCTTCTGGTATCCTCTGCATTCAGCCTTATTCCGTGAGACTCCAACACACATGACACTTCATACTTTGCTTGTTAACACCAAAAGACAGTGGAGACCACTAGACCTAAATGATTCGAGTCACGGCGCCTATGAAGTCAGGCATCAGTCCGAAAACCACATTCAGATCGCCTCCCTGATGATGAGGTTGATGCCGAACGACGCCGTGCAGAGGATCAGCCCGATGATCGCCAGGAAGTTGAGCCCCCTGTAGCGTTCACCAAAAGGAGAAAAAGGAAATCAGACAAATATAGAAAACAACCTCGGCAAAAAAAACAAGTCTCATCAGAGAAAAACGAACTGATATTACGCAGAAGCGGGCGTCATAAGCCGCAAACTTAGTTCCAGGTCATTCCTTTTCCATACTCAAATCCAGAGCTCACGGCTTTGCTAGGGTGATCATTTTATAAACTGAGGTGGTTGACATAGGACAGAGGCTTAGGTAGGATTGCGGCTTTACAAGTATGTCAAGTGCTGACAGCCGCATGGCTTCTGGCCTACTCTATATCCAATTATTCAATGACCTTATGATGCAATGTGCAGGAAACCCCACATTAACTACCAACCAAGGTCTTCACCTACCGCAGTGAGCGACCTATGTCAATTGGGACAAGGATGTGCAGGCAAGTTGCAGCTGGGGTCCTATGATGTATGATCTGATGGGGCCTCAAGCCAAAACTAAGATTGAAGAACTAAAGATAAAGGGACGTCTATGTATTCAGGAGGTTGAAGAATCGCATCAAAGCTACTCCGCGTTGTCGGTGCCATTGATGCTCGGTGAGCATCAATGAAGCCGCTCGCACCTTTAACATGTTCAGTTAATTAATGGAGCACCACGTTGAGCACTGTCTACCCACTCTCACTGCATTAATGAGTTGAGTGTTTGGTTGACTAATACGGAGTACTAGTCCTAGAATCAAAGGCGTGGGTCATATGTTTGCAGGACTTATAAAGTCCCAAGAAACTACTACTACTTGATCATACTATAAATCATCAAGTGGATATCTACTGCTTCACAACCACACAGATTTGGATGTCATTGTCAGCTAAGCAAATTATGTGCATATGGACCAGTTGGGAGGAAGCAGACAGCAACATGGGTTGTTCATTCATTGCTGCTAAGCAAAGCATCCAATCCATCCATACCCGAGCTTGAGGCGGTTGTCCGGGACGCCGGTGGCGTATCCCTTGAAGTAGAAGAACCTGGCGAGCGTGTAGAGGACTCCCAGCGCGGCGGCGATGACCGGGTGCTGCAGGCCTCCGACGAGCACCGTGACGAAGAACAGCGGCATCATCTCGAGCGAGTTCTGGTGCCCCCTCTGCATCATTTTCCACAACACGAATTCACAGGAATAAACTACTGTTCCTCGCAGATAGATAGCACAAGGACTGAGATCAGCATACAGAGATAGGAAAAAAGCAGCAGGCGGACCTGGACGCAGTTGAAGAGCTTGGCATCCTTGTTCTCCGACTCGATGGCGTACAGGGTGGGGTAGAACACCTTGTACCTGAACAAAACAGCAGCACAACAGACTCGCTTCAGATAAGATTTCCGCACAAGACAACAAAATCGGGAAGCGGGATTAAGGGGATTCGGCGCGGGGGGCACGTACTTCCGGCGGGCCTTGCCGACCTGGAAGCTCATCCAGAAGTTGAGGAAGGCGTAGGCCACCACCGTGAGCACCACGTAGCCGTACTCCTTGGTCAGCTCCATCGACACCGCCATCTCTTCTCCCCCCTTCGTCTACCTTGGTTTTCCTGGATTCGTTTTCCTTTTTCTTCTCCCTTGGAAACGCCGTTGCCTGTTGTGCAGAGGATGGGTGGGGAGTGGAGGTCTATCTTATGGGAGGCCGGAAGGGTCTAGAAGTCCTGGGGCAAGTGTGCCTGCCCTCCGGCCCAAGAAAGCTTTGACCGATTCCATCGGGCCCAGCTCGGCCACGATACACCCATCCAATGGGCCAGCCTTACTTTTCTTTTTCTCGTTTTATCCCCCACTTCTTTTTTAAAGCTAAACCATATATTCCCAAATTAAAACAAGATACTCCATACTGAATTTCGAGATAGCACGGATTATTTTAATAAAATACATTATTATTAGCTTGATGAAAGAACATAGTCGTTCTTACTTGGAGAGTAGGCTACGGAAATTACTTGGAGAGAGTTGCAGAAGATCGTGCTCAAGTCAACTGGAGGCCTTGCCCCCCCCCAAAAAAAGTCAACGGGAGGCTTTGCGTCATGCCTGATGTGTTCCTGCCCCACGTCCGCTCAACACGGTTTCCCTTAAGAATCACCCCCAGATATCGACATCTCGCGGTGCTTTCAGATCTCGGTGGTTTCAGAGAACGCGAGAGCAGACAGAGAGGTCGAAGTCTTGGGCTGGATATCATGCACACACACAATGCCCAGCCATTCTTGTCTACACAGCTGGAAGGATTCACGACGGTTCTACCGAGTGTACGCCTCTGCTTTCCAACTTTCTAGAAAAGAGAAAAGGAGAAAAGAAATCGCGGAAGACAAGTAGTAATTCTTCGGAGTGTGAACAGCGATTTACGAGTTCGTGTAGCACTTACTAATGGCATTTCTAACCGATCTTCTAAAGTTTAATTAAAATGGTTTCTAATCGATCTTCTAAATTTAGAGAAGTAAATCATGTGATTACCGCAAAATTTGATCAAATTTACCCAAATTTAGGTCAATTCAAACCGAATTTAAAACCTGCTATTTTATTTACATTAATTTGTACATATTACATCCAAAAGTCGGTCGAATTTCACTAAATTCGACCGGATTTGAGCTAAACATAACCTAATCGTCCAAGTCAAAGGAGGAGGAGTCGATGTCGAGGTCGATGACCGTCGGCGCCGTCCATGGGCCCGCGGAGCTGCCGACGTCAGCCTTCCGCTTCGCCTCGGCGAATGCCTCCAGCAGTTGACGCTCCTCCTCGACAAGCTCTGGGTTGAGGTCGGTGAGAGCTGCCGCCATCGCTGCGTTACGGCGCTCTGCCTCGAGGCGCTCGCGGGCCTTCCGATCCTCCCTCCGCTCGCGGTCGGAGACGAAACGAAGACCGACCGGCTCCAGATTCGGCACCGGTATTCCTGCCCTGAGGGGGAATTTGAGCTCGCCGCAGTCGCGGCCGTGGAGCTCGACCTTCTCCGCGTCGTACTCGAACGCCGTCTGCTCCGTGGATTTGAAGCTCTCTATCCACACCTTCATATTCGTGTTCCGGTCGGTGATCTCGGCCACCCACGAGCCCCATGATCGATGTCGCACACCGTGATCGGCACCGACAGGTTGAGGGTGCCGGCGGACGGGGAACGGGAACGACGCGGGGCTGCAATGGCGTCGAGCGCTAGGTATGGGCGGCGGAGATGGCCGGCGAGAAGATCCGACCATCTGGGGGTGTGGGGGTGGTTGTGGTGACGGCTAGGGGTGTCGGTGGTCGCCGGCGGTGGAGGAAAGGTCGAGGTGGAGGCAGTGTGAACGCGCGGAGAAGAGGGAATCTTTTTCTCGGAGGTAGCCACGGACTTCTATATTTACTCCTCCGCGACACCGATGATTTTTTTTTGTCCACTAAAGCCTTGATGTGTTAGAGATGTCCTAACTGCTACACTGATTAGTCAATTTGCCCAATTTCCTGTTCATATTTGCGGAGAGGTAGTAGGTCGTATTACGAGCACGCAGCGTGCGAAAAGCGGGATAAGTCGTAGTTAGAAATGACCTGGGATCATGCAGTGCAGAACTGTAACCAGACGATCAGAGTGTGCTCCGGTCAGAATATATAAGCAGGTGGTCGGTCATCAGAAAGTGCTATCTGCTCAGCACGAGGATCAAACGAGTCACTGAAAATGGTTTACAACAAGTCGTAATCAGAGGCCGCGCTGAATATACATGGACTCCTTTCTCTTGAGCACACACAACATTCCGTCGAAGTCAACATGGCACGCACTGGATAGTCGTAGAAAACGAACACGATCACCTAATCATGAAGAATTAAGAACCAAGTCTGACACTCACGGAGTCTGAAAGAGTAATCAAGTGGAACAAGGAAAACATGAGGCAGGGCAGGCAGAGACATGGACCCTTTTCTCTTCAGAAAACACAAACACTCCGTCAGAGTCAACACACACAGCACACACCAGACAGTCGTCGTCTTATAACACCCATAGAAAAGAAACATCGGTCGCCTAATCAGGCAGCAGCTAGCACTAAAACCAATGGAGTCTCTCACACACACGAGATCTGGTAAAGAAGTGGAACATAGCGCCGGCAGGGCGGCAGGGCAGACGGCCGGTCAGGCGGCGTTCACCACCATCCTCATCCCGTAGTAGCAGTGGCCGTAGCGGGTGCAGATGAAGCGGTTGTCCCCCCTGGCGAGCGTCACGCTGTCGTTGCCGGAGGCGTACGTCCTCGACCCCGCCGGCGTCGTGCACCCGTTGTACCCGTCTTCGCTCACCGCCACCACGTTGTGCATCCACGTCATGTACCTGAACACTGGGAAAATGGCGAACCGTCGGTCAGAGACCTCCGGTGTGCAGCAACCAACGTCAGAATGCGAGGTACCAGAATGTGTATTATGTACTACCGAGGACGTCGCCGGCGTGGAACTGCTTCCCGTTGGGCCAGCTGGCGCTGCCCAGGGACCAGCCGCTGCCGTCCCCGACGGTGTAGGTGGCCGCGCTGGCTACGCCGCTGCAGCCGGCGATGCAGCAGCACGCCACGGCGAACGCCGCGGCAGCCACGACGGCGGCGCCCTGACTTGCAATGCCTCTTCCCCGACGAGCCATCTCGCTAGCAAATCCACCACACTTGCTACTTGCTAGCTATAGGGGGTTGGAACCTCGGAGGCGAAGGGGGAGAGAGATTTCTGTACTCGACTGGCGCAACACGATCTAGTGGGGGTGTAGTGTAGTGTGGCTGGAGGCTGCAGGGTATGACTATGACCATTGGCTTCAATGCGGGGGGCGCGTGAGAGTACAGTGCAATCAACGCTAGCTGTGGACAGGCGACGAGCACGAGCAGCGTGGCAGGAGCCTGCAGCGTATGACCATTGGCTTCAATGCGGGGGGCATAGGACGCGAGCCCGTGATCACATGGCCGGTCAGAAACACGTAGAGGGACAAGTGTATGTATCATGGCGCAATGCTAGACAAAAAAACCTGCACCTACTATATAGTAAAAATGTATAAAAAAAACTGCATTTCAAAATGTCAAGAAAAAATAACAAAAAAATCGTGTGTACATCCATACATCCTATATTCGCACACGAGTTTTGAAAGAAACAAACATTTTTTTTGGCTTGCGTAAAAAGACAAAATAATGTGACATTTTCGAGCATTGAAAATTGTCTTTTTTTACATAAGCCATACAAAAATTCGGCAAAACATTGTTTGCAAACATAAATATTTAGAAGTACAAGGGGGAATTTTATTCGTCATTTTTTGATATTTTGAAAATATATTATTTACACTACGGGTGCATCTACACCTATGAGACAAAAGGTGGATTTCTGTTCATAAATATATATCTATA
Organism: Avena sativa; assembly: GCA_916181665.1. NCBI lineage: Eukaryota > Viridiplantae > Streptophyta > Magnoliopsida > Poales > Poaceae > Avena > Avena sativa. Next base: position 297,790,017 of record OV702296.1, read on the forward strand.
CCGGTTACTTTTTTGATATAATATGCTCACCTCTGTCCGTTTCATAATACTTGTGGTGATTTTTATTCAAATTTGAACTACAATCACGACAAGAATCATGAACGGAGGAAGTATAACGATTCGGCATTGGTTGAGAGTCTTATATCGTTCTTAAAATCTCCTATTTACACCACATAGGGGAAATATTCACATGCTAGAAAGCACCTAGGTGCTTTCCATTTACCTCTAGTTTCAAGCACTTATTGCAACCATAATGCTAATATTAATATGCACTCTAGCAACTAATTTGAAATAAAAATCATGCTGATGATTGCCATGGTAAATTTAATGATCCTCTTAATACTTTAAAATGTTCTAAGTTACTCCCTCCGTTTGGGATTATAAGTCCCGCACGGATAACTAGGTTGCCAATTTGAACAACAAAATATAAATAGTATAACATAAAAATTATACCATTAGAAACTTTAGAGGTTATATTTTCTAATGGTATAACTTTTGTGATATATAAATTATATTTTTTTAGTCAAATTAACAACATAGGTATGCGCGTAGGACCTATAATACCGAATAGAAGGAGTACACTATTCATGTGGTTACATTATTGAGTTTACTTGAAGTGCTTGCAATTATTATGAAAGAGGAGGTGATAAGTGTATTTTTATTTAAAAAAACTAAAATATTGGAAGTACCGGACTGTTAGTATGCATTGGGATGCCTCTACTTGTTGTGTTTTATTCATATACACAATCTCAATGCATAGAAGAGTCACACTTGGATATTGCTTGTTTTATACTTTGAGTTTCTCTCTTCCATGGTTAAACTTGATTGTTATTTTGGTTGGAATGAGTATACATTTTGAAGCATATTTACCATGTGTTTTTGCATGAGTAGCAATATGATTTTAGTATTTTATGGCCCTCGTGCGTATCTTTTTTATGCATGTTTCCACAAGATCCCAAATTATGAAGGTATTGAAGAACATATCATTTAGAGTTGTTATGTTATACATTAATATGATATTTCAAAGTGAAAAAGTCATTTAAATGATTTTCCACGCACCTGGGTCAAGAGGGGACGCAAAGGGAGACTTCAAGAGAGTTAACGACCATCCACACAAAGTGAGCCCGCCCGTATCGATCGTCCGACCGTACCACCTGCCAGCCTCCTTGCCTCGTCAAATACTTTCACCTCGCCAAGAAGGATCTGAGATCCGACATTCTGAGACACCACAAACCATAAAAACCTCATCTCTGGGAGGGATCTAAAGGAGAAACTTGCATAAGTGCATCATCCTCGATACTACATGGATCATTGGAGGCCAAGGCATCATTCCCTATAATCAACCAGTGCATCTTCATCACCATTCCCATCTCATTCAACTTCATCTTGTTGTAATTTCAATTACTGTTGTGGATTTGCACTTGAATTCATTCATATATTCATAGTTCATTTACATGATCATGATGATGTTGTTGATTGCCACCATGTGTGAGTAGTTTACTTTGTTCTTGGGGAGATATGAAGAAACCCTAGCAATATTATGATATGAAATAAAGATGAATTATAGCTTTGGGTATGATTATGAGTTAGTTTTCACTCTAGATATTAAGTGAAGTCGACCATGTAATATTTTCCTTTGGGACTAGAGAGGGAATTACCGTTGGACATATGGTACTATGTACGGTGTTAAATGACATAACATGTCGGCATTCTATTCATATAGTCGAGGGGGTAAGGAGAGATTCACTAGACTCGTATCAATATCCATGGGAAACCCTTAATTGTGAGGGATCGAAGTGGCCTGCTGATGCATGTAAAATGCATACATGGACTTTATAGTTTATTGACAAATATCCCCATGTATCTACATCTTATAGAATCTTATATCCATGTTCTACAATGATTTTGGTTTTTTCTAAACAAACCCCTCTCCTATGGTTCTAACTCTTTAGGACACAAAAACCATGTTTTGTGTATTTTATCTTCCACGGACCTAAACAAAGTCAAATGGACCAGGATTTTTCGTGGATTTTTTTGTAAAGAGAAGCAGCTGGAGCACAAGAACCACCAGAGGGGTTTAATGGGTTGTGAAAGAGGCCAAGTGGTGCGGTCACCCTAGTAGGCCACGCCACACCACCTCGTCTAGGCCTCGCTGGTTGCTCATATTTCATCGATTCCACCGCCGTCCTATTCATCTTGACCTAAAACTATGTATAAAAAGGATCCCTGATGCGATCTCGGAACATATAGAGGCGAAGATCGAAAACACGTAAACAAAGAGTCTGCAAGTCATCGCTGGCGGAGATCAGAGGGGGGAACCGCTGCCAGAATCGCTTTCGTTTGCCTCCACCCCCTATGGCGTGGTAATCATCAACATCTACAACGAGATCCTCTCCATCCATCTACTGTAATCTCTTGGCAAACATGATGTGTGATGCAATCTATTATTTTCCCATGATCTATTGCATCTTTATGTCTATGTTTGAGTAGCAATCTTTTTATGGCAACAATGAAATAGTTCTTTGTTGATTGCATATCTATGATGGTCTTATGTAATGATATATGAGTGTACACATGTTGGGGAATGTATAAGGCTGTTTGCATATTGATTGGAGGAGGGATGGCCGAAGATTGACAAAAACCATGTCCCAAAGTCTTAAATATGCATAGTATGATAATTCATGGTTAACTAACGGGGGAATAATATGCACGGGGATCTTAAAACTTACAACAGTGGTTGGAGTTTTATGTCTTAATAATTCCCTTTCTTGCTTGAAAATGGCCTTGGGATCAATTACTAGGGTGTAATTACTTGTTAACACGAGTACACCTATTTATGACTCTTCTCTACAAGAAACAATAAAAATACTATCCGTGTGCTTCACTAACTGTGTCAACCAAATGAATAAAATAACAATTTGCCAAAACGCTTGCTACCTTGAGTTACCTGCTTTTACTTTTACTACATTTACTTGTAATAGTTTACTTCTGATTATTACTTTCACCACCTTATAGTTTTCTAGTTAGAAGTAAAAAGTACCGTACACACTCTAGTTCATTGCTTTGCACGAAGGGCCAACATATAAGTGGGTTATATGGCTTTAGAAAATAGATAGTTTACCTTCAACTCCTCGTGGGTTCGACACTCAAATACTTATAGAACTATGTTACAATGAATCCCTACCCATGGGGATTATCACTTGCTCACGATCATTGCAATGGTTATTAGGGATGTAATATCACATGACTTGTTTGTGAACATATTATTATAGAGCTCTCCCCACACATGTCATAACGAAAGATATATATTCATCCTAATTATAATTAATACCAATGCTAGAGGTGTATCCTAATTTCCCAAGAACATTTCATCGTATTAAAGTTTCATTAGTATTTACATCACATTGTCACTTTCTGTTTACTTTACGTTTAGTTATTAATTTGCACCCAAAACAACTTTCTCAAAACGGTCTTACTTGAAATCAAGGATAGCTTACAAGTGTCTTTTGATAGATAGTGACAACACGCATAAAGATCTTAACCAAATAGCTCTTCGTGGTTCGATATTCTCACTTTTGAAACTATCTACAATATACATGTGCACTTGCAGTCATCAAATTATTTTCTCGCGTCGTTGCTAGGAAGCTAAGCGCTTTTGGTCTTTATTCTTACTTACTAATTTATTAATTGTTACACTAAAGTTGTTTACTAGTTTCAGGTAAACACCATGACTGTTCTTGGGCTTATGAACAAGCTCGACACAACTGATACCTCGAGAGATTTAATAAAGGTTATGCGAAAGAATTCCGAAGGAAAGCAACACAGATACGAGGTTAACCCTCGTTTCATTTCTATTCTGCATGATTTTTTTGTAAGAGATGACCTTGACGAAGATTTGTATGCTCATTTAAGTAACCTTATCGAGTTATGTTGGACAATTAAACTAAGAGATTATTCTCATGATGAACTAAAACTAAAATTGTTTGGCCAACCTCTAGCCAATACTGCTCTGGATTGGTATATAACTTGTCACGTAGGAAAAAAAACTTAGATAGACTAATTAGCTAGAGCAAGAAGAGCAATTCCAAATTTTAAGAACCGCCCAGGTGAAGGTTTCGTAAGAGCCTACAAAAGGTATAAATATATGGTTAATAAATGTCCCCATTATGTTTTACCACCATGGTATGTTCTACATATTATCTATGGAGGACTTAACCAAGAGATTAAATATAAAAATAAAATCGATTTAGCATATGGTGGGTATTTTATGAAACTCACCATAACGCAACCTTGGGAACTTTTAGAAAGAATTTACCGTAATAAAGAAACTTGGAGTTTTGATTTAGGAGGCAAAGGTGAAATAGAAGCAACTTATGATTATTTAAATGCGTATAAAGAAACTGATAAGGCAAAGGAAACACCTGATGAGTTTCAACTTGATGATAATATTATTTTACAAATTCTTTAGTCTTCTCAGAGCACATTAAAGCATCAAAGAAAGAATGGCTTTAATACACTCCACCGCATAAACCATTTGAACAAGTGCAAGTGGTAGTTGATGTGCTAATGAAGACACCATATGTGGATCCTCTTCCTTTCCCAAGGATCATGGAAACGCACATTGTAGCTCAGCATCTTGCAGAACAATCGGAGAAAGAACACAGAATTCTAAAAGAGCAAGAAAAAGCAACCAAGGTAGATAAGTAACCTTATCGAGTTATGTTGGACAATTAAACTGAGAGATTATTTTCATGATGAATTAAAACTAAAATTGTTTGGCCAATCTATAGCCAACACTGCTCTGGATTGGTATATAACTTGTCATGTAGGAAAAAAATAGTTAGATAAACTAATTAGCTAGAGCAAGAAGAGCAATTCCAAATTTTAAGAACCGCCCAGGTGAAGGTTTCGTAAGAGACTACAAAAGATATAAAGATATGGTTAATAAATGTCCCCATTATGATTTACCGCCATGGTATGTTCTGCATATTATCTATGAATGACTTAACCAAGAGATTAAATATAAAAATAAAATCTATTTAGCATATGGTGGGTCTTTTATGAAACTCACCATAACGCAACCTTGGGAACTTTTAGAAAGAATTCACCGTAATAAAGAAACTTGGAGTTTTGATTTAGGAGGCAAAGGTGAAATAGAAGCAGCTTATGATTATTTAAATGTGTATAAAGAAACTGATAAGGTAAAGGAAACACCTGATGAGTTTCAACTTGATGATGATATTATTTTACAAATTCTTTAGTCTTCTCGGAGCACATTAAAGCATCAAAGAAAGAATGGCTTTAATACACTCCACCGCCTAAACCATTTGAATAAGTGCAAGTGGTAGTTGATGTGCCAATGAAGCCACCATATGTGGATCCTCTTCCTTTCCCAAGGATCGTGGAAAAGCACATTGTAGCTCGGTATCTTGCAGAACAATCAGAGGAAGAACAGAGAATTCTAAAAGAGCAAGAAAAAGCAACCAAGGTAGAAGAGATTATTCAAGGAAACATAGAAGGAGAAAAAGAAATAACCAAAAAAATAGCCATGTTTGCAAATTGCAACATAGTTGAACTTGACACTAAAGCTTTCCCATCCGTTGAAAGAAAGGTAAAAGCTAAAAATGTTGGTAAACCTATTTTTTCTTGCACTTTTGGTGACTCCTCTTATTACAGCCTTTGAGATATTGGAACATTCCTTATGAATTTTATCTAGATATTAAAGATGAACTCAAACGAGCAATGCTTGAAAATAACGATATGACAATCATGCTTTCTGACAAAAACCAGGTTGGCTTACAGTACATGGGCTCTATTGGTTGGGTCCAATTAACCATAGGATTCCATTTTATGTCTAGAGAAGCTTCCCTAGGGACATTTAGAGCATCTTCACTCGCCTATCCAGGCGGTCTATCCGGACGCAGAAATTACGTCCGGACGCCAAAAATCGGCCCAATCGCGTACCCAGGGACCTGTTTTCGGCCGGATTTGTGCCAACTTTGGTCCGGACTACCCAGGCCGAACCCAGGATCCCGGGTATGTCCTGGGGATGCCGGACTCAGCGAAAACGGGCGTGGGCCAGCTCTGTCGGCGACAGAAGCCGACTCACCGCCATCCTTCCCGCTGTTTTCCTTTTCTCACCCTCGCCGCTACACCCCTCCCGCCATTCTTCCGGCCTATAAAAGCCGTACATCTCGCCGTCTCTCTTCACAGTTCTTCACACCACCACAACTCCGGCGAACTTCAGACGTTCTCACCTTGCATCCTCCCCAACTCCGCCGAGAAGCCATGGCCGGCCGGCGCACGCTGTCGCCGTGGGAAGCCCGGCTCCTCCGGGAGGCGCGCTATACGGCCCCGCCGGACACTCGCCTCCCCGGAGGCTGGACACTCAGCGCGGGCGGGATCCCTGTTTCGCCGATGCCTGAAGGGCAGGACCTCGCCGGAGAGATCCAGGCGAATATCGCCGCCATGGAAGACCCAGACCTCGCCGGAGAGATCCAGGCTGCTATCGCTGCCATGCAAGACCCGGATCTCGCCGAGGATCAGGGCAACTTGGTCTTCTGGAGGCAGTTTTTCGCCGACAGGCGCCTCGAGGAACTCGCCCGACACGACGGACCGCCGGGCTCGCCGCCGCCACCACGTCACAATATGGCTTACCGCCGCCGCTGGTGGAGCGTTCCAGGGCGGACTCTCGCCGGAGTCATGGCGCACATCGAGGCCGGTAACAACCCCCGCCTCGGTCTGTAGTTGCGGCGTCCGGCGTCGACCACGACGGCGTCCTTTTCTAGTTAAACCGATGTACTATGTTCCCCTCGCCTAATTTAATGAAATTCCGCCTATATTCGCCCATATTCGCCGAGTTTAAGTGAATTTAGCCGAATCTGGGAACGCGGCCTAGGTACGCGAGTGGACGACTGGGCGTACCCAGGCCGAAAATCAGTCCGATTTTCGGCCTGGGTACGCCCAACGAGTGGAAATGCTCTTAGGCCCATGCGGGACTAAAGATGATAAACGACCAGAAACTGCAACGATTGAATGGTTGAAAATGTTCATATTAGGAATATTAGTTTTAATATCCCTAATATATCGGCCTATTTTTGCTAGGGGGTGCTATTCTCCGCTCGACGTGAGCATTTATAACGCACACATGGGTGTTCCTTTTTATGGACCGCTCCAAATGCGGCCCGATAAGAGATAGTGTTATTTTTCTTTTTTACTATAATAAAAATGTTGGAATATTGAAAAACTCAAATTTTAAAAATGTTTAAGTTCGGAAATTGTTTAAATACAAAAAATATACAAATATTCAAATTTATTTTTATTTAAATTTGAAAATTGTTCATATTTGAAAATTGTTCATTCTCAAAAATTGTTCAGATTTAAAATATTCAAAATATTAAAATGTTCAGTTTTAAGAAAAAAGAAACAAAAGAAGAAAAGGAAAACCACCTAAAAACAAAAAAAAAAATGGGCCGAGGAAAAAGAACCGGGAGAAAAAACCGAAAAACCCCGCTGAACACCCACCAGAAAAAAACAAAAAATTAAGAACGTCTAGCCAGCAACCGGGGGCTGGTTAGTCTAATCCAGCCACCGTCCGTATAAGGAAAGATTAGCCAACCTGTAACAGAAAGAATCTCCACGCGCATATCCCCTGCTCTAACCAGCCGCACGCCACACACGCCATCTCTGTACATCAACCCTTTTTAGCAAGACACGTTTAATTCAAATGAAGCAACTAGTACAACATATGCAACTCAACCGAGACACAGTAGATATGCATGTGTATACGCACACAAGAACCAACAAACAGAAGACAACAAACAGGTCCCTGAGGTCTATATACAATGCACAGAAAGCGGATGCCGTCCATCACACCTCGCCGTCGCCACCAAGACACCGTCGAAGAGTATGAAGATGGATGGCCTTGTCTCTAGATCCGGCGAAGCACCCTCAGGAGAAGCTCCATGAGAGGCAAGACAAAACCACCATCACGGATCCACCTGCTCCACTCAACCTAGTTCAAGAAGAAGCACATGTCCGCAGCCTCGAACCACAAGCTCAACATTGGAACACCTGCACGTATGGGAGCATCAGCACTCCTATACAACCTCCCTTGTTCCCGGTGGTTCTAGAGCAAATGACCCCGCCGCTGCAGCGACCCTGCCAGGAAGCCCGGGCACCCAGAACCGTCTCCGACCAGAGTGAAAGCCACCACGACGGGTGAGGATCTGGCACACATATTCCCTCTACAAACAACTACCCTCCTTCCTCCTTCAGATCTCCATGAGCATGCAATTCTTAATATTAGCACCTATAAAAATAGCTCACTGTTCATTAGAAAAAAAGGTGAAAATATCCCGCTATCATGATGAGTGTGTGAGAAAATTGTAGGACTCTGTAGCCAAAACCTGGTGAAATTGCAACTTAACAATAACCTTTAGCAACTTATCCAGATTCTAGAAACCAACACAATACAGATCAGCAACAACCTTGATTGTATAAACTACTAAGCTCCATGTGGCCCAAAAACCTAATATGATTTTGCAGCACCCTGTTCCTAGAAACAACATGACATGAACCTTCAACAACTTATTTAAATGCTAGAACCAACACAATACAGATCAACCGTAACCTTTGTATGCATTTTTGCAGAAAGTAAAAACACTGGTGAGCATATAGAGCGCCATGCAACTAGAAAAAAACCCTGAACATGATAGAGACAAACACAATATATATTCAACGGGCAAACCTAAGGTGCGTGCATTTTAGAAAGAAAAACACCTTACGTACAAAACTACTGAAAATAAGAACCTAGTAGGGTTTTAGACCACCCTACACCCAAAGAAAGCAATATAGCATGAACCTATGACAAACTTATGACATGCTATAACCAAACTCAACACAAATTAAGCAACAACTCAGGACAGTGCAACAAACATGCCGCCGGGCAAAAACACAACACATAAATGCAATTGTATTTGTTCCATCTACAACAACCCAATTTGCAAAAGGAACCCCTTGCACACTTTGGTATGCAAATAGCAAGTCACTACATCAATCTCAGTCGTATTCTAAGAAATGTAGGTGTAAGCAGAGGAATAACAAACCTGGTACAACTTAGGGGTTACATATATGTGAAAAAACCCAAACCATAGTCATGAAAGAAAAAAATCAACCCCATGTAGCAGTTAAGTCAGATTCACATGTTCACTGGTGCATGCATGGACACCAGTAAAAAGCAAGTGAATGATCATGTTCCATTTCAATAAAAATAGTGAAAACTTAAGAAAAACACTTCCCGGGTTTAGAAACATTAAGGTTCACGTATATTTGCTAGGGAAAAAGTATTGCAGGTACTGAAATACGAGAAACTTAAAATGAAAAGGTCATTTTCTGCGACACCTTGTAGTGTGCAAAATGCATTAAACCCTTGTTCTTAGCTGCAGTTTAGGCTAGCAGATAGAAGACCATTTTTGATTATTTTTATACATAGTGTCATCATAGGATAACATTACCTGTTGCTAACGCTGACGACTACACACTAGTAATTCTTTCACTTTGATAAAAAAACCTAAAAAACTACACCTAATAAAGAAGTTAAGTGATTTGTTTGGTTCGCAAAGAAATGCACAAAGTCCTACTTTATCTATGCAACTAAAGCAACACTAGCAACAATTTATCAAAGGGGAGTTATTTTTTTAGAAGGGTAATGTGTTGTTGTGTAATCAACTTAATTAAATGGTACATGTTACTTTATCACGTAGGCAAGTCAACTTAATATCATGGTGCAAGCAACTTATGTTGACAAAAACCAACTTAGTTATGAAAGGTGGATCATAGCCTACCAACTTCATTGCAAATTTTAAGTAACTTACCTATGTTGATAAATCAACTTAATTATGGAAGTTGGATCAGAAAATGCAACTTATACTACAAACCATGGTTGTGCGGAGAACCAGCTTAATACGGGAGTTTTTTGTTGTTGGAGGGTAATGAGTTGCTGTATAATCAACTTAATTACATGGTACATGATACTTTACCACGTAGGCGATTCAATTTAATATCATGGTGTAAGCAATTTATCTGTGTTGACATTGGATCATTTCTGTCTAGCTTAGGTAATCTGGATCATCAACTTAGTTCTAAGTTGAAAACAACTTAACTACGGTGGCATTATGCCAAGACAACTTAAATTGCAAAGAAGGGACAATGAAGTAAAGCAAAACAATCCCCCTACAAAAAATAGAATGCAACTGAGCCTAATCAGGATAATTAACTTAGTTCTATGGCGGTTAGAGACGGTGACTGATGGCCTCTAACCGCCTCATCCACTCAGAGCGTTCACGGCTGCCGCCGCCGTGTTTCACCACCGCCACTAAGGGCAGCAAGCCAAGGAATTGATGGAGTCATGACCATGGGAATGAAGAGACCACCGACATCTCACGCAAGGGGAAAAGGGGATCGAGACAGGCGGGATGGGCCCCCAGGTGAAAGTTGTCGGGACGGAGAGGCACGCCCCCGCGCGTGATCGACTCGATCTGGTCGGATCCGACGGATAAGAATCGATGGCTCAATGGAACAAATCGGCCACCGTGCACTTTTTAGCACTTGGGAAAATTAAAGACACGGTGACTAATGGGCCTGTGCCTGTCCCAAACCCGCAGAAAAGCTCAGGCGTGCGTTCTCAGACCTGCAGCGCGCGTCCACGCAAACCCTCGTCACCTGGACTCGGCGACCGCCGCCACGTTCTCCGCTGCTCTAGCTGCCGGCGGCCTCTCCTCTGTTTCCTTGTGCTGCCGGCTGCCCATTTATCTTTACACCGAACCCGAACTCCACCTTGACTCCCCCCCCCACCCCCCACCCCCCAGCAGCTGGTGAGATGGAGGACGAGGAGATGGAAAAGAAGGTGCAGCAGTACCTGCACCGCAAGGGCTTCCGCCTCACCGAGCTCTCGCTGCAGGAGGAGCGGAACCGCCTTTCCACCACCTCACTCTCCGACGTCTCGCTTTCCAGGTAATACTCGCCGACGAAAATTCCCTGAAATTGTACCCCGCTGTCCTGTCCGGTGGCTGCAGCGGCCTGGATCCCGAGTTCCCGAGCGAGGAAGCCAAGTAGCTGCTGATTTGGTGCAGTTCGTCAGTAAAAATGGTGCCAAATTGGTGCTCATCACGGCTAGGATTTGTTTAATTACTCGGGTTGAGCTGTTTCTGCTAGGTTTAAGTTCTCCAAGTTCAGAATTTGCTTCGCAAGCCGTGTGTGAGAAATTGATACTTCTCTCTGGCAGTGACGGACCTTCAACAAGATCTGAGGGGGGCTAAAGGAGCCTTGAATTGATAGCTAAGGGGGCTAATCTAGAGTATCATGTCAAAAAACATGCTCACCAAAACAAATAGTGCTCTGTATTCCATGTTAATCTGAAAATTTACTGTCATGTAGTAACTGCAAATGTTCCCCATTGACAGGTCGGATAACGATCCAGCAAGATACTATGATGGTTACAACAAGCTAAGAACATGGGCTTACAGTTCTCTGGACCAATACAAGGTGTGTTTCCTTTAGGTCGATTGTGCTTCATGTTCACAGCTCTAGTACATTTGCCTGAACGTAGCTATTTTGAGGCATGGAACTTATATATCCACATTGTTCATTAATTTAGTATGCTAGTAGTTTTATATCTTCATGCTTCTCTTGTTAGAAACGATCATGCCTACTTGGTGCGAAAAAGCTTCTAGGATCATGGCTGAATGTATGCCACTATGCCTACTAGCTTCAGATGTAGCATTTACAAAATGATCTTTCTGTTTTATGGCGTGCATTCCCACTGAGGAACTCCTAGAGAGCAAAAAAAAACTATTCATATAGGCATAATCATGTGCCTGTTACATGGTATTCACCAGAAAAAGGATATTTGTTTGCGGTGGATGGGCTGCTTGCTATAATTTGATGTACTCCTTCGGTCCAAGAATAAATGATTTGGATTTGTCTAGATTTGTATGTATCTACACACTAAAACATGTCTAGATACACGTGAATCTAGACAAATCCAAGTCATTTATTTCCAGACGGAGGGAGTACATACTTAATGAAATGACCCTTTCTGTTATTGTATTCAGCTATATGCTTAGTGCCTCTGAGTTATGATTTTTTTTGTAGCACGAATTACTCCGCATCCTTTATCCAGTGTTTATCCATTGCTTCATGGATCTAGTCGCAGAGGGACATACACAAGAAGGTAAATTTTTTTTATGGGCAAGGAAGGAATGGGTAGTTGGTAATACATAATTGGATTTACTTTGTTGCATATTTTCCTCTTAGTTTATTTTGCGAAATCATGTCATTGATATAATAATGTATGAATCCTGCAGCTCGGTCATTTTTCCATACGTTTCGGGAAGATCATGAACTGATGCATTCAAGGGATCTTCAAAAGCTGGAAGGCATTCTTTCTCCTTTGCATTTGGAGGTCATCCTTTAGCTCTCTTACATCCATGCAAGTGTGAATGAAGTTTTACATTTGTTTATTTGAATTTTATCTTCTCAGGATTCACAAAACATGCACTTATTGTTACACATGCTCAAATTTGCAGGAAATGGATCTGGCTAGATCTTTAAGGGAGAATAAATTCAGAATTAAATTATGTGAGGTAGTACCACATCAAGTTCTTCTATACTTCCATTCTGCTCCTGGTTGCAACTTGCAACTACGATGGTTCGGTCTCCTTTTATCATCTAAAATCAATGCGCAGAGATAAACGTACCACTGAATCCATATTCGTTATTCTGACAATAGGTTAGAAGTTCAGATGCTCTATCCTCATGTATCATTTCCCTCCACTTATTTCATCAGTGTTGTTAAGACCAAGACAAATGGACACAGTTTAGGTCTGTTTTTACTACTTTTGTTGCTGAATCCTAATGGGAAACTCATGAAAAATAAGAGTGCATGATACAGCATGATGATACAATAATACATATACTGTATGGTAGTGTTAAATATGAGACACAAACCATGTATAGATCATTTTTTCATGGGGAAAATTGGTTATTTACCCAAAAGTTCATTGTCCTTGGATTATGTACCCCAAGTTGATTGACCATTGGTATGCAAGGATTAAATCATCTTTTGATTTACCAAAAAAGAGTTTTCTATAAACTAGACAAACAGGAGTCAAGATACTACATACCCCTGGTCCATTTTAATCGTGTTGTGTCGTGCTAGTGGCCGGCCGCTGCAGCCCCGGCGGTACTGCGACGTCGTCTGTGGTGTATAACCTAAAATTACCAATTTGTGTAAAGCAAAGAAATTGGAAAGAAACTGCCCCAACTGCCCAACTCCTTGAAAATGCGAATTGACTTCAGATCTATACGTTAAGCTTCTGTTACAAGCAAAAGTTAACGATGGATGAGAAGTGCAATTTGAGAGGCAAAGAGATTGAAGCGTCCCTGCAGCTGCCTTGTTGAATAAAATTGATCATGGGAAGTTATATTGTGTCTTCTTTTCGCATACAAAATCTCTAGGGACAATTCTTCTATCCTAGATTTGATGATAAATTCTAACCATCTTGAACAGAGGAACATTTCAAGTTTAAGCACCTTTACCCCTACGCCAAGTGGTTTCTAAGTACATAGTCAATTTTGCTGACGACGTAGCTATGCCAGACTCATGGATTTCTACGTTCCTAGAGATGCTATCCCAGACTCATAATCATTTGCACGGAAGGACACGTCCGTGTGTGCCCAATTCAGTTTTACTAATCAAGCGCAGTTTTCTCCTTTCATGTTCAATTATCTTTGGAAGGGCTGAGTGTAAACTTTTATTTGTTTTCAAGTCCCTGATGGGTATTTTACCAATGGTCATTCAACTCTGGGTACATAATCCAAGGACTTTTAACTTTTGGGTAAATAACCAATTTTCCCTTTTTTCATTGGATGTTACCGGCAAAGTGAATTCCAAGCATTGATTATTAGTTCACGTTGCAGACTATACTAGATGATGTATGCATCATAATCTCACTTTTCATTGCTGCGATTCTGTTTTTGTTCAAAAATTAAGCCAACCACTCAGCTTAAAGCTTCTACCCTGTGTTTCATTGCAGTATTCATATGAATTACTTCTCCAGTATCTCCAGAAAACACAAGCTCTTGTGATGCTTGGAATAATCAATGAAAGGATAATTTTTGAAGGTACAGTTCCCCAGGCTATTGAGAGTATATCATCCAATTTTACTTATTCTCACCTGTCAAATCTTCTCTGCCATTTTTCTCTATGCTACATTGGCAGTATCTGCTGGACAACCTTCATTGATCTCTGATGATGCGGATGTTGTTGCTCTGGTTGGGACCAGTAAGGACTTGGCAAAACAGATAAATCAGAAGGAAGTGCATTGGGGGGTATGTTACTCAAGCACATCAGTTAATCTGTTTGTTTTCTATTATCTATTCTACCAAAACAGTTAAAAATGCAGATCAAAGAGGAAAAAATGGCTCTAGCAGCACTACAGTGTTTGCCACTTCCGTAACACACCTCTACCACAAGTGCAATTTTTCAGTTTGCTATTTATTCTTCATTATCCTTGGGCATGTACTGTTCTAAAATTAAAATTCGGGTATGCAGTTGCTTGAAGATTCAGTCGAGGAGCGTATGGAGAAAGCACTCTCAGAGTCTGATAAAACTGAAGCAGAAAGTAAGGATGCAGATGCAGAAGATAATAACAAGGCAAGAAACTCTCTCATAGTATGGGAGCCTTGTTACATTATATTTTCTACGCTCTCTGCATTGAAACATGACCACTCCTTTTCGTTATTGTGCCTTGCTGTTAGCAGCATGTGGTTGTTCTTCTCTTCTTCTGTTGTTATCTTGAGAACAAGAATGCTAGTGTCCATTGCTTGGTTCCAGTATGCATGTGCCCTTGTTTGTTAGTCATGATCATTTTTTTCATTATTTCTTACTGTTTTTGATACAGAAAAAATCCTCAGAAGGTGGAAAGCAGGGTGGTCCTCTTAAAAAGCTAAAAAAGGATAAGGTTGTTGGCGCAACAGGCAAAAACAACAAATCTGAAACAAGCATGGTTTCTGCAGCACCTCGTGTGAAACCTGAGCTAACCCTTCCAGCAATGTACAATTTTATTCTCTTTGTTGTTTTCTTTTGAGAAGCTCAGTTTGGTCTACATTTTTTTTAAGTCTGAATAATTTCTCAGCTGTTGCTTTTTAAAAGAGAACACCATTCCTCTAACTGAATTTGGGTCTATACTCCAGACCCCGCATGTAACTGTCATGCTTTTGAGCTTATAATTGGGATCCCTTCTAGGAACCTGAAATAAAAGCTGAGGGGTTTTATGATGGTCACTTGGAATAGTTTCCTTAAAGGTTCAGGAGGACCAAATATTGTATTTTCCACTTTTCACAGAACATACTCATGTGTCTACTTTTTATCTTTCAAGTGTCAGCCTTGAGTTGTACGAACCTGAGAAATATTACTCCTTTGTTTCAGGTCTGTTGAAGTTGAGCAATCAGTTCTCGAGGACTTGAGAAATCGTGCACAATTGAATAACTTGGCATTGCCATCCGTTAGCTTCTACACATTCCTTAATACACATAATGGGTAATTGTAGCTGTAACTTAGTATCAACTGTTTCAGTGTGCGTACTTCGGTTTGATCGTTATCCTGTGGAACCACAGATTAAACTGCTCATCTATCTCAAACGATGGATCATTGGTTGTTGGTGGGTTCTCAGACTCATCAGTAAAGGTTAGCCCCTTTTCGTGATATTTTTCTTTTCATCTGATCACTGTTATTAACTGGTAAAACTCCCTTGGTCACTAGGTTTGGGATATGGCAAAGACTGGCCAACCTGCCAAAACATGTTAGTTGTTCTAAACTACATAATTTTGTTGTTCTGTTCCACTGTGTTATGATGAGGTGCTTCAATAATTGCACATCTGATTTTGGTCATGATAGCGTTTTGTTCTAAGTATTCTATAGTTTATTTCAGTCAGTTTAAGTTATGACCTAGAACAGCACTGGTGTATCTGTAGGACAATGCAAAAAAGTCTTCTTGACCTTGCTGGACATGGTAGAATACTGTAACGGACTAATGGTATTGCAGTATTAGACTGGAACCTCTCCAGAACCTCAGAATGATCTTAGAATTGATTCTTCTAACATAGTAGCATTTCCAGTCATATATTGATCGCGTTTGCTAATTGGTAAAATTTGAACTCTCAGCTAGTTCACAAGGACAGAATGGATCTTCACAGGGTGAGCACTTGTCATTAACATTTGAGGGGAAGAGACCTTATACATTATTCCAAGGTCATTCTGGACCAGTTTATTCCGCTGCCTTTAGTCCATCTGGGGATTTTCTCCTGTCATCATCTTCAGATTCAACAAGTAAAACATCGCTTAAATTCTGGTTATTTTGTAACATCCATTTCCTTGTCTATTTATAATTTATAATTATCATTTCATCTATTTTTTAAATATTTGTACAGTTCGACTGTGGAGTACAAAGCTGAACGCCAATCTTGTTTGTTACAAAGGACACAATTACCCAGTCTGGGATGTCCAAGTATGTGAACAAACCCTTTCTCTCTATCATTGTTGTGAAAACATTTCAGATGTTTTTTCTTCATGAGATGTCTTGACTGCCTAGTTCATGTCTAAACATTTGATTAGTTAGTTTATTCAAATGATTTCAGATAGAATTACATGATCCGTGGAAGCTAGTGTACTGAGCGCTCAGGCATCTGATACTGTCTTTTTTTCGGGAAAACGCAATGACATTGGGTTTCTTTGCGTTGCATAGAAGAGTTTCAAAGTTACATGCCACCAAGTAGGTTTTTTTGGGAAAACGCAATGACATTGCATTTCTTTTCATTGCAAAGAAGAGTTATGGGGTACAATCCACCGAGCAGGTGGGATTACAAAGCTTGAGAAGCTCTCTTATTACAAAAAGGGGTAAAAAAGATCAGTAGACATCCCAATCTGTGGGAATGATGATTCGAAGGACGAGCGCTCCGGCCCTTGCCCACAGTGCCGCTTCATCTCGGATTCTTGCAGTGAGCTGGGGGACTGAAGGGCGTTCCTTGTCGAAGAGGCAAGCGTTGCGTTGCTTCCAGATCATCCAGGCCACAAGGAGCATGGCCAAGGCTAAGCTCTTGCACATAGGTTTGGGGGTGGGTCGCTTGGCCGAAATCCACCAGTCATACAGAGTTGGCTCGCTCTCAGGTGGCCTGCAGGGTAGTCGCAGCCATGCAAGCGTGTCGTACCAAACTTGCCTAGAGAAGGGGCAGGTGGTGAGCAGATGCTGCATCGACTCGAATTCCTGGTCGTAGAGTAAGCACCGTGGGTGGTAGTCAAGCCGGTGTTGCTGCCGCCGTTCTGCTGTCCAGCATCTGTCCTTGTTGGCCAGCCAAATGAAGAATTTGACGCGAGGTGGCGCCCAAGTTTTCCAAATAAGTACTGTCACAACCAGTTTACAACTACTGTCACAACCAAGTAGGTGGTTACAGAGTTTTACAGATTACAACTACTGTCACAACCAGTTTATGCATTTCTACCTACAGTTTCTTATTGAGTTAATCTCTTTATGACTGTTTTAAGCCTCAAATGTGGTTGATCATATAGTGAAATTGGACACTGAGTTTCCACTGGCCATCAATATGTACTCTCTGATTGCCTGAAAGGATGCATACATTATTAAGAAACTCTTCTGAAGATCTAATATTGTCCTAATTTCCTGTATGAATCTGATATAAAAACGAATATTCTGGAGCTGAGAACGGATGTCTCCATTGTTACAGTCATTGTCCATACTTGACTATTGTCTGTCTTGATCTTGGTGCAAGGAGTATAAAACTGCAAATGCTTGTGATAAATATTCCTAATTTGCTCTCATTTTGAATACTTCTGATGATGGGATCTGGAATAGGTCCATTGGGCTTGATGTTCTTTCCAACAGCTTATGATCGGTCTAGATATCTATGCTGCTTAACTTCCTAATTCTTTTCTGTTGAACATCATGGCATCATTATGCATTTTAATATTTGCTGACGTTTCTTTTATCTTTTTGTGGCAGTTTAGTCCAGTTGGTCATTACTTTGCCAGTGCCTCGCATGACAGGACTGCTCGAATCTGGTCAATGGATAAAATCCAACCTTTGCGAATAATGGCTGGACATCTTGCTGATGTTGATGTAAGTGTGCTTCTGGCTCAGAACTTGTCATGATTTTAAAATTGATAGTTTTTCCTATAGGAATGCGCTTGACCTACATGCTTATGCTTTCAATGTATACTGATGCTTTGTTCTTCTGCAAATTACTTGTCTGACAGTGTGTGCAATGGCATGTCAACTGTAACTACATTGCCACCGGCTCGAGCGACAAAACTGTAAGGCTGTGGGATGTTCAAACAGGTGAATGTATACGGATGTTTATTGGTCATAGGAGTATGGTCTTGTCATTGGCAATGTCTCCTGATGGGCGATACATGGCCTCCGGAGACGAAGATGGAACCATCATGATGTGGGATCTTTCTACTGGTCGCTGTGTTTCACCACTAGCGGGTCACAACTCTTGCGTGTGGTCACTTGCTTTCAGGTAATCATATATTATACATGTTTGCTTGCTTAGTATTGCATGTGTTTTTGTTGCTGATGGTAGTCAAACATTAGCAGATACCGAATGTTTCTGAATAGTAGAAGTTTATGGTTGGGCTTGACAAACGGCCTTTCGGGCTGCTGCCTATAATCAGTTATCTGATCAGGGCATCAGGCCTAGTCTTGGAAAAGCAGTTTCTTCAATTCACACTGGGTTAGATTTATCTATAAACAAGCAATGGGTTTATTAACCATCTTGGTCATCCTTTCTGAGAGTACTTAACTGGATGGTTGTGTGATGCTGTCTTCAAATGACCGCGCCATGGAACACGAACTCATGTGCTTACTCATGTGGTTATTTTATCTTGAATATGCATTGATGGTCTAGGCTTATGCACTTGGCAGCAATGCACTTATTGGCTGATCACAGTGGATTTTCTGATGGATCCATTGTTTAAAAAAATTCTGTAAAAATGTCTTCCGTATCTTATGCATTGTTTTCTAGTAGATTTAAATTTCCAACAGGTTAATTTGAATATGCATTGATAGTTCTGCTTCAAAATGTACATTTTTTCTTCCGGTGACAAGTCCTGCTGTGCTATTCTTTGTAGCTGCGTATATGGTTTTAATTTTATGTAGTATGATCAGTAATTGTATGCTAATATGCTATACAAAATATCATCTTATTTAAACCATGCTTTCTTTGTTATAGCTGCGAAGGAGCATTGCTTGCATCTGGATCAGCGGATTGCACTGTTAAACTCTGGGATGTCGCTTCCAGCACAAAGGCCCTGAAGATGGATGACACGTAAGTTGGTTGGCTTACTTCTAAAAATGCTACTCTGGTTGCTTCACTCTAGCTGTAAAATATCTTTTATTTTTGCAAAGCTTGTTCTTGTGAAAATGCTACTCTAGCTTCTTTACTTAAGTTCCCTAAAAAAAAGAAGCTTCTTTACTCAAGTTGTTAAATATCCTTTATTTTCTTGTGACAGCAAAGCTGGTTCTACGAACCGGCTGAGGTTGCTAAAAGCTCTCCCGACAAAATCGACTCCTGTTTATAACTTGCGGGTGAGAAATCTTTTCTCCTTTCATGCATCGTTTCAGTCAGTTAACTTATGGTTGTTGCCGCGTGCACTGAAAACAGAGAACTAACTGCTTTCTTGCAATTGCAGTTTTCTCGGAGGAATCTTCTATTTGCAACTGGTGCTCTCTCGCTAGGCTCCTAAGCTTGATGTATGTAAACTAGAATAAAATTGAGTAGCATTCTTTCAGTTTTGACCTTACATGGTGAAGTTGATGTTTGCTTGGCTGACTCCTGTTGTAGAGCTTACATTGTCCACTAGTGATCTCAGTGAACTTTATAACTAGGGTTACTGTGAGCAGTGCGACTCATCGGAATCGTGCGTATTGTTGTAACATTAGCTAATTTAAATTACGTGAATGGTAGGATTCATAAAGAGGAAGCGCTGATACTTAGTCGGTGAAAGAAGTTAATGACCCAAGAGCTTTAGGGGGTTCTTGATGGTTGTTCTCGCATCAGTAAGAGAATGCGTTTAGATACGATCCTTCTAGTGCCTTGGATCTCACTGCAGTGGAACTTACCTTATTGGTGAACATCTTAACGTGTGTTGTCACTTCATGTCGATTAAGAGGGCGTCTCCTGCTTCCATCCGGTGAATGTGGGAGTTCCAGACTGGTCTCAGGAACTCAGTCATGGGCACTCGTGTGGACAGTCTACATGCAGATCATGTAGAACACAGAAGATGTGCATGATCTTTGAGGGCATGTCTATTGATCTTTATGTTTCATGCCTTTTAGGGTTCTTCCGTTCAATCTTTTGTTGGCGGACTCATAAATACTCCATCCGTTTTAAAATATAAAATGTTTTAGCTTTGTGAAGCAAATGTATCTAGACTTCTTTTAATATATAGGTTCACTTAGGTTTAGAGTGAATCTACACATTAAAAGAAGTCTAGATGCATTTTCTTCACAAAGCTAAACAACAGAGGGAATATATCACAACGTAAGCTCTTTTCCTGTCCAGCTTCAATTCTGAAGTGTACTCTCAGTCAAGAAGGTTTCCAAAATAAATCCCATTTGCTAGTACCTCAGTTCCATTGAATAAGGTGCATGCCCATTTCAACACAAACTTTGACCGCATAAATTGAACAACAATATCTCGATTATATAGCAGTTGACCAAATAGTGTTAGAATCATATTGAAAAACACTTTCTAATGATACCGATTTTATATCAAATATTGCTTATGTAATTAGATTAATTTTTTTATCAAAGATAAAAACATGGAAAATGAGGGTGCCTTATTAATTGAGGGAGTATTTAACTATTGGATTTGCTAGTTTTTAGGCGCCTGAAAATTTCTTATGTCACAGTCATATCTCTCGTTATAGGATTTACCTCGCGATTCGTGCAACATGAGACTTATAAATGAGTTGCAACTAAGTTGTAACTGGGATTTTAATAAATTATAACTAGGCTGTAACTGAGAATTAGTACATATTGTATAAGGTGCAACTAGGTTGCAACTGAAAATTAACACAAATAGTAGAATGATATCAGCAACTTAGACATACAAAGTTCTTAGACGTCGGAGATATAGGGAAAAGATGTTATCTTTGCTCTAAAACATCTCAATATTAGTTTTTTTTAGATGACATCTCAATATTAGTTAAGCACTTACAATAGTCATATATGCTCATCGAGAATCCCAGAACGCGGGGGAAATGAAGGGCGGCATACACATACATAAGAAGCGATACTTGGCACAAACGATGGCAACTTCTTAATTAGTCTCTCTGGCACATTGCATATACCCACGGCACATTTGACAGACAAGCTACTAGCACATTACATACCCATGGCACATTTGACCAGACACCACAAATAACAGACATCCAAATCGGTCTCGGAAGATATATACTCCATGATCCCGCTTAAGCCTGTTGCCGCCGGGGGAAGCGCGCACGTACACTCCGGCGAGCCGGAGCAGTACTTCGCCATGAGCAGTCCGATAAGGTAACAGACGACGGAGGCCAAGAGACGCAAGACAATAGTACCAAGCACGAAGCCAGCGACGCCGCCCGCGAAGCGGAAAAGGAAACACACGACGCGGATCAAGATGCCCGGGAGGCCGCCGAACACGAAGCCAGCGACGCCGCCGCCGAAGGTGTGGAGGAGGAAGAAGTAGAGCTTGGGGACGGCCGCGAACGCTGCCCGCTAGATGTAGATCCCGGCGGCGCCCGGCGCCTTCATCATCGCCACAGACCAGAAGAAGTAGGCCACCACGACCGCCAGGATCACGGCAGCAATCATCGGGTAAACTGGGGACGAGGATGGTGTTCCTGCTGGAGTGGCCGGAGGTGGGGGGATCGATCGGATCGATAGGCGGAGAACGAGGTGTGGAACAGTAGGCGTCGGATTTGTGGGTTCTTAGAGCATCTCTAAAAGCTACCCCATCCCGAGGCAGCAAACTTTAGATACGAGGCAGACGGCTCCACTTTACCAGATGCCCATTTGCTGCACCACCTGCTCTTCAGCAGCTGCCCCATTCAACAAAATGCATTCCAATTTTTGAACTTGGAGCCAAATACATATAGTTGGACTAACGATATTGCGAAATTAAAAGGATAGTCCAACATTGCAAAATTAAGGATAGTTCAACACTACAAAATTAAACCCTTAGGCGCCTTATATTTTGATTAATTCTTAGGCGTCTTATATTTTAGGACGGAGGGAGTACTTGATATGATGAAATGAACAAAAAAGACCGATATAGTGTGATAATGATTGAAATTACTTCTGAAGCATATTAATCAGACTCTATACTCCTTAGGATCTTTGTTAATGGGTTCGTGATATCAACTCTTCCAACGTCAACTCGAATGATTAACATGATCTAGTAAAAGCTGCGCATGTTTATATACGCCAGTAACTCATTAATTACACTTGACATCGAGTAAGCAACAATAACATATACAAGACTGTAATACTCATTTGAAGTTGGAAGAAAATATTATTTCTCTTTTGTAATGTTGGCTCTTTAAAAACCTTAGCAAGTTAGCCTCTGAGTCCTTGGCGAAGTCTCGTATCATAGAAAAATTAATGATATATGGGTCAACAAACCCAACATCAAAGATTTCCCGTCTTTTACATTCGAAAATCTTCATTCTGCATAATAGCATAGAAAAGAATATAATGAGAATAATTATAGGCAATGAACGAGCTGAGTTAGAGACTTAATTAAAAAAATAAATTAATCACTTATAGACAATAGCAACTGATGAGAGATTTGATACACTATTTTAACTGCCACCATGAGCATCTCTCGCCCTTCCTTTGCGACTTTTATGTATCACTCATGCAATCTTCGTATTTATGTTAGTAGACACGAGAACTGCTCAGGTCTGACCAGAGGCTTCCCTCGAACAAATTTTCATGCTATATCAGCCTTGGGGATCTCTGTATCGCCTAGTAGTTCAGAAACACTCATACCAGCGTCCCTAGAAAAGTCCCCGTAGTTCTGATCGGGCACCTTGAGCGGGGGGGGGGGGGGTCGATTGTATTGCCTGTTCTACGAGCTGGAGAACTTTTTCCCCTCTTGCACTACTACTACTCTTCCACTGCACTTTGTTATATGTCTTCGTAATACAGCGGTCATAGTCCGATGGCCTATTTTCCACATGTGACAGTGGTCACTCAAGCATCTCCACAAAGTTCTGCATGGCTTTTGGATCTATTTTCTCCTTTGGCCGGGGCTGTTTTAGTGTTAACTGTCATTTCACTTCGGTAGCCATGACCGTGCCGGTTTCCGCATCATTCATTTTGTAAGGTAACTTAGGAGGAGTCGTCTTGGGTTCCTTCGTTGTTGTACCTTTGTTTCGAGTAGTACTAGTCGACAGAGCGGTGGTACTCTTCCGCTTTTGCCCCTAGGAGTTAGTGGGAAGAGTTGGCTGAGGCGTCGGAGATCGAGATGGACTCGTGCTGGGGTCCCTCTCGGGGAGGGGTGGAGATAGAGGTGGATAGCTACTCGGAGGAGTCAGCGGTCTTGGCGCCAAGTCTGGAAACACGATGTTTTCCTTTTTCCATAGAATAAAACCATGTGTGACTTATCCTAGTGTCGTCTCTCCTTCACCTGTAGGGATGTCAAGCTCTAGTGACTTAAATCCCTTCAGAACTTCATCCTCCCGACACGAGCATAGCCAACTGGGATCTGACTGCCATGGAAGCATGCTCCAGGTTTAGAAGGTAAAGCAAAGCCGACTGCCACTTGTATGTATATGCTATTCAGTGACTGATGTAGCTCAAAATTTGTCCTCTATATGATATCATCCACGGGGTAGCGAGCCATCGGTGCATCATCCAGGACCTCCTTGGAAGCCATGCTGCTTTTCCACTGAGATGGACCGCTAGTATCAAATGCAGGATCTTGCTGCCACTGAGATGCCCCTTGCTGGATAATTGCGTCCAGTTGCTGTTGATGCTGCCTTATCATGTGTTCCAATTCCTTGTTCTTGCTTTCTATCTTCTGGAACTAGTCTGCCTCATGTTTCTTTTTTCTTTTACGACTTCTATTACTGTCATTACTCGGAAAACCCAGTCCTCCAAGGAACAAGACCTTTGCCTCGTGTTCGTATTGGGTGTTTAGGATTCCCGAGGGCACGTGTTAGCTCATCGTTCTCTCTATTGGGATGAAACGTTCCCTTTTTAGCTTTGACTATTGCTTTAACAAGATCTTCGGAGGGTTTTAGAATTGCTTCCTTTACAACAACACACTTCCTAGTTAGTGGGTCCAACGATCCCCCATGCGCGTAAAACCAATGCTTCGACCTCTTGGGCTAGTCCGATGTAGCTGGAGTGATCCCTTTAGCAGTTATGACGTCCTCATTTTGTTCCCACTTAGGCACAACATCTTGTAGCCACCTGTTCCAATAACATGGTGATATATCTTTTTTAGCATTTGCCTTGTTTTTCCCGACCTTTGCTTAGTTTCTTCCGATGTCTTGTACTCTACAAGTGCGTCCCAATGATCACATATCTTCTCTAGTGGTCCAGTGAATTCCTTGATATATGTATTGTATAATATTTTCTTGAAGGTCTAGAATTGTGTGGAATAAGACTCGATGTTTAGAAGGTTCAAGTGAACAACCAAATTCATGGAATGTGAAGGGATCATCATGTGTTTCCAAATACCTCCATTATCATTGATCAGGGAGATGTCTCCTTTATGACTGAACATTCCCGAACCATAAGGGTGTTACACTTAAGGGTAATAGATGATGCGGGTTGATCTGCAACCTATAAAGAAAGAGTAAGAGAGAACCCAAAGTGTTCTAGAGAGATACCAAAGTGTTCAGAAACTATTCAAAAGGATTTTTGAATAAAGAGGAATCAATTAAAGTGTATATAATATTTAATTGTGAATTAATATTAAACATAAATTAATTAATAAAAAGAAAAAGGGACCCCCTCCCACGTGGGCCCTCGCTAGCAGGGAGGAGGCCCAAGAGGGAGGGCGGCGCCCCTTGGTGGGATAGGGCACGCGGGTGGGGGGATCCCACCGCCGTCGACCACCAAGTGGGCTAGGGCATGCGTGGGTGGGTCCCACCCCGCTGGTGGCACCCCCTCCTCCCAAGTTTAGTCCCACCCCGGGACTTGGAGGGGTAGGAGTGCCCAGTTTTCTCCTATATATAGAGGTGACATCCCTCCTCAATTATCATACCACAATTGGTCTTAGCCATTCTCTCTCTCCCTCCCTCTCTCCCTCTCAGCATGTTCCCAAGTAAGGAATGTGTTACACGAGGTAGATAATTATCCACCCAACGCATGTTGTTGTGCTACTGGAATCGGTCCGGATCTTCTTCTTTCACTGCCTTGCTGGACCGGGGCCCTGGAGACGTCTTTTACACCGGACATGTGTAAAACTTGACGAGGCACTACCATTAGTGGTACTGGACGCTTGAAGCCTTCTATACCCCAAGGTCTGCTACGCTTGGCTTCATCAGCAACGTTTGTGCGGGAACATAATCCAGCGTCCGGTCTTCAAAGGTATAAATACCGTATCCCGTTCGTTACTGTACTTCTCCATAGATAGATCTTGGGTTGGCGCGTTCTCGTAGTAGGAATTTTTTGTTTTCTGTCACAAAACCCATTTGCCAACGTCACCTCCACGGAAAAATATTAGGAGAGTTTTGTGGATTTTTTACACAAGGAATGAAGGAATATCAAACTGAGGGTCTTCCAAGAATAGTTGAAGACCATAAGATTTGATATGCCCTTGCATCCCCTTGATAAATTCGATCCGGATTAGTATAGCTTGTTTTTTCCTAGAAAGCCTAGGTTTATCGAACCTTAGGAATAATTTTCTTGGTGTAAGATTATGTCAAACACGACTTTGAAAACTCGTAGTCTCTTTGTTTATCGGACCTTTCATATTTACTTATTTATTTGTATCAATGGATGAAGATAGGTCAGGGCTAAGGATTCACATGCAATTGTGCACATGTATGGAATAGACAAACCGATAATTATCTCGTTCATGAGTTATGATCTATATAGGAAAAAAGTTGTGGACGGTATGTCCGTAACTACTATAGTATTTGTCAGCCACTTCTATTGACATTTGTACAACCACTACACCACTATCGCGTGGGGTTACGCAGTTATTAAGTAAAATAGACCAAAGGCTTAAGATCTATGACATTATTCTTACTCACAAATGGATCTCTAAACAACTAATGTACTCCCCTTGTTGTCATTGAGTTTCACACATAGAAGCCGATTATCATTCATCTCACCTCAATAACTGTATCAATCCTCGGGGTCTTGGGTACCTAAAAAAATCCTTGGATCGAGTAAGAGACAAGAATACAAAGGATACATCAATATCAAAATCGCAAATGATAGTCCATGTTAGAGGGTGCACATACCGTTGGGAGGCTATGCCTTAGCCCGTAGCCCGTGAAGACTATTCACTCATGATTAGAACAACAATCATAAACATTGTATAAAAACTCTTAAGATGAACACAAATAGTCTTACAATACCGCCAATCACGATGAGATCAAGATTACACAAGTAGATCACTATGAATATGGTGGAGAACTAGTGACATAGAGGAGGAATGACTATGGTGATTGATGAGAGCATTTCTGAAGCATATTTACCATGTGTTTTTGCATGAGTAGCAATAGGATTTTAGTATTTTATGGCGCTCATGCGTACCTTTTATGCATGTTTCCACATGATCCCAAATTATGAAGGTATTGATGAACATATCATTTAGAATTGTGATATTATACATTAATATGATATTTCGAAGTGATAAAATTCATCTAAATGATTTTCCACGCACCTAGGTGAAGAGGGGACACGAAGGAAGACTTTAGGAGAGTTAACGACCATCGGGACAAAGTGAGACCGCCTGTATCGTCCGACCGTACCACCTGCCATACACCTCGCCTCATCAAATACTTTCACCTTGTGAAGAAGGATCCGAGATCCGACATTTAGAGACACCACAAACCACAAAAATCTCACCTCCTGAAGGAATCTGAAGGAGGAACTTGCAGAAGTGCACCATCCTCGCTACTACATGGATCATTGGAGGCCAAGGCATCATTCACTATAACCAACCTCTGCATCTTCATCACCATCACCATTCCCATCTCATTCAACTCAATCTTTTTGTATTTCCAATTACTATTGTGGATTTGCACTTGAATTCATTCTTATATTCATACTTCATTTACATGGTCATGATGATGTTGTTGATTGCCTCCATGTGTGAGTAGTTTAATTTGTTCTTGGGGAGAGATGGAGAAACCCTAGTAATATTATAATATAAAATAAATATGAACTATAACTTTGGTGTATGATTATGTGTTAGTTTTTTATCTAGATATTAAGTGAAGTCGACCATGTAATATTTGCCTTTAGTACTAGAGAGGAAATTACTGTTGGATATATGGTACTACATACGATGCTAAGTGACATAACGTGTTGGCATGCTATTCATATGGCCAAGGAGGGAAGTGAGAGATTCACTAAGCTCATATCAATATCCATGAGGAAATCCTTAATCGTGAGGGATCAAAGTGGCTTGCTGATGCATCTAAAATGCATACATAAACTTTATAGTTTATTGATACATATTCCCATGTATTTACATTTTATAGAATGTTATATCGATGTTCTACATTGATTTTAGGATTTCCTAAACAAACCCCTCTCATATGGTTCTAACTCTACAGGATAGTAAAACCCCATTTTGTGTATTTTATCTTTCAGGGACCTAAATAAAGTCAAATGGATCAAGATTTATTCGCGAAGGGAAGCAACTGGAGCACAAGAACCACCAGAGGGGCTTAATGGGTTTTGAAAGAGGCCCAGTGGTGCGGTCACCATAGTAGGCCACACCACCTCGTTCGGGCCTCGTTGCTCGGATGTCATTGTTCCACCGACATTCTCTTAGTCTTGACCTAAAACCATAAATAAAAAGGGTCCCCGATGCGATATCGGAACATACGGAGGCGGAGATCAAAAACACATAAACAAAGAGTCTGCAAGCCATCACCGACAGAGATCAGAGGGGGGAACCGTGTAGGGGTTCGTAGCATGGAAAACAAAAAAATTCTACCGCATGCAAACAAACAAGCCAAGATCTATCTACTAGATTGTAGCAACGAGTCGATAGAGGAATTCACCCTCGAAGATTCCAAAGTGGTTAACGAGAGCAGATTCTCGTGGGTGATGTAGTCGTACTCTTTCCGATCTCAAGATCGCGTAGACGATCCTTCCGATGCTGCGTTCCGACAGCACTCCCGCAGTCGGTCACACGTTCGGTACTCGATGAAGACCTTCCTCTCCCTTGTTCCAGCAGGCAGTGAAGGTTGTAGTACTCACCTCGCGATTCCGACAGCACGACGGCGTGGTACCAGAAGTAGAGGGGAGATCTCGCAGGGCTTCGCCTTAAGCCGGAGCGAGTATGGTGGACTATGAGAGAGGCCTTGGCGATCTAGGGTTTAGAGGCGCCAAGGAAGGAGGCTAGCCGGCGGCTAGGGTTAGAGTTCACCCAAACTCGGCGAGTTGGTGGTGCCCTAGGTGGCGGCAGCAGGGGTTGGTGGCGCCGGCGGCTTGAGGCTAGGGTTTGGGTGGTGTTGGGTGTAGGGAAGAGGGGGCACCCCTGCCCCTTCTTTTATAGGTGGGAGGGAGGCGCGTTTGGGAGTAGGGAGTCCTCCTCCAACTCCTCCTCCTTGGCCGGCGGGTGGAGGGAGTAGGACTTCCTCCCTAAGTAGGTTTCCTACTCTCCCTCCACCAAGCAAACTTGCCGTTTGACTTTTCAAATTGGCGTTTGACTTTCAAACTAGGATTTGAATTCTTTATTTTGCCCAGCCATGATACCTAGTACATGATGCAATCATTCCATATTGTCATGACACATTCATGTACCCTTCCCCTCTGGAGTGTCGGACCTTCCGGACCCTTTTAGAACATTCCCGATGAAAACATCGGAATCATTCTCCAACTCCGAAACAGGACTTTCCTTATATGAATCTTATTCTCCGGACCACTACGGATCTCCTCGTGATATCCCGGATCCCATACAAGACTCCGAACAACATTCGGTCTCTTACTCATCATTCCATAACTACTCAACAACATCGAATCCTTAAGTGTGTCTCCCTACGGTTCGTGAATTATGCAGACATGATCGAGACACTTCTCTGATCAATAACCAATAGAGGAATCTGGAAATTCATATGGCTCCCACATATTTCTACGATTACTTTGCGATCGAATGAACCACTTACATACGATACCAATTTCCCTTTGTCTCACGATAGTTTACTTATCTGAGGTTTTGATCGTCGGTATCTCTGCATACCTAGTTCAACCTCGTTACCGATAAGTACTCTTTTCTCGTTCCCGTGATATGTGATCCCTTGTGAGCCAGTCACATGCTTGCAAGCTAATTGGATGACATTCCACCGAGAGGGCCCAGAGTATATCTATCCGTCATATGGATGGACAAATCCCACTCTTGATCCATGTGTCTCAACCCATACTTTCCGAACACTCAATGCCATCTTTATAGCCACCCAGTTACGGTGTGGTGTTTGATGTCATCAAAGCATCCTTCCGGTGATGGTGATAAGCATGATCTCATGGTCGAAGGAATTATGTTACTATGTATCAGAAAGCTTATAGCAAATGAACTATATTAAATGACTTGATCTTTATGCTACGCTTAACTATAGGAGTATGTCCATCACATCATTCTCCTAGTGATATGACCCTGTTGTTAATAACATCTCTATGTTCATGATCAGGAAACCATGATCATATATTAACCAACAAGCTAGTTTAACAAGAGGCTTTACTAGGGACTCTTTTATGTTTACAAATCACACAAGTATTAATGTTTCTGGTTAATACAATTATAGCATGGTATGTAAACATTTATCATAAGTATGAAGATATGATAATAACCACTTTATTATTGCCTCTTGGGCATATCTCCGACGGTCTCCCACTTGCACTAGAGTCAATAATCTAGTTTCATACCTTTGTGCATTCGACACCTATGGCTTTCCAGTGTTGTATTTACACGATTGCTAGTGGTCAACTGATCTCCGGATCTGACACTTCCAGGTCCTTGTGTAATTGCATGTCTTTGCGTTTCTACGCATCACTCATTCGCTAATGAGATGGCTTTGTACAAATTTTGTTCTTTGGTGTGACCTTTAGTTCTTTGGGGTTAAAACATGTTGATAATATTGTCGTACAATATATCTTCATTGTATTATCCCTGTTGTTAACTACACCTAGTTTGATAACAAACTACTTGACACAAATGCCCTCTTTTGCTGCTATAATAGCAGTTATATACTTAGCCTATTGTTGTAGTATCTGTCACAATGTCTTAACTTTGGAACTCATCCAAATTCATTATGGAACTCACATTCCATCATATTGTTCCACCCTTAGTTTAGATTGAGATAAACTTAATTTGTACTTTGTGACAAAACTAGTATCAATGTAATTCATTTACAATGAACTAACCATCTATTTGTCACTTCTACAAAATAATATATTCTTAGTTCTTTTACAAGATCATAAGAATATCTTTACTATCATCCAATGATTATCTTATGAATCATTCTGGTATATGCTCATAACATTTAGAGCATATGACATATCTGGATTTGTACATATCACGGTATGATATAAATACTCTTTGTGATTTCATACATCAAGTATCAATCTATACTTGAATCTTTGTTTCACTTACCCAGTGTCAATACACTTGAATATATCATCAATATTGAACTCATTCAATCCTTTCTGTGCGACAAGAACCTTTCTTGTAGTTTCTATATTAAGCTCATTCAATACATCATCTATGTATTTTCGGCACAACCATATTAGCGTCTATTGATGCCAAATATTTGGGTTTTGCCTAAGTCTTTCATCAGGATGAAATTCTTAATATGTGTTAATAAAAGATACATCATTTCCAATCAACAATATGTCTTCCACATAATGTATTAGAAACATGTCTTAGCGCTCCCACTTAATTTCTTGCAAATGTAAGCATCTTTATCGTCTCTGATGAAATTAAACTATTTTAACAGTTTCATCATAGTGAAGATTCCAACTCCAGATGCTTGCTTCAACCATTGAAGTTTGCATATGCTTTTAGCATCCTTTGAATTAACAAAACCCTTTGGACTGTATCATGCACACGTGCTTGGTAACCATTCTATTAGAAGAACTTGTTTTGTTTATTCAACACATAACAAAATTATATGTCATGGTTGCTACATTAATCCGTCTAGACTAAATATCGCTATGAAAGATTAGATCTTGTCATAGTCAACCTTTGAACATTGTTGTGAACTCTTTCCCAACATGTCGACTATTTCATAGATGTGAAACATGTTGGAGATATGCCCTAGAGGCAATAATAAATGTAGTTATTATTATATCTTTGTGTTTATGATAAATGTTTGCATTCATGCTATAATAGTATTAACCAGGAAACATTAATACTTGTGTGAATTGTAAACTTAAATTGAAGTCCCTAGTATAGCCTCTATACTTCACTAGCTTGTTGGTTAATAGATGATTGTGGTTTCCCTATCATGAACATTGAGATGTTATTAAACAACAAGATCATATCATTAGGAGAATGATATGGTGGACATACTCCTATAGATAAAGCGTAGCATAAAGATCAAGTCATTTCAATAGTTCAATTGCTATATGCTTTCTGATACATAGTAACCTAATTCCTTCGACCATGAGATCATGCATATCACCTTTACCAGATGGATGCTTTGATATCATCAAACACCACACCGTAACAGGGTGGCTATAAAGGTGGCATTGAGTGTTCGGAAAGTATTGGTTGAAACACATGGATCAAGAGTGGGATTTGTCCATCCAGATGACGGATAGATATTCTCTGGGCCCTCTCGGTGAAATGTCATCCAATTAGCTTGCAAGCATGTGACTGGGTCACAAGGGATCACATATCACGGGAACGAGAAAAGAGTACTTATCAGTAACGAGGCTGAACTAGGTATGCAGAGATACCGACGATCATAACCTCGGATAAGTAACATATCGTGAGACAAAGGGAAATTGGTATCGTATGTAAGTGGTTCATTCGATCGCAAAGTAATCGTAGAAATATGTGGGAGCCATATGAATTTCCAGATTCCTCTATTGGTTATTGTTCGGAGAAGTGTCTCGATCATGTCCGCATAATTCACGAACCGTAGGGAGACACACTTAAGGATTCGACGTTGTTTGAGTAGTTATGGTATTATGAGAAAGAGACCGAATGTTGTTCGGAGTCTCGGATGGGATCCGGGATATCACGAGGTGATCCGGAATGGTCCGGAGAATAAGATTCATATAAGGAAAGTCCCGTTTCGGAGTTGGGGAATGGTTCCGGTGTTTTCATCGGGAACATTCTAGAAGGTCCCGGAATGTCCGGCACTCCGGAAGGGGGAAGGGGTACATGAATGTGTCATTACATGTTGGAATGATTGCATCATGTACTTAGTGTTCTCGCTGTCCGAAATAAAGGGTTAATTCAAATCCTAATTGAAAAAGTCAAACTGCCAGTTTTCAGTCAAACTGCCAGTTTTCGGAAAGAGGAGAAAGAGGAGGAGGTGGAGGCCGAGTTGGGGAGGGATTCCTCCCCTTGGCCGGCGCCTCCCAAGGCCGACTTGGGGAGGGACTCCCCTCCCCTTGGCCGGCCCTCCCACCTATATAAGGAGGGGCAGGGCTCCCCTCCTAGACACACAAGTTTCCTACCCTCTAAACCTAAACCCTAGATCTAGACCCCGGTTTAGAGCTATTCGGTTTAGAGCCTTCTAATTGGTTTAGAGCCCTCTAATTGGTGTGTCTAATTACTAGACCACTAATAGCCTCTCTCATAAGCTCCACCATACTCGCACCGGCTTAAGGCGAAGCCCTGCGGGATTTCCCCTCTACCTCCGGTACCACGCCGTTGTGCTGCCGGAATCGCGAGGAGAGTGCTACAACCTCCGCTGCCTGCTGGAACAAGGGAGAGGAAGGTCTTCGTCGAGTACCGAACGTGTGACCGACTGCGGGAGCGCTGCGGGAACGCGGCGCCGGAAGGATCGTCTACGCGATCTTGAGATCGGAAAGAGTACGACTACATCACCCACGAGAATCTGCTCTCGTTAACCACTTTGGAATCTTCGAGGGTGAGTTATTCCATCGACTCGTTGCTACAATCTAGTAGATAGATCTTGGCTTGTTTGTTTGTATGCGATAGAAAATTTTTGTTTTCCATGCTACGAACCCCTACAGTGGTATCAGAGCCGTGTCTATATGTAGATCTGTTGCACGAGTAGAACACAATGGTCATTGTGGGCGTTGATGCTTTTATTGTAGATTGCTTTGCGTGTACTTTGCATCTTGCGGTATGTTGGGATGAAGCGGCCCGGGCTAACCTTACATGACATCGTTCATGAGACTTGCTCCACGCTTAACATGCAACTTGTATTGCATAAGTGGCTTTGCGGGTGCCAGTTTCTCCTAGCATAGTAAAGATCCAATTTACAACGGGTAATCAACAATGCTAGTATCAATGTTGTGGTTCTTGTTCGTAGGTTAGAACGACACTTATGGAAAGCCCCAAACCACGTAAAATATGCAAAGAAAGTAGAAGCGTCTAACTTTGTTTTGCAGGGGTGTGCAGTGATGTGATATGGCCATGATTGTGATTATATTTGATGTATGCAATGTTCCTTATTGTAAGTTGGCAACCGGCAGGAGCCATATGGTTGTCTTTAATTTCTGTTAAGACCTGCGTGTCTATTCAAAATAGTTGTAATAGTTGAAGCTGGTGGACGACAACCATGAAGAAGCGTCATTGACCTTGATGCTACGCCGGTGATGATGGAGATCATGTGCGTGCTTGAAGATGGAGATCGGAAGCACAAAGAAGAAAGGCCATATCATATCACATATTATGAATTGCATGTGATGTTAATCCTTTATTCATCTTGTATTGCTTAGTAGACGACGGTAGCATTATAAGATGATCCCTCATGCACATAAATTTCAAGTTCTAAAGTGTTCGCCCTTAGTTAGCACCGTTGCTAAAACTTGTTGTTTCGAAGCACCACGTGATGATCGGGTGTCTTTGATTCCACGGGTAAATACAACGTAAGCAAGCCAGATTTGCTTATGCGGTAGCTAAGGTTTGATCTTGACGAGCCTAGCATGTACAGACATGGCCTCAGGAACACGGATCGCCGAAAGGTAAAGCATGAATCATATAGTAGATATGATGAACATGATGATTGTTCGCCATTGAAACTATATCAACTCTCGTGATGATCGGTGTTGATGTAGTGGATTTGGTTCATGTGATCACTAAAACAATGTGAGGGATGTTGTTTTGAGTGGGAGTTCACCTAGTTTAATTTCATTAATTAATTTGAACTCAATTTGTCATAAACTTAGTCTAAACTATTGCAAATATGTTGTAGATCAATGGCAGCCCCTACCATCAATTTTAATGCGTTCCTAGAGAAAGAAAAGTTGAAAAACAATGGAAGCAACTTCGCGGATTGGTTCCGCAATTTGAGGATTGTCCTCACAGCTGGTAATTTGACCTATGTGCTGGATGCACCGCTAGGTGACCCACCTGCAGCTGATGCTACCGATGAAGTAAAGAATGTTTACCTCGCTCGGAAGAATCAGTACTCCATAGTTCAGTGTGCTATCTTGTATGGTTTAGAATCGGAGCTTCAGAAAAGGTTTGAAGAGTCAGACCCATATGATATTGTCGAGGATCTCAAATTAATTTTTGAGACTCATGCGGCAATTGAAAGTTATGAAGCTTCTGAAAAGTTCTTTAACTGCAAGATGGAAGAGGGTAGCTCCGTTAGTGAGCACGTGCTTAAGATGTCTGGGCACGCGAATAAACTTCAAAGTTTGGGTATAGTGATTCCTAACACTTTGGGGGTTTACCGCATCCTCCAATCACTACCACCAAGTTACAAGAACTTTGTGATGAACTACAACATGCAGAACATGAACAAAGAGTTGCCAGAACTATTTGCTATGTTGAAATCTGCAGAAGTGGAGATCAAGAAAGAGCACCAAGTGTTGATGGTCAATAAGACCACCAAATTCAAGAAAGGCAAGTCTAAGCAAAAGGGACACTTCAAGAAGGGTGGTAAGAAAGCTACCATGCCGACGAAGAGGACCAAGGCTGGACCCAAGCCTGATGTTGAGTGCTTTTACTGCAAGGGAGAAGGTCACTGGAAGCGGAATTGCCCAAAGTACTTGGCGGATTTGAAGAACGGCAACATCAAGAAGAAAGGTATATCTGATATACATGTTATTGATGTGTATTTCACTAGTATTCGTAGTAGTGCCTGGGTATTTGATACTGGTTCGGTTGCTCATATTTGTAACTCGAAACAGGAGCTGCAGAATAAACGAAAGCTAGCGAAGAACGAGGTGACGATGCGCGTGGGAAACGGATCAAAGGTTGATGTGATCGCGGTCGGCACGCTACCTCTTCATCTACCATCGGGATTAGTTTTATACTTAAATAATTGTTATTTGGTGCCTGCGTTGAGCATGAACATTATATCGGGATCTTGTTTATTGCGAGACGGTTACTTGTTTAAATCCGAGAATAATGGTTGTTCGATTTATATGAGTAATATGTTTTATGCACATGCACCTTTGATAGATGGTCTATTCATATTGAATCTCGATAGTGGAAATACACATATTAATAACATTGAAGCTAAACGTTTGAAATCAAGCGATAACTTGACCTATATGTGGCACTGTCGTCTTGGTCACATTGGAGTGAAGCGTATGAAGAAACTCCATTCCGATGGACTTCTTGAATCACTTGATTTTGAATCACTTGAAATATGCGAAGCATGTCTGATGGGTAAAATGACTAAGACTCCATTTTCTGGTATGATGGAGCGAGCTACGGACTTATTGGAAATCATACATACCGATGTGTGTGGTCCAATGAGTGTAGCATCGCGCGGTGGTTATCGTTATGTTCTTACCTTCACGGATGACTTGAGTAGATATGGGTATATCTATTTCATGAAACATAAGTCCGAAACTTTCGAGAAGTTTAAGGAGTTTCAAAGTGAGGTAGAGAATCAACGTAACAAGAAGATTAAATTTCTACGTTCTGATCGTGGAGGTGAATATCTAAGTTACGAGTTTGGTGAGCATTTGAAGAAATGTGGAATACTTTCGCAGTTGACACCGCCGGGAACACCACAGCGTAATGGTGTGTCTGAACGTCGTAATCGAACTCTCTTAGATATGGTTCGTTCTATGATGTCACTTACAGATTTACCGCTATCATTTTGGGGTTATGCATTAGAAACAGCCGCATTCACTTTAAATAGGGCACCATCTAAATCCGTTGAAACGACACCGTATGAATTATGGTTTGGGCAGAAACCTAAATTGTCGTTCCTTAAAGTTTGGGGATGCGAAGCCTATGTAAAGAAGTTACAGCCGGACAAGCTTGAACCCAAAGCGGAAAAATGCGTCTTCATAGGATACCCGAAGGAAACTATTGGGTATACCTTCTATCATAGATCCGAAGGCAAAATCTTTGTTGCCAAGAATGGATCCTTTCTAGAGAAGGAATTTCTCTCGAAAGAAGTGACTGGAAGGAAAGTAGAACTCGACGAGGTTGTCGAACCTTCTCTCGAAATTGCGAGTAGCGCAGCACCGGAAGAAGTTCCTGTGGTGCCTGCACCAATAAGAGAGGAAGCTAATGATAGTGATCATGAAACTTCGGTTGAGGTTGCTACAGAGCCTCGGAGGTCAACGAGAACTCGTACCACTCCAGATTGGTATGATTCCGTTATGAATGTCATGTTGGTGGACAACACCGATGACCCCGAGACATATGAGGAAGCGATGATGAGCCCAGATTCCAATAAATGGCAAGAAGCCATGAAATCCGAGATTGGATCCATGTACGAAAACCAAGTATGGACTTTGGTGGACTTACCGGATGGCCGGAAGGCTGTCGAGAACAAATGGATTTTCAAGAAGAAAACAGATGCTGATGGTAATGTTACTGTCTATAAAGCTCGACTTGTCGCAAAAGGGTTTCGACAAATTCAAGGAGTTGACTACGATGAGACTTTCTCACCGGTAGCGAAGCTAAAGTCTGTGAGGATTATGTTAGCAATCGCTGCATATTATGATTATGAGATATGGCAGATGGATGTCAAAACAGCATTCCTCAATGGAGACATTGATGAAGAGTTGTATATGATACAACCCAAAGGTTTTGTCGATCCTAAAGATGCTAACAAGGTATGCAAGCTTCAACGGTCCATCTATGGATTGAAGCAAGCATCCCGAAGTTGGAATCAACGTTTTGATAAGGTAATCAAAAGTTTTGGTTTTATACAAACTTATGGAGAAGCTTGTATTTACAAGAAAGTGAGTGGGAGCTCTGTAGCGTTCTTAATACTATATGTGGATGACATATTGTTGATTGGGAATGATGTAGACCTTCTTAATAGTGTCAAAGAATATTTGAATAATAGTTTTTCAATGAAGGATCTTGGCGAAGCAGCTTACATATTAGGCATAAAGATTTATAGAGATAGATCGAAACGCCAAATATCATTGTCACAAAGTACATATTTGGACAAAGTTCTAAAGAGGTTTGGAATGGAAGAAAGCAAGAAAGGGTTCTTGCCCATGTTGCCCAATACGACCTTGAGTAAAACTCAAAGTCCGACATCGGCAGAAGATAGAGAAAGGATGAGTAAGACTCCCTATGCCTCAGCCATAGGATCTCTAATGTATGCCATGCTATGTACTAGACCCGACATTGCATATGCTGTTAGTTTAACTAGCAGATATCAAAGTGATCCAGGAGTGGATCATTGGACAGCGGTCAAAAACATCCTTAAGTACTTGAGAAGAACTAAGGATATGGTTCTTTCTTATGGAGGTGATGAACAGCTCGTTGTTAATGGTTACACCGATGCTAGTTGGAACACCGATCCGGATGATTCTAAATCACAATCTGGATACGTATTTATTTTGAATGGTGCAGCAGTTAGCTGGAGGAGTGCAAAGCAAAGCGTTGTGGCGAGATCTTCAACTGAATCAGAATACATGGCTGCTTCGGAGGCTTCACAAGAAGCGATATGGATGAAAGAGTTCATTACAGAGCTGGGTGTGGTTCCAAGTGCGCTGGACCCAATGTCTATCTACTGTGATGACATGGGCGCCATAGCCAATGCGCAAGAACCAAGGTCACACAAGAAGCTGAAGCATATCAAGCTGCGTTTTCACGCTATTCGAGAACATATCCAGGATGGGGATATAAAGATTTGCAAAGTACACACAGATCTGAATGTGGCGGATCCGTTGACTAAACCTCTCCCGAGGGCAAAACATGACCAACACCAAACTGCCATGGGTGTTCGGTATATTACCATGTAATCTAGATTAGATGACTCTAGTGCAAGTGGGAGACTGTTGGAGATATGCCCTAGAGGCAATAATAAATGTAGTTATTATTATATCTTTGTGTTTATGATAAATGTTTGCATTCATGCTATAATAGTATTAACCAGGAAACATTAATACTTGTGTGAATTGTAAACTTAAATTGAAGTCCCTAGTATAGCCTCTATACTTCACTAGCTTGTTGGTTAATAGATGATTGTGGTTTCCCTATCATGAACATTGAGATGTTATTAAACAACAAGATCATATCATTAGGAGAATGATATGGTGGACATACTCCTATAGATAAAGCGTAGCATAA
Organism: Avena sativa; assembly: GCA_916181665.1. Taxonomy (NCBI): domain Eukaryota; kingdom Viridiplantae; phylum Streptophyta; class Magnoliopsida; order Poales; family Poaceae; genus Avena; species Avena sativa. The sequence continues at coordinate 297,828,978 of OV702296.1, forward strand.
AGATCAAGTCATTTCAATAGTTCAATTGCTATATGCTTTCTGATACATAGTAACCTAATTCCTTCGACCATGAGATCATGCATATCACCTTTACCAGATGGATGCTTTGATATCATCAAACACCACACCGTAACAGGGTGGCTATAAAGGTGGCATTGAGTGTTCGGAAAGTATTGGTTGAAACACATGGATCAAGAGTGGGATTTGTCCATCCAGATGACGGATAGATATTCTCTGGGCCCTCTCGGTGAAATGTCATCCAATTAGCTTGCAAGCATGTGACTGGGTCACAAGGGATCACATATCACGGGAACGAGAAAAGAGTACTTATCAGTAACGAGGCTGAACTAGGTATGCAGAGATACCGACGATCATAACCTCGGATAAGTAACATATCGTGAGACAAAGGGAAATTGGTATCATATGTAAGTGGTTCATTCGATCGCAAAGTAATCGTAGAAATATGTGGGAGCCATATGAATTTCCAGATTCCTCTATTGGTTATTGTTCGGAGAAGTGTCTCGATCATGTCCGCATAATTCACGAACCGTAGGGAGACACACTTAAGGATTCGACGTTGTTTGAGTAGTTATGGTATTATGAGAAAGAGACCGAATGTTGTTCGGAGTCTCGGATGGGATCCGGGATATCACGAGGTGATCCGGAATGGTCCGGAGAATAAGATTCATATAAGGAAAGTCCCGTTTCGGAGTTGGGGAATGGTTCCGGTGTTTTCATCGGGAACATTCTAGAAGGTCCCGGAATGTCCGGCACTCCGGAAGGGGGAAGGGGTACATGAATGTGTCATTACATGTTGGAATGATTGCATCATGTACTTAGTGTTCTCGCTGTCCGAAATAAAGGGTTAATTCAAATCCTAATTGAAAAAGTCAAACTGCCAGTTTTCAGTCAAACTGCCAGTTTTCGGAAAGAGGAGAAAGAGGAGGAGGTGGAGGCCGAGTTGGGGAGGGATTCCTCCCCTTGGCCGGCGCCTCCCAAGGCCGACTTGGGGAGGGACTCCCCTCCCCTTGGCCGGCCCTCCCACCTATATAAGGAGGGGCAGGGCTCCCCTCCTAGACACACAAGTTTCCTACCCTCTAAACCTAAACCCTAGATCTAGACCCCGGTTTAGAGCTATTCGGTTTAGAGCCTTCTAATTGGTTTAGAGCCCTCTAATTGGTGTGTCTAATTACTAGACCACTAATAGCCTCTCTCATAAGCTCCACCATACTCGCACCGGCTTAAGGCGAAACCCTGCGGGATTTCCCCTCTACCTCCGGTACCACGCCGTTGTGCTGCCGGAATCGCGAGGAGAGTGCTACAACCTCCGCTGCCTGCTGGAACAAGGGAGAGGAAGGTCTTCGTCGAGTACCGAACGTGTGACCGACTGCGGGAGCGCTGCGGGAACGCGGCGCCGGAAGGATCGTCTACGCGATCTTGAGATCGGAAAGAGTACGACTACATCACCCACGAGAATCTGCTCTCGTTAACCACTTTGGAATCTTCGAGGGTGAGTTATTCCATCGACTCGTTGCTACAATCTAGTAGATAGATCTTGGCTTGTTTGTTTGTATGCGATAGAAAATTTTTGTTTTCCATGCTACGAACCCCTACAAAACATCCATGTCCATTTCTTTATATATCTAAATACGACTATAAAGTCTTGTACCTTTCCAGAGGGTCTTTCAAGTTCAAAGCTTGATCTCTCGTATATGGAACTATCACGGATTCTATGGCTTCAAGCCATTTGACGGAGTCAGGGTCCATCATCGCTTTTTTGCATGTAGTCGGATCATTATTGTCAAATAATGATTTAACTCTCAAATCTTGGTATTTTATTGTTTATCCGACCTACTTGTTTCAATAGGAACTTAGATCTCTGTGACCACAACCTTTGAGGCACGTGAGCCATGAGCATTGTTGCTACCTCCGGAACACTTTTCGGCGCTGCGCAACTTTGCACATATAGCTAAGGTTCTTTTAACCTTATCAAGTTATATTGTCCTCCCACTTAACTTTTCACGAAAAATTCCTTCTCTAAGAAACTTGACGTTCTAAGCGACAAACATTTTTGTCTCTGATGTTATGGAGGAACAGTTATTCGAAATAACATACAAAGATAGGTTCATCCGACTTTGGTTGCAAACATCTTTCTTATGCATAGCATACCAATGTTTAAGAAAGGACAACTTGGGTTTTATCCCAAACCATAACTTTATATGGTGCCAATTCAACGGATTATGATGGAGCTCTTTTTAGTGGAAAAACGATAGTCTCTAAAGCTTTTAATCTTTAAAATATTATGGCAGTTTTATGAATTACACCTTTGATCTTACCATGTCAAACAAGGTTTAATTACATATCTCGAATGCTCCATACTCTTATGGTGTTTCGAAAAATGCAAATCCACGGAACGATTCCTTAAATCTTAGGTATTATGCTAAACTTGTAACTCAAATATCTTCCTTTATGATCTTATCATAAACTATTTATATTCTTGTTACAATGATTTTGCACTTCATCTTGAAAGTCTTTGAACTTTTCAAATGTTTCATACTTCATCCTTATTAAGTAAATATTCATATATTCACTCAAATTTTTGGAGGAAGCATATGAAGTTGAAATCCATCGCTCTTGACTACACATAATGGACTTCATACAACAATATGTACAAGTTCCAATAAGCTAATCATTCGTTCCCTTTTGGCCTGTGAACGAAGTTTTAATTATCTCTAGGAAAGTTTAACAAGCGTCATTTGATCAAAAATCAAAAGACTCCAAAATTCCATCCATATGGAGTTTTTTTCATGTTTTCTTTCCAATATAATTTAAACGGCGATGTCACTTCCTAAGTGATCTTTCAATCAATTTGTCTTTCGACATATTTAGCACTAGTTTTATGGATGTGATTTCTCCAACGAGATTTGTGAAACATCCATCTTTTATGGATTACGACAATTATTTGAACAACCCTTTTGTTCTCATAATACCTGATAAAACAAATCTTAAAGGTAAGCTTTGATATTTAACGAGCAGCACAATAACCCTTTATTTGTTCTCGATGAACATCATCACATATTCTTTTGCTAGTTACTTAGGCCATTGTGGTTCATGAATTCTGTTGTTTCGTATGACGATTCATACCAACAAATTCAGTATCCAATACTTAAGAACCACATTATTTAACAAGCAAAGAATACAGCCATAACACGTATATCCTCTATATACCCAAGCTGAACAATTCTAGTCTTTTCTTTTCTGCCATATATTTCTGAGATTCTCTTTCAGCATTTCCTTTTCTGTTTGAAAGAATCTATCAACATCAATAGTAGAGTCATACATATGACACATAGTCCAAAGCGTGTATAATTAAATACCAATGTCTTTGGACTTGCACTTTGAAGTAGATCACCATCATCAAATGTTTGGTGTGCTTTCAAATTCCATTCTTTAGTAATCTCTTGGTGTAGTAAATATTTTACCTACATCAAATATTCACCCTTATCATGGAATTATTCATGATCAAGCTACTTTAGCTTATTGCGGTGAATCGCGAGTATAATGTTGCTCTCCAAAACCTTTTGAAGAATTAGGACAACTAGTGTCTCCAACATTTTGCAAATTCTCATCAAATTGAGAACATGACTTTTGCCATATTATACTCTATCATGTTGCAACCAAAACTTTGTTTCAGATATCACAATATCTTCCACACATCATGGTTTCTGAAATAACTCTTTCAGATCCTAGATAAACTTGATATTAAGACAATTCTTTGAATATCAAGAATCATGGAGACAAACATGATACTCATACACTAACTCTTGGAATTGTCACTCTCGATTTAATACCAATTATTAAACTTCATGGAGTAACCGGAACTTACTGAAAGTTTGCAATAGGACATTTAAACTTTAGATTAACACTTCAAAACAATACGATACCAGTTCGTAAAGTAACTAACAAGAATTCTATAGTTCTATCATCTCAATTATAACTAAGCGCAAGGTGGTAAACGGATGCCAATGACTACAACAACTATGCAAATTCACTTTGATTTAATTTATGATAAATAGTGTTCAACTTTTAATCAAATTTCTATTGAACTCCCAGTCAGCAATATCCCTCACATTGTTTTAGTGATCACACGAACCAAATTCACCACATCAAAACCTATCATCACGAGAGTTGATGTAGCTTCAATGGCGAACAATCAACATGTTCATCATATCTACTATATGACTCATGCTTTACCTTTCGGTGATCCGTGTTCCGAGACCATGTCTGTACATGCTTGGCTCGTCAAGATCAAATCTTAGCTTCCGCATGAGCAAATCTGGCTTGCTCATGTTGTATACACTCGCAGAATCTAACACACCCGATCATCACGTGGTGCTTCGAAACAACAAGCTTTAGCAACGGTGCTTACTAAGGATGAACACTTTAAAACTTGAAATTGTGTGCTTGAGGGATCATCTTATAATGCTACCGTCGTTAACTAAGCAATACAAGATGCATAAAAGGATTAACATCACATGCAATTCATAATATGTGATATGATATGGCATTTCTTCTTGTGCTTCCGATCTCCATATTCAAGCACGAACATGATCTCCATCATCACCGGTGTGACGTCAAGTTCAATGGCGCCGCTTCATGGTTGTCTTCCACCAGCATCAACTATTACAACTACTTTGAATAATAGACACGCAGGACTTAATAGAAATAACCATACGGCTCCTGCCGGTTGCCAACTTACAATAAGAAACATTGCATACATCATATATAATCACAATCATAGCCAGATCACATCACAGCACACCCCTGCAAAACAAAGTTAGACGCCTCTAATTTTCTTTGCATGTTTTACGTGGTTTGGGGCTTTCAATAAGTGTCGTTCTAACTTACGAACAAGAACCACAACACTGATACTAGTATTGTCAATCACCCGTTGTAAATTGAATCTTAACTATGTTGGGAGAAACAGGCACCCGCAAAGCCACTTATGCAATACAAGTTGCATGTCAAGCATGGAGCAAGTCTCATGAACGATGTCATGTAAGGTTAGCCCGGGCCGCTTCATCCCACCATCCCGCAAGATGCAAAGTACACAAGAAGCAATCGACAACAAAAACATCAACGCCCACAATGACCATTGTGTTATACTCGTGCAACAGATCTACATATAGACACGACTCTGATACCACTGTAGGGGTTCGTAGCATGGAAAACAAAAAAATTCTACCGCATGCAAACAAACAAGCCAAGATCTATCTACTAGATTGTAGAAACGAGTCGATAGAGGAACTCACCCTCGAAGATTCCAAAGCGGTTAACGAGAGCAGATTCTCGTGGGTGATGTAGTCGTACTCTTTCCGATCTCAAGATCGCGTAGACGATCCTACCGGTGCTGTGTTCCGGCAGCACTCCCGCAGTCGGTCACACGTTCGGTACTCGATGAAGACCTTCCTCTCCCTTGTTCCAGCAGGCAGCGGAGGTTGTAGTACTCTCCTCGCGATCCCGGCAGCACGATGGTGTGGTACCGGAAGTAGAGGGGAGGTCTCGCAGGGCTTCGCCTTAAGCCGGAGCGAGTATGGTGGACTATGAGAGAGGCCTTGGCGATCTAGGGTTTATAGGTGCCAAGGGAGGAGGCTAGCTGGCGGCTAGGGTTAGGGTTCACCCCAACTCGGCGAGTTGGTGGTGCCCTAGGCGGCGGCAGCAGGGGTTGGTGGCGCCGGCGGCTTGAGGCTAGGGTTTGGGTGGTGTTGGGTGTAGGGAAGAGGGGGCACCCCTGCCCCTTCTTTTATAGGTGGGAGGGAGGCGCGTTTGGGAGGAGGGAGTCCTCCTCCAACTCCTCCTCCTTGGCCGGCGGGTGGAGGGAGTAGGACTTCCTCCCTAAGTAGGTTTCCTACTCTCCCTCCACCAAGCAAACTTGCCGTTTGACTTTCAAACTAGGATTTGAATTCTTCCTTTATTTTGCCCAGCCATGATACCTAGTACATGATGCAATCATTCCATATTGTCATGACACATTCATGTACCCTTCCCCTCTGGAGTGCCGGACCTTCCGGACCCTTCTAGAACATTCCCGATGAAAACACCGGAATCATTCTCCAACTCCGAAACAGGACTTTCCTTATATGAATCTTATTCTCCGGACCATTCTGGATCTCCTCGTGATATCCCGGATCCCATCCGAGACTCCAAACAACATTCGGTCTCTTATTCATCATTCCATAACTACTCAACAACGTCGAATCCTTAAGTGTGTCTCCCTACGGTTCATAAATTATGCAGACATGATCGAGACACTTCTCCGATCAATAACCAATAGAGGAATCTGGAAATTCATATGGCTCCAACATATTTCTACGATTACTTTGCGATCGAATGAACCACTTACATACGATACCAATTTCCCTTTGTCTCATGATAGTTTACTTATCCGAGGTTTTGATCGTCGGTATCTCTGCATACCTAGTTCAACCTCGTTACCGATAAGTACTCTTTTCTCGTTCCCGTGATATGTGATCCCTTGTGAGCCAGTCACATGCTTGCAAGCTAATTGGATGACATTCCACCGAGAGGGCCCAGAGTATATCTATTCGTCATATGGATGGACAAATCCCACTCTTGATCCATGTGTCTCAACCCATACTTTCCGAACACTCAATGCCATCTTTATAGCCACCCAGTTACGGTGTGGTGTTTGATGTCATCAAAGCATCCTTCCGATGATGGTGATAAGCATGATCTCATGGTCGAAGGAATTATGTTACTATGTATCAGAAAGCTTATAGCGAATGAACTATATTAAATGACTTGATCTTTATGCTACGCTTAACTATAGGAGTATGTCCATCACATCATTCTCCTAATGATATGACCCTGTTGTTAATAACATCTCTATGTTCATGATCAGGAAACCATGATCATATATTAACCAACAAGCTAGTTTAACAAGAGGCTTTACTAGGGACTCTTTTATGTTTACAAATCACACAAGTATTAATGTTTCCGGTTAATACAATTATAGCATGGTATGTAAACATTTATCATAAGTATGAAGATATGATAATAACCACTTTATTATTGCCTCTTGGGCATATCTCCAACAAACCGCTGCCGGAATCGCCTTCGGTTGTGTCTCCACGCGGATTCCCTCCAGCGCGGTCATCATCAACATCTACAATGATATTCTCTCTATCCATATACTATAATATCTTGCCAAACATGATGTGTGATGAAATCTATCATTTTATCATGATCTATTGTATCTTTATGTCTATATTTGAGTAAAATCTGTTTATGTCAATCGTGAAATAGTTCATTGTTGGTTGTGTATCTATGATGGTCTTATGTACTGATATATGAGTGCACACATATGTTGGGGAATGTACAAGGTTGTTTGCATGTTGATAGGAGGAGGGATGGCCGGAGAGTGACATAAACCGTCCCAGGTCTTCAATATGCATGCTATGTTAATTCATGGTTAACTAACAGGGGATAATATGCATGGGGAGCTCAAAACTTACAGCACTGGTTGGACTTTTATGTCTTAATAACTCCCTTGCTTGCTTGGAAACGGTCTTGGGATCAATCACTAGGGACATAATTGCTCGGTAACACGGCTACACCTATTTATGGCTCCTCTCTAGAAGAAACAACAAAAATATTATCCATATGCTTCACTAATTATGACAACCAAATGAATGAAATTACAATTTTCCTAAACACTTGCTCCTTTGAGTTATCTGCTTCCACTTTACTTTCTTTAACTTTTACTAGTTTTTCTTTACTTGTAATAGTTTACTTCCTGTTATTACTTTTAGCACCTTAAAGTTCAACACTAGAGTATAGATTACTATATACCACCACACCTCTTGATTTTTTATAAGGAAGAAACTTGTGTGCTAATGTCTCAATGTCATTGCCCATTGATGACCAACAAGTATAGGGGATGTATCGCATTACTTTCGATAAATAGGAGTGTTGATCCCAACAAGGAGCAGAAGGTGTTGACTAGTGGTATGGAGCAGGAATTCTCTGTAAATACTTAGCAAACGGATTTTTACGGGTTTTCTGATAAAGCAACAAAACAAAGTGCAAGTAATAAAGACAAAGAACAACTGCAGCAAGTGGCCCAATCCTTTCTTATCAAAGGACAAGCCGGTGGAAATACTTATAAGGACCAAACGTCTCGAGGACACATGGGAATTCTGTCAAGTGCTTTCGCTTCAAATAGCTAAGTACTCTTCTTTGGTGTTGTAATTGTTGTGTGGGCGAACCTGTGCTAATGTATCGACCTTACTTGGACTAATACATACTTGTGATTAAACCCCCTGCAAGCATCCACAACTACAGGAAAGTAATTAAGATATAAACCTAACCGCAGCCTTAAACTCTGAGATCCTACACTCCCTTATGCAATGGTGTCCTAACAGGGGTTCAGGTTTCTATCACTCAGGCAACCCCACAATTAGTAGCCAAATACACAATGAATTCCCCTAGGCCTATAAATGATGAAGTATCATGTAGTCGACGTTCATATGACACCACTAGAAGAATAACACCACAACTTAAATACTAAATCATTGAATAATAACTCAACACAAATCCACTACTAACAACATGACTTCTCCCATGTCCTCAAGAACTAAACGAACTACTCACAAGACATCATATGGATCAAGATCAAAGATGATATGGTGATGGATAACAATCTGAACATAAATAATAGTCCAATGGTTCCACTCACAAGCATCAACTACAATAGTAATTAACACCGAGAAAGTTTCCCCTAAGAACTAATGCAAGATCCAACACGATTGTTATAGCGGGACAGAGTGGTGATGATGGTGCTGGTGTAGATGATGGTGTAGATGATGATCCCAATGAAGCCTAGATTGATGACGGTGTTGATGGCGATGATCTCCCCTCCGGAAGGGATTTCCCCGGCAGAAATCTGTCTGCCGAAGAGCTCTTTCTCTCTCGGTGTTTTTTGCCACGCAGAGGAGGCGAAAATCTTTCCGTGGTCCCTCCCTTGGTGTTAGGGTTCCGTGAGGAAGATATAGGCGAGAGGGCGGAGTCGGAGGCCGAGCAGTTGGGCCACACCTGCCCTATGCGCGACCCAGGGGGACCCGCGCCTAGGGGTGTGGGCCCCCTGCGGCCCTTCTATGCCTCCCCTTCTGGCTTGCTTCGTCTTCCGAGAAAATATAATTTTCCCATATTATCTGGTATTTTTCTGATCTTCGCGAAATTGCATCAAAACACCTCTTTTTTTTCCATCAGAATCCAGACTCCGGCAGTCCATCCTACAAGAATCATCCAACATGCAAAAACAGTGGAAAAGACATAAGTAATACCTCATAATAAGATATATATTAATGAACAGAGGCAAATTATGATATAGAATGGTGATGCAAATTAGACGTATCACCCATGTTTCTGTTGATCCGTTCAGCAGGGTACAAATAGGACCCAGGCCAATTGGGCATTCAAATTTGTTGTGTAAACTGAAAATATCATATATAGATGAGATTTGTTTCGTAAATTGAAAAGACCATATATATATATGAGATTTGTTTGGTAAATTGAGAAGTCCATACTTGAGTTTAATTTATAAAATTAAGATTTTCTTCTTTAGTAGGAACCGAAGTTATGATTTTTTGATTTTTTTTGAAAGGGGACAATCCCAAAGGACCGAGAGAGTGCATTCATTCATTCGGCGGTGTCTTACAATACACAGAAAGGGACCTGAAAAAATAAAGATTACACATAAGCCCCTACACATTGCACTAAAGTCCTTAGAAGAAATCGTGAAAACGAAATCACGGACACAAGTTCCTTCTGCACCGCAACGAGCATCGCCACAGCCACCCTCACCGTCGCTAGGGACGAAACCTCTTAGGACGGAGAATAGAGAGCCAACAGCGAGGACACGAGCAAGCCTCCTTAGTGGCAACATGGCCTGGAGGTTGAAGAAGATCCTGAAACGCTGGTCGGAGCACACCGTCACCGGCACCAGAGATGGGAGTGGCTGCCCTTTAGCCTAAAAAAAACGGCATAGGGACAACGACCAGCCGTCGGGGAGGTGCCAAGGAGGAACTCCCCATAGATAGGAGCAGCTGCCCAACAGCTGTTGAAGTCAGCGGCGAAAGAGCCGTCATGATTTTGCTCCTCATGGACGCAACACCCATGCCCCAACTTTGGTGGCCTCCAAATTTTCACAGAACAGGGCCGCTGCACTCCATCCCCTCGCCTCCATGGTCGCTGCCGAAGGAAGGGCAGTGGCACCAACCATGTCGATTCGTCGAGCCAGCCACTGAACAACTGCATCAGAGCAAGCCTCGGCAGCCTGTGCCCTCCCCTCGCCCCCGCGTCTGGCCGGAAGGTGCCCATCGACATCTCTGCTCCACCGTCGGAGATGGTGACCACTACTGGTTTTATTTGGAAGAGCGGCACCCCACTCCCGAGCCACCAATTCCAACCAAAGGAATATGGGGAGGAGGAGGAACCCTAGAGATGAGATCCAACCAGAGAGATCTCTTCTTCCCCTTCGATCTACAGGCAACTCCACATCTGGAGTGCACACATGCATCACGCCAGGACTACTACCTAAGCTACTGCTATACAGGGGGGCTCACCCTACTCGCCGCCGGCCACCACCGGCGGGAAGAGGGGAGGGGCCAGCCGGCCTAGAACTTGGAGGAGATCAGGGGAGAGGGGTGGGGAGGAGAGCCCGAGCGGTTTGTGACCCTATTCTTTGTTATGATTTTCTGATAATCAGTTAATTGGGGCTATAGTGAAAAGGTATCAAAGATATTCAGGAGAATCAAATACAATTTGCTCTCGAATGTGGTGTTTCTGCAATGGGGGCAGCATTTGCATCACACCGACTATAATTTCCCAGTCAAGCATTTGAGATTACCCACTGCTGGAGGTTAATAGAATGCTGGAAGCTGGTCGGTACTATGCTTGGGCATAGCTATTTTGGGAGTACTATTAGATTTCGGAAAAACGATGGGAGCCTGACTTCTTGATTATTTTTGTTCAACTTTAATAAACCAATTTGTTATAGGCGTATTTAGGTCAAAATTTGTTCAATTGTAGCAACCCACGGAAACTTCTCCTAGTAAATCACTATATCACAACGTATTTTTTTCCCTGTCTAGCGTCAGTTCTGAATGTGTACTCTCAGTCCGAGGGTTTCCCTTTTGCTATTTAACGACGCAGATGTTACCTTTGCTCTCAAACATCTCAATCTTAGTTAAGCACTTACAACAGGCATAGAGGCTCATCGAGTAGCCAGATTAACAAGGAAAATGCAGAGCGATGTAAATAAGCACACATGAAAGCAAAGACACGACACTTGGCTTTCAAACGATGGCAACTTCTTAATTAGTCTCCCTATTGCATACCGACGACACATTTGACAGACAAGGTAGCCTAGCACATTACATAGCAATGGCGCATTTGACCAGACACCACAAATAGCAGACATCGAAATTGGGCTCGGAAGATATGTATTCCACGATTCCGCTTGCGCTTGCTTCCGCCGGGTCCGGCGAGCAGGTACACGCCGGCGAGCTGGAGCAGTACGTAGCCATCAGCAGTCCAGAAGATAAGAGACGACGCAGGAAAGGAGACGCAAGACTATACTGCTAAACACACGACGGTGGATCAGGAAGCCGAGGAGACCGGCGCACACCGCCTGGATCACGGCCGGAATCATTGCGTCGACTTCGAGTGGCCGGAGGTGGGGAGTCGGATCGGCAGGGCAGAGGGTGAGGCGTGGAAGGTGGCTCGTTTCGCGACGGATTGGTGGGTTCTTATACAGGACTCCAGGCCGGCCTCCAGCGCAGCCCGCATGCGCGCCGCCTAACGGCTAGCTGGCGGCGAATGTGCATTGGCTGCATGCGCTGCTGGGAGCTACCGAGGCAGGGGTGAAGTTTTGCCGCGAGATTTGAGGCGCAGAGCTTCACGATGACTCGCTGCGACGTTTAGAGACTTGTGCGTGGTGTCGCAAGGATTGACACATTGCAGTGAGTAGGAAGTACTACGAGGCGGCGATCTAGTTTTACTTTGGGTAGTAGTATATCAAAGTATTAATTATATAAAATTGTATTGCTCCTGTTTACCCTCTTCATGAAAGATATAAGATAATTTAGACACTGAGAGACCAACATCTTATATATATGTATCAAAATATTAAATGTGTACTTAGTATTTTAAATAAATATTTATCTTATATTTATTTGGTCGTTATAAAATATAAGATGTTTAAGTTTATGAAAAAGTGTATTTAGACTTTTTTAAGTGTGTAAATTCACTCTAAACTTGAGTGAACTATATAAAAAATGTCTGGATACATTTGTTTCACAAAGGTAAAACATCTTATATTTTAAAACGGAGAAAGTAATTACTTTTAGAACTAAAATCCTTAACAATCATGCGCCGGGAGTTATCGAGGACGTACGAGTACTTCGCCGACGTGGAACGGCTTCCGTCAGGTTTTTATTTATTTGTTTCTTTTGAGGGTTTTTACATTTAAGGAGAAGCTCGATCACATTGTTAAGGGTCTCTTTAATTTGGATTGCACGAATTTGGGATGCCACGTATACAGTATACCGCATTCATATGTGATATCAAAACACGAAAATATGTAAGGGCATCTCTAACTAAATCCCAACAACCGGTTAGAGAAGTAAAAAGTGTAAAACCGTTACTTATAGGGGCGGAGCTGCGGCCGGCACAAGTATTTCAGGCGATGAGCACCACCAGGCTCACTGAATGTATGCATGTTGTATTGCAAGAGTCCTAGTCGCAGGAGAAAGCGCGGACTCTCCATGCTCCGCTTCTGCTTCCAGCGCTTCTCTCGCTCTCCTCCAAAACGTCTAAAAGATAAATTTCAAATAACCATATTCCCCTGGTGTCTTAGCTAAAGCAATTGAATTCCCACATAGCGCATAGGGTCCATGACTTCATGGTTCATTTTCTACCCTCTCCGTTGCTCAACTGGCTGCTACAACTACTACTTTTCCTCGTTGTCCATGTATGAAAATTTCTTATTATCTACTATTTTTGTTTGGGATTATTAGTCCTAAAAGCCAAGTTGCTAATACCAAGACATTCCATAACTCTCTCTTATTAATATATGTATGCACCAATAGTTTTACATGCAGGAGAGAAGTGAGAGGAAAATAAGAACATGCATTGGACAAGAGAGACTAATAAATGAGATAGCCCTTATAATCTCAAACAATATAAAAAAGCTCTTAGGACTAATAATTCCAAACAGAGGTAGTATTATCAATCTCCTCTGACCTGTAAATAATTTAATTATTTCTATTTTTTAGATTATTTATGTTAGTGTCATGGTAATGCATTTTTAATATGGTTTATTTTAGTTGCAAGCTATAATTTTTACACGCAAGCGAGAAGGTAGCACCTGTCTTGCTTCGTTTCTAGCTCCGCCATTGGTTACTTACTGATATTCCACAAGTATAGGGGATCGTGTGTAGCCTTTTCGATAAGTAAGAGTGTCGAACCCAACGAAGAGCTAAAGGTAGGATAAATATCCTCTCAAGTTCTATCAACCACTGATACAACTCTACACACACTAAACATTTGCATTATCTAGGAAATAAAACTAGAGCAACAAAACGAGTACTAGAGAAAGCTTTGCAAGATAATAAATAATAAAAAAGTAAAGCTAGTTGCTGCGGCAATAAAATACACTAAACTAACAGAATCATGAGTATGGAATAGTGGTGGTAATTATGGTGGCTTTGTCCAAGTTTAATTGGCGAATAAATCGGGTTCATTGTCTTCGATGCAGTTTTCTATGTGGGAGAGGCTAAATATAGATATGCTTCACTACTTGGAATTACATGTACTATATAATTGGATTGTTAGCAAACATCTGTAACTACTATCAATGCATTAAGGTTTCCCCAACCATAGCCTGAAGTTAATGGTCCTCTTACTCTCATACGTGTAATGTTTCGGTTCGCGTCCTCAGGTTTCTGTAACTCCGGCAGAATTTCCCCTTCCTCTTACACATACTATAAATCCTAAGATGTTTAATCCATGCGCGCACAAATATAATGGACACCAAATGAGTGTACCATATCAATACAACTCTAATGGATCAAAGACATTCAACCAAGCAATCAAAAGACAAATAAACTACACAAACAAGACATAGATCTTAGGATTATAACTTATAGCATCAAACATCATGTTTACATAGGACGGTACAGAGGTGTGTGGGAGGATGAATCACTGCATACTAGGAGGATTAGGTGATGAAGATGGCGGTGAAGATGGTGAAGAGGGCGTCGGCGACGCCGGCGCCGGCGCGGGGGACTCCTTCCCCGCCGCCGGTATCGTGGGGGAGCACCGCCCCTTAGCCCCCTTCCTTCATGGCTTCTTGTGATCCCTCCCTCATGGAGATGGATCCATGAAGGAGGCAAAAACGTGGCTTTGGTGGCTGCAAATTTGTTTGTGGAGGTGTCTCCCACGAATTAGGTTTCATCGCTTCTCGGATTCTCGTCACCCCATCTTGGGCTGCAGTAAATCGGGTCTACCGGGTCCGTCCGGACTCGGAATCAGCTAAATTTTATGTCGAGAACGATTGTCGCGAAATTTCCTACAACTCTGTAGTTTAAGAATTTTCCGTTTGACGCCGTCTTCGATCTAAAATGTGTCCGTCTTCAAAAAAAGTTATGACACAGATTTTTAGAAAATCTCAATTTGATTCCAACAAGGATTTCACTTGTATTCTTGATAATTCCTACACATCAAAGTGTAAAATAAGAACATTGTGCACTTTTGCAACTATTAGTAGGTTAGTCCAAATAACTTATGAACTTTATATAAAAATAAGTGTCAAAAGCATAATAATAGCATGAAACCATCAAAAATTATAGATACGTTATAGACGTATCACTTATCTAACATGGACTTAGCATAACTCCTAAAACTATTATAAGTGCAAAACTTTTACTCCTCGACTTCGTCGGCCCCTACATATAGTCGAATTCGGCCTCCATAGAGAAAAAACCTGTCCCCACTCAGTGCCGTGAAACTCCCCCAACCGACGTGCATCTTCGCCGACGATGCCCCCGGCGACCCCCCTAGACTCCTCCGAGACCCCGACACTTCCGCCGCTCTCCCGTCCAACTTTTAGTCACTCGTTCTTCCCTGACGGTGCCGGAATCGAGCAGTAGCTCCGTCCGCACCACAACGTCGATATGTTCCAAAGGATCCATTCATCATTGCGATTCGGCTGGTCGTCATTGTCCTCACTCACCACTGATGCCGCATGGGAGCTCGCCCCTTCTCCTCACCCACCGCAGATCATGCATGGCCTAGGGTTGGCTCCGCCCGTTGTTGGATTACCGGTACCACCGCCCACAACAGGTTTGGGCTGTGCATGGGAACTCTGGCAAGAGTTGGAGGAGGCAGGGCCAGTCTCTGTGGAAGCTCTAGCCGGAGATAGATCACCTGTACAGCCGCCCGCAACCAACGTATTTGGAAAAAATATGAATTTTCCCTCTTTTTATTTTTTAAAATGAAGTAGAAGAAGTTGTGGCTTATTGGAATTTTTTGTTACAAATGAAGTAAAGAGACCCTAAATGGACTGAGAAAGTGTATAACCAGTTGTATTTTGCATGGCACCATCAAAGACTTGTTAATGAGGCATTATACGAAGAGAGTGGATTTAATCAACCATTGCAACAATTTTGGGAAGAAAAGTATGAGAATTTTAATTTAAAAATACAAGAGGAGAAGGTAGATCGCTATCATCGATCATGATTAGATGCCACATTCTTGTTATGCGTTCTAATGTATAAGTTGAACACTATGGTTTGTATCGGTATGTATTCACAATGTACCGATTATATCGTGTTGTATCTGATTGTATCTATATGTATTGTGTTATATTGGTTTGTATCTGTATATATGCACTACTCCTCTATGAATATATATGCGTATATATCGGTGAACTATATTGTAAATAAGAAAAAAATATTTTACTCTAAGTTTAAGGGTTTGGTTAGGAACCCGATTCTTTTTAGAGGAGTAAACATACTTCTCTAAATGATAGGGATGGGTTTTACTACTCTAAGTTCTAGGGACTGGTTAGAGATGTCCTAAGATGCCTATTTGGTTGGTGCACATGAAACAACTACATGGATTTCACTATGACAGAGCAAATAGAGAGATACTCATATGGAAGAGAGGACATATGAATAGATTACATATGAATTTGATGTCCTCGCTACTATGATCCAAATGGCATCCTCCAAAATTCCTACGATCAAAAGATGCCCTAAGTGAATTCATCATTTATATGTACGAGCAATGGTTAGTTTTCTCATGAGCTGTGGGATAAACATTCTACAACTTTCTCGACTATGTCAGTCAAAGTTGTCATAATCGTGATTCTACCATGTGATTCTACAACTTTATGGATCGATTCTATGATTTTACTAAGTAGAATCTACGATTTCACGATTCTAAAAGTTATGATCCTACAATCTATGATCCTATCATAGAGATTCCGTACCGATTCAGAATTATGATTCTAACAACTTTGATGTCAGTACAATCCCAACATGTCAACACATGGGGACATAGACATAGTGCTACGAAGGTGTCCCCAAGCCCCTAATTAGCATTCGTGATGAAGGAAGCCGTGACGGTGAACTCACGGGGGCATCTCGAGGCTGGGCTGGCTTTTACTCTGAGCGTTGTCCTGAGCATCTCTCTAGCCGAACTCCTAAAAATGTTTAGCTTAGCAAAAGATTTATGTGTGTGCCTACTCCTACAAAAATTTAGCTGAACAAAAGTGTACTCCTTTATGCCGCACTTGGCTGAACCCATATAGCCTTTAGGTGACCAAATTGTTTAGGAGTCGACCTCAACGAATCATAAAGGTACGCACTCATGATCCCTCTGTGAAAAATATTCCCTCCTCTAGCCGCGTGCACAACCTCACTGCTACACCACCCATACCATCGGCGTTCACTCTGGCGATCACATGTTGCCACGGCTAAGAGCCCATAACATCCTCCTCCCTCCTCTCCCACTCCGCCTTGCTCTTCGATATCTGTCGTCCTCGGAATCATGCAGCAGAACTGTCGATTACTTTTCGATCTTCCGCCTCAAGGTCGTTTCTGGCCGAGTTGAGCTTGTTTTGTTCGAAATCGGAGTCTTTAGATCATGGAGATATCTTAGATCGACTACCGCACGCAGAGCTAGGTATGGCCAGAACCGAGGGCCATGAGTACACTATGATTTACTATCTTTCTCATGGTATCTATCATAATTCCTACACGAGACATATTTTTGAAGACAATCCCGTGACATCTTGCAAACTACCCGAAGAGATCACACTTTACAACATGTCAAAAGTCAGAAAGGAAAGATATGGAGAGAGCTTTCAGTGTGTTTCAGAAGCGTTTTGGCATTATTCATGCACTTGTCGAGTATTGGAAACCGCAGGTCCTATGCAAGCCCGGCCCTGGGCAGGTGCAACCGGTACACCTGCACTGGGCCCCGCAACTGCTAGGGCTCCAATCCACGTATATTTCACTTAGGACAAAAGAAGGCGCAGAAGTAAATTATCCCATTAGCTTCTAGCGATGCACATGCCCCTGGCGCTAGCGACTATCGTTCGTAGGCAACACCGCAGAGGCTCTGGCCGAACGAACCCATTCCATCTCCAAGTCTTCCGCTTCTCTTCCCTAGCGTGATCTCCTCCTCGTTTCCCTTCCCAATCATGGTACCCGCCCTTCTGTTCCGTTTATTGCCGTTCACCCCAATTGCCGGAGGAGGAGGCGCCAACCTGTTGATTCCCAACAATTACTGGACAATTTCCAACAGTCAGTAAAATCCCCTTCTATAAATATCTCAACTTCATCTGATTTTATTCATCTAATTCAAGTGCATCCAGTGCTCTCCCAATCCGACAACCATCGTCTGGCGCACAACCAAGTGCAGGTCGGCAAGCCGATTGGTAGTGGATGGTGGACTCGTGTCGTCCTTGGTGACATCGTAAGCTCATGACATGCAACGAACAACCAGCTTAGCTTTGATCATCTTTCTGACTACCACCAGGTGATTTTGTTTCAACCTCATGCCCTAATTTGTATACTATTTGTGTGCTACAATATGCATTGAGAAGGATTGTTGGGCCAGATTAGTATTGATAGTACTATTATCAATTGTTTTGCATAAAAATGTTAGAACGCAGTTGCATTTGCTTGTTTTGCAAATGATTGAACATGGTTATTTTGTATTGCGTCAGAGCGTGAGGTAAAGATGATTTATCCTTGGGAAATTGTAGTCTTTCTTGTGGATTTAGTTTGTCACCAATAATATGAGTACTTTGTGTTGTGTAACATATCTATTGAGAGTTCAGAGAAAATATGTATGTTATATGTTTGATTTTTAAGATATTGAAATATAACCACTAGTTTCTTCTATAATTTGTATATGTTTACAAGGGACCCATTTTGTTGTCTTGCACCAGGGCCCCGACATCTCAGGGGCGGCCCTGGTCCTATGACAAATAATGACATCTTGCAGAACTTTGCATAACATGGCCATTAAAGATGAGCCAAACATGCCAGAGAACTATCAATATATCTCAAATGGAGACCCTGTTGAGCCTGATATGATGCAAACAGGATTCAACACTTCCTCGAAATATACTGAACCATCGATAACAAGAAGACACATACTCAGGTACAAGATGATCTTGTTAAGCATCATTGGCGTATCTATATCAATTCTTAGTTGTTGTTTTTGTCATTCACTTTTGATTTCGAACAATTTGATTTATTACATTTATTAATTCAATTTGTAGTATTGAATAATTTGGTTTGAACATTGAATAATTTAGGTTGTAAGCGCTATGTTTGGTTCAGATGATTTGGTTTGCAACAAACAATAATTTAGGGATTTAAGTATAAGAGCATCTCTAGCTGACACCGTAAAAGGACCAACCAGAAAACGCATTTTCAGGTCGAGTTTAGTGGGTTTTTTCGGGTCGCGAACGCCGGGGCAATACAGAAACCAGAGACCCAAACGAGTAAAGGGAATATTTCCTTTTCCTAGTTCCAGGCATACTGGGTCTGTCCGTCACAACAAGGGTCAAATCCATAAATTAAACTATTTTCTGTCATTTTCACTATATATCTCGCATTTTCAAACAGAAATATGATGCCAATGTAAAGTAAAAGCCCGAAATTATTAATTGTACATTACAACAATTATCCAAACAAATTGAATAAACAATAATCCCATTACAACAAATTGTCCAATTACAATAATTTCCCCGCGGCATTTCTTCGACGCTTGAAGTACCGCGTCTTGGCCTCGCAAGCTTTCACTATCTTCACGAACAACGAGCGGCGCATTCGATAGCGTCTACGAAAGAGGTGAGGCGGGTATGTGGGTACCTCGGTGAAATAATCTCGCACGAGCATGTCGTTGCCCAACTTGCGGTTGCGAGGGATGCAAAAGGCGGCCGACCGTGGAGCCTCGTCGCCTCTTTCTCCTGTCGTTGTCCTCCTCCTTGAGGGCGAGAACGACCACCATCATGTGTTGACGGTGGTTCCTGAGCAGCGTCTCCACATCCGAGTCGTCGGAGGAGGACGAGTCGTTCAACAAAAATTGCTCGCAAGGGCCCAAATCCATCTACAAATCACGAACGATATTTAGAGCTTGCGGAGAGGAGATCTATGAGCTCGAACTCGAGCGACGGCGGATTTTACCTTTGACATGCGGTGGGAGGACGGCGGTGGTGGGGCACGACCGGATCTGCGTCGGGAGGAGTTTTCCAACCCATAACGGCTGGGGAACGGGGTCAGCGGGTTCCGGCGGCCTTCTATGCGCGAGGAATCGAGCGGGAGTGACCTAAATCTATGGCGGCGGGCGGCGGCTGTGCGGACGAAAGGGAGGGGAATGATCTGAAACTTTCCTCCCGCCAACGAAAATGGTGGATATGGTTCGCGTCCAGGTCGGGCTCGAAACCTGGGTTTTTCTGGTTCCGCGGGGGTGTTTTCTCGGGGGCCCTAATGTTTTTTTCGGTTTGGTCGATTTTAGGGCGTCTGTTCTGATCACTTTTATCACGCGAAACCGAAAAGTGGCGGTTATTTTTATGGTTTCGTCTTTTTACGGTGTCCGCTAGATATGCTCTAAGGGATC
The DNA here is from genome assembly GCA_916181665.1 of Avena sativa. Classification (NCBI taxonomy): domain Eukaryota; kingdom Viridiplantae; phylum Streptophyta; class Magnoliopsida; order Poales; family Poaceae; genus Avena; species Avena sativa. The sequence continues at coordinate 297,849,201 of OV702296.1, forward strand.
AGCTAGAAACTGTTTTTTTTAGATGAACATATAAGAGAAGTTAAGAGATATGGAGGAATGCCCGTGCGTTGCCACGGCCTATTTAATCTTTTTTACAGATATTAATGTATGCATGAAAACTCACATCGACATAGCCACATAATATTTCAAAAACAAATATCGTTGTTGAAAAATCATCTAATCTATTCACTTAAATTAAATCCGTTTTCACTAAAGAGACTAAACTGAATTTCTCATTTAGATTGCATTGCAATGGGAAAGAAAATTAAGCTTACACGACACCCTTCACGTAAAATAGATTATTAGGGGCATAACCGTGGCATGTCACGAAACTCAGCCTGCTTCAGCACGTTCATGGTGGACTATGCGGTGAGGCGTGTTGCTACTCGGGCGATGCCAAGACCTTTTACCGGATGAATTATAGTTTTGAAAGAAAAACAAAAAAAATAGACAACTGAATCAATGATTGAGAAAAACAATGTGAGTTCAGTCCTTTGCATATATCAAATAAAGAAATTGGATGCCAGCAACAGATCCGATCCGGAGGGACAAAATCAACGTACGGATGCAAGAGTCTACTTAAATCCTCTTATAAATTGTTTCATGGATAACAGATGCAAGAGTCTATTTAGATCCTCTTATAAAAGATAAAAAAAGCTTTGTTGTTTCACGGATATGTCAGCAGCAGCTAGCAATTGTCTAGCAAATTTCTGTAGCAAAATTAAGTAGAGCAAGACGGCGACAAGCTTCTTCTCCATGTTTGCATACGCATATGTGACAACTTTGCAAAAGCATCACAGGCAGAGCAACACGGTACAATCAATCAACTAAAAAAGTTCAGTACAAGAAGTCGGCCCCAAAATTTCAGTACAAGTAATCGTCCAACAAAATAAGTCAGTTTTATGTATATCTGTCAGCAGCAACAACTAGCAATTATCTTGCAAAATTCAGTCCAAATTTCTGTAACAAAATTCAGTAGATATAGTGACATTGTGTCACGTTTTACCAACAAAATGTTTAAGTCACTAAGCATGCATGTGCGGCAATTTAAGTCTGTAAGAATGGCATGAGGGTTAGCTTCAGTCATGCATTCTGCCACCTCCTCCAGCACCATCCCTGGATCAGTAATCGTATTCATCTTTCCTAGAGAAGCGGTCAAGACACTATTAGTTTAGTCAGATAAATATAAAAGGTAAAATTCAAGTAAATATATAATTGTATCATGTAAAATCCAGATGATTCAAATAAGTGTTCCTAATACAATGGACGTGAACAAAAGTGATTGGCACATGAAACGATTACGCTGTGGACAAATATGCTTTAATCTCCAATTGATTATAAAAGTTTGATCCCAAATTCTTCTCTTCTGTGAAACATCAATTTCTATAAAACTAAATAAGAAAGTCTTGTCAAATGATTATAGAGATAAAGCATTCTAGAACAAAATATTTTGCAGAGAACATTCAAGAACAAATATTTTGGTGTGCCAAATTTGACAGCTTGAGAGCCCATTCTAAGCAATAGCTGGAAGGCAACACGGAAATCTTCAGATTTCATATACCAGTATAGTGCAGACGAAAACAAAATAGCAGGACTCGACACTTCAATCCAGCCAGTAGTCCAGCACATACGCATATACATTATGAACCTGGTACGTAGCGGGATGCTTCCAGTCATCGCTGGCACAGACATCATGGCGCGTCACTCGCGAGGTTGAGGGATGACGCGCAGACCCGTCCTCCAGGGCGCATCCACGGACGCCTCCTTGACGCTAGAACGCCTTGGCGTTCGGCCGGACACGAGCTCTGGGTGTGGCCGACGCAGAAAGCCACAGAGCCGCTCAATATGCACCGTAGTACGGCCATGGTCCACACGCCCCATCCTGAAGAATACCTGCCCCGATGACGTCCGATTCCTGGTCGAATGTAGCGCCCTCCCCTTGTATGTTGTCGTTCTGCATCAAATTGAGGGCGAATTTGGGGTGGAGGCTACGGATCTGGGAGGAGACCCAAGAAGCAACAGTAATGGAGAAAGATCTGAGGAGGACGGAGGGGTTAGGGGCAGGGAGAAACAACGGCGGCTTGGGGAGTAATCGATGTAATGAATTTCCAGCGAAGGATGGTGGAGAGAATTAGCAGACGGCGGTGGGATCTCGGCGGCAGGGCTGCCGGGGTAGCCGTTCCCGCAGGCGGAGCGGCGAACGTGGGGGGCACAGTGGGCGGCGCTGGAAGACGAGGGAGGGGAGGGGAGGGGTCGAGGGGATAAGGCCTGGGGTGGTCCTTCGTCTCACTTGGCGGTGGCAGGCATTGTAAATAGACCGAACGCGCAGGGGCAAAATCGTCTACAGAAAAATCGGAACGAAAAACCTGTTGGACGAACCTACCTGTGTGTAAATTAGTAGATAGATAGATAGATAGAAGATAGATGGAGGCTTTTGCTCATCTAAATTTCAGTAGTTCGATTAGAGATGTTCTAACTTTCAAGTCGTAGTCCTTATATACATGTTTTTGGGTTCTTCGTGATACTGCCGACTTCCTTGGTGAAGTCACGGTGAAGTCGTGATCTTCATTACTACATCTCTTGAAATCCCTTCTCCGTTGTTCACTATGACTTTCTTGGTGAAGTCGGGAGTAAATCATAGTGCAAGAGATGTGTTTTGTGTTACCGGTCTTGTTCGTCGACATTTTGATGCCAAATTAGCAGCTCGACCGGATCAAAACAGATGCAGTATGTTTTTTTTTATTATAGAGTACTTTTCTCACCTCCACAAAATTAGCATTAAAAAACACGGTACTCCAGAAACATTCGCCGTTTTAATTTCAGTTACTCGAAGGACACTAAGTTACAGTAGGCACACCGGCCGTCCGGACGCTGGCACACATGGATCAGGCCGCAGTGATGGCCAACCTCATGCCGGCGATGCAGTGGCCTGGGAAGCTGCAGATGAAGTAGTTGGCGCCGCTGGAGAGCGTGACGCGGTCGTTGCCGGAGCTGTACGTCCTGGCGCCCCCCGGCGCGCTGCACGAGCCGTACCCCGCCGCGTCCACCGCCACCACGTTGTGCGCACCCGGCGCGTACTTGAACACTGCACGTAAAACACGCCATAATTAATGTCAGACAAGTAACAAAAGAGCGGCCAACGGTACTGCGGCCTGAGCACTCACCTAGCACGTCGCCGGCGCGGAAGCTCTTGCCCTGGGACCAGCTCTCGGAGCCGAAGGTCCACCCGCCGCTGTCGCCGACCGTGTACACCGCCGACTCGGCGAGCTCGCCGTGGAGGAGCACGCAGAGGAGGACCAACGCCAGCGCCACGGCGCGAACACGGCCGCTTCCCTGAGCCATCGGTCGGAACTTGATCTGCTGATGACAGCGAGAGATCGAAGGAGAGTGAGGGGTACCGGCTCGAGTGATAGTAGTTGTAGTAGTAGTGATCAGTACCGGGTAGCTTGCATCTCCTTTTATAGGCACACGGAGGCTACTGCTATTGCTAGCTACTCCCACATTCTACGCGAGTATTTAGAAGCTTTAAACATTTTTTCAAAGGAAAATACCAGAAAATACGACGAATTCAGGAGGAATACACGGGGAGTAAATGCTATTTAATTGGCATTTAATCTGTTATAACACTCATCCTCTAGATAAGGGAGAGAGATATTAATTAATGGAGTATATATAAGAAGGTGTTAACATTTTTTATTGCAAATAAATGGTACTTCCTCCTATTCAAATTAATATTCTCAGATTTAGCTAGATTCAGATGTAATATTTTCAGATTTGCTAGATTCTGATATATCATGTCTAGATGCGTCCGAATCTAGGTAAATCTGAGAACATTAATTTAGATCGAAGAAAGTATCATTTTTTGGTAGGAAATAAATGTCCATTATTTAAAAAGTGCACTCCCTCTATACCCGATTGTTTGGCTAATGAAGATTTTAAAAAGATACCAATATATTAGGTTAATGTCTGCATTAATTTTCTCGAATTACTTTTCAAAAATTAGTTACACTATTTATGAATAAGTAACTCACCAATGCATGCGCTAATTTTTCATGAGAAAAGAGAGAGAGAGAGGTCATGCATGGCCTTCGAGTCTAATTTCTACATCAATCACAATAGTCTCTCTTCTTTCTCATAGCCAACCGCTAGCTACCTAGGTTCTAGAGTTTTGGTAACTAAGTCCAATAATCCGATATGGAGGGAGCACCTCCTTCCTAGAATAGGATGCGCAGTGTTTTTTTTTGTCAAAATGAACCAACTATACAGAAAAGAGTTAAGACTAGTCACAGTGAGAGTATCATAGATAATATCACGTATATTTCATACATGCAAAACGCTGATGTGCCACTACAGTTAATGATATGAAACATCGTAGATCATAGATAAATATTGTATCATAGCACGTAAAATTAGAAAATTAGTGTAAAAAAAATCTTATGCACAGTTTTGCATTGAGATTCTAAGACTAGCCCCAATGAGAGCAAGGACAATAATAGAGCCGACTATTGGCTATAAGCAATGTTCACGTCATCTATAGTCAAGCTAATAGCCAACTTGTACAATAGACAAGCACAAATTATAGTGATTTATTAGTAGCATGGTCCACGTTTCACTTTCACATAATGTCTAAGAGCACGCGCTGCAGCTCGCTCTTAACCAAGAGCCCACTCAGTTTCTCTCTCATCTTTTCTCTCCTCCAACTAGAAAAAAATATATTATTTAATTCTTTATAGCTTGCTTATATCAGCTTATTGTACTTCTCTCAGAGTATCATAGGTGGTGTCATGCATGTAAAATGTTTATGTGTCACTGTAATTAATAATTTAAGAGATTGTGTTGATATCGTAGGTAGATACTGTATTATAGCATGTAGAACTAGAAAAGATAATTTGAAATAAATCTTGTACATAATTTTATATTCAAATTCTACAAAACAATAAATACACTAAGACTATGGTACTATTATATGATATTATGCATTATGAAGATGGTCCCCACTCTGATTAGTCTAAAGAACACTAAATATAAAGAGGTTATGATACTAATACATGATATAATACATTGTAGAAATCATATCATACACTATATCTTATGCATACTACTAGTATATGATACTGCCCACCGTGACCAGTGTAATTGCACTTTTAGTCCCACAACTTGTATAGCGTTTTAGTAGCACATCTTGCAGTGTACACCGGATGTGCCACAACTTGCATAGTATGATCAAAATTAGTTCAAACAGTCTAAATTATCTAGTTGGCCGCTGGATTTGTAATTTTTCAATTAAGTCCACAAAAGAACAAGAAATCAATATTTTGGATCCTTCTACGCGTGGGCGGTGACAAATAAGTAGAAAGGGTCCCCGGATTCTCTATTTCCAGTTTCTTTCCATACATGTTCGTCCAAAACAACCTCAAGCAGTTCATCATGATGGAGTGGGAGTAGTTCGTGGCGTCATCATTGTCATAGATTACGTCTCGATCCCCCGTGCCATGCGCTACGACGAGCATGATGAAGACCCGCCGACATACAATACTACCTATTTCTTCTCCAGTGCCTTGTTTCTCCTCTTATGGCCATGCTTGTGGTGGAGCTCGTTTAATGGGCATTGACGAGTCGAAACCTCGTCATACGGTGGGTGCATGATCGACATCCCTAGGACATCGTTTAGAGGGCAAGGATTGAAGAAAGTTGTGATAATCGTGGAGATCGATGCCACTGCTATGAATAGCTTTCCGTTTGCTTAGTTCTTCTTTAATCTATGTCAAAAGGTTGATGATTTTGGTACCACTGAGAGGGAGGTCCTTTTGGGGAAAAATGAATACACAACCAATTCATCCACCTTTGTTCACCAAAGTTATAGACATGCCAAAGAAAAAATAGAATGAAAAATAGGAAGAAGGCACCTGAAGAGAAAATAAAGAAGAGGGTGAAAATATTTACAAAGGCAGGAGTGACAATACGCTCAATTTACGGAAAAGCTAATCACAAAAGAAGGGTCACCAAAAGTATCTAGACATCTTGGCAGAGCAAATTCGGAATAATATTGTTCAGGAGGATGAAGAAATAGATATTCCATCTATTCTTGAGGTACATTTTATGAGTTTGTAAATTTAGTTGCACTACAGCTGTGCTCTGGCGCTTATAGACGCCGAGACACACCCCTAAAAAGAGCTGCTAGGGATAATTACAGCGGGAAACCTTTTTATCGCCATTTTTTTGGCTTGACACATTGCCAGCTATCGAGCAAACGCTACCGTGGCAGCAAGACATTAACACCACGGCCCATTGTAGGCCGGCACTGACTAGGTGCCATTATAATTGTGTGTGACTGACACAATATGGTGTCATCGTACGTGACCCGTGCACGGCATAATTTTTAGTGCGTCCAATGATCTTTTTAGGAACAACTATTTAGACTGATTTTTCTATATTATTCTATGGTTCTCTTAATTTACCAGAATTCACGGAAAATCATAATAAAAATCACACATGATGCTTATAAATATTATCACAAGTTCACAACACATACGAATATGAAATACTAGTACAACAATATAGATAGGTAGCTATCACTACCACAAACACACACACACACAAATCGATCACACAACTGCTATCTAGGAAAGTGTCTCATACATAACCAAACATGTATCTTCCATTGTTGGTAGATTCGTTGTGTTGGTATTTTCTATCAATTAGCCCTTTTTTTTGCTTGTACTCACTGCATATATAAAGGTAATATAATATTAAAAACTATAGCTATTATACAGACTAAATATTGTAATTTTGTTTTCAAGATGAAAACATTTAGCTTGATGATTCTATTGCTCGTTTCAGTGACGTATTTAGAAGCTACCCATGCAAATCATCCCTAATAGGTAGACACGGCTCATTAGGAATGTTAGGTTGATAAAAATCAGTACTAAGACCATCAACAATTGATATCTTAGGTATGTCACCATCCTCCATATCCTCATCACTGCATCCTAACCGAAAATCATCCCGCAGTGGAAAAAACCTCACAATGTTCCATCCTTCTGTATCATCACTCACATGGATGAAGTACACCTGTCTAGCTTGTCATGCATGGATGAATGGTTCGTTGGTGAGTTGTTTTTCTATGTGTGTCAGGTGATTAAAGTTCACGAGTTTAATTCCCAATTTGTTCATCTTGGAACCTCTATGGGCAGTACTAACCCAATCAGACCCGAACAATACGACAAAACCCTTGTAAGCATAATTAAGTTCAATGAAATCTATGATCATACTATAGTAACCAGTCTCTTTGTTTCCGTCTTTGACACGGATAGCTACACTATAATTCATGGTGGCTTTCTGCGGTCCATAAGCCTTTGTACAAAATTTGTATCCATTAGTCAAATAAGAAATGTATTTATTGACACTTCTGTTAGGTTGATTAGCGAGGACTCTTAGTTCACGAACAATAGCATTATCGTCTTTAGTTGGAATGTTGGAGACCCACGCGCAGTAACAAAATTGTACGTCGGAGTTAAGACTGGTATATAACACAATAGTATCTTGCACAAAATTGAAGTTCACAAGTTTGATTTCCAAGTAATTCGATGTCTCGCATGCTTAGCCAGCCATGCGTAAAAAGTTTCTTTATGTCGACGGATTTTATTGATGATAGTTATATCAGCAGTAAGAATTTCCATATGTTTTCTGCACACGATAGAATTATAATGCAAATAGTTAACCTATAGAAAATATTAGTATAAGAATGACGATCTAAAAATATCGCACGTACAACTTATATGGCAAAATGTGTTCGTAGTTGTCGGTAAGCCTGAATCCAAGCATTTTCATCTAGTTATGTGATAGCATTTCCAACCAACTGGCGGCCCCTTCTGCGAAGATACGGGAATGTGGCATCTTTATCTTCATTATCACTTTCGTAATTACGAGTCTTTCAAGGTTATGTCTGGTAAGACAATCGTTCATGTCCCGTGAGCAAAAGGTAATGCTCTAATTAAGGACATAACCTTTAGTTATAGATTTTTATGGGTGACTCCTAGTTCTCATCATCAGTCTCAGCTTCCTCAAATACCTACAAAAAGAGATAAAAAATTACAGCTTGCTAAACAAAAAATCTATAGCTAGCTACAAAGAATGCAATTGACATAGTATAAGTAGACACACACACCTCATAATTGACCACATGCTTCGATATTGCATAGGCCCAGCTATCTTAGCTTTCCTTGGCAGGTGCACACATAAATGCATAATGACATAAAAAAATAAGGGTGGGAAAACCTTCTCCATAAGATAGAGTGTTTCAACAATTTCAATTCCAACTTCTCCATATCTTCGACGCGAATTACTTTGGAGTATATTTGTCTGAAGAAGAGGCTCAGATGAACCAAAGCTACAAAATATGTTTTGGAGCGAGAGAGATTAAATAATATATATTTAATATTAATTATAAGAATTAATATTAAAATTCATTTTTAATTAATTGTTAGGAGAAAGCCCACCTAAATGGGCCCCTCCTAGAGAGAAGGGCCCATGAAGGTGACCCACCCAAAGGAGGGCCAAGGGGGCTGCCCAGCTAGGCCAAGGCCACCCACGTGGGGCCCATCTAGGGACCAGGGTGGGAATAGTCCCACCCCAGCAACACTTTGGTGCAGGCACTCCTCCTCATGTATAAAGATGGGAACCCATCCCCACAAACCCAATCAATCAATTGGCTTTTCCTTTTCTCTCCCCCTCTCTCCCTCACGTATGGTTCCCAAGTGGGAACAAGCATAACGGGATAGGGGTTTCCCCATAATACGCACACCACAGTGTTACTAGATCTTCAGTTCAGATATATCTTCTTCGGTTGATTCGCTGGACCGAAGCCCGGGGGACGTCTCTACACCGGATGCATGTAGAACTTCGGAGGTGCCACCGGTTGTGGTACTAGACGATTGGACGCCTACTCGAACTTGAGGCCAGCCACATAGTTTTACTACATCATCCATGTTTCACGTGAAACGTTAAACGCTTTTAGTCTTCAAGGGTATGAATATTGAATCTCTCTGTTACCTTACATTTGAATATAATAGATCTTGGATATGTCGCTTGCTAGGATTTTTTTGTTTTCTACTGTGAAACCCCTTCAAGACCAAGGTAAATCATGGGGAGAGACCCAAGCTGGCAATTGAGCATAAACACAGTCTTGAGTTGTGTTTCTTCATCAACTCCCAAAACGAAGGCTTCACTCTTAAGAAAATTGACTTTGAGACCAGGCATGGATTGGAAACATAGCAGGAGAAACTTTAAGTTCAGAATATCTATTGGATCGTTATGAGTGAGGATGAGGGTATGGCCAGTGTACTGAATGTGAGAGATCCCTCCCGGGACCAAGCTAGGAGAAACCCCATGAAGATGGTCAACACGGCATGCTCCATATAGCATAGGCTCCAAGGCTTTCACCACATAATTGATCAAGGTAGGGGACAACATATCACCTTGACACATACCATGACCATTGTGGAAGAAAGTACCCTATTCCCCTATTGATGTGGATCGCGGTTTACCTACCTCTGACTAATTGAATCACCTAGCAGACCCAAAGTGGGTCAAAACCTTTCCTATGCAGAACTTTTTCTAAGAAATCCCAGCTAACTGTATCATAGGCCTTCTCAAAATCAATCTTAAGTATAATCATTTGTTCCCCAGTATGCTTAGCTTTCGTGCAAGATTTCGTGGAGCACACCAACCCCATCGTGGATGCAGCGACCACAAATGAACGAGATTGCAGAAGCTGGATTGTTGCCGTTGCGCCAAGAACAACACGCAAGGCAAACTTTTGCCACAAACTTAATGACCATATTAATATGTGCGATTGGTCTGAACTGGATCACCATGTCACCACCTTGGACCCTGGGAATCAGGGATACGCAATAACACTCATTTAATTGCCTTCTCACAATGGTTGCATGGATACATGAGTGTCTTAGATTAGCCCCAACAGGGGTATCATACAGTGTCTACCTCATGTTCATGCACATATGTTTGTTGATATCGGTTACCCATTCTTCCCTTATGTTCACCATGTAGAACAACATTGCCCAAAATTTGTTCAAGGATCAAAGGAGGAAAGACAAGAAAGGGATGAAAGTTCTTGGCAAGTCATTTTGAAGTGATTAAGGTTAAAGTGAACAAAGATGGAGTATATGCTTGACGAAGTATAAGTTGGCAATCTCAAGTCCCTTGAATACGAGGGCCACACCTCATGCTACTAAACTTCAGTCACCTGTAATTTCTTGTCATTGTAAGTATTTGCATATCATAGAGAACCGCCAACGAGGTACCCTTGCACATGGTACAAGAGCTATCCCATAATCAAAATGACAAGGCAAGCAGACAATGAGCATCCAAGCAATCTTCTTATTTACCATGGGAATATGGTGCTTTTTTTCTCTCTTTCCTCTTTTCTCGATGTGTCTCTTTTTTTATAAGAAGAATGCTTCATAGATGTCACTATGGTGATGCTGCAAGTTTCTACCATGATTAGGCATGGCTTAGGCTAGCGGCCCGGGCGTTTCTCTAACATAGAATACAAACTCCATGGACTTATAAGTTCCCTTTTTATTTTGCACCGGTGACATCCATAGACAAAAGAGCATGATATCAAATGAGTACAAAGTACAAGTGAAATGTTGAAAACGTTCCTCGTGACAACACAGTTCTGCTAATTCCAACGAATAAGTGCAAGCATATACAACAATTATGACACAATGGTTCAAGTTTATTAGGGGCAAGGAATATAAAGTGTGCCATCAAGTTTGTGAGGTCTTTAATCACTAAGTTTTCAGATAACAAAATAGTTTTTAATTGGAAGATAACTGAAAACAAGAATATAATTGGAATGGTGTAACACACCATGCATAGGAATTTATAGTGGACACTTTGGAATAACTTAGTTTCTTGGGAGTTAGAAGCATGAGTAGAGCTTACAAATACAAGTGGAGGCTAGCAAAATACTGGGAGCAACCAACTAAGAGAGCAATAATGGCCGTAATCATGCAGTGAAACAAAGCATTACTAATCAAAGCAAAGAGTGGTACTACAAGTCAAGAACTAAATGATTATAGAGGCTAATGGTGACTTGTAGAGTCATAACATGGTGTGAGCATGTGCCAAGTCAACCCAAGCAAAGCATCAAAGGAGAATACCACAATACTATGCTTTTTGCATGCTAAAACAACGCATAATTTCTTCAAGGCACATAAGCAATCCCAATTGTTTGGAACAAGACATGCTACAACAATAATCACTAAGCATAAGATCAAAACAACACCTAGCATGTCATGCTAGAGTCTAACTCACAGTCAATGCAAGCTCCTCTTGCACTTACAAGCAAGAACTTACTACTCCTTTCCAACACCAAGCAACTTATTTGCAAAACAACACAGCGAGAGCGGGGGTCCAAACTACTTAAGCAAACTAAACAAACTAAGCAAAGCAAACGAAAACTAAGACGCTCCAAGAACAACACAACTGTGCATGCAACAATAAAAACGAAGTGTCTAGACAGACCTGAGCTTTTTATTGATGAAGAAGGGGATGCCTTGGGCATCCCCAAGATTTGACGCTTATACCTCTTGGATATTTCTTGGGGTGACACCATGGTGGCATCCACCCATGGTGGCATCCCCAAGCTTGAGCTTTTGTCCATTCTTCATCTCATTGCATCATTCTCTCTCTACACCTGAAATTTTTCCTTTATACAAAACTTCACACAATCTTCATTAGCAATATTAGCTTATTCAAAACATATTTGACCTCTGGCAAAGCTTGTGAACAGCAAGGCTTTTCACTAAAAATACAAGCTACTGTAGTAACTCCTTCAAAAAGCTCAATTCACATAAAGAGAACTCAAAAGGGAATCAATAAGAAGCAAATGCAAATAATGGCAGAAATCTGTCAAAACAGACCAGCAGGTAGAAACCGATTTTTTCGAACATCTTATGTTGCTCATATCAAAAAAGTGTTGAACTAACGAAAGTTAGATAACATACTGGGAGATTTATTCGTAAATTTTCAGCTAAATCCGAGTTACAAATACTCCTCACGAATTGTTTTGGTGGAGGACAGAAATCTGTTTCAGGACAGCAACTCCCCAAATCTTACTTCCCTCTCATTAGAGGTCATTCTTGGCACAAAAGGAAAACAAAAAAGGATAAGGAGAGGTCATTACTGAAGTAATTACTTCCAAGACTCAAGGAAACTCTTGGGTTATTTCCCAACAAGTACTTTTCTTTAACGCCTTTAAGTTAGGCACAAGAAGCAAGAAGAATCAAGTATTTTCAAATGAAGAATTACCCCTCTTGTTCTTTCCTTTCTTACCTTTCTTCTTATCTTTAGGGAAGATATGATTGCTTACCGGAGGAGCAAAGTTCATAATGCCTTTTCCCACATCTATTACCGCTCCAAGGTGTTTCAGTAGGTATCTTCCAAGTGTAATCTGTCCTTTGCCTACACATTCAATAACAAGATAATCAGTAGACACCATTTTTCCTGAGATTTTTTGTAAACACACCTTAAGCTATTCCAATGGGCAATAAGGTGGCATTATTAGTAAGAGAGATTTCCTCTCCTCCTTAAGAAATCCCCCAAAGACTCAAAGAATCATAAATATCTTTGGGCATGAGACAAAATTCAGACATGATATCACAGCGAGCATCAAAAAGTGTAGTATTTATAGAGACTTTGATTGTGGCAAACCACTTTGAAGGCTTAGAATTTATGGCGTGTGATAGCAACTATTCATAGCAGCAATGCTGGTCTCAAGAGTTTTCAACCTAGCAAAAATATTTGTGAAAGAGGAATCAGACTTGCTAGGTGTATCATAAATTGCAATCAACTTCTTTATGGCATCAAAAGCTTCATCCTCAGTACATTGAAAAATATCTTTTTTAGCCACAACATCCAAAGCATAGCTATAACGAAGAGTAATACCGTGGTAGAAACTATTGATAACCATGCTAAGACTCATCTTAGGCTCGGTTTCCCTCTGTAAAGCGGAGATTCTAGACCAAGCTTCTTTAAAACTCTCTTCACTTTTTTGCTTAAAAGTGGAGATCTCTTCCATAGGTGAAATAAAGATTGGTCCAAAACCATCCATGGTGGCAACTAAAGTAGGAACTAATTTTTTGTGTGTGTTTTAATAGAGAAAGCAAACCAAACTAGACTATTTTTTGGGTTTTTTTTGAAAAGAGGCAAACAAAACAAAGCAAAAGAAACAAAGCAAACTAAAAACAAAGTAAAGAGAAAGAAAGTGAAGGACTCTCCTAGTGAAGACGTCCTTAGCCTCCCGGCAACAGCGCCAGAGAACTTGTTGGTGCTTGACGTGGGAGCACTTCGTTGGAAACCCCAAGAGCAAGGTGTGATGAGCACAGCAGCAAGTCTTCCCTCAGTAGAGACCGAGGTTATCGAACCAGAAGGAGGAAGGAAACGTCACACAAGTGTTGCAAGCAATCCGGAGACCTGCACAACACAAACTCAAGACTTTGCCCCAACGAACAGTGAGGTTGTCAAGCTAACTGGTTTGCTGTAACAAAGGATTAAACGTATGGTGTGGAAGGTAATGGTTTGCAGCAAGTAAACAAGTAACAGTGGAAGATATATCAATGGTAAAGATTGGACCGGGGTCCATAGTTCACTAGAGGTGCTCTCCTTAGATAAACAACATGGCATGAAGGGTAAACAAATTACAGTGGGGCAATTGACAGGAACTGAGCAAGGCATAACAATGCAATTACTATTCAGAAAGATCCTATGAGATTCGATTGGGCAATACAACAAGATACATAGACCGCCATCCAACTGCATCTATGACTAGAAGTCTACCTTCAGGTTATCATCCGAATCCCCTCCAGTATTAAGTTGCAAGCAACAGACAACTGCTTTAAGCAAAGTGTGTAAGGTAAACAGTCCACATGTTCCATGAACAAGAGACCGTTGTTTTCTCCCTAGTAGAAACAACACATCTACAACCGAAGAGATTTCTATCATTTCCCTTGGAAACTAGAGGCATGAACCCACTATCGAGCATAAATACCCCCTCTTGGAGTCACTAGCAACTACTTGGCCAAGATAGCTACTAACAACGGAGAGCATACAAGATCACAAACAACACAAACATGATAGAATCATAAAGACAAATCCATTAATCAAACCAACATAATAATCTCAATATCCATTGGATCCCCGCAAACACAACATGCATGATTACAAATAGATTAGATCTTGATCATGAACGGAGCTCAAAAGATCTACACATGAAAGCACAATGGAGGAGATACAACCATCTAGCTACTACATGGACTCATAGTCCAAGGTGGAACTACTAACGCCTCATACCGGAGAGAAGGCCTCCGGGATGATCTCCCCTCCGGCAGGGTGCCGACAAGAACTTCAGATCCCCCGATCTAGGGACGACGATGGCCGTGGCTATAGAAGGTTTAGTGGAATATTGATCGGGTGCTTAGGGTTTCTGCATCGGGGGCGTCTTATAGGCGAAGGGGGAGGCCGAGGCGGTGGCCAAGGGCCCCACAGCCTGCCTAGGCGCGGGGCAGGGCCCACCCGCGCCTAGGGGGGTGTGGTCGCCCTAGCACGCCTCTCCGTCTCCCCTCTGGACTTCTTGTTCCCCACGGGAAGTAATTGACTTTGACATTTGTCCCGTCCAATTCCGAGAATATTTCCTTACTAGCTTTTTGATGACCCACAAGTGTAGGGGATCGCAACAGTTTTCGCGGGTAGTATTACCCAATTTATTGATTCAACACAAGGGGAGCCAAAGAATACTTGCAAGCCTTAACAACTGAGTTGTCAATTCAGATGCACCTGGAAATAGTTCTTGCTCACATAAGTTTATCAGTAGTAACAGTTTGTAGTAGCAACAGCAACAGTGAAACAAGAGCAATTGTAACAATAACGGTAATAGTAGGATTTGAGTGCGGTAGGCATAGGGATGGATGTATGGGCGTTGCATGGACGAGTCTAAACATATAACTTCAAGATCTAGGGCATTGTAGATAAATAATAACAAGCATCCAAGTACTAAACAATCCTAGGCATGTGCTCCAAATATAGTCATACGTGCTCGCAATGAGAACTTGCACAACATCTTCTGTCCAGCTAGCCCATGGCAGCGGGGCCTCTAGGGAACTACTGGCAATTAAGGTGCTCCTTTTAATAGAGCACCGGAGCAAAGCATTAACACTCCATGAACACATGTGATCCTCACACCACAACCATCCCCTCCGGTTGTCCCAATTATTGTCACTTTGGGGCCTTCGGATCCGGACAATGATATGTGTACACAACTTGCAGATAAGATCACAAACAATACTATCATAATGATTCAATAATAAGTTCAGATCTGATATCATGGCACTCGGGCCCTAGTGACAAGCATTAAACACAACAAGTTGCAACAAAGTCAAATAGCACTAATATAGATACTAGGCACTATGCCCTAACAGATCTTATTCGATTACATGATAGAACTCATTCAATTCCTACCATCCCCAAGACTACAGCGGGGGTTACTCACTCATGGATGAGGGAAACATCGGTGGTTGATGGAGATGCATTGGTGATGACGATGGCGATGATCCTATCCAAATTCCCCGTCCCGGCAGGGTGCTAGAACGGAGTTTCTGGATCCGAATCTTGGTTTCTGGTGGCGGCGGCGTGGCGGAACTCTTTCTAGAAAACTATCGAACCCCCCTCGGTTTTTAGGTTGAAAGGCAACTTATAGGCGCAGATGGAGGCCGAGGAGCTGCCTAGGGTGGCCGCACCCCCTCCAGGCCTCCTCTCCGTATCCCCTTCTGGCTCCGTGGATCTTGTGGTGAAAAATAGTTTTTGGCATATTTTCCGGGATTTTTCCTGATAGTTGATTTTCTGCATAAAAACAAGACACCAAGGTAATTCTGCTAAAAACAGCGTCAGTCCGTGTTAGTTGTATCCAAATCACACAAGTTTAGAGAAGAAACAATAGCAAAGTGTTCGAGAAAGTAGATACGTTTTGGATATATCAACTCCCCCAAGCTTAGCTTATTGCTTGTCCTCAAGCAATTCAGTTGAAAACTGAGTGCAATAAAAGAACTTTCATGAACACTTTGCTTCATATGATGTATATATTCTCAGCACAGGAGTAGATGCTTAGACAATTCATAATAAGGAGTATGCAACTATGTCTACTCAATAGTCATTGCAAGCTATGAAGAGAAACCAACTCAGTAATAATAAGTAGCATGAAACATAAACATAAGCAACATTGCAATGCTCATAATAAGGTATGATAGAGTGGTATCTCGCTTGCCTTTGTTTGAAGAGCACAATATGAATGCCAAGGCACCTCTGAAGTTCAATTGAAGACTAGAGGTAAAGATATCAGAGATACAAGCATCAAAGTCATGACATAATTAACCAAGTTTTGGAACAAACACAAGAATGACAACTATGCTCCCAATAAGGTGCTCATAGAATAAGTGGTGACTCAACAAAGTTGTGAAAACGGTTTTGTGAAGGTTTGAAAGGCTTCCTAATGCTGAAAGGAAGGTACTCATTAGCTTTGAGCTCTCATTGCCCCTATCATAGGCATCTTCATGTGGTTAAGGTGAAAGTGAGGTCCACTCTGAATCATATGCTTGACAGACCATAGGCTGAAAATCTCAAGTCCCTTGAGTACGAGGGCCGCTCTGCATGCTACTCAACTTTGGTCACCTGAAAGTTCTTGTCATTGTGTATACATGCATATCATCGAGAACCGCCAACGGGGTACCCCTTGCATATGGTACAGGAGCTTTCCCATAATCAAAATGACAAGGCAAGCAGACAATGAGCATCTCAGCAATCTTTTTATTTACCATATGCATAGATTTTTATTGAGGATGCTTCCTAGATGCTCATTATAGTGATGTTGCAAGTTTCCACCATGATTAGGCATGTCTTAGGATAACGGCCCATGCTTTCTATAACACAATGTATAAACTCCATGAACTCACAACCTCCCCTTTTATTTCACATCGTCGACATCCGTAAACAAAAGAACAAGGAATCAACTGGATGAGATATCCAAAAGGTGTTGAAAGCGTTCCCCGTGACAACATGATTCTGCTGACTCCCAACATAAAATAAGCAAGCATATAACTTTCATGGACTAGTCACAATGGTTCAAGATTATTAAGCGCAAGGAATAAAGTGTGCCATCAAGTTCATGAGAGCTTTACTAACTAACTTTCTTAAAATAGACAAACATTTTATTTTGGAAGAAAACACGGCATATATAAAATATGCACTGAAGTAGCAAATGATGCTAATAGGTAGGTATGGTGGACATAGCTGGCAATATTCGTTTTGGGGAGTTGGAAGCACAGGTAGAGCACATACTCAGTGCAAGTGAAGGCTAGCAATAGAGAGGGAACGACAAACGAGAGAGCAATACCTGTCATAATCATGCTTGCAACAAAACAAGAATAATTATGGCATGAAAGTGATACAAGATCTCTGAGGCAAAATAAATCATTGAGGCTTACTGACTATTGATTAGTCATATGCATGCGTGAGCATGTGCCAAGTCGATTCACATGAATAGTCAGAGAAGGATACCACAATGTCATACCAATGTATGAATAAAACAATGCAAGCAAACATTCATATGACATGCTACAAACTATTAGCAAGCTGGAGCTAATCATAAACAAGCAAGAACTACTAAGCATCCATAATGACATACACCTTACACAAACAGGCTAAGCATGCTCACAATGATGAGTATATGTACAAAAATGAAACAAATAGAGTCTGTTACCAGCCTCTTACCACACCTCGAGTTGTCTTAATCTTCATTATTGCCCTTCACTTGTGTGACTTGAATACTAAAATGAAACCAAAATCCACTGAGGACGGCTGAACCCTGCAAAGAACTCACAAAACCAAAGAAGAACAACAAATATTTTTGGTGTTTTCAAATTTTTAGAAACAAGCAAACAAAGAAAAACAAAGCAAACCAAACAAAGCAAAATCTTTTTGGATTTTTTTCTTTTAAGGCAAACAGAAGCAAAGAAACAAAGAAACAAACCAAGAGAAACAACGAAAATATTTTTGGTATTTTTGTGTTTTTGAGAAAGAAGCAACAAGAACCAAAAAGAAAGCGAAACAATGGATATACAAAGAACCGACCGAACATGATATATCTATGAGTGTGATGTCAGTATACCCCCCCCCCCCAAGCTTAGGCTTTTGGCCTAAGCGGGGCTCAATCCCATGGTGTCCAAGTAGATGCACCTCCATAGTATGTCGAGGAAGCTCCCTCGTCCTGGTACGAGCTCGAGGCCTCCCCTGTATAGTGTAATGCATGGACATATGAGGGCGCTTCCTCCTAATAGTGCCCGTGGAAGTTGAGAGAGTGCAGCTTGTCATCCATCTCCACCTTCGTGCGTGGCCAAGGTCCCTGAGAAATACTGAACAAAGTGGTTTGGGGTAGAGGGATATCTCTCTTCCCCGTCAGTAAACAACATTCTATAAACCAAGTTCTCAAGAGTAGAGCTAGTGGTGACAAAGTGGTGCGCCTTCATGGCAGCAAGATCAAGCCTTAGAGGATCCAAAATTGTATCATGTGGATCAACAGCAATGTCCAAGGTAGCAGCAATACGAGTAGCAATAATTCCCCCATAAATGGGTCCCTTAGCAGCTAAACGACGAGCAATGAGGGAACCAAGATTATACTTATCCTCACCGTAGAGCGCAGCAGCTAAGAAGGCCAATTGATAGTTGGAGATATTACTAGTGTTCTCCCTACCAAGAACACTGGTGGTAAGATAGTAGGCAAAGTACCTGATGGCTGGAAGTTGAATATTCTTTATCTTTCCTTGTTGAGCTCTGCGGTCATCATCATTGGTTATTCCTCGGTAAAGCTCCAACAAATCAGCGGGAAGAGCTGGAATCTTCTTTGATGACCCAGTTGTACCAAGTCCCAGGGCCTTGCAAAATTTCTTCAAAGACATAGAATGAGCCATGTCATAAATTTTGAAAGACACAGAGGGCTTGAACATGATGTTAGTAAAGGAGAAACTCTCCACAAATGTTTTAGTAAGCACAACATATTATGCACTCTCATCCTGCATGAAACTTGTTAGACCAGCCCTCTCAATCAAATTCATGAAATCGTTAAGAATCCCAGCAGCTCGCAAGAAAGCTTGGCAAGGAAAGGTGGAGGGGTGCGCATCCCCTTCATATCCCTCGTCACCAAATCGCGGAGTGATGAGATCCTCATTGTATGAGGGTCTAGTACTGGTGGATGACCTTGGAAGCCTTGCCATTCTAGGTGCATCACTCTCAAATATATCACCAAATGTGTGGTGGTCCATGACTTCACTTTGCTGAAATTTTTAGACAACCATCAAGCCAAGTGATTTCTAAGTTGATAAATGATGAGAATCTACTATAGGAACTTGCTAGAGGACTGCACATGCATCACAACAAAGTTTCTAAGCATAGAACAAGCATGCAAGCTCAAACAACCTGTGACCTATAGCAGCAAAATCTCAAGATACAATCTACCAATCACAAATCTAATTGGACACGTGGAGGAGGCACATACCAAGGAACAAACCCTCCAAAAATCAGCACTTGAGATGGGCTGAACAAAGAGATCAAAAATCGCAAGCAAGAATAGCAAGAACTCGAGCTTGAGAAAGTTTACCGGTGTTTTTCAGGAGAGAGAAAGAAGGTGGCTTTGAGGAGGCAGCCTGGAGGGGCCCAGGTGGGGCAAACCCCTTAGGCGCCACCAGTGGTGGGCCTGCGACTACCACGGATGTGGTGTCCTGGGGTGGCCCCTGGGTCACCTCTGGTGCCTCTCTGCCCCTTTTTTCGAAGAAAAATTTATTTTCAATTTTCTGGGATTTTTCGGGAAACTTTATTTTTGGCCAATTTTCAGGGTATGAAAATTGATTTTCTCGCAGAAACAGTTTTTTCAAAAGAAGCAAACCAAAAGCCAAACTACAAGGAGCTCTAAGAAACTCAAACAAACTACTAGCAAAACTAAAGCTAAAGCAAAGACTAGGAAGGAGAAAAGTAAAAGAAAGCAAGTATAACCACAATGGAAACATTATTTTGTTCATTAAAATCCTTTTGTTAACAAGGTTGATCAAGTCTTGTTACCAAAACAATCTTATATGAAACAAAACTTTGCATTCCACAAGGTGATTATGTTACCTCATACATGATAGCAATGGTCCCAATCATAATAGTTTCAAAATTTTCTTGTGGAATGGGACAATATATTTCTCCAACCTTGATGCTCTCAATATTTTCAATGGAATTCAGGCAATAGCTTCTAACAACCTTCTTGGGGAAATAAATAGTATGCTCTTTGTCATCAATATTGAATGTTACTTTTCCTTGATTACAATTAATGATAGCACCTGCAGTATTAATAAAAGGTCTCCCAAGAATAATAGACATATTATCATCTTTAGGCATTTCAAGCACAACAAAATCAGTTAAAACCATGCAATTATGAGCAACTTGAACATGAACATCCACACATATACCAACAGGAATAGTAGTTGACTTATCAACCATTTGCAAAGATATATCAGTTGGTATCAACTTTTCTAGCTGGAGTCTCTTGTAGAGAGAAAAAGACATAACACTAACTCTAGCTCCCAAATCACATAAAGCAGTTCTAACATAATTGTTCTTAATAGAGCAGGGAATAGTTGGTATACCTGGACCACCAAGTTTCTTTGGAACCTTACCATTAAAAGAGTAATTAGCAAGCAAAGTAGAAATTTCCTCATTAGGAATCTTCCTTTTATTAGAGACAATATCCTTCATATACTTTGAATAAGGAGGCAATTTAATAGCATCAGTCAAAGGAATTTGCAAAAATAAAGGTTTCATCCACTCACAAAACTTGTTGTAGTGTTCTTCCTCCTTTGACTTGTGTTTCTTACCTGGAAAAGACATAGGTTTCTGCACCCAAGGTTCTCTCTCTTTACCATGTTTATTAGAAATAAAATCTTCCTTAGTGTACCTAGTGTTCTTAGTGTGCTTCTCAGGTTCTTCCTCAACTTCCTCCTTATCAGGAGCATCATTATTATTAACACTCTAAGTTTCAGCATCAGAGACAGATATACTATTAGGATCTACAACAGGTTCAAGTGGTTCCTCAACTACTTTATGTTTCTTTTTCTTTCTCTTAAGAGGACTACCACTATCTTCACCTTGTTGAGAATTCTGCTCAATTCTTTTAGGGTGTCCTTCAGGATATAAAGTGTCTTGAGTAGCTATAACACTCCTAGTTCTAATTCCATAAGCATGTTTATCTCCTGAAGCATTAACTAACATATCCTTTTGTACCTTAGCAAGTTGATCAAGTTGAGTTTGAACCATTTTAAAGTGTTTACAAAGCATTTTAATATCATTAGAAGTTCTTTCCACATTATCTTTCAACTCATGGATAGCTCTAAAGTTTTCCAATAAATGATTCTGAACTTGTTTATTAAAATACCCTTGTTTAACAATAAATGTGTCAAGTTCCTCTAAGCATTGATCAGGAGGCATACCATAAGGAATATCACCTTCATTAAATTGGAGAGAGTGTACCTCAATAGTAGATGAGTGGGGAATTGGATTACATAATTCTTCTACAGGAGGTAGATTCTTCACATCTTCAGCTCTAATACCTTTCTCCTTTAGACACTTCTTAGCTTCCTTCATCACTTCATCATTTAATGCAATAACTCCCCTCTTCTTTGTTGTTGGTGCTGGAATTGGTTCATGAACAACTGGTTCAGGAGTAATAGGCTCTAGTGCATTCAGCTCAGTTGAAGTCCAATCATCATAATTCTTGCTTATCTTGGTCATTAATTCTTCAGCATCTGTAGGAGTCCTTTTCCTGAAAACATAATCAGCAAAGCTATCTAGGTATGTCCTAGAATCATCCGTTAGTCCATTATAATAAATATCAAGAAGCTCATTCTTAGGTAATGGACATCCAGGATGTGCATGAATCAAGACACAAAACCTTGTCCATGACTCAGGCAATTTCTCTTCTTCTCCCTATTTAAAATCAAAAAGTCTCTGCAAAGTAGCATTTCTAGCACTGGGAGGAAAATATTTCGGGAAGAAAGAAGCAATCAAGCAATCAGGGCTATCAATGGAACCAGGAGGTAATCTATTAAACCAAGCCCTAGCTTCTCCTTTTAATGAAAAAGGGAAGATCTTAGTAACAAAGTACTCGTGCATCTTAAAATCATTAGAGAACAAAGCAATCATAGTAGAAAGCTCATTCATATGACCTACATCACTCTCATTTTCAGTCCCACAAAAAGGTTCTTTCTCAACAATATCTAAATAAGATAAATCATAGTATTCATCTTTAATATCTATGGGAGAGGTGGAAAACTTAGGATCAGAGGACAACTTAGGCATGATAGTACGTCTATCAAGGAGACTCTTAATAGCACTAGTACCATGTGTGTTTCAGCACTCTTCAACAAAACCATCAGTGGAATTAATGTAACCATCATTAATATCATAACTCTCACTAGCCTCAGGTGAGCTAACAGGTGTAACAGTGGCTTCACTAGGAGTTTTGGTATTTCCTAGACTAGCCATGGTAGCATGTAGAAAAGGACCTAATGAACCACTCGCATCAAGCATAGTAGAAGTAACATCATGAGCATCAAAAGCAGTTTTAGACTCAGTAGTAGTAGTAGTGTGTGTAGCATGTGTATGTGGTGGTGGTGTGACAAGCTTACTTATAACAGACGGTGAATCAAGAGCAACATAGTTGTTTAGGACTGTATCTCTTCTTGTAATGGATGGTAAAATAGGGAACTTTCCATCACGAGACTTCCCCATGAAGGAGTAGTAGTGAACAATAATAGATCCAAGTGAACTTACAAATAAAGCTATGCTCCTCGGCAATGGCGCTTGAAAATAGTCTTGATGACCCACAAGTCTAGGGGATCGCAACAGTCTTCGCAAGTAGTATTACCCAATTTATTGATTTGACACAAGGGGAGCCAAAGACTACTTGCAAGCCTTAACAACTGAGTTGTCAATTCAGCTGCACCTGGAAATAGTTCTTGCTCATAGAA
This sequence comes from Avena sativa, assembly GCA_916181665.1. Taxonomy (NCBI): domain Eukaryota; kingdom Viridiplantae; phylum Streptophyta; class Magnoliopsida; order Poales; family Poaceae; genus Avena; species Avena sativa. Next base: position 297,872,333 of record OV702296.1, read on the forward strand.
GTTTATCAGTAGTAACAGTTTGTAGTAGCAACAGCAAAGCAATAGCAACAGTGAAACATGAGCAATTGTAACAGTAACGGTAACAGTAGGATTCGAGTGTGGTAGGCATAGAGATGGATGGACGGACGTTGCATGGACGAGTCTAAACATGTAACTTCAAGATCTAGGGCATTGCAGATAAATAATAACAAGCATCCAAGTACTAAACAATCCTAGGCATGTGCTCCAAATATAGTCATACGTGCTCGCAATGAGAACTTGCACAACATCTTCTGTCCAGCCAGCCCGTGGCAGCGGGGCCTCTAGGGAACTACTGGCAATTAATGTGCTCCTTTTAATAGAGCACCGGAGCAAAGCATTAACACTCCATGAACACATGTGATCCTCACACCATAGTCATCCCCTCCGGTTGTCCCAATTATTGTCACTTTGGGGCCTTTAGACCGGACAATGATATGTGTACACAACTTGTAGATAAGATCACAAACAATACTATCATAATGATTCAATAATAAGTTCAGATCTGAGATCATGGCACTCGGGCCCTAGTGACAAGCATTAAGCACAACAAGTTGCAACAAAGTCAAATAATACTAATAGAGATACTAGGCACTATGCCCTAACAGATCTTATTCGATTACATGATAGAACTCATCCAATCCCTACCATCCCCAAGCCTACAGCGGGGGATTACTCACTCATGAATGAGGGAAACATCGGTGGTTGATGGAGATGCGTTGGTGATGACGATGACGATGATCCTCTCCAAATTCCCCGTCCCGGCAGGATGCCAGAACGGAGTTTCTGGATCCGAATCTTGGTTTCTGGTGGCGGCGGCGTGGCGGAACTCTTTCTGGAAAACTATCGCCCCCCCCCCTCGGTTTTTAGGTCAGGCAACTTATAGGCGCAGAGGAAGGCCGAGGAGCTGCCTGGGGTGGCCGCACCCCCTCCAGGCACGGGGTCAGGTGGGCCCGTGCCTGGGGTGGGTCTGGGCCCCCCAGGCCTCCTCTCTGTCTCTCCTTCTGGCTCCGTGGATCTTCTGGTGAAAAATAGTTTTTGGCATATTTTCCGGGATTTTTCCTGATAGTTGATTTTCTACACAAAAACAAGACACCAAGGTAATTCTGCTGAAAACAACATCAGTCCTTGTTAGTTGTATCCAAATCACACAAGTTTACAGAAGAAACAATAGCAAAGTGTTCGAGAAAGTAGATATGTTTTGGACGTATCACTTTTCTGGAACAAAAAACGGCAAAAAATAGGCAACTGACACTGTGGCAACTTGTTAATAGGTTAGTACCAGAAAACATATAAAAAACACCTCAAAGTGTAGACAAAGCAAAGCAAAGTAGATACTAAACAAGCATGTAGCATAAAAAATTATAGATACGTTTCCAACGTATCAAGATCCGTGCTTGGAAGGAAGGTCGCCAAGGAGTTGATGGAGGGGAAGAAGGCCGGTGATGATGACATAGCAAAATCTATGGATATGATGGCCAATGCAAGGTTGGAGTACAACGAAGATAAAAAGTTGGCAATGACTATAGAGGCCGAGGCGCGGAGGGTGGATTTGGAGGAGAGGATTGCGGCCACCAAGGAGAGGAAGTTGGCTTTGGAGGAGAAGAAGGTGACCGCCGCTGAGCAAGCGCGCCTATTGGAGGAAGAGAGGAGCCTCTTTTCCACTAACACATCCAACATGGATGAAAGGTAAAGAGAGTACATAAACCTTGCTCGTGATGAAGTGTTGGCCAAAAGACGAATGATGGCAAGCTACTTGAAGGACCAAAGTGAAGGAATGAATGCATTTGGAGGCATGGGTGGCTTTGGAGGCTATGGAGGCATGGGAGCGACACCGGATGCATTTGGAGGGATGGGAGCAACACCCGGGGCTTTTGGAGGCTATGGTGGCATGGGTGGAATGAGGCTCGGAAGCACCACCGGGGGAATTCATGGCCTCCTTGCTGAATCCATCACCTTCTATCAATGTTGATGGCTATGGCATGGCCTCCTTGGTTAACAATGCACCCGGTATGAATGTTGATGGCTATGGAGATTCATCGCGTGCCAACACCACCCACACCACCGTCTAAGACTCCCAAGGAGAAGAAGCGCAAAATGGAAGTGACAATAACAATGACTATGATGATGTTGACAAATGATGTGTCAACATGTGTGTTCAAGTCAAATTTGCGTTGAGTTTGGTTGTGTGATATTATCATTTGCATTTGAACTATGTCTTAATTTTATGTTGAACTTGGTTGTGTAAAATTGGTGATTTTAGATCCATTTATTGTTCTATTTATTTTGATTTGTTTGATCTTGTTGATGTTTTATACGTTGTGAAAACTGTTTGCGTCGACGTCACGCGCTGCATGTTGCCGTGTCTACTGGAGGGCTTTTTTGGATCTATTTTTGCGCGTCGCTTTTAGCGCTTTCATCGGAGGAGAAGCACAGCGTGCATGCTAAAACTGGATCGCGTCCGCTGCATAGCAATTTTCGCACGCCGGGATTTTGCAGGTTAGGTTCTGTTAGAGTTGCTCTTAGCCTTTTTCTGATTGAGACTAATTTAGCTATCACTAATCCTTTGATTGCATGATTTTCAATTTGTGTCCTCTAAACCGGGACCGAGGGACTCTTATCATCTTTCCTTGATCTATGCGTAAATCTCTAGAAATAGACTCTTACGAGGACAGAGGGTGTAGTACATGCATACAAGATACAAACCGAACCAACGCGGGCCGTAGCCTTTTATTCACGCGCAATCACATAGCCAAACACACATGTAAGTAATTTGAGTTACTCTACTTGAAGGAAAATAATAAAGTTAACCGGCAGCAAGTAGCCACGGCAGGCGGACGTGTCTCATCTGGATCAAATCCTGATTAGTAATTCCGGATGGAGGAGCGGGAGGCAGCAGGATCATGCGGCGTTGACCTGCATCTTCATGCCTGCGCCGCAGTGTCCTGGGACGGTGCAGATGAAGTAGTTTGCGCCGCGGGCGAGCGTGACGCGGTCGTTGCCGGAGCTGTAGGTCCTGGCGCCCCTGGACGCGCTGCAGGACCTGTACCCCGCCGCGTTCACCGCCACCACGTTGTGCGCGCCCCGCCCGTACTTGAACACTGCACCATGGCATGGCATACTCAGACTTCAGACAAACAAGTTAGCACGAAACAGGAAACAACGTTGTTTTTTCTACTGCGTACTACGTCTGGTAGCCCGTGCCTTAGTTTGCGTGTCCATTTGCGAGAAATAATGTTATTCTGCAATAGCAGTACTAGGGCCGGCCGGTGGTGCGCAAGCCGGTGTGGCGTTTTCTACTCGTCACATCTTTTCACACTAGCTAAGCTAGCTAGCTAGTGGAGCACTGAGACTGAGCAACGGTGCAAGCACGCGGCCCACGCCCACGGGCCACGGTATACAACGTACAGTACAAGTTTGTCGCCAAACGTGTTAGGTACGGGCGGGAGTAGTGCTACAGCTCTAAGGACGTACTCTGCCGAGGCTTAAGCAAGCATGAAATTAAGGTGGAAACAAATTCATGTGGAATGCACTCACGCAGGACGTCGCCGGCGCGGAAGCGCTTCCCGCTGGACCAGCGGCCGGAGTTGAAGGTCCAGCCGCCGCGGTCGCCGACGGTGTAGACCTTGGACTCGGCGAGGTCGCCGTGGAGGAGCACGCAGAGGAGGACCAGCGCCAGCGCGGCGCGAGCACTGCCGCTTCCCAGACCCTGAGCCATCGCTAGCTACTGACGCACCGACGGAGTGAGACTAGTGACTAGGAGCAGAGCAAGCAGAGACCAGAGTAGCTAGGACCAGTGAGTAGGGGCTGAGAACTCTGAGCGGCGGTGGTGGTGGTGCTGGTGTTCCGCTCTATCGGTGCCTCCTTTTATAGGCGCACGCGCCCGGTCTACCCCGGCCAGCGCACCGCGACGACCGTGTGTGTGTGTGGCTACACGGGTCACGGGCGCGTGTGAACGGCCAGAGTTTGCGAGCCACTACAGAAGCAGTGCGGTGAGTGCCGGTGCGAGTCTGACTGTCTGAGGGAAGAGTGTCTGGGCAGGGCGGCTAGCGAGCTGGGAAGGTTCGTGGTCGTGGAGGAATTTACTACGCTTTGGTTGAAACTGGCCAACCACCCAAACAGGAAGCGGCCGGCCATACATGAGTTGAGGCTTGTGAGTCAAGGGAGCGCGGAAACCGATGCTGAACTGTGAACGACGGGCACCGACCCAGCCGGCCGCGTGGTTTCGGGGGGGGGGGGGGGGGGGGGGGGGGGGCGGCTAGAGGACGGGTGCCGTCGGGTGCGTTTCCATTCCGATCGTGCATGCACGTACGTACACTCCAGTTAGGCCAGGTCGGTCGAGTCTGGCGAGTTCAGCCGGCCGACCGGGGGTTCTTCCTTAATCGGTGGACCGAACACGAAAAGCTGCCGGTAACACTATAGGAATGGGAAGCTACACCGATGGCCGGTCGCTATGCCGACAGCCAAACGTCGGGGCCGTCGGCGTAGCCATCGTCCAGGCCAGCCCCGCCAAGCATCCGTCGGCGTAAAATTGTCCTCGGCATATTCTATGCTACGCCGACGGCTGCCCTCGACGTAGCATACGCCAACGGCAGTCCTTGGCGTAGCTATTTTTTATTTTATCTCATTAAACTTTGAAAAATTATAACTAAATCATTCTAATTCGGAAAAATACAAATAATATATCAAAATTTGCAGAAAAATAAGACCTATCTATCTACACTCAAATATTACACATTTATAAATAAAAATTAAGTAAAATATAAAACATTATATATAGTTTAAAACGGGCATAAAAAATTCAAAAACGATCGAAACAATGCGAAACCTTCGCGTGGTGTTATATTATGTGGCATAGTTAGAAGAAAAAATATCAAACTTGGTATATTGATTATGTCTCAAAGAAACCTTCATAAAATGACCTATCTCATTCGAGGTTTCTTGGCTTTCGGGTCAAATGACCAATGTTATGGCTAGAATCAAGGCATAGTTTGTGATCATGTGCCCATATTGTGCATACACATGCATCATGGGATGGCGAAAAATGTTGCAGGAGGAAGTTTTCCTTTTCGTCACACCAAAAAGCTATTTCCCATTTTCCGAGCATAAAAAACGGACGGTTTTGTGAAGCAACCACCAAATGGCTAATTCAAAATACTACCACCATATTTTACAAAAATACTATACCACCTTATACGAACAATGTACCAACAGCGGGATCCGAAACCTTTCCTTCCACCTTTGGTGAAAAAGACAAATTCCTGCCGAATCGGTAGGAAGTGGGTCAGATATGAACTACAGGTACATGATCCGATGCTCATGTTTTTTTTTTTAAAATCATTTTTAGGTTCACAATATGCTATTTTATCAAAGATCCAATGCAAGTTTAGCGAGGCTCGGCCCCGAGCTAAGAATCTTTATGTCTGCAGTTCGACAAAGTTTAACGATAGTTTAAAACGGGCATAAAAAATTCAAAAACGATCGAAACAATGCGAAACCTTCGCGTGATGTCATATTATGTGACATAGTTATAAGGAAAAATAGCAAACTTGATATATTGATTATGTCTCAAAAAACCTTCACAAAATGACCTATCTCATTCGAGGTTTCTTGGCTTTCGGGTCAAATGACCAATATTATGGCTAGAATCAAGACATAGTTTGTGATAATGTGCCCATATTATGCATACACATGCATCATGGGATGGCGGACAATGTTGCAGGAGGAAGTTTTCCTTTTCGTCGCACCAAAAAGCCATTTTCTATTTTCCGAGCATAAAAAACGGACGGTTTTGTGAAGCAACCACCAAATGGCTAATTCAAAATACTATCACCACATTTTACAAAAATACTATACCACCTTATATGGACAATGTCCCAACAGGGGGATCCGAAACCTTTTCGTCCACCTTTGGTAAAAAAGACATTCCTGCCGAATAGGTAGGAAGTGGGTCAGATATGAACTACAGGTACATGATCCGATGATCATGTTTTTTTACAAAAATCATTATTAGGTTCAAAATATGCTATTTTATCAAAGATCCACTGAAAGTTTAGTGAGGCTTGGCCCCGAGCTAAGAATCTTTATGTCCGCCGTTCGATAAAGTTTGACGATAGTTTGAAACGGGCATAAAAAATTCAAAAACGATCGAAACAATGCGAAACCTTCGCGTGATGTCATATTATGTGACATAATTATAAGGAAAAATATCAAACTTGATATATTGATTATGTCTCAAAAAAACTTTTCACAAAATGAACTATCTCATTCGAGGTTTCTTGGCTTTCGGGTCAAATGACCAATGTTATGGCTAGAATCAAGGCATAGTTTGTGATAATATGCCTATATTATGCATACACATGCATCATGGGATGGCGAACAATGTTGAGAGGAAGTTTTCCTTTTCGTCGCACCAAAAAGCCATTTTCTATTTTCCGAGCATAAAAACGGACGGTTTTGTGAAGCAACCACCAAATGGCTAATTCAAAATACTACCACCACATTTTACAAAAATACTATACCACCTTATATAAAAAATGTACCAACAGGGGGATCCAAAACCTTTCCGTCCATCTTTGATGAAAAAGACAAATTCCTGTCGAATCGGTAGGAAGTGGGTCAGATATGAACTACAGGTACATGATCCGATGCTCATGTTTTTCTACAAAAATTATTTTTAGGTTCACAATATGCTATTTTATCAAATATCCAATGCAAGTTTAGCGAGGCTCGGCCCCGAGCTAAGAATCTTTATGTCCGCCGTTCGACAAAGTTTGACGATATTTTAAAACGGGCATAAAAAATTCAAAAACGATCGAAACAATGCGAAATCTTCGCGTGGTGTCATATTATGTGACATAGTTATAAGGAAAAATAGCAAACTTGATATATTGATTATGTCTCAAAAAAACCTTCACAAAATGACCTATCTCATTCGAGGTTTCTTGGCTTTCGGGTCAAATGAACAATGCTATGGCTAGAATCAAGGCATAGTTTGTGATAATGTGCCCATATTATGCATACACATGCATCATGGGATGTCGAACAATGTTGCAGGAGGAAGTTTTCCTTTTCGTCGCACCAAAAAGCCATTTTCTATTTTCCGAGCATAAAAAACGGACGGTTTTGTGAAGCAACCATCAAATGGCTAATTCAAAATACTACCACCACATTTTAAAAAAATACTATACCACCTCATATGGACAATGTACCAACAGGGGGATCCGAAACCTTTTCGTCCACCTTTGGTAAAAAAGACAAATTCCTGCCGAATCGGCAGGAAGTGGGTCAGATATGAACTACAGGTACATAATCCGATGCTCATGTTTTTTTATAAAAATCATTTTTAGGTTCACAATATGCTATTTTATCAAAGATCCAATGCAAGTTTTTCTTTTCATCGCACTAAAAAGGCATTTTTCATTATCCGAGCGCAAAAAGGGGATTTTCTAAAGCAACCACCAAATAGCTAATTCAAAAACGGAGGGTTTGTGATTAGTTGATATGGATATCATATTTGGATTCCTCTCATTTTTCTGATCAATTTAGACATATTATTTGTTAAATTTCGATTTACAGATTTAAAGATATTAATTATTCTATATTAAATAGAAAAATACAAAAAAATAAAATTATTTTATTTTTATTTGAATTCAATAATATTTTTATTTATTCATTAATATTTACTTAAATAATTGTTTGTAATTTCAAAAAATACAAACATGTGACATGATGATATAAGAGTTAATAGGATTGATATCATAGTATTGACACCAATGTATGAATTACTTTACGGAAACGGATTCTGAAGGAACGAGAAAGTTAAGCGTGCTGAAGCTGGAGTAGTATTAGGATGGGTGACCTGCTAGGAAGTTTGACTAAGACTGGAATTTAATCAAATATTAAGTATAATTAGTGTTAAAAATGTTTAAAGTAGGAGATTAACAAGTGAAACAATTCAAAGAATAAAAAAATTGAGAAAAAAAAATTCAAATTTTTTTTTGCAACCGGCCGACAGGCTATGCCGACGGCCGCTACGCCGACGGCAAAGCCCTCGGCGTAGCATACGCCGACGGCATTTCGATACGCAGACGGCTTGAGTGTGCTCCGCCGAGGGAGATCTTTGCCGAGGAGGCTACGCCGAGGGTAGCCATCGGCGTATCATACGCCGAGGGTATTTTGGCCTACGCCGACGGCCTTTTGCCCTCGGCGTAGCGCGCGCGTCCCGTAGTGTAAGAATACTCTTTTTCTTTACAAATGAGCTGATATACTAAAAACTGCGGAGGACAATAGCTCATATAGTCGAAACTCTGATGATCAGAGACGAACTTACTACTGCCTAGAATTACACAAGATAAAAATATTACTGAAAGCACAAGCCGTCTAAGCAAAAGAACACAAAAGGAGCCTGTCACAAAGTTCATATAGAACATGGACGCGCCAATCCTGCAATTGAGTTCTTTAAAGGCCTCATAAATCCCGGCCAACCGCAGCGCCAGCGGCTCAACCGGCAAGATGGCACAAGGACACGACATAGAATTTTTTTTCTTTCAAAATGGGGATGTAACCCGGGCCTCTGCATCCAAGAACGCACACGGCCCTTTTATTACTTTAAAGTCTGGAATGCCGAAGGTTGAAACAACCAACCCTCAGAACAAGCTAGAAAAGCTGAAAATGGACAGCATGGCACAAGCTAAACATCTCTCAATCTATTAGCGTAACACCACATAGCCTGGTAGTAAATATCCTGAGCAATCATCACCAGACGGCTGCATCCAGAAACCATCGTGGGGCGTAACTGCTCTGGGAGCAAAAAAACCCAGAGCTGGATCCATTAGGAAGCCGAGATAATAACCTGCAAAAAAGATCGAACTCGAACCTTGTTAAAAATAATATTATTGCGACATTTCCATATAGCTCAATGTTGAAACATGACGTAGAATATTGAGTTGTAGATGTTGAGGTTGCGACACCAAGCTCAATACGAGAGGATCTTCACCGCTAAATCTGGGGAGCGACATCGGAGACAATCTCACCTGCCTCCGGCGCATACGCCCGAGCGATATGAAGAAAGCCCAGACAGGCTGAACAACAATTCTTAGTCGATCCTTTCTGTAACATACAGACCAAGAAGCCGCATCCAAAGAAGTGAAATAAACGAATTCTTGGAATCTTTTTGGAGCAGCAGAACAAGGAGTCACCGTCTTCTCCAATCTCCAGTGAGGGGCATCCTAGATTATTGCACCAGCGTCTTGACCATCATCAACACGACCTAGGCAGATTAGCAATTGAGGATTTTGCCCCAAACAACACCATCTTGAAGAGAACAAATCAAGAACAACCACCGCCTTCTCTCCCCCCCCTCGCCGCCATGGTCGGTCGAAGAAAGAGGAATGGGCCGCCGTTCCTTGCCACGACACCTCACCCCTGCCACCACGGCCAGCCAAATGAGGTTGTATAGTACTTCTCTCTTCCAAAGAAGATGAAGCCGAACATGCCCTTTATTCATGGAGTTGACGCTGCCGCTCTCCACCATCAACTCCGACCGCCGGAGCCCCACGAGGAGAAGCACGACCAGCAGCCAGGGGAAGATCTCGCCGCCGACTCCTGGCATGACGCCAGCCCGCGGCAACAGGCCGCACCCTAGACCTACTAACCCATACTAGACCTACATCTAACTCCGGCGCCTCTCTGTTCCCATCTCGGACCGGCTATTCCGGAGGAGAGGGCGGCGGATCGGGCCGACGGCCGGCGGTGGACTCTCAAGGAATGGGGCAAGAGAAACAGGAAGGGGACAGGAGGATAAGACCCCTTACCGCTTTCGTGGAGTGTTCCCGTCTAGTAAGAAGACTCAACTCGTAGTTGTCTAGTTGAGCACTTGAATCATGATGTCTGCTCTTGAAATAGAGCTTGTTGTAGCAGATAGATGAGAAGTTATCGTGTTACGATCCTAATAAACCAAAACACACTAGAAAGACAACCATCGTCGAAGATGAAACTTGTACATAAGAAGCTGAGATTGGAAAATAAACGAACAAGTTGAAGCTTTCCAGTACACGAGTGGTGTGCACTAATCCGAATAATCCACCACGTACCATCGGATTCGTCGAAGTGCACAGTTCATTAACTGGATTTTTTTTTACACTACAGCAGCCAGGCATAAAACAACACCCCGGTGCAGTGGGTGGTCCGCAAAGAGTTGAATGCAGAATTGAAGGTGCCGAACCACACTCGCCAACTACGTACTGACTTGCGTCGAACATACTCCTCCCAGAGACTTAATTTTGTACTCCACCTACATGCTCCATTAGTATCTTTTTTGGAGTAGGCGATAATATATGCAAAGCTGCGGAAGAAATCGCGCATCCATGCCCGGCCTGGGTCAACCCGTGTCCCTAAAGTCTTTCTCCTCCTCAATTTTTCAATCGCAATGAAGGCAAGCGGTTTGGACTCACCCCACACAACGTACCGCCGCATGTCCACCATGGTTGAACGCTTGGCTCCGGAGGAGGAGGAAGAAGAAGAAGAAGAAGAAGAAGAAGAAGAAGAAGAAGAAGAAGAAGAAGAAGCCACGTGATCGTGTCTAGAGTCCCGTCATGCGTAAGAACCGAACCATGTTTGGAAAATTTTGTACTAAAGCGATTTCGGTAAGAGCAGTGGCCAGTGTGGAGCCAGAGTCGCCGGCGCCGACCTGATTTCTGAGGAAACAATGTACACTAGCCGACAAGAAGAGAAGACCGCGTCCAGGTTTCACACCAATTCAAAGGCCATAGAGCAATGTACTAAGTGAGTATGATTTTTTTTTTGGCTCTGTCACCGATGACTCAGTGCATCCTATCGAGGGTTCCAGGCTGGTGTATTTAGTTCCAAAAAGAAATAATAATAATTCCCTTGTATACAGTTCACGCAACAGAAGACACAGAGAACGCTTCGCGTCGCTCCCCCGTGGGCGACCGAAGCGGCGACGGGCCGGTCGCCTCAGCGTCCCTCCCCACCCCACCCTTCCTCCCGCCGCCGGGCAAAGCCCGCGTGGTGCCGGCGGCGGCGGCCGTTCTCTACCCGGCGCTAGGGGCACCAGGACGGGGTGGCGTGACCCTGGCGCGCGGTGATTTTCGGCGGGAGGCGACGAGGCTTGACGCTGTGTAGGCCGGCACGCGGCGTCGGGGGCGCCTCCCGGCAGCTAGAGGCGGCGGCAGGGGTTGGTGCTTGCGGCTGCTGCGGCCAGAGGCGGAGGGGCCCCGCGCCCCTGCGGATCTAGGGCGACGGCGGCGGTTGGGCGACCTGGGTGGCGGCGGCTGTCTCCCCAGCGACGAGGCACGACGGGGCCAAGGTGGTGGTCCGGGGATGCGGCGGGAGGCAGCGGGGTGGTTGGTGGCGGCCAGGCCCTGTCGGCCAGATCTGGGCTAGGCGGGCCCGATCTGGGCCTGACGGGCCGAGGTCGGCTGCTGTGCCTTGGCTTTCTGCGGGAGGCCAGGCCCACCTTCCTGGCCCGTGTGTGGCTGGGGGCCAGCCTGGGCCAGATGGGCTCAGCGCTGGCTGCCGTTGGTCAGACCTGCACGGGGTCTGTAGACGCGACTCGCCATCGGCACGGAGGGTTGTGCTGGTTGTGGGGGTCCGCCTACCGCTCCTTTTTTCGCTGTCGTGTACCCCCCCTTTTGTTCCTGTTGTACTCGTCAATGGGATGACTAGGGGCGGTGGCCCGATGGTGTTCCTCGGACCGACGGCGGTCCGGTTGGCCCGGGTGAGCACGATGTCGATGGTGCTGCTCCTTGGCAGCGGGGATCTGCGGTGGCAGCGGATCCACTGGTGGACGGAGGGGTAGAGACTAGCGCTAGGGCTGGCGGCGTCAGTGACACCCTTGCTGCAGTGTGGCGGCGGGGCTTCACGAGTCCATTTGGACTCGGCCGGGCCAGAGAGGGTCTGGTTTGCCCATGTTGCTGCATCCGGTCGGCTATCTCCATTCGGCGGTGGAGGTAGTTCCCTCCCGCAGGTCACTGTACTGCTAACCTCGCCGAAGTTTCTTCCTTTTTGGTCGTACCAGCCTCGCAACGTGGGTCACGGTGAGACGGCACGAGTGACTGCAATACCGCGGTGGCATGTGTAGGTGGGCGGAGCGCGGGATGGAGCCAGTCAAAGCGTCCGAGGGCGTGGTTTTTTGAGAGATCGAGAGAAATCTTGTCGTCCGACACCGACGCGGTGAAGCCTACGGGTGTCGCCGACCTTCTTGAAGGGCGTCGGGAGTATCTCTTCCCCACCCCTCGTAGCGTACCGGGGGAAACACCAGGATCAGTCCGGGCAGCAGCGTCGTTGACATCGCTTCCCTTCTTGAAGGTGCTGCTTGGTACGCGATATTTCAGAGTGCTAGGAGCATGGTGGGTCTATCCCGAGGGCGAGCGGTTGCGGGTCATCCTTGTTTTCGTCAAGCCACTGTTGTCGGCCTTGTTTTCTTTTCTTGTTCTTTTTCTTTTCTTTGTTTTTATTTTGGGCGTTGTGCTGTCTGGCTCAACAACTGTCTTAAACGGTTGCTATCGAAGAGTTCACGCAACATTCTGTTCTGCCTAATGTGATTCGGACTTATCGGGTCAATGGCAAGTCGGATCCCATAGCATGCGTTATAGTGAATCAAAACAATCAAGACCCACCCTGCGCTCTAAGCTGGAACCCATCTTCCTTTTCTATTTATTTTCCATGCAACAGTTAGCAAGTTCCCTCAGACATACAAAGCGTTCTGCCACAAATCTCCAAGCCCGAGACAATATAGAGAAAGAAATTCGTTTTCTATCGCTATGGCCAGGTCGCAGCGGTAATGTCGACCTCATTTTTTTTTTTGCCTATGGTCAATGCGTATAAGGACAGGTCGTAGCTTGATTTTTCCATAAGGCCGACTGCTATTCCCACATTGGAGACGCCCTTACTTGTATGTTAGGAACAAAGGAATAGAAATTCAAAAAAAAGGAACAAAGGAAGAGTTGGCTATTTAATCAGCTCGCAATGATAACTGAACAATAGGGTCGCCTCGCGTAAATAGGATCCTCCCAGGTCGCCCCCCGCTCGGGCGATCCTGGAGACCCCCAGTCGTCGTCTAGCCCCTCCACTTCTAGCTCCGCCAGGCCGCCGATGGCGGTGGTGGCTCCCTTCTCGCTGAAGGCGGAGGGAAGGAGAGGGCCCGCATGGATGATCTTCATGGGCGGTGGGGTTCGGATTCGGCGGGTCTTGGATGTCTCGCAAATGTGTGGATGGAGGAGGGGTGCAGACGGGCATATGGGCAGTGATGACCGGAGGCAGCGCGGGTTGTGCTGGCGGTGGCACAGCGCTGGAGGCGAGACGGGCCGTTTTGGACCCGATCTGGGCCCGATCTCGGTGCTACGCGGTGGCTGCCGACCATGCGGCTCTCTTCCCCTATTTTGGCATCTCGATTTCTTCTTCTTCTCCGCTGCTGGCCAGTGGCATGGGTGCTGCTGGCTGGCATTGAATAAAGGTGGTGGTCCTTTGATATCTCTCTCGCCATGATGAAGAACTGTCTGTCGCCGGTCATCATTGATCTTGGGTGGACTACCGAGTTCCGGAAGACTCTTCGGTGAATCCCAAATGGACGACATGCATGGTTTTGGTCATGCGCAACCATGTTTTTTGTTGACCTTTTGTTTTTAGAGGGGGCGTTATGAAGCTCCGCGGTATGTTGCCGCCATGGGACATGCCTTGGTTCCGCGGTGAAGTCAGATACGGAGAATGGCATGAAAATCAGGAACTGAAGACTGCCAATGAAAGTTTGAGTCCTCGGGGTGTAGGGATTCTGGCTTAGTGTTTTGTGACTTGGAGCAACGGAATTGGCAAGTGGAGGCGACAACACAGGAGGAATTCAGTGTCTAAACCTACAGGGTGAAAACTTAGGGTCTGGCCTTAACTGTTTGTGTCTGGCAATGACTTTGTTAAAATAATTGTTTTGTAAGTGCAGACTTTCTCCATGATGAAAACTTATGGTCTTTGATCAGGGCGATAACGGCGTTTGAGTATTGTTTCTTTCTTGGAGGCATCGCTTATGGAATTGTTGGATTTCTCGTGCTGTTCCTGTGGTGTTTGGTACGCGGCTTTAAGGAACCGATCACTATAGCAGGACTTTTTTTATATAATTGTTCTTTTTTTTTTGCATTGTGTATCTGTAATGCTAATAAGGTAATATGTTGTTGCAAATGCTCTATGTAATTGGTACGTCGTGATATTAATATATGCTCATTTAAAAAAAAAAGAGCTGGCTGACTTAAGGCGAGTGATCAGTGGGAGACACATGTCTGCTAAGGTTGGGCTAGAGGCATACGTCGTGCGCTTGCTTAACTAGCATGCATGCATAATCTCCGGCTGAATCAAGCAAGCGATGTGTACATGCCTCGAGCCCAACTAACACATCATTAGCAAAAGTGCAAATTAATTGTTAGTGGCCTCTGCCAAAGAAATGATCTACGCTGGCTGCGAGGTGCCACGTATAGTACGTACGGGCCTCACCTACCACCGCGACCTGACAGTGCGTGCCTAGCTCGGCCTGGTGTGACTGACTGATGTGTGCCGGGCACTAGCGAGGCAGCGGTCCACGTAGTCCGGACACCTTGTTAGTACTGTAGTAAACATTTGCTTGCCAACAACCACGAGACGACGACCCACGCACGCCAGCCATGCCCGAAGAGCGAAGACCCAAGTACACGTCCATGCGTCATGACCTGCGCACTCGATGGAGCTGCTTAGTCTACACGATCTCGACCGTTCTGCTCGGCCCGACCCCGCGCACTACCCCGCCGGGGCCGGAGGTGAAGGTGGAGGTGGAGGGGTGTGTCAGGTCGGATGCATGGCCGCGGGGGTCGTCGACGACTCGGCGGCTTTTTGTCCAGGAAATATGCAGAAGAGGACGCGACACGGTGCAATGATGCAAAACTGTGTCCCAGGTGATCCATCGGTATTCGGTACTACTACCTCAAATGGTTGGCTTTTAGAGACACTGAGTGCCTCAAATGGTTGGCTTTAGAGGCATTCTTGATGATGCTTTAAATGGTTGACTTTTAGAGGCACTATTTAGAGTGCCTCAAATGGTTGGCTCTCGAGGCACTTTCAATAGTGCCTCAAATGGTTAAATTTAGAGGCATTATTGAAAGTGCCTCAAAATTTTCGTTTTAGAGGCATTTTATAAAATGCCTCAAATGATTAGGATTTTGAGGCATTTTATAAAACTAATTCTAATAACTTTTATCTACACGACCGTCTCGGCGTTTTTTTTAATGCCTTAAAAAATTAATTGTGGCACTATTTTAACTATTAGAGGCATTTTAGAGTGCCTCTGATTGCTGAACGTGCCATAGTGACTGGTAGTGGGAGGTGTTGGGGTGTGCATTAGCTGCGCGCACCGGCCGACCGGCGTGCCGCGTACGTGCACATGTGGCATGCAACGCAAGCGACGAAGCCGCGCCGGGGCTTGCGTTCCTGCCTGGGTTGTGAGCGCGCCGGCCGGCCGTCATCGCCGCGTGCTGTACAAGTCTTGGATCTCCTATGATCAGATGACGTGAAACAACATCCTCAGTTTCTCTTTGGATATGGAGTGGGGGTAAACTTGAGCAGAAAACTGCCACTTCGTTTTTTGGCACAACTTTTCTTTCTTGAGAGGTGACTGATGCCATGCACGCTGAAGCTACCACATTATCTCATGCGATGCACCTTGCTGAACAGATGGGGATGGGTCGTGTCATCTTTGAGACTTGACTGCCTGAACTTAAAATATGCCGTGACGAACGCCCGATTATTCTTTTTCTGCCCTGGGGAATCTATTCAACGACATGAAGCACTATTGAAAAAACCATCTTCGGTTTGATCACTAGAAGCCCAGCAGTCCCGGCCCGTCACGAACCGCGACTAGTGCTAGCAGTAGTCCCGGTTCGTGAGGCCTCCAACGGCTAGAAATGGCCATAAGCATTAGTTCCGGGCCGGACCAGAGCATTAGTCCCGGTCAGTAATACGGCCCGGGACTAATAAGCTGGAGTAGGGCAACAACTCTTTTCGAGGACTATTAGTCCCGGGTCGTATCACGGCCCGGGACTAATTGTCCATCACTATATATACAGCTCCCTGGCCATCTGCCCTAAAGCATATGGTGGCCATTTTTCTCAAAGAAAGCAAGAGAGTTCATGCCATTTTTTTCTCAAGATTTGTCAAGATTTAGTTTGCAACACCTAAATCCAAAGCTTTAAAAGGTTAGAACTTCATTTTTTCATCTCTTATTGCTACTTTAGCTCTATATAATGCTCTAGAAGTATAGAGATATGGATCAAATGCATGCATGTCCTAGAAGTAGCTAGAAGGATTTTGATATATATGTGTAACAAATTTTGATTAGGCACATAGTTACTGAAAATTGAAATGTGTAATTTTAGAGTTTCAGAGCTTAGAATGGAATGAGGTTTTCACTGATGGAACAATAATAAAAAACTCCACATTTATCATGTTGATTGTTTTCTCCAATTCACAAATTGGTGCATGTAAATTTTTCAAAATTCAAAATTAATGCTCTAGAAGCTCTCAATATAACTTGTAATAATTTTATCATATTGTGTAATGGTTTTATACTTTTACTATAATGCAGATGGTCCGGGAATGGATGTACGGTACTGACCGACGCTCTGCCGAGTTCATTAATGGCGTGCATGAATTCATCCGTGTTGCTGATGCAAACAAGCACAATGGTTTTGTATTCTGTCCATGTAATGGATGTAGGAATCAGAAGGATTATTCTGACTCAAAAACCCTTCACAACCACCTGTTGAAGTCCGGCTTCATGCCCAGTTATAATTGTTAGACCAAGCACGGAGAGAGAGGGGTTATAATGGAAGACAATGAAGAAGAGGAGGAGGATGACAACTATCATGGTTTCCCTGAGTACGGAGATACTTCCATGGGGGATGCTGAAGGGGAGGATGAAGAAGAGACACATGATGAACCCGCTGATGATCTTGGTCGGACCATTGCCGATGCACGAAGAGATTGTGAAACTGAAAAGGATAGGGAGAAGTTCAATCACATGCTAGAGGATCACAAAAAGTTGTTGTGCCCAAATTGCGAAAATGGTCTGAAAAAGCTGGGCAATACACTGGAATTGCTGTGATGGAAGGCTGAGTGTGCTATACCTGACTCCTCATTTGAAAAGTTACTGAAAATGATGAAGAATATGCTTCCAAAAGATAATGTATTGCCCGCCAGTACATACGAAGCAAAAAAGGTTGTCTGCCCTCTAGGTTTAGAGGTTCAGAAGATACATGCATGCCCTAATGACTGCATCCTCTACTGCGGTGAGGAGTATTAGAATTTAGAATGCATGCCCGGTATGCACTTCACTTCGGTATAAGATTAGACGAGATGACCCTGGTGACGTTGAGGGCGAGCCCCCCGGAAGAGGGTGACATGGTTGTACCCTACGGGTGCGTGACCTCAGCATACCTGGTCCAGCCCAAGGAAGGCCCACGACAGACGTACGCCGGCCCATGAAGATTTTCGGGTGGCCAAGGCCCATGACGCCTTCGGATCCTTGGAGAGCAAGACTAGCGTAGATAGGAAATTCAAAGGGGTAAAACCCTAGAACTTGTAACCGACTAGGTCTATGCCCGGGACCTGCCTAAGTCTATATAAAGGCCAGGAGGGCACGACCTAGATCTCTCGACTCGTACTTTCGCATACACACCTCCACGCCAGATCGAATCTGCGCACCCCTGTAATCTTCGGTTCCGCCGTAATCAAGAGCAGACAAGCAGGAGTAGGGTTTTCCCTCCGGGGGCCTGAACCTGGGTAAATCTCGTGTCCCCTGGTTGCTTGTCTGTTAACCGTTCCACGATCTCCAGCATTCCCATCTTCTCCAAAACCCAAGTCCATAACAATGGGCATTGACGAGTCGAAACCTCGTCAATTGGCGCCTTCTGTGGGAATCGGGGCTGCTGATTGTGCGGTCGTGACGGTCCCGACCCGATCGATCTACAACTCTGCGGCGACGGAGAGTCACCTCCTCTTCAGCGCTTTCGACTTCACCGCCCACTCGCCGGCCACCATGAAAGATTTTGAGCCCGTAGGCGATGGACTCGAGATCCTGTTCGGGAGTTTCTGCTTCCAGGTGGGCCAGACTGGCACCCTCCGCCTTCCTGAGCGGGTGCCCTACCATCAATCAGGCCCGCCTCGTGGGCTCCACACCCTGTGCTACGCACATCATCATCAACAGATGAGTTCTACGACAGCAACAGTTGCAACTCCGATCTGTGCGATCCACCTTCAGATGAAGGGACCTACGGTTCCGGATCCGAAAGCTGCGGCAGTAGCGGACCAATCTACAAGCGCTACCAATGCGCCGCGGTAATCCAGAGCGACGTGGAACAGCAAACGCCTAACCCGCCGCCCAACCCGAACCCCAACCCACCCAACGAGGAAAACAACGACCACGTCATCCAACTTAGCAAAGAAGGATGGGTCCAGGCACGCCGCGCCGTAGCTGGCGACATAGTCCTGCCTGCAGACGCCTCACGTGAACTACTGATGGCATACCACTTCCTCCTCGTCGAGGAGCACAAGAAGCAAGTCAAGATGCAGGAAACACTTGACAAACGCAAGCAAGCAGCCTCTGAGTCCAGCGCGCGACGAGCTGCGCTCTCCGCCATGGCCCCCGGCTCTAACACGAACGGAAACCAAGGAAACAAGCACCGCTCTCGGGTGGAGAACATGGATCCCAAGGAGCACCGTGAGGTGACCCGAACTCTCCACACATCATTCATGGAGATGGACACCGACGGCAACGTCATCCCGAAGACGCCGCAAGCTGCGATCATAGCAGCCACTGTGTATCTCGCGGCCCACCCACCTCCGGAGGGGGACCCGAAAAGAGCCATGCATAAGTCCGCACTCACCGGACTCGGACTTGTCGGAGCTGCGCTCCACCAAGACGCTCCTGCGGAGCCGAAGAAGAAAGCTCCGGCCAGGCACGACCGGAGCCCCACCCCTTCATCCGAAGAGGAAGAGGAACATGACCTTCCTCGAAGGAAAAAGAGCTTGCGTCACCATAAACGCGACTACGACGCTAGAGACGCGCTTACACAGCGCAAAATCGACAAAGCGTGAGCCAAACGTGCATGCTCGTCTAAATCCGAGATGGACGAAGACGAAGGAGAACTCTGTAGAGCCCGATGCTTCAGAAGATCTGTTCGGCGAACACAGATGCCACGCAATTTCAAGCTTCCTTCGGATACTCCGAAGTTCAACGGCACGCAAGATCCAAAAGCCTGGCTCAGCGACCATCTGTCATCCGTCAAGCTACATGGCGGTAACAAAGAAACCGCCATGCAATGCCTTCAGCTGCAGCTGACAGGCGCGGCGCGGGTCTGGCTCAGCAGCCTATCATCAGGGTCCATCCGAAGCTGGGAGGAGCTAGCTTACAGCTTCATCCGAAATTTCAAGGGCACCAGCAAGAGGCCCGCCTCAATCGAAGAGTTGCGAGCCTGCACTCAGAGAACGGCCGAATCTATTCGCTCGTACATACTACGCTGGTCTAACACCAAGAACTCCACTGCACACATCTCCGAAGAGAGGTCCATCGACGCCTTCAGGGACGGCGTTAAACGCCAAGATTTCAAGGAGGAACTTGGGCGCGTCAAGCCCAAAACACTCGACCACCTCATGGACATCGCCAACAGGTGGGCCGACGGCGAAGATTGTATTCACCGAGCACAATCGGATGAAGAGGACGACTACGGCCGAAGACGGGAACGCCGCAGCAAGAGGAGATCGCGCGTCTACGACGATCGCGACGGACCCGACATGGTCGTGGCCGGCTACGCCGACCGTCGCAACGACAACAGCCGCAACAACGGAGGATACCGCGGAGGAAACTTCCGCGACGGCGGACGCCCATCACAGTCGTGGCAACGCCGCGACCGCGACAACGGACCCTCAGCATACGACAAACTTTCGGGTCCATGCACCATCCACTTCTACATCGACAAGCAGGATGGCAAAAAGAAAGCTAGTCACATGCTCAAGGACTGCCGCGAGTTCCAGAAACTCAGCGAAAGCATGGTGCAGATGAGGCAACAAGCCCCAATCCCTGCATTCGGCAACGCACCTGCGCCAGGTGAAATAGCGCATGGAGCTCCCCCACCGCCGCCTATCGGAGGCCCAAACCAACCAGTCGCACCAGCACAGAACAACGCTGGGAACGGGTACTCCCACCAAAAGGAGCACCGATGATGATCCAGAAGGGACGCCCCACGAATAGGGTGCAGAAGAAAATCACCCGACAAATCAACCTGGCCGTGGCAACTCCACCTGCCATCCCTGAGTACCTCAGCGGATCGGAGTCCTGCATCACATTCACTCGTGCAGACCACCCTTGCCAGATTCCCCGCCCAGGTCATGCTGCCCTGGTGCTGGAGGCGCAGATCGGAGGTTTAGAGATGAGTCGCGTCTTCATGGACGGCGGCAGCGGCATCAACCTAATGTTCGCAAGCACTCTAGCAGCAATGCGGATCCCGCAATGCAGCCTGGAACAGTCAGACACAACGTTCCACGGCATCTTTCCAGGGAAGGGCATATTCCCCCTGGGCAAAATAGGGCTCGACGTCATCTTTGGGAAGCCGGACAACTTTCAGCTAGAGCGACTCGAATTTGAAGTGGTGGACTGGCCGTCACAATACCACGCCATCCTTGGGCGTGTAGCATTCGCAAGGTTCCTGGCTGTCCCACATTACGCATACCTACTACTCAAAATGCCAGGGCCAAAGGGCGTCATCACAGTCCACGGGAGCTTCACCCGATCGGACCAATGCGACAGGGATTTCAACAAAATCTCCCAGTCTTTCGGCATGCAAGACGAGCTCGTAAGGCTCCGTGAGGTGACGGACAATGGGGCACCCCCAATCACAAGGCAAAACGCACCTGACATGTCCTTCGACTCCACCGTTAACACAAAGAAGGTGCAGGTCCATCCGACGGATGCCTCCAAGACGGCCCTGATCGCCAACGACCTCAGCCCCGCATAGGAAGGCGCGCTCGTCGAATTCCTCCGTGAGCGCTGGGAAATCTTCGCCTGGTGTCCTGCGGACATGCCAGGAGTTCCCAGGGAATTCGCCGAGCACGCACTCAACGTCTTTCCAGACACCAAGCCAGTCAAGCAGTCCATCCGGAGACTGTCCGAGCCACGAGCCGAAGCTATCGGCAAGGAAATCAATAGACTACTCGCTGCAGACTTCATCAGGGAAATCAAGGAAAGCGAGTGGCTTGCAAATACAGTGATGGTCCCAAAGAAGGACACGGACATCCTGCGGATGTGCGTGGATTTCACGTCACTAAACAAGCATTGCCCAAAGGACCACTTCCCTCTTCCTCGGATCGATCAGATCATCGATTCGACTGCAGGTTGTGAGAAACTCTCCTTCCTCGACGTCTACTCAGGCTATAACCAGATTCGGCTCAAGGTCGAAGATCAGGAGAAAACGGCGTTTATCACACCGTTCGGAGTATTCTCCTACAACACAATGCCCTTCGGGCTAAAGAATGCAGGTGCCACGTACCAGCGATGCATGCAGGCCTGCCTCAAGGACCAGATCGGTCGCAACGTCCAAGTCTATGTTGACGACATAGTCATAAAAACCAAGGAGGCAAGGACACTCATCGACGATCTCCGCGAGACGTTCGACAACCTTGATCGCTACAGGATCAAGCTCAACCCCGAAAAGTGCGCCTTCGGCGTCCCATCGGGTCAGCTGCTTGGGTACTTCATCTCTCAGCGAGGGATCGAGGCGAACCCGAAGAAAATCAGAGCCATCATGGCGATGGAGAAGCCGAAAAACCTCAAAGGCGTCCAACAGCTTGCAGGACGAATAGCGGCACTAAGCAGATTCATCAGCCGCATGGGCGAGAAGGCCCTACCATTCTACCAGCTGCTACGCAAAGCAGATAAATTCGAGTGGACGTCGGAAGCCAACGATGCATTCGAAAGCCTCAAGCGGCTTCTCTCCACCTCGCCCGTCTTGGTCATGCCAAAGGAGCGCGAGCCTCTGCTGCTGTACATATCAGCCACACACCAGGTGGTCAGCACCGTGCTAGTAGTCGAACGACCCGAAGAGGGCAAGACCCACGGGTCCAACGCCCAATCTACTACCTCAGCGAAGTACTAACGCCAACAAAACAGAGGTACCCTCACTACCAGAAACTCACCTACGGCGTGTTCATGACGGCTCGGCGGCTGAGCCATTACTTCCAGGAGAACCAGGTGATGGTCGTCAACGAGGCACCCCTGAACAGCATCCTGAATAATCCAGAGGCCACAGGACGCGTGGTCCTGTGGGGCATCGAACTGTCGCCCTTGGACATCGTCTACGAGAAGCGACTCGCAATCAAATCTCAAGTCCTTACAGACTTCCTGGTACATTGGATGGAGCTGCAGCTGCCAGACACCCCAGACATGTCGCAGTCATGGACGATGCACTTCGACGGCTCCAAGCGTGAAGCTGGAGCAGGAGCAGGGGTCATACTGACCTCCCCGCAAGGCGACAAGATGAAGTACGTCATTCGTATGAAATTTCGAGCTTCTAATAATGAGGTCGAATACGAAGCCCTCATACACGGCATGAGGATGGCAAAAATCTGCGGCGCAACGCGCCTGGTCATCTACGGTGACTCCAACCTCGTCGTCCAGCAGACGATGAACGAGTGCGACGCACACGCCGAAAACATGATCGCGTACCGCGCTCTCTACAACGCACTCGAAGGAGAATTCGACGGCTGCGAGCTTCGACACGTCGGAAGAGAAAGCAACGAGGAGGCCGATAGACTCGCCAACATCGGCTCCACCTGCGCAAAGGTGCCACCAGGTGTGTTCCTCGAACAGATCTGTGTGCCATCAATCAAGCGGAAATTCCCCAAAGGATCACCCGAAGAAGCAGAACACTTGGGGGCTACACTGCCCGAAGGTCATAAAGGACCCGAGAAATTGGACACAGAGGTCTCCATGGTCAACCTGAAGCAGGTCATGGCAGTCGAAGAAACTTGGACGCGACCATACCTCTAGTTCTTGATAAACGGAGAACTACCTGACAGCCCGACAGATGCCCGGCGCATATCTTGCCGGTCAAAAGCCTTCACCATCATCAATGGCGAGCTGTACAAGCGCAGTATTACGGGTGTACTACAACGGTGTGTCCCCATCGGTGATGGGAAAGCCATCCTCCAAGACATCCACGAAGGCATCTGCGGCCATCACGCAGGCAGCCGCTCCCTTGTCGCCAAAGCTCTACGAGCCGGATTCTACTGGCCAACGGCCATGAGCGATGCAAAGGACATAGTCCGAAGATGCAACGGGTGCTAACGGTTCGCCGACAAACCACACGCACTCGGGTCCGAACTCAGACCCATACCTATAGCCTGGCCTTTTGCTCAATGGAGCCTCGACATGATCGGCAAACTGCCAAAGTCGTCGAAAGGTGGACACGTTTACCTCCTGGTCGCAGTCGACAAATTCACCAAGTGGGTCGAGGCCATGCCGGTCACCAACCAGAAAGGCAAAACTGCCGTCAAGTTCTTCGAGTCCATTGTCTACAGGTTCGGCGTACCATACAGCATCATCACCGACAATGGATCGAACTTCATCTCCAAGGAGTTCCAGGACTTCTGCGAAGGCCTTGGGATCAACATCACGTACGCCTCAGTGGCACACCCGCAAACGAGCGGGCAAGTGGAAAAGGCCAACGGCCTAATTGGCACTGGTATCAAGAAGCGCCTCATGAGTCCACTCGAACGGAAAGCTGGAGCCTGGACGAAAGAGCTACCATCCGTCCTGTGGAGCTTACGGACTACGCCAAACAGCTCCACTGGCTACACGCCGTTCTTCATGGTGCACGGAGCTGAGGCCGTGCTACCAGCTGAAGTACGCCACCAGGCCCCCCGGGTCGTTGCTTACAGCAAAGCCGAATCCACGGCTGCACTCGAAGACGCCGTCGACACACTCGACGAAGCAAGAGACATAGCAGCAGCTCGATCAACGGTGTACCAGCAGAGTCTCCGCAACTACCACAGCCGCTGGCTGCGCCCAAGGTCCTTCGTCGAAGGAGACCTCGTCTTGCGACTCAAGCAAGAGCGACCGAAGAAATTCGAGTCACCATGTGAAGGACCCTACGTCATCACCGAAGTCATCCCAGGTGGCGCCTATCGCCTCAAGCACGTGGAGTCTGGAGTCGCATACTCCAACCCATGGAACATCGCGCACTTGCGACGATTCTACCCCTAGCTACCTACCCCTTTACTCTCAATAAGGCTTTTCAGCCGAACAATGTACTTCCTCCATTACGATATAAATAAAGCTAAGTGTCTCGCCCCAAACTTCAGTTCGCTATTTTGCAACTTTACTTTATGCTACAAACGCACTCGGGGGCTCCCCCACCTCACGATTTCATCGACTGAGGATCACGCGTGTACACCTGAGTAGCTGACAACGTCAGGCAAACGAAAAGGACACGTACTCAAACAAAGCACTGCGTGCTTACAACAAACAAACCTTTACAACAAAGGGCACAACACGCCCAGTCGAAATATACAAATTTTACATCTATCTCTTTTACAGGTACTACCTATTCTGAAGGATAACCTGAGCACGCTGCTCAAACAAATCTACGACCTGTTCGGCATACTGCCTTACAGCTGCATAATATGGACGCATGTCCCACTCACCACCATCCGGCCGAGGAGGTGGCCCAGCCGCCACAACAGACAAATCTACATCAGGCCGGTGCAGCCTCACAAGAGATAGAGCAGCCTTTACTCCGGCGACGAGCTGCTGCCGCACCAACTCCTTGACATTGCTCACGCTCCAAAACTTCGATAGAAGACCCACAAGGCTCGTCGGCACGACATCTAAAGGAAACATAACATGCAACACCGAGGCAAGCGACGTCTGCACCTGGCGAAGCACCCGCGACACCTGGTGCACACGATCCTGCACCGTCGCCAGAGCCATGGCACGGTCACGATCCATCCAGAAGAAGCCACCGGCCTCCATGTCCTGTTGAGTCAAGCAATTGACCCGAACAGCGACACGCTCTTTCTCTTCCCTCGGAGCAAGGTTAGCACCTGCGACAATTGCACAATTTAAAAGGCAAGGCCAGCAGGCTCATCCGAAGAACTGAGCTACAGCTCGAAATAAAGAACAACTTACATTGAAGCTGCTCAGATAGCCGAAGAAGTTCCGTCATCATGTACTCCTCTCTGGCTGCACCGCGATCCGCCTTGGACTTCCAAACGTCGGCGTGACCACGCAACCCAAGCAACTCCCTCTCAAGACTATGAACACAGTCCCGAAGAAAAGCGAGTTGCGAAGGATCATCCAAAGATGGCCGCAGCTGCGCTACAGGCGAGGTGTCAACAGGGTCAGCACCCGAAGGAACCTAGAACAGCAGAAAAGCAAAGGACACAAATATTCAGACAATGGTAGAGCACAAATCAGAAGAATTCATTAAGCATATAAAAGGCCACTACGTGGCACAAGGATTGTGTTCCTCAAAATATTTACAGCAAAAGCAGACTACAAACTATCCTACATCTACAACGCCTAAGATGCGGCACCCTGCATCGCCTCGGAGACGGACTGCCTAGCCTTGGCCTCCCCCTGCTGCCGCAGCGCATACTCAGACAGCAAATCAATGAGCTTCGGCCCATATTGCTTGCAGCGAGCAGAGTAGGCAGCAAAGGCTACCTCGGATCCATCTACGGTCGTCAGCATCCGGGAGGTGATCTGGGGCAGGTCCAGCTCTGCTCCAGCCGCCAAGGCCATCGCCAGCCCGACGGACGCGTCGATGCCCTTCTACTTGCGCTTGTACGCCGCAGGCGCTTCGGCTGACAAAGCTTCCGCCAGAGCATCCACATCATCAAGGGCCGTGCCCTTAGGGACAAGCTCCTTGTAGAAGCGGCCAAGGACCTCCTTCGCCTTGGCAAGGGAGCTGATGACGGTGCTGCAGCGATCTTCGACCGCCTTGGCAAGGGAACTTGATGCCTGCGGCATCTGAGACAAAAAAAAGAGAAGACATGAAGAAAAGCAGCACAGAAGAAGACAAGAAACACGAAAAAAGAAGCACAAATACAACACTCACCCGAAACAGCCTTGGCAGCAGCCATGAGCTTGCCTGCCACCTCTCTCTCACGCGCAGCCGCAACAGTGGCCAGCTGCTCCTCACGGTCCGCGGCCTCTTGCTGCAGACGCTCCTTCGCTTCGGCTGCCTTAGTCATCTCTAGCTCGAGGCGCTCCTTCGCACCAACGGCGGCCTCGGCCTTCTTCTCCGATTGACCAAGGCTCTTCTTGAGAACATCGACCTCACGGAGAGAAGTATTATGCTCCTCTGCATTCACAACAAGCAAACGTCAGAGAGCAGGACCAGAATAAATGAAAAAAGCACCAAAAGCAAACAGGTACCTTGAAGCTGCCGAAGATTAGCCCCCAGCACCAGGCGCTCCTGCACCAGCCGCTTGGCCTCCTGCACAAAAGGCTGCAGAAAAAGAAACACCAGTAAGAAAAAGGACTTGGGGGCTGTGCCCAACACAAAGGAATAAAAGCAAAATTCGCACACGAAGACACTCGGGGGCTCCCCCCGTGGCACGAAGCAGAGGTACTCACATGCTCTGATGGCGACTCCGACGGCCCGCTGGCGAAATTCTGAGGCGCAACCACCTGCACCTCCTGCAGAGGAGGATTCGGAGCGGCACCTCCCGACATCGCCACCGTTTGAGGAGGAGGAGACGCAACCTTCGACTCCCCCATCATCTCCCGAGCACCATCGCTGGAGGAGTCGTGGGAAGAATGCCTGTATACGAAGCAATTAGCAAAAGTACAAAGTCAACAAGGAAAAAGGACACCAGTGTAACAAGAAACTTACGAGTCCAATGAGCTCAGGTCGAAGACAGGAGGAGTCCTTCGGGCTCTCTTCTCCTCCTTCTTCTTCTCCTTTTTCTCTTCCTTCTTTTCTTCCTTCTTCCACTTCGCTGGCGGGTGCGGTGCTACAGCCCGCACAGGAATGGCAGGAATGGGAGAGGAAGACCCTCCATGCCCGTCACTGTGACGATCAAGGCACAGAGGGTTTCTGGGAGTCGGAGGAGTCGATGCATCCGAAGATTCACTGGAGCTCCGCGATCATTTGCGAGTATGGTCCTCGCTCGACTCGTTGACCTCTTCAGCTGGCGATCGCGCCGAAGGAAGTTCCGACATGGAGTCCACCACTTCATTATCCGGCGCATCTGGAAACAATTCGGGCAATGGAGGTACCATGCCCGGCACCTTGAAGCTCTGCCAATAAGAAGGGAGTTTGTTAGAAAACAAAAGAAAACAAACACGCAATCAAAGAAAAGCGCTACGGGCATGAATCTACACCTATGGAACAGCCAGCGTCGAAGAAAATGGCGGAGTCAACGACTTCCCCGGGATATCCTCTCCAGCCTTGTACTTCAACAACGTACGAAGGGCCTTGTCGAGATCACCCTGAGAAAGCTTCTCGGCCGAAACTCTCGTCGGGTCACGGCGCCCAGCATAAAGAAACATCGAGTGCGCCCTAGCTTGGAGTGGCTGCACCCGACGCTCGAGAAACATGCGGATAATATCCACGCCGTTCACTTCTTTATCAGGAATCAGCTGGAGATCCTCTACCCGACGGTAAAGGGCCTCTATCTCCCGCTGACTCGCCGTCCAAGATATGATTTTTCCAGGACCTTTTTGGCTCGATTATCTGGGAGGAGTCGAAAGGGGCAAGCCCAAATTACTGCCCAGCCACCGTGGAGTCGCGAATGTAAAACCATCGCCTCCGCCAGTACTGGACAGATTCGGACATAGAGAAAGAAAAGAAAAGAATATTGGCCCTAAGGGAGATGATGCAACCCCCAATGGGATACACACCATCCGAGCCGGATTGCCTCTTCACGGAATAGAGCTTCCGGAAGAGGCCAAAATGCGGCTCGATGCCGAGCCAACACTCGCAGAAAGTGATGAAACAAGCAATGTGAAGAAGAGAATTGGGCGAAAGATGATGCAGCTGGATGCCATAGAGAAAGAGCAGCCCACGAAGGAAATCGTGGACTGGGAAGGAAAACCCATGAATAACGAAGGCAAGAAACATAACCCGATACCCAGAGGGGGGACGGGGGATTACCTCGTTGCCGAGGAGTCTGACGGTCTCCCTATCCTGCGGGATCAAGCCCCGCTCGTGAAGCCTGCGGATATCACTCTCCCGCGTCTCTGATCGCCGCCAACCACCATCGGCGACACGAGTGGTGGTGGCGCCTTTTTCCCTCCGGCGGCGCTGGTACCAACCGCAGATGACGACTTCTTCGTCTTCCCCATCGCGCTCCGGCGGCACCGATGGTGAGAGTGCGGACGGGAAGAAGGAAATGCGTAAGAATCTAGCAGCGCGTAGCAAGAACCTCTGGAACACAAGAAGGCAGTGAAAACAAGAGTATATGTGGTGAAAACAAACTGCAACTTTCCCCAATGATTATAACGATGAAGACGATGCACGACAGCCGTCCATCCAGAAGACCTAACGCCAACGGCAGATCTGGCCATACACGTGTCAGCATCGCAACGAAGAGTCGTTACCACGCCGTCCACTACGCGCGGAAATTGAGGCGACGCCGTAATTATCTCCACGCCGCGCGTGACCGGTCAATTCAAGGTCAGCAAGTGGGACCCATGTTCCTCCAGTCAAATCATCTCTGGCATAGCAGACGCTTGAGGTCATTGATCGTCAGCACTGATGTCATCAAAAGAGCTATACTAGCACCTACTACAATTCTTCGGCTTCAAAGCTAAGAGTACTCACTCGAATCTTCGATTCGACTAAATACTCGGGGGCTACTCCTATCAGGAGCGCTGGCCGCGCACCCGAAAGATGAACAAAGACAAAAAAAAATCTTCGAGTTCTACGTCGAGTCTACGACTCCACTACGGACTCGGGGGCTACTCCCATAGGGAGGATGGATTTAAGCATCCGAATTTTTTTGTGTCCTACGGACTTAATATTGAAAAAAACACCTGAATAAAGTCTCCGCTCGAGTCTACGACTCGAACAGACACTCGGGGGCTACTCCCATAGGGAGCGCTGGTCGCGCACCCTATGAATTCTTCGACTGCGATCTTTCGGATCAAACACGCAAAACTTTTTCGGCAACTTTGCCCTAGTAAAATGCTAAAGTGAGCAATGTTTCTCCTTGGCCACCCGAAACACCTCCGCGGTGACAAATGTTCGGATGCTGCGTCTGCGACGCAAAGATAAGACCTACAGATATTATCTGATGGCCTGGCAACGCACACGACTGCGCTTTGCTAGTATAAATCCGTGCCAGCAGGCGCGATGAAAAATCCCGACGGACGCGTTGGGTACACCAATTAAAATCACTGGAATTCCACTCCTGTAAGTCCTCCGCGGCCTGAGTCGAATTACGCCAGCACATGTTTCGGGTTCAAGTTAAGGGACTCGAACCTGAGGAAGATCGTGTTGTTTTGTCCTAAGACAGTTAACTGACCCTGATCCGTCGGGTGAGTCAGGCACACGCATCAACAATCCCTACACACATACTGTTAATACATAGTTGCACCCGAAGGATGGAAGAGTCCTCAGCCGAATCTATGATTCGACTGGTCACTCGGGGGCTACTGACATGGTTGTACCCTACGGGTGTGTGACCTCAGCATACCTGGTCTAGCCCAAGGAAGGCCCACGACAGACGTACGCCGGCCCATGAAGATTTTCGGGTGGCCAAGGCCCATGACGCCTTCGGATCCTTGGAGAGTAAGACTAGCGTAGATAGGAAATTCAAAGGGGTAAAACCCTAGAACTTGTAACCGACTAGGTCTATGCCCGGGACCTGCCTAAGTCTATATAAAGGCCAGGAGGGCACGACCTAGATCTCTCGACTCGTACTTTCGCATACACACCTCCACGCCAGATCGAATCTGCGCACCCCTGTAATCTTCGGTTCCGCCGTAATCAAGAGCAGACAAGCAGGAGTAGGGTTTTCCCTCCGGGGGGCTGAACCTGGGTAAATCTCGTGTCCCCTGGTTGCTTGTCTGTTAACCGTTCCACGATCTCCAGCATCCCCATCTTCTCCAAAACCCAAGTCCATAACAATGGGCATTGACGAGTCGAAACCTCGTCAGAGGGTTCCTGCGAAGGTGATGTGGTATGCTCCTAGGATACCACGGTTGAAATGCTTATTCAGAAACAAAGAGCACGCCAAGTTGTTGCGATGGCATAAAGAGGAATGTAAGTTAGACGGGATGTTGAGACACCCCGCTGATGGGTCGCAATGGAGAAAAATCGATAGAAAGTACCCGGACTTTGCAAATGACGCAAGGAGTTTAAGGTTTGGTCTAAGTACAGATGGCATGAATCCCTTTGGGGAGCAGAGCTCCAGTAACAGCACCTGGCCCGTGACTCTATGCATCTATAACCTTCCTCCTTGGTTGTGCATGAAGAGGAAGTTCATTATGATGCCAATGTTGATCCAAGGTCCGAAGCAACCCGGCATGACTCTTGGATTAGAGATGAACACATGAAGAGTTTCGGCGGTTGGTTGCAACATCTCATCAAAAACAACACTCTTGGAGATCAGCTATACTTGTTGTCTAGGTCACCATCTTCGACTATATTGACTTTCCAAGGGTACGAGATAAATGGGTATACATTTTACATGATAGCCCAAGATAAAAAGAGAACCAACCAAAACAGTGGTGTCCGCTTTGATGCAACAGACAACAATGGGTCAAAGACCACATATTATGGTTACATAGAGGAGATATGGGAACTTGACTATGGACCTACTTTTAAGGTCCCCTTGTTCCGTTGCAAATGGGTCAAGCTGACGGGAGGAGGGGTTGAGGTAGACAAGAAATACGAAATGACATCATTGGATCTCAACAATCTTGGGTACTTAGACGAACCATTCGTCCTAGCCAATGATGTGGCCCAGGTTTTCTATGTGAAGGACATGTCTACCAAACCTAGAAAACAAAAAAATAAGAAAAAGAATACATCAGACGATGAGCCAAAGCGCCACATAGTTCTTTCAGGAAAAAGAAACATCGTGGGAGTGGAGGACAAGACAGACATGTCAGAAGATTGTGATAACTTCCATGAGATTCCGCCCTTCAC
Source organism: Avena sativa (assembly GCA_916181665.1). NCBI lineage: Eukaryota > Viridiplantae > Streptophyta > Magnoliopsida > Poales > Poaceae > Avena > Avena sativa. The sequence continues at coordinate 297,903,538 of OV702296.1, forward strand.
GGTGAAGGATGACCCAACCATCATGTTAATGAATGAAGATGCTCCATGGATACGACGGGATCAGAAAGGAACACAAGCGAAGAAATGATATGTAATAATTGTAACATTTTATGAGTTAAGATGTTCCATGCATGTGTCCATTTTTATAGTGTTGTCTACAAATAATCTTGAGTGTGTTAATCCCGTTTTGTGGCTGGACCGGGACTAAAGGAGGGCCTTTAGTACCGATTCATACTTACCATTAAGATCTGATCTCCAAACGCGTGATGTCACATATTAGGGAGTGCCTATATGACCAGTTTCTCGGAGATGCCGGAGGACTGGGCTCCGTCGGCATCTCCCTGAAACTGGCCGTAGTGGTGTCCCTGCTCTCGAAAACCATCTTGCAGCTTGTAACTTCTCTAAGTAGATCAATACGCCTGGGAGCTAACTAATTTCACATATTAGGGAGTGCCTCTATGACCAGTTTCTCGGAGATGCCGGAGGACTGGGCTCCGTCGGCATCTCCCTGAAACTGGACGTAGTGGTGTCCCTGCTCTCTAAAACCATCTTGGAGATGCCTCAAACTGGCTGGAGGACTGGACTCACAAGGATGCCTATTTATAGTACAAGTAGCTCGGCATAATGTCGACACTCACAACATAATGTCGACACTCACCCCTATTATTAGTGCTGACTCATCTTTAGTCCCGGTTGGTGTCTCCAACCGGGACTAAAGGTTCATCTTTAGTCCCGGTTGGTGACACCATCCGGGACAAGGTACAAGCCGCACGACATAATGTCGACACTCACCCCTATTATTAGTGTTGCCTGGCCCAGTCTGCCGCAATCCCTTCAGTCGCGGTTGGTTTCTCCAACCGGGACTAAAGATGAACCCTCTCTTTATATAGGCATTTCCCTCTATTTATTAGGTAACACTCAAGACATTTATTAATATTAAAAACCGGGACAAACCGGGACTAGCTAACACTCAGGACTAAAGCCGCCCCTTTAGTCATAATCATGCCTAGTCCTATAGTACGCAGCTTCAGGGTCTTCATCGTCATCGTCATCATCATCGTCATCGTCACCTGCCACTCCGGGGATCCTCAGCCCATCCATGGCATATACCAAGGGCCATTCCAGCCTCGGATTCATGGCGGGCGGGAGAGGGGTCTCCTGGAAGACGATGCCGCTACCGCCGGGACGGTGTGGGGCCTGTGGCGGGTGGACTCGTGGGCACCGTAGGCGAGGATGGTCTCCCCCGGCGATGTAGCACATCACTCCGATGATAGTACGGTTCTCCCACCATAGACGACGGCCGGCTTCGTTGTGGTTCACCGGTGGCGGGCCATCACCCTCGTACCTGGAGAGCTCCCTTTCCCGCCTATTAGCAAAGAAGGCATTCCTGGTGTCGTAGTTGTCGGGATCCCACTAGGGATTCATCCGTTGCTCCTGCGTGAGCTCGTGGTAGAAGTGGTTTGTGATGGCCGCCTGGCGTGCGGAACTTTGAGGGACAGGAGGGACAGGAACCCCTCCAGCGCTCAGCATCCAGCCGACGGGCGGCCGGTAGCCCGGAGGACAAGGGTAGTTAGGGGCGCACAGCGCCTCGGTCTCCTCGAGGGTCAGAATGGCCCAGTAGGCGTTGTCCATTGTTCTAAGAGAGGAAGGTGTGGATGTGTGGATAGCCATGGCACGATCACCCTAAATATAGAGGGAAAGGGTGGGAAAACTTGGCGTGAAGCTTTGGGAAATGGCGGGAAATATCTTTAGTCCCGGTTAGTGACTACATCCCGGACTAAAAGCTCTCGTAGAAAAGAAAGGGCGGGAAAACTTGGCGGGAAGAGGTGGGAAATGGCGGAAAATATCTTTAGTCCTGGTTTGTGACTACATCCGGGACTAAATGGATATTATATTAAGATTCATTATATTTTTCTGATAATAATAGACATATTATTTGTTTTATTTGGATTATTACAATAAAGGATATGATTTTCCAAAGTTTTTTATATTAGTTTTGAATTAAAAAAGAAAATTTACAAATGAAATAATTTATAAGTGATGCAAACAGATAAATGGATATTATATTAAGATTCTTTATATTTTTTGATAATAATAGACATATTATTTGTTTTATTTGGATTATTACAATAAAAGATATGATTTTTCAAAGTTTTTACATTAGTTTTGAATTAAAAAAGAAAATTTACAAATGAAATAATTTATAAATGATGCAAATAGATAAATGGATATTATATTAAGATTCATTATATTTTTCTGATAATAATAGACATATTATTTGTTTTATTTGGATTATTACAATAAAAGATATGATTTTCCAAAGTTTTTTATATTAGTTTTGAATTAAAAAAGAAAATTTACAAATGAAATAATTTATAAATGATGCAAACAGATAAATGGATATTATATTAAGATTCTTTATATTTTTTTGATAATAATAGACATATTATTTGTTTTATTTGGATTATTACAATAAAATATATGATTTCTCAAAGTTTTTATATTTGATTTGAATTAAAAAAAGAAAATTTACAAATGAAATAATTTATAAATTATGCAAACAGATAAATGCATATTATATTAAAATTCTTTATATTTTTCTGATAATAATAGACATATTATTTGTTTTATTTGGATTATTACAATAAAAGATATGATTTTTCAAAGTTTTTATATTAGTTTTGAATTTAAAAAGGAAATTTAAAAAAACAAACAGTCGCGGGTCGTGGCTGGACCCGGGACTAAAGGGTCAGTGCGCGCGCGAAAACGAAGCGGCCGAAAAAGGGTCTTTAGTCGCGGGACGAGGCTTAGCCCGCGACTAAAGTGGGGGTCTTTAGTCGCGGGTTAAGCCACGGCCCACGGCGGTGGCTCAGCCCGGGACTAACGGGGGGTCCCTTTATATACTCTTGCCCGCCCCTGGTTGTGCCCACCCACACTTGGCAAACGACGAAGACGAAGACGAGGCACCGACGCAGAGAACAGGGGAAGTGCTGCCCGATTCCCGCGCCGTCGGCGCCCTTGTCTCCGGCCGGCCCGCCGTACCGCAGAGCCGCCTTGCCGTGTCGCGCCACCCCGCCGTGCCGCACCGCATCGCCGAGCCGCGCTGCCCCACCCCGTCGTGCGCCGTGCCGCGCCGCCCCTCCGCGTGTCGCCGCCCCGACGTGCCGCACCGCCTCGCCGAGCCTCCGCGCGCCATGTCGCCGCCCCGTCGTGCCGCACCGCCTCGCCATGCCGTTGTTCCTCCGGCCGCCCACCTCGCCGGAGGTGGTTATTTAGTCTAGTATTAATTAGTTAGTAGTTAGTGTAGTTAGTATAGTTAGTGTAGTATTAATTATATTTTTTTAATTAGTAGTATATTTAGGTTTTTGTAGTATATTTAGGTTTTTAATTAGTAGTATATTTAGGTTTTTATATTTAGTGTAGTATATATATTTTTTAATTAGTAGTATATTTTTTTAATTGTTAGCTAGGATTATTTTTTTAATTATTGTTTTTATTATAATTAGCTAGGGTTATTGTTTTAATTATAAATAGCTAGGGTTGTTTTTTAATTATTGTTTTAATTATAATTAGCTAGGATTATATTGTTAGCTAGGGTTATTTTAATTATAATTAGCTAGGATTAGGATTATATTGTTAGCTAGGGTTATTTTAATTATAATTAGCTAGGGTTATTTTTTTGTTTTATTTATTAAGATTAGAATTAGGATTAGGATTAGGGTTATTTTTTTAATTATTGTTTTAATTATAATTAGCTAGGGTTATTGTTTTAATTATAAATAGCTAGGGTTATTTTTTAAATTATTGTTTTAATTATAATTAGCTAGGATTAGGATTATATTGTTAGCTAGGGTTATTTTAATTATAATTAGCTAGGGTTATTTTTTTGTTTTATTTATTAAGATTAGAATTAGGATTAGGATTAGGGTTATTTTTTTGTTTAAGTTATTATAATTAGGATTATATTGTTTTAGTTATTAGGATTATTGTTTTTTCTAACCCGTTTAACTCTCTTTTTGTTATAGATAATTAAGTCATGGATCCATCCGAAGATCCTGGTCGCATCGGTGAAGGTTTTCTTCAGGGCATGATAAGAGGTGAAATTCCTCTTATTACGGGCACGGCCGAAGATATTTTGCTCGAGGAAGAGATATCCTCATATCTGAATCCATCCGGTGATGGACTAGAGGAAAACCAAGGAGAAGACCAGATGGACGAAGGGCAAACAAATGACAACAATAATGATGGCCCCTCGACAGGATCCGGCGAGGTACACATATATATATATAAAGTCTCGTGTTACCTCTATTCATTAACTGATCTAGATATATATTAATCACTCTCTCTTCTTCTTTTAGCCCACCGGATCGAAGCAATCGACAGCTCGAACAAAACGAGGGCCGAACAAAAAGTTGGATGGTAATCAGAGGTTCACCATCGAAGAAATAGCTGATGATGGTGAACTTATTGCTCCAGAGAAGCACCGGAGGATGTTTATAAATCAACGCGGGGTGCTGGTTAGGGACAACCTGCCGATCACCATCCAAGAATGGAATAAGTCAAAGAAACCCGGTGAAGAATCCAACAACTATGTCACCGATGATGCCAAAGATGACCTTTGGCAGAAGCTCATAGCGCATTTCATACTACCTCCAGAGTATGAGGAATTTGAGGTAGATGGTATTACCCCAAGGCCGGTTGGGCTTGAAAATAGAGCGAAAGTCAAGGAGTGGGCACTAAGCAAGATGGCTGAACTGTACCAGAACCACAAGAAAAATTTATACGCGAAATATGTCGCGAAAAAGAAAACTCCAGACTTCACAGGAGTAAACGAGAAGTTGAGAGAACAGTGGCCCGATTTTGTACAGTACAAGCAATCTAATAAAGCAAAGGCAAAGTCTGCAAAGAACGCGTTAAATGCTGCCAACAAGAAATACCATCATAAAATGGGGACAGGTGGCTACAAGTGTGCCATCCCTAAGTGGGAAACTATGGAGAAGGATATGAGGGCTAGAGGCATCACTCCTGGTACAGATGGATGGCCCGAGAGGTCAAAGCACTAGTGGTACGAGCACGGGGGATCCTTGGACCCAAAAACAGGGAAGACATTATTTCATGATAAAATTCTAAAACCCTCCCAAGACCTTATTCAAGCAATGAACGATGCTCAATTGGGATTGTTCCGTCCCGAGAGAGAGAGAGAACGACGAGCTGACATGCGCCCTAGGGAATCCTGAAAAGGGAGGACGAACACGAGGCAAAGGCGCCGGTGTCTCGTGGAAGAAAGGGTTTCCTCTATACGATGCCAGTTACAGAAGCCGTCAGAGAAAGAAGGACCGGGAGGCAGACCGGATCTCCAGGGTAGAGCAGGACCTAGCTGATCTGAAGAACCTCATGCATGAAATTAGCCAAAGGCCGCCGTCGTCAACTCACCCGCGGTTTGATGATCCTGCATCGGATCTTAGCCAACGGAGAAGCAGCGTGGCTTCCACGGAGGTCCGTGCTAATGATCAAGCACTGCTGGATGATGCACCGGCTCCTCACTACCCCGTGGATGATGTCAGAGAGATGGCACAATGTGAGCTACATCAGCCAATGAACAACCTGTCCTTCAAGGTGGCGATCGGCACTGTTTTACCTTGTCTACCTGGAGCACTCCACCATTCACTTCCGATTCCACCAGGCTATGCTCGTGTCACGGTGGATGACATAGTGGAGGATTTTGCGGACCTAGAGATTGAAATCGCTACGCCTGAAGGCCTTACGAAACTAGGAGATGTTAAGCACAACATCATTCTATGGAATAAGAAGTACATCAAGTTTCCAGGATCGGCGCCAAGGCCACCGAGTCCAAGGAATCCAAATCCACCGCGCATCGAATATCGTCAACCTCCAAGTCCACCCCAACCCGATTATCGCCAACCTCCAAGTGCACCCCAACCCGATTATCGCCAACCTCCAGGTCCACCCCGTCCCGCTGACGATCGCCGTAGCAGGAGTACATCAACTCGATCTCCGCCTCCGCCTCCGTGCAATACTACTACCTCGTCGAAGAAACGGAAGTTCGACGGTCCCCCGCGCCCCACATCGAAGAAAGGTCAAACGCCGAAGATAGTCGATATCCCGCCGGCTCTTCCAAAGAGACCTTATGACAAGACTGACGAGGAAACTAACGCGGATGTGGCTGCCCAAGTTAAGGCGCATTTTGCACCCAAAAAGCCTGAGCCAAAGCCGGTATATAACGAAAAAACAAAAAAGTGGGCTAAGTCCTTTCTTGAGCAACCATCCCAGATATCGATGAATCTGGAATCAGACTATGACCGGGAGATTATTAAGCAAGCACAGAAGAAAAAATCACAAGTGCAAAAAGCGGGAAGCAAGTTGCCCAGCTCGGAGCATAGAAGAATCAATCGGTCGCCCCGCTCAAAGTCATTTCAGACCTCAACAAGGCCTTCAGAGCTGAAATGGATATGGACATGCAAATAATGGACCCTAGAGCCCGTAATAATGCTGCACTTATGGGAATCACTGTATCGGATGCCAAAGCACTTGCTAACGAAGCAAATATGTCTCTTGGTCAATATTTAGGCTATGAAGATACGCCAGTGGGTCAGATAGTACGGCAGTATGTCCAAGGGCAGCCTCTAGTCAGTAATGAGGAGCTCGCGCGTCTATCCACACATATGCGAAATCTGCATGAATGGTACATGTCGCAAGCAGAAAAAAAGCATCATAAAGATTGGTTTCCGGTGGACGTTAGAAAGGAGCATCACTTCAAACCATACTCGATACAGGTTCAAATGACCGAACTGTTTCAGTTATACAACCAGCGCGCCCTCGACAAATCTATTATTGGTTGCTACTGTCTGTAAGTTATTTATTTCTATAATTAAGTTTGTAGCTTTAGCTCGTTCATTGCATTTAATATATTATCCTAACTATATATCCTTTTGTATGATGATATTATATTCCGCAGAATGAAGATGCTTGAATGCAAAAGAGCTAGAAGATACGACGTTGGGTTCATTGACCCATATATCATTAATGAATATACGTTAAAGAATCACCCCAAAGACGTGGAGGAAGACCTGTCCAGGTTCTTAACCGAGCATAATTTTGTTAAGGAAATACTATTTCCTTACAACTTCAAGTGAGTGTTTATATCTTGTACATATTTTATTTTTGCTTACTGGATGAGCTATGCATGTATGCTTATGTAAATGTCCGCAGATTCCACTGGATTTTGCTAAACATTCAAGTTGACAAGTCCCTAGTCGAAGTCCACGACTCATTAAGTTGGGACCAAGAGAAGTGGAGCAACATGAAAGCAATGCTCCATAAATAATTTCAATCATTATCGCATTATATCGTCCTCTTTCATTCATTTCCAGATATCAAGTAACTAATAACTCCTTTGTTCATTTTCTTTGCCGAGCAGGTGTTAGACACGGTTTAGACAGAAAATACCAGGTCCATTCAAAGAGGAGCTAACTTATAAAATGGTGAAGAGTTTACAACAGCCACCGGGAACTCATTTATGTGGATACTACGTCTGCGAGTACATCCGCGAGTTGACCAGTGAGCAGAAAGTTGACTCACATTATATTTATGATTTGCGGGAGACACTAGAGCCAGACCAGCGCATAAGAGCAATTCAAGAGGAGCTGGCGGGATTTATGATGAAGGAAGTCCTTGATGTACATGGAGAGCATTATGCGGATGACGTGGAACTCGATTTGCCTTAGTCATCTCCATGTAGCTCATATGATATATATATATTCATCAATGACCATGTAATTTTCAAAACATTTCTTCCTTTTGATATGATTGATTATATGTATGCTTGCAAGGGATCGATCTTATATAAATGCATCGACGTGTAGTGTGTATGTAGTAGCGTATAATATGTCTATTGAAATATATGTTTGTTATAGTAAAACACAAAACAAAAAAGGAACAAAATGGAAAAAAAAGAAATACACAATCTCTGCCACAGCAGAGAAATGTGGTGTTTCTCTGCCACGGCAGGAAACCTTTTAGTCCCGGGTGGTGTTACAGCCCAGGACTAGAGGGTTCCGCCCCCCGCGGCGCTGAAACAGCCACGTGGTTGTTATCAATCGCGGGTCTTTGCGAGCCGGGACTAGACGGGGGGCCTCTAGTCCCGTTTTCGCAGTCCTGGGCCCAAAACCGGGACTAGAGCCCGTTGCGGCCCGGGACTAGAGCCCCTTTTTCCACCAGTGAAGTTTAGGCTTCAAATGAGTTTTATCGTCGCTAGAGTTGTTTTTGCTCCTAGAGTTTGAGAAATTTTTACAGGAGACGTCATCTACCGGAGTATCTTTTGCCGTTGATGAGTGCTTTTAGATTTGTACTGATTTCAGAGTCAACCATTCACTTGGTTTATACTTACCACCCCGAGTTTTACCAATTTAACCTGCGGTCCATCTATCCTCTTTTCCATCATTTAATGCATGCATTTAAATTCTTAGCCCAACTAAAAAATACTATATCTTTTAAACCGGGTGTACAATTTGAAATCGGGTTTCACCATCTTCTTTGACTCAGTGAGCTCTTCGAAACAAGATCAACTTTCAATATGTTTTTGAAAAATAAAATTTCAGTTGTTTGAAACTTGAATGAAACAGTTATGAAAATCTCAAACACATTCATTTGTACATATAGGTTCCATATCGGTTTCATACTGGTTTCGTGATTTCAATAAATTTTCATATGAGTTGTAGCTGAGTTTCCTTATGATTTTCGTAAGGTTCATGTAGGTTTCAGTCTAGTTTTATGATTTCATAAAATTTTAGTATGAGTTACAACCAAGTTTCATTGTGATTTTGGTTTCACTCGGACGAATTTTACAAAATCAATGTAGAAATACTCAATTTTAATAGAAAAGGTGAAGCCAATAAAAATATAGTCAAACATTTGACAAGAGTGGTCAACCTAAATCCTATATGATACCATGTTTTTCTTTCTAAAATGGCATAACTGCAAGGGGTTATAAGGAAATGTAAATGAGTTGTCCTACATGCATAAATAGGGACGGGTGGTGGCTTTTAACTGGCTAAAAGGACTCCGGTAGGTAGCGGTTTCTGTAAAAAATGCATTCGCCGTGAAGTGTATGCAAACCACTCCGTCTGGACGACAGACTTCCCTACTGATGTAACCGGCGATAGTGCCATGTCTTAAATGGAAAACGTGTGTTTCATGTAAAAAAAAGTGTGTCGAGAGGTTAATAATTTTTTTGCAACTTTTCTTGTCGTAACGAGTGACAAACCGACAAACCGCAGCTGTTCGGCTCTGGACAAACTAGCCCATCTTTTCTCTTTTTTCTGCCATAGTTTTCTTTCAGAATAGCGAGAAGGCCCAGAAGAGGCGACGGCAGGCCAGAACGGGCTGCCGTGGACTTTAATCTTTACGAACCAGCCGCCACAAGGCCTGGAAAAATCCTATTTATCGCTGAACGCGGGCCATAATAGGCTCTGCCTGCGTAGCCACTCTAGGTCGGCCGGCCTATTTAGCGGGAGGGTTCCGGTTTCCTTCATTATTTTTACGGGTTTCTCTGGTTTGTTGTTTTTTCCAACTGGTTTTCTGGTGCAGTCGGGTCTTTCAATTTCCTTCAAATCTGTTTTTTTCTTCAGATTTGAACATATTTCAGTTTTTTTAGATTTAAACATTTCTCAAATCCAAACATTCGTTAAATCTGAACTTTTTTTAAAAAAATAACATTTTTCCAAATGTAGTCGTAGTGGGCCAACTCATCCGGGGCGAAGATGAGCTCACCAAGGCCTGTCAACTTCTAGTATTAGACAGTTGCTCTCCCACCGCTCCCAAGCCGAAAACCAATAGCGAACATGTTCGCAACCAACCTTAGAGGACACACCGGCTCCCGATCTTTTCGTAGATCCATTGCAATCTTGAAATTCTATAAAAATGGAAACAGCAACTTTAGCCCCCCTCCCCCAAAAAATATTAGACAGTCCTTCTAAAAAAAACTCCTATTAGACAGCGTTTGGTTGGTTGTTCGTATACTGGCCTAAAACGGGTGTACTTCCCAGATTTTTGGGACCGAGTAGTAGACATGATTTATTAGCTCCATCAACTCTTATAAGATTTCCACGCAAAAAAAAACTCTTATAAGATTATTCTCTAAAAAAGACTCTTATACCATTATCATTTCTTTCCCGTCAATGATATTATTAGCTCTGGAGTTGCCAAACTACTTATTAACATAATAACATACAATTTATGCAGTAGACATGTATAGTTAACATTTCGTATTTTAAGATTAATGTATTAACTTTATTTAATATCTTGTTTGTATAAATGTAAGGACTATGATGTGACGGGGGTTTAACAAAATCAAAAAATGCAAAAAAAAAACTTCCGAAACAACGCCCAAACGTCTGGCTAGTATAGTAAAGATTTCATTTATGGTGATTTCTGGTCAAAAATATACAGACTGTTTCCTTGATTAAATTCATCAAATGGAAACCATTCTACTTGTTTACTTTGACTCTACTTATGCATTTTCAAGTTTATTCGGTCGGTCAGCCAGACCCATTGCTGATCTTGGGCAAGGTTTGGATATGTCTATCTTTACTAGGATTTGCCCCAAGAAAATGTTATTTAGGCTAGCTCTTGCCGATAGACCTGAGAGGAGATCAGCGGCCGAAGCTCGGGCACTTGCCTGGGTTGAAGCTCTGCCACTATCCGTAAGCATTGCACTCAAGAGATCTCTTGGTACGAGGATCACATATACAAATTGACCATAATTTTTTATCAACCTATTTTGTTTTATCCCGATGCCCTCCATTTCTCAAATCTATGCATTACTTCTTGAGGAAGCAGATAAGCCAAGGAAACGACTTTGACAATTTTTCATCCTTGCATATCACAACTATGAGTGTGAACTGTAGACGCTTCTTTTTGCAATGAGTAATGAAGAGAGTGAAGGTGTGGTTAGGGAGTGAATGGAGGTCTTGTGTTGTTGTGCATATATAGATGAGTGTGACTGGCAAGAATGTGCATTGATTTTCACCGGTAAGAAATGTTATGGTGGTATGGTGTGGTAGAAGCACTCACGAAACACACGCATTGGTCACCATGACATGTAAAGCATGGAGTGAATACATAAAACTATTAGAGAATAATCAAATCCTCATAGTGCCCAAGTCGCACACAAAAACGAAATCCTCTTGAGTCCACTGGTATTGGACTTCTCTAAAGCACCGTCGTGCCTGGGCTTTGGCCAGCGAAGGCCACATCCCGAGATATTTCTCCAAAGAATTCATTTCCTATAACTACCATAAACTTGATCTCTTCTCTTCGCTTATGCAGACATCCCTTGTTTTTTGCGAAAAATCCACATATCTATGCATAATACTCAACAAAAGTATAAGGAACCCTAAAAGTAATAAATATTATTTTTAAAGTATATGGAAAACTTGTTGAGATTTGGGACTGTGTAGATTATAGTCCAAGGATATTACAGAACTTTCCTCAGACAACTCAAACAACTAATTCATTTAACATAAGTCGAAAAAACTGGATAATAGTTTCTCAAGAGTTTCTCTCCGCTGCTGTTGTTATGCGTAGATAAGCTCGGTCATTTCTAGATGAGCTTTTACCAAAAAAGACCTAAGACGGTTTGATGTATCTGTTGCTTTGAAATAAAACAAGTTGTTGTATTGAAATTATTGGTAGATCACAAAAGTATAATTCTAAGATGCAATGGACATGAAAAAAAATAGTTCTAGAAGAAAATTATTTTTAACATTGGAGCTCAATAGTAAATTTAGCTTGCATGGCTAGCAATCTATGGTAACATTGATAACAAAGTTCTGCAGCAGTGATTCGTAGGGAAAATAGAACCCCGGTTAGATGCTATCGTGGATCTTGAGCCACCTCCAGAGTTTTTTCTGTACTTGAATGGTCGTGATCAGTGCACTCGTTTGTTGTCCTAGTGCCCCAATCATGTATAAACTGACCAATTCTTTCGGTGAGCCTAACTTTTCTTATACCGATGCCCTACATTCTCAAAGCTATGTATTACCCCTTGAGGAATCAGATAAGCAAAGGCAGCGACTTTAGCAAGTCAAATGTGAATTGTATAGACTATGTTTCTGTAATGAGTGAAGAGGTTAGGAGTGAAGGAGATGTTTGTGCATATATATAGATGATCACAACTGACAAGAGTGGCCAGCGAAGGCCACATCCCGAGATATTTCTCCAAAGGATTCATTTCCTGTAACTACCGAGGGAAACTAGCGCACGCGCGCTCTTGGAGGACGGCGACGCGCGGCCGGACACGCGTGCGCATCCCGTCCTGCTCTTTCTGATTGCCATGTGGCCATGCCACTGCTCTGTTTAGACGTGCGTGATAAAAAAATATGTGGGCAATAGTATATACTCCCTCCGTTTAAGAATAGATGTCTTAAGTTTTTTAAAATTTTGGATAAATCTATATATTAAATAGTGTCTAGATTTATCTAAATTTTAACAAATTTGAGACATCTATTTTAGGATGGATAGAGTATTAAAAAAACAGTGCACCATAAAAAAAAGAAAAAACTGTAAATTGTCAATGGATCGTCCCGTGCATTGCGATCGAAGGCAGTACAACACAGTATAAATAGGCAGTGCATGGCCGGTGCACTAGCAGGACATCGTCTCGTGCACTGCAATTGAAGGCAGTGCAACGCAACACAACAAGACAGTACACAGGATATATGCGGTGCACTGTACTCAAAGGCAGTGCAACACAGTCCAAACGGGCAGTGCACGGCCGATGCACTGCCAGGACATCATCACGTGCACTGAAACCGAAGGCAGTGCAACACAATACAAAAAGGCGGTGCACAAGCAGTGCACTGCCAGCATATCTTGGTGTGCACTGCGTCTGAAGGCAGTGCAATATAATACAAAAAGGCAGTGTGCAGACATTGCACTGCATGGACATTGTTCCGTACACCAGGACCGAAGGCAGTGCAATGCAGAAAAAAAAAGACACTGCACCTGCCGTGCACCGCCAGGACATCATGCCATACACCACAACCGAAGGCAATGCAACGTAGGATCAAAGGGGCAGTGTCAAAAAAGTTATTCAAAACCTATCAATATGGGACCTAGTTTTGTAGATCTCGACACGACTAGCACAATTGTGAAAACAGATCTCAGTTTGGATTGATTCGTTTAAAAGATATCGCATTTTTCGAGTTTGAATCTAAAAAAGAAAGGGAAAAAGGACCGCCACCCTTCTTTCTGCAGGCACCACGTGTCGAGCGGGGAAGGCTTGGGACAACGCACAAAAAACTCTACGAACACCACATGCAACAACATCAGAGATTGCAGAGCGCGCTCGGGAACATGCGCGCTTTTTCTAGCCTTTTTGGTAACTACCATAATCTTGATCTCTTCTCCTCGCTTCTGCTGGCATCCCTTTTTTCTAAAAAAATTCACAGGTCTATTCATAATCCTCAACAGTAGTACAAAAAATCGCAAAAGTAATAAATAGTATTGTTAAAGTATATGGAAAACTTGTTAAGGTTTGGGACTTTGCAGATTATAGTGCAAGGGTATTATACAACTTTCGTCAAACAACTCAAACAATAAGTTCACATGACATAAGTCGGTAACAGGTGGATACCAGCTTCTCATGAGTTCCTTTCCACAACTGATGTTATGCGTGTAGATAAGCTCGTTCATTTCTAGATGAGCTTAAACCAAGAAGCCCTAAGACGGTAGATCACAAAAATGTAATTCTAAGATGCAATGGACATGAAAAAATAGTGCCATAAACAAATTATTTTTACATTGGAGGTCAACGGTAAATTTAGCTTGCATGGCAAGCAAATCTCTGCTAACATGGAAAACAAGATTCCACAAGAGCTGTCTGTCACGTAAATAAAACCCTGGTGAGACGATGCTATCGTTGATCTTAAGCCATCGCCAGAATTATTGCTAGAACTTGGACGGTCCTAATCATTGCACTCATTTGCAGTCCTACTGCCCCAATGATGTATAAACTGACCATTTATTTCAGTGAGCATAATTTTTTTTATCCCAATGCCCTCCATTCTCAAAGTTATGCATTACTCCTTGAGGAATCGATGAGCAAAGGCAACGACCTTAGGAAGTCCATCATTCTTGTATCTCATAACCATAAATGTGAACTGTATAGACTATCTTTTGCAATGAGTGAAGAGGTTAGCAGTGAAGAAGAGGTTCATACATATATATAGATGAGCACAATTGACAATGCAAGAAAATGCAATCACGATCTCGTGAGTTAAGATATGGTACTGTAAGCCAGCGATACTATAGTATGGTAGAGTTATTTTTTTGTTGCTGAGAGAAAAACACAAGTTAAGATATGGTAGGAAGAGTGGGGGTGTGGGAGCCCATTGCGGGACGGATTCATCTCCGCCGCACGCTGGATTAAATTGGATGTTCCCATCGTGGCCCAGAAACACAAGTATGTTTTCTTTTTCTGTTTTTTTTTTACTTTTGTGTTTTTAAAATTTGTAAAACTGTTTAGATTTTCCAAATGTTCATTTTTGAAATTTGTCCAAATCTAAAATTTGTTTAGGTTAAAAATTCGTTCAAATTCTAAAATGTATAAATATGAAAATTATTTAGATTTAAAAAATCTTCAGGATTTGAAAAACTAAAATTTAAAAAATGTCAAGATTTTGAAAAATCTTCAATTTTGAAAATCTTCAAATTTAAAAATATCCAAATTCGAAAAAACAAAAAGGAAATTAAAAATAGTTGAAAACCCAAAACATAAACCAAGAAAAAAAATCGAACCGACCTAGAAACAGAAAAACCGAAAGAAAACGGAAGGTCCTTTTGGGCTATACATTTTCAAATATTTTAAAATTAACAAAATAAAATTAATTAGAAGGCGGAAGACGAGCAAACCTGGGGCGAAGTTAGGAGGTGACTTGTTTTGGGGCTGAACATGTGATCCTATTGCACGCGGTGAAACCAACGGAACACGTGTCGTATAGGGCCACCCGACCGCGCAAAATCATATTTATCGTCCAACTTGGACGATAAGAGGCTCCCCCTCCGTGGCCACTCGAGGTGGGATGACCTGTTTAGTGCGACCGTTCCAGTTCTTTTCTAGTTTTTCCGAGTTTTTTTTTTGGTTTTTGTGGTTTTTGCCAACCGTTTTATGGCGCAGTCGGGTTTTTCAAAATAAAATCAGATTTGAATTAAATATTTTTCAAATCTGAACATTCGTTAAGTCTAAACTTAAAAAAAATATTGTAGTAATGGGCCAGCCCATCCGGAACGATGCACATACAGATCCTATTGTTGCACTTTGTATAAATTTAAGAGCATCTCCACTCGTTGGGTGAACCCAGGCCGAAAATCGTACTTTTTTTGGCCGGACGAAACAAATTTTTGGTATGGGTACGCTTAGTTTTCCACTCGTGTATCCAGGCCGAGTTCTCATGTTCAGCTAAAATTCATTAAAGATGGACGAATTTCATTAAGATGGGCGAATATAGGCGGATTACATCGAATTTAAACTAAACTAGTACATAATAAACTAAAAAAGCCGTTGTCGTGGCCTTCGTCGGTGTCTTCGTCATTCTACATGCCGAAGTTGTTGTAGAACGCCGTGTAACCGGGATCGGCACGGCCATCATCCTCGCCGCCGTCGTCGTCGTCGCTCGGCGGCTGGTTCTGGCGGGAGCTCCCCTGGCCTGGGTCGCCGAACCTCCACGACTGGTAGGATGGGCCTTCAGCCTCCTCGTCGTCGAGGACGTAGAGTGAAGCGCCCTGGTAGGCGAGCTCGCGCCCGGACAACGCCCGTCTCCGGGCCGCCTGATCCTCGGCCTGTTGCTGCAGGCGGTGGATGCGCTGGCGCTCCTGCTCCTCCGAGTCCTTCCTGGACCATTCAAGGATGTCCGACGAGGAGGGCTCCACCGACGGCGGCTGCGGCGCCGAGTCGCGGAGCGACTGCTCCACCGCCATCCTCATGGCGATGTCTTCGGGCGAGCTGTGAGAGAGTGTGAGGGACTCCGGCGAGGGGTACGGCTTATATAGTCCGGAGTGGGCGGCGAGGGCGAAAAGGGTGTAGCGACGAGGGCGAAAAGGGGGAAACGGCGGAAAGTTAGTGCACGTCGGTCCGTCGCGGGAGCCGAGACGGCGACGGTGGTGCCGCAATTCGGCGACACATGGCCGACGCGACGGGCAGTTAATGTCGGGCGGTCGCCGCGTGGTTCCAAGTATGACGATGTCTCGGCTTTCGTCGCTGACTCGGCGGGTCCAAGCGCCATTTCGTTTTTTTTTCACCGAGTTCGCTGCGTCCGACTTTTCCAGGACGTACCCGGGAACCTCGGTTCGGTCTGGGTAGTCCGAACGAAAATTGGTCCAAATCCAGCCGAAAACAGGTTTTTAGATACGCGACTGGACCAATTTTCGGCTTCTGGACCGAAATTCGGCGTCCAGATCGGCGTCCTAGGTAGCCGAGTGAAGATACTCTAAGGAGTATGATGCAACGAGGGTTTAAGCAAATCAATGAATGCAAAAAATACTTCTGAAGCAGCGCACAAACATCTGGCCAGTATAGTAAGGATTTTATTTATGGTGATTTCTGGTCGAAAATATATGATCAGTTTGCTTGATTAAATTCATCGGAGGGAAACCATTCTACTACTTGAGTACTACTTGTTTACTTTGACTGCATTTTCAAGTTTGCTCTCATTAGTTTTCTCGCGTGGCCTATTATACGAGAATTGTTCTATCGGTTGACTGACGACGCTTCCCTATTTTCATTTTCAGTATGATAAAAACAAGATCAAGTAGCGAGCTAGTGCTGCAGCATGGTGATCGCTGCAGAGACAGAGACCGATGAACTCCATGGTGATCGCTTGTAGCTGACTGCTAGGCGCGATACCCTACCGCGTGGAATTCACGTTCACTAATGCTAATTCTACTGCCGTGAGTAGGCTTGGACGCGCTTGTGTTACTGTTACGAAGAGGCCGGCTAGCCGGTCCGAACGATGAAAAATTAGGCCAGACTGGCCGGAGAAAGACGGTGCAGCCAGAAACACATACTTCCTAAGTTTTTAAAATATAAGATGTTTTAGCTTTGTGAAACAAATGTATACGTTTAGCATATAGGTTTATTTAAGTTTAAAGTGAATCTATACACTAAAAAAATATGTAGATATTTTTTTTCATAAACCTAAAATATCTTAAAACGGAGGAAGTACTTATGTATACGACTCTACGACTCGTGAAAGATTTACTTTTGACTTCAGAGTTGAGACCAAAGATATTCGACCACTTGGTTTTGGACGAGATCAACACCCTGAACGCAACGAGATCAGCAGCCACTCACCAGCGATAGTCGCAGAGGAATAGTCCAAGCAACCTGCCGGCCGGGCCAAGCTGCCACTTGTGTAGTAGTAGTACGTAAAGCGCGACGCAACGTACGCGGTCGAGTGCTGACTGGACTTCTGCACCAGCAGCACCTGAAGTTCGGGAGACGCCACGGATGACCCTGTACGAGATGCCAAAAAATATTTTCACGCGTCATAGTACGCCGTTTTTCCATGGACCCATGAAGCTTCCTAGGATGGCACAGTACCTACCTGCATACTCGATCTCAGTCCCTTTGGTGCACGACATCACTGTGTGACTGTGTCTCGGACGACGGTGACTAGCTTGACGGATCAATCAACCGATGGAACTTGGCATTAAGCCATTAACTACGTTGGTTGATTTTTTCTACTGTGAAAACGACTTCATGAAAATGAAACAGTTATGAAGAGACGATGACACTGGAGGAAAAGCGCTTCATGGTTACTCGGTTTGATTTTTCCAGACGTTTTTTTATGTTGCAAAGATCTAAGAGATCTATACAAGTTGACCATTATTTTCTTACAAAATTGCATCAATAAAATTATATTTGAACTTTTAACAACAAAAATAACAATATAGCCGAAGATGTCTAGACCTCCAATGGATATCAAGAAAACTTAGCCGCCTGTCCGCACTTCCTCTGTATTAATAGAGATGACATCGCCTATAATAAGTGATATTCGGCCCTTCGGTGGACGACGAGATTTCCTTCCTGACATCAATGGCGATGTTGAAAGATTAATTTTTTTCTAGATATATTTTTCAGATCTTGCTTTGGCAGATCAATTTCGGATTTTTCTTCATGGTTGCCCTGAGGAGCATTGTCGACAATTTTGATTCGTACCCTTGTCTCTATTGATGATCAATTTAAAAGTTAGTGAACCAAGTGTTAGTGGAGTGGGATTTTGCTTAGTGGGTCAAGCCCTAGATTTTATGTGTTACGTATCGGGCAGTATGTAGCGCCATTTTTTTTTTTGGAGATTTCACATATCTATTAGTAATCATCAATAACAATACAAAGAGTCCTAAAAATAATAAAAAATTACAAATAGTTCAATGGACCACTTAACAACACTACTGACACTAACACGAGCCAAAGGCGCGCTGTCCTTGCCCCTCCATCACGGGAGACGGACAAAGCTTGCCATAGTAGAGTTTGTTGTAGTAAACACACAGACAACCGTCGTGCTAAGGCCGCAAATGACGAGCGCACCAGACCAACAACATCGCCTAAGATGACAACCGTAGATCTGAAGAGACTAACTTCAAACAAAACCAAGAAATACAAAAAATGACAGAATCCCAAGGGATTGCCGTACACACGGCTCCACGCATCCACCGTCAGCACTAGACGTACGACCGGAGCAAGGATGAACAGGAAGGACAATATTCCAACTTCAAGATGTAGCCGTCGTCCGATCGTCCCGAAGAAGACACTGAAAAAAGAACTAAAAAGAACGAGAACCCTTCCGCCGACAAGGAGTCGTGGTACGCCACGCCTCCATGGCCCTAAGGCCAACGAAGACCAAGCGGACCAACGACGTCGACGACGTGGGGACGGAACCCTAGATAGGCTTGCAACAGCCGCCTGCAATCGACGGTGTCTTTTTCGATACGTACCGATTTTCACTTCTTTTTGGTGTAGCGTCACTTAGGGGGACTTCTTTTTTTGGCTCCTAGGAGGGCTTCTCCCGAAAGTTACCCTTTCTCGTACTACTTCAGAAGTTGAAACGAATTTTAAAACAAGCTTCTAGAAGAAGCTAAGAGAGGATAGCTTATGGAAGAAGCCCTCCTATGGGAATTGATTGTGTTGTGCCAAACATAGCGGTACTTGTACACACGCCACTGATATACATACTTAGTTTCAGTGACACAACGTCACTACACATTGTGCCGCTGACATGTGGACCCTGAGTCTGTATCAGTGGCGTGCGTACGAGTACTGCTACGTTTTTGTTGTGCTCTTTATTTGTGAATTGATTGTGTTGTGCTGTTGGTGGAAGCATCTACGTAAGTGAAACAAGTCATGAACTCCACAAGGTTCCATGTTGAAAAACCATAAGCAGCAACGTAGCAACCTGGGGCCATCCGAGGGTCTCAATCTAGACGAACAATAATTCACTCAACCATAACAACGCCGATTAAGACCTGATCACGATCAGTCGCCGTCGGCGGTCCTACGGACCGTACGCCACGAAAGCCCTCCGTGCGTCCAATCCACTGGCCCCACCCAACCGCAGGCAGAGCAAAGCAAATCTTTTGCCGGGCTCCACCACGACACACTGCTACGGCAGAGCAGAAATATTTGGCGCGCTCCTCCGTTCCTCGCCGCGGTGCAAGTTTCCAACGGCATCCGGCACGCCGTCGTTTTCCAACACCTCCCACACAGCCGTCTCGGTTTCCTCAAAGTCCAGAGTCACGATTGCCTGGTCAAACGAAAAGAAGGAAACGCACGCGCACGAACGTGGCAGTTGCGGGCCCAAATCTTCTTCGGTCGCACGGACAGGATCGAAGAAGTCCTAAACAAACATTAAATCCGTAGACGAAAAGTTAAATCAAACCCTAAACCGCGTAATCCTCAAAATTTGTGCTCTAAACTTATCAATTCCGGTCAATTTCAGATCGTGGATATGTTTGTCACACCGGGAATACTACGATCTCACGGTGCTACTCTCACAACAGACTTGTATGCCATATCTATCTCCTTCGTAGATCATTCTCATGTTCACTACATTATGGCAGCCATGCCGCATCGGTGATGTTCGGAAGATGACATGGCGTAGGCATTGGCGAGCAATACGGTGATGCGTGAGCGCAGTCCAGCAAGAATTTGACTTCCCTCCTCTTTTCTTCTTCCCGCCAAAACCCTACTCGCATTAAACCATGGTCGTCGGCTACCCTCGTCGTGCTTGCCACGATGTTTGAGATAACCTAGATCCCAACCGTCAACCCCTATAGTTCTGCCTCGCAGATCCGACCCTGTAGGTCGGAGGAATCTACCGGAAAAGCTTTCAATCGAGCGCCCGGACATCATCTTCTCCACGGCCGACTGAGCATCGCCATTGATTCGGCCCCACTGCCACGTACCGGCCTTCACCGCCGGTCTCCAGTGCTCCGTGGAGTCCAGAGAAGCATGCAGAAGCCTCCCAGAGCTCTCCATCGTCGCCGAGCAGCTTCCCTGCCATGCTCCGCTACGTCATCCATGGCGTCGTGATCGAGCCTTTCCCAACCCCTAGACCCCGACAATGTACTTCTGGTGATATCCTCGGTCTACAACCCTCGTCCATGTCCTCCTGGTTCACTCTGTTGCTATTCCGGCTACACTGTCGGTCACCACTGCTAGAGCTCATCATCGCCGTGCTTCCCGAGCTCTACTGCACCTCACGCCGCTCACTTTCAAATGAGGTGCCGCCGCCCCACTCGCCCCAGCGCGGGATCCTTCCGCCCGAATGTCGTGATGGCTCTCGAGTCAGTACTCCTCGGTGGTCCACGCGAGAACAGAAAAGAAAAGAAAAAGAAAAAGAAAAGGAAAAAAAGTAATTTGACTTGTCACGTCACAAATCCCAGCTGAAACGGTCCCAAGGTTCAAAATTAGTCGAAGAGTTTAGTGTATCAATTTCAAAAATTACAAATTACAGGATCCAAATTTTAGGTTTCCTCTATGAATCTAAGTTTTGTTTTGGATGTTTTCCAAACCCTAATCCTAATCCACGTGCGGGGCACCCGTGCATGCTTTCCGAGCCCGAGACCGGTCTCCCCGCCCGGCCGCCGGTCTATCGGTCCGAGTCGTTGGTCTTGGCTCGGTGCGCCCCGGCCGAACGGAACCGGTCTCGCGGGCTCACGCGTCTTGCCATTCGGACAATCGCGCCCGCGTTTAAATGCACGTCGGCCTCCTGAACCGGACGACGCCTTCGCCACAAAGCAAATCTTCTCCACAACCGCAAGTAAACCTTCGTTCCTTAATTGATCGCCTTCCGATTCACGCCGTCACGCGGCGTGGACGCTATAAAACACCAAGCCCAAAACCGCCTCCTCCCGGCACACGCACTCGATCGCCACCCAGCTCCAGCGGTTCCCTCGCCGATCGAGAATTCGACATGGGGAGGACGCTGGACGTGCTGCTGGGGCGGACCACAAAGCAGACGGCGCGCCTCAAGTCCCTGCTGGGCCTCGCCACGAAGCGGATCGCGGTGGCGCGGGCGCACCGGCAGGTGCGGTGCGCGCAGGCGCGCGGCGACGTGGAGCAGCTGCTGCGGCTGGGCCACCCGGACCGCGCGCTGCTCCGCGCCGAGCAGGTCGTCCGGGAGCAGGACGCGCTCGACGTCCTGCTCATGCTCGCCTCCTACTGCGACCTCATCGCCGAGCGCGCCGCCCTCCTCGACGCGCACCGGGACTGCCCCGACGAGCTGCGGGAGGCTGCGGCGGGCTTGGTCTACGCGGCCGCCAGGCTCGGGGACATCCCCGAGCTGCAGGAGGTGCGCGCGCTCCTCGCCGCCAAGTTCGGGAGAGGGTTCGTGTCGGCCGCCGCGGAGCTGCGCAGCGGGTGCGGGATCAACGCCAAGGTCGTGCAGAAGCTGTCCACGAAGCAGCCGGGGCTGGAGAGCCGCCAGATGGTGCTCCTGGAGATCGGCGCCGAGAAGGAGATCCCCGTGCGCCTCCTGCACGACCCCGAGTCCGGCCACTCCAACACCCACGGCCAGATCAGGACGAATAATAACCTGGATGACGACGAGACGCGGCGCACGACGCCGCCGCGAGCCCTATACACGGAGAGGGACAACGTCGTAGTCCCTGCCGCCCACTCGCCGCTGTCGTTCAAAGACGTGGAAGCGGCAGCGCAGGCCGCGTTTGAATCGGCGGCCACGGCGGCGGCTGCCGCCAAGGCTGCCATCGACCTCTCGCGAGCAAAGTCCGATGGCCCCGGCGGCGGCGACGGCAGGAAGCCAGCAAGTACACAGACCGACGATAGCGAGGATTTGGCCAGGACGAGCAGACCCGTTTCAGTCAGGACAAACAGAGGGCACTAGCAGTTCACTAACCATATGGCAATAGTAGAGATGGTTTCTTGTGTTGGAACACCCCCTGCCGACTGGCCGGTCCCGGGGCTGTTCCACGCCGGAGGAGAAGACTAGGAGAAGGCACACACAGTACAAAGTAGATGAAACAGGAAACTTTATTGATATCTCTCTCGGTAACCCACGTACAAAGGTTGTTTCTTTATTTATAGGCAAAAGGGGGGATACGATACCCACATGGGCCAACCCTAGCCTGGTAGAGGCCACACCGAGTGGGCCTCTACCGGCCCGGTTTCCCAACACTCCCCCTGGGTATCTTATCTGTATAACCATGGCTTAAAACTCCGAAAAACCCAGTGGGAAAAATATGGAGAAACGCACACGGTATACTTCTTGCTATGTTGCACGAATTGCCTCATTAAAAACCTCATGTGAGAAACTTCATAAAAACTCACTAAGGGAAAAAGAGTACAATTCAGTTAACTATAAAGTTAAGTACTCAATCATCGGGATCAAGATTTCAGCGATGAGTTTGTGAAGATTCTCCCCCTGAACTTTGCATCTCCCTAAGTCTCATCATGCCGATCCCTCGGACACATCTCTCGAAAGAAGACGCGGGCAACGATTTAGTGAACAAATCAGCGAGATTTTCACACGACTTAGTATGCAAGACTTTCACTTCGTTTATCTTTTGCAACTCATGTGCATAGAAGAACTTGGGGTTTATATGCTTTGTGAGATTGCTCTTTACGTAACCCGTCTGGACTTGTGCAACACAAGCGGCATTATCTTCATAGATAATTGTTGGGGTTTGTACGGTGTTCAGTCCACATGACATCTGGATGTGACTGACTACGCGTCGAAGCCATACACATTTTCGTGATGCTTCATATAATGCTATGATTTCCGAGTGGTTCGTCGAAGTTGACACAAGAGTTTGCTTAGACGATTTCTAGGAAATAGCTGTTCCACCACAAAGGAAAACATATCCAGTCTGCGACTTGGATGTATGCGGGTCCGAAAGGTACCCAGCATCTGCATAGCCTACAACAGATAGGTCTTGGTTCTTTTGGTAAAACAAGCCAAGGTCCTTTGTCCCTTGTATGTACCTAAAGATGTCTTTAACGCCTTTTCAATGCCTCTTGGTAGGCTCAGAACTGTACCTTGCAAGCAAATTGACGGCGAATGCAATATCCGGCCGTGTACAATTTGCGAGGTACATAAGTGCGCCAACTGCACTTAAGTAGGGGAATTCTGGTCCCAGAATTTCCTCCCCCTCTTCTTTAGGCCTGAACGGGTCCTTGTCTTGCTGCAAAGATCTTCCGACCATCGGGGTCTTAGAAGGATATGCCTTTTCAAACCCAAATCGTTCCAACACCTTCTGGGTGTAGGCCGACTGATGAACTAGAATCCCAGCAGGGGAATGCTCAAGTTGCAGACCGAGGCAGAACTTGGTTTTGCATAAGTCTTTCATCTCGAATTCCGACATCAGGTAGGAACTCGCTTCCTCAATATTCCACGTACACCGAGATAATACAGAAACCATCCTGGGATCTCCGTATAAAAACACATGGGCAATCTTCATTGCTCGTGTAGCCCTTCTCATGAAGGAAATCGCTTAAACGATTATACCACATCCTACCTGACTGTTTTAGTCCATACAATGACTTCTTAAGCTGAACATTGTATAAGCTCCTGTTTGCTCTATCCTGGTTCGGGACAGGGATACCTTCTGGTACTTTCATGTATATGTCCGAATCCAAGTTACCATATAGGTAAGCGGTGACAACATCCATTAGTTTCATTTTTAAGTCCATGTTTACTGCCATCGAGATCAAATATCTAAAGGTAATTCCATCCATGACTGGGGAGTAAGTTTCCTCAAAGTCGACGCCTGGTCGCTGAGTGAAACCTGAGCAACGAGCCTTGTTTTGTACCTTACTACTTCATTATTCTCGTTTCTCTTTCGAACAAAAACCCATTTATGGCCAACGGGGCGAATGTGGGGAGGAGTTGGATAAACAGGTCCAAATACCTCTCTTTTGTTTAACGATAATAATTCAGCAGTAATTGCCTTCTGCCAATCTTTCCAATCCGACCTTTTCTTGCAATCAGCGAGCGTGTTAGGCTCAGGGTCAAGATCTATGATTGAGGCAATTTTCTTGGCAAAATTAACGTCGACATTTGCCATGGCTCGATTGTATGACTCGCCTGAATTAACATAGTTAATGGCCATTTCGTCATGGAGTGTATCAGGCACATCCTCTTGCTCCACCGGATTTCCCAATCCAGGAGCTAGGTCCTTTAGCTTTCCCGCTCCGATGTGTGCGCACATAACTTCGCTGGGTATTTCCGATATAGGAAAGTTCAAGTCCGGAATTTCGTGCACTGAAATATCCGTACTCGTGCCAGGTCTCAACTGGCTCCCCTCAACAGGGGTAGTCTGTAATAAATCTCTCTTATCCTTTTTCTTCGGGCGTCCCCGGGTACTTGGGATTTGAGAAACCGGAATCCGCGTCCTCTTAGGCCTTGGAGCAGGAGCGGGTATACCATCATTTTTCTTTGGTATTTCAACCCTTTCCGGTGCATTGCGTGCATGCACATGCGACTTTGTTACAGTTTTTAAATCACTAAAATAATCGGGCAGTTGATTCGCTAGGGAGTGCAAATCTAGTATCTTTTGGACTTCTCTATTAGTCTCAACAGTGCGCGGGTCATGAGCGTGGATCCCCGTGGCTTTCCACGTGATTTCTCGACTTTTGTCATCCAGGGATTGATTACCTCCCCCCAAAGTCGGGAAAAGATCCTCGTCAAAAATGCAGTCAGCAAAACGGGCCATGTGACAGTCACCTGTCAAGGGGTCCAAGAACCTGATTATGGACACAGTCTCATAACCAACGTATATCCCCGACTTATGGAGCGGTCCCATTGCTGATCGCTGGGGTGGTGGTATAGGTACATATACCTGGCAGCCGAACCTACGTAGGTGGGAAATTTTCGGTGCCGACCCTTGCGCAAGTTGGATGGGAGAGTGGATGTTGTAGGCCGATGGTCGAAAGTTGATGAGATTAGCGGCGTGTAACACCGCGTGTCCCCAACATGTAGTTGGTAAATTACAATCCTGAAGGAGTGGTCTGACAATGAATTTAATCCTTTTAATCAATGCCTCCGCGAGTCCATTTTGAGTGTGGACATGCGGTACGGAGTGCTCAAGTTTGATTCCAGTTGCCATGCAATAATCATCGAATGCCTTTGAAGTAAATTCTCCAGCATTGTCCATTCAAATAGACTTTAAACGATAATCAGGGAATTTATTCCTTATTTGTATGATCTGGGAGATCAACTTTGCAAAAGCATGGTTCCGTGTTGACAGCAGGCAAACATTGGACCATTTAGAGGAAGCATCGATGAGCACCATGAAGTACCGAAACGGCCCTGAGAGGGACTGAATTGGACCACATATATCCCCTTGAATGCGTTCCAAGAACGCGGAGAGTTCATCCTTCACCTTTAGGGGGGACGGTTTAATGATCAATTTCCCCGTAGCGCATGCGGAGCACACGAAATCATCGGGATTCGGGAAATTTTTCACATTAACATTATGACCATTCGAGTTGTTAATTATATTTCTCATCATCCTAAGACCGGGGTGGCCTAACCTATCATGCCAAAGGCAGAATAGTTCGGAGCTTCTAAAGACAGTCTTAAGGGTAGTGTAAATAGGTGGTGCTACTATCTTAGTGTAGTACAACCCAGTAGCTAATGAAGGGAGTCTTTCGACAACATGTTTACCATTTTCGTCGCGCTTGGTAATGAGTAGGAACTCCTTTCCATTCTCATCATCATCGGTCTCGACATGGAAACCATTCGCGCGGATGTCTCTAAAACTTAAGAGAGTACGAGTCGACTCCGGATACAACAATGCCTCTTCAATAATCAGAGTTGTTCCATTTGGGAGTATGATAGTTTCTCTTCCGGAGCCAACTACATTCGGACCGCAGCCGGCGATCCTCATTATGTTACCAGGGTTTTTGGTAATGGAATCAAAATACTTTGTTTCTCTCAAGATGGTATTGGTGGTGCCGCTATCAGCAATGCACGTTTCCTCCATTTGGGCGCCACACGCGTTCTAAAATATAGTGCCTAATTAATATAATGAAGCGAGGAAATTGCTACATCAAGTAAGTAAAACACATAGACATTTCAGAACATCACATAATCAAATAATGGAATAAATGGATAAAATGAATGTCATCCAATCGCCGAAAATAAGTGTTATGCTCTCATAGAGCTTACAACCATATCGAAAAAAATGTATCTGAATATTACTGAAAAAGGAATCATCACAACAAAAGGAGCTCAGGTGGATTCTGCGAGGAAATCACCAAGCTCAGCCAGTATCTCAAGGTCAGTGGGCGGCTCTGCGCTGGCCATCATCATGGACAAGGGGCCTGGCTGAGGTGGCGGGGGCACAACGTGCTCAACCTCCATGGGCACAGCGGCGTCCGTGGGGACCGCCGAGGGTGCTGCCACTTGTGCTACGTCCTGCGCCACTATGTGCGTGACGTTCTGCACAGGCGCCGCTCCGGGCGCCAGTGGTGCCTCAACCTGGACAAGATGCGCCTCGCGCGCCTTCTTGTTGGCCTTGAACGCGTCGACGACGTGTTTAGGGGACAAACACTGCCTAGAGAAGTGAGTCTTGGAGCCACAGCGGAAGCAGTCCTGGGGCCTCGCCTCCCCCTTGCCCGCCTTGCGTTGCTTGGCCGGGTTGGAGGAGTTGGGTCCCTTCTTGCCCTTCTTGCCTCTCTTTTTGTGGATGGGCTTGCGCACCTTGTAGGCACCAGCATTGGCCTCATGACTTGGGCCCCCTGCGAAGGGTTGCGCGGAGAAGTTCTTTTTCAGAATATTATCCTGCGCCTCGGCCACCTGGAGAGCATCAATAAGCGCTGCATATTCCGTGAATCCTTCCTGGCGAAAGTTTCGTGAGGACTGAATGTTGTCCGGATGGAATGTGGAGAGGGTTTTGTCTATCTTCTGCTGATCGGTGGTACTGGTCCCACATAGCTGAAGAATAGTACAAATCCGGTGCAACCTGGAGTTGTACTCTCCCACCGTCTTGAAGTCCGCAAACCTCAGACGTATCCAATCGGCCTCCGCCTGTGGCTGAATGGTGTACTTCAGCCTAGAGAACCGCTTGTTGAGGGCGGTCCAAAGGGCGGAAGCACTCCGTTCTGCCATATACTCATTCTTGAGAGTCTCACACATGTGATGGCGGAGGAAGTGCAGGGCTTTGGCGTTATCCGCCGGGATGGTTTTGCTGGGGGCCGTCGGGGTCCCCTCAATCAACGCATCCTTGATGCATCGGCCCTCAAGGACGATCTCAACGTCCGAGGCCCAAGTCAGGTAGTTAAGCTCATCCTGGGTCAACTCCGGGAACTCGCGGCTGACGATTCCGGTCATCTGCAATTTATGCAAAGTGTGTAAGATTACAGCAGGTAACCGGTTGCATAAATGCGATAATCGATACAATAATTCAAATATGACGATGTTCCAAAATTTAATTTAAAAACGGTGCACGCTATCTATGAGATACAAAGTATTAAAAACATGCGGTGATTAATAACTATAGTAAAACATAGTTCAAAAGCTTGTGTAAAAACGGACCAAAAAACAGAGCCGAAAACGGTCCATCCGCCCGCGATCGCGTGCTACCAAACGGCCAAGCTACCCTCGCCTCTGCGCGGCCGGTCAGCTCCAGACTGTCCCTGTCCGCGCAGCGGGGGAACGGAGCTAGCAGAGCTAGCTCCCGACTGGGGCGACGGTGTCGGCAGCGGGCCGAACCAGCGGCGCGATTAGCGTGTGGGCGTAGCCGACGAATGTCGCAGACGCGGTCGATATAAAAAAACGGTCCAATAAAAAAAACGGTTCAAAGGTGGCCCATGCAGGCCCGTGCGGGCCAACTGCCTCAACTGGGGCTATGCTGCATGCATGGCTCGGCGCACGGCGTCCGGCTCGCGGCGGTGGCGGCCAGCGCGCGGCGGCGACGACGGCCAGCACGCGGCGGCGGGCGCGCGGCGCTTGGCGCGGCCAGCACGCGGCGGCGACGACGGCCAGCACACGGCGGCAGGCGCGCGGCGCACGCGCAGCAGCAGGGCGGCGGCGCGAGCGGCGGCCTGGCCACGGGAAGGCGGCGCGCGCCGGCGCACGGCGCAGCCAGCGTGCGGCGCGACAGCTGGCGCGGGCCGGAGGCGGCGGCCGGCAGCAGCGCGCAGTGGCGCGGCGGCCGGCGCGGCTGTGCGGTGGCAGCGTGGCGGCCGGCGGCGCATGCGGGCGTGCGCAGACAGAGCGTGCAGGCGGCGGCTCGCGGCGGCGTGGACGACCAGCAGGGCCTGCGGCTGCGCGGCAGCGGCGAGCGCGGCCAGGCGGCGGCAGCCAGCAGTGCGCGCGCGGCGCGGCCAGAGGCCAGCAGCCGGCAGCAGCGGCGCGCGGCGTCGGCCCGGCCAGCGGCGAGCACGGCCAGGCGGCGGCGGCAGCGGCGCGCGGTGGCGTGGCCAGCGCGGGCGTGGCCGGCGAGGCAGCGGCGGCCTGCGGCGGCGCGGCCAGCGCGGGCGGCGCTCGGCGGTGCACAGCGGCCAGCAGCCGGCGGCAGCGCGCATGCGGCGGCGCACAGCGGCCAGCAGGGCCGGGCGGCAGCGCGCATGCGGCGGCGCGGCTAGCGCGGACGGCGCTCGGCCAGCAGGGCCGGGCAGTAGCGCGGCGGCGCGCGGCGTGCGACTGGTGCGGCATGCAGCTGTGCATAGACAAACGCGGCCGCGTACGGGCCAGCAGGGCCATGGCTGTAGGAGCTGTAGCAAGTGCGTGTATCTAAAAAGGAAGTACATAAAAACTGTAGATCCGATCCAAAAACGGTCGGGATCAGCCCGATCTGTTAAGAAAAGAACCAGATCTGCACAGCAAGTGCACGCATCGACGGTACAGTCAACAAGTTTCTAATCTGGGAGTGATTAGATCGACATTGGTTGGCGACAGCAGGTCAGCTCGACTCTCGGAAAGAAAAATCCGCACCTAAGATGGGATCTGATCTAAAATCTGAACGCAAATCTTGAAAGGAAAACTCGAGACGAATCCATTTTTGCGGTCAGATTTGTGTTACATTCAACGAAAGCCTGCGTGATGCAGGCTCGACGGTGGCTTGACGGAGGCTCGACGGTGAGACTCGTGCTGATAACGTGTTGGAACATCCCCTGCCGACTGGCCGGTCCCGGGGCTGTTCCACGCCGGAGGAGAAGAATAGGAGAAGGCACACACAGTACAAAGTAGATGAAACAGGGAACTTTATTGATATCTCTCTCGGTAACCCACGTACAAAGGTTGTTCCTCTATTTATAGGGAAAAGGGGGGATATGATACCCACATGGGCCAACCCTAGCCTGGTAGAGGCCACACCGAGTGGGCCTCTACCGGCCCGGTTTCCCAACATCTTGATCTCGTTTAGTCTTTTTTTAGAGTGAGGATCTCGTTATATTGTTATTAGTAGTTCAACTTTTGCCTGCAGTTATATGTTGCAGATTTTTCATCATTAATTTGGTTTGTTTATGTCAACTAATAAATAGAAAAAATGGGAATGTAAATATTATTAATTCGATTCAGCAGACTAAAAACACCACAAGCATGTATTTTCTTGTCTAAGATGAACTATAAGTTCATGCTATATTCAAGACATGAAAATTTCTGTCACACAGCTGGAGTGCAAACCTCATTACTTGCTGAGATAAAAGTTAAGCTACCAGCTAGAGACCTTGAGTACTCTCAGGCCCGCTTCAGTCAGGACAAACACAAGACTTTAGCACTTCAGCTGGAGCCATATGGCAGTAGCACAAGATGGTTTCTTGATCTCGTTATATTGTTATGACTAGTTCAACTTTTGCAGCTATATATATATATATTGCAGATTTGTCATCATTAAGTTGGTTTATGTGAAGTAAATAGAAATATGGGAATGTAAATATTAATTCTATTCAGCAGATTGAAAACACCACAAGACATACTCCCTCCGTCCCAAAATAGATGTCTTAAGATTCATCTAAAGTTTGAAAAACCTAAGACATCTATTTTGGGACGGAGGAAGTATAAGACTTGACACATTAAAGACATGAAAATCTCTCACGCAGCTGGAGTGCAAACCTCATTACTTGGTGAGATAAACTATAAGTTAAGCTACCAGCTAGAGTACTCGGAGCAGAAATATTAAATGTCTGGCCCAACTACAGAAAACACCCAGCCTACGAAATTGGCAAAACCATGGAGCTGTTTGGGTGATATAAGACTGCTGTAACATACTACATCTCATCTCATATACTCCCATGCTGCATCATCAGCGAGAAACTTTTCTCCTTTTACTGAGACTCGCAAGCATGTCACCATACGGTTGGAAGGTCACGTCGACATCTTCATCATACTCAAGGCCAAGTTCTTCCTGCACAGACGAATACTATTCGTCAATACAGTGACTGGAAGGATGACAGCAAAATAAAGTTAACTGACAAGACACAGTGACAACAACTGAACTAAACAGCTACAAAATCAATCCTGACATTCAAATGCTCAAATCAAAAGAAGCTAATATGTCCCAATCAAGTGCGGAAGGGTAAAACAAGAACCTTAAATTCCTTCTGGTCTTTGGGGCTGTTCTCAGTAATATTATCCCATAGCTCCTTGAACATCCTCTTTCGCTTTCTCCACTGGGTAACTTTCTCAGAGAAGGACTCTTCAATTTTCTTCTTGTCTTCAGGCTTCACCAAGATCACACCACTCTGCAATTTATTTAATTTTTCTTCCATTTCCTGGACCTGCATTAACATGAGACCTGCTTTTAAACTGGGTTGAGCAAGCACATTTATGTGCACTAAGAAACATATGAAACATGTACATACTTCACTTTGTAATTTGGCCTCCTTCGACCTGATCTCTTCCAGTGTCAAGTTTGACTGCAGAGATTTTATCTCTGCAATAAGATTACTACTTAGACACTCATAGTTGTATACTGCATAAAGAAAGACCACATAGACCATTGCAGTTGGCCCCTCGGAACTTACCAGATTCGAGCTCACTAGTAATTTTCTTTTGATCTGCGAGTTCTTCCTGTAGCTTGCTATTTGCTTTCTTCATCTCCTCAAGTTCTTCCCCATTTGGAATGTCAAACTGATCTTGCCGAGCAAGGTATATTTTCTGCTTGCCATACTCCTTGAAGGATATCTGACTACTGTCAGCCAATGCATCCAGTGCTTTTTGCACTGCAGTCTTCTTAAGATTGAACTTCTGTAGTGCATCAGCTACATTCTGAGAATTCAATGGCCTGTTTTGCTGCAGAATCATAGCAATTTTTAACTTCACATTATTTCCTAGTAATGTGGAATTGGAGATATAGTACCAAATATAGAGTGGAGACAGAATAGTTTTCAAATCATCTAAACTGACCACTTTGTGCATCCCTTGATGTTCTGCATAAAGTTCAAGCACAATGTACAGCTCCCTTTTAAATAATTTTCCCATTGCAAGGATGATTGGTCTTAACCAAAATTAATGCAAGTGCACTGTCTTAGAGGAAACACCACTATAAAATTAATCATGGTAAACTCATACAGGAACACACAAAGGATTCAGATGCATACAATTAATTTTGGTTAAACAGCATATACTGAAGAGTGCAACTGATCTGGAAATAATATTTTCTCCATTTGTATGCACTATAAGCCACTTGTTTCCGCTCACAGTAGCCTCAGAGGTTAATTTTCTTACAAATCGCAAACAGATACGGGGTATAGTTAAGTAGAGGGAAACAGTTCAAAAAAGAAGTTAATGACTTATGCTGACAAAGCTGGAACACATGCACACCAGAATGCAAGACACAAGGAGAAGAAACATTTTCTCGAGTCGAAACATCTCTCAATCTTCACAATCAGCATAAAATTACAAAGACAGGAAGAACAACACAGCTTCAGTCATTTGTAGTTGTGTCATCTCAGTGATAAACAAAGAAAAACTAGTGTACATAGGTTCATTAACTAGGATAAAGGTCGTTTTTTTTAACATAGCACGGAAGAGTTCAACTTGCATCTCACAAAGCAATCATGGATGACAGCCAGCACAAATCAAACAGCACGCATCACGCGAACCTCCGTGTGGTAAATTATTGCCTTAAAATGCCGCCTGCCTCGTTGGTATAGAACGACGCATCCAGAAAAAGTTTACAAACACTCTCACACGGGACAAAACCAAACAAGGCGCAAAATGGAAGAGAAAAGCCCAAAATCCCATCGCGCAAGCGCGGCAGATTGTTGCAGAATCATAGCAATAGTCAACTCAACATCATTTCCTAGTAACGTAAAGATGGAATGATTTTGAAATCATCTAAACTGACAGCTAAGTGCATCTCTTGATATTGTGCATAAAGTTGAAGCAAAATATACAACTCGTTTTTTCAAATAATTTACTCAGTTTGTATGTATGATTGGTCTTAACGAAATTAAAGTAAGAGCAGCGTCTGAGAGGAAACATCACCATGCTAATCATGGTAATGACAACTCATGCAGTACTGCTTCAGACCCATACAACTATAACACCTTCCTGATACAAAGGAAAAAACAGGCTATACTGAAGAGTGCAAAACTGATCTGAAAATACTAGTGTCTCCATTTGTAGGCACTTCAGATGACTTATTTCCAGTCACAGTAGCCTCAGAGGATACTTTTCTAACAAATTGCATTAAGAGGAAGTAGTTAAGTAGAGTAGGAAACAGTAAGTTGATGAATTATGTAAGCATGTTGGAACATACGCAGAGCAGAATGCAATACAACCCAAAAGGAAACTTTTTTTTTTGAGTTGACACAATCTTAGCAATCAGCACATGAACTGAAGAATGACAAAGCTTCGGTCATTTGGAGTTATGTTAACTATGTGACAAACAAAGTAACAGAATGTGGATAGATCTATTAATTAGGATAAAGACAGTGGTTTTTTAACAGACACAGAAGAGTTCAACTTGGGTCTCACAAAGGCAATATGGACGATAACCAGCATTCCTCAATCAAAGGGCAGCAAGCGCAAGTTGAAACCTAAAATGGAAGCAGGCAATCTGGGGTTTCAGGGAGAAGATTCCTAGCGGAGCGAGGGGTCGTTACCTCGTTGACGAAGGTGAGGACGATTCCTGCATAGGAAACCGTAGTAAGACGATCAGGAGCAGCACCATCATATACAGCGACAAGACCGACCAAAGGATGGATGGAATTGGAGGAGGAATCAATCAGCGGGGGCTGGTCAAATCAGGAGTTTGGATTGGATGGAAGGGGCGCATACCTTCGACGCTATCCGATTTAGGCGGCATTGCGTCCTCTCGGGCTGCCTGCTTCGCCGCGCCGCCGCCGACTTGCTGCCGGTTCGTGGATTGAAGAAAGGAGCTGAAGGGGAAAAGGAGGTGGGGAAAAAAAGTGGGAGAGAAGACGGGAAGGGAAGGAGGGTTTGGCCTCTACTGTGACGCGGCTGACTGACAGAGCGGACCCGCTGTGCTTTGCCGAGGGGTGGATTTCCCGCCAAAATCCTCCGACATGCGCGGTCTTCGCTCGCTGGTTTCCGTGAAAAAGCCCAAACACAGTAGAGTTCTAGAAAAGCCCAATGTAACTGGAATCCGAGGACCTGATGTCCAATGCTTCCCGCAGGCCGACCCATTCAGTTCGTTTTTTTTTTTTCATTATGGCCATTTTATAATTTCTCTTTTTAATCCGTTTCTTTTGATTATTTTCCCTGTTTTACTGGCTAGTGCATGTTTACTTTTCATGCAAACTATTATTTCTTTGAAATCCGTGTAGGAGTACATTTTTTTGAACCCAGAATATTTGTCAAAATACAAGAACCCTTTTTTGTACTATATAAACATTTTTTCATTATACGAACATTCCATGCTTACGAAATGAAGATTTTCGTAATTATTAAATTCGTATGAAGATTTGAGGGTGTTACAATTGGTATCAGAACCTTGATTTCCGATACCCACTAGTCCAGCATGTAGGATAACCTAACTAACGAAGTGATGTAGAGTGTCAAAACTATTTTGCAAAATCCGTCGGATAGATCTGAATAGCTATATTTTTACTCCTTACCTCTATGTTATTCACTTTTTATCTTTACGTGTTTTGAATCTGCTCTCTTACCTCTTTTTAAGTTTAGGATTTCTTGTGTTGGTTTTCCATTGTATCTTTAGGATTTCGATTCCTCCATCTTGCAACAGTGTTTCTACATCTGGTTTTCGTGTTGTTCGATGAATCTTTTATCTGTTATACGTTTCATTTGACCGGATTTTTACTATTTTTTATTTATATCTTCTGGTGGTTTCCAATATGACAACATCATCATCTACTTCGGATCCGATGAAAAGCATGCATCACATCTTTCATTTCTTATGAAACTTCATGACAACCGTTTGTCGAGATCTTCAGTCTAAATTCCGAGAGTTTGATTGCATGATTCACCTATTCATATAATGCTTTGAGTGTGGGATGGAGTAGTTACCATACCACTATTTTTATCATTAGCTCATGTTGCATTGAACTGGTGGATTAATGCAATTCTACTCCATCTATGAAAGTTAGAGGCGGTCTTACCTTTTGAGTCTTTTACCTTTGCCTTTGTTTCTTCAGATTGTTCTCTCGATGAACGTGAGCAACAACCTTTTGTTGATGGTATCGGCGATTTTAAGACGGACCAACAACTCTTTGTTAGTGGTGTTACGAGGATCTACACGAAGCAAAAAGAGTCAGATCATCACCCCTTCTTTCCCCTACCATAGAGCGGATCTCGGGACGAGATCCCTTGTTACCGGTGTCGAATTGTAACATCCCATAAATTCGTAACTAGAAAATTGCTTGGAATTTTATTTTTGCGCTTTATCATGACATCATGCCTATTTTTGTCACTAAACTATTTTATTAAAACCTCATTTTGTTTGCTCAATTCTCCTCCTCTTTAATTTCAAATTGAAGGTTTGGTTTCCCTACTCAAATATGCGTCTAAAAACTATTTGCTCCAAGGGTTTTATAAAATAAAAATAAAATTATGCTTTTAAGGGGGCATCCGAATCAAGTCAAGCCCAACCCAACCGGCCACCCATAGCCTAACCCTTTAAGCCTACCAACACCCTAAAACAGCACACCCCAACCCTCGTTGCCACTCACACAGGAGACACACATGCACACACCTGACACGACCCCACACCATCGAACACCACACACCCAACGCGAGATGCACGCACCCAACGCGAGATGCATTTACCCAACACACCCATACGAAACCACAGATAACAACACTCGTGCAACCCACCAACCACACAGATACGACACGGTCACCAGTGGACACACCTACATGCACACATCGTCTCTCTCACCAACCCCGTGCCTATCGCTCCATCCATGTCGCCCCGCTCGGTCCCGCAAGGCGGCACCGCCAGCTAGGTTTCTCCCTGGCGAGAGCCACCCACCTCCATGCGTCGCTGCCTCCCTCCTCGTCTCCCTATGCACATGCCTCCCATTCTCTGTCTACGGACGCCACCTCCACGTAACCCTGCTAGTTGTTGTGCCTATATTGCTAGCCCTTGCTTGCAGCGCTGGCACTCCCATCCACAGCCTCGCCCCGCACGCTAGCCTCGCATCACCACTGTAGCCCAAGATCTTCTTCAGCCACTGCGTTATCTGCCTCCTTGTCCCGCGCTCACCCTCGACGTCATCGAGTCCGCGTGCCTCCCTGCAGCTCCGCAGTAGCGATCCTGTCATCCTCGCCTCCATGTTCTGCAGTGTGTGGGCCCACACGAGACACCCTCCTGCCGGCCTTGCAGCACCACGAACCACCGCTCTTTCCTTGTCAACTCCTTCTTCTCCATTCACTTTTGCCAACCTGCCGACGTCGCCTCCAGTCATGCGTGCAAGTCTAGCAACGCGTCACAACACCTCGGGATTCCCCAAAACTCCTATTGTTCCCTGGTCCTCTGCCCCTGCCGTGTTGTTGTTCTGCTCCTGCTAGGAAGTGTGGTTGTGGTGGTGTTGATGTGAAGCCGCTATCGGATGCAAGATAATGTTGTATCCGTGCCGACACACCTGATGGTTTATCACGAACAACTAAACATCAAGATCTTCATTGTCAATGCGTTCCGTCAAAATCTTCGCTCCGATGTTGTGATGTTGTGGC
The DNA here is from genome assembly GCA_916181665.1 of Avena sativa. Classification (NCBI taxonomy): domain Eukaryota; kingdom Viridiplantae; phylum Streptophyta; class Magnoliopsida; order Poales; family Poaceae; genus Avena; species Avena sativa. The sequence goes on from OV702296.1 coordinate 297,940,176, forward strand.
CGCCAAGTTTTGCACCGCATTCCAAGACCTCCCACCAAGATCTTCGGTGCCGCCTAAAGAACCGTGACCGACGTTTTCACGAGAACCCGAAGTGGATCAAAGTTTGCCACCAGCAAGTGAATTCAGAACTTCAAGATCTCCATCACAAAAACTGAAGACCCCGATCACGGGATCCAAAGACCGACCCCTTCAGACTCCAAGATCCTTCAAACCCCAAGATCCCCGAACCAAAATGTGTGCACTAAAACCACCCCTATTTTTATAATATGCAATATATCTTGTTGAAGTAAATCATTCATGCTTGCACACATGTAATCTTGTAGTTTCGGGTTAAATAACAATTCATATATTAATTAAATGTTGTGTGCGAGATGTCCTTATCTTATTCCGACTCCATTTAAGTTGATATAGCGCACATATTCCATGCTTTTGCCATGTTAACAATATTTAATTTGTGGGTAGATAAATAACTTGAACCTCCTAATTAATTGCCCAATTCTGATTCTGCTTAATATTGCTAAGTTGCGCTGCATCTTTCCATGCCATGCATACATATCATCAACATGTCTGATCTTTTGCCGTGTCTTTAAATATTGCACCTGGTGTTTCTTTCTAGTGCTTTGCTTCTTCACAGATATGACATTGAGTTGTTATTCGATGTATCTTCAACAATGTTTACTAGGTGAGCACTCATCTTATGCTACCTATTTTTATTTATGGCTTTACTTCTCTCTATTATTATCCGTGTTGCGATGCTTTAGTTATGTACCATTATTACTCATTGCAACCTATATTTTCTTGGTCACTTCATATTGCCCATTGTTTTGGTAGATAGTTGAACTTATGAGTCATAGTTGCTTGCTCAGGTGGTTGTTCAAGTTATCGAGTTCCTTAGTCATTGAGGAATTTACCACATGCCTTATGTTGGAGATAATCATGGTTCTACTTATAACTTGTCAATTAAAATCTTGGGAGTAGATATAATTAATAAAGAGGTATCTATGGGTAATAGTTGAGATTTGGCTTTTATCATGCACACTTGTGTCCAACTAGGACCTGAGTACTTTATTTATGTTCCTTGACTATCACACCATCCAACATAGCCGTCTAGATTTTGAGCCCAAGTTTAATATCTCTAATGCACTATCCAACATAGCCATCTAAATTTTAGCTCAAGTTTAATATCTATAATGCACTATCTAACATATATATATATAATTTGAGCCCAAGTTTAATATCTAAAGCACTATCAACATATCTATCTAAAATTTGAGCCTAAGTTTAATATCTAAAGCACTATCAACATATCTATATAGAGTATTTTGAGCAATTACTATTAAAAAAGGGAGGCATGGCGGGTGGCTCACCGAGGTCGGGGACATGACGGTTGCGGCAGCTCGGGGAGTAGGGTATGTGGCGGCTGCAGCCTCCGCTGGCGGCTCGAGGACAGGGACAGGGTTCGCGGCTCGAGGACAAGGCTAGGGCGGCGGACGCGTCTCGGTGAACATGATGGATGGCGGGATCAAGCAGTTGTGGGGAGGGAGAGCGGTTGACATGCGGATCGAGTGGTTGTGGTGGGAGGCAGATCGAGGAGGGGTTGGCGTGGGGGATCGAGTGAATGTGTGAGATGGTGAAGGGGAAAAGGGTTGTGCGCATGTGTGTACCGCGGGGTATTTTTTACCCAGGGTGTTCATTTTCCCGTAAAGCCGTTAATAGAGTAACTTGTGATGGCGCTTATTTGTTCGGAACGCCACCACTAGGTTCGTCCCGGCTACACCTGTGGGACCTATTTAGTGCTGGTGTTTCTATATTTCGGAACGCCATCACTAGGTTTTAGTGGTGGCATTCAAGATTTTCTAAAGGCTATTACTATTTTGCCTGGAAGTGGTGGCGTGTGACTGTCTTGGTTTGCCACTAGAAAATTGAATGCTATAAGGGTTTTCCTACTATTGTAGACAAGAAGAGTTTGATCTTTGTGGAATGTTGTTTTGCACTGTGCATGACTATCCGACATTTGGTAACATGTCAGGGTAGATCATAAAGGGAGCAAAGGTGTGTGTGACGTGCATGGGTAGAACCACTAGTAAATGGATAACGAACTCGCACAAAACCATGTACATGTGTCATAGTAGGTTCTTGTCGAAAAAGAACCCATACTGGTTAATGAAAATCCAATTCAATGGAAAATAAGAGAACGTGTGAAACAAAAAATTATTAGAGGTCCCGCGTTTTTTAAGATGGTCCAGAAGATAAATGTGTTGCTTGGCAAGGGTCCAAAACCAAAGAAAGCTTCTAAATAGAAGCAAGATCCTAATCCAAAGAAACGACCATGCATGTAAGAGGTTGGGGAAGGAAAAAATCAGCGGAGGTTAGCCAGAACAACGTCAATAATACGAAGAAGGGAAAAAAGAGTAAGAAGAAGAAACCTATAGAAATTTGGAAGAATAAATCAGTATAGAGTTAGAGTATCAGAAAGATCTGGATGTATGTCACTACATAGATGTGATGCACATAGAGAAGAATGTATGCGATAGCATCCTTGGTACATTACCGAACATTAAAGGCAAAAAAAAGGATGCATCAATGCATGCTTGGATATGGAAAAAGTCAAGCCACTATTAAATGCGAGAAATAGGAAGGATGGTAATTATGAATATCAGAACGGTTGCAACAAATTATCTCATGCTGAAAAACTCGAGCTATTGAAGTTCTTGTTCATGCTTAGAACCGCATCTTGCTAAATGACAAACATCATAAGTCTTGTTGATATGCAGAGAAAGAAACTAAACTGTATGAAGTCACACTGTTGTCACATAATCGTGACACAAATTCTCCTAGTGGCCATAAAAAATGCTTTGTTCGCACAAGTTCTAGAGACGCTCATAAGGTTGTGATCTTTTTTCAACACAATATCCTAGAAGTTCATAGATCTGAATACGCTAGATGATCCATAGGAAGAGGTGGTGAAAACAATCTGCCAGCTTGAGATGTTTTCTTGTCGTCTTTCTTTGATATCATGGTTCATCTTACTATACACATTGTGTGTGGGATAAAGCATCGTGGACTTGTGTTTCTCCACAACATGTACCCTTTCAAGTGGTACATGGGAATAATGAAGCACTACTGTCATAACCCGTATCGACCCGAGGGCAACATTGTTGAAGGTTATACATCCGACAAGGTGGTTAGCTTTTGCGCAAACTACTTGGCCAACCATTGGCCAATTAGTGTGCCTTGATCTCGCCATAAGAGAAGGATAGATGGAGTAGGGTTAATGGGATTAGAGATCACCTCTAAGGATTCAGATATGTTTGACACGACACATTTTTTAAGGCATTGTATCACACGTCAGAAGTTTACTCATATGTGAAGAAACAAAAGAAAATACCCGCGGAAAACTTCCCAAAAGCATCAGATGAGGTTATTGAGGAGAAGTACATCGCCACTTTCAGCCAATGACTATAGGATGATCTCGCCAATGGGTCAATAAAATGCTATTTAATGTAGCTAACCATATGTCCATCGCATATAGTTCATAAACAACAAGCATCAAATAAATGGCAACACCTTGTACACAAAAGACAGGATGCAAAGACCAACTATTAGAATAGTGTTGTTCGAATTGAAGTCTGAACTGCTAATAATAAGAAAGAAGTCTACTATGGAATCATGGAGGGGATTTGGGAGCTAGACTACGTAAAAGTTAAGATTCTACTATTGAAATATAGATGGGTTCATCCCAACCATGTCATAGTAGACCGGTACGGGTGGACTTATGTGAGCCTCCACAGAAGGGTACATGAATGATCTTTATCTTAGCAAACCAAGCTACACAGATTTTCTACGTGAAAGATCTATCGAATTCCAAAAACCATGTGGCATGGAAAAAGGAGGATCATCGGAGTTGAGAATGTTGTTGATAAATATGAGTATAATCAGTTTGATAATTTGCCACCTATTATAGTACACGCCTCAGCAGACAAAGAGCTAGTAATCCCGACCAAAACTTCCTACCCTCGTGAAGATTACTACAAGATTCAAGTACATGAGAATTGAATTTGCTGAATGTTTTTATAATGTATTTGTTGAATTATTTTATTGTAATGAATTTGCTGATTGTTATTTCTATAATGAATTTGCTAAATGCTTTTATTGTAATGGATCTACTGAATGCCATATTTAAATTTGGACAGTGATCAACGATGTCCTGGTCCAACATATTACAACAATAAACTATGGCGACACTAATGCTTTGATTTTTCTTCTTGACAAAGACCATTTCCCACTAAGATATTGTCAGAGGTAACATATATCTATGGGCTAAAGCATTTGATGTGTCACTGCCTCCTTTTCATGTCCCGACCAATGTCTGTGGTTGTACCCCTTTTCTCTGGAGGAGTTTTCCATGTTAAAATGTTGTGTCTCCAACATTTTGGTTATATCTACTTCTTTTATTTGCTTCTCGCTTATAACAGTTAGAGTTGTCCAATGAAAAATCAATAATATCCTTGTATAGAAATTTGGACATTTGGTCTAAACCAACCTCCATGCAATCTCCACACTCCAAAAGCTTAACACTGTTCATATACTTTAACAAGGATGTCCGAAGCAACATAAATGTAGGAAATGAATCATGTGGGAGAAATATCTCGTGATGCCGACAAATGTAGGCTCACCAGTCAAACCATATCAGAGCTGCACAGAAGCGAATATCATTGCCTACATCGAGTTGATAAAGCAACATATGTATAAACTGAACCTCAAGCTCAGATGTGTGCCCAGTTCTTAGCAACAAAGTGGACACCACCGCCACCAGATATGGTGTTGATTTAATTCCAATGCCGCTATCTTTAAGGCTGTTGCGTGTAGGTGTGGGGGTGGTCATGAGAGATCATCAAGGCACATGCTTGGTTGCTTGTCATAAGCACCTCGAGGGGATATTACTACCAGAGCATGTTGAGCCTCTTGCTTGTTGGCATGCGGTAGAGCTGGCTTGTGATGAAGGAAAGAGCAACACCATTTTTGCATATGATTGTCTTTCCATGGTGTAATGGTTAAACTATCAACACATGGACATATCGTCTATTGATTTAGTCATGGATGGCATCAAGAATATGGTAAGAGGCTTCATTTTGGTTTCCTTCTGCCATGTGAAGCATGTTCTTAGTGAAGCGGCACATATTTTACCCAAATCTTGCCAAGATGTAAACTCTAGTTTCATTTTTTATTCTATTTCGGGGTGTATCCGGTGAACTCTTTGTATTGACATAATTTAATCAATAAAGCATCATTTTCTGTAAAAAAATGTAGCTTTTAATTATCTTAAAAGTAGGGTACATGAGAGGGGCTTGTAATATACGACAGGGGAACGAGATCCTAATTGAATGGTTGCTTAGACTAGGTTTAGTGGGGAGTAATATAGACTAGGCATATGTTACTAATTTTATAGTGCATGTGTGATACGTGTAGTGTCATAGAATACTTTATTAATTAAGTTATAAACTCATTTAGTTTTGGTGCGTGTGATATTATGGTAACATATATACTTAATGATATGCCATGTTTAGCACAAGGATCACTCTCCTCATTCAATGATATGCTATGTTAGCAATTGTCTAGTTGGCTATGCATGTAGTTGCATGTTACTATTTAAGTTACTCCAACTACAATTAGTCTTAGTCATAGTGGAAAGAAGTCTACTATGGAATCACAAAGGAGATTTGGGAGCTAGACTACGTAAAATTTAAGATTCTACTATTAAAACTATTGAAGTATAGATGGGTTTATCCCAACCATATCATAGTAGACCAGTACGGGTGGACTTATGTGACCCTCCACATAAGGGTATATGAATGATCCTTTATCTTAGCAAACCAAGCTACACAAATTTTCTACGTGAAAGATCTGTTGCATCCCAACGGCCATGTAGTGATGCATGGAAAAAGGAGGATCATAGGAGTTGAGAATGTTGTTGATAAAGATGACTATAATCAGTTTGATAATTTGCCATCTATTATAGTACGCGTTCTAGTAGACAAAGAGCTAGTAATCCTGTCCAGAACTTTCTACCCGCGTGTGAAGATTACTATAAGATTCAATTATAGGAGAATTGAATTTGCTGAATTTTTATATAATGGATTTGTTGAATGCTATTTCTGTAATGAATTTGCTGAATGCTTTTATTGTAATGGATCTGCTGAATGCCATATTTAAATTTGGACGGTGATCAACGATGTCCTGGTCCAACATATTACAACAATAAACTATGGTGACACTAATGCTTTGCTTTTTTTCTTGACAAATACCATTTCGCAAAAAAATACAAAAAAAATACACTCTATTGGCTAAAGCATTTGATGTGTCACTGCCTCCTTTTCGTGTCCCGACCCTCGCAACTAGGGGTGGGCATTCGGTTTTTTCGGTTAATTCGGTTCGGGTTTTTATATAATTCGGTTTCTACAAAATAGGCACCGGAGTTATTTCGGTTTTCTAATTAATCGATAGTTCGGCTAGTGGAAAATTCGGTTCGGTGTTCGGTTTTTAAAACTTCTGGATATAACAACACTGTGCCATAATTTATGTTAGATCCATACGAGCTAAACCACTCATCGGCGCACCGGAAGCAACCTCCAGATCGGCGAGGACCTGAATCAATACATGGCTAGCTGATGTCCTGAACGCATGTGTAGAAAAAGAACATAATAAGCATGATGTATATCTTGCTCGTTCAAAAAAATGATATCTATCTTCCAAATCATATACATTCAACAAATTGTATGTGTTGAGAGTTCAGCTAAAATATATGATTATATCCAAAACAGGAAAACAATTGAAAGGCTTTCAACAAAATTCATAGACAAAATTGACAGTTAAACCACGAACATATACGTGAATGTGGCTGAAGACATACGTACATGCATGGGCTGCCTGACAGCTTTTGCATGCATGTCTTTTGTCGCATGAGCTAGTATCTACGTATAGTAATAGACAACTAGGACATAATCACAAATATATTTAGCTCTATCACGTATATTTTTCCGTTTGTACGGTTATTTCGGTTAACAGAGAGTCAAAACTGAATTAATATTTATAAATTCGGTTAATCATATTACCAACCAAAATTAGTTTCGGCTAATTCAGGTTGGTGTATTCGGTTTTGGTTTCGGTTAATTCGGTTTCGGTGTTCGGTTTCGGTTTTTTATGCCCAACCAATGCATGCATCTCGTGAGTTCACATGCTATAGTACCAGCGTAACATCTGTTAGCTCACAAGCATCAATGTATCTTTTTGTTCACACTCACCTCCATATATTCACAATCCCCCCTTCACTCCTAACCTTGCCTTGACCCTCTTTGACATGTCGAAAAAAGAAAGTGTACTTATATTGTTCACACTCCTAATTATGAGATACAAGGATGAAAGATTCGCTAAAGTCGTTGCCTTTGCGTCTCGGCTTCCTCAAGGAGTAATCCATAGCTTTGAGAAAGGAGGGCATCAGGATAAAATAAGTTAGACCGATCGATAGACATGGTCAATTTATACATCACCAAGGCATCTGCATGACAAGTGAGTGTAGTGCATGATAACTTCTAGTATGTTCTAACCAAAAACTTGGCAGTGGAAACTCTGTTTTCAGTGCCCTACCTTGTCTGGTGGGCCCGAAGCAAATTATCTACCTATAGTGCTACCCGACCATACTTGAAACAGATTGCTTCCGGGTGGTTCAAGGTGCTACCTCAGTTTCGTTCTGACAGATCGCCTTATTGGCGTATCTATAGGAAAATCCAAGAACTCTTAGTACTTCATCCAGATATTCATATTCAAAAAGTCGATTGTGATAATTATAAGGTAGAACATTCTTTAGAGCAATTAGGCAAAACTGAGTTTTTTGAAGTGTTGCACGAGTTAGCATCGACCTGCGTGCTGGCTCTGATCACGGATGACTATAAAAATATTATTGCTTAACCAATAAAGTTCACGTTTTTTCTATAAAAAACTTGCTCACCGTGCACGCCAAATTTTCTTTGGACTCCAATGTAATAAATTTCCCTTTTGTTTCTGGCACATAAGTATTGTATGTCCATTCCATCTTACTATATTAATTGTTATTTCCAACGATATAAAATACAACAATCTATTTTATTTTCACCACAACAAAGAAATCTAATCCTCTAGTAATTTTTGGCCAAAGCTTATCTAGAAATGACCTAAGCTTCTCTACACATACAAACCATGGAGAAAAAAATGTTGAGCAAATGTCGTGCCATTGTTTTCGACATCTAAGATTAATGTTTGAGTTGTGTGATGAAAGGTCTATAATACCCTTGTACTATAATCTAACACACACACATAGATTTCAACAAGTCTTTATACACTTACACAAGAAGGTGATGCACGAAGAGATTTATCCATGTCATGTACCTACCTTCGCTTTCTCACACGTCAGCAATTTGCAGCTATCTCCCCCTAGGAGAACCAGCAACACACATGACCGAAGACACGGACACGATGTCTTTTAAGGATGGCAGTGGGTGGGTACCTTTTACCCAACTTAGTACAAAAAATAAACTAAGTTTTGCTAAAACACTAATTTTTGAGAAAACTAGTTCATTTATTTAAACTAGACTAAACTAGAGGGTACCCTAAAGGTTTCAAAGTTCCATCTCTAATGGCTTTCACTGTGATGCAGCTATATCAAAAACTAGAACAAATGGATAAATAGGAGATGTTGGTTTGCAGGGACACCTAGGTGCGTTCGTTGGAGCTTCAACTATAAGCATCAATGTCATAGGAGACCCGAGAACATTGGAAGCCAAGGCATGCTTGGGAGATTTAGCTTTGGCAATGGATCTCCAACAACGTCACCAGTTCACCAATTCAAAGGTTGGGTGATTAACGAAGCACCATTTGTTCCTTAAAAACAACAAGGCCTTGTTTGGTACTAGTGTTTCAGTGGGGATTAGAAGGGATAATCCACAAGGGGATTGGGTGAAACCCCCACCTACACCTACACCTAAACCCCTCTAATCCCCGCAAAACCCCCAATCCACACCAATCCACTAGGTAGGGGTAGTGTATTGGATATGAAAAAAAATAAACTAAAACTTGGAGAAAAGTGGGAATTAGTGGGGATTGAATCAGTCCAATACTCAAGTACCAGACATACTATTTTAAGTAAGTGGGGATTATCCTCTCTAATCCCCACAAATACTCTAGTACCAAACAAGGTCTGAGAGGGCAATACGCGGTTGCTCTATGCACCATGGGAGCGCTTTCCGTACTTAAACAAAGAACATACAGGTGGGTTAACTACATATCTTGTCTCAACCAGAGGACTTGTAATTGGAGTAAATAATACATCAAGTGTTTCGAAGTAATAAGTTGAGAATATACTCACCAAAACCAATCGACTAGTACCACTATACCAGAGCATCGAAGCCACAATATGCAAGCACGTTCTCATGTTAACTGGCTTCCTGGTGCATAATCGAAGATCTGCTTGTTTGGGATAGTACCAATAGTTACTACTCACAAGATAGTTGGACATAAGTCTGAGTGTCCTACATATCAAAATATCACATGAAGGGGAAACTCAGAGCCAAGAAAGGACCAGCCCCTGCAAAGTTCACTGCAATCCCCATAACAAGTGGAAAGTGTGAGATAGTTAGAAAATGTAGTAGTCTCCCTCCCGACTCTGGCGTAAAAGGACTAGATGTTCCCATAGAATTCATTGATTTTTCCATAACAAGTGGCAAGTGTAAGAAAGCTGAAAGCTGAAAGAATGTAGCAGTTAGCCTTGCATGAAACATAATCAATGAACAAGTCAAACATATGACACATGCACATAAGTAGGCTTCGGTATAAGTAAAATATATGAAAATAAATCATATGTATCCCTTCATGTTATCAATTAGCGTACAAATAAAATTTCACCTATCAAACACTGATAGATTCAACTTGTCAATTGCAGAAAAACCCTACACCTTGAAGCTAACATAACAGTAACCGAAGATGGCAATATACACATAAGAGGTCAAGATAGGATATCCACCATTTCCATGCATCATCTAGGTGTTATTATGATCTAAAGTTCCAGCCTCAAACGGAAAAGACATACCACCAATGGGTTTGACAGGTTAAACCCAAAGTTCTCTATTAAGAAAGAAGTTAAGGTCAACACTACTAAACCTGAGAAGTATGATCATATTGATTTCACTTGCCACTGATAAATGGATGGCCAAGTGCTTGTGAGAAAGCAAGCATATTTTTTTTTGGATCTAACACAAATATACCTAGGAGATCTTTAAACCTAGACATCATTTTTATCATCGTCTGAGAAGCTTGATGTTTTGGAGCCAACACCCTCTGGTTTAAGGTTCACGTGCAATTTATCACAACCTGACAGAAAAAAGACATCAATTAAATATAGTTTAACAGAAGATGGTAAAAGAGAAGTATCCCTCAGTTCAATGTCTCATTGAGGTATAAATAATCACTATATACATTTTTCATCATAAAGTTCTCATCAGTAACATGAAAATTAAGGTCCTGGTCAAAGTGTTGACTTGTAAAGGCTCCCTATATAATAAGTAACAATTATTTTGTTAGAGGAAGACTAGGACATATTTTTTATGCTCAAGTATACACAAAAGAGGTACATACATCATATGAAGTATAATATATATCATCATCCGTCGTACCTTTCGAAACATCTTCTTAGGGAATGAACCCTTCAATTCCATGTGAAGCCACAACATTCCATTGTTCGTCTATGTAAAGTTCATATAGCCAACAACCAACCGACCACATATCCAATGAATGATCGCAGGGCAATCCAAGAACTGCAAGAGGATAACACATTACCATGTTTGCATGCAGGTAAACAAAAATAAACTTATCTAAGAAAATATAATATGATGATTGTACACGTCAAGTACCATAACTCATTTATCTCACGCCCTCCGTAGAAGCGGCTCACAAGAATTGGTGTGATATCATTTACTCCAGCAGACAAAGCACTACCAAAAATCTCATAGTTTCAACAAGTTTTGGGACCCATTTACCTACAAAATGATAAAGTTAGAAGGAAGAGATCTACAAAAGATAATTAAGATACTTGGTAAGAGGACATACCAGTATATTATCTGGTTTAATATCACAACAGAGGATACGCAATCCTTTAGATGCTTCAACGCGATGAAAGGGCTGCTTTGAGTACGTCCTTATAGCAGTAAGCTTAAGTCTTATATAGCGAATAAATCTATTTATAACCTCACAAAGATTCATATGAAGGGATTCGAGAATTAAACAGGGATGACCCCGGTACATGAAACTAGAAATAAAGCACATGCAGTCGTTTGTCTACATGCTCTGCACTTGACAATTTTTCCAGTACAGAAACTTCCATCTTACCATATCTGTACCTGTACAACAAAAAGGATCAGAGGCGTCCATATACTTAGTTTTGCCCCTAGCAATGAATGATGCTCAGTTTTGCCTTTACTTTGGACGCAACTACTATGGCGAGGCCAAACAGCAAGTCTAAAGGAGCATAAAAAATTCAGAAAAAATAAAAAACATTCGCACATAGTCTTCTTATGTCTTATACACTAGTGGAAAAATGGCATATAGTCCCGGTTTATAATGGCCTTTAGTCCCTATTTGTAATTTTTTCTTAAACTTTTGAATTGTTTGACTCGTAATCCTCTCACTTGGAACATTTTTAGCATTAAGTATATTTAATCTTAGGTCAAATTACACTTGTGGTAAACTTCCCGGTCGGTCACCCATCCTAGCACTACTCCATTCTCAGCACGCTTAACTTCTCTGTTCCATCAGGATGTGTTCGCACGAAGCCCATTTGTACCTTGTTGTCAACACTACCATATCAATCCTATTAGCCCATATCAATGTGCCATACTTTTTTATTTTTTGAAATTACAAACAACTATTTTAGTAAACAACAATAAATAAGTAATAACAATATTTTAATCCAATGAAAGTAAAAGACTAAATAAAATAATATTTTATTCTTTTTTCCATTTATTCATTTAATATGGCATAAATAATATCTTTAAATCTGTAAATCGAAATTCGACAAATAATATATCCATAATTATCAGAAAAATGCGAGGAATCCAAATATGGAATAAATAAAATTGCAAAAAAATAATATTTTTTCAAATAACTTTTTTTCCTTTTCGAATTTTAAAAATCTAAGATAATCCAAAACGGCCTAATGCAGTTGAAATCGAACTCACAATTTTTTTTCCGCAGATTTTGATAGGTTGTACATTTTTTCCGATATCGTACGCAAAAGTTATAGCCATTCTAAGTTTTCCTGCCGGGGCCCGCACCCTTTAGTCCCGGCTGTATCACGACCCGGGACTAAAGGGTGTTGCCCATGCCCGAACCCCTTTAGTCCCGGGCCGTATCACGACCTGGGACTAAAGGTCCGAAACGATCCGAGACTAAAGTTTTCTCGGGCTTCTAGCCACCGAAAACGGTACGAACCGGGACTAGTGCTCATACTAGTCCCGGCCCGTAACAAATCGGGACTAGTGTTAGACTCTAGACCGAACCGAAGACTATTTTTTCTAAGTGATACTAACGATTCAAGTTGATAAACAAGGTCTACATACATTCAAACGAAAAATTCATGTATCTAATGTAATATCAACTTGTATCGTAGAATACATGGATTTTCATTTGAAATTCATTAGGCGTTGTTTGAAATTGATACATATCCCATTTCAAACGGTTCTTAAGTGGTTACAGGCAGAACAAGCACATTTCTTATTCACGGTCTGCTTCATGGCTCTATATCTCACCATATGGGTAGCAGGTTCGATCTCGGTCCCAATTCTCCTTTTCTTTCGAGAATGAGTCCCAACGCTCCTCACCAATGCATATTTATGCTAGTCAATCTACGTACCACAGCATTGCCGAGATATTCACAACTACTACCAGGCAGCTTCTTGTCGGTCACAACTCACAAGTGATTGTCAATATATATTCACAAACACAAACACACACGCATGCATTACCTTCGCTCCTCAGCACACCTTCACTCTCTGAACTCTATCCGTGTCAGTTCAGACTATGCGCAAAGAAAAGACTTCCCTTTTTTAAGTCATGAAATTTCTGCAAACAACCTTTCGTCTAAGCACCGGGAATAGAAGGCAACGGGATAAATTTGTTGAACGGGGCAGGAAGCGGTCGTAAATTTGCACATGATTGGGGACGTATCACATAATTCAGCACAGTCGGTGAACCACCTCAGGTATTGTGTCCGCATGCCAGCTACTCCCTCCGTTTTAAACTATAAGATGTTTTAGATTTATGAAAAAAATGAATCTAGACTTTTTTTAGTGTTTAGATTCATCCGAAAGTTGAGTGAACCTACATACTAAAACAAGTCTAGATTCATTTTCTTCACAAAAGTAAAACATATTATATTTTAAAACGGAGGGAGTAGATAATTAGCTAGTTGATGTAACGTACTAATGACACACATCAAAATCATGTTCTGTAGTTATAGGATCACCGTGACCATGCTTATCAACTCCTCTCGATCGATCTGTGATCAATCAACTGGACTTGACGAGTCAAGGTCGTGAAAGGTTTACATTTGTACGGACTGGAGTCTGATTCAGTTAAGTTTGTTTTTAGATGCTAATATATACTCCCTCCGTTTTAAAATATAAGATGTCTAAACTTGTTTTAATGTGTAGATTACTAAAAGACGTCTAGATACATTTGCTTCACAAAACTAAAACATCTTATATTTTAAAATGGAGGAAGTATATGTTAAAGTCAGAACTTCTAGTCCCTAGACTCTTTGTTTGCGTAGAACACAATACAGGAGTCCTTATTCGGACGAAAAACAGCCGGATGTTGTACGAAATGTTCCCCTCTGTCACTGACTTAAGTTTGCCTAGATACGATATATCCTGATAAACACATGTCTAGATACATATCTAGACAAAGTTAAGTAAATTAATTTGGGCTAGAGAAAGTAGTGTGAGCAATGCGAATATTTACCAACACAAGGTACAAGCTAAGAGTGACAAGTACTCCCTAGTCCTTCTTCGTGCTCAACTTCTATTTATTTTGAAAAGTTTCGTGCTCAACTACCAGCAGTCATGAGCCATGAGCCATGTGAGCGAGAGCTGAAAAGCCTTGTAATCATTTTTTTCCTATCAGATCATGAAAATCTTGAAGCCGCGAGAGACCATGAGTGAACACGCACAATTCATGAATCAGTGCTCTTCCTATTTAAGTATTCCTTGTCTCTGGGAATTCAAGTCATACTCAGAAGGTGACGTGTGCATAGGTTCATTAACAAAGCAATGAAATAGTGTGCATAGGTTCATTAACAAGGATAAATGTCGTGATTTTTAACATAACACAGAAGAGTTCAACTTGCATCTCACAAAGCAATCATGGATGACTACCAACACAAATCAAACATCACACGTCACCTTGTGGTAAATTGTCGCCTTAAAATGCCGCATGCCATCGGAAAAAGGAGGCTACTCCATTACACTCCCCAGACAGATGTGTAGGTACTAAAAGGCAGATACTGCTTACCCTTGTTGGTATAGACCAAAGTTTACAAACATTCTCACACAAGACAAAACCGAACAAGGTGCAAAATGGAAGAGAAAACCCTAAATCTAAGGTATCAAGTGGGATTCCACCTAGATACCAACTCTAGTTCATTTTGAATTTTGTGCTACAAGATTCGTCCAAATATTGAAAAAAAGGAGTCCCCGCCTTTTTCTGGCTGTATTTAGTACTCCCTCCGACCCATATTAGTTGACTCAAGTTTATCTAAATTTGAATAAATCTATACACTATTTAGTATATAGGTTCATCCAAATTTTGACAAATCCAAGTCAACTAATATGGGTCAGAGGGAGTATATATTGTCCAAATTTTGACAAAACTACGATATATATTTTGAGAAGGAGGGAGTGGTAATGATAACTAAGTCCTGCAGCAAATGCATGAATGCTTCAGATGCACATAATTATAACACCTGATACAAACAAAAAAGCAGACTTTACGAAAGAGTGTAAAACGGATCTAGAAATACTAGGTTCTCCATTGGTAAGCACTTCACATGACTTGTTTCCAGTCACAGGAGCCTCAAAAGGTAGTTTTATTACAAGTTGCATAAAGAGGACATAGTTTAGAGGGGGAAACGGTACAATGAACTATGTTGAGCATATTAGAACATACGCAGAGCAGAATGCAAGACAACCGGAAAAGAAACTTTTTCTTGAGTTGGAACAATCTTAGCAATCAACACAAAAATTCCTGTTTGACACGAGAAAAATGTTCTAGAAAGGTCGAACGTAGGCTACTCAAGGGGAGAAGGATGGTAGCGTGTTTTTCTCATGCGCCGGGGTAAAGAAAAGAAATACGGACATGCCAGTGTACCGTAGTACACAAAAAAAGGTAGGGAAGATGCATTCCATTAATCTCTCATGGAGAAACAAAGTACAAATCCCTAATACAGTGCGCTCCGTGGCCTGCTTGCGTGGCCAGCCTGATTAGGGCGATTGCAATCTCATAGTTCCCGGGGCCTCGGAAGGCACCCGGTTAATTACTCCCGCGGGTTACGCCGCGAGACACCTCCAATTAAGCCGTGTGGTCGTCTTCGTCGTCTTCGCTTCGCGTTCTCCATGCATGATGTGGTGGTGGTGTGTGTGTGGGTGGCGGGAGAGCCCGTGTCCTCGTCGGTACACGCGCCGCGAGTAGCATGGCCTTTGCTCCTGTCATGCCCGCCCTCGCCGTCGTGCCTCGTCGGTCTTGATGGCGTCGATGTAGTTGGAGTTGGGGTAGCATGGGTCCGCTCAGCTGGGACTTCTCGACGACCAGCAGCCTCGTCGGGGTGCGCAAGGGGTATGCCTCACAGGAGTAGGTGTTGGTGGAGATCGGCGTCGGTGCAAAACCGACACGCGCCTACAAGTCGGTGCAGCCAACGTGGTCGACACCTCGTCTCGGTCCGACGCCGAGTTCACGGCTGTCGTCCTAGACAAGAGCGTCGTCTCACGGGCTCGTGGAGATGGCGCCGGCTTGCATACTAGCAGACCGTCATCACTCGTCTTCGGCACACCTCGCCGGAGTGAAGAAGGCACCAGGCTCGATGGGAGAAGAGATGGTGCCAGGCTGCGCGCCAGGCTGCCGTGCGCCCTCGGGCCGTCGTCTGTGGCGTTGGAGATAGCGCCGGGTTGTACGCCGGTAGCCGCATGCCCTCAGAGCCGTCGTCTTGTTGACGTTCATAGGAGGTGAAGAAAGGTTGGGCTGCATGCCGGCAGCCCCGCCGCCGTCTTGGGCAGCATGGTTCATCGAGATGGACGTGGCACCGAATGCACGCCGGCCGCCTTATCGCCGTCGTCTTCGGCACGCTTCTGGGGCGTGAGGAGGTACCGGGCTCCACGCCTCCATCGTCTTCGGCGCCGCCGTAGAGCATGGCTCGATGGGGAGGAGATGGCGCCGCTACGGCATGCCTACAGTCGCATGGTCGCCGACTTTGGCGCGCCACACCAGAGTGGAGATGGCGATGGCGCCGGGCTGCACGACGGCAGCCTCATGTCCTAGGGGCCATCGTCTTGGTGGCGACGGAGAGGGAGATGGCGCCGGGCTGCACGCCGGCAGCCGCGCGCCCCCGAGACCGTCCTCTTGGTGGCGACGGAGGTGGAGATGGCGCCGTGCTGCACGCCGGCAGCCGCGCGCCCCCGGGTCGTCGACTTGGTGGCGTTGGATATGGCGCCGGGCTACACGCCGGCAGTCGTACGCTCTCGGGTCGTCGTCTTGGTGGCGTTGAAGATGAACGTGGCGCCGGAGATGGAGATGGCGCCGTGTTGCACGCCGGCAGCCGCGCGCCCTCGAGTCGTCGACTTGGTGGCGTCGGAGATGGCGCCGGGCTACACGCCGGCAGCCGTACACTCTCGAGGCCGTCCTCTTGGTGGTGACGGAGATGGACCCGGCGCCGGGCTGCACGCCGGCAGCCGTGCGCCCCCGGGTCCGTCGTCTTTGAGGCTTGTGTAGCGAGCTGCACGCCGGCAGCCCTGGCATTGTCGACGTGGGCACCTTCTTGGACATGGAAAAGGTACGTACATGCATCCCGTTTATCTTCAACGTGTTTGCTGGGGTAGAGGGTGCGGCGAGCTGCGCGCCGGCAGTCTCGGCACCATCGACTTGCCCCTAGTTGCACGATTCCTCCACGTCTCATCATGCAAGATGCATGTGTGCGTGTATGCTGTAGAGAGAAAGAGAGAAAATCAACTATGATTCTTAACATCATGAAGCGCTTGTTTCATCTCCATGGCGCTTCCTTCTTGCTCCTGATCGGCCCGGTATTTGGGTTGTGGGTGTGATGGATGTATGTGTATGAAGGTTGGATGGATGGGTTTTGGTGTGTGCGAGCGCTTGAGTTCTTGGAGGCGTTCTCCTCTTCTTCTCCGGCTGCGCGTACGTCTCCAGGTACGAACTGTGCTTTCTCTGGTTACGAGAGCTGTGCGTCTCCAAGTCTGCCTCCGGCCCCCAGCTTCCCTCGGACGGGACTTATTTTATAGCCAGGATCCGCCGGATGGATCATGATGACGAGCGATTCTTTGGGGTTAGTTCCGTGTGAATGCTTATCTTATCGCACCCGCACGCGCTGGATCGACGGGATAGCTGCGTCTGGCCTTATCGCTTCAAATAGATTGGCATCAGCTAGCCCAAAGAAAACTTGTTACACACGATGATCCGATTGCCAACACATACATGCCCGAGGCCGGCCGGGCCATACGTACGCCGTATGATGTATCCCTGCAAAATAACTCTTGTATAATTAATTAAAGCGTAG
This sequence comes from Avena sativa, assembly GCA_916181665.1. NCBI lineage: Eukaryota > Viridiplantae > Streptophyta > Magnoliopsida > Poales > Poaceae > Avena > Avena sativa. The sequence continues at coordinate 297,958,039 of OV702296.1, forward strand.
CATTTGCTTTCTTTCACGACTTGCTTAGGCGCTGGTACAGGTGTTGGTGGTTTAGAACGAGACATGCATGCACTTTGATGGATACTAGCTCCATGCATATATACTCGGGCTGATTCATACAAATGACCAGCTCCATAGATAAGCATAGCTTAGACATAGCTTAATTCTGGCACAAATTAGCGTCGAACAATGGGGGGGGGGGGGGGGGGGGAGTTCAGGGAGAGGGTTTTTAGCGCGGGGGAGGGGGGGGGGCGTTTACCTCGTTGATGAAGGTGAGATGATTCATGCATAGGAACCACAGCAATGAGATCAGTAACAGGAACATCGGGAATTTGGGGAGGACCGAGAAAAATATTGTTGGAATTTGGGGAGGAATCTACGGGAATGCTCAAATCGGGAGTTTCGAGGCGGGGCTGGATAGAATTGGATCAACGAGGTGCATGCCTTCCACACTATCTGATTTAGGAGGCATCGCCTCCTCTTGCTGCCTGCTTCGCTGTTGGTGGATTGAACGAGACGAAGGGGGGAAAGAGGTAGGGGAAAGTTGGGAGAGAAGACAGGAAAGGGAAGAAGGGTTTTTGCTGCCACTGTAATGAGGGTGACTGACAGTGATGGCCCACAGTGCTTTACTGCCGTGTCGATTTCCCGGCAAAACTACCGGCGTCGCCGCATCGGTGTATCTATGGAGAAACCCAATACTAGTGAACTTCGAGGACTGGATGTTAGCTGTCTACTTTATATGTCCCGGCACTCGTCCACCCATATCAAAACTTGTGGTTTATTCTAAAAAAAAAGTACTATACCCTAGTATCACTCAGTTACCATAACATATCTTAAATCATGAGATCGTTAATGTATCTTCTTGTCAATTGTGCTAATCTATATATACGCAAACCTCTCCTTCACTCCTAACCTCACCATCACTCTCTTCACTCATTGCAGAGAGAAAGTCTATAATATTCTTGGTTATGAGATACAAGAATGATGGACTTGCTGAAGTCGTTGTCTTTGCTTATATGTTTCCTCAAGAAGTAATGCATAGCTTTGAGAATGGAGGGCATTAGGATAAAAAAAGTTAGGCTTACCGAAAGAATTGATCAGTTTACACATGATTGGGGCACTAGGATAGCAAACGAGTGCAATGATTAGAACCGTCCAAGTTCTAGCAAAAATTCTTGCACCGTCTCAAGATCCACGATAGCGCCGTCTGAGTAGGGTTTTATTTGCATGATGGATGAGTCAAGCGGAACTTTATTTCAATGTTACCAGAGATTGCTTTCCATGCAAGCTAAATTTACTATTGAGCTCAACTGTCTCAAGATCCACGATAGCACCGCCTGAGTAGGGTTTTATTTGCACAATGGATGAGTCACGGAACTTTATTTTAGTGTTACCAGAGATTGCTTTCCATGCAAGCTAAATTTACTATTGAGCTCAACTGTCTCAAGATCCACGATAGCACCGCCTGAGTAGGGTTTTATTTGCATGATGGATGAGTCACGCGAAACTTTATTTCAGTGTTACCAGAGATTGCTTTCCATGCAAGCTAAATTTACTATTGAGCTCAATAATTTGTTTCTACACAATATTTTTTATATCAATTGCATATTATAATTTTTTCGTGATCTACGTTAATTTCAACACAACGACTTATTTTATTTCAAAAGCAACAGAGACACCAAATTTTCTTAGTTCCTTTTGGTTTAAGCTCATCTAGAAATGATTGAGCTTATCTACACATAACAACAGTAGTGGAAAGAAACTGTTATCCAGCTATATTTCTGAGTTGTCCGCCGAAATGTTATGTGATATCCTTGTAGTATAATCTACACAGTCCCAAGTCCCAACAAGTTCCATCCACTTCAACAATGATTTTTATTACTTTTGGGATTCCATGTACTAATGTTGAGGAATATGAGTAGATAAGATAATAGATCAAGAATATGGTAGTTATAGAAAATGAATCTCTTTAGAGAAATATCTCGGGGTTTGGCCTGGTCTCTACGACATCCCAAGCACAACGGAGCTCTAGAGAAGCCCAATACCACTGGACTCAAGAAGATTTTCTTTTTGTGTGACTTCGGCACCCCGAGGAGTTGATTATTCTCCAAGTGTTCAATGTGTTCGCTCCCTGCTTTACATGTCATAGGCGTCATAGGCGATGGTAACAAATGCATATATATTTCGTGATCCCATCTACCCTCTTATACCACCATAACATCTCTTACTTGCAAACATCAATGCATATTCTTGCCAGTCACGCTCATCTATATATGTACAACATCACAAGGCCCCCATTCACTCCTATCGCACATTGCCGTCTTCATTACTCATTGCAAAAACAAAGCGTGTACAGTTCACACTCATAGTTTTGATGTGCAAGAATGAAAAAATTGTCAAAGTCGTTGCCTTTGCTTATCCGCTTCCTCAAGAAATAATGCATAGCTTTTAGAAATGGAGGGCATCAGGATAAGACATAATAGGATGCTTAAAAAATATCGTCAATTTATACATGATCCAGGTACCAAGGAGTCTCTTGAGTGCAATGCTTACCAACAATGGTCAAGCTTCAACCTGACATGCCCGGGCGGCTGCGCGGGCTTCGGACGCTAATATCCTCCGAGGCTTATCGGGAAGAGAGCTAGCCTAAATAAGGTTTTCTTGGGGCAGATCTTGGTCAAGGCAGCCATATCCAAACCTTGCTCATACTCAGCAATGGGGCTGGCTCCGCCACTGCTTACGGATGTCCCAAGTTGCATACAAAAGCTTGGCCGTGGCTCAGGATCCACAATAGCACCGTTTGTGTGGAAATTTGTTTCCAATGCTACCAGAACTTTCTTTCGATGCAAGTCAAATTTGCTTCTATCTCCAATGTATTTTGTATTTTTGGCATATATGCATCACATCTTATTAATTATTTTTTTGATCTAACAATTATTTCAATACAACAATTTATTTATTCTCCAACCGCAACAAAGACATCAGATTCTCTTAGTTCTTTTCGGCTTAACCTTGTCCATAGATGGTCTAAAATTCTCTTTACGCACATAAACAATGGTGAAAACGACTCTTGAAAAAATCTTGTCCTATTTTGTTCGGCTTTTGTCATTGTTTGAGTTGTCCAATGAATCGTCTATAATACCCATGTACTATAGTCTACACACTCCCAAACTTCAAAAAGTCTTCCATATACTTCAACAAGGAATGTCCATAACTGGCAAGAGAAGAGCTCAAGATTATGGTAGTTTGCAGGATATGAATCCCTTTTGGAGGAATATGTCTTGAGATGCCGACAGAGGTAGGCTTGTCAGTCAATGGTGATTTTAAGCATGATAATAAGGATCAGGTCTCACTTAGCAAATTCATTTATCCACCTCCCGTTTTATCTACTCCTACTTGGGAAATTTGCAGCTATCTCACGCTGGGAGAACAGAACACGTGGAGCCACCGCCTGGCTAGGCCAAGATCCACGTTGATGCAGCTATATCAAAAACTAGAAATGGTGAAGCAATATGAACGTCTTGCAAAGGCACCCAAACCAATGATGCTTGGTACTTCAGCTATAAGCATCGATGGCATAGCAAACACAGAAATGTTGGAAGCGATGGCATGCTCGGAAGCCTCACCTTTAGCAGTGGACCTCAACAATTCTTGAGCAAGGAAGCAGAGCATGCTCAGAAGCTCCACCTTTAGCATGTTAGAAATTCTATGTGAGATTAACAAATGTCATTATTGCCAATCCACCGTGTGTTTCATCGTACACGAAAGTTGGGTGACACACAAGGAGGCTCATAATTTTGTGAGATGCTTAGAACATGCCGGCACACATGTTTGGCTTGAAATTTCTCCCAACCAATTTTGTATCCCTCACATTCGATTATAAACCAGAGTTTTTGTAAGAAAAGACTCTGACACGACATGGGAGATCAGTACGCGGTTGCCTACTTATGCGCCTGTAGCTGGGGGTGGGTTCCGAGTGCGAAATAAGTAACAGATTGGTGCACACAGCCATAGGTAGGTGATTCGATTAACCACACAACTTGTGTTAAACAACGGGCATGGAATTCAAGCAACACATGGAGTGATTCAATAAACAGAATCGAGTGAGCATAATATACTCGACAGACCTAACATGACCAATACGAGAACACCAATGCATATACTGCACTACTTATATATTGGCCTTCCAAGCTCAAAAACATCAATGCAACTTCTCGTCTCGCGCTCATTTATATATTTATATACAAGCCTCCCTTTCACTTCTAACCTCACATTTACCCTCTTATTAACTCATCTAAAAAAGGTCCATACAGTTCACACTCATAGTTCTGAGATAGAAAAATGTTAGATTTACTAAAGTCGATGCCTTTGCTTGTATGCTTCATTGAGTACATTATATCTTTGGAAATGGAAGGCATCAGGATAAAAGATATCAGGAAGGCACTGATTTGTCGTCAATTTGTACATGATTGGTGCACCTGCCAGCCAATTGGGTGTGATGCTTAGGAACATCCAAGTTCAAGCAAAAGAACTTGGCGACAGTTACGGATCCACACAAGTACTAGCATTTTTTTCTTATCGGATTAATCCTCCGAAAATTTGTTTCTGGCAGCACTACCAAAACTTGCTCCTAGTGCGAGTCAAATTTTCTTCGATTTGTCCAATATTAAAATTTATCTTGCTTGTTTCTGTCATAGTAAACTTAAAGGATTTTTACCTCTTGCATCCTATAATATTTCTTCGATCTAACCATTTTCAGTAAAACAACTTCTTTACTTTCCAAAGCAACAAACATGAAAGGGATCCTCTTTCTTCTTTCTGGCTTAAGCTTCTATAGAAACGAGACATAAGTTCCTCTATCCATGCACAAAAACAGCGATGGAAAGAATCTCTCGAGAAATTGTTTCCCAGTTTGAGCTGTATGATGAAAAGTCTGTAATACCCCTATACTGAAATTTGGACAATTGGTCTAAGACAATCACCATGCATGCAGTCTAAACACTCCAAACCTCAAAGAGTCTTACAGTAAGAGAAGCTAAGAGGATAGGTCAAGATTACGATAAATGTATAAACTAGAAAGTAAATCTTCTCGGAGAAATATCCCAAGATGCCAATAGACTAGGCTCGTTAGTCAGTGGAACTTTTAAATATCTTAACGATCAAGCTCCAACCCGGAGAAAAACAACGATCGTCACTGTGAAAGAACAAGGTCCGGACGCCCTGTCAAAGCTTGGGGTCTTTCCATGGCGGTTACCGCATACATTTCTCCATAGTTCTTCGTGAACTAGTGTCTGTTGTATCTGTTAGGAATAGACAACTTGTATTCCTCTGGGGGCTAAAGGCCACAATATATAGTACATGTACAGGTGGAAATATACAGGAAGACCCCCTAACAAGTAGGGACATACAATATACAAATACATCTAACACCCCCCCTCAAACTCATGGTGGCTCCACAACACTGAGTTTGGAGAGAAAGAATGTATGCTGCGCAATGGTCTGTGCCTTCATAAAAAAATCCACCAACTGTAACTCTGAAGGCACATACTGAAGCGCAACAACCTGAGCCTGCACCTGAGCACGTGTATAGAAAGCATTAACACCAATATGCTTGGTAAGCTCATGCTTGACCGGATCACGTGGAACACTAATAGCACATGTATTGTCAGACAAAACCAGAGTGGGTGTGGTAATAGAGACCGCAAAATCCGCAAGTAACCACCGTAACCAGGTCACCTCAGCAGTCAAGAAGGCCATAGCACGCAACTCAGCCTCAACACTCGAATGGGAAACCGCTGTCTGTTTCTTTTTCTTCCAAGCAATAAGCGAACCACCAAGAAACACACAGTAAGCAGAAAGTGAACAACGATCCGAAGGATCACTCGCCCACGTAGCGTCCGAATAACACTGGAGCTGCAGGGAGATGGAACAAGGAAAGAAAAGGCGACGAGTGATCATACCACGGAGATAACGAAGAACACGGAGAAGATGACTATAGTGAACAGTGGTAGGAGCAGAAACAAACTGACTCGGAATATGAACAGGATAAGAGATGTCAGGACGAGTGACAGCAAGATAAACAAGACTCCCAACAAGATGACGATAACACGTCAGATCAGGAAGAGGATCACCATCAGTAGGGTGAAGCTTAACATTAAGCTCCATAGGGGTCTCAACAGTGCGCTCATCCCCAAGAGCAGCACAAGCAAGAAGATCCTGAATATACTTTTTCTGGGAGATGTAAAAGCCATCAGAAGTGGGGGAAACCTCAATCCCAAGAAAGTATCAAAGAGGACCAAGATCAGTCATAAGAAACTGATCACGAAGACGAGCCTTAACAAAGGCAATATACTCAGAATCATCACCAGTAATGATCATATCATCAACATAGAGAAGAAGAAGAGTGCGTCCACAAGGAGAAGTGTGAACAAACAGCGCTGGATTATGAGCACTAGGGGAGAAACCAGCAGCAGTCACTACAGAAGCAAAGCGCTCAAACCAAGCACGAGGGGGCCTGTTTGAGGCCATAAAGAGAACGTCGAAGACGACAAACCATCCCCGCGGGAACAGAATACCCAGGAGGAGGATGCATATAAACCTCCTCACTCAACTCACCATTGAAAAAGGCATTCTGAACATCAAGTTGGGACACAAACCAGTGATGAACAGAAGCAACATCAAGAAGAGTACGCACAGTGGTCATATGAGCCATAGGAGCAAAGGTCTCATCATAGTCACGACCATGCTCCTGCTGAAAACCACGAGCCACAAGACGCGCTTTATAGCGCTCAAGAGATCCATCATAGCGGGTCTTAATCTTATAGACCCACTTACACGTGATAGGACGAACACCGGGAGGGGGAGAAACAAGATCCCAGGTGCCAGTGCGCTCAAGCGCAGCAATCTCCTCAGCCATGGCCAGCTGCCATTCAGGATGATGCTCAGCATCCCGATGAGAAGTCGGCTCGGAGGCAACAGAAAGACCATACTAACTAGGAGACTAACGGTTGGGGGCATGACGCTGACGAACAGGACGAGTAGAGGGAAGCTCATCAGAGGAAAACGGCTCAGGAGACGACGATGAAGAAGAGGGAATAGCAGAGGAAGACTCCGGATAACGAGGAGAACTAGGAGAACTAGACGGAGCAAAGGAGGATGGTGTCGAAGAAGAGACAATAGGGGGTGGGGATCCTGAAGAAGACACAATAGGAGTAAAAGGAGGTGTGTCAGGAAATAGAAGAAAAGAGATATCTTCCACCGGGTAGGTACCAGCGGTGGGGCAAGGATAGAAAGGACGCGTCTCATCAAAAGTAACATCACGAGAGATACACATCCGACGACCAACGGTGTCCCAACATCGATAGCCCTTATGCTCATCACTGTATCCAAGGAAGACACACTCAACGGACTGAGCGGTCAGTTTGGTGCGTTCGTGAGGAGCAAGGAGAACATAGCAAACACAACCAAGCAAGTGAAGCATGGAGTAGTCTGGAGACTGTCCAGATAGACGCTCAAGAGGAATACCACCATGCAAAGCGACAGAGGGCTAAATATTGATGAGGTAAGTCGATGTAGCGACAGCCTCAGCCCAGAAATGTGGAGGAAGGGAAGAAGCAATCATTATGACACGAGTGGTCTCAAGAAGATGGCGATGCTTACGCTCAGCAACGCCATTCTGGGCATGTGCGCCAGGACAGGAGAACTGAGCAAGGGTGCCCTGCTTAGCAAGAACACCTCACAACATCTAGGAGATATTGTGTCAAAAAAACATCTAGGAGATATACTCACCAGCAGAATCAACACGAAACACACGAACGGGTGTAGAATATTGAGTACGGACCATGTCCGCAAAACGCTGATATATGGAGAGCACTTCACTACGAGAGCGCATAAAATACAACCAAGTGTACCGAGAAAAATCATCGATGAATAAAATATAGTAGCGATGGCCCCCTTTCGAAGCGAAAGGTGTAGGGGTTCGTAGCATGGAAAACAAAAAAATTCTACCGCATGCACATAAACAAGCCAAGATCTATCTACTAGATTGTAGCAACGAGTCGATAGAAGAACTCACCCTCGAAGATTCCAAAGCGGTTAACGAGAGCAGATTCTCGTGGGTGATGTAGTCGTACACTTGCCGATCTCAAGATCGCTTAGACGATCCTTCCGGCGCTGTGTTCCGGCAGCGCTTCCGCAGTCGGTCACACGTTCGGTACTCGATGAAGACCTTCCTCTCCCTTGTTCCAGCAAGCAGCGGAGGTTGTAGCACTCTCCTCGTGATTTCGGCAACACGACGACGTGGTGTCGGAAGTAGAGGGGAGATCCTGCAGGGCTTCGCCTAAGACGGAGCGAGTATGGTGGAGTAAGAGAGGGCCTTGGCGATCTACGAAATAGAAGCACCAAGGGGAGGTGGTGTGGCCGGCGGCTAGGGCTTGGAGAAGCCCTAACTCGGCGACTTGGAGGAGGCCCTAGGCGGCGACAACACTTGGAGGTGGTGACACCTGGGGCTAGGGTTTTAGGTGTGAGGGGTAGGGGGCGCCCTACCCCTCCTTATATAGGTGGGAAGAGGCGGTTTGGGGAGGAGGGAGTCCTCCCCTAACTCCTCTTCATGGCCGGCGGGTGGAGGGAGTTGGAATCCTACCCTAGGTAGGTTTCCTACTCTCCCTCCACCAAGCAAACTTAAGTTTTGACTTTTTAAATTGGCGTTTGACTTTCAAACTTGGATTTGATTTCTCTGTTCATATTGCCTAGCCAAGTGACTTAGTACATGATGCAACCATTCCACATTGTCATGACACATCCATGTACCCTTCCCCTCCGGAGTGCCAGACCTTCCAGACCCTTCTAGAACATTCCTGGTGAAAACACCGGAATCATTTCTGAACTCCGAAACAGGACTTTCCTTATATGAATCTTATTCTCCGGACCACTCCGTATCTCCTCGTGATATCCCGGATCCCATCCGAGACTCCGAACAACATTCGGTCTCTTACTCATCATTCCATAACTACACAACAACATCGAATCCTTAAGTGTGTCTCCCTACGGTTCGTGAATTATGCGGACATGACCGAGACACTTCTCCGATCAATAACCAATAGAGGAATCTGGAAATTCATATGGCTCCCACATATTTCTACGATTACTTTGCGATCGAATGAACCACTTACATACGATACCAATTTCCCTTTGTCTCACGATAGTTTACTTATCCGAGGTTTTGATCGTCGGTATCTCTGCATACCTAGTTTAACCTCGTTACTGATAAGTACTCTTTTCTCGTTCCTGTGATATGTGATCCCTTGTGAGACAGTCACATGCTTGCAAGATAATTGGATGACATTCCACCGAGAGGGCCCAGAGTATATCTATCCGTCATATGGATGGACAAATCCCACTCTTGATCCATGTGCCTCAACCCATACTTTCCGAACACTCAATGCCACCTTTATAGCCACCCAGTTACGGTGTGGTGTTTGATGTCATCAAAGCATCCTTCCGGTGATGGTGATTAGCATGATCTCATGGTCGAAAGAATTAGGTTACTATGTATCAGAAAGCTTATAGCAAACGAACTATTAAAATGACTTGATCTTTATGCTACGCTTATCTATAGGAGTATGTCCATCATACCATTCTCCTAATGATATGATCTTGTTGTTAACAACATCTCAATGATCATGATCGGGAAACCACGATCATCTATTAACCAACAAGCTAGTATTACAAAGAGGCTTTACTAGGGACTCTAATTTAGTTTACAAATCACACAAGTATTAATGTTTCCAGTTAATACTATTATAGCATGAATGTAAACATTTATCATAAACACAAAGATATAATAATAACCACTTTTATTATTGCCTCTAGGGAATATCTCCAACAAAAGGAGCCGGACCCCAAACATCGGAATGAACAAAATCAAAAGGTCGTTGAGATACAGACGCGCTAGTAGGATAGGGAAGCTGAATATGTTTGCCCAACCTACAGCCCTGACAATGTAAAGACCCATCTCCTGAGACAGACCCCAGAAGACCACGATGAACTAATGACGACAGGCGAGAGTCACAAAGGTGACCAAGACGATGATGCCACTGCTGAAAGGAGCTGGTAGCAGAGGCGACAACCGAATGAAGTGGCAGCGGAAGGAACACAAAGCTAGTCTAACTCCCAAAGTCCTGAAGAGTCACGGCTGCGAGGGCCAGCTCCAACCAGGGCCTGTGTGGGACGGTCCTGGACAACACAAGAATCAGCATCAAGAATGATGCGACAACCAGAGTGGGTAAGCTGGCTAGCAGAGAACAGATTCATCTTAAGACGAGGAACATGAGAAATATCAGGAACAAAAAAAAATAAGTAGAAAGGGTGCCCCGACTAGAAACATGAAGAGAGGTACCATCAGCCGTGAAAACACGGACAAGAGAAGGGAGAGAACGAAGAGCAGACAGAAAGGAAGACTCAGAGGTCATATGAAAGGAAGCTCCAGAATCCAGATACCACGGGGACGTACCTGACTGTGTAGAAGGTGGTGGTCGCGCAGTGCCTGAAGAATCAGTCACAGAACCAGCAGTGCCTATCGAAGAAGAGCCTGTAGCAGCAAAAGACCGCGAAGACTCCTGATAATGTCCTGATCGGAGAGAGCAACTGCTGAAGATCCGGAAGGAGCCGACTGCCCACGAGCCTGGTGCTGCTGACATAAACTGGGATCGCGTGTATAACAGGTGGCCCAAGTGTGGCCATCCTTGTTACAGTAAGAGTAGTGACGAAGAGAACCACGGCGACCCTGACCACGAGCCTGCTGGTGCTGACTCTGACCCTGAGACTGCTGGTGCTGACTCTGACCCTGAACTGGAGGAGTGGGTAGTACCGGCGGCGGCATAGAGGACCACGCCTGAGTCAAGGGAGAAGACGACATAGGAGGACCACGAGTAGCAAGCACAGACGGAACCGCAAGAAGACCAGCACCACGGAGACTGGTCTCCTCAGCCCGAAGCTCAGACAACACCTCAGAGAGCGGAACACGACCACGAGCATTCAGCTGAGCACGGCGGGGCTCGAACTCCTGGCGGAGCCGAGACAGAAACTCATAGATGCGGTGAAACTCCAAATCCGAGCGCACAATCTGGTAGCCCGAGCATGTGCCACAAACAGCAGTACAGAGAGAATCAAGCTGACGTCAGATAGCAGCACTCTGAGTATAGAACTCATCAATAGTGGAATCACCCTGCTGAAGAGCATGCTCCTAGCGAACCACAGACAGGTAAAGAGCATCCCCAGATGGCTGATAGCGCTGACGAAGATGTGTCCACTGAGCGGCAACAGTAGGAAGACTCATGAACTCAGCAGCATACTGGGGCAGAACACTGGAGGTGAGAACATCAGCAGCACGAGCATCCTCATCGACCCACTGAGTGTAGGAGTCAGAGCGTGGCGATAGGTCTCGAGATTAGTAGAGTACTGTTTGAACTTCAGCTCATAAGCAGCAACAACACTATCATCGGCACTCTGAGCAGCATCCTTGGCCTTCTGAGAAGCATCAGCACCGAGAACAATCGGCGTCGGCGGAAGAGGAGCCACAGGAGCAGGGGGCACGGCGGACAGGAGACCTCGCCGGAGAGTACACCCCAAAGACACAGACCGCGCATAAAGGCAGCAAAATCAGGATAATTCGCGCCATCGAAAATCACCGGGCAGCGAGGAATCGCAACATAGCCCGATGCAGAAGACATCTCTCTCCCAATTTTTTTTGGTCAACGCTCGAAGCCGCGGTCGATCTGGACACAGGCAGAGACAGACGAGGCCCGATGCAGATCAGCGGCAGGAGACAGGGCGGGCTGCCGGCGGCAGTGCCGAAGACGGGACGGGCGGGGCGGCCGACAGCGACTGTTGGTGGTGGAGACGAGGCGATGCAGAGGCAGTGACGGGGCTTGGGGCGGCGGGAACAGGGTGGCCGACGGCGGGGACGGGGCGACCGACGGCGGGGACGGGGCGACCGGTGGTGGAGACGATGCAGAACCTATCAGACGCAGATCTGGGCGAAAACGGGGCAGATCGGACCGATCTGAGCGAAATCGGGGCAAATCTGGACCGAAAAAGAAACCGGGCGACGTCCGGCGGCGGCGACGACGGCAACGCCGACGGCGACAGGGACGGTGGTGGCTGCGGCGATGAAGTTGCAAGGAGAGGACGAGACTAACCTTGCTCTGATACCATGTTAGGAATAGACAACTTGTATTCCTGTAGGGGCCAAAGGCCACAATATACAGTATATGTACCGGTGGAAATATGCAGGAAGACCCCTAATAAGTGAAGACATATAATATACAAATATACATCTAAGAGTATCCGCCAGGCAAAGAAGGCTCATAAAGTCACTCTCTTTTGGGTTGCAATATGGCTAAATGCACTTATGCAGTGATCGACCATGTGCTGGTCCAACATATTACAACGAATAACAGTGGCGACGCCAAAGCTTGGCCTTTTCTTCTTCAAGACTTCATGGATACCCTTCCCCATGAAGATTTCGTCAAGGTTTATAGACCATTTTGGACAGGTCACGGGACGGCGATCCAGGGAGACATTTATCAGTCATGTCTCGACCTTCGGTTTCTCCCACGTGACTACGTGAGTGATTTGCTGCTATCTCGCGCTAGGAGAACCAGCAACCTGCACAGAACCACAAAGGCACGGGCACAATGGCTTTCGCCGCCACTTGGCTGGGCCAAGATCCACGTCAATGCAACTAACTATATGGAAAACTAGAATGGGTGGAGCAATGCGAGTGGTCTGCAAGGACGTCCTGGGTGCGTTCTGCTTCAGTTATAAGCATCAACAATATGCAATCCCTCCTGTTCACTGGCTTCCTGGTCCTTAATCGAAAATCTGCTTGTTTGGAGATAGTACCAACAGTTACTACTCACAAGATAGTGGACATCAGTCCATACCAGTCCGTTGTACTAAACATATCAGAATATCACATGAAGAGGGAAACTGAGAGCCAAGGACTAGTCCCCGCAAAATTCACTGCAATTACCTAGTAGGTTTAATGGAAAAAACAAATACTTCCTTTTAAAGTACAGTTTCAGGAGACTGCGGTATAAGTAAAATATCTGAATATGCATAGAAGACTAGATGCATCACTTCATATTGTCAATTAGCCTACAAAGAATTCTTCACCTATCAAACATTGATAGATTCCACTTGTCACTCGGAGGAAAACACTACTCCCACTACAGGAACGGCATGCTACTCCCACTACAGGAACGGCACGCTACGCCGAGGGCAAAAAAGCCGTCGGCGTAGGCCAAAATGCCCTTGGCGTACGCTACTCCGACGGCTGCACTCGGCGTAGCCTCCTCGGCAAAGGTCTCCCTCGACGGAGGCAATTTTGCCCATCGGAGTAGCTCTAGCCGTCGGTGTAGCATACGCCGACAACTAGAGCTACACAAAAATTTGAATTATTTTTTAAATTTTTTTACAACCTGCCGTTATTATGCCGATGGGCTATGCTGAGGATAAGGCCATCGGCGTAGCATACGGCTAGAGCTACATCGACGGGCAAAATTGCCTCCGCCGAGGGAGACCTTTGCCGAGGAGGCTACGCCGAGGGCAGTCGTCGGAGTAGCGTACTCCGAGGGCATTTTGGCCTACGCCGACAGCTTTTTGCCCTCGGCGTAGCGTGCCGTTCCTGTAGTGGGAGTAGTGTTTTTCTGTGAGTGACAAGTGGAATCTATCAATGTTTGATAGGTGAAGAATCATTAATCTGTCACCTGGAACATTTTTAACACTAATTACATTTAATCTTTGATCAAATTGCAGTTTTTAACAAACTTCCCACTCGGTCACTCATCCTAGCACTACTCCAGCTGCAGCACGCTTAACTTCTTAGTTTCTTCCGAATCAGTTTCCGCAAAGCAATTTGTACCTAGTTGTCAATGCTATGATATCAATCCTATTAACCCTTATATCCTTATGTCACATGTTTTTATTTTTTGAAACTACAAACACTTACTTAAGTAAACAATAATGAATAAGTAAAAATATTACTGATTCAAATAAAAATACTATTGAATTCAAATAAAAATATAATAATTTTACTTTTTTTTGTATTTTTCTATCTAATATGGAATAATTAATATCTTTAAATCCGTAAATCAGAATTTGATAAATAATATGTCTAAATTGATTAGAAAAATAAAAGGAATATAAATATGATATCCATATCAACTAATCACAAACTCCCCGTTTTTGAATTAGCTATTTGTTGGTTGCTTCAGAAAATCCTTTTTTTGCGTTCGGAAAATGAAAAATGGCTTTTTGGTGCGACGAAAAGCTAAACTTGCAATGAATCTTTGATAAAATAGCATATTGTGAACCTAAAAATAATTTTTGTAAAAATATATGAGCATCGGATCATGTACCTGTAGTTCATATCTGACCCACTTCCTACGATTCAGCAGAAATTTATCTTTTTCACCAGGGGTGGACGGAAAGGTTTCGGATCCCCCTGTTGGGACATTGTCCATTTAAGGTGGTATCGTATTTTTGTAAAATATGGTGGTAGCATTTTGAATTAGCCATTTGGTGGTTGCTTCACAAAACCGTCCATTTTTTGTGCTCGGAAAATGAAAAATGGCTTTTTGGTGCGACAAAAAGGAAAACTTCCTCCTGCAACATTGTTCGCCATCCCATGATGCACATGTATGCACAATATGGGCAGATTATTACAAAATATGCCTTGATTCTAGCCATAACATTGGTCATTTGACCCGAAAGCTAAGAAATCTCGAATGAGATAGGTCATTTTGTGAAGGTTTTTTAGACATAATCAATATACCAGGTTTGATATTTTTCCTTGTAACTATGTCACATAATATGACACCACGTGAAGGTTTCACATTGTTTCGATCGTTTTTAAATTTTTTATGCCCGTTTTAAACTATCGTCAAACTTTGTCGAACGACGGGCATGAAGATTCTTAGCTCGGGGCCGAGCCTCGCTAAACTTGCATTGGATCTTTGATAAAATAGCATATTGTGAACCTAAAAATGATTTTTGTAAAAAAATATGAGCATCGGATCATGTACCTGTAGTTCATATCTGACCCACTTCCTACATGACACCACTAGAAGAATAGCACCACAACTTAAATACTAAACCATTGAATAATAACTCAACACAAATCCACTACTAACAACATGACTTCTCCTATGTCCTCAAGAATTAGACGAACTACTTATAAGACATCATATGGATCAAGATCAAATATGATATGGTGATGGATAACAATCTAAACATAAACAATAATCCAATGGTTCCACTCACAAGCATCAACTACAATAGTAATCAACACCAGGAAAGTTTCCCCTAAGAACTAATGCAAGATCCAACACAATTGTTACAACGGGATGGAGTGGTAATGATGGTGCTAGTGGAGATGATGGTATGGATGATGATGATCCCGATGAAGTTTAGCTTGATGACGATGTTGATGGCGACGATCTCCCCTCTCCGGGAAGGAATTTCCCCGGTAGAAATATGTCTACCGGAGAGCTCTTTCTCTCTCTGTTTTCCGCCCCGCAGAGGCGGCGGAAATCTTTCTGTGATCGCCCCCTTGGTATTAGGGTTCCGAGAGTAAGATATAGACGAGAGGGACGAGTCGGAGGCCGGACAGGTGGGCCACACCTTCCCTAGGCGCGGGGCAGGGGGACCCGCGCCTGGGGAGGGGGGGGGGTGTGGGCCTCCTGTGGCCCAGCTACGCCTCCCCTTCAGGCTTCCTTCGTCTTCTGGGAAAATATAATTTTCTAATATTTTTCTGGTATTTTTCTGATCTTCGCGAAATTGCATCAAAATACCTCTTTTTCCATCAGAATCCTAACTCCGGCAGTTCATCCTCCAAGAATCATCCAACATGCAAAAACAAAGGAAAAGACATGAGTAACACCTTATAATAAGAAATATATCAATGAATAGAGGCAAATTATGACATAGAATGGTGATGCAAATTGGACGTATCAAGGCCTCGTCCGCGAGGTGGTGAGGGGGGCCTCTTCCCTGCCCATGGCGACATGGGTAGCGGGCTGGGGGGATAGGGTTGGTGGGGAGCCTGGGTTTGATGGGATGGAGTGCGCGGTGCCTTGGAAGTTGGAACAGAGCTTGATCGGATTCGGGAATGATGCGCGCGTGGTTAGGTCAAGGCCGCAAGGTCAAGCGGGATATATATGAACAAACGTTTGAACAAGGTAATTCCTAAATGACATCGTTTATTAGTTCATACTGGATTATAAATCGTTTGTGGATTATTCCAAGTTTATTCAGATGCAAATTTTTATATTGGTTAGAGCAGTAGGCCATGCGTCATGTCGTGTGACTGGAGACGCGAGGGCCTCACAAACATTTTTTTGTGTTTGGTTCATGGAAAGCAAAAGGGTTTGTTTGAAATTGTTACATATCTTATTATATCTATCTTGAAAATGATGTCGCGGATACATGTATAATTTAGGCAAATCAAATTATATTTTCTTATCAGATCAGGTCGGTATCTTTTCTAATCAACTGCCTCCTACTCTCCTGACCTAGCCATATCATCTCTGCCTCCTCCATAGATCGGTTCCCTCTCCACCGGCCGGTCTCGCTGGCGTCGGGAGGGATGGGAGCCCGATCTATGGGTGGAGTTTTCAATAAAACTAATGTTTTTAAATAATAGATTAGTGTTTTGGTTGTCATCTTCTTGAGCTCTGTTATAATGGAGATGTCACCGTCTACAATAAGTGATCTCCGACCTTTCTTCGTTCGACGATGAGATCTCTTTTCTGGCGTCAATGGTGGTGTTGAAAGATTAAAATTTTATAAGTACAGTCTTTTAGATCTTTATTCTCCGGATATATTTTGGACTTCTTCTCATGGTTGTCACGAGGAGAATTATCCTCGCAATATTTGTTCCGACTGCTACGTTCTCGACAAAGGTGATTTGTATTCTCGATTCGCCAGCGATGTCGATCAAGCTGTTCGGTTAATTTTTCCTAGAGTACTTGTGTTAGATCTGTTGGCGATGTTGATTGATTACCCTAATAGTTGCGCGCGTGCACGAGCCTTGGCACTGTGGCTCAAAAAATTATGGGAAAACCTTCATTGATATTTACAGGTTATGGTTTGATATTTATCGTGTTTGACTGCTTTCAGAAAGGTGCAAAATTATGTCTTGATAGAAGAAAGAGATTGAAGACCTCAAAGATTTACTAGGTTTTTAGACTTTATTTGTAATCCATGGAGTCAGATTATGTACCTCTATCATGTACTATTTGCTACTATGAATATAACATGGTATTGATTGTCAAAATTTTTTTTTGCTTCACTCCTGATATCCCTTGTTACTAAAGGTCTTGCTAGTTTTTTACTATGATGAATTTACCGAACAAAGACTGACTAAATTTTGGAGATTTATTGTTGAATTATGTAAAATATTTTATATTTGGTCCAATTTTGTTTGAAAATCCAAATCTTGGTCCAATTTCAGCCAAATTTAGTTCCAAAGTTTAAATTTTGGTTCTTCCAATTCATCCGAGATTTGACCGAAATTCACCGAAATAGCCGAATTTCAGCCATTTTGCTTGGCCCTGGCAAAAAAATCAAAACTGTCGTTGGCTTGTTGGTCATGCACTGAATGGTGACGAGATTTGTGGAAACTGGAGAAGATAGTTTTTGTAATCTTCGATGGCTCTAATAAAATCTCCAACACAATGAATCTAGTGACAAGCTAGCCCAATACCACATGACTGAGAGGATATTATATGTACTGTCTGCTTTACATGTCCGGGCAACCATACTACAGTAGCACCGTAATATCTCTTAGCTCAAGTCATGAATGCACCTTCATTCTTGCACGTCTTGCCATCTATATGTACTCACGAGCCTCCTCTTCACTCATCACCTCACCTTCACCCTCTTGACTCATCAAAGTTGTGAGGTACATGTATAATAGGTATGGAGTGTCGTATGAAAAAAAAAACATGTATGATAGATTTACTAGTGTCGTTGATTTTACTCATATGCTCCTTAAAGTATAGCTATGGGAATGGAGGGTATCAGGATAGAAGAGATTAGCAAGGCAAGGGAATCTAACCAATTAATACATTATTGGAGGAGAATCTCCGGAGACCGCTGTAGGTCTTAGGAACGTCCAACATCAAGCAAAAGAACTTCGGTTCGACTTGGGATCTACAACAACACCGTTTCATTGCTGATTTTTTGGCCGACTGGGATGCCTTGTTTTCATTAGTACCCAAAACTTGCTTCTCATGCAAGTCAAATTTAATTCGATCTGTAAAATATAACTATGTCTCACTTTCTTACACACTAAGAAATGTGCTTGTCAATTAGGTAATATTCTTCCATTGCCGTTTCTATCTGGTGATGTTACTCCTGCCCATGATAAAGCTTGGTTATCAAAATATGAGTAACATAAATTTTACATAACAAAAGAATATTTCACATGGAAATATGATTTAGCTAGTCAAAACAAGTTACCTTTACTATCAAGGCAAGGAACATGTGTTGTTGCTTCTGTAGCTGGCGTTGCCTGTTCTTCTCTAGAATAGCATCCCTCCTCTTTCTTGCTTCCTTCTTAATTTTTTGAGAATCATCTTCTTGCTTTGCTAAGTGTTCGAAGTTATCTTGATCTTCCCCCCTGACATCATCACAAAACAACTTTTAATTAAATACAAATGAAATAAGGCCATAGAAGAAGAGAATATGAGCATATGATAAACCTTACCTGTTGAGAGTCATTCCCGTTGCTTAGTTGCTTGAGGGGGGAGTGCATAGTTTTGGGAGGAGTCATTTTGGGAGTGGAAGGCATTGGGATAAATGTTGAGAGCCTGTTCTGGTCAATTTGTACATGACAAAAGACACTTAGAAATGTTGTAGTTAAAGCAGAAAAAGGTGTTATCCGTTTATGTGCCAGCTAGCGGATTAAACTATGGAGCCGAAACACGCAATGAGTTCTGCCATGGAGATAATTAATGCCTAAACATGAAGGGATCGGCAAAGTCTGACTAGCATGACTAAACTCCGTGGCACACCAAAAAAAAAATAACATCAGTGGTACACAAATTTGTCTATTAGGTGAAAGTAGTACTCTCTCCGATCCATATTAGTTGAATTAGATTTGTCTAAATACGAATATGTATCTAGACAAGTTTTAGTGCTAGATACATTCATATATAAACAATTTTGAGTCAACTAATATGGATCGGAGGGAGTACAACAAGTTGAAATGTGTGGTCCGGTGGTACATGAACTTGTCATGAGGGTGCAAACATGTACAAAATCGTCTTGCGGTTGACACCTGTCATTGCTCTTGCAAAAAATCCTCCAAGTTCAATAGAAATCCGGATTAATCCTTTTCCACCTGCTCGATGGGATCCTCCTCCGCCGGCTTGAGGTAGCTCGCCGCGTGACCGGCCTGATCTGGCTCCGCGTCATGATCCATTGGTGCAGCCACCTCCTATTCCCGTCACCACTTGCCACACATACTCATGGCACTTTTCTTCATTGACATCCCCTCTGGCTCGAGTTTCGGCATTGGCTTCTTGCAAGGATTCCTGAAAGTCCCGCCCAGCAGCCCCTTGTTGAGCCCATTTGCCTTTGGCACCTTCAGCGGCATGGCGGCGACAATCTGGCTTAGTCAACGGGAGCGCTCGGCGGCGGCGCTGTGGGAGATGGCATGCCAGCCCTTTTCTCAAAAAAAAAAAAATGTATGTGGACACCCCGACATCCGTAGGGCAATGGTGCAGAAGAACGTTCTCGTCATCACATTTGAACACACAACAATATGTGTACCGTGCTCTGTGTGTCGGGCGCACAACAGGCTCGGCGGCATTTCCATCCACGCGACAGTACCGGAATTTGGCTCAATTCTGGCCACGACCACAAGAGCTGATCTACGTCCTCCACCAAACACAAACCTCGTCCATGTTGGCACTCGCTGGACTACTCGCCCACCTGCACTTCGTCCATGTTGACACTAGCTAGTTCTATGTATGTAGCCTGACGTAATCTGTTCATCAGTGTAGCCTCCATGGATCGTGTGAGCGGAGCTGCAAATTAATGCGTTGCAAACATTTTTTAATATTTTTTCACACTAGTAGAAAAAGAGTCATTCGTCCATCCCAGTTCAAGGCGTTAATCCCGGTTATAGTTGGACCCGGTACTAATGTGAGCATTAGTCCCGGTTCCAACGGTTAGAACGCCAGCAATCTTTAGTCCCGGGTCAAATGGGACCTTTAGTCCCGGTTCGTATCACCTAGCGGGACTAAAATGGGTGCCCCGGTGCCAATCCCTTTAGTCTCGGTTCAAACTGTAGTTATATTAAGTGATTTAGTTGTTACAAAAATTAACAAATATAAATTTCGACATAATTTACAAAAAATGTTATAAAAATTCAAATGGCCATAGCTTTTGTATACCATGTAAAAAAAGTACAACCTATCAAAACGTGCAGAAAAAATTAGCTCTTTGATTTCAACATACTTAGGCCGTTTTGGATTCTTAAAATTCGAAAAGAAAAAAAAATATTTCAGAAATTAAATTATTTTAGTATTTTTTATGTCATATTTGAATTCCTCGCATTTTTCTGATAATAATCGATATATTATTTGTTAAATTTTGATTTACAGATTTGAAGATATTGTTTATGTCATATTAAATGAATAAATGGCAAAAATGAATAAAATATTAATTTAATTAGTTTTTACTTTTATTAGAATAAATTGTTATTATTAATTATTTATTGTTGTTTACTAAAAATAGTTGTTCATAATTTCAAAAAATAAAAACGTGTCACATATCGATATGAGTTAATAGGATTGATATACTAGTCTTGACAACAAAATATAAGGGTCCTTCACGCGGGTGGGAGAGATGGAATAAAGAAGTTAAGCGTGCTGGACGTGGAGTAGTGCTAGGATGGGTGACCGAACGAGAAGTTTGACCGTAAGTACGATTTAAACTAAGATTTAAACTAAGATTAAGTATAATTAATGTTAAAAATGAGAGACGTGAGAGATTAACGAGTCAAATAATTCAAAGATTTAAGAAAAATTTGAAAAAAGAATTAAAAAAACCTTTAGGTCCTGTACACTCGACGCGACCCCGTGAGTGCCTTTAGTCCCTATATAAACTTCTTTTGTACAGATTTTTTTTCTTAACAGATAAAAGCTACGGTGGAAAACTCTCCCACTGTTTTCACTTAAAAAATAGCGCACTTTTATTCAGTGGCTGCTTTAGAGTTCAGTGTCGTTTGCAAATTCGGTCCGACGGACCGTCATCACCGAGGCATATATCTTGCGAGTCCGCACCGACCAGACTATTCTAGTACTACCATGACATCTCTTAACTGGCAGTCATCAATGCATTTTCTTGTCAATGCCTACTATGCTTGTCTATATATGCACCACATGCCTCTCCTTCCTCTTTGGCTCATCTTCACCTTGTGTAGTATGTTAGTTAGTGACGCCTCGAGTGAAAGCACAAACATAAATCAGTTCTATAAATTTTGTTATAGTTATGAGATACAATAGCAGTTATACTTGCCAAAGTTGTCGCAATTGCTTAGCCGCCTAAGGAGAAACCTTGAGAATGGAAAGCATCTGGATAAGGTTTTTGAGCTAAAAAAGACGCTTCAGTCAGTTTGTATATGGAAGGGTCACTACGAACACAGCTAGGCCCAGCCAGCATGGAAATCGCAGTTCAAGAAATGAACTTTTCGCTAGTTCAATGCCATGGGGAGTTGGCGATAGTGCCACCGCTAGGGCGATCTAGATGGGATCAACCTCATGGTGTTGATTTCTCTTTGGACTTGCGATCGAGCCACCATTTGCACGGGATAGATGAAAATAGGCATTGTCGGGTGGACGGATCGCACCAGACATGGATAGTGTGTACTGTCACATGGATAGTGTGTACTGTCACAACGGATCGAGCTCACCAGGCTGATCCTGCTTGGGTATTGATTTGATTGTGCTGCTGGAACAACGGGCCGGGATCACCCTCACCGACCCGGCCTCTGCTCTGATAGAACCAGCCTCTCACGCAAAAATACCACAAGAGTGGGTGTTCACACCGATCATCGATGAAGGCGGCTTACCAGAGGAGGGGTCAGCCAGCACGGGAGAATGAGCTATAGAGTTTTCGCCGCTCCATTTAGAGGCAAAATTCTATTTCTTGTCGTTAAGAAATGGTGATGTAGAAATGAACTCGATCAGATGATGTGTACTCCAATGTTCTTTCTGGATTTCTTTATGTCGCCTATGTTGAGGCTGTTGGTTCCATGTCAGCTCGGTATATGAACGATTAGTTCTTCTAGATCTAACACAAATTGTCATCTTTTCCGTGTTGAGTTAATTGTGACAGTAACAACCGTAGTAACTGAAAACACTTGCGTTGTGTCAGGAACATGCAACTTGTATTCCTCTGGGGGCCAAAGGCCACAATATATAGTACAGGTACATGTGCAAATATGCAGAAAGCCCCCTAACATATTGGGAAACTACAATATACACATATATACATCTAACACCCCCCCTCCTCAAACTCATGGTGGATCCACAACACTGAGTTTGGAGAGTAAGAAATCATGCTGCGCTCTGGTCTGTGCCTTCGTAAAGAAATCCGCCAACTGTAAATCTGAAGGCACATACTGAAGCGCAACAACCTGAGCTTGCACCTGAGCACATGTATAGAAAGCATCAACACCAATATGTTTGGTAAGCTCATGCTTGACCGGATCACGTGCAACACTAATAGCACCTGTACTGTCATACAAAACCAGAGTGGATGTGGTAATAAAGACCCTAAAATCCGCGAGTAACTACCGTAACCAGGTCACCTCAGCAGTCAACAAGGCCATACCACGCAACTCAGCCTCGACACTCGAATGGGAAACCGTTGTCTGTTTCTTCGTCTTCCAAGCAATGAGCGAACCACCAAGAAACACACAGTAAGCAGAAAGTGAACGGCGATCCGAAGGATCACTCGCCCACGTAGCATCCGAGTAGCACTGGAGCTGGAGGAAGCTGGAACGAGGAAAGAAAAGGCGACGAGTGATCTTACCACGAAGATAACGAAGAACACGGAGAAGATGACTATAGTGAACAGTGGTAGGAGCAGAAACAAACTGACTCAGAATATGAACAGGATAAGAAATGTCAGGACGAGTGACAAGGCTCCCAACAATATGACGATAACGCGTCGGATCAGGAAAAGGATCACCATCAGTAGGTTGAAGCTTAACATTAAGCTCCATAGGGGTCTCAACAGTGCGCTCATCTCCAAGAGCAGCGCGAGCAACAAGATCCTGAATATACTTTTTCTGGGAGATGTAAAAGCCATCAGAAGTGGAGGAAACCTCAATCCCAAGAAAGTATCGAAGAGGACCAAGATCAGTCATAAGAAACTGATCACAAAGACGAGCCTTAACAAAGGCGATATACTCAGAATCATCACCAGTAATGATCATATCATCAACATAGAGAAGAAGAAGAGTGCATCCACGAGGAGAAGTGTGAACAAACAGCACTGGATCATGAGCACTAGGGGAGAAACCAGCAGCAGTCACTACAGAAGCAAAGCGCTCAAACCAGGCACGAGGGGCCTGTTTGAGGCCATAAAGAGAACGTCGAAGACGACAAACCATCCCCTCGGGAACAGAATACCCAGGAGGAGGCTGCATATAAACCTCCTCACTCAACTCACCATTGAGAAAGGCGTTCTGAACATCAAGCTGGGACACAGACCAGTGACGAACATAAGCAACAACAAGAAGAGTACGCGCAGTGGTCATATGAGCCACAGGAGCAAAGGTCTCATCATAGTCATGACCATGCTCCTGCTGAAAACCACGAGCCACAAGACGCGCTTTATAGTGCTCAAGAGATCCATCAGAGCGGGTCTTAATCTTATAGACCCACTTACACGTGATAGGACGAACACCGGGAGGGGGAGAAACAAGATCCCAGGTGCCAGTGCGCTCAAGCGCAGCAATCTCCTCAGCCATGGCCAGCTGCCATTCAGGATGATGCTCAACATCCCGATAAGAAGTCGGCTCGGAGGCAACAGAAAGACCATACTGACTGGGAGAGTAACGGTTGGGGGCACGACGCTGACGAACATGACGAGTAGAGGGAAGCTCATCAGAGGAAGACGACTCAGGAGACGACGATAAAGAAGAAGGTATAGCAGAGGAAGACTCCGGAGAACGAGGAGAACTAGGAGAATTAGACGGAGCAGAGGCGGACGGTGTCGAAGAAGAGACATCAGGGGGAGGAGATCCTGAAGAAGACACAATAGAAGTAGAAGGAGGTGTGTGAGGAAAGAGAAGAAAATAGATATCTTCCACCGGGTAGGTACCAGCGGTGGGACGAGGATAGAAAGGACGCGTCTTATCAAAAGTAACATCACGAGAGATACGCATCCGACGACCCACGGGGTCCCAACAACGATATCCCTTATGCTCATCACTGCATCCAAGGAAGACACACTCAACAGACTGAGCGGTCAGTTTGATGCGTTCGCGAGGAGCAAGGAGAACATAGCAAACACAACCAAACAAGCGAAGCATAGAGTAGTCTAGAGACTGTTCAGATAGGCGCTCAAGAGGGATACCACCCTGCAGAGCAACAGAAGGCTGAATATTGATGAGGTAAGCCGACATAGCGACAGCCTCAGCCCAGAAATGCGGAGGAAGGGAAGAAGCAATCATCATGGCACGAGTGGTCTCAAGAAGATGGCGATGCTTACGCTTAGCAACGCCATTCTGGGCATGTGTGCTAGGACAGGAGAACTGAGCAAGGGTGCATTGCTCAGCAAGAACACTACGCAACATCTGGGAGATATACTCACCAGCAGAATCAACACGAAACACGCGAATGGGGGTAGAATATTGAGTGTGTACCATGGCCGCAAAACGTTGATATATGGAGAGAACTTCACTACGAGAGCGCATAAAATACAACCAAGTGTACCGAGAAAAATCATTGATGAATAAAATATAGTAGCGATGACCCCCTTTCGAAGCGAAAGGATCCGGACCCCAAACGTCGGAATGAACTAAATCAAAAGGTCATTGAGATACAGACGCGCTAGTAGGGTAGGGAAGCTGAGTCTATTTGCCCAACGTACAACCCTGATAATGTAAAGACCCATCTCCTGAGACAGACCCCAGAAGACCACGATGAACTAATGACGATAGGCGAGAGTCACAAAGGTGACCAAGACGATGATGCCACTACTGAAAGGAGCTGGTAGCAAAGGCGACGACCGGAGAAGAACTAGCAGATGAAGTGGCAGCGGAAGAAACACGAAGCCAGTCTAACTCCCAAAGCCCTGAAGAATCACGGTTGCGAGGGCCAGCTCCAACCAGAGCCTGTGTGTGACGGTCCTGAACAACACAAGAATCAACATCAAGAATGACGCGACAACCAGAGTTAGTAAGCTGCCTAGCAGAGAACAGATTCATCTTAGGACGAGAAACATGAGAAATATCAGGAACAGAAAAAGAAGAAGTAGAAAGGGTGCCCCGACTAGAGACAGGAAGAGAGGTACCATCGGCCGTGAGAACACGGACATGAGAGGGGAGAGAACGAAGAGCGGACAGAAAAGAAGACTCGGAGGTCATATGAAAAGAAGCTCCAGAATTCAGATACCACGGAGACGTACCTGACTGTGTAGAAGGTGGTGGTCGCACAGTGCCGGAAGAATCAGTCACAGACCCAGCAGTGCCCGTCGAAGAAGAGCCTGTAGCAGCAAGCAGACCGCGAAGACTCCTGATAATGTCCTGACCAGAGAGAGCAACTGCTGAAGATCCGGAAGGAGCCGACTGCCCACGAGCATGGTGCTTCTGACGTAAACTGGGATCCCGGGTATAACAGGTGGCCCAAGTGTGGCCATCCTTGTTGCAGTAAGAGCAGTGACGAAGAGAACCACGGCGACCCTGACCACGAGCCTGCTGGTGCTGACTCTGACCCTGAGACTGCTGGTGTTGACTCTGACCCTGACCTGAAGGAGTGGGTAGTATGGGTGGCGGCACAGAGGACCGCGGCTGAGTCGGGGGAGCAGACGGCATAGGAGGACCACGAGTAGCAATCACAGATGGAACCGCAAGAAGACCAGCACCATGGAGACGGGTCTCCTCAGCCCGAAGCTCAGACAACACCTCAGAGAGCGGAACACGACCACGAGCATTCAGCTTAGCACGCCGGGGCTCAAACTCCTAGCGGAGCCGAGACAGAAACTCATAGATGCGGTGAAACTCCAAATCCGAGCGCCTAATCTGGCAGCACGAGCATGTGCCACAAAAAGCAGTACGGAGAGAATCAAGCTGACGCCAGATAGCAGCACTCTGAGTATAGAACTCATCAATAGTGGAATCACCCTGCTGAAGAGCATGCTCCTAGCGAACCACAGACAGATAAAGAGCATCCCCAGACGGCTGATAGCACTGACGAAGATTTGCCCACTGAGCGGCAACAGTAGGGAGACTCATGAACTCAGCAGCATACTGGGGCAGAACACTGGAGGTGAGAACAACAGCAGCACGAGCATCCTCATCGACCCACTGAGTGTAGGCAGTCAGAGCGTGGCGATAGGTCTCAAGATCAGCAGAGTACTGTTTGAACTTCAGCTCATAAGCAGCAACAGCATTATCATCGGCACTCTGAGCAGCATCCTTTGCCTCCTGAGAAGCATTAGCACCGAGAACAATCGGCGTCGGCGGAAGAGGAGCCACAGGAGCAGGGGCACGGCGGACAGGAGACCTCGCCGGAGAGCACACCCCAAAGACGGAAACCGCGCATGTGACCGCGCATAAAGGCAGCGAAATCAGGATAATTCGCGCCATCGAAGATCACCAGGCAGCGAGTAATCGCAACATAGCCCGATGCAGAAGACATCTGTCTCTCAATTTTTTTTGAACGCACCGGCAGGCAGAGACCAGCCAAAATCCGGCCAAATTCCGGCTAACCGGGACAAGGGGTGGTGCCTAAAGACCGGGGGAAGCTAATTCCAACCGCCAGGGATTGATTCCCGGCAGCGGTAATGGCCGGCGATGACAGACGTGATGGCCGGCGTGATCTGAAGTGAAACAGCAAGCAGGGAGCAGCTAGCAGCCAGCAGCGAGCAGCCAGCAGCGATCTGGCGGCTGGGGGCGGGTGGAGCAGCGCGCAGCAGCGAGGTGGGGTGGGGTGGGCGGGTGGCCCAACGCTAGGGACGAGGTGGGGAGGTGGGGGCGGCGAACGGTGTGTCGATCTGAACCACATGGGGACCAGCGCCAGTAACAAGGTGGGGAGGTGGGGGCCAGCGCCAGTGACGAGGTGGGAAGGTGGGGGCGGCGACGGAGTGTCGATCTGAACCACACGGGGCGATCTGAGAAAAGGACGGGCGACAGAACGGATCTGGAGACCGATCTGGTGCCTCGGGGAATCGACAGGAATGGGCGGCGACGGGAAGATCTGGAGACCGATCTGGATCAGGATCGGGTCAGACAGAACGGGTGGCGACCGGCGGCGGCGACGACGGCAAGGCTGTCGGCGACAGAGACGGTGGCGGCTGCAGCGACGAAGTTGCGAGTAGGAGGAGACTAACTTAGCTCTGATACCATGTCAGGAATATGCAACTTGTATTCCTCTGGGGGCCAAAGACCACAATATATAGTACAGGTACAGGTGCAAATATGCAGGAAGCTCCCTAACATATGAGAAAACTACAATATATACATATATACATCTAACACGATGATGAAACTTTTATGCTTAATAATTAACATCCGAATTTACAGTAGGTTGAAACCCAAAAGTCACAAGTTTCAATAATATATGCGCGCGCTATAGGGTACCGATAATATTTGGCCTCGTACACCAGCAAACGAGAATGCTGGAGGCACAACGACGGCAACGGCGAATTCACACTGCGTTGTGAAAGGTTACTACTCCCTCTATTTAGAGAAATATAAGATGTTTTAGTTTTGTAAAGAAAATGTATATAGACGTGTCTAAATCTAATCTAAAACTTTTATATTTTTAAACGGAGTAAGTACTTGTTAGCTCGACGCCTCAGCCCCTCCACGCGCCACTGGACGTGGGCCACCGTCCACGAGCTGCTCAGCGTCCTACACGGAAGCGAAGACGATCGAACCGCCCCACTCCCTCGCGTCTGCGTCCGCCTGCGCCTCTGCCTCTCGCGCGCCATCTCCGCCAACGCCGACGTGACCACCGCAGCGATGACCAGGACGACGAGCACGGGAGCCAGCACGGACACGAGCTCCGCCGCGTTATCCGCTACCATTGAACGTCGCCGGCGTAACCAATCCGCCAAGAGAGGCCCAACTCCGAACGAATGTATGTGCGTCAGCCGTCGGCAGACATCGGAGGCATGAAAACACGTACGATGCAGCTCTTTGAATAGGGCGCTAGCTGCTGCTTTCTCGTGCAGAGCAACTACCAACAGCCTTGCAGGGTGTGACCGGAGGCGCAAAGTGCTTCTCCTTTGGATCGTGACATGAAAAACTTAGAGGTAATAACACCCCTAGTCCCACAAGTTGTACACTAGATGCAGATTAGTCCCACAACTAGGCTAACTCGACTCCACCGTCCCAAAACTAGCTAATCCCGAACAAACCCGTCCAAACCGTCGGAAATCCGGGTCCTCTCGGGAAATCACGTCGCAAAACAGCACGGGCCAAACATTTTGCAGTCAGGTACCTATGACAAGTTTGATCTTCCTCTTCTCCACTTATCGTGTCTCAACACGAGCGGTCAAACCGAGAGGCGGAGCGGAGAGCACGTCTCCTTTCTTTCGCCGCAGCCGCAACCGGCGCGCCCTTCGCTCCTGCTCCACAACTGCGCCCCGCGCCTAGCAGCGCCGGCAGAGCATCAGCAGCAGCCCGCCTCGTGTCGGCTCGCCGGTGGCGGCAGCGCGCGCGGCTATCATTGCCGGTACCGGCCGTGGCTACCGAGGCGTCGTCGTCGACGAGTGGCGCGTGTTCGACGACGCATTCTCGCACCGCCTGGCCCCGCTCTCCGAGGCTCGGATCGACGACAAGGGCCGCCTCCAGTGCGTCTACCACGTCTGGTGCTTCGACGGCCGTGACTCCTGCCAGTTCATCTCCCAGGCCCCCGTCCTCGGCCCCCCGGTAACTACTCCCGCAATCGATCCCCTCTTCTCACGTTTGATCTGAGCTAGCTAGATTCACTTTAGGAGATGCATATCTGTGTATATGGGCTTGTTGGTGGACTTGTTTATCCTATTGGATTAGTGCCGGGAGCATTGTACTTCTGGATAAAGTCGTGGTGATATTACTGACTCCAATTCAACTTAAGTCAGTCTAGATATAGATGAATTATGTTACTGTATGGAATCTGTTCTATTTGTGGTAGTGATTCTCCTAATGTATACATTTGCAGATCCATTTCATGAGGTGAAACGGAAAAAGGACAAGAAAAGAGAGGTATATATTTGCCTTGTTTGTATATATTTGCCTTAATTTGCCAACACAGTCAAAAAAAAAAGCACAAGAGGAGAAACATTAAGGCCCTGCCCGTTCCACATATATAATTTATAACTGTTTCTGTTGCCCTGCTTCCCTTTGCCCTTGCCTCATTTCCATTATGCATTATTATGTAGGCGTATATCTTTCTCATTTATATTTACTTCTCTTTTTTGTAGCCTAAACACTTGAAACTTTTTTGTCGCTACCTGAGAAATTTCTGTTTGGTCGCACAAGAGGAGAAACACTTGAAACTCTTTTGGAGACAAGACGGAAGGAGACAGAGAAGAAGGAAGGAGCCAAAGAAGAAGTGAGCCAGAGAAGAAGGAAGGAACCTGAGAAGAAGTAAACTTGTCTAGTGTTGTTTGGTAGTATGTACTGGAAGAGAAGAATAATGTAACTAGGATGTCAGGCAGTATGTAATGTTGTTCATAATGCAGTTTGTAATCCTTTAGTATGAAAACAGTCTACTTTGCTTGATCTTTGTATACAATCAGTTTACTTTGCTTGGTCTTTGTATGAACTCCCTTTGTATGAAATCATTGTACAGTGATAAATCATAATAAATATTATTTTTGTCATTTACGAATCAGTTCTGAGATGAGCAAGTTATTGAAATGCAAGCTACTTGCTGGATAAAAAAAGGCTAGCACTTGTTGTGATCAAGTTGTATGAAAAAAGGATACCACTTGTCTGAGATGATCAAGATAATTGCTGCAAGATTGAAAATGCAAGCTACTTGCTGGATGAAAAAATGCTAGCACCTGTTATGATCAAGTTGTAGAAAAGAGGCTAGCACTTGTCTAAGATGATCAAGATACTTGCTGCAAGAATGAAAATGCAAGATATTTGCTGTAAGATTCAAAATGAATGATATTTGCTGCAAGATAATCTAAAATTCAAGATACTTGCTGGAGCATTGAGATAATCCATGCTTATAAGACATTTAGTAGTACACACATACTTGTCTCCAAAACTCTCACAAAAATTGATCGTAAGCAATAATGTCTCCAACATTAAGAAATATATAGTGCAACCAATTCAGAGTACCATAACAAGAGCTAGTGTACACAAAATTCCCAAAGACACAAATTCAAGAACATTAAGACATGGACATATGTATAACTGAAAAATACAGAAGTAGATGCACATATATAGGACAAGTTCTCTCGTAATCCACAAAAGAAACCATTGTGACATACTTCCACTGAAAAAAGATCAGAATTGCCTCCTGCATTGAACACTGACAAAAGAGTACAAACTCAGACAAGGAAAACATTTAATGCATAATACATGTTTAATACTTAAGGAGAGAACATGGCAATGACTTGCACAAAATTCAGACATGGAAAGTAAATGTGTTTTACATCAGTGCTATGGAGTGTTGCAGACACATGATGTATGGCAGAATTATACAATTTCACACTTATCTCTACTACATTCAACGAAATTATGTGAGTTCGCAACATTTGTAAATACCATCAGATCTAAGCTGATTTGTAAATACCGCAGTTGACCATAATCTAAGCTGTTTATGTGATCACAGCTGCAGCAATCATACTGCAAACACTGTCTTTTTAACATCAGCGACCAAGTATTTAAATTACATTGAAAAGGTTTTCCGCTTCAGTTGATCTGATCTTTTCTATAAAACCATGAATTACCTATACCAACTAGACTACAAACCAGAACAACGTTTGTACATGAACTGATCCCATGTACTAGAGCCGAAAGCCATCACGAGCTTCGCTCATGAAAAAAAGTCAGTTCAGACAGAAAAAACCTTGCGTTAAAATCGTATGTACATGAACTGATCACATGTACTCATGAGCTACTCGATGAACTACTAAGCCTGGAGATGCAGGTTCATATAAAAGTTCAGATAAAAAGAGTATCCGTCAGACAAACTTTCAGACTTTAGCCAAACAGGGAATAGGGCATGAACAACTCGTCAGAAACATGGCATGAACAACTCGTCAACTGTAATTACTCAATGAATTGGCAATGCCCCACTACTTGTGCGACTTCCCCGACGATCAGGAACCCTTATCACATCCAGATCATGCATACCGTACTGTGGCGGATCATGAGCACCTCGGCAGAGAATTTCCAACGTACCATACTGCGGCGGATCTTCGTTCCACTCGAGGTAGTGCAAATCCGGCGGCATCTCGCCGTGAAAGCCACCACGAACGACGGTGAAGAGGAGGCGGAGCCGTCGGCGTCCTTCAAGGCCACGGCACACAGAATAATGGCGTAGAGAAGAAAAATCGCGACAAATTAGCGAGCGCACAGAGCGGTTGCCGTTCAGGATACTATCGCACACACCCCACCTCCCAAAAACGTGTGGAAGGGCCTCCATACAAATTGCTGTTGCAGCCTTTTTTTACAACGTGGTGTGGAAGGGCCTCCATACAAACGTGTGATTTTTTTTACGTACATTGCTGCAAAATTGCCTGACCCGTGCGGTTGTTACTGTTTCCCGACGAGCGGCACGGTTTCCACATGAGCGACGGGTTCGTTCGGGATTAGCTAGTTCTGGGACGGTAGAGTCAAGTTAGCCTAGTTGTGGGACTAATCTGCACCTAGTGTACAACTTGTGGAACTAAGGGTGTTATTAAAGCTGTGTAAGGACTCGAAGTAATAGGAATAATGGCTGTTCACTTCTTAAAGCTGTGTTCCCTGTCTATGCGGGAATCACAGCTTAGTTCCTGTCAACAATGTATATATCTCATCGGTCTACCTACCATACCATTATTATATCATAACATGTCTTAGCTCACGAACACAAATAATGCATCTATGTATATACGTACTATACATGCGCTTCTCCCTTTATGGCCTTAAATCCAACTCGTCTTCACCCTCTTTAGGCCTCGATCGCAAATGGATATCATATACACTATACAGCCCATACGGTGGTTTGCTCATGTGCTTGCTTATTGAGTAATGCAGAGCTTTGAGGATGGAAGGCATCAGGATAGAAAAAGGCACATTTGTGAAGCTCCAAACGAAACTTCAGGAGGTGGCCGACAAGAGGGACAGTGAACGATGCATCCCCGTTAGGGCCTTCGGTTGCGTGTTAAGTAGTGTAGGGAAATGCGCCTGCGTGGCGTGAATAAAGAGAAAACATATAGAACATTTCTATATTGGAGTACTAGTCCATACCTAGTACATACGGAAACAAATACATCTAACACCTTCCTTTAATCTAAAGTTTAGAAAGATTTAGATTATGCTTGAACTCATCGATTGCAACACAGTGTCTTGGTTAAACCAACAACAATCTAATCCTTATTTGAGATAAACCTGAGATGAAGTTGTTTGCTAGCAACCTTTTCACAAACAAAGTAGAAATCAATCTCAATATATTTTGTGCGAGCATGAAAATCCGGGTTAGCAGACAGGAATGTAACACCAGGATTATCATACCATAGACAAGGTTTTTCTGTGAGAGAGACACCTATCTCACTAATAAGAGTCTCAACCCAAATTAATTCTGATGTGGCATTAGCAAGTGCTTTATACTTAGCGTCAGTGCTTGAGCAGGACACTGTTTCCTGGCACTCCAAGATATAAGATTAGGACCAAAGAAAATAGCAAAACCACAAGTACAACTTCTATCATCTAGATCACCACTCCAGTTTGCTTATTAAAAAGCACTAAGCACTGTCGAAGAGGATGGCTAAAAAGTTAGTCAAACAGTATGTGTGCCATGAATATACCTCATGATCCTTTTAACATCTATCCAGTGTACAATAGTAGCGCATGCAAAAAGTGACATATCTTATTAAGTGAAAAAGATAAATCAGGTCAAGTCAGTGTCAAGTACTGAAGAGCATCGACAATGCTCATGTATCTAGTGCTGTCTTCAGGACCAACAGGGGAACCATCAGTCAAGAAGAGTGTGTCTATCCTAGACAATGGTGTAGGACAAGATGTACAAGTGATCATAACAACTAACTCAAGTAAATCAATGGCATATTTGTCCTGATTTAAAAGCAGACCATTTGACTGCTTGTGAACTTCAAGACCTAAAAAATAATGAAGATCCAGGATCCTTGAAAGCAAAATCACTGCTTCAATTCTTTAATAGGGATGTAATGTATGTATCTGAAGAACTGGACATAACAATATCATCAGCATATATGAGAAGGATCATTTTAATACTTGCCATGTTAAAAAAATAGAGGTATCTGCCTTGGAAGGAACAAAACCAAGGTTGTGAAGATTGGAGCTAAGACGAGAGTACCATGCTCGTGGAGCCTGTTTTAATCGATAAAAATCTTTGTAAGTCTACAAATATAGTTTAGAGTAGTGAAAGGCTAAAAAGGTTTGTTTCATGTAAACCTCTTTTTCCAGAACACCATGTATAAACACGTTCTTGACATCTAGTTGTCGTGAACTCCATCCTTTTAAGACTGATATGGATAAAACAAGTCTAATAGTAGCAGCCATAACAATATGACTGAATGTATCCTCATAATCAATGCCATACCTCTGTATGAAACTTTTTGCAACAAGATGAGCTTTATACCTGTCAATAGTACCATCGGCATTTTTGAATTAGTAGATTTGAATAAATTTTTGTAATCGTTATATGTGTGTGTCTTGATTTTTGCGAGAAGATTATTCATATAAATAAGTTACAAGCTAGTTGTACTATTCTTATGAATGATATCTTTTATGGTCATATTGCGATTATGAATGGGTTATTCTCATCGTTATCTTAATAATAATAGTTTAATCATTTGTAAAGAATTAGAATGCTAAAAGATATCCAAGTTTAAATAATGACATCATTTTGAATGACACTATCGTTTAAGTCACATTGGTATTTTCATTCTGATGAAAAGTTAAGTCTTTAGATATTTGATATTTTGACTTGTGCAAAACTATGTCTCATTTGGCAAAATGACAAAAACTCCATATTCTGATAAAACAATTTTATGTGAAGAATTGTTGGATATCATACTTAAATGATGTATTGTATTTCAACAAAATAGTGGATTTCATTATTTCATAAACTTCATTGCGGACTTAAGTGAATAGGTGCTACTTCAAATTTTACTCTTTTTCAAATTAGGGTTTGACAAGAAAGGTAAATTCTCTAGAATATGCAA
Organism: Avena sativa; assembly: GCA_916181665.1. NCBI lineage: Eukaryota > Viridiplantae > Streptophyta > Magnoliopsida > Poales > Poaceae > Avena > Avena sativa. The sequence continues at coordinate 297,992,698 of OV702296.1, forward strand.
CTATGGTGAATTTACCTATATGTCAACCAAGCACAAGCAAACACAACAATAAGCAAGAACAAGTAAGTAAAGTGTGGTAAAGGATAGAAGTAACAAAAGGAGTGGACGTGGAGACACAAGGATTTGTTTCTCGTAGTTCCTTCCTTTTGAGGGAAGTACGTCTACGTTTGGAGAGGGGCTGGTTTCAAACCACCAACGCCACGAGAGGCCTCCCTTGTTCTCCGATGAACCTCACCCCAACGGGCTCGATTCACCTTCCACTATATCGGCAACCTTTGAGGTGGAAGTCGGCACCTTTACAACAAGTTCGGGGCACACATCCACAACTGAATTGGAGGCTCCCAAATGCAAGCAAGCTGTCAAGACAAATCAAAGACAAGCTTGTAAGAACCAAATCAAAGTTAGGGTTTCCAATGAAACACTAGAGCTTGGGGGCCCTCAAGTGAATGAGGGGGAAATGAAGATCTCTCTTGGTGAAGATGTAAATCAAGGCCTCCTCCTTCGATTCTCCAAAGATCACTGACTTTGGATGGTTGGATGAAGAGATCTTGTAGATTTGGTGGCTCTAATGGGGTTGGTGTTCTTGAGCAGCTCGAGCAACTGGAGGAAGAAGATAAGGGTCCCTTTTCATAGGCAGCCCCCCTCCACGAACCGTTTTCTGACCATTGTAGAAAAGTCAGACCGTAGACTCCGGTCTGTAGACCGGAGACTCCGGTCTACACCGGAGACTCCGGCCAATCTCCGGACCAGCCTCCGGACTGCCCATCTGACTAACCCAGACCAATCCTGCTCCAGCAACACCGGAGACTCCGGTCTTCCAACACCGAAGACTCTGGACTTAACAAAGTCCGGAGACTCCAGAGTAACCTCCGGTGCAGGATCCGGACCCCTAGTCAGAATGTCCCAGCCAGATCCTGGGAGGCACCACCGGAGCCAGAACCGGAAACTCCAGACCACACCGGAGACTCCGGTCTTGGCAGATCGGAGACTCTGGTCTGGAGTTTCCAGAACAGTGGCATATGAATGTGGTCTTTTCCCAAGAGTGAGGGTGTTGTTCATCTATCATAATACCAACCTGTGGACAATGACAAACTGTAAAATGATCTACTTGTTGTTAACGAACACCAAAAGTGATTATGATAATAAATGCCCTTTCAATCTCCCCATTTTTGGTGTTCGATGACAACAAGTGATGTGCATGGAATAAAATATATATATGGGACTCCCCCTGACTATGTGCAACAAGATAATTAAGTAAAACATGCAAGATATAGATAGTATCAACGATAGCACACATAAGTCTCACATGAGTTACAATAGATGGTGCACACAAGCACATAGTCATAGTCACACACATGAACAACGAATAACACACATAAAGTTTAAGTTCGAAAATGGCAAATAAAAGGCAAATAAGGGCAGATAGTCGCAAATCCCAAATCCCAAGTCCATGCAAACCGATGAGAATGTCTTCTCCCCCTTTGGCATCGAAACGCCAAAAAAAGGGAAAAGACCTACACTAGCGCCCCCAACCACTCAGTAGTCATCGTCATCCTCGGCATCCTCATCCTCCTCCTGGTCACCATCATCCTGATCATAGTCATCATCATTGTCTTTAGGGACAGCAGGCCCTTTGCCATGAGGGCGAGAAGAGGAAGTACCCTGGTACCCAAAACCTGAGGTGACATCAGCAAACGTCTTCCAATCCACCAGACTATCCTGTTGGGCATTCCATGCCCCAAATGAGAGTGTATGATCAGACTCGGTGGACTGCTGAGCCCCATGCTCATCATTGTATTCATCTTCACCTTCATCATTATCCTCAGCACCCTGTTCCTTGATCTCTTTGAGGAGCTTCTCAATCCGGCAGTTGCTTTGGTAGGATGCATGTTGCTGCTTGCGTATGTCGACATTCATGCAACAAAGGGTCCTCTCCCAAAAGCTGGCCTTCTTGACCCACTCATGCACATAGTCTCGAGTCATAGTAGGCATAGGGGCATTGGAGGCATTCTTCCTCCAAACTCTAGGTGGAGAAGGATCCCTCTCCGTCTCAATCTCCTCATCATCATCCCCATAGCGACGCCTCGGAGCAGGCCCCATATGCCCCTTCTGCTGCAGTGAAACCAGAGTGTGCTGGTGAGGTGTGGTGGTATGCCATATGGAGAATCATGCTCCTGGGAGTTGATGAGCCTCATAACCAAGGGTGCATATGGAGGAGACTTCTTGTAGAGAATGGCATGGAAGATCTCCTCAAAAATAAAGTCCATCACGTCAATAGGTGCAGCATCTGCCTCAGGTCCAGCATTGAAGGTCCGGTGAGTATGGTACAGGAGGTTGACAAGCCCACCCCTAATTGCATCATCATTTCCAGCACTTGGTGCAATAGTGTGACGGAAGATCCTCAACATAAGGTTGTAGAGGGTCTTGAGTCCCTTGTAAACCCCCACAACACCATCATCATACAGAGGTGCCAGCTTCAACTTGTTCTCACCCAAAGCATCTGAGTGCATGCGCAGTCCCACAGGAGTGGATACTCCATGGAAGGTCTCAAAGATGATGTTGGCAAAGTCATGAAATGTAGCCGTGCAGTGAGTGGTGCCAGACATCCACACCATGGTCCGGTCAAGATCAGACCCAAACACAACTGTGGCATAGAACTGCTGTACAAGGTGGACATTGTAGTCTTCACGCAGCTCCATCAAGTTGTAGAGACCCAGCTTCTCACAGATCCACAGGGCATCATTGAAGTAAGGGCTCTGACGCATCTTCTCAACACTCATGAACTTCTGAGGGCAGACAGGTGATTTGGTGAGTACACCATACATATCCTTCATGAACACAGCCTGATCTTTCCTCCAGTAACGAGGGTCCTCACTAGTACGAGGGAGCGCATAGAAATCTGTCTTTCTCAGCTCACGGTACTCCTCTTTAGACATTTTGGCTAAGGTCTGCAGGTTGTCATACTTGGCCCTCTTGGCACGGTCCTCCCGTTCAGCCCTCTCCTGATCCCTCTTCATGTAAGCTGCATCACGTGCCCGCTGTTTCCGGTTGGACGGAGGCACGATAAACTGACCCTGAGCTTCATCATAGCGAGGATTGCCCCTTTGGTACTTGGCCTTGGTACGACGAGGACGACTAGAACCATCACCTGTGAACAACAGTGAGGGAGATAGCATGGATATGAGTATATATGTCCCAAAGATGCAGTACAAGAGCTTTGATGCATTTCTGGACTATTATGATTCACCCAACACCGGAGTCTCCACACCTTATACCAAAGTCTCCGGCCTGGACCGGAGTCTCCGGACCTAAGTCCGGAATCTCCGGACCTAATTCCGGAATCTTCGGTTAGGAGGCTCGGGTATGAGATGGGAAGATGCTGGTGAGGGTGAATCTAGTAGATCGGGCAATGCAACAAGGCTAAAGTACTAGAGTGCACGCAAACAAGTGATTCCAATGGACAAATCAGCAACAATCCTCAAAAAACACATCTAGAGATGAACCCTAGGAGAAAAATAAAGGAGAGGTACCAGATCTGTCCATGGGATCAATTCCTCCGGTGGGAATGACCCAATGGAGGAGAGGGGAAGGTTGGCTGGCGGTACGGCGGATCCCGGGGGCTTCTTGACCTCCGGGGAGGATTTTTGGATAGGGGGCGACGGAGTTGGAGGTAGGGGACGGGGTGAAGAATGGTGAACTGCTGTCCCAGTTCACCCCGACCCCTCTTCTTTAAGTGACAAAACCGTCTGGACTGGAGACTCCGGCCTACACCGGAGACTCCGGTGTTTGTACACCGGAGACTCCGGTCCTCCTCAACCAAAAGTTCCAGGAAAAGTGTTTGGGGACATATATGAGAGATAGATGGTTTTTAAGATAGGTATAGGGCTTGGGTTGAGACATCAAACTGTGAAGAACCAACAAGAGCCATAGGGATTCAAAAATGTTCAGACAAGCTCCAAGAGACTAGAATCAAGCAAATGACAAACATGAGTAAGTACCAACCTCTCAAAAGAGAGAGGGCGGTGGCCTAGGCCACCATATTTGAGTATACTTGGCTTGGCACCACGAAGATATATCTTGGGTCCATTACCAAAACTCATCATTAATCTTACATATCACTAAATGATATTAAGAGGAATGATTTTGATTGCTTTGGGCATAATGGGGGGGGGGGAGGGATGGTCCAATCAATTACGACCGCACTCCCCCTATATCCATGCCTACACCTAAACCAAATATGAGATGAAACATAGGTGAGAGTGCAAGAAAATCAAGTCAAGCTCCTTGAATCTACGACATTTAGTTCATTCCTCAAGTAGCAAAACGTTGCTTCATCAAGTGGCTTCGTGAAGATATCGGCAAGTTGATCTTTGGTTGATACATATGATAGATCAATATCACCTCGAGCAACATGATCTCTAATGAAGTGATGGCGAATCTCAATATGCTTTGTCCTTGTGTGATCCATCGGATTGTTGGAAATCTTGATGGCACTTTCATTATCACATAGAAGAGGCATTTTGTCACAATGGACACCGTATTCCTTTAAAGTTTGCCTCATCCATAGCAATTGGGTGCAAACACTAGCAGCTGCCACATACTCGGCTTCGGCGATGGAGATATACAATTTTGCTTCTTGGAAGACCAACATACCAAGGACCTACCAAGGAATTGGCAAGCCCCGGATGTTGATTTTCTATCATCCTTGTCACCCGCCCAATCCGAATCCGTGTATCCACAAAGAGCAAATGTTGAGCCTCGAGGATACCAAAGACCATAAAATGGGGTATGAACCAAATATCGAAAGATTCTCTTGACCGCCATTAAATGGCTTTCTTTAGGAGCCGCTTGATATCTTGCACACACACCTACACTCAACACAATATCGGGTCTAGATGCACAAAGGTAAAGCAAAGAACCAATCATAGACCGGTATACCTTTTGATCCACATCTTTACCATTTGGATTTTGTTCTAGATGAGTCTTTGTAGCCATGGGAGTAGGAGCTCCATTTAAATCTTGCATTTTGAATCTCTTGAGCATATCTTGAGTATACTTGGATTGATTGAAGAATGTCCCTCCTCTAACTTGCTTGATCTCAAAACCAAGAAATACTCTCAACTCCCCCATCAAAGACATCCGGAACCTACTAGTCATAAGCTTTGAGAATTCATCATTAAAAGCTTTGTTAGAAGAGCCAAAGATAATATCATCAACATATATTTGGCAACCAAAAAGCTCCCCATTGACTTTCTTAGTAAAAAGAGTGGGATCGATTTTCCCAACCTCAAATCCTCGGTCAAACAATAACTCTCTAAGGTGCTCATACCACGTGCGTGGGGCTTGCTTGAGCCCATAGAGCGCCTTATCAAGTTTGTAGACATGGTTTGGGAAGTTGGAGTCCTCAAATGCCGGGGGTTGCTTAACATATACCAATTCATTTAGTGGATCATAAAGAAATGCACTTTCTACATCCATTTGTTGCAACTTAAAGTTATGATGTGCCGCATAAGCAAGAAGTATACGAATGGACTCAAGACGAGCCACGGGTGCATATGTCTCTCCATAGTCAATGCCTTCAATTTGAGAGAACCCTTGTGCAACCAATCTAGACTTGTTTCTTACTATGATTCCATGCTCATCTTGCTTGTTCTTGAATATCCACTTAGTTCCAATAACATTGCGGCAATCCTTTGGCTTCTCTACTAACTTCCATACTTTGTTTCTCTCAAAGTTGTTGAGTTCTTTGTGCATAGCTTCTAACCAATCCGAATCTTCAAGAGCTTCCCACACTTTCTTTGGTTCAATCATGGAGATGTGTGATTGATGTTCACTAAACCTCTTCAATTGTGCTCTTGTGGAAATACCTTTCCTTAGATCACCAACTATATTTTGTAGAGAGTGGTCTCTTAATTCCAACATTCTTTCCTTTCTAGCTTTGCGACGAGCGTGGATATCCGTGTTGTTTCTTGGGGGCCCTCTTCATCATTTTGATCCTAGTCTTTACCATCATCTTGACCTTGATCATCATTGGAATCATCCTCTACATTGGGAGGCAAAGATTGACCTTGGTCTTGATCAAGTGCTCTTCTAGCGTCAATTTGAGCTTTTCTCAAAGCAGTTTGTACGGATCTTCCTTGAGAAATTGACTTGGCACCACTTGACAACCCGTCGAATGGACCAAGCTCCCCTTGACTAGAGTTGTCACTTTGATCACCATGTTGAGGGTCCACATATTGTCTTTGGCTTGAATCAATGTCCTCTTCGGTGGATGGAGCATGTTGAGGTTGTGAAGATGAGGGCTCCACTTGAGTGGAGTATAGTTCTTCTCGATCCGCCATAAGGGGTTCCTCAACGGGGCGGATAAATCCCACACCCATTCTTCCTATGGCATCCTGAGGCATTTCATCATCTGCATCACAAGCATCCACACGCCCCCCTTGGGGAGCATCATATTCTTCGAAGGTCACACTACAAGATTCTCTGACGGCTCCGGAGAACTTATCATAGGTTCTATAAGTGTGAGATTCGAGACCATAGCCAACAAAAATACCCTCTAATGCTTTAGACTCGAATTTAGACAAATGAACACCTTTTATGAGATAGAAACACTTACAACCGAACACCCGAAAGTAAGATATGTTGGGCTTGTTACCGGTAAGAATTTCATATGGAGTCTTGTTGATTTCTTTGTGGAGGTAGAGCCGGTTGGAAGCATGGCAAGCGGTGGAGATGGCTTCGGCCCAAAAGTTGTATGGAGATTTAAACTCCGCCAACATGGTCCTAGCCATCTCAATAAGAGTCCGGTTATTCCTTTAGGCCACGCCATTTTGTTGAGGGGTGTATGCAGCGGAATATTGATGTTTAATCCCCTCATCACTAAGGAAATCATTCAAGGTGTAGTTCTTGAAATCGGTGTCGTTGTCGCTTCTTATAATCAACACGGGAACATTGTATTGTCGTTGAACCAAGTTGATGAAGTCGATAAAAGTCTTTTGACTCTCACTCTTCAACTTGAAGAAATAAACCCAAGAGTATCTTGAAAAGTCGTCAACAATCACCAAACAATGTTTCTTCCCCCCAAGACTTGCATGAGATGGAGGACCAAATAGATCCACATGGAGGAGTTCCAAGATCTTGGTAGACTTGATTTGGTTCTTAGGCTTGTGAGGGGCGTCATGCATCTTCCCTAGAACACATGCCCTGCAAACACGATCTTTGGCAAAGGAAACATTTTCTTTTAGTCCAACAATATGGCCCTCCTTATGGAGACTTTGCAAAGTTCTCATATTGACATGGGCTAGTCGGTGATGCCATAGCCAACCCACATCGGCCTTTCCGAATAAGCACATCGGACCTGTAGTGGTTTGCTCCGAAAAGTCCACCACATACAAGTCATGTTCGACGTACCCAACGAAAGCGACCTTGAGAGACTTGCTCCACATGAGGACCACAATATCAACATCAATAAAGACGGCAAAGCCCATCTTACCAAGAGAAAGGACTGAAAGTAAATTGTATCCAAGGGTCTCAACAAGCATGACGTTCACGAGTGTAATGTCGTGAGCAACCACAACCTTACCGAAACCCATTACCTTAGACTTCGATTTGTTGGCATATGTCACGGTGATTTGATCATCATTTGACTTTAACTCCTTGACAATAGACGAGCTTCCGGTCATATTACTTGTGCAACCACTATCAAGAACCCACTTTGACCCTCCGGAAGCATAAGTCTACAAAAGATCAAGCTAATTTTTAGGTACCCATTTTTCAATGGGTCCTCTTTTGTTAGCAACAAGGGTCTTGGGAACCCAAATAGACCAAACAATATAACCACCATATGGGCCAACATATTGTGCATACACATCACCATAATAATCACGCATTAGAACATAGTGAGGGTTAGCACTACCCGCAAAGTCATCATGAGACATAGTTTTACCACTTGTGGTCTTACTACCCACAATGGCCTTATTAGTTTCTTGTGTGGGCTTGGCCTTCTTCTTCTTGTTGTTCTTCTTCTTCTTATAATTGGAGACAAATCCAATGCCCCCTTTATCACCACTAGGCCTTTGCTTACTCAAAAGATCATCAATGGACTTGTTGCCTTGTGGAAATGTGGCCTTAGCAAGCTTTCCCTTCAACCTAGCATTCTCTTCAAGAATAGTTGTACTACTAGATGGAATGAAGTTACTAGGTGAAGGAATATTGTGCAATTGAGTTTGAAGCGTTTCATGGGACTTTATGAGTGACAAGAGTTCACTCTCCAAAGCCTTGTGGGCCTTTTAAGCAACCTAAATTCCTTGGCAAGTTTTTCATGAACCACACCAAACTCAATCTTGTCCTTTTTAGTACTTTTGTATTTAGTAATAGCATGATCACGCTCTTTGATGAGTTTGTTAACAATAATGTCATTGGCCCCATCAAGCCCTTCAAGTTTTAATTCAAGTGACAACCTAGTTTCTTGTTCTTCTTCTAGAGCATTGTTTAAAGCCTCTAGCTCAATCATGTGTTCATGTCCAAGTTTACATCTTACATCTAGAAGCTCTTGAGTATGTGAAAGTTGATCTATAATGTTTCCAAAGTAACTTAGCATCTCCTTCTAGGTTAGTCATAAACTCATCAAAGGCAATTAATTCCTTTCTAACATCAAGAGACATCTCATCATCAATTTCGACACCGACAAGGATGATTCTAAATCTCAGACAGGATACGTGTATATTTTGAATGGAGGAGCTGTGAGCTGGAGAAGCTGCAAACAAAGCGTGATCGCGGGATCTACAGTAGAAGCGGAATACATGGCTGCTGCAGAAGCGTCAAGTGAAGGAGTTTGGATCAGAAACTTCATCACTGAGCTTGGCGTGGTTCCAAGTGCATTGGACCCACTGGAGATATTGTGTGACAACATTGGCGCCATAGCACTCGCTAAGGAACCAAGATATCATCCAAAGACCAAGCATATCAACCGCAAGTTTCATATAATCCGAGATTATATAGCAGATGGAGATCTGAAGATCAGCAAAGTACATACAGATCTGAATGTCGCAGATCCATTGACTAAACCTCTTCCACGTGTAAAACATGATCAGCACCTCAATGCCATGGGTGTAAGATTGTTGCCAAATGTAAACTAGATTATTGACTCTAGTGCAAGTGGGAGACTGTTGGAATTATGCCCTAGAGGCAATAATAAAGATGTTATTATTATAATTCTTGTTCATGATAAAGTTTATATTCCATGCTAGAATTGTATTAAGCGGAAACATTAATACTTGTGTGGTTTGTGAACAACACCGTGTCCCTAGTACGCCTCTATGGACTAGCTCATTGATCAATGATGGTTAAGGTTTCCTAACCATAGACATGAGTTGTTAATTGATAATGAGATCATATCATTGGGAGAATGATATGATGGACAAACCCAAACTAAGCGAAGCAATTAGATCGTGTCATTGTGTTCATCTTTGCGAAGCTTTTCCTATGTCAAATATTGTATTCCTTAGAACATGAGATAATACAACTCCCTGGTATCGGAAGAAAGCTTTGAGGCCATCAAACGTCATCCTATGAGAGGGTGATCATAAAGGTGTCTCTCAGGTGATCGGAAAGTATCTGTTGGGTTGTATGTATCGAGATGGGATTTGTCCCTCCCAAGTCGGAGAGATATACTTCGGGCCCACTCGGTAATCGATATCAACACCGCTTGCAAGCATGTTGTTAAGGAGTTAATCACAAAGTGATATTGGATTACGGAACGAGTAAAGTACTTGCTGTGAACGAGATTGAACTAGGTATGACGGTACCGACGATCGAATCTCGGGCAAGTAAAATATCGCGAGACGAAGGGAATATGTATATGGGATTGATTGAATCCTGGCATCGTGGTTCATCCGATATGATCATCGATGAATGTGTAGGAGTCAATATGGGTGCCCAGACCCCGCTGTTGATTATTGATAGAAGATCATGTCTGCATATTCTCGAACCCGCAGGGTCACACACTTAACGTGTCTCGACGCTAGGATAGATTGGATACTTGGTTTATGAATTTTTGTTCGGAGTCTCGGATGGGATCCGGGACATCACGAGAGGTTCTGGAGTGGTCCGGAGAATAAGATTCATATAATGCAGTGCAGTTTTTGGAGTTCGGAATTGTTCCGGGTTAATCGGTATTGTACCGGAAGATTCTAGAACCTTCCGGAAGGGGGACAACGTGGTCCCACCTTCCGGGAGGGGGCATGGGCCTATGAGGGAGTGTCCTGGCCGCATTGGGCTAGGGGCACAAGGCCCCATAGGGCCCAGCCGATCCTAGAGAGTTTAAATCGTTTAAACTAGAGATAGGGTTTCTAGAAGAGGGGAGAGTCCTCACCCCCCACTCCTTATCCCTTGGCCGCCGGCCCAAGGCTTGGAGGAGGGGCAAGGGCTGGCTGCCCCCCTCTATATATAGAGGGCTGGTGCGCCCCCTCCCCCCCTACACCTTCCTCCAAACCCTAGTTGCCCTGCTACCCTCCTCTCTCCCTCTTGACTGTTTGTAGGCGAAGCCCTGCTGCAGAAATTCTCCACCATATACACCACGCCGTCGTGTTGTAGATCCAATCTATCTCTCCACCCTACTTGCTGGTCCGAGGAAGGAGGAGACGTCGAGGTGCTGCACGTGTGCATCTCACGGAGGCACCGACACTTGTGGTGCTAGATCGGATCGGATCGCGAGGAGGAGAAGCGAGTACGACTACATCACCCATGTTCCGACGAACGTTCCGCTGTGCGAATCTTCAAGGGTATGAAGATCTAATCCAATCTCTCTCGTTGTTTGCATCTCCTAGATTAGATCTTGGCTTTCCCTCTGTTCGCTTCCGTAGAAAATTTTGATTTACTATGCTGCGAAACCCTTCAGTGGTATCAGAGCTAGATCTATGCGTAGATGTGTTTCACGAGTAGAACGCAACATGGTTGTTGCGGGCGTTGATGTTTTCTGTTGCAAGCCTCTTGTTGTGTTCTTCTTATGGCGCGGGATAGTGAGATTGAAGCGGTCCAGGCCAACCTTACGCGACGTCGTTCGCGAGACCGGCTCCGCACTTGACGTGTGGCTTGTTCCACACATGCGGCTGGTGGATGTCAGTTTCTCTCACTATAGTTGTCATGAGATTAACACCGGAGTTTGGCAACCATAATATCACCGTTGTGGCTTTCCGTAGGTAAGAATCGTTCTTAGCATCTACTCCCATAAGCCACGTAAAACATGCAACAACAAAGTAGAGGCGTCTAACTTGTTTTTGCAGGGAGTGTTTTCTGTGATATGGTATGACCCAAGATGTGATGTGTATATTGTATGCGATGATCATGTTTTGTAATGTTTCACGACTTGCATGTCGATGAGTACACAACCGGCAGGAGCCATATGGTTGTCTTTATAATTGTGTATGACCTGCGAGTCAACTTCTTATACGCCATGTAATAGCTTTACTTTATCGCTAAGTAGTTAGCAATAGTTGTAGTTGCTATTCGTGGTGGAGGCAATCACAGTGAAGTGATGGAGATCATGCCGGAACGCACAAGATGGAGATCATTGCGCGAAGATTGGCTATACCATGTCACATAAAGTTATATGCATGTGATGTTTATCCTTTTATGTATCTTATTATGCTTAGATCGCGACGGTAGCATTATAAGATGATTCCTCACTTAAAGATCAAGATAAAAACTGTGTTCTCCCCGAGTATGCACCGTTGCGAAAGTTCGTCGTGTCCAAGCATCACGTGATGATCGGGTGCTATAGACACTACGCTCACATACAACGGGTGCAAGCCAGTTTTGCACACGCGGAAATACTTGGGTCTAACTTGACGAGCCTAGCATGTACAGACATGGCCTCGGAACACATGAACCAAAAGGTTAAGCACGAGTCATATGAATGATATGATCGACACTTCGCTGTCCACCATTGAAACCACATCTCTTCTCGTGAAGATCGGATTAGGTGTGGTGAATTTGGATCGTGTTCACTAAACAACTTGAGGGATGTTGAATTTAGTGGGAGTTCATCTAGTAATTTGATTAAGTTGAACTATTTGTCATGAACATAGTCTAATTTGTACTTGCAAATATTGTAGATCAAATGGCTAAGTCCAACTTCAACTTCAACGTTTTTGCTGAGAAAGAAAAGCTTAAGAACAATGGGTCTAACTTCACCAATTGGTTCCGCAATCTGAGAATCATTCTGTCTGGAGGACAAAAGGACTATGTCCTTGAGAAAGCGTTAGGTAACCCCCCTGCTGCAACTGCGCCGGCTGATGAGAAAGCTGTCTATCAGTCACGCAAAGATGATTATGGTGTGATTAAGAGCACCATGTTGTTTGCTATGGAACCGGAACTTCAAAATCGTTTTGAAAACTATCCCGGGCCCTTTAAGATTCTCGAAGAGTTGAAAACCATGTTTCAGACTCAGGCCCGTTCTGAGAGATATGAGATCTCCGAGAAGTTCTTTAACTGCAAGATGGAGGAAGGGAGTTCCGTTAGTGAGCACGCCATTAAGATGTCGGGCTACACTCAACGCCTTGAGCAACTGGACTGCAAGATTCCAGAGGAGCTCAAGATTGACAGGGTTCTGCAATCACTCCCTCCCAGCTACAAAAGTTTTGTAGTGACTCATAATCAGATTGGTTCCACTGATACGATCACCGAGCTCTTCGCAAAGCTGAAGGCTGCAGAGGTGGACATCAAGAAGGATAATCATGTGTTGATGGTCAACAAGCCCTCCTTTAAGAAAGGTAAGGGAGCAAAGAAGCCCTTCAAGAAGGGCGGCGGCAAGCGCACTGCCCCTGCTGAGAAGAAGCTCAAGTCTGGTCCTAAGCCGGACACTGAGTGCTTCTATTGCAAGGACAAGGGTCACTGGAAGCGCAACTGTCCGAAGTACTTAGCGGACAAGAAGGCTGGCACCATCAAAGGTATATTTGATATACATGTTATTGATGTTTTCCTTACTAGCCCTCGTTGTAGTGCCTGGGTATTTGATACTGGTTCAGTTGCTAATATTTGTAACTCGAAACAGGAGCTACGGAATAGACGGCGGCTTGCGAGGGATGAGGTGACGATGCGCGTTGGCAACGGATCAAGAGTTGATGTGATGGCCGTCGGCACGCTCTCCTTAGTTTTACCTTCGGGATTAGTTTTAAACCTCAATAAGTGTTATTATGTGCCTGCGTTGAGCATGAACATTATTTCTGGATCTTGTTTATTGCAAGACGGTTATTCATTTAAATCGGAGAATAATGGTTGTTCTATTTATATGAGTAACATCTTTTATGGTCATGCACCTATTGTGAATGGTTTATTTCTTCTAAATCTCGAAAGGGATGAAACACACATCCATAACATTGAGGCTAAGAGATGCAAAGTAGATAGTGATAATACTACTTATTTGTGGCACTGTCGTCTAGGTCATATTGGTGTAAAGCGCATGAAGAAACTCCATTCTGATGGACTTTTGGAGTCTCTTGATTTTGAATCATTTGACACATGCGAACCATGCCTCATGGGCAAGATGATCAAAACCCCGTTCTCCGGTATGATGGAGCGAGCAACGGACTTGTTGGAAATCATACATACCGATGTATGCGGACCGATGAGTGTTTCGATGCGCGGTGGATATCGCTATTTTCTCACTTTTACCGATGACTTAAGTAGATATGGGTATATCTATTTAATGAAACATAAATCTGAAACATTTGAAAAGTTCAAAGAATTTCAGAATGAAGTGGAGAACCATCGTAAAAGAAAGATTAAGTTTCTACGATCCGATCGTGGGGGCGAATATTTGAGTTATGATTTTCTCACGCATCTCAAAGCAAGTGGAATCGTTTCACAACTCACGCCACCCGGAACACCACAGCGCAATGGTGTGTCTGAACGCCGGAATCGAACCCTATTAGGTATGGTCCGATCGATGATGTCTCTTACTGATTTGCCGTTATCATTTTGGGGTTATGCATTAGAAACCGCTGCATTCACTTTAAATAGGGCTCCATCTAAATCCGTTGAGACAACACCGTATGAACTGTGGTTTGGTGCTAAACCTAAGTTGTCGTTTCTTAAAGTTTGGGGATGCGAAGCTTACGTCAAGAAGTTGATGCCGGACAAGCTCGAACCCAAAGCGGAGAAATGCGTCTTCATAGGATACCCTAAGGAAACTATTGGGTATACCTTCTATCACAGAACCGAAGGCAAAGTGTTTGTCGCAAAGAACGGTTCCTTTCTTGAGAAGGAGTTTCTCTCGAAAGAGGTGAGTGGGAGGAAAGTAGAGCTAGACGAGGTTATTGAACCTTCTCTTGAATTGGAGAGTAGTGCAGCACCTGAAATTGTTCTAGTGCCGCCTGCACCAACAATAGAGGAAGCTAATGACAAGGATCATGAAGCTTCGGACGATGCTGCTACTGAACGTCGCAGGTCGACAAGGTCGCGTGCCCCTCCTGAGTGGTACGGCAACCCTGTCTTGACAGTCTTGTTAGTAGAAGACAGTGAACCTACGAACTATGAGGAAGCGATGATGAGCCCAGACTCTGTGAAATGGCTAGAAGCCATGAAATCCGAATTGGGATCCATGAGCGAAAACCAAGTATGGACTTTGGTGGACCCTCCTAGCGACCGAAAGGCCGTTGAGTGCAAATGGATCTTCAAGAAGAAAATGGACGCGAATGGTAATGTTACCGTCTATAAAGCACGGCTTGTTGCGAAAGGTTTTCGACAAGTTCAAGGTGTTGACTACGATGAGACTTTCTCTCCCGTAGCGATGTTTAAGTCCATTCAGATTTTATTAGCAATTGCTGCGTTTCATGATTATGAAATATGGCAAATGGATGTCAAGACTGCTTTCCTCAATGGCAACATTGATGAAGAGTTGTATATGATGCAACCCGAAGGTTTTGTCGATCCTAAGGATGCTGATAAAGTATGCAAACTTCAGCGTTCCATTTATGGACTGAAGCAAGCATCTCGGAGTTGGAACCTTCGTTTTGATCAAGTGATCAAGAGCTTTGGATTTGTTCCAAATTGCTACGAAGCTTGCATCTACAAGAAAGTGAGTGGGAGCTCGGTGACGTTTCTGGTACTATATGTGGATGACATATTGATTACTGGAAATGACATCAACATGCTTAACGATGTGAAGAGTTATTTGAACAAGTGTTTTTCAATGAAAGACCTAGGTGAAGCTGCTTATATATTGGGCATCAAAATCTATAGAGATAGACAAAGACGCCTGATAGCTTTAAGCCAGAGTACATACCTAGACAAAGTTCTGAAAAGGTTCAGAATGGATAAGGCATTGAAAGGTTCAGTGCCTATGTTGTCAGGTAAGATATTGAGCAAGGCTCAGTGTCCAGCTACGGTAAATGATAGGGAAGCTATGAGCAAAGTGCCTTATGCCTTGGCCATAGGTTCCATCATGTATGCCATGCTGTGTACTAGACCGGATGTGTCCAATGCTCTTAGTTTGACGAGCAGATATCAAAGTGATCCAGGAGTGGAACACTGGACAGCCGTAAAGAACATCCTAAGATACCTAAATAGGACTAAAGAAATGTTCTTAGTCTATGGGGGTGATGAACAGCTCGTCGTAAAAGGTTACGTCGATGCTAGTTTCGACACCGACAAGGATGATTCTAAATCTCAGACAGGATACGTGTATATTTTGAATGGAGGAGCTGTGAGCTGGAGAAGCTGCAAACAAAGCGTGATCGCGGGATCTACAGTAGAAGCGGAATACATGGCTACTGCAGAAGCGTCAAGTGAAGGAGTTTGGATCAGAAACTTCATCACTGAGCTTGGCGTGGTTCCAAGTGCATTGGACCCACTGGAGATATTGTGTGACAACACTGGCGCCATAGCATTCGCTAAGGAACCAAGATATCATCCAAAGACCAAGCATATCAACCGCAAGTTTCATATAATCTGAGATTATATAGCAGATGGAGATCTGAAGATCAGCAAAGTACATACAGATCTGAATGTCGCAGATCCATTGACTAAACCTCTTCCACGTGTAAAACATGATCAGCACCTCAGTGCCATGGGTGTAAGATTGTTGCCAAATGTAAACTAGATTATTGACTCTAGTGCAAGTGGGAGACTGTTGGAATTATGCCCTAGAGGCAATAATAAAGATGTTATTATTATAATTCTTGTTCATGATAAAGTTTATATTCCATGCTAGAATTGTATTAAGCGGAAACATTAATACTTGTGTGGTTCGTGAACAACACCGTGTCCCTAGTACGCCTCTATGGACTAGCTCATTGATCAATGATGGTTAAGGTTTCCTAACCATAGACATGAGTTGTCAATTGATAATGAGATCATATCATTGGGAGAATGATATGATGGACAAACCCAAACTAAGCGAAGCAATTAGATCGTGTCATTGTGTTCATCTTTGCGAAGCTTTTCCTATGTCAAATATTGTATTCCTTAGACCATGAGATAATACAACTCCCTGGTATCGGAAGAAAGCTTTGAGGCCATCAAACGTCATCCTATGAGAGGGTGATCATAAAGGTGTCTCTCAGGTGATCGGAAAGTATCTGTTGGGTTGTATGTATCGAGATGGGATTTTTCCCTCCCAAGTCGGAGAGATATACTTCGGGCCCACTCGGTAATCGATATCAACACCGCTTGCAAGCATGTGGTTAAGGAGTTAATCACAAAGTGATATTGGATTATGGAACGAGTAAAGTACTTGCTGTGAACGAGATTGAACTAGGTATGACGGTACCGACGATCGAATCTCGGGCAAGTAAAATATCGCGAGACGAAGGGAATATGTATATGGGATTGATTGAATCCTGGCATCGTGGTTCATCCGATATGATCATCGATGAATGTGTAGGAGTCAATATGGGTGCCCAGACCCCGCTGTTGATTATTGATAGAAGATCATGTCTGCATATTCTCGAACCCGCAGGGTCACACACTTAACGTGTCTCAACGCTAGGATAGATTGGATACTTGGTTTATGAATTTTTGTTCGGAGTCTCGGATGGGATCCAGGACATCACGAGAGGTTCCGGAGTGGTCCGGAGAATAAGATTCATATAAGGCAGTGCAGTTTTTGGAGTTCGGAATTGTTCCGGGTTAATCGGTATTGTACCGGAAGCTTCTAGAACCTTACGGAAGGGGGCCAACGTGGTCCCACCTTCCGGGAGGGGGCATGGGCCTATGAGGGAGTGTCCTGGCCGCATTGGGCCAGGGGCACAAGGCCCCATAGGGCCCAGCCGATCCTAGAGAGTTTAAATCGTTTAAACTAGAGATATGGTTTCTAGAAGAGGGGAGAGTCCTCACCCCCCACTCCTTATCCCTTGGCCGCCGGCCCAAGGCTTGGAGGAGGGGCAAGGGCTGGCCGCCCCCCTCTATATATAGAGGGCTGGTGCGCCCCCTCCCCCCTACACCTTCCTCCAAACCCTAGTTGCCCTGCTGCCCTCCTCTCTCCCTCCCGACTGTTTGTAGGCGAAGCCCTGCTGCAGAAATTCTCCACCATATACACCACGCCGTCGTGTTGTAGATCCAATCTATCTCTCCACCCTACTTGCTGGTCCGAGGAAGGAGGAGACGTCGAGGTGCTGCACGTGTGCATCTCACGGAGGCACCGCCACTTGTGGTGCTAGATCGGATCGGATCGCGAGGAGGAGAAGCGAGTACGACTACATCACCCACGTTCCGACGAACGTTCCGCTGTGCGAATCTTCAAGGGTATGAAGATCTAATCCAATCTCTCTCGTTGTTTTCATCTCCTAGATTAGATCTTGGCTTTCCCTCTGTTCGCTTCCGTAGAAAATTTTGATTTACTATGCTGCGAAACCCTTCACATTTCTCATACCAAGGGCACGAGCACGGGCATCTTTGGCATTCTTGGCGGCAACCTTGAAAGCGGCCATCTCTTGCATAACTTCATTTGAGGTCATGAGATGGTAGTTGTGTCTTCCTTGTAGGCTCTTCTAGTCGGTGGGCTCAAAAGGCATGAGTGCACTCACATATTTCCTTTTTATCCATGCATCATCCACATGTGAGGCATCCACATTTCTAAAAGTGGTGGCGGTGGTCTTGAGCCTTCGGTACATGTCTTCATGATCTTCACCTTCTTTCATGTAGAAGCCTTCGGCTTCATTGCTTATAGCATCATATCGGTTCCTCCTCATACTCTCATTTCCAACAAACAACACAGTGAGAGCATCCCAAGCTTCCTTGGCAATGCTAAAGTGCTCAATGTGTGGGTAATCCTTTGTTCCCAATCCTTGTTGAATCATATGCAAAGTGGCATTGAGTTGACTATTGACAACCTCTCTTCTTGTCAAGTTGTTTGGATCCCCAATAAAGAGTCCATGCTCGATGATGTTCCATAGTTCAATGCAAGAGTTGCGCACATGACTTCTCATTAGTGATTGCCATTGAGCAAAAGTAGCAGATTCTTCAAGCTTAGGTGGGTCACCTCGATTGTACACATGAGGGTGAGGGACTGGAGGGTCGGGAGAGTACCATGAATCACGGTGCTCACCCTTCCCACCATCATTGTGTGTGGATGAATTAGAGTTGTCTTGTTTACCCCCCACCATCATACCCTCGGGGGATACCGAAGTATTCCCTTTAGGTACAACGGATGGTAGATCCTCTTGAGGAGATGGGGGTGATGAGCCATCTTTGTCTTTAATAAGTTGCTCAAGCATCTTCTTGACTTAGTTGACCAAGGAAGAGCTCCGTTGGAGATATGCCCTAGAGGCAATAATAAATGTAGTTATTATTATATCTTTGTGTTTACGATAAATGTTTACATTCATGCTATAACAGTATTAACAAGGAAACATTAATACTTGTGTGATTTGTAAACTAAATTAGAGTCCCTGGTAAAGCCTCTTCTTAATACTAGCTTGTTGGTTAATAGATGATTACGGTTTCCCTATCATGAACATTGAGATGTTGTTAACAACAAGATCATATCATTAGGAGAATGGTATGATGGACATACTCCTATAGATAAGCGTAGCATAAAGATCAAGTCATTTTAAATAGTTCAATTGCTATAAGTTTTCTGATACATAGTAACCTAATTCCTTCGACCATGATATCATGCTTATCACCATCACCGGAAGGATGCTTTGATGACATCAAAAACCACACCGTAACTGGGTGGCTATAAAGGTGGCATTGAGTATTCGGAAAGTATGGATTGAAACACATGGATCAAGAGTGGGATTTGTCCATCCATGTGACGGATAGATATACTCTGGGCCCTCTCGGTGGAATGTCATCCAATTAGCTTGCAAGCATGTGACTAGCTCACAAGGGATCACATATCACGGGAACGAGAAAAGAGTACTTATTAGTAACGAGGTTGAACTAGGTATGCAGAGATACCGACGATCAAAACCTCAGATAAGTAAACTATCGTGAGACAAAGGGAAATTGGTATCATATGTAAGTGGTTCATTCGATCGCCAAGTAATCGTAGAAATATGTGGGAGCCATATGAATTTCCAGATTCCTCTATTGGTTATTGTTCGGAGAAGTGTCTCGATCATGTCCGCATAATTCACGAACCGTAGGGAGACACACTTAAGGATTTGATGTTGTTGAGTAGTTATGGAATGATGAGTAAGAGAATGAATGTTGTTCAGAGTCTCGGATGGGATCCGTGATATCACGAGGAGATCCGGAATGGTCCGGAGAATAAGATTCATATAAGGAAAGTCCTATTTCGGAGTTGGGGAATGATTCCGGTGTTTTCATCGGGAATGTTCTAGAAGGTTTCGGAAGGTCCGGAACTCCGGAGGGTAAGGGTACATGAATGTGTCATGACAATGTGGAATGGTTGCATCATGTACTAGTATCATGGCTGAGCAAAATAAAGGGATAAATCAAATCCTAGTTTGAAAAGTCAAACGCCAATTTGAAAAGTCAAACGATAGTTTTGCTTGGTGGAGGGAGAGTAGGAAACCTACTTGGGGAGGAGTTCCTCTCCCTCCACCCGCCGGCCAAGGAGGAAGACTTGGGGGAGGACTCCCTCCCCTTGGCCGGCGCCCTCCCACCTATAAAAGAAGGGGCAGGGGTGCCCCCTCTAGTACACACCTCTCTCCACCAAAACCCTAGCCCTAGCCGCCGGCCGCCACAAGTCGCCGCCGCCCTAGGGTTTGCCCTAGCCGCCGAGTTGGGGCTCTCCCAAGCCCTAGACGCCGGCCTAGCCTACTCCCTTGGTGCCCTCTAAACCCTAGATCACCAAGGCCTCTCTCATAGTCTACCATACTCGCTCCGGCTTAAGGCGAAGCCCTGCGAGATCTCCCCTCTACTTTCGGTACCATGCCGTCGTGTTGCCGGAATCGCGAGGAGAGTGCTACAACCTCCGCTGCCTGCTGGAACAAGGGAGAGGAAGGTCTTCATCGAGTACCGAACGTGTGACCGACTGCGGAAGCGCTGCCGGAACGCAGCGCCAGAAGGATCGTCTACACGATCTTGAGATCGGCAAGAGTACGACTACATCACCCACGAGAATCTGCTCTCGTTAAACACTTTGGAATCTTCGAGGGTGAGTTCCTCTATCGACTTGTTGCTACAATCTAGTAGATATATCTTGGCTTGTTTGTTTGCATGTGGTAGAAAGTTTTTGTTTTCCATGCTACGAACCCCTACAGTGGTATCAGATCCGTGTCTATATGTAGATCTGTTGCATGAGTAGAACACAATGGTAATTGTGGGCGGTGGTGCTTTTATTATCAATTGCTTCTTGTGTACTTTGCATCTTGCGGTATGATGGGATGAAGCGGCCCAGGCTAAACTTACATGACATCGTTCATGAGACTTGCTCCACGCTCAACTTGCATAAGTGGCTTTGCGGTTGTCTGTCTCTCCCATTATAGTATAGATCCAATTTACAACGGGCACTTGATAGTTCAAGCATCAACATTGTGGTTCTTGTTCGTAAGTTAGAGCGACACTTATTGAAAGCCCCAAACCACGTAAAATATGCAAAGAAAATTAGAGGCGTCTAACTTTGTTTTGCAGGGGTGTGCTGTGATGTGATATGGCCATGATTGTGATCATATTTGATGTATGCAATGTTCCTTATTGTAAGTTGGCAACCGCCAGGAGCCATATGGTTGTCTTTAATTTCTGTTAAGACCCGCATGTCTATTCAAAGTAGTTGTAATAGTTGGAGCTGGTGGACGACAACCATGAAGCGGCGCCATTGACCTTGACGCTATGCCGATGATGATGGAGATCATGTTTGTGCTTGAAGATGGAGATCGGAAGCACAAGAAGAAAGGCCATATAATATCACATATTATGAATTGCATGTGATGTTAATCCTTTATGCATCTTGTATTGCTTAGTTAACGACGGTAGCATTATAAGATGATCCCTCATGCACATTAATTTCAAGTTTTAAAGTGTTCATCCTTAGTAAGCACCGTTGCTAAAGCTTGTTGTTTCGAAGCACCACGTGATGATCGGGTGTGTTAGATTCTGCAAGTGTATACAACGTGAGCAGGCCAGATTTGATCATGTGGAAGCTAAGGTTTGATCTTGACGAGCCTAGAATGTACAGACATGGTCTCGGAACACGGATCACCAAAAGGTAAAGCATGAGTCATATAGTAGATATGATGAACATGTTGATTGTTCGCCATTGAAGCTACATCAACTCTCGTGATGATCGGTTTTGATGTGGTGGATTTGGTTCGTGTGATCACTAAAACAATGTGAGGGATATTGTTTTGAGTGGGAGTTCACCTAGATTAATTTAACTATTAATTAGAACTCAATTTGTCATAAGCTTAGTCTAAACTATTGCAAATATGTTGTAGATCAATGGCGGCCCCTACAATCAATTTTAATGCGTTCCTAGAGAAAGAAAAGTTAAAAAACAATGGAAGCAACTTCGCGAATTGGTTCCGCAATTTGAGGATTGTCCTCAATGCTGGTAATTTGACCTATGTGCTGGATGCACCGCTAGGTGACCCGCCTGCAGCTGATGCTACCGATGAAGTAAAGAATGTTTACCTCGCTCGGAAGAATCAGTACTCCACAGTTCAGTGTGCTATCTTGTATGGTTTCGAATCGGAGCTTCAGAAAAGGTTTGAGAACCATGACCCACATGATATTTTCTGTGAACTCAAATTGATATTTGAGACTCACGCGGCAGTTGATAGTTATGAGGCTTCTAAAAAGTTCTTTAACTGCAAGATGGAAGAGGGCAGATCCGTCAGTGAGCATGTGCTTAAGATGTCTGGGCACGCAAACAAACTCCAAAGCTTGGGTATAGTGATTCCTAATGCTTTGGGGATTTATCGTGTCCTCCAATCACTGCCACTAAGTTACAAGAACTTTGTGATGAACTACAATATGCAAAGCATGAACAAGCAGTTGCCAGAACTCTTCTCCATGTTGAAATCTGCAGAAGTGGAGATCAAGAAAGAGCACCAAGTGTTGATGGTCAATAAGACCACCAAATTCAAGAAAGGCAAGTCTAAGCAAAAGGGAAACTTCAAGAAGGGTGGTAAGAAAGTTGCCGCACCGACGAAGAAGACCAAGGCTGGACCTAAGCCTGATACTGAGTGCTTTTACTGCAAGGGAGAGGGTCACTAGAAGCGGAATTGCCCAAAGTACTTGGCGGATTTGAAGAACGGCAACATCAAGAAGAAAGGTATATCCGATATACATGTTATTGATGTGTATCTCACTAGTACTCATAGTAGTGCCTGGGTATTTGATACTGGTTCGGTTGCTCATATTTGTAACTCGAAATAGGTACTGCAGAATAAACGGAAGCTAGTGAAGAACGAGGTGACGATGCGCGTTGGAAATGGATCAAAGGTTGATGTGATCGCGGTCGACACGCTACCTTTCATCTACCATCGGGATTAGTTTTATACTTAAATAATTGTTATTTGGTGCCTGCGTTGAGCATGAACATTATATCGGGATCTTGTTTATTGCGAGACGGTTAATTATTTAAGTCCGAGAATAATGGTTGTTCGATTTATATGAGTAATATGTTTTATGCACATGCACCTTTGATAGATGGTCTATTCTTATTGAATCTCGATAGTGGAAATACACATATTAATAACATTGAAGCTAAACATTTGAAATTGAGCGATAACTTGACCTATATGTGGCACTGTCGTCTTGGTCACATTGGAGTGAAGCGTATGAAGAAACTCCATTCCGATGGACTTCTTGAATCACTTGATTTCGAATCACTTGAAAGATGCGAAGCATGTCTGATGGGTAAAATGACTAAGACTCCATTTTCTGGTATGATGGAGCGAGCTACGGACTTATTGGAAATCATACATACCGATGTGTGTGGTCCAATGAGTGTAGCATCGCGCGGTGGTTATCGTTATGTTCTTACCTTCACGGATGACTTGAGTAGATATGGGTATATCTATTTCATGAAACATAAGTCCGAAACTTTCGAGAAGTTTAAGGAATTTAAAAGTGAGGTGGAGAATCAACGTAACAAGAAGATTAAATTTCTACGTTCTGATCGTGGAGGTGAATATCTAAGTTACGAGTTTGGCGAGCATTTGAAGAAATGCAGAATACTTTCACAATTGACACCGCCGGGAACACCACAGCGTAATGGTGTGTCCGAACGTCGTAATCGAACTCTCTTAGATATGGTTCGTTCTATGATGTCACTTACAAATTTACCGCTATCATTTTGGGGTTATGCATTAGAAACAGCCGCATTCACTTTAAATAGGGAACCATCTAAATCCGTTGAAACGACACCGTATGAATTATGGTTTGGGAAGAAACCTAAATTGTCGTTCCTTAAAGTTTGGGGTTGTGAAGCCTATGTAAAGAAGTTACAACCGGACAAGCTTGAACCCAAAGCGGAAAAATGCGTCTTCATAGGATACCCGAAGGAAACTATTGGGTATACCTTCTATCATAGATCCGAGGGCAAAATCTTTGTTGCTAAGAATGGATCCTTTCTAGAGAAAGAATTTCTCTCAAAAGAAGTGACTGTAAGGAAAGTAGAACTCGACGAGGTTGTTGAACCTTCTCTCAAACTTGCGAGTAGCGCAGCACCGGAAGAAGTTCCTATGGCGCCTACACCAATAAGAGAGGAAGCTAATGATGATGATCATGAAACTTCGGTTGAAGTTGCTACAGAACCTCGCAGGTCAACGGGAACTCGTACCACTCCTGATTGGTATGATCCCATTATGAGTGTCATGTTGGTGGACAACACCGATGACCCTGCGACATATGAGGAAGCGATGATGACCCCAGATTCCAATAAATGGCAAGATGCCATGAAATCCGAAATTGGATCCATGTATGAAAACCAAGTATGGAGTTTGGTGGACTTACCGGATGGCCGGAAGGCTGTCGAGAACAAATGGATTTTCAAGAAGAAAACATATGCTGATGGTAATGTTACTGTCTATAAAGCTCGACTTGTCGCAAAAGGGTTTCGACAAATTCAAGGAGTTGAGTACGATGAGACTTTCTCACCAGTAGCGAAGCTAAAGTCTGTGAGGATTTTGTTAGCAATCGCTGCATATTATGATTATGAGATATGGCAGATGGATGTCAAAACAGCGTTCCTCAATGGAGACATTGATGAAGAGTTGTATATGATGCAACCCAAAGGTTTTGTCGATCCTAAAGATGCTAACAAGGTATGCAAACTTCAACGGTCCATATATGGATTGAAGCAAGCATCCCGAAGTTGGAATCAACGTTTTGATAAGGTAATCAAAAGTTTTGGTTTTATACAAACTTATGGAGAAGTTTGTATTTACAAGAAAGTGAGTGGGAGCTCTGTAGCATTCTTAATACTATATGTAGATGACATATTGTTGATTGGGAATGATGTAGACCTTCTAAATAGTGTCAAGGAATATTTGAATAATAGTTTTTCAATGAAAGATCTTGGCGAAGCAGCTTACATATTAGGCATAAATATTTATAGAGATAGATCGAGACGCCTAATTTCATTGTCACAAAGTACATATTTGGACAAAGTTCTAAAGAGGTTTGGAATGGAAGATAGCAAGAAAGGGTTCTTGCCCATGTTGCCCAATACGACGTTGAGTAAAACTCAAAGTCCAGCAACGGCAGAAGATAGAGAAAGGATGAGTAAGACTCCCTATGCCTCAGCCATAGGATCTCTAATGTATGCCATGCTATGTACTAGACCCGACATTGCATATGCTGTTAGTTTGACTAGCAGATATCAAAGTGATCCAGGAGTGGATCATTGGACAGCGGTCAAAAACATCCTTAAGTACTTAAGAAGAACTAAGGATATGGTTCTTTCTTATGGAGGTGATGAACAACTCGTTGTTAATGGTTACACCGATGCTAGTTGGAACACCGATCCGAATGATTCTAAAGATCAATCTGGATACATATTTACTTTGAATGGTGCAGCAGTTAGCTGGAGGAGTGCAAAGCAAAGCGTTGTGGCGAGATCTTCAACTGAATCGAGATCTTCAACTGAATCGGAATACATAGCTGCTTCAGAGGCTTCACAAGAAGCGATATGGATGAAGGAGTTCATTACAGAGCTCAGTGTGGTTCCAAGTGCGTTGGACCCAATGTCTATCTACTGTGATAACATGGGCACCATAGCCAATGCGCAAGAACCAAGGTCACACAAGAAGCTGAAGCATATCAAGCTACGTTTTCACGCTATTCGAGAGCATGTCCAAGATGGTGACATAAAGATTTGCAAAGTACACACAGATCTGAATGTGGCGGATCCGTTGACTAAACCTCTCCCGAGGGCAAAACATGACCAACACCAAACTGCCATGGGTGTTCGGTATATTGCCATGTAATCTAGATAGTTGACTCTAGTGCAAGTGGGAGACTGTTGGAGATATGCCCTAGAGGCAATAATAAATGTAGTTATTATTATATCTTTGTGTTTATGATAAATGTTTACATTCATGCTATAACAGTATTAACAAGGAAACATTAATACTTGTGTGATTTGTAAACTAAATTAGAGTCCCTAGTAAATCCTCTTCTTAATACTAGCTTGTTGGTTAATAGATGATTATGGTTTCCCTATCATGAACATTGAGATGTTGTTAACAACACGATCATATCATTAGGAGAATGGTATAATGGACATACTCCTATAGATAAGCGTAGCATAAAGATCAAGTCATTTTAAATAGTTCAATTGCTATAAGCTTTCTGATACATAGTAACCTAATTCCTTCGACCATGAGATCATGCTTATCACCATCACCGGAAGGATGCTTTGATGACATCAAACACCACACCGTAACTGGGTGGCTATAAAGGTGGCATTGAGTATTCGGAAAGTATGGATTGAAACACATGGATCAAGAGTGGGATTTGTCCATCCATGTGACGGATAGATATACTCTGGGCCCTCTCGGTGGAATGTCATCCAATTAGCTTGCAAGCATGTGACTGGCTCACAAGGGATCACATATCACGGGAACGAGAAAAGAGTACTTACAAGTAACGAGGTTGAACTAGGTATGCAGAGATACAGACGATCAAAAACCTCGGATAAGTAAACTATCGTGAGACAAAGGGAAATTGGTATCGTATGTAAGTGGTTCATTCAATCACAAAGTAATCGTAGAAATATGTGGGAGCCATATGAATTTATAGATTCCTCTATTGGTTATTGTTCGGAGAAGTGTCTCGATCATGTCCGCATAATTCACGAACCGTAGGGAGACACACTTAAGGATTCGATGTTGTTGAGTAGTTATGGAATGATGAGTAAGAGACTGAATGTTGTTCGGAGTCTCAGATGGGATCCGGGATATCACGAGAAGATCCGGAATGGTCCGGAGAATAAGATTCATATAAGGAAAGTCCTGTTTCGGAGTTGGGGAATGATTCCGGTGTTCTCATCGGGAATGTTCTAGAAGGTTCCGGAAGGTCCGGCACTCTGGAGGGGAAGGGTACATGAATGTGTCATGACAATGTGGAATGGTTGCATCTTTTACTAGGTATCATGGCTGAGCAAAATAAAGGGATAAATCAAATCCTAGTTTGAAAAGTCAAACGCCAATTTGAAAAGTCAAACGACAGTTTTGCTTGGTGGAGGGAGAGTAGGAAACCTACTTGGGGAGGAGTTCCTCTCCCTCCACCCGCCGGCCAAGGAGGCCGACTTGGGGGAGGACTCCCTCCCCTTGGCCGGCGCCCTCCCATCTATAAAAGAAGGGGCAGGGGTGCCCCCTCTAGTACACACCTCTCCACCAAAACCCTAGCCCTAGCCGCCGGCCACCACAAGTCGCCGCCTCCCTAGGGTTTGCCCTAGCCGCCGAGTTGGGGCTCTCCCCAAGCCCTAGCCGCCGACCTAGCCTCCTCCCTTGGTGCCATCTAAACCCTAGATCACCAAGGCCTCTCTCATAGTCCACCATACTCGCTCCAGCTTAAGGCGAAGCCCTGCGAGATCTCCCCTCTACTTCCGGTACCACGCCGTCATGCTGCCGGAATCGCGAGGACAGTGCTACAACCTCCGCTGCCTGCTGGAACAAGGGAGAGGAAGGTCTTCATCGAGTACCGAACGTGTGACGGACTGCGGAAGCGCTGCCGGAACGCAGCGCCAGAAGGATCGTCTACATGATCTTGAGATCGGCAAGAGTACGACTACATCACCCACGAGAATCTGCTCTCGTTAAACACTTTGGAATCTTCGAGGGTGAGTTCCTCTATCGACTCGTTGCTATAATCTAGTAGATAGACTTGGCTTGTTTGTTTGCATGCGGTAGAAAGTTTTTGTTTTCCATGCTACGAACCCCTAAAAGCTCAATCTTGTTTCCAAGTTTCTGAGATCTTCCATGGTCACCGGGGTCGGCTCACTACCACCATCCCCTTCTTGGCTACCCATATTCTCTTAGGCGGTAAAGCCCAAATAAAGAGCCGAGGCTCTGATACCAATTGAAAGGATCGTATGGGCACCTAGAGGGGGGGGGTGAATAGGTGCTACTTCAAATTTTACTCTTTTTCAAATTAGGGTTTGACAAGAAAGGTAAATTCTCTAGAATATGCAACTATGGTGAATTTACCTATATGTCAACCAATCACAAGCAAACACAACACTAAGCAAGAACACGTAAGTAAAGTGTGGTAAAGGATATAAGTAACCAAAGGAGTGGACGCGGAGACACAAGGATTTGTTTCCCGTAGTTCCTTCCTTTTGAGGGGAAGTACGTCTACGTTTGGAGAGGGGAGGTTTCAAACCACAAACGCCACGAGAGGCCTCCCTTGTTCTCCGATGAACCTCACCCCAACGGGCTCGATTCACCTTCCACTATATCGGCAACCTTCGAGGTGGAAGCCGACACCTTTATAACAAGTTCGGGGCACACATCCACAACTGAATTGGAGGCTCCCAAATACAAGCAAGCTGTCAAGACAAATCAAAGACAAGCTTGTAAGAACCAAATGAAAGTTAGGGTTTCCAATGAAACACTAGAGCTTGGGGGCCCTCAAGTGAATGAGGGGGAAATGAAGATCTCTCTTGGTGAAGATGTAAATCAAGGCCTCCTCCTTCGATTCTCCAAAGATCACTGACTTTGGATGGTTGGATGAAGAGATCTTGTAGATTTGGTGGCTCTAATGGGGTTGGTGTTCTTGAGCAGCTCGAGCAACTGGAGGAAGAAGATAAGGGTCCCTTTTTATAGGCAGCCCCCCTCCACGAACCGTTTTCTGACCGTTGTAGAAAAGTCAGACCGTAGACTCCGGTCTGTAGACCGGAGACTCCGGTCTACACCGGAGACTCCGGCCAATCTCCGGACCAGCCTCCGGACTGCCCATCTGACTGACCCAGACCAATCCTACTCTAGCAACACCGGAGACTCCGGTCTTCCAACATCGGAGACTCCGGACTTAACAAAGTCCGGAGACTCCGGAGTAACCTCCGGTGCAGGCTCCGGACCCCTAGTCAGAATGTCCTAGCCAGATCCTGGGAGGCACCACCGGAGCCAGAACCGGAAACTCCGGACCACACCGGAGACTCCGGTCTGGAGTTTCCAGAACAGTGGCATATGAATGTGGTCTTTTCCCAAGAGTGAGGGTGTTGTTCATCTATCATAATACCAACCTGTGGACAATGACAAACTGTAAAATGATCTACTTGTTGTTAACGAACACCAAAAGTGATTATGATAATAAATGCCCTTTCAACATGTCTAAACATCATAATCATATTGTATTTGATACATATGGTCTAAAAATTATCTCTTACAAGGTTACCGTTATCGTTTAGAGTTAGAGATCAAATAGCATACACTCACTAAAATATAAGGAACATCTAAACATTCGTGGAAACAACATCATAAGAGTTATGGCATGTTCGAGGTTATGGAGATTTCGATAATTCGAAGTCGTGACAAATAAAAAAATATTTGTACTGTATTCACATAGGCATCCATTCGCACATCAACAGAACCGACGAATTGATAGTGTGTCTATGAGATCCAAGAACATGACTTAATAGGATTGATATGATACTCATAAAAACAAGTTGCAACTTCTTTTCCGGAAGCTCATCCAAATAGAACTATAAGGTTAAGTGTTCTTGTCCTAGAGAAATTTAAGGATGGATGATCGATCTGGAAGTGGGTACCAAATACGCACGAGTGAGGACAAAGTACGCAGAAAAGACCAGTGTTGGAATCACAGCTCAGTTCGGGCGCACTAGTCAACAATGTATATACCTTATTAGTCTACCTACCATACCATTATATCATAACATGTCTTAACTCACAAACACAGATAATACATCTACATATATACTATACATGCGCCTCTTCTTTTTATGGCTAATAGTCCAACTCGTCTTCACCCTAGGCCTCGATCTCAAATGGATATCATATACATTATAGTCCATACAGTGGTTATCAGATAATAGGAACAGACAGATCGCCAATGTCGTTGGTTTGCTCATGGAGTAATGCAGAGCTTTGAGGATGGAAGACATCAGGATAGAAAAAGCCACATCCATGAACCTCCAAACGAAATTTCAGAAGGTGGCTGACGAGAGGGACAGTGGGCGTAGTGTGGTGTGGTTGACATGCTTAAAGATTGAGTTCGAGCGGGCTACCCGGCCGGCTATGTGCTGGGTGAAGTGTGCTTTGCATGGCCGCAACGTGAATGTTCCGCAAAGCACGTGCCTCTAGCAGATCTCCTATAAGTCATTAGAGGAGTAAATTAAAATTTTCGTTTTAGGAGGTTAAACCGCACCTAGCAGATCACTCGAAGGTTTTAGTGGAGTAATTTTTTTATTCCCTAGCACCTCGGCCGCATATATTTAATCGACGACCGAGTCGACCCACACTCTAGCGCCACCCCTGCAGCCCAGATGGCCGGATCCTCCTACCGTAAGCCCCCTCCACCACTAGTACAGAATACATTGTTTCTCAGGGGCGTTTAAACCCTCGTTGTGACAGGATACTCGTCCGTCAAAATGTGTCGGACAGTGATGTCTTTGCGTCACTGACAGGCGCCCCACTGTCAGGGGAGTCGCCATCTACTGATGAGCTTTATTATGAGCCACCAGTCCGAATCAGGGACAAGCGGCGGCCTTTTTCTGCACTCCAGAGAAGGGGCATCCTTGACGGGCAGTAGTTAGACACAGATCAGTTGTTCGGACAGATATCCAAAGTTTCTGGAGCATTTTCGATGTGGTCTAGTGCACATATGGAATATTATTACCTGGACATTCTAATACAAATAGTTAGGTGTATAGTGAGAGTTAAAATTTAAGCGGCAGTCAATGTCCTTACACGACCCCGGTGGTTCCATGCAAAACTCTGGTCCGTGTTTGAAACAGCCGCTTCAAGCTATGTAGTAATAAAATAGAGCAGGAGATACATGACCAAATTATAATTCCTAATAGTAATAGATTATAGGTCAAGAAATACATACATACAATTATTTTAACTTGGTAACAAAAGATCAAACTACATCAAACAAGGGGAGAATAAACTATACATTGTCTTCCCAAGACCCATATTTGTGGATCCCCTCCGGAGTTGCGTCTTCGATATGGCCTCACAACGACTTTCATCCAACAGATTAGAACCTATGAACTCTGTGTGAACAAGAAATCAACGATGATGATTACTTGATTGATAAATCAGATGAAAACTGAATTAATATATATCGCAAATACAACGTAATTGAGGTCGTTTGGACCCATGCATGTCTTCATAGCAAGATATTTTGTCTTCATAGCAAGATATTTTTTAGCGAGTCCCTTGCATTCGTCCTGATCATGCTCTCGGTTATTAGAGTAGAGCCTGACACTCTATGTACTCACTGAATACATGGATTTCTTGTTGTATGATATGACCGAAATATTACATCTGTTTTCATATCAATAAAAAATATATGGTAATGCCAAACTTCTAGTCCACATAATATTTTTTTTGCGCAACACAGGAATCCTGATAAGAAGATTTTGATTAAAAACAGTGTCGGTGCTGCAAATTATAGTACGGACAAAGTGATAAAACGTTACATCTGCTAGGAATGACCAGTCGCTAAGGAGGGGATCAGTCGATCGCTTAAATGTAAACCTGTGTAAGGACACGAAGTAATAAGAGGATTTGGTGTTCACTTCATGCTTTTAACGAACGTAAACGTAAGCAGATTACTCTTGTATTGTTAACGGAATCGGTAAATACAGAAAGCTGTTTGGTTCAACAAAGATATCAATATCAGTTCAAAGACCCCAAACTTTTCCATTTGCAGGGATGATGCAGCAAAAAAAAAATACCCCAATTCATTTACCCAAAAATCTGGAAACTAGTCACAAATCGAGATCTGGAAAATTTTCATTGTCAATCCATGGATCAGCGGAAAATTCCTGCGCTGGCGCTGATGGCTCGGCGTGAGCGAAGGCGGCTGAATCGGGCATCGGGCGGCGGCGGAATTTGGTGGCGGCGCGCGGAATGTGGGAAAGGATGTGCGGGCAGGGGAATGAAATTTTCACGTGCCCTAGCTCTCTCCCACTGAGTGTGGGTTTCGTTTCAGTTTTGCTTCCCGGCCCGCAAATGTAGAGGTCGACGAGCGAATTTGGCCCCGGCACTTAAATTTTTTTGAGGGTCGCCTCTTTTACGGTGTTTGATCGGCGCATTTTTTCCTCCGAAACTGTAAACTGGCAGTTATTTTATGGGTTTACCCCTTTTACGGTGTCTGTTAGTGATGTTGTAAGGTTATCGCATTCTACTGCAATCGGGTATGGGAGCAAAACATGCGAATCAAACACGTTCTTTATGTGTTCCGTGACTCCACGGGAATTCCATTTCAGTTCCAGCGCTCTAGTTAGTAGCACCAATGTGTACATCTTATCAGTCTATCTATTGGACCACATTGTCATAACTTCTTTTAATTCACCAATACCAATCCATCTAACTCACCAATACCACCAATCCATCTCGTTGTCAGTTCATATATAACACCATATCGTGCCGTCTACGTATATTTATACACGCCTCTCCTTCACCCTTTTGACTCGCAATGTCACAAAAGACATCCTAGACAGTTTACTAGTACTAGAGAGTCTTCTATTTCTATCTATTATATACTAAAAGCAATATAAGGGGCTGTTTCGAGGCACCACGTCGATCCACATCATCAAAATTATTTTTATCCATTAGATTTGATATTTACGGTTAAGATTTAACAAGAGAAAACGTAACTTTATATCAAAGTTCGTAAAGCGTGCACGTGACATTAATCCGGTACAACATGTCACGTATATCAAAAGGTCACCACCGTGTAGGAAAGGCATAGTAGCCGGACCCAATGGCCCATATAATTTTAAAATCTATCTAACTAACAAGGTTGTCCTCCTCCGTAATTAAAAAGAAAAAACTAGGTTAGGGGATCCTCATGTGCGTCTCCATGGAATTCAACTTGATGCCTCTGGCCGGCCGACGACCTCCATTGCGCGTCAAATCGAAGGCTAACAGCCGAACTGTTCGAGTTGCATGCGCATCTCAGTGGCTAATCAAGGTTTCGATCTTGCTTGACACATGCATGCATCAGAGACTATGTGTACACACGATACTGCAAGATTGCTCAAACGCTTTGCCTCATCAAGACATCCCAGTATGTAAGATCGATCTTCAAGGCTTCCACACACGTGTAATCCTTTTCAATTGATGTTGAAGCAATCTACTCCCTTCGTCTTGAAATAATTAATTTAAATTTGTCCAAATTTGTGTGTAGTTAGACACGTTTTAATGTATAGATACATTTAAACCTAAACAAATCAAAGTAACTTATTTTGGGATGAAGGCACTATTTATTTGATGGCTCGCTTTGTGTAGTTATAGGGCGATCAGTTCACGACAAAGATGAGGGAAAAGTGTTGGAGATGAACATGAGGGAGCATGGCTACACGTCAAGGAAACCAGGTGCGTTAAGCAATACTTATACGACAAGAGAAAATAATGTGCGTATGGTGAAGTGTGGTGATGATGCCCGGCAGCATGACTATGGTGCTTACACGTCCTAATACACATTTATGTACTATACTTGATGGTTTCCCATGTATTTAGCTTACATGTTTTTTCCTCATTATTATAGTATTTGTAATTACAAGAATTCAGTTTATATGGACTTTTTTTATTGCCAATGGGTTTAAGCTTATATACAACTCAAAACTGGAATTAATAATAGCTGATAGTGCAGTCCGAGAATAAGAATGACCGTATGATATTCACAATGTAGTAATCTACATAACCGAAGAGCGCTGTATAGTCTTGCTCTCTGTTCTCAAGTAGTACTTGCATATATATCTAACTTTCTGTGTTTCTTCTTATTTTTTGTTCGGATTATAGATTCTTCATATATGATGCATCAATATCGTGTATGCTTTGTATAGATGTCTGTTGAGATTAAAAACTCTTATGATTCATGTAAGATGCACTTATTCTTTGATTAATAATTTTATGCACATTATCTAATCTTTCAAGATGCACTAACCGACAAACTAAAGGTTGACATCACTTACTCATCTAACATAAGACCTATGGAAAAATCTTGGTCAAAATTGTAATTCGATGTAGTGATGTATTGCCATACACAAAAAACACACATCATCAATAGTACCAAGTCTTTACAAATAACATAATGGTAAAACACTCTATATAAAATATATGATAAATTTTTTGTCAGGTATATCATAGAAAAATCCCTACAGAGAGATGATATAGATGTTCCATTCACATGTGGCATATATTAAGAAGCATTTTATGATTATGAATTGGTATTATTTTAGCACAATGTGAATATTATATCTCAATCAATTTCGACACAACTAAGACAATGCCCTCGCATTTGCGAGGGCCATCATGCTAGTTATGAGAAAAAAGAACAGACATATACGCACAAGTCGTTGATTTCCTAATGTGCGTGCTTCTGAAGTAATGCGGGAACTTTGAGAATGGAGGACATCTGGATAGAAAAAATCATCTATAGCAGAAGTCATGGTCAATTTGTACATTACCGAGTCAGTCTCCCCGAAACTAAGTGCACACTAGGGAAACTTCTAGGTTGAAGCAGAAAAGATTGCGGTCGACGGCTAAGGATTCGACACAGCACCGTCGATTAGCGATTTTGCGGTGGTTGGATTAATCCCGAACATGCGTCTACTCCCGAGTGGTTTCCATTTGGACAGGCTCATTGCAAAATATCATCTAGCTCAAATTTTGTTTCCTACATTTACTTACTTCTAAGGATGGAAGTTGGTAACCTTTAGAGCATACCCTTTACCCATTTTAGTACATACTACAAATGAACTTAATAAATCTAGTCCATTTCTTTGTACTAGACTAAAATAGACGGTACCCGTTCCAAAAGTCCATCTACATGTACATCGGTAGGTTATGCGAGGATGAGACTGCATTTCGCTTTGTTCCTCACTCCTTCATTTTCGTACTCTAATTTATATTATATGAAAATTTCAGCACTACTAAAATTTAATTCCATTTCAGGGTCTGATTTATTAACATGTAATTAGTGCCTTTTGCAAAGATTTATTTCTGAACATTAATTTGCATTGAAAAGATATTTGTTTCTAGTGCATCTTTAAATTTGTTTGGTCCAACAATTTTTCTAATATAACAATTATTTATTTCAAACAAATAAACTTGTTCCGCATATAGTTACTTTTCCAAACTGGCTCGATCTACAAAAAGATGTTTCTAACAACATCTTTCCATTTGAAATTTTTGTGCACAATACTGAAAATTACTACAAATCAATTTAATTTTGATCCAGTCTACAGACCAAAAAAAATCAACTCAAGAATTTGGTTCCACGACTACTAAATTTGTATTAACATGAAGATAAATTAGCTTTCTTGCGAGTAGGATGCGAATTTATCATAAAATTTCACCAGTAGTATATAGCAATCCAAACATGATAAAAATTTCATTATCTCTGCACCACCTAAAAACCAGTACCGCCAACAAAATTTGGTGCCGACGGTCCGCTGTGGCCTCTTCCTTACTGGAGTTGGCCTGACTTTGTTGATTATCCTAAGGACCAAAACCCGGAGCCATAGCCGTTTCCATTGGATGCTTGGGTCAATTAGGCTGCTAGGAAAATGAGGCATTGCCAGTCTCGGTCTCACTGATCCAACCTCTGCTCTGGTAGAACCAGCTAATGTTCTTTCTAGATTTGTTTGTCTCACCCATGCTATATGTATGAACGAGTAGTTCTTCTAGAAGTCAGAGGAAAATTATTGAGGAGAATGACAACTCTACCCATGTTCCTAGTAGAGCTGTCAGGCATAGAGAAAAAACATCTAGATATAAATGAAAGGTGCTTTTGGAATGGTAGAGGAGTGGGGAAAAAGAGGTATGGTTACTTATATGAAGGATATGATGTATATATGAATATTTTCTCTAGATTTTATTGATATTCAGGAGACAATAAAAAAGATTATAAGCAATAAAAATTCAGGAAACTTGATCCTAATGATGATTTTTTTGGAAATGGGCCCCTTCTATAGAGAAATCCGGGGGAATCTTATATGGTATTAGAAATGAATCTCTTGAGGTGAATGCTTTTAAGGCTGTTTGATTTATGTTAAAATTTGTTTTGTGGGACAAAGAGAAAAATGCAATTGGGCTTTGATTATGGTGTATGGTGCAGCTCGTGAAGATTAAAAAATGATTTCTTAATTGAAATTTCTTCCTTTAGTCATTTAATTTTATGACTTATATAATTGGTACTGGTGACTTTAATATTGTGAGACATAGTGGTGAGAAGAATATTAAATTTATTCGTTCTCATTCAAGAGACCTTTTAAATTCAATTATTCATACCATGGGTTGAGAGAGATTTTTTTCATGCATGGAGGAAAAATCACTTGGTCGAATTAGCATGTTAGTACTACATCATAAAAAATTGATAGAATACTGATGTCCCCTGATTGGGAGGATTTATTCCCGCTGGTGTCTATTAGGAAGTTGGTAAGAGATTTATCTGATCATAATGCACTTTTATTTGATTCTAGTAATCAAGCTCCTATGATTAACAAGCCTAGAGAATCTCGGTTTGGTATGGCCTGGTTTAAAAGGAGAATTTCCTTCCTCTATTGCTTAGTTGTGTAATAAAATAGTTTATGCATCTGATCCTATTGATGTTCTGTTATAAAGTTGAAAAGAATTAAGAAATATTTCAAAGGATGGAGGTCTAATATAAACACAACAAAAAGAGAAAGTTGGGGTTGAAGGAAGTGTTAACTATGCTAGAAAATTTGGAAGAAATGGAGGAAATGTTCCCAGATCTTTATGAGAGAAAACTGATATTAATGTTGAGTTGTTTATGAGTTACCTATGTTGTCGCTCTTCTCGCTCTCGTGGCAGAAAATCCTAAGAGTAGCGAAGGAAAATGTGGAGTTTCGGACGAAGGCTTGGATATTGTCGTTGCTCTTCTCGCTCTCGCGGCAGCAACTCCAAAGAGTAGTGAAGCCTGATAGTTGTCAATCTGAAGGGTTTCGCAGCATAGTAAATCAAAAAATTCTTACAGATGCGAACAAAGCCAAGATCTAATCTAGGAGATGTAATCAACGAGAGAGATTGATGAGATCTTCATACCCTTGAAGAAATCGCATAGCAGAAACGTTCAACAGAACGTGGTTGACGTAGTCGTACTCGCCATCTCCTCCTCGCGATCCGATCCGATCCGATTGTACGCCGCAAGTGGCGGTGCCTCCGAGAGATGCACACGTACGGTGCAGCGGCGTCTCCTCATTTCCTTGGTCCAGAAAGTATGGTGGAGAGATAGATTGGATCTGCAGCACGACGGCGTGGTGCTTATGGTGGAGAGTTTCTGCGACAGGGCTTTGCCTACGCGCAGTCGGGAGAGAGAGAGAGGTGGAGGGGCAGCAGTTGGACGGCGGCTAGGGTTGGAGGAGTGGGGGGAGGCTGCGCCCCTGCCCTCCTTATATAGGGGGCTGGCCGGCCCCCTTTACCCCTCCTCCAAGCCCTAGGGCGACGGCCCAAGGGGTGGAGTGGGGGGCAAGTCACCCCCCCTCTTCTAGAAGGCTCCCTTAGGGTTTCCCCTAGGGCTGGCCTGCTGGGCCTTAGGGGCCTTGTGCCCCTGGCCCAAAGTGGCCAGGGAACTTCCCCTTAGGCCCACGCAGGCCTCCAACAAGTGGGCCCACGTTGGTCCCACTCCGGAACCTTGTAGAACCTTCCGGTACAATACTGATAAACTCCGAAACGATTCCAAAATCCAAAAACTGCTTTCCTTTATATGAATCTTATTCTCTGGACCATTCCGGAACCTCTCGTGATGTCCTGGGGCTCATCCGAGACTTCGAACAAAAACTCATAAACCAATTATCCATTCTATCCTAGCGTCGATGCACGTTAAGTGTGTGACCCTACGGGTTCGAGAATATGCAGACATGATCTTCTATCAGTAATCAATAGCGGGATCTGGAAACCCATACTGACTCCCACATATTCATTGATGATCATATCGGATGAACCACGATGCCAAGATTCAATTAATCCCATATATGTATTCCCTTCGTCACGCGATATTTTACTTGCCCGAGATTCGATCGTTGGTATCAGCATACCTAGTTCAATCTCGTTCACAGCAAGTACTTTACTCGTTTCGTAATCCGATATCAGTTTGTGATTAACTCATTAACCACATTCTTGCAAGCGGTGTTGATATCGATTACCGAGTGGGCCCGAAGTATATCTCTCCGACTCGGGAGGGACAAATTCCATCTCGATACATACAACCCAACAAGTACTTTCCGATCACCTAAGAGACACCTTTATGATCACCCTCACATAGGATGACGTTTGATGACCTCAAAGCTTTCTTCCGATACCAGGGAGTTGTATTATCTCATGGTCTAAGGAATACAATACTTGACATAGGAAAAAGCTTCGCAGAGATGAACACGATGACACGATCTAATTGCTCTACTTAATTTGGGTCTGTCCATCATATCATTCTCCTAATGACATGATCTCATTATTAATCGACAACTCATGTCTATGGTTAGGAAACCTTAACCATCATTAATCAATGAGCTAGTCCATAGAGGCGTACTAGGGACACGGTGTTGTTCATAACCACACAAGTATCAAAGTTTCCGCTTAATACAATTCTAGCATGGAATATAAACTTTATCATGAACAAGAATTATAATAATAACATCTTTATTATTGCCTCTAGGGCATAATTCCAACAGTCTCCCACTTGCACTAGAGTCAATAATCTAGTTTACATCTGGCAACAATCTAACACCCATGGCATTAAGGTGCTGATCATGTTTTGCTCGTGGAAGAGGTTTAGTCAACGGATCTGCGACATTCAGATCCGTATGTACTTTGCTAATCTTCAGATCTCCATCTGCTATATAATCTCGAATTATATAAAAATGGCGGTTGATGTGCTTTGTCTTTGGATGATATCTTGGTTCCTCAGCCGGTGCTATGGCGCCAGTGTTGTCGCACAATATCTCCAGTGGGTCCAAGGCACTTGGAACCACACCAAGCTCAGTGATGAAGTTCCTGATCCAAACTTCTTCACTTGACGCTTCTGAAGCAGCCATGTATTCCACTTCTGTTGTAGATCCCGCGATCACGCTTTGCTTGCAGCTTCTCCAGCTCAGAGCTCCACCATTCAAAATATAAAGGTATCTTGTCTGAGATTTAGAATCATCCGGGTCGGTGTCGAAACTAGCGTCGACGTAACCTTTTACGACGAGCTGCTCATCACCTCCATAGAGCAAGAACATTTCTTTAGTCCTATTTAAATACTTTAGGATGTTCTTTACGACTGTCCAGTGTTCCACTCCTGGATCACTTTGGTATCTGCTCGTCAAACTAAGAGCATTGGACACATCCGGTCTAGTACATAGCATGGCATACATGATAGAACCTATGGCCGAGGCATATGGCACTTTGCTCATAGTATCTCTATCATTTACCGTAGCTGGACACTGAGCCTTGCTCAATATCTTACCTGACAACATGGTCAATGAACCTTTCTTTGCTTTATCCATTCTGAACCTTTTCAGAACTTTGTCTAGATATGTACTTTGGCTTAAAGCTATTAGGCGTCTTTGTCTATCTATATAGATTTTGATGCCTAATATATAAGCAGCTTCTCCTAGGTCTTTCATTGAAAAAAAATTATTCAAATAACTCTTCACATCGTTAAGCATACCAATGTCATTTCCAATAATCAATATGTCATCCACATATAGTACTAAAAATGTCACCGAGCTCCCACTCACTTTCTTGTAGATACAAGCTTTGTAGCAATTTGGAACAAATCCAAAACTCTCGATCACTTGATCAAAACGAAGATTCCAACTCCGAGATGCTTGCTTCAGTCCATAAATGGAACGCTGAAGTTTGCACACCTTATTGGCATCCTTAGCATCCATAAATGAGACTCCGAGATGCTTGCTTCAGTCCATAAATGAAAGTAGAGCAAGCATTTTTATTAGGATGAAGAGCACGAAGGACTAGCACCCCCTTCTCTTGTAAAGAAGCAACATCATCATCTACTTCTACATGATCAACATTCACATCATCATGAGATATATTGGAATCCAAAGGAGAGGTTACATATGAACCCTTAGCCATGAGGCACAAGTGAACATTGGAATAAGATGATGAAGAGGGAACACATGAAGCTCTAATGACAACCTTGCCTTGGCCCACACATTCTTCAATTTCCTCTACATGGTTAGCAACACAAGAACTAGAGGAACTAGAAGCACATTTATCATGGCAACAAGGCAAAGCAGGCATATCATCATGAGACATATTCAAGGCATTTCTACATGATATGCAAGGGCAATCAACACTAGGATGTAAATCACATATGGTCCTACACGTGTTCATGCCCAAAGATACAACATTGCAATGAGATAGAGACAAAGGATCATGAATGGAAATCTCCCTATCTACATGGCAAGTTCTATCACCACTCACCATATCATTACCTTGTGACAACTCACATGTTGGTGTAGTGGAAGAAGATGAGAACTCATCGCGGCCGGAGGTGGAGGGAACACAATCATCCTCATTAAGCTTGGACACATCATATTTTGCTTGAAGCTTGGTGACATGGTTATACCCCGCGGGTACATGATCTCAGCATACCTGGTCCAGCCCGAGGAAGGCCCACGACAAATATACGCCGGCCCATGAAGACTTTCGGGTGGCCAAGGCCCATGACGCCTTCGGATCCTTGGAGAGCAAGACTAGAGTAGATAGGAAATTCAAAGGGGTAAAACCCTAGAACCTGTAACCTACTAGGTCTGTGCCTAGGACCTGCCTAAGTCTATATAAAGGCCAGGAGGGCACGACCTAGATCTCTCGACTCGTACTTTCGCATACACACCTCCACGCCAGATCGCATCTGCGCACCCCTATAATCACCGGTTCTGCCGTAATCAAGAGCAGACAAGCAGGAGTAGGGTTTTCCCTCCGGGGGCCTGAACCTGGGTAAACCTCGTGTCCCGTGTTCCTTGTTTGCTAACCGTTCCGCGATCTCCAACATCCCCATCTTCTCCAAAACCCAAGTCCATAACAATGGGCATTGACGAGATGAAACCTCGTCAATTGGCGCCGTCTGTGGGAACTGGGGACGCTGATTGTGCGATCGTGACGGTCCCAACCCGAACGATCTACAATTCTGCGGCGACGGAGAGTCACCTCCTCTTCGGTGCTTTCGACTTCACCGCCCACTCGCCGGCCACCATGAAGGACTTCGAGCCCGTAGGCGACAGACTCGAGATCCTGTTCGGGAGTTTCTGCTTCCAGATGGGGCAAACTGGCACCCTCCGCCTCCCTGAGCGGGTGCCCCTACCATCAATCAGGCCCGCTTCGTGGGCCCCACACCTCGTGCTACGCACATCGTCATCAACAGATGAATCCTACGACAGCAGCAGCTGCAACTCCAATCTTTGCGATCCGCCATCGGATGAAGGGACCTACGGTTCCGGATCCAAAAGCTGCGGCAGCAGCGGACCAATCTACGAGCGCTACCAATGCGCCGTAGTCATCCAGAGCGACGTGGATCAGCAGGCGCCCAACCCGCCGCCCAACCCGCCACCTAACCCGCACGACAGAAACGGCGGGAACAGAAGAAGCCAGTCCCCCCACCCGAAGGGGATAACACCGGCCATGTCATCCGCCTTAACAAAGAAGGATGGGCCCAGGCACGCGCCGCCGTGGCAGGCAGCACGGTCCTGCCTGCAGACGCCTCACGGGACCTGTTGATGGCATACCACTTACTCCTCATCGAGGAGCACAAGAAGCAAGTCAAGATGCAGGAGGTGCTTGACAAACGCAAGCAAGCAGCCTCAGAGTCCAGCACGCGACGAGCTGCGCTCTCTGCTATGGGCATCGGCTCCAGCACGAACGGCAACCAAGGCAACAAGCACCGCTCTCGGATGGAGAACATGGATCCTAAGGAGCGTCGTGAGGTGACCCGAACCCTCCACGCATCCTTCATGGAGATGGACGCCGAAGGCAACGTCATCCCGAAAACGCCACAGGCTGTGACCATGGCAGCCACCGCGTACCTAGCGTCGCACCCTCCTCCGGAGGGGGACCCGAAACGAACCATGCACAAGTCCGCACTTACCGGACTCGGACTCGTCAGAGCCGCGCTCCACCAGGAAGCTCCTACGGAGCCGAAGAAGAAACCTCTGGTCAGGTTCGACCGCAGCCCCACTCCTTCATCCGAAGAAGAGGACCATGACCTTCCCCGAAGGCATAAAGATCTCGCGCCATCGCAACCGCGATTACGACGCTAGAGACGTGCTCACACAGTGCAAAATCGACAAAGCGCGAGCCAAGCGCGCATGCTCGTCTGAATCCGATATGGACAAAGACGAAGGAGAACTCTGCGGAGCCCGATGCTTCAGCAGATCTATTCGACGAAGATGGATGCCACGAAATTTCAAGCTTCCTTCGGATACTCCGAAGTTCCATGGCACACAAGACCCAAAGGCGTGGCTCAGTGACCACCTGTCGTCCGTCAAGCTGCACGGCGGAAACAAGGAAACCGCCATGCAATGCCTCAGCTGCAGCTGACAGGCGCCGCTCGGATCTGGCCTAGCAGCCTATCTTCAGGGTCCATCCGAAGCTAGGAGGAGCTGGCTTACAGTTTCATCCGAAACTTCAAAGGCACCAGCAAGAGGCCCGCCTCGATCGAGGAGTTGCGAGCCCGCACTCAACGAACGGGCGAATCCATTCGCTCGTACATACTACGCTGGTCCAACACCAAGAACTCCGCGATGCACATCTTCAAAGAGAGGGCCATCGACGCCTTCAAGGACGGCGTCAAGCGCCAGGACATCAAGGAGGAACTTGGGCGCGTCAAGCCCAATACACTCGACCACCTCATGGACATCGCCAACAGGTGGGCTGACGGCAAAGATTCCGTCCACCGGGCGCAGTCGGAGGACGAAGACGACTACGGCCGACGACGAGAGCGCCGTAGCAAGAGGAGATCGCGCATCTACGACGATCACGACGGACCCGACATGGTCGCGGCCGGCTACGCCGATCGCCGCAACGACGCCAACCGCAACAGCGGAGGATACCGCGGAGGAAACTTCCGCGATGGAGGACGCCCAGCACAGTCGTGGCAGCGCTGCGATCGCGATAACGAACCCTCAGCATACGAAAAACTTTCGGGTCCATGCACCATCCACTTCTACATCGACAAGCAGGATGGCAAGAAGAAGGCAAGCCACATGCTCAAGGACTGCCGCGAGTTCCAGAAGCTCAGCGAAAGCATGGTCCAGATGAGGCAGCAAGCTCCACCTCCTGGATTTGGGAACGCACCCGCACCAGGTGAGATAGCGCACGGAGCTCCTCCACCGCCACCTGTAGGAAGCCCGAACCAACCAGTCGCACCAGCACAGAATAACGCTGGAAACGGGTATCCCCCACCGAAAGGAGCACTGATGATCTAGAAGGGGCACCCCACAAACAGGGTGCAGAAGAAAATCACCCGTCAGATCAACCTGGTCGTGGCAACTCCACCCGCCATCCCTGAGTACCTCAGCGGATCGGAGTCCTGCATCACGTTCAGTCGTTCGGATCACCCTTGCCAGATCCCTCGCCCAGGTCATGCTGCCCTGGTGCTGGAGGTGCAGATCGGAGGTTTTGAGATGAGCCGCGTCTTCATGGACGGCGGCAGTGGCATCAACCTGATGTTCGCAAGTACTCTAGAAGCAATGCGGATCCCGCAGTGCAGCCTGGAACGGTCAGACACAACGTTCCACGGCATCGTCCCAGGAAAGGGCATATTACCCCTAGGCAAAATATGGCTCGACGTCATCTTCGGCAAACCGGACAACTTCAGACTCGAGCGGCTCGAATTCGAAGTGGTGGAATGGCCATCACAATACCACGCCATCCTCGGGCGTGTAGAATTCGCAAGGTTCTTGGCTGTCCCACATTACGCATACCTGCTACTCAAGATGCCAGGACCAAGGGGCGTCATCACAGTCCACGGGAGCTTCACCCGATCGGACCAATGCGACAGGGACTTCAACAGAATCTCCCAGTCATTCGGCATGCAGGATGAGCTCGTAAAGCTCCGCGAGGTGACGGACAATGGCCCCCCCTAGTCGCACGACAAAACTCACCTGACATGTCTTTCGACTCCACCGTCAACACAAAGAAGGTGCAGGTCCATCCGACGGATGCCTCCAAGACGGCGTTGATCGCCAACGACCTCAGCCCCGCATAGGAAAGCGCGCTCGTCGAATTCCTCCGTGAGCGCTGGGAAATCTTTGCCTGGTGTCCTGCGGACATGCCAGGAGTTCCCAGGGAATTCGCCGAGCACGCACTCAACGTCTTTCCAGACACCAAGCCCGTCAAGCAGTCCATCCGGAGACTGTCCGAGCCACGGGCCGAAGCCATCGGGATGGAAATCAACAGGCTACTCGATGCAGACTTCATCAGGGAGATCAAAGAAAGCGAGTGGCTCGCAAATACAGTGATGGTTCCCAAGAAGGACACGGATATCTTGCGGATGTGCGTGGACTTCACGTCGCTAAACAAGCACTTCCCAAAGGACCACTTCCCTCTTCCTTGGATCGATCAGATCATCGATTCGACTGCAGGATGCAAGAAACTCTCCTTCCTTGACGCCTACTCAGGCTACAACCAAATTCGACTCAAG
The DNA here is from genome assembly GCA_916181665.1 of Avena sativa. Classification (NCBI taxonomy): domain Eukaryota; kingdom Viridiplantae; phylum Streptophyta; class Magnoliopsida; order Poales; family Poaceae; genus Avena; species Avena sativa. The sequence continues at coordinate 298,037,413 of OV702296.1, forward strand.
GTCGAAGATCAAGAGAAAATGGCGTTTATCACACCGTTCGGAGTATTCTGCTACAACACAATGCCCTTCGGGCTAAAGAACGCAGGTGCCACGTACCAGCGATGCATGCAGGCATGCCTGAAGGACCAGATCGGTCGCAACGTCCAAGTCTATGTCGACGACATAGTCATCAAAACAAGGGAGGCGAGAACGCTCATCGACGATCTCCGTGAGACGTTCGATAACCTCGACCGCTACAGGATAAAGCTAAATCCCGAAAAGTGCGCCTTCGGCGTCCCATCGGGTCAGCTGCTCGGCTACTTCATCTCCCAGCGAGGGATCGAGGCGAACCCGAAGAAAATCCGGGCCATCATGACCATGGAGAAGCCGAAGAATCTCAAGGGTGTCCAGTAGCTCGCAGGACGAATAGCAGCATTGACCAGATTCATCAGCCTCATGGGCGAGAAAGCCCTGCCATTCTAACAGCTGCTACGCAAGACGGACAAATTCGAGTGGACGCCAGAAGCGGACGACGCATTCGAAGATCTAAAGCGACTGCTCTCCACCTCGCCCGTTTTGGTCACGCCAAAGGAGCGCGAGCCCTTGCTGCTGTACATAGCAGCCACACACCAGGTGGTCAGCACCGTGCTAGTGGTCGAGCGACCCGAAGAAGGCAAGACCCATGGGGTCCAACGCCCAATTTACTACCTCGGCGAGGTACTAACGCCAACAAAACAGAGGTACCCTCACTACCAAAAACTCGCCTACGGCATGTTCATGACGGCTCGTCGGTTGAGCCATTACTTCCAGGAGCACCAGGTGATGGTCGTCAATGAGGCACCCCTGAACAGCATCCTGAATAACCCAGAGGCCATAGGACGCGTGGCCCTGTGGGGCATCGAGTTGTCACCCCTAGACATCGTCTACGAGAAGCGACTCGCAATCAAGTCTCAGGTCCTCTCGGACTTCCTTGTACACTGGATGGAGCTGCAGCTGCCAGACACCCCAGACATGTCGCATTCATGGACGATGCACTTCGACGGCTCCAAGCGTGAAGCTGGAGTAGGAGCCGGGGTCATACTGACCTCCCCGCAGGGCGACAAGATGAAGTACGTCCTTCGGATGAAATTCCGAGCTTCCAACAACGAGGCCGAATACGAAGCCCTCATCCACGGCATGAGGATGGCAAAGATCTGCAGCGCAACGCGCCTGGTCATCTACGGTGACTCCAACCTCGTCGTCCAGTAGACGATGAACGAGTGCGACACACACGCCGAAAACATGATCGCGTACCGCGCACTTTACAACGCACTTGAAGGAGAATTCGACGGCTGCCAGCTTCGGCAAGTTGGAAGAGAAAGCAGCGAGGAGGCCGACTGACTCGCCAACATCGGCTCCACCTGCGTTAAGGTGCCACCAGGTGTGTTCCTCGAATAGATCTGCGTGCTATCCATCAAGCGGAAATTCCCCAAGGGATCACCCAAAGAAGCAGAACACTCGGGGGCTACGCTACCCGAAGGTCATGAAGGACCCGAAAAACTGGACACAGAGGTCGCTATGGTCAACCTGTTGCAGGTCATGGCAGTCGAAGAAACCAGGACGCGACCATACCTCCAGTTCTTGATAGACGGAGAACTGCCTGACAGCCCGACGGATGCCCGACGCATATCTCGCCGGTCAAAAGCTTTCACCATCATCAATGGAGAGCTGTACAAGCGCAGCATTTCGGGTGTACTGCAAAGATGCGTCACCACCGGTGACGGGAAAACCATCCTCCAAGACATCCACGAGGGCATCTGCGGCCATCACGCAGGCAACCGCTCCCTTGTAGCCAAAGCTCTACGAGCTGGATTCTACAGGCCAACGTCCATGAGTGACGCAAAGGACATTGCCCGAAGATGCAAGGGGTGCCAAAGGTTCGCCAACAAACCACACGCACCCGGGTCAGAGCTCAGGCCCATACCTCTAGCCTGGCACTTTGCTCAATGGGGCCTCGACATGATCAGCAAACTGCCAAGATCCTCGAAAGGGGGGCACGTCTACCTCTTGGCCGCAGTCGACAAATTCACCAAGTGGATCGAGGCCATGCCGGTCACTAACCAAAAGGGCAAGACTGCCGTCAAGTTCTTTGAATCTATTGTCTACAGGTTCGGCGTACCGCATAGCATCATCACCGACAATGGATCGAACTTCATCTCCAAAGAATTCCAAGACATCTGCGAAGGCCTCGGAATCAACATCACATATGCCTCTGTGGCACACCCGCAAACGAACGGGCAGGTGGAAAAGGCCAACGGCCTAATCGGCGCTGGCATCAAGAAGCGCCTCATGAGCCCACTCGAGCGACTCGCCGGAGCCTGGACGAAAGAGCTACCCTCCGTCCTATGGAGCCTGCGTACCACGCCAAACAGCTCCACCGGCTACACGCCGTTCTTCATGGTGCACGGAGCCGAAGCCGTGCTACCAGCTGAAGTACGCCACCAGGCCCCCCGGGTCGTCGCTTACAGTGAAGCCGAATCCACGGCTACACTCGAAGACGCCGTTGACACACTCGACGAGGCACGAGACATAGCAGCAGCTCGATCAGCGGTGTACCAGCAGAGTCTCCGCAACTACCACAGCCGACGGCTTCGCCCAAGGTCCTTCGTCGAAGGAGACCTCGTCTTGTGACTCAAGCAAGAACGACCGAAGAAATTCGAGTCACCATGGGAAGGACCCTACATCGTCACCGAAATCATCCCAGGTGGCGCCTATCGCCTCAAGCACGTGGAATCTGGAGTCACATACTCCAACCCATGGAACGTTGCACAGCTACGACAATTCTACCCCTAGATATCTACCCCTTTACTTTCAATAAGGCTATTCATCCACGGCTACTCAGCCGAACAATGTACTTCCTCCATTACGATATAAATAAAGCTAAGTGTCTCGCCCCAAAATTTCTTTTCAATATTCGCACCTTTACTTCATGCTACAAACGCACTCGGGGGCTCCCCCCACCTCACGATTTCATCGACTGAGGACAACACGTGTACACCTGAGTAGCTGACCACGTCAGGCTAACGAAAAGTACACGTATGCAAACAAAGCACTGCGTGCTCAAACAACAACCAAATCTTTATAACAAAGGGCACAATATGCCCAGTCAAAAATATACAAATTTTACATCTATCTCTTTTACAAGTACTACCTATTCTGAAGAAAAACCTGAGCGCGTTGCTCAAATAGATCTACGATCTCTTCGGCATACTGCCTTACAGCTGCGTAATGCGGACGCATACCCACACACCACCATCTGGTCGAGGGGGTAGCCCAGCCGCCACAACAGACAGATCTACGTCACGACGGTGCAGCCTAACAAGGGACAGCGCAGCCTTCACCCCTGCGATGAGCTGCTGCCTCACCAATTCCTGGACACGATTCATGTTCCGAAACTTCGACAGAAGACCAGACAGGGTTGTTGGTGCAGCATCCAGTGGAAACATCACATGCAGAACCGACGAGAGTGAAGTCTGCACTTGACGAAGCACCCGCGACACTTGGTGAACGTGATCCTGCACCGTTGCCAGAGCCATGGCACGGTCACAATCCATCCAGAAGAACCCGCCGGCTTCCATGTCCTGTTGAGTCAAGCAATTGACCCGAACATCAACACGCTCCTTCTCCTCCCTTGGAGCAAGGTTAGCACCTGCGATACTCGCACAAAAGTAAGATGCAAGGCCAGCAGGCGCATCCGAAGAAATGAGCAGCAGCTCGAAAAAACTTACATTGAAGCTGCTCAGATAGTCGAAGCAATTCCGCCATCAAGTACTCCTCTCTGGCCGCACCGCGATCCGCCTTGGACTTCCAAACGTCGGCATGGCCGCGCACCCCAAGCAACTCCTTCTCGAGACTACGAACACTGTCTCGAAGAAAAGCAAGCTATGATGAATCATCCAAGGAGGGCCGCAGCCACGCGGCAGGCGAGGTGTCAACAGGATCAGCACCCGAAGGACCCTAGATTAGCAGAAAGGCAAAGACATGAACACTAATACGAAGAAGCACACAACTCGACAAATTCATTAAGTGCATCAAAAAGCCACTACGTGACACAAGGATTTGTTCATCAACATAATTATAACAAAAGAGACTACAACTATCCTACAGCTACAACGCCTAAAGTACGGCACCCTGAGTAGCCTCGGAGCCGGATTGCCTCGCCTTGGCTTCCCCCTGCTGCCGCAGCGTACTCGGCCAGCAGATCAATCAACTTTGGCACATATCGCTTACAGCGAGCAGAATAGGTAGCGAAGGCTACCTCGGATCCATCCGCAGTCGTCGGCATCCGGGAGGTGATCTGGGGAAGGTCCAGCTCCGCTCCAGCCGCCATAGCCATTGCCAGCCCGACGGATGTGTCGATGCCCTTCTGCTTGCGCTTGTACGCCGCAGGTGCTTCGGCTGACAATGCCTCCGCCAGAGCATCAACATCATCCAGGGCCGCGCCCTTGGGGACAAGCTCCTTGTAGAAGCGTCCAAGGACCTCCTTGGCCTTGGCGAGCGAGTTGACGACGGTGCTGCAGCGATCTTCGACCGCTGCAGTAGCATCATCCAGAGCACTCCCATGCTCCAGAGCACCGCGATCAAACTCGATGCCCGCGGCATCGGAGACAATAAAGAGAAGTAATGACCGAAAGCACCACAGAACAAAGACAAGAAAACCAAAAAAGACGCAAGTGAAGATACTCACCCGAAACAGCTTTGGCAGCCGCCATGAGCTTGCCAGCCACCTCCCTTTCACGCGCCGTCACAGCTGTGGCAAGCTTCTCCTCGCGGTCCGTGGCCTCCCGCTGAAGGCGCTCCTTAGCCTCGGCCGCAGTGGCCAGCTCCAGCTCGAGGCGCTCTTTCGCACCAATGGCGACCTTGGCCTTCTTCTCCGCTTGACCAAGGCTCTTTTTGAGAGCATCAATCTCGCGAAGGAAGGTGTTGTGCTCCTCTGCATTCAAATAATACAAGCGTCAGATAACAGGGCAAGAATAGAAGAAAAAGCAAACATTAAGGCATAAAAGTACCTCGAAGTTGTTTGAGGCTGGCCTCCAGCACCAGGTGCTCCTGCACCAGTCGTTTGGCATCCTGCACAAAAGGCTGCAGGATGAAGACCTACTAGTCAGGAAAAGGACTCAGGGGCTACGCCCAACAGAAAAGAACAGAAGCAAAATACACACACGAAAACGCTCGGGGGCTCCCCACGAGACTCGAAGGAAGAACAAACAACAAAACTCTTCTACAGATGCTCGGGGGCTCCCCCGTGGTAGGAGACAGAACTACTTACATGATCCGATGGCGACTCCGAAGGCCCGCTCGCAGCCTTCTGAGGCGCAACCACCTGAATCTCCTGCGGAGAAGGGCCCGGCACAGCGCCTTCCGAGGTAGCCATCGTCTGAGGAGGAGGAGACGCAACTTTCGACTCCCCCATCATCTCCTGAGCACCATCGCTGGAGGAGTCGTTGGAAGAGTGCCTGCACAAGGACAAATTAGCACAAGTACAAAATAAACAATAAAGAAAAAGCAGTGCAGAAGAAACTTACGAGTCCAGCTCGCTCAGGTTGAAGACAGGAGGGGTCCTTCGGACTCTCTTCTCCTCTTTCTTCTCTTCCTTCTTCTCTTCCTTCTTTTCTTCCTTCTTCCGCTTCGCTGGTAGGTACGGCGCTACAACCCGCACGGGAAGAGCAGGAATAGGAGAGGAAGAGCCTCCATGCCCATCACTGTGATGCTCAAGACACAGAGGGTTCCTAGGAGTCGGAGGGGTCGAGGCATCCGAAGACTCGCTGGAGCTCCGTGATCGTTTGCGAGTGTGTTCCTCGCTCGACTCGTTGGCCTCTTCAGCTGGAGACCTCGCCGATGGCAGCTCGGACATGGAATCCACCACATCATTATCTGAAGCATCTGGAAACACTTCGGGTAATGGAGGCGACATGCCCGACACTTTGAAGCTCTGCACAAGAGAAGAAATTTTTTTAGAAAACAAAGGGAAATACAATGCAGTCAAAAATAGGGCTACACGCACGAGTCTACACCTTTGGAACAGGAAGCGAAGAAGAAAATGGAGGAGTCAGCTATTTCCCCGGGATATCTTCTCCAGCCTTGAACTTCAGCAGCGAACGAAGGGCCCTGTCGAGATCTCCCTAGGAGATTTTCTTAGTCGAAACCCTCGTCGGATCACGACGCCCAGCATAAAGAAACATCGGGTGCACCCTAGCCTGGAGCGGCTGCACCCGATGCTCAAGAAATGTGCGGATAATATCCACACCGTTCACTTCCTTCTCCGGAATCAACTGGAGATCCTCCACTCGACGATAGAGAGCCTCTATCTTTGCTACCTCGCCATCCAAGATCTGGTTTTTCCAAGACCTCTTCGGCTCGATTATTTGGGAGGGGTCGAAAGGAGCAAGACCAAACTGCTACCCAGCTACTGTGGAGTCGCGAATATAAAACCATCGCCTCCGCCAGTACTGGACAGATTCAGACATGGAAAAGGAAAAGAAAAGCAGATTGGGTTTGAGGGAGATGATGCAACCCCCAATGGGATACGCACCATCCGAACCAGACTGCCTCTTCACGGAATAGAGTTTCCGGAAGAGGCCAAAGTGCGGCTCGATACCGAGCCAGCACTCGCAGGAAATGATGAAACAAGCAATGTGAAGAAGAGAATTGGGGAAATATGATGCAATTGGATGCCGTAAAGAAAGAGCAGTCCATGAAGGAACTCATGGACTGGGAAGGAAAATCCGCGAATAATGAAGGCAAGGAACATAACCCGATACCCAGCGGGGGGACGGGGGATTACCTCATTGCCTGGGAGTTTGACGGTCTCCCTATCTTGCGGGATCAGGCCCCGCTCGTGAAGCTTGCGAGATCACTCTCCCACGTCTCCGATCGCCGCCAGCCACCGTCGGTGACACGGGTAGCGGCGGCACTCTTTTTCCCTCCAGCAGCGCTGGTACCAACCGCAGATGAAGACTTCTTCGGCTTCCCCATCGCGGTACGGCGGCGCCAGCGGCGAGAGCGCAGGATAGAAGAAGGAAATGTGAAGGGATACTCCAGCACGCAGCAAGAGCTCTCAGAGAACAAGGAAGCAGTGAAAACGAGAATAGCTGCAGTGAAAACAAACTAAAGTTTTCCCCAATGATTATAAAGACGAAGACGATGCACGACAACCGTCCATCGGGAAGACCTAACGCCAACGGCAGGATCTGGCCATACACGTGTCAGCATCGCAACGAACCGTCGCTAACACGCCGTCCACCACGCGCGGAAATCGAGGCGACGCCGTAATTATCTCCACGCCGCGCGTGACCGGTCAATTCAAGGTCAGAAAGTGGGACCCATGTTCGTCCAGTCAATTCATCTCTGGCGCAGCAGACGCTTGAGGTCATCGATCGTCAGCACTGACGTCATCAAAAGCTACACTAGCAACAACTACAATTTTTTCGGCTTCAAAGCTAAGAGTACTCACTCAAATCTACGATTCGACTAATTACTCGGGGGCTACTCCTATCAGGAGCGCTGGCCGCGCACCCGAAAGATGAACAACATGTTACAACATTGAACTATTTCTTCGAGTCCTACGTCGAGTCTACGACTCCACTACGGACTCGGGGGCTACTTCCATAGGGAGGATGGATTTAAGCATCCGAAATTTTTTGCGTCCTACGGACCTGACATTGAACAACGGCTGAATTAAAGTCTCCGCTCGAGTCTACGACTCGAAAAGACACTCGAGGGCTACTCCCATAGGGAGCGCTGGTCGCGCACCCTATAAAATTTCGACGGCGATCCTTCGGATCAGTATGCAAAAACTTTTCGGCAACTCTGCCCCAATTAACGCTAAGTGAGCAACAATCTCCTTGGCCACCCGAAACACCTCCGCGGTGATAAAACTTCGGATGTTGTGTCTGCGACGCAAAGATAAGACCTACAGATACCATCTGATGGCCTGGCAACGCACACGACTGTGCTCTGCTAGTATGAATCCGTGCCAACAGGCGTGATGAAAAATCCCGACGGACGCGTTGGGTACATCAATTAAATTCACTGGAATTCCACTCCTGTAAGTCCTCCGCGGCCTAAGTCGAATTACACCAGCATATGTTCTAGGTTCAAGTTGAGGGACTCGAACCTGAAGAAGATCGTGTTGTTTCGTCCTAAGACAGTTAACTGACCCTGATCAGTCGGGTGAGTTAGGCACACACATCAACAATCCCTACACATTCTCTTGAAAGACAGAGTTGCACCCGAAGGATTGAAGAGTTCTCAGCCGAATCTACGATTCGGCTGAACACTCGGGGCTACTGACATGGTTATACCCCGCGGGTACATGATCTCAACATACCTGGTCCAGCCCGAGGAAGGCCCACGGCAAATATACGCCGGCCCATGAAGACTTTCAGGTGGCCAAGGCCCATGACGCCTTCGGATCCTTGGAGAGCAAGACTAGAGTAGATAGGAAATTCAAAGGGGTAAAACCCTAGAACCTGTAACCGACTAGGTCTGTGCCTGGGACCTGCCTAAGTCTATATAAAGGCCAGGAGGGCACGACCTAGATCTCTCGACTCGTACTTTCGCATACACACCTCCACGCCAGATCGCATCTGCGCACCCCTGTAATCACCGATTCCGCCAAATCAAGAGCAGACAAGCAGGAGTAGGTTTTCCCTCCGGGGGCCTGAACCTGGGTAAACCTCGTGTCTCGTGTTGCTTGTTTGCTAACCGTTCCGCGATCTCCAGCATCCCCATCTTCTCCAAAACCCAAGTCCATAACAATGGGCATTGACGAGATGAAACCTCGTCACTTGGTCCATATATCATGAGCATTCCGGAAAGGCATGATTGAGGAAAGAACTACAAAGCTCACAACATTAACAAGCAACTTAGATGCTTGAGCTTCGAGATAAGAGTTTGTCTCCTCCTGCAAAGATAGATTTTGGGGATCGTTAGGAGGAGCCAAACCCATATCTAGAATCCGCTCAATATTTGGGTCAATGACCCGGAAATAACTAAGCATGTGAATACGCCAAACATCATAATTTTTGCCATCAAATGTAAATGTGTGAGAATGCACTAAACCCCTAGGAGACATCTTTACTCTCGAGGCGGTGAAGCCTAAAAGCGAGAGACCTTGCTCTGATACCAATTGAAAGTACAAAGGAAGTCGCCTAGAGGGGGTGAATAGGCTTTTAAAAAAATTATGGTTTAGGCTCAAGTAAATGCGGAATAAAACTAACGTTTAATTTATTGAGCACAAAACCTAGGCACTAAGTTCAGCTAGGTGCACCAACAACCTATGCTAAGCAATACAAGCAACAAAGTGATAGCAAGGTATAAATACTTCAAGCACGATGGCTATCACAATGTAAAGTGCATAAGTAAAGGGCTCGGTTGAGAGATAACCGATGGACACGGAGACGAAGATTTGTTTCCCAAAGTTCACTTCCAAAGAAGCTACGTCTCTGTTGGAGAGGTGTGATGGCGCAATGCTCTCCGAACGCCACAAATGGCTCACCTCGAGGTGTGGTGGCTCGATGCTCACCCAACGCCACACAAGGCCTCACCCCGGATGCAAAAGCACGCAACTCACCGACGCCACAAAAGGCCCACCCTATTCTCCCGAGTGCGCACCACAAAAGGCGGGCACTCGCTCCACTAAGGGACGCTTGAGGGCGGTCATCGAACCCGTACAAGATTGGGGCTAACTCCACAACTCAATTGGAGGCTCCCAACAACAAAGCCACAACAGGCTACAATGCCACAAAAGGCCAACAACGCCACAAAAGGCTACAAGACCACAAAAGGTCAACAAGACCATAAAAGGTCAACAACCCAACCACACAAACCGTCTAGGGTTCCAAGGAACCCAAGAGAAACAAGCTCACAAGCTTGAACTCGCCGAATCTCCGAGGAGAACTCAAACCTATGCACCAAATGCAAGGGCAAGTCCTTCTCTCCCAAATTCCAACAAAGCTACAAAAGCTATTGGGGGAATAAGGGAGGAAGAACACAAGAGGAGAACACAAAACTCTCCAAGATCTAGATCCCAATGATTCCTTCACAAAGAAGGGATTTAGCTTGGTGGGATTGTAGATCTAGATCTCCTCTCTCAAATCCCTCAAAAAGATGCAAGAATCATAGGAAGGGAAAGGGAGAGGGAAAGCTTCTTCAAGGTTAACAATGGAGGAGAGAGAGAAAGCCAAGAACCAAGAAGAAAAGCTAGTACCCACGAAGGGGAAGAGGAGCCCCTTTTAAAGGGCTCCCAGATCTGCCCGTTATGGACATTCGCGACTCCTGGCCGGAACTTCCGGTGGGAGGCAAGAAGTTATGGTGGCACATAGCCAACGATCAAAAACTGCTGAACGAGAAACTGAAAAAACGAGTCCTGGTCAGAACTTCCGCCGGTTCACCGGAACTTCCGGTGGGAGCGAAACTTCCGGTGGAAGTTCCGACAGAAGTTCCGCCAAATAGACAAAACCAACACAGAAGGTTACTGAACGTGAGCGGAACAAGACCCAGAACTTCCATCGGAACTTTTCGGCGGCAAAGATGCCCTAGCGAAACTTCCGATGAGAAGCCGGAACTTCCGGTCAGGTAAATTCCAGAAAATAGAAAACCAGAAACGCAATAACTTTTGCATCCGAACTCCAAACGGGATGAAACCAATTTTGTTGGAAAGATAACGACGAATAGATGTGAATTATCCCCCAAGGATGAAATATTGGGTATCACCTTGGGACAAAATACCATGAACATATATGTGAAGTATCCCCCAAGTTGTGGAGCCGGAAAACTCGCAAGATCAAAAACCGCAATAAGATATGCAAGTGAAATCCTTAGATGATGAACTAGAGCTTGTTCAGATGATGAACACAAGCTCTAGATCCTCTCATGGACAAGAACCAAATAACAACCAAGAAATATGATGCTATGAATGCAAAGGTTTGAGCTTTCTCCGAACAAAGCAAACGAGACACCCGCTTGAGAGCCCCTCTTGATAGAACGGCTATCTATCCTAAACCCAGTCTCCCAACTAACAATACGAGACCGGCAAAAGAAAAGCCCTATCAAGAACATACCTTTGCCTTGAGAATCCCACTTGAACTTGATGTAGACCGTCTTGTTCTTCTATAGTGGGAACACCTTTCTTGGATGCTCTTGCTTGATGAAGATGAAGACTTGCAAATTTCTCCCCCATACCCCATGGGGAAACCTCTTCTTTGAACTTTTCTTCATCATTCCATGAGCACGAGGATGGCAAGCTTCAAGCATGATATCTTCTAGAGATGGCGCATCTTGAGCTCGCCCTTCTTCATCCCTACTTGAGGTTGATCCATCTTGATGAAACTCTTTGCACATGTCTTGATCAACCTTCAAGCTCCTTCTTTCTTCATGATTCCAATGGGCACAAAGCACTTGGACATTTCTTCATCTTCCAACCTTGAGACCAACACATGGCCCAAGCGATGCCAATGGACAAACCTACAAGTGAAACTTAAATTACACATTAGTCCATAGAGATTGTCATTAATTACCAAAACCACACATGGGGGCATACATGCCCTTTCAGTATAGATATGTACTTTGGCTTAAAGCTATTAGGCGTCTTTGTCTATCTCTATAGATTTTGATGCCTAATATATAAGCAGCTTCTCCTAGGTCTTTCATTGAAAAACATTTATTCAAATAACTCTTTAGGTCGTTAAGCATACCAATGTTATTTCCAATAATCAATATGTCATCCACATATAGTACTAAAAATGTCACCGAGCTCCCACTCACTTTCTTGTAGATACAAGCTTCATAACAATTTGGAACAAATCCAAAACTCTTGATCACTTGATCAAAACAAAGGTTCCAACTCCGAGATGCTTGCTTCAGTCCATAAATGGAGCGCTGAAGTTTGCACACCTTATTAGCATCCTTAGGATCGACAAAACCTTCGGGCTGCATCATATACAACTCTTCATCAATGTTGCCATTGAGGAACGCAGTCTTGACATCCATCTGCCATATTTCATAATCATGAAATGCAGCAATTGCTAATAAAATCCGAATGGACTTAAACATTGCTACGGGAGAGAAAGTCTCGTCGTAGTCAACACCTTGAACTTGCCGAAACCCTTTTGCGAGAAGCCAAGCTTTATAGACAGTAACATTACCATCCGCGTCCGTTTTTTCTTGAAAATCCATTTACACTCAACGGCCTTACGGTCGCTAGGAGGGTCCACCAAAGTCCATACTTGGTTTTAGCTCATGGATCCCGATTCGGATTTCATGGCCTCTAGCCATTTCTCAAAGTCTGGGCTCATCATTGCTTCCTCATAGTTCGTAGGTTCACTGTTGTCTAACAACAAGACGGTTAAGACAGGGTTGTCGTACCATTCAGGAGTGGCACGTGACCTTGTCGACCTGCGAAGTTCAGTAGTAGCATCGTTCGAAGTTTCATGATCCTCGTCATTAGCTTCCTCTCTTGTTGGTGCAGACGGCACTGGAACAATTTAAGGTGCTGCGCTACTCTCCAACTCGAGAGAAGGTTCAATAACCTCGTCTAGCTCTATCTTCCTCCCACTCACTTCTTTCAAGAGAAACTCCTTCTCAAGAAAGGATCCGTTCTTTGCAACAAACACTTTGCCTTCGGATCTATGGTAGAAGGTATACCCAATCGTTTCCTTAGGGTATCCTATGAAGACGCATTTCTCCGCTTTGGCTTCGAGCTTGTCCGGCATCAACTTCCTGACGTAAGCTTCGCATCCCCAAACTTGAAGAAACGACAACTTAGGTTTAGCACCAAACCATAGTTCATACGGTGTCGTCTCAACGGATTTAGATGGTGCCCTATTTAAAGTGAATGCAGTGGTTTCTAATGCATAACCCCAAAATGATAACGGCAAATCTGTAAGAGACATCATTGATCGCACCATATCTAATAGAGTTCGATTCCGGCGTTCAGACACACGATTGCGCTGTGGTGTTCCGGGTGGCGTGAGTTGCGAAACGATTCCGCTTGCTTTAAGATGCGTGAGAAAATCATAACTCAAATATTCACCTCCACGATCGGATCGTAGAAATTTAATTTTCCTGTTACGATGGTTTTCCACTTCGTTCTGAAATTTTTTGAACTTTTCAAACGTTTCAGATTTATGTTTCATTAAATAGATATACCCATATCTACTTAAGTCATCAGTAAAAGTGAGAAAATAGCGATATCCACCGCACGTCGAAACACTCATTGGTCCGCATACATCGGTATGTATGATTTCCAATAAGTCCATTGCTCGCTCCATTATTCTGGAGAACGGGGTTTTGATCATCTTGCCCATGAGGCACGGCTCGCACGTGTCAAATGATTCAAAATCAAGAGACTCCAAAAGTCCATCAGAATGGAGTTTCTTCATGCGTTTTACACCAATATGACCTAGACGGCAGTGCCACAAATAAGTTGGATTATCACTATCTACTTTGCATCTCTTAGCCTCAATGTTATGGATGTGTGTTTCATTGCATTCGAGATTCAGAAGAAATAAACCATTCACAACAGGTGCATGACCACAGAAGATGTTATTCATATAAATAGAACAACCATTATTCTCTGATTTAAATGAATAACCGTCTTGCAATAAACACGATCCAGATATAATGTTCATGCTCAACGCAAGAACATAATAACACTTATTAAGGTTTAAAACTAATCCCGAAGGTAAAACTAAGGAGAGCGTGCCGACGACCATCACATCAACTTTTGATCCATTGTCAACGCGCATCGTCACCTCATCCCTTGCTAGCCGCCGTCTATTCCGTAGCTCCTGTTTCGAGTTACAAATATTAGCAACTGAACCAGTATCATATACCCAGGCACTACAACGAGCACTAGTAAGGTAAACATCAATAACATGTATATCAAATATACTTTTAATGGTGCCAGCCTTCTTGTCCGCTAAGTACTTCGGACAGTTGCGCTTCCAATGACCCTTGTCCTTGCAATAGAAGCACTCAGTGTCCGTCTTAGGTCCAAACTTGAGCTTCTTCTCAGCAGGGGCAACGCGCTTGTCGTTGCCTTTTTTGAAGGATTTCTTTGCACCTTTAGCTTTCTTAAAGCTAGTGTTCTTGTTGACCATCAACACATGATTATCTTTCTTGATATCCACCTCCGCAGCTTTCAGCTTAGCGAAGAGCTCAGTGATCGTATCAGTGGAACCAATTTGATTGTGAGTAACTACAAAACCTTTGTAGCTAGGAGGGAGTGATTGCAGAACTCTGTCAATCTTGAGCTCTTCTGGAATCTTGAAGTCCAGTTGCTCAAGACGTTGAGTGTAGCCAGACATCTTAATGGCGTGCTCACTAACGGAACTCCCTTCCTCCATCTTGCAGTTAAAGAACTTCTCAGAGATCTCATATCTCTCAGAACGGGCCTGAGTCTGAAACATGGTTTTCAGTTCCTCAAGTATCTCAAAGGGCCCGTTGAACTCCTCAAAACGATTTTGATGTTCCGGTTCCATAGCAAACAACATGGTACTCTTAATCACTCCATAATCATCCTTGCGTGACTGATAAACAGTCTTTTCATCAGTCGGTGCATCAATAGCAGGGGCGTCACCTAGCGCTTTCTCAAGTACATAATCCTTTTGTCCGCCAGCGAGAATGATTCTCAGATTGCGGAACCAGTTGGTGAAGTTAGACCCATTGTTCTTAAGCTTTTCTTTCTTAGCAAAAACGTTGAAGTTGAAGTTGGACTTAGCCATTTGATCTACAAAATTTGCAAATACAATTTAGACTATGTTCATGATAACTAGTTCAACTTAATCAAATTACTAGATGAACTCCCACTAAATTCAACATCCCTCAAGTTGTTTAGTGAACACGATCCAAATTCACCACACCTAATCCGATCTTCACGAGAAGAGATGTGGTTTCAATGGTGGACAACAAAGTGTCGATCATATCATTCATATGACTCATGTTTAACCTTTCGGTTCGTGTGTTCCGAGGCCATGTCTGTACATGCTAGGCTCGTCAAGTCAAACCCAAGTATTTCTGCGTGTGCAAAACTGGCTTGCACCCGTTGTATGTGAGCGTAGATTTTATAGCACCCGATCATCACGAGGTGCTTGGAAACGACGAACTTTCGCAACAGTGCATACATGGGGAGAACACAATTTTATCTTGATCTTTAAGTGAGGAATCATCTTATAATGCTACCGTCGCGATCTAAGCATAATAAGATACATAAAAGGATAAACATCACATGCATATAATTTTATGTGACATGGTATAGCCAATCTCCGCGCAATGATCTCCATCTTGTGCGCTCCAGCATGATATCCATCACTCCACCATGATTGCCTCCACCACGAATAGCAACTACAACTATTGCTAACTACTTAGCGATAAAGTAAAGCTATTACATGGCGTATAAAAAGTTGACACGCAGGTCATATACAATTATAAAGACAACCATGCGGCTCCTGCCGGTTGTGAACTCATCGACATGCAAGTCGTGATAATTACAAAAAATGATCATTGCATATATCTCAATTCATACACATCATGTCTTGGGCCATACCATATCACAAAACACTCCCTGCAAAAACAAGTTAGACGCCTCTACTTTGTTGTTGCATGTTTTACGTGGCTTATGGGAGTAACAAGCTAAGAACGATTCTTACCTATGGAAAGCCACAATGGCGATATTATGGTTGCTAACATCCGTTGTAAATCCCATGACTACTATAGTGAGAGAAACTGACATCCACCAGCCGCATGTGTGTAACAAGCCAAACGTCAAGTGCGGAGCCGGTCTCGCGAACGAGGTCGCGTAAAGTTGGCCTGGACCGCTTCGATCTCACTATGCCGCGCCATAAAAAATACACAACAAGAGGTTGGCAACAGAAAACATCAACGCCCGTAACAAGCATGTTGCGTTCTACTCATGAAACACATCTACGCATAGATCTAGCTCTGATACCACTGAAGGGTTTCGCAGCATAGTAAACCAAAAAAATCTTACGGATGCGAACAAGAAAGCCAAGATCTAATCTAGGAGATGTAATCAACGAGAGAGATTGATGAGATCTTCATACCCCTGAAGAAATCGCACAGCGGAAACGTTCAACAGAACGTGGTTGACATAGTCGTACTCGCCGTTTCCTCCTCGCGGTCTGATCCGATCCTACGCCGCAAGTGGCGGCGTCTCCGAGAGATGCACACGTACGGTGCAGCGGCGTCTCCTCCTTTCCTTGGTCCAGCAAATATGGTGGAGAGATAGATTGGATCTGCAGCACGACGGCGTGGTGCTTATGGTGGAGAGTTTCTGCGGCAGGGCTTCGCCTACGCGCAGTCGGGAGAGAGGGAGGTGGAGGGGCAGCAGTTGGACGATGGCTAGGGTTGTAGGAGTGGGGGGAGGCTGTGCCCCTGCCCTCCTTATATAGGGGTCTGGACGGCCCCCTTGACCCCTCCTCCAAGCCCTAGGGCGGCGGCCCAAGGGTCGAGTGGGGGGTAAGTCACCCCCCTCTTCTAGAAGGCTCCCTTAGGATTTCCCCTAGGGCTGTCCAGCTGGGCCTTAGGGGACTTGTGCCCCTGGCCCAAAGTGGCCAGAGCACTTCCCCTTAGGCCCACGCAAGCCTCTGACAAGTGGGCCCACGTTGGTCCCACTCCGAAACCTTCTAGAACCTTCCGGTACAATACCGATAAACTCCGAAACGATTTCGAAATCCAAAAACTGCTTTCCTTTATATGAATCTTATTCTCTGGACCATTCCGGAACCTCTCGTGATGTCCTGGGTCTCATCCGAGACTTCGAACAAAAACTCATAAACCAATTATCCATTCTATCCTAGCGTCGATGCACGTTAAGTGTGTGACCCTACGGGTTCGAAAATATGCAGACATGATCTTCTATCAATAATCAACAGCGGGATCTGGAAACCCATATTGACTCCCACATATTCATCGATGATCATATTGGATGAACCACGATGCCAGGATTCAATTAATCCCATATATGTATTCCCTTCATCACGCGATATTTTACTTGCCCGAGATTCGATCGTTGGTATCGGCATACCTAGTTCAATCTCGTTCACAGCAAGTACTTTACTCGTTCCGTAATCCGATATCACTTTTTGTGATTAACTCCTTAACCACGTGCTTGTAAGCGGTGTTGATATCGATTACCGAGTAGGCCCGAAGTATATCTCTCCGACTCGGGAGGGACAAATTCCATCTCGATACATATAACCCAACAAGTACTTTCCGATCACCTGAGAGACACCTTTATGATCACTCTCACATAGGATGACTTTTGATGATCTCAAAGCTTTCTTCCGATACCAGGGAGTTGTATTATCTCATGGTCTAAGGAATACAATACTTGACATAGGAAAAAGCTTCGCAAAGATGAACACGATGACACGATCTAATTGCTCTGCTTAATTTGGGTATGTCCATCATATCATTCTCCTAATGACATGATCTTATTATTAATCGACAACTCATGTCTATGGTTAGGAAACCTTAACCATCATTAATCAATGAGCTAGTCCATAGAGGCGTACTAGGAACACGGTGTTGTTCATAAACCACACAAGTATCAAAGTTTCCGCTTAATACAATTCTAGCATGGAATATAAACTTTATCATGAACAAGAATTATAATAATAACATCTTTATTATTGCCTCTAGGGCATAATTCCAACACAATCTTCTTATTCTTTTGTATATTTTGGTGTAAAGCTATGAAACGCTCGGCTTTAGCATTCGAAAGAAGTGAGAAGCAAGATCCGTTTATTTTCCTGCTTTTGGTGGTTCAAATTTTTATGCAACTGTAAATATATAGGAAAATGATACAGTGCCCCCGAGGGATCGAACGATCTAATCCCCCCGGGTTGGCTCCTTCCGCGCGCCCGTGACGCAACAGAGAACGTGGGTGGGCCCCCACGACACGCCTTATCACATCACGCTTTCCCTTCGTTTCCGTGTTTCGCCGCCCGTCACTCGCGCTGCTGCTCGCGCTGTCGCTCGCGCCGCCGTGGAACCTGGAGCCCGCTCATATCCACAGCCCCGCAAGGACGACGACTGGCGTCACCGCTCCACCACACCTCCGGCTTCTCCCTACCTTCTTTCCCATCTTCGCACGTCCGCCATGGCTGAGAGCTCAGACCACCGACGTGATGTGCTACAATCGGCGCGAGGGATTCTGCGAGGCTCTGACGTGTGGTGCATCCTCGACTGCCCCGATGGTTCCCTCCGCCCCTCTATGCCCCACAACTGCTGCAGCTACCCGCCGTTGTACGTCCATGGCTGTGTTCCTCTCCACATCCAACGATGCCGCATGTCTGGCTGCGACCATGATGCCGGAATCCCACATCCATGGCCTCCAGCAACGGCAATGCTACCTAGGGTGTTCAGCTTTGCTACTACAATTTCCGATCTTTGCTAGTCTATTTGGTCAGTGTTTTGCTACTTTGACATTTTTTTTGCTATGCATTCATATTTGTTTTGCTACTTTCACACAATTTTTTTGCTACAGGTGCTCGCGAGAGTTGTCGGCGATATCTATTTTTCTATATTAGAATAATTTTTTACTACATCTGTTCTATTGTTTTACTACCACCATTTTGTGGTTTTGCTATAATATTGTAATTTTTTTGCTACCGAGGTCTCTGGCGAGGTTTTTCCTGGCGAGTCTCCGGTGATATTTTCTGGTGAAGTCGGTCATGCTACATCAGTACTTTTTTTGCTACAAATTTTCCGGGGAGTTCTCCGGTGAGGTCTCCGACGAAAGTCTCCGGCGAGGTCGGGTTTGCTACATTAGCACTAATTTTTTGCTACACGGTCGCCGACGAGGTCTCCGGCGAAATCTCCAGCGAGGTCCAGTTTATTTTTCTATTTTTTGAGCCGAACCGTTTTCTGCTACATGTAGCAAAAGCGGGAATATTTATAGTAAAAGCGGATATGTTTATAGAAAAAACAGGATTTTGATGCTTTTGAGGACACGTGTCAGCAGGGGACCCAGGAATTTTGGGGAATTATCCCCTGAAGGGACGCGTAGTACTGTCCATATATATATGCAGGGATGTATCTGGTGTCATCTTTTGCTATGTGGTCTCCGACATGATTGTCTTGCATGATTTAGGATTTTCTGTTTTTATCATTAGAAGGATAATATAGCTTTCTTTCGAACTCTATAATAATCATCGCTTGATGCGTCTTCTCGGTTCCTATTTTCTGCTGTCAGTAAAGATAGGACTCTGTTTTCAACCTACACCGCTCACTTAGGCCCTTCCTTTCTAATGTACTCCGTACACTACATTTACCTTCTGTGTTTAATCTTACAGCATTTTGTCTAGTGTCCTGGGGTGGGCGGGTGGTGGTGTGTGTGTGGGGGGGGGGGGGGGGGGGCAAAGGGAAGTCTAAGATTCGAGACAAATTCAACGTGTATGATTAGTGAAACTATTAGCCGTTTAGAATCATTTTTCGTACAATGTTGGGTCTTTTAATTTTAAGCGGCATGCTGCTTCGACGCCAACGTATCAGTGGTGCTGATGTGTTCAACGCCACTGGTATGCTAGTTACCCGGGGCGTAGGAACTTTAGCCTCCCAGTAAATAGTTATCAACGTCGCCCTATTCCCTATTAGCAGCGTCCAGAGTCAACGACCCTAGTCGACTTCTTTAACGCCGCTAGTAAGCCAATCCCTACTAGTGGCTTTTCATGCTGGAGTTATGGATGTATAACAATTGAATTATGGGATAATCCCACTTCAGCCAAAAATTCCCGATGCTCATAAGATTGGTCAGTATAAGCCTATTTATTTGCCAAGATGCATTTAGAAAATATTACAAAACTTTGACACTCAGAATATAACCTTTTGGTGAGAAGTTGATTAGTGTCAATCAAAATGCTTTTATCACGAAAATAAATATTATGGATGACATTATGTCCTTGCATGAAATTATGCATCTAACACATGTGAAAAAGCATATTGGGATTATTTTTGAATTGGACTTTGAAAATGTTTACCATAAAGTCAGTTGGGATTTTTTGCCTAATTGTCTGGCAGCTAAAGGATGTGGCGATATTTGGTGTTATTGGGTTAGAAATTAAAAAATAGGATTATAGCTATTAAGATTAATAACCAAATGGGGCCTTATTTTTAGCATGCAAAAGGTGCACGGCAAGGTGATCCCATGTTACCTATGCTCTTTAATTCAATTGAAGAATGTCTAACAAAGATGGTTCTTAGAGCCCAAGAAAATAATCTACTTACTGGTTTGGCACTTGATCTTATTTAAAATGGGGTGGCTATTTTGCAATATGTTGATGACACTATCATATGTATTGCACATGATCCTAGAAAGGCGTAGTATCCAAAGCTCCTTCTATATATGTTTGAACTTATGTCAGGATTAAAGATAAATTTCTAGAAAAGTGAGAATTTTCTTATTGGAAGAGATAATAATGTTGCTGATCTGTACTCTTCAATGTTTGTCTACCAAGTGAGTACCCTTCCTATGACATTTGTATGTTCCTCTTTCTCTTGAAAATTCTTATTTGAATTTTGTAGATGCCAAATTTGTGAAAAAAACTTAATGCATGTATAGGTGTCTCACCTTCATCTAGGGGATATTACTCTTCTGGATGCTTTTTTTCTTGTTTACCTTCTTATATTATGGCTATGTTTCTGTTGAATAAAACCATTATTAAAAGATTAGATAGGTATAGAAAGAGATTCTTTTGGCATGGTAAGAAACATAGGAAAGGTTATTATATGGTCAAGTGGTGCAAAGTTTATAGATCCAAAACAAAAGTGAGCTTGAGAGTTAAATACTTGAGGAAGCAAAATATAAGTTTGTTGTGCAAGTGGTGGTGAAAACTAGGTACACAGGATGGCATTTGGCAGAGGATTATTAGGGAGAAATATTTGCATAATAAGACTGTTGCCACACTCAAAACTAGATTTAGTGTTTCACCTCGTTGGAATGATTTGTTATTAAATGTGAAAGATACTTATCTTCCTGGGAGAAAAATTATGCTAGGAAAAGGAAATATTATTAGGCTGTGAAAGATAAAATGCATGAGTAGGTTCCCCTATGTGAATAATTTCAAGATTTTTTTTCTATTTTTCATGATCAAGATTGTTCTATTGAGAAACTAGTGAATAGTAATTTCTAGATTGCTTTTAGGAGAAATTTACGTGGTGAGCTTCTTGAATAATGGAATGAAATGGTTGTGATGATATAGAGTGTAGCCTTGACAAATAGTACTGATACTGTATATCCTAGTCTCTCAATAGAACTGGTAAATTTTCCACTAGATTGATTTATATATGGTTGGAGAGAAACATTACTGGTGAAAATTATAAATGGATCTGGGAGGAAAACTTTCCTTTTAAGATAATTTTTTTCTTATGGCAATTATTTCAGGATGCTACTCCGCGGGGAATTCAGTTCAGAGCAATGCTCTAATCACTAATGTATACATAGAGATGGAAGTTTGGAACCTTTAGGGTACCCTCTTTTTTAGTCTAGTACAAACAAATGAACTAGTTTTGTCAAAAAGTGAAGATTTGTTAAAATGTAGTTCATTTTTTGTACTAAAAAGGGTAAAGGTACCCACTTACATCCTGATGTATACAACTTAATAACTTATTGGTCAACCTCATATATATTATTATACGTCTCTTAACTCACCAACGCCATTGCATCTTCTCTCGTCTGTTCATAAAGCCATAGATCATGCCCGTCTACATATAGTTATACGCACCTCTCCTTCAACCCTAGCATCACATTCACCATCTTGACTTCTCCCAAAAAGACATGATAGACAGTTCACAAGATAGTTATGATATATAAGAATAAACATATTTGATTGGCGAGTGATGAGGAGTTATGAGAATGGAAGACATCTGGATAGAAAAGTTCAGCTATATCAGGGAAAATTGTCAATTTGTTCATGACCTAGAGAATCTCCACGCAACAGCTGATCGCATGCATGTTGCATTCTCGCCTGCTTCTTTATTTCTTTGCTCTCCCATGTACCCTAGTACAGAGAAAGCTTGTCGAAGAGTAGGGATTCACCACGACACTATCAATTAGGGGTTTTTGAGTGGTTGGATTAGTCCTGAGCATGCACCTTCTCCCTGATTACTTTCTAGTGTGATGGGCTTGTTGCAACAAATCCGCTAGAGAAATTTTGCTTCCTAAATTTACATAATTGGGGAGTGCTCTCTTAATTTCTATGAAAATTCTACTCGGCGGAAATAAGTTCTAGTTCTAGCTACTAAAACTTGATTCCAATGCAGATCTGACTTACTTGGATCTAACATATAACTATTGTCGAGTGTAACAATTTATTTCGTTCTCGACATAGTGAACATTAATTTATGACGAGTGGATACATGCTGCTAGTGCATCTTCAAAAAAAAAATCAGTCAAACAGTATTCTTAATATAATCATTATTTTATTTAAAACAAAAAATGCTCCCGCATGGTAGTAAATTTCTAGCCGTGCAACTAAAAATGTCTTCGATCTAACAAACATCTTCCCAAATTATTTTTTTTGTTTCAAATTACTGAACTTACTGCATATCAAATTATTTTTGTTTCAATCTACAAAAAACCAATCCAACATTCCAACACATCAATACTTTTTTTAATCAACTCGAGAATTTGCTCCTACTACTCCAAGCGTCAAATGTGAAGAATTTGGTACTTTTTTATATCATCATTACTCTTTGTTATCAACTCTGGCAATTTTGTTCTCTCGGTGTCACCTGGCGAAAAATAGTATTGATAAAAGTTATGCACTTGTGTGCGACAATACTGCAATATACTCGTGATTAAACTCTCATGATTTTGGACAAGAAAACAACATCATGTATACCGTGCTCCGCGCATGGGGCATGAGAACATGCTCGGCCGCACTCCCCTCCATGTGCTGGTACTGCTGGGAGTCGGCTCGGCTATGCACATATCCACGAGCTGATCCGCGTCCTCCCCCTAGACGAACACAAACTGTGGCCACTTTGGCATTGACTGGCCTGCTCTCGTCCACCTGCGCTTTGATGTTCGATCAACCTCGATGCAACCGGCGTAAATTGTTAGGACAACGAGCAGATGAGCCGAGAGAGGCAGTAGCTCTATGTAAGTAGCCTGGTGTGTCATCAGTCCGCCAATTAAACAAGATGCCTACACTACATCCAAAAGGATATATATTTGCGTTTTATGAAGATAAACGTACTCCCTCCGACCCATATTAGTTGACTTGCATTTGTCAAAATTTGGATGAACCTATATACTAAATAGTGTCTAGATTTATCCAAATCTAGACAAATTTAAGTAAACTAATATGGGTCGGAGGGAGTACATGAATTATGCGGACGACATTACTGCGTTCTCGTGCATAGCTTTCTGGCCACCTGAGATCATGTGAGCTGATTTGCAAAATGTCCTGCAAATATTTTTTTATAGTTTTTTACCCCCTCCTTTAATGGTAATATTTTATTAATACTCCGTATTTAAATTCTTCTCGTGGTTTCCCTCAACAAAAATAGAGCATTCCGTGTTCATTGGTTACTTTATTGTTCACTATATCTTGGGAATTGTCCCGACACTCATCGCCAATGTATACTCGAGCGAGCCAAGCAGCTAGCCACACGATTGACTTTGCTAGTCAAATGCCAGGGAGAGAATTGAGGATAGTGCTGTCACTTGGGCGACATAGACGAGATCAACCTCATGGGGTGGTGCCACCGTTAACGGAATCTACACTGGACTCTCTGCTTGCCTCTCCTCCTGAAGCCTTCTGAACTTCTGGGTGCTTGGCTGTAACACCTTAGTTTCCTCGAGTTTTTTTCTGTTTCTTTTCGTTTTGGAGGTCTGTCTGTTTTCTTCGTTTTGGTAGCTGGGTAGTTCTTTAGTTCTGCTCCATGTGTTTTGGAATGCCTCTGTAACTGTGTGTAGTTCTTTATAAATTTGATAAAGTCATGTTATGAATCAGAATAAGAGGATTTGGTGTTCACTTTCTCCTTTATGTGTCCAGTCCAGGCGCTCTGGTGACCAATTTATATATCTTATCAGTCTACCTACCATACCATATTATCATAACATCCCTTAACCCACGGACATAAATCCATCTATATATGTACTCACACTTCAACTTCATCTTGCCCTCTTTGCGCCTCGCAAATAAACATCATATACACTATTCTATAGTCCCCAAAATGGTTACCAGATATAGGAACATATAGATTTGCCAAAGTAGTTTTCTTTGATTATCTGCTTGCTTATGAAGTAATATGCAGAGATCTGAGAATGGAAGGCACCAGGATAGAAAGAGACACATTAGTGGAGCGACATCTAACAAAACTTCAAGTAGTCCCTCATGAGAGGGACTTGCTGCAATCGAGATGCAATGGCGTCGTCGTCAAAGCGTGCATTTCTCATGACGTTAACAGTGGGTGTAGTGAGGTGTGGTTGACTATGAGTAGGCAATCCGGACGTTAATGTGTTGCGTGTTTGGTAGTGTGCTACCCATGTACGCAACATGAAAGATCCATCATGCGGCTAAGTCGAGCGTGACGGGATGGATGCGTCTCAGAAGAGATACCTAGAGGAGCCACCACCATGCTCGTAATTGTCAGCCATGCACAGCGCACCAATGATGTCCTTCCTAGAGCTGGATGGATCAAAGAGTGGGAGATGTGTGGGGCGCTGGAATCACCTAAGCTTCCACCACGGGAGAAGCCTTTTTTCGAAATGGGGAGCACTGCCCCGGCCTCTGCATCAATAGATGCACACATCCCTTTTATTGCATCATTCAAAAGAGTTTAAAGTTTACAATCATGGATCAGAGAGGTTGAAACAAGTATCAACCATCGAAAAATGAATAGTACAATAAAACTATTCATTTTGCAATCTACTAGTATGCCGCCATCCAGTAGTCTGGAAATAGAAATCCTGAGCAACCGTAAGCAGGAGGTTGCAGCCAGTATCCATAGGCTCCCGCTGATCCTCCGGGAGCAAGTATGCCCATTGTTGAATCCAGTGCGTTGCCATCCGAATAACCTGCAAAAAATTAGTACCTTTCTGTTTGTTAAAAAAATATTATTTCTAGACATCCATATGGACCAACATAAAGCTGAAACACCAATTCGTATTCTAGTTTTAACTCTTTTGTCAACCCCATTAAGCCAATTCCCAAACATATTGGTGATATTAGACGGTGGGGTAATATTGTATGCAAAGAAAATCATGCGCCAAATTATACGTGCAAAAGGACACGACAAAAACAGATGCTCAACCGACTTCATTGAGTCACAGAAACAACATTTTGGGCATCCCTTCCATTGTCTTTTTGACAGGTTATCTTTTGTCAATAGAACTTTATTCTTTAGGAACCACATAATTTTTTTTTATCTTTAGGGGTATTTTCAGCTTCCAAAGATACTTATGTAAAAACCTAGTATGACCATTCATTTCGTCCATATACAAGGATTTTAACGTGAACAAACCATTGGTAGTCAAATTCCACATGAATTTATCCTGATCATCATTTAGGTGGATTATCATTAACCTCCTACAAAGATGTAACCAATTTGTCCATTTGTTGCCAGTTAAACTTCTCCTAAAAGCAATATTAAAAGACGTTTGACCAAGAACATCAGCCACTAAGACATTTTTTGTTTGTGCAATGTTATACAGCGAAGGGTATTGGTGAGCAAGAGAATGCTCACCTAACCAAATGTCTTCCCAAAAACGAACACTTTCTCCATATCCAATTTTGAAATGGCCATGGGAGAAGAACAACTTCTTAACCCGCATTAGCCCTTTCCAGAAAGGAGAGTCGGTTGGTTTAGCTTCGACTTGAGATAAAGTCTTGTCTATTAAATATTTGTTTCGAAGAATTTGTTGCCACATCCCTTCCTCATTAAGTAACTTAAAAATCCATTTGCTAAGTAAGCACTTATTTTTTTATCTCAAGTACTTCAATACCTAAACCTCCTTGATCTTTTGGACGACACACAATATTCCATTTTGATAATCTATATTTCTTCTTGGTATCATCACTTTGCCAGAAGAATCTCGATCGATAAAAATCAAGTTTTTTTCTTACCCCTTTCGGTATCTCCATAAAAGAGAGCATAAACATCGGTAAACTAGTCAATACCGAGTTGATTAAAACCAAACGATCCCCATATGAAAGCAATTTTCCTTGCCAACATCCTAGCTTTGAAAGAAAACGGCTTTCCATAGGGTTCCATTCAGAATTCCGTAACTTTCTGTAATGAATAGGTACACCCAGGTACCGAAAAGGAAGTGTAGCTGACTCACAGCCCAAAATCTGCTTATAGTCATCCACCGGCTCCTTAGCCTTTCCAAAGCAAAAAATCTCACTTTTATGAAAATTGATTTTTAATCCCGATAGTTGCTCAAAGATACACAAAATTAGCTTCATATTAACGGCTTTCTCTAAGTCATGCTCCATAAACAATATGGTGTCATCTGCATATTGTAAGATGGAAACCCCTCGCTCCACCAAATGAGGGACGAGACTACCAACTTGGCCATCCTCTTTTGCACGAGCAATAAGGATAGCCAGCATGTCTGCGACAATGTTGAAAAGCATCGGGGATAAGGGATCACCTTGTTTCAAACCTTTTCTAGTTTGAAAAAAATGGCCAATATCATTATTGACCCGTATCCCCACACTGCCACCTTGCACAAATTGTTTGATCCAATCACACCAATTTGGATCAAAACCTTTTATGCGAAGAACTTGCTGTAAGAAAGGCCACTTCACTTTATCATATCCCTTTTCAAAATCTATTTTAAAAATCACTCCATCCATTTTCTTTCGATGAAGTTCATGGATGGTTTCATGAAAAACAACCACACCCTCAAGGATATGGCGCTTGGGCATAAAGGCAGTTTGGGTAGTTCTAATCACCTTATTGGCAATACCCGTAATGCGATTAGTAGCTACCTTGGTAAATATTTTGAAGCTAACATTGAGCAAACAAATAGGTCTGTATTACTGAATTTGAACCGCGTTGTATTTTTTGGGTAGTAATGTAATTACTCTGAAGTTCAGCTTGAACAAGGGTAATTCCCCAACTTGCAATTGTCCAAAAAGAGCCATCAAGTCATTCTTGATTACGCTCCAAAATATTTGATAAAACTCGGCCGGAAACCCATCAGGACCAGGAGCTTTATTTTGTTCCATTTGCATAATAGATTCTAACACCTCCTTTTCATTGAAGTTTGATGTTAAAAATAATGTTTTTCGCATTAGACAATTGCGGGATATCCTGTACCCGTTCCTCCATCAAGGAGCAAGTATTGTAATCAGGCTCGCCAAAGAGCTTTTTATAGTACTCAGTAATATAGACCTTTAAATTGTCCTCTCCTACAATGGTTCCTTCATCTTGTTCAAGTTGGAAGATTTTCTTTTTCCTATGTTTGCCTTTCGCAATCAAATGAAAATATTTAGTGTTATTTCCTCCTTCTTGAATATGTTTAACTTTAGCATGTTGAGCCCATTTGATCTCTTTATCACGTCTAAGTTTGTTAATACTCTCATTTGCATTTTTTAAACTATCCTTTTCTGACTCATTCAGAGGATACATCTCTGTTTTAACATCCAGCTCATCAATGATGGATAGAAGTCGTTCCATTTATTTTTTTATATTTTCCACTCATATTCTTGGCCCATCCTTTCAAGAAACGACACAAGTGCCTAATTTTGTTCTGCCAAGTCTGAATAGGCGTATCACCATTAGACACGGTTTTCCATTCAGCAACAATCATCTCAAAGAAACCATCCTGCTTCAACCAAGATAATTCAAATGAGAAGCGTTAATATTTCCTAAGTGTGCCTGATTGCCAGAATCAATTAGAAGTGGTGTGTGGTCCGAGCCCGAGCGAGTCAATGCTTGAACTGAAACTAAAGGGAATTTATTCTCCCATTCAACAGTTGCGAGTATACGATCCAACTTCTCATATGTTGGTGTTTCTCGCCGATTTGCCCATGTGAATTGTTTGCCTGAAAGAGCAATTTCTCTCAAATCTAGACTTTCAATGATGGCATTGAACATAAAAGGCCACCTAGGATTGAAGTTATCATTATTCTTTTCTTCTTTTTTTCTAAGCATATGGAAATCTCCTCCTAACATCATAGGCAGTGTTTCGGACTCACACATCCTCACAAGTTCAGATAGGAATTCAGGTATATGTGCCTCTTGAGCAGCTCCATACACAGGAATGAAAGCCCACTCAAAACCGTCGTACCTAGACCTCATGTGAAGTTTGACACAATAATCACCAGTCATCACATTGTTGACCTGGGTTGAAAGATTATTTATGCCAACCAGAATCCCTCCTGACCGCCCATGTGGCGGTAAACAAAACCAAGTAAAGTCTATACCAGCAGCCAAATGTCTCAAAAAAGGCACTGTGAAATTAGACCTACCGGTCTCCAGAAGAGCAATAAAATCTAATCGGTGTTCACGAATTGATTCATTAACAAATAGATGATTTCTAGGATCTCGAAAGCCCTCAGTATTCCAGATCATACCTTTTATTCCTGTCATTTTAAGATTTAACTTTAGGAATCCTAATACGAGTACTTCGACGAATGTTTGTCTTATCATAAGACTTACGTCGACGCGATTTCACCACTTTTTCTTCTTGAGCCATATACTCAGAAAAGTCCTCAACTGGACTATTTTCGTCCACCAAATCTTCACATAGATTGGATGCATTAGAAACTATCAAGTGGTTCGAACCAAACAAAGCAGACTCTCTTTGATCTTCTTTTTGTTTTAGCATAACTAAACAACGGTTAATTTCAGTATCTAAAATTAACTTAGAAGCATCACATTCCTCTTTTCTAGTCATACCCAATTTAACTCCAATCGTACGTGCCCTACTAACAATTTCCTCTTCAGAAAAAGAAGAAACAGAAAATTTGAGAGAGACTATACCAAGGAGAAGCCTAAGTATATCTTTAATCTAAGTGGATCATTTGTACATTGTGGAAGCGGGACTATACCAAGGCAATGATGCAATATGCACATTAGAACATAATAATTGGGACTACAATGTGTCTTCAAAGTTCAAAACCGATTCTGAATCACACTCTCTACTTTGAGGCCTCGAATTTGAATCAGTACTTATGCATATCTCATGCGGACAACACCTGCTGCGAGAGGACAAACTTACAAGATCCTAACAAACATCCACTATGTGATTTGAGCTGCGTAGTCCTCACAATCATTTTTCTTCTATTGAAGAAAAGAGTAAAGCAGTTTTCGGAAAGAATAGGAAGGCATTAGTGCATTTCCTATTGCCGCAATCCTATTATACTACATTTTCATAAAATATCTTGGATCAAGAACACAAATGCATTTTATTGTCATTGTATAGCGTTTTTCATATTTCTACAACCTTATGCAGGGCTTCCTGGGCGCCCGGGTCAGGGTCATCCCACCATGTGTGTTAGCCGTCAGATCTCGGCTCGAAGCAATATGATCCATTGATTCGGGCAGATTGGGTGGACCTTCCAATTCTCCACACAATGAACCTTACATTACCCACCGGGTCCGCTTGTTCTTGGGCATGAAACAAAGTGGGAAGCAAATACTTCGCCATCGTATAAAATGACTTCTGATTCAATAGACCCCCAAAGGAATGAAAAGAAGGAAACATATTAGATCGGCGGCTCTAATCAATTGATACCTCTTCGCGCAGGGGGGCATGATCGGGATTCAAAAGGTTTAGACCATGTATGTACTACTCGCCAAAGCCATACGAGCCTGAAGCACGTAAGTACACGAGGAATTCTATGCATGCGACATGGAAAAATAAGTGGCCAACCCAGATAAAATACTTACACATGTCCGCTGACATGGCAACACCGCATACATGGTTTAGGGTGAGTTCTTTTGGGCCCATCGGCGGGCTACCCTTGCTTTCCGCCCGATAATACACCCGGGGGCAATTCTACCCTTTGGAACATTTACAACTTTTTATAGTGGGGGTCTATGAAATCACACCTCGTATAAAATACAAGCACATTGTTTTCCTACTCTCTGTCCAACCAGTACACCATACTCCAACCTAGGGTCCATCTCATCATCATGTCATGTTGCCATGGACAACCTCCTCCTTCCATCCGGCACCATGGAAAACAGGTAACATCGTCGCGTCAACTATGAGTTTAGTTTCGAGCCTTGATCAACCTTACTCAATTAGGGAACAAAGGCTATCTCTAAGGACGAAGATGTGGAATAAAAAGATACAATAGTGAGGGAGCGAGCAACCGTCCTTCGGTTTTTTCTCTCTCCCTATCATTGGCTCTCGTGCTCGCAGTTCCAAAAAAAAAAACTGTGCGCGTGGGAATTACATCTATTCGGTATGCCATCGCCCTGCCGGATCCCCGATCGAAAAGATCTACTTCTGTAATATCGGTTATATCGAAAAGATCTACTTCTCAGGAAATTCCAGTCTAGTACAGCTGTCCAGGCGCTCTGATCACCAATTTATATATCTTATTAGTCTACCTACCATACCATATTATCGTAACATCCCTTAACTCATGGACACAAATCCATCTATATATGTACTCACGCTTCAACTTCATCTTCGCCCTCTTTGCACCTCGCAAATAAACATCATGTACACTATTCTATAGGAACACAAGATGGTTATCTGATATAGGAACAAATAGATTTGCCACAGTAGTTTGCTTTGATTATCTGCTTGCTTATGAAGTAATGCAGAGATCTGAGAATGGAAGGCATCATGATAGAAAGAGCCACATTTGTGGAGCATCGTCTGACGAATCTTTAGACAGTCGCTCACGAGAGGGACTTGCTGCAATCGAGATGCAACGACGTCTTCGTCGAAGCGTTCATTTCTCATGATGCTGACAGTGGGTGTAGTGTGGTGTGGTTGACTATGATGAGGCAATCCAGAAGTCGATGTGCTACGTGTCTAGTAGTGTGCTACCCGTGTACACAACATGAAAGAGACATAGTGCGCCTAAGTCAAGCATGGCAGGATTGATGCGGCTAACAAGATACACCCGGCGGAGCCACCACCATGCTCATAATAGCCAGCCATGCACGGCGCGCCAATGCTTTCATTCGCATAGCTTGATGGCTCAAAGAGTGAGAGATATGTGGGGCTGGAATCACGGAAGTTGCCACTACTGGCGAAGCCTAAATATCTTTATTTTAAATCAAAGCATTTGTACCTTGTGGCGGTGGGAACCATACCAAGGCGATGATGCAATATGAACATTAGAACATGTTAATTGGGACTACAGTAATGTGAGCTATGATATCGTGCAAAGTTCAAAACCGATTCTGAATCATCTACTTTGAGGCCATGAAGTTAAATTAGTACTTATGCATATATCATGCGGACAACACCTGTTAAGAGAGGACATACTTAGAAGATGCTAACAAACCATGCATTGCGTGATTTGAGCTGCGGACTGCTTGAGGTCATTTTTTCTTCCTGTTCATGGAAAGCGTAAAGCAGTTTTCAGGAAGAATAGGAAAGGATAAGTGCATTTTCTATCGCCGATATTTTATTATAGGCACTCGTGTCTAATGCACATTCATGCTAGTCCACCTATTATACTATAGAGTAAATTCCAGTTTTTACCCCCTAGTTTAATATTTTTGACATCTCAATTACCTCATTTAACATTTTTTTATCCATATTACCCCATTTAGCAAAAGTTTTGTCAGTTTTTACCCCTTTAAAAAAAGAGTTATCTGCTAGGTGAGTCCGTTTGTTAGATACACATGCATGGCCAAATTGGTCTGCTCGCTGAGTTGCGCTCAATTTTTACATACAGTCGTCAATTTTTTACACACTGAACGTATGCACTATTTTGATGCAGAAATCGATGGTAGTGGACTGATCGAGGTGATGGCTAGCGATCTCGAAACTAGAGGCAGCGACCCGATCATTTCTTTTTTTTTAAGTGTTGGAGCCATGCGTTTAGCCAATGGCAACATGTATGATGTTGTTGTCACAATTGAAATCTCCTACGTACGTTTAGCTATCAAAATTAGCCACTTACAACGTAAACATATATTCCTCTTAAAATATTTTTTGCAGGTAGAGCAGCGTATGCGATTGATCATATACGTAGACGGCAAGACCAAAGTACAATACTACTACTTGGTATGTAATCTAACTCAACCCTGATACACAATTACACGTGCATTGACATGCGACATAGTGGGTGTTGTGATTATTTCCATTCGGGGGTGGTTATGGACAAATATTTTTTGTGTTCAGGATTTCTATGGGTAAAGGGGTAAAGGAAAAATGGAGAAAAATTTCTAACTGCACCCACATGACAAATCACGTGCAAAATATCTTAGGGACGGTACAAATTGACAAAACTCTCGCTAAATGGGGTAATACGGATGAAAAAATCTTAAATAGGGTAATTCATGTCAAAATTATCAAATTTGGAGGTAAAAATTGGAATTTACTTTATACTATATTTTCTTAACATCTCTTAGATCAAGAACACCAATGCATCTTATTGTCACTACATAGCGTTTGTTATACATCTACAACCTTATGAGGGGCTTCCTAGGCTCCCGGGTCAGGGTCATCCCACCACATGTGTTTCCAGCTGTCAGATCTCGGCTCGAAGCGACACGATCCATTGATTCGGGCATATTGAGCGGTCATTCCATTTCTCCACACAATGTACCTCACATGACCCACTGGTCTTGGGCAACAGTGTGAAGCAAATACTTTGCCATATAAAATACAAGCACATTGTTTCACTAGGTCTGTGTCCAAACCAGTACCCCTCACTCCAACCTAGGGTTCATCTCATCGTCCTATCATGTTGGCATGGACAGCCACCCCGAAGGACAACCTCCTACTTCCATCTCGCGCTGTGGAAAATGGGTCTCGCCGCCACATCAACTATGAGTTTTGTTTCGAGCCTTCATCACCCTTATTGAATTAGCGAACAAAGGCTACCTTTAAGGAGGAAGATGTGGTAAAAAAAAGCAATATTGATGGGGCTATGAGCGATCATCCTCTTACAGGCTGATATGGCCCATGAGTTCCGCCAAATCCCACTTCAGGAATTCCACATCGTCCCTGCAACATGCCACAACACTTGTGAGGATTAGTGGGGACATGACAGATAAGCTTTGGAAGACAGCGGGGATTGCGATCTTGATGTTGTGGTAGCTCAACTTGAAGGACAGAGTGTTAGTGGAAGCCTTTGCGCGCCCTTGACCATGTATGTTAAGTCCAACTCTGATAACTCCATAGACTATGGTTGTAAATAGTAGTCCCTAATTTCTTGAAATGAATTAATCGATAGTACTTTGACAAATTGGTATGTCCTGCTTCTAGTGCGCCTAGTCGGGGATATGCATTTACAACCTTCAGATCTCGGCTCTAAGAGGTACAATTATCGAGCTGGTTGATCAAGCCTCATTACTCCACACAGTGATTCTCATATGGCCGATTAGGCCCACTTGGACTTGGGCCCACAACATAATGAGGAGAAAATGCTTCGCCGTTGTATAAAGACATGCACACTTTTCACTTGAGTCTCTCTCCAAACAAGTATCCCCGAACTCCGGCCTAGGGTTCACCTCAATGTTTGGCCCTGTTGTCGTGAACAACAACCTGAAGGCCTCACCGCCGTGTAAACTCAAGTAGGGAACAAATGCGACCTATTATGAGGAAGATGTGGAAGAATGGATGGCAGTGCTGATTGAATGGTGGGAGATTATTTTCCTCTAAGTTGTTCTATAGGTCAATGGTCGTGGTACTGCCTCGCGGGTGTAATTTCTGACACAGTGAGATTGGCCACGAGTTCTCTTCCATTAGCTCGCACTTCACATACTCCATATATTCCTTGCCTCATGTGATGCTACTTGTGAGCATGAGTGAGGAGACAACTGATAAACTTTGGGAGGCAACGGTGGGCGTGAGCTTGGAGTGGTGACAGCTTAACTTGAAGGACGCCATGTCAGTGGATGCCTTCGTATCCGAAACATGAACCGGCGATGGTATCCATGTCCTTTCTGATCAC
The DNA here is from genome assembly GCA_916181665.1 of Avena sativa. NCBI lineage: Eukaryota > Viridiplantae > Streptophyta > Magnoliopsida > Poales > Poaceae > Avena > Avena sativa. The sequence continues at coordinate 298,071,507 of OV702296.1, forward strand.
TTGTTGATATCCCTTGCTTAGATAGGCTATACATGTCGCAATTATCTTAATTCAGATAATTTCATAGAGTGTGGATCTAAATTTATAGGTCCGTAATTTCCTACAATGAATTAATTCTGTATATGTTGAAAAATAATTATTTCTTGCACATGCATTGAATGTGGAGAATAATTATAGGTTTATCTTCACATATTAAATTTGGAGGATACCAATTACTTAAGCATGTAATACATGCATTTGTTGTCTGAATATCTTTTGGAACCCACTTACTGTGTAGAACAAAGGTAAAAACTCACATACAAGTGTAAAGGACTTTGTTGACTACTTGACTTCATTCAACAAGTTATCAAGACAAATTATTTACACTTGACATGATTCCTTTACTGAATCCTTCTCCATATGGTGGTTGAATAGTAGAGGAGACATCAAAGCTTTGTATGACAAACGACATATACAATACAAATTTTCCATGGCAGCTTCATGTTTGCCCTAGATGGTCCATTATAGACTTTCAAATATGCATTAGAATTGCACTTAATGATCTATTATATTCCTTAAAAATTATGTTATCAATCCATGAGTGAACCCGTGATGCATGCCTAGAACAACATCTATTAACTCATCTTTTACCTATGTAGATGGTTAGTGTAATGCTCGTGAAATTCATTGGACAAATGAATAGAGAGAGTTGGTCCCTTATTGAGGGGCTATAGATATAATATTTTATTTTTATAAAGGTAATATACTAATATTAATAAGAAAAAATTATATCAGGCCTTCACACTAACGTGACAACACGAGCTAGTCAAAACATCGAGAATGCACATGGCCCAAAAATTACATTTTTTAATAAATAGCGGTCCACAAATGACAATAGTCAGAGGGAAACAAGAGAGATGCTCCAAGAACAAGGCCCCTAGGAAGGGGAAATACTCACAACTCTAGATCCAACCATCTGGGCCAGATCATGGTCTTTGTCCCTGAAGAAAAATCCGAGCAAACGCAAGGCAATACCTTCAACAAGGAAACGTCGTATGGACATCGTCATTGACTTATTAAAGCAAAGAAGGTAAGACTAGAGTATTCACTCCTGGAACTCGAGACCCTACCCTCAAAGAATGCACCTAACAAAAATCACCTTGTGGTGCCACCACATGCTGACCCATCATTATATAGCCTCACACGCAGTCTTGGTGGAGATTATCACTAAAATCGAACCATGTGGTGCCAATACAAGTCTCCTATTTCATATCTAAAATATTATTGCCTATGTTGATACAACACCGAAGATTTAAGTAATTGTTTCTCAATTGGCATGATGACATTGAATACTTCAATGACTTTGTTTGGGAGTTAATATGCATCCCAAGAATTTGTGGATATGGAGTAGAGTCACCTTAAACGGCATAATGATTATATAATTAAAATATATTTGAAGGAGAGGCAAGAAATAAGCATCTTAGATTACTAGTTTTGTATTGACTTATACTTCATGATATGGTTTTATTTATGCAAGAACTATGTGCTAATACAAGTTATAGACGAAGCCTTACTATTCTAGCAGTGATGTAGGTTTTCCAAATAAGGTCGTTCATCGCTCAAAGGAAATTGATAGTTGGAGGTATGTCAAAAATAAATACGTATTTGTTTGAAGGTTTTTACACTAAGTCTTTTTGGATAAGTTTTACTCATGGTTGTCGTTTCGTGTACATACCTACAAATTTACATTCATACATGTTGAGTAACTTTGATGGTTTGATATCAAATTTTGGTGCATTACTAATTGGAAGTTTTCCAACTATAATATTCGTATCTTTGATTGACTCCCACATACATGCCCGGATCTAGCCCATGGTGACCTAGTGCGATGGCCAAGGGTCCATGCAGGAGAGGGGCCATGAATACATAATCCTCTATATTATATGGACTACACAAATTGTCTGGAAAAAGTTACAATAGAAGACCCAACCCAGGCGGCAGTTGTCCCATGTTTCTTTCCTAGTTTGAGTGGACGACCCAGGCACACACGAGGACGCGATCCACAGACGACAAGATGTCACTAGTAGAAAACGCCCCATTGGTCTCGGTTGGTAAGGGGCATTAGTCCCGGTTAGCCAACCGGGACGGGGCAATCGGGACTAAAGCCCCAACCTTTAGTCCTGGTTGCCCCACCAACCGGGACAAATGGGGGTACATGTGGCGGCGTCAGAGGGCGAGGGGGGGGTGGAGCAACCGTCCCGGTTCGTAACACGAACCGGGACAAATAACCTTCTGCCGCGGCAGAGATTTGGCACATTTCTCTGCCGCGGCAGAGAATTCATTTTGGCAACTTTTGTTGCCGCGGCAGTATTTTCGCCACTTTTTGTGCCGCGGAAGAGAATTCATTTAGGTTGTTTTATTGTTTATTTAGTGTTTTGCACTTATCAATGAAGGAACCATTATATTACACAAGATCATCATGACAATATTACATTCGATACACGGATCGAGTTCATGCACTACATACAAAAGTTGCTCTTTTTACAATCCCTATTGTCTATACACAGCCGAATAGTATTCTCCTTTTGGGTCTACGACTTCTGCATCCAAGAATCCCGCCAATTTCTCCTGAATTGCTCGTACGCGATCCTTTGGCAGAAGACCGTCCCGTAGACGTTCGATCTGATTTAAAAAAGGAGTCAGCCTATATGAATGAAACTAAACAATATTTGATTGTAATTAAAAACTATAAAAATTGTTTACGTACGTGGAGTTGCTCTAAATTTCTGCCCTTCTCATCGCACGTCTGCCGGATGAACTCGCAAACATAGTATCCACATAGATTGTTACCTGGTCCCTGCGTCAGGCACCTTACGAGAACATAGTTCAATCAAAATAATAATCAAGCATGATAATAACTGTATCAAAACTAGAATCAAAGAGATGCGCGGATATAGCTAGTGGTGCTTACATCTAGTGCTTCAAATGTAAGCTCCGCTTTCCAAACACCCCTAGCCTTGTTGGTGAACCGTTTCCAAGCGCTGCCCGGCAAAGAAAACGAATAAAATAAGTTATTAATTACTTGATATCATAAAATTCATGAACATTGCCGATATAGTGTCGTAATGATTAGAATTACCGCTGAAGAAGCATCTGCATGTCCTTCCACTGCTCAAGGGGTTTATGTTTCGAGTCCATGACTAGTACACGCCCTTTGTCAAGTTGAATGATTAACAAAATATAGTGGAAGCTCCGAATGCATAACTAATCAATTATATACTTAACATCGAGTAAGCGAAATAGAAAGTGTATACAAGACAATAACACTCACTCGAAGTTGTAAGGAAAAAGTATTTCCCTTCTGGTTTCTTGAAACCTTAACGCGTGTACTATATTATCCTCCGTATCCTGGGAGCTTGTTTTGAGATTAGCTTGATGAACCCAATATGTGTCAATGAAGCCAATGTCATAGATTTGTCCTCTGCTGCATTCGAAAATCTTCATTCTGCATATTACAGTATGATTATATACATGGAATAAACAAGGTGAGATAGCTGGAGACTAAATTAATTACAGAATTAGTACTTACAGACAATAGGCACCGATGATCGATTTGTCCAAGGCGTCTTGATTGACTAATTGAAATAGTTCATCAAATTCAATGGATATCATGTCATCTATATCTTTTCCATAATGCTTTTTTGTAACCTTCAGCACTATCCAGTTAGCCCCGGCCTTTGTGGCATGCATGTACCAGTTATGCAATCTTCGCATTTTTGTTGGAAGATTATTTACCTCCTCAGGTTTGACGAGAGGTTTTCCATACTGGTATTTGTATGCTACTTCACTCACGGGGAAGTACTCTAACTGGGATAAGTACTGGGCAATACTCATACCTTGAGCAGCGGCAGCTTCTCCGTATTGTGCAACTACCTCTAGATCATACTGCTCTTCGGCCCCATATTTGCTCGACCCCACATTGGTATGGGAAATCACCTTGAGAGGGTTGGAAGACTGTTTTGCTTGTTCTCCGAGCTGGGCAACGGATTTCTCGCTTGCATCAGTGCTGCTCTTCGAGGCTTGTTGGGCCGCATGTGACTTGAGAATAGAACGCTCATAGTCTGATGACAGCTTTGGCTCGGGTTGATGAAGATTCTTTAGCATTTTGAACACTCTGCCTTTTTCTTCTTTGGTGCTGGGGAACTCTGGCTCTTTCGGTCGCCTCAGCTTAGCGAAAAACGCTGTCGTGTCCGCATCAACGATAGCCACAGTCTCCTCTTCAGTACAGTCATAAGCTCTCTTGGGAGGAACCTTTGGTACTTTTGGAAGAGGCTCTTGTTTACGTTTCGGTGATCGCTTACCACGACGCAGAGCAGCGGTACACTTACGCTTTTTATCCTAAGGCGCCAGCGATGGCTCCCGCGGCGATGGATGCGCCAGAGACGGGTGAGGCGACGGAGCCGGGTGAGGCGACGGAGCCGGGTGAGGCGACGAAGACGGCTGCCGCGGCGGCGGCGACCTCGCTGGAGACGGGTGAGGCGGCGGGGAAGATGGCCTTGGCGTGTGATTTCGAAGCACGATACATTCCTTTGTCCATAGAATGGTGACGTTTGTTGCGTCTCCCAGTACAGTCACATCCCCTTCACCTGCCGGGTAGTGAAGATCCAAAACTTCAAAGGTGGGCATGATTTCATCCACCCCGACAACAGCGTAGCCCTCTGGAACCGGACGACAGTGGTAAGTTGGCGTGGGTCCAATTGGTAAGGCATAGCCGACCGCCACCTTCATTAATATGTTCACAACTTTGACATGTAGCTCGCAGTGTGTCATCTCTGTGATATCATCCACTGGGTAGCCAACAGGAGCCATCGTCGGTGCACCATCGTCATTGCCATTGTCATCACCCAGGACCTCGGTGGAAGCCACACTGCTTTTTTGATTATTCGATAGGCCGGTAGCATCGAATGCAGTGTGCTGCTGAGATGGGCCAGTAGTACTTTGCTCTTTAAGTGCGTTAATTTCATCTTGTTGTTGCTTTATTCGTTCTTCAATTATACGCATTCGCTCTTACTGAATATCTGCTTCAACTTTCACCCTGTCCTTTCTCCTCTGACGGCTTCTATCAGGATATTTCTTCCTCTCTTCGGGAAACCCAGTCCTCCATGGTTTGGAGCTGCTTGTGCCTCGTGTTAGTCCATCATGTTCCTTATTTCCAAGGGCAAGTGTGAGCTCATCATTCTCTCTATCGGGAATGAAGTCCCCATCTTTAACAACCTTTACTGCTTTTCTCATATTCTCGATTGGCAAGGGGTCTTCTTTATGTCTTATGTTATATATACACTTCCCTTCCAAGTCCAACGTGCCCCCATGCCCGTAAAACCAATTCCTTGCACGTTCTACCCAATCGTCTATCTCTGGGGTGATCTTTTTAGCACGCAGTTCATTCTCAAGTTTCTCCCACTTAGGAATGCCAGCCCTGTAGCCACCTTGCCCCATAGTATGGTGATACTTCTTGTTAGCAGCATTCAGCTTATTCGTTGCAGACATTTTCTTAGCTTTTTCTGATGTCTTGTAATTCACAAACTCAGCCCAGAATGGTTTTATCTTCTCAAACTGAATATTCTTGAAATCGGGAGTCTTCTCTTTCACGTCATAGTCAAGGTGCAATCTTTTCTTCCAGTTGGTGAAACACTGGGCCATCTTCTTCAAAGCCCACTCCCTGACCTTAGCCTCCATGGCTCTCCCATGTTCTAAGGCGTCCTCAACTGGATCCTCCGCATTTGGATCCAGCTCTATCTTCGGTAGTTTGAAATTAACCATGAGCCTCTTCCACAGTAAATCTTTGGCGTGGTTAGGGACAAATAAACATGTTCCCTCTTCTTCCGCATCAGCAGGCTTATTCCAATTCCGAATGGTGATCGGGATTAAGTCCCTAACGATTACTCTGTATTATGCCACAAATTTGTTTGCGACAACTTCGGGAGCCGTCGGTTTGCCGTCTTCAGCGACATCTTCGATCCTGAACCTCTCATGGTCTTACAACTTTTTGGTTGGGCCTCGTCTGCTCTTTTCAGTAGATTTGTTCGATCCGGAGGGCTAAAAGAAGAAAGATCGTCGTTACTATTTCTATATAGATAGCAGATGATTAATTAATGATTTAATTATATTACATGCACCTCGCCGGAGCGGTCGTCTTCTCGATCACACAAGGCATCGCCTTCTCCCTCGCGGAAGGCATCACCTTCAACCTCAAACAAGTCGTCTCTTCCGGCAAAAAGAGGATCACCCTCACCGGAGTTGTTCAGAAACATCGATACATCTAAATTTTCTTCCCTGCGGATCACACCTTGGATCAACTCTTCATTTTCTTCGTCTCTGACGTGTGGGTCCATATTTTCTGCATAGGTGGAAAACGGATAAGTCAAAGCGGCTAAGGGAGAATGTTAGGTACGGTGTTGAGAGATATAAACCCTAATTCGGAGAAACCCTAATATTTACATACACAATAATAAAAATGAATTTACAATATCAGAAACCCTAATTCGGAGAAACCATCGGGATCGGATACTATCACAAAGAACCAATACCGAAAAGAAAGGCGGCAATCAATCAACCCTCGGGTTCGGGATGCCCTGGCGAGGACACAGCGGCTAACCCTAGGTGCAACATCGATTCAACTGGGGTCTATGACAACTAATATCATGGTTAAGCATCTACAATGTGATGGCTATCAAGAAATCTTCGATCTTCGATGGTGTTGACCTTGGTCTTTGATCTCGATCTCGTATTCTATCGCGAAGAACCGAACGCCAGAAAGAGAGGGGAACAATCAACACATGGCATCGATGCAATGATCAAGCAAGTATGATGATATGACAAGTTAAATTGTATTGAAAAGTAACCCTAAAGCATGCTCGACAAATTAAACGGGGTTCCGAGGGGCGCAAACCCTAACTCGGGGAAACTCCGAAATCACCTGTGAGGGGTTACTATGTTCTTCTAATCAAACTTGCCATTTAAGTTGCTTAACAATGCATGATTATAGCTTAAATAGGTAGGTTTCATTTTCTGAACATTTTGGTATATTATACATATTTTTCTGACTTATAAATAATAAGTTATTGATTTTACAATATTAAATCATTTTCTGAAATTTATTTAATCAATTTTAAAACATTTATGACCTCAGGCTGACGTCACCATAGGCTGGGAAACATTTCTCACTCGATCTGGGGCTACTCACAATCACTGATGTCTGGGCCCCATGGGTTATTATAATTATTTCCAAAAAAGAATTACAGAAATGATTTTAATAAAAAGAAAAGAGGATATATTGCCTCATGCTGATGTCAGCATGACATCAGCAATGGGGATCCTCGGGTTGGGCTCGAATCCATCGATTGGCTGCACGCGCGGGCTAGTGGGTAGGGTAGTTGGAAAGATGAGATCGAGGCGGACCCAGTGGTGGCAGCGCCGCCCGCTTGTGGTCAGCAGAACAGTGGTCACGATAGCGGGGAGCGACGGAGCTTGCTCGGACACGACGCGCGGCGGCTACAGCAAGCAAGCATGCAAACAGAGCTCGCCTTGAGCTTAAGAAACTCACCAGGAGCTCGAAAAACTTGACGAAGGGGTTCGGCGTGGCCGGAATCAGCGGTGGAGGCGGTGGCCAGAGTCGGCGAGGCTTGGAGCACCGGCGAGGAGCACGTGGAGGCGCGACAGCGGGGCAGCGCGTGGAATCCAACGGCGGGGCAGTGCGTGGAGGCCGACAGCGGGGCGATGGTTGGGTAGCCTGACGGCGTCCGAGCGCTTGTCCTCGCGGCGGCGGCGATGATGTTGCGGTTGATGAGGAACGGGGAAGGAGAAGGAGAAGGGGCGTCATGTATAAAGGGGAGGGAGAATACGTCCCGGTTGATGCCAACAACCGAGACTAAAGGGTCATACGTCCCGGTTGGAGCCATCAACCGGGACTTATACTCCAATTTTTTCAGCAGACCAAGGGACGCGCGCAGGGGGTCTTTAGTCCCGGTTTGTGGCTCCAACCGGGACATATGACCCTGTTTTCAAAAAATTTCAGGAATTTTCTCTCTGTTCCCGCCTTATTTTTTATTTTGGGGTTTAAATTTGTAATGTTTTTTAAATGATAATTACTTTGGAATTTAGAAAAACTTTAAACATAAAAATTGTTTGAATTTGAATAACTAATTCAAAACCATTTTCTGTTTTTAAAAATAATTAATGTAACCATTTAAAATATGAACCATTTAAAATTAAAAATGAATTAACTTATATTTTTTTAATATTAACTTGGAATTTAGAAAAACTTTAAACATAAAACGTGTTTGCATTTGAATAACTAATTCAAAACCATTTTCTGTTTTTAAAAATAATTAATGTAACCATTTAAAATATGAGCCATTTAAAATTAATAATGAATTAACTTATATTTTTTGAATATTAATTTGAAATTGCTTTAAACATAAAAAGTGTCTGGATTTGAATAAATAATTCAAAACCATTTTCTATTTTTAAAAAATAATTAATGTAACCATCTAAACTATGAACCATTTAAAATTAAAAATGAATTAACTTATATTTTTTGAATATTAATTTGGAATTTAGAAAAACTTTAAACATAAAAGTGTCTCGATTTGAATAAATAATTCAAAACCATTTTCTATTTTTAATTAATTCAAAACCATTTTCGGTGTTTTAATTTGGATTTGAATTAACTTATATTTTTTATATATTAATGGGCGGAAAAAAAGGACGGGAAATAATGGGCGGAAAGAAAGTTTTATTAGGATAGAACTGGAATTAAATTACATAACGCAACTAACACAAAGTTACATAGAAGAACTGAAAATTAAGATACATGGCCAGATTAAGCCACAATCGGCCGAACTTGTTTTGCAATGTTTGAGTGATTCAGTCATGCTCCTGCCTACACCTGTAATACTCGCCACTGTAGTCGTCGTACTCGCCGTGGCCGTCGTCGCTGTCGTCGTCGGGGTCGCCGTAGTTGAACCTTGAAGGCTGAGTACGAGTGGGTTGGACTTGAGGGTAGCGCAGGCGGGGGATAGAGTCGGCGGCCGTGTCGTAGGCCATGACGCTCTGGAGAGTCCGACCACGCCACCACAACCGACGGCCGGCCTCGTTGATGTTCAGAGGAGGTAGGCCATCCTCCTCGTGCCTGGCGAGCGCCCTCTCACGCCGATCCACGAAGAAGGCTTCCCAAGTCGGGAAATAGTCGGGATGCCATCTGGGATTCCTCCGCTGCTCCGGCGTGAGCTCGAAGTAGTAGTGGTTCGTGATGGCCATCCGACGCGCCACACCTAGAGGGACAGGAGGAACCGGCACGCCTCCGGCACTCAGCATTCAGCCGACGGGGACACAGTAGCCCGACGGGCAGGGGTAGTGCGAGGCGCAAAGCGCCTCCGACTCCCTCGGAGTCAGTGCTACGGTGGAAGTCATGGGAAAGAGTGATGAGATTGCAGATATGAGTCTAGAGATGTGCAATGACAATGGAGGCCAACCCTACATATATATAGTGAGAAATGGCAGGAAGATAACTGGAGGGAAGAACTGGCGGGAAAAATGCCGGGAAAAAATGGCGAGAAGAAAAATGGCGGGAAGAAAAATGGCTTATTTAGAACTTGCATTGGATCTCTGAAGAAACCACATATTACGAGTCTAAAAATGATTTTTTCAAAAAATCACGGGCGATAGATCATGTACCTGTAGTATAAACCGGACCCACTTCCTACCGATTCCGTAGACATTTGTCCTTTTTACCCGGGATGGACGAAAAGGTTTGAGATGTCCCGGTTGGGAGATAGTCCATGTAAGGTGGTATAGTATTTTAGGAAAATGGGACGGTAGCATTCTGAAACGGCATTTTGGTGGTTACTTCACAAAACGACCCGTTTTTTGCGCTCGGAAAATGGAAAAGGGCTTTTCCGTGCGACAAAAAGGAAAACTTCCTCCTACAATATTGATCTCCATACCAATGTCCACACGCATACATAATATGGGCATAACATCACAAACTATGCCGTGATTCGGCACATAACATCGGTCATTTGGACCGAAAGCCATGAAACCTCGAACATGATAGGTCATTTTGTGAAGGTTTTTTAGAAACATGATCAATATACCAAGTCTGGTATTTTTCCTTTCAACTATGTCACATAATATGACACCACGCGAAGGATTTTTATTGTTCGGATTTTTTTGAATTTATTATGCCTGTTTTGAATTATCTGAATTTCTAACTATGGTCGAACCGGTGTGCATGAAGATAGGGGACGAGCATCGTTAGAACTTGCATTGGATCTCTGAAGAAACCACATATTGCGAGTCTAAAAATGATTTTTTTCAAAAAATCACGGGTGATAGATCATGTACCTGCAGTACAAACCGGACCCACTTCCTACCGATTCGGCAGACATTTGTTCTTTTTACCCAGGATGGACGAAAAGGTTTGAGATGTCCCGGTTGGGAGATAGTCCATGTAAGGTGGTATAGTATTTTAGGAAAATGGGACGATAGCATTCTGAAAAGGCATTTTGGTGGTTACTTCACAAAACGACCCGTTTTTTGCGCTCGGAAAATGGAAAAGGGCTTTTCCGTGCGACAAAAAGGAAAACTTCCTCCTGCAACATTGTTCTGCATACCAATGTCCACACGCATGCATAATATGGGCACAACATCACAAACTATGCCATGATTCAGCACATAACATCGGTCATTTAGACCGAAAGCCATGAAACCTCGAACATGATAGGTCATTTTGTGAAGGTTTTTTCGAAACATGATCAATATACCAAGTCTGGTATTTTTCCTTTCAACTATGTCACATAATATGACACCACGCGAAGGATTTTCATTGTTCGGATTTTTTTTGAATTTATTATGCTCGTTTTGAATTATCTTAATTTCTAACTATGGTCGAATCGGTGTGCATGAAGATAGGGGACGAGGATCGTTAGAACTTGCATTGGATTTCTGAAGAAACCACATATTGCGAGTCTAAAAATGATTATTTCAAAAAATCACGGGTGATAGATCATGTACCTGTAGTACAAACCAGACCCACTTCCTACCGATTCGGCAGACATTTGTCCTTTTTACCCGGGATGGACGAAAAGGTTGGAGATGTCCCGGTTGGGAGATAGTCCATGTAAGGTGGTATAGTATTTTAGGAAAATGGGACGGTAGCATTCTGAAACGGCATTTTGGTGGTTACTTCACAAAACGACCTATTTTTTGCGCTCGGAAAATGGAAAAAGGCTTTTCCGTGCGATAAAAAAGAAAACTTCCTCCTGCAACATTGTTCTTCATACCAATATCCACACGCATGCATAATATGGGCACAACATCACAAACTATGCCGTGATTCAGCACATAACATCGGTCATTTGGACCGAAAGCCATGAAACCTCGAACATGATAGGTCATTTGGTGAAGGTTTTTTCGAAACATGATCAATATACCAAGTCTGGTATTTTTCCTTTCAACTATGTAACATAATATGACACCACGCGAAGGATTTTCATTGTTCGGATTTTTTTTGAATTTATTATGCCCGTTTCGAATTATCTGAATTTCTAACTATGGTCGAACCAGTGTGCATGAAGATAGGGGACGAGCATCGTTAGAACTTGCATTGGATATCTGAAGAAACCACATATTGCGAGTCTAAAAATGATTATTTCGAAAAATCACGGGCGATAGATCATGTACCTGTAGTACAAACCGGACCCACTTCCTACCGATTCCGCAAACATTTGTCCTTTTTCCCGGGATGGACGAAAAGGTTTGAGATGTCCCAGTTGGTAGATAGTCCATGTAAGGTGGTCTAGTATTTTAGGAAAATGGGACGGTAGCATTCTGAAACGGCATTTTGGTGGTTACTTCACAAAATGACCAGTTTTTTGCGCTCGGAAAATGGAAAAGGGCTTTTCCGTGCGACAAAAAGGAAAACTTCCTCCCGCAACATTTTTCTCCATACCAATGTCCACACGCATGAATAATATGGGCACAACATCACAAACTATGTCGTGATTCAGTACATAACATCGGTCATTTGGACCGAAAGCCATGAAACCTCGAACATGATAGGTCATTTTGTGAAGGTTTTTTCGAAACATGATCAATATACCAAGTTTGGTATTTTTCCTTTCAACTATGTCACATAATATGACACCACGCGAAGGATTTTCATTGTTCGGATTTTTTTTGAATTTATTATGCCCGTTTTGAATTATCTGAATTTCTAACTATGGTCGAACCGGTGTGCATGAAGATAGGGGACGAGGATCGTTAGAACTTGCATTGGATCTCTGAAGAAACCACATATTGCGAGTCTAAAAATGATTATTTCAAAAAATCACGGGCGATAGATCATGTACCTGTAGTACAAACCGGACCCACTTCCTACCGATTCGGCAGACATTTGTCCTTTTTACCCGGGATGGACGAAAAAGTTTGAGATGTCCCGGTTGGGAGATAGTCCATGTAAGGTGGTATAGTATTTTAGGAAAATGGGACGGTAGCATTCTGAAACGGCATTTTGGTGGTTACTTCACAAAACGACCCGCTTTTTGTGCTCGGAAAATGGAAAAGGGCTTTTCCGTGCGACAAAAAGGGAAACTTCCTCCTGCAACATTGTTCTCCATACCAATGTCCACACGCATGCATAATATGGGCACAACATCACAAACTATGCCGTGATTTAGCACATAACATCGGTCATTTGGACCGAAATCCATGAAACCTCGAACATGATAGGTCATTTTGTGAAGGTTTTTTCGAAACATGATCAATATACCAAGTCTGGTATTTTTCCTTTCAAATATGTAACATAATATGACACCACGCGAAGGATTTTCATTGTTCGGATTTTCAATATACTAAAGGTTCATCTTTAGTCCCGTTCATCTTTAGTCCCGGTTGGAGGGATTTCGGCAGGCTAGGCCAGGCAGCACTAATGATAGGGGTGAGTGTCGACATTATGTCGTGCGACGTGTACCTTGTCCCGGATGGTGTCACCAACCGGGACTAAAGATGAACCTTTAGTCCCGGTTGGAGACACCAACCGGGACAAAACACGAGTCAGCTCTAATAATAGGGGTGAGTGTCGACACTATGCCGAGCTGCTTGTACTATAAATAGGCATCCTTGCGAGTCCATTCCTCTAGCCAGTTTGAGGCATCTCCAAGATGGTTTTCGAGAGCAGGGACACCACTACGGCCAGTTTCAGGGAGATGCCGACGGAGCCCAATCCTCCGGCATCTCCGAGAAACTGGTCATAGAGGCACTCCCTAATATGTGAAATTAGTTAGCTCCCAGGCGTATTGATCTAGTTAGAGAAGTTACAAGCTGCAAGATGGTTTTCGAGAGCAGGGACACAACTACGGCCAGTTTCAGGGAGATGCCGACGGAGCCCAGTCCTCCGGCATCTCCGAGAAACTGGTCATAGAGGCACTCCCTAATATGTGAAATTAGTTAGCTCCCAGGTGTATTAATCTAGTTAGATAAGTTACAAGCTGCAAGATGGTTTTCGAGAGCAGGGACACCACTACGACTAGTTTCAGGGAGATGCCGCCGGATCCCAGTCCTCCGGCATCTCCAAGAAACTGGTCATAGAGGCACTCCCTAATATGTGACCGCGCGCGTTTGGAGATCAGATCTTAATGGTAAGTACGAATCGGGACAACTTCTTCATAGTCCTGGTCCAGCCACAAAACGGGACTAACACTCAAGACATTTATTAATATTAAAAACTAAGACTACAAAACCGGGACTAAAGGCCCCCCTATATATAGTCCCGGTCAAGCCACAAACCGCGAAAGATATCCTTCGGTGAAGCCACAAACCGCGAAAGACATGAACTAGAGTTACATAATATGAGCATGAACTTCTTGGCATATGTCCTTCCTTATGATCGCTTCAGACGTAACCATGGAGCATCTTCTTTACTTAACGGAATGCTTGGGTCAGTTTTCACTGTGAAGGGCGGAATTTCATCAAACTTATTATAATCTTCTGACATGTCTGTCTTGTCCTCGATTCCCACGATGTTTCTTTTCCTTGAAAGAACTATGTGACGCTTTGGCTCATCATATGATGTATTCGTTTGCATATTTTTTCTTTTTTTCGGTCTGGAGGACATGTCCTTCACATAGAAAACCTGAGACACATCATTGGCTAGGACGAATGGTTCATCTCTATAACCAAGATTATTGATATCCACTATTGTCATTCCATACAACTGGTCTATCTTTACCCCTTCCCCATTCAGGTTGACCCATTTTCAGCGAAACAAAGGGACCTTAAAATAGACTCCATAGTCTAGTTCCCATATCTCCTCTATGTAACCATAATATGTGTCCTTTTGTCCATTCCCGTTTATTGCATCAAAGTGGACACCACTATTTTGGTTGGTGCTCTTTTTATCTTGGGTGATCGTGTAGAATGTATTCCCATTTATTTCGTACCCTTGGAAATTCAATACAGTAGAAGATGGTGACGCGGCCAACAAGTATAGCTGATCTCCAACAGTGGTGTCATTCAAGAGATGTGTCCGCATCCAACCACCGAAAGACTTCATGTGTTCATCTGTAATCAGTGATTCAGGCTTCCCCGGGTTTTTGGAGCGTAGAATATTCTTGTGTTCCTCGATATACGGAGCTGCCAAGGTGGAATTATGTAGAACTATGTAGTGTACTTTAGTGAAAGAATCCCCGTCCCTACATATCATTGCTTTCTTTCCCAGCGTGCCTTTTCCACTTAGTCTTCCCTCATGCCGCAAGTCAGAAACACCAATCGGCTTAAGGTCAGGAATAAAGTCAACACAAAACTCAATGACCTCCTCTGTTCCATATCCCTTGGAGATGCTTCCTTCTGGTCTAGCACGGTTATGAACATATTTCTTTAAGACTCCCATGAACCTCTCAAAGGGGAACATATTGTGCAGAAATACCGGACAGAGAATGGCAATCTCTTCAACTAGGTGAGCGAGGAGATGCGTCATAATATTGAAGAAGGATGGTGGGAACACCAATTCAAAACTAACAAGACATTGTACCACATCCTTTTGTAACCTTGGCAGAATATCTGGATTGATTACCTTCTGAGATATTGCATTGAGGACTGCACACAGCTTCACAATGGGTACTCGAACATTTTCCGGTAGAAGCCCCCTCAATGCAATCGGAAGCAACTGCATCATAATCACGTGACAGTAATGAGACTTCAGGTTTTGGAACTTTTTCTCTGCCATATTTATTATCCCCTTTATATTAGATGAGAAGCCCGACGACACCTTGATACTGTAAAGGACTTCAAAAAAGATTTCCTTCTCTGCTTTGGTAAGAGCATAGCTGGCACGACTTAAATGACGCCCTTTATCCATCTTGTTCTGTGTATGCATGTTCTTTGGGTATTTCATAATTTTTTGGTCCTCCCGTGCTTCTGGTGTATCTTTTGTCTTCCCATACACGCCTAGGAATCCTAGCAGGTTCAAGCAAAGATTCTTTGTCACATGCATCACGTCGATTGAAGAGCGGACACGCAGGACTTTCCAATATGGCAGCTCCCAAAATATAGATTTCTTCTTCCACATGGGTGCGTGTCCTGTAGCGACGTCGTTCGGAACTGATTGACCGCCGAGACCCTTTCCAAAGATTACTTCTATGCCCTTGACCATACCAAATACATCATCACCAGCAGGGAGTTCAGGCTTCTTTCGGTGATCTGCCTCACCTTTGAAATGCTTGCCTTTCTTTCTTACGGGATGATTGGTCGGAAGAAATCGTCGATTCGCCAGGTACACAACCTTCTTGCATTTATGCAAATATGTACCTTCAGTCTTATCTAAACAGTGTATGCATGCCTTATATCCCTTGTTTGTCTGTCCTGAAAGGTTACTAAGAGCAGGCCAATTATTGATGGTTACGAATAACAACCCTCGTAGATCAAATGGCTCCTGTTTGTTCTCATCCCACGCACGTACACCTGGTTTGTCCCACAACTGTAAGAGTTCTTCAACTAATGGCCTAAGGTACACATCAATGTTGTTGCCCGGTTGCTTTGGGCCTTGGATGAGCACTAGCATCATAATGAACTTACGCTTCATGCACAACCAAGGAGGAAGGTTGTAGATACATAGAGTCACGGGCCAGGTGCTGTGACTGCAGCTCTGCTCCCCAAAAGGATTCATGCAATCCGTACTTAGACCAAACCATAAGTTCCTTGCGTCACCTGCAAAGTCTGGAAAGTCTCTCTCGATTTTTCTCCACTGTGACCCATCAGCAGGGTGTCTCAACTTCCCGTCTTTCTTACGGTCTTCTTTGTGCCATCGCAACAACCTGGCATGTTCTTTGTTTCTGAACATGCGTTTCAACCTTGGTATTATAGGAGCATACCACATAACCTTAGCAGGAACCCTCTTCCGGAGGGGCTCTCCCTCAACATCACCAGGGTCATCTCGTCTGATTTTATACCGCAATGCATTACATACCGGGCATTTATCTAAATTCTCATACTCCTTACCGCGGTAGAGGATGCAGTCATTAATGCATGCATGTATCTTTTGCACATCTAATCCTAGAGGACAAAGAGTCTTCTTTGCTTCGTAGGTACTCTCGGGAAGTTCATTATGTTTTGGAAACTTCGGCTTCATTATTTTCAGCATCTTTTCAAATGAGGAGTCAGTTAGACCACACTCTGCCTTCTATCGCAACAATTCCAGTGTGGTACCGAGCTTTGTGCTGCCATCTTTACAATTTGGGTACAACAATTTCTTGTGATCTTCTAACATGCCCTCTAACTTCAACTTCTCATTTTCTGTTTCACAGTCTCGCTTTGCATCAGAAATGACCCTACCAAGTTCGTCAGCCGGCTCATCTGATGCCCGTTCTTCACCTCCTTCCTCTCCATTGTCTTCCATTGCATTATCACTGTATTCAGAAAACATATAATGATAGTTGTTATCATCATCTTCTTCTTCACCATCTTCTATCATAACCCCTCTTTCCCCATGCTTGGTCCAGCAATTATAGTTGGGCATGAAACCTTTCATAATCAGGTGGCCGCGAATGATTTTCGAGGAAGAGTACTCCTTGTTGTTCCGACATTGAACACATGGACAACATATAAAACCATTCTCTTTGTTTGCCGTAGCCACATCGATAAATTTATCCACGCCTTTCATATACCCGGCTACGCGCCGGTCACCGTACATCCATTCCCGACCGTTCATCTTCATCATATAAGTAAGTTTATCAAAAAATAGGACATCATAAATAGTGAAATGACCAATTCACATCGACACATGCATTGTATCAATGACAGAGAAAAGATAAGATTGCTAACCTCGATCGAGGAAAATAAAGAGGAGAAAGCTCAAGTGCGTCTCAGACACCTTCTATATTTTTGTTTTATGAGAAATTGAACGGGATCATTCACTCAAACATTTCATCAAACACCTTGAATGCATGCATAGGGAAAAAAAACTAGCACACCCCTCACACCTTCCACCAAGAAAAAACAGAGTGAAGGCAGAGGGCTGGGGCGTTGCATTTATAGAGGGCGAGAGCATTCGTCCCGGTTTGTAACACAAACCGGGACTAAAGGTTGGGCCGGGACGCATGCCTCCGGGCCCCGTGCCCGCTCGAACCGGGACGCGTTCCAGCATTAGTCCTGGTTCGTGGCGCAACCGAGACTAATGCTCTGACGGACGCGAAAGGATGGCCTGTTTTCTACGTATATATTAGTCTTAGGGGTCCATGCGTCAACTTGCACAAGGGGCCCGCAAAACGTAGAGTCGGCCCTGCACACATAAAACCTACTTATAAAGTTTAGAGTTGGTTGTGAGTTCACTCTCCCTCCACTTACCTAATATAATTGGGATCACCAACTCCTAAAGGACTCAAATAAATAGATACAATAATTATCTCCATGGAGAACCTTTTTTCACGTCTCTCCATGTAAAGAAAGAAAAGATGGGACTAAACATAAGCGGCAACCAATTTTTAGGATGGTAGACAAGCTTCAACAGGGTTGTCACAAATCATTGAGCGGGTTGTAATGTGGTTTCAGGGAGGAAAATAAGCTAGGAGTAAACATATAAAACCACAACGGTTTTATAGGATGATAAGAAAGAGCCAAAAGGATTCTCATGAATTCAAGAAGGCACATTGTATTGCAAGAAAATGCACTTGTGACATACTATATAGTACTCACATCTTCTCACTTCACTGTTATCGCTCAGTACTCGCTTGGCAGTGAATAATGTGCACACGTGTTGGGCGAGGGTGTGAAAGAACGTTCATGTTCAATTGATCACATTTTCCAATAGCATTCCACAAATAGTGCCAAGGTTGGTTGTAATGATTAAATTCTCATGATTTCAGTAGGGGAACAATGCACAACAAGCTTATCCGTGTATCCTCCTATGAGCGGAACACAAACCGTACTTAATGTGGCACTCCATGGCATGCCCGTCCAACTGCAAACCAGTCGAACTTGCGAGCCCTCCTTTTTACGGACACCAACACAACTTCTAGGGTCATGAATAGATGGACCAGAAAGGGCAATATTTCTACATGAGTAACCTCTGTAATCAATCTGCGAAAGAAGAGGCCTAAATCCAAGAGGATATAATGTGCAACACATGATGAGTGGGCATTATGTCGCATATCGGGGCGCCAATCACTGCTTTCTCATGCACAACTATCATCCACATGCCGGATCATGTGAGTGGAGCCAAAAATTCCTTACACACATTTCTTAGGGCTCCTTTGATTTATCAGAATTTCATAGGATGTGTGTAGGATTGTGATCCTATGAAAAAGTTCTACATAGGCTGTTTGATTCATGGGATCATATATCCCCCAGAACTAATCCCACGTGAATCTTTTGGTGTAAATTTCAAAAGAAAATAACATTAGGATGGACCTCATGAAAAGTTTCTCCACTACAATCAAAGTAATTCATCTTACCATGGGATTGAAGTAGAAATGGCATCCCAATCCAACATATTCATATATATCCTATAAATTAATTTAGCCCTTAGAGTGTTATATCCCCTTTGTAATTGATTTGGTACATAACTTTTTTCTTAATATATATAACTTTCAGGGGAGAACTCCCCACCGTTTCAACCCGAAAAATGCCCATTTCATATTTATTGGCTTGCTTATAGTTGAACTATCTATTGCGAATTCCAATCCCATCACTCATCACCAAGGCATATGTCCTGCAACTCCACCTACCATACTATTCTCGTTGTACCTCGTCTCTTAATCGCAATGGTCACTAAAGCATTCCAGTGCCACGGGGACTTGACAATAGTGCCAACACCAGGGTGACAAAGACCGGATTAACCTGATGACGGGGTTGATCCCTCTTTGCATTGGGCGATGGTGGCACCATTGAGGAGACATTGATAGGTTATGCCTAGTCGGATAGACGAATCACACACGGGACTTGAATGGTGTGCCGTCACAAGGCTTTGCCAGGCTGATCCTGCTTGGATATTGATGTCGATTATGTTGTCGCGGCGACCGGAGCGGGATCACCCGCAAGCCGCAACCGCAACCCAAACCGAAATCACACGTACTATATATGGACGGGTAATTCTTCTGGATCAGGCACAAATTGTTATATTTTCCGCTTTGTGACAGTAACAATCGTAGTGAAAATTACCTGTTTGATGTTGACAGCACGTGCAACAACAATATGGAGTATCTGTTTAACAACTACTGTACACGCTATAGGGCACCGGGTGTAGGCTGTCGGCTCTGCCGCGGGCACCGTCCAGGAGCTGATCCGGCGAGGGGCCGAAGACGAACCGCGCCCATTCCCTCGCCTGGGCGTCCACCTGCGCCTCAACCTCGGGCGCGCCTCCACCCGCGGACGCCGATGCGACCACCGCCGAGACGGCGAGGACGACAAGCAGGGGAGCCAGCATGGACACCAGCTCCGCCACGCTCTCCGCTATCATCGAACGTCACCGGCGTGCTTAACCAATCGACCAAAGAGAGACCCAACTGGCCAACTCTGAACGTCACCGGCAGATATGCTGCTCTGTATATAGGGACGCCTCGCGCTATAGTTTTTTCTTTTCCGTGAAGAGCAACTGCCAACAAACAACAGCCATGCATCTTGTGACTGGAGATGCAAGCAGCTTTTGCTAGGGCCTAGTTTGGCAACCAAATTTATTTAGCCTGTTTCTCACACACTTAAATTTTATTTCTATCGATTAGACTGTTTTCTTCGAGTGCACCTTAAAATTTCTTCAGTCTAGCAAAATTCATTGTAGACTTTTAGGTTATTTCAAACGACAAAAAATTCTTCCGCGGACTTGCTATATACATTTTGCACTGTACAACTGAAATTGGCTTCATTTAACAAAAAGTTGCTTCAAAAAACATCTTTCTGTTTAAAATTCTGTGCGTACTATTTTTTTTCAAAATCAATATTATTTTCTTTTGATGTCCTAATAGCAATGCAATAAATATTTTATTTCTAACACAAACGAGTCTTGTTTTACCAACACGGGTGTTTGCTTCTACTACTACTAACTTGTTCAATGTAACATAAATTAGTATACACCGACTGGAACTGATTTCCATTGACTATAAAATAAATTGTATTAGAGTAGAAGTAGTTTTCATCAAATAGAAGAAATGGTTATTCTTTTATTTACATTGTATAAAATATGAAAATCTGTCCAACATTGTTTTTCAGGGACAACTGTATCATTGGATCGGCGTGCGTCGCTCACAATGGGGATAATGGGCGTATTGCGGCCCAACCGAGGTGGTAAATTCTCGCACCTGATATTTCTTGGAACAATAGATCATCTGTTTCTCTAGTGTTCAATTGCTAAAGTCATATAGATGGTTACAAAATGTTCTTTTAACGGGATAGAATACCTGATTAGGTACATGAATTATTTGCTTTGTAGCTTCCTAAATTTGGGAAGTCTGGCGAAGAGTTGGTTACTGTAGGGGTTGATGTTGTTTACTAGACAATCTAGAGATTTCACAATGATGCTTGTTTCAATAATACTCCCTCTGTTTCTTTTTATAGCGCCTATAGTTTTTTTTTTTAAAATCCAAAATATAAGATATAGTGCGTTACACAACTCGTTTGGACAACTTTTTTAGGGAGTTTACATAAAGTAGAAAGCGTTTCATACCTCCTGCAAAATCCTCTATTTTATCATGTCAATTATCCATGAGAAATCCCAGCCAAAACTATTTTAATTTTCTCTCTCTCTCTCGAAACAGGCTTTCGCCCCGCTTTATAAATAAATCTAGGTCACGGTACAATGTTAAGTCGGACACTCACACCGGCCGCAGCCAAGAAGGGAAAAACAAAAAAGGAGTGCTCAAACGCTGAGGCCACAGCACAAGACGACCCAAAGAAATAACACAAAAGCAGAGAGAGGAAGATCCACCCCGCCAGCAACCGAAAGTCAGGTAGCCGCCTGCGTCGGCGCCGAGAAGGGGGACGCCGCCAACCTCAAGGACCGAAGCGTACCATCGAAGGACACCCGGTCACGCCGACGCACCAGGTGGGACCACTGCTGAAGAAAGGCAAGAAACATAAAGATAGACTCAGACGCACGAGTAGGGTAGATCTTTTCAATCACCATCTTACTACGCATGTTCCACAGGGTCCAGGACATGGCAGCGAACACGAGCCAGAAAAGCTGGCGCCCCCTCCGGCCCTGTTCGCTTGGGACTGCAAGAACTCGCCGAGCTCCTGTGCCTGCCAGGCATCACCCAACGCCTCACGAACAAAACTCCAAAGAAACTGAGCCGCCCAGCAAGAGAACATAATATGGGCCGAGGTCTCCGGGGTCCCACATAGGGGACATCGGCCATTGCCCGGGCCATTGCGCTTGGTAACCTCCACCCCGGAAGGGAGACGGTCATGGAGCAACTGCCAAACGAAAATGCGGATGCTAAGAGGGGTAGGAGCTTTCCAAAGGGGTGCCGTCCACCGCAATTCCGGGCCCTAGAACACGGCCCGGTAGGCCGACTCCACCGAGAATTCCCCAGACGGGTGAAGAAGCCAAGACGCCGAATCCGATTCCTGCCAAGGTAGCCGGAAGGGCCACCATCAGCTAGAGAAAGCTAGCTGCTTCGGCCATGCTAAGGGACCGACGGAACAATATGTTCCAGCGTCCCTCGCGGAAGGCCTCAGCAACCCACATCGACGGGGAATCGGAGATGGCAAAAAGGAAGAAAAATGAAGGGTTTCGCAGCATAGTAAATCAAAAAAATTCTACGGATGCGAACAAGAAAGCCAAGGTCTAATCTAGGAGATGCAATCAACGAGATAGATAGATAAGATCTTCATACCCTTGAAGAAATCGCACAGTGGAAACGTTCAACAGAACGTGGTTGATGTAGTCGTACTAGCAGTCTCCTCCTCGCGATCCGATCCGATCCTACGCCGCAAGTGGCGGCGCCTCCGAGAGATGCACTCGTGCCGTGACGTCTCCTCCTTCCTTGGTCCAGCAAGTGGGGTGGAGAGATAGATTGGATTTGCAGCACGACGGTGTGGTGCTTATGGTGGAGAATTTCTGCAGCAGGGCTTCGCCTACGCGAAGTCGGGAGAGAGAGAGAGGAGGAGGGCAGCAGTTGGCGGCTAGGGTTGAGGAGGCGTAGGAGGGAGGCTGCGCCCTGCCCTCCTTATATAGGGGGCTGGTCGTCCCCCCCTTGGCCCCTCCTCAAAGCCCTAGGGCGGCGGCCTCAAGGGTGGAGTGGGGGGCAAGTTTCCCCCCTCCTTCTAGAAGATCTCCCCTAGGGTTTCCCCTAGGGATGGCCGGCTGGGCCTATGGGGCCTTGTGCCCCTGGCCCAAAGAGGCCAGGACACTCCCCTTAGTCCAACGTAGTCCTCCGACAAGTGGGCCCATGTTGGTCCCACTCTGGAAGCTTCTAGAACCTTCTGGTACAATACCGATAAACTCCAAAACTATTTCGAAATCCAAAAACTGCTTTCCTTTATATGAATCTTATTCTCCGGACCATTCCGGAACCTCTTGTGACATCCTGGATCTCATCCGAGACTCCGAACAAAAACTCATAAACCAATTATCCATTCTATCCTAGCATCTATGCACGTTAAGTGTGTGACCCTACGGGTTCGAGAATATGCAGACATGATCTTCTATCAATAATCAACAGCGGGATCTGGAAACCCATATTTACTCCCACACATTCATCGATGATCATATCGGATGAACCACGATGCCAGGATTCAATTAATCCCATATATGTATTCCCTTCGTCACGCGATATTTTACTTGCCCGAGATTCGATCCTTGGTATCAGCATACCTAGTTCAATCTCGTTCACAGTAAGTACTTTACTCGTTCTGTAATCTGATATCACTTTGTGATTAACTCCTTAACCACGTGCTTGCAAGCGGTGTTGATATCGATTACCGAGTGGGCCCGAAGTATATCTCTCCGACTCGGGAGGGACAAATTCCATCTCGATACATACAACCCAACAAGTACTTTCCGATCACCCGAGAGACACCTTTATGATCACCCTCACATAGGATGACGTTTGATGACCTCAAAGCTTTCTTCCGATACCAGGAAGTTGTATTATCTCATGGTCTAAGGTATACAATATTTGACATAAGAAAAAGCTTCGCAAAGATGAACACGATGACACGATCTAATTGCTCTGCTTAATTTGGATTTGTCCATCATATCATTCTCCTAATGATACGATCTCATTATTAATCGACAACTCATGTCTATGGTTAGGAAACCTTAACCATCATTAATCAATGAGCTAGTCCATAGAGGCGTACTAGGGACACAGTGTTGTTCATAAACCACACAAGTATCAAAGTTTCCGCTTAATACAATTCTAGCATGGAATATAAACTTTATCATGAACAAGAATTATAATAATAACATCTTTATTATTGCCTCTAGGGCATAATTTCAGCAGTCTCCCACTTGCACCAGAGTCAATAATCTAGTTTACATCTGGCAACAATCTAACACCCATGGCATTAAGGTGCTGATCATGTTTTGCTCGTGGAAGAGGTTTAGTCAACGGATCTGCGACATTCAGATCCGTATGTACTTTGCTAATCTCCAGATCTCCATCTGCTATATAATCTCGAATTATATGAAAACGGCGGTTGATATGCTTGGTCTTTGGATGATATCTTGGTTCCTTAGCCAGTTCTATGGCGTCAGTGTTGTCGCACAATATCTCCAGTGGGTCCAAGGCACTTGGAACCACACCAAGCTCAGTGATGAAGTTCCTGATCCAAACTCCTTCACTTGACGCTTCTGAAGAAGCCATGTATTCCGCTTCTGTTGTAGATCCCGCGATCACGCTTTGCTTGCAGCTTCTCCAGCTCATGGCTCCTCCATTCAAAATATAAACGTATACTGTCTGAGACGTAGAATCATCTGGGTCGGTGTCGAAACTAGCGACGACGTAACCTTTTACGACAAGCTGCTCATCACCTCCATAGACCAAGAACATTTCTTTAGTCCTATTTAAATACTTTAGGATGTTCTTTACGGCTGTCCAGTGTTCCACTCCTGAATCACTTTGGTATCTGCTCGTCAAACTAAGAGCATTGGACACATTCGGTCTAGTACACAGCATGGCATACATGATAGAACCTATGGCCGAGGCATATGGCACTTTGCTCATAGTATCTCTATCGTTTACCGTAGCTGGACACTGAGCCTTGCTCAATGTCTTACCTGACAACATGGGCAATGAACCTTTCTTTGCTTTATCCATTCTGAACCTTTTCAGAACTTTGTCTAGGTATATACTTTGGCTTAAAGCTATTAGGCGTCTTTGTCTATCTCTATAGATTTTGATGCCCAATATATATGCAGCTTCTCCTAGGTCTTTCATTGAAAAACATTTATTCAAATAACTCTTCACATCGTTAAGCATACCAATGTCATTTCCAATAATCAATATGTCATCCACATATAGTACTAAAAATTTCACCGAGCTCCCACTCACTTTATTGTAGATACAAGCTTCATAGCAATTTGTAACAAATCCAAAGCTCTTGATCACTTGATCAAAAGGAAGGTGCCAACTCCGAGATGCTTGCTTCAGTCCATAAATGGAACGCTAAAGTTTGCACACCTTATTAGCATCCTTAGGATCAACAAAACATTCGGGCTGCATCATATACAACTCTTTATCAATGTTGCCATTGAGGAACGCAGTCTTGACATCCATCTGCCATATTTCATAATCATGAAATGCAGCAATTGCTAATAAAATCCGAATGGACTTAAACATCGCTACGGGAGAGAAAGTCTCATCGTAGTCAACACCTTGAACTTGTCGAAACCCTTTTGCGACAAGCCGTGCTTTATAGACAGTAACATTACCATCCGCGTCCGTTTTCTTCTTGAAAATCCATTTGCACTCAACGGCCTTACGGTCGCTAGGAGGGTCCACCAAAGTCCATACTTGGTTTTCGCTCATGGATCCCAATTCGGATTTCATGGCCTCTAGCCATTTCTCAGAGTCTGGGCTCATCATTGCTTCCTCATAGTTCGCAGGTTCACTGTTGTCTACCAACAAGACGGTTAAGACAGGGTTGTCGTACCATTCAAGAGTGGCACGTGACCTTGTCGACCTGCGAAGTTCAGTAGTAGCATCGTTCGAAGTTTCATGATCCTCATCATTAGCTTCCTCTCTTGTTGGTGCAGACGGCACTGGAACAATTTCAGGTGCTGCGCTACTCCCCAACTCGAGAGAAGGTTCAATAACCTCGTCTAGCTCTACCTTCCTCCCACTCACTTCTTTCGAGAGAAACTCCTTCTCAAGAAAGGATCTGTTCTTTGCAACAAACACTTTGCCTTCAGATATGTGGTAGAAGGTATACCCAGTCGTTTCCTTAGGGTATCCTATGAAGACGCATTTCTCCGCTTTGGGTTCGAGCTTGTCCGGCATCAACTTCTTGACGTAAGCTTCGCATCCCCAAACTTTAAGAAACGACAACTTAGGTTTAGCACCAAACCATAGTTCATACGGTGTCGTCTCAACGGATTTAGATGGTGCCCTATTTAAAGTGAATGTAGCGGTTTCAAATGCATAACCTCAAAATGATAACGGCAAATCTATAAGAGACATCATTGATCGCACCATATCTAATAGAGTTCCATTCCGGCGTTCAGACACACCATTGCGCTGTGGTGTTCCGGGTGGCGTGAGTTGCGAAACGATTCTGCTTGCTTTAAGATGCATGAGAAAATCATAACTCAAATATTCACCTCCACGATCGGATCATAGAAATTTAATTTTCCTGTTACGATGGTTTTCCACTTCGTTCTGAAATTCTTTAAACTTTTCAAATGTTTCAGATTTATGTTTCATTAAATAGATATACCCATATCTACTCAAGTCATCAGTAAAAGTGAGAAAATAGCGATATCCACCGTGCGTCGAAACACTCATTTGTCCGCTTACATCGGTATGTATGATTTCCATGAAGTCTGTTGCTCGCTCCATTATTTCAGAGAACGGGGTTTTGATCATCTTACCCATGAGGCACGGCTCGCACGTGTCAAATGATTCAAAATCACGAGACTCCAAAAGTCCATCTGAATGGAGTTTCTTCATGCGTTTTACACCAATATGACCTGGCAGTGCCACAAATAAGTTGGATTATCACTATCTACTTTGCATCTTTTAGCCTCAATGTTATGGATGTGTGTTTCATTGCTTTCGAAATTCAGAAGAAATAAACAATTCACAACAGGTGCATGACCATAAAAGATGTTATTCATATAAATAGAACAACCATTATTCTCCGATTTAAATGAATATCCGTCTTGCAATAAACACGATCCAGATATAATGTTCATGCTCAACGCAGGCACATAATAACACTTACTAAGGTTTAAAACTAATCCCGAAGGTAAAACTAAGGAGAGTGTGCCGACGGCCATCACATCAACTTTTGATCCATTGCCAACGCGCATCATCACCTCATCCCTTGCTAGCCTCCGTCTATTCCGTAGCTCCTGTTTCGAGTTACAAATATTAGCAACTAAACCAGTATCAAATACCCAGGCACTACAACGAGCGCTAGTAAGGTAAACATAAATAACATGTATATCAAATATACCTTTAATGGTGCCAGCCTTCTTGTCCGCTAAGTACTTCGGACAGTTGCGCTTCCAGTGACCCTTGTCCTTGCAATAGAAGCACTCAGTGTCCGGCTTAGGTCCAGACATGAGCTTCTTCTCAACAGGGGCAACGCGCTTGCCGCTGCCTTTCTTGAAGGATTTCTTTGCACCCTTACCTTTCTTAAATCTAGGGGTCTTGTTGACCATCAACACATGATTATCTTTCTTGATGTCCACCTCCGCAGCTTTTAGCTTAGCGAAGAGCTCAGTGATCGTATCAGTAGAACCAATCTGATTGTGAGTAACTACAAAATCTTTATAGCTAGGAGGGAGTGATTGCAGAACTCTGTCAATCTTGAGCTCTTCTAGAATCTTGCAGTCCAGTTGCTCAAGACGTTGAGTGTAGCCCGACATCTTAATGGTGTGCTCACTAACGGAACTCCCTTCCTCCATCTTGCAGTTAAAGAACTTCTCAGAGATCTCATATCTCTCAGAATGAGCCTGAGTCTGAAACATGGTTGTCAGTTCCTCAAGTATCTCAAAGGGCCCGGCGAACTCCTCAAAACGATTTTGAAGGCCCGGATCCATAGCAAACAACATGGTACTCTTAATCACTCCATAATCATCTTTGTGTGACTGATACACGGCCTTTTCATCAGTCGGCGCATCAGTAGCAGGGGCTTCACCAAGCGCTTTCTCTAGTACATAGTCCTTTTGTCCGCCAGCGAGAATGATTCTCAGATTGCGAAACCAGTTGGTGAAGTTAGACCCATTGTTCTTAAGCTTTTCTTTCTCAGCAAAAACATTGAAGTTGAAGTTGGACTTAGCCATTTGATCTACAAAATTTGCAAATACAATTTAGACTATGTTCATGATAACTAGTTCAACTTAATCAAATTACTAGATGAACTCCCACTAAATTCAATATCCCTCAAGTTGTTTAGTGAACACGATCCAAATTCACCACACCTAATCCGATCTTCACGAGAAGAGATGTGGTTTCAATGGTGGACAACAAAGTGTCGATCATATCATTCATATGACTCATGCTTAACCTTTCGGTTCGTGTGTTTCGAGGCCGTGTCTGTACATGCTAGGATCGTCAAGTCAAACCCAAGTATTTCCGCGTGTGCAAAACTGGCTTGCACCCGTTGTATGTGAACGTAGAGTTTATAGCACCCGATCATCACGAGGTGCTTGAACACGACGAACTTTCGCAACGGTGCATACATGGGGAGAACACAATTTTATCTTGATCTTTAATTGAGGAATCATCTTATAATGCTACCGTCGCGATCTAAGCATAATAAGATACATAAAAGGATAAACATCACATGTATATAATTTTATGTGACATGGTATAGCCAATCTCCGTGCAATGAACTCCATCTTGTGCGCCCCAGCATGATCTCCATCACTCCACCATGATTGCCTCCACCACGAATAGCAACTACAACTATTGCTAACTACTTAGCGATAAAGTAAAGCTATTATATGGCGTATAAGAAGTTGACACACGTGTCATACACAATTATAAAGATAACCATATGGCTCCTGCCGGTTGTGTACTCATCGACATGTAAGTCGTGAAATATTACAAAACATGATCATTGCATACAACATACACATCATGTCTTGGGCCATACCATATCACAAAACACTCCCTGCAAAAACAAGTTAGACGCCTCTACTTTGTTGTTGAATGTTTTACGTGGCTTATGGGAGTAACAAGCTAAGAACGATTCTTACCTACGGAAAGCCACAACGGTGATATTATGGTTGCTAACATCCGGTGTAAATCCCATGACTACTATAGTGAGAGAAACTGGCATCCACCAGTCGCATGTGTGGAACAAGCCACACGTCAAGTGTGGAGCCGGTCTCGCGAACGAGGTCGCGTAAAGTAGGCCTGGACCACTTCGATCTCACTATGCCGTGCCATAAGAAATACACAACAAGAGGCTTGCAACAGAAAACATCAACGCCCGCAACAAGAATGTTCCGTTCTACTCGTGAAACACATCTACGCATAGATCTAGCTCTGATACCACTGAAGGGTTTTGCAGCATAGTAAATCAAAAAAATTCTACGGATGCGAACAAGAAAGCCAAGATCTAATCTAGGAGATGCAATCAACGAGAGAGAGAGAGAGAGAGATGAGATCTTCATACCCTTGAAGAAATCGTACAGCGGAAACGTTCAACGGAACGTGGTTGATGTAGTCGTACTAGCCGTATCCTCCTCGCGATCCGATCCGATCCTACGCCGCAAGAGGGCGGCGCCTCCGAGAGATGCACACGTACGGTGCCACGACGTCTCCTCCTTCCTTGGTCCAGCAAGTGGGATGGAGAGATAGATTGGATCTGCAGCACGACGGCGTGGTGCTTATGGTGGAGAATTTCTGCAGCAGGGCTTCGCCTACGCGCAGTCGGGAGAGAGAGAGAGGAGGAGGGAAGCAGTTGGCGGCTAGGTTTGAGGAGGTGTAGGGGGAGGTTGCGCCCTGTCCTCCTTATATAGGGGGCTGGCCGGCCCTCCTTGGCCCCTCCTCCAAGCCCTAGGGCGGCGGCCCCAAGGGTGGAGTGGGGGGCAAGTTTTCCCCCTCCTTCTAGAAGATCTCTCCTAGGGCTGGCCGGCTGGGCCTATGGGCACTTGTGCCCCTGGCCCAAAGTGGCCAGGGCACTCCCCCTTAGTCCCACGCAGGCCTCCGACAAGTGGGCCCATGTTGGTCCCACTCCGGAAGCTTCTAGAACCTTCCGGTGCAATACCAATAAACTCTGAAACTATTCTGAAATCCAAAAATTGCTCGCCGGACCATTCCGGAACCTCTCGTAATGTCCTGGATCTCATCCGAGACTCCGAACAAAAACTCATAAACCAATTATCCATTCTATCCTAGCATTGATTCACGTTAAGTGTGTGACCCTACGGGTTCGAGAATATGCAGACATGATCTCCTATCAATAATCAACAGCGGGATCTGGAAACCCATATTGACTCCCACACATTCATCGATGATCATATCGGATGAACCACGTTGCCAGGATTCAATTAATCCCATATATGCATTCCCTTCGTCACGCGATATTTTACTTGCCCGAGATTCGATCGTTGGTATCGGCATACCTAGTTCAATCTCGTTCACAGCAAGTACTTTACTCGTTCCGTAATCCGATATCACTTTGTGATTAACTCCTCAACCGCGTGCTTGCAAGCGGTGTTGATATCGATTACTGGGTGGGCCCGAAGTATATCTCTCCGACTCGGGAGGGACACATTCCATCTCGATACATACAACCCAACAAGTACTTTCCGATCACCTGAGAGACACCTTTATGATCACCCTCACATAGGATGACGTTTGATGACCTCAAAGCTTTCTTCCGATACCAGGGAGTTGTATTATCTCATGGTCTAAGGAATACAATATTTGACATAAGAAAAAGCTTCGCAAAGATGAACACGATGAGATGATCTAATTGCTCTGCTTAATTTGGGTTTGTCCATCATATCATTCTCCTAATGTTACGATCTCATTATTAATCGACAACTCATGTCTATGGTTAGGAAACCTTAACCATCATTAATCAATGAGCTAGTCCATAGAGGCATACTAGGGACACGGTGTTGTTCATAAACCACACAAGTATCAAAGTTTTCGCTTGATACAATTCTAGCATGGAATATAAACTTTATCATGAACAAGAATTATAATAATAACATCTTTATTATTGCCTCTAGGGCATAATTCCAACATGATGTTGTTCTGAGTCTTGGTTGGATCCTTGTACTTTGCTGTTTGCTTTTAAAGTTTAAAATATCAATGATGGATTCACCCCACTTGGGTGTAAACCTGGAAATGGATCAATGTCCAAGTCCAAAATTAAACAACCCAACTATTATCCAAAAAAACTTGATCCAGTCCATATCGTGTCCAAATAAAAATGAATAACGTCCAAGTCCATCCAAATCCACACATAAGATGTCCAAGAATATCCATATCCAAATGGACTCCATCGTGATTTTTCTGGAAGGCCTTCCATCGTGAGCTCGTGCTCCAAATCTGAATCGCTTTTGCCTGCACCCATTCTTTTACCGAGACGTGGCGTGCATCATGTGATTTATGGGTCCCACTACTTATAAAACAAGTCGTCCCACACCTTCCACTCTTTCCTTGCACCTCTCCACTGTTGCATGTTGAAAAAACTAAGAGATATAAATCCCTGCTTCTGACCATACGATCGATTTGGCTGTCATTGCCGGCGAGGCCGCTGCGGCGTGGTTCCCATTTTAGTTGTGGACGACTACTCAATGGCTACCGACAATGTCCAATGGATCTTGGATGGATCCCGCTCTCTAAGTCCAACATTATCCAGTGTTATTGGAAATTAGTCCAATAGATATCCAAGTCCAACATAGTCCAGTCCAACATGGTCCAAGATAAGTTAGGTCCAAGGCCCATTGGATAGTGCAGGTCCAGTTCCAGATTTACTTGGGTGTTTTCTGAGAGTTTGCTTCATAAAACAACACATGCTTCTGTCTAGATAATATGACTAGATCATGTGAAGGTTTTATGATACTCACCACAAAAACTGATGATTAAGATGTTGGGTGATGATGTTGATCTTGTTTTGTTGAGCTCCTTTGCTTGACCTGAAGCTAGCATGCTCCTCCTAGCTCCTGGACTTGATCTTGCTGTCCACCTGATCCTTTCCCCTCCTTATGTCACCATCCTGGTGATGAGATCTTGGCTTTCGGTTGGTTTGGTTGCTGGCTGTTGTGCTTGGTTTAGCTGCTGGCAGTTTTTGTGTGTGAGCAGTGAAGAGATGCACTAGTGCCTCTCCACGGCTATGTTGAATGTTGGAGCTGTGCTGTGAAGCTGACAGCACATCACATGCAATTAGGTGTGTGTCCTACTTGTGTGCTTGTTGTGCACTTGTGGATATGCTTTGGACTTGAGAGTTACTTTGATCTGATTACTTTTACCTGGCTGGTGAAACTTACCCCTCCTTGCTGTCAATTTGACCTTTTGGCTTAAAGTTTATGAAAGATAGATTCTTTCATATTGGTGAAACTTGTCCCTTTTTATAAATTTCTCAATGATGAAACTTGTTTAGTGCACCTCACTGACATGTCTGAGCGTAAAACAACTCTAACCCTAACTTTTATTATTGTTTTGTTAGTGTTTGTCTTGTAGGTACAGATTTAAAGATGAAGATTTTAGTTTAGGTTTTTCTTTATATGATAGTTAATGTAATCTTCTTTATTCTTTTGTAATTTTTATTTTATTATTTTGTAATCTTCATTTTATTCTTTTATAATAAGGATTATATGATTTTCAATAAAGAAATATTCTTATTCTTTATTCATTTGTTATTGTGAAGTTTGGAGATGATTTCAATAAGTTACATTTTTGTAACTTGTTTATGTATTAAAAATATGAAATAAGTTTTCATATTCTTAATTGTTTTCTTTGGATAAAGTTTGAGTTATAATAATTAACTCTTAATTAAATCAAGATTCAAACCTTATTCCTAATTCATTTGAATTATAATTCAAATACTCAAGTTTAAAATTCAAATTCACTTTCCAAACACATAATTCCTCAAATATCATATCAAAGTCTATAGCAATCATCCTTTAAGACTAAACCTAACCTCAAAGTATGAAAGAAACCTTGATCACTTAAGGTTTTTATTTGGCGAAAATTTTACCCATATTTTCACAGATGAATGCATGCAACATTCCAAATTCCTAAATCTACCCTTCGTTAGTTCCTAAATGTTGGAATGTTACACTATGCCCCCAAGGCTCTTGGGGGTGCAGACGTCTGCCCAATTAACCATATGGTACTTCTGATGGCCATCCCGGGCTGCCCAAAAGAACCTAGATAACTCCTTAGCGAAGTCTGCGTGAGTCTCCTCCGGCAACAGGTATAGCCCCATCTGGTACATGGGTAGACTTGAGAGACAGGAGTTGATCAATACCGTCTTGCTCCCCTTGGATGTGAGGCGCGCCCGCCAAGGCTCGGCCTTGGAGCGTACCCTCGACACCAGAGGGGCCAGATCTCTAATCAGAACTCTAGTCTCCCGGATGGGCATGCCCATGTACGTAATCGGGAAGCCTGCAAGCTTACAATTGAGATTATCTGCAATCCGCTGGCGGTCCTCCTCGGAATACCCGAGTACCATGACCTCACTCTTGTCAAAGTTGATCTTAAGCCCAGACATGGACTTGAAGCACAGAAGCAGGAACTTCAGGTTGATGATGTCCTGCGCAGAGCCCTCCACCATGATCATGGTATCATCCACATACTAAAGGTGCGAGACGCCCCCACCAGGGATAAGATGCCCCACCACACCCGAAATGTGGCCCACGATCTTGGCTCTATCTAAGATCTCGGCAAGGGCATCCACCACAGCGTTAAACAATAATGGGGAAATAGGATCCCCCTGTCTAACCCCACAGGATGGGCTAAAATAGGGGCCAATCTCACCATTGACATTGATCGCCGCATGTCCACTCATCACAAAATGCATGATCCAGCCGATCACACGGTCATCCAGTCCCCTCCTCTCTAGAACTAGTCTCAAGAAGGTCCAATCCAAGCGGTCATAGGCCTTCTAGAAGTCCAGCTTCAGGAACACCCATCTCTGACAACGCGCCTTAACTTCATGGATAATCTCATGAAGCGCCAGGACATCGTCATGGATCAGGCGTCCCTTGAGAAAGACGAACTGAAGGGGATGAGTGAGCCTCTCCAAGATAGGGGCTAGGCACAGCCAAAACTATTTTGATTTTCTCTCCACGTGAGTTTCTTAATTACCGTGCCAAAAACTATAGGCACTATAGAATGGAACGGAGGGAGTAAGAAAGTGACTAACTTATATATGAGCATAATATTTCCGACCATTGGTTGAATTCCGTCTCTTTTGCAAACAAAACACGCTACAGGGCACCGGTAAAATTTGGTCGTACAGAATGGTTCGGTGGAGAAACACTTCTAGTACATTAATTCTCACAGCGAGAGCAATCCATGCGTCCTGCACGGCTACTAGCTCAGCCCCTCGACTCGCACTGGGTGTAGGCTGTCGGCTCTGCCGCGGGCACCGTCCAGGAGCTGATCCGGCGAGGGGCCGAAGACGAACCGCCCCATTCCCTCGCCTGGGCGTCCACCTGCGCCTCAACCTCCGGCGCCCCTCCACCCGCAGACGCCGATGCGACCACCGCCGCGACGGCGAGGACGACAAGCATGGGAGCCAGCACGGACACCAGCTCCGCCGCGCTCTCCGCTATCATCGAACGTCACCAGCGTGCTTAACCAATCGACCAAAGAGAGATCCAACTAGCCAACTGTGTATGTTGTGCTGCTCTGTATATAGGGACGCCTCACGCTATAGTTTGTTTCTTTCTCGTGAAGAGCAACTGCCAACAAACAACAGCCATGCATCTTGTGACTGGAGATGCAAGGAGCTTTTGCTTCGGATCATAAAAAGCTTAAACTTAAAGGTGTGGAAGGACTCAAATGAGTAAGAGGATTTGGTGTCCGCTGCCTGCTTAATGACTTCATGTGTTCCTGGGACTCAAATGAGTAACAGGGTTGTCTCTGCAAAAATTCCAGTTCAGTCCCAGCAGAGCTCGAGTCACCAATGTATACATCTTTATAAGACTACCCACCATAGCATATTAGCATATATTGCCATAACATATCGTCAGCTCATATAACTCCATATCCCGTGCTTGTCTACATATGTAGTTACAAACGCCTCTCGTCGAATCCTCACCTCACCTTCACTCTATCGATGAAAAGACACCATATACATTTCACAAAATAGTTATGCGTTTTTCTTTTTCTAAATCGCAGATATGAGATATATCAACAGACAGATTTCCAGACCCGTTGACTGCTTGCTTACTGATTTGCTTATGGAGTAATGCAGAGTGTTAAGAATGGAAGGCATCTGGATAGAAAAAGTTACCGAGGTCAAGAGTTGTAGTTAGTCTAGACATGACCGGACACTAGCCACCTAATTGAGCGCCGTGCAAAGACATGCCAGAGTTGAAGCGAAGAAACTTGGCCACGCTGAGAGATCATACCAGCAACGTCCATTGGGTACTATTTGCTCGTTGGTTTCGTCCTTCACAGCCTCCTTAGGCCTGGCTAGTCTTCCATTCTGATTGGCTCGTGGCAAAAAGTCCGTCAACTCAAATTTGCTTCCTAAAATTAGGTTCTCCTAGAATTATCCCAAGATAAAATTGCAATTATGTTGATTCATCGCTTTTCCACTTTCTTCTTCTCTCGTTTCTATGGTACCTCTGCTCTGCGGAAAAATGCGAGACTCATTTGCTTTACTAGTTGAATGCCCGTGCGTTGCTACGGGTAATTTTATTTTATTTTTCACTGCACATGAAAACATAATGCGCATAAAGTTAAGTCAAAACTGAGACTCGCCTGTAGCCAAAGGAGACGCAAAATTTCCTTCCGTCCGTCGTCCACGAGGACACGGGCTCCCTCCTTCTCTCGTTGCTCCGGTGACGGTAAGGGGGTAGGGGAGCCCCAGCTCTCATCCTTTGGCTCGACGTGTAGATAGGTGTAGTATATGTGTTTCGGGGGACGGTGCTTGGTCGGAGCCTATGTCGTCGCCCCAAATAAAGTTTTCCGGGCCACCTCCTCAATGGCGGCATTGAGGAGCCGGGGATTTGTGTCTCTGACGCTCGTCCAGGACAATGAATGTAGGGTTTCTAGGAAAGGTTTTCAAGGCGTCGACGGAGTTCTTGTTGGGGAATTTTGTTTGTCGGCTTCAACTGCGTCACATTGACGTATTCTCCAACACACTGTCGGGAAGACCCCGAAGAAGGTGTATGCGAGTCGTTAGTCGAGAGGTTAGCGACCCAAAGCTTGGGAGGTGGAAGGAGGTTGGTGGCACTGTTGTTCTCCGGCGACTCCATCGCCTGGAGTGGACAGCATCGAGATCCAAGGAGCATGGGGGATCTTCCCCGGCTATCGTCCCATATCGGCATGTGTGTTTTCGCTCACGACGGAACCTCTTCTCAGGCTCACAACGCAGCTTGGCTGCTATGACGTTTCCTTGGTGCTACCTTAGGTTAGAAGAAGTTTTTTATACCTGTTATAAATATATAAATTAAGACAATAAAGTAGTATCGCCAAGGATCTCGAATTGTATGCTAAAGCCTCCGCACTGGACACCTTATTATGCCACTATTTGACATGCCCATGTCTTGGTGCCAAGCACATGTTGCTTTCTGAAGTTTGGCAGATTTACAAAATATCATACTTATGTTTTAAACTTTACAAGGATGAGTGGCTGTACAGCTACATAAAAACATGTGGGTGTAATCAAGTTCGTTAGAGCTAAGAGAATTCAAGGTCCACAACCATTGAAAAAATGACACTCACTCTGATAGCACAAATATCATTAGTAAAATTCTAGTAGTCCAAAGTTAATTAAACCAAATGCATGTCACTTTATCTATCACGGGTTGGAAACAACAATTTTCAAAACAAACACCTAAGATGTGGGATATTTTAACTGAAAGAGCAAATTGGGTCCGTGTGTTGCGATGTAACAATAAAGACGAATGTACAAATTGCTCAAATGTTTAGTTGGAATGAGCACAAGCTCGTGCTCTCATCTGGCTTCGGTCTATCCAAAAATATCATTATGCTCTTGTTTCTCTTCCTTGACAATGTCTTCCTTCACGTGCGTCTTGTTTCTGCCATCTCTACACTATCTCTCTATGCATGTCATCAAGTTCCCTAACTTAAAAAATCTGCTCACAATGTGGCAAGATCAAGAAATCACGGTGCCAAGAGAGCAATCCTAATAATTATGTGCACTAAATTGTTGCCAATAAGAACAACACTTACAATCTCAAATTCCACTTCCCGGAACACCATCTCAGCCGTCGCTTGTCATGGTCTGGGCAAAAGTAGTTGCTCCTATCGCAATCTTTAGTGTATATAACATGAATAGGAAGAATGTAATTGTATCTAGGTCAATAGAATGTTCACCTAGGAAACACACTGAGCCCACACATGACGATCCTTGTGAAGTGAAATACCCAGTAAGCATTACAAGGATCAAACCAAATACTGTGATTAAATAATTTTTTCTATGTTGCAGGACCATACCCCTTTTCTCTTTTTTTTTGAAATGGGGGTGGAACCCCGGCCTCTGGGATGCACACAACCCTTTATTAAAGATTCAAAGTAGTATCATAAGAGTATTACAGCTCATAAGTCAGATAGGAAGATGCAGGACCATACCCTTGTCAATTCAGATCTTTCCCAATAGAAGTTAAGATCTTGCACTCCACGATGTACCTTTGTTCCATGAAGATGCAGCGCTTCACCTTCAGCACCTCTACATAAGTTATACATCGAATGATCATAAATACAACAATTGGAATATTAATGAGCCAGATATCAAGGATTATAGATAAACAGAGAGAACTATCTAGCCTTATTTTCTCAACTGTAGGAGTCTATAATTGATACACATAAGAATAACGTGCCAGATCCAAAAAAACATAACAATTATGTTCTTTCTGCATTTCACAAAATTATTCCTGACAAGATTAGACAAATTAGCTTCTTCCTTCTATAATTTGGATAGAAACAACATTAATTTTCTACACACGGTAGAGATGCAATTTCCATTCCGACGAATACAAACAACATATGAATTAGGACTTTAATAAAATAAAGAGCTATACAGACCCGACTTCTGCAAGACTGCAAAATAACATGATAATATATGTTTCATGATTGAGGGTAAATAACTAATAGTTCCAAAAGATTATTTGACAATTAGTGTGTTCTCTTTTATAAGAACCGATCCTGCTACCATGATTGTCGACATGAATATGGACACTATAAGGGTCAAAAACCATTTAGCTTGCCAGTTTATTATAAACATGGAACCAAAACAATTGAATGGTCAACTTTGCTCCCTAAGCAATATGAAACAATCGAATGTTCAACTTTCTTCTCCCAAGCAATATGAACTACCGGTACTTTTGCCAAGCAATATCAATGAATTTTGTTCTAACAATATATAAATCTCAATACTGTAATCTCATATCTTCTAAAAAAATACTATAATCTCATATATGGAGGTTGTTCATTTCTGCTACTAATAAGACATAAACGACATGTGATTACTGGCCAATGTCCCTTCAGTAGTACACACTATTTGCAAGGTGTAGGCTATCTTAAGAAATTTCCGCTCTAATTTGATACAATATCTTTAACTTAGACAATGCATCCATAGGGCCATGAACCAGCAAGTTACATCAGCAGTCACACAATCCAGGGAGTTTCAGGTGTACGCCATCTTTAGAAATCCTTTCAGATCGTTGCATGAATTCTGCTCATGTGCCTTGGAAATATTTTTAATTCATTTATCAGGTAGTAGCATGAGCTCTGCCTCTGTGCCTTCTTGAAGATGGTTTGAATTTACGTTGGCCTCAGATGAATAAGTATTCATGAAAGTACACACCATTTAGCTGGCCAATTTCTTATAAACATGGAACAGAAACAATTGAATGTTCAACTTTGCTCCCTAAGCAATATGAAACAATTGAATGTTCAACTTTTCTCTCCAAGCAATATGAACTACCAGTACTTTCGCCAAGCAATATCAATGATTTATAACAATGCATAAATCTGAATACTGTAATTTCATACCTTCTAAAAAAATACTATAATTTCATATATGGAGGTTGTTCCTTTCTGCTACTAAGACATAAACGACATGTCATTCCTGGCCAATGTCCCTTCCCAAAAGAATTCAGTACTACCCATAACCACTAAATCACAACTCACCTTAAAATTGGATTTGCAAATAAAAGTCAATCACAATGGCACCGTGTGCCACTATATCGAATGAAGTGTAGTAGTCCTACACATTGCAAATTAAGTGTCAGCAACAAATTTAAGGAAAATCTCTATAATAATTAATTTATTATCACCACAGACCATCAAACTTGTACTGAATTCATGACTACATGAATATATTTTTCTCAAGTAAATGAATTTTGTACTACAATGAGATCTCGGATAAAAACAGGAAGTACGAACGATAGACGTTCTTGCACCCGAGGAGATAAATATCCTTCGTGTCTAAAAATGCAAAATATTTATCCCAAATTCTAATTACTGCGTGGGCACGCCTTTGGCTTGCACGGTGCTCACGCCTCACGCGCGTTGGATCGCGATCGAGCGGCTTGGACGAAGCGGCGCAAGCATCCAAAGACTTTTCTTGTCTGTTCCTTGACTGTTCAGCTTGTCCGCATCCCCTCTCCTCTCTCCCCTGGGTCGATTTCCCCCACTAACTCTGCCTCGTCGGCGGCGAGTGGTCCGCCGAGAAGCCATAGGGCGGTTCTCCTGGTTCGTGGGAGCAGTGGTGGACGCGCTTTGGCGGCACAGACCCGCGGATCGACGCGTCCGAGGCGGGTGGACGGACAGGGCGGTGTCAGCGAGAGACCATCAGCAGCATGGTGCTGCATCCAAACCACGTTTTGAGATGGTCAGTGCTCTGTTCTCAGGCGTTTACTTGCCTCTGTTGCCTCCGTGCCGGTGATTTTGCTCATCGCCTGTTCGATTTAGTGGCTGGGCAGCTGCCCGGGCTCCATCGGCAAATCCCAAATCCTCCGTCTATTTTAGAAGCGCGCGAGTGTTCCAGCTTTAGTTTTATGGGCATTTATTCCCAGCAGTCGTAGATCTCCGGTCGTTGCCCACGCTTCATGGACGAGCCGGCTCTGTCACTATTTGATTTATCTCCCATTTGGTCACGGTAGTGCTGAGGGGGTTCAGTTTGTCTTCCATCAGTTCAATTTCTCTGTTTAGAGTAGACACTAGCATCCTGTGTAGTTTTGGATCAGTATATACATACTCATGATCCTTACAATACCACACTATATGTTGATGCGATTGTGTGGAGATACACAATATGATTCTCTGAATATCTTCTGTCCATGCAGTATATAGTGTTATGTTGAAAATATGAGAAGAAACCAGGCTCACAAATGTTTCAATACCTCAGCTCAATATACCTCATGATTTCTTAAGATGTGCTGTGGATTTTTTTTATACTCATACGATGTATTTTTATGCTTGGAAATTTGCTTATATGGATGTAACAAACCCATAAAATCAGGACTATGTATGTAATATTCTATACACAGAATGTATATATTTTTCACCTAAATTTTTTTAATCATATTATACAGTGGAGGTATTGCATTATCATAGGATGTATATTTTGGACAGTAAATACATTCCGATAACATGGTTGTAGCTTTTTCGTATACATAAGATGTATGCTTATACTAAAAAAATCATATGGAGTAATTATGTTGTTGTTGGGATGTAATTTTGTATATGGACGGTATTAAATGCATATGGATGATATCTTTTTATACATATGGACTGTAACTAGCAAGTAACTTTTTTCATATGGATAGTATCTAGAACATAACTTTTTTCATATTGATAGTATTTAGGTTGTAACTTTACAATATTAAATGCATATGGACTGTAACTTTATATATATATATAATTTTCTTAAATATGGCCTGTAACTTTTTGTTAATCTGTATATATACACATGTAACTTTTAGTCAAATATGAATGCAATTAATACCGTAGTTGTCAATTTTAACTGCTACAAGTTTTTTTTTACATATGGACCGTAACTAGCAACTAACTTTTTGCATATGGATAGTATTTAGGTTGTAACCCTTTTCATTATGGATGCCCATGGATATATTTGTTTTTTCTTGTTTTTTTACATATGGACTATAACTAGTTAGTAACTTTTTGCACGTGGATAGTTTCTAGACTGTAACTTTTTGCATATGGATAGTATATAGGCTGTAACTTTCTCCATTATGGATACAATGGATATATTTCTTTTTGTCATGTTTTTGTGTCATATGCATGTAACTATTTTTCATGATTCTATATGCTTGTGGGTTTAATCAATTTTTCCTGAGATTTATTACATTTAAAGTTTATGCTATGAATGGTCATGCTATGCTCTCAAATTCTACATGGTCATGTTGTGCACAAATCCCAGGATTTTTTTACATGCTGCTACAAATGATTCATGTTAAGCTATGAGTTTCTACATGCTACCTCTATGAATTGGTGAGAATTTTACATGAGTGTGACTTTGTTTTTAGATTTTTTTTACATGCATGCCTACATGGTTGTTTGGCAGCATGTAGAAAATCTCTTGTTTTGTGAATAGAAACTAGTTCATAAGTTCCTAAAAGTGCATACAAGCTACATTGGTTATGCCTGTCCTGGGGATTTTGTAACAGATTAAGAACATGTCCTTTCTTGGGACTGGGGGGACTTTTTGTTCCTGTTATTGACTTATTGTAGCTCTGATCTGCCTTGCTCTGTGCTTCAGGCAGATGGATTGGTAAGAAGCAGAATCCAAAACAGAATCCATGTGATCGCATGATGCTCCTTCAAGTCAAGACAACATAAAACCTCAAGGAAATTTACATGTTGTTTTTGCTTCAGTTCTCTGCTACTATTGGCTCTTTTCGATTCGTTGGAGTGGTGGTTCAAAGTTCGTATCTCATGAACGCAGGAAAAACAAGATGCTTTTGCTCATAGTTTCCATAGCAAGCAGTTTGTACTACCTAGTATGCACAGCAAACTAGATGCTATTTCTTTTTTACCATGAGTTTGTGCTCACAGACAGGAGTATTTTTGTTACATTCGTTTTATATGAACCATGACTGTGTTTTTTTTAAAAGGCAGGTAGGTACCAATTCTTCATCTACAGAGCAATTTTTACATTCATCTAGGTTTCTATAATATATTCTACCTGTACCAGAAGTAATAAAACTGTTTGCCCAGGTTCTTGCACAGCAGGAGAAAGAGGATACTGATTTGGCTTCTTGATTTTCTGCTGTAGTTTGTTTGCTCCTTATTTGCTTGTATTTTCTATTTTTCTTTCGCTATGGAGTTTCCCGCCTCCAGCGGAGGGAGGAAGAAGAGGGTGTTAAAAGCCTAGCAGGAAAAAGGATCGCGTTGTATTTCTATTTTAGGGAACTGTCGCTTTCAGCTCGTGGGACCAGTTTCTATTTCTGGTATATGTCCCTTTCGGACAAGGGGGGCACCCTGTAGCGCTAAATGGTAACCGCGC
The DNA here is from genome assembly GCA_916181665.1 of Avena sativa. Lineage (NCBI taxonomy): Eukaryota > Viridiplantae > Streptophyta > Magnoliopsida > Poales > Poaceae > Avena > Avena sativa. Next base: position 298,113,837 of record OV702296.1, read on the forward strand.
ACCGTGTAGCAGGGTCCATTGTTGAATTGTTCTCCTAAGGATCGACCAAGCTGGCCACTGATATTTCCTAAGGTACGCAATGATACCATGCATATTCATCTACCATGATGGCTCAGCTACAGCCGGCGTTGTGCTTACACTAAGAATATATTCTCCTAATGATACATGAGTGGTTAAATTAGCATAGATTAAAAGATTCTTTTAGCTTAAGGAGGTACATGGCGTCAAACCTAGAATTTTAGGACAGAAAAAGTATACAGGCCAAGATTTTTAAAATGATATGATGAAGCATGTCGGATTGTTCTCGATCTCTTTAAAAGTTACCATGACCCTAGATCTTGAAGTTATATGTTTAGACTCGTTCACGCAACGTCCGTCCATCCATCTCTATGCCTACCATGCTCATATCTCACTGTTTACTGTTACTGTTACTATTGCTCCTGTTTTACTGATGTTGTTGTTTTGCTGTTGCTACTATAAACTATTGCTACTGATAAACTTCTGTGAGCAAGAACTATTTCCAGGTGCAGCTGAATTGAAAACTCAGTTGTTAAGGCTTCCAAGTATTCTTTGGCTCCCCTTGTGTCGAATTAATAAATTGGGTAATACTACACGCGAATACTGTTGTGATCCACTACACTTGTGGGTCATGGCATTGATGATGACTCCTTAACGATAAGTCTGTCGGGAACCCCAAGAGCAAGGTGTGAAGCAGCACAGCAGCAAGTTTCCCCTCAGTAAGCAACCGAGGTTATCGAACCAGTAGGAGGAAGGAAATGTCACACAGGTGTTGCAAGCAACGGGGAGACCTGCATAACACAAACTCAAGAGTTTGCCCCAAAGAATCAGTGAGGTTGTCAAGCTCACCGGTTTGCTGTAACAAAGGATTAAACGTATGGTGTGGAAGGTAATGGTTTGCAGCAACTAAATAAGTAACAGTGGAAGATATATCAATGGTAAAGATTGGACCGGGGTCCATATTTCACTAGAGGTGCTCTCCTTAGATAAACAACAAGGCATGAAGGGTAAACAAATTACAACAAGGCAATTGACAGGAACCGAGCAAGCCATAACAATGCAATACTAGTCAAAAGGATCCTATGAGATTCGATTGGATAATACAACAATATACATAGACCGTCATCCAACTGCATCTATGACTAGAAGTCCACCTTCAGGTTATCATCTGAATCGCCTCTAGTATTAAGTTGCAAGCAACAGACAACTGTTTTAAGCAAAGTGTGTAAGGTAAACAATCCACTTGTTCAATAAACAAGAAACCGTTGTTTTCTCTCTAGTAGAAACAACACATCTACAGCCGAAGAGATTTCTGCCACGGGCACCGTCCAGGGGCTGATCCGGCGAGGGGCCGAAGCCGAACCGCCCCATTCCCTCGCCTGGGCGTCCACCTGCGCCTCAACCTCCGGCGCGCCTCCACCCGCGGACGCCGATGCGACCACCGCCGCGACGGCGAGGACGACAAGCAGGGGAGCCAGCATGGACACCAGCTCGGCCACGCTCTCCGCTATCATCGAACGTCACCAGCGTGCTTAACCAATCGACCAAAGAGAGATCCAACTAGCCAACTCTGTATGATGTGCTGCTCTGTATATAGGGACGCCTCACGCTATAGTTTATTTCTTTCTCGTGAAGAGCTACTGCCAACAAACAACATCCATGCATCTTGTGACTGGAGATGCAAGGAGCTTTTGCTTTGGATCATAAAAAGCTTAAACTTAAAGGTGTGGAAGGACTCAAATGAGTAAGAGGATTTGGTGTCCGCTGCCTGCTTAATGACTTCATGTGTTCCTGGGACTCAAATGAGTAACAGGGTTGTCTCTGCAAAAATTCCAGTTCAGTCCCAGCAGAGCTCGAGTCACCAATGTATACATCTTTATAAGACTACCCACCATAGCATATTAGCATATATTGCCATAACATATCGTCAGCTCATATAACTCCATATCCCGTGCTTGTCTACATATGTAGTTACAAACGCCTCTCGTCGAATCCTCACCTCACCTTCACTCTATCGACGAAAACACACCATATACATTTCACAAAATAGTTATGCGTTTTTCTTTTTCTAAATCGCAGATATGAGATATATCAACAGACAGATTTCCAGACCCGTTGACTGCTTGCTTACTGATTTGCTTATGGAGTAATGCAGAGTGTTAAGAATGGAAGGCATCTGGATAGAAAAAGTTACCGAGTTCAAGATTTGTAGTTAGTTTAGACATGACCGGACACTAGCCACCTAATTGAGCGCCGTCCAAAGAGATGCCAGAGTTGAAGCGAAGAAACTTGGCCACGCTGAGAGATCATACGAGCAACGACCATTGGGTATCATTTGCTCGTTGGTTTCGTCCTTCACAGCCTCCTTAGGCCTGGCTAGTATTTCATTCTGATTGGCTCGTGGCAAAAAGTCCGTCAACTCAAATTTGCTTCCTAAAATTAGGTTCTCCTAGAATTATCCCAAGATAAAATTGCAATTATGTTGATTCATCGCTTTTCCACTTTCTTCTTCTCTCGATTTCTATGGTACCTCTGCTCTGCGGAAAAATGCGAGACTCATTTGCTTTATTATCTGACATATACTTTGTTTCAAGTGTAACAATTTATTTAGCCTGTTTCTCACACACTTAAATTTTATTTCTATCGATTAGACTGTTTTCTTCGAGTGCACCTTAAAATTTCTTCAGTCTAGCAAAATTCATTGTAGACTTTTAGGTTATTTCAAACGACAAAAAATTCTTCCGCGGACTTGCTATATACATTTTGCACTATACAACTGAAATTGGCTTCATTTAACAAAAAGTTGCTTCTAACAACATCTTTCTGATTAAAATTCCATGCGTATTTTTTTTTTCAAAATAAATATTATTTTCTTTTGATATCCTAATAGCAATGCAACAAATATTTTATTTCTAACACAGCGAGTTTTGTTTTACCAACACGGGTGTTTGCTTCTACTACTACTAATTTTTTTTCAATGTAACATAAATTAGTACACTGACCGGAAAACTGCTTTCCATTGACTAGAAAATAAATTGTATTAGAGTAGAAGTAGTTTTCATCAAATAGAAGAAATGGTTATTCTTTCATTTACATTGTATAAAATATGAAAATCTGTCCAACATTGTTTTTCGGGGACAACTGTATCATTGGCTCGGCGTGCGTCGCTCACAACGGGGATAATGGGCATATTGCAGCCCGACCGAGGTGGTAAATTCTTGCACCTGATACTTCTTGGCACAATAGATCATTTGTTTCTCTAGTGTTCAATTGGTAAAGTCATATAGATGGTGATGGAATGTGCTTTTAACCGGACAGAATACCTGATAAGGTACATGAATTATTTGCCTTGTGACTTCCTAAATTTGGGAAGTCTGACAAAGAGTTGGTTACTGTAGGGGTTGATGTTGTTTACTAGACAATGTAGAGATTTAGAAATGATGTGTGTGTTTCAATAATAAGAAAGTGACTAACTTATATGTGATCATAATATTTCCGATCATTGGTTGAATTCTAGGTCTCTTTTGCAGACAAAACTTTGGAAACTAGAGGCAATAAAGTGGGGAGTATGAGCAGGATACAAATCTGATCATTGGTTGAATTCCAGGTCTCTTTTGGTGTCTCTTCAAGGCGAGACATGGATGACGACCTGGAGTTCCGGAGATGGCTTGAAGATTAAAATTGGAACCAGGGGTGCTTCCTAGTCTGCTAGCATTGTATAGTTTCATGTCTCCCTGTGGAGTAGTAGTCCTTCTACTTCATTGAGCTCAGAAATGCTCCTGGGGTGAGCTATGCCTGTCTTTACGCCTGTCTTGGCAGTGAAAAAGGGATGTTATGCTGGTTTTCCAATTTGCACTTTATCATTGCTCTGCGTAATTTTAGTTGGTTTTTGTAAGAAGACTATTGGTTCCTTGTACTTCCTCCCATCCATAATAAGTATTGCCATTTAGTACAAAATTTATATTAGATTAGTACAAAATAAACGACACTTCTTATGGATTGGAGAAAGTGCCATAAATAAGAGAGGAGACTATCCTTAAAAAAAACCCAGCAGCCAGGCATCTTGTGACAGGACGTGCAAGTGCCTTGGGTTGGATCGTGAAAAGCTTAAACTCAAGGCTCCAACCGTATACCTATGGCCGTATGGGTTACATTGCCTAACAGTAAGGACTCGAAGTAATGAATTGGATTTGGTCTTCACTTCCAACTTAATTTATTTATTCCTTGTTTGGGCATTCACTATTCTAGGAAAGCATTTTATTTGTTTCAACATATTTTGAGATACAATCACTATTTTCATTATTTTTATTTCAAAATAAATACCTCGTCACACTGGCCACTTCCGGTACAACTAGAGCTGGCTTTGATATAAAAAAGATGTTTCTTACAAAATCTTTCCATCTGAAAATTTTACGAAATTTATTCAAATAAATTTAATTTTGTTTCATCTTCCAGAAAGAAGTACAGTTTTTTTCCAATTCACAATGCAAGACTTTTTCTATCAATTAACTCGAGAATTTGCTGTCAAATATAAATATACTGCTTAGCCTCTTTCCATCAGATCAGTCTTTTGGGATAATTGGCTCGTGCATAAATCCTTTATGGTATCAGAGCCAGGAGGTCTTGAGTTTAGACCCTGCTCACGCAGAATCAAAAAAAAAAAAGATTATGTGTTCTATCCCTATCCCACGCTGAGGACTAAAATAATCTAAAATATAAATATATTGCTTAGCCTCTTTCCATCAGATTGGTCTTTTGGGATAATTGGCTAGTGCATAAATTCTTTATTTGCTACTCGTACTCTCAATTTAAATACCAGGTAAGTTACTATACAATAACTGAAATTTGTCTTCCATCAAATAAAAATGGTTTCTTCTTGTACGAAACATTTCTCTAGTGTTGTCCGCTAGCAACTGTTGGAATTTTGGCCCAAATAGTCTAGCCTATTTTCCATTTCAATAATTCCTGAAAATCCTAGAGGCCCATGTGGCCCATTCATGCAAGGCAAGAGCTGGGACAAATGTTTAGTTCCACATTGCTAGTTGAGTGAAAGTTGGACCAGCTTATAAGATGAGCTCTCCTACCACTTGGTAAAAGGATGAGAAGGAGAAGGAGAGAGTTCCACACGCGCGCTCCTCCTCCTCGCTCGTCTCGCCACGCCTCGTCCCGACGCACGCGCTGCGGGTTGCGGGAATCTAGCCGAGCCGGACTTTATTTTGCCACGCATGAATGGTATATGAAAAGTCGTACAGAAGTTGAAACGTTTTGGACTTTTAATACGAGCTAAATAAATATGAACTGAGTGGAGGCTGCCCGGTGGGCTGCTGCCTCTTCGTTTCAACTTCTGTCCGTTCGTTTCATCTTTAGCGCAGCCTGTCTGCCTACCCCTCTGTGTCTATATAAGAGAGAGGTCGCGCCTCCTCTTAGAGACACTGCCACAAACCCTTAGCGCCTCCAGTTCCATAGCACTGCGCTACTTAGATCTTCCCCATCCTGTCTTGTGGCGTGCACCACGAGCCGGGACAGTAGGCCTCCGAGACCCCGCTGCTTCGAGTCCTGTACGGGAGAAGGGCGATAAGGTTTTTGGGGAGCGCTATCGGCGCGACTACTGGCTTCATCACGGACTCCCTCTCGGATACTGATTGCGCCGACGTCTTCCCCAACGAGGACTTCTTCCCCGACATCAGCACCCTCTTTCTCGACGACATGGCTAACGACGGTGCCAACACGAACACTGGCGGTTCCTCTTCCGCTGCCGCTGCCGTGTATGTTTTCTTTATCAATCTTGTTCTGATCGCATTTCAAGACTTATGTCTTGTAGTCTGTTTGGTTACCTGTCTTACTATGTTTTCGCTATTTCACATGATTAGTATTTTGTCTTTTATTCTAATCATGTTTTATCTAGCGTTTATTATGGGTAATTTGCTTGGTAAATTGCTCTATTATTCAACAATCCAAAAACCTTATTTCAGGCAATTTGCCCCAAGTGGCTTTGTTGCTTCTATGAAGCCACCTGTGTTTGAAGGTTTACAAACGATGGCGTGCGAGAGCAGTGCTCTGGTTTCAGACCATGAGCTGCTATAACACCATCTATGGCGCACCTGAGGGAGAACTTAATCCCGCTCAGGAAGAGGCGTTCCAAAAACTTGATACCACTTTCAAGGCTGCCTTGATCAGCATCCTTAGCGACAATATTGTCAATTCATATCTGTCATTTAGCAATGGCAAAGATATGTGGGATGCGCTCGAGAGAAAATTTGGAGTCTCCGATGCTGGCAGTGAACTGTATGTCATGGAATAATTCTATGACTATAAGATGGTTGATGACCGCCCCATTGTGGAGCAGGCTCATGAGATACAGTCACTTGTCAGGGAGCTTGAGCACTTCACTTGTGTGTTACCGGACAAGTTTATTGCCGGAGGCATCATTGCCAAACTTCCCCAGTCATGGAGGAATTTTGCTACTTCTCTGAAGCACAAGAGACAAGAGTTCTCCGTGACGGATCTCATTGGGACTCTTGATGTGGAAGAGAAGGCGAGAGCAAAAGACACACATGCTCGAGGTACCGAGGGAGGTTCTAATGCCAACCTGGTACAGAAAAGGAACTTCCAGCCTCACAAGTTCAAGAACAAAGGCAATTTTGATGACAAAGGAAAGTTCGATGGAAAGAACAAGGCCTCACAGTCCACCAGCTTCAAGAAGAAGACCGATAAGAGGAAAAGTGGTTGTCATGTGTGCGGTGATCCTAATCATTGGGCTCCTGCTTGTCCCAACCGCTTTGACAAGCGCCAGCATGGGAAGAGCAGCAAGACTGCTAATGTTGTCATGGGCGACGTTGAGATGAAAGATGTTGGGTATGGTATATTACCTACTGTTCTTTCATTATGTCATTCTCCTGATTGGTGGATTGACACGGGTGCTAATGTACATGTCTGTTCTTATATTTCCATGTTTTCTTCATATCAAGTTAGAGGGACTCAAACCATGCTGATGGGGAACGGCTCACATGCTTCTGTTCATGGTGTTGGTACGGTCGATCTGAAGTTCACTTCGGGAAAGACCGTGCGCCTGAAGAACGTGCATCATGTTCCCTCAATAAATAAAAATCTTGTTAGTGGATCTCTTCTGTGCAAAGATTGTATTCGAGTCCAATAAATTTGTAATTTCAAAGTATGGAACCTTTGTTGGTAAAGGCTATGAATGCGGAGGCTTGTTCCGCTTATCTCTTTCAGACATTTGTAATAAAGTTGTTAATCATATTTACACGAATTTTGAATCAAATGTCTGGCACTCTCGTCTTTGTCATATTAATTTTGGTTGTATGACGCGGCTAGCCAAAATTAATTTAATCCCTGATTTCTCAACTGTTAAGGGATCTAAGTGCCAAGTCTGTGTGCAAGCTAAACAACCTCGCAAGTCACATACGACTGCAGAAATAAGAAATTTAACACAACTAGAGCTCATACATTCTGATCTTTATGAGATGAAGGGTGTGTTGACAAAAGGTGGAAATAAATATTTCATGACTTTGATTGATGACTCTACGAGATATTGTCATGTGTATCTTCTTAAATCAAAAGATGAGGCTTTGAGTTTCTTCAAAATCTATAAAGTTGAGGCAGAAAATCAACTTGATCGAAAGATAGAGGCTTAGGTCTGATCGTGGTGGAGAGTATTTTTCCAACGAGTTTGATTCCTTTTGTGCGGAACATGGCATAATTCATGAGAGGACGCCTCCCTACTCACCCCAGTCAAATGGAGTAGCCGAAAGAAAGAATCGTACTCTAACAGATTTGGTTAACGCCATGTTAGACACATCGGGTCTTTCTAAGGAATAGTGGGGGGAGGCACTATTGACCGCGTGTCATGTCCTAAACCGAGTTTCCACAAAAAACAAAGAAATTACTCCATTCGAAGAATGGGAGAAGAAAAGATTAAAACTCTCTTACTTACGTACTTGGGGTTGTTTGGCAAAGGTTAATGTACCAATCCCCAAGAAGCGCAAGCTTGGACCAAAAACCATTGATTGTGTTTTTCTGGGCTATGCTTTTCATAGCATTGGTTATAGATTCTTGATAGTAAAATCTAAAGTGCCTGACATTCATGTCGGTACAATCATGGAGTCGACTGATGCGACTTTTTTTGAGGATATCTTTCCAATGAAGGATAAACCTAACTCATCAAATCCGGAGATACCTAGTTCATCTAATCAGGAATTTGCTATATTCTCTGAACCTACCATTTCAATTGAACACTCTGAAAGTCCTAAGGAGGATGATAATGAAATTCCTATAAGGAGCAAGAGACAAAGGACTGCAAAGTCTTTTGGTGATGATTTCATTGTGTACCTTGTCGATGACACTCCCACTTTCATTTCAGAAGCTTATGCATCTCCTGATGCTGACTACTGGAAGGAAGCTGTTCATAGTGAGATGAATTCCATCTTAGCTAATGAAACATGGGATATCATTGATCGTCCTTATGAGTGCAAACCTGTAGGATGTAATTGGGTGTTTAAGAAGAAACTAAGGCCTGATGGTACTATTGAGAAGTACAAGGCAAGGCTTGTGGCCAAGAGTTATACCCAAAAGGAAGGTGAAGACTTCTTTGACACTTACTCACCTGTAGCAAGGTTGACCACCATTCGAGTACTACTTTCTCTGGCTGTCTCACACGGTCTTCTCGTTCATCAAATGGACGTTAAGACGACTTTCCTAAATGGAGAGTTGGATGAGGAAATTTATATGGATCAACCAGATGGTTTTGTAGTAAATGGTCAAGAAAGAAAAGTGTGCAAGCTACTGAAGTCTTTATATGGTCTTAAACAAGCACCTAAGTAGTGGCATGAAAATTTTGATAAAACCTTAACCGCTGCAGGCTTTGTTGTAAACGAAGCTGACAAGTGTGTATACTATCGCCATGGTGGGGGTGAGGGAGTCATCCTTTGTTTGTATGTTGATGACATACTGATTTTCGGAACCAACCTTAATGCAATTAAGGAGGTCAAAGATTTCTTATATCGTTCCTTTGAGATGAAGGATCTGGGAGTAGCTGATGTCATCCTGAACATCAAGCTATTGAGAGATGATGATGGTGGGATTACACTGCTTCAGTCCCACTATGTGGAAAAGATCTTGAGTCGTTTCGGGTATAGCGACGTCAATTTTTCTCCTACACCGTATGATCCTAGTGTGTTGCTTCGAAAGAATCGAGGAAATGCTAGAGACCAACTAAGATACTCTCAAATCATTGGCTCGCTTATGTATTTAGCTAGTGCCACGAGGCCTGACATCGCCTTTGCTGTAAGCAAACTCAGTCGATTTGTTTCAAATCCAGGAGATGATCACTAGCATGCTCTTGAGAGAGTTATGCGATATCTAAAAGGCACTGCGAGCTATGGCATACACTATACCGGGTATCCGAGGGTACTAGAGGGTTATAGTGATTCAAATTGGATATCTGATGCTGACGAGATAAAGGCCATGAGTGGATATATTTTCACACTTGGTGGTGGCGCTGTTTCTTGGAAGTCTTGCAAGCAGACCATCTTAACGAGGTCAACTATGGAAGCAGAACTCACAGCACTAGACACGGCCACTGTTGAAGCAGAGTGGCTTCGTGAACTCTTGATGGACTTATCTATGGTTGAAAAACCTATATCCGCAATTCCAATGAACTGTGATAATCAAACTGTGATTATTAAGGTGAACAGTTCTAAGGATAATATGAAGTCCTCAAGACATGTGAAGAGGAGACTAAAATCTGTCAGGAAAATGAGAAACTCCGGAGTTATTGCATTGGATTATATCCAAACATCTAAGAACCTGGCAGATCCCTTCACAAAGGGACTATCACGCAATGTGATAGAAAATGCGTCGAAGGAGATGGGTATGAGACCCACACTATGAGTTTTCCACAGTGGCAAACCAATCTATGTGATCGGAGATCTCGTGAATTAGAATTGGGAGACAAGCTGTTGGTAGACTGAGAGGAAAGTATTCCCACTTTAATGAACACCATTCCGTGAAGATGCAGTACTTTCCTATTATGCACAGCAGGTTGATTTTATCTTAATGTGTTCTAAATGGCTTAATCTTAAGCAGAGATGTTGTCCAGCAGAACATCTATTGAAGAACACACCTATATGAGTATGACTGTCAAACGTCACAGTCTATGAGAGTAGGGTGCTCTCTAATAAACTCATGAAAGGCCATGGAGTATGACGCATAAGATCCACCCGCGGGGAAGTCCCACGGTAGCCCAGTATCGGTCAAGGCTTCGTGTGAAGCTAGGTTGCAGCAAACTTGCAGTTCAAGGCATAGTCCATTGTACAAGTCGCAACCTAGTGTAGCATAGAATTCTAAGTGGAAGTTCAACTTAACAGTTTCCACTACAGTACTGATATATAAACAATGTTTTGGAACCAAAGGCAAATTACATGTGCCTCTGGGATCTGGTGGGGGATTGTTGAAATTTTGGCCCAAATAGTCTAGCCCATTTTCCATTTCAATAATTCCTGAAAATCCTAGAGGCCCATGTGGCCCATTCATGCAAGGCAAGAGCTGCGACAAATGTTTAGTCCCACATTGCTAGTTGAGTGGAAGTTGGACCGGCTTATAAGGTGAGCTCTCCTACCACTTGGTAAAAGGATGAGAAGGAGAAGAAGAGAGTTCCACACGCGCGCTCCTCCTCCTCCTCCTCGCCACGCCTCGCCTCGCCTCGTCACGACGCGCGCGCCGCGGGTTGCGGGAATCTCGCCGAGCCGAGCTTTATTTTGCCACGCATGAATGGTATATGAAAAGTCGTACAGAAGTTGAAACGTTTTGGACTTATAATACGAACTAAATAAATATGAACTGAGTGTCTTCGTTTCAACTTCTGTCAGTTCGTTTCATCTTCAGCGCAGCCTGTCTGCCTACCCCTCTATGTCTGTATAAGAGAGAGGTCACGCCTCCTCTTAGAGACACTGCCACAAACCCTTAGCGCCTCCAGTTCTAGAGCACTGCGCTACTTAGATCTTCCCCATCCCGTCTTGTGGCGTGCACCGCGAGCCGGGACAGTAGGCCTCCGAGACCCCGCTGCTTCGAGTCCTGTACGGGAGAAGGGCGATAAGGTTTTTGGGGAGCGCTATCGGCGCGACTGCTGGCTTCATCACGGACTCCCTCTTGGATACCGATTGCGCCGACGTCTTCCCCAACGAGGACTTCTTCCCCGACATCAGCACCCTCTTCCTCGACGACATGGCTAATGACGGTGCCAACACGAACACCGGCGGTTCCTCTTCTGCTGCCGCTGCTGTTTATGTTTTCTTTATCAATCTTGTTCTGATCGCATTTCAAGACTTATGTCTTGCAGTCTGTTTGGTTACCTGTCTTACTATGTTTTCGCTATTTCACATGATTAGTATTTTGTCTTTTATTCTAATCATGTTTTATCTAGCGTTTATTATGGGTAATTCGCTTGGTAAATTGCTCTATTATTCAACATCAACAAGGTAATGATGATACATTGCTCACAACGAGGACAATGTACACAGTGTGGCGGCTGGGTGTTTGTTGGCAAGATCGATGTCGAAGAGGGCTGCATGCCAACTACAGCATGTCAGAGATTAGTTGCATTGTCTTTGGGCGCAGGTGTACTTCGGTGTCCTCCCTAAACTTAATTTACATGGGGCATTAACATTTTGAAACCCATATCTAAGCCATGTATACATCCTTATAGGTATACTCTATCGAGCAAGGTATACTCCACATTGTCATTAGCTTATCCAACCTCTCTTTATCAAGATCTACATCTTTGCATGGCACGTTTTGAAATTTTATTGTTGCTTCTATATACCTTCGGATTTACACCTCCCACGGGCACATGAGTATACATGTATGGTGACTATACATCTAAACGGACCATACAGGTTTGGTGTTGGTTCGTATGATTTTCGAAACGAATCAGTGTCGAGTTTCTATTTGTTAAAGTTTGAAGAGAAGTGGGACATCAAAGAAAAAGTGGTCCTACGAACCATGCTCGATGTAATAAAAACTAAGCAGGCACCTGGTAAATAAAAACTAACAATGGTCCTCCGAGACCGATTCATTCTTCTTACGCTATGCTTCGAGGACCATCATACGTCGCCTTGCCTAACCAGTCCACCAAAGAAGAGGCCCAGCTCCGAACGAGTCTATGCATGTTAGGCAACGGCTGCTGCTTTCTCGTGAGCTTCGCAGATATTTTTGGTTTGGTTAGTGAATACCCTAAAGCCTAAAATTTAAAAGAGGTGTTGAATAACTCGAATGAATAAGTGGTTGATTGTTTAATGCCCACTATATGGTCCTCGCTCGTGGGAATTATTAAAGTCCCGGTGCTTGTATCTTGTCAGTCCACGGCCACCTACGTATCACCTTAACATCTCTTGGCTCACGCCAATCCACCTTCTTGTCAGTCATACATCCACTACAGGAAACCCTAAATAGGCCGATGGCTGGGGCCGTCGGCGTAGGCCCTGTTCACCGTCAGCGTAGGCTGGCCCGACAGTGGCCGTCGGCGTATGAGCGTCGGCGTACCAGGCCATAGGCGTATGCTTGATCCTCGTCGGCGTATACATACCCGTCGGCGTAGATGCTTGCCCGACGGTTACAAGGAACCGTGGGCGCAGGTGTGCTTCGGACCTTCGGTGTCCTCCCTAAACTTAATTTGCATGGGGCAGTTTCTTTTAACATGTTGAAACCCATATCTAAGCCATGTATACCTTCGTATACGTGTACTCGATCGACCAGGCCAACTAGGTGGCCAACACCTAGGCCCGTAGGCCCAGATCTGGTAGCTACCACTAGTGGAGAAGGGGCCTCTAGTCCCGGCCCGTAAGGGCCTCTAGTCCCGGTTTTCAAACCGGGATTATCCAAGCGGGACTAGAGGCCCAGTCATTAGTCCCGGCCCCGGCCACCAACTTGGAAAAATGGTCCTCCACCATCATAACTTCTCTTTCTCCGTGCTTGATCCAAACATTGTACCCGGACATAAAACCGGACCGAAGCAGGTGGCTCTGAATGACTCTAGAGGAAGTGTGAGCCTGGTCATTCTGACATTCAACACATGGCCAACACATAAAACCATCCTGCCGTTTGTTCGCCTCGGCCACAAGGTGAAAAGAACGCTTACCTTCTCTATAAGTGCTAGAGCGTCGGTCACTGTATATCCATGGATGACTCATCGGCCTCATACAACTATATATCAAACGCAATCACGATGCTAAAATTAGTACCATGCGAACTAAACAATAAAATAGTTGCAAACCTTTTAGAAGACTTGGAAACAAAGAGGAGAAAGCTTAAGTGTGGCTCGGGCATCTCATATCATGTTTGTCTTGTGTGAACTCAAGTGGCATCGCTCTCACGGGCATTTCATCGAGCACCTCTAGTGCATATGAAGAGAAAAAAACCTAGCACAAACTATGCCACCTTTCTCCATGAAAAAATAGTGGAGAGATGTGCCATATATATAGGGCCAGACCCATTAGTCCCGGTTTGTATCTCAAACCAGGACTAATGGGGTCTAACGAGCCGGGACAAGCGGTTTCGAGAGGGTTTGGGCCGTCCGATTTGGACTATTAGTCCCGGCCCCAGCCACGGCCGGGACTAATCGCCCGAACCAAAGTCTCTTTTTCTACTAGTGTACCGTCTGAAGCCGAACTAGCAACTACATGCCCTTCCCCACCGCAATTTCAGCCCCGCTAGCTGCCAGGACTAGGGCCAGCCATCCGAGATCCACCGCCGCCAACCGCACTATCCCATGGCTAAGAAAGGCCCGACCTCCTCTCCAAGCCAACGACGGAAGGGGCGAGAGGAGGGAGTGGGTTTTTTCCGCCGTCGACTACATCATCCAAAGGATAAATGTATAAATTACCACCCGAACACTTTTAAAATCGAAACTACAAATCCAATAAACGAGGGTTCTTAGCTCTATTTGATCAATATTACATTGAACACATGTCATGCATCGTGTGAGAGGAGACAGAGCTAAAAAATACTTTTTATTTTGGAGAATGAAAAGATTAAAATTAGGAAAGTTGTAGCAGGGCTCGAACGGGTATTCGGTGTTCGCTTTCCTTTATGTGCCCCTGTCTATGTGGGATGGAATCTTGGCTCTTGTCATCAGTGCCGGGTTTCTTGTTAGCCCACCTACCGCACTATACAACCATAACATCTCTTAGATGTTCATGAAGACAATGTGTCTCCTAGTCCATATAGTGCTATGTCTATATATACACATGTATGCCTTCGATCCTCAGCTCAACTTCACCCTCTTGACTAATCACAAAAACAAAGTGCGCATACGGTTCACATAAATATTTATGATATGTAGGGATAGACATATCTTCGCATTTGCCTATATATGTAAGAATTGAGGTGAAGCTTTCAAAATTGAAGGCATCGGGACAAAAGAAATAACAGAGGCCTAAACTTGGTGTCAATGTATGCATGAACAGTAACCTCCCAACCAGGCGGTGCACGCTACTCAGCCAAAATCTCCCTAATTCCATTCATCTGCGCAAGCGACTCGGCCAAATGCTCTCACTCGATGGCCCTTCCCATTTGCTGGCTCGCTGAGTTCTCCGGCAAAATGACGATCACCTGACCCATCGCAGCGCCAGCCCACGCGAGCCCTAAACGCTGATAGATGATCGTCAAATCGGCCACCTCTATGGCGCCATTTCCGAGATGCATGCCAATAAGTCTCTACTTTTTAGAAGGTCAATGCCTTAATTATACCATGATGTTTGATTGATCATTGATTCATAAATTTTACAAATGATGGGTAAATGGTAATCAAATACTTAATTCTTGTTTAGGGATCTATCATTTGTGAGTTTGACATGATGATTGGTTAGTTTTTCTTGAGTTCATCTAGTAGATTGTACCTTTACATACGTTTTCGATCAATAATTAGTTTCTTTAAATATCAACAATGTCATGTCCGTAGAACGTCTGCATTGATCGAGCGGTTAGAAAAAGGAAAGGAGAAAATAGATGAATGTGTTCTGGGAAACATTGCACATGTATACACATGATTATAATTTTGATACTTATATTGACGGTTTTGAAGTCAGTAAACTCTTCAGTTATTGGATGTTAACACGTAGAAAATATTGCAGTTGCAGTTAATTTTTCTTAGTTACATTATGATTGCAACTGAACATTTTCCTAGTTTTACACACGGGTTCTATCCGATTGTTTTCATTTTAGACTGAAAATTTTAAGTTGCACATCGGTTTGCAGTTGAATATCTTTTTTGGATGCATTGTAGTTACAACTGAATTTTCTCTTCAATGTGAAGCTGATTTCCTTTACAATGAGCGCCATGAGACCCCTTGTATTAAGGGGCTCCGAGTTCTAATTTCTCACCTGGCCCTAGAAATCTCAGGACCGGCCCTGCCTACAAGACCTACAAGGTTCTAGTCATCAACGAGCCGAACCAAACTTATTTTACTGGACCTCGTATGCCAGAATTGGTAGAAAGGTACGAGATTGATGCCGAGATAAGAGCATCTCCACTCGTTGGCCGAACCCAGGGCGAAATTTGGTCCGTTTTTTGGTCGGACTGAACTTGTTTTCGGTCTGGGTACGCCCATTCTCCCACCCGCGTACCCAGGCCGAGTCCCCAAGTTCGGCTAAAATTTATCAAACTAAGGCGATTTTCATTAAGTTGGGCGAAATATAGGCGGATTACATCAAATTTAAACGAAACTAGTAATAACTAAACTTAAAAAGGTCGCCACCGGTGCCTTCGCCGTCCTACATGCCGAAGTTGTCGTAGAACGACGTGTAGTCCGGGTCCGCGCCGCCGTCATCCTCGCCGCCGTCGTCGTCGTCGCTCGGCGGCTTGTTCTGGCGGCAGCTGCCCTGGCCAGGGTCGCCGCACCTCCATGGCTGGTAGGAGGGGCCTGCATCGTCGTCGTCGTCGTCCAGGACGTACAGCGGGGTGCCCTGGTAGGCGAGCTGACGCCCAGCCAGCGCCCGACGCCGTGCGGCCTGCTCCTCGGCCTGCTGCTGCAGGCCAAGGATGCGCTGATGCTCCGCCTTCTCCCAGTCCCTCCTGAACCATTCCAGGATGACTGGTGAGGAGGGCTCGACGGGCGGCAGCGTCGGCGACTGCGGCGGCGCTTCGCGGAGCGACTGCTCCAATGCCATCTTCAGGGCGGCGTCCTCGGCCAGCGCCGACCCTTCTGTCTTGGGACGGCGTAGGCGCAGGTGGCATGTTGGCGGCGTAGGCCCAGCCGGCTCGCGGATGACGATACCGCGCGCGTGTGTCCGTGGCGGTGAGCGCACCGGCGAGGCAGCTTCGCGCTTCACCGCCGTCGGCGTGTGGAGCGGCGCGCTGCCGGATGAGTGTGACGCCAAAGCGGAGGAGGACGAGCTCGTGCTCGCCATCCTCCTCGGCGCCCAGTTCGCTGAAGGAGCACGCCTGCCGGTCCTGGCCGCCGGCGGCGGGTTGCACGGGAAGCCCAGCCGCGGCGTGTTCCCGCGGTTGATGTGCTCCAGCACGGCGGCGAGCGTCCGCCCCGGTGCGCTCCACCAACGTCGGCGCCCCGCAGAGTTCTTGCGTGCCGGCGGTGACTCGCTCGACGCCCCCTCGTGGCGGGCGAGTTCCTGCTGGCGCCGCTCCTCGAAGAAAAGCGCCCAGTAGCCGAGGTCATCGGCGCTCACGGCTTCGCCGGGGTTGTCCATGCCGGCGATGTACTCCTGTACATCGTACGGCAACTCCTCCGGCATCGGCCCCGGCGGGATTGGGATGCCGCCGGCGCTGAGCGTCCACCCCGGCGGCATCCGCGTATCCGGCGGCGCCATGTACCCCGCCTCGTACAGCATGCGCGCCTCCCAAGTTTGGAGGGTGCGCCGGCCGAAGCCGTTCGCCGCAGCGCCGTCGCCGGGGTAGCGTTCACCCATGGTGAGAGAAGGGGGAGAGGTGAGAGCTCGCCGGAGTTGGGCTTGTGGGTGGGGGAAGCTGCGAGAGAATGCGAAGATCTCTGGCGTGGCATACGGCTTATAAAGGCCGAGGTGCGCGGCAAGGGCGGGAGGGGTGTAGCGGCGAGGGCGGGAAAAGTGGAAACGACGGGAAGTTAGTGACCGCCGGTCCGTCGCAGGAGCCGAGGCGGCGACGGTGGCGCCATAAATCGGCGACGTGTGGCCGACGCGACGGGCAGTTATTGCCCGACGGTCGCCGCGTGGTTCCGAGGATGACGACGACTCGGCTTCCGTCACTGACTCGGCGGGTCCACGCGCCGCTTTGTTTTTTTTTTGCCGAAATCGCTGAGTCCGGCGTTCCCAGGGCGTACCCGGAAACCTGGGTTCGGCCTGGGTAGCCCGGACCAAAAAATGGCCGAAATCCGGCCGAAAACAGGTCCTTGGGTACGCGACTGGGCCAGTTTTCGGCGTCCGGATCGGCCTTCTGGGTAGGCGAGTGAAGATGCTCTAAGGTTGAGGATCTACCTCAATAATACTCATGGCATGATCTATTTCTCATACCAGATCCCTGGCAACTCAGAGTTAAGACCATTTAATTACTTAACTACTGGTATAACTAGCAAGCTAGATTTAACATTTGCTGATGTTGCATTATTAGGTTCAAGTAGCATGGGGGATTTGCGAGGGCATCACCTACTATTCATATCTTTGTTGTGGCAAAATTGATTGAAAACATTAATACCTTCTCAAATTCTATAGAAAATAATAATTATATAGCCACGATCTATGCCTGATACTACTACATGCGTAGAAGACAGCTTTGGTCATCGTTAATTTATGGGTGAAAGATTATTTGGATATTTCCAAAATACTTTGATTCATAATAAATGTCCCTAATTTAGTACAATTTTCTACTAAATGAGCAACACTTATTATGAATCGAACGTTATTGTATATGTGAAGTTTGTGCATGAGATTAAATTTGTTTATATAATATTTACACCGACCTAGCTGGCATTTTTATGCGATTTTGAAGGCAAGATTAGCTTCTGTTAAATAATTACAGTTCGCTTTAGAAATGATCCACGATGGTTTCTGGGACAACGGAATTAGAAAAGAATCTTATATATGGATCGGGCAGACATTTGTTACAATTTACGTTTTGTGACAGTAACAACCGCAGTGAGAAACTATATATGCCTGCTCAATGTTGACATACGCTTGCAAATTGCAATTATATATACGCTGCACAGCACCGGTAAAAGTTGGTCGTACTCGTACGAGTTAATAGCATAAAACCATCATTTTAAGAGTAAAATTTACTGATTGATACCACTTTATGGAAAGGATACAAAAAATCACCACAAAATTCATTAGTTGTCTCAAAAAACATCAATTCGACACTAAACCCGAATTGACACTGGTTCTGACGGGTCAGGCCCACCTGCAGGATGACGTGGCTCCCTTTTGACGGCTTCCGACACGTCCGTTACCGCCGTTAATGGCGCGTGGGCCCAGCGCCGTCCACCGTGGATAAGGTAGCATAAAACCACCACTTTTGTACTTAAATTTCGAAAAACCACCATATTTGAATAAAAATTTAAATGGAAAAACTTTTAATATGAAAATTGCTAAGATATATCTGAATAATTTTAATATAAATTTTATTCACTATTTCAAATAAGTAAAATATAATTTTTTTTGCTTCTATTAGTAAAGTAAACATTGGAAATTCATAACTTCAACTATATAATTTCAAATAATATAAATAATATGTCTAAATTTATTAGAAAAATCAATAAATCTATTTCTAACATCCATCATGCATGACTAACATCTGTTCCTCTTGGGTATTACAAGAAAAAAAATAAAAAATGCGTGTATATATGTGATGCATGGCCACGACTCTGTTCCGATCAAAGCTAAGTTCTATTTTAGAGTACGCATAGAGAGGAGTGCCCCCATCCGTCCTTTTTGAATTTGTTTGCCCCTGGATACTTCCTCATTTCATTTCGTTTGACGAGCTATCTACTCAAGTTATTTTTCGTGTGTCATCTATCCCCAACTCCTTGCATGTAAAAAATGTATCCATCTCTCTGTGTTAGGTAGTACATTCTGTTTAAAAAAGGTGCTAAAATGCTAAATACACACAGTATATGTATGTTTGTGATAAGATTAATATTGTATAGTGGCAGGCACGCCAGCGATGGGTGTTGCCATGTACGCATGAGCGTTAACTGGCAGCGAGCGAAGGTCTCTACAAACACTCGCATAAGGATTAGCACACACGCTTGTTTTTTATTTTTTCTTGTAATACCCAAGAGGAACAGATGTGATTTATGCATGATGGATGCAGGCCCGTCTCTAGAAATTTGGAGCCCCGGTACAAATTGTAAAATGGGGCTTTTTCTCATAATTTTCTTTTGTAAAATTAATGAGCGAAACTATACTTTCACTTAGTTGTAGAACTTCACTACTTAATGTAGGGGTGCGTAGCATGCAAAACAAAAAAATTCTAACGCATGCACATAAACAAGCCAAGATCTATCTACTAGATTGTAGCAACGAGTCGATAGAAGCACTCACCCTCGAAGATTCCAAAGCGGTTAACGAGAGCAGATTCTCGTGAGTGATGTAGTCGTACACTTGCCGATCTCAAGATCGCGTAGACGATCCTTCCGGCGCTGCGTTCCGGCAGCGCTTCCGCAGTCGGTCACACGTTCGGTACTCGATGAAGACCTTCCTCTCCCTTGTTCCAGCAGGCAGCGGAGGTTGTAGTTCTCCCCTCGTGATTCCGGCAGCACGACGGCGTGGTGTCAGAAGTAGAGGGAAGATCCCGCAGGGCTTCGCCTAAGCCGGATGCGAGCTATGGTGGATTAGGGTTTCTCGGAGATCTAGGGTTTAGATGACCGGGAGGAGGAGGAGGTGTCGGCGGCGGCTAGGGAGGCGGCGACGAACCGTCGGCAGCGCAGCCGGGGTGGGCGGCGGCGGCGGCCTGGGCGCGGGGACGGCGGCGGCACGTGTGTGGGGAGGGCTTGGCTCTTGTGGTGTTGGGGCAGCCCTCCCCCTCTATTTATGAGAGGGAGGGGCAGCCTTGGGAGGGGTGGGTTTGAATCCAAACCCAAACCCAAGTTGGATTGAGAGAAGGACTTGTTTCTTCTCCCACTAGGAAACCATTGTTCCAATTTGACTTTTCAAACTTCTCGTTTGACTTTTAATTTAGAGCTTTATTTCTCTCTTGCAAATGTCAACACCAAGTGACCTAGGATATGATCCAATCATTCCACATATCCATGGCACATTCATGGACCATTCCCCTTCCGGACCGGTGAACCTTCTAGACCCTTCTAGAACCCTTCCGATGAAAAACTTCGGAAACTTTCCCGAACTCCGGAATCGGACTTTCCTTATATGAATCTTATTTTCTGGACCATTCTGAATCTCCTCGTGATATCCCGGATCCCATCCGAGACTCCGAACAACATTCGGTATCCCTATTAACATTCCATATCTACTAAACAACATCGAATCCTTAAGTGTGTCTCCCTACGGTTCATGAATTATGCGGACATGACCGAGACACTTCTCCGATCAATAACCAATAGAGAAATCTGGAAATTGATATGGCCCCACATATTTCTACGATTACTTTGCGATCGAATGAACCACTTACATACGATACCAATTTCCCTTTGTCTCACAATAGTTTACTTATCCGAGGTTTTGATCGTCGGTATCTCTACATACCTAGTTCAACCTTCTTATTGATAAGTACTCTTTTCTCGTTCCCATGATATGTGATCCCTTGTGAGCCAGTCACATGCTTGCAAGCTAATTGGATGACATTCCACCGAGAGGGCCTAGAGTATATCTATCCGTCATATGGATGGACAAATCCCACTCTTGATCCATGTGCCTCAACCCATACTTTCCGAACACTCAATGCCACCTTTATAGCCACCCAGTTACGGTGTGGTGTTTGATGTCATCAAAGCATCCTTCTGGTGATGGTGATTAACATGATCTCATGGTCGAAGGAATTAGGTTACTATGTATTAGAAAGCTTATAGCAAAAGAACTATTGAAATGACTTGGTCTTAATGCTACACTTATCTATAGGAATATGTCCATCATACCATTCTCCTAATGATATGATCTTGTTATTAATAACATCTTAATGTTCATGATCGAGAAATCACGATCATCTATTAATCAACAAGCTAGTATTATAAAGAGGCTTTACCAGGGACTCTAATTTAGTTTACAAATCACACAAGTATTAACGTTTCCGGTTAATACCATTATAGCATGAATGTAAACATTTATCATAAACACAAAGATATAATAATAACCACTTTTATTATTGCCTCTAGGGCATATCTCCAACACTTAAGTATGTGCTATTTCGTACAATATTTAAAAATATATCAAATATTAATGGTAAAATGGTAACTGTAGCACTTAAGTTCATGATTCTTCCTATATTTCGTAAACAAAAATAGAAGAAAGCAACTTTTTATTCGGCTATGTTCGATAAAAGGCCGAGTTAATAACTTGAAGAAAGGCAAGCTACAATATATATTTTTTTGTCATGGAACAACTAAATTGATTAGGATTGCTAATTGTTGTCGATTGAATTGTTTCGATAAATCAATGGAGACATGGAGAAGGTATTCACCTTATCTTAAGTTTAATTCGGTTTAACACCGCGAGCGGGCAAGCTCTGGTTGTTAGTCGTCGAGGCGTTGTCGCGTTCACGTTTGATGAGTGACACGGGCATGAAGTCAATCGTCATGACGTTGTTCTAGAGCATCTAGGGCTCCGATCATTGAGGCAAGATGACGGACAGAGCGACGAAGACGAACAAGCCGACCGGATCAGATCTCCCATCCTGGCCTCTCACGGGTGGAGGTAGAAATCCAAAGTAGAGTTGTGTGATTTGCGTCTAATACCTTGGTGTTGCATGATGTACATCTGATGATCGAGTGGTGCGGTTATTTTTCTCTCTCCGTTTAAACCTGGTCACACGGACCTACCAGATCTGTTTTTAGCTAATCCAACATATATAAGTCTACTAACTAATCTAATCGTAATTTGGGGGCCCTAATTATTTGGGGGCCCTGTTCAATTGCTCACATGGAACACCCTCATCGACGAGCCTGGATGGATGTTAGAAATGGATTCCTTAATTTTTTCTAATAAATTTATACATATTATTTATATTATTTGGAATTATATAATTGAAGTTATGAATTTCTAAAGTTTGCATTATTAAAAGTTTTTTCATTTAAATTTTTATTCAAATGTGGTGGTTTTTTGAAATTTAAATATAAAAGTAGTGGTTTTATGCTATCACAGACCATGGGGCCCATGCTCCGTTAACGGCCGTGTCAGGAGCCGTCTGTCGGGTGCCAGATCAGCTCTATAGGTGGGCCCGACCCGTCAGAAACAGTGTCAATTCGAGTTTAGTATCGAATTGGTGTTTTTAAGACAACTAACGAATTCTGTGGTGGTTTTTCATATCATTTTCGCAAAGTGGTATCAATCAGTAAATTTTGCTCTTAAAGTGGTGGTTTTATGCTATTAACTCTACTCGCCCCTACATTAATTCAGCCAGATAGGAGTAACGGCGTACGCGTGCACCGCGCGTCGTTCAGGGCTACAAGCTCAGCCCCTCCCCGCGCACTGGGAGTCAGCTGTCGGCCCTGCCGCGGGCATCGCCCACGAGCTGATCCGCGTCGTCCCCCGAGGAGCCGAAGACGAACCGTGCCCACTCCCTCGCCTGGGCGTCCACCTGAGCCTCGACCTCGCGCTCACCTCCACCTGCTGACGCCGACGCGACCACCACGGCGACGGCGAGGACACCTGAGCCAGCACGGGCACCAGCTCCGCGGCGCTCTCGGCTATCATCGAATGTCACCGGAGAGAGAACCAACCAGGCCAACGCCGAACGAGTGTTATCGTCTCACGTAATCGCAGATATGCAGGCTCTGTATTTAGGGACACCTCGCGCTATAGTTGTTACTTTCTCGTGAAGAGCAACTGCCAACAGACAACACCCATGCATCTTTTGCTTTGGATCATGAAAAGCTTAAATTTGAAGCTGTGGAAGGACTCAAATGAGTAAGAGGATTTGGTGTCCGCTACCTTGCTTAATAACTTCATGTGTTCCCTGTCTCTGCGGAAATTCCAGTTCAGTCCCAGTTCTCGAGTCACCGATGTATACATCTTATAAGTCTACCCACCATAGCATATATAACATCTCTTAACTCGTCTACGCGAATGCATCTTCTCGTCAGTCCATATAACTCCACATCCCGTGCTTGTCTATGTAGTTACAAACGCCTCTCCTTGAATCCTCACGTCACCTTCACTCTCTTGACTTCTCGCAAAATAAAAGACATCCTATATAGTTCAGAAGATAGTTATGAATTGTTGGTTTTTTAGAAAACGGCGAGTATGGGATATGGGAACAGACAGATTTCCAGAGCCCTTCCCTTGCTTACCGATCTGCTTATCGAGTAATGAAAAAGTGTTGAGAATGGAAGGCATCTGGATAGAAAAAGTTACAGATATGAAGAATTTTGGTTAGTTTATACATGACCGGGACACTAGCGACGCAACTGACCGCGGTGCAAAGAAACCACTAGTGGAAAAAGGGCCATCCGTTCGCGTCCTCTCAGAGCATTAGTCCCGGTTGCGCCACCAACCGGAACTAATGCTGGCACGCGTCCCGGTTCGAGCGGGCACGGGGCCAGGAGGCATGCGTCTCGGTTGGTAAGGGGGCATACGTCCCGGTTGGAGCCAGCAACTGGGACTAAAGGTTTGGCCACAACCACGTGGCGTGGCACACACCTTTAGTCCCGATTGCTGGCTCCAACCAAGACGTATTCTCCCGCCCTCTATAAATGCAACGCCCCAGCCCCCTCTGCCTCCACTCTGTTTTTTCTCTTGGTAGAAGGTGTGAGTGGTGTGCTAGTTTTTTCTCTTCTATGCATGCATTGAAGGTGTTTGATGAAATGTTTGAGTGAATAATCCCGTTCAATTTCTCATAGAACAAAAATATAGAAGGTGTCCGAGACGCACTTGAGCTTTCTCCTCTTTATTTCCCTCGATCGAGGTTAGCAATCTTATCTTTTCTCTGTCATTTATACAATACATGTGTCGATGTGACCCTTGTGTCCCTTGTGTCACTTGAGTTTTTTCACATTAAAATCTTGTGTCCCTTGTGTGTCACTATTTAAATTTTTGGTTATTTGCTTGTTGCATTTATAACACCTCCATATCGTGCTGCTGACTGTCTCCTATATAGTTATAGACTCATCTCCTTCAATTATCACCTCACTTTCACCATGTTGACTTGCAAAATCGCAGAAGGACATCCTATACAGTTTAAAAGATACGTGGAAGTCATTGCTTTGCTTATCTGTTTGTCTCTGGAGTAATGCGGAAGCTTTGAGAATAGAAGATATCTGGATAGTAAACTTCACCGATAGCATAATTCATGGCCGTGTATGACCGATACAGCCTCCAGGTAACTGAGTACAAAGTATGAAATGTTCAGGTTAAAGCAGAAAAATTTGTTCAGAGTAGGGATTCATAGCACCGTCGATTAGGGGCTATTTCTATGGTTGGATGAGTCAAGAACATGGCCATCCAGCCTAACTAGTTTCTAGTGGGATTGGTTCTTTGCAATTATGTGAGGATGAAATTATACTTCTGTTTACTCCACACAATTTCCTTTTCATACTCTCTAATTTCTATGGTAACTGTGATCCACTTGGTGGAGAAGAATTTATAGTGCTACTAAAACTTTGTTCTAATACAGGTCTGATTTACTTGAGTGTAACATAGAACTAGTGTCGAGTCTAACAAGTTATAACGTCCTCGAAAATAGTTAACACTATTACATCGACTAAAAAATTTCTTCTAGTGCATCTTCAATTTTTTTCGTTCCAACATTTTTTTGGATACAATTGTTATTTTATTCCAAACAAATAAACTGTTACCTCACACTAGTGAATTCCAGTGCAAGTAGAATTGGCTTTGATATCCAAAAGATGTTTCTAACAACATCTTTCCATTTAATTTTTTTGTCCAGTGCAAGTAGATGCGCGTCAAGCAACGACTGCTGCTTTCTTGTGAGCTTCGCAAATAGTTTTGGTTTGGTTAGTGAAAACCATAAAGCCTAAAAGTTAAAATGGGTGTTGAATAACTCGAATGAATAAGTGGTTGATTGTTCAATGCCCGCTATATGTATATGGTCCTTGCCTGTGGGAATTATTATTAAAGCCCCGGTGCTTTGTCACCAGTGCTTGTATATCTTGTCAGTGCACGGCCACCTATATATGTATATCACCTTAATATCTCTTAGCTCACGACAATTAACCTTCTTGTCAGTCATACATCATTCTTGTCTATATATATATATATATATATATATATATATATATATATATATATATACATACACCTGCCCATGCCTCTCCTACACTCATCAGTTCATCTTCACCCCTTCGGTTCCTTGAGAAAAAAATGTGTATACCACTCACACTCGTAGTTATGAAACACGGAAACAAGTTGATTCCTTTGCTTATGTGTGGTAGGAGTAGCTGCCTCCGAGCATTGAGAATGGAAGACGTCGGGACAAAAAAAGTTACCTGCATTGAGAAGTCTGGTCAATTTGTACATGATCGGGACAATCAGCAAGTAATTGACTATAGTGCTTAGGAATATACATGTGCTGGTTTTGCTGCTTCAGGATCACGCAAGGAGGTCATTTGAAGGTTTTTGAGAAGGACAAGTACTAAGTGGCATTGGTGTCCACTGCCGGAGAGGAATTGGTGTTCGCCACCTGCTCTATAGGTCCCTATCTTTGTTGGGGTTCTAGTCCTACTCCTGCTCTCGTGGGTATTAGTTGGATGGGACTCCAGCTGCTGATACATGTTCTGTACAGCTAGGCTGAGACATCTACAGTACAGCTGCTGTTGAACTGTATAAAATGTATGTACGTTAATATATGGGGACTATTACGCGTCCCGGGGGGATAAATGTCCAAAATCCCCCAGTTTTCATGCCTTCACGTGTCCCTAAAACTTGCTACATTAAGTCCTATTTTTGACGGTTTGCTAGAAAATAAAACAAAAAAATTGTTCTCGTCGGAGACATCGTCGAAGACCTCGCTGGAGACTTTATAGTAAATTTTTTGTTCTAATGTAGCAAAACCGACCTCGTCGGAGCTTTTTGTCTGGGAGACCTCGCCGGAGAAATCGTAGCAAAAACTTTACAATATTGTAGCAAACGATAAAACAGATGTAGCAAAAAAAGGTTGGTGTTGCAAAAAACCGACTTCATCGGATACCTCACCGGAGACTTTCACCGGGGAGAAAAAAACCTTGTAGCAAAAGCTATATGCTATTATAACAAAACAAAAAAAGATTGTAGCAAAACAATCTGATAATGTAGCTAATCCAATTTCACTGGAGGCCCTCACCGGAGACCTTGGTCGCAGTTTGCAGCGACACCCCCGCAGGTAGTAAAGCCGCCGTCCGCACGTAGCAGCGCCGCCGGGACCAAATCCACCTGAGCATGGTGTGTCACCCTCGTAGCAGCCATGCATGCTGCAGTGCACCTCGCAGCTCCCGTCGCCCATGGAAGCCAGAGCCTCGACGTTGGTCTGCAATACGGGGGCAGGGTGACTTCCGGTTGGGGATTGGGAAAGAAGGACGACATGGCGCGCTATAGCAGGAGCAAGACGAGAACGGACGAGGTCGCGGTGGTGTGAGGATCCGGCAAGGTCGCGGCGGCGGGTTTCATGGCGCGCGGCGTGGGAGAGGAGCTTGCATTTAGCATGGGAAGGGGCAGCTCGTCGGTGTCCAAGGACATAGAAGTCCGAGGAATGAAGAGATAAGGTAGGAGAAGATAAGCGAGAGTGGGTCCCACCCACGTTCGGTCGTCCCGCGAGCGAAGGATCCACCCGGGGGGAGTAATATTCAGCTTGGCATAAGAGCCTTTCCTCTCAACCTTCTCTCTCTCCATCGATGAGTGACGTAAGACCAATGGCCATGGATAGATCCTATGACTCTGCTTCCGATCTCTCCCTCCCTGCTCCTCCTCCCTCCATCCTTGGAGTCAATACCACTCACTACCTCACTTTATGGTTAGATATAGATCGACTACATCAAACTAGACAAATAAACACGGTTAAAAAATCTTATAGCCAAGAGCACGTGTCGTGTCCGTTCTTTTTCTTTATTTTCTTCTCAACTCACGGTACAATCTTCCGGTGACCCTGCCCTTGCTTTTATACACACAAGGACTACTACTACAACCGACTCATAGTACTACTTTAAAACCTACACATACACTAATTTGACTCACGTGCTAATACTACCGGTACCGCACACGTACACATACCTAACCGAGAAACCTATTTAGACTCAAACCTGTAGCTAATTCTACTTGGACTCGGATCAAACCGTGCTAGGACATATACCAAAAACTCTAAAGCAAATCTAAACAAAAATTATAGCTAACATTCTCTCCCTAATTTTGATTCTTGGTCTTCCATGCTCTTCTCATCTTGATTCGTTGTAGATCTGCGTCTTGTCTAGGTCTCGCACCACGACAAGTCTAATTGGCTCTCCCCAATTTTGACTTGGCGAATTTCACGGACCAACTCAAATATGATCTGGACTATCCAGCCACGCTAGCGACCTTGTGGAATCGCACCACCCGTGGAACACACGTTCTGATACCAGATGTTAGAATCCACTTGGCCAGCCGATCACTCAGCCTACGTTCTGGACGTTCATGCGCTCACAGCCCAACAACAAGAAGAGAGCCCACTCCATCCCAAAAGCCCGGACTGAAAGGAGAAAGAAATCTCTCCCTTATAAGCTGGGTGTGGCCTCCTCCCGTAGGCGAGGTGGGACTAAACTTCATGTAGCCTCACCGGTCAACAGCAGCCTAACATCCCATCCCCCTGAAAAGCCCCTCGGGAAGGCATGTCGATCGCTAGCTCTAATACCAGATTGTTGGAATTTGCCCACAGATCGACTACATCAAACTAGACAAACAAACACGTTTAAAAAATCTTATAGCCAAGAGCACGTGTCGTGCCCGTTCTTTTTCTTTATTTTCTTCTCAACTCACGGTACAATCTTCCGGTGACCCTGCTCTTGCTTTTATACACACAATGACTACTACTACAACCGACTCATAGTACTACTTCAAAACCTACACATACACTAATTTGACTCATGTGCTAATACTACCGGTACCGCACACGTACACATACCTAACCGAGAAACCTATTTAGACTCAAACCTATAGCTAATTCTACTTGGACTCGGATCAAACCGTGCTAGGACATATACCAAAAACTCTAAAGCAAATCTAAACAAAAATCTATTATATACTAAAAGCAATATAAATCAGGATGCACGCGGACGCGGACATCCGCCTGTCCGCTCGGGCCGCGCCGCTTAAAAGGCCTAAACGGCTAGGTGGACGGGCCGCTGAAATTAGGCGGGCCTGGCGGAAAGCGTCCACCTAGCCGCCAGGGGCCGTGTCCGTCTCGCCTCGCAGAGTTGTAGCCTCACAGATCGCCGCCCAGACCCATCAACGCGAAAGTATTCCGCCACCCCACCTCGGCGTCGCCGCCCAACTCCACGATCGTCCCGCCCAGAACCATCGACGGGAATATCGGCAGCGCCGCCTCGGCTCGGACGCCGCCCAGCTCCCCGGCCGTTCCTTCCGAGATCCATTGACGGAGAAGAAAAAGAAGCCGCCACAGCCGTGGGACAAGAAGGTAGGCAAGGGCGTCCACACCAATCCAGAGGACAACAAGGAGCAGGTCCGTTCCTTCTCCGAGATTACCAAGAACATGTCTAGCTAGTTTGTCTTAGGACGATCTATTTGTATTGCTTTTGTAGCAGTGGTGGCTCAGATCATTCCTTCTCCGATTGTACCATCTTCTCTGTAAAAATGGAACACATTTAGAAACTAAATTTTCTTGTTATTCTCACCTGATACTAGCAAGAAGAAGGAGCGGATGTTCACTAGCCTGGTAGAGTATAGGAAAAAGGACTCGAGTCTGTCCATTGTTAATCCTAGTCTTGAGTAATCAATCTATAAAAGCTTTGTCTTTATAGTTTAGAAAAGGAAGAGAGAAACAGTTTATAGTGTCCCATTCTTTTTTCTAAAGTCCACCTCCCAGCAGTAAATCTTGTGGGTACTGTTATTGTGTATGTCTGATTTAAGAAACGCTAGCTAATAAGTCAAGTATGCATGGGTGACTGATTTTATCTCTAATCTCTTTTATACTAATATTATGTACTCATCTGTTTAATAAAATTCATGTTAATGTTATTACAGATTAACTCCACTTGGAAACACATTACATGGGCAATAGCTGCAGCAGTTGGGTGGTTATTCCAGCAAAAAACTGTAATTATTTAGTCTCCACGAGAACACTAGTAGATGCTCTTTTGGTTATTCTAACAAGAAACTGTTGTAGTAGTGTTGTGCATGTGGTTATTTTATTCGAATGGAGTCATGCACTCATGCCATTGTTTGGTCATGGATTAAACCTGTACTTGAGCTCTGTCTATTGAGTAACTTAACTTGAGAACCCAAATTTAGTTATATATGCCCAATACTAAAACTTTCGGTATGCTCACGACTGTTGTCATTACTTTCAGTATGCCTACTTTGATGATCAACATCTCAAGAAATCGATTCGAATTGCTTTTTGGGTGAACCCAGATGATACTTTTGAAAACCAACTAGCATGATGGAGGCTATAGTGCTGAAATTGTTGGATGGCGAGATCGAGCGCGCTAGGGGTCCTACTTCCCCTTCGCCGCCGACGGCAAGCTCAGTATTGGGCCATAGCACCTTGGCGGTCGACGTCGTCGCCTACGTGCTCGCCGACGTCCTGGAGGTAGAAGCCATCGCCAGCATCTTTGCAGGCTCACCGAATAGAGTATGGAGAGGACCAGTGTAGATGCCCTTAGATTTGTCTATATTCGCATGTATCTAGACACATTTTACTATAATATTTAGATACATGCAAATCTAGATAAATATGCGACATCTTTTTTTGGTACGGAGGGATTGATGGTGTTATTCATGTGCTCCATGTGCTCCCTAGTTGATATTCACGTGCTATGAGAATATTATTATGCTAGTCCTTACGAATCGATCAGCTAAACAGAAGTTCTTATGATTGATATTCATGAGGCAGTGAGTGAACGATCAGCTAGGTCAGACCTCAGAGCAGCTGGTGGGAAAAAACTGCTGCATAGCGGCGGCGGCTCATCCGCTATGCCCGCTGGACCGAACGGTCAGCTAAATTAGCGGATCGGTGCGCCGCAAATCCAGGCATTTGCGCTGGCGGATGGAGCGGACAGAGACGGACACGCCGGCGGCCACTTGCATTCTTAAATATAATGGTGTTTTTTGAGGTGCTACGTTAATCCACATCATCTAAATTATCGTGATGGTTAGATCTAAAATTTACGGTTAGGATTTAACATAGTATTATTAGTTATGTAACCCTGTTGATACAAAATATGTTACAAGTGTACGTGTCATGTGGACTCCCGTAAACAACCAATCTGATTATAAACCGCACTTTCCATCTATGAGAGTATGACATGTAGCGTACACAAGCGGACATATTACGTACCTATTTTCCCCTTATAAATTTGCACCTATATATAGTGTCGTGTCATCTATCGATGTGGGCCTCGGAAAAAAGAAATTATCACATCAAGTTATGTGCAGATCGATCGGCCCAGTAGAGTCTGTATGTGCGACAGTTCTCTCCAAAAGAAAGAAGAGTCCATATGTGTTACTGCTAGCAAACATATATCAAACCAATGCTTTTCATGTGTAGATCGGTCCTACATTTTTATACAGTTCATACTTGATACAACAACAAAGTGCAAACCAAAATCACCTAGCAAGCAAGAAAAACTTGGGACGCTCTAATCTATTTATTAAGCCATGCGGATGTTGCAGCTGACAAATCGTTTATCTGGAAGTACTCCCTCTGTCCTAAAATAGATGTCTTAGATTTGTCAAAATTTGAATAAATCTAGACAGTATGTAGATTCATTCAAATTTTGACAAATCTAAGACATCTATTTTAGGACGGAGGGAGTATTAATTATTTACCCTTGCATGGCAACCACAGATCAATGTATGATTTATGAAGTATTTGTTAAAAATCGGCATAAAATACTTAAGCGCGCATTCAGGTTTGTGAACTATTTTTTCTTATTAAAAACACCATTTACACAAACGCAACACACTTATGCATGCATCGTCGAGAAGTAACACTTAAATATATCCCCCAAACTTTGTAAGCGACATGCACTCATGCACTCGGTGTTACACTTATACATGGTAGCCAAAAGGAGAATATTTGCGAGACTTGATAAATTTATGGCAAAGGCGTCGTAGTGATAAAGCAATAGCTAACAGATTATGATACCTTGAGGTCACATGCATTAGAAAATACCCATTTTAATTTTAGGGATGCTTCATCTAGATTGTTGAAAGTTTATCTAAAACTCAGATAAATTAATCCAGGTACAAAACTTAAGTGTGTTGTGCGCTCTTTGCTTTTTTCTCATACAAAAAAACATCACTTATACAATCACGGAACATGTATGCATGGATACTAGACGAATTCTATCCGTAAAAAAAAATTAAATATATTCTCTGAAATTTGTAAGCACTTGGTGTTCCACATGGTAGCTAAAAGGATAATGTGCTCAAACCTAGATAAATTTATGGTCTATGCCTCTTTCTGATAAAGCAATATCTAATGAGTTAGCATACCTTGAGGTCATTGGCCATAGAAAACCCCTATATTAATTTTCAGATGGTTCATATAGGTTGTTCGAAGTCTATCCGAAACTCATAAAGATTCCGAAATGTAAGAGAAAAGGTTAAACCTCCAAAAGGTTCAGGATGTTCTAATACCCTTACTCTTACAAAATTTGTCCACGAGAATTAAGTTTCAAAAATTGTTGTAGAAATTCAAAATTCAGAGGATGCCTACTTGAATATTATAGTCCAAGTTCAAAATAAATCAGGAATACAAATAAGGGCTTCCAGAAGTTGAGGAACACTTCAGAAAAAACTCAATGTTCTTTCAAAATTATAGGAATGGCAAGGATAGTCTTCAAAAAAATGCAAATAAACAAAAGTAAATACAACCATGCTTTTATTTTTATATTAATGACATATGAACATAGTGGTCCCTCAAAATAAAAGTGTCTAGATTCCTCCTTTTCATCCTGACATTATTTTAGGTACAAAAACTTAGTTGTTAGTCTATGTCCCTGGTGATGAAACTGTATAAAACAAAACTCTTGCAAAAACCAGACTAACGTCACATGTAATAAAGATTGGGACCCTAATAACTAAGATCATTGATCACATCTTTTCTAGGGACACACTTAGTCTAAGCTCTCCGGACAATGTTTTCAACAAGGGAACGACTAGAAGAACACCATTTCCTAGCTTAAAATTTAAGTTTTAAACGTGGAAAGCAAGTGTTAGTAATTAATGAGAATAAGAAATGAAGTCATAATTGGCGAGAAAAAACAAAATCAAGATAAGATAGATAAACTGGTTATATGTAGTAAACCGTCATGGTCACGCATAGACAGTGATGGAGTCAAACTTATTGGTACGACACCATAGTTGAGAATTCATGGTCCAATGATGCTTAACAATGGTTACCTTGCGTCCCAATAACTTAGAAAATGATAAAGTTGAGAGGATTTAATATAGATTGGAACAATGGACAATTAACATGGTGTCCATCTTACTTGATCTACAAAGTTTGAACGTTCCATGCTAAAGTGGGCAAGTTAAAACCTTTAAGGTTGCAACCTTAAGCAAAATGAACATTGTATTACACATGCTCAACTAATTTGCAAAATGTTAGACAAAATATCAATAGATTACAAAAAAAACAACTTAATAAACAAATTCTCACAAATCTATCTATTTACGTGGACAATGTAACACTAGTAGAAAAAGAGGCTTTGGTTCGATCTAGAGTCTAACACTAGTCCCGATTTATTACGGGCCGGGACTAGTATGAGCACTAGTCCCGGTTCGTACCGTTTTCAGTGGCCAGGAGCCCGAGAAATCTCTAGTCCCGGGTCATTCCGGACCTTTAGTCCCGAGCCGTGATACGGCCCGGGACTAAATGTGTACAGGCGCGGGCACCATTCTTTCGTCCCGGGCCATGATACAGCCCGGGACTAAAGGGGTGAACCTTTAGTCCCGGGTCGTGATACGGTCCTGGACTAAAGGGGAGCAAACGCGGGCAACTTAAAATTGCTATAACTTTTGCGTACGATGTCGAAAAAAGTACAACCTATCAAAATGTGTGGAAAAAAATTTGAGTTTGATTTTAATAGCTTTATTTGGATTACTCACATTTTTAGATTTTTAAAATTATAAATAACGGATTCCTCACATTTTTCTGATTCTTTTACATTTTTAAAATTTGAAAAGGGAAAAAAGTTATTTAAAAAATTTAATTATTTAGTAATTTTTTATTCCATATTGTGATTCCTCACATTTTTCTGATAATAATGAAAATATTATTTGTCGAATTTCGATTTACAGATTTAAAGATATTATTTATGCCATATTAAATGAATAATGGCAAAAAATGAATAAAATATTATTTTATTTAGTTTTTTACTTTCATTATATTAAAATATTATTATTACTTATTTATTGTTATTTACTAAAATAGTTGTTTGTACTTTTAATAAATAAAGATGTATGGCATATTGATATGGGCTAATAGGATTGATGTGATAGTGTTGACAACAAAGTACAAAGGGCTTCGCGCAAGGACATCCGGATGGAACAGAGAAGTTAAGCGTGTTGAAGGTGGAGTAGTGCTAGGATGGGTGACCGAACGGGAAGTTTGACCACAAGTGTGATTTGACCTAGATTAAATATACTACTAAAAATGTTCCAAGTGAGAGGATTACGAGCCAAACAATAAAAAGTTCAAGAAAAAAAATAAAAAAAAATTGGAAAAAAATCTTTAGTCCAGGGCCGTATTACGACCCGGTACTAAAGGTCCTTCACCCGCCCGCAGCAAAAAAACGGCCATACGGTGACCCTCTAGTCCTAGGTTGTAACAAACCGAGACTAGAAATAGGAGCCTTTAGTCCCGATTTCGCAGTCCCGGTTGCAAAACCGGGACTATATGTGGTATCCCATCTATAGTAATAAGAATATACATAAAATTAGTTTTCGAGTCACTTTAAAAAAAGATGATGCCCTCACATTTGCGAGGGCCACCATGCTAGTTATAGCTAACAATATCTTGGGCAAGAAGTTCCGCAAATGGCGAAACAACATCCACACCCTACTCTCTGGCTACCGCGCTCGCCACCATGTCGAAGAGGAGACGAACGAGCACCTCGCTGATGGCGACTGGCGCGAGGTCGACGCCACGATATCCCTCTGCTTCCTCGCGACCATCATATCGCGCGGACGATCTCCAGGAGATTGTCATGAAGACGGACACGGCACCGCGTACGAGACGTACGTGGCAGGCGGTGCTCCACTTCTTCACCGCCCAAAAGTCCGCGCGGAGAGGCTCTGATAGCACGACATGTCCGTGGGCGTCTAGTGCAACAAGCTGAAGGCCATTGTGTAGGGGTTCGTAGCATGGAAAACAAAAAAATTCTACCGCATGAACACACAATCAAGATCTAATCTATGATCAAGCCAATATCTATCTACTAGATTGTAGCAACGAGTCGATAGAATACTAACCCTCGAAGATCCAAAGCGGTTAACGAGAGCAGATTCTCGTGGGTGATGTAGTCGTACACTTTCGATCTCAAGATCGCGTAGACGATCCTTCCGGCGCTGCGTTCCGGCAGCGCTTCCGCAGTCGGTCACACGTTCGGTACTCGATGAAGACCTTCCTCTCCCTTGTTCCAGTAGGCAGCGGAGGTTGTAGCACTCTCCTCGTGATTCCGGCAGCACGACGGCGTGGTACCAGAAGTAGAGGGGAGATCTCAGGGCTTCGCCTTAAGCTGGAGCGAGTATGGTGGACTATGAGAGAGGCCTTGGTGATCTAGGGTTTAGAGACACCAAGGGAGGAAGCTTGGCCGGTGGCTAGGGCTTGGGGAGAGCCCCAACTCGCCGAGTTGGAGGGGAAACCCTAGGCGGCGGCTGCACTTGGAGGTGGAGGCGCCAAAGCTAGGGTTTTAGGTGTAAGGGTAGGGGGCGCCTTACCCCTTCTTTTATAGGTGGGAGGGAGGCGGCTAGGAGGAGGGATTCCTCCTCCAACTCCTCCTCCTTGGCCGGCGGGTGGAGGGAGTGGGACTTCCTCCCCAAGTAGGTTTCCTACTCTCCCTCCACCAAGCAAACTTGCCGTTTGACTTTTTCAAATTGGCGTTTGACTTTCAAACAAGCATTTGATTTCTCCCTTTATTTTTCCCAGCCAAGTGACCTAGTACATTATGCAACCATTCCACATTGTCATGACACATTCATGTACCCTTCCCATCCGGAGTGTCGGACCTTCTGAACCCTTCTAGAACATTCCCGATGAAAACACCGGAATCATTCCCCAACTCCAAAACAGGACTTTCCTTATATGAATCTTATTCTCCGGACCATTCTGGATCTCCTCGTGATATCCCGGATCCCATCCGAGACTCCGAACAACATTCAGTCTCTTTCTCATCATTCCATAACTACTCAACAACATCGAATCCTTAAGTGTGTCTCCCTACGGTTCGTGAATTATGCGGACATGACCGAGACACTTCTCCGATCAATAACCAATAGAGGAATCTGGAAATTCATATGGCTCCCACATATTTCTACGATTACTTTGCGATCGAATGAACCACTTACATACGATACCAATTTCCCTTTGTCTCACGATAGTTTACTTATCCGAGGTTTTGATCGTCGGTATCTCTGCATACCTAGTTCAACCTCGTTACTGATAAGTACTCTTTTCTCGTTCCCGTGATATGTGATCCCTTGTGGGCCAGTCACATGCTTGCAAGCTAATTGGATGACATTCCACCAAGAGGTCCTAGAGTATATCTATCCGTCATATGGATGGACAAATCCCACTCTTGATCCATGTGTCTCAACCCATACTTTCCGAACACTCAATGCCACCTTTATAGCCACCCAGTTACGGTGTGGTGTTTGATGTCATCAAAGCATTCTTCAGGTGATGGTGATAAGCACGATCTCATGGTCAAAGGAATTAGGTTACTATGTATCAGAAAGCATATAGCAAATGAACTATATTAAATGACTTGATCTTTATGCTACGCTTATCTATAGGAGTATGTCCATCATATCATTCTCCTAATGATATGACCCTGTTGTTAATAACATCTCTATGTTCATGATCAGGAAACCATGATCATATATTAACCAACAAGCTAGTTTAACAAGAGGCTTTACTAGGGACTCTTTTTTGTTTACAAATCACACAAGTATTAATGTTTCTGGTTAATACAATTATAGCATGGTATGTAAACATTTATCATAAGTATGAAGATATGATAATAACCACTTTATTATTGCCTCTTGGGCATATCTCCAACAGTCTCCCACTTGCACTAGAGTCAATAATCTAGTTTCAAACCTTTGTGTATTCAACACCTATGGCTTTCCGGTGTTGCATGTACACGATTGCTAGTGGTCAACTGATCTCCGGATCTGACACTTCCAGGTCCGTGTGTAATTGCATGTCTTTGCGTCTCTACGCATAACTCATTCTATAATGAGATGGTTTTGTATAATTTTGGTCCTTTGGTGAGACCTTTAGTTCTTTGGGGTTAAAACATGTTGATAATATTTGTCATACAATATATCTTCATAGTATTATCCCACTGTGAACTACACCTAGTTTGATAACAAACTACTTGACACAAATGCCCTCTTTAGCTGCTATTATAGCAGTCATATACTTAGCCTTTTGTTGTAGTATCTATCACAATGTCTTAACTTTGGAACTCATCCAAATCCATTATGGAACTTACTTTCCATTATATTGTGCCACCCTTAGTTTAGATTGAGATAAACTTAATTTGTACTTTGTGACAAAACTAGTATCAATGTAGTACTTTTACAATGAACTAACCATCTATTTGCCACTTATACAAAATAATATACTCTTAGTTCTTCTAAAAGATCATAATAATATCCTTACTATCGTCCAATGATCATCTTATAAATCATTCTGGTATATGCTCATAACATTTAGAGCATAGGACATATCTGGATTTGTACATATCACAGTATGATTGATATAAATACTCTTTGTGATTTCATACATCAAGTATCAATCTATACTTGAATCTTTGTTTCACTTACCAAGTGTCAATACACTTGAATATATCATCAATATTGAACTCATTCAATCCTTTCTATACGACAAGAACCTTTCTTGTAGTTTCTATATTGAACTCATTTAATACGTTATCTATGTACTTTCGGCACAACCATATTAGCGTCTATTGATGCCAAATATTTGGGTTTTGCCTAAGTCTTTCATTGGGATGAAATTCTTAATATGTGTTAATGAAAGATACATCATTTCCAATCAACAATATGTCTTCCACATAATGTATTAGAAACATGTCTTAGCGCTCCCACTTAATTTCTTGAAAATGCAAGCATCTTCATCGTCTCTGACGAATTTAAACTCCTTTAATAGTTTCATCATAGTGAAGATTCCAACTCCGCAATGCTTACTTCAACCATTGAAGTTTGCATATGCTTTTAGCATCCTTTGAATTAACAAAACCCTATGGACCGTGTTATGCACATGTCCTAGGTAACAATTCTATTAGAAGAACTTGTTTTGTTTATTCAACTACCACATAACAAAATTATATGTAGTGGTTGCTACATTAATCCGTCTAGACTAAGTATCGCTATGAAAGATCAAATCTTGTTATAGTCAACCTTTGAACATTGTTGTGAACTCTTTCCCAACATGTCGACTATTTCATAGATGTGAAACATCCATGTCTATTTTTTTATAGATCCAAACACAACTGTAAGGTCTTACACCCTTCTCGAGGGTACTTCAAGTTCAAAACTTGATTTCTCATGTATGGAACTATCACGGATTTTATGGCTTCAAGCCATTTTACGGAGTCAAGGCCCATCATCGCTTCTTTGCATGTATTCCGTTCATTATTCTCAAATAATGATTCAACCCTCAAATCTTGGTATTTGATTTTTTACTCGACCTACTTGGTTCAATAGAAACTTTGACCTCCGTAACCACAACCTTTGAGGCACGTGAGCCATGAGCATTGTTGCTGCCTCCGGAACACTTTTCGGCGCTGCGCAACTTTGCACATATAGCTAAGGTTCTTTTAACCTTATCAAAGTTCTATTGTCCTCCCACTTAACTTTTCACGAAAAATTCCTTCTCAAAGAAACTTGACATTCTAAGCAACAAACACTTTTGTCTCCAGTGTTATGGAGGAATACTTAACAATTATTCGAAATAACATACAAAGACAGGTTTATCCGACTTTGGTTGCAAACATCTTTCTTATGCATAGCATACCAATGTTTAAGAAAGGACAACTTGGGTTTTATCCCAAACCATAACTTTATATGGTGTCAATTCAACGGATTATGATGGAGCTCTTTTCAGTGGAAAAACGATAGTCTCTAAAGCTTTTAATCTTTTAAAATATAATGGCAGTTTTATGAATTACACCTTTGACCTTACCATGACAAACAAGGTTTAATTACATATCTCGAACGCTCCATACTCTTATGGTGTTTCGGGAAATGCAAATCCACGGAACGATTCCTTAAATCTTAGGTATTATGCTAAACTTGTAACTCAAATATCTTCCTTTATGATCTTATCATAAACTATTTATATTCTTGTTACAATGATTTTGCACTTCATCTTGAAAATCTTTGAACTTTTCAAATGTTTCATACTTCATCCTTATTAAGTAAATATTCATATATTCACTCAAATTTTCGGAGAAAGCATATGAAGTTGAAATCCATCACTCTTGACTACACATAATGGACTTCATACAACAATATGTACAAGTTCCAATAAGTTAGTCATTCGTTCCCTTTGGCCTATGAACGAATTTTTAATTATCTCTAGGAAAGTTTCACAAGCGTCATTTGATCAAAAATAAAAAAGACTCCAAAATTCCATCCACATGGAGTTTCTCCATGTTTTCTTTCCAATATAATTTAAACGGCGATGTCACTTCCTAAGTGATCTTTCAATCAATTTGTCTTTCGACACTTTTAGCACTAGTTTTATGGATGTGATTTCTCCAACGAGATTTGTGAATCATCCATATTTTATGGATTACGGCAATTATTTGAACAACCCTTTTGTTCTCATAATACATGATAAAACAAATCTTGAAGGCAAGCTTTGATGTTTAACGAGCAACACAATAACCCTTACTTGTTCTCGATGAATATCATCACATATTCTTTTGCTAGTTACTTAGGCCATTGTAGTTCATGAATTCTGCTGTTTCGTATGACGATTCATACCAACAAATTTAGTATCAAATACTTAAGAACCACATAGTTTAATAAGCAAAGAATATAGCCATAACATGTATATCATCTATATACTTAAGCTGAACAATTCTAGTCTTTTCTTTTCCGCCATATATTTATGAGATTCTCTTTCAGTATTTCCTTTTCTGTTTGAAAAAATCTATCAACATCAATAGTGGAGCCATATACATGACACATAGTCCAAAGCATGTATAGTAAAATACCAATGTCTTTGGATTTGCACTTTGAAGTAGATCACCATCATCTAATTTTTGGTGTTCTTTCAAATTCCTTTCTTTAGTAATCTCTTGGTGTAGTAAACATTTTACCTACATCAAATATTCACCCTTATCATGGAATTATCCATGATCAAGCTACTTTTAGCTTATAACGGTGAATCGCGAGTATAATGTTGCTCTCCAAAACCTTTTGGAGGATTAGGACAACTAGTGTCTCCAACCTTTTGCAAATTCTCATCAAATATGAGAACATGACTTTTGCCATATTATACTCGGTCATGTTGCAACCAAAACTTCGTTTCAGATATCACAATATCTTCCACACATCATGGTTTCTGAAACAACTCTTTCAAATCCTAGATAACCTTGATATTAAGAAAATCCTTTGAATATCAAGAATCATGGAGACAAACATGATACTCATACACTAACACTTGGAATTGTCACTCTTGATTTAATACCAATTATTAAACTTCATGGAGTAACCAGAACTTACTGAAAGTTTGCAATAGGACTTTTAAACTTTAGATTAACACTTCAAAACAATACGATACCAGTTCGTAAAGTAACTAACCAGAATTCAATAGTTCTATCATCTCAATTATAACTAAGCGCAAGGTGGTGAACGGATGCCAATGACTACAACAGTTATGCAAATTCACTTTGATTTAATTTATGATAAATAGTGTTCAACTTTTAATCATATTGCCGTTGAAATCCCACTCAAAACAATATCCCTCACATTGTTTTAGTGATCACACGAACCAAATCCACCACATCAAAACCGATCATCATGAGAGTTGATGTAGCTTCAATGGCGAACAATCAACATGTTCATCATATCTACTATATGACTCATGCTTTACCTTTCGGTGATCCGTGTTCCGAGACCATGTCTGTACATGCTAGGCTCGTCAAGATCAAATCTTAGCTTCCGCATGAGCAAATCTGGCTTGCTCACGTTGTATACTCTCGCAGAATCTAACACACCCGATCATCACGTGGTGCTTCAAAACAACGAGCTTTAGCAACGGTGCTTACTAAGGATGAACACTTTAAAACTTGAAATTGTGTGCTTGAGGGATCATCTTATAATGCTATCGTCGCGAACTAAGCAATACAAGATGCATAAAAGGATTAACATCACATGCAATTCATAATATGTGATATGATATGGCCTTTCTTCTTGTGCTTCCGATATCCATCTTCAAGCACGAACATGATCTCCATCATCACCGACATTGCATCAAGGTCAATGACGCCGCTCCATGGTTGTCGTCCACCAGCTTCAACTATTACAACTACTTTGAATAGACACGCGGGTCTTAACAGAATTTAAAGACAACCATATGGCTCCTGCCGGTTGCCAACTTACAATAAGGAACATTGCATACATCAAATATAATCACAATCATGACCATATCACATCACATCACACCCCTGCAAAACAAAGTTAGACGCCTCTAATTTTCTTTGCATGTTTTACGTGGTTTGGGGCTTTCAATAAGTGTCGTTCTAACTTACGAACAAGAACCACAACATTGATACTAGTATTGTCAATCACCCGTTGTAAGTTGAATCTTAACTATGTTGGGAGAAACAGGCACCCACAAAGCCACTTATGCAATACAAGTTGCATGTCAAGCGTGGAGCAAGTCTCATGAACGATGTCATGTAAGGTTAGCCCGGGCCGCTTCATCCCACCATCCCGCAAGATGCAAAGTACACAAGAAGCAATCGACAACAAAAGCATCAACGCCCACAATGACCATTGTGTTCTACTCGTGCAACAGATCTACATATAGAAACGGCTCTGATACCACTGTAGGGGTTCGTAGCATGGAAAACAAAAAATTTATACCGCATGAACACACAATCAAGATCTAATCTATGATCAAGCCAAGATCTATCTACTAGATTGTAGCAACGAGTCGATAGAATACTAACCCTCGAAGATCCAAAGCGGTTAACGAGAGCAGATTTTCGTGGGTGATGTAGTCGTACACTTCCGATCTCAAGATCGCGTAGACGATCCTTCCGGCGCTGCGTTCCGGCAGCGCTTCCGTAGTCGGTTACACGTTCGGTACTCGATGAAGACCTTCCTCTCCCTTGTTCCAGCAGGCAGCAGAGATTGTAGCACTCTCCTCGTGATTCCGGCAGCACGACGGCGTGGTACCGGAAGTAGAGGGGAGATCTCGCAGGGCTTCGCCTTAAGCCGGAGCGAGTATG
This sequence comes from Avena sativa, assembly GCA_916181665.1. Taxonomy (NCBI): domain Eukaryota; kingdom Viridiplantae; phylum Streptophyta; class Magnoliopsida; order Poales; family Poaceae; genus Avena; species Avena sativa. The sequence goes on from OV702296.1 coordinate 298,155,887, forward strand.
GTGGACTATGAGAGAGGCCTTGGCGATCTAGGGTTTAGAGACACCAAGGGAGGAAGCTTGGCCGGCGGCTAGGGCTTGGGGAGATCCCCAACTCACTTAGTTGGAGGGGAAACCCTAGGCGGCGGTGGCTGCACTTGGAGGTGGAGGCGCCAAAGCTAGGGTTTTAGGGATAAGGGTAGGGGTGCCTTACCCCTTATTTTATAGGTGGGAGGGAGGCGGCTAGGAGGAGGGAGTCCTCCTCCAACTCCGCCTCCTTGGCCAGCGGGTGGAGGGAGTGGGACTTCCTCCCCAAGTAGGTTTCCTACTCTCCCTCCACCAAGCAAACTTGCCGTTTGACTTTTTCAAATTGGCGTTTGACTTTCAAACAAGGACTTGATTTCTCCCTTTATTTTGCCCAGCCAAGTGACCTAGTACATGATGCAACCATTCCACATTGTCATGACACATTCATGTACCTTTCCCATCCGGAGTGCCGTACCTTCCAGACCCTTCTAGAAAATTCCCGATGAAAACACCGGAATCATTCCCCAACTCCGAAACAGGACTTTCCTTATATGAATCTTATTCTCCGGACCATTCCGGATCTCCTCGTGATATCCTGGATCCCATCCGAGACTCTTAACAACATTCGGTCTCTTTCTCATCATTCCATAACTACTCAACAACATCGAATCCTTAAGTGTGTCTCCCTACGGTTCGTGAATTATGCGGACATGACCGAGACACTTCTCCGATCAATAACCAATAGAGGAATCTGGAAATTCATATGGCTCCCACATATTTCTACGATTACTTTGCGATCGAATGAACCACTTACATACGATACCAATTTCCCTTTGTCTCACGATAGTTTACTTATCCGAGGTTTCGATCGTCGGTATCTCTGCATACCTAGTTCAACCTCGTTACTGATAAGTACTCTTTTCTCGTTCCCGTGATATGTGATCCCTTGTGGGCCAGTCACATGCTTGCAAGCTAATTGGATGACATTCCACCGAGAGGGCCCAGAGTATATCTATCCGTCATATGGATGGACAAATCCCACTCTTGATCCATGTGTCTCAACCCATACTTTTCGAACACTCAATGCCACCTTTATAGCCACCCAGTTACGGTGTGGTGTTTGATGTCATCAAAGCATCCTTCAGGTGATGGTGATAAGCATGATCTCATGGTCAAAGGAATTAGGTTACTATGTATCAGAAAGCATATAGCAAATGAACTATATTAAATGACTTGATCTTTATGCTACGCTTATCTATAGGAGTATGTCCATCATATGATTCTCCTAATGATATGACCCTGTTGTTAATAACATCTCTATGTTCATGATCAGGAAACCATGATCATATATTAACCAACAAGCTAGTTTAACAAGAGGCTTTACCAGGGACTCTTTTATGTTTACAAATCACGCAAGTATTAATGTTTTCGGTTAATACAATTATAGCATGGTATGTAAACATTTATCATAAGTATGAAGATATGATAATAACCACTTTATTATTGCCTCTTGGGCATATTTCCAACAGTCTCCCACTTGCACTAGAGTCAATAATCTAGTTTCAAACCTTTGTGTATTCAACACCTATGGCTTTCCGGTGTTGCCACTGTAGGGGTTCGCAGCATAGAAAACAAAAAATTGCCTACGATGTGAAATATGTACCAAGATCTATCTATTAGATACAAACAACGGGCGGATGTATATCCGTAGAGAACATACCCTTGAAGACCGACAAAGCTTAATGAGTTCAACTCGTGGTTGATGTAGACGATCTCTTGCCGATCTCAAGATCGAGAGGAAGTCCTAGCGCCGCAAATCAGCAGCGCATCCGTGCTCGCACACACGATCAAGGCACCGAGAAACCTCCGCCTCCTTGCTCCAGCGATGCAGCGGAAGCACAACTCTTTCTTGCCGAATAGCCACCGGGAACATGTATCTCGCTAGTCCGAGACCATGGGGGATAAATTCTAGAGGGGGAGAGAGATCCTTCACGAGGAGGTGTGAGTGAGAAGTGAGAGGAGGGGCTCCTTTTATAGGAGGAGGGGGGCACCCAAGGGGGTGGCCGACGGCCATGGGGACCGCCCCCTCCCCTCCTTCATTCATGTGGGTGGACACTCCACTCACAAAAATCCATTCATATGCCTCCACTCAAAATCCCACTCAAACTTGCCATTAAATTTCCACCAAATTTAATGCAAACTCTCATTAAATAAAACTCTTTTATTTTATTCAGAATTTTGTCAATTACTTTAATTACAAACATTCACAAATAACCCCTTGCTAGAATTCTATTTCACATGCATAACCACTTTATGCAATTTCACCCGAAAACCTGTTTCGGTATCTAGTGAACTAAATTCCTGCGCTTGTTCATTCTTTCGGCATGAAACTTTTGCTCCAATTGGATGTCGGTGTCTCTTAAGTGTGTCATCCTACGGTTCGTGAATAATGTGGACATGATCGAGACCCCTCTCGGATCAATAATCAGAAGCGGGATCTGGAGACCCATACTGACTCCCACACATTCAACGATGACTTTCTTGTGATCATCGGAACCTTTTTACACTAGTATCTTAATCCCTTTGTTTCATGATATATTACATGTACGAGATTCGATCATCGGTATCTCCATACCTAGTTTGATCTCGTTACTGACATGCACTCTTTTCTCGTTCCCGTGATATAACATTCTAGTGATCAAATCATTTGCTTGCAAGCTAATCAATGTGATATCACCGAGAGGGCCAAGAGTATATCTATCCGTCATCGGGATGAACAAATTCCACTCTCGATCCATGAGCCTCAACATAACACTTTATTAGTTCTGAATCCATCTTTATAGTCATCCCGTTACGGTGTGACGTTTGATGTTATAAAGAAACTCTTCTGGTGTTACTGATTGACATGATCTCATGGTCTAAGGATTAGGATCACTTCGTAAGTTGTTATAGCAATATAAACTCAATGACTTTGATCGTAATGCGATACTTCGGATGAATGTTCATCACACCATTACACTAATGTTGTGATCCCGTTATTAACAACATCCAATGTCCATGATCGGGAAACCTTGATCATCTTGTTAATCAACGACCTAGTTTATGAGATAGGCATAACTAGGAACTTTCTGTTTGTTTATTAAACACACATGTATTAATGTTTCCGTATTAATACAATTATAGCATGCAAAATAAACATCTATCATATACTCTGAATACACATAATAAACACTTTATTATTGCCTCTTAGGGCATATTCCCTTCAGTCTCCCACTTGCACTAGAGACAATAATCTAGTTACATAGTGATAAATCTAACACCCATTGAGTTCTGGTGTTGATCATGTTTTGCTCTAGGGAGATTTTTAGTCAACAAATCTGCTACATTGAGATCCGTATGTACTTTACAAATCTTTATATCTCCATCCTTGACATGCTCGCGGATGGAGTGAAACCGGCACTTAATATGCTTGGAATGCTTGTGAGACATTGGCTCTTTTGCATTGGCAATGGCACCATTGTTGTCACAATAGATCACCATTGGGTCCAACGCGTTTGCAACCACTCCTAGTTCGGATATGAACTCCTTCATCCAAACTGCTTCCTGAGCCGCTTCTGAAGCAGCAACATATTCGGCCTCCGTTGTTGATCCCGCTACCACAGGTTGTTTGGAGCTCCTCCAACTAACCGCTCCGCCATTCATGAGAAATACGTATCCAGATTGAGACTTAAAGTCATCCGGATCGGTGTCAAAGCTAGCGTCAACATAACACTTAGCAACGAGCTCTTCTTCACCTCCGTATACAAGAAACATATCCTTAGTTCTTCGTAAGTACTTAAGGATATTCTTGACCGCTATCCAGTGTTCCGAACCTGGATCCGATTGGTACCTACTAGTCAAACTAATAGCATGTGCCACATACGGTCTTGTACATAGCATGGCGTACATTATAGAGCCTATGGCTGAAGCATAGGGGACTTTGTCCATTATCTCTCTTTCTTCCGCCGAAGCCGGACTTTGAGTCTTACTCAATGTCTTGCCTTGCAACATAGGTAAGAACCCCTTCTTACTACCGTCCATTTTAAACTTCTTTAAAATCTTATCAAGGTATGTACTTTGCGATAGCCCTATTAGGCGCCTAGATCTATCTCTATAGATCTTTATGCCTAATATGTATGACGCTTCACCTAGGTCCTTCATTGAAAATTTGCGGGCTTTCGAGATAGAACCGTTCTTACCTACGAACATGAACCACAACGAGGATAACCAAATTGTTGACAACTCGTTGTAAAATAGATATTGACTATAGTAGGAGAGACAAACACCCGCTAGCCACTTATGCAAACTAGTTGCATGTCAAGCGTGGAACATGTCTCATGTGCGAGGACATGTAAAGTTTGTCCGGGCCGCTTCATCCCACTATGCCACCAATATCCAAAATTACAACAAAGGAGCAACAACATGATCATCATCGCCCACATACTCATATGTGTACTACCCGTGTAAAGCATCTACGCATAGATCCGGCTCTGATACCACTGTAGGGTTCGCAGCATAGAAAACAAAAAATTTCCTACGATGTGAACTATGTACCAAGATCTATCTATTAGATACAAACAACGGGCGGATGTATATCCGTAGAGAACATACCCTTGAAGACCGACAAAGCTTAATGAGTTCAACTCGTAGTTGATATAGACGATCTCTTGCCGATCTCAAGATCGAGAGGAAGTCCTAGCGCCGCAAATCAGCAGCGCATCCGTGCTCGCACACCCGTTCGAGGCACCTAGCAACCTCCGCCTCCTCGCTACAGCGATGCAGCGGAAGCACAACTCTTTCTTGCCGAATAGCCACAGGGAACATGTATCTCGCTAGTCCGAGACCATGGGGGATAAATTCTAGAGGGGGAGAGAGATCCTTCACGAGGAGGTGTGAGTGAGAAGTGAGAGGAGGGGCTCCTTTTATAGGAGGAGGGGGCACCCAAGGGGGTGGGAGCCGGCCATGGGGGCTGCCCCCTCCCCTCCTTCATTCATGTGGGTGGACACTCCACTCACAAAAATCCATTCATATGCCTCCACTCAAAATCCCACTCAAACTTGCCATTAAATTTCCACCAAATTTAATGCAAACTCTTATTAAATAAAACTCTTTTATTTTATTCAGAATTTTGTCAATTACTTTAATTTTCACAAATAATCCCTTGCTAGAATTCTATTTCACATGCATAACCACTTTATGCAATTTCACCCGAAAACCTGTTTCGGTATCTAGTGAAATAAATTCCTGCACTTGTTCATTCTTTCGGCATGAAACTTTTGCTCCAATTGGATGTGGGTGTCTCTTAAGTGTGTCACCCTACGGTTCGTGAATAATGCGGACATGATCGAGACCCCTTTCGGATCAATAATCAGAAGCGGGATCTGGAGACCCATACTGACTCCCACACATTCAAGGATGACTTTCTTGTGATCGTCGGAACCTTTTTACACTAGTATCTTAATCCCTTTGTTTCACGATATATTACATGTCCGAGATTCGATCATCGGTATCTCCATACCTAGTTTGATCTCGTTACTGACATGCACTCTTTTCTCGTTCCCGTGATATAACATTCTAGTGATCAAATCACTTGCTTGCAAGCTAATCAATGTGATATCACCGAGAGGGCCCAGAGTATATCTATCCGTCATCGGGATGAACAAATTCCACTCTCGATCCATGAGCCTCAACATAACACTTTATTAGTTCTGAATCCATCTTTATAATCACCCTGTTACGGTGTGACGTTTGATGTTATCAAGAAACTCTTCCGGTGTTAGTGATTGACATGATCTCATGGTCTAAGGATTAGGATCACTTCGTAAGTTGTTATAGCAATATAAACTCAATGACTTTGATCGTAATGCTATACTTCGGATGAATGTTCATCACACCATTACACTAATGTTGTGATCCCGTTATTAACAACATCCAATATCCATGATCGGGAAACCTTGATCATCTTGTTAATCAACGAGCTAGTTTATGAGAGAGGCATAACTAGGAACTTTCTGTTTGTTTATTAAACACAAATGTATTAATGTTTCCGTATTAATACAATTATAGCATGCAAAATAAATATCTATCATATACTTGGAATACACATAATAAACATTTTATTATTGCCTCTCAGGGCATATTCCCTTCATCTCTCGACCGCGGTGACAGTATGGTGATCGCAGCGTCCCGCACAACGGCAACCGTGGCGGCAGCCACAACGGATGTGGGCATCACGGCGGCCACAACGCGGCGGCGGATCATGGTGATGGCTGGAAGCAACACCACTCCTATCAGCAGCAGCCCGCCTGGACGGGGAACTACAACTCCTACGGCGCCCCTCCGCCCTACCAGTGGAGCCCACCTATCGTCACGCCGAACGCCGCCGGCATCCTCGGAGCACGCCCACTCAGGCCTACACCGTGACTTTACCCGTCTGGATCAGCGTTATCTCCAAATCGATTTAATTTTGTTTCAGTCTTCCAAAAAGAAGTACGTAGTATTTGCTGCGAGCCATACTAAGTGTTACTTATTTAGTATAAAGTTGTTCTAAATCAGCTACACTTATTATGGATCTTATATATACTAAATAAACGATAGTCCTTATGGATCTGAGGGAGTATTTGCTACTAGCACTACTCTTATGGATCTGAGGGGATCTTATATATACTAAATAAACGACAGTTCTTATGGATCTTATATACACAACAAGACTTCTGCTGTCACCTTGAGAAAGCACTACTAAAATTGAATTTGAATATCAGGTCAATTACTTATATGACGACTGAAATTTGTCTTCCATCTAATAGAAAAAGGTTGCTTCTAGTACAAAACATATCTCTAGTGTTGTCTTCTAGCGACAAGCTGACGATGATACATCACTCACAATGGTGCGATGTACGTAGTGCAGACCGGCTGGGTGCCCAAATTGCTGCACTTGGTGTTTGTTGGCGCTGCACGCCAACTGCAGCATGCCATAGATCAGTTGCAGCGTCTTTGGGCGCAACATGAGCGTGCGGGTTCCTATGAACCATGCTCGATGTAATAAAAACTAAGCTGGCACCTGGTAATAAAAACTTACGACAGCAGGGTTTCTTCGAGACCACATTCAATGTTCATACACCACGCTCTCAAGGAGAAATGTGATTCTAGCATGCATGCTATATCACGTGCACTAATTTAGTCAGTTTCATTACATATAAATTGAACATAGATTTCTAAAACATAATAAAACTTGGCAGCACGAATCATAAAAAAGTAAACAAACGGCACAAACAAGCACTTGATTTAGCATGCACGCTAGAATCGCGGCATTGCGCTCTCCAGGACCATGGTACGATGCCTAACCTAATCAGTCCACCAAAGAAGAGTCCCAACTTCAAACGAGTCTATGCACGTTGGGGGTGCCCTGAGAGACGTGCGGGGATCATGTAGAGCCGTTTATAGCTACCAGGAACTCCTCGATCTGTTGCTTTCTCGCGAGCTTCTTAGATATTTTGGTTTGGTTAGTGAAAACCTTATAAAGCCTAAGAGTTAAATTTTTATTGAATAACTCGAATAAATAAGTGGAGTTTTTTGTTCAATGCCAGCTATATGGTCATTGCCTGTGGGAATATTAAACTCCCGGCGCTTTGTCACCATTGCTTGTATATCTTGTCAGTCCAGGACAACCTATGAATCACATTAATATCTCTTGGCTCACGCCAATACACTTCTTGTCAGTCATACATCATTCTCCTCTATATATATACATACATCTTCCCACGCCTCTCCTCTCATCTGCTCACCTTCTCCCCTTTGATTCCTTGAGAAAAAATATGTGTACGACTCACACTCGTAGTTATGAAACAAGAAAACAAGTTGATTCCTTTTTCTTATGTGCGGTAGGAGTAGCTGCCTCCGAGCATTGAGAATGGAAGACGTCGGGACAAAAAAAGTTACCTGCACTGAAAAGTCTGGTCAATTTGTACATGATCAGGACAGTCAGCAAGTAATTGAGTGCAGTGTTTAGGATTGTACATGTGCGTGTTCTTGTGCTTCCGGATCAAGCAAGACCTTCACTTGAAGGTTTTGCAAAATGACAAGTAGGAGGACTATTTGGTGTCCATTGCTGGAGAGGATTTGGTGTTCACCACCTGCTCTATAGGTCCCTATCTTTGTGGGGGTTCTAGTCCTAGTCCTGCTCACGTGGGTATTTAGTCAGATGGGGCTCTAGCGGTCGAGATCACTACAGTACACCTGCATCAATTGACCTTGTGGTGTATCCATGAGCTAATACGTGTGAGTAAATATAGGGGCAGACCCCAAAAAATCCTTAGTGGGGGAACTTCTTCAATGAATTTGTAGAATTTAAGCAATTTTTTCATCAAAATAAGTATAAACACTAAAGGAAATTCAAACAAAAAATAGTGGGGGTCAGGAACACGTGCGAGCCGTGCACACGCACAGGGCCCCCAAATTCTAGGGGCCCCAGATTTTCCTAGGCTTTCTAGTTATAATTGATAGTTAGGCTTTTTTTCTGAATCACCACGGCCTAGTTTCTGTCGTGGCTGCAATCAACATAGCAGTTTTGCTTCTGTTCCCCACTACAGGACGCGCGCGCTACGCCGAGGGCAAAAAGCCATCGGCGTAGGCTAAAATGCCCTCGGCGTATGGTACGCCGACGGCTGCCCTCGGCGTAGCCTCTTCGGCAAAGGTCTCCCTCGGCGGAGCACGTAGAGGCCGTCGGCGTATCAAAATACCGTCGGCGTATGTTACGCCGAGGGCAATGCCGTCGGCGTAGCGGCCGTCGGCATAGCTTGTCGACAGGTTGCAAAACATTTTTTTTAAGAAAAAATAATTTTTTAATTTTATTTTTTTTCTCAATTTTTGAATCTTTGAATTGTTTGACTCGTTAATCTCTCACTTTGAACATTTTTAACACTAATTATACTTAATATTTAATTAAATTGTAGTCTTGGTCAAACTTCCCCGGCCGGTCACCCATCCTAATTCTACTCCAGCTCCAGCACGTTTAACTTCCTCGTTCCTTTAGAATCTGTTTCCGCAAAGTAATTCATACATTGTTGTCAATACTATGATATCAATCCTATTAACCCTTATATCAACATGTCACATGTTTGTATTTTTTGAAATTACAAACAATTATCTAAGTAAACATTAATAAATAAGTAAAAATATTATTGAATTCAAATAAAAATATAATAATTTTACTTTTTTCTATTTTTCTATTTAATATGGAATAATTAATATCTTCAAATCTGTAAATCGAAATTTAACAAATAATATGTCTAAATTGATCAGAAAAATGAGAGGAATCCAAATATGATATCCATATCAACTAATCACAAACCCTCCATTTTTTGAATTATCTATTTGGTGGTTGCTTTAGAAAATTCCCTTTTTGCGCTCGGATAATGAAAAATGGCTTTTTGGTGCGATGAAAAGAAAAACTTGCATTGAATCTTTAATAAAATAGCATATTGTGAACCTAAAAATGATTTTTATAAAAAAATATGAGCATCGGATCATGTACATGTAGTTCATATCTGACCCACTTCCTGCCGATTCGGCAGGAATTTGTCTTTTTCACCAGAGGTGGACGGAAAGGTTTCGGATACCCCTGTTGGGACATTGTCCATATAAGGTGGTATAGTATTTTTGTAAAATGTGGTGGTAGCATTTTGAATTAGCCATTTGGTGGTTGCTTCACAAAATCGTCCGTTTTTTGTGCTCGGAAAATGGGAAATGGCTTTTTGGTGCGACGAAAAGTAAAACTTCCTCCTCCAACATTGTTCGCCATCTCATGATGCATGTGTATGCACAATATGGGCACATTATCACAAACTATTCCTTGATTCTAGCCATAACATTGGTCATTTGACCCGAAAGCCAAGAAACCTCGAATGAGATAGGTCATTTTGTGAAGGTTTTTTTGAGACATAATTAATATATCAAGTTTAATATTTTTACTTATAACTATGTCACATAATATGACACCACGCGAAGGTTTCGCATTGTTTCGATCGTTTTTGAATTTTTTATGCCCGTTTTAAACTATTGTCAAACTTTGTCGAACGCCGGACATGAAGATTCTTAGCTCGGGGCCGAGCCTCGCTAAACTTGCATTGTATTTTTGATAAAATAGCATATTGTGAACCAAAAAATGATTTTTGTAAAAAAACATGAGCATCGGATCATGTACCTCTAGTTCATATCTGACCCACTTCGTGCCGATTCGGCAGGAATTTGTCTTTTTCACCAGAGGTGGACGGAAAGGTTTCGAATCCCCTTATTGGAACATTGTCCATATAAGGTGGTATAGTATTTTTTTAAAATGTGGTGGTACCATTTTTAATTAGCCATTTGGTGGTTGCTTCACAAAACCGTCCGTTTTTTATGCTCGGAAAATGGAAAATGCCTTTTTGGTGCGACAAAAAGGAAAGCTTCCTCCTGCAACATTGTTCGCTATCCTATGATGCATGTGTATGCATAATATGGTCACATTATCACAAACTATGCCTTGTTTCTAGCCATAACATTGGTCATTTGACCAGAAAGCCAAGAATAAACCTCGAATGAGATAGGTCATTTTGTGAAGGTTTCTTTGAGACATAATCAATATACCAAGTTTTATATTTTTCCTTCTAACTATGTCACATAATATAACACCACGTTTCGCATTGTTTCGATCATTTTTGAATTTTTTATGCCCGTTTTAAACTATATATAATGTTTTATGTTTTACTTAATTTTTATTTACAAATGTGTAATATTTTAGTGTAGATAGATAGGTCTTATTTTTCTGCAAATTTTAATATATTATTTGTATTTTTCCGAATTAGAATGATTTAGTTATGATTTTTCAAAGTTTAATGAGATAAAATAAAAAATAGCTACGCCGAGGGCAGCCGTCGGCGTATGCTACGCCGAGGGCAGCCGTCGGCGTAGCCGAGGGCAATTCTACGCTGACGGCTGCTTGGCGGCCTAGACGATGGCTACGCCGACGGCCCCGACGTTTGGCCGTCGGCGTAGCAACCGGCCGTCGGCGTAGCTTCCCATTCCTGTAGTGCCCCTTGTTTCATAGCCTTTAGCTCAGTTTCCGGATTGGTGATCTTATGGCCCCGCTGCAGGAGCCAGTAGTCTGAGATCTCACGCCGCGCCACACTTGCACGTATGGCAGCGCCAAGCCAAGCACCCAGCACTCAAGTAGCCGCACCATGGTTCAGCTGCGATCAGGATTCAGGCCATCATCAATTTACCACATGGTCACTCCATTAGGTGCGCACTAGCCATAAGCCAACAATCCAGCTCGAAGCCATATCTAACTTAGGCATTTTTTCTCCATTGATATCGTTCGTGAACAAGTCAATCAATTATTTGTCCTTTTCATCTTTGTGTGCATGTATCTCCGTTCCTTTTTGCATATATCAGGTTAGAATATATGATAGTTGTAACCAAAACTGAAGCAATTGAAATCCTACTTGCATTTTACAATGAAACAAGAAAGACTTGATGAATTGGCTGTTACATGTATCAAGGGCGACATGCTGGAGATGATTACGAACATATGGGTGCATATTTCATTTCAATGAACACTAAAAGATTGGTGTTTGTTCAAGTGATTCTTAGTTGGTAGTCAATAATTTTAAGAATGTATGTTCAAACAACAAGTAAAATCATTAATCTATCCTGTTATAATCGAATACATTATAATATACATTGATGTTGTGTTATTTTGGTACTCAAGTTTGGGCCCTGTTGAAAGTTTCGCACAGGGGCCCCAAATTTCTGGAGACGGCCCTAGGGGGGGGGGGGCTAAACCCCGCTCAGCTGTACCTGGATCCACCCATGAGTAAAGGAAGTTCAGTTTACGAACTATTCAAGCTGAACGTGACATGGTTTTATACTTTTTTACGCGTGTTGTTGAGTGCTAAAGTTGAATCTCGGTATGACAACAAAAACTAAGCACTTGAGCAAAATGACATGTCTATTGATATTTGATAAAGAGGTGGCAGAAATCCCAAATGTGTGTAAAATATTCAGGTCCACAGCAACGATTAACTGATTAAGTATGTGAGCTCGCAGAGTTTCACTATTTATTTTGATAAAGAGAAGGATACCAATTTTCTCGTCTACCGCAACTACCGGCAGCCATGCATCGTAAAAGTTAAAAGTAGTCTTAAAAACTTTATTGCTTTCAGATCATGAGAGCCTTAAAAACTAAAGTTAAAAGTTGCGGAAGAACTGAGATTTGGTGTTCATCACTGCCAACTCCCGTCACAACGCTTTGTCACTAATGCATTTATCTTGTCTGTCTACCATACTAGTACGTAGTACCGTAAAATCTCTTAGCTCACAAGCACCAAGTATCTTCTTGGGAGCCCAGATCGTGGTTGTCTATATATTCAGACACCTCTCCATATGCCTCTCCTACACTCATCGGCTCACCTTCACCCACTTGATTCCTTGCAAAGAAAGGTATAGTATAATGTTCGCACCGATAGCTACGAGAAAGCCCAACATGTAGACTTGCTGAAATTGATGCCTTTGGTTGTCCACGTAAGAAGTATTGCAGAGCTTTGAGAATGGAAGGCGTTAGGATAGAAGAAATTAGTCCGAGGCCGGGGTGCTGTTCTTAGAAATGTCCATGTTCTTAGGACACAAACATGTCGAGTAGACAACTGAGCGCTAGCTCAATGGTAGGCAGATTGTGTGGTATTCCAGCCCAGCCGGGTTTGACTTCATCTATCTGAATACCATCTAAATCCCCTGTTCTTCTTGAAAAATAAATAGCTAGGTTTCGTTCCGAAGATACAGAGTCACCACGCAGTTGCTAATACCTACTCCCTCAGTTTCACAAAGTAAGTCTTTGTAGCAAGCTGTTTTTTAACTTGCTAAAAAGACTTATATTACGAAACAGAGGTAGTAGTTAACTTGTACATGCCCATGATACAACACAATACTTAGGAATATTCAAGTGTTGTCCTGCTCTCAGATCATGGAACGCTCAATATTATAGCTCTGATGGTTCTACACGTAACAAAAAGATTTGTGTTCACTACCTTGCCTCATGCTCGACAATCCCTTTCTCTGTGGAAATTCCATTCATGGTGCCCGTCTCGTGAGTATTGGTAGGATCAGGATCCATCAGTTAACCCATGTTCTTGCAAAGATCGGATAACTTTCGAGCAAGATTTATTTGGCAAGGAATAATGAAAAGAAGAAATACTGACAAGTGAGAAGGAGTTCAGTATGTCAACCTAAAGATCAAGGGATATTGGGTATTCATGACCTTGGGCTTAAAAACTCAGCCCTTCTCAGAATGTCTTCACAAGCTCATAACCAAGCATGTGGTTTAGCAGACTCCCGCAAAAAGGAATTACATATGTTCAACGACTTTGTCAAAGGCTCAATGGAAACCGGATGAATTTCTGGGCAGGTCCAATGCAATGAAAAAGACATTTTCCACTTTGGATCATTTTATTAGATACATATACGTGTATAGGCTAGAGATAGACTACAAATTGTACTCCAAGTTCCACATGGCGCCGATTCTAAACCTTACACCACTTCCGCATAGCGCACCGCCCTCGGGGAGATCAATCTCTTCTCCTCGGGGGGCGCGAAACCTGGTTTCGATCAAAGATCGGATCGATTCTTTAGATTAGATTAGACCAATTTTAAATTTTCCAATTTTATAGATTAGATCCTGTTTAGACAAAATAAATCCCTAAATTCTACACGATTTTACTATCCAGTGAAAAAGCAGTTCAGATCGGTGCATAGCGACGTACAACTTCAGCGCGACAGATCTCCCCGGCTGGCTCTACCACGGGAAGCTCTGATGGTTCTACACGTAACAAAAAGATTTGTGTTCACTACCTTGCCTCATGCTCGACGGTCCCTTTCTCTGTGGAAATTCCATTCATGGTGCCCGTCTCGTGAGTGTTGGTAGGCTCGGGCTCCATCAGTTAACCCATGTTCTTGCAAAGATTGGATAACTTTCGATCAAGATTCATTTGGCAAGGAATAAGAAAAAGAAAAAATACCGACAAGTGAGAAGGATTATAGTATGTCAACCTAAAGATCAAGGGATATTGGGTATTCATGACCTTGGGGTTAAGAAATCAGCCCCTTCTCGGAATGTCTTCACAAGCTCATAACCAAGCATGTGGTATAGCAAAAAGGAAGTACATATGTTCAACAACTTTGTCAAATGTTCAATGGAAACCGGATATATTACATTTATGGGCAGGTCTAATGGCAATGAAAAAGACATTTTCCACTTTGGATAATTTTATTAGAATACATATGGTAAACACTACACATCATGGTCCGGTGGGAAACAAACCATCGGACTAACTTCTGGTTGTTCGCTTCACGCGATGCATCCAACGATGCGCGATTGGGCTATATAATGCCCCTAACCATCTCTCGTCCCCAACGATCCTAACCACCTCACCGTCGACTCTGCCGTCAATCCACTGTGTCGCCATATGTAGCGTATTCATGATGTACGCCGCTGCTCCATCCTCGCCATGCATCCTTGGTCCGACTCTAGCTGAGCAATCTTCACTCGAATGCTCCTCCGTATCGAGGCATCCGACATCGGCGATGCGCCCCGATATCCATGCGCCGTCATCTACACAACACCTGCTTGGCGTTCGTTGCTTCTCCATCCTCGTCGCGCTTCCTTGGTCTGACTCTAGCTGAGTAGTCTCAACTTAATTGCTCCACATCCGAGCCCCGGTGACATGGTCAAATCCCATCCATGTCGAACACAGAGCACCATTCTTAAGTCGTCATTGGCACGATGATGCTTCCTTACCCAAATCTGTTTGCTTCTTTTATTAAAAAATAATATAGTGCTTCCGAGTTATCATCTGTATGCTTCTTACACCGAACGGTTCTGCTTCAGAAAATCTAACGTTGTAACACTTCCAACACCATGGATTCTACTAGAGTCATATGTGTTTCCTACTAACAATTTAATTGGTTCCAAAGCTAAAATCATTGCATCATCTAAAATTACAAAGCTATCGACGTAACAATGGCATGCTTCTTACATTAAAAATTACGCTTCACACAACCTTTCCATTGATCTCAAACTCATACTTCAATTTTCTGTTCTTCTGGCCAAGAAGTTGTTGCGAGGAGGAAGAAAGGTAGGAGTGGTTAGCAAGAGATATCCGGACGTGAATCACGGAAGCAGTTGTTACGAATCAAAATCAACGGGAGCAGTATCTGGTAGGAGTTATTATGAAGGAAGCAAAATCAGCGGGGGGAGTTTGTGAAGCAGTTACTATGAAGCAGTCAACTAAGAAAAAAAACCAACGTGGATGTTCCAACAGAATCGGACGGCCCCCTTGCTTCCAATCCTACGACCCACCACTGGTCCAATGGGAAGCTAGTATCGGACTCCGATTCCTAGCGGTGCCCCACACGCCCTGTCCTAGCGCCCGTCGGGACGCGAGGGCACCGCCGTGCAGATTGCCACGCTCGGAGTTAAGGGCATCTCTATGCAATTTTTTTTGCGAAATTCCGCCGATCTATTGATAATCAATCAACAACGGTACAAAGAGTTCTAAAAGTAATAAAATTACAATTAGATCATTGAACCACCTAGCGACGACTATAATCACTAGAACGAGGCGAAGACGCGCCGCCATCCTTGCTCCTCCATCACCGGAGCCGGGCAAAGTTTGTCGTTGTAGAGCTTGTTATAGTAGACAAACGGGAAGTCGTCGTGCTAAGGCCCCAAAGAGCCAGCGCACCAGAGCAGCATCCTTCGCCGAAGATGATAACAGTAGATCGAAAGAGACTGGCCTGAAACCACACGAACGAATACGAAAAACGATCGGATCCAACATGCAAGAAGACTCCTAGCTCTAACACCATGTACTAGAAGACAAGCCCGAGGACAATCCGTGTCTACTCCAGGACGGTGCTCTTCTTCAATTCCAGCCAGCTATGACACCCTGCCACTCTTCGACAGGTCAACACCAACCGCTTCGGCCGCCGGCGGCGCATAGCACAACAACGGCGAGCAGCAACACTCGAAACAGGAACGGTGAGCACATGAGGGGCCTGCAAGGAAGATGATCCTGTGAACAAGACGATCAAATATTATTCAGTTTTGCGGTCTAAATATCTCTATTTTGCCAGGACACAAATCCTACCGAAAAACAGGTTTGCGATTCACCGCAAACGACTTTTGCGGTGTCGAGTTTTGCGGTATCTGCTAGAGATGTTTTATTGCCATATTGTTAGAAGCATTGTGTGAGCTGAGCTGCAGATAGCTCGCGGATTTATTTTGTTACATTCGGGTAAACTTAAAAGTTGTGGAACAACTGTGAATAACTGGTGTTCAGTGTATTTATTAAATAATTCCCTTCCTAGCGTTGTTCGCTGATGCATTTATCTTGTCAGTTCACCTACCATACCCCATTGTAACATCTCTTGCTCTAAAACACCCAGCTTCATATTGTCAATCCAGATCATGGTCGTCTATATATAAACGCACACTTCTTTACGCCACTTGGACGCTCATCAGCTAACCTTCGCCCACTTGATTTCTTGCAAAGAAAAATATATTGTTCGTACTGATAGTTACAGGCACAGGAACCGATAGACATGCCGAAGTTCGTGTTTGTGCCTTTGCGTATCCACGTATGATGTGTATGAATAATGCGAAGCTTTGAGAATGGAATGCGTCAGGATAAATACATGCATCAAAAACTCGAGCGCTTAGGAATGACCATGTTCTTAGAGTATGGAGGAGGAGTTGGTAATCCAGATTTTGGACTATTTTTCTCCATTTTGGTAACTGGTGTCTTTTGTGTTTTTTTTTTGGGTAAAACGGGACTTCATTAAACAGGTAGGGCTACAAGATGATCAAGCTCCAATTCCATCGACATAATTTCAGAACCACAGCTTTGCCATACAACAGTTTGAAATTCGATGGTGACTAACTCTAAGCTGTGACCGACCCACTATCACAACAGTCTGAAATTCGATAGTGACTAACAGGCATGTTTTGTACTTGTTGACTCGAACGGGGAATCAGTGGTGTTCACTGCTTGCTTTTGGTGTTGTCAGCCAGTATGGGAATTAATTCCAGCAGCAATGTGCATATATTGTCAGTCCACCCACCATACTATCTTACCATAACATCTCTTTGCTTCTAATCAAGGAAATTTTATCTTCTTGTAAGTTTATGTTGTGATGTGTATATGTACATACACCTCTTCCTTCTCCCCTCTCGACTCTTCGCAAAACGAAAAAAACGTTCACACTGATAGTTAGGAGATATAGGAAGAACACACATTCAGGCACCAAAACATTTGCCACCTCCTTTCCTTTGCTTATCTGCTTAAGGAGAAAGGCGAAGCATTGGAATGGAAGACATTGGGATTTTTTTTTTAACAACACCGGAACCGGATGTCAATACATATATACATGACTAGGACACGAATAACACAACTGAGCGTGGTGCGTCAAATTCAAAAAGATCCGGCGCTAGAAGTTGCAAAGGCCTCGCGATATTTACTGGTTGGCCCTCAAAGCTTAACTTAAAGCTGTCAAAGGACACCAAGGAATAAGGGGATTTAGCGTTCACTGTGTGCTTAAGTGCTTTATGCGTTTCTTGCCTTGCAATCTTGGCACTCGTCTCATGGGCATCAGTAGGTTGGTGCTCAAACGGGCAGTGATAGTGTCATGTATTGTACATAACCGTCATCCCCCCTAGGTGTTCATGAGTCCAGTTGGTACTTGTAATTCACATCGGATTAGGTTAGCAACTACTTTATCCATTCCAAAATATAAGACATGTACCTAGACACCATCTGCCAACTGAAAGATCAAGGGAGGATTGGAGTAGAGGTATTAGAAATTAGAAACAAATGACTACTGAGTAAGTGGCTTTTCAAACTTTTGTTCGAGCAAGGAGTCTGGCAAGAGTTGATCACAAACAAATACATCCATTATAGATCTTTGCCTCAAGTATAGGCAAAGCCAAATAATTCTCTGTTTTTGAAGGGCCCTGTAAAGGTGAAAGATGAGTTTTTCGAGCGTGGTTCCTTTACCATAGGGAATGAGGAAGCGACTCGATTCTGAGAAGACACGTGGTTTGGGGATAAACGGTTAGCACTCAAATATCCATCATTATATAATATTATAAAAACAAATTTTCTGTTGCTAATGTTATGTCTCAAATGCCACTAAACATAGGTTTTAGACATGCACTTACAGGTAACAGGGATAATAGATGGCTGCACATGGTTAGACAATTAATGGATGTTCATTTAGCCACTTGCCCAGATATTTTTAAATGGAAGCTTACTACTTCTGATTATTTTATGGTTAAATTTTTGTATTTAGACTACATGAGGTTCCTTTGTAAGGATACGTGGGAATTAAAAGTACCACTCAAGCTTAGGATCTTTATGTGGTTCCTAAATAAAAGACTCCGTGCTAAAGACAATCTCTCAAAAAGAAACTGGCAGGGTGGTAAAAATGATACTTTTGTGATTAAGATGAAACATCATTTATTCTTTGCATGTCCTTTAGCTAAAGTTGTTTGGCGTATCGGCTTTTAATATATTTCTTCCAAACAATGTTATAAATCTTTTGCAAATTGGATGTTAGGAGTGACGAAAATGGAGAAAGTACAGAACCGAGTGGATGCATATGCTTTACTTTAGGCCATCTAGCATGTGAGAAATGATTATATATTTAATAATATAAAAACAGCTTCTTTTATGCAAGTTATATGCACTAGATCCACATATGGTCCTTGTTAGCGAGTTAGGTAACATGGCTTGTTGCGTGCACGTCATTGTTCACCACCGGCCAATTGATAAGGCCTTGAGTGGTTAGCTAGATCTTTCTAGAGTCGTGTGATTGTAAAAAAAACCGATGTAAATTTTTTTGGGTTGTTGGTTAAACCCCTATATTCACGCATGGTGTGCCTTGAAAGAGGTACAACAACTTCCACATATTTCCATAGTCCTATCTACACCCAATGGAGCGGCGATATGATATGGTTACTGGGTGCAATCATTTGAAATCGGTCATTAGAGATATATTTGTTGGAATTTGATGAGTTTTGGGCTGCTGGCCCATTAGACAAATTCTAAAATTCTTTTTGGCCCACTTGTATATGACAGCATATGACTATGCTAGTGATGCTAAAGTTTAGTCCCACATTGCTAGTTGAAGGGGAGTTGGACCACCTTATATAGTAGAGTGTTGCACCACTTACTAAGGTGTGACAAGAAGAGTAGCCCTCGCGCACTCCTCCTCCGACGCCACCCGCCCCGTCCACGCCACGCCACGCCACGCGCGGGTTGCGGGAATCTCGCCGAGCCGATCTTTATTTTGTTGGTTGGAAAAACTGATTATGAGTCATTAACAGACGCGTTAATTACAACTGTTTCCAGTTTTTATAGACGTGGACTGTTACCGACTCGGACGTGGGCTGAGCCCCACGATCTCCCTAACCTGCATTATATAAGCGTCTGCGCTAAACCTAATCGGTGAATCGATAAACACACGCGCCTATCCTCCAGAACCTTGCGCCGTCGCTTTCGTCTTCTCCATCCCGGCTTGCGGCGTGCACCGCAGATCGGGTCAGTAGACCTCCGGAACCCCGCCTCTCGTGAACCTGTATGGGTGAGGGACGATCAGGTTTTTGGGGAGCGCTCAAGCGCGACTACTGGCAACCACGACGTTGTCCGATGACGAGTTTCCGAACGACGACTTCTTCCCGGGCGTTCCTCAACCTCTTCGGCAACCTCAACATGGGCAACAGCTCTGCTGCTGCTACCGCCACGGCTACTGCCGCAACTGCATTGTATGTGATCTCAGTCTCTCTCTTTCGAATTATGCTAGAGTTCCTAGTTCTAGCGTTTGGCGTAGATGTGATAGGTTTGTCTTGTATAGATGCAATCTATTCATCTACTTTGTTGATCTGCATGATTGGTTTTACTACTGTCTGTATGATCATGCTTTATCAGTTTATTATTCGGATTAAATCATATGGATTATTGCTTATATTTCCAACAATATTTGGCTGGTACAACTGGCGTTTTGATCATAGAATATCATGCTGATGAAGAGTCATTGTATGGTTTCTTTCGCTATTAGATGGTTGATACGAGTATCGACCATGTGTGACCCATGATGTAATCCTTTGTAAGCCATTTTCTCTATAAATTAATAAAAAAGGTGCATGCATCTAGGCTGGGATGACGTTCCCATTTCGAAAAATGTATTTAGACAATATTTAGTGTGCAAGTTTACTTATTTTGCTCTGAATCTATACATTAAAAGAACGTCTATATACATGTATTTTATTAAAAAAAGCTAAAATATATTATATTTTGGAAAAGAGGAAGTGTCCGCGTAAGAGGCCCAACTCCGAGCGAATGGTTGTGTCTCTTTCCCAATAGTCAGGCATGATCGTAGATATGCAGGCATAATACAGCCTCGTATATAGAAACACCTAAGCGCTGCTGCTAGACTTCTCGGGCAGCGACTACCACCTCGCAGCGCTGCATCATCGTACTTCGCTGGCGTATAATCCACCTAAGACGAAGCCCGACTCCAAACTAATGATGCGTCTCTTTCCGAGTGATCAGGGAGTAGTGGCAGATATGCTGCTAGCTTTCTTGGGTAGCAGACTACCAGCGAGCAGCCCTGCATCATGTGAGTGGGGGTAAAAAATCCTTCCGCTTTCGGAACATCAAAAGCTTAAACCTGAAGCTGTGAAAGTACTCGAACAGGAATTTAGTGTTCACAACCTCCTTTGCGCGATCCCTGTCTGTGTGTGAATTCAGGCCACCAATGCATATATATTTTGTCAGTCTATGTACCATAATGTTCTACAGTACTATAACACATGTTAGCTTCTCATCAACACCAAGGCGCCTTCTTGTCAGTCCATGTCGTGCTCTATCAATATATACACACACGGGCTTCTCCTTTGCTCCTCCGCTCACCTTCACCCTCTCGACTCTTCCTAGAAACCAAAATAATTGTTTACAGTTCGCACTGATAGTTAGGAGACATAGTAACACACTACATTGCACATTCAGGCACCAGAAAATTTGCAACCTCCGTGCCTTTGCTTATCTGCTCAAGGAGTAAGGCAAAGCTTTGAGAATGGAAGACATTGGGACAAAACTACTTACCAGGATCAGAACCTGCTGTGGGTGCGTACATGAAAGGGACACAAATGACTCAATTGAGCGCGGTGGTTCCAAGGGGTCACGTGCGAGAAGCTGCAACATCCTCGCGTTCTATTCATTAGCGTCATCAAAGCTTAACTTAAAGCTGTCAAAGGAGACCAAGGAACGGGAGGATCATTCTTGGATGCTTGCAAAATCCTCGCATTCTTTTCCTCGGGATCATTCTTGTTGTCAGATGCTGAAGGATAAATGTAAAAAACGTAGAAGTACACAAAATGACACCTAAGAGGACGTGGATAATAAGAATTAAAAAAAAACCTATTGGGTTTCTCCCGTCTGAGCGACTCTGGAGGCTCTCTTCGTCGATCCCAAGGCTACCCCTCCCCGAGTCGTGCACTTGGTCATCGTCGGCAACGCCTTTCTAGTCTAAGACGGTGGGCAGGGGAGTGCATTGTGGCGGCGCTTCTCGGGCGGTGACATGACTATGGCGGTGGTGCAAGACGGCACGGCCTTTCGGGCTAGAGCCTGGAGCGAGCCGGAGAGGTGAGGTGGAGGCGGGCGGCAGCATGCTCGCGTGGTGAGGAAGTTCCGGTAGTGCCAACTAGTCTTATCTGGGTCTCTGGGCCTGATCTGGGCCATCTGGGCCTGCTCTGGGTGGGTGGAGTGCTACGGGCGTGAGTTGCTGCAGCAGTCTCCCCCTCTGCTGATCTGATCAGCAGCGTGGGTGCTGCTGGTTTTGCTCAAATAAGGAAGAATTCCTATTGCTCTTCTCGCGCAAAGGTCTGATTGTTGTTTTTCTCCTTGAACTGGCCATTAACGAGTTCCAAAATGCTCCGTCGGAGATCTTCACGGATTGGCACATCTTGCCCCTAGATTGCTCGACTAGATGAAATCTGATTGTGTGTGATAGAGAATTTCATGGAGGATGCCATTTGAGAACCAGTAATGGTGCACCGGGTCTTTGAGGCGATGAAGACTTTGAGTCATAACTTTTTTTTCCAGGACTAGTTTGTGGGTCTATTCTCGTCCATTCCGGACATATTACTTATGAGTTTGGTGTTTCGTGACTTACAACATCGGCCTCGACAAGTGGGGGTGGCACGTGGCATCACTAGAGGAGTACATAGTCTTATCTTCAGGGTGAAAACCCAAGAACTAACCTTAATTGCTTTTCATTGCCAGTGGTCGTCTTGCGGGCATTGTTTTGATAGCGCGAATTTCTCCAGAGTGAAAATCTAAGATCTTTGATTAGGCGATGATATTGTTTGTGCATCATTTCCTTCTTAGATGCATTGCTTTTGGAGAATGTGGACTTTGGGTGTTGTTTCCGGCGGGGGTTTAGGCTGCAGCTGCAAGGAATTGATCACTATGGCATGACCATTTTTTTTCTTCTTCTTCGTTTTCCGTTTTGGTTGTGTGTATTAGACATTTGGTTGGTGCAGATGCTGGGTTTGATTGGTATCTTCGTGATATTAATATATTTTCTTTGTCAAAGAATGACACTTGAACTTTTACATTGATACAACGTTGACTAGATTCATACGATAAAACTTTCTCACTTTGAGTGATATGCTAAAATAATGATGGCCTACTTCTTTATTACTGCAAAGTTGTTTCTTGCTCTTTTCAAGTTGGCAAAAAATTGAAATACCAAATAGCACACTTATATTGAAGGACAGAAGGTTGAACTGTTAAATACTAGCAACTTGACTTCATTAACATAGAACATATTCATTAAATCAATTCAAACTAACATAAGCTTGAACTCACAACTTCATTACAACATTTCACTGCAGTACCATATTCCCTGCAACTAAACCAAACAGAAAACAACCAAAAGAAATACTATGTTCTCATATCTTGCCTTAATACCAGCTATCTCTGTATCCTTCTCCTTCAGCTCAAATTGTAGAGCCTCAATCATAGCTTCTCTTCCGTCTTCTTCTTCAGTCCAAGGCACCATTTATGAAGCACACAACCTCCACACTTGATCGCGCAAATCCCCCAACAAATTACTCCAAAACTTGGGCAATGAAGGATCTTGACATTCAACATATCCATAGCAGGTTCCAATCTTTTCAATTTGTCCAAAGAGAAATGAATCAGAGAGGGCAGAGGAGAAAAAAAGGAGAAAATTCTCAAACTGACACCATGATCACCGGTGCCTGATATCCAAAGTGTATTTTTGTACCATGAGTACCTTAAGATCTCTTAACTCACGGTCAGCAATGTATTTTCTTGATAGTATATATGCATACTTGTCTCCTTTAGTCGTTGTGGACTCTATTAATTAACGACCATATGCTTCCTAGTGAGAAAAGAACAACGTTTAGTACTAATAAGTTTGGGAAATTTATTTGACAAATAACTGATATATTTGCCAAAGTTGTTTCATTTGCATAGCTGTTTAAGGAGAAACAAAAAGCGGTGCTAACGAAAAGCATCAGTATATGTTTTATGAGCTAAAAAGGAAGATCCTGTCAATTTAGGTATGACAGGATCACCAATGACCAAGCACACAGCTCATCCCATCGGTTAACAAACACCAAATTGATGGGAAAAAAAACTTTTTTTAGATGCCAGTTTTTTTACTCCAATTAATGTACTATTATTACCGGCCAGTATTTTTATGGCTCATAGTTATATGATCTGGTCTAGCATAATAATGATGATCTATTTGTTGTTCGTTCCATGAGAACAATCGCCCGGGTAGCAAGTAAAGCCAAGAGGGATTAGAGAGTCGTTGGGAGTTTAATTCAACTACTCTTGTCTCTCGGTGCTAATTTCTAGATCCCCACACTGTCTTCGTGCAAAATATAGGAAAGAAGTTGAATGACTCCTGAATAAGGATGCAAGCTAGCGGTGGGATTGACATCACTAGTCAAATGCCATGGAGAATACCAATAGTGTTGTCCCTGGGGCAACATAGACGGGATCAACCTCATGGGGCGGTGCCGCCATTGACGACATGTACGGGCTAGGTCTCCTCGGGCGCGTGGGATCCCACCTGAGTCTTGGACAATGTGCCTCCACGACGACAATGTGGGTGGGATCAAGCTCACCCCGCTGATCGTGCCTAGATATATAGTGTGCCCTCACAATGCAAGGAGGGGCAATTCTACTAGACTGGGCACAAATTGCTCTCTATTCCGTGTTGTGACGGTCGGTCACAGCAGCCGTGAAAAAACCTGCTCCCTGTTTGCAACACTTGTAACATTGAAATCCATCTGGACTCGGACAACAGGAAACGAGAATGCTGGAGACACACAGCGTCCATTCGCACAGAGATATAGCAGCAGCGCGGGCACCGTGCGTCGTGCATGGCAGCAGGTATACCACCGAAAACATAAGGAATGCTTCTTAGACAGAAACCACTAATTAACCATCTACATATTCTGCTTTGAACGATCCTAGTAAATGATGGTCACCAGCTAGTTTCCCCACCACTATGGTTTCAAATTTCGACCGAATCTTGTACAATCGCTTTACGGTTGGCTACCTTCATCAAAGTCCTATAGCTCAGAGAGACCTTCATTTCATTCCGTGATGACTCCTGGACAGCCCTACGTACTCAAGAGCCGCTCCTAGCTTTCTTGTGCAGCTCGAATGACGTTTTAGTGTTAACTGCTGACTGTTTTATGTGTTCTATTTTCGGTGTTAGTCATTAATGCATGGAGTATTTCTTATTAATATATTTCCTTTATTATCGGTGAAAAGATGCACATGTCTCACCAGTCACCTACCATGCTATACTACCATAACATCTCTTAGGGCATCTCTAACCGAAGTACAAAACTTTAAAGGAGTAAACATCCCAAGAAAACTTAGAGGAGTAAAAGTGCTCCTCTAATAGAAACGGTTTCTAACCGGTCACCTAAATTTAGAGTAGTAAATCCTATGATCACCGCAAAATTGAAAACCGAATTTAAAACGTACTATTTTATTTACATTAATTTGTACATATTACACCCAAAAGTCGGTCGAATTTCACCAAATTCGACCGAATTTGACCAAACCCGAACCTAATCCTCCTCCCAGTCGAAGGAGGAGACGTTGTCGATGTTGATCACTGCCGGCGCCATCGACGATCCCGCGGAGCTGCCGGCGTTAGACTTCCGCTTCGCCTCAGCGAATGCATCTAGCCGCTGACGCTCATCCTCGACAAGATATGGGTTGAGGCTGGCGAACGCTGCCGCCATCGCCGCGTCATGGCGCTCTTCCTCGAGGCGCTCGCGGGACTCCTGATCCCCCCGCCGCTCGTGGTCGGAGACGAAATGAAGACCGGTCGACACCAGGTCTGGCACCGATATTCCCACCCCGAGGGGGAAGTTGAGGTCGCCGCAGTCGGAGCCGTGGAGCTCGACGTTCTTCACGTCGTACGCGAACACCGCCTGCTCCGTGGATTGGAAGCTCCCAATCCACACCTTCTGATGGGTGTTGCGGTCGGTGATTTTGGCCACCCACGAGCCCCACGATCGCTGCCGCACACCTGGTAGACCGGTGCGGCTGGCACCAACAGGTCAAGGGTGCCGCCGGAACGGCGGGGCTGCCTCCGGAGCTTCGGTGGTGCCAAACGGATAGGGGAATGGTGGCGGGGAGCGTGCGCGACACGGGGCTGCCGCGAGAGGCTGCGGTTGCGCCGAGCGCTAGGTATGGGCGCGGACATGGCCGACGATAAGATCCTGCCATCTGGGAGTGTGGGGGTAGCTGTGCTGGTGGCTATGGGTGTCGGTGGTCGCCGGCGGTGGAGGAGAGGTCGAGGTGAAGGCAGTGTGAACGCGCGGACAAGAGGGAATCTTTTTCTCGGAAGTGGGCGGACTCCTATATCTACTCCTCTGTGACACTGATGAGTAAATTTTTTGTCCACTAAAACCTTTTGGAGTTCGGTTAGGTCCGGTTAGAGAAGTAAAATGGCATCTTTTACTTCTCTAACCGGTTTTTGTACATCGGTTAGAGATGCACTTATCTTCTCATAAACGCCTAGGCATCTTCTTATATGTCCATATCGTGCTTTGTCTATATATACACACACACGCATATCTCCTTCGCTCCACCGGCTCACCTGCACCATCTTGACTCATGGCAAAATATACAATTCCCACCGATATTTAGCAGATATGCCAACGTTGTTGCATGTGCTTATCTTTTTAAGGTTTAAGGCAAAGCTTTTAGAATGGGAGGCATCGGGTCAAAATGAATTAGCCTTGGTGGAACCTTTTGTCGATGTGTACATGACCGAGGCACTCACTAATCAGTTCTGTGAAGTCTGCCCAAACTATCATGTAGTAGTAGGAACAGGAGCTTGAGCGAAGTTCATAGTATGCTTTATGTGTTCCTTATCAATATGAAGTGCAGCATTGGTAGGTTGGGGCTCCTGCAGGCAACTGTTGAATCATGTACTCTACATAAGAACCGTCTCCCATAGGACGATGTTCATGAATCACGAGTTGATACGCATAATTCACGGAGCTAGGTTTAGGTTTAGCATAGGAACTATTTGAAACTGGTCTGGCATGTGGCATGAATCTTTTGGTCAAATCTAGTAGTTGAATGGAGATGACGGTGGAAACTATCAAAGTACTTGCACGAAATTACATGGGAACTCTTACAAATATGACCAGATTAATAAAAAATTTGCCTCGTCCAATTACATGTCTGTTTAGGTACACGGAAAAAGCTGATAACAGACTTGCTAATCCGCAGGGCGACATTAGTTCAACCTCATCCCACCAAGTTGCACGTTATTAGGTGTATTTTATTGGTGCGCGAAAAAATACGATTTGTGCAATTAAGGTAGAATTTGGCACCATCCAGCGGTTTAAAATTAAGTGACCTACAAATGTGCAACTAGGTACCTGACCCACATTAAAACCTTATAGATGCAGACAATCCATAAAATATGCCAATATATTCCCAGTTACCACTGGATCATATACCTACAAATCACAGTCGGCTGAGCCTTACACACATCCAAATGAAATTTTTCGGTACTAATTTTTTTATGAATTTGTACCAACCTATTAATATCATAAACAACAATACAAAGAGTCCAAAAATTAATAAAAAATTTAAATAGGTCCTTGGACCGTCTAGCGACAACTACAGACACTAGCTGGAGCCGAAGGCGCGCTGTCATCCTTGCCCACCGAAGCCGAGCACAGTTTTTTTTGGGGTACTAATTTTTTTGAAGGATGTACTAATTAACCGTGTATGTTTTCTTTTTGCATTATCCAAAGGAAGAACAATTCAAATTTTGTCATATTAACATCGAAAAGAATTACATATGTAACACAATACATGTTTCTTCCTGATATGCTACATAGATCTAGGATACATACTTCTTAAATATTGTGTCATGCAAAGTTGTGTGTTGCTCTTTTGATGGAGAAAGGAGACCGATAGGGTTGCAAACCTTCCGAGTACAAAGAAAGGCAGGAGAATGTAGATGGTTAATAAGTGGTGATGAAATTCAGTGACTCATTTCTGCTTGCCATCGTTCTATTTAAAGTTTGGTATTGAAGAGAAAATTTCATGACATGGTGATGACGAGCAAGTTTCTTAACCACTATGGTTTCAAGATTGAACTGAAGCTTGTCTGCGTAGCTCTATAGCTCAGAGAGAGAGAGAGAGAGAGAGAGAGAGAGAGAGAGAGAGAGAGAGAGAGAGAGAGAGAGAGAGAGAGAGAGAGAGAGAGATTTCTTAAACTTGATGAAGTTATGGAAGGACTTGAATAAGGATTTGTTTTTCACTGACTATTGTGCTTTATGTGTTCCATGTTGTGCTTTATGCATTGCCTGTCCATGTAAGAATTCCATTCCGGGGGCTCGTCACCAATGCATGATACTCTCTCTGTTTCAAAATATAAGATGTTTTAGCTTTGTGAAGCAAATGTATCTAGACTATTTTTAGTATGTAGGTTCACTTAGCTTTGAAGTGAATCTACACACTAAAAAAAGTTTAGATACATTTTTTTCATAAACCTAAAACATCTTATATTTTAAAACGGAGGGAGTACTTGTCAGTCCATGTATATGTAAGAATTCCACCTACCATACTACACTGCCATGACATATCTTAGCTCCTCAAGAGAAGACCGATGCATCTTCTTGCTAGTCGTGTTATGTCCATATATACGCACGCCTGTTCTTCACTCATCTCACCTTGAGCCTCTAGAATCCTCGCAAAAAGAAGTGTATACCCTTCACACTTCACACTGATAGCTATGAGATAAACAGGAGCAGGACGAACTCGCCAAAGTCGTTGCTTGCGCTGACCTGCTGAAGGAGTAATGTGAAGGTTTGAGGATGGAAGGCATCGGGATAAAAAAAGTTACCTACATCAGAACGTATGATCACGACAAGGCCTTGCGAAGCTTTTCTCATCATGGTCACGAAAACCTTAAACCTAAAGCTGGGAAGGTACTAGGATGAACCAAGGATTTGGTGTTCACTTCATGATTTATCTAGTTTTCGTGGCTGTTTCTTCAAGGTACTAGGATGAACAGAGGATTAGGTAGACTCAGCAGTATGCAGGCTACAATTAAGCAACCAAAAACTTAGCCTAAACAGCAAGCAGAACGAGGTTGCCCATATTGTCATGAATATACATGAGTACTAGTACATCGTAAACAGCCATGCATGGCAAGTTGTTCTTTAACGGGAGTCGTTCTCCGTGTCATAAGATAGATCGGCCGCAGGCAGCACGTGCTGTTCCGTGTCCTTCTCCGAGGAAGAGCCGAACGCGAACTGAGGATGAATCACTTACTTTGCGGCCGTATTAACCAAGCCTTGCGCAGTTGCTACCGTTCTCTCGTGCAGCTGCAGGCCAACTACAATCAGTCATGCATCGTGTGGGTGGAGATACAAAGTCATCCAATTTTTAGAGGATGAACTGAAAATCTTACAATTGAAGCAGCTATTGACGGACTAGAACGAGGGTTCCGTGGTCACTGTCTGTATTTTTTGTTCCTGTGACCTGTCGTATAATATTGTTTCCGGCGCTTGTAACATATATATGTCCATATGTCTTGTCAGTCCACAGTCCACCTACCATGCAATACCACCGTAATATATCTTAGCCCCTCATAAACACCAAACGCTTCTCTTCTTGTCAGTCCATATGCTACTATGTCTGTATATATACACATGCCTCTCCTTTGCTCCCCGGCTCACCTTCACCCTCTTTACTTGTCGCAAAAAGAATGTATACAATTCCCACTAATAGCTAAGAGATATAGGAACATGCAAATACGCCAATGTTGTTGCCTTTGCTTGTCTGTTTAAGGTGTAAAGGAAAAGCTTTGAGAATGGAAGGCATCGGGTTAAAAGAAATTACCGAGATCAGAACCTGCTGTTGATGTGTACATGACTGGGGCCCTCGCTGATCACTTGAGAGTGTAGTCCTCCCTAAGCATCCAGTGCTAGGAGCTTGTTCCTTACGGTCAGGGGATTTAGTGTTCACTATGTGTCATTCCCATCCTTTCATCCATGGGAAGTGCAGCCCCGGCACTTGTTTCATGGGAACTGGTAGGTTGGGGCGCCAACGAGCAGTCATACTAGGCTGTACCGAACATCAGCGATCGCAAACTGGAGCTCTGCGTGATGAAGGTAACTACTTAGGAGCAGCGATCATTTACTCATTGTCCTATAGAATCAAATGAAGTGGCAGATGAGTTAGCAATGCAAGCAACCAGTCACGGTAGGCTCATGGCTAGATTATCCTCCTTCCTTCCTACTGCCTAAACTTGTAAACGACTTAAACATCTTTGATTAATAAAGTTGCTATTATTGTAAAAAAGAACTAAAATAAATTTTTCCTGGATTTAAACAGATGTTTGGATAGCAAGTATTTCAACAGATAGAAAACAAACTAGATAGGGACAAAAGAAGCCAGAAGGGAAGAGCTGCCACCAGAACTGTTGGCGTCGCTTTCATTGGTCGTGGTGGTCGGGAGTTCATAGCATAAACCTACCACATTGACATCAAGCTAAGCAATCCATCACTCATCACAGATGATCCTCTTGATTTTCTCCTTGTGACCATTATTATCTTTCACAAGATCAAACAACATGTACTTTAATTTTTCCTTTTCCTCCTTCATAGCCTCCTTTTCATCTTCCCACTTCTTTTGTCTCACCTTAAACACTTATGTCTGGAATTTTAGCATATTCTTCATTTCTTCTTTAGCATTCTTGAGCACCTCAACTTATTTCTTCAATGCTGCTATGCACTTTACCGTAACACCTCTTATATCTTCTTGTCAGTCCATATACTATATACACACGCATTCGCGCATCTCCTTGGCTAGTCAGTTGACGTTCACCCTCCCTGATCCTCGCAAAACAAAATTGTATATCGTTCACACCGATAGTTATCGGATATAGGAACAGACAGATATGCCAACGTTGAAGCCTTTGCTTTCTTTTCTTAAGGACTATGGACAGCAGCGCACAGCTTTGTGAATGGGAGGAATCAGGATAGAAAATTTTACCACAAGCAGGTCTTGTTGCCAATTTGAACAAGACAGGGACACAAACCACTCACCTAAGCGTACTGCCGAACAGATTCCAATTTCCAAATCCTAGAGGGTAGAGGCTGCAATGACGTTTCCTTTTTTTATATGGAGGAAGGAGCCGAAGGAACCAGGAGCATTTGGTGTTCAATGCATGCTTGATGCGCTCCCTGTCTCAGTGGGAAGTAGAGTCCCGATACTTCTCCTCTCGTGTCCCGTAGGCAATGGTAGAATAGGGCTCAGTTTTTTTTTCGAAATGGGGATATCACCCCGGCCTCTGCATCGACTGATGCATATGGCCGTTATTGTTTTATTAAAATTATTAAAATAATTTATTACAAAGTTTCCAGCTCATGGGTCACATAAATTCGAAACATGCACCAGCCATTTAAAGAAACCGAGAATCAAAAAAATTCGTCGCATCAACATGTGATTCTGTTGTCAAAACACCAGCCGCACCGGGTGAATAAGTCCCGTGCAACCGTTTCCAAACGGATGCACCCAATAGCCATGTCCGGTCTTCGCTCCTCTGGCTGGAGGAAAGACCACATACAGATCCAGTGGGTAGTTATAGGAATAACCTGCATGAAAGAAGAGTTTGATATTCTGTTAAAAATCAAGTCATTCCTAATATTCCAAATAGCCCAGAGCAAAGCACAAACACCCACTCATATTTGAACTTTCTCTAACTTATCAACACCATGTAGCCAATTTCCAAATAGATTATTAATATTTTTTGGGGGAGCTAAATCAAAAGCCATATGGATTATACGCCAAACTACTTTAGCAAACGTATAATCAATGAACAAGTGTTGTACCGTTTCGTTCTGATCACAGAAACAACATTTCTGGCTTCCTTGCCAATTTCTTTTTGCTAAGTTATCTTTTGTTAGCAAAACCTTGTGATTTAAAAACCACATAAAATCTTAATTTTTAGTGGCACCTTCATTTTCCATAAATACTTACGTAAGAACCTTGTGTTCCCATTTAGTAAGTCAAGATACATGGATTTGACCGAGAATACCCCCGATGAAGTTAGATTCCATATAAATTTATCTTCCCCCTCTTCAAGGTGTATATCCATTAATCGATTCACTAAATGTAGCCAACTTGACCATCTAGAACCGGTTAAAGTTCTTCGGAATGCAATGTTTAGAGGGTCATTTGACAGAACGTGTGCAACGGAAACTTCTTTTCTTTGCACAATGGCATAAAGCAACGGGTACTGAACAGCTAGAGGAGTCTCGCCTAACCAAATATCCTCCCAAAAACATGCACTACAAACACTCTTAATTGTGAATGACCCTCTAGAAAAAAACTCTTCCTTTACCCTCATAAGCCCTTTCCAAAATGGAGAGTCAGATGACTTGACTTTTACTTGTGATAGTGTTTTGGAATGCAAATACTTATTTTTCAATAATTCCTGTCAAACCCCTTTCTCATTCAAAAGTTTAAACAACCACTTGGTGAGTAGACTTTTGTTCTTTAATTCGAGAACCTCTACTCCTAACCCCCCCTGATCTCTCGGTCTACAAATAATGTTCCATTTGGTTAAGCGATATTTTCTTTTATGTTTGTCACTTTGCCAAAAAATCAAGATCGAAAGAAATCTAGTCTCTTTCGAACCCCTTTAGGAATATCCATGAATTACAACATAAACATTGGTAAACTTGTCAGAACAGAATTAATTAAAACCAAACGATCTCCGTATGATAATAATTTTCCTAACCAACAAGCTAATTTTTTCTCAGAGCGATCCTCCACCGGTTTCCACTCTCCATTCTTCAGCTTTCTGAAGTGGATCGGAATAACGAGATATGTAAATGGGAAAGATCCCATTTCGCACCCAAAGAGATTCATATATTGATCTTGTGAATCATTAGCTTTCCCGAAACAAAATAATTCACTCTTATGAAAGTTTATTTTCAATCCAGAAAGTTGCTCAAAAATGCAGAGAATTAGTTTCATGTTAAGTGCTTTCTGCAGGTCATGTCCATGAAAATAATAGTATCATCCGCATATTATATAATAGATACTCCACCCTCTACAAGATGATGAATGAGACCTTCCACCTGACCATCCTCCTTGGCTCTAGCAATTAGGATGGCCAACATATCCGTGACAAGGTTAAAAAGGATTGGAGATAAAGGATCCCCCTGTCTTAAACCTTTTTTGTTTGGAAATTGTGACCGATTTCATCATTAACCCGAATGCCCACGCTACCTTTTCTTACAAAATCATTGATCCATTGACACCATAAAGGGTCAAACCCTTTCATTCTTAGTGTTTGTTGCAGAAAGGACCAATAAACTTTATCGTAAGCCTTCTCAAAATCTATTTTAAGAAGAACCCCGTCTAAGTTCTTTCTGTGGATCTCATGAATAGTTTCATGGAGAATCACAACTCCTTCGAGAATGTGTCTCCCCGGCATAAAAGCAGTTTGTGTTGGTCTTATTATTTTATGAGCAATGTCAGTTATTCGATTTGTTCCCACCTTATTGAATATTTTAAAGCTCACATTTAAAAGACAAATGGGATGATATTGTTGTATTTGAATAACATTTTATTTCTTTGGAAGAAGAATAATAGTACCAAAATTCAGCTGGAATAATGGTAGATCTCCTTTATGGAATTGCGCAAACATGGCCATCATATCTTCCTTGATAACTCCCCAGAAAGTTTGATAGAATTCAGCGGGTAGGCCGTCTGGACCCGGCGCTTTATTCTTTTTCATTTGCATAACTGCATCACAAACCTCCTTCTCTGTGAATTCGGATGTGAGAATAGTGTTTTCTTCCGCAGAAATTTGAGGTATGTCCTCAATCTCATTTTCTAGCATAGAAACATAATTCAAATTTGGTTCTCCAAATAGGTTCTTATAGAATTCAGATATGTAAACCTTCGAGTTTTCTTGTCCAATTATAGTCCCTTCATCTTGCTCTAGCTGGAAGATCTTCTTCCTTCGATCTTTACCATTAGCAATAAGATGAAAATATTTCGTGTTATTTCCCCCTTCTTGGATGTGTCTAACTTTAGCTCTCCAAGCCAATTTAGATTCTTCATTGCGCCTAAGCTTAGCCAAATCATCATTAGCCTTATTCAAACTAGCTCTCTCTGAAAAGCTTAGAAGGGTGGTTTCGGCTTTTCGATCTAGCGAATCGGTTAAGTTTAAAAGGTGAAGTTTTTCCTTCTTATAAACGCTGCTAACATTTTTAGCCCATCCTCGCAAAAAATTCCGTAGATGGCGAATTTTACTCTTCCATGAAAAAAGCGTGGGGGAGCAGTCGTACTAGGCTGTACCGAACATCAGCGATCGCAAACTGGAGCTCTGCGTGATGAAGGTAACTACTTAGGAGCAGCGATCATTTACTCATTGTCCTATAGAATCAAATGAAGTGGCAGATGAGTTAGCAATGCAAGCAACCAGTCACGGTAGGCTCATGGCTAGATTATCCTCCTTCCTTCCTACTGCCTAAACTTGTAAACGACTTAAATATCTTTGATTAATAAAGTTGCTATTATTGTAAAAAAGAACTAAAATAAATTTTTCCTGGATTTAAACAGATGTTTGGATAGCAAGTATTTCAACAGATAGAAAACAAACTAGATAGGGACAAAAGAAGCCAGAAGGGAAGAGCTGCCACCAGAACTGTTGGCGTCGCTTTCATTGGTCGTGGTGGTCGGGAGTTCATAGCATAAACCTACCACATTGACATCAAGCTAAGCAATCCATCACTCATCACAGATGATCCTCTTGATTTTCTCCTTGTGACCATTATTATCTTTCACAAGATCAAACAACATGTACTTTAATTTTTCCTTTTCCTCCTTCATAGCCTCCTTTTCATCTTCCCACTTCTTTTGTCTCACCTTAAACACTTATGTCTGGAATTTTAGCATATTCTTCATTTCTTCTTTAGCATTCTTGAGCACCTCAACTTATTTCTTCAATGCTGCTATGCACTTTACCGTAACACCTCTTATATCTTCTTGTCAGTCCATATACTATATACACACGCATTCGCGCATCTCCTTGGCTAGTCAGTTGACGTTCACCCTCCCTGATCCTCGCAAAACAAAATTGTATATCGTTCACACCGATAGTTATCGGATATAGGAACAGACAGATATGCCAACGTTGAAGCCTTTGCTTTCTTTTCTTAAGGACTATGGACAGCAGCGCACAGCTTTGTGAATGGGAGGAATCAGGATAGAAAATTTTACCACAAGCAGGTCTTGTTGCCAATTTGAACAAGACAGGGACACAAACCACTCACCTAAGCGTACTGCCGAACAGATTCCAATTTCCAAATCCTAGAGGGTAGAGGCTGCAATGACGTTTCCTTTTTTTATATGGAGGAAGGAGCCGAAGGAACCAGGAGCATTTGGTGTTCAATGCATGCTTGATGCGCTCCCTGTCTCAGTGGGAAGTAGAGTCCCGATACTTCTCCTCTCGTGTCCCGTAGGCAATGGTAGAATAGGTCTCAGTTTTTTTTCGAAATGGGGATATCACCCCGGCCTCTGCATCGACTGATGCATATGGCCGTTATTGTTTTATTAAAATTATTAAAATAATTTATTACAAAGTTTCCAGCTCATGGGTCACATAAATTCGAAACATGCACCAGCCATTTAAAGAAACCGAGAATCAAAAAAATTCGTCGCATCAACATGTGATTCTGTTGTCAAAACACCAGCCGCACCGGGTGAATAAGTCCCGTGCAACCGTTTCCAAACGGATGCACCCAATAGCCATGTCCGGTCTTCGCTCCTCTGGCTGGAGGAAAGACCACATACAGATCCAGTGGGTAGTTATAGGAATAACCTGCATGAAAGAAGAGTTTGATATTCTGTTAAAAATCAAGTCATTCCTAATATTCCAAATAGCCCAGAGCAAAGCACAAACACCCACTCATATTTGAACTTTCTCTAACTTATCAACACCATGTAGCCAATTTCCAAATAGATTATTAATATTTTTTGGGGGAGCTAAATCAAAAGCCATATGGATTATACGCCAAACTACTTTAGCAAACGTATAATCAATGAACAAGTGTTGTACCGTTTCGTTCTGATCACAGAAACAACATTTCTGGCTTCCTTGCCAATTTCTTTTTGCTAAGTTATCTTTTGTTAGCAAAACCTTGCGATTTAAAAACCACATAAAATCTTAATTTTTAGTGGCACCTTCATTTTCCATAAATACTTACGTAAGAACCTTGTGTTCCCATTTAGTAAGTCAAGATACATGGATTTGACCGAGAATACCCCCGATGAAGTTAGATTCCATTTAAATTTATCTTCCCCCTCTTCAAGGTGTATATCCATTAATCGATTCACTAAATGTAGCCAACTTGACCATCTAGAACCGGTTAAAGTTCTTCGGAATGCAATGTTTAGAGGGTCATTTGACAGAACGTGTGCAACGGAAACTTCTTTTCTTTGCACAATGGCATAAAGCAACGGGTACTGAACAGCTAGAGGAGTCTCGCCTAACCAAATATCCTCCCAAAAACATGCACTACAAACACTCTTAATTGTGAATGACCCTCTAGAAAAAAACTCTTCCTTTACCCTCATAAGCCCTTTCCAAAATGGAGAGTCAGATGACTTGACTTTTACTTGTGATAGTGTTTTGGAATGCAAATACTTATTTTTCAATAATTCCTGTCAAACCCCTTTCTCATTCAAAAGTTTAAACAACCACTTGGTGAGTAGACTTTTGTTCTTTAATTCGAGAACCTCTACTCCTAACCCCCCCTGATCTCTCGGTCTACAAATAATGTTCCATTTGGTTAAGCGATATTTTCTTTTATGTTTGTCACTTTGCCAAAAAATCAAGATCGAAAGAAATCTAGTCTCTTTCGAACCCCTTTAGGAATATCCATGAATTACAACATAAACATTGGTAAACTTGTCAGAACAGAATTAATTAAAACCAAACGATCTCCGTATGATAATAATTTTCCTAACCAACAAGCTAATTTTTTCTCAGAGCGATCCTCCACCGGTTTCCACTCTCCATTCTTCAGCTTTCTGAAGTGGATCGGAATAACGAGATATGTAAATGGGAAAGATCCCATTTCGCACCCAAAGAGATTCATATATTGATCTTGTGAATCATTAGCTTTCCCGAAACAAAATAATTCACTCTTATGAAAGTTTATTTTCAATCCAGAAAGTTGCTCAAAAATGCAGAGAATTAGTTTCATGTTAAGTGCTTTCTGCAGGTCATGTCCATGAAAATAATAGTATCATCCGCATATTATATAATAGATACTCCACCCTCTACAAGATGATGAATGAGACCTTCCACCTGACCATCCTCCTTGGCTCTAGCAATTAGGATGGCCAACATATCCGTGACAAGGTTAAAAAGGATTGGAGATAAAGGATCCCCCTGTCTTAAACCTTTTTTGTTTGGAAATTGTGACCGATTTCATCATTAACCCGAATGCCCACGCTACCTTTTCTTACAAAATCATTGATCCATTGACACCATAAAGGGTCAAACCCTTTCATTCTTAGTGTTTGTTGCAGAAAGGACCAATAAACTTTATCGTAAGCCTTCTCAAAATCTATTTTAAGAAGAACCCCGTCTAAGTTCTTTCTGTGGATCTCATGAATAGTTTCATGGAGAATCACAACTCCTTCGAGAATGTGTCTCCCCGGCATAAAAGCAGTTTGTGTTGGTCTTATTATTTTATGAGCAATGTCAGTTATTCGATTTGTTCCCACCTTATTGAATATTTTAAAGCTCACATTTAAAAGACAAATGGGATGATATTGTTGTATTTGAATAACATTTTATTTCTTTGGAAGAAGAATAATAGTACCAAAATTCAGCTGGAATAATGGTAGATCTCCTTTATGGAATTGCGCAAACATGGCCATCATATCTTCCTTGATAACTCCCCAGAAAGTTTGATAGAATTCAGCGGGTAGGCCGTCTGGACCCGGCGCTTTATTCTTTTTCATTTGCATAACTGCATCACAAACCTCCTTCTCTGTGAATTCGGATGTGAGAATAGTGTTTTCTTCCGCAGAAATTTGAGGTATGTCCTCAATCTCATTTTCTAGCATAGAAACATAATTCAAATTTGGTTCTCCAAATAGGTTCTTATAGAATTCAGATATGTAAACCTTCGAGTTTTCTTGTCCAATTATAGTCCCTTCATCTTGCTCTAGCTGGAAGATCTTCTTCCTTCGATCTTTACCATTAGCAATAAGATGAAAATATTTCGTGTTATTTCCCCCTTCTTGGATGTGTCTAACTTTAGCTCTCCAAGCCAATTTAGATTCTTCATTGCGCCTAAGCTTAGCCAAATCATCATTAGCCTTATTCAAACTAGCTCTCTCTGAAAAGCTTAGAAGGGTGGTTTCGGCTTTTCGATCTAGCGAATCGGTTAAGTTTAAAAGGTGAAGTTTTTCCTTCTTATAAACGCTGCTAACATTTTTAGCCCATCCTCGCAAAAAATTCCGTAGATGGCGGATTTTACTCTTCCATGAAAAAAGCGTGGGGGAGCAGTCGTACTAGGCTGTACCGAACATCAGCGATCGCAAACTGGAGCTCTGCGTGATGAAGGTAACTACTTAGGAGCAGCGATCATTTACTCATTGTCCTATAGAATCAAATGAAGTGGCAGATGAGTTAGCAATGCAAGCAACCAGTCACGGTAGGCTCATGGCTAGATTATCCTCCTTCCTTCCTACTGCCTAAACTTGTAAACGACTTAAACATCTTTGATTAATAAAGTTGCTATTATTGTAAAAAAGAACTAAAATAAATTTTTCCTGGATTTAAACAGATGTTTGGATAGCAAGTATTTCAACAGATAGAAAACAAACTAGATAGGGACAAAAGAAGCCAGAAGGGAAGAGCTGCCACCAGAACTGTTGGCGTCGCTTTCATTGGTCGTGGTGGTCGGGAGTTCATAGCATAAACCTACCACATTGACATCAAGCTAAGCAATCCATCACTCATCACAGATGATCCTCTTGATTTTCTCCTTGTGACCATTATTATCTTTCACAAGATCAAACAACATGTACTTTAATTTTTCCTTTTCCTCCTTCATAGCCTCCTTTTCATCTTCCCACTTCTTTTGTCTCACCTTAAACACTTATGTCTGGAATTTTAGCATATTCTTCATTTCTTCTTTAGCATTCTTGAGCACCTCAACTTATTTCTTCAATGCTGCTATGCACTTTACCGTAACACCTCTTATATCTTCTTGTCAGTCCATATACTATATACACACGCATTCGCGCATCTCCTTGGCTAGTCAGTTGACGTTCACCCTCCCTGATCCTCGCAAAACAAAATTGTATATCGTTCACACCGATAGTTATCGGATATAGGAACAGACAGATATGCCAACGTTGAAGCCTTTGCTTTCTTTTCTTAAGGACTATGGACAGCAGCGCACAGCTTTGTGAATGGGAGGAATCAGGATAGAAAATTTTACCACAAGCAGGTCTTGTTGCCAATTTGAACAAGACAGGGACACAAACCACTCACCTAAGCGTACTGCCGAACAGATTCCAATTTCCAAATCCTAGAGGGTAGAGGCTGCAATGACGTTTCCTTTTTTTATATGGAGGAAGGAGCCGAAGGAACCAGGAGCATTTGGTGTTCAATGCATGCTTGATGCGCTCCCTGTCTCAGTGGGAAGTAGAGTCCCGATACTTCTCCTCTCGTGTCCCGTAGGCAATGGTAGAATAGGTCTCAGTTTTTTTTCGAAATGGGGATATCACCCCGGCCTCTGCATCGACTGATGCATATGGCCGTTATTGTTTTATTAAAATTATTAAAATAATTTATTACAAAGTTTCCAGCTCATGGGTCACATAAATTCGAAACATGCACCAGCCATTTAAAGAAACCGAGAATCAAAAAAATTCGCCGCATCAACATGTGATTCTGTTGTCAAAACACCAGCCGCACCGGGTGAATAAGTCCCGTGCAACCGTTTCCAAACGGATGCACCCAATAGCCATGTCCGGTCTTCGCTCCTCTGGCTGGAGGAAAGACCACATACAGATCCAGTGGGTAGTTATAGGAATAACCTGCATGAAAGAAGAGTTTGATATTCTGTTAAAAATCAAGTCATTCCTAATATTCCAAATAGCCCAGAGCAAAGCACAAACACCCACTCATATTTGAACTTTCTCTAACTTATCAACACCATGTAGCCAATTTCCAAATAGATTATTAATATTTTTTGGGGGAGCTAAATCAAAAGCCATATGGATTATACGCCAAACTACTTTAGCAAACGTATAATCAATGAACAAGTGTTGTACCGTTTCGTTCTGATCACAGAAACAACATTTCTGGCTTCCTTGCCAATTTCTTTTTGCTAAGTTATCTTTTGTTAGCAAAACCTTGCGATTTAAAAACCACATAAAATCTTAATTTTTAGTGGCACCTTCATTTTCCATAAATACTTACGTAAGAACCTTGTGTTCCCATTTAGTAAGTCAAGATACATGGATTTGACCGAGAATACCCCCGATGAAGTTAGATTCCATTTAAATTTATCTTCCCCCTCTTCAAGGTGTATATCCATTAATCGATTCACTAAATGTAGCCAACTTGACCATCTAGAACCGGTTAAAGTTCTTCGGAATGCAATGTTTAGAGGGTCATTTGACAGAACGTGTGCAACGGAAACTTCTTTTCTTTGCACAATGGCATAAAGCAACGGGTACTGAACAGCTAGAGGAGTCTCGCCTAACCAAATATCCTCCCAAAAACATGCACTACAACCACTCTTAATTGTGAATGACCCTCTAGAAAAAAACTCTTCCTTTACCCTCATAAGCCCTTTCCAAAATGGAGAGTCAGATGACTTGACTTTTACTTGTGATAGTGTTTTGGAATGCAAATACTTATTTTTCAATAATTCCTGTCAAACCCCTTTCTCATTCAAAAGTTTAAACAACCACTTGGTGAGTAGACTTTTGTTCTTTAATTCGAGAACCTCTACTCCTAACCCCCCCTGATCTCTCGGTCTACAAATAATGTTCCATTTGGTTAAGCGATATTTTCTTTTATGTTTGTCACTTTGCCAAAAAATCAAGATCGAAAGAAATCTAGTCTCTTTCGAACCCCTTTAGGAATATCCATGAATTACAACATAAACATTGGTAAACTTGTCAGAACAGAATTAATTAAAACCAAACGATCTCCGTATGATAATAATTTTCCTAACCAACAAGCTAATTTTTTCTCAGAGCGATCCTCCACCGGTTTCCACTCTCCATTCTTCAGCTTTCTGAAGTGGATCGGAATAACGAGATATGTAAATGGGAAAGATCCCATTTCGCACCCAAAGAGATTCATATATTGATCTTGTGAATCATTAGCTTTCCCGAAACAAAATAATTCACTCTTATGAAAGTTTATTTTCAATCCAGAAAGTTGCTCAAAAATGCAGAGAATTAGTTTCATGTTAAGTGCTTTCTGCAGGTCATGTTCCATGAAAATAATAGTATCATCCGCATATTATATAATAGATACTCCACCCTCTACAAGATGATGAATGAGACCTTCCACCTGACCATCCTCCTTGGCTCTAGCAATTAGGATGGCCAACATATCCGTGACAAGGTTAAAAAGGATTGGAGATAAAGGATCCCCCTGTCTTAAACCTTTTTTGTTTGGAAATTGTGACCGATTTCATCATTAACCCGAATGCCCACGCTACCTTTTCTTACAAAATCATTGATCCATTGACACCATAAAGGGTCAAACCCTTTCATTCTTAGTGTTTGTTGCAGAAAGGACCAATTAACTTTATCGTAAGCCTTCTCAAAATCTATTTTAAGAAGAACCCCGTCTAAGTTCTTTCTGTGGATCTCATGAATAGTTTCATGGAGAATCACAACTCCTTCGAGAATGTGTCTCCCCGGCATAAAAGCAGTTTGTGTTGGTCTTATTATTTTATGAGCAATGTCAGTTATTCGATTTGTTCCCACCTTATTGAATATTTTAAAGCTCACATTTAAAAGACAAATGGGATGATATTGTTGTATTTGAATAACATTTTATTTCTTTGGAAGAAGAATAATAGTACCAAAATTCAGCTGGAATAATGGTAGATCTCCTTTATGGAATTGCGCAAACATGGCCATCATATCTTCCTTGATAACTCCCCAGAAAGTTTGATAGAATTCAGCGGGTAGGCCGTCTGGACCCGGCGCTTTATTCTTTTTCATTTGCATAACTGCATCACAAACCTCCTTCTTTGTGAATTCGGATGTGAGAATAGTGTTTTCTTCCACAGAAATTTGAGGTATGTCCTCAATCTCATTTTCTAGCATAGAAACATAATTCAAATTTGGTTCTCCAAATAGGTTCTTATAGAATTCAGATATGTAAACCTTCGAGTTTTCTTGTCCAATTATAGTCCCTTCATCTTGCTCTAGCTGGAAGATCTTCTTTCTTCGATCTTTACCATTAGCAATAAGATGAAAATATTTCGTGTTATTTCCCCCTTCTTGGATGTGTTTAACTTTAGCTCTCCAAGCCAATTTAGATTCTTCATTGCGCCTAAGCTTAGCCAAATCATCATTAGCCTTATTCAAACTAGCTCTCTCTGAAAAGCTTAGAAGGGTGGTTTCGGCTTTTCGATCTAGCGAATCGGTTAAGTTTAAAAGGTGAAGTTTTTCCTTCTTATAAACGCTGCTAACATTTTTAGCCCATCCTCGCAAAAAATTCCGTAGATGGCGAATTTTATTCTTCCATGAAAAAAGCGTGGGGGAGCAGTCGTACTAGGCTGTACCGAACATCAGCGATCGCAAACTGGAGCTCTGCGTGATGAAGGTAACTACTTAGGAGCAGCGATCATTTACTCATTGTCCTATAGAATCAAATGAAGTGGCAGATGAGTTAGCAATGCAAGCAACCAGTCACGGTAGGCTCATGGCTAGATTATCCTCCTTCCTTCCTACTGCCTAAACTTGTAAACGACTTAAACATCTTTGATTAATAAAGTTGCTATTATTGTAAAAAAGCACTAAAATAAATTTTTCCTGGATTTAAACAGATGTTTGGATAGCAAGTATTTCAACAGATAGAAAACAAACTAGAATAGGGACAAAAGAAGCCAGAAGGGAAGAGCTGCCACCAGAACTGTTGGCGTCGCTTTCATTGGTCGTGGTGGTCGGGAGTTCATAGCATAAACCTATCACATTGACATCAAGCTAAGCAATCCATCACTCATCACAGATGATCCTCTTGATTTTCTCCTTGTGACCATTATTATCTTTCGCAAGATCAAACAATATGTACTTTAATTTTTCCTTTTCCTCCTTCATAGCCTCCTTTTCATCTTCCCACTTCTTTTGTCTCACCTTAAACACTTACGTCTGGAATTTCAGCATATTCTTCATTTCTTCTTTAGCATTCTTGAGCACCTCAACTTCTTTCTTCAATGCTGCTATGCACTTTACCGTAACACCTCT
Organism: Avena sativa; assembly: GCA_916181665.1. NCBI lineage: Eukaryota > Viridiplantae > Streptophyta > Magnoliopsida > Poales > Poaceae > Avena > Avena sativa. The sequence continues at coordinate 298,199,098 of OV702296.1, forward strand.
TATTAGATCCTCATAAACACCAACGCATATCTTCTTGTCAGTCCATATACTATATACACATGCATACGTGCATCATTTCACCCTCCGGATCCTCACAAAACAAAATTGTATAGCGTTCACACACCAATAGTTATCGGATATAGGAACAGACAAATATGCCAATGTTGAAACCTTTGTTTCTTTTCTTAAGGACTATATATGGACAGCAGCACACATCTTTGAGAATGGAAGGAATCAGGATAGAAAAAGTTACTGCAAGCAGGTCTTGTTGCCAATTTGAACAAGACAGGGACACAAACCACTCAACTAATCGTACTGCCGAACAGATTCCAATTTCCAAGTCCTAGAGGGTAGAGGCTGAAATGATGTTTCCTTTTTTTATACGGAGTCATCAAAAGCTTTTAACTTAAGTTATGGAAGGAGCCGAAGGAACCAGGAGCATTTGGTGTTCAACGCATGCTTGTTGCGCTCCCTGTCTCAGTGGGAAGTAGAGTCCCGGTACTCCTGTGGTGTCCCATGGGCAATGGTAGACTGGGGCTCAGGGTTGAGCCCTCAACTGTACATCAGAGTCTTCTACCAGTGCGGTAGGATAGGACCTACATGAGCTATCTGGTGGAAAGGTGAGGTATTTCCTCTGCTTTTAAAAGGTTGTAGTTAAATCTAAGTACTTCGGCAAAATGGCCTTTTATTCAACGTTGTGTTGACAATCTTGATTTATGAAATGTATTCATGATTAGAAGATAATTCATTTGGACCACGTGCTTATAGATACTGTTCATATATCAATCATGTGTGGCAAAATAAAACTCGACTCGGCAAGAATCCCGCGGCACGCATCACGGCAAACGAGGAGGAGGAGTACGCGTGTATATATCTTCTCTTTTCAAGATCGTACACGTGGTGAAAGAGCTCAACTTATAAGTTGGTCTAACTTTCACTCAACTAGCAATGTGAGACTAAAATTTTGTCCCACATCTTGCCTTGCATGAATGGGCCAAGTGGGCCTCTAGGATTTCAGAAATTATTGGCGTAATAAATGGGTTAGGCCTATTTTTAGGCTAAATTCCAACAATATCAACTGTGGATGGGTAGGTTTGTAATTCTTGGACGCCATTCAAATTCAAATTGTTCATCTGGTTTGCGCTCTGCTAGACGACGTTGGTCAGATTGGCTAGGCGTAATCTCCCTATAGAACGATAGAGAGGGCTTTGACGGAATATGATAGATATATTATTAAGCCTTATATACAAGTATATATAAACGTATAGGGATCATTTTGAAGTACAAGACAAAAAATTAATTCTATATCTACATGATTTACCCCTAAACGATATTATACTTAACACTCCCTTGCCAAGATGCGCGCCCACTTTACGACCAGTCACCAGAAGGGATTGATCATCTACTCGTTAATTTCCCCTTTGCGCGTGAGGTTTGATTTATACTCTCAGCTGGATAGGTTTTCAGCACCTCGAGCCAGGTCCTGACACTGCAATGAACTCCTGGTGGAATGGGTGTCAGAGAGCAGTTCTGGCTAAAATGAGGAGTCAGTTTAACTCAGTCGTAAATTCGTATTCTGTACCTTAAGACTACTCTGGTTAGAATGCAACAACCGAGTATTCAAGGCTAAAATCCTTTTCCCGTGGCTAGTGGCGGAGATGAATTGTGACAAAAATTCTCTCTCACTCACTAGTAACAGGAGTCATTAATTCAAAGTCAGATCACAAAATAGATCGGCCGCATCTAAAAGTATAATAGGGACACTCCCTGGGTGTTACCACAAAAATTAGATTTGTTTAGCCGTCCGATCAAGTCCTAATGATGAATCTGGGCCGTTGGTTCGCGGTTGGACTGTTTTACCCTGATGAGCAGTAAAAAAATTAATTGGCTGCGCGCACCTCCTTTGTACCCATGACCGTGTCTCTCTTTGCCCGGCCTCATCCCGTCACCGTAGAAAATGGTCCGGACCCGCTCGTCGGCCTCCTGAGTAACGTTTTCGATGGGCATTTATCAAGTGTTTGTGGTCTGGGAGGGGCAACAGCCCCGCGCGCGGCGATTGGGTGAAAGCCCTGGCCAGACACGATTAGCCCAGCCCCACCACGTTCTCCTCCTCCAATCCTCGCGCCGCCACTCCCTGTGAGCACGAGCCGCCGTCGCGTCGCATCCTCCTCCTCCTTCTCTCCCGCTGTGAGCCTCCGCCGCTCGTGGACACCGCAGGAGCTCCGTCATGGCCGCATCCAGCAGGGGCATGGCCCTGCCTCCACACCAGCCTCAAGCAGGGCCCATGGCGACGGCAGCAAGTGGGGCACGGCGAGCATGGCGCGGGCCAAGCGGCTACGACGGCGAGCAGGGCGCGGCGATGGTCGAGCGGGGTCAGGGCGCGGCGAAGGGCGAGCAGCGACGACGGTCAGCAGGCGGCCACGGGCGAGCAGGGGCAGGGAGCGCGGCGAGCAGTCGGCGACCGGCGAGCAGGGACAGGGCACGCATGTTCCCTCTCTGCGCCATCCTCATCCTACCTAAGCGGCCAGCCCACGGCACGCTACTGCCGCTCCCTCACGGGAGGGCGAGGGGGCATGGGGACCATGGCGACAGCTTGACCATGGTGAGGATGTGCCACTTTCTTGCCTTAAATTGGGAGAGAGCAGGTGGCGTGGGAGGACGAGCAGGTGGAGGTTGAGGCAGCCGCCTCTCCATGTAAATATAAGCATCATGCGCGCTATGGGGATGGCGACTTAGGAGAGCAACCAGCATCCCGATGCTTGGCTCTGGTTCGTTGGGGAGAAAGACGGCTGACAACGCAATGCCAAGCCAAGTGGTACTTCCATCGAGTCACCGTACAGCACCGTGTCATGAGGATGTCCTTGGCCGTCCTCAGGTATAGCTCGCATCTTACCTTACCTCCCAACCCCCTTCCTCAAACATCTCTTCCTAATTCCACCACTGGTCTACAACATCTTCTTTGATTCCATATTGTGAAGTTGCAATGGTGTATGGAAGTTGTTTGTGCAAATGCCTAAGGGCAAAGTCTGCTCAAAGAAGATGGCGTTGTATGTGCATATTCTCTTGTTTGAAAAGGCCTATAGCACTGATATTAATGTAATTGAAATGCTTGTTGTGATCCTTTTTTCCATGTACAGCTAAGCCTACGTGTTATTTTTACTTATATTATCTTGGATTGTTCATTCTTACTCAGATATTATGTGTCCTCTACATGGTCATCATTGGGTAAAATACACGTGTCTTCCAATTACTTATGACGTTAGATAATATGAGCACTACTACATAATTCTACAAAATATCAGTCTTTGATTTAGTATGAATCTATCAAATTGTATTTAAATTGTTAGGAAACATGCCTATGTTGATCACTGTTTTTTTCTTGGTATTGTAGCCGCAGATTGCTATGATGAATGATTACCATGATTTACCAGGATAGGAAAGTGTTTGTCGAGATTGATTGTAGTTGGAGGGGAATTAGGAAATTATGGTGCTACTGTGATGAGGCAGAGCATGTATAGATTGGAGAGCAATTCTACCGACAGTGGTGTTATTCAGATGTATGTTCTAAACTTCCTATAGTCTCTGACGTTTGAATCAGTTTTTTAAGCTAAGATAGCAGGAATATACCGGTATGTTTGGAAAGACCAAATATACTTACTTGGAAAATGTGGCATCTTTTCTCCATTGTATTGTATTGTATTGTATTTGGTCAGAAATTACTCTACGTTAAGGTGCCCTTAGTGGAAAAGAAATATCAAGGTTTTTTTCTGGTTTTGTGGTTAAGTTGGAATGTTTAAACAATGATGTTAGTTTCAAGTAAATCTCATGATGATGCGTCACATGTCTCTGAATTTTCCTTCTTTCCATGTGTCGAAATTCCTACTCAAAACTATTGCTTTAGCACCTCCATTCATATTGCTTCTGGTTAGCTGTTCAGGGTGCCCAATAGTCGTGAGACAGGGAATGGAATTGTCGAGGTATTACCAATGTTCAATTTGTGTCCGCCAAAGAGCGGCAAGGGTGCAACATCTAAAGATCGTGGACACCCTCAACCGGATGTATATTGGTGTCTACCTATGTTGTGCTTGTCTTCCTTTGATGGAATATGTTCCCATTTTATTCGAATTAAAAATATATTGAATTAGTGTATTTGATGTTTTGCCTCTGATTATGAATAAGTAAAAAGTTAAAGTGGTTGCACATGTTGGTAGTTTACTATATGCTAGGCATGTAATACTGATCTTATGTTTGGTTTCCCATGTTCTTTGTCTGCTTAATTGCTATGTATTTTTAAACAATCTCAGTCAATAGAAATTGTCTTCAAACTAATCATATTTAGATATTTAGGTTTAGGATTAGTGTTTATGAAACACCACATTCAGGTTATGATATCCGCCAAATAAAAAACTTAGTGTACATGATTTTTCTTATTGCCAGGTCCTATAACTTCTGTTTTCATGCAGTTTTAAAGGTTAAAATTTAATACAAGGATATACAGAAGGTTTTTTTATGGTGCGAGCATTCGATTATTGTTCACTGGTGCTAGAACCGATAATTGAGAGAGAACGATGGGGTTATCTTCAAAGGTATCAAGTTCCCTCCTTTTTGGTCGGCAAGGACATGGAGCTTCTTCGGATGATTCACCATTTTTTCTCCAGCCCGGTTGAGGTTTATATCCAAGCAACCGTCCTTTCTGATATTTCCTTTCATTAGCATGTTTTTTTGGGGTGCAAATTAAGTACATCATGTGGATGAAATGTTGCCCCGCTGTGTTGTAGGTCGTGCATGGTGATGTGATGTATTTGGGAGAAATAATTTCGGAGAGAAATGGTAGTAGTAGTATTGCCGAGAACCCACTGTTGGTTAGAAATTCGAAGTGCCCCGGTCTACCAAACACACCCTTACTATGCATGTTGGAACTTTATTGCGTTAGGGAACTGAGTACTACGCAAAGAATATTTAGTGCTTGATGTTGAAAAGTTTCTTATTCCCTCTTTTGATTACAGAGATCCCACAAGCAAGCTATGCAATGTAGCAGAAGTATCCCTAAACAAGCAAGTGTTGCTAGAATCTTAATTTCCAAAAAGGCTGGTCTCTTCCAAAATTTTCAAATGGTATGCCCTTCATTGAAAAATGAGGTGGGAGCAACTCAATGAGCCATTCTGTTGTTTCTTCCGTTGATATTTTACTCTATACACCTCTATAAAATAACTCAATTCAGTTTTTGCCTACTGTTGTAGCCTCCTGTAGGTGATTTTAGAATAGCTCTTTGCCATTCTTCTCTACAAGAGTACCGTGAAGCACTCCCAGAGGTTTAAGTAAACCTAAAATAATTCCCCTCTAATCAGTTGTGTGTTTGCTGTGACACTTGGATCTTATCACAAAATTTGCTCCTTTTAGGCACCATGTCTTCCATAAAAGTGTCAATATAAGTTTATTTGTCTTTATCAGTGCTCTTTTATTAATATTTCAGATCACGCTCTGCTCGGGTTGCCACTTGATCTGGAGCGCTGCAGAATGTGTTTTTCTTTTATTTTACTTTACTTCATGTGCTATGTTTTTTGTACTCTGAAATTTTTACTCTCTGACTATTTTTCAGGTGTAGTTTCGAGCAAAAAGATAAAGTTCTTATTGTTTGGGATTATATATATTTTGGTTCAAGTGCACCTCTCCGTCGGTCTAATGATTTTGCTAATTACATGCTACAGCTGCTGGTAAGAGTATTTCTTAATCCTATGGTTTGGTATCCATACATAACCATTGAACCTATACCTGTTTCATGCAGCTTCGTTGTACTATGAGTACTTTTACGCAATCTGGCCTTATTGCTCCTATCCATGTGCTTCTTACTATTTATGTTTAATATCCATCAATTTTTATTACATTTATAATATCTTATGGTGGATTGAAATGTCTAAAGTTCCAGCATAATATATATCCATAAGCTTATTGTTTTCCTCTAATTGTTTATGTGTGCATTAGTATACTACAGTAATGGAATAATCCATCAACTATCGTCAATGCTTACTCTTAACCATTTCATGTTTCATATCGTTCTTGCATTGCTCTTCACTTCATACATGTGTATAGACCTGGAGAGGCAGTCTTTCTCTATTTATGCCCATAATTAACAAAGGTTCCATACTTTGTGTAGGAAGACATGCTTGATTTTGATCATTTCAGTATCTTCAGACAGGCCAGGAGTCAATCGCAAGGATTTGAGTAAATTAGATTTACAGTAATATATGCTTTCAATAGTTCCGATTTCACTCTTTCTAAAGTTCTCTAACCTATCATTCTTAATCATAGGTGGAGCGCATTATTCGGGAGAAAAATATATTGGCTGCCTATGAGATTGTGGAGCTTTTCTGTGATTTTGTTCTTGCATGGGTCCCTATTGTTAAGGTCTAAAAGTATGTCCTTATTCTTACTAAATTTACTTAATTACATGTTACCCACTGTGTAAATCTCACGATTCTTTGTTCTTCACTTAATAAAATGTATATGATTAACAACTACTTGATTTATCATGGAACAGGGAATGCCCCATAGAATTCCGAGAAGCAATATCCAGTATAATATTTGCATCAGGAAGATGCTCAGACTTGCCTGAGCTAATGCATCTCCGTAATTTATTTACCACCAGGTACAAGAAGGAATTATTGATGCTGCTATGGAATTGACCCTGACTGTGGCGTTAATCATACAGTATAGAATCTCCCATTATAGGTTTTCCTTCAAAAGGGCAGTTGTGTCGCTCGCAAATCTAGCATATTGTGCCATTCCACGATTTGAGCATTGTTTGTGCAGATAATTGAGAAGCTTTCAGTCAAGCCTCCATCAGCTGAATCAAAGTTGTAGGTTTTAAAAGCTATTGCTCATGAGTACAATCTTGATTTGGATTCATCTAATACTGAAGCAGAGTTCAATAACAAAACGCGGAGATCTGCTGTTAATATATGCTAACCTATTGACAGTTGACATTCATCTAATACTGAAGCAGAGTCTATAGTGTATAGGGACTCTGATGCTTACACATTGGTAGTTGAGAGTTGAGACATTATATCTTAATTAATGCGGCGAAAGTCGCCCAGTTGCTTACATGTAAGACCAGGGGCCAACAATTTGAACAGTTTGGTCCAATTGATTAGGAGAGGTTATAGGAAGAATCAAAATGCGTCAAAGAACTTAGTTCACGCCTCTGCGTACAACTAGGTCGTCCAGAAAACTAGAAGTTCACTTAACTTGTTTTGTGCTTGTGTGCAGGACGACTCAGGATCATCAATCCACCAAGGCCAAACACATATAATTGAGAGATCTCCAGCTGCTTCCATTTCCAGGGATAGGCCAATCATCCTACATGCCGAGGACACAAGAAAACATAAGAATCCCGAGTCTCCCAAGTCACCCACTGTGAGCTCAAGAACATATGCTAGCACCATGAGTAATATGGCCAGTCAAGAGCATCACCCCTACTGCAGAGATATCCTAGCCCAGGTTCATCAGACGTGCTAGAAAAGGCCCGAGCTGCCATTGTTGCAGCCAACCGTGCATCCGCCGCTGCCCGTGCAACAACCAACCGTGCTTTTTTTTTTGTTTTATTGCTATTGCCGTTTTGTGTGTTTTAGTACAACTTACAAGGAATTTGTGTCACATGATGAGTATTGCCTTCTACCGTGCAGTATCTAGCTCCCTATCAATGTTGGAATAAATCAATGGGCATTAGAGTGAAGTAGAATCTACTGGTGCACGAGGTAGGCCTTTTCTGCCGTGTTGGTATCATGTAGCTATGCCCGCCGCAGTTGTAGAGCTATGATCTACTTATTTATTGTTTGTAACAAAGTGCATGCTCTAAGTACATATTTAACTCTGCATCATTGAGGAGTCCACAAACTTTATGATTTATGTCTATTTCGTGCTGGTTCCAGTAACTGTGTTTAAGACAATTCTCTTGTTTGTACCAATACTGCTCTCGCTTAATTGGCATTTTACAAGGAGTTTATCAGTACGAAGGCCGGAAGGTCGTGCGCGACGCACCCCTTAATCTAATAAATTTCAATTTTTGCACTATATACCACTATATGAAATGTTTGTTTTTCAAAGTTTAATACATTGTGTCCCTTAACAAGCAATTGCTGCCACAATGTCACGGGATCGTGCGCCAACGCGCACCCCTAAATCTAGTGCAGGTAGCACGTGCTGATCCCTGTCCTTCTCCGAGGAAAAGCCGAACATGAACCGTGCTTGAATCACTTTACGTCGCGGCCATATCAACCAATCCGCTGTAAGGACCAGGGAATGGTGGCAGATGTGGAAGCATGATGTAGTGGCAGATGCTCTCGCAGTTGCTAGTGTTCTCTCGTGCAGCCCAACTACAATCAGTCATGCATCGTGTCCAACTACAATCAGACATGTCCACACAAGTCCGTCACCAATGCATATGTGCTGACTTCCCGCCGTACCTAGCTATCGATTGTGCTGACCTCCTTCCGTTCCAAAATAAGTGACTTATGTTTGTCTAGATTCACATGTCTCTAGACGTGTTTTAGTATATAGATACATATAAAATTAGACAAACACAAGTCACTTGTTTTGGGACGGAGGGAGTACATTTTAATCTGAATTCTGTATTTGGGTAGAATATTGGTCTTGTTTATAATTTTTTGAATTTCATATTGTCCAGGGTATTTTGTGTTAGTGGCAGCTTCAGAGCTTGTTTTGATTCCGTCTCATATAAATCATTGATGTGTCTAGCCTTGTTATTTTTTGCGTAAAAAAAATTCCATGCTTCAAAGTTTCGTCCGACCATAATTTTTTTTCGTCCTTCACCACTTGCTCTTAGTGTACCCCTTATGTTGAGTGCAACCTGAGGCACCCTTTTAGAGAGATGAAGATCTTTCCTTTTTTAAGAACAATTGCCTTTCCTTTTATTTGAAAAATCAACTTCTTCCTATTCACTACAGGAATGGCACCGTGCGCTGACGGCCGGCCGCTACGCCGACGGACAAAGGCCGGGGCCGTCGGCGTAGGACAGGGCCAGGCCAGCCATGGTGACCAGCCGTCGGTGCAGTAAAGCCGCTAGCGTAGGAAACTGTACACTGACAGCCACCCTCGGCATTTCGCGGCCCACGGCGTACGAACCGGACGCGTGGCACATATCGGCCAGGACGAGACGGCGCCCTAACGGTGCTTTCAAGTTCTTTCTTACTGTCATAACATCACACGAAGTTCTTTCTTGCTCTTTTCAAGTTGATAGAAATTTGAAATACCAAATAGCACACTTGTATTGCATGACAGAATGTTGAACTGTTAAATACTAGCAGTTTGACTTCATTAACATAAAACATATTCATTAAATCAATTCAAACTGACATAAGCTTGAGCTCACAACTTCATTATAACATTTCACTGCATTACCATATTCCCTGCAACTAAACCAAACAGAAAACAACCAAAAGAAAGACCATGTTCTCATATTTTGCCTTAATACCATTTCCAACTATCTCTGCATCCTTCTCCTTCAGCTCAACTTGTAGAGCCTCAATCATAGCTTCTCCTCTGGCTTCTTCTTTAGTCCAAGGCAACATTTATGAAGCACACAACCTCCACACTTGATCGTGCAAATTCCCCAAAAAATCACTCCAAAACTTGGGCAATAGAGGATCTTGCCATTCAACATATCCACAGCAGGTTCCAATCTTTTCAATTTGTCTAAAAAGAAATGAATGGGAGAGGGCGGGGAGAAAAAAGGAGGAGAAAATTCTCAAATTTTATTTTCTGACACCGGGATAACGAGTGCCTGATATCCAAAGTGTATTTTTGTACCATGGGTATCTTAACATCTCTTAACTCATGGTCACCAATATATGTTCTTGTCAGTATATATGTGTATGCGTCTCCTTGAGTCATTGTGGACTCTATTAATTAACGACCATATGCTTCCTAGTGAGAAAAGAACAACGTTTAGTTCTAATAAGTTTGGGAAATTTATGAGACAAATAACCGATGTATCTGCCAAAGTTGTTTCATTTACTTAGATGTCTAAGGAGAAACGAAATGCAATACGAATGGAAAGCATCTGGATAAGTTTTATGAGCTAAAAAGGAAGATCCTAGCAATTGGGGTATGACAGGATCACTAAGCACACAGCTCATCCCAGCAGTTAACAAACACCAAGTTCATGGAAAAAACTTCTTTTTAGATACTTTTTTTACTCCAATTAATTTACTAGTATTAACCGGTATTATTATGGCTCATAGTTATATGATCTGGGCAAGCATAAGCATGATGATCTATTTGTTTGTTCCATGAGAATAATCGACCGTGTAGAGAGTAAAGCCAAGAGGGATTAGAGTCATTGAGAGTTTAATTCAACTACTCTAGTTTCTCTGTGCTAATTTCTAGATCCCCACACTATCTTCGTGCAAAATATAGGAAATAGGTTGAATGGCTCCTGAATAAGGATGCAAGCTAGCGGCGGGATTGACATCACTAGTCAAATGCTGTGGAGAATAGCCAATAGTGTTGTCCCTGGGGCAACATAGACGGGATCAACCTCATGGGGTGGTGCCACCATCGACGACATGTACTAGCTAGGTCTCTTCAGGAGCACAGATCCCACCTAATTCTTGGACAATGTGCTATCACAACAACAATGTGAGTGGGATCGAGCTCACCCCTCTGATCCTACCTGGATAGTGTGCCCTTACAATGCAAGGATGGACAATTCTTCTAGACTAGGCACGAATTGTTCTCTATTCCATGTTGTTACAATCACAATAGCCATGAAAAAACCTGCTCCCTGTTTTCAACACTTGTAGCATTGAAATATATCTAGACTCGGACAATAGGAAATGAGAATGCTAGGGCAGAGCGTCCACTCGCTCTGAGACAGCAACGGCGCGAGCACCGTGCGTCGTGCATGACAGTAGGTACACGATCGAAAACAAAGGATTGCTTCTTAGACAGCCTTGTAGACAAACCACTCGAGCAGAAAAACATAATAAATTAATAAGAAGCATGAAAAACACAGCTGAATTTCAACACCACTAATTAACCATCTATATATTCGAGGTGTGCTTTGGTGTCCTCCCTCTCTCCCAAACTTATGAAACTCAAAACACAGGGATGGCAATAATTGACCCTTGCCCCTTTGGTTCAGAGGGTGGGAAGAGGTATCAGTCAATCCTGAGCGTCCTTATGTTTTAAGTTTGGGAGAAGGGGGACCCCGAAGTAAAACTCCTACATATTCTGCTTTGAACGTAGGATTATCCGAGTGAAATCCCCGTACATGATGGTCACAAACTAGTTTACACACCACTATGGTTTCAAATATCAACCGAATCTTGTACGAGCTTTACTGGCTACCTTCATTAAAGTCCTATATCTCAGACAGACCTTTATTTCATTCTGTGAGTCTCCTGGGAAGTCCTAATCAACAGCTGCTAATAGCTTTGTTGTGCATCTCGAATGAGGATTTGGTGGTCACTGCATGCTTTATGTGTTCCATGTTTGTTTAGGAATTCCATTTCCAGTGCTCGCATCAATGCATATTTAATTTCTTATTAATATATTTTCTTTATCGGAAAAAAGATGCATATGTATCACCAGTCCAACTACCATGCCATACTATCATAACATCTCTTAGCTCCTCATAAAACATCAATGCATCTTCTTATCTATCCACATCGTGCTTTCTCCATACACATACGCCTCTCCTTTGCTCCACGGCTCACCGTAACGATCTTCACTCATGGCAAAAAAAAACGGCGTAGACAATTCCCACCAATAGTTAGCAGATATGAGTATATGACAACGTTTTTGCATGTGCTTATATCCTTTTAAGGATTAAGGCAAAGCTTTGAGAATAGGAGGCATCGGGCCAAAAAGAATTACCCTGAATGGGACCTGCTGTCCATGTATACATGACCGGGGAACTCATTAATCAATTCTGCGGGGTCCTCCTGAACTATCCTGTATTAGGAACAAGAGCTTGAGCAAAATTCATAGTATGCTTTATGCGTTCCTTGTCACCATGGGAAGTGCAGTCCCGGCAGAATTAGTAGGTTGGGGCTCCTGCAGGCAACGGCTAAATCATGCACTCTACATAAGGATCGTCTCTCCTAGGATGTTCATGACGGGCAGTTTGCGTGGCCTCCGCCGATCTCCTTCGCGTGGGCGGTAGGCACCTTGGGGCTGCGCCGATGGTTCCAGGCTGCGGGCGGCGGCACTCCAGGGAAGTGCTGGCTGGCAGCTCGGATGGGAGGTGTGGAGGAGCAGATGGAGATCTGGTACGATCCTGGAAGCGGTGGCTGCCCTATGGCGATGTTGCATTCCAGCTTCGGACCAATCTTTGGGTTCGCCCATGGGTTCTAAAGGGCCGAAGGCTGATCCGCTCATTCCACTCACCGGAAGCCAGCCGGAGGTGTGGGGACCGCTGATTCGGCTTGAATAATGGTGACGGTCCTAGGGTTCCTTCAGCGTGAAGACAAAGATCTGCTTGTTGCCTGCCCTCATTGATCTGGCCTGGAGAGGCGAGTTTCAAAATGATTCGTCGGCAAACTTCCATGGATGCATCATGCGTGAAGATTGCTGAATTGGAAGGTATTCGGTAGTGTATACCCATGTTTTTTAGAGCCGTTTGGTTTTAGCAGGAGCGATGCGAAGCTCTGTTATTTGTTACCATCATGTGTCATGTCTTCGATGATCCATGGTAAAGTCTGATGCGGAGAATGTCTGGAAAGCAGGAACATGAGGCCAGCGATGGTGATATGAGTCTTTGTAGCATCGAGGAACTGGATGTGTGATCTATGACTCGTTGTAGCGACTGTTTGTGGGGGCGACAACAAAAGAGGAATTCTCAGTCTTACTTTGCAGGGTAAAAATCCAAGGTCTGACCTTAATTGGTTGTGCCGGGCAATGGCCTTGTTGATGACATTGTTTTACAAGCGAGGACTTTCTCCAAGAAAAAACCTATGATCTTTGATCGGGCGAAGATAGGGTTTGTGTACTGTTTCCTTCTTGAAGGCGTTGCTATTGGAGTGCTTGGACTACTGGTGTTGTTCTGGTGGTGTTAGTGTAGTTGCTTTGAGAAATCGTTCTCTGTAGCGGAACTTCTCTTTTTATATTGTGTGTATCCGTAAGACCGCTAAGGTATGGTTGTTGCAGATGCTGGGTGTAATTGGTATCTCCGCGAATATTAGTATATACTCTTTTTCAGAAAAAAAAAGGTACCTGACACACATTAAAATTTTAAAGTTGCATACACAATCCATAAAATGTGCCAATATATTCCCAGTTACCAATGGATCATATACCTACAAATCATAGTCGACTTAGCCTTACACACCTCCGGATGAAATTTTCCGGTACTAATTTTTATGTGAAATTTCACCGATCTATTAATAATCATAAACAACAGTACAAACAGTTCCAAAAATAATAAAAATTACAAATAGGTTCTTGGATCACCTAGTGACGACTACAACACTAGCTCGAGTCGAAGGCGTGCCGCTGGTTGTTTTTCTCTACTAATTAACCGTGTATATTTTATTTTTATATTATCCAAGGGAAGAATAATTCAAAATTTGTCATATTAACATCGAAAAGAATTACATACGCAACACAATACAAGTTTCTTCTTGATATGCTACACAAATCTGGAATACATACTTCTTTAATATTGTATCATGCAAAGTTGTGTGTTGCTCTTTTGATGGAGAAAGGAGACCAAAAGGGTTGCAAACCTTCCGAGTACAAGGAAAGGCATGAAATGTAGATGGTTAATTAGTGGTGATGAAATTCATCGATGCTTTTCTGCTTGCTATCATTTTATTTTAAGTTTGGTATTCAAGATAAAATTCAGGACATGGTGATGACAAGCAAGTTTCTTCACCACTATGGTTTCAAAATTGAACCAAAGCTTGCATACGTTTTACTGGCTACCTTCATAGCTCTATAGCTCAAAGAGAGCCTTTATTTCTTAAACTTGATGATGTTGTGGAAGGACTTGAATAAGGATTTGTTTTTCACTGACTATTGTGCTTCATGTGTTCTCTGTTATGCTTTATGTGTTGCCTGTCCATGCATGTAAGAATTCCAATCCCGGGGCTCATCGCCAATGCATGAATCTTGTCGGTGCATGTAAGAATTCCACCTACCATACTACACTGCCATGACATATCTTAGCTCCCCACGAGAAGAGAATACCGATGAATCTTCTTATCGGTCCATATCGTGTTGTTGCCCAGCCCTTAAAGGTGCTCCGAGGTGGATGGAGGCCGGAGTTAGCCGCCATGGCTGCTGGAGCAGATGTGGTTGGATCGACGACGGCTGGCAACCAGGCACGGCGTCCCTGGTTGGGGTGGTGGCGGAGGTCCTTATCGGTGGTGCCATGATCGACAGTGGAAGTCCAGGGCCAAGCCGGCTGGTGCTGGAAACCCTAGATCTTGAGTTCTGGTGCTCCGGTGTCGCCTTCCTGGACCTCTTTGCTGCTAGTAGGGCCGGATCCGGTAGGGGTCGACCCTGCTCTGCTTCCATCTCTCTCGGTACTAGCCTAGCCGTAAGGCTGCTAGTAGGGTTTGGTGCGGCGGATCTTGCAGGTTGCCGACGGGTGGCGAGGGGGATGCCGGCCCGGTTTGAATAAAGGGGGTGGTGTTGGGGAGGTGACCCCGGATAGTGTCAAGACAGGGGAAAGACGAAAGGAGTCTCCCTTTTCATGAGTCGAGTTACTGTTTGTATTGGCCGAGTCATGTAAGAGTCGGCCGAGATAAGCAAGGCCATGACAGCTACGGAGGGAGTAACACCTTATCCGACCGACAAATGAGTTAAGTTGGCCGAGCGAGTCTGAATAACTTAAATGCAGGTGAAGGCTGAGCCGAGTTATGCGAGACAAGGCCGAGTAACACGAAGCTTGCAGGAGAAGGAGGTGCCTATAGTCAAACCCTAGTCACTGGCTAGGAGGAATCTGAACAGAGCCAAGCACAAAGTACAAGGAGCAGAGCAGCAGAACGGCAGAAGAAGGTCACGGAGGTGACAGTCAGGGAGCCCGAGGCGCGCATGTGGAGCTCTCTGAAACATTGTCGTCGATAGTAGGGGGACACAGAAAGGAGGTCCCCGAGTTACCATATTGGGACAAGCATATTTCTAGAATATGCTTGCCACGTCAGCCCTAGAAGGAACCAAGGCACCCCTTTATAAGGGGAGACGCGGGCTCCTGAGGGGGGATCGATTCATTCTACACCGTAAGGCACGTGTAGTAGCTCTCTTCTTCCTGCAAACAGCTCAAGGAACATTTATAGTCCTTGTGAGGAGAAATAAAGATCTATGTGTTAGTCATTTGAGTGTAAAAATCACTACATCTTCCCTCCCCGGATCCCTCTAGCATCCATTGGCCCCATACTTTAGCCTACCCATGGCATCTGCCGTGCCACCACAACGACAGTTGGCGCCCACCATGGGGCCAGCAGCGGTGCTAGCTGGAGTCAAGATCCGGACGAGAAACTTCATCTACACCGGCGAGCGCGTTGTCTCTGGCTTAGTCCAGAGATTCGATCTCTGGGACTATGTCAGCGATAACGCAGGCAGCTTCAGGAGGAAAGCGCCTCCGCGCAACGGCGTCTTCATCAACTTGGGCACGCACAAGGTCTACATCGGTGTCGACACCTCCTGCGTTTATCCTCACCAAGTTGTTGATGCAGGAGAGCCTCCCCTCAGTGCCGCTAACGGCCTGCGTGGAGCACGCCCCGTCGGCAGCGTCGAGGTGATGGTCGCAGCCGCGGTACAGGCGGCAGGAGCAGGCGCCAGATCAAGCAAGCACCCGGCAGCAGGAAGATAGGTGACCACGAAGCAAGCAGCCCCACAGCCCACCGAGGTAGATCCATCGATAGCCAAGTCAGCCGAGGTGCAGGAGACAACCCCAAAGGCAGCAAGGGTAAGATGGCCACCTCTAGAAAGACCAGAGAATATTTTCCAGGCAACTATAGATAATCTAACCACGCTTGTGGCGCTGATACTTGATCCGGCTAACGCTCAGGCAAAGTTAGAAGAGACTAGGCAGAAAGTACTGGTAGAGGCAAAAAAGGTGTCGGCCTTCCGGGAGTCCTTGAACAGGACCCTGCGAGAGTATGCTAAGGCAAATAAACTAGATGTTTCCCCCGAGCGGGTAGATGAATTAAGATTGAGAGGAAAAAACCTCATGAATGATATCAACAAAGAGCATGAGACTCATAAGGCAGATTCAGTTGATCTAGGCTTGCCGAGGTATAGCACCCCGACAAAGAACCTAAGGGCGGCAAATTCCGCTGCATTGGAGGTAGAAGGATTAACCGGCGAAGCCCGGCAGAAACAGCAAGAAAGAGTGAATGAGCTGGTACGCATTGCGAACTAGCAGAATGAAGAACTGCTTAGGGCTGACCCGACAAGACCCGTAGCCTCGCGTATGGTTCATTCCGCAGGAGTAGCGCCCGCACTATCAGTGGCAGCAGCATCCTCACCCGGAAACAACGCGCAAAAAGATAGAGCAGTAACTTCAGGAAAAAGAAATAAGCAAATTGTTCCGTATGATCCGGCAGTAGCCGGAAAGGTCAATGAAAACAGAGGCAATGGAAGCCGAGGTAATAGTGGCGATAGAAACCCCGGCCGTGCCAACAAAGGCAACGGAAGCCGAGGTAATGGAGACCTCGGAAGAGGAAATCATGAGAATAATAACCCGGCAGAGGGAAGGAGAGACCCACCGCCCAATCCTCAGCCGAGGTATGAGCCTCGGCAAGAGCGAGAAGTGAGACCGTCTCACCATAATCAGGCAAACGAGAGGTACAATGATGGTTACTTAGATATGGAGTATGCAGCACATGGTGGAAATAACCATTATGGAATGCAGGAGAGAATCATTTACAGAAACTTGCCATCAAATGATGCAAGATTAAAACTAGACAGGTTGTATCGGTCCGAGTTGTTAGAGGAACAGGGTCCGCCTGGTCCGGCGTGTTTCGGACCTCGGAACATGGGAGAGCCACCAGTGCCAAACTTTCAACTGGCAAGGGGGACGAAAACATACAATGGGAGCACAAAACCACAGGATTGGTTGATTGACTATGCCACTGCAGTGAAAATAGCTAGTGGAAACTTGCGATGGGCGGTGAGATATGTCCCGCAAATGCTGGAAGGACCAGCCAGAGTATGGCTGAACAATCTGCCAACAGGCAGTATCAACTGTTGGCTAGATTTTCAAGAGATGTTTGTCAGCAACTTCACCAGTACCTATAAAATGCCAAACAGGCCACAGCAGCTCGCTATGTGCAAGCAGAGGCCGAATGAAACAGATAGAGAATTCTTGACTCGGTGGTGTAACCTTAGAAACTCATGTGAAGGGGTTATAGAATCTCAAGCGATAGCTTGGTTTGCTCAAGGCTGCCGATACGCCAGTGTATTGTGGCAGAGGCTGCAAAGAGATATGCCAACCACCTTGGCATAAACCATCAGGGTAGCAGATTCGTATGCATTGGGGGATCTGACACAACCAGAACTAATGTCGGCAGAGCATCAGGAGCATCAAGATCAATATGCAAGAGATGCAGCCGGATCATCGAGACGCAACGAGTTCAGAGGCAGAAGAAGAGAGGAAAGACCAGCCGAGTCACGGAAACAGTCAGCGGCAGAAAAATGGTCCTCAGCAATGGACACCGAGGAATGAAGGGAAGAGACAGTGGACACCAGAACTGAAGAAACAGTGGCAGGAAAGGCCGAAATACACGTTTGAGTCCATGTTGGATCAACCATGTAAGTTTCACACTCCAAACCTGGCCAAGCTGGCTAATCATACAACTCGGCAATGTGCCTGGATGAAAAATGCAATGGGGAACCCGGCGGGCATGCAAGAGTCTCCTCATCAAGCGCATCAGCAACAGCAGCCACAATTAACTAGAGAAAATGCATAGCAGTTAATGTTACCCCCACCTCCTCCGAGGTATGATAACTCGGACCGGAGAGATGTAGTGCATCAAGTGATAAATCAAGGTTAGGATGGAAGGACGAACCCCGGAAATAATGGACGTAATGATTACAAGGAGCATCATCAATCATATTGTGTGTTCACAACAGAACAGCAAGACATGCAAAGTGTACATCGCTGGCATATGGAAGTAAATGTTGTTATGCCGGCGGTACCAAGATATGTGCCTTGGTCAGATCAGGAAATAACCTGGAACATAAAGGATAACCCGAAAATAATGCCGAATCCAGGGTCGTACGCACTCGTACTAGATCCGACATTTGTTGGGCCCAGCATTAATGTGAAATTTTCAAAAGTACTCATTGACAATGGGAGCAGTATCAACATCATGTACAAAGATATGATGCATAAACTCGGAATAGCACAGAATATGCTGCAATCCACAAGAACCACATTCCATGGAATAGTGCCGGGACTTTCCTGTGAACCCATTGGGAAAATCCGAGTAGATGTACTATTCGGTACAAGGGAGAATTGCAGAGCGGAAAATTTGGAGTTTGAAGTGGTGGACCTAGAAAGTTGCTATCATGCTTTACTCGGACGGCCAGCATTGGCCAAATTCATGAGCAGCTGCCACATTACTTACTTGAAAATGAAGTTACCCAGACCACAAGGGGTGATAACAGTAGCCGGAGATTACAGGAAGTCGATGGAATGTGCTTCGGCCGGATCAAACCTGGCCGAGTCATTGGTGATTGCAAGAGAAAAAAGAAGGATTCAGGAGGTAGCGGCTCTCGCTCAGTCGGCACAGCTGAATATGACGGCGTTAGCCAACCCACATGGAAGTGTTTCTTTCCAGCCGACTAAAGAGACAAAAAAGGTCCAGATAGATGAGCAGTTCCCAGAGCGCACCATCACGATTGGTGTCGGCCTAGATGCCAAATAGGAAGGCGAGCTCACCAACTTCCTCCGTGAGAATCGGGATATCTTTGCGTGGTCAACTCAAGACCTGTAAGGTGTGCCGAGGGAGTTGGCTGAGCACTCTTTGCATGTAAGGCCATGAGCAAGGCCGGTGAAACAACCTCTCCGCTGCTTCGCCGAAGACAGGAGAAAAATAATAGGGGATGAGATAGCTCGGCTCCTTGCGGCCGGGTTCATCATGGAAGTGCTTCATCCGGATTGGCTATCAAATCCGTTGTTAGTAGAAAAGAAAAGGGATGACCCAAATGTAGCTGTTGTATGGCGAATGTGTATCGATTACACGAACCTAAACAAGGCGTGTCCAAAAGATCCTTTTCCTTTACCTAGGATAGACCAAGTCATTGATTCGACCGCTGGTTGTGAGCTGTTGTCATTTGTAGACGCGTATTCTGGTTTCCACCAGATACCGTTAAATCCGGCCGATCAAATAAAGACTGCGTTTATTACCCCGTACGGGGCTTATTGCTATCGCACCATGCCATTCGGCCTGTGTAATGCAGGAGCAACATACCAAAGATGCATGCAAAAGTGTCTACATGACCAGATAGGAAAAAATGTACAAGTATATGTAGACGATGTGGTCATAAAGACCAAAGAGAGCAAAATGCTCCTTGATGATATTCGGCAGACATTCGTAAACTTGAGAAGATTCAGAATGAAACTTAACTCGGAGAAATGCACCTTTGGTGTGCCGGCTGGAAAATTACTCGGTTTCCTCGTGTTCAGCCGAGGTATAGAGGCAAATCCAACTAAAATCCGAGCAGTTGAAAAAATGGAGCTGCCAAGATGTCTGAATGATGTACAAAAATTCACGGGCTGCCTGGCCTTGCTGAGTCGATTCATATGTCGGCTGGGGGAAAATGCATTACCTCTATATCAACTGATGAAAAAGTCTGATAAATTCATCTGGACACCACAGGCAGATAATGCGTTCCGTGAGTTAAAAAAGATGTTGGTCACAGCGCCAGTCTTGGCTTCTCCACTATCAAAAGAACCTATGTTACTTTATGTAGCTGCCACTAATAGAGTGGTAAGCGTGGTGGTTGTCGTGGAACGGAACAAAGAGGATAAGTCGATACAAAGGTCGGTATATTACCTGAGCGAGGTATTATCGGCCTCAAAACAGAACTACCCGCACTATCAAAAGATGGCTTATGGAGTATACATGTCGGTGAAAAAACTTAAACATTACTTCAAAGAGCACCCGATAAAAGTGATTTGTGAAGCGCCCATAGCCGAGATATTGAGCATCAAAGATGCAAGTGGCCGAATAGCAAAATGGGCAATCAAGTTATCACCTTATGCTTCACAGTTCGATAGGCGAGACGCAATCAAGTCTCAGGCAGTGGCCGACTTCTTTGTGGATTGGGCCGAGGTACAATATGAACCACCATTACCAGATCTGAATTATTGGATAATGCATTTCGACGGATCCAAGCTGAGAAATGGCTTGGGGCAGGGATAGTGTTGACTTCACCGAAAAAGATCAGCTGAAATATGTGCTGCAAATACATTTCGCCGCATCAAACAATGTAGCCGAGTATGAAGCACTCATCCATGGGTTAAAGGTGGCAAAGGAGATTGGTATACGTTGAATCCTATGCTATGGGGATTCAGATCTAGTAGTACAGCAAGTATCAGGCAATTGGGACGCATTAGATGCGAATATGGCCCTATATAGATTCCATGTGCAAAAAATCAGTGGATACTTCGATGGATGCGAGTTTCATCGTATACCTCGGGCGGAAAATGACGCTGCGGACACACTGTAAAAACTCGGATCAACTAGGCAGTCAATTCCCTCAGGTATCGCCCTAGAGCACCTGAGAAAACCATCGATTACACAATCACCAGAGTCCGAGTCAATTCATATCTCGGCAGAATTGAAAGAAGGAAGTGTGCCAATGGAAATTGACAAAGAATGCAACCCGGGCTTTCTAAAAATGAACCCGGCCATCGCACGAATGAATACAGAAAAATCCGAAGCTGTCATGTCGGCGGAAAATTTGGAAATCGATAGTGAGATTATCCTAGAGAAAATCACGCCGACATGGGTGCAACCCATATTCTCCTTCCTTAAGGACGCAATCTTGCCGAGTAATGAGGTACTGGCTAGACAGACAATAAGAAGAGCAAAAGCTTATACAATCATAAACAATGAGCTGTATAATAGAAGCTTCACAAGCGTGATGCAAAGATGTGTTGACTCGGCAGAAGGCCAGGAAATACTCCTGGATATACATCAGGGAGAATGCGGGCATCACGCCTCGTCCAGAGCTTTAGTGGCCAAAGCATTCAGGCATGGATTTTATTGGTCTATGGCGTTGAAGGAGGCAAAAGAATTGGTAGAAAAATGTAACGGTTGCCAGAGATACGCCAGCAAGATACATATGCCCTCGTCCGAATTAAAGACAATACCGATTACTTGGCCATTTTCTGTATGGTGCTTAGATATGGTAGGTCTGTTCAAGCCAGCCCGGGGCGGAATGACTCACATTCTAGTCATGGTGGATAAATTCACAAAGTGGATCGAGGTAAAACCAATAAGAAAATGTGATGGACCAACAGCAGTAAAATTCCTCAAAGACATTATCTTGAGATATGGTTATCCACACAGTGTTATTATAGACAATGGCACAAATTTTGCTGAAGGAGCCTTTGCTAGATTCTGCCAAGAGAAACACATAAGACTTGATGTTGCCTCGGTGGCTCAGCCAGCATCAAAAGGGCAGGTAGAGAGATCAAATGGGCTAGTATTGTCCGGAATAAAACCCCGGCTTGTCGAACCTCTGCAAAGGTTGGCAGGATGCTGGATCGAGGAACTACCAGCAGTACTGTGGAGCCTCAGAACTACACCAAACAGGTCAACAGGATATACCCCATTTTTTCTGGTATATGGGGCAGAAGCCGTGCTTCTAGCCGACATAATGCATGATTTGCCAAGAGTGGCCCAGTACACAACTGCTAAGGTAAATGAGGTAGCTCGGCAAGACGATGTCGATTTTCTAGAAGAGGCCAGGGAATTGGCATCATCAAGATCAGCTATTTATCAGCAAGATCTCCGACGATATCATAGCAAGAAAGTCAATCCAAGAGTTTTTAAAGAAGAAGATTTGGTTCTTCGGCTAGTGCAGCGCACAGCCGGCATGCACAAACTATCACCCCCATGGGAAGGACCATTCATCGTGAGTAAAGCATTGCACAATGATGCATATTACCTAATCGATGCTCAGTCACCAGAAAAGAACAATGCAAACAAAGTCGGCGACGAGTCAAAAAGACTGTGGAACATATCTTTACTTCGCCCATTCTACACTTAGAAGCCATATGATGTACGTCGTAATGTGACGCGTCAAGTTGGAGTATCAAGCGTGTATTGAACCTCGGCACCTCGAGCAGCGACTCGAGGATTGCACAATGTTGTTTCTATTTTTTTAAGACTATGTAGTAAACCTCGGCATCTCGAGCAGTGACTCGGGGACTGCACTGTGTTATTTCTTATTTTGAATGATGTGTTAAACCTCGGCTCCTCGAGCAGTGACTCAGGGACTGCACCGTGTTATTTCTTATTTCTGAATTATGTGTTAAATTTCAGCACCTCGAGCAGCGACTCGGGGACTGCACCGTATTATCCCTTATTTTGAATTATGCATTAAAACCTCGATACCTCGAGCATTGACTCGGGGACTGCCCCATGATTGTTTCTTGTTCTAAAAATGTGTATTAAACTTCGGCACCTTGAGCGATGACTCGGGGACTACCCCGTAGTATTCTCTGCATTGACCCATGAATTATATTTCGGCAACCCAGTTCGTTACTCGGGGACTGCCGCATGATCCAAGATAATTATTTGAGCACACGCAAGAACTCGATAACCCGAGTGATAACTCAGGGACTAATTTGTATTACCCACTGTTTGTCGCCAGACACATAAAAGCTCCATAGCTCAGCTACAGACTCGGGGACTCCCCAAAATTGATGATCATAACTTGCAAGATATGATATAAACTTGTCTCGGTAATCAGAGGAATATCAAAGCAAAAAAAACAAAGATTTCTAAGGATAATGCAAAAAAGAATAACAAACCCAGCAAATCGAAGTATGATAAGGGATGCAACTTATTGTATCACTTTACTAGATATGGGCTTCGGACTTTGTACTTCAGATAGAAGTTGAAAACACAACAGCTATGATGTCGAGTTTATAAAGGGCAGGCAAGATAAATGCCGAACTAAGGTCAGCCACATGGAAAAATACAATTCGAACCTACGAAATCAAAGTTCCCCAAAGAAAAGATATAAAGCAATGAGACTTGTTTAAACAGAGTAATAATAATTACCATCACCCATGCCTCAGCGGCGAAAGGCAAAAAGGTTCACACCACACCAAAAGCCGGACAATTGTTCCATAGACATTATACGCCCGGTATACCGGGGACTGAAAATAACTTAAGAGTTTTTTGAACCTAAACAGCGAAAAGGGCCAGAGCACCCTTAAGGGGCAGCAGCATGATCAGGAGCATCGGGAATGGGTATCTCGGATGATGGCGGGGCGAACTCGGTCTCCTGCGCAGGGGTATTGTCAGGAACTGGGCCCTCCGAGGTAGCCGGCGCCTCAGCCGAAGTTACTTCACCTTCAACAGAAGCAATAGTAGCCTCGGGGAAAGCCTCGGCTGCTGAGAAACAGTAGCTTGAGCTCGAGAATGCTCAGTCCCTTTAGAAGACGATCGCGCGTTGCCATCCTCATCCGAGCTTGCATTGGAGTCACGAGAGTTGTCCGAGTCGCCCTCTGCTTCATCCTGATCGGCCGAATCATCATCAGAGGCATCTTCAACTTCGACATCATCCGCTGGGTTGGGAAGAAAACTCGACCCTTCAATCCAATTATGCACGTCAGCATACTCAACAAGCTGGAAGGCACGAGCTTGGCGGCGAGCGACGAACTCTGGATCCTCAACCCAACGAGAGCCAGTGCGCAAATTCATCAGAGTGTCGAGTGAGATGTCCTCGTACCAAGACAAAACGGCTGTAAGTGCCATATCAGCACCAGCCCTCCCAGCAGATTCCCTCCAGAGATTTAACTGGGTCGGAGATGCCATTAATCTCTCCACAGGTATTTTGACTTCGTCAATATCAGGAGTTCCAGAGGTATTCGGCCAAAGAACATGGTAGGCCCGAATGGTTGCTTGCACCAGATCTCTGCCCATAATCTTCATTGGTCCAATAGCAGCGCCAACGGCAATCAGGAAGTCTTCCATTGAGTATTCTAGACTCGAATCTGCGGTGGCACCTCGGCGCTGACGAGCAGAAATCACTGCCTTAGAGCTCACTGGTCTAGCTTCCGGAAAATGATCTACACGAAAGGAAAACATATCAGTTAAAAATAAGAAAGAGAAGAAAATAACTCGGCCACGGTCGGAAACTTACGATGAATATAACTCAACATTTTCTAGAGATCCTGGTTCCAATCGACCTTATTCTTCTCAAAGCGAGTGATTTCCTCACCCATCGTCCGATTCTTCAGCTCGGCAGCATCGAGGAGTTCCTTGTCTTTCTGCAATTGCAGGCTCAGTCGATTCTTTTCTTTAGAGAACTCCTGATCAACTTTTTCCAATTCGGATTTCTGCGAAAGCTTGAGAGACTCAACCTCGGCACGTAACCGGGTTATCTCATCATCCTTTTCTTTAAGCTGCGTTGAATGAGTGGCGGCTTGTTCTAAAAAATGCAGCATCATATCAGGCATGGATATGCATTCTTGATGCGATGCTGCAAGTGTTTGTAACTCGGCTATACCAAAGTCGGAAGGTTATAAGAAACCCAGGATTTGTCTCGAACGGAAATCAATAGACGAGAAGAACAACTAACCTTCCAGAGCATTAACTTTCTTGGTAAGGCGGGTATTAAGATTATTGATATTAGCTGCATACCAGCAAAGAAGGAATTATCACATCAAGCCTAAAATATTAAGAACTTAAGGAACAATACAAAGATTTATTAAATTACCAGTTTTCTTCACCACGGGGAGAACTTTCTCATATTTCTCTTGCAATTTCTTGTGTGCAAAGAGCAACCTTTGAAATTCGGCTGTCCGCCGATCATGGGCAACCTAAGTACCAAAGTGAATTACACAACTGGATATTCAAAGCTAAAACATCTCTGAGTCAAATAAAACTTAACTCGGATCTAGGTGGCTGGATATTCAAAGCTAAAACAGATCCAAGTCAAATAAAACTTAACTCGGGTCTAGGTGGCTGCATATTCAAAGCTAAAATAGATCCGAGTCAAATAAAACTTAAGTCGGATCTAGGTGGCTGGATATTCAGAGCTAAACAGATCTGAGTCAAATAAAACTTAACCCGGATCTAGGTGGCTGGATATTCAAAGCTGAAATAGATCCAGATTAAGCAAAACTTAATTCGGAATATAAATGGACCACGGTCAATCCAAGTCATGCAGGAAATTGATTTAGCAAATAAGGCATTTGAAGCCTAACAAAGCTTCCAAACAAACAACAAATTATTCGGTTGCAAGCTTCAGGGACTAGTGTATATATACTATCATTTGAGTAACAGACAAAGTATCAACAGAAGCGCTTACCTCGTTCATCTTATCACTGTCAAGAACAATCTTAGCAGTCATATGCAAACGACTGCTGATGTTGGAAAGCTGAAATGGCTAGCTACTCGGATTTCCCTCAAGATGATCGGCGGCGTTCCAATTATTGGCGTATTCCACCAAAGAGCCGAGGTTGTTCCCACTCTCGGTACGGGTCAGCACTTTACCTTGGACCCGTTGGGTAACTACCACCGCCGCAGGACTCTTGTGAAGAGTAAGCTGAGTATCAGCGGCATGGGTGACAATAGGCTTAGCAGAGGAAGCCCCCTTGCGGAGTGCATCAGCTATGTTGGGTTGAGAAGAGCTAGCCGGCCCCTTCTGAGATGCTGAAGGTTTGGTGACAACAACCTTCCTAGTCTTAGAAGAGGTTTCGGCAGGGGCAGCAACCTCGGCACTAGGAGTGGCATCCTTGGATGCAGGAGGAACTATGGTTTCCAAGGGGGCCAAGATGGTGATATCCTCGGCTGGAGTTGAAGTAGCAGCTGGAATTGTGGTGGTCAAAGGAATATCGGGGGAAACCTCAGTGGTCATAGCAGGGGCAACCGGTTCAACAGGATGATCTACTGGCGGAAGTATGTCGGCGTTAATGGTGGGAGCTGTGGGTACATCTCGCCGAGGTGATGTATGAGTCGGTGCAGGAGGAGAGTCAACACGAGAGGGACTAGGAGCCCGAGTATCCTCCGGGGGCGGAGGAGAAGGCTGCTGAGTTTTATGGCTTGTCATACTCGGACCACTTGGCTTGGCAGAGAGAGGAGCTCTACAAAGGACAAAAGGTCGAATCAAAAGACAGAAAGAGAGAAACAAGAAATACGAATGAAAATAAACTCACCCAGTAACCCCAGGCATGGTATTACGCCTCGGAATATGCTGGGAAGACTTCTTCACTCACTTCTTGGGAGCAGCGCCGGAGGGACCTACCGAAGCGGGGCGCTTCTTCGAGGCAGCAGGAGCTCGAGAAGCAAGAGGCTCGGCATCATGCACCTGACCGGCTGGATTAGCTGGGAAAGTAGGAGCCGGACATGCGTAAGAGATAGGCATCACGGCAAATACCTCAAGAATTTGGACATCGTTCGAGTCACCTTCATCCCCGTGGGCCGAGGTCTTGCCACGGGCGCGAGCCGGAGCAACATCCGACTTAGGGACAAACTCTTCCGAGTCAGGTTCCCCGTTGTCCAGGGTATTCCGATCTACAGTCCACGGAAGAGCCAGAACCTTGGCATCCTCGATCTTTTGCTCCGCAAACCTCTGCGAGAGAAGAAACAAAGAAGAGTTAGCAAAAGAATAGTCACAAACGCAACTCGAAAACAAACACCCATGCGTAAAATTACCTCGGGAAAGGGATTCCCGCGGGTGAACGGCTTTAGTCCCCATGCCCAATCCTCCGGCATATCAGTCTTGAAGATAGCTCGGACTCGCTTATAAATAAGATAGTCGTCGAGCTCAACCGTCAAAACTCGGTTGGGATCGAGAGGACCACTCATGTAACAAAGCTTGTGAGAGCGAAGCTGGAAAGGGCAGATTCGGCTGCTGACGAATGTGGTGATCAGATCCTCACCACGGAGCCCGGCGCAGATCAACTCCTTGAGCCGAATCTCGAATGCCTTGGCCAAAGCATGACTCTTTCTAGGGTTGTAGTCCAATTCTTCTTGGAAGGGGTGCCGATAGAAAAGGCGGGGAGCCGAATCTTATCTTCTTTTCCAGTGTTTTTTACATAGAAAAATGATCTATGCCATTTCTTGCAAGACTCGAGGCCGGCGACACGAGGGAACTCGGAATTTCTCCGGGGTGTAATGGACGCGGCCCCACACTGGGTAAGGGATTTCTTGGAGGGGTGAAGAGATTTTTCCGGTACGACATTAGATCAAATCTGGAAGAATTTAGACCAAACGGGTACGGAGGGCCAAAGGCCGAAGTACCCCTCCGAGGCCAAGATGTAAGCAGACAAGGAGGCGATAGCATTAGCCGGAAGGTGATGCGGCTGGAGGCCGAGGTAATCAAGGAACTCCCTGGCGAAATCGCTAAGGGGGAGGCCGAACCCGCGAGCGAAATGGGACATAAAGACTACGTATTCTCCCTCGTTGAGCACGGGAGAGGATTCATTGCCGGGCAAGCGACAGCTTACCTCGTCAGGGATTCGGCGCGTCCTGATAAGCCACTCTATCTCACGGCGAGTGACAGTAGAACCCCGCCAAGAACCTCGTTCTGGACCAGATGAAAAATCATCCTCCTCGACAAGGGCTCCGCTGGTGGAACTAGACATGGGCTCGCCGGAGGAATCGACGGAGGAAAAGCTAGCGGCGGAGAGGGGCTTAGTGTTGGAGATATGCCCTAGAGGCAATAATAAATGTAGTTATTATTATATCTTTGTGTTTATGATAAATGTTTGCATTCATGCTATAATAGTATTAACCAGGAAACATTAATACTTGTGTGAATTGTAAACTTAAATTGAAGTCCCTAGTATAGCCTCTATACTTCACTAGCTTGTTGGTTAATAGATGATTGTGGTTTCCCTATCATGAACATTGAGATGTTATTAAACAACAAGATCATATCATTAGGAGAATGATATGGTGGACATACTCCTATAGATAAAGCGTAGCATAAAGATCAAGTCATTTCAATAGTTCAATTGCTATATGCTTTCTGATACATAGTAACCTAATTCCTTCGACCATGAGATCATGCATATCACCTTTACCAGATGGATGCTTTGATATCATCAAACACCACACCGTAACAGGGTGGCTATAAAGGTGGCATTGAGTGTTCGGAAAGTATTGGTTGAAACACATGGATCAAGAGTGGGATTTGTCCATCCAGATGACGGATAGATATTCTCTGGGCCCTCTCGGTGAAATGTCATCCAATTAGCTTGCAAGCATGTGACTGGGTCACAAGGGATCACATATCACGGGAACGAGAAAAGAGTACTTATCAGTAACGAGGCTGAACTAGGTATGCAGAGATACCGACGATCATAACCTCGGATAAGTAACATATCGTGAGACAAAGGGAAATTGGTATCGTATGTAAGTGGTTCATTCGATCGCAAAGTAATCGTAGAAATATGTGGGAGCCATATGAATTTCCAGATTCCTCTATTGGTTATTGTTCGGAGAAGTGTCTCGATCATGACCGCATAATTCACGAACCGTAGGGAGACACACTTAAGGATTCGACGTTGTTTGAGTAGTTATGGTATTATGAGAAAGAGACCGAATGTTGTTCGGAGTCTCGGATGGGATCCGGGATATCACGAGGTGATCCGGAATGGTCCGGAGAATAAGATTCATATAAGGAAAGTCCCGTTTCGGAGTTGGGGAATGGTTCCGGTGTTTTCATCGGGAACATTCTAGAAGGTCCCGGAATGTCCGGCACTCCGGAGGGGGAAGGGGTACATGAATGTGTCATTACATGTTGGAATGATTGCATCATGTACTTAGTGTTCTCGCTGTCCGAAATAAAGGGTTAATTCAAATCCTAATTGAAAAAGTCAAACTGCCAGTTTTCAGTCAAACTGCCAGTTTTCGGAAAGAGGAGAAAGAGGAGGAGGTGGAGGCCGAGTTGGGGAGGGATTCCTCCCCTTGGCCGGCGCCTCCCAAGGCCGACTTGGGGAGGGACTCCCCTCCCCTTGGCCGGCCCTCCCACCTATATAAGGAGGGGCAGGGCTCCCCTCCTAAACACACAAGTTTCCTACCCTCTAAACCTAAACCCTAGATCTAAACCCCGGTTTAGAGCTATTTTGGTTTAGAGCCTTCTAATTGGTTTAGAGCCCTCTAATTGGTGTGTCTAATTACTAGACCACTAATATCCTCTCTCATAAGCTCCACCATACTCGCACCGGCTTAAGGCGAAGCCCTGCGGGATTTCCCCTCTACCTCCGGTACCACGCCGTTGTGCTGCCGGAATCGCGAGGAGAGTGCTACAACCTCCGCTGCCTGCTGGAACAAGGGAGAGGAAGGTCTTCGTCGAGTGCCGAACGTGTGACCGACTACGGGAGCGCTGCTGGAACGTGGCGCCGGAAGGATCGTCTACGCGATCTTGAGATCGGAAAGAGTACGACTACATCACCCACGAGAATCTGCTCTCGTTAACCACTTTGGAATCTTCGAGGGTGAGTTATTCCATCGACTCGTTGCTACAATCTAGTAGATAGATCTTGGCTTGTTTGTTTGTATGCGATAGAAAATTTTTGTTTTCCATGCTACGAACCCCTACAGTGGTATCAGAGCCGTGTCTATATGTAGATCTGTTGCGCGAGTAGAACACAATGGTCATTGTGGGCGTTGATGCTTTTATTGTAGATTGCTTTTTGTGTACTTTGCATCTTGCGGTATATTGGGATGAAGCGGCCCGGGCTAACCTTACATGACATCGTTCATGAGACTTGCTCCACGCTTGACATGCAACTCGTATTGCATAAGTGGCTTTGCGGGTGCCTGTTTCTCCTAGCATAGTAAAGATCCAATTTACAACGGGTAATCAACAATGCTAGTATCAATGTTGTGGTTCTTGTTCGTAGGTTAGAACGACACTTATGGAAAGCCCCAAACCACGTAAAATATGCAAAGAAAGTAGAAGCGTCTAACTTTGTTTTGCAGGGGTGTGCAGTGATGTGATATGGCCATGATTGTGATTATATTTGATGTATGCAATGTTCCTTATTGTAAGTTGGCAACCGGCAGGAGCCATATGGTTGTCTTTAATTTCTGTTAAGACCTGCGTGTCTATTCAAAATAGTTGTAATAGTTGAAGCTGGTGGACGACAACCATGAAGAAGCGTCATTGACCTTGATGCTACGCCGGTGATGATGGAGATCATGTTCGTGCTTGAAGATGGAGATCGGAAGCACAAAGAAGAAAGGCCATATCATATCACATATTATGAATTGCATGTGATGTTAATCCTTTATGCATCTTGTATTGCTTAGTAGACGACGGTAGCATTATAAGATGATCCCTCATGCACATAAATTTCAAGTTCTAAAGTGTTCGCCCTTAGTTAGCACCGTTGCTAAAACTTGTTGCTTCGAAGCACCACGTGATGATCGGGTGTCTTTGATTCCACGGGTAAATACAACGTAAGCAAGCCAGATTTGCTTATGCGGTAGCTAAGGTTTGATCTTGACGAGCCTAGCATGTACAGACATGGCCTCAGGAACACGGATCGCCGAAAGGTAAAGCATGAATCATATAGTAGATATGATGAACATGATGATTGTTCGCCATTGAAACTATATCAACTCTCGTGATGATCGGTGTTGATGTAGTGGATTTGGTTCATGTGATCACTAAAACAATGTGAGGGATGTTGTTTTAAGTGGGAGTTCACCTAGTTTAATTTCATTAATTAAATTTGAACTCAATTTGTCATAAACTTAGTCTAAACTATTGCAAATATGTTGTAGATCAATGGCAGCCCCTACCATCAATTTTAATGCGTTCCTAGAGAAAGAAAAGTTGAAAAACAATGGAAGCAACTTCGCGGATTGGTTCCGCAATTTGAGGATTGTCCTCACAGCTGGTAATTTGACCTATGTGCTGGATGCACCGCTAGGTGACCCACCTGCAGCTGATGCTACCGATGAAGTAAAGAATGTTTACCTCGCTCGGAAAAATCAGTACTCCATAGTTCAGTGTGCTATCTTGTATGGTTTAGAATCGGAGCTTCAGAAAAGGTTTGAAGAGTCAGATCCATATGATATTGTCGAGGATCTCAAATTAATCTTTGAGACTCATGCGGCAATTGAAAGTTATGAAGCTTCTGAAAAGTTCTTTAACTGCAAGATGGAAGAGGGTAGCTCCGTCAGTGAGCACGTGCTTAAAATGTCTGGGCACGCGAATAAACTTCAAAGTTTGGGTATAGTGATTCCTAACACTTTGGGGGTTTACCGCATCCTCCAATCACTACCACCAAGTTACAAGAACTTTGTGATGAACTACAACATGCAGAACATGAACAAAGAGTTGCCAGAACTATTTGCTATGTTGAAATCTGCAGAAGTGGAGATCAAGAAAGAGCACCAAGTGTTGATGGTCAATAAGACCACCAAATTCAAGAAAGGCAAGTCTAAGCAAAAGGGACACTTCAAGAAGGGTGGTAAGAAAGCTACCATGCCGACGAAGAGGACCAAGGCTGGACCCAAGCCTGATGTTGAGTGCTTTTACTGCAAGGGAGAAGGTCACTGGAAGCGGAATTGCCCAAAGTACTTGGCGGATTTGAAGAACGGCAACATCAAGAAGAAAGGTATATCTGATATACATGTTATTGATGTGTATTTCACTAGTATTCGTAGTAGTGCCTGGGTATTTGATACTGGTTCGGTTGCTCATATTTGTAACTCGAAACAGGAGCTGCAGAATAAACGAAAGCTAGCGAAGAACGAGGTGACGATGCGCGTGGGAAACGGATCAAAGGTTGATGTGATCGCGGTCGGCACGCTACCTCTTCATCTACCATCGGGATTAGTTTTATACTTAAATAATTGTTATTTGGTGCCTGCGTTGAGCATGAACATTATATCGGGATCTTGTTTATTGCGAGACGGTTACTTGTTTAAATCCGAGAATAATGGTTGTTCGATTTATATGAGTAATATGTTTTATGCACATGCACCTTTGATAGATGGTCTATTCATATTGAATCTCGATAGTGGAAATACACATATTAATAACATTGAAGCTAAACGTTTGAAATCAAGCGATAATTTGACCTATATGTGGCACTGTCGTCTTGGTCACATTGGAGTGAAGCGTATGAAGAAACTCCATTCCGATGGACTTCTTGAATCACTTGTTTTTGAATCACTTGAAAAGATGCGAAGCATGTCTGATGGGTAAAATGACTAAGACTCCATTTTCTGGTATAATGGAGCGAGCTACGGACTTACTGGAAATCATACATACCGATGTGTGTGGTCCAATGAGTGTAGCATCGCGCAGTGGTTATCGTTATGTTCTTACCTTCACGGATGACTTAAGTAGATATGGGTATATCTATTTCATGAAACATAAGTCCGAAACTTTCGAGAAGTTTAAGGAGTTTCAAAGTGAGGTAGAGAATCAACGTAACAAGAAGATTAAATTTCTACGTTCTGATCGTGGAGGTGAATATCTAAGTTACGAGTTTGGCGAGCATTTAAAGAAGTGCGGAATACTTTCACAATTGACACCGCCGGGAACACCACAGCGTAATGGTGTGTCTGAACGTCGTAATCGAACTCTCTTAGATATGGTTCGTTCTATGATGTCACTTACAGATTTACCGCTATCATTTTGGGGTTATGCATTAGAAACAGCCGCATTCACTTTAAATAGGGCACCATCTAAATCCGTTGAAACGACACCGTATGAATTATGGTTTGGTAAGAAACCTAAATTGTCGTTCCTTAAAGTTTGGGGATGCGAAGCCTATGTAAAGAAGTTACAGCCGGACAAGCTTGAACCCAAAGCGGAAAAATGCGTCTTCATAGGATACCCGAAGGAAACTATTGGGTATACCTTCTATCATAGATCCGAAGGCAAAATCTTTGTTGCCAAGAATGGATCCTTTCTAGAGAAGGAATTTCTCTCGAAAAAGGTGATTGGAAGGAAAGTAGAACTCGACGAGGTTGTCGAACCTTCTCTCGAAATTGCGAGTAGCGCAGCACCGGAAGAAGTTCCTGTGGTGCCTGCACCAATAAGAGAGGAAGCTAATGATAGTGATCATGAAACTTCGGTTGAGGTTGCTACAGAGCCTCGGAGGTCAACGAGAACTCGTACCACTCCAGATTGGTATGATTCCGTTATGAATGTCATGTTGGTGGACAACACCGATGACCCCGAGACATATGAGGAAGCGATGATGAGCCCAGATTCCAATAAATGGCAAGAAGCCATGAAATCCGAGATTGGATCCATGTACGAAAACCAAGTATGGACTTTGGTGGACTTACCGGATGGCCGGAAGGCTGTCGAGAACAAATGGATTTTCAAGAAGAAAACAGATGCTGATGGTAATGTTACTGTCTATAAAGCTCGACTTGTCGCAAAAGGGTTTCGACAAATTCAAGGAGTTGACTACGATGAGACTTTCTCACCGGTAGCGAAGCTAAAATCTGTGAGGATTATGTTAGCAATCGCTGCATATTATGATTATGAGATATGGCAGATGGATGTCAAAACAGCATTCCTCAATGGAGACATTGATGAAGAGTTGTATATGATACAACCCAAAGGTTTTGTCGATCCTAAAGATGCTAACAAGGTATGCAAGCTTCAACGGTCCATCTATGGATTGAAGCAAGCATCCCGAAGTTGGAATCAACGTTTTGATAAGGTAATCAAAAGTTTTGGTTTTATACAAACTTATGGAGAAGCTTGTATTTACAAGAAAGTGAGTGGGAGCTCTGTAGCGTTCTTAATACTATATGTGGATGACATATTGTTGATTGGGAATGATGTAGACCTTCTTAATAGTGTCAAAGAATATTTGAATAATAGTTTTTCAATGAAGGATCTTGGCGAAGCAGCTTACATATTAGGCATAAAGATTTATAGAGATAGATCGAAACGCCAAATATCATTGTCACAAAGTACATATTTGGACAAAGTTCTAAAGAGGTTTGGAATGGAAGAAAGCAAGAAAGGGTTCTTGCCCATGTTGCCCAATACGACCTTGAGTAAAACTCAAAGTCCGACATCGGCAGAAGATAGAGAAAGGATGAGTAAGACTCCCTATGCCTCAGCCATAGGATCTCTAATGTATGCCATGCTATGTACTAGACCCGACATTGCATATGCTGTTAGTTTAACTAGCAGATATCAAAGTGATCCAGGAGTGGATCATTGGACAGCGGTCAAAAACATCCTTAAGTACTTGAGAAGAACTAAGGATATGGTTCTTTCTTATGGAGGTGATGAACAGCTCGTTGTTAATGGTTACACCGATGCTAGTTGGAACACCGATCCGGATGATTCTAAATCACAATCTGGATACGTATTTATTTTGAATGGTGCAGCAGTTAGCTGGAGGAGTGCAAAGCAAAGCGTTGTGGCGAGATCTTCAACTGAATCAGAATACATGACTGCTTCGGAGGCTTCACAAGAAGCGATATGGATGAAAGAGTTCATTACAGAGCTGGGTGTGGTTCCAAGTGCGCTGGACCCAATGTCTATCTACTGTGATAACATGGGCGCCATAGCCAATGCGCAAGAACCAAGGTCACACAAGAAGCTGAAGCATATCAAGCTGCGTTTTCACGCTATTCGAGAACATATCCAGGATGGGGATATAAAGATTTGCAAAGTACACACAGATCTGAATGTGGCGGATCCGTTGACTAAACCTCTCCCGAGGGCAAAACATGACCAACACCAAACTGCCATGGGTGTTCGGTATATTACCATGTAATCTAGATTAGATGACTCTAGTGCAAGTGGGAGACTGTTGGAGATATGCCCTAGAGGCAATAATAAATGTAGTTATTATTATATCTTTGTGTTTATGATAAATGTTTGCATTCATGCTATAATAGTATTAACCAGGAAACATTAATACTTGTGTGAATTGTAAACTTAAATTGAAGTCCCTAGTATAGCCTCTATACTTCACTAGCTTGTTGGTTAATAGATGATTGTGGTTTCCCTATCATGAACATTGAGATGTTATTAAACAACAAGATCATATCATTAGGAGAATGATATGGTGGACATACTCCTATAGATAAAGCGTAGCATAAAGATCAAGTCATTTCAATAGTTCAATTGCTATATGCTTTCTGATACATAGTAACCTAATTCCTTCGACCATGAGATCATGCATATCACCTTTACCAGATGGATGCTTTGATATCATCAAACACCACACCGTAACAGGGTGGCTATAAAGGTGGCATTGAGTGTTCGGAAAGTATTGGTTGAAACACATGGATCAAGAGTGGGATTTGTCCATCCAGATGACGGATAGATATTCTCTGGGCCCTCTCGGTGAAATGTCATCCAATTAGCTTGCAAGCATGTGACTGGGTCACAAGGGATCACATATCACGGGAACGAGAAAAGAGTACTTATCAGTAACGAGGCTGAACTAGGTATGCAGAGATACCGACGATCATAACCTCGGATAAGTAACATATCGTGAGACAAAGGGAAATTGGTATCGTATGTAAGTGGTTCATTCGATCGCAAAGTAATCGTAGAAATATGTGGGAGCCATATGAATTTCCAGATTCCTCTATTGGTTATTGTTCGGAGAAGTGTCTCGATCATGACCGCATAATTCACGAACCGTAGGGAGACACACTTAAGGATTCGACGTTGTTTGAGTAGTTATGGTATTATGAGAAAGAGACCGAATGTTGTTCGGAGTCTCGGATGGGATCCGGGATATCACGAGGTGATCCGGAATGGTCCGGAGAATAAGATTCATATAAGGAAAGTCCCGTTTCGGAGTTGGGGAATGGTTCCGGTGTTTTCATCGGGAACATTCTAGAAGGTCCCGGAATGTCCGGCACTCCGGAGGGGGAAGGGGTACATGAATGTGTCATTACATGTTGGAATGATTGCATCATGTACTTAGTGTTCTCGCTGTCCGAAATAAAGGGTTAATTCAAATCCTAATTGAAAAAGTCAAACTGCCAGTTTTCAGTCAAACTGCCAGTTTTCGGAAAGAGGAGAAAGAGGAGGAGGTGGAGGCCGAGTTGGGGAGGGATTCCTCCCCTTGGCCGGCGCCTCCCAAGGCCGACTTGGGGAGGGACTCCCCTCCCCTTGGCCGGCCCTCCCACCTATATAAGGAGGGGCAGGGCTCCCCTCCTAAACACACAAGTTTCCTACCCTCTAAACCTAAACCCTAGATCTAAACCCCGGTTTAGAGCTATTTTGGTTTAGAGCCTTCTAATTGGTTTAGAGCCCTCTAATTGGTGTGTCTAATTACTAGACCACTAATATCCTCTCTCATAAGCTCCACCATACTCGCACCGGCTTAAGGCGAAGCCCTGCGGGATTTCCCCTCTACCTCCGGTACCACGCCGTTGTGCTGCCGGAATCGCGAGGAGAGTGCTACAACCTCCGCTGCCTGCTGGAACAAGGGAGAGGAAGGTCTTCGTCGAGTGCCGAACGTGTGACCGACTACGGGAGCGCTGCTGGAACGTGGCGCCGGAAGGATCGTCTACGCGATCTTGAGATCGGAAAGAGTACGACTACATCACCCACGAGAATCTGCTCTCGTTAACCACTTTGGAATCTTCGAGGGTGAGTTATTCCATCGACTCGTTGCTACAATCTAGTAGATAGATCTTGGCTTGTTTGTTTGTATGCGATAGAAAATTTTTGTTTTCCATGCTACGAACCCCTACACTTAGAGGCGCAGGGCCCCATCGTGATTCTAAGCAAGCACGGAGGCGGAACAAAAAAGAACCGCCACAAAGAATCTAGAAAAGCAGAAGAGGTGCCTAAGGAAGAAACCTAACGACGGGACCGTAGAAAAACTCACTGGCGAAGGCGCCGGAGCAAGCGCACGGCAGTGAGGTCGTCGGAGCAGAAGAACTACGGTGTCACCGTCGAGGAGATCGACAATGGCGCAGCCACCAGCACACGAACAGAAGCACGGGCGCGAGAAGGAAGAAGAAGGGCAAAGGAAGGGGGAAAGTAAAACCGTCTATCCCTTCTCCCTTCCTTATAACTGCACAGTCCTGGCGGTAGTGGGATCGTGGGTGCGCACGGTAACCGTGTAAATCACGCGTGCGGTGGAACCGTTCGCTACTAAGAGGATCCACTCCGAAGACCACACGACGCAGGAGGGGATCGGGCCTCCTGACCGATGCGGTACTCGAGGCGTCACTGCGCCGACGCGGCGGGCACAGTAACCACTGGTAGCTTGTCAGTGGGCACTGTAGAGCAACAAAAAACTAGAAGAATAATGATGAGTGGTACATGTAGGACGAGGCGTGCTCAGGAAGCTGCACGCATACCTCGAACAGGAAAAAGTAACTCGGAAACAAGGAGAGACATATGTTGGGAAACTGATGTGGCCCGGCCGAGGTTACAGGCAAGACCACACCAGCTTCGGGGACTAATGTTGGGGAGGTGATCCCGGATAGGGTCAAGACAGGGGAAAGACGAAATGAGTCTCCCTTGTCATGAGCCGAGTTACTGTTTGTATCGGCCGAGTCATGTAAGAGTCGGCCGAGATAAGCAAGGCCATGATAGCTACGGAGGGAGTAACACCTTATCCGGCCGACATATGAGTTAAGTCGGCCGAACGAGTCTGAATAACTTAAATGCAGGTGAAGGCCGAGCCGAGTTATGCGAGACAAGGCCGAGTAACACGAAGCTTGCAGGAGAAGGAGGTGCCTATAGTCAAACTGAAGGGAATATGCCCGAGAGGCAATAATAAAGTGGTTATTATCGTATTCCTTATTTATGATAAATGTTTATTTTGCATGCTATAATTGTATTAGTACGGAAACGTTAATACATGTGTGTTTAACAAACAAAAAGGAAGTTCCTAGTTATGCCTCTCTTATAAACTAGCTCGTTGATTAACAAGATGATCAAAGTTTCCTGATCATGGACATTGGATGTTGTTAATAACGAGGTCACAACATTAGTGTAATGATGTGATGAACATTCATCCGAAGTATAGCATTACGATCAAAGTCATTGAGTTTATATTGCTATAACAACTTACGAAGTGATCCTAATCCTTAGACCATGAGATCATGTCTATCACTAACACCGGAAGAGTTTCTCGATGACATCAAACGTCACACCATAACTGGGTGATTATAAAGATGGCTTCAGAACTACAAAAGTGTTATGTTGAGACCCATGGATCGAGAGTGGAATTTGTTCATCCCGATGACTGATAGATATGCTCTAGGCCCTCTCGGTGATATCACATTGATTAGCTTGCAAGCAAGTGATTTGATCACTAGAATGTTATATCACGGGAACGAGAAAAGAGTGCATGTCGGTAACGAGATCAAACTAGTTATGGAGATACCGATGATCGAATCTCGGACATGTAATATATCGTGAAACAAAGGGATTAAGATACTAGTGTAAAGGGTTCACACGATCACAGAAGTCATCGTTGAATGTGTGGGAGTCAGTATGGATCTCCAGGTCCCGCTACTGATTATTGATCAGAGAAGGGTCTCGATCATGTCCGCATTATTCGTGAACCGTAGGGTGACACACTTAAGGGATACCGACACCATTCGGAGCAAATGATATGCCAGAAAAAGAAAAAGGAAAGCGCAGGAATTTATTTCACTAGACACCGAAACTGTTTCGGTTGAAATTGCTGAAACTGGTTCTGCATGTGAAATGGAATACTAGCAAGGGGTTTTATGTGAATGTTTGTTAATTAAAGTAAATAACAATATTCTGAATAAATAAAAAAGATTTTTATTTAGATGAGAGCTTGCATTAATTTTGGTGGAAAATTAATGCATGTGAGTGGAATTGTGAGTGGAGAGGTTTTTATGTGAGTGGAGCTTCCACCACATGAATGAGGGAGAGGTGCGGGCACCCTCCATGGCCGGCGGCCATGCCCCCTTGGGCTGCCCCCTCCCTTATAAAAGGACCCCCT
The DNA here is from genome assembly GCA_916181665.1 of Avena sativa. NCBI lineage: Eukaryota > Viridiplantae > Streptophyta > Magnoliopsida > Poales > Poaceae > Avena > Avena sativa. The sequence continues at coordinate 298,238,219 of OV702296.1, forward strand.
CCTCTCACTTGTCTCTCACACCTCCTCGCGAAGGATCTCTCTCCCCCCTTTAGAATTTCCCCATGGTCTCGGATCAGCGAGATACATGTTCCCGGTGGATTTTTCTAGAAGGATTTGTTGCTTCCGCTGCTTCACTGGAGCGAGGGCACGGAGGTTGTCGGGGTACCCGTACGTGTGTGCGATCACGGATGCACCACTACTTTGAGGTGCTGGACTTGATCGTGCTGGACCGGCTGGACCAGATGGACTTCATCACAATCTTGAGATCGGCAAGCGTTCGTCTACATCATCCATGAGTACAACCTCGTTAACGCTATTCGGTCTTCGAGGGTATGTATTCTATGGATGTATATCCACCTGTTGGCTTGTATCTAGTAGATAGATCTTGGTACTTAGTTGTTCCCATCGTAGGAAATTTTTTGTTTTCTATGCTGTGAACCCTACAGTGGTATCAGAGCCAGGTCTATGCGTAGATACTTTGCACGGGTAGTACACATATGAGTATGTGGACGATGATGATCATTTTATTGCTTATTAGTTGTACTTTGGATATTGGTGGCATAGTGGGATGAAGCGGTCCTGACAAACTTTACATGTCCTCGCACATGAGGCCTGTTCCACGCTTGACATGCAACTAGTTTGCATAAGTGGCTAGCGGGTGTCTGTCTCTCCTACTATAGTCAATATCTAATTTGCAACGAGTTGTCAACAATTTGGTTATCCTCATTGTGGTTCATGTTCGTAGGTAAGAACGGTTCTATCTACGAAAGCCCTAAGCCACGTAAAATTTGCAATGGATAAATTAGAGGCGTCTAGTTTAGATTGTTGCTGGGCTAGTGTTATGATATGGTGATGTTGTAAGTAGAAGTATGAGATGATACTCTTACAACACACATAGCGTGTAAGTTCCATAGACCTTGGCCTTACACATAAAGGTATGATAGAGATCATACCACGATGCACATGATGGAGATCATATGCGGGAACCATATCATTTCACTTATAAACATGTGATGTTTTGATTGCATCTTATATTGCTTGTTTGGCGTTTTATTAGCATAATAAGATGATCCCTTATTTAGATATCAAGATAAGAATGTGTTCTTCCTTAAGTATGCACCGACAATGTTTCGTCGCTTCAAGACATCACGTGATGATCGGGTGTACTTGAATCCACGAGCATATCTCGGGTGTAAGACTGTTACACACGCGAATACTAAGGTTCTTACTTGGCGAGCCTAGCATGTACAGACATGGCCTCGGAACACGGACCGAAAGGTTAAGCATGAGTCATATGTTTTGATATGATGACCATATGGATGCTCGCCTTTGAAGCTACGCCAACTCACGTGATGATCGGACTTGGTGTAGTGGATTTGGTTCATGTAATCACCAAAAAGACACGAGGGATGTCATTCTTGAGTGGGAGTTCATTTCTAATTTGGATTAGTAGAACTCAATTTATCATAAATTAAATCAAAGTGAATTTGCATAATTTGTTATAGTCGTTGGCATTCGTTCACCACCTTATGCATAGTTGTAATTGAGATAATAGAATTATAGAATTCTGAATATATATTTTACGAACTGGTATCGTATTGTGTTGAGTGTCAATCAAAGTTTAAAGTCCTATTGCAAACTTTCAGCAAACTCTGTTTACTCCATGAAGTTTAATAATTAGTATTAAATTGAGAGTAACAATTCCAGTGTTAGTATCTTAAGTATCATGTTTGCCTCCATGATTCTTGATTGTTTTAATATCAAGTTTATCTAGGATCTAAAAGAATTGTTTCAGAAACCATCATGTGTGGCAGATATAACGATATCTGAAATAATGTTTTGGTTGCAATATGATAGAGTATAATATATGTTCTCATATTGGATGAGAATTTACGAAGGTTGGAGATGCTAGACATCCTAATCATCCAAAAGGGTTTTGGAAAGTAATGTTATACTCACGATTCGTCCTTATAAGCTACAGTAGCTTGATCATGAAAGTCGTCATGATAAGGATGAATAGAAGATGTATATAAAGTGTTTACTATACTAAAAGATTACTAAAGAATGGATTTTGAAAGAACGCCGATCATTTTGATGATGGTGATCTACTTCAAAGTGCAGGTCCAAAGGTATTATTATTTGAATATACACGCTTTGGACTATGTGTCATGTATATGGCGCCACTTTTGATGTTGATAGATTCTTTTAAAAAGTAAAAAGGAAATGTTGAAAGAGAATCTATAAAATATATTTGGCAGAAAAGAAAAGATTGGAAATATCCAATTTAGGTATATATATGATATACATGTTATGGTTGTATTCTTTGCTTGTTAAACAATGTGGTTCTTGGGTATTGGATACCGAATTGGTTGGTATGAAATTTCATATAGAACGACGCAATTCATGAACCACAATGGCCTAAGTAACTAGCAAGAGAATATGTGATGATGTTCATCAAAAACAAACAAACCGTTGTTTGTATTTCTCGTTGACATCAAGGCTTGACTTCAAGATTTGTTTTAATAATTGTTATTTAAATCAGGTATTATGAGAACAAAGGTTGTTCAAATAATTACCGTATTCCATATAAGATGGATGATTTACAAATCTAGTTGGAGAAATCACATCCATAAAACCTAATGCTAAAATGTCGCAAGACAAATGATTGAAAGATCACTTACGAAGTGACATCGCTGTTTAAATTATATTGGAAAGAAAACATGAAGAATCTCCATTTTCATGGATTTTTGGAGTCTTTGATTTGATCAAGTGACGCTTGTGAGACTTTCCTCGGGATAATTAAAACTTTGTTCAAAGGCCAAAGAAGAACGAACGACTAAATTATTGGAATTTATACACATCGATGTATGTATTCCATTATGTGTAGTCGTAAGTGATGGGTTTCAACTTCATATACTTTCTTCAGAAATTTGAGTGAATATTCACTTAATGAGAAAGAAGTGTGAAATATTTGAAAATGTTCAAAGACTTTCAAGATGAAGTGAAAATCATTGTGACAAGAAAATAAATGGTTTATGATTTTATCATAAGGGATTTATTTGAGTTACAAGTGTAACAAGAAAATAAATGAATTATGATTTTATCATAAAGGGATTTATTTAAGTTGCAAGTTTGGCAAAACACCTAGATTTACATCTCCCGAAACACCATAGGAGTATGGAGTGTTTGAGATTTGTAATGAAACCTTGTTTGACATGGTTGGATCAAAGGTGTCATTTATAAAACTGCCATTATGTTTTAAAAGATTAAAGCTTTAGAGACTACCGCTTTTACACTAAAAAGAGCTCCATCTTGATCCGTTGAAATGACACCATATGAGTTATGGTTTGGGGTAAAATCCAAGTTGTCATTTCTTAAATTTTGGTATGTTAAACATAAGTAAGATGTTTACAACTGAAGTCGGATGGGCATATCTTTGTAGGTTATTTCGAATAACAATTGGTTATTCCTCCATAACACCAAGGACAAAAGGGTTTGTCGCTTGAAACATGAAGTTTTTTTAAGAAGGAATTTTTCATAAATGTTAAGTGGGAGGACAATAGAACTTTGATAAGGTTAACGAACCTTAGCTATATGTGATGAGTTGCGCAGCGCCGGAAATCGTTCCGGAGGCAGCCATAATGCTCATGGTTTATGTGCCTCAAAGGTTGTGGTCACGGAGATCTAAGTTCCTATTGAACCAAGTAGGTCGGTTAAACAATCAAATGCTAAGATTTGAGAGTAAATCATTATTATTTGACAATGATGAACCGAATACATACAAAGAAGCGATGATGGGCCCTGACTCCGTCAAATGGCTTGAAGCCATAAAATCCATGATAAGTCCATACACGATAAATCAAGTTTTGAACTTGGAAGACCCTCCGGAAAGGTGTAAAAACCTATCGGTCGTATTTGGATCTATAAAGAAACAGACATGGGTGTTCCACATCTATGAAATAGTCGACATGTCGTAAAGTATTTTATGACAATGTTCAAGGAGTTGACTATGACAAGATTTGATCTTTCATAGCGATATTTAGTCTGGACGGATTAAAGTAGAAATCATTACATATAATTTGGTATATGATAGATGAATAAACAAAACAAAGGTCTTCTAATAGAATGGTTACCTAGGACGTGTACATGACACGATCCAAAGGGTTTTGTTAATTCAAAGGATTCTAAAAGGGGCATGAAAACTTCAATGGTTGAAGTAAGCATCGCGGAGTTGGAATCTTCACCTTAATGAAAAAGAGTTTTCATCAGGAGACAATGAAGATGCTTGCATTTGCAAGAAATTAAGTGGGAGCGCTGAGACATATTTCTAATACATTATGTGGAGGACATCTTGTTGATTAGAAATGATGTATATTTTATTGACAAAGGTTAAGAATTTCATTTTGATGAAATACTTAGGAAAAACCCGAATATTTAGCGTGAATGTCTATAGTGGATAGACTGTGACGCCAATATGGTTGTGCCAAACGTACATATATGAGATATTGAAGGAGTTCAATATAGAAACGACAAGAAACAATTCTTGTTGCATGGAGAGGAATTGAATCAAGATTCAAGTGTATCGACACTTGATAAGTGAAACAAGATTCAAGTGCTTTGACACTTGATGAGTGAAATCACGAGAATGTTTTGATCAATCATACCATGATATGTACACATCCAGATATGTCCTATGCTCTAAGTGTTATGAGCATATACCAGAATGAATCATAAAATGATCATTGGACGATAGTAAGGATATTCTTATGATCTTTTGGAAGAACTAAGAATATATTTGTGTAGAGGTGACAAACAATTACAAATAGTTCATTGTAAAGCGTTACATTGATACTAGGTTTGTCACAAGATACAAATTAAGTTTATCTCAATTTAAACTATGAGTGGCACAATGAAATGGAAAGGAGTTTTCATGATGGATTTGGATGTATTCCATAGTTAATATATTGTGACGAATACTACAACAAAAGGGCTAAGTATATGACTGCTATAGTAGCAGCAAAGGAGGGAATTTGTGTCAAGTAGTTTGTTATCAAACTAAGGTGTGGTTCGCAACGGTCTAACACTAAAGATATATTGTATGACAATAGTATCGACGTGTTTTAAACCCCAAGGAACTAAAGGTCTCACTGAAAGACCAAATTTATACAATGCCATCTCATTGGAGAATGAGTGATGCGTGAAGACGCAAAGACATGCAAATACACACGGACCTGAAAGTGTCAGATCCGTAGATTATGTTAACCACTTGCAATTGCGTATTTGGAACACCAGAAAGCCATAGGTGTTCAATACACAAAGTTTTTCAAACTAGATTATTGTCTCTAGTGCAAGTGGGAGACTGAAGGGAATATGCCCGAGAGGCAATAATAAAGTGGTTATTATCGTATTCCTTATTTATGATAAATGTTTATTTTGCATGCTATAATTGTATTAATACGGAAATGTTAATACATGTGTGTTTAACAAACAAAAAGGAAGTTCCTAGTTATGCCTCTCTTATAAACTAGCTCGTTGATTAACAAGATGATCAAAGTTTCCTGATCATGGACATTGGATGTTGTTAATAACAAGGTCACAACATTAGTGTAATGATGTGATGAACATTCATCCGAAGTATAGCATTACGATCAAAGTCATTGAGTTTATATTGCTATAACAACTTACGAAGTGATCCTAATCCTTAGACCATGAGATCATGTCTATCACTAACACCGGAAGAGTTTCTCGATGACATCAAACGTCACACCGTAACTAGGTGATTATAAAGATGGCTTCAGAACTACTAAAGTATTATGTTGAGACCCATGGATCGAGAGTGGAATTTGTTCATCCCGATGACGGATAGATATGCTCTGGGCCCTCTCGGTGATATCACATTGATTAGCTTGCAAGCAAGTGATTTGATCACTAGAATGTTATATCACGGGAACAAGAAAAGAGTGCATGTCGGTAACGAGATCAAACTAGGTATGGAGATACCGATGATCGAATCTCGGACATGTAATATATCATAAAACAAAGAGATTAAGATACTAGCGTAAAAGGTTCACACGATCACAAAAGTCATCGTTGAATGTGTGGGAGCCAGTATGGATCTCCAGGTCCCGCTACTGATTATTGATCAGAGAAGGGTCTCGATCATGTCCGCATTATTCGCAAATCATAGGGTGACACACTTTAGGGATACCGACACCATTCGGAGCAAATGATATGCCAGAAAAAGAAAAGGAAAGCGCAGGAATTTATTTCACTAGACACCGAAACTGTTTTGGTTGAAATTGCTGAAACTGGTTCTGCATGTGAAATGGAATACTAGCAAGGGGTTTTATGTGAATGTTTTTTAATTAAAGTAAATAAAAAAATTCTGAATAAATAAATAAAAGAGTTTTATTTAAATGAGAGCTTGCATTAATTTTGGTGGAAAATTAATGCATGTGAGTGGAATTGTGAGTGGAGAGGTTTTTATGTGAGTGGAGCTTCCACCACATGAATGAGGGAGAGGTGGGGGCACCCTCCATGGCCGGCGGCCATGCCCCCTTGGGCTGCCCCCCTCCCCTATAAAAGGACCCCCTCCTCTCACTTGTCTCTCACACCTACTCGTGAAGGATCTCTCTCCCCCCTTTAGAATTTCCCCATGGTCTCGGATCAGCGAGATACATGTTCCCGGTGGCTTTTTCTGGAAGGTTCCGCTGCTTCGCTGGAGCGAGGGCGCGGAGGTTGTCGGGGTACCCGTACGTGTGTGCGATCACGGATGCACCACTGCTTTGAGGTGCTGGACTTGATCGTGCTAGACCGGCTGGACCAGATGAACTTCATCACGATCTTGAGATCGGCAAGCGTTCATCTACATCATCCACGAGTACAACCTCGTTAACGCTATTCGGTCTTCAAGGGTATGTATTCTATGGATGTATATCCACCCGTTGCTTGTATCTAGTAGATAGATCTTGGTACTTAGTTGTTCCCATCGTAGGAAAAATTTTGTTTTCTATGCTGCGAACCCTACAGTTGTATCAGAGCTAGGTCTATGCGTAGATACTTTGCACGGGTAGTACACATATGAGTATGTGGACGATGATGATCATTTTATTGCTTCTTAGTTGTACTTTGGATATTGGTGGCATAGTGGGATGAAGCGGCCCGGACAAACTTTACATGTCCTCGCACATGAGACCTGTTCCACGCTTGACATGCAACTAGTTTGCATAAGTGGCTAGCGGGTCTCTGTCTCTCCTACTATAGTCAATATCTAATTTGCAACGAGTTGTCAACAATTTGGTTATCCTCGTTGTGGTTCATGTTCGTAGGTAAGAACGGTTCTATCTACGAAAGCCCTAAGTCACTGGCTAGGAGGAATCTGAACAGAGCCAAGCACAAAGGACAAGGAGCAGAGCAGCAGAAGGGCAGAAGAAGGTCAAGGAGGTGACAGTCAGGGAGCCCGAGGCGCGCGTGTGGAGCTCTCTGAAACATTGCCGTTGATAGAAGGGGGACACGAAAAGGAGGTCGCCGAGTTACCATATTGGGACAAGCATATTCCTAGAATATGCTTGCCACGTCATCCCTAGAAGGAACCAAGGCACCCCTTTATAAGGGGAGACGCGGGCTCCTGAGGGGGGATCGATTCATTCTACACCGTAAGGCACGTGTAGTAGCTCTGTTCTTCCTGCAAACAGCTCAAGGAGCATTTGTAGTCCTTGTGAGGAGAAATAAAGATCTATGTGTTAGTCATTTGAGTGTAGAAATCACTACATCTTCCCTCCCCGGATCCCTCTAGCATCCATTGGCCCCATACTTTAGCCTACCCATGTCATCTGTCGTGCCACCACCACGACAGGTGGTCCTTGGATTCCTCTCGCACCAAGATGAAGATCTACTTGATTCGTGTCTCCATGGATTTGGCCGGACTAGCTGGTTCCAGAAGGCTCCGTCGGCGAACTCCCATGGGCGCATATGCCGGAAGCTTGCTGGATCGGAAGGAATTCGGTCATGCGCACCTGTGTTTTTTTGCTGGCGGTTTGGTTTCAGCGGGAGAGTGGTGAAGTTCTGCTACATGTTACCATCATGTGACATGTCTATGATGGTACATATGGTGAAGTCAGATACGGAGTATGTCATGAATTTAGAAACATGTGGGTGAGCTATGGTGGATTGAGTCTTTATGTCGATGAGGATCTGGCTTGGTTTTCTGTGACTCACAGTAGTGTCTGTTAGAGGGGGCAACATCACAAGAGGAGTTCACAGTTTTACCTTGCAGGGTGATAACCCAATGTCTGACCTTCATTGGTTGTGCCTGGCAATGGTCTTGTAGATGGCTTTGTTTTGCGAGTGAAGACTTTCTCCAGGGTGAAAACCTAAGATCTTTCATCGGGCGATGATAACGCTTGTGCACTGTTTCCTTCTTAGAGATGTCGCTTTTGGGGGGATTGGACTTCCGATGTTGTTTTTGGTGATGGTAGTGTTGCTGCTGCTAAGGATCAGATCATTATAGCAGAACTTTTTTTTTGTAATTTTTTTTCTTTTTTTTTTAGTGTGTGCATCTGTATTGCCAGTAGGGCATGCGTTGTTACATAGGATAGATGTAATTGGTATCATGTAATATTAATATATCCTTTTTTCAGAAAAAAAAAAGTATACGCACGCCTTATTCTTCGCTCGGCTATGAGATAAACAGGAGCACGACGGACTCGCTAAAGTATAGAAGGCATCGGGATAAAAAATTACCTAGATCAGAACGTATGGTCACGAAATGGCCTTGCAAGTCTTTTTTCATCATGGTCACGAAAACCTTAAACCTAAAGCTGGGAAGGTACTCGGAGGAACCAAAGATTTGGTGTTCCACGCTATCATCGTGCTTGAATCACTTACGTCGCAGCCGTATTAACCAATCCTCTGTATGGACCAGGGAACAGTGGCAGATGTGGAAGCATGATACAGTGACGCGTGCCTTGCGTAGTTGCTACCATGGGCGGCGTCTGAGGTATGCCTCTGTATTCACGTGAATATCCAAAATTTAGTGTAATTGTTTTTTACATGCATTAGTCAGGCCAGCTAACACGGACGCACGCGTGCGATCGTGATGGGCTGATGGATCTTGTCTCACATGGCCGATACGTAGCACGGTAGCTCTTAATACAGCAGTAGATCTAATTGATTTGGTCCCTAGTCTGTAGATTGGATGTGATGCAAACTTTTAATTTATTATTATTTTCTTTTATCCAACCTAAAATAATCAATTCAATTTTGTCTAGATATACGGGTATGTAGACATGTTTTAGTGTATAGATACATATAGAAATTTAAAAAGGTCCGAGTCACTTATTTTAGGATAGACGAGTAATATTGATGAAAAAGAAGAGTGGCATGAAGCAATAGCATATTTACGTTGTTGAAGAAAGCATCAAAAGCAAAAAAAAAAAGACAAATAAAACATCAACACCGAATCAGATTGTTGCACATTCTACTACTTTCTCCGTTCACCCCGAGAGCAATCTACAATTGACGCTATTCCTAGCACCGGATACATACCATGAACAGGAGAGCAGAGACGTGAATGAACGCGGGTGGGAGAGGAAGAGGGGCGGATGAAGGGACGGTCACTATGCGGGTCCTAGATTTTTCTTCTTACCAGGAGGAAGCGATGAGACAGACGAAACAAACGAGCAAAACGCTCGGGAACAGAACAATTTTTCTTTTTTGGTAGTATATAGTAAAGATATATTACATTGAGAAAAAAAAGAAATTACAATGAATACCTAGCCCATGTTTCCTGGCGGCGCCAACCGTTCTATCGTGCAGCCTAACTACAATCAGTCATGCTGCATCGTGTGGGTGGAGCTACAATGTTATCCAATTTTTAGAGGATGAACCGAAAAACTTAAAATTGAAGCAGCTATTGGCGGACTAGAATGAGGGTTCCGTGGTCACTGCCTGTATTTTCTGTTCCCTGTCGCCTGTCATATAATTCAGTTTCGGGCGCTCATCACATATGCATATGTCTTGTCGGTCCACCTACCATGCATGCAATACCACCGTAATATATCTTAGCTCCTCATAAACACCAAACGCTTTCGTTCTTGTCGCTCCTCATAAATATGTCTGTATATATACACATGCATGCCTCTCCTTTGCTCCCGGCTCACCTTCACCCTCTTTACTCCTTGCAAAAATAATGTATACAATTCCCACTAATAGCTAAGAGATATAGGAACATGCAAATATGCCAATGTTGTTGCCTTTGCTTGTGTGTTTAAGGTGTAAAGGCAAAGCTTTGAGAATGGAAGGCATCGGGTTAAAAGAAATTACCAAGATCAGAATACGTACTGTTCATGGGTACATGACCGGAGGCCTCACAAATGAATTGAGAGCGCACTCCTCCCTAAACATCCAGAGGATTTAGTGTTCACTGCGTGTCGTTCCCGTCCCTTTATCATGGGAACCGGTAGGTTGGGGCGCCAACGAGCAGTCATACTAGGCTGTACCGAACATCAGCGAACTGGAGCTCTGCGCGATGAAGGTAACTACTTAGGAGCAGCGATCGTTTACTCATTGTCCTAGAGAATCAAATGAAGTGGCAGATGAGTTAGCAAGACAAGCAAACAGGGTCACGATAGGCTCATGGCTAGATGATCCGTCTTCCTTCTTACTGCCTAAACTTGTAAACGACTTAAAGATCTTTGATTAATAAAGTTGCTATTATTGTAAAAATCACTGAAATAATTTTTTTCCTGGATTTAAACCGATGTTTGGATAGCAAGTATTTCAACAGATAGAAAAAAAAATAGAATAGGGGGGAAGAAGCCGGAAGGGAAGAGGAGAGCACCCTCGAGAAGAGCGGCCATTGAAACTGTCGGCGTCGCTTTCATTGGTCATGGTGGTCGAGAGTTGATAGCATAAAACTACCACATTGACATCAAGCTAAACAATCCATCACTCATCACATATTGCTTTAATACTCTTGATATTTTCCTTGTGACCATCACTATCTTTCACAAGATCAAACAACATGTACTTTAATTTTTACTTTTCCTCCTTCATAGCTTCCTTTTCATCTTCCCACTTCTTCTGATTCACCTTAAACACTTCTGGGATTTCAGCATATTCTTCATCTCTTCTTGAGCATTCTTGAGCACCTCAAGTTCTTTCATCAATGTTGTTATGCACTTCTCCATTTGCCCAAGATCCTCCAACTCACTATTCATCCTTGCCAAGTTATCTTCCAGCACATAATCCATAAACTTGTTCACCTCTGCACAAAGGCTAGAATACTTCCTCTCCACCTTCTCCTTCCTCCAGCAAGATCCTTCAACAGTTTAGAACTCTCACACCTCTCTTGAACTCTTCAACTGTTATTATCATTGCACTTTTCCCACAACCTACACAATGCATTCTTTAGCGTATCAGGCCACTCTGTATCTACCCATCTCTGAAATCCACAGTTCATGACCCATGCACAAAGATAGGATCTAGCTAGATGAATGGTAGAAATCCAACAATTCAAATGCAAATTAGGTTGCTACCTACATAAGTAAGTGGATTATATTTTCTAAGATCAGTAGGCAAATCAAATTCATAAATTGGCCACTAATTGCATAAAAATCCAAGATTAGCTATGGACTCCTTATACTGCCTCTAATTTCAGAGCTAAGATAATAGTCACATGATTTGAAATAGAAAATGTGATTCTGTTTCTTACATTGATTTTCCTATTGATTAGCTATGAACTAAGATGATAGTCACATAATTAGATAAGATGATGTTAGAGATAAGACGAAACCTAGCAACTTACATTTCCCACTTAACACTAGTGGAACTTTCTTCCTGTGTTCACCCTTCAATGCAACACATTTGCGTGACTCAAGTATGTGTGTGCGATAGAGATCATCGCTACCCACATCAATCCTGGAGAATGTGGGATCAACATTTCACTGTATTTACGTGGCGTGGCGGGGTAAAATGTTGCTGGTGGTAAAACTTTAGTGACGTTCACATAAATTCGAACGCCACTATTAAGGTGGTTACCGATGACGTTCAAAACACAACGCCCTAGTGATGAGATTACTGGTAGTGTTCGGTTACTAGTGGAGTGAGATTGGTGACGTTTCGCTTGAATACCACTGTCGCGGCAGGGTAAAAAGCTGCTGGTGGTAAAACATTAGTGGTGTTCACATAAATTCGAACGACACTATTAAGGTGGTTACTGGTAGCATTCAAATCACACACCACTAATGAGGAGATTACTGATGGCGTTTAGCTCGTACGCCACTAGTGCAAATTTTACTAGTGGCGTTCAGGCCGCACGCCACCAGTATTATTGGAATGAGATTGTTGGTGTGCCCCTTGGTCGTCTCCAACCCCTATTTTCAAATGCCACCAATAAGGGTTTTTCTACTAATGAGACCCTTAGGCTAGAGCTGCTCGCCTTCTTTTCTTTCAGATTTTTAGATATGTTTCCTATTTCTATTTCTTTCTTGCTGTGTTGGTAGTCCAAAAAAGTAGTAGTATATATAAGCTTGAATGGCACTTTGTGCTATGGAAGATACTCTTGAACGTAAGACCTTCTAGATATTTTAAAATAGACTAGATTCGGATAAAAATGGATGAAACTAAATAATAAAATTGTCTAGATACATGTATTTTCAAGAAAAAGCTAGAAGATCTTATATAAGTTTTTTACAGGAAGTAGGACGCGCTCTCCTTTTGCATTAAGATAGGAGGAAAACTGCACAATGGCTGGGCCATAAGGAACAAACTATACAAGAAACAAAAGAGAAACTGAAGAACTTATGTTAGTAAACGGAGTACATACTTGCATGTCTGATTTCTCTCACGTACATTTTAATATTCGTTTCCAAGCTTCTTTGAAATATATTTGTGAAATAATGTACTTTCGTGGGATTATAGAATATATATGCAAATTCCTGATATGTCATATTTGAATTGTTGTGGCATTGTTTGAGTGATAATTCGTGACTAATGTGGTAAAGTTACCATCCCAATTGTTCCTTATTTGTGAACCGGTTTAAAAATATGGCTTCAATCGCTTACATGATTTGGTAGTAAGATCCAGTGAGATGGAATTAGCTGGCATGCTTATTCGTTGCTTTCACTATTGTTTTGATATTCATTTCTATGGCCTGGTATTTGAATTTTTGTTATGAATGTATCTTTTCCCGGTTCTGAGCATGATATCATTGTTTTTCTATAGTGTCTAGTGAAATAGTACTTGAGAAAGTAGTAGTTGAAGAGATGCAATTTCAATTTACAAGGGATTTAATAACTGGAAAAACATGATTAGACACAGAGAATGAAGCCGGGAAGCATGAACTTTTGATCAATGTCCAACTTCCGTTCAGGATAATCCGCACTGTCCAAGAGGAACCGAACGGCCAGGCAGAAGTCAGCGCCTCCCGGGACTCTGTTCCGTTCTGACGTTGCCGGCCGGAGTAGCGCCACCGCGGACACAGGCCAACAACACCCTCGTCGCCGGCTTATTTTTCCAAGCAGGAACAATAATTGTCTGAAGCTGTCGACGAACGGGCAGGCGTCGAATCAAATCCAAGCATAAACGATAAATATGGCGGCGATTACTTTGTAGCGTCCATTCGTGTCGTCTCGCGCGCATTAGAGCATCTCCATTAACCTACCTACGACATTGATTCGGATGCCAAATTTAGGTCCGGACGCTGAAAATCCGTCCAGCCGCGTACCTATGAACCTGTTTTCGTTGGGCGAACTTTGGTCTGGGCTTCCCAGACCGTACCCAGATTCCCGGGAAAGCCCTGGGAACGCCGGACGCAGCGAAAATGGACGTGGGTCAGCTCTGTCGGCGAGACAGTCTCATTTCCCCCCACTTCACTCGCTCAGACTACGGCAAAGAGCTCTCAGCGCCTCTGTCGCCATGACTTCGTCGGCAGAGCTCCTCCGCGCCAAGACATGCCCACGCCTCTAGATATGCTCTCCGTAGTTGTCGCCCACTCCGCCGCCCATTCCGCCGTCGCTTTCTCCGCCCGAACTTCGCCGTAGCTCTGCTTCGCTGCATGCTCCCACCACCACGCTCGCCAAGTGTTCGGCATTTGGCCGGTTCAGCCATGAACTCGACGAAATATGTTGTATTTAACTACAGGCCGAACTATGTTTATATTTACACCGAACTATGTTTAAAATTTCGCTGAACTTTAGCCGTAAATTGTTCTGTATTCATGGTATGCCGAACTATGCCGAAATCTGAATGAACTTGAGTCGAATTTGAGCAAAAACGGACGCTGGGAAGAGTAAAATGCATGGCTAGTCCTTGAACTTGTCATCGAGGTTCACTTTGGTCACTCTATTTTGAAAATATCAACTTACGGTCACTGAATACGGTTCACAGTTCATCTAGGTCACTGGTTCAAGGTATTGCTTTGTACTTGATGACATGGCAGTGTGTTGACTAGTCTTAGCTGAGCATCATTTTACCAAATGTCCCCTCAATTATAGAACAGCGGCAACCCACCATTAGTCCACACCCATTAACATGAGTAAAGTGCAAAATGGCCCCTTTCTTTCTCTCCCCACTAAATTGTCGTTTGCGCACACGGCAGGCCGGCGCCACTGCCGTGCCGCTCCCCTGCTCGCCCAATATCCCGCCGACCAAGACGAAGCCAGGGGCCATGGCCCACGTCGCGCTCGGGGGAGGCGGTCCAGGGCATCAGGGGGATTCTGGGATGACCACTGCCGGACGGCCATCGCGGGTGCGTCGGGTGGATGTCACCGTCGTTGCTCGCAACACGGAGGAGCAGGCCGTGCAAAGGCAACACCAAGAGCTTCCTCTAACGTGGCGTGGCCCCTCTTCCATCTACGGCAACCGCACCCACACCAACCTGCTGCGCATCAAGCATTTTTTTTCAAGGATATGTCCTGGGAGACATATCTTTTTCATAGAAGGAGGGCCAAGCGGCCAAGATTTACACACGCCGCGGCACAGACGCCCCGAGCGCAAAAACCATGCCGTCCCTAGGGAAGCCCACAACTCCTAACCGACTACTCGCGACATCTCCACCTATCTACCCGGCTCAAGCAGTCTCGGAAGAGATGCGCATCTCTCCACAGGTCTGCTTCCTCGGAGATCTTTTGGACGACTACTGCCGCTGAGGGGGAGGCACCTTCGAAGACGACGTCATTCCGGTGGTGCCAAAGTTTCCAACACACCAAGGAGATTCCTGTCCAGAGATCACGCTCTTGGCCTTTCCCACCGCGTCTCCCTTGTAGCCAAGCGACCAACTTCGTGTCTTGATCGGGCAACCACTGGCTCTTGCCCCACCAACCAAGGAAGGTGCTCCACACCTCACGAGCAAGGACACAACCCATGAGGAGGTGATCAACGGATTCTCCGCACTCATCGCGGAATGGACATGTCGTTGGGTGCTGCAGCCCGCGCCGGCTCAACCTATCAGTGGTCCAGCATCTATTCCTCACAGCCAGCCAAAGAGAAACCTTGCAACTGGTAGGGGCTCGAGAGCGCCAGATCTGCAGCGCACCTGCCATCGAAGCCCGGCCGGCAAATAGGGCCTGGTAGCAAGACTTAGCTGTGTAGCAGCCAAATGGATCCCGGGTCCACTTGAGGACATCTCGCGTCCCCTCTACCAGGGTGACTCCCTCAAGACGATCCGCGACTTCGAGCAGCTCTCGGATAGCTGCAGCATTCAGGTCAGGGGGGACATCATGCAGCCAGGCTCCGGCGAGGCCCTCACGAACCCTGCGAGTTGCGATTGCGGCCACCGGAACCATCACGAAAAGGTGCGGCGCAACGTCCCGGAGACTTCCACACGGTAGCCATCTGTATGTCCAGAAGAGGGTGTCGGCCCCGTCTCCAAGCACCGAGGTCGTAGCCGCGTCGAAAATCTGCTCAGCAAGAGCTGGTACTTGGATACTAAGATCATGCCAGGGCCTATCCAACTCCACCCGCCGCAACCACAGCCATCTTGCCCTGAGTGCAACATTTAGGAGGCGCAGGTTGGGGATGCCCAGTCCCCCCATCTCTCTGGCATGCACACCCTGTCCCATGCCACCAGACAGTGGCCCCCATGGACGTCCTTTCTTCCCTTCCAGAGGAATCCACGAATGATCTTCTCCATCGCCATGATGGTCTCAATCGGAATATCCAGGGACATCTTGGCAAAAACAGGAATGGCAGAGAGTGTGGTCTTCACGAGCTCCAACCGCCCTCCTCTGTTGAGCATAGAGGCCTTCCACGATGGCAATCTGGCGGACACCTGATCCACGAGCGACTGAAGTTGCGTTGCGGATGGTTTCCGCAAGGATAGTGGCAGCCCTAGGTAGCGCAGAGGGAACTGTGTGATAGGGCAGCCCAGCTCCCGAGAGACCAAGTCCCTATCCACGATCGAACATCGGATCAGATTTGCCGAGCACTTGTCGAAGTTGGTCCGTAGCCCCGATGCAATCCCAAAGTCTTCGATGATCCCAGAGATCACCTGGATATCCACCACGGACGGCCTCATGAAAGTGACCACATCATCTGCGTAGATAGAGGTGCGGTGTTGGAGTCCCGTTGCCGCGAGCCTAGTGAGGAGGCCCAAACTCTCCGCTTTGACAACCATGAGATGAAACACCTCCATGATCAGGATGAACAACTGAGGGAAGAGAGGGTCCCCTTGCCGGAGGCCTCGCCTGTTCTCCACTTTAGAGCCAGGATAGCCATTCATCAGGATGCGCGTGGTGGACGTAGACAGAAGGGCACAGATACAAGAGAGCAACCGCTCCCTGAAGCCCAACTTTCTCAGGACCTCCAAAAGGAAAGCCCAATCCACCGTGTCGAACGCCTTAGTGATGCCAAGCTTTAGGTGCACTGCTGGGGTCTTACCGGTGTGAAGCTTGCGAGTCGTCCCTTGTACCATCATGAAATTGTCATGAAGGCATCTTCCACGCACGAATGCACTCTGGTGAACTCCCACCATTTGTGGGAGGACGGGCGCCACTCTGTTCGCTATCACTTTGGCCACCCATTTGGCGATCCCGTGGATAAGGCTAATCGTCCTATAGTCCCGAACCTCCTCCGCACCTGGCTTCTTGGGCAAGAGCGTGACAAGGGCACCGTTCACCGCTCCAAAACCACGGCAGTCGCGCCTAGAGAGTGAGTTGAAAGTGTCCATAATGTCATCCTTGATGATGCTCTAGCAGGTCACGAAGAAACGGACGGAGAACCCATCCAGTCCTGGGCACTTGTGTTGGAGATATGCCCTAGAGGCAATAATAAATGTAGTTATTATTATATCTTTGTGTTTATGATAAATGTTTGCATTCATGCTATAATAGTATTAACCAGGAAACATTAATACTTGTGTGAATTGTAAACTTAAATTGAAGTCCCTAGTATAGCCTCTATACTTCACTAGCTTGTTGGTTAATAGATGATTGTGGTTTCCCTATCATGAACATTGAGATGTTATTAAACAACAAGATCATATCATTAGGAGAATGATATGGTGGACATACTCCTATAGATAAAGCGTAGCATAAAGATCAAGTCATTTCAATAGTTCAATTGCTATATGCTTTCTGATACATAGTAACCTAATTCCTTCGACCATGAGATCATGCATATCACCTTTACCAGATGGATGCTTTGATATCATCAAACACCACACCGTAACAGGGTGGCTATAAAGGTGGCATTGAGTGTTCGGAAAGTATTGGTTGAAACACATGGATCAAGAGTGGGATTTGTCCATCCAGATGACGGATAGATATTCTCTGGGCCCTCTCGGTGAAATGTCATCCAATTAGCTTGCAAGCATGTGACTGGGTCACAAGGGATCACATATCACGGGAACGAGAAAAGAGTACTTATCAGTAACGAGGCTGAACTAGGTATGCAGAGATACCGACGATCATAACCTCGGATAAGTAACATATCGTGAGACAAAGGGAAATTGGTATCGTATGTAAGTGGTTCATTCGATCGCAAAGTAATCGTAGAAATATGTGGGAGCCATATGAATTTCCAGATTCCTCTATTGGTTATTGTTCGGAGAAGTGTCTCGATCATGTCCGCATAATTCACGAACCGTAGGGAGACACACTTAAGGATTCGACGTTGTTTGAGTAGTTATGGTATTATGAGAAAGAGACCGAATGTTGTTCGGAGTCTCGGATGGGATCCGGGATATCACGAGGTGATCCGGAATGGTCCGGAGAATAAGATTCATATAAGGAAAGTCCCGTTTCGGAGTTGGGGAATGGTTCCGGTGTTTTCATCGGGAACATTCTAGAAGGTCCCGGAATGTCCGGCACTCCGGAAGGGGGAAGGGGTACATGAATGTGTCATTACATGTTGGAATGATTGCATCATGTACTTAGTGTTCTCGCTGTCCGAAATAAAGGGTTAATTCAAATCCTAATTGAAAAAGTCAAACTGCCAGTTTTCAGTCAAACTGCCAGTTTTCGGAAAGAGGAGAAAGAGGAGGAGGTGGAGGCCGAGTTGGGGAGGGATTCCTCCCCTTGGCCGGCGCCTCCCAAGGCCGACTTGGGGAGGGACTCCCCTCCCCTTGGCCGGCCCTCCCACCTATATAAGGAGGGGCAGGGCCTCCTCCTCTAGACACAAGTTTCCTACCCTCTAAACCTAAACCCTAGATCTAAACCCCGGTTTAGAGCTATTTTGGTTTAGAGCCTTCTAATTGGTTTAGAGCCCTCTAATTGGTGTGTCTAATTACTAGACCACTAATATCCTCTCTCATAAGCTCCACCATACTCGCACCGGCTTAAGGCGAAGCCCTGCGGGATCTCCCCTCTACCTCCGGTACCACGCCGTTGTGCTGCCGGAATCGCGAGGAGAGTACTACAACCTCCGCTGCCTGCTGGAACAAGGGAGAGGAAGGTCTTCGTCGAGTGCCGAACGTGTGACCGACTACGGGAGCGCTGCCGGAACGTGGCGCCGGAAGGATCGTCTACGCGATCTTGAGATCGGAAAGAGTACGACTACATCACCCACGAGAATCTGCTCTCGTTAACCACTTTGGAATCTTCGAGGGTGAGTTATTCCATCGACTCGTTGCTACAATCTAGTAGATAGATCTTGGCTTGTTTGTTTGTATGCGATAGAAAATTTTTGTTTTCCATGCTACGAACCCCTACAGTGGTATCAGAGCCGTGTCTATATGTAGATCTGTTGCACGAGTAGAACACAATGGTCATTGTGGGCGTTGATGCTTTTATTGTAGATTGCTTTGCGTGTACTTTGCATCTTGCGGTATGTTGGGATGAAGCGGCCCGGGCTAACCTTACATGACATCGTTCATGAGACTTGCTCCACGCTTAACATGCAACTTGTATTGCATAAGTGGCTTTGCGGGTGCCAGTTTCTCCTAGCATAGTAAAGATCCAATTTACAACGGGTAATCAACAATGCTAGTATCAATGTTGTGGTTCTTGTTCGTAGGTTAGAACGACACTTATGGAAAGCCCCAAACCACGTAAAATATGCAAAGAAAGTAGAAGCGTCTAACTTTGTTTTGCAGGGGTGTGCAGTGATGTGATATGGCCATGATTGTGATTATATTTGATGTATGCAATGTTCCTTATTGTAAGTTGGCAACCGGCAGGAGCCATATGGTTGTCTTTAATTTCTGTTAAGACCTGCGTGTCTATTCAAAATAGTTGTAATAGTTGAAGCTGGTGGACGACAACCATGAAGAAGCGTCATTGACCTTGATGCTACGCCGGTGATGATGGAGATCATGTTCGTGCTTGAAGATGGAGATCGGAAGCACAAAGAAGAAAGGCCATATCATATCACATATTATGAATTGCATGTGATGTTAATCCTTTATGCATCTTGTATTGCTTAGTAGACGACGGTAGCATTATAAGATGATCCCTCATGCACATAAATTTCAAGTTCTAAAGTGTTCGCCCTTAGTTAGCACCGTTGCTAAAACTTGTTGCTTCGAAGCACCACGTGATGATCGGGTGTCTTTGATTCCACGGGTAAATACAACGTAAGCAAGCCAGATTTGCTTATGCGGTAGCTAAGGTTTGATCTTGACGAGCCTAGCATGTACAGACATGGCCTCAGGAACACGGATCGCCGAAAGGTAAAGCATGAATCATATAGTAGATATGATGAACATGATGATTGTTCGCCATTGAAACTATATCAACTCTCGTGATGATCGGTGTTGATGTAGTGGATTTGGTTCATGTGATCACTAAAACAATGTGAGGGATGTTGTTTTGAGTGGGAGTTCACCTAGTTTAATTTCATTAATTAATTTGAACTCAATTTGTCATAAACTTAGTCTAAACTATTGCAAATATGTTGTAGATCAATGGCAGCCCCTACCATCAATTTTAATGCGTTCCTAGAGAAAGAAAAGTTGAAAAACAATGGAAGCAACTTCGCGGATTGGTTCCGCAATTTGAGGATTGTCCTCACAGCTGGTAATTTGACCTATGTGCTGGATGCACCGCTAGGTGACCCACCTGCAGCTGATGCTACCGATGAAGTAAAGAATGTTTACCTCGCTCGGAAGAATCAGTACTCCATAGTTCAGTGTGCTATCTTGTATGGTTTAGAATCGAAGCTTCAGAAAAGGTTTGAAGAGTCAGACCCATATGATATTGTCGAGGATCTCAAATTAATTTTTGAGACTCATGCGGCAATTGAAAGTTATGAAGCTTCTGAAAAGTTCTTTAACTGCAAGATGGAAGAGGGTAGCTCCGTTAGTGAGCACGTGCTTAAGATGTCTGGGCACGCGAATAAACTTCAAAGTTTGGGTATAGTGATTCCTAACACTTTGGGGGTTTACCGCATCCTCCAATCACTACCACCAAGTTACAAGAACTTTGTGATGAACTACAACATGCAGAACATGAACAAAGAGTTGCCAGAACTATTTGCTATGTTGAAATCTGCAGAAGTGGAGATCAAGAAAGAGCACCAAGTGTTGATGGTCAATAAGACCACCAAATTCAAGAAAGGCAAGTCTAAGCAAAAGGGACACTTCAAGAAGGGTGGTAAGAAAGCTACCATGCCGACGAAGAGGACCAAGGCTGGACCCAAGCCTGATGTTGAGTGCTTTTACTGCAAGGGAGAAGGTCACTGGAAGCGGAATTGCCCAAAGTACTTGGCGGATTTGAAGAACGGCAACATCAAGAAGAAAGGTATATCTGATATACATGTTATTGATGTGTATTTCACTAGTATTCGTAGTAGTGCCTGGGTATTTGATACTGGTTCGGTTGCTCATATTTGTAACTCGAAACAGGAGCTGCAGAATAAACGAAAGCTAGCGAAGAACGAGGTGACGATGCGCGTGGGAAACGGATCAAAGGTTGATGTGATCGCGGTCGGCACGCTACCTCTTCATCTACCATCGGGATTAGTTTTATACTTAAATAATTGTTATTTGGTGCCTGCGTTGAGCATGAACATTATATCGGGATCTTGTTTATTGCGAGACGATTACTTGTTTAAATCCGAGAATAATGGTTGTTCGATTTATATGAGTAATATGTTTTATGCACATGCACCTTTGATAGATGGTCTATTCATATTGAATCTCGATAGTGGAAATACACATATTAATAACATTGAAGCTAAACGTTTGAAATCAAGCGATAATTTGACCTATATGTGGCACTGTCGTCTTGGTCACATTGGAGTGAAGCGTATGAAGAAACTCCATTCCGATGGACTTCTTGAATCACTTGATTTTGAATCACTTGAAAAGATGCGAAGCATGTCTGATGGGTAAAATGACTAAGACTCCATTTTCTGGTATAATGGAGCGAGCTACGGACTTACTGGAAATCATACATACCGATGTGTGTGGTCCAATGAGTGTAGCATCACGCAGTGGTTATCGTTATGTTCTTACCTTCACGGATGACTTAAGTAGATATGGGTATATCTATTTCATGAAACATAAGTCCGAAACTTTCGAGAAGTTTAAGGAGTTTCAAAGTGAGGTAGAGAATCAACGTAACAAGAAGATTAAATTTCTACGTTCTGATCGTGGAGGTGAATATCTAAGTTACGAGTTTGGCGAGCATTTAAAGAAGTGCGGAATACTTTCACAATTGACACCGCCGGGAACACCACAGCGTAATGGTGTGTCTGAACGTCGTAATCGAACTCTCTTAGATATGGTTCGTTCTATGATGTCACTTACAGATTTACCGCTATCATTTTGGGGTTATGCATTAGAAACAGCCGCATTCACTTTAAATAGGGCACCATCTAAATCCGTTGAAACGACACCGTATGAATTATGGTTTGGGAAGAAACCTAAATTGTCGTTCCTTAAAGTTTGGGGATGCGAAGCCTATGTAAAGAAGTTACAGCCGGACAAGCTTGAACCCAAAGCGGAAAAATGCGTCTTCATAGGATACCCGAAGGAAACTATTGGGTATACCTTCTATCATAGATCCGAAGGCAAAATCTTTGTTGCCAAGAATGGATCCTTTCTAGAGAAGGAATTTCTCTCGAAAGAAGTGACTGGAAGGAAAGTAGAACTCGACGAGGTTGTCGAACCTTCTCTCGAAATTGCGAGTAGCGCAGCACCGGAAGAAGTTCCTGTGGTGCCTGCACCAATAAGAGAGGAAGCTAATGATAGTGATCATGAAACTTCGGTTGAGGTTGCTACAGAGCCTCGGAGGTCAACGAGAACTCGTACCACTCCAGATTGGTATGATTCCGTTATGAATGTCATGTTGGTGGACAACACCGATGACCCCGAGACATATGAGGAAGCGATGATGAGCCCAGATTCCAATAAATGGCAAGAAGCCATGAAATCCGAGATTGGATCCATGTACGAAAACCAAGTATGGACTTTGGTGGACTTACCGGATGGCCGGAAGGCTGTCGAGAACAAATGGATTTTCAAGAAGAAAACAGATGCTGATGGTAATGTTACTGTCTATAAAGCTCGACTTGTCGCAAAAGGGTTTCGACAAATTCAAGGAGTTGACTACGATGAGACTTTCTCACCGGTAGCGAAGCTAAAGTCTGTGAGGATTATGTTAGCAATCGCTGCATATTATGATTATGAGATATGGCAGATGGATGTCAAAACAGCATTCCTCAATAGAGACATTGATGAAGAGTTGTATATGATACAACCCAAAGGTTTTGTCGATCCTAAAGATGCTAACAAGGTATGCAAGCTTCAACGGTCCATCTATGGATTGAAGCAAGCATCCCGAAGTTGGAATCAACGTTTTGATAAGGTAATCAAAAGTTTTGGTTTTATACAAACTTATGGAGAAGCTTGTATTTACAAGAAAGTGAGTGGGAGCTCTGTAGCGTTCTTAATACTATATGTGGGTGACATATTGTTGATTGGGAATGATGTAGACCTTCTTAATAGTGTCAAAGAATATTTGAATAATAGTTTTTCAATGAAGGATCTTGGCGAAGCAGCTTACATATTAGGCATAAAGATTTATAGAGATAGATCGAAACGCCAAATATCATTGTCACAAAGTACATATTTGGACAAAGTTCTAAAGAGGTTTGGAATGGAAGAAAGCAAGAAAGGGTTCTTGCCCATGTTGCCCAATACGACCTTGAGTAAAACTCAAAGTCCGACATCGGCAGAAGATAGAGAAAGGATGAGTAAGACTCCCTATGCCTCAGCCATAGGATCTCTAATGTATGCCATGCTATGTACTAGACCCGACATTGCATATGCTGTTAGTTTAACTAGCAGATATCAAAGTGATCCAGGAGTGGATCATTGGACAGCGGTCAAAAACATCCTTAAGTACTTGAGAAGAACTAAGGATATGGTTCTTTCTTATGGAGGTGATGAACAGCTCGTTGTTAATGGTTACACCGATGCTAGTTGGAACACCGATCCGGATGATTCTAAATCACAATCTGGATACGTATTTATTTTGAATGGTGCAGCAGTTAGCTGGAGGAGTGCAAAGCAAAGCGTTGTGGCAAGATCTTCAACTGAATCGGAATACATGGCTGCTTCGGAGGCTTCACAAGAAGCGATATGGATGAAAGAGTTCATTACAGAGCTGGGTGTGGTTCCAAGTGCGCTGGACCCAATGTCTATCTACTGTGATAACATGGGCGCCATAGCCAATGCGCAAGAACCAAGGTCACACAAGAAGCTGAAGCATATCAAGCTGCGTTTTCACGCTATTCGAGAACATATCCAGGATGGGGATATAAAGATTTGCAAAGTACACACAGATCTGAATGTGGCGGATCCGTTGACTAAACCTCTCCCGAGGGCAAAACATGACCAACACCAAACTGCCATGGGTGTTCGGTATATTACCATGTAATCTAGATTAGATGACTCTAGTGCAAGTGGGAGACTGTTGGAGATATGCCCTAGAGGCAATAATAAATGTAGTTATTATTATATCTTTGTGTTTATGATAAATGTTTGCATTCATGCTATAATAGTATTAACCAGGAAACATTAATACTTGTGTGAATTGTAAACTTAAATTGAAGTCCCTAGTATAGCCTCTATACTTCACTAGCTTGTTGGTTAATAGATGATTGTGGTTTCCCTATCATGAACATTGAGATGTTATTAAACAACAAGATCATATCATTAGGAGAATGATATGGTGGACATACTCCTATAGATAAAGCGTAGCATAAAGATCAAGTCATTTCAATAGTTCAATTGCTATATGCTTTCTGATACATAGTAACCTAATTCCTTCGACCATGAGATCATGCATATCACCTTTACCAGATGGATGCTTTGATATCATCAAACACCACACCGTAACAGGGTGGCTATAAAGGTGGCATTGAGTGTTCGGAAAGTATTGGTTGAAACACATGGATCAAGAGTGGGATTTGTCCATCCAGATGACGGATAGATATTCTCTGGGCCCTCTCGGTGAAATGTCATCCAATTAGCTTGCAAGCATGTGACTGGGTCACAAGGGATCACATATCACGGGAACGAGAAAAGAGTACTTATCAGTAACGAGGCTGAACTAGGTATGCAGAGATACCGACGATCATAACCTCGGATAAGTAACATATCGTGAGACAAAGGGAAATTGGTATCGTATGTAAGTGGTTCATTCGATCGCAAAGTAATCGTAGAAATATGTGGGAGCCATATGAATTTCCAGATTCCTCTATTGGTTATTGTTCGGAGAAGTGTCTCGATCATGTCCGCATAATTCACGAACCGTAGGGAGACACACTTAAGGATTCGACGTTGTTTGAGTAGTTATGGTATTATGAGAAAGAGACCGAATGTTGTTCGGAGTCTCGGATGGGATCCGGGATATCACGAGGTGATCCGGAATGGTCCGGAGAATAAGATTCATATAAGGAAAGTCCCGTTTCGGAGTTGGGGAATGGTTCCGGTGTTTTCATCGGGAACATTCTAGAAGGTCCCGGAATGTCCGGCACTCCGGAAGGGGGAAGGGGTACATGAATGTGTCATTACATGTTGGAATGATTGCATCATGTACTTAGTGTTCTCGCTGTCCGAAATAAAGGGTTAATTCAAATCCTAATTGAAAAAGTCAAACTGCCAGTTTTCAGTCAAACTGCCAGTTTTCGGAAAGAGGAGAAAGAGGAGGAGGTGGAGGCCGAGTTGGGGAGGGATTCCTCCCCTTGGCCGGCGCCTCCCAAGGCCGACTTGGGGAGGGACTCCCCTCCCCTTGGCCGGCCCTCCCACCTATATAAGGAGGGGCAGGGCCTCCTCCTCTAGACACAAGTTTCCTACCCTCTAAACCTAAACCCTAGATCTAAACCCCGGTTTAGAGCTATTTTGGTTTAGAGCCTTCTAATTGGTTTAGAGCCCTCTAATTGGTGTGTCTAATTACTAGACCACTAATATCCTCTCTCATAAGCTCCACCATACTCGCACCGGCTTAAGGCGAAGCCCTGCGGGATCTCCCCTCTACCTCCGGTACCACGCCGTTGTGCTGCCGGAATCGCGAGGAGAGTACTACAACCTCCGCTGCCTGCTGGAACAAGGGAGAGGAAGGTCTTCGTCGAGTGCCGAACGTGTGACCGACTACGGGAGCGCTGCCGGAACGTGGCGCCGGAAGGATCGTCTACGCGATCTTGAGATCGGAAAGAGTACGACTACATCACCCACGAGAATCTGCTCTCGTTAACCACTTTGGAATCTTCGAGGGTGAGTTATTCCATCGACTCGTTGCTACAATCTAGTAGATAGATCTTGGCTTGTTTGTTTGTATGCGATAGAAAATTTTTGTTTTCCATGCTACGAACCCCTACAACTTGTCCAATGGCATGCTCCTGATGGATGCCAGTACCTCCTGCTCCATGATGGCTGCCAGTACCTCCTGCTCCATGAATTCGCCGTCAATGTGCTGAAGGTCCCTTGACTGCAACCCCAGGAAATCTAGGTCAAGCGAGAAAGGGCGGTCCTCGGACTCTCCCAGCAGGCGTGTGAAGAAGCTATCCACGGCCTCAGCCTTATCAACATGGTCTGAAACCCGAATATTATCCACGAGAAGGCGACTAATGAAGTTCTTCCGCCGTCGGTGACTCGCATGCATCCGTGTGGAAAAACCGTGTGCATGCATCGCCCTCATGGAGCCAAAGGATCCACGACCTCTGTCGTGCCAACGTCCTTTCTAGGGAGGCGAGTCCGAGGAGTTTTTTTCCAGCAACCTACAACCTACGAAGTCTGCGTTCCGCTGGCCAGAGCTGCCTACTTTCCATAGCCGATCAGGCATCTCACTGAGAAGAGATAGCGTTCCGCATCAAGCATTCACGCCTCCAGGTCGCAAGGCACAGCATAACGCGCGATCAAGCTGCTTGCTTGGCTAGCTAGCTTGGCTCACCGCGCCTGAACGCCAAGCTAGCTAGCTAGCAGCTCACGCCTCCACATCGATCGAGCTGCTTGCTTGGCTCACGTTACATATGCATGCATGTGGCTCGTGTGTGCTTGCTGGGCGAGCTGCCGTCTAGCTCAACCGCTCCGCGCCGCCAGCTCTCGTCAGTCGTCCCGACGGTCCTTTCTTCCCAAATCGTTGGTACGAAGGTCGTCTTTGAATCGTTCCGGCAGTCCACCGGCGGTGAGCTGCCTGATATTCTGCCTCGTCAGCTCAGCTCTCTGGTCCTTGCGCTCAGTGAGATGCTCTGTACTGTAGTCGTCGTTATTCCAGTCAGAGGTCGACGCCGCCGGTATCTCTTCTCCGTGCTTCCTGGTCCTTGCGCTCGGTGAGATGCTCTGGACGCGGCACGCCTTCCTGGTGCTTCCTCTATCCCCGTCCTTCTCCTCCGCGCTATGAGTGACGGCGGCGACGTCCACCCCGGCTCGCCTGCCATGGCCTTATGACATAGGTTAGAGCGTTGGGCTCGAGCCTCCTCTAGCGCGGTGTGGCCCTGTCGTCGTCCTGGTCGGCGGCGAGACTGGCCGGGCAACGGAGCGGCGCTGGCGACAGGCTACCCACATGACGCGTTCTGGAGAGAAAAGGAAGTGTTTCTACCGAGAGTTCTTTTTACGCATCGGATGCCATTGTTTTTTATTGGGGGCCTTTTTGCAAAACAATGCACTAATGAGATCAGTCAACACATTGCTAGGTCATCAAATGCAACAAATACAATGTAAAACATGCAATCAGTGATTTAGATGAACCATGACGCGTATTTGGTGACCGTAAATTGGTATTTTCAAAATACGGTGACTAAAGTGAACCTCGACGACAAGTTCAAGGACCAGCCATGCATTTTACTCTCCCGGGAACTCAGCTTGGGTACGCGAGTGAAAAACTCGATGCACCCAGACCGAAAACTTGTTTCGTCTTACCAACTGAATTATTCGAACCTAACGGCGATAATTCCCGCGCGTGGCCGCAACTTCCTCCATTGACGATCGTGGAACAACGGGCATCGTATCGTGCCGACGATTCGATTTTTTTTTCCAAAAGGAAGTAAGGCCCGATCTTGACCCAGACGACGGCCGCGCCACCTCAAGAACAGAGGAGCAAGGGGGAGGAGATATAAAACCGAAATTCAGCCAATTCTCGGCCGCCCGCCGCCCCTCTCCTCTTCCTCCTCTACGCGACTCCCCCTATCACTCTCCAGCCGCCACAGGAGAAGAGGAGGAGGCCTCACAGCCGCCGGCGACGTAACAGTCCTGGTCGGCGGGGAAGCCAACCGGGGAGGCGCAGCCTCGCTGGCGAACAAGCCGACGCCCCCTCATCCTCCTCCATCCTCCCTGAGGCGCCGCCGGCTGCTCATCCTCCTTCCTCTCCAAAGTAAGCTACGCATGTCAGTTCCCTCTGTTCTTGGTCCAATTGATTGATCCAGGATTCGATTCAAATTCTTAGATCGATTCAATTCGAATCCGCCTCTGACTCTCGCGCGCGGGCGATTTTCCAGGAACCACCCAATTGATTGACCCGCAATAACACCTACGCTTCTCCCAATTCTACGAGATCGCTATGAGTAGGACTCCGGCCATAACAGAATTAACAGATCCAAGAAGTGCTTCGGCAGGTAAAGGGGGTTCTAATATATATTGGTTGTGCTCGAAATGGTTGTGCTCGAAAGG
The DNA here is from genome assembly GCA_916181665.1 of Avena sativa. Classification (NCBI taxonomy): domain Eukaryota; kingdom Viridiplantae; phylum Streptophyta; class Magnoliopsida; order Poales; family Poaceae; genus Avena; species Avena sativa. The sequence continues at coordinate 298,266,769 of OV702296.1, forward strand.
CAGTTATGAATCGATTCACTAATCCAATTTCGATATCTTGATTTCGAGCCACTGTCTGCAATCCTGTATCGTACTTGGAATCGGAGATTCAGCGGGTTTGCTGGCGCCAGATTTCCCTTCCTTCCTTCCTCTGACTGCCGATTGACGAGCTATATGACCGGATCAATAGCGGCAGTACGGGATTCGACATCATCCGGAGCAAGAACCAATTCGGATTTACTCGGCTATACGGTTAGTTCGAGCCGGATTAGAACCCCTCCCTTTCGGACTGGGAGGGGCTACTGCTTCCGGTGCGGCTCTTATAAAATGACGAGATAACGTTGGGTTTTCCTGAAGGGAGTCCATCGCCATGGAGACAAATAACGATAACAACACTTCACAGAGCCAAGTAAGTCTCTTCTCTTCTTGATCGCATTGTTCAACTTTTGTTGTTTCCAGTTCTATTGATATTCGGCTGTATAGATAGCTGTATCTTGAACTCATTCTACTGCTATAAATCTAGACAGTTGGGGACGTGGATGTTTCGAGCCCTTCTGTGATAAACCGGTGGAGATTTGATTTCCGTTTCAGCATACTCGTAGCGCTTCATTCTCAGAGGGTAAAGCATCTATAGTTTACGGCACCTCGGTTACTGACCGGGTTAGGTCTGCAGTTGGTAGGATCTATGGCTGCATTAATTATTAGGAAATAAGGCTCTATGTTTGCATTAATTATTATGAAATAACAGCTCAATATACCCTATTTTAGACAGACATAAATACATAAAATTGATGAAACTGAACGGCACCAGGCTGCCCAGATGCATGTGTGCTCACGAGCCATTCAGCTTCATCCAACAGTTGCCACTCTTGTAACTATTTTCTGATTGTGATTTCTGAATCCAGTTATTTTTGGCAGCTTAATAACGGATCCATAATTTGATTTTGCAGCAACTGCAGGACGAAGATATGCTCAGCACGCTGACTGATGATATTTTACTGTCTATCTTGGGCAGAGTCAGTTTACGCGTGGCTGCAAGGACATGTGTGCTCTCTACGCGGTGGAGGCATCTGCCTTGGTTGCTCCCTGAGCTCAGTATTGATGTGAAGGATTTCCTATCTGTTCCATGCGCCGACCCTATCGAGGCAAATGATATGGAGAAAGCTATGGTGTCTTTGACCAATGCAACCAGGAGTTTTTTGGCTGATCAGCAGAGAGAATTCAGCATCTCAAGTCTGCACCTTAAGATCTATTTAATCAACACATTCTTGTGCGAAGTTGGCCCATTGATAGGTGATGCAGTCGACAGCGGTTTGTTGAAAGATTTGGATCTCTCCATTCTTGACGAGAATAGTATTTTGGAATGTAGTGAGGAGGATATGCTGCATCGGGCTCAACAAATAGATGCTTTTTTCAGTGCCTACCCTAGTGTGCCACACTGCCTCACAAAGCTCTTTCTACATAATGCAGACTTTGACAAACTGGACATGCACCATGTCATGTTTGACTGCTGCAAGCAACTGAAGCATCTAATACTTTTAAATTGTCAGACTGGTGCGGACTCTCTTTTTAAGATTGATGCACCAAACTCAAACCTCTGTGTTCTAGAAATCCACAAGTGTCGCTTTGAGATAATCGAGGTTGTCTGCCTTCCAAAATTAGAGAAGTTCTCATGGGATACTTGGGTAGGTGAGTATGCCCCAGTGGCATTTGGTTATGTCCCGTCTCTTGGGGAATTGGAACTTTCATGTGGTGCAGAGTGTGATCAGCGAGAATTTAAATTAAGTGAGCTTTTAGATGGAGTAACAGGCATACATACTCTCACATTGGATTTCCAAGGAGAGAATGTAAGTACTGTCGTATTTTCGCTCTATGGTACAATTTCTGTGTTTGCAAACTATTCACTTTATTTTATCCTGTGATCAGATCTGGTTGCAACCTGAAATCGAGGAACTCTTCATTGCTTTCAACAAACTAAAGAAGCTGTCAATACGTGGTATCTTTGTTGAATTTGACATTTTATGGACAATGGCCTTTCTTGTCGCAGCACCATCTATCGAAATATTACATATCGAGGTGATTTTTTTCTGTATTTCTTTCGTTTCACATTTGGTGCTTTAGTTTTCACAAATTTTACCAGAAACTTGTTCAAACCGTATGTAATAAATTGATCGCACAAATATGCAGGTATGGGAACATGCATGCGAGGTAGGTGATGCCAGACTCGACTCCTCCCTTGACAGAAGGACTCCTCAGTGGGAAATGCGGTTCGAGGGCTCCAAGAACAGACTTCTGAAAGAACTAGAATTCACTGGCTTTAGATCACTGGAACAGCAATTTACGTTCATAAGATCTGTGTTGGAGCGATCTCCGAACTTGCACAAGATAGTTCTGAGAGGAGATGAGCAATGCAAGTACTGTGATGCCCTTGAGGAATCACTTCGCCCTTCGAAATTTCCGAAGAAGGAAGACGAGCAAGAAATGGTGGTTAAGCGGATTAGATATGGCACATTCTCTCCAGAGATATTTTTTGAAGAATGACAGGCTGTACTCATGTAGTACTCTGTACTAGTTAGAGGATGAGATATGACACATTTTCTCTAGAGATAATTTTCAATGCTTTAATTTAGTTGTATGTAAAAGAAACAGTTTGTACTTCCGGTCGCTGAGACTTGAGAATCTGATTTGTGAGTGTGTGCATCTGTGTGTTTGTGTTCGTATTAGCATCCGGTTGCAAAAAAATTTACATGTACCTGGGTGGATTATGTGAGAACGTACCATAAGAAACTTGCATGACACAAAGAGGAGGTCAAAGTCACCATCATAATGTATGTTTGATGTTGTGTATATAATATGATAAAGAGTGAAATGTCAGTCTCGATGGTTCAGCAACTAGGGCTCTTGTTTTCCAGAAACAGAAACGGAAAATAAAGCAGAGGAGTCATTTCAGGCAGAAACGGTAAGAAAATTCTAGGTAAACAAATACGAAAGTTTTCTAGAAATATAGCCAGCCAGACCCATGTATGAAATAGTACATAACATCAATGATTTCCTTTACTCTTGTTGGGCCATAAAGTGTATGCAGGGTCAACATAATACATGCAACCAACCTAGACTAAATACTAATCAAGTGAGTGTCTTAGCGTCTATGTGATACAATTGTCGCTTATCGAAGTTATGAGCTATAACTTGTATCTTATGTGTTCCTTTTGGTGTACGGTCCAAGATATTATACAACTATTATATTCCCACAAATGTCAAGGAAGTTCTTGTATCGTATTCGTTCCAGTGAGTTTTAATTCTATGTTCATTTTCAGAGTTTTGTTTTCGTTTCCGATTCTAGCGAGACAAAAAAAACGATAACTCATGTTTCCATCCATTTTCATTCCATTTTCACCCTATATAGTAGGATGAACAATTTTAAATCATTGGCGGGACTAAAACATTACTAGCATTCGATATTTAATTTCTAACTTTATAAGAGAATAATTTATGAGGAAGTTCATTACAGAGCAGAGTGAGAGTTGTGAAGTATGTTCAGTCCAGATTATACGTTTTGTAGGTAGATAAGAGAAAACACACAAATTTGCTTCTCAGAGAAATATGTGCGCGGAACATTTGAATAATAAAATAAAATGAAGAAAATAGTAACAATCAGAAAAACATGGCTGAATTTCATCACCCGAGAGAAAATTCAGTACGAGGCAAGGTTTTGAATTTCGCCCAAAAAAAATCGAATTTTGGCCGAATTTCGCCGATTTCAGTCGGAAATGGTAAGAAGATTTGTCTGGCGAAATCTTCCGAATTTTGGGAAAAGTCAAATTTTGCACAGAATTTCAAATTTCAGTCCATTTTTGGTCCTAGATTCAAATTTTGTTTTCCTTTTCATCCGAAATTTGACCAAAAAATACCGAAAAAGGTGAATTTTGCCCATCTCCCTCGGGGGCCAGTAAATTCTCTGAACCGAAATTTAAATCCCTGGTACATGGTGATTCCCAGCTAATTTCCTCACAACTATGGTTTCAATTTTCCAGTGAATGTTGTACAGGTTTCAAGTCTTCATTTCTTAAACTTGAAGAGCTTGCGGAAGGACTTGAATGAGAACGTTGTGTTCCGTGCGAGCTTTACCTACTCCCTGTTCATGTGTGTGTGTGTGTGAATTTTAGTCCCGGCGAATTGTCACCAATGCATATATCTTATCAGTCCACCTACCGTACTATATACTACCGTAACATCTCTTAGCTCGTCATAAACACAACCGAATTGAGCTGCAAACGATGTTTTCCTGGACGATAGGGTGTCAAGTGGGATCCTACCAAAATTCTACTTCTAATTTATTTATCAAAATCTAGTTCAAAATTTAAGCATAATTTAACACTAAATTTTGGCAAATGAATTAAAAGTGGGATTTTGGTGGGATCCCACCCTACTGGACGATATGCATACGCATACGACACTACTTTGCACCGTCAGATGCGACAGGAATCCAAGCGCATTGTCGGATAGAAATCAGATAGTAATAGTCGTGTGTCCCTCTCAAACTTAAGTTTGTATTGGCCAATTTTATTTTGACCCGGCCAAACTCATATAAATGTTATGTATACCTCTATATAGGTGTACTCAATCGAGTTAGGTATACTCCACGTTCTCACCGGCTGATCCCACCTCGTTATCGCAATCTATGTCTTTGCATGCCATGTTTTAAAATTTTATTGCTTCTGCTATATATCTTCCGATTTCCGCCTCCCGCAGGCACATAAGTATACATGTACGGTGAGTATAGGTCTAAGTGGACCAACCGGCTTCGTGCGGGTTCGTATGGTCCTTTGTTTGAAAAGAAGGGGGACACCGAAGCAAAAGTGGCAAGAAAGAATTATGAGTTGGTACGATTATTTTGCGGAGGTTTAGGCTAAAACCTATATAGAGATGGGTCAGGTCTCATTGTACTTGTCAAATGCTGCAGCTGAATGTGGAGATTACTGCAGAAACTGATATGGTCGGATTCAAACAAACTTGCTTCCTCGAGCGATATGCATGCGTCCACAAATATTCATGCACACAAAATCAACTGATATCGGATTTGCTAATCCCTAGTCAGAAATTTAGTTAAGTATCTGACAACAAAGTTATACATTCTAGATTACCAGCTTTATTATCCATAGCTGCACACAAAAAAATGTGCCGTGTATATATTATACAATTTAAGTAACGTCGAAACAGGCACCTGCCCAACACGCGCTTTTCAAAACCAGACGCAGTGTGCAAATAAGTTGAAAATTTAAAGCTGCACACATTCCATAAAGTGTGCAAATACCCGATTAGCGTTGGATCATATACCTAGAAAATCACAGTGGACCGGGCCTTAGACGCTGCCAAATGAATTTATCACCACTAAAAATTTATATTTTGCTTTCGGATTACCCAAGGAAAGTTAATAGGGATTTCTTCATATGAACATATGAGTGAAATTCAATACAGAAGAAAACAAAACAAAACAAAAATTCCTTTGGCTGACATGCTAAATAGATTTTGGGAATCCTTCTATATTATAGTATCACTTGGTTTATTGAAGGAAAATGGAGACCGATATGATTGCAGAAAAATTGAAGTGAAAAAAACATTTTGAGTACAAGTGAAAATACAGGTGAATTTTAGCACAACAAATAATCTATATATTTAGTAAATTTTTACTGAAGGATTACACAAGAGAATATTCGTTTGCCATGAATTCCGCGCGCCTTCGACGTTCGGTCGCCACCACCACCGCCGGTATATGGGGCAGCCAAGGAGGCGCAGGATTCTGACGCTTCTTGGCTAGGTTTTGCGGGGTCTCGGATTCGCTCACCTGAGCGACCCGAACAAAAGGCAGGGAGACTCGCGCTAGTTTTTTTCTTTGAAGCTATGGAAGGATTAGAATAGTTATTTGGGGTCTACTGCTTGCTTGCTTCACGTGTTCCATGTATGTGCAGGAATGTCCTGGCGTTCGCAACTACTGCCAAGTTTCATGTCAGTCCACCTGCCATACTATACAACCATAAAGTCTCTTAGCTCGACATGAACAACAACAATAAGCTTCTTCTTAGTCGGTATGGTGCTTTGTCTATATATATTGCATGCCTGCCTTCCCTCTTAGGCTCATATTCACCCTTTAACCAACCACAAAACAAACTGCATACGTTTCGACAAAAACGCCAAACTCCATTGCCTTTCCTTATCTGCTTAGAATTAAGGTGAACCTTTAAGAATGGAAGGCATTGGGATAAAAAGAATTACAACGGGTTGAACTGGTTGTTAATTTGTACATGACTAAGACACTCCCGACAGGGCTGTGCTAGCTTACGATCAATCATCCCACCGATTGAGATCCCGATAGCAATGGAGCATGCTAGAGCATAGCAAAAACGGAAACAACCATGTAACCTACAAAGAGAGCAGGAGCAGGGACACAAGTCGAAAAGGTTCACGGTCAGAGGCAACCGTAGCCATGATAATCCATCAAAGAGCCAGTTTGGTCCAACCCAATTGAATGCAATGCTCTCGAAGGACCCAGTTCTAGGAGCTGCGAAGGCAACTACTCTAGGTGTGAAGAAAGAATCCGCAAACAAATTTTCCACTTACATGACAGTAAACATGGGAGGAGTTGCCTCTACATACTGAGAGGATGTCTGCATTCTGCAACAATATGTGGTTAAGTTGGTGTATGTCATTATGTTAATAATGATCAAACAAGAGAATTGTTTCCTCAAAATGTATTTTAGTGAAGGAGTAAATAGCATCGGAGGTCATAGAACTTGTCCCTCACGTGCACTTAAGTCACACAACTTGTAAAATAGACTAACCAGTCACACAACTTGTCAAACGCGTGCACCGCAGGTCACAAACTGATTAACCGACCGGTTTTTAAAAAAAAACTCGTCACGTGAGATTGCCTCATAAGGTTAATAGGGACTTCTAACAAAAACGTTAACATGGACTGAAATGTATCCAGATGGAAGCTCAAGATCTTTTTCTCTGCTTATCCTGCTGTCATTCATCCGTTGATCCTGTACCATATAACGGAAGCCATTCTTGTCAATTTATTTGGTAGTTGGTTCTGGCAGCAGCTAGTTGACCATGATACATATTTGAAATAGCTAGGTTCGAACCATGCATGAGCGCAGATTAGAATACCGCAAATCTGGAGGCCGGAAGGGTTAGGAACCTCAATACGTGGAAAAAAAAAGTAGTAGATCATCACGAACAGGAAACAGCAACTCACTAGTGTAGTAATCAGCGATGTCAGCAAGAACAGCGCACACCACGAACAAGAAAGAGTATCAGATCGATTCGATCAACGTGAATCCTTACGTGAACTTTTTTTTTTTGACTTTGTGTAACTAACGTGAACTGATCTAAAAAAAATACAATTTTAACTGAACCTGGCCAGATAGACAGACATGAGGGAGGTTTTGTAAAAAATTAAGTGACATATTGATCGAACGTGACACGTGAATTATGCGTTGTGTTAAAAACCGTCTGGTTAACCGGATTATGACTTGCGGTGCACGTATTTGACAACTTGTGTGACCAATTAGTCTATTTTACAAGATGTGTGACTTAATTGCACGTGGGGGACAAGTTCTATGACCTCCGGTGCTATTTACTCTTTAGTGAAGAGATTATATCTTGTTAAACAGTCTGCAAATACAAATAAATAACTTCATGAGTGTTTTCTGAAATCTCCAAACACTACCACAATCCCATTTGAGTTCGAGCCATATATAGGAAAGGAACCACTCTCTTCGTCTAGAATTGGGAAACAATTCAGTATCTCAGTCAAGGAACCATTCTCTTCGTCCAGATTTAGGAAACAGTCTACTACAGACAATGATTAAATTGTATTACCATGATCCCGGAAACCTCTCTATTCATGACTAGAAATGGATTTCAAAATAAATTACATGGGATCTAAACAATTTGAATGCCAGTCCCCACCTCCCCGGACAGTGCCATATCAAGCTTCTCGAACTGAACGGACTGTTTCTCACTTATTTTATGAACATTTCAACGTAAAGCTATTGAACTGCAAACACATCATAGCTTTGAGATCCCAGATTCATCGCGTTCTCTTACTATCATCGAGCTCGAATCACTTACTTCCGGTGCCATCTAGGACCGGGCAGGCCAGAGGTCGCACTACTGTAACATTTCCTAGCGGTCGACGTGAGGATCCGGCAGGATAATGGGTGGTGGCGATGTTGTGGCCGGCCTGCCGCAGTGTGGCGGCGGGGGCTTTGCGGGCCAAAGATGGTCCCGGCTGGTCCAGAGGTGGGCCTGTGTGCCCCTATTGCCACGTCTGATCCACTACCGTGAAAGCGGTAGACACAGTTCCCCCACGCTCCTACGGTGCTGCCATACCCAATTTCAGCAGTGATCCCCTAATTTGTCGTCTAGTCCTTGTGTTGTTAATAAAAGTCAGACAACGAGGGTGGCTTTTCGATCATGGCGCATGCTGGCGGGCGGCAAGTTGGGAGGAGCGCTAGAAAGCGTATGGTGCAGTGGTTTTTAGGGGGTCAGGAGATATCCATGTCATTTGGACCAGCGTCGATGTAGTGACATTTGTGGGTGTCTCCATTCCTTCATGAGGGGTATCGGGGGTACCCCTTCCCCACTCTTCTCCAAGTACCGAGGGAAATCCCTACAAATAGTCTGGATAACAACATTGTCGTCGTCATCTCATCCCTTCTTAAAGGTGTTGCTTGGTACGTGTTGCTTCGGAGAACTAGGAGCGTGGTAGGACAACTTTAGAGGGTGCAGCAATTGAGGGTCACCTTTGTTTACTCGATTTGGCACCGTTTGGCATTTGTTCTTCTTTTCTTTCCCTCTTTTTTGTTTGGGATTAATTGTGTAGTTTCCGCATCAATTATATTGTGTGATTGCTATATTAATATAGCGAGGAGAAAGGCTGTTTCAATGAGGGTAGATGGGTGGTCATCTAAGTGATTAGATATTGCATGCATGGAGTTCTTAGCTTGATAGCAATGTGCATGTGGATGCTAGCCCTTGCTGTGTGTGGTTCCTAGAGAGAATCTAGGAGGAAGAGTTCATGCATGGTTAGTTAGTGGCCTAATGCATGTTGTTAGTGGCTGGCGTGGCCTTTGAACGTGTGGTGCTATCTTGTACTGGCTATTTAAGTTAAGACACTGAACGAGAAAAAGGAGCTGTGGGGGCTGAGCAAAAATGTATCATTTGTGTTCACCAAGGCAAGAGCCTCCTGGCAAAGCACTTTCCTTCTTCCTTGGTTGTGTGCATGTAAATTCTTGGTGAGAATGAGTTGAAGAGAATTGTGAGAGAGAAAAAGAAGAAAGGTTGATGTAACTTCAACATATGATGCAGCATCGCATGTATAAATGGACGTCTCACGCTGTTGTTGGGGCTACAGAGTCCTTTTGCTGTCGGATCATGAAAAACTTTTAACTTGGAGAAGCTGTGGAAGGACTCATAATGGTGATTCAGTGTTAACTCCATGCTTTATGTGTTCCTGCCTGTGTGGGGATGGAGTCATCATGATGGTCGTCACCAATGTCAAGTGTCTTTTCAGTCCACCCATAGTGCTATACAACCATAACATCCCTTACCTCATCATGAACACCAATATGCATCTTCTTGATGGTCCATATGGTGCGCTATCTATATATACTGCATGGATGCCTTCGCTCTTCAGTTCACATTCGCCCTCTTGACTAATCACAAAACAAAGTGCTTATCTACTTAGGATTAAGGTGAACCTTTGAGAATGGAAGACATCTGGATAAAAAAAATTACCGGGTTTAGGTGTCACGGTCAATTTGTACATGACCGGGACACACACCACACAATCAAGTGTAGTTGCTTGGCAGTATCAAGAAGTCCTAAGTACGAGCTACAAAGTTCTTTTCTTTTCGGAACCACTAGGCATCGGAGTCGGGCGAATGATCAGTGTTTCCGATCGGACCAGTCGGGAGCCATAGGATTAGAAGCACGCTTGCCGTACGATATGGAGGCCGACGTGGGCACAATCGGAATCCTCTTAACTCCGATAATTTTTTCCCGTAATCTGAATCCCCTGAAAGAAACTTCAGTTTACTAATTTTTTCCGGTAATTATACGACAGATTTGCTACTTTTTTTATGTAATTTGCTGCAACTGATTTGTGATCCAATTATGCTGCTTCCTTGTAATTTCTTCCGAGAAGCATGTCCGATGCTAGTGTTCTATAATTTTCCGCGGTGCTAATTGTGATGCACACTATCAAGACGTCTGAAGCATATTTATCTCTGACGGAAGCATTTGCTTCGAGTCCCTATAAAAAGCTAGTATTCCAAACTTTCTCTTGATTTGTGTAACTTATGCCTAAAAAGCAAAATTCTTTTGACATGGAAGCACAATTCTTTTGACATGGAAACATGAGATTATATCTTCTTAAACAGTCCGCAAATACATAATCTGAAATCTCCACACTGCCACAAACCCACTTGAATTCAAAGCACGGGAAACAAACCACTCTTTTGGTCCAGATTTGGGGAATAGTTCAGTTTCTCAGCCTACTGCACACAGTGATTAAACCATGTTACCATGATCCTGGAAACCTCTCTGCTCACGACTAGAAATGGATTTCAACATAAATTACTAGTACATACGATCTAAACAATTTGAATGGAAATCCCCGCCTCCCCGAACAGTGCCATGTAAAGGCTTGTCGAACCGAAGGGGATGTTTCTCGCTGACTTCCACTTCTTTGCTTGAAGAACATATTAACGTCGCGTTCTCTGCTATCACTGCGCTTGAATCACTTGTGACACTGTCGTACGTAACCAGTCCACTGGTAAGGATCAGGGAACGGTGGCAGATGTGCAGGTATGATGCAGCGTCGCACGTATACCCTCGCGCTGCTGTTTGCTGTTCTTGTGCAACACAACTACCAGCAGCTACATAGTCCTTCTGCTTTCGGATCATGAAAAACTTAAACTTGGAGAAGTTGTCCAAGCACTCAGAATGGGGATTCCGTGTACAACCATAACATATCTTAGAGCATCTCCACTCGCCTACCAGGACGCCGATCCGGACGTCGAATTTAGGTCCGGACGCCAAATCGGTCCAGTCGCGTACCCAAAAACCTGTTTTCGTTTGAATTTGAGACAACGGTCGGGCTCCCTAGGCCATTACCAGGATCCCGGGTACGCCCTGGGGACACCGAACACAGCGAACTCGGCGAAAAAAAAACAAAGCGGCTTGTGGACCCGCCGAGTCAGCGATGGAAGCCGAGTCGTCGTCGTCCTCGGAACCACGCGGCGACCGCCGGGCAATAACTGCCTGTCGCTTTGGCCACGCGTCGCCGAACTGCTACGCCACCGCTGCCGTCTCGGCTTACGCGACGGACCGGCGGACACTAACTTCCCGCCGTTTCCTCTTTTCCCGCCCTCATCGCCCCTCTTGGCCTATATAATCAGACGTCATCGCCGGCTCATTTCACTTACCTCCGACGCTCCTCCACTTCCCCTCCATAGCTCCCCAACTCCAGCGAACTCCGAGTTCTCCTTTCCCGCAAACCATGGGCGAAAGGTACCCCGGTGACCCGACCGCGGCAAATGGCTTCGGCCGCCGCACCCTCCAGCCTTGGGAGGCGCGCATGTTGTACGAGGCGGGCTACATGGCGCCGCCGGACATCCGCCTCCCAGTCGGCTGGAGGCTCAGCGCCGATGGGATCCCTATCCCGCCGGAACCGAAGCCCGAGGAGCTCGACGACGAGATAGAGGCGGTTATCACCGCCATGGACGACCCCGACCTCGCCGAGGATTCGGGCAACCGCGTGTTCTGGGAACAGTACCTCGCCGACCGGCGGCAGCAGGCGCTCGTCCGCCATGAGGGGCCGCTGGGCTCGCCGCCGAAGAGGAACAACGCGGTTGGGCGCCGCCGCTTTTGGAGCGCTCCCGGGCGCACACTCGCCGCCGTGCTGGAGCACATCCACGCCGGCAACGAGCCCCGCCTCTCCTTCCTCCGCAACCCCACGCCGACGGCCAGGTCAGGGCGGCGCCCTCCGGCCAACTGGATGCCGAGGAGAATGGCCAGCCTCTCCTCTTCGTCCTCCCACTCGGCCGTCTCAGCGCCGGTGGCTTCGCCGCCCCTTCGGCCTGTTAAGCGGGAGCCAATGACGCCCGTCCGTTCGCCGCTAAGGACCAGGTCCCGTGGCATCGTCATCAACGAGGGGCACGCTTCGACGCCGCCCACCGGTCGTCTCCGCCTTCGCAGGCCGAAGCCGGTGCTGGTCGACGAGGACGCGTTTGCCGTCAAGATGGCGGTTGAGGAGTCCCTCCAAGAGGCGGCGCCGCAGCCGCCGGTGGAGCCGTCCTCGTCGGACATCCTAGAATGGTCCAGGATGGACTGGGAGGAGACGGAGCAGCGGCGCGTCCATCGCCTGCAGCAGGAGGCCGAACGCTAGGCCTGGTCTGGCCGCGTCCTCGCCTACCAGGGCGTGCTGCTCGTCGTGCTCGACGACGACGAAGCCGGCCCCTCCTACCAGTCGTGGAGGTGCGGCAACGCCGGACAGGGGAGCTACCGCCCGCCAGAGCCGCCGAGCGATGACGACGACGGCGGCGCCGAGGATGATGGCAGGGCCGATCCCTGCTACACGGCCTTCTACAGCAACTTCGGCATGTAGAAGCGGCGACGGCATCGGCGAAGGTGACGGCATCGGCGAAGGCGACGGCGGTGGCCTTTTTAATTTTTTTGTTTATTATCTACTACTTTAGTTTAAATTCGATATAATCCGCCTATATTCGTCCATCTTTAATGAAATCCGCCTGAATTTTCCAAACTCGGCTAAAATTTAGCCGAATGCGGGAACTCGGCCTGGGAACGCGAGTGGGAAACTCGGCGTTTACAGGCCGAAATCAAGTTCCGTCCGGCCAAAATTTGGTCCGCATTTTGGCATGGGTTCGCCCAACGAGTGGAGTGGAGATGCTCTTAGCTCATCATGAACACCAATATGCATCTTCTTGATTGTGCATATGGTGCGCTATCTATATATACTACATATCTTCCTTCGCTCTTCAGCTCACATTCACTCTCTTGACTAATAAAAAAACAGAGGGAGTATCTATTTAGGATTAAGGGGAACCTTTGAGAATGGAAGGCATTTAGGATAAAAAAGTTACTAGGATCAAATGACTCGGTCAACTTGTACATGACCGAGACACACACCACGCAATCGTGTGTAGTTCCTTGGCAAAATCAAGTTGGAGGGACTCCAAAGTTCTTTCTTTCTTTTTCTTCTACCGAGTCATGAAAAGCTTAAACATCAGCTGTGAAAGGATCCGATGGAACCAGGACGATTTAGTGCCACTTGGGTTTTGCCAACTGAAAAATTGTGATGCGTGGTTTTTCTGTCTGTTTTTTTCTTTTAAATCAGACACGTTTGCGGTTGCGTTTGTATCAGTTTTTTTCCAATTTTCCCTATATACAGGTCAATTGTATTCTACTTTATGAAGAGGCGGAGCTCCTGTAGTTTGCTCCATAAAAAATGTCTCAATGGGCAATATAGTCTCGGCACTCCTCTTGTTGGCATTGGTAGGTTGGGGCTCTAGCGGCGAGCCCTCTGCTACTGTACAGCAGTGTCGTTCCATAATGTGGTGGTTCATGAATTATAAGTTGATACATGTATTTCGCGGAGGTTTAGGACAGGATCTACTTAAGCTGGATCTGGTGAGGTATTTCTCTTGTTGTCAAACGTTGCAGTTCAATATCGAGATCTCAAAGTACTTCAACGAAATGACATGTGTACTCTAACATGGGTATAACCGCAAAACTCATACAAACTTGAATCCTCGGTTGATATGGGTACAAATTCTCCCGGCACAAAAAAACAACTGACATCGAATTTACAAATCTCAAGCCAAAACTAGTTAGGTATCTGACAACCAAATTGTGCATCATCAGATCTATCTGTACCTGAACAAAACAAACGACGTGTGCAATTTAAGGCGGACCGGCACGGGGCACCTGCCCAATATGCCCAATACTCATTTCAATGTCATAAGTTGCCTAGGAATGTGCAACTACCCAACGCAAATTCAAAAATTTAAGCTGCATACACTGTATAAAGTGTCTAAATACCCAGTGCATTAAATCATATACGTAAAAAAATGCAGTCAATTGGCCCTTAAACACTTTCAAATGACTTCTATCGCTACAACAAAAATTTACATTTTCCTTTCAAATTATCCAAGGGAAACACAATTCAGATTTCTTCAAGCGAAATTCAATAAGTAACACAACAAAAAATATCTTCCTTTAATTGACTGAGACTATATGAATTTTGTGAAACCTTATCACTTGGTCTTTTTAAGGAAAAAGGAGATCCATATGGTTGCAACCCTTTGAGTACAATATGGAAATAGTGGTAATTTTTTATCACCGCAAACAGTCTACAAATCTAAATAAAAAACAGTGAAGGATTATATTAGCACTATGGTTCCAAGTTTCAACTTGAACCGTGTACAAGTCTTGCTGACAAACTTCGACCGGTATGCATGCAAAAGGTTCAAGCAAAAAAATAAGCATAAAAAATAAAGTGATATTGAATAATTCTCAACCATTGATTGAATTGAATCATCACTAACCGTTGATATTTCATATTCTAATTTCCACATATAATAATTCAAGAGGTAGTTCTTACACAGCAGAGTGAGATTTGTGAAGTGTGTTGAGAATATACATTTAGTAGGTGAATGGTAGAAACCACAAATTATTGCTTCTTAGACAGACATGCATAATCATCTACGTATTCTGATTTCAAAGTCGAACTATCAAACAGAAAATTCAGTAGTGCATGATGCTGACCAGCTAATTTCCTTACCACTATGGTTTTAAGTTCTAACTAAACCTTGTTCAAGTTTTAAGTCCATGTAAGTGATGTATCATTGACGACCCTCCTCAAGAACTGGTACTATACTTCGGTTGGATTGCCTTCAAACGGGAGGCACTCAAACTCAGATGAGCAGATAAGATAGACCAGCCGGGCACCGAGAACCGACGACGAGTGTATACTGTATATGAACGGTGCCCGCTGGCCACTCGACTTCGCGCGCCGCCAGCTGCTAACGGCCCCCGACGTACATGACCATCAAGGCCACGGACGCCTCACGGCCACGGCTCGCCCTGCTGCTAGTTTTTTCGTGCAGCGCTACTACCGGTAGCCATGCATCTTGTGTAGGGAGCTACGAAGTCTTTTTTTTAGGATCATGGAAAACTTATAACTTGAAGAAGCTGTGTGGAAGGACTCGAATGAGGATTCAGTGTTCACTGCCTGCTTTATGTGTCCACTGTTTGTGTGTGATTGTGTGTATTCCACTGCCTGCTTTATGTGTCTTGTCAGGCCACCTACTATGTTATACACTACCATAACATCTCGTAGCTCCACATAAACACCAACTCTTCTTCTTGTCAGCCCATATCGTGTTATGTCTATAACTCTATATATACACACGACTTCATCTTCACACCTCATCGTCATCCTTTTGACTCCTCCAAAAAAACAAGTGCATATATACAATTGATAATAGCTATGAGATATAGGAACGTACCAAATTTCCAGAGGTGTTGTCTTTGCTTATCTTCTTATTGAGTAATGCAAGAATGGAAGGCATCGGGGTAAATAAAATTAAGGAGATCAAAACCACCGGCCAATGTGTTCATGATAGGGGCACTCCCCACCCAACTAAGCGCAGCAAGACCAAGTGTACTCGTGGTACGATCGAGAAAGGCTGCGCAAGTCTTTCATCTCTGTGGTCATGAAAACCTTATGTTTACCTTGTTCTCTTATGGGCATTGGTAGTTTGGGGCTTCAGGGGCGGCAATTGAGTCATGTACTGTTGTTTCGGGTGATTCCAGGAGGTCTAGGTTAGGAGCTATTCAAGCTGGATCTCAGGAGGTCTAGGTTAGGAGCTATTCAAGCTGGATCTAGGGATGTATGCAAAAAAGTTGTCGATACACTTGGACAAAATGATGTGTACTTTAACAGCAGTACAACGACGACAGAAATCATAAAAACTTTGCCTCCTCGAATGATATGTGTGCTCAAACATTCAGGCAAACGAAAAAACCTGATAACGGATCTGCTAAACCTCCAGTCAACACTAGTTAAGTATCAGAAGACCAAGTTTCACATTATCAGGCCTATCTATAGCTGCACAAACAAATTGTGCCGTGTGCAGTTTAAGGTAGAAATGGCCGCCTGCTCAAAGAGTGTTTCAAAATCAGAAGTTGTGTACACACGTTCAACTACCCAATGCATTTAAAAAAATTAAGCTCCAGACAATCTTCTACAAAATGTGCAAATATGTTGTTACCATTGGATCATGTACCTACAAAATCACATTTTCTTTTCAAACTACCAGAGGGAACAATTTTAATTTACAAATATGAACATCCAAAAGAAATGCAATATGATGCACAATAAAAAATTCTTCCTTCAACTGGTATGCTAAGTGAATTTTAGATTACTTCTTTAACATCATATCATGCAAAGCTATATGTTGCTCTTCAGAAGGAAAACGGGAGGCTGATATGGTTGCAAACCTTCTGATTACAAGAAAAGGCATGACAGTATAGCTAAATTTTACCACTACTTACAATCTACATATACTGAAATTTTTGGTTTAGGATTATCCAAGAGAAACTTTCGGTGATGATCACCGGCTATGTTTTTATATTATTGTTTCAAGTTTCAGCTCGAATCTTGTACAAGTCTTACTGGCTAACTTTGACTGATCTGCGTGGAAACGTTCACGCGCTGAAAAATAAGCATAGAAAATAAAGCGGAATTGAATAACTGATGACCATTGATTGAAGGGAAAATTAAATCCTTATTACTGACCACTGATATTTTATTTTCTGATTTTAACATAGAATAATTCAAGTGGAAGTTTAGTACAGAGCAGCAAGATTTATAAAATATGTTGAGAATATCTACAGTACATTTATTGTGTGAATAACAGAAAGCACGCAAAACAGTGCTTCTTAGACAGAAGCATGTAGTTAAATGATTCGAGTACCTTAGTAAAATAAAATAATAACAAGCATAAAGAGGATGGATGAATTTCATCACCGCTAATAAACCATCTACATATTCTTATTTGACGCAGAATTATCCAACAGAAAATTCAGTACATGGTGATCACCGGCTAATCTCCTTACAACTATGGTTTCAAGTTTTGAACTGGATCTTGTACAAGTTATACTGGCTGCTGCAGAGCCCTATAGCTCAAAGAGAGAGCCTTTAGTTCTTTCCATGATGTCACCTCGGTAGTCCTACTCAAGAGCTGGTGCAACCTCGGTTGGATTACCTTCAAACACATCAGGGCCGGATGATTCTGCCTCTTCGGGGAACTCCTGTGTTACGGATTCCTTGAAAGAAGGAGTGTCTCTGAAGTCTGTTGCCCCATCGTTGTATGTAGCCACGGCGACACCACAAGCAACCAACTGCATAAGTACGCAACAGTAATAGGCTGATGTTAAGCAAGTATCTGCAGGCATCTGTAATTTTCATTTGCATGAGAGTTAACATGGTTGGATTAATTTGATGATCTATGAGGATGGGGTGACATGCAGAGTTTCTTCTACGGGTACATACTGAGAGCGAGAGGACCTCTGCATTCTGCAATGATAGGTGGTTAAGTTGATGTGTGTCATAATGCCAATGATCAAACATTAGAGATGTTTACTCATCGATGTAATTTAAGGAACAAGTGGTAGATTGTATATCTTTTTTATAGTCTGGCTGCAAAAAAATCATGTATATTCTCAGCAATCTCCACTAGAGTTCTAGACAGTGAAAATAAACTGTCTTCTGATTCATATGTGGATAACAACTCAGATCATTCAGCATCAACATGGAAACCCCACGGCATCGCCTCCTCGGATCGTCAAACTGAAGGGACTGTTTCATGCTGCCTTCCACTATCTTATACTACGTATTAGAAAAACATTTCAACTTAGAGCTACTCAACTGCAAACCTAATTTCTCTGGCGAATAGTATCTTACGAAAAACTGAGAACTTAATATTTTTCTTTTGAGAAACTATTCAGATCCTACACCACAGAACAGCCTAGAAAGCGAAGTAATGGAGGAGGAGGTGCTCACGGAGAAGACGACGCCGAAACCCCACATGTACTGTACGAAGAAGCCGAGGAGATCCCACTGTGGTCCCTCCCAGAAGTCGACCTGCTTCGGGTCCGGCAGGTACGGCATCGGCTCCGTCGACACCTCGAACCCCAGCGGCTCCCCCTCCCACTCCACGCCCTCCCACCCCGGCGCGGAGTCCTCGTCCGCGTCGGGGGTCTCGACGCCGCCGCGGCGCTTCTTGCCGCCGCGCTCCTCGAGACGCCGCTGCGTGCGGGACGACACGCCGGTCCGGCGCGCCAGCGCCACGTGCAGGGCTGCGCGGCGGCCCAGTAGCGGGCCGGCGGGAGGGACGCGACGACGGGCGGAGGAGGTGGCGGTGGCCGTGCCGAACGGCGTGGGGGAGGTGAGGAGAGACATGAATGAGGCGGCAGTGGCTTTGCGCGACTGTGCGCGTACGGGGATGTGAGGTAGAGGTACTGAGGTCACGTGGAGAGCCCGGAGCGGGGAAGTCGTGTGTGAGGAGCCGGGAAGATCAGATAAGATTTTTCTTTTCTTTAAGCATTTGCGTTTGAATATAAATCGTTTTTGTTTTCCAATTTTTTTTACCTTTTTACTCCTCCAGTTTTGGATTATTTGGATTTACTTGAATTTTAAGCTACTTCAAATTATATGTGTAACAGGATTTTATTGTATTCACGTCTAAATTCGGATATATCTTATTTTACGCTATACTAATTTCTGCTGCCCAAGTAGTCAAATATGCTGGCCCAGTGCAATACCCTTTGTAAAATCTACCTATGCAAATTTCATTCCATGTTGTGTTTGCATTTCCAGAGGGTGCATTACTTATCTTCCACAAGGATTTGTTATGCAAGTGGGTGAGCTTTAGGTACCCTTTATAAATTTTACCTATGCAAATTTCATTCGTTCTTTTTGCATTTTGAACGAGGATTTGTGATTCAACTGGGTGAGTTTTACGTGCCCGCCGGCCCAAGCTAGTTCAATCAAATGAGCTAACATTCCAGATTATCACTTTGTGGAAAACAAGTTGATTTGTTTGAACTATGTAGGGTTGACAGGTACACCAATACTAGCCCTTTTGATGTACACCAATACTGGCCCTTTTGATTGCATCTCTAGCGAGGATCCAATGCATTGTCGGAGGTGTCATGAGATTCATGAAGAACAGTGGAAGGAATAGTATTCCCTCCGTCCCAAAATAGATGTCTCAAATTTTATTAAAATTTGGATGAATCTAGACACTGTTTAGTATATAGATTCATCCAAAATTTAAAAAACTTAAGACATCTATTCTTAGACGGAGGGAGTAAGAACAAACATATTCTTGAATATGCTTTTGGGGAAACTCAGCTAAATGAATAAAAGGAGGGATACAATAAAAATGTAGAAGAATAATTAAGAATAATCTATAAATTTATATTTTTAAGTCAAAGTTCACAACAAGAGTCCGCTGGATCAGAAAATTGGAAGTTGAATAAGAGCAGTAGAGAAAAGTAAACTGGGAAAGTTGAAGTAAAAAAGACAACAATGTAACCTTTTTTTAATGGAATTCGTGGTTTTTACATTTTGTTTGCTAATTGGACTTCCACCTAGGCACCACCACCATGCCATTGTCCTTCAGTCAGCAAGAGACCAAATCCAGATACCTTTGACACTTGAGTGACAAGAATATTCAACGCTATATCGAGGGGTCTACTTTAGAATTTAGCAGTTGTTGAATGGAAATAATAAAGGCATAACGTCAGTGATATACACATTAAATTGATGACCGCGTTGTAAGTTTTTTGGTGGTGTGGAATGGAGGAAAAGTGTGGGGTTTCCCACCCAATAAAAATAAGTTAGCTCTGGCCACGTCAGTTGGTCAAGGAAGATTTTTTTTTTTTGAACTGGGACGGGTGCGAACACACCCGACATATATTGCTGCTCAGAAAACGCTAGAGTACAAAAGGCCTAAGAAATAAAAAGTTTACAATAAGGCCCAGAAATAAGCACTGAGGACCCTACAGAAAACTTGAAAAAGCAATCAAGTCCTCCATCCTCTTCCAACTCCAGATCGAAGAAGCGTCGGCGAGATCCTGCAACCACACAGGGATCAAAGCACGGCCGAGCAGCTGCGGAGCGGCAGCCCTACTGCCATTAGGTCCGATGTGCTGACGAACAAACTGTCGCCAGAAGACGCCGGAGAGAGAGCTCCAAAACCGAGCCACCGCCGCAGGCATCAGGACCTTCCACCAACAACGCCACCACCATGACGGCTTGAGAGAAGAAGGGGAAACCCGTCGCGGCAAGTACCACCCCAGCACCTAGACAAGGAGGAAGACGACGATGGCGCAGCACTCCAGATCCCCCTCGCCTCCACGGCCGGCCGGGAAGAAGAAGACCCCAAGTCACCGTCACCACCACCCCTTCCTCCCCCGCCACCACGGCTGGACAAGAAAGGAGCGGAGCTTCAACCCCCTCATCGGATGCCAGGTCCTAGGCCTTATTACGAGTCGCCGAAGGAAGATCCCCCAACCTCAACTGCCTCCGACCACCGGAGTACTGCAAGAAGGGAGATCCGCCGCGGCCCGCTCCAGATCTGGCCGACAATCTGGAGACAACTCCGGGCAAAAGACGCCCAAGACAGCGACGAGTCCGCCGCAGACACCTACAACCTAACCCTAATCTACGTCGGAGCCTCTCCTCTGCCACCTCCAACCGGCATCGCCGCCGAAGGGGCTCGGGATCGGCCCAGAACCACTGGGCTCTCTCTCGAAGTACTGTTCACAGGAGAGGGGGGGTCTCTCGTCTAAGTTGTCTGGTCAAGTCAAGGAAGATTCTACGAGGGGATTCAGTCCATAAGGGTTGGTTAGTTTGGTCCCAATTTCCTTACTGTACTGAATTCTTATTTGGATTAATTCCCTAACGAAAAAGTCATCTTTTGCTGGTGCACCTAAAAAGGTCATCTTTTTATAGCACTGTGACCATGGTTTAGAGCTTAAACATCGGGCAATAAACTAAACATACTCACATAATGGAATACCATGGCATCCCCCCAATGAAAGAACATGTTATAGATAAAACAAGAATGGAAGGCCACGAGAACGATGTGGTCTATTTGATTCAAAGGATTTCTATATGAATTTTAGAGGATTCAAATCCTTAGAAATTTCTCCTATTGCGATTGTTTGTTTGTAGGGTTAGATCCAATACGAACTTTTGCTAAGAAATATTTTGCATTATATTTTCATATGAAATTTTATATCCACCGAAAGCCACTATGGATTTTGAGAAAAGGGCATGTTTGAGATGGGATCTACTGTAAATACCTATAGCATTTAAATACATAAGGATTTTGTAAGGGATGCCTTTGAATAGTGCACGGGAAACAAACACATGAACTTTGCACGATTGAGGAGAGTGTACAGAGAAAGTATAGTTAAGTGCACCGGATTTTTCAAAGGTGAAACAAAAGTGGAGGTTTGAGATCATGTTAAGATTTTTATAGAATACAAGGACAAAAGAATGGATAGTAACCTAGAAATTTATGACTATGGGTTGGGATCCTACGAAATTCCTATAAAATTGCTTCAATCCAAATATATCATCAGCTTCTTGGTAAGAATCATTTGTTCTTCTAATGAATGGAATCAAACAAATTTTGCACATATAAGTTCTTGTAGGGTTGAATTGGGTCTGACACTGTAATCATCTTGTTTCTTATTCCTCTGTTCTTAGAATGATGTGAATCAATGAGACTCTTAACATGGATATCACCTATTTCTGGGATCCATTCTCTTATTCCTTTGTTGGTGTGAGCAATGAGCATTCGCAACAAGTTGGAGAGCCTAATATTATTGATAGGCTTGGATAATTCTCTCTTCTCTTAGTAATACCGAATCAAGATGCTTCAAACCATTCCTTACAAACATTCAGCGCTAAATCTCTCGAGCACTCTAAGATCTGAAACTGAAATGGATAGTTCAAACTCACACCTAGTGGTGGATTACTCACATCTCATCTGGAAGAGCTATGAGGAATCATACTAGAATCGCCTCTCCCTTTTCAGAATTAGAAAATTCCATATAATCATACAGTACAAGAGACAGTGCAAAAGTGAGAGCGTCCACCACCCACACCATGGCTAAAAGAGCTAAGAGAAAAATAATAAAACAATGACACCAATAGACAGGTCGTCAAGAGAGCTGCCATTATGATCCTCAGCTCAGTTTCACCAATCTAGGACAATGTTCCTAGAGAGGAAAAGGCTATCGATGTACTCTATAATAGGACTGGAAGCATCAATGTATCTCCTCATCTCCTTCTGCACAGAGCAATCTGCAGAATTTTTTTTTGTTAAAAGTCTACCAGTATAACATCTGATGAAGTAATTAAGTTGTATCACTGAATAGTATTAAGGTGCTTCGGGATAGACAACTACTTCAGGATAAATATTATCTGAAGAAAGAATCAAGTAATTATCACTGGATAAACCATTAAGGTACTATGTGCTTCATGATAGATAAGTATTTTGTTACAGGTCTGCCAATATATATCTTCTGAATAAAGAATCAAGTATCACTGAGACACTGAATAAATATTAAGGTGTAACTTCAGGATAAGTAGGTATCCTGATGGTGATGGATGTTATTAGTATCTGCAGTATCACTAAATAAGTATTAAGGTACTATATAGTACTTGAGGATAGATAAGTATTATTCTGATGGTGATGGATGTTTACAATCTCTGCGTACCAGTTTCGTTCAACCTCAGTATCAACTGCTCCCTGGTGGGCAGAGTGTACATGCCGGCACCAACCGCCTTCCTGATTGCCCAGCTATGAAACGGCGCGCAAACCTGGCCGTAAGCTGTCGTAGCAGCATCATACAACGAGCCCCTGAATGAGAACAACAAAAACGCCAGGGAGATTGTAAGGCTGTCGTCCGCTGGCAGAGCAACTGAAAGCCACCATTGATTTTTGTTGCGAGGCTTGCAGCCAGCCAGCAGAGGAGGTAGCAAGCGACAAACAGTGGTTAGCTGGCTGGAAGGGAAGGAGACGTACTCTGTGGCGAGGAACTGCTCGAAGAGCGCCTTGATGAGTCCCAGGCCGAGGCGGACCCTGCGCAGGTTCCGGGAATGGCTGCCCTGCTTCTTGACGCAGTCCTGCTCCACGTCCTTGTCCAGGATGTCGTTCAGCGTCGCGTACTCCTTGGACGCCCCGATCAGGTCGTTCACCTGGATGGATTCGTTCACACGGCCGGGGAGGGCAGATTCGATTACACTTCTAGTCTAGAATGAGAACGAAAGTAGGAGGTCGACTAAAGCTGAATCATCAACATGTTATGAAAGTTTGATTTGCATTTCTTTCTTGGAGGTGAATCCTAGTCCCTAGAAAGTTCCTTTTTTTGTGTGGTTCCTTATCGTATTTAATTCGCAATGAGAACGGGAAAGGATATTCGAACAATTGAGAGGGACGGTGGAAGATCCTCCAACGAGAACATGGCCGCAAGCAATTAAAGTCAAGACACAAGAGAGTGCGTCGCTTGTACGATTGTATCATCTCCTTTTTCTTTCTTTGAAAAAACGGAAAGGCACGATTTCCCCGTCTCGTCGCTTGGTCCCGAAGAATATAGAAGATCGAAGCGATTTGCCGCAAGAACCGAAAAATAATACTGTACAGTAATTTAATCGGAGCGAGATCGGGTTTTTATTAGTATTTTTTTACCTTTGTGACGTACTCGCTCTCGGCGAACTTGAACGCGATGCCGAGGGAGTTGAAGAGGACGGATACGAGCGCGCAGGTGTCGCCGAAGGGCGCGAGGCGTAGCTCCCCTCCGTCGGCCTCCATCCCGCGCGCGAGCTCCTCGAAGGCCTCGGCCACCGCCGTGAGCGGCGTCTCCATGCCCTGCCGCGCCGCCACCACGGCCGCCGCCGCGTCGCACATCGCGTCGGCCTGCGCGCCCGCCCCCGCCGCCGACGAAGACCACGGCAGCAGCTTCGTCCTGAACCCCATCACCATCGCGATCAGATTAACCGACCACCCCCTCCTTTGTTTCTCAAAAGAAAAAGAAAATTAATCACCCCTCCTCCTTCGCGCCGGTCGCGGGGTCCGTCAGTCCGTCCGTCCGTCCGTCGCGCAGGTCCCTCGTCCAATCTCTCTCTGACTCTCTCTCTCCTCGGGCGGGCGGGCAGGCAGGCAGGCACCGAAGGCGCGGCACAACCGTAAACGGATGGTGGTGGTGGTGGTAGGGGGCGGGGGACACGCAGGAGCGCACGCGGCGGAATGGCCTCCCGAAAAAATATAGCGCGCGCGGCGAGGAGATGCGAGGTGCGCCTCCGCGCGGGGGGTGCCGTCTATGTATAGGGTGCCGCCGGAAATCTGCTGGCAGGGGAGGAGAGGAATTTGGAGAGGAACTGTTGGGCGGAATCGGGGTTCCCTATATAGGCATCTCACGAGGGTCGATTCCGAGGTGGAGTCGCAACTGAAGCCGAGCCGAGGGAGACCCAGACTGGTCGTGGTCGAGGTCGAGGTCGGCGGATCGGCGTGTCACCAAGCTACAAACGCAGCTGGGTGTCTTCCTCGCGGTTGCGGCAACAGCGATGTGGTTTCTCCTTTCGCGGTGAAAGGGCGTCAGGAGAGTTTTCTTTCACGTCTACCGAACGAATATAGGCTGAAAAATCACGCTTCTAGAGTAGTGGCGGCCAAAATCATCCTTACTATTTTCCCAAGATAGCTTTATTCTATTTCTATAAAATGTTAAGCAAAACATACTTTACTTAAAAACACTTTTAATAAGGGCAACTCCAATGGCCCGCAAACCGTCGTAATCTTTTCGACCTGACATGGGACAAGGCCCAACCACACCCCACAAATGGATAGGGGCCGCGATTTGTCCAGCTAGCCCCTTTAGGGGGACGCGAACCACCCGCGCGTTCGTGTGTATGTCCTCCTTGGTCATCGTTGGGCCCCTATGTCAGATAGTGGAGAGAGGAAACGACAACTATGTTCCTTTTTAAATGGGGTCGTGTCGTCCCCATCGATATCCCTACACCTAGCCCCTCACTCGAAGCTTCCAGACTCAACCGCAAACCCTAGGAAAACCTTGCCATGGCGAAGGGCAGCGACCAGGGCTAGTTCAGCCGCTCGGTCACAAGACCACGAGGTTCGTTCTGCCTCCGCGCTCGGCGACAAGGCCACCGCACCCACCCCTGACTCCCCGCTCCGAGCATCATGTCTACGTCAAGGTGGAGGTGGCACGAAAGTTCGTCGAAGAAGGCATTATGTTGCCTTGGCCATATGTCCACCTACCCCATGGGTGGCATGTCAACTAGGCGCGCATTCTGGTGCCCACCATTCTGGCAACCGGCCCGTCCCGCCGCCGCGAGATCCTCATGCGTTGGGCCTTCCTCCCTGTGACACCCTGGCGCATGGCTCAATAGGATTGATAGGAAACTCATACCAATAAGTTGCGACTTCTTTTCCAAAAGCTCATTCGAAAAGAACTTTAAGGTTAAGCGTGATTGGTCTAGAGAAATTCTAGGATGGGTGACCGACCGGAAGTGGGTATCGGGTGCGCACGAGTGAGGACAAAGTACGTAGAAAGAACTAGTGTTGGTCTGTGGGGTTAGTCTAGATATCCTATTGAGCTGTCAGAAGTGACAGCCGTAAGTCTAGAGTGACCGGGGGTGTTACAAAGTGGTATCAGAGCCGACCCTCGCGGTTACATGGGCGTGTGCGGGTCAGTGGCGGACATGTGTAGAATGGCGCGTGTGGCCCGAAGTGGACACGGTATGACAATGTGTCGGCACAGGACGCACAGACGTGTGCCAAAAGGGACGTTCATGACTTGTGGTTGATCGGCGAGGACGTCGATCTTCTAAGGGTGGGTGTATGTGAGACCCTGACGCATGGCTCAATAGGATTGATAGGAAACTCATACCAACAAGTTGCAACTTCTTTTCCGAAAGCTCATTCGAAAAGAACTCTAAGGTTAAGCGTGCTTGGTCTAGAGCAATTCTAGGATGGGTAACCAACCGGGAAGTGGGTACCGTGTGTACATGAGTGAGGAAAAAGTGAGCAGAAAACACTAGTGTTGGTCTGTGGGGTTAGTCTAGAGATCCTATTGAGCTGCCAAAAGTGACAGTCGTCGGTCTGGAGTGATCAGGGGTGTTACACTCCCGCCTGATCTGCGAAGGGACCCCGTGAACGTCGTCGACTCACCGATGTGGAAGCGGTGGTTAGAGGCCAAACATGACGCTCAACAGCTGTCCATAGAGGCTCACCTAGAGGGGCTTGACGAGGAGGACGACTATGAAGCATTCGAGATAATGGAGGACCCGCCGCCGCCATCAGAGGATGAGTTGTGGGTGGACCATTCGGCGGAGGACTGGTGGGATGGGCATTCCATAACCAAGAGCGCAGGCGGCTAGATTGGTTGCAGTACCACGACATGACCACACATTACATGGACCTGTCGCCGCTGCTGCCTCCTGACATCCACTACATCAAGGACGAGACAATAGAGAACCCCGCCGGAGGACTACTACGAGCCTATGGACGAGGATATGATGATTGGGGAGGCGATCCAGGCTGCCATCAAGCTCTCCCAAAAGGAGGAGGAGGCAAGTGGACTAGCCTCCACCAAGCCACGGAGGAGTCCGCGATGATGGTGGTCGCACCACAGGCGCCCCTCTTGCTGAGCCACTGTCCTCCGCCGCCTACCAAAGGAGCCAGGCCACCTCCGTAGGTCTTGATTGTTATCGACGAGGACTAGGTCGTTGACCGGCATCAATGCTACCGCCACTAGCACACCCTACTAGAGTAGGGTGAAATATCTTAATGCTCTCTTTTTTAGTTGGACGTGGTCTTTTTTAATATATGTAAATTACATATTACGTGTCCACTTTTTTGCGGGGCGTAGATGGGTGCAATGGTCACATGAAAGGGATAGAGAGAGGACAAAATGTCCACGGGCCACCACAAACAGACCGAATCGCACATAATGTGGGCCATCGTTGAAGTTTCCCTAACTTGCAACTAGCTGGTTTTCAATTTGAATCTTTCAAAAAAATTGTACATCTGATCTTAGTATTTGTTGGCATTGTGATGATTTTTATGTCACTTGTACGGTCTTACATGATGTCAAAGGTTTAAGATTTCACAGTCGTTGAACTGAAATCATGTGAACGGTTTCAATTTGGTTTGTGTTAATTCCAAACCAAAAAATCTGCATGAATTTTCCAAATGCTTGAGCATCCAAAATTCGGTTAACATTCACATAGGTGTTATACATTTATCTAGCATTTGTTTCATATATGTTCCACACAAGTTTCGCTAGGTCCAATACGTGTTTCTTATCGGGTACTAAACAGGAGATAATTCTTGTATGTAACATATATGGAGGAAAATAGAATGGTTTATGATGTTATATAAATTTAGTTGAGTTTCAAAGAAAAGTTGAAAACATGTCGAACATTGGTCATCAAGAGGAAGATGATGGTTAGAAAATCTAAGTCAAACTTCCGAACATAAATATGTTAGAATAAGGATTGTGTTATATGTTGATCCAAATTCTACAAATTATAGGCCAACTTCTGACGAGCAAAGCGAGGCCCCGCGGTATGGATCGTCCTAGGTTTCCACCGTTATATAAACCTCTTGTAAGCCGTCCGACTGGGATGAGTTGCATCTGTGAAAATCTTCATCGTTGTGTGAACATTTCCCGATATAGTAAAGTTTCACTGGCTGGCGCTCGTGGCTTTTTTCTCTCTTTGTTGGAGAGGTTTTTTCACGTTAAATTTGTGTCCCCTTTGCTGTGTATTGATTTTGATCTTGATTATTTACTTGTCGTAATTATAACAAATTGAATATGATGGTTTACGATTTTACTGTCAATAGTTGCAAATTCGTAACTAATAAAATATTCATCAAAATTGTGGCCACCTAAAATTATTTTGGCTAGACATACTTGGCTGCAACAAACACATGCCTAGTGCGCACCGAAGGCGAAAATATATTTCTTATGGTGCAACAAAACGTCGAGAAAACAAGACAATATACTAGTTGGTCTTGCACGTGTTCGTTTCAGTGGTTTCGTAAATTTGAGGCACGAAGCTTCGTGCTGTATATGTGTGCAGTGCAGGTCAGGCAGGTTGACGCCAGAATTGACCATTGAATCAACGTAGCTTCATCTAGTCCCTTCCTTTTTGACTTTTGACTTGGCCCACACACAAAGTAAACTACCCCGCGGCACAAGAATAGAAAAGTAGTATCACGGAAAGAAAGATTTTTGTTACCTTGAAAGATCTTAATAGATTAACCTTCTCATTTGTTTGCTGCTAAAAAAATATTCTCATTACAGCAAGAAAAAAACAAAGCGAATCCGTGGCACACAAAAAAAAAGTAAATCACCGTCCCTTTTGTGAAGCATGGTGAGTTTATCACATCCATATAGAATACTCCGTAGACGACGAGCAGGTACTCTGCTAGACGACGAGCTTGTGCTGTGCTGTGCCTCGTTGTGAAGCACCACCGAAAACAGTCTGGACTATGGACCCGGCCGGATATGCCGTTGAAGGATCCTCATGCGTCTTCCTTTTTCCGGCACTTGGCAATCGCAAGCTTGCACGTAGCCTTTTTTATTTTGGAGCGGAGCACGAGCACGCACATAGCTGACGTAGCGATGGGAGCATATAGCAGGCCCAGTGACAACGCTAAAGCCCAACCAGCTAAACTGTCGATGAGCTTGTGCCGTGCACATGCTGCACATTATTGCCGCAAACTCTTCCTGGGCCTACTCTGTTTTGTAAACAAAATGCATCTTCAGCCAGTCATAAACACTTTGGGTGTGTTTTGTACACCGGACCACTTCGAATTTACTCTCCTACCTGAGATATCTGACCTCATACAAATTAGGATGAGATTTTGTGGTGTGTTTGATAGACCAGGTGTGTTGAGAAAATTTGTACTGATACTTTGTTTGGTAGCCGTATGGAGTGAGATTGGCCCAAAAACTAAGAAATTACAGAACAGTCTAAACTTTTACACAAAGACCCCTAAAGAGAAAAAAAAAAGCAACCGGGCCCTCAACTCCACCACATCGTCTCCTGGGCACTGTTTGTCGCCGGTGGCAAGCGGTGGGGCGCTGACGGTGGGTGCCGAGCGTTGGGGTGGCGCGGTAGTAGGTGGTCAACGCGATGGTGGGCGGCGGCGCGACTTGATGCTGCTCACGGTGGCGCGGCGGCGCGACCAGCTGATGTTGCCTCTGCCGGCGGTGCGACCGGCTGTTGCTGCCTTTGTGGGTGGCGCGACCGGCTGCTACTGCTCGCGTCGGC
The DNA here is from genome assembly GCA_916181665.1 of Avena sativa. Lineage (NCBI taxonomy): Eukaryota > Viridiplantae > Streptophyta > Magnoliopsida > Poales > Poaceae > Avena > Avena sativa. The sequence goes on from OV702296.1 coordinate 298,296,221, forward strand.
GCGGCGGCGCGACCTTCCTCTTCTCATGGAGTCGGGGGTGTCTGGGCCGGGCACATCGGGGCGGCCAACGCTTCGGCGGCGTCGGGGCGGTTTCCTGTGCTCGAGGCTTGGGGAAAAATGAACACATAAACAGGGAGGGGCTCGGGGGTCAGGTGGGAGGGCGCGCAGCGCTACAGTGGATTGCGGGATGGACTCGGCCTGGGCGAGTTGCGAACCTCCATTTGAGCTTCTCGCCTCAGCCCGGCTGAGAGCCCTTTTCGGGATGAGGTGGGTAGTGCTGAGATGGACCGACCCGGGTTAACAAACAACAAAAAGGCCTCTTAGCTAGGATGGGGAGAGAATATCTAGGCTCGTCCGGTCTACCAAACACGCCCTTTGTTACAACGAAATGTTCTCTTATGCTGTGTATGTACTTAGAGCATCTCGGTCACGATAAACTGAACCTAGAAAACGCGGGTCGGAGGAGCTGAATAATTTTATCTGGTACACAGAACACATACTGCAAACAAGAGCCAGATATTTTAAAAAATGTTAGCGCCATGAAATTTGTTAAGCTAGTTTTTGTAAACATTGATTCATTCATACATCGGGGACACACTTTCCGGCACTACGAACACAAAGAACTAGATACGTAGCTAGTTCTTCTACCCCTAACCATAGACCAACCCTAACCCTAGATCTACCTCTGGGGGAGCACTCGCCGCACCGTCTCCCCAAGCATGGGGTTCGCCGGACTCAAACAGTCAGCCCTCACTCCATCTCGATGGAGTTGAGGATGGTTGTCTCCACGTGAACGCCTCATGCGCCTCCTCGACGCGGTGGTGCGCGGCCGCGTCCTCGCGGTTCGCCGGGCCATTGACTCGTCGTTCTCGAAGCTGCTCCTTTATTTGCGGCGCAGTGGCTAAGAAGTGAGAAGCGTTGACAAAATTGCGTCGTCGAGGATCCTCCACCCCATGATGTGAGCCGAGACGCCGCTCCGAGAGAGTGAGCCGCGTTGGCGCACCTAGACGTAGCGCGAGTTGCCAACTCCCTCGTGTGCAGGCGGTGAAGCGCGGGAGCTTCGCACCTCTATGTTGTGGGGACAAAGGCCATAGTCGCTGCCCGTGTTCGATTCGCCACACCTATGAGGAGGGGAACACCGATGTCGGCAGGCAGGGCTATGCATCACGCAGTTTCGGTGGGATTTCTCGCAAGAGTGAGGATTGCGGTGGAAGGGCTTAGGGAATGAACCCATAAATCTGATGGAAATATGTCCTATAGGCAATAATAAATGTATTATTATTTATATTTCTGTTTCATAATTAATTGTATCGTTCTATGCTATAATTGTATTAGTTCTGAATAATGTGTATTTGGAAGAAAACCCTAATACATGTGTGGGGTGATAAACACTATACAAAGAGATCCCTAGTCATGCCTCTGAGACTAGTATATATGTCAACGGTAGTTTCGGTTTCCTAATTATGGGCAAAGTGACAATATGATTATGGTATTGCCGGTGACATATATGATTGGGGTTGTTGGAGAAAAACAACGATGGATAGACTCAAACATGAGATACCATAAAATGCACCGTCAATATAGTTATCAGTTTAAATAAATCATTTGACCACGAGACACATATGAACTTGGGTATGATATTGGCGTGGCAAGATTCTCCAAACGTTGTTCTTAATGGAGTAATTATAAAGTTGATGCTTGTTCATACCTGATGGTTCGCCAATCATTCACATGGTATGCTTGTGGGAATTGATACTCCTGACGATGGAGATACACACTGGGTCCACTTATATAGTATTATGTTCGTCATCGTCTGGCCGGACACGTGATCAAGTTGTTGAACACAAAAACATAAATAGTACGGGATGAGTAAAGAGTACATGCGAGGAAACGAGAATAACCTAGTGTTTCATCTCGGGCAATATAAAATATCAACGAATCAATACAATATGTATCAAACTCAATACTACGGTTCACAAGATGAAGAACTTCGTGTTATTTACAGGGGTTGCTACTTGTACCATGAAACTGATAGTAATCATTGTCATGAGTTCTGGACATGTCCGCAAATATCCGAACCTATCGAGTCACACACTAAAGACGTTTTCGACATTTTAGAATGTGAGTGCGAATTAGATAGTTGATGAAGTAATTCTGAAAGGATGTTTCGGAATATCTTGGAATATTCCGTGTCCGGGATATCACCGAGAGTGTACAGATTAATTCCGAACATTGAAAGAGGACGCTGGGAATATTTTAGGAAGGTTTCGAATTAATTCGGAGGTGTCTGGAAGTTAATTCAAAAAGATTCGGAATAAATATTTAATGTAGATTAATCAAAGCTTTAATGGTTCTAAGGAATGACCTACCTAAAATTATAGGTGCTATGGAATCTTATGGCATGTCAACTATAACAAGATCAATAAGAGCAGAACATCTTTTAATTTCAACAACTATATTTTCTTTTATACCAACAACTTGTTTATAGGTTGAATCAACAAGATGGAGTTTCATTTCAGTAGTTGTGAATGGCCCTAAGTTTAACTTATCAAATAGGCTCGCTGAGGCGCTTGCTCAAAGATCACAAAGGGCAACTATCTCATTAATCCCAATTCTAATTTTAATAGTAGAGTCAAAAATATCATTTAGCTTAGCTGGAAGTTTATTAGCTAGTTTATTATACTCTGTTTTTAGTTCAGGGACTTTAGATGATACTTGTTTTATAAATTGTTGGTTTGTAGCATCATTACCTTGTTCTATACTGGGATTCTTTACAGTGATCATCTTCAATAAATCTTCCATGGTATAATTCAGTGATGGCCCATTGCTATAGTCTAGCTCTTCAGGCTTCTCATTTTTATTTTCCGCCCTCATCATCTTGAGGTCTTCCACCGGGTTTGGCTCTCGGGATGGGAGAGTATGGTAGTTTTCCTTCAGCATATCTCTCAGACTCAATGCCATTGCTCGATATGATGTGAAAATCAACCAATGGCATCATATAACAATATATCTTGTATAGGGAAATGCAAAAAGTATGAGGCCATAACATTTATACCAACACCGATGAACTAACTTGCCCAATTACGCCTCCATGATATTGGTTCTTTCATGTAGAGCCTGCCCATTATTTCTGATTGCAACAGCCTGTCTAGATAATTTTTCAATACTAGTCTCATGGTTCTCCGTAATTTTGATAAATATATTATTTTGCTCGGTTTGAGCTTGCATGGAAATTTTAATAGTATTTTCAAAAGAGAGATTGACATGATTTGCTCCATTATGGTTATCACAATTATTATGTGGAGCACCTATAGGATTAGAATATTGTTTTTGAAAGTTTGAACCAAAGTTTTGACTCTTCCAAGCAGGATTATAAGGATTTCTAGCTATAAAATTAACTTTATTAGCATCCGTAGTGATAACATTAATTTGGATATCTTTCTTACCCTTCACAATATTGAGTAACTCATCTACCTTTATGGTAAGCTCTTCATTATGTTCATCGGTGATTGAATTCACCTTTTTTGAGGATCTTTCTACATGCTATTGGGCATGGTTGTTTTGTATATCATAAAGTAATTTCTTTGCAACACACACTTGCTTTCCCATGATGGTTCCTCATGTTGCAGTATCTAGAATAAACTTAGACATTAGGTTAAGACCATTATAGAATAAATGTAGTATAAGTCATTCTTCCATCCCATGACTAGGACAGTTTATTACGGATTCTTTTATCCTTTATTTAGAAGACATTTGGCAACTATACGGCGGGAGCTATACGGCCAGAATTATTGCTCTCGTCGTATAGTTGGTCATCAAACCTGCGGTACTCCGTAGTGTTTTGGCCGCCATTTCTTCATACGAACTCTGTTTTGGGTGTTCTTGGGCTCGTTGGCTTCGTATCGTCGAGGGTTACAACCCCATGGTATTGGATATTTATTTTGAGAAGTTTGAAAATTCACTTTCCTGGCCTCTCAAATGGCTAAGTCTGGTCCCTGCAGCTCCTCCACACTATGCTCTCTTTGTTCCCTTTTATCCATAATCTTTACCAACACCCACACACATGTCATTGATGACCCACAAGTGTAGGGGATCGCAACAGTCTTCGTGGGTAGTATTAACCAATTTATTGATTCGACACAAGGGGGGCCAAAGAATACTTGCAACCCTTAACAACTGAGTTGTCAATTCAGCTGCACCTGGAAATAGTTCTTGCTCACAGAAGTTTATCAGTAGCAACAGTTTGGTAGTAGCAATAGCAGCAGTAAAAATAGTAACAGTAATTGTAACAGTAGGATTCGAGTGCGGTAGGCATAGGGATGGATGGACGGGCGTTGCATGGACGAGTCTAAACATGTAACTTCAAGATCTAAGGCATTGCAGATAAATAATAAAAAGCATCCAAGTACTAAACAATCCTAGGCATGTGCTCCAAATATAGTCATACGTGCTCGCAATGAGAAATTGCACAACATCTTCTATCCAGCCAGCCCGTGGCAGCGGGGCCTCTAGGGAACTACTGGCAATTAAGGTGCTCCTTTTAATAGAGCACCGGAGCAAAGCATTAACACTCCGTGAACACATGTGATCCTCACACCATAGCCATCCCCTCCGGTTGTCCCAATTATTGTCACCTTCGGGCCTTTGGATCCGAACAATGATATGTGTACACAACTTGCAGATAAGATCACAAACAATACTATCATAATGATTCAATAATAAGTTCAGATGTGAGATCATGGCACTCGGGCCCTAGTGACAAGCATTAAGCACAACAAGTTGCAACAAAGTCAAATAGCACTAATAGAGATACTAGGCACTATGCCCTAATAGATCTTATTCGATTACATGATAGAACTCATCCAATCCCTACCATCCCCAAGCCTACATCGGGGGATTACTCACTCATGGATGAGGAAAACATCGGTGGTTGATGGAGATGCGTTGGTGATGACGATGGCGATGATCCTCTCCAAATTCCTCGTCCCAGCAGGGTGCCAGAACGGAGTTTCTGGATCCGAATCTTGGTTCCTAGTGGCAGCGGCGGAGCGGAACTCTTTCTGGAAAACTATCGAATCTCCCCCCCCCCTGATTTTTTAGGTCAGAAGGCAACTTATAGGCGCGGAGGGAGGCCGAGGAGCTGCCTGGGGTGGCCAAACCCCCTCCAGGCGCGGGGTTAGGTGGGCCCGCGCCTGGGGTGGGTCTGGACCCCCCAGACCTCCTCTCTGTCTCCCCTTCTGGCTCTATGGATCTTCTCGTGAAAAATAGTTTTTGGCATATTTTCCGGAATTTCTCCTGATAGTTGATTTTTTGCATAAAAACAAGACACCAAGGTAATTCTGCTGAAAACAACGTCAGTGCGTGTTAGTTGCATCCAAATCACACAAGTTTAGAGAAGAAATAGTAGCAAAGTATTCGAGAAATTAGATGCGTTTTGGACGTATCAACTCCCCCCAAGCTTAGCTTGTTGCTTGTCCTCAAGCAATTCAGTTGAAAACTGAGTGCGATAAAAGAACTTTCACGAACACTTTGCTTCATATGATGTATATATTCTCAGCACAGGAGTAGATGCTTAGACAATTCATAATAAGAAGTATGCAACTAAGTCTACTCAATAATCATTGCAAGCTATAAAGAGAAACCAACTCAATAATAATAAGTAGCATGAAACATAAACATAAGCAACATTGCAATGCTCATAGTAAGGTATGATAGAGTGGTATCTCGCTTGTCTTTGTTTTAAGAGCACAATATGAATGCCAAGGCACCTCTAAAGTTCAAGTGAAGACTAGAGGTAAAGATATCAGAGATACAAGCATCAAAGTCATGACATAATTAACCAAGTTTTTGAACAAACATAAGAATTACAACTATGCTCTCAAGAAGGTGCTCATAGAATAAATGATGACTCAACAAAATTGTGAAAACGGTTTTGTGAAGGTTTGAAAGGCTTCCTAATGCTGAAAGGAAGGTACTCATTAGCTTTGAGCTCTCATTGCCCCTATTATAGGCATCTTCATGTGGTTAAGGTGAAAGTGAGATCCACTCTGAATCATATGCTTGACAGACCATAGGCTGTAAATCCCAAATCCCTTGAGTACGAGGGCCGCTCCGCATGCTACTCAACTTTGGTCACATGAAAGTTCCTGTCATTGTAAATACATGCATATCATCGAGAAACGCCAACGGGGTACCCCTTGCATATGGTACAGGAGCTTTCCCATAACCAAAATGACAAGGCAAGCAGACAATGGGCATCTCAGCAATCTTTTTATTTACCATATGCATAGCTTTTTATTGAGGATGCTTCCTAGATGATCATTACAGTGATGCTGCAAGTTTCCACCATGATTAGGCATGGCTTAGGCTAGCGGGCCAGAAGTTTCTCTAACACAATGTATAAACTCCATGAACTCACAACCTCCCCTTTTATTTCACATCGTCGACATCTGTAAACAAAAGAGCAAAGTATCAACTGGATGAGATATCCAATAGGTGTTGAAAGCGTTCCCCGTGACAACACGGTTCTGCTGACTCCCAGCATATAATAAGTAAGCATATAACTTTCATGGACTAGTCACAATGGTTCAGGATTATTAAGCGCAAGGAATAAAGTGTGTCATCAAGTTCGTGAGAGCTTTCCTAACTAACTTTTTCAAAACAGACAAACATTTTATTTTGGAAGAAAACACAACATATAGAATATGCGCTGAAGTAGCAAAAGATGCTAATGGGTAGGTATGCTGGACACAGCTGGCAATATTGGTTTTGAGTAGTTGGAAGCACAGGTAGATCACATATTCAGTGCAAGTGAAGGCTAGCAATAGAGAGGGAGCGACAAACGAGAGAGCAATAACTGTCGTAATCATGCTTGCAACAAAACAAGACTAATTATGGCATGAAAGTGATACAAGAACTCTAAGGCAAAATAAATCATCGAGGCTTACTGACTATTGATTAGTCATATGCATGCGTGAGCATGTGCCAAGTCGATTCACATGAACAGTCAGAGGAGGATACAACAATTTCATACAAAAGTATGAATAAAACAATGCAAGCAAACATTCATATGACATGCTACAAACCATTAGCAAGCTAGATATAATTATAGACAAGCAAGAACTATTAAGCATCCATAATGACATACACCTTACACAAACAGGCTAAACATGCTCACAGTGATGAGTATATGTACAAAAATGAAAAACAAATAGAGTTCGTTACCAGCCTCTTACCACACCTCGAGTTGTCTTAATCTTAATTATTCCCCTTCACTTGTGTGACTTGAATATTAACATGAAACCAAAATCCACTGAGGACGGCTGAAACCTGCAAAGAACTCACAAAACCAAAGAAGAAGAACAAATATTTTTGGTGTTTTCGATTTTTTTAGAAGGCAACCAACGCAAAACAAAATAAAGCAAAAGAAAACCAAAAACAAAAACTAAGACGCTCCAAGAACAACACAACTGTGCATGAAACAATAAAAACGAAGTATCTAGAAAGACCTGAGATTTTTATTGATGAAGAAGGGGATGCCATGGGCACCCCCAAGCTTTGACGCTTGTACCTCTTGAGTAATTATTGGGGTGACACGGAGTGGATCCCCCCAAGCTTGAGCTTTTGTCTATTCTTCATCTCATTACATCATCCTCTTACTACACCTGAATTTTTTCTTTCATACAAAACTTCACACAATCTTCATTAGCAACATTAGTTTATTCAAAAGATATTAGACCTCTAGTAAAGCTTTGGAACAGCGAGACTTTTCATTAAAAACACAAGCTACTGTAGCAACTCCTTCAAAAATCTCAATTTCCCAAAAAGAACCCGAAAAGGAATCAATAAGAAGCAAAAGCAAATAACGGCAGAAATTTGTCAAAACAGATCAGCAGGTAAAAACCGATTTTTTCGAAGACCTTCTCTTGCTCAAATCAAAAATTGTTGAACTAACGGAAGTTAGATAACATACTTGGAATTTATTCATAAATTTTTAGCTCAATCCAACTTACAGAGACTCCTCACGAATTTTTATGGTGGAGGACAGAAATCTGTTTCGGGACAGCAACTCCCCAAATCTTACTTTCCTCTCATTAGAGGTCATTCTTGGCACAAAAAGCAAACAAAAAGGATAAGGAGAGGTCATTACAGAAGTAATAACTTCCAAGACTCAAGGAAACTCTTGGGTTATCTCCCAACAAATACTTTTCTTTAACGTATTTAAGTTAGGCACGGCGAAGAGCAAAAATTGGAAAGGAGAAAAGTAAAAGAAAGCAAGTATAACCACAATGGAAACATTATTTTGTTCATAAAATCCTTTTGTTAACAAGGTTGATCAAGTCTTGTTACTAAAACAATCTTATATGAAACAAAACTTTGTAATCCACGAGTTGATTATGTTACCTCATACTTGATAGCAATGGTCCCAATCATTATAGTTTCAAAATTTTCTTGTGGAATGGGACAATGTATTTCTCCAACCTTTATGCTCTAAATATTTTCAATGGAATTCAGGCAATAGCTTAACATCCATCTCATCTGTTGGATAAATCATCTTATTTCCACAAAGCTTTATACGAAGATTTTCCTATAGCAAATCACTCAAGTATATCTTTGACAAATTCAAACCTCTAAATAATGTGTATCACATAATTGGAAATTACTATAAACCATTATGCCCAATATTATATCCATATATTAATCACACTTAAGCAAGTAATGAATAGCTAGTTCCAGAAAACAACTATGCATATTTTAAATAAGAAGGGTCGTTAGGATTCACCTGTTAGTAGGTTTTGAATAATAGAATTCACCATTTTGAGAACCCTAATAATTAAATTCTCTTATATAATGATTGTTATATAATAATAAAGATAGATACATTCTTTGCATATATTTAGCTATCTTAAACCATTATCATTACATTCTTTAGGAGGAAATTAAAATCATTCTATAAGGGTATAATATAATTAACCAATCCCTAAAACCCTACTCCTATATTGGGTATAATAAAATATATACCTTGGAATTTTCTAGATTTAAGGGAATAATATTAGCCATATTAATTCCTTAGAATATCATGCATCAAGTAATGATGTAGGATTATTATATTAAATTTTCTCCAAACTAGAAGTAATTAAAACCAAAATTTATAAATAAATAAGGAAATATCCTATAATAAATCCATGGTGTACTATGGAAAGAAAATTAATAACAAAAGCCCTTACAAAATATTAAAAAGGATCTATATAAAGAAATATAACATTATTTCATAAAAGCTCACAAAATGATGTTAAAGACATTTTAGTCTTGCTACAATTATTTAGCAAATAAAATCTATAAAGAGAATTCAAATCAAAGGTGCTAATTCAAATATGAAAATAAAACAGGAAACTGAAAACATAAAAGAATAAAGGAAGAAAACAACAGTCAATTCTGGCCCATGGCCCAGTTTTCCTTCGCCCTATCCATCGCTCACACGCACCGCATTGCAGCCCACCTGGCCCAAGCCATCCCAACTAGGCCCAATACCCCTTTGTCCCTCCTATCCGTTGTCTTCCTCCCTAGCGACAAGCAGCTCGGTGGCACCGCCGTCGCCGTTCGCCAGGATCGCGATGCCCGCCGCCGCCCGCCGTCTTCTGGAGAGGAGATAAGGAAGCCGTGGTGCTCTGCTTCGATCTCATCCTCTTTTCCCCTTCCCACCAACCTCCCTCTCTTCGGTTCCTCAAACCCGAAACCCTAAGCCGATGAATTGCCGGCGTTCTGAGCTTCCCCGTGGCAGTACAAGCACGCTGGGAGCACCGCCTTGCTCCCCTATGTCGATTAGCCGGAGGAATTGAGCTGGAATTCTTGGAGTTGAACCCCCACGTGATTTCTTCCCAAACTCCGACCAAGCTCCGTCATGGCTCCATCGTCGTTTACAGGCCACCACAAGCCTCGCCATCAACCTCTTCTGATTCCTGGTGAGCTCACGAATCCACAGCACTCTCTAGCTCGTTTTCCCGTGGTCTCTGAGCATGTCCACGTCGTTGGACTTAGTGCGCTGTCGCCAGCCGTCGCCGTACTCCCTGCTCCGATGACCATTAGTGGGTGGCGCTACCCCATATGGGTTATGCAAACTTCCCTGCATCGAAACCCTCGAGTCACCCATCCCAGAACCCTCTCTACCGCCGCCCCTAGTTCATTTCCGATGAAACTCCGGCGAGCACATGTGGCAGCTCATGTGGCCACGAGCCTATCTGTTTGTCTTTGTGGCTAGGTTAGCTAGGAGTGTAAAAATGAATTACTGGTTCCTGCCCATGTGGCATCTGACGTGGCGTTGGTCCCATCTGTCATTGGCTGTGGGTAGGAATAGGGCTAGTAACAAGTGTATTCACTAACCTGAGGGATGATGTGGCCACTGGCCCACTAGTCAGTGACTAGGGTAGGTGTAGCTTCGGTATAAAAAGTATTTCTGTTTGGGAAATAGATAAAACATTATAAGATCAAATATAAATATTTCCTAAAATGTAATAAAATGATTAAATCTTGTAAATTCAATAACTTTTGTTTTATAATTCAGAAAAATATGTTTAATATATGAAAAATTTCAGAAAAATAAAATCTATAATATTAAACTATTAACAAACATTATTGTGTTAGTAACTTAAATAATGATTATTTAATATAGAATTTATAAGTAATAAAACTTTGATAATTCATATTTTAATATTAGTAAATGTTAAAAATATAAATAAAATACCAAAAATCTTAGAAAAGTAAGAACTATAATTTAAAACTATAATCATGCATTATTGCTTCACTTAAATAATTATTTATTAAGTATTTTATAAAGTAATAAGTATTATAAAAATCATATCTTTTATTTATAAATCACAAAAATAAATGTAATATACCAAAATGATCACAAAAATAATACCTACATGTTAAAAATATAAGATTACACTTGTAAGGTAAATAAAAAATTCACAACACTTTAATAATTTGAATTTAAACTATTTCCTTAGTTGATAATTCATATAAGGGTAAATAAAACTTGCTAATAATTCTAAAAATTAGTTAATGTAGACTAATAAATAGTATTAGTTCTAAATATTGATTGTATGAAGTCAAAATGGTTGAACACATTTTAAATACAATTTTATTGAATTATCCTTCAACCATAAGTGTAGATTATTTTATAAAAGGATCCTTATCCAATATAAAATCTCCAAGAATAATTTGTAGTGAACTAAAACCTATTCCTTTACTTTAACCCCAAGTTTATCAACATACCAAAACACTATAGTGAATTCATAAGTAGTTAAGTAATATTATTACCTTGATTACAACCCATAACCACTCATTTATAAAAACATAAATGATTCTATTCCATTATAATCTTGAGAAACCACTACACCAAATAAAAGGATAACCATTCTTAAGTAACTTTAAGGAAACATTATAAAGTACACAAGGTACAAATAACATAAGCAATATACCTTAAGTCCATCTATGTCTTTAAAGTTAACTTTAGTCTACAAGACCTTAAATATTATGCTAAAGATATTGTTATGTGTTTTATAGTTAACTTTGGTTTGTTATAACTACGTTATAAAGCATTTCAAATATTAATAAAGAAGCTATCCAAGTAAGCACAAATAATGTCGACCACCTCTGATTAACCACAAGGATTGTTTAAACCTTAATAAAGAAATCTTTTCTTCAAAAGTTATTCGTTTTGCCACTTCAATCAACAAGTCTTATAATAATATTTCCAACTCTTACCAACTAAACTCAAGGACTCTCATCATAGTCAATAGATGACAATTAATCACAATCACATTGCTTTGAACTTTACTTGCATACTTAGGATTATAAACGCTTAAGTTCCTTATAAATGCCATTACTTGTAAAGTAAAATTTGAAGATAAACAATTCTTATATTAGTAGTCTTTGAGTAGCATTCCATATGTGTGTATCTTATTGTTGGGTGATATTCTAAATACGTGTTGTTCACACACACTCACAAGCCTTAATAAGAAGCACAAGTGTGAAACTTAATCAAAAAGGGCAACACATTCCAAAGAAATCACTTCCAGTAGCCAAACCCTAGAACAACGCTTATTCTGGGGATTCACGTTTATAAAGTGCATTACATTACTTATGCATAATAGCATCTTGCTTCTTTAAACATTATTCCTTACCGGACCAATGATGCTGATTTCAGATATTGGATCTTATATTGTCTTGAAGACCGTGAGTGCATAATCTTGCAATCACAAAAGGCAAGTTTAGACTTGCTCATGTTATTTGCCTATTTTCTGTAAAGTATTTTGCAAATCCAGTGTTGACATCACCTGCATTTGAAAAGGGCCAGAAAACATTATTTTCATAATAATATGATCATAGGTTATTTGCCACGAGGTAGTAACCTACTATGAAAGTTCTGGTGGTAAAGGAACATATTATCTAGGACTTAACAACCAATGTCGCCAATGATTCTTGCGCCGTATATCACGCGTTAACCATGAGATTTGGAATGGGATGGAGAAGTCAGCTGTATCCTTTTCCTCTCGTATGGAGGCAAGACGACCTTAACGTGACATTGTGATTCCTTGTGCGGATCCAACATATGGGTGGGCACCCTTACGCCCCCACACTTTTGGTGTCTAGATTATCTATGAATGGTGTTTAGGGATATAGTCCATTTAAATGGTACTTGTCCGGGCATCACCAGGTCATAGAGTCTTCCGGAACTCATCAGGGTTTTAACCTGCTCGAAAGGGGGCTTAACAGAGATGAGCCGACCCCGAAGGACCGTGTAGACATATGAGGTCGCAGAGAGGGCAGTGATTGGCTTGGCTCTTAGTCTGGGCCTCATACCAAGGAAGTATGAACGGGTTGGCCGCTCAAATGTGCAACAAAGCTAAGATCTCTCATGGGTAAAGTGACGCACCTCTGCAGAGTGTAAGAACTATAACTTGTTACTCCCTGTTCCGGGAAGGAGCTGCGAACGCGGCGGGAAAGGAACTCCCTGAAAGTTCTGGTAAACCCGTGAAGGCTGACAGACATAGCTTTTCAGAATAAAAGGAACCTTTGAAGAAATGTTTACGAAAACCTGCATTGTCTACGGCCTATGGTCTGTGGCTGTAGATATAGTGCATCAAACACTCCTTTTCTAGTGAACTTGCTGAGTACGCTCGTACTCAACGTATCTTCTTAACCCTTTCTAGATTCTGAAGCCATTAAGACGACGTCTACATCAAGTTATGCTCCAGGAATCATCACCAGAATCTAAAGTTCTTCAATGAAGTCAAGAAAGTCAACATATACATCAACTCAAGTGAAGACAAAGTTACTGATTAGGTAGGAATATAATTTCTAGCCATAGAACCTATTTCTATAGTGTATTGCAATAGCAGCAATGCCAGACCAATAGTTCGGGTACTAGTCTTATTAGTTTGATAGTTTTTGAGTTGTTTATTCCTGATTCTTCTTTGTAAGATGTTTCTTTCTCTCTCTTTAACCTAGCGTGTTCTCTGGATCTTGTGTAAAGAGTTGAGTTGTAACCTATAGTCATGTCTTGGACCTGTTGTGTTTCTGTTGTACCACTCTGAGGGATGTAATACTAGTGAACGGTGTTTCATTGGTGTTATGTCAACGACTATAATGTACTACATCATGTAGTGGTATGCTGGGTCACTGCAGTTGGTATTAGAGTATATGCTTTGACCTTAGGATTAAAACCCTTTTAGGAAGATCTGTAGGTTGGATAGTGACTATAGGAGCCATCTTATCTAAACCAAATATTCTTATGACTTGTGATAAGTATCCACTTGAGGATAATTGTCACTAGATACTTAAGTCATTTATTAGGAGTAATTAGTTTATATTTTCTTAGCATAGTGCTATTTAGTGTCTTCTGAAGGAGACATAAATCACCAGGATACTGTAGGAAAGTTAATCGGCGACAGTAGATTAGAATCAAGAGTAAGACATCAATTGAAGTACTCTTAATGGTGTAGTCTAGCCCTAGAATTCATGTAAGACGGTGGAATATTATGGTTTGTTGATAACCAAAGACAACATGATGAATATCATTAGGATAAATGTTGATGTGATGAGTAGTAATCATGTGGGATTCACTTGAGGATTCTACGTGATGAGGTGAAATTATGCTAAGACTTAATGATAGTGTAATGAGAAATAAAGTCGTCATGATGTGATTAGCTCTTAAATCATGATGAATAGGTAAGACATAACAAGATCATGGTGAGATTAGCTCTGAAACCATGATGAGAGTATAAATATAACAAGTAATTAGTAAATCATTCTGAAGTAGAAGTAAGATAATAATATGGTAGAACCTTGATGGAAGTCATAGGTTTCATAAAATTGTGATAATTTTCAATTTTAGGTGTTAAATAGAAACTCATTAGTCGTTCGGAATGATCATGTGAGATCCGTTTACTAAAAAAGAAAGGTTGGTTATAGTTAGTCATTCCAAAAGTGAGACAAAGGGTTAGTCAAAACCAAATTGGGACCACTTTGCTTAAGATTATCTTGTTACAATTGAGCAATGTAGGTAAATTATGAGGCAAAGAATAGTTTGATCCTACGTGCTAAGTATCACAATGTAAACCTATATGAGGATGTGTCATATACTACACAACTAAGCCTGAATTCTAGAGATACTATACTCAACTACTATATTCCGGGCTTAGAATAATGTGTATTATATGTACCACATTTGGATTTATTGGTTTTTCTTAAATCTTCTTGATTTTCTAGATCTGTACATTGGTGTGCAAATGCATGTTGCAACCTCTAGTTATTACTTGATGTTATAGACCTAGATAGAAACGGAAATTCGTGTAAGGGAGTGACGATTTTCAAAGACCAAGACGAAGACTTACATGAAGAATGAAGCAAAGTATAAGGAGTATCAACGCAATTTGAAGGATGGATCAAGTTCAAATCATTACTAAACAGTAATAAGAAGAAAGTCTAGTGTAGAAAATACACAGAGCAACAAGAAGTAATAAACTTAAAATTCAACCAAAGTAGGTAATATTGCTAAGAAGTAATGGAGTAGTAGTACCAAGTTCATGGAAGTATCATGAATTAGTACAAAGAAGAAGCCTTGGAACCAAAATGGTATTTAAGCTCAGACAATTCAGAGAAAATGCCATATGGATGTTGGAAGCCGTAGGGTAATACCTACAACCTAGGATGATCCGCAGCTGGTATTTGATCCATAGTTAGTATTCTGATCCACAGTTGGTATCTTGTCCGCAGCCGGTGTTGGTTGACATAGTTAACCAAATCATCTTAATGGTTGCATAAAGAACATAAAACTTGGCCTAAGTTAATTAAGACATAAATGAGTATAAAATTAAAGAGATCGTCTTTTGAGGCACTTCGCGAAGTCAGGCCTATCAAAGCGAAAATGTCCAAACAACTAGTTATACAAATAATGTTGGAAGATTTAATACAGAGTTCCACAATTGTGTGGGTAGACCGTAAGCTCTTTCATGAGACCTTAAACAGGTAGAGTATAAGCTGAACAGAGACCAACATTCTAATTATAAAGTCAATGATTATTATATATACAGTTAAAGACCATTAGTAAACCCTAAGGGGGAGAGTAAACAGTAGACGGAAGTACTGTTATCTGACTTCCCAGAGTAAAGGTTGGAGAAGAAATACTAACCTATGACAACGTTAAGCATTATTTTTATAAGGTTAAAAATAAAGTAATTATTATAAAGGTACCTTCAGAAGTATGTATGGATAAAATATTAAAGAATACTTCAAGGTAGTAGTACTCAAACCTTAAGGTAATGGAATTTGTAGAAGTACTTAAGGAAATAATAAAAGATTAGCTAAAGCTTGATAAGGTGAAATCTTAAAGGTGATAAAATAGAATAGTCCTACAGACTACTTCTAAAAGAAACAACTCTTAAGTAATCCTTAAGAGGGAATAAAACATATCCAATTGGACATGTGTAGAGGAACAAGAAATTCCGATGAGTATGGACTAAATGTGTTCAAAACTAAACTTCGGAAGGAATACCAGTATAAACCATACAATTATAAGTCAAAGGTTAGTCTTTTGGCCTTAACTATTGACTAAATTAAAACTTGTTTTAGTAAGATTTCCTAAATCTACAAAGTATAGTAAAGAAGTTCGATGATCAAGTAAAGAAATTGGATTAGGATAACTAATCAGGGAAATAAACTAAATAAGAGACCCCAATTAAAAGGATTTTGTAATAAGGATATACCCCTAAGGGACTAAAGTAAAAAAAGAACTTTGGAATACTGAAGAAAACAAGTTGGAGATTGCCAAGTATAAGGAAAAATTCAAGGAAAAGATCTGGATATGGAATACTATAATTATTTCCATTTGAGGTTAACATGGAGTTGAGAAATGCCGTAACCAACACAAGTCAATTTTTTTATTCCGAAACGAAAGTGTGTACGAACTTCGAGGAAGAAGTTTATTTTAAGGGGGAGAGTCTGTAACACCCCAGCATTAGAGCTTAGAAATAAGCTGAACCCAGATGTGTGCATTGCATTCATGCATAGAAAATCCGAATAATTTTCGCGCTTTTGAACAAAACTTGTCAAAGTGATTGAAGCTTATCTCAACTTGATGGAATTGAAGTACATCATCAAGTTGACTGCGATAAGTTTCAATATGACCTTTGCTAAAACCTTATTTTGGGTAAAGGAGATTTGATCTAAGGGTAGATCAAATGTAATAAAAATTAAACCCTAATACATTGCTTAATGATCAATATTTGATCCTTAAGTGATTATCACATAGTATTCATTACACCACTCATGAATACCAAGTTATAAACATAACTTAAGTAATAGGAATGGAACAACTAAATCTTGATCTATCTTAATCTCATCTGCTTATACCATGAGTACCATGGTAGTACCTAACCTTACATCTTTAGTGAGATTGAGTAGGGAAGAAACCAAGTCAAGATCATTCACCATATATCTTTATTTCCATATCAATCCTTATGGAATCCTATCTCAATATCTGTTGTTCATCAATGTTGAGTAATCAACTATTGATTCACCAATTCTTAACCTATCAACTCTTGATCTATCAACTCTTCACCATATCATAGCATTCACTTAAGGCCTATAAAGAAATAAGTAAGAAGGGGTAAATAGTAATGCTAGATTTGAATATCATCTATAGGATGGGAGAGTTGGAAGTGAATCAAATCAGTATGGTAATTGAAGGAGTTAACTCACTCCTGAATGGAAAGAAAAGTTATATGGAAGATATAATTATATGGTAACCAATGGGATTGTAAGGAAGAACATTGAAGATAAATACCAAGGAGTAATCCTATTGGATTAAGTAGGCATAGTCCATGAATAACATCCCTTAATACAATAGAGATACTAAGAAGATAATTTAATACAACTGCAAAGTTATATTGATGAAACCTTGATTAGCCAACTAGAAACCTAAGCCACAAATGATTAGAGGATTATAATGATGATGCTTTAGCCACCAAGATTGAATGCTTATACCAAGTATAAGTGACATTGGTGGGTAGAACATGATTGAACCCTAGTATAGATATGTCATCCTATGTCACCAATAATATAATGTGATCTTGGAGTATTAAATACTGGAGTTAAGTAGAGACAAGATAGTATGATTAAGATGATGTTAAAGCAACATTGGATTAAAGAAGTAGTATTTTCCTCTTTGGAAATACTAAGCACTTGAGGTGAAGTAGGATATAATGTATACATCTATTGAAGTAATATTAGTAAAGGATGATTATGGAAGGGTATGAATGGAGTTGGAAGTAACTACTTGTTGGATTGGAGACTATCAGCAGTAGATTAGTTGATATAACCAAGTATGGATAGGTGAAGATTATGAAAGATTTAGTGTCAAGCTCATTGGATTTATAAATGGATTTAGAAGAATAAAAGGTGGATAAGAATATTCTTGTGAAGTAAAGATCATCATGTTAACACATGATTATGGATATAAAGGAGTCGAATATTTAGGAAAGGAATTCCTAAATTAGAAGTCCAGGATTGTGAATCATGGAAGATAGAAATTCTTGGTAAACACTAAACCCTAAATCTATAATCAAGCTTAACATCCATCTCATCTGTTGGATAAATCATCTTATTTCCACAAAGCTTTATACGAAGATTTTCCTATAGCAAATCACTCAAGTATATCTTTGACAAATTCAAACCTCTAAATCATGTGTATCACATAATTGGAAATTACTATAAACCATTATGCCCAATATTATATCCATATATTAATCACAATTAAGCAAGTAATGAATAGCTAGTTCCATAAAACAACTATGCATATTTTAAATAAGAAGGGTGGTTAGGATTCACCTGTTAGTAGGTTTTGAATAATAGAATTCACCATTTTGAGAACCCTAATAATTAAATTCTCTTATATAATGATTGTTATATAATAATAAAGATAGATATATGCTTTGCATATATTTAGCTATCTTAAACCATTATCATTACATTCTTTAGGAGGAAATAAAAATCATTCTATAAGAGTATAATATAATTAACCAATCCCTAAAACCCTACTCCTATATTGGGTATAATAAAATATATACCTTGGAATTTTCTAGATTTAAGGGAATAATATTAGCCATATTAATTCCTTAGAATATCATGCATCAAGTAATGATGTAGGATTATTATATTAAATTTTCTCCAAACTATAAGTAATTAAAACCAAAATTTATAAATAAATAAGGAAATATCCTATAATAAATCCATGGTGTACTATGGAAAGAAAATTAATAACAAAAGCCCTTACAAAATATTAAAAAGGATCTATATAAAGAAATATAACATTATTTCATAAAAGCTCACAAAATGATGTTAAAGACATTTTAGTCTTGCTACAATTATTTTGCAAATAAAATCTATAAAGAGAATTCAAATCAAAGGTGCTAATTCAAATATGAAAATAAAATAGGAAATTGAAAACATAAAAGAATAAAGGAAGAAAACAACAGTCAATTTTGGCCCATGGCCCAGTTTTCCTTCGTCCTATCTATCGCTCACACGCACCACATTGCAGCCCACCTGGCCCAAGCCAGCCCAACTAGGCCCAATACCCCTTTGTCCCTCCTATCCATCGTCTTCCTACCAAGTGACAAGCGGCTCGGTGGCGCCGCCGTCGCCGTTCGCCAGCATCGCGATGCCCGCCGCCGCCCGCCGTCTTATGGAGAGGAGATAAGGACGCTGTGGTGCTCTGCTTCGATCTCATCCTCTTCTTCCCTTCCCAGTGACCTCCCTCTCTTTGGTTCCTCAAACCCGGAACCCTAAGCCGATGAATCTCCGAAGTTCTGAGCTTCCCGTGGCAGTACAAGCACGCTGTGAGCACCGCCTTGCTCCCCTATGTCGATTAGCTGGAGGAATTGAGCTGAAGTTCTCGGAGTCGAACCCCCACGTCATTTCTTCCCACACTCTGACCAAGCTCCTCCGTGGCTCCATCGCCGTTACAGGCCACCACAAGCCTCGCCATCTACCTATTCTGATTCCTGGTGAGCTCACGAATCCCCAGCACTCTCTAGCTCGTTTTCTTGTGGTCTCTAAGCATGTCCACGTCGTTGGACTTAGTGCGCCGCCGCCAGCCGTCGCCGTACTCCCTGCTCCGATGACCATTAGTGGGTGGCGCTACCTGTTGGGCCACACAGAGATAAAACAAAAAATTTCCTCTAACATGGTGATCCCAAGACCTAGCTGAGGTAGAAGGCCACAAGGTTTACCACTAGACGCGCAGTTGCGGATTACTGATGTAGCGCGTCAGTTGATGCAGTGCAGTCCTCATGATCTGATCGTCCTGGTGCTGATCGCACAACACCTCTGCTGGTATCCACACGTAAAAGGAGGAGCACCGGCGGCGAACTGCTAGGTTCGTTACGACGGCAAGACTGCTGTGGAGCTAGGGTTTCCAACACATGGAATGACCTAACCGAACAACGATTAACCTTTTCTGGGTTACGGTGCTCCACTATATATAGGGAGTGAACATGGGCTCTGCTCGTGCGACCCATTCATTAAAGCCCATATAACACTAGTCACTGTGAGTCCAACTCACTAACTCAGTCCTAATCCGGTTTAGGTCCAACCCAACCTGATTACAGGTTCAGATCTAATCCGAACTTGCTCCCGCTCTTAAGTGTGTGACCCCGCAGGCTCATGGCTACTTGGACACGATTAGAGTCCGACTCTCAATCGATCAGTCGGTAGCGGCTCCTAGCAGAACATGCCAACTCCCAAGTATCAAAGAGTCATGATGACTTGCCTTTCCAATGCGACTTACGTCCGAGTCCCTTTTGCCTCACGATATACCTTGTCAGACTATAGGCGAATAATTGTCATCCCTTAAATAGTCCGACTCTCTTCTCGATCCGAGATAAGTGATTCACCCGACTAACTCTTAGTCGATCGCCTCGGTTAGGTTAACACTTAACCGAGTCGTGCATGGCCATGCTTTCCGAATCATATCTCACGAGAGGGCCCAGAGAATATCTCTCCAAGTGGAGGGGCAAAATCCCATCTTGGTTATTCACATCACGCAGCTTGATTCTCAGTCGACCCGAACTCTGCCTTTATAACTGCCCAGTTACGGATCAGCGTTTGACAGAACCTAAGTCGGTGATTCTCAACTCGGACTATGCAACAACCTCAGGTCTAAGGATTACATTGATTGAGATATACAAATGACAACTAGTTCGTTGTACCTCAATATGGGTCAATCCGACTCGCTAAACTCTTTAGCTGAATCTGTGTAAGTTGGAATATAATCTCCATGCCCATGACAAGTGGAACCGAGTCATCAAGCCAACTTTCACATTGGTCTAAGTTGTGTGTCCAGCACAACCTCAATGACCAAGAATATTTAGTACAAACAACATGAATGCATAGTTCCACAACCGAATCACATATTCAATGATACACATCAGATGTTTATACAAGGACAACTTAATATCTTTATGAATACAATGGGAAATCTCATCATACATGATTGCCTCTAGGGCATATTCCCAACACTACCCCATATGGGTTATGCAAACTTCCCTGCATCGAAACCCTCGAGTCACCCCTCCCAGAACCCTCTCTGCCGCCGTCCCTAGTTCATTTCCGGTGAAGCTCCGGCGAGCACATGTGGCAGCTGATGTGGCCACGCGCCCATCTGTCTGTCTCTGTGGCTAGGTTAGCTAGGAGTGTAAAAATGAATTACTGGTTCCTGCCATGTGGCATCTGACGTGGCGTTGGTCCCATCTGTCATTGGTTGTGGGTAGAAATAGGGCCGGTAACAAGTGTATTCACTAACCTGAGGGATGATATTGCCACTGGCCCACTAGTCAGTGACTAGGGTAGGTGTAGCTTCGGTATAAAAAGTATTTATGTTTAGGAAATAGATAAAACATTATAAGATCAAATATAAATATTTCCTAAAATGTAATAAAATGATTAAATCTTGTAAATTCAATAACTTTTGTTTTATAATTCAAAAAAATATGTTTAATATATGAAAGATTTCAGAAAAATAAAATCTATAATATTAAACTATTAACAAACATTATTGTGTTAGTAACTTAAATAATTATTATTTAATAAAGAATTTATAAGTAATAAAACTTTGATAATTCATATTTTAATATTAGTAAATGTTAAAAATATAAATAAAATACCAAAAATCTTAGAAAAGTAAGAACTATAATTTAAAACTATAATCATGCATTATTGCTTCACTTAATTAAATATTTATTATTTATTAAGTATTTTGTAAAGTAATAAGTACTATAAAAATCATATCTTTTTATTTATAAATCACAAAAATAAATGTAATATACCAAAATGATCACAAAAATAATACGTACATGTTAAAAATATAAGATTACACTTGTAAGGTAAATAAAAAAAATTACAACACTTTAGTAATTTGAATTTAAATTATTTCTTTGTTGATAATTCATATAAGGGTAAATAAAACTTGCTAATAATTCTAAAAATTAGTTAATGTAGACTAATAAATAGTATTAGTTCTAAATATTGATTGTATGAAGTCAAACTGGTTGAACACATTTTAAATACAATTTTATTGAATTATCCTTAAACCATAAGTGTAGATTATTTTATAAAAGGATCCTTATCTAATATAAAATCTCCAACAATAATCTGTAGTGAAATAAAACATATTCCTTTACTTTGACCCCAAGTTTATCAACATACCAAAACACTGTAGTGAATTCATAAGTAGTTAAGTAATATGTTACCTTGATTACAACCCATAACCACTCATTTATAAAAACATAAATGATTCTATTCCATTATAATCTTGAGAAACCACTACACCAAATAAAAGGATAACCATTCTTAAGTAACTTTAAGGAAACATTATAAAGTACACAAGGTACAAATAACATAAGCAATATACCTTAAGTCCATCTATGTCTTTAGAGTTAACTTTAGTCTACAAGACCTTAAATATTATGCTAAAGATATTGTTATGTGTTTCATAGTTAACTTTGGTCTATTATTACTATGTTATAAAGCATTTCAAATACAAACTATCCAAGCAAGCACAAACAACGTCCACCTCTGATTAACTACAAGTATTGTTTAAACCTTAATAAAGAAATCTTTTCTTCAAAAGTTATTCGTTTTGCCACTTCAATCAACAAGTCTTATAATAATATTTCCAACTCTTACCAACTAAACTCTGTTGGGAATATGCCCTAGAGGCAATCATGTATGATGATATTTCCCATTGTATTCATAAAGATATTAAGTAGTCCTTGTATAAACATCTGATGTGTATCATTGAATATGTGATTCGGTTGTGGAACTATGCATTCATGTTGTTTGTACTAAATATCCTTGGTCATTGAGGTTGTGTTGGACACACAACTTAGACCAATGTGAAAGTTGGCTTGATGACTCGGTTCCACTTGTCATGGGCATGGAGATGCTATTCCAACTTACACAGACTCGGCTAAAGAGTTTAGCGAGTCGGATTGACCCATATTGAGGTACAACGAACTAGCTGTCATTTGTATATCTCAATCGATGTAATCCTTAGACCTGAGGTTGTTGCACAGTCCGAGTTGAGGATCACCGACTTAGGTTCTGTCAAACGCTGATCCGTAACTGGGCAGTTATAAAGGCAGGGTTCGGGTCGACTGAGAATCAAGCTGCGTGATGTGAATAACCAAGATGGGATTTTGCCCCTCCACTCGGAGAGATATTCTCTGGGCCCTCTCGTGAGATATGATTCGGAAAAGCATGGCCATGCACGACTCGGTTAAGTGTTAACCGAGGCGATCGACTAAGAGTTAGTCGGGTGAATCACTTATCTCGGATCGAGAAGAGAGTCAGACTATTTAAGGGATGACATATATTCGCCTATAGTCTGACAAGGTATATCGTGAGGCAAAAGGGACTCGGACATAAGTCGCATTGGAAAGACAAGTCGTCATGACTCTTTGGTACTTGGGAGTCGGCACGTTCTGCTAGGTGCCGCTACCGACTGATCGATTGTGAGTCGGACTCCAATTGTTTCCAAGTAGCCATGAGCCTGCGGGGTCACACACTTAAGAGCGGGAGCATATGTTCGGATTGGATCTGAACCTGTAATCTGGTTGGGTTGGACCTAAACCAGATTAGGACTGAGTTAGTGAGTTGGACTCACGGTGACTGGTGTTATATGGGCTTTAGTGAATGGGTCGCGCGAGCAGAGCCCACGTTCACTCCCTATATAAAGTGGAGCACCTTAACCCAGAAAGGTTAATCATTGTTAGGTTAGGTAATTCCATGTGTTGGAAACCCTAGCTCCATAGCAGTCCAGCCGCCGTAACGAACCTAGCAGTTCGCCGCCGGCGCTCCTCCTTGTGCGTGTGGATACCAGCAGAGGTGTTGTGCGATCAGCACGAGGACGATCGGATCGTGAGGACTGCACTGCATCAACTGACGCGCTTCATCAGTAATCCGCAACTGCGCGTCTAGTGGTAAACCTCGTGGCCTTCTACCTCAGCTAGATCTTGGGATCACCACGTTAGAGGAAAAAGTTTTGTTTTATCTCTGCGTGGCCCAACAGTGGTATCAGAGCGATAGCTTCTGGTTTTAGGCTCGAGATCTCGCATATGTGATATGCAGTAGGATGTAGATGAGATCTATATGCTGTTTGGTGGTCGATCTATGAGATAGATCGGTTTTGTACGAAGTTGATTGGATCAACTGTAATCGGGGAATGGTAGATCTGATTTCCGTGATCATACTGCTAAGGTCGTGGAATGACATACCCCTATCGGTCGGCTTCCGCCATCGGGGTAGACTGTGACACGTTAATCCAGAAGCGGTGATCAAAGATCAAAGAGTTTGATCGAATCGGAACGATGGTCGGAATCCATGTCCGGATCGTAGATCAGATCTACGTTTTCGGAAAAATCATCGGGCGCTGCCCACACCCGCGAGGGGCGCTGCCCCTTCGATCCCCGCCCGCTATCCGGCTAGCGGGACCGCCAGCTTCTCCCTGTCGTAGCGCCTTAGATGTCGTTGCGAGTTTCACAACGCCGGTAGATATTGTATCTATGCATAACTTGTTTTTGCAGGAAGTTGTGAATGGTATGGTTCATGTGCATGTGATGTATGTGTGTAATCCATACGTGATCTGCGAATCACGGTTTTTGTCAGCCGGCTGGAGCCTAGGTGCTGTCATTTTATTGTATTACGACCTGCGTGTCGGATTCTCTATGTAATTTACTTTACTAAGCTAGTGTAGCTGTTTGGAGAACCCGGAAGGCATGCAAGGCGTTGTACATGTCGGCGACATGGAGTAAGACGGCAAGTGACAAGAGTTGGCACGAGTCGGATTACAGGCTTTGTGGAGATGGAGATCGCCATGAAGAGAGCCATACCATTTCACATTATAATTGCTTTATTTTGTGTTATTGTTATGTCTCAGTTTTACCTCTATTAGATAGTCGGTAAAATTTAATCCCTCAAAGAAGGTCTAGTCGGTTTTCCCGCCAGTGTTTGCACCATCACAAGTCGGACATTTTTGGTAGTGGGCTCATAAAATTGAGGTGCTGCCAATTCTTTCCGACTAGGTGGGTTCGAGTCGGACTCTTACTGCAGAAACACTCGGTAAGCTAGACGGGTCTATCACAACGGTTGTGGGACTCGGGGAAAGGTCGGATGGGAGCCGGGGCATGTGATGCCACCCGTCCAACAGGAGTCGCATGAGATGCGATTGACAAGGAGTTGTCTACCTAGATCACTTGGCGGCTAGCGGTGATGCTAAAGCTCACTAGCCGACTTGCTTATTTAGGATCCTGAATCACTAAGTAACCATCGGAGGGGTGTTGGTTCTAGTGGGAGCATAACATATTAAAATGTTTAATATGCTTGCTCTTTTATGAATACATGTCTTAAGTGTTTTGCATATTTTCTGTTGTAGATCATGGCACCAAGTAGCAGTCACTCTCAGATATCCGGTTTTGCGTTGAGAACCATTCTTGAGAAAGATAAACTGAACGGCACTAATTTTACCAACTGGTATCGAAATCTGAGAATTTTTCTCAAACAAGAAAAGAAGGACCATGTCCTAGACAACCCACTTCCAGATGAGCCAAATGAGAATGCGACTGTCGCAGCCACCAATGCCTACCGTCGGGCTAAGGATGAGTCCACGGATATTAGCTGTCTTATGCTTGCTCACATGGAACCGGACTTGCAAAAGCAGTTCGAGCATGTTGAGGCCTACGATATGATCGAAAGCCTCAAAAGTATGTTCCAGGCTCAGGCGAAGACTGAGAGGTATCAAGTCTCTCAGGCTTTGCTGAGTTGCAAGCTTAAGGATGGTGATCCAGTGAGTCCGCATGTGATCAAAATGGTTGGTTACGTGCAGTCTTTGGAGAGGCTTGGCTACCCCATTAGCGAAAAGTTCACTACGGATATAATTCTGAACTCTCTTCCTAGTGCATATGGGCAGTTCATTTCGAACTACCACATGCATGGTATGGATAAGAAGCTCACTGAATTGCATGGGATGCTCAAGCAGGCAGAGGCAGACCTCAAGAAGGGCACCAGTCAAGTGTTGATGGTGCAGAATAAGGCTAAGTTCAAGAAGAGTTCTTGGACTAAGAAGAAGGCTAAGTTAGGAGGAAAGCAGGCTCAGGACCCGGTCCCAAGCGCTTCCTCAGGGACTAAACCATCTCCTTCAGCCGGATCCACTTGCTTCTACTGCAAGGCGGATGGCCACCGGAAGAGGAACTGCAGCAAGTACTTGGCAGACAAAGCCAAGAGTGGAGGTATGACTTCCGACTCAGGTACACTTGTTTGCAATGTTATAGACATATATCTTGCTGATGCACCTAATAGTTCTTGGGTATATGATACCGGATCAGTTATTCACATATGCAACTCGTTGCAGGGACTGGTAAGAACTAGGAGCGTAGCAAGAGGCGAGGTTGATATTCGAGTCGGCAAAAAAGCAAGAGTTTCTGCGTTGGAAGTCGGCACGATGCAACTTCATTTACCTTCTGGATTCATTATGGAACTGAATAATTGTTATTATGTTCCAGTGCTCAGTCGGAACATTATTTCTGCTTCATGTTTGATGAGGCAAGGCTATGAGTCGAATATCAAGAATAATGGTTGTTCTTTGTATTTGAACGATATGTTTCACGGCTTTGCACCCGTCCAGGACGGGTTATTTATTTTGAATCTTGATGGTGAGTCGGTTTATAACATAAATGTTAAAAGGTTGAAACCAAATGATCTGAATATGACTTACTTTTGGCACTGTCGGCTTGGTCACATAAGTTGGATACGCATGAAGAAGCTCCATGATGATGGACTCCTAACTTCGTTCGACTTGGAGTCGTTCGAGACATGCGAATCTTGCCTACTCGGCAAAATGACCAAGACACCTTTTGCAAAGAGTTGCGAAAGGGCGTCCGACTTGTTGGGACTAGTACATAGTGATGTATGTGGACCAATGAGCACGACAGCCAGGGGTGGTTATGAGTACTTCATTACCTTCACTGATGATTTGAGTAGGTATGGATATATCTACTTGATGAAACATAAGTCGGAAGCCTTTGAAAAGTTCAGAGAATTCCGGAATGAAGCACAGAATCAACTTGGCAAGAAAATAAAGTTTCTTCGGTTGGACCGAGGAGGCGAGTACATGAGCCATGAGTTTGATGACCATCTGAAAAGTTGTGGAATAGTTCCTCAACTTACTCCGCCAGGAACGCCACAAAGGAATGGTGTTTCAGAAAGGCAGAACCGGACCTTGTTGGACATGGTACGATCAATGATGAGTCGGACAGATCTGCCTTTATCATTTTGGGGTTATTGTCTAGAAACAGCGGCGTTCACACTAAACAGAGTACCATCAAAATCGGTAGAGAAGACACCGCATGAGATGTGGACAGGCAAAAAGCCAAGTTTGTCTTTTCTTAAGATTTGGGGTTGTGAAGCTTTTGTCAAGCGAATCCAGTCGGACAAGCTTACAGCCAAGTCGGATAAGTGTATTTTCGTGGGATATCCGAGGGAAACCTTGGGTTACTACTTCTACAACCGAGAAGAGGGCAAAGTATTTGTCGCTCGGAACGGTGTCTTCCTTGAGAAAGAGTTTCTCAGTCGGGGAGTAAGTGGGAGCACGGTGCAACTCGAAGAAATTCGAGAGGAACCGGCTAGTAGCGAGTCGGCAAAAACCTTGGAGGTTGAGCCGGTCGTGGCAGCTGAGCCGGCAGTAGCACCTGTACTACGAAGATCGGGAAGATTACGAAGTGTTCGTGATGTGTTACTGTTAGACAATGATGAGCCGGCAAATTATTCGAAAGCGATGGTGGGATCTGATTCCGAGTCATGGCTGGAGCCATGAGATCCGAGATAAAGTTCATGGATGAAAATCAAGTTTGGAACTTGGTTGATCTGCCAGACGGTGCAAGACCCGTCGAGTGCAAATGGGTCTTTAAGAAGAAAACTGATATGGATGGAAATGTTTCAATCTATAAAGCACGCCTTGTCGCGAAGGGGTTCCGACAAGTTCAAGGAGTTGATTACGACGAGACTTTCTCACCCGTAGCAATGCTTAAATCAGTTCAGATTATGTTAGCTATAGCGGCCTATTTCGACTACGAGATATGGCAGATGGATGTCAAAACGGCTTTCCTTAACGGAAATTTAACCGAGGACGTGTATATGATACAGCCCGAGGGTTTTGTCGATCTAGCTAATGCTGACAAGGTGTGCAAACTTCAGAAATCCATTTATGGGTTGAAGCAAGCATCTCGGAGTTGGAATATTCGCTTTGATGAGGTAGTCAAATCGTTTGGCTTCATCAAGAGTGATCATGATTCTTGTTTATACAAGAAGTTTAGTGGGAACAAAGTAAATTTTCTAATCTTATATGTGGATGACATATTACTGATTGGAAATGATGTCCAGATGTTGCAAGAAACCAAGGAATCATTGGAAAGGAGTTTCTCAATGAAAGACTTGGGTGAGGCAACATACATCTTCGGAATCCGGATCTATAGAGATAGATCAAGGAGGCTCATTGGATTGAGTCAGAGTACTTATTTGGACAAAGTGTTGAAGAAGTCCAACATGGAATCGTCTAAGAAGGGGTTCTTACCGATGTCCCATGGTGTAAAACTTAGCAAGACTCAGTGTCCTTCGACAACTGATGAGCGAAGTCGGATGAGTGCGATTCCATATGCTTCTGCAGTCGGATCCATCATGTACGCCATGATTTGTACTAGGCCGGATGTTTCCTATGCTCTAAGTGTTGTGAGCAGATACCAGGCTGATCCTGGAGAGATCCACTGGACAACGGCTAAAAATATCCTAAAGTACTTGAGAAGGACTATGGATATGTTCTTGGTTTATGGTGGTGAAGATGAACTTAGTGTAAAGGGTTACACGGATGCGAGTTATCTTACCGACTCTGATGATTCTCGTTCGCAATCCGGATACGTGTTTATTTTAAATGGAGGTGCTGTGAGCTGGAAGAGTTCCAAGCAAGAGACTGTGTCTGCGTCTACAATAGAGGCTGGGTATATTGCCGCCTCGGAGGCAGCAAAGGAAGCTGTTTGGATGAGGAATTTCCTCATGGATCTTGGTGTGGTTCAGGGCTCGTCCAATCCGTTGGACGTGTATTGTAACAACAATGGTGCTATTGCACAAGCCAAGGAACCTAGACAGCACCAGAAGAACAAGCACATACTCATGCGGTACCACCTGATTCGCCAGTTCGTGGATCAGGGTGATATCAAGTTATGCAAGGTACACACGGATGCAAATATTGCGGATCCGTTGACAAAGCCGTTACCACAGCCGAAGCATGAGGCGAACCTGAGAGCCATGGGCATTAGATGCTTAGACATGTGATGTCGGAAGATTGACTCTAGTGCAAGTGGGAGACTGTTGGGAATATGCCCTAGAGGCAATCATGTATGATGATATTTCCCATTGTATTCATAAAGATATTAAGTAGTCCTTATATAAACATTTGATGTGTATCATTGAATATGTGATTCGATTGTGGAACTATGCATTCATGTTGTTTGTACTAAATATCCTTGGTCATTGAGGTTGTGTTGGACACACAACTTAGACCAATGTGAAAGTTGGCTTGATGACTCGGTTCCACTTGTCATGGGCATGGAGATGCTATTCCAACTTACACAGACTCGGCTAAAGAGTTTAGCGAGTCGGATTGACCCATATTGAGGTACAACGAACTAGCTGTCATTTGTATATCTCAATCGATGTAATCCTTAGACCTGAGGTTGTTGCACAGTCCGAGTTGAGGATCACCGACTTAGGTTATGTCAAACGCTGATCCGTAACTGGGCAGTTATAAAGGCAGGGTTCAGGTCGACTGAGAATCAAGCTGCGTGATGTGAATAACCAAGATGGGATTTTGCCCCTCCACTCGGAGAGATATTCTCTGGGCCCTCTCGTGAGATATGATTCGGAAAGCATGGAAATGCACGACTCGGTTAAGTGTTAACCGAGGCGATCGACTAAGAGTTAGTCGGGTGAATCGCTTATCTCGGATCGAGAAGAGAGTCGTACTATTTAAGGGATGACATATATTCGCCTATAGTCTGACAAGGTATATCGTGAGGCAAAAGGGACTCGGACGTAAGTCGCATTGGAAAGGCAAGTCGTCATGACTCTTTGGTACTTGGGAGTCGGCACGTTCTGCTAGGAGCCGCTACCGACTGATCGATTGTGAGTCGGACTCCAATTGTGTCCACGTAGCCATGAGCCTGCGGGGTCACACACTTAAGAGCGGGAGCATGTTCGGATTGGATCTAAACCTGTAATCTGGTTGGGTTGGACCTAAACCGGATTAGGACTGAGTTAGTGAGTTGGACTCACGGTGACTGGTGTTATATGGGCTTTAGTGAATGGGTCGCGCGAGCAGAGCCCACGTTCACTCCCTATATAAAGTGGAGCACCTTAACCCAGAAAGGTTAATCGTTGTTCGGTTAGGTCATTCCATGTGTTGGAAACCCTAGCTCCAAAGCAGTCCAGCCGCTGTAACGAACCTAGTAGTTCGCCGTCGGCGCTCCTCCTTGTACGTGTGGATACCAGCAGAGGTGTTGTGCGATCAGCACCAGGACGATCGGATCGTGAGGACTGCACTGCATCAACTGACGCGCTTCATCAGTAATCCGCAACTGCGCGTCTAGTGGTAAACCTCGTGGCCTTCTACCTCAGCTAGATCTTGGGATCACCACGTTAGAGGAAAAGGTTTTGTTTTATCTCTGCATGGCCCAACAAACTCAAGGACTCTCATCATAGTCAATAGATGACAATTAATCACAATCACATTGCTTTGAACTTTACTTGCATACTTAGGATTATAAACACTTAAGTTCCTTATAAATGCCATTACTTGTAAAGTAAAATTTGAAGATAAACAATTCTTATATTAGTAGTCTTTGAGTAGCATTCCATATGCGTGTATATTATTGTTGGGTGATATTCTAAATACGTGTTGTTCACACACACGCACAAGCCTTAATAAGAAGCACAGGTGTGAAACTTAATCAAAAAGGACAACACATTCCAAAGAAATCATTTCCAGTGTCCAAACCCTAGAACAACGCTTATTCCAGGGATTCGCGTTTATAAAGTGCATTACATTACTTATGCATAATAGCATATTGCTTCTTTAAACATTAGTACTTACCGGACCAATGATGCTGATTTCAGATATTGGATCTTATTTTGTCTTGAAGACCGTGAGTGCATAATCTTGCAATCATCAGGGTTTTAGCCTGCCCGAAAGGGGGCTTAACGGAGGTGAGCCGGCCCCAAAGGATCGTGCAGACAGATGAGGTCACGGAGAGGGTAGTGATTGGCTTGGATCTTAGTCTGGGCCTCATACCAAGAATGGGTTGGCCGCTCGGATGTGCAACAAAGCTAAGATCTCTCATGGGTAAAGTAACGCACCTCTGCAGAGTGTAAGAACTGTAACTTGTTACTCCCTGTTACAGGAAGGAGCTGTGAACGCGGCGGGAAAGGAACTCCATGAAAGTTCTGGTAAACCCATGAAGGCTGACAGACATAGCTTTTCAGAATAAAAGGAACCTTTGAAGAAATGTTTACGAAAACCTGCATTGTCTACGACCTATGGTTTGTGGCTTTAGATATAGTGCATCAAACACTCATTTTCTAGCGAACTTGCTGAGTACGCTCGTACTCAACGTATATTCTTAACCCTTGCTAGATTCTGAAGCCATTAAGACGACGTCTACATCAAGTTATGCTCCAGGAATCATCACCAGAATCCAAAGTTCTTCAATGAAGTCAATAAAGTCAACATATACATCAACTCAAGTGAAGACAAAGTTACTGATTAGGTAGGAATATAATTTATAGCTATAGAACCTATTTCTATAGTGTATTGCAATAGCAGCAATGCCAGACCAATAGTTCGGATACTAGTCTTATTAGTATGATAGTTTTTGAGTTGTTTATTCCTGATTCTTTTTTGTAAGAAGTTTCTTTCTCTCTCTTTAACCTAGAGTGTTCTCTGGATCTTGTGTAAAGAGTTGAGTTGTAACCTATAGTCATGTCTTGGACCTGCTGTATTTCTGCTGTACCACTCTGAGGGATGTAATACTAGTGAACGGTGTTTCATTGGTGTTATGTCAACGATTATAGTGTACTACATCACGCAGTGGTATGTTGGGTCACCGCAAAAGGTCTCCCAAGAATAATAGACATATTATCATCTTCAGGCATTTCAAGCACAACAAAATCAGTTAAAACCATGCAGTTATGAGCAACTTGAACAAGAACATCCTCACATATACCAACATGAATAGTAGTTGACTTACCAGCCATTTGCAATGATATATCAGTTGGTATCAACTTTTCTAGCTGGAGTCTCTTGTAGAGAGAAAAAGGCATAACACTAACTCTAGATCCCAAATCACATAAAGCAGTTCTAACATAATTATTCTTAATGGAGCAAGGAATAGTTGGTATACCTAGATCACCAAGTTTCTTTGGAACCTTACCATTGAAGGAATAATTAGCAAGCAAAGTAGAAATCTCCTCATTAGGAATCTTACTTTTATTAGAGACAATATCCTTCATATACTTTGAATAAGGAGGCAACTTAATAGCATCAGTCAAAGGAATTTGCAGGAATAAAGGTTTCATCCACTCACAAAACTTGTTGTAGTGTTCTTCCTCCTTTGACTGTTTCTTACCTGGAAAAGGCATAGGTTTCTGCACCCAAGGTTCTCTCTCTTTACCATGTTTATTAGCAATAAAATCCTCCTTTGTGTACCTAGTGTTCTTAGTGTGTTTCTCAAGTTCTTCCTCACCTTCCTCCTTATCAGGAGACTCATTATTATTATGACTCTCAGTTTCAGCATCAGAGACAAATATACTATTAGGATCGACATCAGATTCAAGTGGTTCATCAACTACTTTATGTTGCTTTTTCTTTCTCTTACGAGGACTACCACTAACTTCACCTTGTTGGGAATCCTGCTCTATTCTTTTAGGGTGTCCTTCAGGATATAAAGGATCTTGAGTAGCTGCACCACTCCTAGTTCTAATTCCATAAGCATGTTTATTTCCTGAAGCATTAACTAGCATATCCTTTTGTACATTAGCAAGTTGATCAAGTTGGGTTTGAACCATTTGAAAGTGTTTACAAGGCATTTGAATATCATTAGAAGTTCTTTCCACAATATCTTTCAACTCATGGATAGCTCTATAGTTTTCCAATAAATGATCCTGAACTTGTTTATTAAAATTACCTTGTTTAACAATAAATGTGTCAAGTTCCTCTAAGCATTGATCAGGAGGCTTACCATAAGGAATATCACCTTCATTAAATTGGATAGAGTGTACCTCAATAGTAGATGAATGGGGAATTGGCTTACATAATTCTTCTATAGGAGGTAGATTCTTCACATATTTAGCTCTAATACCTTTATCCTTTAGACACTTCTTAGCTTCCTTCATCACTCATCATTTAATGCAATAATTCCCGTCTTCTTTGGTGTTGGTGTTGGAACTGGTTCAGGCACAACTGGTTCAGGAGTAAGAGGATCAGGTGTATTTATCTCAGTTTAAGTCCAGTCATCATAATTCTTGCTCATTTTGGTCATTAATTCTTCAGCATCTATAGGAGTCCTTTTCCTCAAAACACAATCAGCAAAGCTATCTAGGTAGGTCCTAGAATCATCAGTTAGTCCATTATAATAAATATCAAGAAACTCATTTTTAGGTAATGGACATCCAGGATGTGTATGAATAAAGGAAGAAAATCTTTTCCATGACTCAGGCAATTTCTCTTCTTCTCCCTTTTTAAAATTAAAAAGTCTCTGCAAAGCAGCATGTCTAGCACTAGGAGGGAAATATTTATGGAAGAAATAAGCAATCAAGAATTAGGGCTATCAATGGAACCAGGAGGTAATCTATTAAACCAAGCCCTAGCTTCTCCTTTTAGTGAAAAAGGGAAGATCTTAGTAACAAAGTACTTGCGCATTTTAAAATCATCAGAGAATAAAGCACTCATAGTAGAAAGCTCATTCATATGAGCCACAACACCCTCATTTCAGTCCCACAAAAAGGTTCTTTCTCAACAATATCTAAATAAGACAAATCAAGAGAGAAATCATAATCTTCATCTTTAATATCTATGGGAGAAGTGGCAAACTTAGGATCAGAGGACAACTTAGGCATAATAGTACGTCTAGCAAGGAGACTCTTCATGGCACTAGTACCATGTATGTTTCGGCACTCTTCAATGAATTCATCAGTGAACTCAATGTAACCATTATTAATATCATAACTCTCACTAGCCTCGGGTGAGCTAACAGGTGTAACAGTGTCTTCACTAGGAGTTTCAGTATATTCCTAGACTAGCCATAGTAGCATCTAGAAAAGGACCTAATGAACCACTCGCATCAAGCACCGTAGAAGTAACATCATGAGTATCAAAAGTAGTTTCAGATTCAGCGGTAGTAGCAGTGTGTGTAGCATGAGTATGTGGTGGAGTGACAAGCTTAGTTATAACAGACGGTGAATCAAGAGCAGCAGAGGTGTTTAGGATAGTACTTCTTCTTGTAGTGGATGGTAAAATAGTGAACTTTCCATCACGAGACGTCCCCATGATGAAAGGAGTAGCAGTGAACAATAGTAGATCCAAGTGAACTTACAAATAAAGCTATGCTCCCCGGCAACGACGCCAGAAAATAGTCTTGATGACCCACAAGTGTAGGGGATCGCAACAGTCTTCGCGGGTAGTATTACCCAATTTATTGATTCGACACAAGGGGAGCCAAAGAATACTTGTAGGCCTTAACAACTGAGTTGTCAATTCAGCTGCACCTAGAAATAGTTCTTGCTCATAGAAGTTTATCAGTAGCAACAGTTTGGTAGTAGCAACAACAGCAATAACAACAACAGTGAAACCGTAGCAATAGTAACAGTAACGGTAACAGTAGGATTCGAGTGCGGTAGGCATAGGGATGGATGGACGGGCGTTGCATGGACGAGTCTAAACATGTAACTTCAAGATCTAGGGCATTGCAGATAAATAATAACAAGCATCCAAGTACTAAACAATCCTAGGCATGTGCTCCAAATATAGTCATACGTGCTCGCAATGAGAACTTGCACAACATCTTCTATCTAGTCAGCCCATGGCAGCGGGGCCTCTAGGGAACTACTGGCAATTAAGGTGCTCCTTTTAATAGAGCACCGGAGCAAAGCATTAACACTTGGTGAACACATGTGATCCTCACACCATAGCCATCCCCTCCGGTTGTCCCAATTATTGTCACTTTGGGGCCTTTGGATCCGGACAATGATATGTGTACACAACTTGTAGATAAGATCACAAACAATACTATCATAATGATTCAATAATAAGTTCAGATCTGAGATCATGGCACTCGAGCCCTAGTGACAAGCATTAAGCACAACAAGTTTCAACAAAGTCAAATAGCACTAATAGAGAACTAGGCACTATGACCTAACAGATCTTATTCGATTACATGATAGAACTCATCCAATCCCTACCATACCCAAGCCTACAACGGGAGATTACTCACTCATGGATGAGGGAAACGTCGGTGGTTGATGGAGATGCGTTGGTGATGATGATGGCGATGATCCTCTCCAAATTACCCGTCCCGGCAGGGTGCCAGAACGGAGTTTCTGAATCCGAATTTTGGTTTCTCGTGGCGGCGGCGAAGCAGAACTCTCTTTGAAAAACTATCGACCCCCTTGAGTTTTTAGGTCGGAAGGCAACTTATAGGCGCGGAGGGAGGCCGAGGAGCTGCCTAGGGTGGCCAAACCCCCTCCAGGCGCGGGGTTAGGTAGGCCCGCGCCTGGGGTGGGTCTGGACCCCCCAGGCCTCCACTCTATCTCCCCTTCTGGCTCCGTGGATCTTCTGGTGAAAAATAGTTTTTGGCATATTTTCCAGGATTTTTCCTGATAGTTGATTTTTTTGCACAAAAACAAGACACTAAGGTAATTCTGCTGAAAACAGCATCAGTCCGTGTTAGTTGCATCCAAATCACACAAGTTTAGAGAAGAAACAATAGCAAAGTGTTCGAGAAAGTAGATACGTTTTGGATGTATCAGTCATAGACAAGAAGTGATAAAATTCTACCTAAACTACTAGATGTGCAAAGCTCATATGAAAGTAAATGAGAACTAGAAGTCATGCATATAAGGCATAGCTATAACTTAGAAGAATCATGATACGAGAGATAAATGACACAATTTATATGGCTAAAAGAGGTGGTATTTTACAGCCATAAATTTCCCCCTCACCGGAGGCTCCGGTGCGATAGGATATGCCCCCTCCCAGAGTAGGAGCAGACTTTCGCCTCCGCCATCGCCTCTGTAAATCGTGGGAAAATATGGCTTAGGTTTTTCGTGATACATAGGTGTCTGCAAAAAGGAGGAGCCTAGACGACGCTCGAGGGCCGAAAGATCCTATAGGTGGGCGCGCCACCTGGCCTCTTTCGGGCCTCGTTGCTCCCCCTACTTCATTATTTGTCCCAATTTGGTTCTTCTGGTGAAAAACTTATTAGATATTTTTCCTTCGATTTATTGACGTCCAGAAGGTCCTGAAACAACAAAAACATGAAAAAGGAAGTTTTCTTCCTCCCAGAAATTAAATACCAATGAAAGAGACTTTGTAGGAAAGTCTCGTAAATCATCTAAATATGCATAAATAATGATGGATCAAGGTAAATATGATTCTAAACAGTGCATAAAGGTCCTAAAAATGATGATACAAAATGCAAGTATTAAGCGAGTACAAGTCTTCTCGTACACCGTATGATCTTAGTGTGTTACTTCAAAAGAATCAAGGAAATGCTAGAGATCAACTAAGATACTCTCAAATTATTGGATTACTTATGTATCTAGCTACCGCCACGAGGCCTGACATTGCTTTTGCTGTAAGCAAACTCAGTCGATTTGTCTCAAATTCGGAGATGATCAATGGCATGATCTTGATAGAGTTATGCACTATCCAAAAGGTACTGCGAGCTATGACATTCACTATATCGGGTATCGAGGGTACTAGAGGGTTATAGTGACTCAAATTGGACATCTGATGCCGATGAGATAAAATCCACTAGTGGATATGTATTCACTCTTGATAGTGGCATTGTTTCTTGGAAGTCTTGCAAGCAGGTCATCTTAACAAGGTCAACTATGGAAGCAGAACTCACAGCATTAGGCACAACCATTATTGAAGCAAAGTGGCTTCGTGAACTTTTCATGAACTTACTTGTGGTTGAAAAACAAATACCCGCAATCCTTGTGAAATGCGATAATCAAATTGTGATTTTCAACGTAAATATTTCTAAGGATAATATGAAGTCATCAAGACATGTGAAGAGGATACTAAAATCTATCAGAAAAATGAGAAACTCCTGAGTTATTGTGTTGGATTATATCCAAACATCTAAAAATCTGGAAGATCTCTTCACGAAGGGCCTATCACTCAATGTGATAGATAATGCATTAAATGAGATGGGCATGAGACCCACATCATGAGTTGACCACTGTGGTAAACCACTCTATATGATTGGAGATCCCGTGAATTGTAATTGGGAGACAAGCTGTTGTCAATAGACAAGAGAGTATCCGTATATTTTTACCACTCTATGAAGATGCAATACTCTCCTATTCTGCATGATAGGTTGATATTTATCTTAATGTGTTCTAAGAGGCTTATACAAGCAGAGATGTTGCCTTGCAGAACATCTTCTGAAGAACACATCTATATGAGCTTGATTGTTAAACGTCACAGTCTATGATAGTTTGGGTGTTTTCTAACAAACTGATAAAAGTCCCCGGAGTATGACGCATAAGCTCCACCCGTGGGGAAGTCCTGCGGCAGACTAGTATCGGTCAAGGCTTTGTGTCAAACTAGGTTCATAGAAAAACTTGCAGTTTAAGGCATAGTCTAGTTTTCAAGTTGCAACAGTGTAGCCTAGAGTTCTGGGTGGAAGTTCAACTTAACAGTCTCCACCGCAGTGCCGGTATATAAAACAATGTTTTGAAACCATAGGCAAATCTTTGTTCCTTTGAGATCTAGTGGGGATTGTTGGAATTTATATAAATGACCCATCCCACTAATTATTCTATAGTTCAATAAATTTCTGAAAATCTGCAAGGCCCATTTGGCACATTCATGCATGGCAAGAGGTGAGACAAATATTTACTCCCACTTTGCTAGTTGAAGGAAAGTTTACCACCTCATAAGGGGGTTCTTCCACCACTTAGTAAAAGTATGAGAAGGAGAGAGACATACATGCATGCTCCTCCTCCTCCTTCGTCGCCCGCCTCGTCTCGCCTCGTGGTGCAGGTTGTGGGTATCTCGCCGAGCCGACTTTATTTTTGTCACGCATGAACGGAATACATATAGTTTGTGGTAGTGGAGTTTAAATACGAAGTCAGTGGGCTGGATTCCTGTTCTTCTCCATCCCGTCTCGCGGCATGCACCGCTAGTCCGGACATTAGGCCTCTAAAATCCCGTCTCTTCGAGTCCTGTATGGGAGAAGGGCGATAAGATTTTTGAAAAGCGCTACCGCGCGACTACTGACTTCTTCCTCTTCATCACATATGCTCTGAACACTAACGACATCTTTCTCGACGATTACTTCTTCCCGGAGGTGGACGATATCCTCGGCAACATGACTGACAACAACAACACGACTGGTTCCTCCTCTACACCGTATGTGTCTCTCTTCCTTCTGTTCGAGCTCCTCTTGGAGTTCGTACTTCTAGTCTTTGGCCTAGATATGTGTTGTTGTATATTGATACGTCAGAAACGTATCTATAATTTTTGATGCTCCATGCTTGTTTAGTATCCACTTTGCTTTGCTTTGTCTACACTTTGAGGTGTTTTTATATATTTTCTAGAACTAACCTATTAAAAACTTGCCACAGTGCCAGTTGTCTGTTTTCTTCTGTTTTTGGTTTCAGAAAGGCAGAAAATCAATATTCTCGGAATTGGACGGGACAAAAGCCAAAGTCAATACTTTACCGTGCGGGACATGAAGCCGGAATACGAGACGGAGAGGCGAACCAGGACGGCCGCACCCCCTAGGCGCGGGTGGGACCACCCCGTGTCTTGGTAGGGTGTGGGCCCCCTGGCCGCCTCCCGGCCTCGCCTCTTCGTCTATAAGAAGCCCCCGATGCAGAAACCCTAGGGACCCGATCAAAACTCCACGAAACCTTCTATAGCCACCACCATCATCGTCCCTAGATCTGGGGGTTCCGAAGTTCTTCCCGGCACCCTGCCAGAGGGGAAATCATCCCGGAAGCCTTCTCTTCGGTATGAAGCATGAGTAGTTCCACCTTGGACTATGAGTCCATGTAGTAGCTAGATGGTTGTATCTCCTCCTTGTGCTTTCATGTATAGATCTTGTGAGCTCCGTTTGACGAGGTTTGATCTCACCAATGCCCATTGTTATGGACTTGGGTTTTTGAGAAGATGGGGATGCTGGAGATCGTGGAACGGTTAGCAAACAAGCAACACGGGACACGAGGTTTAACCAGGTTCAAGCCCCCGGAGGGAAAACCCTACTCCTGCTTGTCTGCTCTTGATTACGGCGGAACCGGTGGTTACAGGGGTGCGCAGATGCGATCTGGCGTGGAGGTGTGTATGCGAAAGTATGAGGGAGCCAGATCTACGTCGTGCCCTCCTAGCCTTTATATAGACTCAGGCAGGTCCCGGGCACAGACCTAGTCGGTTACAAGTTCTAGGGTTTTACCCCTTTGAATTTCCTATCTACTCTAGTCTTGCTCTCTAAGGATCTGAAAGCGTCATGGGCCTTGGCCACCCGAAAATCTTCATGGGCCGGCGTATAGTTGCCGTGGGCCTTCCTTGGGCTGGACCAGGTATGCTGAGATCATGTACCCGTAGGGTATAACCATGTCAGTAGCCCCCGAGTCCTCAGTCGAATCGTAGATTCGGCTGAGGACTCTTCAATCTTTCGGGTGCAACTATGTATTTCAATAGTTCATGTGTAGGGATTGTTGATGCGTGTGCCTGACTCACCCGACGGATCAGGGTCAGTTAACTGTCTTAGGACGAAACAACACGATCTTCTTCAGGTTCGAGTCCCTCAACTCGAACCTGGAACATATGCTGGCGTAATTCGACTCAAGCCGCGGAGGACTTATAGGAGTGGAATTCTAGTGAATTTAATTGATGTACCCAACGCGTCCATCAGGATTTTTCATCGCACCTGTTAGCACGGGTTTTTACTAGCAGAGCGCAGTCATGTGCGTTGCGAGGCCATCAGATGATATCTGTAGGTCTTATCTTTGTGTCGCAGACACAGCATCCGAATGTTTATCACCGCGGAGGTGTTTTGGGTGGTCAAGGAGAACGTTGCTCACTTAACATTTAGTTGGGACAGAGTTGCCGAAAAGTTTTTGCATGTTGATCCGAAGGATCGCAGTCGAAGAATTCATAGGTGCACGGCCAACGCTCCCTATGGGTGTAGCCCCCGAGTGTCTGTTCGAGTCGTAGACTCGAGCGGAGACTTTAATTCAGACGTTGTTCAGTTGTAAGTCCGTAGGACACAAAAATATTCGGATGCTTAAATCCATCCTCCCTATGGGAGTAGCCCCCGAGTCGTAGTGGAGTCGTAGACTCGACGGAGGACTCGAAGTAATAGTTTGCTTCTATTCATCTTTCGAGTGCGCGGCCAACGCTCCTGATAGGAGTAGCCCCCGAGTAATTGGTCGAATCGTAGATTCGAGTGAGTACTCTTAACTTTGAAGCCGAAGAAATTGCAGCTATTGATAGTATAGCTTTTGATGACGTCAGTGCTGACGATCGATGACCTCAAGTGTCTGTTGTGCCAGAGATGACTTGACTGGACGAATGTGGGTCCCACTTTCTGACCTTGAATTGACCGGTCACGCACGGCGTGGAGATAATTACGGCGTCGCCTCGATTTCCGCGCGTAGTGGATGGCGTGTTAGCGACGGTTCGTTGCGATGCTGACACGTGTATGGCCAGATCCTGCCGTTGGCGTTAGGTCTTCTCGATGGACGGTTGCCGTGCGTCTTCTTCGTCATTATAATCCTTGGGGAAAACTTCAGTTTTTTTTCACCGCATCCATTCTTGCTTTCACTGCTTCCTTGTGTTCTAAGAGTTCTTGTTGCGTGCTGAAATATTCCTTCACATTTCTTTCTTCCATCCTGCGCTCTCGCCGCCGGCGCCGCCGTACCGCGATGGGGAAGCCGAAGAAGTCGTCATCTGCGGTTGGTACCAGCGCCGCTGGAGGGAATAAAGGTGCCGCCGCTACCCGTGTCACCGACGGTGGCTGGCGGCGATCGGAGACGCGGGAGAGTGATCTCCGCAAGCTTCGCGAGCGGGGTCTAATCCCGCAGGATAGGGAGGCCGTCAAACTCCCAGGCAATGAGGTAATCCCCCGTCCCCCTGCTGGGTATCGGGTTATGTTCCTTGCCTTTGTCATTCGCGGATTTTCCTTCCCAGTCCACGACTTCCTTCGTGGACTGCTTTTCCTGTACGCTGTCCAATTGCACCATCTTTCCCCCAATTCTCTTCTTCACATTGCTTGTTTTATCACTTTCTGCGAGTGCTGGCTCGGTATTTAGCCGCACTTTGCCCTCTTCCGGAAACTTTATTCCATGAAGAGGCAATCCGGTTTGTATGGTGTTTATCCCATTGGGGGTTGCATCATCTCCCTGAAGCCCAATCTGCTTTTCTTTTTTTTCCATGTCCGAATCTATCCAGTAATGGCGAAGGCGATGGTTTTATATCCGCGACTCTGTAGTGCCTGGGCAGGATTTTGGTCTTGTTCCTTTCGACCCCTCCCAAAAGATCGAACCAAAAAGGTCTTGGAAAAACAAGGTCTTGGATGGCGAGGTGGCGGAGATAGAGGCTCTCTATCGTCGGGTGGAGGATCTCCAGTTAATTCCGGACAGGGAAGTGAACGGTATGGATATCATCCACACTTTTCTCGAGCGTCGGGTGCAGCCACTCCAGGCTAGGGCGCACCTGATGTTCCTTTATGCTGGCCGGCGTGATCCGACGAGGGTTTCGACTGAGAAATTATCCCAGGGAGATCTCGACAGGGCCCTTCGTTCGCTGCTGAAGTTCAAGGCTGGAGAGGATATCCCAGGGAAGTCGCTGACTCCGTTTTCATCTTCGCTTCCTGTTCCACAGGTGTAGATCCGTGCGTGTAGCGCTATTTTTCGACTGCATTGTATTTGTGTTTGTTTGCTAGCAAATTGTTCTTCTCTTGTATAGAGCTTCAAAGTGCCGGGTATGTCGACTCCATTACCCGAAGTATATCCGGATGCTCCAGATAATGATGTGGTGGACTCCATGTCCGAGCTGCCATCGACGCGGTCTCCGGCTCAAGATGCCAACGAGTCGAGCGAGGACCACACTCGCAAACGATTGCAGAGCTCCAGCGAGTCTTCGGATGCTTCGACTCCTCCGACTCCTAGGAACCCTTTGTGTCTTGAGCATCATAGTGACGGGCATGGAGGCTCTTCCTCTCCTATTCCTGCTCTTCTCGTGCGGGCTGTAGCGCCGCACCCGCCAGCGAAGCGGAAGAAGGAAGAAAAGAAGGAAGAGAAGAAAGAAGAGAAGAAAGAGGAGAAGAGAGTCCGAAGGACCCCTCCTGTCTTCAACCTCAGCTCGCTGGACTCGTAAGTTTCCTCTATACTGCTTTTTCTTTGCCGTTGACTTTGTACTTGTGCTAATTTGTCCTTGTGCAGGCACTCTTCCAACGACTCCTCTAGTGATGGTGCTCGGGAGATGATGGGGGAGTCGAAAGTTGTGTCTCCTCCTCCTCAGATGGTGGCTACCTCTAAGGGTGCTGCGCCGGTCCCTTCTCCGTAGGAGGTTCAGGTGGTTGCGCCTCAGAAGGCTGCGAGAAGGCCTTCGGAGTCGCCATCGGATCATGTAAGTAGTTCTGTCTCCTGCCACGGGGGGAGCCCCCGAGCATCTGTAAAAGAGTTTTCTTGTCTTGTTCTTTCTTCGAGTCTCGGGGGGAGCCCCCTAGCGTTTTTGTTTGTGTATTTTGCTTCTGTTCTTTTCTGTTGGGCGTAGCCCCCGAGTCCTTTTCCTGACTAGTAGGTCTTCTTCCTGCAGCCTTTTGTGCAGGATGCCAAGCGATTGGTGCAGGAGCACCTGGTGCTGGAGGCCAGCCTCAAACAGCTGCAAGGTACTATTATGCATTTGATGTTTGCTTCTTCGTGTACTCGTGTCCTGTTATCTGATGTTTGTATTTTCTGAATGCAGAGGAGCATAACACCTCCCTTCGTAAGATTGATGCTCTCAAAAAGAGCCTCGGTCAAGCGGAGAAGAAGGTCGAGGTCGCCGTTTGTGCGAAGGAGCGCCTCGAGCTGGAGCTGGCTACTGCGGCCGAGGCTAAGGAGCGCCTGCAGCGGGAGGCCACGAACCGCGAGGAGAAGCTTGCCACTGCTGCGACTGCGCATGAAAGAGAGGTGGCTGGCAAGCTCATGGCGGCTGCCAAGGCTGTTTCGGGTAAGTATCTTCACTTGCATCTTTTTTGGTTTTCTTGTCTTTCTTCTTTGATGCTTTGTTCATTCCTTCTCTCTTTTTTGTCTCATATGCCACGGGCATAGAGTTTGACCGCGGTGCTCTGGAGCACGGGAGTGCTCTAGATGATGCTACTGCAGCGGTCGAAGATCGCTGCAGCACCGTCGTCAGCTCACTCGCCAAGGCCAAGGAGGTCCTTGCCGCTTCTACAAGGAGCTTGTTCCCAAGGGCGCGACCCTTGATGATGTTGACGCCCTGGCGGAGGCACTGTCAGCCGAAGCGCCTGCGGCGTACAAGCACAAGCAGAAGGGCATCGGCGCATCTGTCGGGCTGGCGATGGCTTTGGCGGCTGGAGCGGAGCTGGACCTTCCCCAGATCACCTCCCGGATGCCGACGACTGCGGATGGATCTGAGGTAGCCTTCGCTACCTATTCTGCTCGCTGTAAGAGATATGGGCCAAAGCTGATTGATCTGCTGGCCGAGTACGCGCTACGGCAGCAGGGGGAAGCCAAGGCGAGGCAATCCGGCTCCGAGGCTACTCAGGGTGCCGCATCTTAGGTGTTGTAGCTGTAGGATAGTTGTAGTCTTCTTTTGTTGTAATTATGTTGATGAACAAATCCCTGTGCCACATAGTGGCCTTTTATGCACTTAATGAATTTGTTGAGTTGTGTTCTCCTCCGTCTGAGTGTTCATGTCTTTTGCCTTTATGTTGCTCTAGGGTCCTTCGGGTGCTGATCCCGTTGACACCTCGCCTGCCGCGCGGCTGTGGCCATCCTTGGATGATTCGTCGCAGCTTGCTTTTCTTCGAGACCGTGTTCGTAGTCTCGAGAAGGAGTTGCTTGGGGTGCATGGCCATGCCGACGTTTGGAAGTCCAAGGCGGATCGCGGTTCGGCCAGAGAGGAGTACATGATGGCGGAATTGCTTCGACTGTCTAAGCAGCTTCAGTGTAAGTTTTTTCGAGCTGCTGCTCATTTCTTCGGATGCGCCTGCTGGCCTTGCATCTTACTTTTGTGCGAGTATCGCAGGTGCTAACGTTGCTCCAAGGGAGGAGAAAGAGCGTGTTGTTGTTCGGGTCAATTGTTTGACTCAACAGGACATGGAAGCCGGCGGGTTCTTCTGGCTGGATCGCGACC
The DNA here is from genome assembly GCA_916181665.1 of Avena sativa. Classification (NCBI taxonomy): domain Eukaryota; kingdom Viridiplantae; phylum Streptophyta; class Magnoliopsida; order Poales; family Poaceae; genus Avena; species Avena sativa. The sequence continues at coordinate 298,340,973 of OV702296.1, forward strand.
GTGACATGGCTCTGGCAACGGTGCAGGATCGCGTTCACCAAGTTTCGCGGGTGCTTCGTTAAGTGCAGACTTCACTCTCGTTGGTTCTGCATGTGATGTTTCCCCTGGATGCTGCACCAACAACCCTGTCTGGTCTTCTGTCTAAATTTCGGAGCATGACTTGTGTCCAGGAATTGGTGAGACAGCAGCTCGTCGCAGGGGTGAAGGCTGCGCTGTCCCTTGTTAGGCTGCACTGTCCTGATGTAGATATGTCTGTTGTAGCGGCTGGGCCACCTCTTCGGCCGAATGGTGGCGAGTGGGATATGCGTCCGCATTATGCGGCTGTAAGGCAGTATGCCGAATAGGTCGTAGATTTGTTTGAGCAGCGTGATCAAGTTATTCTTCAGAATAGGTAGTACCTGTAAAAGAGATAGATGTAAAATTTGTATATTTCGACTGGGCATGTTGTGCCCTTTGTTATAAAGGTTTGGTTGTTGTTTGAGCACGCAGTGCTTTGTTTGAGTACGTGTCCTTTTCGTTAGCCTGACGTTGTCAGCTACTCAGGTGTACATGTGTTATCCTCAGTCGATGAAATCGTGAGGTGGGGGGAGCCCCCGAGTGCGTTTGTAGCATGAAGTAAAGTTGTGAATAGCGAACGAAATTTTGGGACGAGACACTTAGCTTTATTTATATCGTAATGGAGGAAGTACATTGTTCGGCTGAGTAGCCTTGGCTGAAAAGCCTTATTGAAAGTAAAGGGATAGGTAGCTAGGGGTAGAATCGTCGCAAGTGTGCGATGTTCCATGGGTTGGAGTATGCGACTCCAGACTCCACGTGCTTGAGGCGATAGGCGCCACCTGGGATGACTTCGGTGATGATGTAGGATCCTTCCCATGGTGACTCGAATTTCTTCAGTCGCTGATGGGGGAATACCAATCGGGGTATACCCATGAAGAGGAATCACCAGCTGGATCGCCGATCCCAGAGCGGGTCGACTCGCCGAATACGGCGACTGGCGCATACTGGACCCAGGCGACTGGCGCCGACTGGAGGCCCAATGTAGCGACTCCAATAGAAAGCCCACTAGCACTTGTAAACCCTAACTGGCTGCATATATAAAGCCACCAGGGGCACCCCCACGGGGTATCTTCTCTCACATTAGATCAGATCTAGTCTCTCCCTCCGCCTACGGCGGCTCCCATGTAAACCAATCTATACTCATACTGGATTGATAGCAGGATGTAGCGATCCTCCACCGAGGGAACGTGAACCTAGGTACATCGTGTGCTAATCTCGCTCCCGGATTCTCCTACGTCGCCTTGCTCCCTCTACGTAAGCTACCCCCAGTAGCATCTGCCGTGCAATACCACGACAGTTGGCGCCCACCGTGGGGCAAGCGGTGCTTGGAGGGTGATGATCCGGGCGGGATCCATCGTCATCAACAACAAGGACAGGCTCATCCATGTCGGCGTGCTAGATTTCTTCATCAGGCGTGCTGGATTTCACCATCAGCAGCAACGACCAGGCGTTTCATGTGCTGAACAGTTTGATCCAGCCGCCAAGCACATACACGTGCGTGTGTTGATCTGGAAAATCGCATGCGCGTGAAGCCGCGAGCTAACACCGATCGATCCCAATATCTATTGAGTTTTTTATTCAATATATGTTCTATACATCTATCGATCGATTGCATGTTGATTATTTACTCAGATTTAACCCTTGTATGCAATTTTCTGTGCATGGGAAGCGAACGATTGATTCCAATGCCGCCGCCGGCCACGGGCCTAGAACTAGGGAGCCCTGGCTCACGCTGCGGAAAATTGATCCCATTGAATTGCTGGAAGAATTCAATCAATCTTGCTAGACCTGATCGGAACCTGTACCGATGAAAATCATAAGATTGCACTGAGTGTTTTTCCTGGACACCGACTTCTCCTAATTACTACTCCATACCAGGTTCTACTATTCTAATCATTTATCATATTATGTAAATCTCAATCGACAAATATTTTCTCTCTCCTGTTTGTACTGTTTCCTGTGTACAGAATCTTAAATCTAAGCCATCGCCAAGATCAGTACATAAGCTAAATATCCGCAGCCAGATCGTGTGGATTGGAGTCAGCCTGTGGGCGATTGAATCAACAATACCGTGGAGAATTAATCCATGGGACGAGCCGACCTGATGGTTTACGTTTGCCATGGACTCGCCCCTCGCGACTTCCCTCGCCCTCCGCGGACTCTCCACACTCAAGACTCGCCCTCACGTGTTCGCTGCGCTCGAGGACTTGCCCGTCGTGGACTCATCGCGCTCGGGGACTCGCCTGTCGCGGACTCGTCGATCGTGGATTCGTGACGGTCGTGGACTCACCACGTTCGGCTACTCGCCCATCTCATACTCGCCATGCTACCGGCTAAACGCCGCACGACTTCGCCATAGCGCGACCTCCGTCCGCCGTGTCGACCCCGTGTTCGCCGCGTCGACATCTCCACAGCGCGATCTCCGTCCGCCGTGTCGACCCCGTGTCCGCCGCGTCGACATCGCCATAGCGCGACCTCTGTCCGCCGTGTCGACCCCGTGTCCGCCACGTCGACATCTCCACAGCGCTACCTCCGTCCGCCGTGTCGACCCCGTGTCCGCCGCGTCGACATCTCCACAGCGCGACCTCCGTCCGCCGCGTCGACTTCGCCATAGCGCGACCCCCGTCCGCCGCGTAGACCCCGTGTCCGCCGCGTCGACTCCTTCCGGCTACGTCAAATGCGTACGCGGCGCCTGCTAAGGGACCTTCATCGTCCGAGTCGCTAGAGAGGGTCGTATGCCACGCTGCATGGACTCACCACTGGGTGTCTCTTCCCCCCGGGAAAAATCTATTCGCATTTGTCAACCTTTGAAAGAGCGACTCGCAATGGCCAAGTAGTGCGGACGAGGACTCGCAAACCGAGCCTCGGACCGTCCACGAAAAACGCTAACCGAGAGCCATCATTGGAGTCGCCTTGCTCGACTGGCCTTCCGGGCCAAGACAAATGGTAGTGCTACACAAACAGCACCATGTCCTCCTCAACCTTAGACAGTGCGACTCGCACGGCCAAGTACTGCGGACGAGGACTCGCAAACCGAGCCTCGGATCGTCCAGGAAGAACGCCAAGTCGAGAGCCATCTTTGGAGTCGCCATGCAACTGGCCCCCCGGGCCAAGACGAGAGACTCGCTAACAAAACAGTGCAATCAACATCATCGCGGACTCGCAATCATCATGGACTCGCCACACTCGGGGACTCTCCCCTCGCGGACTCGCTATCATCGCAGACTCGCCACACTCGGGAACTCTCCTCTCGCGGACTCGCAATCATCGCAGACTCGCGATCATCATGTACTCGCCGCGCTCAGAGACTCGGCAATCGCCGGTAACTCGACCTCACCACTCGGCACGCTACAGACAGCGTCGCTCGACCGCGCCATTCGCGGTGCTCGGAGACTCGGCAATCGCTGGTAACTCGACCTCGCCACTCGGCACGCTACAGACAGCGTCACTCGACCGTGCCACTCGCCGCGCTCGGGGACTCGACGCTCGCCGGTCGCTCGACCTCGCCACTCTCCGCGCTCAGAGCAACCACTAATATTTTCGGAATATGCATCTCTAAAGAGCCTCAAGTCTCCTCTACAAGCCAACTCGAGCCTCGGGGACTAATCCTAGGCATGCAGTGTGTACGCGTGGTTCCACGACCGCGGCTCTTCCTCGTCGACTCGCCACCGTGGATTCGCCCTCGCGTACTCAACATGCTCGGGGACTCGCCGCCACGGACTCGCCCTCGCGTACTCAACGCGCTCGGGGACTTGTCACCGCGGAATCGCCCTCGCGTACTCAACGCGCTCGGGGACTCTCCATCGTGGGTTCGCCCTCGCGTACTCAACATGCTTGGGGACTCGCCACCGCGGACTCACCCTCACGTACTCAACACGCTCGGGGACTCTCCACCGCGGACTCGCCCTCGCGTACTCAACACGCTCGGGACTCTCCACCGCGGATCGCCCTCGCGTACTCAACACGCTCGGGACTCGCCACCGCGGACTCGCCCTCGCGTACTCAACACGCTCGGGGACTCGGCGCGCTACAGACAGCGCCACTCGCCGGTCACCCAACCTCGCCACTCGGCATGCTCGGGGACTCGGCACTCGTCGGTCGCTCGACCTCGCCACTCGCCACGCTCCATGTTCGGGGACTCGCCGCAACTGACGGCTTCACCAACACTCTGCGTCTTTCGCCAACTGGCCATCACCGACTGGCTCACGCCGACCGCCTCCCGCTTCACGGTTCTTTTCTCTATTCAGAAGCTCGTCGCCGATTCGCTGCGACCCATCATCAAGACTCTCTGCGCCCTGCTTCAAGCCCGCGTCAAATCGACAACGCGCTCGGGGACTACTGATGGGGGAATACCAATCGGGGTATACCCATGAAGAGGAATCACCAGCTGGATCGCCGATCCCAGAGCGGGTCGACTCGCCGAATACGGCGACTGGCGCATACTGGACCCAGGCGACTGGCGTCGACTGGAGGCCCAATGTAGCGACTCCAATAGAAAGCCCACTAGCACTTGTAAACCCTAACTGGCTGCATATATAAAGCCACCAGGGGCACCCCCACGGGGTATCTTTTCTCACATTAGATCAGATCTAGTCTCTCCCTCCGCCTACGGCGGCTCCCATGTAAACCAATCTATACTCATACTGGATTGATAGCAGGATGTAGCGATACTCCACCGGGGGGACGTGAACCTGGGTACATCGTGTGCCAATCTCGCTCCCGGATTCTCCTACGTCGCCTTGCTCCCTCTACGTAAGCTACCCCCAGTAGCATCTGCCGTGCAATACCACGACAGTCGCTCTTGCTTGAGTCGCAAGAGGAGGTCTCCTTCGACGAAGGACCTTGGGCGCAGCCGGCGGCTGTGGTAGTTGCGGAGACTCTGCTGGTACACCGCTGATCGAGCTGCTGCTACGTCTCTTGCCTCGTCGAGTGTGTCGACGGTGTCTTCGAGTGCGGCCGTGGATTCGGCTTCGCTATAAGCGACGACCCGGGGGGCTTGGTGGCGTACTTCGGCTGGTAGCACGGCTTCGGCTCCATGCACCATGAAGAACGACGTGTAGCCGGTGGAGCTGTTTGGCGTGGTGCGCAAACTCCATAGGACGGATGGTAGCTCTTCCGTCTAGGCTCCGGCCTTTCGCTCGAGTGGGCTCATGAGGCGCTTCTTGATGCCAGAGCCGATTAGGCCGTTGGCCTTTTCTACCTGCCCATTCGTTTGCGGGTGGGCCACTGAGGCGTATGTGATGTTGATCCCGAGGCCTTCGCAGAAGTCTTGGATTCTTTGGAGATGAAGTTCGATCCATTGTCGGTGATGATGCTGTGTGGTACGCCGAACCTGTAGACAATGGATTCAAAGAACTTGACGGCGGTCTTGCCCTTTTGGTTGGTGACCGGCATGGCTTCGACCCACTTGGTGAATTTGTCGACTGCGACCAGGAGGTAGACGTGCCCCCCTTTCGAGGACTTTGGCAGTTTGCTGATCATGTCGAGGCCCCATTGAGAAAAGGGCCAGGCTATAGGTATGGGTCTGAGCTCTGACCCAGGTGCGTGTGGTTTGTCGGCGAACCTTTGGCACCCCTTGCATCTTCAGACGATGTCCTTTGCATCGCTCATGGCCAGTAGAATCCAGCTCGTAGAGCTTTGGCGACAAGGGAGCGGCTGCCTGCGTGATGGCCGCAGATGCCCTCGTGGATGTCTTGGAGGATGGTTTTCCCGTCATTGATGGTGACGCACCTTTGTAGTACACCCGTAATACTGCGCTTGTACAACTCGCCATTGATGATGGTGAAAGCTTTTGACCGACGAGATATGCGCCGGGCATCCGTGGGCTGTCAGGCAGTTCTCCGTTTATCAAGAACTGGAGGTACGGTCGCGTCCAGGTTTCTTCGACTGCCATGACCTGCATCAGGTGGACCATAGCGACCTCTGTGTCCAGTTTATCGGGTCCTTCATGTCCTTCGGGTAGCGTAGCCCCCGAGTGTTCTGCTTCTTCGGGTGATCCCTTGGGGAATTTCCGCTTGATGCATGGCACGCAGATCTGTTCGAGGAACACACCTGGTGGCACCTTTGCGCAGGTGGAGCCGATGTTGGCGAGTCTATCGGCCTCCTCGTTGCTTTCTCTTCCAACGTGCCGAAGCTCGCAGCCGTCGAATTCTCGTTCGAGTGCGTTGTAGAGCGCGCAGTACGCGATCATGTTTTTGGCGTGTGCGTCGCACTCGTTCATCGTTTGTTGGACGACGAGGTTGGAGTCACCGTAGATGACCAGGCACGTTGCGCCGCAGATCTTTGCCATCCTCATGCCGTGGATGAAGGCTTCGTATTCGGCCTCATTGTTGGAAGCTCGGAATTTCATCCGAAGGACGTACTTCATCTCGTCGCCTTGCGGGGAGGTCAGTATGACCCCGACTCCTGCTCCGGCTTCACTCTTGGAGCCGTCAAAGTGCATCGTCCATGACTGTGACATGTCTGGGGTGTCTGGCAGCTGCAGCTTCATCCAGTGTACAAGGAAGTTCGGGAGGACTTGAGACTTGATTGCGAGTCACTTCTCGTAGACGATGTCTAGGGGTGACAGCTCGATGCCCCATAGGTCCACGCGTCCTGTGGCCTCTGGGTTATTCAGGATGCTGTTCAGGGGTGCTTCGTTGACGACCATCACCTGGTGCTCCTGAAAGTAATGGCTCAACCGACGAGTCGTCATGAACACGCCGTAGGCGAGTTTTTGGTAGTGAGGGTACCTTTGTTTTGTTGGCGTCAATACCTCGCTGAGGTAGTAGATTGGGCGTTGGACCCCATGGGTCTTGCCTTCTTCGGGTCGTTCGACCACTAGCACGGTGCTGACCACCTAGTGTGTGGCTGCTATGTACAGCAGCGGAGGCTCGCGCTCCTTTGGCGTGACCAAAACGGGCGAGGTGGAGAGTAGTCGTTTGAGACTTTTGAACGCATCGTCGACTTCGGGCGTCCACTCGAATTTATCTGCCTTGCGTAGCAGCTGGTAGAATGGCAGGGCCTTCTCGCCCCATGCGGCTGATGAATCTGCTCAATGCCGCTATTCGTCCTGCGAGCTGCTGGACGCCCTTGAGATTCTTCGGCTTCTCCATCGCCATGATGGCCCGGATTTTCTTCGGGTTCGCCTCGATCCCTCGGTGGGAGATGAAGTAGCCAAGGAGTTGTCCTGATGGGACGCCGAAGGCGCACTTTTCGGGATTGAGCTTGATCTTGTAGCGGTCGAGATTATCGAACATCTCGCGGAGATCGTCGATGAGCGTTTTTGCCTCCCTGGTTTTGATGACTATGTCGTCGACATAGACTTGGACGTTGCGACCGATCTGGTCCTTTAGGCATGCCTGCATGCATCGCTGGTACGTGGCACCTGTGTTCTTTAGCCCGAAGGGCATTGTGTTGTAGCAGAACACTCCGAACGGTGTGATAAACGCCGTTTTCTCTTGATCTTTGACCTTGAGTCGAATCTGGTTATAGCCTGAGTAGGCGTCGAGGAAGGAGAGTTTCTCGCATCCTGCAGTCGAATCGATGATCTGGTCGATCCGAGGAAGAGGGAAGTGGTCCTTTGGGCAGTGCTTGTTCAGCGACGTGAAGTCCACGCACATCCGCAGGATATCCGTGTCCTTCTTGGGAACCATCACTGTATTTGCGAGCCATTCGCTTTCTTTGATCTCCCTGATGAAGTCTGCAACGAGTAGCCTGTTTATTTCCTTCCCGATGGCTTCGGCCCGTGGCTCGGACAGTCTCCGGATGGACTGCTTGACGGGCTTGGTTTCTGGAAAGACGTTGAGTGCGTGCTCGGCGACTCCTGGCATGCCCGCAGGACACCAGGCAAAGATTTCCCAACGCTCACGGAGGAATTCGACGAGCGCGCCTTCCTATGCGGGGCTGAGGTCGTTGGCGATCAGCACCGTCTTGGAGGCATCAGTCGGATGGACCTGCACCTTCTTTGTGTTGACGGTGGAGTCGAAGGACATGTCAGGTGCGTTTTGTCGTGCGACTGGGGGTGCCCCATTGTCCGTCACCTCGCGGAGCCTTACGAGCTCCTCCTGCATGCCGAATGATTGGGAGATTCTGTTGAAGTCCCTGTCGCATTGGTCCGATCGGGTGAAGCTCCCGTGGACTGTGATGACGCCATTTGGTCCTGGCATCTTGAGTAGCAGGTATGCGTAATGTGGGACAGCCAAGAACCTTGCGAATGCTACACGCCTGAGGATGACGTGGTATTGTGATGGCCAGTCCACCACTTCGAATTCGAGCCGCTCGAGTCGGAAGTTGTCTGGCTTGCCGAAGATGACGTCGAGCCCTATTTTGCCCAGGGGAATGTGCCCTTCCTTGGTACGATGTCGTGGAACGTTGTGTCTGACTGTTCCAGGCTGCACTGCGGGATCCGCATTGCTGCTAGGGTACTTGCGAACATCAGGAGCAGATGGTAGGCCATCAGCAGATCCCGTGAGGAGTCTGCAGGCAGGACTATGCTGCCCGCCACGGCGGCGTGTGCCTAGGCCCATCCTTCTTTGCTAAGGCAGATGACATGGCCGTTGTTATCCCCTTCGGGTGGGGGGGACTGGCTTCTTCTGTTCCCGCCGTTTATGTCCTGTGGGTTAGGGTTTGGGTTGGGCGGTTGCTGATCCACGTCACTCTGGATGACTACGGTAGCGCTCGTAGATTGGCCCGCTGCTACCGCAACTTTCGGATCCGGAACCGTAGGTCCCTTCATCCGATGGCGGATCGCACAGATCGGAGTTGCAGCTGCTACTGTTGTAGAACTCATCTGTTGATGATGATGTGCGTAGCACAGGGTGTGGGGCCCACGAAGCGGGCCTAATTGATGGTAGGGGCACCCGCTCAAGGAGGCGGAGGGTGCCAGTCTGCCCCACCTGGAAGCAGAAGCTCCCGAATAGGATCTCGAGTCCGTCGCCTACGGGCTCGAAGTCCTTCATGGTGGCCGGTGAGTGGGCGGTGAAGTCGAAAGCGCCGAAGAGGAGGTGACTCTCCGTCGCCGCAGAGTTGTAGATCGTTCGGGTTGGGACCGTCACGATCGCACAATCAGCGTCCCAAGTTCCCACAGACGGCGCCAATTGACGAGGTTTGATCTCGTCAATGCCCATTGTTATGGACTTGGGTTTTGGAGAAGATGGGGATGCTGAAGATCGCGGAACGGTTAGCAAACAAGCAACACGGGACACGAGGTTTACCCAGGTTCAGGCCCCCAGAGGGAAAACCCTACTCCTGCTTGTCTGCTCTTGATTATGGCGGAACCGGTGGTTACAGGGGTGCGCAGATGCGATCTGGCGTGGAGGTGTGTATGCGAAAGTATGAGGGAGCCAGATCTACGTCGTGCCCTCCTAGCCTTTATATAGACTCAGGCAGGTCCCGGGCACAGACCTAGTCGATTACAAGTTCTAGGGTTTTACCCCTTTGAATTTCCTATCTACTCTAGTCTTGCTCTCCAAGGATCCGAAAGCGTCATGGGCCTTGGCCATTCGAAAATCTTCATGGGCCGGCGTATAGTTGCCGTGGGCCTTCCTTGGGCTGGACCAGGTATGCTGAGATAATGTACCCGTAGGGTATAACCATGTCACCGTTCATGATCAAATCTAATATATTTGTAATCATGCATGTTGTGTTTGCGAGGATCCGATGGATATTGAGATTACTATGTCAGATTGTTTAATGGTTTTGTCTATTTGATACTATCATGTCTATGTTGTTTGTGATATTGCATGCTCTCTGTTGTTAGTAGCTATCTTGACCGAGTAGTTGCTAGTGACTCCAAGAGGGCTATTTATGATCGATAGTGGGTTCATGCCTCTAGTTTCTAAGGGAAGTGACAGAAATCTCTTCGATTGTAGATGTGTTGTTGCTACTAGGGAGAAAACAACGGTTTCTTGTCAATAGAACAAGTGGATTGTTTACCTTACACACTTTGCTTAAAGCAATTGTCTGTTGCTTGTAACTTAATACCGGAGGGGGGTCGGATGATAACCTGAAGATGGACTTCTAGTCATAGATGTAGTTGGATGGCGGTCTATGTATATTGCTGTATTGCCCAATCGAATCTCATAGGATCTTTTTGTCTGATATTGCATTGTTCTGCCTTGCTCAGTTCCTGTCAATTGCCCTGCTGTAATTTGTTTACCCTTCATGCCATATTGTTTATCTAAGAAGAGCACCTCTAGTGAACTATAGACCCTGGTCCAATCTTTACCATTGATACATCTTCCACTGTTATTTGTTTACTTGCTTTAAACCATTATCTTCCATACCATACGTTTAATCCTTTGTTACAGCAAACCAGTGAGCTTGACAACCTCATTGATTCGTTGGGGCAAAGTCTTGAGTTTGTGTTGTGCAGGTCTCTGCGTTGCTTGCAACACCTGTGTGACATTTCCTTCCTCCTACTGGTTCGATAACCTCGGTTTTTTACTGAGGAAAAACTTGCTGCTGTGCTACTTCACACCTAACTCTTGGGGTTCCCAACAGGCTTCACGTTAGCCATCATATGTATCTACTAGATTACTTCACTAATTTGCTTGGTATAGTCTTGTTTCATTCTCTGTTTATTTAGAAAATTTCTTTTGTAAAATTATCCATGGCTACAATATTCCACAAGTTTTATCTACTGTTTTTATTTATTAAATCTTGTGATAAATTACTGATTTCTCGAAACACGGGTATCCGGTTTCCATGAATAGCATCACCATCTTAAAAATACTACATGATCTATTCCCCATGCTTCCAAGCCTGAAGGAGGTCAATGAAATGTCGATGCACAATAAGGCGCATTGGCCAACTTGTTGCAAAGTAGGTTCTAGAGTGTGCAAACTAAACTTGGCTACACGCTACAGTTGGTGTACTCCTTCTGTTCGGGATTTTAAGTCTGGAGAGCAAACTTGGCAATACCAATACATGACTGTAAAACCGGAGCCAACCTCGGGAACGTTCGGATTCTATTAACTGCACCTAATATCTCTCCACTTAAACAGGCCAGCTAATCTCCTTTTTTCCCCTTCCCTACCTTTTGCATCGACGACATAAACGGGAGGCAATCCGCGAGATTGTTAAGTCCCCAATCCATCTCCAGGAAAAAAAGACATGCATTGAACGTGAACGCCTGCGCCGACCGTCGTGCAGTTCTTGTCAACGATCAGAACGTCCATGACACCGGTAACACTCAAGTCGATGTTGTACAACAACTCACCATCAGGCGTACCCTCAGCATGGTCGGCATCTGCACCATGCACGGGCGCAACCACCTGCACGCCCTCGCCATCCCGCTGCACAGGCACATCCACCCGGGCGTCCTCGCCATGGCCGAGCTACACTTTCTCTGCTCGGACGACGAGCACCTCCTCCTCGCCTTCACGCATGAGGCCCTGAGCCGCTTCTTCTTCGCGCTTGACAGCGGGCGCGAGCACCTGGTTTTACCGGACCGCCATGGACACTGTCTCGTCGATGGTGGCCACCACCATGTCCGTTGCGGGCGGCACCACCACCTCCACCGCGACATGGTTGCTGTCACTCAAGGTCTGGATCCAAGACCCCATCTCCGAATCGAGAGCTTCTACCCATGCCCACGAAGCAACTTGATCTTGAAACCCTAAATCATCATCTCTCTCTCCATTGGTTTTGAGTGTTTTTCCAACGATGGTCCGATGGAACTCAGTGGTGATGCTCCTTTTTATCTCCATGGAGGTCCTTGGGAGGAAGACAAGGAGAGAAATTAATCTAGACAGTTAGCGAGAAGTGAGGGAGACGACGGGGTGGAGAGGAAAACGCTCAGCGGTTAACTCACGCACGGGAATTAAGGGGAGTAGATAGTCCGGACTTGTATATCTGAAAAATCTGAAAAACTCTCCGGACTTAAAATGCCGAACAAAGGGAGTATAATGTAAGCGTGGTCTCGCTAATGTCCCGCTTTTTAGTTCTTTTGGGTTTTTAGTTCAAAATTTAGATCCAAAATCTAAACTAAAAATTTCAAATAAATTAGAAATGTTGTATTGGTGGGATCTTGCTTGATACCCCTATGCTAGTGTTTTTTTTTGCCTTCGGTGAAGTTCATTATTGTGCATTGACCAAAGTTTTTCTTGTCCATTTTGGCATGAAAAAAATAACAAGAGTAGCCATAGACATGTCCAAAAGAAAATAGAGTCCCGGACACCATTTTGGATCCGACCCTGCCTGGTGGGTTGGTTGGTGTACTTTGTTGGGGCACAACACGAAGGCGTAGCAAACCATGTGATGTGACCACGAGGACGTGATCGGTGCACACCTCTTCCTCCTTGAGATCAAAGCTCCGGACGCGGACGGTCCAGTGACACGCCGCCACGTACCTCCCCCTGTCCCTCACCGGTCCAGTGAACACGTCCCACGCGCCCCGGCCACCCCCGCTCCCCCCTCGCGCGGACTCCCGCTTTGACCGCGCCCCCGCCAGCCCTCGTGGCGCCGTGCGGCCGCGCGCGACGCGTCGGCCCACGATTGGACGGCTGCCCCCGCAGCGAGGCGAGGTTCTCGAGGGGCCGCACCCGTCCCGTCCCGTCCGTCCATCGCCCGCCCGCCCCCCCTATTTTTCTATCCCCACCCCCGCCCTCGCCCACTCCTTCCTATCCCCCCCCTCCCTCGAACCTACATACAACAGCGCACACAGCCCCCCGAGATCGGATCCGCAGACGAGAGCAGAAGCCCGTGAGAAAAGCCGAGCGCCCGAGGAAAAGGTATCGCCCTCCTCTGCCTCTCGCCAAGGCCCTCACCCCCATCTACCTTTCTCTTCTTCCCTTTGCGGTTGTAGCTGGTGCGAGAACCAGATTGTTGTTTCCGGTTGCGGGAATCCGAGGTGAAGTTATCGCCCTCTTGTTCTTCGATGGATTCGTTTCCGTGGCCTTTTCGCTTTTTATTTCGTACGGGAGCGTCGATTTTAGTGTGGATCGTGCTAGATCTAGGGTTAGATTGCTGGATTAATTAGGGTTTGAGATCGGATCTGACGTGCAAGTCTAGGGTTCCGTAGAACAGTGTTTTTTTCGAACGGAAGTAGGTTTAGTTAAGCTTTTTCACTTATTTGGGGTGGTTCCGGTTGAGATCGATCGGGAGATTTTAGCAGGATTTCAGATCTGCCGAGATCAGAGATCATTGACATGTAATGCGCATGTGCCGCTGTTCCTCGTAGAGCTAGGTCTGTAGATCCGGCATCTTCTCGGTTCATGTGATGCGACTAACCTATATTCTACTCTAGATCTAGCCGTAGTGTCATAATTTAGTGTGTGCTATAGTGCCGTTCTTAATTCAACTGCTAGTTTGCTGATTGATATTCTGTGACATATTGTGTTTCTATGACCTGAAGTTGTGTCCTGTTAGATTATATTTGTTATATTGAAAGGCTGGAAAAGCTTGATAATGATGATGAAAGGAGAATATCGTAAGGTCGTTTTAATTTTGGAGTGGAATATTCTTCCACTCCAAAAGGCTGGAAAGGAGATTATCGTAAGGTCATAATAATTTAGATGCTTACACACCAAAGTTATTCCCTGAGTGGGTTGAAAAGTACAAGCTAGTCCACTGTTTGCCGTTTTTCAGACTATGGTTCATATTCTTTTGTATGATGCCAATTGGTGCAGCTTGTTATATTGCAAACCATGTCATCTATCATAGAAATCAGCAATGGTTTTAATACAGTATTTTTCAGGTACTTGACAAGTTTGTGTAACAAACAAGAGGGAAGATGTCTGCTGAGGCAACCCGTGAGGAGAATGTGTACATGGCCAAGCTCGCCGAGCAGGCTGAGCGTTATGAGGAAATGGTAGAATTCATGGAGAAGGTGGCAAAGACCGCTGATGTTGGTGAGCTCACTGTTGAGGAGCGCAACCTGCTTTCTGTGGCTTACAAGAATGTGATTGGTGCCCGGAGGGCATCCTGGAGGATCATCTCATCCATTGAGCAGAAGGAGGAGAGCCGTGGCAACGAAGCTTATGTGGCTTCAATCAAGGAGTACCGTACCAGGATTGAAACTGAGCTGAGCAAGATCTGTGATGGCATCCTCAAGCTTCTGGATTCCCACCTCGTCCCCTCTGCCACTGCAGCAGAGTCCAAGGTGTTCTACCTGAAAATGAAGGGTGATTACCACAGGTAATTATTTCTGCTTGTTGATATTGATGCAAGGCAGTAATTTATTGGATCTCTGCACTTCTAATGCTTATTCTCTGATTGGAAATCCGTGTAGGTACCTTGCGGAGTTCAAGGCGGGAGCTGAGAGGAAAGAAGCAGCCGAGAACACTCTTGTAGCTTACAAGGCTGCCCAGGTTGGTTTCATGGAATGCTCTCTAATTTTGTACATAACTACATACATTTTCATTTTGTAGATTGTTATATCATCATTTTCTCTGGGAAGTAAATACATGTTATATCATTCCTGACAATTTCATTGAATCATCTCCTCTACAAATAAAAAAAGATAACATAGTATGTGAATTACATAATGGGTAATATATACTGTGCTTGTTATTCTTTGCTCATGTATGATGTGCTGTTTCATTGAGTCCATATTCTGACATTCATAATTACTGATTTAGGACATTGCACTTGCTGACTTGCCTACCACTCACCCAATAAGGCTTGGACTTGCACTCAACTTCTCAGTGTTCTACTATGAAATCCTGAACTCGCCAGATCGTGCTTGCAACCTTGCCAAGCAGGTTAGTTCTCTCTGTTTTATGCTTATGGTTCATTTCATTGTGAGAAGTCCATACTCTGTTAATTTCTGCTGTTTGAACCTGCTTTACCTTAGTGTCCATTCCATTTTGAAGAAAGTAATGACTTTGATCTCTGTTGAAACTTATAAATGAGTTGTCATTTTTTTAATTTTTGATCGTTAAATAATAATAATATGAAAACTAAACAGTTACTGCTAACGTGATCTGCACAGTATTCTCTCATTTTCCTGACCTAGCTCTCTAGGAACTAAGCCAATGAATCAAAATCATTAATGGCACTGGAAAGGGTTGTCTGGTGGATTTATCTGCTAACTAACTAACTAAACTAGAATGATGTTAATTTGGTGTCTTTATTTATTCTCCTATTAGGCATTTGATGAAGCTATTGCTGAGCTGGACTCCCTTGGTGAGGAGTCATACAAGGACAGCACCCTGATCATGCAGCTTCTCCGTGACAACTTGACTCTCTGGACCTCCGATAACGCGGTATTTGCCCCCACCCGTTGTATTCCATCATCATTCTTAGTGTACAAAACCCATTCTTTGTGTACACAACCTTGATACTGATGATGTCTATCTGTTCTTTTCCAGGATGAGGGTGGTGATGAGATCAAGGAGGCCTCGAAGCCTGAGGAGGGGCACTAACTTGCCTACAAGTCTGCTCAAAGTTTATTTCCTGAGTCCATTTCGCAGCTACCTGTATTATTCGAATCATAAGATGTACTAGGGTCGGTTGCACTATGTGAATCATAAGAAGTAGTAGGATCGTGCTATGCGAGGTGTCGAGCTGAAGTACCTAGTGGACTACAGTCATGAGGGCATCATGTGGACATCGTCGCTTCAGGAACTGCGTTACTAGTCATTAGCAGATTTCAAACTATTTCCTGTGTTGCAGCACATTATTAGTATTGCTGTATTAGCAATTTTCATTGGCTTGTTAATGATTGAAGATGCTGGTGCCTTAACTCCTGTTTTTTTGTATTCTCTTAGCTGTCGTTTTGAGATGTTCTTTTGTTGTGATCCCTGTCGCAGAATCTTGAGAGCATTTTTCCTTTCCAGATTCTCTGCACTGGTGTTTGAGTCACTGAGCTGACCACTTGCCTCGTTTCTCTTTTATTGCTATGTCCTTGTAAGTTGTACCTCTGCTACCCCTGATGTCTAGTTCGATCCTACATCCGGAAATATGTTGGCTACTGTCCTTCGGGCAGATAGGAATACCAACATGTACTCGTTTTTCATTGTTGAACTGACTATTCAAATTCCCGTTTCTGTTTCCACCATATTGCTTTTAACAATCGAGAAAATGGTTGGTTGTTTTTTCCTCAAGTAATGGTGTTGCTACTTTTGCCATGTTGATTAATTTCTTCAATGGTTGTGTCTAGGCCAAAATTTGGGGGAACTATGGTTTCGACGTCATACTCATCTGGTTGTCTTCGGTAAAATATATGATTGTTTCTTTGAAAAAGGAAGAGTTTGAAAACCTTGATGATTTGCTCCTTCCGTATAAAAAACATTCAATAAAATGTCTCGTACCACACCATTACTACCTTACCATGTCCCATATCTGCACATGTAAGTATTTGAGGCTTCTCTACACAGTACCATTACACAATCATTTGCTTAGCCTCCCAAGATTAGACCAAACAAATTTTGGTTAATGCATGTATTGACTTTTGCTAGTGCTGTGGTGCGGTTTGGTCCCTCCTTGTACAACGTTGTGGTGCGATGAGGTCCCCACCTTGTACAATAGTAGTTAGGTGTAGGTCTAGGGTTTCGGCTACTGCTGATTTTGGCTTTTGCCATGTCTCGGCCTCTCGGGTGCCCCAGCTGCTCTCGAGGTGCAGCTCAGAGGTGACGGCCTTGTCCTGCTCATGTTGCTCTGTCGATGAGAGCCAGAGGCGACGGACAGAGCAGGTTTAAAGATCTTGTGTCAATAATTCGCAGTAGTCCTACTCTTCAAAGTTGCTTGCCATTGCCATGGTGGTGGAGGTGGGGAGATGGAGAAGCAGTTGGTTGATGCGTTCGAAGGAGAACATGAGGAGCTACAACGTTCAGGTTCAAATCCTCTCAATCCCAAAGATGTTTCATTTCCTGATGTTGAGATCGCATCTGGTTTGTCCGGTGGTCGAGTCCTCCCATTTACGTCGCGTCTTATGGTGGAAAGGAAGCCGCTTATTTTTCTCCCGGCCTTTGAGCCTGAAGGGAGGCATGGGCTCTTCCTTGCTGCGTCTGTGGGTCAGATTGGCTTGTGAGTAGTTTTGGGTCAGATTGCATTTTACATTAGTTGTTTGAGGTCCTCCTTGCAAAAGAAAGGGACCAGTTTGATATTTCCTATACTATTTTCACCTAAAATAAGTGTTGTTCGGGGCCTTCTAGGCCCTTCTTCTGTTAAAAAAAAATCTTTTACATTTGCTAGATCTAAAATATACAAGAATATGAAAAATGGCATGATTGTGGTGGCAAGTTCTTTTGAACTCTAAATTGAAAACCATATGAATTGACACTAAGCTTCCTCCATAGTAGTAGATTATCTCTCTCAAAAGATTGGATTCACTAGGAACTTTTTCTTAATGTTCTTAATCCCGTAAAATCAAACAACCCTTGTTGAGCTGACTTTTGGTAAGATAATCTTTTTTTCGGAAGTCAAAGATGCCTAGTAGAAGCAAAGCACACACGGTATTGATTATTCATTCTTTCAGCTTATTTTTTCACCGATATTAAATTCTTAATTATGCTATAATTTGCAAATCTTAAATGGGAAAATAATTTATATGTTCCTTTCCTAATTTAAAAATGCAAAAATAATTCAAGGATGCAAGTCATGCTATACGGTTATATGCAAAAACACATAACAAAATACAACTTATCGTGACCTTTTAAAAGAAAATTTTATATTGTTTGTCGTTTTTAACTCGAGCACTGTTAATTTTTTTTTGCATGATAATACATGTCTCATTTATATTATAAATGTCATAGTATAAGCCACGTAAACACCGACCTGACAAAACTGAAAAAATAGCAGACTACCAACCAAGAAAAAAATTACAATCCAGACTGAAGAATTCTCTAAGTTTGACGCCAACGCCCATCACCTGCCTCGGACACCACAACATCATCCACCAAAGAAAAAAAAATGACAGATCACCTTCTTACTGAGCTCGATGCGGCTTCATTGCTGATATACAGCTTTGCATATCTCCAAGGTGGCTCACCCAAGGTAAAACCATTATTGTTGAACGAATCAGACCGGGACAACACCTCAGACACGACCTCGAACTCCAGATCTAGCACCCTCACACGACTACGATGCCAGAGGAGGAAACCGTACCTGCCATCCACGATCCACGGACCCAGCACGCGATCCACCATATTCTAGATGCTGTCAATACATACCACAATCTGCATCCGCTCCTTGACTACCTCCCGGGTTCCACGTCGGTGCTATAGCAAACGTCGCCGCAGTGGTGGAACGTGAGGACACACATCCACCATAAGGATGCTGCCACCGTCACATCATCCTTGCTTGAATAGACTAGTCTTCAAATTCATTGGGGAAGAATCTGAAGAAAAATTATTCAGCACTGCCATCGCCACCCCGAAACTTAGACAATAAACAACCTTAAAACAAAGCTAATTTGGCCTAAAACTATCCACACGCGTGGATCCGACGGCCCCCTCACTAGATCATCGGCAGAGGGAGCCGCCGGAGGCCGGCGTCGGAAGATTATGCCATAGGCAAAATCGGGTTTAGGGTTTATGGTTTGAACATTGTCCTTTTCTAGTCTAGCACATAAAGGGTCAATTATTGGATGGATTTTTACAAGTATATATGACATAGTATCCATCAATTATCTCACATTTTCTGGGAAATCATAAAAAAAATTCAATCTGAGTAAAGAAAATAAGGTTTGCTTGGGCAACTAGTTGTACCATGAAGACAAAGAGAGATTACCAAACCGCAAGAAAAAACACACGTCAGGGACGTCACTCGAACGTTTCCTCCTCTGGCCAGTTCGCCATCCCCACGGCCACGGGGAAGAGGAGAGCGAGCAGACGCACCATCGCCGCGACAACTACTACTGGGCGAAAACCCACTCGTAAAGCAGATCACACGTTTACGTACCGCCCCGCGCGTCGTCGCCGCGCCACCGGATCCCGCCAGATCCAGGCGCCCAGATCCCCGACTGGTCCCATGGACCCCTCGCCGGCCCAGGCGGCCGCGTTGGAGCGCGACCGCTCGCCGCCTCCGCCCCCTCCACCGCCCCCGTCCTCCTCCGCGTCGCCGCTCGCCGTCGTCTGCAGCTTCTGGAAAGGTCCGCCGTCGATCTCACCCGCCCTTTGGTTGACTAGATGGCGATGCTGGTCCGAATTGGCGAGCCCCGAAGGCATGCTAGATTGGTTCGCGGGCCTAAGCAGCGGAGAGTCGCGATTCCCAGTTGCGTGCACCTCTACTGGCTCGTAGGTGGAGAATTTGGCCGGTTTTCAACTAATCGCGACTTGGAGATCTTACTAGCTTTGAAATGCTTACCTTGTCCACTCGCATTTACATCTGCTAGCATTTTTTTTGGCTTGCCACTTCCTCAGTTGGCCTCAAACTGTATGACATGCTCGTGCCAGGCAGACCGAGTGGTTACAGTGTCTTCATCTCAAACTTAAATTCGCCTTAAGCTCGGCAAGCTCTTCTTGTCATAGATTAGTTTCTGTGCTGATCGAGAGAGATTAGTTTTTGTGCATAGACAATGCTATATAGCCACTCTGCAAAAACGAAACAAAAGCTATGTAGCTTCATTTATTTGGACAAGTAGTTGGTGATTGATCACAGATGCCATGAACGTTTGCTGTCTTCTGAAATTATTTGCACCCTTACCGAGTTGGGAGACTAGCTGTGAGCTAACATGCTGCTTGACTGTTATGGCTGTTTCTGTTTGGCGGTTTAGAAAGTTATAATGCAGTAATAGCTTGCAAGTGTGAATGCTCATGCACCCTAGAGAACATATTGACTTTTTCCTTGTTCTTTTATGTGGAATGCAGGATGATGTCTTCATGTAATGTTTTCTGCTATCCATGGTGGATAATCTGACTCTCGTTTTTCTGTACAATCTAGACTTCGATTTGGAGAAAGAAAGAGGTGGTTTGGATGAGCAGGGTTTGAAGATCGCAGAGAATCAAGAGACGAGCCAGAAGAACCGACGTAGACTTGCTGAGAACACTCGGGATTTCAAGAAAGCATCTTCAGATGACAAGCTCAGTTTGTTCAACTCATTGCTCAAGAGTTACCAAGAGGAAGTTGACAATCTCACAAAGAGAGCAAAATTTGGAGAAAATGCATTTCTCAACATCTATCAGAAGCTCTATGAAGCCCCTGATCCATATCCAGCTCTTGCTTCTATGGCCGTATGTCTTTCAAACTTATTCTGTACTGTAGCTGCTTTAATCCGGAATTTTTTGAGGTATTCATAGAGGAAACTGCCTCTCGGCTGTCCTGACTTTTCTAATAGTGCAAGTTGTCACCAATATTTGGTATCATTCTATCTCCGATTTGTGCTATGTAATCACTTTCCATCATATCGATATTCGTTCTTGGCACCAACTAGTAGACATGTAGTTTACTATATAAAAATTTCTTATGGTAACTGTTTTTTTTTGCCAAATCACTTGTGTGATTCTACCGTTACTCTCTGTACATGTAGAACTTTTGCAGTATTAGGTGCCAACTTGCACCAATTAAACTATAGGTGGGAAGCTGTCAAACTGCAAATATAGACGCGAGTTAGTTTGTTCCAACTTTTTCCAACTTAAAGGTAGCAGTCAAGTGTTAACATTAGCGCATCAGAGTTAGCAACTTTGGAAAAGCATGATATGGTACTGCAGTATCCTCTAACAAAGTCTGATGTCTTTTTGTTTGTTGCTTTTAGTATCTGGTTCAACTATGATAGATGGGTCCAGCCATTACCTAATAGTTTCAGTTTTCACCAAGGTTTGCTGCTAATGTTCTTAATGCATTCAGGATCAAGACCAGAAACTAACTGAACTGGAGACTGAAAATCGGAAGATGAAACTTGAGCTCGAAGAATACCGTGCGGAAGCTGCCCACCTGAAGAACCAACAGGCGACAATTAGGCGACTTGAGGAGCGAAACCGCCAACTAGAACAACAGGTCTGTTCAAAGGCCACTCGTTTCCTGCTCTACTTCTGTTTTTGTTGTTTTGTACGAATGGTGTCCGTGTCATAATTGAAAAATATCAGTTCCTTCATACTGGTGTTTTATTAAATCATCTTGGCCTCCTGTATCCATCTAATTACTATACTAGAATGACTGGATGGATTCCTTGACACTTTAGAAAGTTTGTAAATTTTCAGAGACCTACTGTTTTTTAATAGAGAACTTAAGCCCATCTTTGACATAGATGCCATAGGCTGAAACTTAAAATTTGACCTAAACTAACGGCAACGGTAGTATGGCATGTCTGTATCTATACAGGGCCTGTCGTGGTGGTGGCACGGCAGATGCCATGGGTAGGCTAATGATGGGGCCAATGTGTGCTAGAGGGATCCAGGGAGGGATGATGTAGTGGTTTCTACACACGAAGAAGTCTCTCACGATCCTTTCGTAGATCAACAATGGTTACACTTGCTCCTTGAGCTGTATCAGAGGGAGAGGAGGAAGAAGCACTCAACTACCCTCTAAGTGTAAAATGAATCGATCCCCCTCTTTGGAGGTCCTGGCTCACCTTATAAAGGGGTGGTCAGGTTACATCAGGGCTGACGTGGATGGTATATTCCTCGAATATGCTCATCCCAAAATAGTAATTAGGTGGGAGCCTTTCCCTGTCTCTCTTCTATCGATGGCAATAACCTAGATCCCACGACATGTGAGCGTTGGGCTGTGGGACTGTCACCTCCATGACGCCTCTTCTGCTCTTCTGACCCTCTGACCGTTGTCTGTAGCGCTTGGCACTGTACAGATTCCTGGAGGAGAGACAGAACGCAGTGTTGACTCCGGGACTCGTTCTCCCCTTCTCGAGCAAGCTTCCCTGTGACTCGGCCTCGCCCTGTATGACTCGGCCAAGCTCACACCTGCAAGTACAAAACATAGTAGATACTGTGCCGACATATGTAATATGTCGGCCGAGTCAAGCCTTATCAGCTTAACTCGGGTTAATCCGGTCCTTATTAGGCCGGCATTCGTATTACTCGGCCGGGTCATCCTTTGACCCGGTCAATATCTCGGTGGGCCTTGCCCTTTTACCTTAGCTCGACCCTACCTGGGGTCATCTCCCCAACAGGGGCATTAATAATATTTTCTTATCTTAACATAATACCATTAGTCAAAATGTAATAATCTAAGTGGCATCACACTTGCTGGTGAAATATTTCTTCTAGTTTATGTATATTGAACAACTATTTTTTGGCATGGCACACTTCCTATTTCTGAAATTCCAGACCCCTTTGCCTTTCTAATATTTTTATGATTTTTAGATGGAAGAAAAAGTGAGAGAGATGGTTGAAATGAAACATCGAAGTTTGGCAGAAGATAGTCAGAAAACTCTTGAAGCCCTGAAAGATAGGTATGATAAATAATACTAGCAATTAAGAAAACATTTGTCTGGCTATCATCACAATTTGAATTTAACCTCCTTGATTTCAAGAATTTGCCTGGCATCAAAGGCCACATTGTACATCATGATCCATACTGTAGATTTCAACTAGTTTGCCATGATTGTAGGGAACGGTCATTGCAGGACCAACTAAGGCAAGCTACAGAAAGTGTCAAGAATATGCAGAAGCTTCATGAATCGGCACAAAGCCAATTATTTGAGCTTCGTACTCAATCAGGTTTTCTTTCGTTATTTCTTTCTTTAATTATTTATTTTTGTTACCTTGACGATCGTTATGCTTAATGGTACAATAATTACGAAGGTACTGATGAAATATTATATTTTTTTTAGAGGAGGACCGGACAGCAAAGGAAGCTGAAGTGAGCCTTCTGATGGATGAAGTTGAACGCGCTCAATCTCGATTAGTTAGCCTTGAGAGAGAAAAGGTAACTTTGGTATTCCAGCTTTGGAAAAATCCATTGCACTCATATGGTTGCGATGCTCCCACTATGTCAGCCGGGATTTGTGCCATGAGTGCTATGCACATTCTCTCATTCTATTTTGCAGAAAATTTATGGTGATAGAGTCAACAGTTCTCAACTCACATTTCATGCTTAACATAGTGGGAGCACCTTACAAAATTGCTACGTAAAATATTCATTTCCAAAATCCTTTGAGTTGTCCTTGTCAAATGACTCCTTGGTGTCCATTGTGGGATTGGAGCCGCCTTCCTAGTAGGGGTCCATGTATTTGTCTTGGCTCGATTATAGTTAAACGAGCAAATCCAGGAGATGAGTTGGAGTGATCGAGACTTGAAGATGGATGCAGGACTTTAGACTTGAAGGTTGTTTGCATTCAGGAGTCCTCTGAGGAAAGCAACAGCGTTTAGACTTATGAGGAGGGAGGCGTTGTTGCAGAAGCTGTCGTCTGAACAGATGCTGCAACCTAGGAGCCCATTGACCAGCACAACTTGGATGCGATGATAGGAAGGAAAAATGATCTCTCACCTGTCGAGACCTAGAGTACGATGATTCTTTGTTTGTGTGTCTGTAGTTCTAGGACATGTGGCTTCATGATCATGCAAAGTAGGTTTTGTTTTGGCAAGTGGGGTTGGGTTTATCCAAAGTATGGTTTGATTTGGGAATGTAGGGAGTTGCTGTTCTTGAGCCCTCACCTGTTAACGAGATGTCTTGACACCTACTATTTTGTTCTGCTGGCCTTTTGGAGAGGAGGGGCTAGAAAGAGTAGATATGCAGGAAGTGGAGAGAATGAGGTGTTGACAATTGGCCGTTGTCGCCCATAGTTGTTTCCTGGCAGTTGATCCAGAACATATTGAAAATCGCCTAATTTGTATTTTTCCTTTCCTGACATTTGTTATAAATTCAAGAGGCTTTACATTCTTCATTTTCTTACAGTATCTGACATTTTTTTAATACGCTAATATGAAACTTGGTCTAAACTATGTAAATTATCATTAAGTAACCCTCAGACGGTGAATACGTTGAATTGGTAACTGGCATTCCATGTGTTGACCGAAATATGCACATCTATTACTAGCTATCTCTAACATACCATTTTATTTTTTATTTGGATGCAGGGGGATTTACGATCTCAGTTGCAGACAACAAATGAAGACACAAGCAATAATAGGTAAATTTGATTACATTTTACCCGCGTCTGAACAGATATGCAAAGTGTATATTTGCTTATTTGTATTCATTCATAATCCATATACTGGTGATGCTAGTGACTTTCAGCACTATCGCTATTATTGTAGATGGGCTTTCATGATTATCCAGAACTTAATATTAACTTGTTATTTGAATTGTGTAATTATGCAGTGATTTCATGGATCCAAATGATATACTTGAAAGTTCCTTGAATGCCAAGGAGAAGATTATATCAGAGTTGAATGCAGAACTGCGTAACATCGAAAGTACTTTATCAAGTGAGAAAGAAATGCATGTGAATGAACTCAAGAAGTTAACTGCTTTACTCAGTGAGAAGGTACTCAGTCATTAGAAGTGCATTGATGTGTCAAAAGTTAATGGTTTAATAGCGAACTAACCACTCTTAATGTCGACTACTGCCAAGCTATAAGTGTGTTTATTCCGTAACTAAAGTTCGGGAAGGAACCATTCTCTTCTTTAGAGTGCTCCCTGTTTATTCGTTTCCATCATCTGAAGGGCACAGTAGTATTCTTATATGTATCATCTACCTGTCTAGTTACTTACAATCCATTTTTCTAATATACTCCCTCTGTTCCATAATGTAGTATATACTCCCTCTGTCTAGAAATAACTGACTTGGATGTGTCTACATTTATATTTATCTACACACTAAAATGTGTCTATATACATGCGAATCTAGACAAATCCAAGTCAATGATTTCTGGACGGAGGGAATACTACATTATGGAACAGAGGATGTACTTCCTCTGTCCCAAATTAATTGACTCAGCTTTGCCTATATACACGTATCTACACACTAAAACGCGCCTAGATACATGCGTATCTAGACAAAGTTGAGTCAATTAATTTGGAACGGAGGGAGTAGTTTATTATGTTCATTTGTTTGCTTCTTTCACTATCCAGTTGTTGTCATAGGTGAGTTTAGTGGACTTGGCTACAGGCACTAGGTTTGCATCTGAACCTGAAAAAATCACACACATAGAGTAAACAGAATGAAGATAATAATATGTTGCTTTCTCCACTATGTCTGTGAGCCATTTTACTAATCCTAAATCGGTAGACCATATGTATGCTCTTGATATGATTTGTATCTATGCAACTATACTTCATTTCTTTGTTGTTTTGCTAATTATTTCCCTTTGTAGGAAACTGCCATAACGGAGTTGAAGAAAGAACTTCAAGAAAGGCCTACGGCTAGATTGGTTGATGATCTCAAGAAAAAGGTTCAGATTTTGCAGGTTGGGACAAATAAAGCCCTCTGGATAAACATGCTTTATTAATCCATCTACCTCTGATAGGCACTTTAGCTCTGACCTGTAACAGTTTGCCTTAACAGTTTGCCGTCCATATTCAGCTGAATCTGAACTTGAACTTATTGCATTTTGTCTTTATCTTTAGTGCAATTTGAATTGCTCATGGTACATGGGATCAGCTTTTCTGTGTTGCGTCTTCTACTAAATTTGCCCACATCATTTTGTTGGTGATCATAGAACGATATGCGTGAGATCATTTTGTTATCCCTCCATATTACCCTCACTATCTTTCGATTTTCTTTCATCATGCTTGCTAAAATACCTATATTTTTTTCCACTAGGCTGTTGGGTACAACTCAATTGAGGCTGAAGACTGGGAGCTAGCAACTAACGGTGAAGAAATGAGCAAGCTGGAAGCTTTGCTTCTTGACAAGAACCGCAAAATGGAGCATGAACTAACACAACTGAAGGTTGGTATTTAGGTTAGGTGCTGCATACTGGTTTGGGCTTTGGGAGATTCTTCTTTGTACACTCTTATTTCTCACGTGTACTTGCTATCTTCTCTGCTGGAACTGTCTTATAAATTTCGTGTACCTTTTGAAGGTTAAAATATCAGAGAAGTCAAGTCTTCTTGAGGAAGCTGAAAAAAAGATCGCTGAACTAACTTCAAAGGTCGAAGAGCAGCAAAAATTGATTCTGAAACTTGAGGATGACATACTAAAGGTTCCTCTCCTTGCTCTTGTGATATTTCACATACTACCAATTATCCTAGTGTCCTCTGATGATGTATCCTAATGAATTTAATGTTTATACTACGGGTACCTTAATTAGTGCAACAGTTTGAACAGTGGCACTATGTTATAAGTAGAATTTAGATACATAAGAAACCAAATATTTTTATGCTTCATTTTGTTTTTTGAAGGACATATGTAGCTGATATGTTCGCTAACGTTGTTGCAGGGCTGCAGTTCAACGGATAGGAGGAGTTCACTTTTGAATGATTGGGATCTTCAAGAAATAGGCTCAAATGAAGTATCGGAGGTAAATTTCGAGTTTGGATTCACTCATGATGAACCATGTCACTATGATTCTGCATTACCTTGATAAGCTGCACACCACCTGCATAATTCAGCTGTAGACAATACATCGAGAAACCCAGTTTGATAAAAAATGGACCATTGAAGAATTATCAAAAGCTGGTCTTTTTTGCACCATGAATCCATGATTTTCATATCTAGTATGAAATCAACAAGTGATACAATGGTTTGGTGAATTTACTGCCTGTCTAAAATCTATGTTTGCTTTCCACCTAAAAAAACTATGTTTGCTGATATGGTCCCACTTTTCAGCAGTGGTCTTGTTAACCATTTCTTGGTAAAATACTCTTTCTCCTCCAAACAAAAAACTCTTAAGTAAACACTCTTTATATGTTTCAAATAATGTAGCTTCCCAGGAAAATAACTCTAATACCTGATTTTACTAACACGCATGTGATTTTAATGCAGTTTATACTCATGTTGCAGCAAACAGTAAACATTTTATTTTGAGTCGTATTAATCCGATGGTTACTACATCCACGTGTAACCTTACTTGTTTCTTTCCATTTATTTACAGGGTACTGATCCAAGGTATGCATCACCAGACCAAGATCAAAGTTCCATGCTCAAGGTCATTTGCAACCAGAGGGACCGTTTCCGTACGCGACTGCGTGAAACCGAGGAGGTATGTTTCAAGCAATTTATAAAATGTCTGGCGTTGTGTTTCAAGTATGACTGGCTGTGTAGTTCTCAGTTGAATTATACGGGAAACAGCAGAATGCGCCATCATATCACATGCTTCTAGTCTTGACAGGGTTTAGTAGCCTGTGAATGATGTGGTTTGCCTAGTGATCCTTTATTTAGGAATGTCGGAGACAGCTTTAACTTGAACGAATGGATAATGATACAAGGGGGTCATTTTCCCTGATTTTCTTCAAAGCTGTGGATCTGTTATGCTTCTCTTGGGATTTTATTTTTATCACATGATGCCTCTTTTCTTAGTGAAATATGAAAATGTATCATCACTTACCATCTATTGTCATTTCTTTTGTATCCCAGGAACTGAGGAGATTAAAGGAGAAGTATGAAATGCTGGCTGTAGAATTGGAAAAAACAAAAGCTGATAATGTTCAATTGTACGGAAAGATTCGATATGTCCAGGACTACAGTCACGAGAAGATTGTTTCTAGAGGACCAAAGAAGGTGTAACATAAATCCTCATGAGAAGGATTCATATACTTTATGTTGTCTTGCATTTGACCTTTGTTACGTTGTGCCTTGCAGTATGCAGAAGATATTGAAAGTGGTTCTTCAGATGTTGAAACAAAGTACAAGAAAATGTACGAGGATGACATAAATCCTTTTGCCGCTTTCTCGAGGAAGGTAGACATATTTTAACATATCACCAGTAACATGTGCTATCTATGGTATTGCACACTGCTCAGTTTTTTATTTACTATATCCAGGAAAAGGATCAAAGATACAAGGAACTTGGTATAAGAGATAAAATCACTCTCAGCAGTGGCCGTTTTCTCCTTGGTAACAAGTATGATACTATCATTTTCTGTGGGGTGTGCAGTTCAGGTTTTCCTTTTTTTGTTTGTGTTGTATTTGCTGACCTTTGATGATAACTACTTAACTAGTAAATTGCTGTAGAAACAGGAGAGGTATATTTATGATTTGACCATTCCCAAATTGTTTCATGTCTTTCTGAATTGTGTCAAAAATCACAAAATAATTGGAATTTAAAGTGATTAAGTACAACACCAGTGACATAGTGGTGCAGGATTCCCGCTAATGATATGTTCATAATTAGTTTGGCTCCAACTTCTGGAAATTCTAATTTCTCAGTATCTTTGTTTATGTTTTATATGTTTGGTGGTTATGCTCATGTCTGAACTTTAACTGGTCACTATTTGATCAATTCTAGTCCTTCATGGATGAGAAGCATAAATTAACCAATATTTTGTATTACATGATGCTGTAGTATCTTAGAAACGGACTGAAATAAGAAATTAATATAGTATGTGTTCTATTTGTATTCACAGATTTGCGCGGACATTTATATTCTTCTACACTATTGGATTGCATCTCCTTGTGTTTACGTTGCTGTACAGAATGTCAGCTTTGAGCTATTTGAGGTAAATGCTTCACATTATCAATTCGAATTTCATACCGTGAGCATGGCTAACTTGAGACATTTGCACAGCATAACACCTGCACATGATGAGATCATCCTGGACGCTGGCAATCGGACACTATCGCATACGCTCTAAACCAGTTTATAAGTATAAAGATGTAAAAGTACCGTCACTTGATCAGTACTGAAAAAGAAGTCGTCTGGGTTTTGGTCTCAAGAATTACTGCATAGGATCATGACTGAAGTTATAGCTGACTCAATTCGCAATGGCCTTTAGGTGCCTTGATATGTTCTCTGTAGATAAGGTTTCTAATTTTGTGTGCGAGGGATTATGTGGTGGCAGATGAGGTGTTTGGGTCTGTAGGCTGTTGTATTATTAACTGCCTTCTTGTTGGTAAATGAAAGCACATCGGTTCTTTCTATCAAGCTCAGACACAATGGCATCCCAAAGTACTCCTATGTCGCAAGATATGGTCAAGGACTGTGACCTCAGGCACAGTCGTACAAAAGCTAGAAATAAAAAGAAACAAGTGAATGAAGTTGAAGTATCCAAAAACAATTTATGTAGATTCTGGACAGTATTTTTTCTCTTTTGGGTTCTGTGTTGTGACGATAATGAGCTCAAGTTGAATGTCCAAAGCTTTCTAGAGGATTTTTCCGTTAAAACATGCAAAAGCTGAATTTTTGAAACTATAAGACCATTTCTTGCTTGAAGAAAGATTATTTTGCATTCGGAAGTGTAAAAGATATACTACTAGAGTATCCGCATCCGCGT
This sequence comes from Avena sativa, assembly GCA_916181665.1. Lineage (NCBI taxonomy): Eukaryota > Viridiplantae > Streptophyta > Magnoliopsida > Poales > Poaceae > Avena > Avena sativa. The sequence continues at coordinate 298,370,226 of OV702296.1, forward strand.
TAGCTCATAAAATAATTTAGGGATCGGCTTTGGCCTCCACGACTCGCAAAGATACTCATCTCAAACTCCGTGAGCAAAAAAGATTCCCCTCCTCTCCCACATGCACTGCCATCCCTCGCTGGCGCTTACACCGGCGACCACCTCTTACCTTTGTCGCCACCGAGAGTAGCAATCTCTTTTTCATCGAGCGGTTTCGGTGGCGGATTCAACTGATGCCTGGCTAGAAGCGGCTTCCGCAACCGCTCCGTCGACTTCCGATGGTCGTGCAGCCCTGGTCGTCTGCTCTACACCTTTGGCCGCGGTTCTCAACTCCCCTGCTGACCAGGTGTTCGATGGTTTTATCAGGTGAGTTTCTCAACTCCACTGCGGTTTTACTAGATGAAGAGGTCGAGGGCTATGACTTTCGACAACTCTTCATCGTCGGAGGATGAGGAAGAAGATGAAGATTTGGAAATGGCTATGATAATGATTTTGAACGAGGATTTTTGGAGGCCGAGACGAGGATCCCAATTTGGCCGTTTGCACATCAACCGGAATAGAGTGGAGGGGCATGCCAAAATTATGAGAGGTTATTTCAACCCCAACACAATCTATCCATACCATTATTTCTGGCGCCGGTTCCGGATACACAAGAGTTTGTTGGTTTGCACAATAGTTGTGCTTCATCATTTGGTTTGTAATATTGAATAATTTGTTTTATTACATTTATATTTCGGTTTGTAATATCGAATGTTGGATTGAAATGAGTTGATTTGCAACAAATATGACAATTTATGTTTTATCATCTAATGAATATAGGAGTTCGGTTATAAACGGCTCTCCTTTATAGATGATTAAAAATGAGAAGTTATAGGATAGGAAGGCTTTTTATCATCTAAACTATAGGGGTTCGGAACTTCGGATAGAGGTGCTCTGAGGTGAAAAGACTTCCGAGAGTTCCCGAGAATCCCAGCTAACTCAGCTTTATCTGAACAATGATCTACCCCGTACCTACCGTATTACCTGTCGAAATCCACATTTACGTCCCAACTAGCTTTATCTCCTACAGTACTTTTTCTTTTCATTTTTTACTTGGAAGCTTTATCCGAACAGCAATAATCCACCCGTACCGTATTAGGTGTCGAAACCCACATGCCTGCACAGTAAACCCGCTTGTCTCCAGCACGACCAGTCGCTGTATGTAGGCTGGCCCGCCCCCGGATTGTCTCCAAGCACCGCGCATATCCAGACCTACCCGCAACCTCTCCCGAGCTACAAAAATTTCGCACCGTTTTCGGCGGTTTCCCCCCGCTGCAATTCTGGCTGCCGAGGCCAGCGACGGCGACCCGGCATGTCGACGGCGACGGCGCGGCCGAACCTGTGGATCGCCGAGGAGGCGCAGGGTAGCCCACGGGATCGCGGGAAACTGCCAGAAAGAGAGAGACCGGATTGTAGTAGCTAGCGTCGCTGCCGTAGGTGGTCAATTGATGGGGGCGTGCTGTGCCGAATAATCGACAGGCGGCCGCAGGTTGGCTCCGGCGGTGGGGCCGGCCGGGAGGAGCGGGCGGGGTAGCTAGCTGCTACGGGCCATGCGCGGTCGCGGTCTCTGGTGCCCGCGCGCCACAAGGAGCCCGCGGGACGGACGCGGCCACGTCGAGGCCGAGCGGGCGGGGGCCCCGCCGGTCGCCGTCGGCCGTGAACTGGCGGGCTGATCCGCATACTGGCCGGGGGTGAAATGTGTATGTATGCGGCGGTAGCCGGAGTAGCCGCATTGTCTTGACACGTCGGCTCTTGCGTACTAGTAGTTACATGTATATCCGTCCGGGCCGGTGCACTTGTGCAGCATGTTCCACCGTGCGTACTGTACCTCGCTGTGTTAACATCACTGTCTTGTGAGCATCACCGGGAAACTGATTAGACTAAGTTGCGTTACTTATCTACTCCAGTCGGCAAACTTCGTCTCTTTGTGACCAAAGAGTAGGATCAGAGCATCTCCACTCGTGGGCCTAAAGTCTCTTCTAAAGGGTTATCGAGGTGTTCATATTTAAAATGGCATCCATTCTATTTTCTAAATTCTTTTCGTGACATCGGCGTGGCCTATTTTATTATCCAGCCAAACTCTATTCAAAGGGGGCTAGTGGGAATGCTGAATGGAGCTGGAAACGCCGCGGGCCGGTCCTGGCATTTGGAGAAAGCTTCGTTTCCGTCACTTCCCCCTCTTTTCTCTGATATATCGCGCCCCTCCCTCCCATCCCTCAAGCCGTCGCCATGGAGAGGCCTAGTATCAATTTCTACGAGGTTGTGACGTTCGCTCACTATGACATCGTCGCGCCACCGCACACGACGCTTCCGGCCAGCTTCGAGCTCAGCTACGCTGGTGTGCCGGTGGCACCGAATTAGTGATGCATATTGAAGAGCGCCGCCGCAAGCTTCCAGAGCGGAAGATGGCAATGACCTGGTACTCCACGAGCGTGTACTGTCCGAAGCAGTTCAAGAAGGAGCGGGCGGTGGAGCCTACACCGTGTCGAGCTCACCGGCGGTAGCTCCACCCGGATCTGTGCAACCCCAAAGGGAGGCAGCACTTCTGGGCTGTGCCCGGGCGTACAATATACACCGCTATCAACGCGGCGTGCCGTCAAGCCGGCGCGGCGTGCCGTGAAGAATTCATGAGGAGAACGGAGGCCGCCGAGATCATCGACCTTGATTCGGACATGAAGGAGTAGGACGTCGACGCGGCGGACGCCGTCGATGACAAAGACGACGACATCGGCGATGGAAGCGGCATAGTTGACTAGGATGGAAAACTACCTTCATCACCCTTCGTTTTATTATCTATGTATGAATGAATATGTAAATAGATGGCCCTATTGGGAGCGTGGCTGGAAATACTCTCCCCCTAAATTCACAAAATAGCTGGTGCCTTCCCATATGGGCAAAAAGTTGCTGCCTTTGGAGCCCATATAGGGGTGCTGAGTGGATATGCCCTTAGTATACCTTCTAATTAGATACCCCTTTCGTAAAGTTTGTCAAAGGTCAGCCCACTTAAAGTTTGACAAAAAAAGTTAGAAAAACTTTCAACCTCTACGATTTCAAATTAAAATCTCATTAGAACACATTTTCATATTATATAGGTATAGTATAATTGTTGATAGTCTCTTGTATAACTAGTTAAACTTTAGGTGCGATGTCGACATGGTCTAGAGGATGAAGATGAAGGGCTTCTCAAGGATTTTGATGTATTTTTTGATTTTGTTGAGTTGCTTTCTACTATTTAATGTTTCTTTTAATGCCAGAGTCCTATTCCAAAAAAGAAAAAAATATCCACAGAAAGCCCATATTACTAACTACTAAGTGATCCCTACTACTAAAACCTCATACTTCTTGGTTGGAGATTCTATTGTATTTTAGTTATTTGTTTACAATGGTGATATGTGAACTGGGCCATATCCGAGAAATAAGAGGCCCTATGCGATAAATATAAAATGTGCGCCTACATATGTGAAAAGCATCATGGAAACAAGTGTTCCATATTATCATAGATGTATTGAAGTTCTTTGAAGAGTCACACCATATATTACGTATTTTCTTTTTTTAAAAGTAAAAAATATATATTAGACAAGCAAGTCGCCTCATTAAAAACCTTCCAATCCCTTTAGGTACCCTGGTAAGAAAAAGAGTGCGTCTGAAACTTGCTGTCTCAATCAAAGTTTGGTTACATCGTTTGCAACAATCGCCGCCACGCAGGACAGAGCTGCATTACAAAGGGAATCACTAACACCCGACTTGCCTAATTGATCTAGGGAGTGTGCTGCGATATTACTCAAACGACCAACTTTGACTACTGAATATAGAGACTCGAGAAATTCGATCTGTCCCTTCCTGGATCATTGATTGCCTGAACCGCTCGAAGACAGTCAGTCTCGAGGATGCCTTGCCCTCCATAATTTAGGGTTAAATGTCTGAGGCCCTTAAGGCATGCTAGAACCTCTGCTTCTTCAGCACTAACACATGAAGGAATAAACTTCCATTCTGACAATAGAACTTGGCCATTATGATCTCTCACTATAACATCGATGCATGTTTTCCTTGTGATGGATCCCAGCCAGCATCTACATTAACTTATACCAGTCCCTCATTTGGTGATATCCAACCAAAAGGTCTGGTTAAATCCTCAGGCACTTGAAGTTTAGAGGGGATAACTATTTTTTCCTTTAGCATCAGTCATCGCTATCACCACTGCAGAAAAGGTAGACATATAGTTCGTTAGTAAGGATGCAGAAGCAGTAACCGAGGCCTTACTGTCACCATGAACAATGTTGTTACGGTGGTGCCAGAAAATCCATAGAAGTAGAAGGGTCTGAGAGCGCATGTCCACTGAAATACCATCCAGGAGTGTAAGGAGCCACTCATGACCTGTGGCTAGGAATAGCGTTTCTGCAGGTAAAGCCCACACTTTTCTCATCTCTTCTCGTAAAGCTCTAGCCAACATACAACGCGTTAAAGCATGATGATCATACTCCACTTCTCAGCCACAAATAGTGCATATAGGATCCACCGTGCTTATCCGCCTATGGAGGCCAGGCATAATAGCAAGCGTTGAAGTGGTAGCCTTCCATGCAAAAACTCGAATGTTGTTTGGCACATGAGCTCTCCAAATAAGCTTCCAGATGCTCATATCACCAGATGGTTCAGAACTTGTTTAGCCATGGATTAATGAAGAGATCACAGGGGACATATCAAGACGATATGAAGATCGTACCGAGAACGAACCATTTTACTTTGGGAACCAAGACACGAAGTCATCACACTGACGTGCAAGGAGTTTGATAGAGAGAATTACGTATTTTCTAAACTTTGAATTACTCGTCTTTCGACGGAACCGTGCAGTTTTCTAGCATTGATGATATAGAATCATTAGTCGGTTCTTTCAACAATAATATTCCAAAAATATCATTTTCAATTGCTATAGTAGCCAATTCACCAAGTCTTTCTGAAGTACATCTAGGATCCCTAAAATGGTTTTGGATGGTTCATGACAGGGAAATTAGACAATTAACCATTATTGCAAGTGTTGCAGGATTTAGTTCATCTTTTAAATATGGATCATACAAATGATAAGTGGATCATGCCAATGGTGAAGCAAAAAATGTTAGGAAATATGTATAGGCTACCATGAAATGTAAAATCCAGTTTATTGAGTCATATGTGTTAGAAATAATGGGCTAATACCTTTTGGAAATGTTAGACTTTAGATTTTTTTCTAAATCTCAAATCCCACGTGTTTGGAGGCCAATATGTGATGCAATCGATGTTGGTGGCAGTTCATATGTGAATGTCAAGAGGAGTGAGAGCTAAGTTTGGTCCCACATGGAAAGTTGGAGAAGAGTTGCACCACCTTATAAGGTGGAGTATCTCACCACTTGATAAGTGAGTGAGAAGAGAAGTGCTACATGTGCGCTCCTCCTACTCCTCCATTGCTGCTCGCCTCTTCATGATGTGACACACACACACCACGGTTTGCGGTTTGAGCTTGAGCCGAAAAAAGCTGATGCGGTTTTGACAGACATGTTGGGTCGCTCCAGAATTGTGGGGTACTACAATTGACCCGTGTTCGGGTTGCTTCTGGATCGTGGGCTACTACATCCGAGCATAACATGCGTGACATGGACTTGGCCCATGGTGTGTCCTCTACGGGTTTTCCGAGTTACTCTATATAAGTGTATGTGCGTCTTCCACCACACCATACATTGAAACCAATCTAGGGTTTTTGCCTCCTATCTGCTTGCACCACCACCATATACTACTCTATCCCGAGCGTCAATGTGCACCGGAAAACAGGAGTGCGGGTCTCCGTAATCACTTGCCTTTGTGATCCTGTATGGGAGAGGGTGAACAAGATGTTTGGGAAGTGCTCCACACGACTGCTCAAGTTTGTAATCACGTCTGGTCCTCCCATTTGTCAAGCAAGCGCGTGTCATATTCAACACCATCTTCTTCGACTCGTCTCTGCAACCTCTACACCAATGGCTTCTCCATCTGCGAACGATCAGTACTTGCATTGTGTTCTAATATGTTATTTTACTATGGTTGTTGTAGAGTTTGCACTACTATTGTTCATGTTGATTAGTATATCTAGTATGTTAGAGTTTCACATGATCGTAGTTGCCATAATAATGAATTATATTTTGGAATTAATTGTGGAAATGTTGCCTAATAATCTAACAATCCAAAAACCTCGTATAGGCAATTTCCTAGATTAAACATGAGACACTTGGCCGATGCACTGAAGCCGGATAACTTTACCATCATGCACTTTAAGAGGTGGCAATACAAGGTGAAAGGGCATGTATGCCCCCATGTGTGGTTTTGGTAATTAATGACAATCTCTATGGACTAACGTGTAAATTGAGTTTCACCTGTAGGTTTGTCCATTGGCATCGCTTGGACCATGTGTTGGTATCGAATATGAAGAAATGAAGAAGGATGATAAGAAATGTCCAAGGGCTATGTGCCCATTGGAATCATGAAGAAAGAAGGAGCTTGAAGGTTGATCAAGATAAGTGCAAAGAGTTGAATCTCGACGGGTCAACACTCAAGAAGGGATGAAGAAGTGTAAGATCAAGATGCGCCTTCTCTAGAATATCTCATGCTTGGAGCTTGCCATCCTCGGTGATCATGGAGTGATGAAGACAAGTTCAAATAAGAGGTTTCCCCTTGGATTATGGGGGAGAAATTTGGAAGTCTTCATCAAGAAAGAGCGAGCAAGAGCAATCAAGAAAGATGTTCCATCTTGAGAAGGTCAAGACGGTCTACATCAAGCTCAAGTGTAATTCTCAAGGGAAAGGTATGATCTTGATAGGGTTTCTCTTTTGCCAGTCTCGTGTTGTTAGTTGGGAGACCGGATTTAGGATAGATAGCCGTACTATCAAGAGGGGCTCTCAAGCGGGTGTCTCGATCACATCGTTCGGGGAGAGCTCAAACCTTTGCATACATGGCATAATCTTTCTTGGTTGTTAGTTGGCTATTGTCCATGAGAGGATATAGAGCTTGTGGTTATCATCATAACAAGCTCTAGTTCATCAAATAAGGATTTCCCTTGCATATCTTATTGCGTTCTTGATCGTGCGGGTTTTTCCGGCTCCACACCTTAGGAGATATCTCACATATATATACTTGATATCGTCTACCTTGGTGGTATCCAATGTTTCACCTTTTTTGGATTATCTTGGTTTTATCTTTCCAAAAATATTGGTTTAATCCCAATTGGAGTTTCCAAGCTCAACTTCTTGTGTTTTGGGTTTTGGAAGTTTTACCGGTTCATCGCTGCTAGAGAGGTAATACCTTTCTCAATTTGGTTTTATCCTTCCATGATGTACTATGATTTTTATTTGCATAATCTTGTATATCTTGTTTTTATCTTCAAAACTAGCCCAAGATTATAAAAAACGGAGTCCAGAATCAAAAAATTATTGAAGTTTTCGTGCAATGCTGTCCAGCGTTTTTGCTTGAGCGGAAATTCTAGCCTAAATTCTGACCCAAGTTCCGGTGAAGTACCGTTTTCTTCTGTATCTTATGTATCTATTTACCGGAAGTTTTGGTGGAGTACCAGAAATTATGGCGGTGCGCGAATCTGACCCAAATGGGCATATTTCTCTCGCCCTTTTTAAGTGCTCCCTATTCCCTATTGTTTCCCTAACTTTTGAGGTCATTTTTGCTAGCTTTTCCACTCTCTCTCCTCCATTTTTGACCTTCAAAAGCTTGCCCTCTCCCCTTCTCCCTCCAATAATTCTTGCATCTCTTTGAGGGATTTGAGACAAAAGATCTAGATCTACAATCCCACCAAACCAAATCCCTTATTTTTGAAGAAATCCTTGGGATCTAGATCTTGGAGAGTTTTGTGCTCTCCTCTTGTATTCTTCATCCTTTATTCCCCCAATAGCTTTTGTAGCTTTGTTGGAATTTGGGAGTGAAGGACTTGTCCTTAAATTTGTTGCATAGGTTTGAGTTCTCCATGGATATTCGGCGAGTGCAGGCTTGTGGACTTGCTACTCTTGGGTTCTTGAAACCCTAGACGGTTCTGTGGTTAGTGTGTTGATTTCTTGAGGCCTCAATTGTGGAGCGGCCTCAATTGTGGACTTTTGTGGCCTTGTGGCCTTTTGTGGTTTTGTTATTGGGAGCCTCCAATTGAGTTGTAAAGATAGCCCCATCCTTATACGAGTTTGGTGACCGCCCTCAAGTGTCCCTTAGTGGATCGTGAGTAGGCCTTTGTGGTGAGCTCACGGGAGAATAGGGTGAGCCTTTTCTGGCGTCGGTGAGTTGCGTGCCTTTTCATCTTGTGGTGAGACCTTGTGTGGCATTGGGTGAGAATCGAGCCACCACACCTCAAGGCGAGCCATTTGTGGCGTTCGAGGAGCATTGCACCATCGCACCTCTCCAATGGAGACGTAGCTTCTTTGGAAGTGAACTTCAGGATAAAAATCTTCGTCTCCGCGTCCATCAGTTATCTCTCATCCGAGCCATTTACTTATTCACTTTACTTTGTGATAGCCATCGTGCTTGAAGTATTTCATCTTGCTATCACCTTGTTGCTTGTATTTCTTAGCATAGGTTGTTGGTGCACTTAGGTGAACCTAGTGGTTAGGTTTTGTGCTCAATAAATTAAACGTTAGTTTTATTCCACATTTATTTGAGCCTAAACCGTAATAATTTTAAAATTATATTCACCCCTCCTCTAGGCGACTTCCATTGCACTTTCAATTGGTATCAGAGCGAGGTCTCTCACTTCTTAGGCTTCACCGCCTTGAGAGTAAAGATGTCTCCTAGGGGTTTAGTGCACTCTCATAGATTTACATTTGATGGCACAAATTATGATGTTTGGCGTATTCACATGCTTAGTCATTTCCGGGCCATTGGCCCAAATATTGAGCGAATTCTAGATATGGGCTTGTCTCCTCCTAAGGATCCCCAAAATCTATCTTTGGAGGAGGAGACAAACTCTTATCTCGAATCTCAAGCATCTAATGTGCTTGTTAATGTTGTGAGCTTTGTAGTTCTTTCCTCAATCATGCCTTTCCGGAATGCTCATGATATTTGGACCAAGATTCAAGCAAAATATGATGTATCCAAGACTAATGAGGATGATTGTGTTCCCTCCACCTCCGGCCGTGATGAGTTCTCATCTTCATCCACTACACCGACATGTGAGTTATCACAAGGTAATGATATGGTGAGTGGTGATAGAACTTGCAATGTGGATAGTGAGTTTGCCATTCATGATCCTTCATATCTATCTCATTGCAATGTTATATCTTTGGACATGAACACTTGTAGCACTATAAATGATTTACATGCTTGTGTTGATTGTCCTTGCATATCATGTAGAAATGACTTGAATATATATCATGATGATATGCATGCTTTGCCTTGTTGCCATGATACATATGCTTCTATTTCCTCTAGTACTTGTGTTGCTAACCATGTAGAGGAAACCGAAAAATGTGTGGGCCAAGGCAAGGTTGCGATTGGGTGTTCCCCCGTCATCACCTTCTACAAATGTTCACTTATGCCTCATGGCTAAGGGTTCAAAGGTAACCTCTCCTTTGGATCCCAATATATCTCATGGTGATGTGAATGTTGATCATGTTGAAGTAGATGATGATGTTGCTTCTTTAAAATAGAAGGGGGGGCTAGTCCTTGGTGCTCTTAATCCAAATAAAAATGCTTGCTCTACTTTCATTAAAATATTATCCTTTGATATTGAAAGTAAGCAACTTATTGATGAGCATGAGGACACAATTGACAAAATGGGTAGTCTTGAGCATGAGTATGCTAATGACATTGCCAATCTAAATGAAGCTCTTGAAGTGGAACAAACCACTAAGGAATATCTTGAGGAGACCTTTGCACTAAAGCTATCTAGAGTGAATAAATCTCATGATAGAGATTTTGAGGTGGCAAGTGCCCTTCAAATTAAAAATGATGAACTTGAAGTTGCTTATGCTAAACTCCTTGAGGATTTTGAGCACCTCAACAATGGCTCTAGGGTCATCAAGGGTGAGCTCATCAAACTCACCGAGTCACATGAGAAACTTAAAGCTTCATACTCTAAAGAGCCTTCCAAGTTGTCCTCACCTCTTGCTAATAATGATGATTCTTGTGTTACTAACTCTATTTCTTGTGAAGCATCTATCTTGAAGGAAAATGTTGAGCTAAAGGCTCATTTTGCTTTGCTAACTAGCAATTATGGGAAATTATAATAAACTCATATTAAGCTCTCAAGCTCGCATGAGGATCTTCTAGTCTGCCATGGTAGGCTAAAGTTAGCTCATGAGGCCATTGTTTCAAAGGTAACATCTAGTGGGACTAATGTGGACATTAACACTATATCTACTCCAAATGTTATATTTGCATGTGCTAGTCCTTGTAATTCATCCTTTCACAACCATGGTATATCATGTGATGAATTGCATTCCTTTCCTTGTTGCTCTAACAATGAAGCATCTACTTCCTATAGTATTGTTGTTGATACTAACCATGTAGAGGAAATCAAAGAGCTCAAGGCTCAAGTCACTTCTTTGAAGAATGACTTTAAAAGGTGTCATGAAGGGAATACCACACACAAGAACATGTTGAGTATGACAAGACCCCCAAGTGAAAAGAGTGGGCTTGGATTCAACTCCAACATCAAGAACAAGCCCACTAGCTCGTTGAAGCACAAGGGCAACAAGAAGAAGGGGCAAGGTCAAGTGAAGGATCCGGCCAATATTGTGTGCTTCAAGTGCAAGGAAGAAGGGAATCATGTGAGAGTTTTCCCATTGAAGAAGAAGCCTCTTAGTGATAATCAACGAGGGAAGCGGCCTCAAGATCCTCTTCAAGATCGAGATGGGCCTTGTCCCAAGAAGACTCAAGCTCTTCTTCATGGTGTGGCTCCTCCCAAGAAGAAATATGGCAAGAGAATAACTTTCTATATATGTCGTGAGAAGGGGCACCTTTCTTCCTCATGCACCATGGGTAACTCCTCATCCCATCCTATCTTGATTGATTATGCTTATTCACTTTGTAAGGATGAGGGTGGCAATGTGTTTTCCAAATTTGTTGGTGCCCAAAGTGGTGTCAAGAAAAGAACCATTTGGGTAGCCAAGCCTATTGTGACTAACTTCTTAGGACCCAACTTGGTTGGGGACCAACAAGCTAAAAATTGATCAATAAGTGTTTATGAAGGGAATTGGAGACTTGGATACCTTATGAAGAATTGAGGGATCTTCATCAATTCCTTTTTATCAAAGTCAAGTAATTTGGGTTATAATGCTTCTATCATATATCCAATGTTCCTCCTTGCGGTAACTTGTGCTTAACTCAGTTACACTGATAGTTACTTGCTCCCTTGTGCATGTATGTGTTAGTTTTGTACCTTGAATATGTTTGTACATGTTGTGCTTCCCACATACTTATATTGACCTATGAATTTTATTTGTATATGTTGGTTAGCACACCATGTATTTGTGTTTCTTGGTTTGGAGCCTTTATTGATTCTAGTTGGTATCTTATTTGGCTCTTATGAGGGATTAATGGACTATTTCGTTTTGGGGGAGTGTCATGCTTGGGCATTTCACAATCCGAAAATGTGTGTACATGAGGAAAACCACTTAGTAGTTATATTGTATGTTTATCTAGTCTCTATGTGGTATTTCTTTCTCATGAGAAACTCAAGTTCCATAATGTTCATTAATCATCTCTAGGTTAATCTTTTGCCTCTTGTTGATATTTCTTGGTTTATCACATTATGGGGGAATCATATGCTTTGTGCATATTACAAACCTAGAAAATGTGGACATTTGAGGTAGTGCCACTTAGAATTGATATTGAAAATTATCTAGCTCCTTTGCGGCACATTTGCTCTTTCAATTTCCAATTTGCTTAAATGTTTTTATTGCTCATATTATGGATCTTTTGTGTGAGAGTGATTCTTGGTATATGTTTCCTCATATTTGGATCTATATATCCTCATGGGAACCATTTGCTTCAAGTTACTCTAATCACCTATGATTGTGTGACTATTTGAAGCTATCAAGAATCTCTCTCTAAGCATCAAGCTTAATTCTTATATTTTGTTATATGCTTGTTTGTGTGAATATGATCTTGGATTTCCTTGCAAACTACCTAGGGAAAATTGTCCCTGTTACTTCTTGTCCTTGGACAATTAATACTCAATATATGGTAGAATTCATTGATCATATTCGCTTTGGCCTTTACTTTTTGCCTTATCTTTGGCCAAGATTTTTTTTATTTTTGCGCCCAATCTTTCCTTGCCTCGTGTGTATCTTCTTATTTTATTGATATACTATTGTGTTTTATTTAATGTAAGTAGTAGTGATGATCTCATTTGTGTGCATTTTGCATTCAAAAGCAAAATTCTTCATAATGCACCATCATGGGGGAGCTCTCCTATATTATTTAGAACACTCCCGTTTGTGCTTGGAAGTTTAATCTTTTCTTTTGGTACTCTGTGCCATCATGAAAAGTGTAGACAATTTGAGTTATGTGTTTAAATCTTTCTCTTTGGGAGTTGGTTTTATATCATTCTTTGTCACTTGTTTTGATCTTTTAGGATGACATAAATTTGTGAGCATTGGTGTTTTTGTCTATCTTTTATATCTTTGTCTCTTTCTAGTTATTTTTTTTGAAATTGTGTCATTTCATGTGTTGATTTGGCTCTTTGATACAATTTGGACACCTTTTGTCGAGTCACACTTTTGTGTGCGTCTTATTGGTTTACTTGGTGTGTTTATTTAAAATGTATATACTTTTGGTTCTTGAAAGTCTTATGCATGCATATTTACTACATGTTTATAGTATGGCATGCTTGCTTTCTTTGATCCAATATATAGGGGAAACTCCACCAAATTCTAATGGGCTAAGATGTGCATGAAATTCAATTTCATATCAATGTGCACATATTTGTGTGGAGGTTCTCCTTGTATTGTAGTTGCACTAACTACTTTGGACCCAATTAGTTTGGGGACCATAGTATACTTAATTGTGTTTTAGGTACATTGGAGATATATATTAGGTGCTTGTATCTTGAACAAGGAAGAAGTGGCGTCTACATGTCAATTGGATGCAAGCTAGGATGGTGTCACATCCCAAAATTTTCCAAATTTTGAAATGTGAAAATAAATAAACAAAATAAACAATTGTTCAAATTTAGGGTGAGAAGAAACTTTTTGATTCCAATTGGAAACATCAAAACCTATTTTGATCAAATAGAATCCTAAAGGGATTTACAAAGTTAAACAAATAATAAATAAAGTTATAATAGTTGGAATTACCATTTTTGGATCTTTAAATAAAAATATATGGTTTTATAAGCAAAGGTAGAAATAATAAATGAGGACTATTTTTTAAAAAGAGCCAAATTAAATCTTGGCCAAGCTTTTAAAATAAAATATTTTGTTTGATAAAAATAGTAAAGGTTTATTTAAATAAAACCATGAGGATTTATTTATATACAAATTTCATTCAAGTATAGACATTTTCCTATTTTGAATGATCATTAAAAACTTATTAAAGTATTTTAAATTATATTTCAAGGTGTTTTAGTTTTCAAGTAAAACCTACTGAAACAATTTTTGTAGGAATTTATAAAGTCAAATAGAGTTTTTTTAAACAAATTTGAATCCTATTTGAAATAAAGACTAAAGCCTATTTATTTGTTTTTAATAAATAATAAACCCTAATAATAATTATTTTATTTTGGACTTTGGAATATGTTGTTAAACAGAATTAAACTATACCTAAAGTTTGGTGGTGGTTTGAATTCAAATGGAGTTTGAATTATTTGAATGAAAAATCAAAACAGAAATTCAATATAGAAAAAGAAAAAGGTTCAGTATAAAAAAAATGAAACAGAGCAACCCAACCCATCTGGCCTAGCCCAGCAAGCCCAATCCAGCCCAACTAGCTCTCACCCCGCAGGAAAACGTTTCGCACCTCGAAACCTACCCACGCCCTCACTGACGACAGGACCACACTCGCACCTCCATCTCTCACTGACGAAGCTGCCCCACACTGCCCTGTCATCGTCTTCAACCCACAGACCCCGCCCCAGTTCGTCACTGCCATTTCTGGCGTAAATTCGCGGCTTAAAATTCGCATTGAATCAAGGTTAATTCGCCCAGCCATCACGCAGGATAAAGGCGCCTCCCTCCCCTCTTCCATTCCCCCGAAACATCGCCTCCTCTCTGCCACCAGGCTGCACGAATTCCTCCATGCAACCCCACTGGCTCCGACGAGGTCCAGTGCAAATTCCGGCGACTCCTGACCGTACCCTGCCCCCTTGTGCACATGAGACTACTCCCCAGACCAGTGCGCATCTATCGGTGGTTCCAGCTTGGCTGCGCTTGCCCCAGAGCGTCAGCAAGGACGAACTCTGAACGCCGCCGACGCCTTCCACCTCTCTGGCGACCCCTCCCCGTAAGAACAGATCGCCCCTTTCTCTTTGCTTGTAAGCCGCATGTTCAGCATCTTTGCGCGCACCTAACAGTGTCATTCTTTTGCTTTGGCATGGCCTATAACCTCGCCTCCGACAACGACCAGACGGACCCGGCGGTGAACACAACTCCGGCGAGCAATCCCTCTAGAATCCGTGCGCCCCTTGAAGAACAACCGCTACGTTGAGCTTCACCACAACCGCGTGAGCACGGTGAGCACCTCCGTTCCCCCTCTTGCTTCCTGGTTCATCGGCAACGACACTGACAGAGCGCTCCGCCGCTCGCCGCCAGTCCTTGACCAAAGCGACCTCGTCCGTTGGATGTAGATCCAGTGGTTAGGATAGATCATTTAACGAACCGTTATCGAGTGATATGATCCGTGCGATTAAGTTAGATCTGACGTCCTGCGCATATCGATCCACCCGAAGCGGTATGGACCAGTAATATTAAGACGCGTGGCACTGGTTTCGATTTAAAAACAGAAAATGTTCTATTAGATTTGCAAACTTGCAAAATTCATAACTTTAATTCTACACGTCCAAATTTTGCAACTTTTATATCAATGGATTCAGTAGAACAAGTACTTTGCAACCATGCACTTTGTTTAATGTTTTTCTTCTGTAAAATTGGTTGAAATTGCAGAAACATGTGTAGGCATAATTTGAATATAAAAATTGTTCTAGATATATTTTTAAGGTGAAATCTTTGCAAAATGGATTGTTTTGAACCTACTGACCATAGGAACCAACTTATGGATTTAAAAATGTATTTTGTGAAGTTAAGGGATAAATATTTGAATTAGCACATTTCTAGTCAAATAAAAATATTGTTTATGGTTTAGAAATGAATTTTTGAGTAAAGCCTTTGGGAAATGATTTGATTCAAACCTTATGACCCTAAACACCTAGTTTTGAGATTAAGAACATATTTGATGAACCATATAAAGTTATTACTTTGCTAAAAGATATTTTCAACTACATAAAATATCACCTTAGCATAATATTTGGTTTATGAGATAAAACCTTTTGCAAATGGTTTTACCACTTTAGTAAATGACCACTTTGAGCTTTAAAATGTTTAGAGCCTAATAGAAACCACTTTTCTAAATAAAACCATCTTTGGCATGCTTGTATGCATTGCCTTGTTTCTATTATTTTATGTGTGATAAATTGTTTGAATGTTGGTTTGAAAATGTGTTTGCTTGATTGAATTGTAGTGAAGTTAGAAGAGTGTGATATTTGCAAGATCAAGAAGTGAACCAACATTCTCTACTAAAAAGTCAAGTGACACTATCATCCATGTCCTACTATTTTCATTACACTTAGTGGATTTTTGTAACATGCATGATAAGGACTACTATATTTTATGCTATACTAAATCCTAATAGGATACCATTATATCTTCCTTAGCGAAAACATTGTAGTTGTAGTATGCTTAGCCCTGCTATATATTTGGGATGGGATACATGATATGATTATATGAAGTGTTGGAAAGATATATGTTTTATATAATAAAACAAGTACTCAATGAACCACCTGGGTGGAAAAGGATACTCAAGGTTGGATAAGGAGGCAACAAAAGGAACCATGTTTATATGGCTATCTTTTTTGTATGTGCACTAGAAGAAAACCACCTAGGGACTTAGAGATTGAACATGTTTCTCGTACAGTGGCTTCCGTGTATAGCCACATGCTAAATGGGCTCTGGCTTAGTTAACTACATAGTGGAAGACCCATGCATTGGCATCTTCAGGTTAACTAGAATTGTGTATGGGAAATATATCCCTACATTGGTGCCTGGTTGACAAGCTAGCATTGTGTATTGGGAGGACTTCTATGGAAAGACTTTGTCACATTCTCGATCTGCCAGTACTCCATTTTGGTGAGTACTTATCCAGCGGCCACTGGTGGCATCAAGACGAGATTGTGTCATGTGGGTAAAGTGTACAACTTCTGTAGAAGATCAAAATTCTAAGTACTTAGCCGTGTCCCTGGTTATGGACAATTCTGAGCAACTAAGGCCTGAAGCTATGGAAGATCTCCACATTCCAATTTCTCAAAGTAAAACTTGATGGTGATAACAAGGGACTAGAAGCACTTGGAGTTCTCCAAGGAGTTCAGAAAGATTTTCAAAAGATCAAAACTATTTTGAAAAGATAGGATAAAACTATATTGCTTTTTGCAAATGAGCCTAAACCCTACTTAGCCAAATATGCATGTAATGATAGGATCCACTTATTTCTACATAGTAGTGAAACTTGCCAATACAATTCAAATGTATTGACCCTTGTGGCTGCAACTTATTATGTTGCAGGTTTGTTTGATGTTAGTGAAGTGTGTTGAATTGGATTACAAGTCTACAACCAACATGATTGCCTGTGGCACTTTGAAGATGAAGGACCCCATACTATTGTTATTTTCTGCTGCATTGTAATGAGATAGCCAAATGAGCTATGTAAGATGTAATAAATTATTTTATTCCTGGTTATAAAGTTGTATTATGACCTTTGTATCTTGATATTACATCTTAACTGTGGATGCTAGCTATTGATCCAGGGACTAACATTGCAATCACAGGGATCTCTACCTTATTAAAGGTTGGGAACCTTATAGATGGTATCAGAGCACTGTGTTGCCTGTAGGATTGTAACCCTAGGATTGGACAAAACCCCTTAGAAAAATAGGAGTTGTTATTGTTCCAAAACTTATTTACAAACAATCTTGTAAACTCTTTCCTCAACCTTTTTGGTTTTGATTCTACATCTCTTCCTTTTCAACTTGATGGACAAAGCCTCCACCATGACCAATGACTTCAACTTTAGTTTCACCAAGAACTTCAACTTAGACATCACTAAGGACTACAAGTGAGAACCAAGAGACATTAGATTGCCGACCAAAAACATTGATATCATGTTAGTGTATGGATCATATTGACCTATGAGGTATGACCATACCAAGTTAATTATTTCAAAAAAACTTGTTGTTCCCTTCAACTCATGAGTTAAGCTCATAAGTTGTTAAGTGGATAGTTGCTTGTTGATTGCTCGATTGTTTGATTGAACTTGGTTGTTTTGAGTTGTGTGTTATAACTTCTTTAGACCTATCCATCATTACTTATCCCTATCAAACCAACAGATGCCTCCCCGTCGTGCCAACCCCAACCAAAACAACAACATCACTCCTGAGATGCAGCAGATGATGACAGCTCAGACACAGCTGATGCAGGTGATGACCACGTACATACAGAATCAAAACAACAACAACAACAACAACGACAACAACAATCAGAATAATCCTCCAGCACATGATATGCTCACCAGGTTTTTGAAACTAAGGCCTGCAAGGTTCTCCAGAACCACTGATCCAATGTTAGCCAATGATTGGTTACGTTCAGTGAATAAGGACTTAGTGACTGTTGGCTGCACCGACGAAGAAAAAGTTAGGTTTGCAGCATTTCTGCTTGAAGGACCAGCAACAACATGGTGGGACAACTTTCAGATCACCACTCCCCTTGAAGATGTGACTTGGGCTATTTTTGAGGATGGTTTTCGTACAGCTCACATCTCATCTGGAGTGATGCACTTGAAGAAGAATTCCACAATCTAAAACAACGTCACCTCAATGTGGCTGAGTATATTGAAGAATTCAACAATCTGGCACGCTATGCACCGGATGAAGTTTATACAGATGCTAAGAGAAAGGAGAAATTTCTTGAAGGACTTAATGATGAGTTGAACCTACAGCTAGCTGTTGCCTACATGGTTCGAGGAGAGCTCGTTCTTGAAGAAATTTCTCAAGCTGGTGTCTCGATCACATCACTCGAGGAGAGCTCAAACCTTTGCATACATGGCATCATATTTCTTGGTTGTTAGTTGGTTATTGTCCATGATAGGATCTAGAGCTTGTGTTTATCACCATAACAAGCTCTAGTTCATCAAATAAGGATTTCCCTTGCATATATTATTGCGTTCTTGATCGTGCGGGTTTTTCCGGCTCCACACCTTAGGAGATATCTCACATATATATACTTGATATTGTATCCCTTGGTGGTATACAATATTTCACCTTTTTGGATTCTCTTGGTTTTATCTTTCCAACAAAATTGGTTTAATCCCAATCGGAGTTTCCAAGCTCAACTTCTTGTGTTTTGGGTTTTGAAAGTTTTACCGGTTCATCGCTTCTAGAGGGGTAATACCTTTCTCAATTTGGGTTTATCTTTCCATGATGGACTATGATTTTTATTTGCATAATCTTGTATAGCTTGTCGTTCTCTTCAAAACGAGCCAAAGATCATAAAAACAGAGTCCAGAATCAAAAGTTATTGAAGTTTTCGTGCAATGTTGGCCAGCATTTTTGCTTGAGCGGAAATTCTGGCCTAAATTCCGACCCAAGTTCCGGTGAAGTACTGTTTTCTTCTGTATCTTATGTCTCTATTTACCGGAAGTTCCAGTGAAGCACCGGAAATTACGGTGGTGCACGAATCTAACCCAAATGGGCATATTTCTCTTGCCCATTTTAAGGGCCCCCTCTTACCTATTGTTTCCCCAACTTTTGAGGTCATTATTGTTAGCTCTTCCACTCTCTCTCCTCCAGTTTTGACCTTCAAAATCCTGCCTTCTCCTCCAATGATTCTTGCATCTCTTTGAGGGATTTGAGGGAGGAGATCCAGATCTACAATCCCACCAAACCAAATCCCTTCTTTGTGAAGAAATGCTTGGGATCTAGATCTTGGAGAGTTTTGTGTTCTCCTCTTGTGTTCTTCCTCCCTTATTTCCCCAATAGATTTTGTAGCTTTGTTGGAATTTGGGAGTGAAGTACTTGCCCTTGCATTTGTTGCATAGGTTTGAGTTCTCCACGGAGATTCAGCGAGTGCAAGCTTGTGAACTTGTTACTATTGGGTTCTTGGAACCATAGACTTTTTTGTGGTTGGTGTGTTGATTTCTTGAGGCCTCCATTATGGAGTGGAATCAAGCCTGTTGACTTTTGTGGCCTTGTGGCCTTTTGTGGCTTTGTTGTTGGGAGCCTCCAATTGAGTTGTGTAGATAGCCCCATCCTTGTACGGGTTTGGTGACCACCCTCAAGTGTCCCTTAGTGGATCATGAATAGGCCTTTGTGGCGAGCTCACGGGAGAAAAGGGTGAGACTTTTGTGGCGTCGGTGAGTGGCGTGCCTTCACATCTTGTGGTGAGGCCTTGTGTGGCGTTGGGTGAGAATCGAACCACCACACCTCAAAGCGAGCCATTTGTGGCATTCGAGGAGCATTGCGCCATCACATCTCTCCAACGGAGACGTAGCTTCTTTGGAAGTGAACTTCGGGATAAATATCTTCGTCTCCGCGTCCATCAGTTATCTCTCAGCTGAGTCCTTTACTTATGCACTTTACTTTGTGATAGCCATTGTGCTTGAAGTATTTCATCTTGCTATCACCTTGTTGCTTGTATTGCTTAGCATAGGTTGGTGGTGCACTTAGGTGAACCTAGTGGTTAGGTTTTGTTCTCAATAAATTAAACATTAGTTTTATTCCGCATTTATTTGAGCCTAAACCGTAATAATTTTAAAATCCTATTCACCCCCCTCCATGAGACGTCCATTGCACTTTCACAAGGGCATGATCTGGCTGCGACCTCCAAAAGTATTCGAGACTAGTAATGTCTTACCTAAAGGAACTATATCTGACGAGGACTAGCACAAGTTTGAGGAAGCTAATTTTCCTTGTGGGATGCGTTTTGAGTGTTCTTGACAATAAACTATTTGATATGTACATGCATATCACAGATGGAGGAAAAGAGATCTAGGAGACACTGAATGAGATGTTTGGTGTAACAGATGCATGAAGTGAATTGTACATCATGGAGAGATTCCATGGCATCAGGATGGTGAACAACCATTCTATAGTCGAGCAAGCTTATGAGATACAATGCATTGAAAAAGAGCTCGAACTCCTTAAATGTGTCTTACCCAAGAACTTTGTCGCTGGGTGCATTATTGCAAAGTTGCCCCTTCATGAAGGAACTTTGTCACAACTCTCAAACATAAGAGACATGAGATATCGGTTAAAAACCTGATAGTATCTCTTGATATTGAGGAGAAGGCTTAGGCTAAGAACACTGCTCCCTCCGATCTATATTACTTGTCACTAAAATGGATGTATCTAGACATGTTTTAGTGCTAGATACATTCATTTCAATGACAAGTAATATGGATCAGAGGGAGTACTAAAAAAGGAGGCGAGGGTCAGTCTAGCACTAACATGGTGCAGAAGAAAACCTTCGACAAGAACGAAGGGAACAACAATCCCTCCTTTAACAAGCCTGCAAAGACTATAACCGTCAAGAAGAAGAAGCCGAACATGACTGAGCTAAGTTTCTTTACCTGTGGAGAGCTCTACCATTTTTCCAAGGACTGCCCAAAACATGCAGATTGCAGAGGGAAAATGGGAAGACTATCAACATCGTGACCGCTAGCAATATATGGGTATGGTAATTATTTACTGTTTTGTCGGTATTTCAATCTCCATGTTGATGGATTGATACAGGAGATAATGTTCAAATGTATGCTAACATCTTTATGTTCACTTCTTATTAGGTCGCCCGGGATTCTTCTGTCTTAATGGGGAACGGGTTACATGTTTCTATTCGTGGTGTTGGAATGGTGGATCTGAAGTTCACCATGCAGCCGAGGAAAATGCAACATGTCCCTACAAAGGCTAGTTAGTATTAGTGTAGGACTCTGTAACCTGTCTGGTATAGACTCTACCTTGTAACCCTAGGTTCTGGCGTATTTATAAGCTGGACCTCTGGGAGCCTTTAGGGCACAACTCAACCCTCGCACAACGAATCATACGATCTTTATAACTCAGTGTATTGCCATTATAGTGATTTATAAAATAAGTAGGATTACGCTACCGTTGTAGTATCTAAACCTAAGTAAGTTGTGTTACCTCGTACCCGCCAACTCGTCGCCTTACCCCATCTCTCTCTACTTGCTCTCTGAGGAACCCTCCATGGCATACTCATCGACAATACCACGGTGCGGCGTCAAAAAAATGAGAGTGATTCCAATACATGAGTAATGCGGTGCAATAAAATAAGTCAAATTAGATATTACTTATAGAGAAATATGAAATAAAATAACAAATACATTAAAATGTATAAGATATTTAATAGTTTCATCGATGTTCCTTTAATTTAAACACAAAAATAGAAATATTATTTGGTATTTGTATTACTCCATGTATTTATGATAGGTTTGTGTATATATTTTCCATGTTGGTACCTACAAAATATCTCAACATACGATTTCTGAAATATGCACATATCTACTATATGTGCAATTTTAGGGTTGTGGTGACCCAACATACCACTGCATGTGTAGTATACTATAGTCGTGGACATAACATTCATAGAACACCGTTTCGCAAATATCACATCCCTCAGAGTGGTACAACAGAAACATTGCACGTCCATATTACAAACATACACACATGATTATTATTACAACACCAGAAGTTCAGTACTTCAAGTGATTCAAACTTACAAACCAAATTTAAGTAGTTTCAGAGGAAGATCAAAGTTTCAAACTTATAACCAAAACTGAGCTCAACAACTTATTATATAGAGTTATGTTGCTCGGCTCATTTGGTCTACTAGCTAAACAAGGAACTACTCAGACTCGTTACCCTCCATTCCATAATGTATCTCGTAATCCACTCCTTCCACTCCTCCAGACAGGTCTAGTTCCTCGTAGTATACATCATATTGTCCTTCAGTAGCGTACATCAGAGTGTCTTCTGGCTCCTCAGAGTCTAAGCAGGGTATCAAAGGAAAGGGTGAGTAACAACGTTACCCAGCAAGTTCATTATATGTAAGGTGGGAAGTTTGATGCTCTATCTACCACCTCGGACTATCAGTCCTTACACTATGCAGTTTCTGTAAACATTTCTTCAAAGGTTGATTTCAATATCAAAAACTATGCCCATCAGCCTTCACAGGTTGACCATAACTTCATGGAGTTTATTTCCTGCCGCGTTCGTAGTTCCTTCCCGGAACAGGGAGTAACAAGTTATAGTTCTTACACTCTGCAGAGGTGCGTTGCTTTACCCATGAGAGATCAAATCCTTGTTGCACAACCAGACATACTTCCCCATCCACAATTCCGTGATGTGGGGCCCAGTAGATGATCCAAGCCAATCATTGTCCTTCTCCGTGACCCCATATGTCTGTACGATCCTCCGGGCCGAGCTACATCTCCGTTAAGCCCCCTTTCGGGCAAGCTACAACCCTGATGAGTTCCTGAAGACTCTATGAGACGGTTATGCCCCTGACAAGCTCCATAAAGGTCTAACTATACCTTCGGCAACTGCTCACAAACAATCTAGACACCAAAATCGTGGGGGCCTAAGGGTGCCCACCCATATACTGGATCCACACAAGGAATCACAGTGTCACGTTAAGATCGTCTTGCCTACATATGAAAGGAAGAAGATCCAGCTGACTTCTCTGTCCCATTCCAAATCTCATGGTTAACGCGTAATATACGGCGCTAGAATCACAGATGTCATGGGTTCTTAATTCCTATGTGATGAAACTCACTTCATATGGAATACTAAGTTCCATTGCCGAACTTATATTTACCATCACTTAGGATGATAATAGCATTTTGTTTATTTAATAAAATAGTATTTTCTTTCTTCCCTTTATAACATAGATGATAACACTCAATTTGCAAATACTTTGATAAAACTCATCAAAGGACATGACCAAGTGATGAACTTGCCTTGTGACTGCAAGGTAGTGAAGTCGGATGCTTGAACTCGACCTTGAGCTTCTATTTCTACAAAACACCATTATTGCCTGGTAAGGACAATATTTAAAGAAGCAATAATGAACATGCATAGTAATGCAATGCATTATTAATTAATTTTCTTCTTTGTGTGTTTTACCCACTTTATTAAATCCTTAACTTCTTTTATTAATAAAAGAAAGTTATTAATGGATAATTCCTAAAACTTTGTAAATATTAAATTTAATATTTTTGTGGGACAATATATTACTATAAGAGCTTAAAACTTATTTTTATTTAATTTTAGCTCCTATCATTATTTTCTTAAAATTCTATTTAAGAATAAGTATTTTAATTTAATAGATTTTATTTTACTAATCTAAGTAACAATTTAGTATTTTTTCTAAAATACTATACTCATTTAGAATTGTTAAACTGAATTTTATTTATTTTTAGGTGTTTTATATATTTTATAAAATTCCTTATAGAATTTATATTATAAAAATATTTAACCTAAATTTATTCTATTAAAAACAAATTATTAATTTTATTTGGTAACTTATATTTTTATGAACTCATGGATATATTATTTGTACTTTTAGGATTTTTATTCCATTTCTTAGAGATTATCTAGTTCTGGGGTTATTTTAGTCCTTAAACATTTGTTGAAATTCTTTGTTTAAAGATCTAGACCTAGCCCATTGGGCTGGCACGGCCCTGACATGGCCCACCTGGGCTGGTCAAACCCACTGGTTTGAAGGGTTTCGCGGCATAGTAAATCAAAATTTTCTACAGATGCGAACAGAGAGGGAGCCAAGATCTAATCTAGGAGATGCAAACAACGAGAGAGATTGGATTAGATCTTCATACCCTTGAAGATTCGCATAGCGGAACGTTCGTCGGAACGTGGGTGATGTAGTCGTACTCGCTTCTCCTCCTCGCGATCCGATCCGATCTAGCACCACAAGTGGCGATGCCTCCGTGAGATGCACACGTGCGGCACCTCGACGTCTCCTCCTTCCTTGGTCCAGCAAGTATGGTGGAGAGATGGGTTGGATCTACAACGCGACGGCGTGGTGCAATTGGTGGAGAATTTCTGCAGCAGGGCTTCGCCTACAAGCAGTCGGGAGGGAGAGAGGAGGGCAGCAGGGCGGCTAGGGTTGGAGGGGAAGGTGTAAGGGGGTGGTGCACCCCTAGCCCTCTTTATATAGAGGGGTGGGCGGCTGCAACCCTATCCCCCTCCCCCAAGCCAAACCGGCGGCCCCAAGGAGGAGGAGTGGGGGGCAAGGAAACCCCCCCTTCTAGAAGCTCTATCTCGAGTTTAAAACCCTCTTGGCCGGCTGGGCCCTATGGGGCCTTGTGCCCCTGGCCCAATGCGGCCAGGGCACTCCCTCATAGGCCCATGCCCCCTCCCGGAAGGTGGGGCCACGTTGGTCCCCTTCCGGAAGGTTCTAGAATCTTTTGGTACAATACCGATTAACCCGGAACAATTCCGAACTCCAAAAACTGCACTGCCTTATATGAATCTTATTCTCCAGACCACTCCGGAACCTCTCGTGATGTCCCGGATCCCATCCGAGACTCCGAAAAAAAACTCATAAACCAATTATCCAATCTATCCTAGCGTCGAGACACGTTAAGTGTGTGACCCTGCGGGTTCGAGAATATGCAGACATGATCTTCTATCAATAATCAACAGCGGGGTCTGGAAACCCATATTGACTCCCACACATTCATCGATGATCATATCGGATGAACCACGATGCCAGGATTCAATCAATCCCATATATATATTCCCTTCGTCTCGCGATATTTTACTTGTCCGAGATTCGATCGTCGGTACCGTCATACCTAGTTCAATCTCGTTCACAGCAAGTACTTTACTCGTTCCGCAATCCGATATCACTTTGTGATTAACTCCTTAACCACATGCTTGCAAGCGGTGTTGATATCGATTACCGAGTGGGCCCGAAGTATATCTCTCCGACTTGGGAGGGACAAATCTCATCTCGATACATACAACCCAACAGATACTTTCCGACCACCTGAGAGACACCTTTATGATCACCCTCTCATAGGATGACGTTTGATGACCTCAAAGCTTTCTTCCGATACCAGGGAGTTGTATTATCTCATGGTCTAAGGAATACAATATTTGACATAAGAAAAGCTTCGCAAAGATGAACACGATGACACGATCTAATTGCTCTGCTTAGTTTGGGTCTGTCCATCACATCATTCTCCCAATGATATGATCTCATTATTAATTGACAACTCATGTCTATGGTTAGGAAACCTTAACCATCATTAATCAATGAGCTAGTCCATAGAGGCGTACTAGGGACACGGTGTTGTTTACAAACCACACAAGTATTAATGTTTCCGCTTAATACAATTCTAGCATGGAATATAAACTTTATCATGAACAAGAATTATAATAATAACATCTTTATTATTGCCTCTAGGGCATAATTCCAACAGTCTCCCACTTGCACTAGAGTCAATAATCTAGTTTACATTTGGCAACAATCTCACACCCATGGCACTGAGGTGTTGATCATGTTTTACACGTGGAAGAGGTTTAGTCAATGGATCTGCGATATTCAGATCTGTATGTACTTTGCTAATCTTCAGATCTCCATCTGCTATATAATCTCGGATTATATGAAACTTGCGGTTGATATGCTTGGTCTTTGGATGATATCTTGGTTCCTTAGCGAGTGCTATGGCGCCAGTGTTGTCACACATATCTCCAGTGGGTCCAATGCACTTGGAACCACGCCAAGCTCAGTGATGAAGTTTCTGATCCAAACTCCTTCACTTGATGCTTCTGCAGTAGCCATGTATTCCGCTTCTACTGTAGATCCCGCGATCACGCTTTGCTTGCAGCTTCTCTAGCTCACAGCTCCTCCATTCAAAATATACACGTATCCTGTCTGAGATTTAGAATCATCCTTGTCGGTGTCAAAACTAGCGTCGACGTAACCTTTTACGACGAGCTGTTCATCACCCCCATAGACTAAGAACATTTCTTTAGTCCTATTTAGGTACTTTAGGATGTTCTTCACGGCTGTCCAGTGTTCCACTCCTGGATCACTTTGATATCTGCTCGTCAAACTAAGAGCATTGGACACATCCGGTCTAGTACACAGCATGGCATACATGATAGAACCTATGGCCGAGGCATAAGGCACTTTGCTCATAGCTTCCCTATCATTTACCGTAGCTGGACACTGAGCCTTGCTCAATATCTTACCTGACAACATAGGCACTGAACCTTTCTTTGCCTTATCCATTCTGAACCTTTTCAGAACTTTGTCTAGGTATGTACTCTGGCTTAAAGCTATCAGACGTCTTTGTCTATCTCTATAGATCTTGATGCCCAATATATAAGCAGCTTCACCTAGGTCTTTCATTGAAAAACACTTGTTCAAATAACTCTTCACATCGTTAAGCATGTTAATGTCATTTCCAATAATCAATATGTCATCCACATATAGTACCAGAAATGTCACCGAGCTCCCACTCACTTTCTTGTAGATACAAGCTTCGTAGCAATTTGGAACAAATCCAAAGCTCTTGATCACTTGATCAAAACGAAGGTTCCAACTCCGAGATGCTTGCTTTAGTCCATAAATGGAACGCTGAAGTTTGCATACTTTATCAGCATCCTTAGGATCGACAAAACCTTCGGGTTGCATCATATACAACTCTTCATCAATGTTGCCATTGAGGAAAGCAGTCTTGACATCCATCTGCCATATTTCATAATCATGAAATGCAACAATTGCTAATAAAATCCGAATGGACTTAAACATCGCTACGGGAGAGAAAGTCTCATCGTAGTCAACACCTTGAACTTGTCGAAAACCTTTCGCGACAAGCCGTGCTTTATAGATGGTAACATTACCATCCGCGTCCGTTTTCTTCTTGAAAATCCATTTGCACTCAACGGCCTTTCGGTCGCTAGGAGGGTCCACCAAAGTCCATACTTGGTTTTCGCTCATGGATCCCAATTCGGATTTCATGGCTTCTAGCCATTTCTCATAGTCTGGGCTCATCATCGCTTCCTCATAGTTCGTAGGTTCACTGTCTTCTACCAACAAGATAGTCAAGACAGGGTTGCCGTACCACTCATGAGGGGCACGCGACCTTGTCGACCTGCGACGTTCAGTAGCAGCATCGTCCGAAGCTTCATGATCCTTGTCATTAGCTTCCTCTATTGTTGGTGCAGGCGGCACTGGAACAATTTCAGGTGCTGCGCTACTCTCCAAGAGAAGGTTCAATAACCTCGTCTAGCTCTACTTTCCTCCCACTCACTTCTTTCGAGAGAAACTCCTTCTCAAGAAAGGAACCGTTCTTAGCGACAAACACTTTGCCTTCGGTTCTGTGATAGAAGGTATACCCAATAGTTTCCTTAGGGTATCCTATGAAGACGCATTTCTCCGCTTTGGGTTCGAGCTTGTCCGGCATCAACTTCTTGACGTAAGCTTCGCATCCCCAAACTTTAAGAAACGACAACTTAGGTTTAGCACCAAACCACAGTTCATACGGTGTCGTCTCAACGGATTTAGATGGTGCCCTATTTAAAGTGAATGCAGCGGTTTCTAATGCATAACCCCAAAATGATAACGGCAAATCAGTAAGAGACATCATCGATCGGACAATATCTAATAGGGTTCGGTTCCGGCGTTCAGACACACCATTGCGCTGTGGTGTTCCGGGTGGCGTGAGTTGTGAAACGATTCCACTTGCTTTAAGATGCGTGAGAAAATCATAACTCAAATATTCACCTCCACGATCAGATCGTAGAAACTTAATCTTTCTGTTATGATGGTTCTCCACTTCATTCTGAAATTCTTTGAACTTTTCAAACGTTTCAGATTTATGTTTCATTAAATAGATATACCCATATCTACTTAAGTCATCGGTAAAAGTGAGAAAATAGCGATATCCACCGCGCGTCGAGACACTCATCGTTCCGCATACATCGGTATGTATGATTTCCAACAAGTCCGTTGCTCGCTCCATCATACCGGAGAACGGGGTTTTGATCATCTTGCCCATGAGGCATGGTTCGCATGTGTCAAATGATTCAAAATCAAGAGACTCCAATAGTCCATCAGAATGGAGTTTCTTCATGCGCTTTACACCAATATGACCTAGACGACAGTGTCACAAATAAGTAGTATTATCACTATCTACTTTGCATCTCTTAGCCTCAATGTTATGGATGTGTGTTTCATCCCTTTCGAGATTTAGAAGAAATAAACCATTCACAAGAGGTGCATGACCATAAAAGATGTTACTCATATAAATAGAACAACCATTATTCTCCGATTTAAATGAATAACCGTCTTGCAATAAACACGATCCAGAAATAATGTTCATGCTCAACGCAGGCACATAATAACATCTATTAAGGTTTAAAACTAATCCCGAAGGTAAAACTAAGGAGAGCGTGCCGACGGCCATCACATCAACTCTTGATCCGTTGCCAACGCGCATCGTCACCTCATCCCTTGCAAGCCGCCGTCTATTCCGTAGCTCCTGTTTTGAGTTACAAATATTAGCAACTGAACCAGTATCAAATACCCAGGCACTACAACGAGGGCTAGTAAGGAAAACATCAATAACATGTATATCAAATATACCTTTGATGGTGCCAGCCTTCTTGTCCGCTAAGTACTTCGGACAGTTGCGCTTCCAGTGACCTTTGTCCTTGCAATAGAAGCACTCAGTGTCCGGCTTAGGACCAGACTTGAGCTTTTTCTCAGCAGGGGCAGTGCGCTTGCCGCCGCCCTTCTTGAAGGGCTTCTTTGCTCCCTTACCTTTCTTAAAGGAAGGCTTGTTGACCATCAACACATGATTATCCTTCTTGATGTCCACCTCCACAGCCTTCAGCTTTGCGAAGAGCTCGGTGATCATATCAGTGGAACCAACCTGATTATGAGTCACTACAAAACTTTTATAGCTGGGAGGGAGTGATTGCAGAACCCTGTCAATCTTGAGCTCCTCTGGAATCTTGCAGTCCAGTTGCTCAAGGCGTTGAGTGTAGCCCGACATCTTAATGGCGTGCTCACTAACGGAACTCCCTTCCTCCATCTTGCAGTTAAAGAACTTCTCAGAGATCTCATATCTCTCAGAACGGGCCTGAGTCTGAAACATGGTTTTCAGCTCCTCGAGAATCTCAAAGGGCCCGGGATAGTCTTCAAAACGATTTTGAAGGTCCGATTCCATAGCAAACAACATGGTGCTCTTAATCACACCATAATCATATTTGCGCGACTGATAGACAGCTTTCTCATCAGCCGACGCAGTTGCAGCGGGGGCGTCACCTAACGCTTTCTCAAGGACATAGTCCTTTTGACCGCCAGAGAGAATGATTCTCAGATTGCGGAACCAATTGGTGAAGTTAGACCCATTGTTTTTAAGCTTTTCTTTCTCAGCAAAAACGTTGAAGTTGAAGTTGGACTTAGCCATGTGATCTACAATATTTGCAAGTACAAATTAGACTATGTTCATGATAACTAGTTCAACTTTTAATCATATTACTAGATGAACTCCCACTAAATTCAACATCCCTCAAGTTGTTTAGTGAACATGGTCCAAATTCACCACATCTAATCCAATCATCACGAGAAGAGATGTGGTTTCAATGGTGGACAACGAAGTGTCGATCATATCATTCATATGACTCATGCTTAACCTTTCGGTTCTTGTGTTCCGAGGCCCTGTCTGTACATGCTAGGCTCGTCAAGTCAAACCCAAGTATTTCCGCGTGTGCAAAACTGGCTTGCACCCGTTGTATGTGAGCGTAGAGTCTATAGCACCCGATCATCACGTGATGCTTGGACACGACGAACTTTCGCAACGGTGCATACATGGGGAGAACACAGTTTTATCTTGATCTTTAAGTGAGGAATCATCTTATAATGCTACCGTCGCGATCTAAGCATAATAAGATACATAAAAGGATAAACATCACATGCATATAACTTTATGTGACATGGTATAGCCAATCTTCGCGCAATGATCTCCATCTTGTGCGTGCCGGCATGATCTCCATCACTCCACCATGATTGCCTCCACCATGAATAGCAACTACAACTATTGCTAACTACTTAGCGATAAAGTAAAGCTATTACATGGCGTATAAGAAGTTGACTCGCAGGTCATACACAATTATAAAGACAACCATATGGCTCCTGCCGGTTGTGTACTCATCGACATGCAAGTCGTGAAACATTACAAAACATGATCATCGCATACAATATACACATCACATATTGGGCCATACCATATCACAGAAAACACTCCCTGCAAAAACAAGTTAGACGCCTCTACTTTGTTGTTGCATGTTTTACGTGGCTTATGGGAGTAGATGCTAAGAACGATTCTTACCTACGGAAAGCCACAACGGTGATATTATGGTTGCCAAACTCCGGTGTAGATCCCATGACAACTATAGTGAGAGAAACAGGCATCCACCAGCCGCATGTGTGGAACAAGCCACACGTCAAGTGCGGAGCCGGTCTCGCGAACGACGTCGCGTAAGGTTGGCCTGGACCGCTTCAATCTCACTATCCCGCGTCATAAGAAGAACACAAACAAGAGGCTTGCAACATAAAACATCAACGCCCGCAACAACCATGTTGCGTTCTACTCGTGAATCACATCTACGCATAGATCTAGCTCTGATACCACTGAAGGGTTTCGCGGCATAGTAAATCAAAATTTTCTACGGATGCGAACAGAGAGGGAGCCAAGATCTAATCTAGGAGATGCAAACAACGAGAGAGATTGGATTAGATCTTCATACCCTTGAAGATTCGCACAACGGAACGTTCGTCGGAACGTGGGTGATGTAGTCGTACTCGCTTCTCCTCCTCGCGATCCGATCCGATCTAGCACCACAAGTGGCGATGCCTCCGTGAGATGCACACGTGCAGCACCTCGACGTCTCCTCCTTCCTTGGTCCAGCAGGTATGGTGGAGAGATGGGTTGGATCTACAACGCGACGGCGCGGTGCAATTGGTGGAGAATTTCTGCAGCAGGGCTTGGCCTACAAGCAGTCGGGAGGGAGAGAGGAGGGCAGCAGGGCGGCTAGGGTTGGAGGGGAAGGTGTAAGGGGGTGGTGCGCCCCTAGACCTCTTTATATAGAGGGGTGGGCGGCTGCAACCCTATCCCCCTCCCCCAAGCCAAACCGGCGGCCCCAAGGAGGAGGAGTGGGGGGCAAGGAAACCCCCCTTCTAGAAGCTCTATCTCGAGTTTAAAACCCTCTTGGCCGGCTGGGCCCTATGGGGCCTTGTGCCCCTGGCCCAATGCGGCCAGGGCACTCCCTCATAGGCCCATGCCCCCTCCCGGAAGGTGGGGCCACGTTGGTCCCCTTCCGGAAGGTTCTAGAAACTTCCGGTACAATACCGATTAACCCGGAACAATTCCGAACTCCAAAAACTGCACTGCCTTATATGAATCTTATTCTCCGGACCACTCCGGAACCTCTCGTGATGTCCCGGATCCCATCCGAGACTCCGAACAAAAACTCATAAACCAATTATCCAATCTATCCTAGCGTCGAGACACGTTAAGTGTGTGACCCTGCGGGTTCGAGAATATGCAGACATGATCTTCTATCAATAATCAACAGCGGGGTCTGGAAACCCATATTGACTCCCACACATTCATCGATGATCATATCGGATGAACCATGATGCCAGGATTCAATCAATCCCATATATATATTCCCTTCGTCTCGCGATATTTTACTTGCCCGAGATTCGATCGTCGGTACCGTCATACCTAGTTCAATCTCGTTCACAGCAAGTACTTTACTCGTTCCGTAATCCGATATCACTTTGTGATTAACTCCTTAACCACATGCTTGCAAGCGGTGTTGATATCGATTACCGAGTGGGCCCGAAGTATATCTCTCCGACTTGGGAGGGACAAATCCCATCTCGATACATACAACCCAACAGATACTTTCCGATCACCTGAGAGACACCTTTATGATCACCCTCTCATAGGATGACGTTTGATGACCTCAAAGGTTTCTTCCGATACCAAGGAGTTGTATTATCTCATGGTCTAAGGAATACAATATTTGACATAAGAAAATCTTCGCAAAGATGAACACGATGACACGATCTAATTACTCTGCTTAGTTTGGGTTTGTCCATCACATCATTCTCCCAATGATATGATCTCATTATTAATTGACAACTCATGTCTATGGTTAGGAAACCTTAACCATCATTAATCAATGAGCTAGTCCATAGAGGCGTACTAGGGACACGGTGTTGTTTACAAACCACACAAGTATTAATGTTTCCGCTTAATACAATTTTAGCATGGAATATAAACTTTATCATGAACAAGAGTTATAATAATAACATCTTTATTATTGCCTCTAGGGCATAATTCCAACATGGTTCGAGTAGTACTAGCCCGTACCGGCCTAGTACACTCTCCCTCTCTCCCGTGGACTCGTATCTTGTCCTCTCTCGCGCCTCGCCGTGGTGCTGTGTTGCCGTCGCCGTCGTCGTGCGATTCTGGCCTCCTCAGGCTTCTCCGACCGCCGTGGTGCGAGAAGAGGCATTCGGTGACGCTTCATCAACTGGTCCCGCTCAATTCGTTGCTAGGCCTCTCTCCTGACCATGCCGCCTCCACCCTGAAATCTAGGGTTTGGTGGTCACTGGCGATTCAGTGCTCCGCCGACCCTATGGTGCTGCTCCGAGGCTCTGGTGGCCCTGTGGTGCCTCCATTGTTGCTCGTGTTGTTGTGGTCGCTATGCTCGCAGCTTGGCGCGGGTTGCAGCACCTACGGGTGCTCCCCGTGCCGCCGTGTGTGTGTTCGTCGGCCGTTCTGCTTCCTCTTCTAATTACAGCGAGGACCTCGAGTGAGTTCTTTCCTTTTCCCCCTCTTGTTCTCTATCCTACCATGTTGTCCTATGTGTGCTTGCGACACCCAAACTCTAAGTGTGATTGTTATTGTTCTAGGGTTCATCCCTCTGCGTTATGATTCATCCCTTAATATCATGTTGCTTTGAGGTGATTACCTATTAATTCTAGTGATGTAGATTTCACTACAGTGTTGTGAGCTTGGTGTTGATAGTGGTTCTGTCAGTAGCTATTAACTTAATTTTTATGTACTGGTCTGTGTTGATATGTTATGATGTGAGTGAATTGGATTTGGTTATGTACCCCAATGGTTCTCTAATAATTTTAGATGATAGAATGTATAATTGACAAAATGATTCCTGATTGTTTATCCCAGGGAAATGATTAAGTATGTGAGAATTAAGCTACGTAGCCGGTTTACTTGGATTGCTTATTAAGCAAGTTATTGTGACACCATAAATTGATTGGTACACACTTATTGTCTTTAGCTAGGCTTTTCATGAGCTCTACTATGGATTGTCTTAGCTTGTAAGCTT
This sequence comes from Avena sativa, assembly GCA_916181665.1. NCBI lineage: Eukaryota > Viridiplantae > Streptophyta > Magnoliopsida > Poales > Poaceae > Avena > Avena sativa. Next base: position 298,403,911 of record OV702296.1, read on the forward strand.
GGAAAGATTTATGTTATCTATAGAGCTATATTGGATGGATCCTTTAGTCTACGATGTTGGTCTGAGACTTTGCTAGATAAAAACAAAGGTTTTTACTTGTTGTATCCTTTCTTAAATATCCTATGATGGATGATTTATGTGTATGATTCCTATAGTGTTTAGGAAATGATTTGATAGGCTTTTGTAAGGATAATATGGTGGATCCTTACTGTTTAATATGAAATTTTAAGATGTAATCATTTCTGAGGTGCTACCATCCATAGTATGTGCCCAGAACTGATCATTCAAGGATTCCTTTGTATCTAGTTATAAAACTAGAGATTTCTATCCAAGATCAGTGATGCAAAGGCTGAGATCTTGGTTATAGTTTGCAAAGATTTATTGTTGGATTTGTTTAACTTTCTTACAGGATGAATATACACCTCACTTGGGTGTTTTTCTGAGAAGATTATGTATAGAAGAACACATGTTATGATGAAATGGATAAGATCAATCATGTGATGGTTTTGTATAAACTCACCACATAGCTGTTGTTGATGATGTTGTTATGCTGGTTGTTCTTGATGGCTTGTTCCCGGAGTGGTGATCACTCCCTGTACCTTGTCCTGCACCTCCTGGTACATGTCCTGCTCCTCCTGGTACTTGTACTGCTCCTCCTTGCTCCTATGACTGTTGCTTGACCTTGGTGTCCTCCTGCACCACACCCTCCTTAGGTTACCATCCTGTGTATGATCTAGTTGGTTTGATATGAGGATTAGCTAGTGGATTTATTGGATATTTGGCAAGATGTGTGGTGTTCTTGGATGTGTTCTTGAGAGTGTGGTGGTGATATGAAATGGTCAGCAGCTGTGTTGCGGCAGTGTGATCCCTTTTGATTGTATTGAGCTGCTGCTGTGTTGACAGCACACAACATGCATTTAGGTGAGTGTGATGCTTCACTGTTTTCCTTCCTTTGGATCAGATCAAGTGAATTATTTTCACTGTTTAACCTTTTATTACCTACTGCTATGGTGAAACTTGCCCCTTTATCTTGGCTGATGATATTGTTCTGAAGCTTGTTTAACATGGAAGAATAGATATTGCACATTGGTGAAACTTGCCCCTTTTATTTACTCAATGATGTAAATACGAACAACGCACTTCACTGTTCTCTACTAAGAGTAATATTAACCAAATTAACATCTTGTTTCTCTTTGAATTCCTTTTTATTTTGCAGGTAGAGAGGCTTTGAAGATCAAGATTTAGTGTAGGAGTAGACAGATAGTCTAGGTTTGATCTTAATTTGTAATCTTTTATTAATTCTTTTGTAAAGAATATTTGTCATAATATTCCTTTATTTAAGAAAGTTTCCATTTATTGTAACTTGTTTCTGTAATACTTTTGTTTAATATATATATATATCTTTATTTGTATTGTTGTAATGGAATAAGGAAAAGAAATAAGAAATACTTTCTTATTTAAATTAATTTATTATGTTATTTTAAATCCTCATAATTGTTTAATACATATAATATATTCAAACAAAACTACTAAATCATTTTAGAAATCAGTTTAATACTAATCACTTCTAATTTTCAAATCTTTTCTAAATTATTTAAATTTCAAATTTAAATTCAAATTGTTTCCCCAAAATTCATTAAATTCCTAAAGATCATGTCAAAATTTATAACAATCACTATAAATAGCTAAACCTAGATGGTGAAAGAAATTCATATCTCCTTAGGTTTTATTTTGACGAAAAATTTACCCTGATTTTTTATAGATGAATGCATGCAAATGCTCAGAATCCTATTTATACCCTTCATTGGTTCCTAAATGCTGGGATGTTACAAGGGTGTGCACATGTTTGGTTTAGATAAAAATGTAAATATTGAGTTCTATACAAAAATAAGGTGGTGGTATTGCAATGTTGTTTGCATAAATTTTTACTCAACATTTACTATTATACTTTAAGTGAATGATAAATAGTTTTAAAGTTCTAAATTACACCCCAACACAAACTGGCATTTCAAGAGTGTGTGCCTAGGTTAGGATTTGATTATGTGTTTGGAGTATTTAAAAAAACAAAGAGAAATAATAATGTCACACTCTTTCATGATTCTTTCTGCCCATAGTCCAAATAGAAAAGCTAGACTGGTTAAAATCAAGGAGACGCGAATATACATAGCGGATACATGTGAATATTATTTTGAAAGTAAAATTGGGTGCGAAAAAGTATTATTAGAATTTCGTGTTTAACCTAGTTTTAGTAATCTTGGACTAAATTTATTGTCCATCCTCGCAAAAAATACAAGAACAGTATCAAGTAAGATCATGTGGATACACATCGAATTTTATTTGGCATGTGATCCACAAAAAGGCTTATATGTTAAAATCCATATGTAAAATCCCCCAAATCCATATAGCTATAGTCAAATATAGACATCAACCCCTATGTGGATTTATAGGACTAATAGTTTTAGAAGTTTGTTAAGAAGGATTAGTCATGAATATGGATGAATCTTGATGGTTGGTCGCTCCACAAAAAGTTTATAAGAATAGAACATCTTTAAATTTCATATTTTTCTTTTGTCATTTCTTAAGTCATAGGAAAGTCATACTTTAATTATAAGAAAATTCTTCAAGGAGTTAGGTTCAATGACTTATAAGCATCCTAATAAGAACACTAGGAATAAACCAATTCAAAAACCCCAAGATAAGCCTCTCATTTTAGACTGTTACTATAGTCGCAAGCTCTCAACCTCATAGGTCTATTACAAGCTAATTTTTGACCCGTGTTGTTTAACCCGGAAAAATCTTGTAAAAGTTGAAATGTTTCTTTGAAGGGGGTTGTTAGGTACTATTTGGATAGGCCAAACACCTCTAAGCTTTTTGGAGTTACAAGTAACAGTTTAAAATATAGGTCCTGTATTTAGCGAGTCTTCTCCGCCAAGGAGAATGAATGTTTGGATCTGAGCTAAGCTACCATCGCCAACCTTGAAAATCATGACACATTTTCATCCCTCAACTTAAATTAATTTGAATCCAAGTGAGTTCAATTAAGAGGATATCTAGACCCATGTATCTAGAAACAAAAGTTAAATTCCCCTCCAAGTATGCTTTGGTTTCTAGGAAACCCTAGATGATTGGATTTTCCTTGCGAGTATCCAAGTTTGTAGATTGCCCAAAAGAGTTTGTGATGGTTTGGATATCAAATCAATATTCACCACTACTAGAATGTCTCTCACTATGTGGGAAGCTGATATTGGGATTTTTCTACCATGACCTCCAAACATAGATTAGCCCCCCACCCTCAAATTAAGACTTGAACTCCGGGATATATATCTATGTGCTTCATACCTTGCCGCCTTTCATTATTTGGTTCCTCGCCAAGGACAAGTTTATCGTCCACACCCTGGGCACGAGCTTGAGCACGACGCCACCGCTTACACGCACTCTATCAAGCTCTCGGAGTGATCCAAGTCACCAGAATGGCAAGAATCAATGACATGAGCTAAAAATACAATTTATTTTGTAATTGGGACAACTTGATCAATTACTTAGCAGCAACAACTTAATCGTAGGACCATTCACTCCATGCATGCTTGGTTGTTTGGGCCAGAAACGGCTAACCTCCTCTAATGTTCATGAAGGGAGAAGCGGGGGCATGGAACATATCACCCTTGCCTATTTATTTTCCCTGCAACCCACGAGCATGAGAGAAGGTGGCCGACAATTGTGTGTGATCTCACTAGCCTAGGGAGACTACGAGACAACGACGAAGAGATAGTGCACTTGGATCCCATCCATCATTGACAGGCGCAAGTGCAAGCGACAATGTGGCAACTCTAGTGCTAGCGAGATTTCCAATCATGTGGATAGTGGGTTTTTAGGTCTACAACTAAGAATAGTCATGTGGACACCACCAAAGAAAGTTAAGCCTGCATTGGACCAACACTTGGAGGCAACAAGCAGCAATAGACTAGCAACGATTGGAGTGTCACACTTGCACCGAGATTTTACTTTGCAATTTACCAAGTAATTTTAGTTCAACATTGATTATGTCTAGTTACATTTATACTTCTATAAATTTCATGATCGGAGAGACTTTTTTATTCACGGAGAAAATTCACCACAAGTGGAACCATCGCAAGACCGACAACCAAGTAACGAACATGAGAAAAATATGATGAGTGGTGATGATAATGTCAACAAGGTTGATTACTTGATTGAGTAGAAGATGTTCAATAAGGAACATGAGGACCATTTCGAGGACGAGTATTTGTTTAATACGGATGAAACTATGTTTGATCCCCTCTTAATCAACAAATTTTATATTATCATCTAGATGTTCAAGACCAAGTGAGGAGAGCATATTGTTTCAAGGGTCCCACACAACCAATTATGAATTTTTCTAGCAAAAAAATACAGAGTAAGAACCATAAATTTTATAGATGTTGGTATAAGAACTATGATGTGATAGAATTTAGTGAGTCTCAGGATGTTGTATTTTGTTTCTCTTGCTGTATCTTTAAGTGAATCAGAAGACAATGAGGTATAATTATAGGAAGCATGCATACAATGAATTTCCCGGTCAGCATGTTGGTCGTGTAAAATGAACATAATAAGGCAATATTGCATTTTTATGTTTCTAGGAAACAAATGAAAGTATGTGTTGTAACTAGGGAACCCGAAGAGTCAAAAGTACTATACAAAATATGTTTGACCTCTTCTTTTGGGTATGCAAGATATTTCATTGCTCGAGGTTTGGCTTTTCATGGCCATGATATAACTTACACTTCAATGAACAAGGGTAACTTGCATGAGATGGTATATTGTCACAATGATAATGATGAGAAAGTGAGATATGATTTTGACCATGGTGGAAGAATTTTCAACATGCCTTTTCCCTGAATTTGAAAGTATCTTGCAAGGTGTTGTGCAAAAGGGTCACCAATGAGATTATGAAGGAAATTGGTCAAGAGAAATTATTTGTCCTTAGTCATGTTGAGGTTAAAAGTAGTCAATTATTATACTTACCTAGTATTTAATAGTTGTTTCATACTTATATATTGAACTTTGGTATTTGTTACAATTTTTTGTGGTAGGCATGTAAAATAATGAAGAGAACACTATAGAGCAATTTCTTTCTGTATATCATGTTGATGAGTCTACATCGACCACACCAAATGTAGCACTTGATGGCATTCTTCATAATTACAATTTATGAATTCATAGGATGTGAGGGCAAGGATGTAATGGTGATTTAAATACGAGAGTTGGATTCAATGATTTGCAAACGAAAATTCTTGATGAGAAGTCTCATGCTTTCTATGTTCATTTTTTCCATCATTTGATGTGATTGTCTATATTGCTAGTTTTTACTCCTTGATACCTTCGGTCCGGATTACAGATGCATTATAGTAGCTTTTTAACTAGTATACCTAGGTTTATTGAACCTTAGGAAACAATTGATGTCTGGAAAATATGAGGGACGTCTACAAGACTTGTTTATTCGTTTTACCTTACGTTTACCGGATCTTTTTAGTTTACTTTGAATCGTTGGTTGTTGCAATGGATGGAAATAGGCCAGGGTTGAAGATTCACCTGCAGCTGCACATACAAATGGGATAAATATAATAATAAGCACATTCATGTGTGAAATTATCTAATATAGATAGGGTTGTGGATAGCACATCCATAAACACTAAAGCCCCTACGAGCCACAAGCATAGAAATAGTATTTTGATCCAACTGTTATACCATGAAGCACCAGGCTATGACAATTATTAAGTAAAATACAGATCAAAGTCATAAGAACGGTGATGTTTTTGTTACTCACAAGTGGATCCCTAAACGAAGACCGTACTCCCCTTGTTGTCACTGGGTTTCGCATGAAGTCGTTGTTCACCACTCATCTTACCTCAAGCCTTTATCAATCCTGGGAACTTGGGTACCTACAAGTCCATGGATCGAGATAAGAGACAAATAAACAAAGATACATATCTCCTATTCAATCACCACTCAATATTCCCATGTATTAGATGCACATAATCACTTCGAGGTTTTACCCCAACCCGCAACCCGTGAGGACTACTCACTCATAACAATAAGATCAAGGATAGAAAACATTATGCAAAATACTTAGATTGAAAGCAAATATTCTTACAATGGTCACCAAATCACAATGAGATCTCAAGTGCAAGGTGATGGCTATGGCTATGGAGTGGATGAACTATGGTGGTGGATCTCCTTTGGTGTTATTGTGATGCAATCTAAGAATGGCAGCTCTCTGCGCGGTGCATGGAGTCTCAAAATATATAGGCGATTTCATGAAAGTTGATGTGTTTGACCTAGTAGAGTCGTCGTCACATGGTATGGGCGGAATGTACGGGCGGGGCTTGCCTGTACGGCAGGTCATTAAACCTTTAGGAGGCTCCTTTTCGACCCTAACTAATTTGGCTGAGTAGGCAACATGATAATCTTCAAGAAATGCTCCTGATTTTGCCTTAAAAGTGTGATTTCCTTCTCAACACAAATTAAAACCAAGAATTGCACAGCTTTGCAATAATTAGTCATTAGTAGCAAGGCTAGAGAGATTCTTGGTCAATTATTTGACTTAAAATGTGATTTAAACGTGAAGAAATATGGCTATTTTCATAGCCATCACTCCTCCGTTTGTGATTTGTTTGAATATATATCCTTTGCATGAACACAACAAGTGCATCTAGCAAAAGGATGGAAACATCGATGGAAGAACATCTTCAAAATATTTTAGATACTCTTGAGACCACTCCGTTTTTCATTGGAATATGTTTGAACAAACAAAAAAATCATATAGATCCAGATATTCTAGATGGGCTTCACATCATACAACTTTGTTTCGTTTGAGTCAAATGTGGAAGTATGTATTATATGTGCCTCATGAGGTAAATGGTGAAAGGAATAGAGTGTCTCAAGCAACATGTTCGATATGAAGTTCAAATTTGCTTTCATATTACATCTTATGATGAAAATGAGCAATCACATTTCTTGGAAAGAAATGGTAAAAACATTGTTAGTGCAAATGGACTAGTCACTGATGTCAAAGCTCATTTGTCCTCTATGAGAGAAATTGGCCCAGGGGATTTGTTTTAGATGAAGTCCAACACTTTTGTGCATCTAAGGCTATTCGGGTGCCCAATATTAATCTATGAACACCTGTTAGGGGCAGTTCATGGCTTGATGGTGTGACCTACACCAATATTAATTTCTTTTAAGTTGAAATATTATATTGTAAAATCAATAAGATATACACCAAGATGAATCATCGCCTTGATAAAGCATGTTCAGAAGTAATAGTTGTGGTGGGTTCCTTTGGGATTAACCCTTGGGGTGGTCCGATCTTTACCGATTTGGGAGGAGAGTGAGGGAAAAGGCGACGAACATAATGAACTCAACGCAAGAGGCAAGGTAAAGATACAAACACACACCATTTCGGTTTTCCTTGTTGTCCCGAATCACCAAACCGATAGAATCCATATGAAAGAGACCACTAGGTAGAGATCCATGATGGAAAGATCAATCTGTAGTCGCTAGAATCTACTCGGGAAGAGATTAGAATCAATAGAGACACAAAGGGAGAGATAAGGCAATAGATATCATGAGATAGAAAGAGCGCTCAAACTGTGAGGGCCTTGTACAACCTTGGTCTTTATGTAGATTTAAGATAGGTTCCCTCTATGGGAAAGTGTGGCTAAGCTAATTCTACTTAATATTCATCCTAGGGTTTCTAGGAGGAGGGGCATATTTATAGGCCAGCCAATTAAACAAGGGTAGTTTGGGAATAAAGAGGAAGTGCTTGTAGGCTGATTTTGAAGGTCGGACACTCTAGGGTGCGCATGCAGGATACTCTAGGGTGGCCGTACACTCCAGTGTTACCGTTGCCAATACTCCGGTCGGGAGCAAGGAGGTCGGAGATTCTGGGAGGTGTCCGGGCGGTGTCAGATCCGGGGCTCTCCAAGATGTCACCATTGGCTTCACGGGTCCTTAAGGGAGGGGCCAGAGAGTTGGGGGTAGGAACGTTCGACACTCCGTTATAGAAGCGAAGGACACTCCGACGTGTATACGGTGGAGACACTAGTCCCGAAGTTGCTATTTATTGCACCTTCTCTTCCATGCTTATTTTTTGGGGGTCTTGACTCCCAGGGCATCCTCTGCAGCTCCTCTTGTCATACGATAGGCACTTGGCTCAAGTAGGATCCCATTCAAATGAGGACTAGCAAAAGGCAAGAGATGGAAGGAGTTCACCTTAAGTGCAATGGTTGGAGTAGCATGACGTAGTTCAAATGTGATTGCCATATGATGGGCTACATCAATAGTGGCATTCTAATGTCTCAAACCCAAAAAAGATCTTTCACTAAGTTTGATCTTAACAAGCTTGCTAGCCTAATCAGATCTTACTATGGGTTTTTTAGTTGTGATTGTGCAATCATAAGAGATGAACTTCGGCATACATTCTTCATGTTCGAAGGAATATGGGTTTTAATTCTTCTAAAGCGACAAACATTTTTTTCCATTGTTGACAAACTCATTGAGTTAGCTTTTTATTGTTGCTCTGACTACATCAACTAAAAGAACATCCTCGATAATTAAGTTAGGAAACAAGATGAATATTGTATGTTCAATAACTTGATGATTTTCTAATAGAACGAGAGATCTTTAAGAAAATTCATGATGATGATGATGCTGTTAAACATTTTCAAGCCATGAAAGATCCAAGAGGACATTGGCCTAGGCCTAGTTAACACATATCGGTGTGCTCTAGTGGCTCGGATATGTTTATATTTCAATAGAATGTTTTATAATTAAAAATATTTGCATCTTGTAGATTCTCTGTGGGATGTGCACATGCACATGGGCGTGAAGTTTAACATTGCATTTTGGAGATTAGACTTATGTTGCTGACTCATCAAAAGTTTAGTTGTGTCATTGTGTGGCAAGTATTTAACACTCAATTTGTTATCATATTTCATGTTTTTGTACATCTATGAAATTACTGAATATATTCACATGATATTTATCCAAATATGTGATATTCTTGTTTCTTGCTAGATCAAAGTGAAGTATTTTAGCTTGTCGTGTTCGTAGGCTAATGTTCCTCACCTTTAATTTTGCTTGGTTACTTCTAACGTGTTATCTTTTTTACTTGGTTGCTAATGTAATTTTGTCATATAAGATTTCACCTAGTTGCGTTTTTATGGAGAACTTCATTTATCCACATATTATCCCTAAAATAAACTATTTTCTTAAAATTTGTAGTCTTCTACTCGTCCTCCCTCCCTTTAGTCCATATCTTTGATCCTTCAAATAGACTAGCACACTGTACACCTATTGATGCTACTCACTAAGTCATGTGTACTGCCATCTCTCCTTTCCATGACTCCATATCCTTGTGTCTTTCCCTCCATCTTTCCAACCCTCTCTTCAATCCTCCAATGGACTTGGCTAATTGGAGATCCTCTGATAGAAGTATGTTTGAAATTATTTCAAGCTAAATTGATCATTCGTTAGAAGAAGAAAATATCGAAATGAACATTGCTATGCATACAGATATTCTGCCCTGGTTGATTTTTTTCTTTGAGTGGTTCTGCCCTGGTTGATGATGAGTCACCAGAGATCATCACCGTTCACAAGCTGGAGCTCGCCCATCCCTCGCGGGCCCCACTGGAAATCCAAACGGCGTGACAGCCCGCCCAATAGCATTCCGTCTCTCCGGATTCCGCGCGCCCGGCCAGCCAATCAGCTTCAAGATAACCTCCTTCCGTGGGTCCCGCCGCTCCTCCAGCCCACTCTCATGAGCCCACGTAGTCGAAAAGTCCCTGTCGGGCCCACAGTCCCTCTTTTGCCCGAATCAACCTTACACGAGCCCACGGGCGCTGAGACGTGGGCCCGAGGTCGCGATCAGGGCTCGGGATTTAATAGAGGAAAAGGGCCTCGGAGCTCAACCCTGCACTGTTCTGAGTTAAGCGCTCGCTTAACTCCGCTACTAGCGCGGCAGGGCGCTTCAGTACAGCGCGAGTTCGTCAGTCGCTCGTGTAATTGTGTTCGACGCGATGACGAACGCCGGCGCGGCGGCGCTCGGGGCGCGCACGGCCCGCGCCTGCGACAGCTGCTTGCGGCGGCGAGCGCGGTGGCACTGCGCCGCAGACGACGCCTACCTGTGTCAGGCCTGCGACGCCTCCGTCCACTCGGCCAACCCGCTCGCACGGCGCCACCACCGGGTGCGCCTTCCCTCGGCCTCGTCGTCCACCTCCTCCTCCCTTCCACGCGTCGACCCCGACGAGCCCGCGTGGGTACATGGGCTCAAGCGCCGGCCGCGCACGCCGCGGTCGAAGCCCGGGATGATGAGCAAGCACGACGCGCCCGCCCCCACGGTGGCCGCGGCGGCGGTGCCGGATCTCGAGGCGGAGGATTCCGGGTCCGGCATAGTGGGAGACAACGGCGACGTCCGCGAGGAGGAGGAGTTCTACGACGAGGACCTGCTGTACCAAGTCCCGGTGTTCGACCCCATGCTCGCCGAGCTCTACAACCCCGTGCCGGCAGACGAGGGGGCGGAGCTGATCGAGCACAAGCCCACCACGTGCTGCTTCACGTCTCTCGCCGATCAGCCTTCCTCGGAGTGCGCCTCCGGCATGGCGGCAGGGTTCTCCGCGTTCGACGTCGTGCCGGACATGGAGCTGGCCAGCTTCGCCGCTGACATGGAGAGCCTGCTCATGGGAGGAGTCGACGAAGGCTTCGACGACCTGCGGTTCTTGGACGAAGAGAAGCCCCATATGAACCTCGACTTCGACATGGACTTCGATGATCAGACCGCGGAGCCGGCGCCGGAACAACAACACGAGGACAGGAAAAGGAAGCGCTCGGACTCGGAGATGATACTTAAGCTCGACTACGAGGGGGTCATCGACTCGTGGGCCCGTGACGGCGGATCCCCGTGGTTCCACGGCGAGCGCCCTCACTTCGATCCCAGTGATTCCTGGCTGGACTTCACGGTAATAATCAAGCCGCCCTTGTTCCGACAGTTCTGATGCCATCATTTCTGCATACCTTAATTTGTTATCTACTTCACGGTAATAGTTAAGATCTGTTGCTTTGCATGTACAGGCGGGTAGCCGGGGATTCGGGCTGGGCGCGGCGGTGACGCCGGTGACGGGCGGCGAGCGGGAGGCCCGGGTGTCGCGGTACCGGGAGAAGCGGCGGACGCGGCTGTTCGCCAAGAAGATCCGGTACGAGGTGCGCAAGCTCAACGCCGAGAAGCGGCCGCGGATGAAGGGCCGGTTCGTCAAGCGCACCGCTCTGCCCCCGCTGCCGCCGCGGCCGCCGATGGTGCTCGCGTCCCACGGCCACGGCGGCGCGCACGGGCGCTTCCGTTTTTGAAAGCAAGCGCTCCATCCATGCATCCATCGACCGTGGATGCAGCTGCATGCATGCCTGTGCATGCATCCTCGCCACCACAGCTTGAATGATCCGCTAATAAATAGTACTTCACGTAGTAAGCAGCTGGTTCTTTCTTAATTTACATTCAAAGTTGAGCGTTAGTTTTGAGCAGATCAACCCCTCTCTCTCTGAATTAGGACGCCTCACTACTACTCTGAATATATATATATATATACTTCCAGAATGATCATGCATGTGCAAAGTTTCGAGCATGATTAAGTATGTATTTGTATTTGTATTTAGGGATCCCCTTGTACATATATAAGTTTAGGATTGGTAATTTCGTCTTTTTGTAAGAAATGTGCACTAATTAAAAAGGATGTGCTGCAGTTGTTCATGTCAAAACATTGGAGCTACATTAGCATTTAGTACTACACATACGATAGGGTTAGGGGTCGAAGGACTTATAACTGCGTATATTGAAGGAGGTGTCACTTGTATGTGTGGATGCAGTGTTGGCCTATTCGATAGCCTCCACCGCACTGGCACAATTACAATGTGCTTGTTATCTGCATTTTCTACTAAACTGAAGGCTGGAGGTTTCCTCTTATATATCCCTTCAATCAATCACTTGTACTTTCTACATCGAAGATTTATTTGGTGTTCCTATGGACTGAGGTTTTGCATGGTGCATTGATGAAATATATGAACTTTTTTGCTAGCTTCATAACCAGCAACTTTGTGACGATCAAATAGCATGTAAATTTTCTACTAAATTGAAGGCTGTAAATGGAGTGAATTCTAAAAAAAAGAAACTTGTATGTGGATGTTTCATTGTTTGGCTGAGACAATCATGTATCAAACTTGCAAAATTAGCTCTTCAGATGATGCTCCATCTGTGCTCTACGGGAATTTTAAGAGAGATGAACTAGGTTCACGCGAGCATGTAGAAAATTTTCATGAGGTGTAAGCTCATTTTCGATTTCTTTCAAATATTTAAAATTCCTATGCTTGAGTTATTCGGTACGATCCTACAACGATCATATGATCATAAGGCATCCATAAGAAAAAACATATGAACTAAAATCCTATTAAATATCATGTATCGCCATTCTTACGCCGATTTTTCATAAGGAGAACGCATGATTTTTTGCAATAAGAAAAACCTAGTAAACATGACGAAAATCCTCTTAAATTTTATGTAACTATCTGTGTACCAAATGTAAATTTTGATGTAACGGAAAAAATAACCGCATGCAAAATAACTTTTTTGCACACTGTGTGCTGAATATCATGTCTAATTAATATTCTCTTGTATATTCTTAATCAACATAGATATTTTTTTTTCACATTTTTATGTTATGTAAACAGAAAAATTACATTATGTTATTTTATTGCAATCTTCTTCACTTCCAACATAAGAAAAAATTAATGTGACATAAAATTCATGTACTGTTGAGAAGAAAATGAGGGGTGTAGAATAACTACAATAATGAATAAATACTTTCTGGAAAATATATGTATTGATATTGTCCAGATTGTTATGTCTTATATGTATTTGGTCAAACTTAAAAATATATGTCATGTACTTAGAAAGAATCAAATATTTTAACTAAGCTCATAGACCAAATAGTGTGACCCTATCAATATTTGCAATACTAAATAAATATCTTTTGAAAATATAGGTATTGAACTTATTTGGTATTTGTTTACCGCCATATATTTGCATATATGTTTGGTCAAACTTAGAGAGAATTCAGTTTCTAACCAAGTTCCTAGGCCATGTATATGTGGATATATTCTGCAGCAATATGCACATTCCAATTTGCTAGATGGGGCCACCGAACCACACAACATTCAAGAACCCGAGGGTACCAATGGCACTATGGACAAAAATAACCTAAAATCAAAAGGATTTCACGAAATGACCCATCTGAAAAACTGTTTTACTGGCACTAACCCTTTGGGTAACTCCTAACAGCTAGACGCTACACTCTACAGTGTAGCTCCTTTCAGCTAGGCGCTATGCCCCACCCGGCCGTGTGACGCCCAGGCGCTGGCAGGGAAAAACTCTAAGTCAGAATGTAGCGCCTGTCTGATAGACGCTACACCTCAGAGCATAGCGTCTGTCTGATAGGCGCTACACCTCAGAGCATAGCGCCTAGCTGTTAGGAGTTACCCAAAGGGTTAGTCCAGGAAAATAGTTTTCCAGATGGGTCATTTTGTGAAATCCTTTTGATTTTGGGTTATTTTTGTCCATACTGCCGGTACCAATCGAGTCATTTGCAAGGTTCAAACTCTGGCTAGGTGCACCTGAACCCATTATTTAAAAATATCAAAAAGTTTAGAAACAAATATTTCAACGTACATCTAAACATTCTATATCTGCACACAAGTTTTCTGAAAAGATAAACGTTTTTTGTGCCCCGTGTAAAAAAGATAAATTTTGATATTCCGACACAAACATTTCTTTTATCTTTATTACACGAGCCACATAAAATCTTCTTCCTTCCCAAAAACTTGTGAACGGACATAGAATGTCTGGATGTACGCGTGAAATTTTCTGTTACATGTTTTTCAACATTTAAAAAAATTATGCACTTTTCGTAAGAGGTTTACATGCACGTGCAAGCCAAAACAGCGCCTTCTCTCTGTCAACTTCCAATAGATTATTATTCAATACATATAAGTCTGTTTGTACTCTCAAGTAACACTGCTTTACTTAATGAACAAAAATAAACCAGTGACGGTACAAGAATTGCTCGTCACTGCAGAGTGCCAGCAAGTGGAAACAGTAGGCTAATGAGCAGCTTCTGCCTCGTTTGCGTCGTCACAACACATCGTAGTGAAAGAAGGAAAAAGGCCCATGCGGTCATGCCCCAAAAGTGCAGAATACCACCAACACAATTACACAAACTATTAAACACAAAGCGATATATATTTCTTCATTGACATCTCTATATGACATGGAGCGGTAGGTGTATACGAGAAGATCGTCTTCCTTACCATCTTGAAAAAATGCCACACGACATCCATCTCAGAAAAAAAAAAGGACTGCTAAGTGCTAATGCACAATCTCATAAAGGAAAAAAAAAACACAGGGGGCTAGCAAACGACAAAGAATTGCAGCTATTGCTCTATTACAAAATGGCCTGGTGAAGTGGTGATCTATTAGGCTTTACTAGATAGCCTGTCTTTCAGTACGAAAAAACATGCATTCTCAGTTCTCTCGGAACATTGGAACTGCTCAATACTTCAACTCTACATTCTGGAGTTAGTGCTACATACAATTGATGTACACGACCATACCATTTACAAAATAAGAAATGAACTATTTCTCGATACCTTGCTGCAAGTACTGAATCAAGTCATACCCTGCGGTAGTCCACTTATTGTAGGCATCAACACATGTGCGTACCATAAAATTAGCTGCCTCGCGCTCGTTCATCTCTGGATGAAACCGCTTCCGAAGATTAGCAATAGGTTCTCCCCTGCTAAAGCAAGGGAGTCCACTGTCCACCATCAACTGCACTGTAGTTACAATGCCATTCATGTGTCTCCTTCCTGCTAGGTATCCTTTGACACACAATCTGAATAAAAAATATTTTTTAATCAGAACAGCACAGTGCAACGTGAAGGTCGGTGCAGTCCACTGATTCATACAAACTATGCTCTGTAAAAAAGTTCAGTATTGTCTCCCAAACATCCACAGAAGGTTTGCATATGAAGGTCGCCCTCTCCCTCGATATGTAATAAAGACAAAATATAAGTTACAGTATGCATAATTTTATATGCAAAAGGTCCCCCAACACTTTTTGTTCCAGCCCTAATTTTTATCTATGAAATGCCTCAACTTTTTTATGCATAATTTTATCTACGAAAGGTCTCAACATTTTCTGTCTATTTTTTCTCTAGCACTCTCGCCCACATTTTGTACTGGATGGTTTGAAATAAGTATATCAAAATTGAATCAATTGTCTCTCAAAAAAAATCGCATCAATTGCAAACACATGTATTAAAGAGTCGATCTTACGTTTCACTACAATTAGAAAAAATGCATACCTGAGAAACTGATTCCAGGTGTCACTCTTCATAGTTCCAGATGGATCGAGCAATTGGGTCATCTCATGGCTTAGCTTGAAGTGTGCACTCTCAAACCCCATGTTACCCCCGGGTGAAATCTCCAAAATAAATCCAAAATCAATATGAACTAGTCTCCCATAGCTGCATAAGCAAGGTGATTGTTAAATGGAAATTCCAGCTTTACTCGGTCAATTGAAGATACGGGACTAAGTAAAAAACCTATCGAAGAGAAGATTGCCATTATGCCGATCCTTCGGTTGAAGAAGCAGGCTGGCAACAGCATATCCAGCGCTACTAATCATAAACATTTCTCGTGCAGCTTCAAAAGAAGGTGACCCTACAGGGCCATAATCTTGCTGAAATATCTCTAATAAACCACCATCAGTTGTTTCACCCATTTGATTTCTACTCCGAGTATTTGGGACCACCTACAGCATGCTCAGATTAAGATATACCAATCATACAGGAAACCAGGAAAACAAGTAATAACTCTTTCTGCATGAAGGCAAATGTTTTATCAAACCATAATTAAATATAAATACACACAAATACAGGAGTGTACAGTGATATACACTGATTAGTCGCAAAAAATACTTGTTGACTTAATTCGTTGCTAAAGTTTCATAAAACTGCTACATTGGTGTTCACAAGAACATGAGGGACTCATTGTGGTACATGGTGCAATCAACACTTCCCAAATCAGACCACTAAAACATAAACATACAGAGATTAACCACACAAGAATAAGATCACCAGAATTCACTCATAAAAAAAATGAGACCAACCAGTACTCGGACTGGGAGCGCACTCGCTCTCCTTGCCAACAGAGTGACACCCTGTTCTCACCAGAATTCACTCATAACTGTGATATTAAGATTCGACTCCCCTTCGATCCATAATAAGTTTTTGTCATAGTTTTACAAATATTAATGGCCAAAACTAATTTCTTCAAGACTGCGCAATGTCCAAAACAACAAATCATTTGATCTGACGTGTTTATATTTATATTTTTATTAAGTTAATATACAGTATAACATATAAACAAACGCATAATAATATTAACTGATCAATTTAAAGCAGCTTGCACTATCATGTTCTCTTTCAAGATACCAAGTTACTAGGATGTTTGATCAAGGACTACAATTTGACAGTGTCCAGCTCACAGAATACTTGATTAGGAAAAAGCGTTTAGTTACACAATTGTCCAAGATCAGTAAGTGGTGATTCCATAGTCCTTATAGGTACAAAAAAAAATGAAACAGTTGGGTTACATGCTTACCTCAATTATGCCTCGCTCTGGGCCAGTGGGCAAAACACCATAGGGAAAGAGATACAGGTTTAATCCGACGGCTTCAAATATGTCCCTTAATAGGGCAATAACCTGGAGGGCCAGCACATCCTGTCTACAATCATCACCAACCTGTCATAGTAGCATAGAAAGTTGCTTTTGTCAGCTGCCAATGACAGGGGGCACTAGAAGATTAACAGGCACAGTGATCAACAGTTACAACATTATCTAAAAGATGTCAGACACAAAACCTTTTCGCCGTTCAAATGATAGGTAAAAGTCCTGAGCTAAAAGTTAAATAAAATGAACTCGACCTTGCTTGTAGTTAGTTTGCACTTGACGGAAGTACTTTATGTACACCATAATGGCTACAGTGTATGGTTCATGTTAGTCTGTTGCCCACAAAACAAACATGAGAATGAGTGATGCTGATAGCTAGTTTTAGTTAACAAAACCAAGACAGCGGTACAAAAGAGCTGCCATCAAGCATAAAAATATATTTTGTACAACTGCATCCAGAAAGTGTGTGTTTCATTTAAGGGGCGTGCACACGTATGGGTGTGGACGTGTGGTGGTGTGAGTGGGGTCTGTGTGTGTGTATGCGCCATTGCATCTCTTTCTAGAGAAATTTCGTTTTCATTTACGGGAGAAGCAGGTATGCACATAGAAGCACTCAAGTAACAATAAAATGAACTTAACAATAAAGATTATCAGCACTGAAGAAGATGTCACTGAAATGTGACAGAACTTTCATTGATAACTTATATGTTCCCAATTCAAAAATCACCCACCCGGTTTTGTAGAGATGAATATGCTTCTCAGGTCAAGCAAGGTTCCTACCAGAATCAATGTACCTCAACAGATTTAGCACTCTTTGTTTCCTAACTTCAAGCTGTATGTTTTTGTATCAGAAACAGAATGTAACAACACTGTAAAGTTCCTCCGGGAGCCTCTGATCACATATCAGAAGACCATTCCCGACAACCGGTTGTCCTCTGGAGTCTGGAGTGGTAACTATGACTAAGCCCTGAACTCTGGTTTTTTAAATTATGTATATCATCCGCTTATGACACGATTTAAATATCTACCAGAACTTTTTCAGATCCTTGCTGCGAAGGCACGAATACAGTGGTTTAAAGCCTTGAGATGAAGTCAGAAATCTCATTGTCCTTCTATAGAAAAAAATGTGCGCTGAGTTTATATTTCTATATAAGATAAATGCACATGCCTCAGATATGTAGGTTACACCAATGAGAAAAAATATTTGTGCAGACTGTACTGCAACAAAAAAATACCTTAAAAATGCAAGCCTGCGGCTTTACATCATTTGGGCTCCCGTCACGATCAACCACGTTAAAAGTAATCATTATTGGAACTTTTGCGGCGGACTGGAGAGGAATACCGCTGTCCAGTTGTATGCCCCTGACTAACTTGTTTGTGGCAGTAGGTAGATATAGGTCATCACCTGGAATAGTAAGCTTCACCAGCTCCCTGCACGAAGAATTCACAGTGACCAGTTCAGGAGAACAAATTTCAGATGAGACAAACAAAGTTGTATTAGTTGTTATTAGTTCTTCAACAGAACACAAGAATGAGTTTTCTGTGACTACCTTTTAATACCCGCTCTTCGCTCTTCCTTCGGAAGAGGGAAAAGAACACCAGAAATCGAGGTGACCTTGTCAAAAAAATCGAACTCTCTTTCAAACATGTCCCGAGCTTCCTGAGTGAAACCGTCAACAATTTTCTCCCTAACAACAGGAAGCAAGGATTGGAATGCACTACTGGTCTGAAAAAAAAAGGAAATGTAAACATTATACACATGACCTTAAAGCTCGCAACATGAATTAACAACCAAATGCTGGAATACTTTGGTAAAACAGCACACATCACTACGACTATTTTAGTCAAAAAGGTATCAGACTAAAGGCGCAACTGACAAACAGACATAGAATCTTATATTCACGCCTACAGTGAGTCTGAATGTAATATAGATTTCTTTCCATACACAGTAGCATTGCACAACTTAATTGTTCAATCCATCATTTATTCACCAGTATCAATGGCTTTAACTTCAAGAATGATGGAAGTTAAATTTCATCAAGCGCATGAGTTTAAAGTAAAGAAGCATATGCCCTTCATAAAAAAATCAGGTGCCTTATCAAACAAGCATAACCATAATTTTACTTTGATGATCTTGCTGTCCCTCAAGCTTATTATTTATGGAGCAGCAACTGTTACAAGGAACTTTCAGAAAAGGGGTGTATTGGAGCAAACCAGTATTTTTTGGGGTAATGCAACAGGATACTTTGAAAACAAAAAGGGCAAGGAAAGGAAGAAGCCCAGCTATTGAAAACTTGAAAAGGTGTCGTACCTTTGGAACCACTGCTTCCTTTTCTTCGTCAGCCTCCTCACCTTCCCCCTGTGATTTCAAGTTCAGTGAAGAACAAGCAAGTCAGAGAAGAATTTTGCAGTAGGAATATGTTAGAGAATAGAGATAAAAGACCATATCTTCATTTGAAGAAACACAGGATCTGATATTAAATACAAAAAAATACAAACTAAATAAATTTCACCTGTAGATGCCATATTAAGATGTGAGCAAATATATTACTTCTTCGAGCAGCTCCAAGCAAGTATCCTTCAACTAATTTCTGATAAGATAAAAGGCAGGGGGGAATGAGAGATGCACCTGATTATTTTTAAGAAGGCTATATGGATTCATGGAATGATAAATCAAAAGATGCAGATTGGATGATTAGTACTTTCTCTTGGTCTCACAGATAAAGTAAATACACATAGAAGAAATCCTCACCCCGTCGTCGTATCTGAGGGACTGTACCAACTGTGGCATAAAAAAGGTGACAGTCTCAGGTGGGTAAGTCTCCATGACACGAAGGACATATGCCATAACACGGGGGTGTCCTTTATAAGGAGAGGTAAAAAACTCCAATGCTTGCGTAACAGAACACGGAGCCCAGTGCGGAAGTTGCTGTAACAGTGCAGAATTTTCGTCCACTGCCTTGGGAGTGATGAAAAAGGGTAATGCTTCAGGAATTGTACGGAGCTCCAGTATGTGTGTCTGCAGAGACAAAAGAATGATAAGATACAGCACCATGTGTCACACTTGTCAGTGAAACAGAAAGGTTGGAATGATTAAAAGATGCTCAATACAGAATCAAGCACATAAATACTTGGATGTGACATCTTCAATTAACATTAAGTCAAAAATGCACCACGAGATGCCTAGAATGTACTACCTCCGTTCTAACATATCCTACCAAAACGCATTTCAGGACAGAGGTAGTAGATGAAAAGTGGAGATATTTCGAAACAGAACTTGAATGTGAAGACAGAAAGTACCCGATGCAAAACTATATCTGAAAAGGTAACAGCTACATGCAAGAACCATACCTGTACTAACTGAGTAACTTCGGATTGCATTGCTGGGTTTGTGGGAAACCTCAAAGTCATAGAAAGTGCTATTCGAGGATCAACAGCAAAAGCAGTTCTGGTGTGATCAATCCATTTATCTGAGCTAATTTTGCCACGAAATGTCGATGTATCTCTGCGCAGATATAATATGCAATACATGTGAGTTCGAACTCACAACACAAATAAGAAACAAAAGATAGTATAATATCGCAGTAGTACTAATTACTTTGTGTTTATTGGTTGTGCCCAAACTTCAAGCCTGTCTGCCTCATTCTGAGAAAGCACCAAAAGTAATTGCTTACGCTTTTCCCGTGCAGTTACAATGTTATCCACAGAGCCCCACACCGGGTGGATCTGATCTGCCTGCAACCAAAGGAAAAAACAACAGGGAGAGAAATGTTAAGCTTTTCAGATAGATAAAAGAAGTGAGTGCCAGATCACCCATAAGTGGAACATGCATTACGGATAGCTGCAAGTTAGGTCCATGCATTATGTTATCTATCACAGCCACATTCACGAATCAATGATATGTACTAGTTTCATTCAATATTCAATTGGTCAACAACTGTAAGGAACTCCTATAATTAGACTAACTGGTTTGATTTAAGCAAGAAAAGAATTAAACTGGAGTCCATCTATCTCCATCTCTATCTCTCCCTGCCCCCGTGGTGCATCTTCCCTCCTGCCGAACATTTCCCTCTCTTCCTCCCAGCAGCTCTCCTCTCTCCATCCCATTGATTTCACTATGAAACAGGCCCAAGATACCCTGGACTTATCTACCTGCCAACCGTAGTTATCCTTTTCTATATCACAAGCACAAGATAACTCAGATATGCATTTTATGTTCTTGAGGTGGGGAAGGCAGAGAGAGAGAAAGGGATAAGCATGTGGGTCAAATCGTACTGTGTTAAGTTCGCCTTCACGTCCCTGTGTCTTCGGAACAGAATCGGTAGAACTGGTGGGGCGCTCATTTTGTAGACTATGGACAAATACTGAAACAGATTGGGCCTCTCTCTGAGCAAAACTTTTGTTTGGAGATTCATAATATTCATGTGCATAAGCAAACCATCCCAAAGCAGCACTGCAAGAAAAGACAGGGCGAGCAAACTGTATTAGCAACATAACATAATGGTGGAAAGAGAACAGAGAAGATGCAAACTTGCATATCATTACATAAGAATGGGAGCATAAAAACAAATTTAGCATATTACATAAATAGGTTTACTAAGATGTAAACAGAACATATAGAGTACTCATGTTGTGGACGCTAATAAGATCGATGAGGCCAGCAGGACGGCAAGAAGACCAGGATGGTCGTATTGGGGTAGGAGAAGCAAGAGTCCTTTAGGAAAGTATAGAATTAGGATTATTAGGAAAGGTTTAGGCCTACTCGTATTAGGAGAGGTCAAGGGCCTGAACATCCATTATATAAGGATGGCATGTATCCACGTTTGGGACAAGCAAGAACAATCAATCTAATCTCTACCTAGCAATTCTCTCTTCTCAACCTATGTCTACCCAATCTCTCGCATGTATCCACGTCTGGCTATCTTCAGCCACGGTAGTTATCCCATTGTGGATCTAAGTCCACAACAACTCAATTGACGGATTGTCCTAACCGAATGTTTGAAATAAAATGATTTGAACTTCATAGAGGTTTTGTGTTGACGTATCAAATGTAACTCTAAGCAATTTTAGCAACTGTATAGTACTATACACCTTGGGACCAAACTGCCAAAGTACTAAGACAATATATATAAACTCTGATACTCCCTCCGACCCATATTAGTTGACTTGAATTTTTTTAAATTTGGATGAACCTATATACAAATAGTGTCTAGATTCATCCAAATCTAGACAAATCCAAGTCAACTAATATGGGTTGGAGGGAGTACTATAAACTATCACTCCAATTCAAGATTTTCCATAGACTCAGTAACGCAAGTTTTGCTTTACCATGATTAAACTACATTGCAGCTCTAGCTTATCAAATTGTATTACTTTGCTCCTATAACTCATAAATCATCTTCTCAACTCCCTGACTTGCTAATGTTTTTGCGCTTGCTCGTAATCTCACTTAATTAACAATATTAAGCATTGTGGCATCTAGTCAACTTGAGGGTCCAATGTGACATCCAGTCCTTGTCTTTCTCAATCTATCTTTCTCTCTATCAGTTGCACACTCTCTCCCCACCAGGCACTGCTTCCCACCCTAATTGACACTGCCATCTTCCTCGTAACAAGACATATAAATATTGCTTGCACCAAAAATGATTGAAAGATGTAGAAAGCAACAAATGATATATTGCAGCAGAAATATCCTAAAACACAATGAAGAGCAATATAGTAAGACAATGAAACTGTATAATGAAATGATTATTACCGGTATACTCTGTCCTCTAACAACTGAAGCCCCATAATACATTTTTGCAAGTTAAACTGAGACTGGCAAGAGCAAAACTTCACACCAAGGAGCATCGCAGTAAAGAAAGTGCCAGTAGCAGCGGGATGGTGAGAAAAATGAGTTGGAGACTTCATCGTCCCTTGCAACATACGGCCTAAAAGTAGAAGTTGCTCAATGCTATCATGGCGAACCACCTGTTTAAATAACACCCACATAAGGTACATGATTAAAGAACACAAAAAGAGAACGTAAGTATGTGAACTAGCAACCAATCAAAATATTAGGCAAAGAGTCAATAATGCATCTTAAATTCTTAATCACACCCTATAGAACATCAAGGTGACTCTAAATTTGGACAAACAAAATGCAAGTTAACCTCAATTAGAAACTGAGGATAAAAGATATCATAAAAGTTCTATTACTATCAGCAAATATAAAGATGATATTAAGACATACATAGTATAACATTTTCTCGTATTGATTATATAGAGCACAACAACATATTGCTTATGGAATGTTAACATTCTAGTTCCACACGAAAAGGTATTAGGGCATTAAATGATAGTACAGAATTTCTTGCCAAGTTGTGGTTTAGAAATGCAACATGTACAGGCCACCAAAAGTGCCGCCAGACCAAAAACACAACATCATTTCCCTATGGACAACCTTATCTTCAAAATGTGCATCGGTCAGGTCTGTAATCTAGTCCAATGCTGATCAGTTTGAAGCATGTCTTAAGAGTATTAATGTAAATCTAGATACTACTTGTGGTATAATCAATATATGCTTCTTCCAACAGGAGAGCTGGAACCATTTAGACTATTTATTGTTTCACACTGAGTGGTGTCAGATATAGAAGTTCTACACCACATAAATTACTCGTTAGAAGAAATATTAAAAATATCTTAGGCGGGCAAAGGGAAGATCTGTTAAAAATATCACAAGATAAACAAAGTAGTTTGGTGATAACCTCAAACCGATCAATAAAGAAGCCGAGCCAGAGCCTATGGGCAATTATTGCTTCAATTGGGTCCTTTTCTGGTGGTGCCTCAGGTTCACCAGGAATGAGATGCGGCCTCAATTTTGCATCAGGGCCACAGTACTTCATATCAGATGCAAACAAGCCACGTTTTGTATCTATTGTCCACAGCCATGCATCAACAAGTTCTGCAAGCACAAGAGGACCCAAAGAAGGTGCTGCGGAAACTAGCCACGTCCAGATATAAATTCCAGTCTCCATTGCATCAGGAGTAGAAATATAAGCAGGGCACCAGCATAGAAGTCGTATAAGCTGAGAAAACCCTTCCAGACTTGTTCTAGAATCAGATACCTGTGTGTTACACATTAGAATACAATCAAAGCCAAGAGTTGAGGAAATAACAAACAACCTAGGTGCAAACATATTACCATGTGATCAAGAAGTAATGCTGTAGCCTGAGAACAAGTTTCACGAAATAACGAATTATCTATTGGTTGTTTCTCCGCCGTAACAACGAAGTCCTGAAGAAGATGAACAAATTTGGACAGAAAAACTTCATCAAATGACTGTGGGGCCTGCCCAGACTGAGGAGACACACCCATGTTTAAGCCGCCCATAGTACTGAACAGCCTTCTCATACCGGCAATCTCCCCTGCATGGTTACATTTCGCAGTTGCACTCACTACTGCAGTTGACAGTACTTCAAGGGTGATGTCAGGTGCATCTTTTCTCGCTCCTGATGCTGCTGCAGCAGAATCCATAACTGCTGGAACATTAGCAGTCCTGATACCATTCCAATCATTCTTTCCTGTACAAATACGGATCTCGGATAAAAGTGAAACAACATCTGCTGTATGTTGTGTTCTTTGTGCACCACTCGGCTTGCAAAAATTTTCCTAACAATACAATTACAGATAATACCAATTAATGTATCACAAAGAGGGTGGAAAACAAAACAAAGAGTATGAACGTTATATGCCAGGATGATGGTGCCACTGGCACAAAGTTTGTGCCATAAACAATTCAAGAAAGGCTGACATAGAATTGTAGTGCTGTGACTAAATGCTGAGCCCTAAAATATTTTTTTTACTATTGACAAACTAAAACCGTAGCCGGCCCTAAAATAATTCTTTTACTACTGAGAAACTAAAATCGAGTATGCAAACTTTGAGACTAGAAACAAAGGAAGGTCAGAGGATAATAATATATACAAGGCGAGAGAGAGAGTAGATAAAAGAGGCGGCAGGAGAAGATGACTCTAACCTGCACACTTAAATGCTTCAAGAACAAAAGATTGTTTACCAAACCAGTGTGAAAACTGAAAAGCATGCTAAACAGGATATCTAATGAAGTAAAAAATGATTTTTCATTCAAAATAAAAGAGGATCTATAAAATTCTAAACCTCAACTTTAACCCAGCAAGTGATCCACAACCTTAACATTTGCATGGCACTGACCATGTCTTAACAACAAATCATGCATCGGCTTAATGTAAATTAAGAACAGTGGTGCTCAAAAAAGGTCAAATAATATTTATATTGACTGAACCTGTATTAGGCCTTGAGTGGTACATGGAGCATACGAAAGAGCACTTGTTATCCATTCCCTAGCAATCTTCTGATAAAGTGAGCGCACAGTGGCAACCCAAGCAGGATCACTCACAGGACCAGAAGTCAACTCATTATGAACAGATATTAGAAGTAAATCCAAGCATGAGGAGTTCCAAAGGACCTGAAAGTTCAGCTTTCTAGTGTCATCAGTGTGTCTCAAAACAACATAGCTAAAACATTAGAAGACAAATCGAAGCACCTAACCTGTGGAAATTTGTCCTTTAGCTGAGTTAACAATTTAACACTCACATCACGAACAGGTTCATCCCTCTGCGACATGCTCTTTATAAGGAAGCAAGCATGAAATGAAAGAGCAGATTCTCTCACATCAGCTTTTACACCTATGTCAGATATACGATCCTCCTGGGAAAATAAGAGACACTAGAAGTTACAAATGTATCATCTGCTCTAAAAATAATAACAGTAACATAATTCATCAGAATAACTACAACGCAAATTCGATGAATGCAGGACATAATAACTCTATGTTATACTAAAAAAATGCAACTCGAATTACTAACGTATGATGCAACACCTAGAACCCATTTCAATATTGGACACTAGATGCAAGTAAAGTTTGATGTGTCAATCATACTGACCAAAGGAAAACAAAAACATCTATCTGCCAATGCATCAGGCATTTCCTTGTAGGATTCATATCAAACAAAGCAGCCGTTTGTGCATCTTTTCTAACAACTTTGATTGTCTGAACAAGAATCCTAGATATGACTACATGCAGTTGAAACATAAGGAAATGCAAGTGGGTGGTAAAAGCTTTCAAGAATGCAACAATGGGGTTTAGAAGGTGTGGTTCTTCACAGCACAAAGCTGTGTAGCTTTGGTACTTAAAGATCTGAGTTGACACTTGCCACGAGATGAGGAGTAACTCGAATCAACACAAAATAACAAAGCACATAGCATATGGTGGGATACAAAGAACAGAGAACAAACAAGCACATATTCTCAACAAATTGTGAGTATGAAACATACCATCCATGACAACATTGTCTCAAAAGCTCTATGCACAACTGCCATCAAACACTGGGATACTGCTGGTGTCAAGTTGGGAGTAAGCAGATACTCAAACACACAACTTAATGTACTACTTGATTTATTCAACGTAGAGGTAGCTGAAAGTACGCCACCATTGCAGCTAAAACGCAATATCTCCAAGAAAGCAACTGCAAGGAGATATGTAGCTTTAACTCCTGAAAAGATAATGTAAACAAATTAGTGGAGTACTTTCAATAAAAATAATATAAACAAATTAGTGGAGTACTTTCAATAAAAATAATATAAACAAATTAGTGGGGTACTTCGGTAAAATTCCATTTCCCTTGTGTACCACTCATGTAAGGACCCGTTCGGTACGTGGGAATTTCATAGGAAAACTGTAGGAATCAGAAACCACGGGAAAGTTTCCCTAACTTGCGTTCGGTACAGAGGATTTGCCTCCTCAAATTCCAAAGGAAAGTTGCCCCTTCCTCCATTTTCACAGGAAACGAAACATCCAGTGGAGGCTCATTTTTTGTGTGGAAGCCCGAGGCAAAGTGAAGGAAAAGTGAGCTGGACCACCATGTGTTTCAATTTTTTTCTATCTAAGACCTACTGTTAACCAAAACGCATGGATAAAGAGAAAATCCGACCATAAGTTGTCCTGGTGGGTCCGTCCTCAACGGTACATTTCCTTTGTCTTCCCTTTGCTCTCACCGAACGCTTTTCCTTTATTTTTCCTATGGTTTTTGAATCCAGGGTTCTGCTAGGCCATTCCTATAGCATTCCTCCATTTTCTAGTTTCCTGCAGTTTTCCAAACCTTTGATCCGAACGGGGCCTAAATAAAGTCAGCAGTACGTGAATCCAATAATTCAGTTATTGTAAAAAACAATTAGTTGAATAGTTTTCCCTGTGAAGAGCAAAACAATAGCAAGAAGCAGTGGTTGGAAGTGTAAATCGCGCAAGTGCAGCAAACAGAACATAGCAGGATGTACCTGTTGCGCTGATAAATAAACTTATGAGATGAGAAGTTGGTTCTAGAGGTAATTTCTGTAAGACAGACTTTGTAATAATAGTTACAAAATAAATTGCACTATGATCCCAATTCTTTTGCTGTTCTGACACTTGGGTCCAAAAAATGCAAAAATTGTTGTAGTAGGTCTCACTCATGGTTTTTAAGGCGTTAAGGCATCTTAAGGCGACCTAGGGGCGCTCTGACGCCTAGGCGGGCGCTTTGGACGCCTAGGCGCCTAAGGCGGCCAATTTTGCAAGGCGGAGGAGGGGCACCTGGACACCTAGGTGACGCCTTTAAAACCATGGTCTCACTAGTAAAAGCCTAACACAAATCCATAAGATAATTAAATCATCCAAGTATGCAGATGTGGAAGCATTTCTCAACTCCTTGATCTTTGTCACCGGCCCTGCACTTCATCCAATACTCCAGTTGTGGGACAGCGAGGCTGTGCGAGCCATGGCATCTGGATCGTCTGACACAATGTGGAGGAATGTGCATGGGCCTGCACCTGATATACTGCTCTCAAACTACACGAGAGCTGTGGTGAGCCTGCACATTCTGATAATGGACTAGTGTATTTGAAGTTTAGGGACCTAATGAGATAGTGCTGCATGTTTAGTTACCTACAATGCAACACACTCATTCCTAGAGTTCCAGGGTTAAATATGATGTAGAACAATTTGCATTTTCTGTAATCAAATAACAATCTACATAAGCTGTAATAAAGCATTCAACAGAGAATAAACGTTGACCTGAAATTGTACTCATTGCTGCTACCTCAACTCGACCTCCCAAAGCAGCAGAAAGTGCAGTTCTCTGTCCAACAGCAGCCTTTTCATTACCATTGCCACGACGACTACCTGGATTATGCAGAGCATTTAACTCTAGCTCATCTTCAAGAAATTTCACTGAACTGACAACCTGAAATGTGAAAAGCATACATGAAAGGAACGAAATCACTAAATAATTCTGAATTTTGATCAGCGAGTATTATATACTCCCTCCGTTTGGAAATATAAGATGTTTTAGATTTGTGAAGGAGATGTATCTAGACACATTTTAGTGTCTAGATTCATTTGAACCTATACACTAAAACGTGTCTAGATACATCTTCTTCACAAACCTAAAACATCTTATATTTCTAAACGGAGGGAGTAACATTTTAATTTATACAATCCCGTGAATCATACCAAATACTCTTAGTATCCACAAAATACAATAAAACAGGCCCTTTTTTACTGAAAAGTGGTGGAGTTATTTTCTAACATTGCATAGAATCTAGACAAGAACCATCTTACTTACAACTTTACGGTTAAAGTAAATGATCCCAATTTATACCCTGAAAGGCTGAAACTCCCACATAGTCCTTCGAGACATAAAACAATATCATCCATAAGGCTGATTAAATATCAATGTTGAAAGCGAACAACAATAGCGGAGAATAAAGACTTGTATAGAGAGTATACAATATACGAACCACATCTCTCCCCTTCCATAAGAAGCTATGCTAAGTAGCAGGAAACAAATTCAAACAGGTTCAGACTCCTAACTGCACAAGAACCATAATGTTTTCCCAGCTCTATGGTCCTAAAAAACTTACCAGCGGCGGAGTTCCTTGTGCAATACGTTGCACTGCTACACACCATTGGCTATTCCACATGTAAGGTCCAGCAACAGCTTGAAGGGCTACAGAGCTGCCATCTGTTGTGTTTAACGGAGCAGAAACAGGTTTTGTAGGTGCCTGGTTGTTTTGGATCGGAGGAGCTAACCCAAACAAGACAATATAGAACCACAGGTTGCGAAACAACTTCAATAGAGATGGCTCAACAGAGGACACTGGATCAAAATCTGAACATATTTCAGCAACTGCAGGAAGTAATGGACCCATCAAATCCGCACCACTCCTACAGTAATGGCAATATAACATTAAGCACTGCAGTTAACTTAAGTGAGACAAGCATAAGAGATGAAGTAAAACTGTGTAAAATGAATGAAGAGGATACATGAAAAGAAAAAATACCCCATAGAGCATCAGGTGACACAAAGGAAGTATTAGAAATTAGTACTCCCTCCGACCCATATTAGTTGACTTAGATTCATCTAGATACGAGTTTTAGTGCTAGATACATCCGTATCTAGACAAATTTGAGTCAACTAATATGGGTCAGGGGGAGTAGATGGATTTACTTCACTCAGAAAGCTACAAGGTCTAGACATTTTTCTTCAGATTCTTTTCTATTTTCAAGGGGTGAGGGTCCTTACAGCTCCTGTCTCACTAAAATTAATATAGCACATAAAAATATTTTACAAAGAAAATGCCTATGGGCAGTCTATATACTCAATATACAGAATCTAGGAAAAGAAATACTCCATGTAAGTTTTAGCCAGAAAACAAAAGAAAATATCAAACTCATACAAAAGCCAAATGAACACAGAGACACAAGCTCATAACTGCTCATTCATACAATGGTTAAGTACTTCCTCTGTTCCTAAAAATAAGACATTTTAGCAAGTCGATTTGGCTTGCTAAAACATCTTATACTCCCTCTGTCCCAGTTAAAAGGGCACATATTGGAAATCAGGCACATAAGCACTTAATGTCAGAGGAAGAGCCAATCAGAGGATTAGTGAGAGCCAAATTAGCCCCAATCAGAGGAAGACTAGGGCCCAGAGATTTGCTATATGTGCCCTTTAAACCGGGACGGAGGGAGTATTTAGGAATGGAGGGAATATATCACAATCTAAGCTATACAGCCTCCAAAATAGATGTTATTTAACTTGAAAAATCCAATTTGTCAACTCTAAACTCTCCCCAAAGTCTGTTTTCTACCCTGAACTCTAGAGCTGTCTAAGTTACAGACTCAAACATACAAGAAAACAAGATACCATTTTAGTTTAAAGAATATGATAATAAGAGTGATAGAAGACTAACAAAGCATCTTACCCCCCACTTTTAGATTCAGCGGCTAACCCCACATCAGAGCAAAGGGATAACAGCCTATGACGATAATCAGATCTGAGTTTTGTGCTAGTAAGGTTGGAAGCAACAAGTAAGAAACCTGCAGGAAGAGTCTAGAATTTTGTTGACACGGTTAGCATCGACCATGAATCAAAATTACAACTTTGTATGATAGCATATAATGTAAAATTTATTGGACTCATCACAGACCTCTGTTCGCTCAGTTGTTGCTTCTGATGGCAAAGTGTTGTTGTTCTCTGTGGCTCCTACAGCTTTAACTTTATCCAAGTAGCTTCTTGTCATCAAGACAATGCTCTCACGGTATGATTTTTCAAAACCCAAGCATGCCACATGGGATATTGCATCTAACAACTGCAGTAGTTTAAACAAATTGATTACCAAAGATGCTTTTGTTTATACTTGAAACCAATACCATCAAAACTGGCGCATGGTAAAGTATGCCAATGAGTAAGAAACAAAACAAAATTACATACTCGTAGACGCAATAAACTTGGAGATGAAGCGTCACCCTCTTCTAGATGTTCGATGAAAAGGGGCAAAATCATGTCTACAACTTCCCATCTTTTCAAGCATACACACAACTCAGCCAGAAGGCGTACTACATTAAGTCGCATCAGCGGAACTGCGTCTTTTCCTTTCCCATCCTGCAATAAATTCACACAACAGTAAAAACAACAGCAATTGACAGTTAATCATGCTACTGCGATGCATATCTTTGGTTGCTAAAATTAACCAGCATAAGATAACTCCCATGAAGGAAGACTGCCAGCAGCAGGGAAGCTTAATTTTTCTATAGAACACATTCTTCCAATCAGCTCCATGAATTCAAAATTCAGAATGATACAACCCCCAACAGTAAATAAAGTAACAGGCGGAACTATGTTGATTGTAACCTGCCATATCATGTATGTGTGACTCTACATACGAAGAGATGTTTCAAAATGTGCTGGATCTATCTTAAAAGATTCAGCTAGTAAAATAGAAAACAAAAACCATGTAGCTTGGCCTGCTTACTTCTTGGAATTATTCTGATAATATGGATATAACCTACCAGCACATCAGGTGACGACGCTGCAAGTTTCACTATGTACCGAAAAATGCAGCATGTGTTTACTAGGTTCAAATAATTAAATGGGTGATTTCAGATTCCTGTGGTTGGATTAAATCGGCACAATGCTATATGGTTATCTATTTATGTGCTTACAGCACTAAAACACCCATGAGCCAAAACTTTGGAAGAAAAATGAAACAAAACACAATCATTGTCTATGAAATAAGTGATGAGAGTTTTACTGCAAACAGACCCTGTCATAGTTAACTATATCATGAATCATGGAAGTTAGCTGGATAGTCATATTTAACTATATCATTAGTCATGGAGGCAAACCTGACTGAGGAATTTTTCATCTTAGTGAATTAAGAGAATCCAGGTTATCAGAATTGAAGTTTATCTGGTACAAATATTATTAATCCCTAAGAGTTGCAGCCAAAAACTCAATATCTAGATTGACAACTTTCCAAAAGAAAATGAGACCAGAATATTCATGATCAGAATCCCTTTTCTAATAAAAATATACAGTTACTTTTCAAAATGACAAATTCTGGAGAACATGCTAAGTAAAGAAAGAATACTAATTTTTGGATTGGAGGAGCAAATGGAAAGATGAAGTGAAAACTCATAGGTCCACTATGATCATGTGTCTGCCACAACAACATAAAGAAGGCTATGGCCTCATAAAAAGAAGATAGCATCAATAATGTCCAGTCTAACTTAACAACAGAAAAAACGCAGTTATAAAACAGTACTGATGAATAATGATAAGTCGTGGAATATTGAAATCTATGTAGATTGTATGGCAGACTAAGAGCACCAAATGCATAATCTTCTAGATGTTTGCTGAGGTAATAAGGTCAAAAAAATACCTTTCAATTCTCAATTTTTTAATGTGTTGGCATAGTAACTTGTTATATAATGATAAATCATTATATGTGACTTACAGATGCTGATCGACATCAATTGAAAATATTGTAATTATGTTTCGGCAAAGTAACATCAAGTAAGATTGGCTAGCGCAGTACTGTCTAATGTATAGTACAAATCTTTGGTTGCAGTGTCCAACTGAAGACCACCTGGGTTGCAAGGAATCTTACTAGAGCATGAAATTTCAAGTGGTAACAAAAAAAATCAGAATACCTCCTCCTCATAGTCATTCCGTTCACGGACATATGCAGCTAAACGCATAATGAATGTGTCAACCAGAGCCCTATCCTTTGTCCAGCCGAACTCTATAATCTCACAGCTCAACTTCACCACTGCCTCGAACAAAGCGCCAGGGCTACAGCCCGTCATGTCAGCCTGCAACGGAATGATAGATTTCATATTAGAGATTAGACAACACATCCATAAAGATAAAAATATGAAACAGACATACCTGCGAACATGTGCTCACAACAAGTGGTTTCAATGGAATCAGCAGAACCGGCAGGAGCTGCCCCCCACGCGAGACCGTTATCTGGCTGATCCCATTGAGCAGAGTGCAAAACAGCTCCTCGCAAATCTTCAGTTTTCGCCAGGATGAGAGGATACATGACTTGGTGGCTTCGATGAACCAAGCAAGTGTCTGCTGAAGCATATCCTTGGAAGACTTGCTATCAGCTTCCATGACCGAAACCGAAACGCTGCGGACCAGAACCACCACCGCGGCTTGGCAACACAATAGTTTGGTGTTTATCCTTGCTCTCAGCTGTGCACCTTGCTCCCTCCAGTCCCGCTTCCTAATCTGCCAAGCATGGCCTCAAGCATGATCAGACCACAAGCAACTCCGAGTACAGACACCAACAGGTGAGCATATGCAAAACGCGATATACACAGGAACACAAATAGGACCGAACAGAGAGAAGACACCACCTCACCTTGAGAAAATCTGTGAGCGAACGGACCTGCCATGCGGCGGCATTCCTGACCTTAGGAACCTTGTCGCCATCCAGCCCCCCCTCGCCCCCAAGCATCTGAAGGATGAGCCTGAAGGCGACCTCCTTCCGCTCTAGCGCCTCGATCTCCTCCCCCTCGAACCTCTGCACCACTTCCTTGATCCCTCCATTTACATCTCCCGCCGCGTCCTCTCCCTTCCCCTTCGTCCTGGGCGGTGGCTCATCGGTGCCAACGAACTCGAGGAGCAGACGCTGGCCGATGGGCGCGGCGTCGGCGGGGAGGAGCGGCGGGGGGTTGGCGGCCGCGGCGGAGAGGAACGCGCGGGCGAGCGGTGCGGAGGCGGGGTCCGTGACGTTGAGCGCGGCCAGGAGCGCGCCGGAGACGGCGGACGAGAGGGCGGGGGAGGCTGGTGCCGCCGCGAGGAGGGGGAGGAGCTTGGATAGGTACGGCGCGGGCGCGAAGGACTGCGGCCAGAAGGCCGGCGAGAGGAAGGCGTGGGAGGTGAGGAAGGCAAGGAGCGGAGGCGGGAGCGGCCCGCCCGCGGGGCCAACGGGGAGGAGGCGCGCGAGGGCGACGAGGGAGTGGAGGTGCGCCCGCGAGGCGCGCTGCGGCGAGGACGACGAGGCGGCCGGCGCGCAGCGGGAGGAGAGCCAGGTGAGCTTGTCGGCGAGGAGGAGATCCGGGTACGCTGTCACCAGGTCGCAGAGCTCGTTGAGCGCCTCCATCGGGTTCCGCGGCGGCAATGTGGTCAGATCATGGGTCGCCGCTGCCGCGACGCAGATCGGGAGGGAGGACGCGGAAGAAGAGGGGGAGAGGGGAGGGGGAGGGCGGAGACGGAGATGTGTGCCCCTCTCTTTTTTCTTTGACGCGAGCGTAATTGGTGGAGCCGAGGACGACGAGGGGGGCCTTTGGGTAGTTTTGGGTTGCCTTTCGTTAGTTTTTGGTCGCTCGACTCCGCTGGGCCGAAATGTTGGGGTCGGGTGCGAGAGTGGGTGGGCGGCAGGCACATGCGCGCGAGAAAAGCGGTACCAATGCAAGATTCTCATTTTAAACGCCTCTTTTACAGCAGTTTTATATGCCCTTTAATTACACTTACTACTAATCAGCGATATAGTCTCGTCTCAGAAAATTTATGGCTTATATTAAATAAAGGAATAGAATAGAGCAAGATAATAGTAACAAAACCTAGCCAGAAAAACCGTAAACAAAGGGGAAAATGGGTCTCAAAATTCTCTCTAAAATCGTAGCAAAACTTATCGTCGTCTTCACACCACCATAACTCCCGCCAACTATGGATAAATTTAAGAAATTGCAACCACTAAAATAGTAGCACGGAGATTGACAATCACGCCAAGCCTAAGGACGTGTTATCTTTAGCACGGAGATTGACGATCTCGACAGGTAATCGCTTCAACATCATCGGGCCAACCTAAGGACTTTGCTCACAAATACCCGAAAGAAGAGGTTACTGGGGAAAACTACAAAGACAGAATTGGAGCTAGAGGAATTTTATCGAGACAAGACTAATCGGAGAAACCTTAGGATAGATGAAGATCCATTTTCTCTATAGTGCTAGAGTGTCAGCCAAGGGCGGAGGTGAGCGGCAGGTGGATCAAAAGAGTGGTCATTAGAGTTTTGAGTAGCACTTTGCTAGTCTCATTTTAAAAAATGTTGTATGTCTAGCTATATAGGTCGATGTAATGACACTGACATCATAAATGCATCATGTTGCCTGCAAAATAAACATACAAGGTGGCGTTGTACTAATCGATAGTCTTGTTTCGGATATAGGTGGTTTTGGTTCTCCAGATCCACATCAATAACATTAAGGGCATCTTAAAAGTGTAAATTCTTAAATGGACGTGACATTCCATTTGACAGGTGTGCGGACTATTTGGAAGGTGAACGAGTACCACTTCCCCCAAGGGACACCTCTCATTCGTCCACCGATGGACATAGCTAGGTGAACCAGTGGACAAATGAGAGAGATATGGTCGGTGGGGTGGTTTGGTGGCTTTGTGATACCAATGGGTGGGTCATGTGGATGGATATGAGGCCTTGCAAACCTTCCTCAAACATGTTCGGACGAATGGAGGGATGACAATGATTTGGAAGGTCTCACTAGGACGTGCTTTTTGTTTGTAGATAAAAATAAACACTTTGAATGGTTGACAATGATTTGGAATATCCCCTTAGAGATGCCCTAAC
Organism: Avena sativa; assembly: GCA_916181665.1. Taxonomy (NCBI): domain Eukaryota; kingdom Viridiplantae; phylum Streptophyta; class Magnoliopsida; order Poales; family Poaceae; genus Avena; species Avena sativa. Next base: position 298,439,233 of record OV702296.1, read on the forward strand.
ATTTTAAATGCATCCTTCCTTGAGAAATACAAGCATACAATGTGGCATTGTACCATATAGTCTCATTCCAAATTTATTTGCATTTTAGTCCACCGATCGAAGTTGGCGGAAATGAAATGTGAAATTGATCCTTCACGCGCTAGACAAGCACACATGATGGCGTTATAGTGATATAGTCTCTACAAAAATTACACCTAAGCCTCCCCCGGTCGACGCTAGTGACATTGTGGTCTTAAAACACATCCTCCCATACGATACAAGCAGACGAGGTAACACTAACATGACGATTTCTCCATGTGAGACATATTGGGCGCAAGGTGCGAGAGCTTAATGCCAGCTTTTGCGGCCCTAGGTACAAGATCTTGGTGCCAACTTGTCTGCCGTCGAGGTTCTTGATTAAAAATGGCGGTAATCTATCTTGATAAACATAAATACCACATGACCAATAAATCATAACATAAGCATCTAATAATAAATGTGCCACACACACATAACTAGTTATGCGTAGACCAAAATCATGAGGAACTTTGTCTGAAGTAATTTGATTGAGTCTAACGATGTGTGAAGGGGGCAGGAGAAAGATAATCGGTGAAATTTGTGTAAGTTTGTCTTATGTGGATTTTCTACAGTTGAAATAGCAAAATGTCGAGATAAAGAAGAGATGAGAATTCTATCCGGCCAATGTTCCCACGTATGCTCGCGTGCGCGATGGGATTTCAGCGGCAAATCATTGTGGTTCTCCCATGCATGTGTTGTTTGTGGTTCCCGACGATGTATCCATCTCTCGTGTTTGGCGGTCGAGCATACGCATTGACGGGCGGCGACACTCCATATTGGCGTCCAAAGATGGATAGAAACTATGATTTGAGAGTAACTTGGTGTATAATGCTTCAATCTTGCCTAAGGATACGATGTGTGCATCCTCTTGCTCGTGCGTGTGAGACAGCAGGGGGGTTGGGGGCCCACCACGAGCATTATATCCTCCCCGTCCTTCTCCTCTACCCGTTCCTTTTCCCCTTCCCTTCTTCTATCGCGCACATGAAGCTGTTGGTACAATGTCCTAGAGTCAATCATGTATGATATATAAACCTGGGCATTCCCGGTTTATAATAGTTTCCTCCGGTTCCTCAAACCAGCCTATTGATACCAGTTTTAGCTGGGTAGGTTTCTATAAAGATGGTACTTGGCATCATGGGTTGGTGCGGGTGGTTCTACAGTTTAAATGGTTTGACACTAGCTGAAAGAGACAGCACGCGCGCATGACAACATCTGCACAAGTGGTTGTTACAACAGGTCCTTCTGTCGTAGTACACATAAATTTCTGTAGGTTTCTAAAAAAAGTATATATTTCAGAACTTCTTGCAAATAGTACTCTAAGGACATCATTAGAACTGATTAATTCATGAAAGGATAGCAATGTTCTAAACAATCTTACATGTCCAGAACAGAATATTACATGTCCAGAACAAATCTATGAATTCTGATCATTAATGTGCCATTTGAGACTAATGAGTTTGATGACACTTCGAGATATCAAGAATAATTTCAAGGTTGTCTACAAATGGAAAATTATCAGCAGATGATTTACTTGTTCACACATGAGCATAGCTAAACTTGGTCAAATATGCATGGGAAATAAGTGTAATCCTCTTTAGCGTCAGCGTTCAACACATGCAACCATTCATTCAACACCTGCAGTTTCACATTCAGATGGTCATGCTGAAAATTAGTGTCAACATTGCAGGTCTATTGTTCTTATTATTAGAATTTAGTTTTAATACTGAAAAAACTTCAGATTTCATAGCGCCTAAGAAACTCGAATATGTAAGAAAATGAACAGTCATGCTGGTAAATGGTATAGAATATGACCACTAATTTCAGACTTGTAAATGGTTCAGTCAAGCGCATGACATTAAGGTAGGGCACATGATAAAAGAAAATTTAACAACTAAAGCCACGGAGAAAATTGGTAATAAAGTAGACAATATATAAACTCATATCTTAGTTCCACAACATATTAAACTATATTCTCCGTCACCCTGCATGAACATACTTTATCACTACATTGTAAAGCTTGTTTTTCAGTTATACATGCATGTTGAATAAGGAACAATGTAGACAATAGTAGAAGAGAAACCACATACCTAATATAAGGAATTTTGGAGATTCATTGGGTTCAAGTTGCGAGTTCTTAACTTGCTTAGCGGTTTTATGGCCTAAAAAATAATATGAGTTTAGAGAAATATATGTGCAACCATTGCAATTACTAGCATACAACAAGAAAATTAACCGGCAATTGCAGCCATTGAGTGTATCTCATCTTCACACATGTCAAATGAAAAGTTGAAAAGCCTTGCAAACGAATGGCTCGATTTCTCAGTACATAGTAAACAATCAACTACTAAACCAAACATCTGTTGACAACTCTGGGTGCAAAACCAGAGTTATTACGAATCACATTTGTCAAAGGCCAAGACACCACAAAGATCACTCTGAACATTTTGATAAATTTAGTAGCAATATACAAAGAACTTTCACCTCTTCAGATGCAGCTAATCTAGCAAACATGTGTGACGACGTTTGGTTTATCCTCCAGTATACAAAACATGGCCATAGGCTTGTGCAGAAAAGTTATTTGGTTTACTAAAAAGAAGTTAATATCAAATATGAAGAGCAAAGATGTTTTTTCTAGGGAACATAAGATCAATCCAGTGTCTTAGAAAAGACTTGTATAATTCATATTGGAAAACAACAGTGATATAAGAAAGAACATAGACAACAGTAAAAGGGAAACCACATACCTGATATGTTGATTTTCTTGCCGACATCATGTTTCTCCAAACTCCAATGCTCCTAGCTCTAATGAATCCAAATAATATAAATTCGGTATAACTTACACATCAAGAATATAAACAAAATTAAGAGCTAGGATCTTGTTTTTACCTTGTGCAAGCTCTTCATACTTGTGTAAATCTGCAATTGTTTGTTGTATATCAATTTTTTGGGTGATGACCTTAACCATTTTTGTCCGCATATTAGTGCTTCAACCATATTTGTGGACAATGAGCTTCTTTGATAACTCATAGGCATGTGAATTCTGGATAGACGGAAATTCTGGAGGTTCATCAGGTTCAATTTGTGAGTTCTCAACTTGCTTAGCAGTTTTTATGGCCTAAAAAACAATCTAAGTTTTAGACACACAATGGTAACACTATAATATACAATGAACACGGTAGATAGCATATAATTAACACAATGACGGCACTATAATATAAAATAAACACAATGGAAGCACTCTAATGATCTCAAACGATTCTTGATCTGTGGGTCAGTAGCTGTGTTCAATATACAATCAACAGTCAGCAGCGACCAAAACATTACCACTTCATCTACTAATTAAGCAACCCATGTACTCATGTTCTTTTTTATTTATGATGAACAAGGGATCGCAAGGTTATAGTCCACGTAAGCAGCTACAAGGGATCACAAGGTTACAACAAAACGAACAGGAAGGATTATTTGTGTGGTCCAAGAAAGAACTGGAAACAATTACTAACTGAATTATATAACCTAGCACGATTAAAGCCCCAAAAGATCTACTCCATGAAGGTAGAGGAGCTTCAGTTAATGACTCTTTTCGTTTACAGATAATAATAAAAGACAATGATTGTTTTGGATGTCGTCTCCTCCTGTATATGGTTTCCTATATCTCTTTCTCTAGATGAAGTTGTTGTCTCCATGGTTCTCGTAGCATTGTCATCAGCTAGCTCACGAATAACTTCCCCACATAGTGTCCCGATTGAACGCTTACTGAAAGGGATATTCTCTATTCTTCCAAAAAAGAAGCAATTGTATCATACACACCTAAATTAACAATACCGTGACTTAACTAGCGAACCAAATACCTGGTGTACTTATCCCTGATGATTATGAGACGACCAATACACCTTGTTTGCATATGTACTGGAAAAAGCATGTTTATGCACTTTCAACCCTGGCCACGATCTAGTTTGGTCAAGAAACAGGGGAACAGACCTATGGCGTGCGAAATTCTTTCCAGAGATTGCACTGAGGCATAGAAGATGACACAGTTAAATTCTTCCTAGGCGTCGCCGCCTCACCCTCGCCGCCAAGGATGTTGCGCCATGGGGCACTTATCCCTTCTCCCTGACCGATGGCGGCTCCTTCCACTTCTGTCGTGCCCCTTGATGTTTCAGATATGTAAAGCTCGTTGGAAACCCCAAGAGGAAGGTATGGTGAGCACAACAGCAAGTTTGCCTCAGTTATAAAACCAAGGTTATTGAACCAGTAGGAGTAAGTAAACAACTCCAAGGTGTTTCTATCAACTTGGAACCCGCACAACACAATCATAGAACTTTGCCCCAACTTACAGTGAGGTTGTCAATCTCATTGGTTTTGCTGAAAACAGAGGATTAAATGTATAGTGTGGAAGATAGCAATTGTAGAAGGTAAATAGAAGAAGGGTAAATATTAGATGGTATATCAATGGTAAGGAATGGACTGAGGTCCACATTTCACTAGAGGTGTTACTCCATAAGATAAATAGCATGTTGGGTGAACAAATTACATTTGGGCAATGATAGATTGAAAATGCATAAACATGCATGTACAAGTCATGATGATTCCTATGGGATTCGTTTGGGCATTACAACATAATACATAGACCGTAATCTAACTACATCTATGACTAATAATCCACCTTCAGGTTATCATCCGAACCCCTTCCAGTATTAAGTTGCAAGAACTAGATAATTGCATTAATCAATGTATGTAAAGTAAACAATACAATTGTTCCATGAACAAAAGATTGTTGTTATCATCCGAACCCCTTCCAGTATTAAGTTGCAAGCAACAGATAATTGCATTAAGGAAAGTGTGTAAAGTAAACAATATAATTGCCCTTGGGCAAAGGATTGTCGTTTTCTCCCTAGTAGCAACAGCACATCTACAACCTTAGAGATTTCTGTCACTTCCCCAGATTACTAGATGTAGGAACCTACTATCGAGCACAAATACTCCCTCTTGGAGTTACAAGCAACTACTTGGCGAGAGTAACCACTAGCAACAGAGAGCATGCAAGATCACAAATAACACACACATGATAGAATCAATAATCAATCTTGAACATAGTACTCAATATCCATCGGATCCCAACAAACATAACATGTAGTATTACAAATAGATGATCTTGATCATGAACGGAGCTCACAAGATCTAAACATGATAGCACAAAGGAGGAGAAACAACAATCTAACTACTATTATGGACCCATATTCCAAGGGTGAACTACTCAGCATCACTCCGGAGGCAAACATGGTGATGAAGAAGGCCTCCGGGATGATCTCTCCCCCCTGACAGGGTGCCGGGAAGAACTTCAGATCCCCCTCCCCCCGATCTAGGGACGATGGTGGCGGCTACAGACTATTTCATGGATTTCTAATCGGGTACTTAGGGTTTCTGCATCGGGATGTTTATATAGGCGAAGGGGCAAGGTCGGTGGACACCCGAGGGGCCTACACGATAGGCGCGCCCTAGGGTGGGCCCGTGCCACCCTATGGTGTGGCCGCCTCGTGGCTCTCCTTCGTCTCCCCTTCGGTCTCCGTGTTTGCTCCGGAAAAATATTGACTTCGGCTTTTGTTCCGTCCAATTCCAAGAATATTTCTTTACTAAATTTTCTGAAACCAAAAACATCATAAAACAGGCAACTGGCACTGCGGCATCTTGTCAATGGGTTAGTTCCAAAAAATGTATAAAAATGCCTCAAAGTGTAGACAAAACATAAAGATAGTTGGTATAAAACAAGCATGAAGCATAATAAATTATAGATACGTTTACGACGTATCAAGCATCCCCAAGCTTAACTCATACTCATCCTCGAGAAGGTAAGTGATAAAAAGAATAATTTTTGAGGTAACATGCACTATCACAATCTTGATCAAGGTATTGTAAAGCATTGATAGCTGGGATTAAAGTACTCTAATCATGATCATGAAAGATATATTTCTAATAATAAGACATAGCAACTATGTTGTAACATGAAAGGTAACACAAACAAAATATCATGAATAACAATGCATTGAAAGACATTTGTTTGTTTCACATATATAAAACATAGCAAGAGTGGTATTCAGCTTGTCCTTCATGGTATAGCAAAACATAAATACATAGGAGACCTTCAAAGTTCATAAGGGTGACTAGATACAAATAATTTAAGAACAAGCAATATCAAAGTTATGAATCAATCAACAAAATTTGGGACAATGCACATTGAACTAAGAATGACAACTATGTTCTCCCAGTTGGTGCATAAAGATAGAAGATGGAAACTCAACATAAAAGTAAAAAAGAAAGGCCCTTCACAAAGGGAAGTAGGTAATGACCCACAAGTATAGAGGGTGTATCGTAGTACTGTCGATAAATAGGAATGTCGATCCCAACGAGGAGCATAAGGTGCTGACTAGTGAAACTGGCTCAAGAGTTCTATGTAAATACTAGCAAACGAATGTTTAGGGGTTTTCTGATAAAGCAACAAAATAAAGTGCAAGTAAATAAGGATAGCAAATAAATGCAGCAAGTGGTCCAATCCTTTCTTAGCAAAGGACAAACCGGTGAAAATAATAATGAGGACCAAACATTCTCGAGGACACATGAGAATTCTATCAAGTGCTTTCGCTTCATATAACTGAGTAGTCTTCTTTTGTTGGGTAAGTGTTGTGTGGGTGAACCTGTGCTACTGTACTGACCTTACTTGGGCTAATACATACTTGTGATTAAACCCCTTGCAAGCATCCGCAATAACAAGAAAGCAATTAAGATATAAACCTAACCACAACCTTAAACTCTGAGATCCTACACTCCCTTGTGCAATGGTTTCCTAATGGGGGTTCAGGTTACTGTCACTCCGGCAACCCCACAATTAGTAGCCAAATACATAATGCATTCCCCTGGGCCCATAAATGGTGAAGTATCATGTAGTCGACATTCACATGACACCACTAGAAGAATAGCACCATGATACATTGTAAACGTATCTATAATTTTTTATGCTCCATGCTTGTTTAGTATCAATTTTCTTTACTTGTCCACACTTTGAGGTGCTTTTTACATGTTTTCTGGTACTAACCTACTAACAAGTTGCAACAGTGTCAGATGCCTACTTTTTGCTATTTTTGGTTTCAGAAAAGTTAGTAAAGAAATATTCTCGGAATTGGATGGGACAAAGGACAAAGTCAATTACTTCCCGTGGGGAACAAGAAGTCTAGAGGAGAGCCGTAGGGGCCGGCCAGAGGGGCCACCCCCCCAGGCGCGGCCACAGGTGGCCCGCACCTGGCTAGGGTTTGGTGGCCTTGGCCGCCGCCTCGGTCTCCCCCTTCGCCTATAAAAAGCCCCCGATGCAGAAACCCTAAGCACCCGATCAGAAATCTACGAAACCGTCTATAGCCGCCGCCACCATCGTCCCTAGATCGGGGGAATCTGAAGTTCTTCACGGCACCCTGTCAGAGGGGAGATCATCCCGGAGGCCTTCTCTCTGGTATGATGCGTGAGTAGTTCCACCTTGGACTATGGGTCCATGTAGTAGCTAGATGGTTGTATCTTCTCCTTTGTGCTTTCATGTATAGATCTTATGAGATCCGTTCATGATCAAGATCTAATCTATCTGTAATCATGCATGTTGTGTTTGCGGGGATCTGATGGATATTGAGATTATTATGTTGGTTTGATTAATGGTTTTGTCTTTATGATTCTATCATGTATGTGTTGTTTGTGATCTTGCATGTTCTTCGTTTTTAGTAGCTATCTTGGCCAAGTAGTTGCTAGTGACTCCAAGAGGGGGTATTTATGCTCGATAGTGGGTTCATGCCTTTAGTTTCCAAGGGAAGTGACATAAATCTCTTCGGTTGTAGATGTGTTGTTGCTACTACGGAGAAAACAACGGTCTCTTGTTCATGGAATATGTGGACTGTTTACCTTACACACTTTGCTTAAAGCAGTTGTCTGTTTCTTGCAACTTGGAGGGGGCTCGGATGATAACCTGAAGGTGGACTTCTAGTCATAGATGCAGCTGGATGGCGGTCTATGTATATTGTTGTATTGCCCAATCAACCTCATAGGATCTTTCTGACTAGTAATTGCATTGTTATGCCTTGCTCAGTTCATGTCAATTGCCCTGTTGTAATTTGTTTACCCTTCATGACATGTTGTTTATCTAAGGAGAGCACCTCTAGTGAACTATGGACACCGGTCCAATCTTTACCATTGATACATCTTCCACTGTTACTTGTTTACTTGCTGCAAACCATTACCTTTCACACCATATGTTTAATCCTTTGTTATAGCAAACCGGTGAGCTTGACAACCTCACTGATTTGTTGGGGAAAAGTCTTGAGTTTGTGTTGTGCAGGTCTCCGTGTTGCTTGCAACACATGTGTGATGTTTCCTTCCTCCTTCTGGTTCGATAACCTCGGTCTCAACTAAGGGAAGACTTGTTGCTGTGCTCTTCACACCTTGCTCTTGGGGTTCCCAACAAGACTCAACATCAAGACCCAAGTTCTCTGGCGCCACCAAGGAGTCATCAACAAGTTTTTTGGCGCCGTTGTCGGGGAGGCTAAGGACGTATTCACAAGGGGAGTCCTTCACTTCCTTTCTTTTTTACTTTGTTTTTAGTTTGCTTTGTTTGTTTTGGTTGGTTGTGTTTGCCTCTTTTTAGAAAACCCCAAAAAATTAGTCTAGTTTGGTTTGATTGCTTTATTCAAAAACACAAAAAAATTAGTTCCTGCTCTAGTTGCCACCTTGCTCTAGCTCAGCATGTTGCTCCCCCAGTTCGCTCTAAAAAATCTTGCAATAGGTAGTGGCTCCATAATTGGGAAAGATAATATTGAAGAATTCTTTAATTATGTTAGCAAGCATGAGGATATTGAGGATAAATCTATAGCAGAGCTTGCTCCTAATTATGAGATTGCTGCAGCTTCTTTAGTTCATATGTTGGAGGCTAGTTTTGTTAGCCTTAACCCCTTCATATAGTTTTTGTTCCTAAAACTAAAAGAAGAGAAGAATGCTGAAAAAAGGGAATTCATCCTTGAAACTATATCAAAAGAATTCCATGATGTTGCTAGGGAGGCCAAAAAGGTTTTTGATGTTTCAATATGCTAGGCTCAAGTGTAGATGTTGTGGGTATTTCTGATAAAACAAAGCCTAGAGAAGATTTTTAAGATACTCATACCCTTTAAGCTTGTTGGAATGCATAAAGTCTTTGGAAAAAAATTGATTGGATTGCTCCTGAAAATCTTTTGATAAAAGTAGTAAACCAAAGAGAGATGAGAAGGGATCCTCCAAAATCCATTTGGATGAGATACCTTTCATAGTTGAAGATTTTGAAAGTAGTAGACCATCATATTTTATCTCTTTAGGATATCATCGCTATCATGCTAGCATATTGATCTTACCAACTTATGTGGTATTACAATATTAGTTGCTTGCTTGGTTGTATTGAGCTATTTTGTGTGATGCCTTGTTTAGGATCTGTTATTTGGAAACTCTAAAGTTTCTGGAGTTTTTGTGTGGTTTTAAAATCATTTTAATGGTGTGATTTGATCGAAATTCGTGAGATTACTGCTGCAGTTTTCTGCTGACCTGTTGTACCGCGCGATTTTTCATATTTTATTGGTAACTCAGAAAAATCTGAAAAAATAGGATCTGGAGCGTATTACCTGTACTACATGCACAAAAATTGGCTAAAATTCCTGATGAGTTTAAGTCGATCAGAAAAATTCGTGAAACCTGCTGTACTGTTTTGACATATTTTGTTTATTGCTTCTATGTTGCTCTATTTTACTCTAGTATTATTCCCAACGTTTTAAAACTATTTTGTGGTTATATACTGCTATATTTATACTCCTGTAATGTTATTATGCAAGTGTTTGATTGTGTGTTCATTGCGTATGATTGTTTCCTTGTTTGTGACATTGATTGCTTCATATAGTTATGGGTAGGATTATTTTCTTAGTAGTTTCTTTCCTATAGAATCTATTCTTCCCAATCTTGAACCCTTAGAGATATAATGATGTGTTAAGAGGAAGGTTTGACAACACAATGCATTTAGGAATGAGAATGCTTCACCTAATGGAAAAAAGATGTGGAAGTATGAAGTGTTGCACATGATGTTATGTAGTAGATTACCCAACCTGAAAGTTGAAGTATCGATAGTTTAGTTTTAGTAGTAGCTTGTTGATTGAATACATGGGAGTCTACATCGAGCATTAGTTCATGCCCATGGAAACCTTCTTCAAGGCAAGTGAGGATGCCCGAGTGATAGAAAAACGTGATTCACCTATCCTCATACAGGATAATGATTTGGGTGCAGGATGGATTGATCACCATTCCTACTACTCTTGTTATTCGCTCTTGTACCGATGGCTTTGCGAATCTTGAGTGTATTTTAACCATAGCAGAGAGCCGGCGTTGAGCCTAGACCATAGAATGGCATAATTTTAAATCCTTACAGGAGCATCCATTGCTTAGCATAGAAATGTACGGTAAGGATGAATCTCAACCATGTTTAATGGGTATCGTGAAGTAAACATACCCTAATTGACCACCATGAGAGTTCTATTAGTTCAAGTAGTGTTTGCTTGGAATCTGCCAATCATGAAGGTTAGAATGTGCAAGAGACATTGTGCCAATAAAAGTCTAAAGGAGATCCAATCTAAGCCAACCTAGTCAATTTCCTTTTAAGGGTGGTAGCACCCTAGTGGATCCTTAACCCATCTTTCTTTCTAGCCTTCCCAATTCTCGGGACGAGATTTCTTTTAAGGGTGGTATTCTGTCACATCCCCAAATTCTCCTAATTTTGGAATGTGAAATAAATAAAATAAGCTTGATTGATTTTTTTGACTTTGTTGAAAATTCTCAAAGAAAAGAAACTTTTTAAATTGAAAATCCCCTCAACCTTGAATTCAAAACCTTATATTCTCTTGTTATGACCTAAGTAGCCATATAGGCAAAAGGGCATGATTGTTTATGGATTGTAGAATTGGTGTGCAAGATTTCAAAATTCTAAATCATGAAGCATGCATGAACACCATTTCACTTAAACCCTAAGAAAGAATTCTATCATCCAACACCCTAAATGGGATTTCCCAATTCTTAAGTACAACATGACCTATGGATTGGTACATATTAAAATTGATGAAAAGTATTCCCTGTATGTCCTAAAATAAATTTGGGATATTTTCCTAAAAATTCTAAACCCAATTTCCCTATTAATGCAGCTAGCCATGTAATGCCTTGTAAGCAAATGGCATTATGAATATTTTCAACTTTGGTAAAACCATATTCTACACATCCTAAAAGGTGTGTTTTGAATTTAGAAATTATTAGAAATTGATTTGGTTCAATTTGGAGACCTAACTCAAAAACTATAAAAGAAAACAGAAATGAAAAATAATAAAAACAAAAGAAAAAAACCTATACTATCTAACCAGGCCAGCAGAGCCGGCCCAATTCGTCCCCACCTACTCCACCGCCCGTGCGCGAGATAGTCCATTCCTCTACTTACCGCCCAGAGCAGCGAGCAGCTAGCTTCAGGAGCCCAACCTGGCCAGCCCCAGTCCGCCTCCCTCCTCTCTCTCCCTGACGTGTGGGCCCCACACGCCATCTTCTTCCCCTCGCTAGAGACGTAGCCGACCACGACTGCTCGATCCGATCAATCCCCTCCGTGAAATTCGTCGAGTTCGTTCGGTGTTTTCCCCTATCGTGCGCCCTCCCCCTTATACCCCCCCCCCCCCCGCGTCGTGCACTTTCGATTTTTTTCCGCCTTCATCCGAACCCTAGTCGCCACCCGGAGCTGCTCTGATCTCGCCTGCCGCTGCCGCTGCCGCCACGGGAGCACTAGTACCCGGTCCAGGAAGAGTATTCGGTCGCCCCTCGCCCAATCTCCCCTCCATCCTCTCTCTAATTCTCCACCGCGTCGACCTGACCCACCTTCCTCGTCGCAGGAGCACCGGAGCTACCTCCCGACGTCACCGGAGCTCGCAGCTGCCACCTCGCCTCCGTACGTCGGTCGTTGTCGCTAGCGGAAGCAAACGTCAACAAAGTTCTCACCACTGAGCCCTCCGTCCTCGCCCGGTCATCGTCCGCCATCTTCCCGAGCTTGCCGACCCCGGTAGCGCCGCCCGCCGTCACCAGCTGAGCATCCGCCGCTCACCATCGCCGTCGTCGCGATGCCACTGGCTCACCATCATCAACATGCACCTTCCGATCACATTCGGACGGACCAGATCGAGGAGAGCCGAACCCCAGCCGAAGCCGACGCGAAGCTAGGACTCGAGCCAAGCCGCCACGGAGCCGCCAAACTACAGCCATCATATCCTTATCCAGTGGTTGCGAAAGCTCCACTTAAACGAAGGGGTATGGCCCAATCAGATCTTGCCGCGTGGTAGATCTATCTCTGTTAATTTGATATTCACTTTTAAATAGACAGAAATTTTGTTAACCTTGTAAAACGCATATAAAAAGATTTGTATGTCCAAAAATTATAATTAATATAACATTGGATTCAGAAACTTGTAAGGATTATTAACATACCTTTATATCTAACTTTTACAGTATATATTTACTGTAGTAATTTAAATGATTGAATAGCCTATTTAGATTAAATAAATCGTAGTAAATTATTTATTGATCTAAAAATAGCAAATAATATACCTATGGAAAGATAATTTCATGCATATTATGAATATGCAGTTGGTTCAGACAATTACTGCATCATTTGGCTGTAATTATTTAAACAAGTTAATTCCCCTTTTGGAGTTATAAATTAATAAGAAAATAAATACCATTCATAAAAATATAAATAATATGTCTATGGAATCCATGTTTCATGTAAAACACTAATCTGGTTTTAGATATAATATTTGTTGAAGGAAATAATTTAAACCCTTCTAACTAGTATTTAAATCATAAAAAATTAACTAGAAATCCAAAATTAGTGAAACTAATTGGTACTGTTTTGTGTCGATAATATCTATCCAGAGAAATTACGTGCAAAATTATTTGGTACTGTTAAAATAGAAATTCATACAGAAATCTTTAAACCCATTGCAATAGTATTTTAATCATAAGAAAATATCTATAACTCCTTCTTAGGTGATTCAAATTGCTACTGTCTCTAAATTGCATTACCTATCCAGTAGAATTTAATTCGCAATTTAATACGACATAAACATAAATAGTTCAATTAAAGCGGTATAAACCATATTAAATCGATATAACTTTAGTAATAAAAGCTTTAGTGCATTAAATGACTTTCCACATGCATCATGTGATCTAATAATGTTCAGAGAACTAAATACAACCATTGTGACTTATTAAATCATTATGCATGCATTTGGTCATCATTGTTTATTTGTATTGTTGCATTGTTGCAATGTTTTGAATGGTATGCTTGTTGTGCCTTTGTTTTTGAACGATAGATTGCGAGGAGTGCAACTACTATGATTGCAAGTATTGTGGTTATTGCGAATGAGGCCATTATAATTGTGAGGATTATTTAAACGACTACATCTACATCAAAGGCAAGTGGTGCTATCTTGGTCATAGATGTCCTACTGTTTTCCTATGCATTATAGATGTTTTCGTAGCTACATGTGTGGGAATTACTATGCTATGTGTAGGGTTTCGTAGCAGAAAACAAAAAAATTCTACCGCATGCATACAAACAAGCCAAGATCTAACTAGATTATAGCAACGAGTCGATTAGATAACTCACCCTCGAAGATTCCAAAGCGGTTAACAAGAGCAGATTCTCGTGGGTGATGTAGTCGTACACTTGCTGATCTCAAAATCGCGTAGACGATCCTTCCTCCGGCAGCGCTTCCGCAGTCGTTCACACGTTCGGTACTCGATGAAGACCTTCCTCTCCCTTGTTCCAGCAGGCATTGGAGGTTGTAGTTCTCCCCTCGCGATTCCGGCAGCACGACGCGTGGTGTCGGAAGTAGAGGGAAGATCCCGCAGGGCTTCGCCTAAGCCGGTGCGAGTTATGGTGGATCTAGGGTTTTCCGATGATCTAGGTTTAGAAGGCCGGAGAGGAGGAGGAGGTGTCAGCAGCGGCTAGGGCGACGGGGCGACGGCTTGGCGGAGGCGGCGCACGATGAGGAGGGCTTGGTGTTGTAGTCTTTCGGGCAGCCCTTCCCCTCTATTTATGAGAGGGGGCAGCCTTGGGAGGGGAGAGTTTGAATCCAAACCCAAACCCAAGTTGGATAGAAGGAAGGACTCTTTCCTTCTTCCATTAGGAAACTATTGTTCCAGTTTGACTTTTCAAACCTCCCTTTTGACTTTTAATTTAGAGCTTTAATTCTCTCTCGCAAATGCCCAAACCAAGTGACCTAGGATATGATCCATCATTCCACTTACCCATGACACATTCATGGACCATTCCCCTTCCGGTCCGGTGAACCTTCTAGATCCTTCTAGAACCTCTTCGATGAAAACATCGAAATCATTCCCGAACTTCGGAATCGGACTTTCCTTATATGAATCTTATTCTCTGGACCATTTCGGATCTCCTCGTGATATCCTGGACCCCATCCGAGACTCCAAACAACATTCGGTATCCCTACTTACATTCCATATCTACTAAACAACATCGAATCCTTAAGTGTGTCTCCCTACGGTTCGTGAATTATGCGGACATGACCGAGACACTTCTCCGATCAATAACCAATAGAGGAATCTGGAAATTAATATGGCTCCCACATATTTCTACGATTACTTTGCGATTAAATGAACCACTTACATACGATACCAATTTCCCTTTGTCTCGCGATAGTTTACTTATTCGAGGTTTGATCGTCGGTATCTCTGCATACCTAGTTCAACCTCGTTACTGATAAGTACTCTTTTCTCGTTCCCGTGATATGTGATCCCTTGTGAGCCAGTCACATCCTTGCAAGCTAATTGGATGACATTCCACCGAGAGGGCCCAGAGTATATCTATCCGTCATATGGATGGACAAATCCCACTCTTGATCCATGTGCCTCAACACATACTTTCCGAACACTCAATGCCATATTTATAGCCACCCGGTTACGGTGTGGTGTTTGATGTCATCAAAGCATCCTTCTAGTGATGGTGATTAGCATGATCTCATGGTTGAAGGAATCAAGTTACTATGTATCAGAAAGCTTATAGCAAACGAACTATTGAAATGACTTGATCTTAATGCTACGCTTATCTATAGGAGTATGTCAATCACACCATTCTCCTAATGATATGATCTTGTTGTTAACAACATCTCATTGTTCATGATCGGGAAACCATGATCATCTATTAATGAACAAGCTAGTATTACAAAGAGGCTTTACTAGGGACTCTAATTTAGTTTACAAATCACACAAGTATTAATGTTTCCTGTTAATACTATTATAGCATGAATGTAAACATTTATCATAAACACAAAGATATAATAATAACCACTTTTATTATTGCCTCTAGGGCATATCTCCAACACTATGCTATATCCTATGTATTGTGGTAGGGAAATCGTTTGTAGTTGAGCTCCCGTATGGTAGATGTGCTTAGCATTGCTGTAGATACGAGGAAGGGATCAAGCTTTGGTAAGGTTTTGTTATACTAAAACAACATAATGTCAATGAACTACCTGGGCGGAGTGGCTGGATTAGTCATCAGAGTGTGAATAATGGTGGGGAATGCCGCCCAGGGTACCGAGAAGGACTGGTTGTCTTTATTCTAGTAGCTTACGTGTGCAACCATGTGCCAGTAAGAATGGGTGGTTGGTTGGACTCAGTAGGCCGTGGTGACTCGAACACATCGTAGCCAGAGCTGTAGTGAATGGTAGGTTGGGACCGGTGCATAATGGGGTTTGGGGATCTACTTCCCAAACGGTCTCTTCTTGGACTTCTCCCTATCGTCACACAATATGCGTGTGGTGGTACGAGTTGGGTTGTTCAAGTCACATGGGTAAAGTGTACAAACCCCTGCAGGGTGTATAAACTAAGTGCTTAGCCGTGTCCCCGGTTACGGACAAATGAGTTACTTGATATTGATGCTATGACATATTCTCG
The DNA here is from genome assembly GCA_916181665.1 of Avena sativa. Classification (NCBI taxonomy): domain Eukaryota; kingdom Viridiplantae; phylum Streptophyta; class Magnoliopsida; order Poales; family Poaceae; genus Avena; species Avena sativa. Next base: position 298,455,334 of record OV702296.1, read on the forward strand.
CTCATCCTTATTTCTTGATTTCTAAAACTTGATGGGTGAACTTAAAGGGTTGTTGTGAATCAAATTGGTTTAATAAAGTAGGACAAAGTGTTTCAAAAATGCAAGCTAGCCACAGCTCCACCTGCCAAATAAGCATGTAGTTGCTAGGTGTATTGTCTCCCTACTTAGCGCTACTTGCCATACATTCCATGTATTGACCCTTCGGGGCTGCTACGTTTCATGTTGCAGGTTATATCGTATTTGAGTGATCATTCATAGGTCGCGAGGCTCCACTCAACAATTATTCGCCTGTGGCACATTTGAAGGATGGAGATCTACCTTGATTTCGTTTTCCGCTGTGTACTTAAATAAATAATAATGTAAATTCTGGATCATATTCATTGTATTTATGATTAGGGATGTAAGTGGCACACCATTTAATGCCGCGTAATACCGTTTATTAGTACTCTAGTTCAATAAAGTTTGTGTTTTCTAAAACAAAGAACTAAGATTTTAAATAAACGGGACTTGCGGATGCCATTTAAGTGCCATTTACATCCCTATTTATGATGCACAGTTATATTTGGTATCATCTTATACCGTGTGTGCCAATAAACCGATCCAGGGATTGTCACTATACACATGAACTCAGCCTTATTAGGCGAGGGTGTTACATTATTGTTGTAGCATGTCTTGTTCAAAACAATTGAGATTGCTTAGTGTGTCTTGAAGAAATTATGCGTTGTTTTAGCATGCAAAGGCATAGTATTGTGGCATTCTCCTTTGTGTTTTGCTTGGGTTGACTTGGCACATGCTCACACCATGTTATGACTATGACAAGCACCATTAGCCTCTATGATCATTTAGTCCTTGACTTGTACTACCACTCTTCGCTTTGATTAGTTTGCTTTGTTGCACTGCATGATTTTGGCCATTATTGCTCTCTTAGTTGGTTGCTCCCAGTCTTTTGCTAGCCTCCACTTGTATGAGTAAGTTCTACTCATGCTTCCAACTCCCAAGAATCCAAGTTATTCCAAAGTGTCCACTATAAACTCCTATGCATGGCGTGTTACACCATTCCAAGTATATTCCTGTTTTCAACTATCTTCTAATTAAAAACTATTTTGTTATGTGAAAAATTAGTGATTAAAGCCCTCACGAACTTGATGGCACACTTTATTCTTTGCCCCTAATAAACTTGAACCATTGTGACAACTTTGTTGTATATGCTTGCACTTATAAGTTGGAATTAGCAAAACCGTGCTGTCACGGGGAACATTTTCAACATTGCACTTGTACCTTTTTGTACTTAGTTGGTATCATGTTCTTTTGTCTATGGATGTCACCGGTGCGAAATAAAGAGGGAACTTGTAAGTCCATGGAGTTTGTATCCTGTGTTAGAGAAACGCCTAGGCCGCTAGCCTAAGCCATGCCTAATCATGGTGGAAACTTGCAGCATCACCATAACGAGCTATCTATGAAGCATCCTCAATAAAAAGCTATGCATATGGTAAATAAAAAGATTGCTAAGATGCTAATTGTCTGCTTGCCTTGTCATTTTGTTTATGGGAAAGCTCTTGTACCATGTGCAAGGGGTACCCCGTTGGCGGTTCTCAATGATATGCAAATACTTACAGTGACAAGAACTTACCTGGACCCAAAGTTGAGTATGCATGAGGTGTGGCCCTCGTATTCAAGGGGCATGAGATTGCCAACTTATACTTCATCAAGCATATACTCCAGGTTTGCCACTTTAACTTTAACCACTTCAAGATGCTAATGATAGGGGCAATGAGGGCTGAAAGCTAACAAGTACCATAATTTTTGGACGCTATTTTTGAAACTTGTAATCCCTGCTTAAAAGGTCTTTATTCCACCACTATTGAGTCTCCACCTTCTACCTTTAGGCACCATTTAGAAAGCATAATTGTCATTCTGTGTGCAGTGTTCCAAAGCTTATTAATTGATGCAAGTTGTGTTACTACTTGCTCTTATGCTACTTGTTTCTAGTCACCCTTGTGAACTTTGCAGGTGTCCTATGTATTTTATTGCTACTCTATGAGGGACAAGCTGATTGCCACTATGCTATGTTTTCTGCATGTGAAACAAACAAACGTTTTTCAATGCATGTTATTCATGATCTTTGTTTGTAGCTTGTCATGTTGCATGCATAGTTACTATGTCTTATTATTAGAACTCCATCTTGCATGCACATGTTTAGAGTTCTTTGATCCCAGCTTTCAATGCTTGTGAATGGTTGGATCTTTATTGTGAGGGTGCATGTCACCTAAAAAATTATTCTGTTTATCACTTACCTACTCGAGGACGAGCAGGAGTTAAGCTTGGGGATGCTGATATGTTGTAAACGTATCTATAATTTTTTATGCTCCATGCTTGTTTAGTATCTACTTTGCTTTACTTGTCCACACTTTGAGGTGTTTTTTACATGTTTCTGGTACTAACCTACTAACAAGTTGCAACAGTGCCAGATGCCTGTTTTTTGCTGTTTTTGGTTTCAGAACAGTTAGTAAAGAAATATTCTCGGAATTGGATGGGACAAAGGACAAAGTCAATTACTTTCCGTGGGGAACAAGAAGTCTAGAGGAGAGCCAGAGGGGCCGGCCAAAGGGGCCACCCCCAGGCGTGGCCACAGGTGGCCTGCGCCTAGCTAGGGTTTGGTGGCCCTGGTCGCCGCCTCGGTCTCCCCCTTCGCCTATATGAAGCCCCCGATGCAGAAACCCTAAGCACCCGATCAGAAATCCATGAAACTGTCTGTAGCCGCCGCCACCATTGTCCCTAGATCGGGGGGATCTGAAGTTCTTCCCGGCACCCTGCCGGAGGGGAGATCATCCCGGGGGCTTTCTCTCTAGTATGATGCGTGCGTAGTTCCACCTTGGACTATGGGTCCATGTAGTAGCTAGATGGTTGTATCTCCTCCTTTGTGCTTTCATGTATAGATCTTGTGAGCTCCGTTCATGATCAAGATCTAATCTATTTGTAATCATGCATGTTGTGTTGCGGGGATTCGATGGATATTGAGATTATTATGTTGGTTTGATTAATGATTTTGTCTTTATGATTCTATCATGTCTGTGTTGTTTGTGATCTTGCATTCTCTCCTTTGTTAGTAGCTATCTTGGCCAAGTAGTTGCTAGTGACTCCAAGAGGGGGTATTTATGCTTGATAGTGGGTTCATGCCTCTAGTTTCCAAAGGAAGTGACAGAAATCTCTTCGGTTGTAGATGTGCTGTTGCTACTAGGGAGAAAACAAAGGTCTCTTGTTCATGGAACATGTGGACTATTTACCTTACAAACTTTGCTTAAAGCAGTTGTTTGTTGCTTGCAACTTAATACTGGAGGGGTTCGGATTATAACCTAAAGGTGGACTTCTAGTCATAGATGCACCCGGATGGCGGTCTATGTATATTGTTGTATTGCCCAATCAACCTCATAGGATCTTTCTGACTAGTAATTGCATTGTTATGTCTTGCTCAGTTCCTGTCAATTGCCCTGCTGTAATTTGTTTACCCTTCATGCCATGTTGTTTATCTAAGGAGAGCACCTGTAGTGAACTATGGACCCCAGTCCAATTTTTACCATTGATACATTTTCCACTGTTACTTGTCTACTTGCTGCAAACCATTACCTTCCACACCATACGTTTAATCCTTTGTTACAGCAAACCGGTGAGCTTGGCAACCTCACTGATTCGTTGGGGCAAAGTCTTGAGTTTGTGTTGTGCAGGTCTCCGTGTTGCTTGCAACACCTGTGTGACATTTCCTTCCTCCTTCTGGTTTGATAACCTCGGTCTCAACTGAGGGAAGACTTGTTGATGTGCTCTTCACACCTTGCTCTTGGGGTTCCCAACAAGACTCCACATCAAGCACCTAGTTCTCTGGCGCCACCAAGGAGTCATCACACCACAACTTAAATATCAAACCATTAAATAATATCTTAACACAACTCCACTACTAACATCATGACTTCTCCGATGTCCTCAAGAACTAAACGAACTACTCATGAGGCATCATATGGATCAAGATCAGAGATGATATAATGATGGATAACAATCTGAACATAAACAATAATTCAATGGTTCCACTCACAAGCATCAACTACAATAGTAATCAACACCAGGAAAGTTTCCCCTAAGAACTATGCAAGATTCAATACAATTGTTACATCGGGATGGAGTGGTGATGATGGTGCTGGTGGAGATGATGGTGTGGATGATGATGATCCCAATGAAGTCTAGATTGATGATGGTGTTGATGGCGACGATCTCCCCTCTCCGGGAAGGAATTTCCCTGGCTAAAATCTATCTGCCAGAGAGCTCTTTCTCTCTCAGTGTTTTTCGCCCTGTAGAGGCGGAAGAATATTTCTCTGCCCCCCCCATGTGTTAGGGTTTCGAGGAGAAGATATAGGCGAGAGGGTGGAGCTAGAGGTGGGCCAGGGTGGCCACACCCCTTGGTGGTGCGGCCAGGGTGGCCCGCGCCTAGGGGGTGTGGGGCCCGTGTGGCCCATCTCCGCCTCCCCTTCTGGGAAAATATAATTTTCCATAGTTTTTTTGGTATTTTTCTGATCTTCGCGAAATTGCATCAAAACACCACGTTTTCCATCAGAATCCTGACTCCGGCAGTCCATCCTCCAAGAATCATCCAACATGAAAAAATAGATGAAAGTAACATAAGTAACACCTCTTAATACAAAATATATCAAATAATAGAGGCAAATTATGATATGGAATGGTGATGCAAATTGGACGTAACAACTCCCCCCAAGCTTAGACCTCGCTTGTCCCCAAGCGAAGAATGAGCTCACTAAACATGTCCACAGGTTTATGGAGTGAAGTGTCAATAAAAATAATACGGACAAGAAGCATCACACTTACCAATACACAACTCATAGAGGAAAGCAACTCACCATTATATAACTTAGCTTGCAACAAGTATGGGAGTCACAATAAATATGCATAAAGACAAATCATAATTGGGATTGGCAAACTTTGTTCTTGGTCAGAGAACAGTTGGCAAACAGTTTTCAAGTAAAGCTTTTTGTAGAGGAGTCTACAACAGGAGTGCTCTTTGCTCAAACATAAAAGGTTTTTCACAATGATGGCTTTCAAAGTAATACTCATTACTCCCTCTGTTTCAAAATATAAGATGTTTTAGGTTTGTGAAGTAAATGCATCTAGACTTCTTTTAGTGTCTAGATTCACTCCAAACATGAGTGAACCTACGTACTAAAATATGTCTAGATACATTTACTTTACAATGCTAAAACATCTTATATTTTGAAACGGAGGGAGTATATAAGAGTCTTGTGCAATCAAGGAATATAAAGAACATGATTGAATAAATCATCATATGAATGCTTGAAACACAACAACTCAAATTCTTGCTGGGGATAGAGAGGAATAGGTTTACTAACTCAACTTAGAAGTAGAAGAAAGGGGCCTTCATAGAGGGAAACAGGGATTTCAAGTTCATAAAGAGCTTTCAAAAGATTATGGTACTTGCTAGCTTTGAGCTCTCATTGCCCCTATCACAAGCATCTTGAGGTGATTAAGGTTAAAGTGAACAAAGATGGAGTATATGCTTTACAAAATATAAGTTGGCAATCTCATGTCCCTTGAGTGCGAGGGCCGATCCTCATGCTACTCAACTTTTGTTACCAGTAAGTTCTTGTCATAGTAAGTACATGTGTATCATAGAGAACCACCAACGGGGTACCCCTTGCACATGACAGGGGAGCTTTCCCATATCACAATGACAAGGCAAGCAGACAATGAGAATCTCAGCAATCTTCTTATTTACCATGGGAATATGGTGTTTTTTCTTTCGTTCCTCTTTTTCTGAATCTCGTATCTCTTTTTTATAAGAAGAATGCTTCATAGATGTCATTATGGTGATGCTGCAAGTTTTGTCGTGGTGGTGGCACGGCAGATGCCATGGGTAGGCTAAAGTATGGGGCCAATGGATGCTAGAGGGATCTGGGGAGGGAAGATGTAGTTTATTCTACACACAAACGACTAACATAAAGATCTTTATTTCTCCTCTCTTGGGCTACAAGTGCTCCTTGAGCTGTTTACAAGAGGAGAAGATGAACTTTTACCAGCCTAACGGTACCAAATGAGCCGATGCCCTTCTCAGAGTCCAAGCCTCTCCTTATAAAGGGGCGTCTTGGCTCCTCTAGGGCTGACGTGGCAAGCATATTCGAAGAATATGCTTGTCCCAATATAGTAACTCGGCGGCCTCCTTTCCGTTTCGCCCTTCTAATGACGGCGAGGTTTCAGAGAACCCCACCTGCACGCCTCGGGCTCCACGACTGTCACCTCCGTGACCTCCTTCTGCCCTTCTGCCGCTCTGCGCCTTGTCCTTTGTGTTTGGCTCTGCTCAGATTCTTCCTAGCTTGTGGCTAGGGTTTGACTATAGGCACTTCCTTCTCCTGCAAGCTTCATGTCATTCGGCCCCGCCTCGCTTAACTCGGCTTGGCCTTCACCTGCATTTAGATTATTCGGGCTGACCCGGCCGACTTAAACAGTACGTCGGCCGGGTAACGTATTGCTCTTCTCAGAAGTGTCCTGCTCTTGCTTACCTCGGCCGACCTTCACAGGATTCGACCGATTTAGACAGTAACTCGGAATTTGGACGGGGAACTTCCTTTTGTCTTTCCCGTCCTGACCCTATCCGGGGTCACCTCCCCAACATTAGTCCCCGAAGCTGGTATGGTCCTGCCTATAACTTCGGCCGGTCCATATCAGTTTCCCAATACTCGTGTGTCCTTGTTTCCGAGTTACTTTTCCGCCGTCCGAGGTATCCGTGTATCTTCTTGCGTACGCCTCATCCTACCTGTAACACTTATCATTGTTTCTCTAGTTTTTTGTTCCTCTATAGTGCCCACTGACAGGCTACAGTGATTATTGCGCCTGTCGCATCGACGCTGCAACGCCTCGCGCACCGTTTTTGTCAGGGGCCCCGATCGTCCCCTGCGCCGCGTGGTCGTTGGTGCGGCTCCACTCATCCTCGAGCGATTACGCCCCACATACGATCTACACGGTTGGTGCCCGCACCCACGATCCCACTACCGCGCCAAACCCTCGCGGTTATAAAGGGGGGCACGGGGCTAGAGGGTTTACTTTCCTCCTTCGCTCCCCATTGCCCTTCTTCTTCCTTTCGCCCTTGCTCCTGTTCGTGCTCCCGCGGCCGTGTGCTCGTCGGAATCCTCGACGGTGAGGCCTCAATTCCTCTGCTCCGTCGACCTCGTCCCCGTGCGCTTGCCCCGGCGCCGTCGCCGGTGAGTTCTTCTGGTCTTATTGCCTAGATTTCCCTCTAGACGCGTCTGCCGCTCTCTAGATTTCCCGCGGCGGTTCCTTTCCCGCTCCGCCGCCGTTTTCTTCTAGGACCACGACAGGGCCTTGTAGTTCTAGGCTTTGCTCCGCCGCTAGTTCCTCCTCGGTAGATTCCTCCGGCGACCCTATGTCAAGCTCCGTTAGTGGCGCGCTCATCGAGGATGACGATGCAGCGTCTGGTCCGGAGCGGGGCTCCTGGCAAGGTTCCACCGTCACCCACCGAGAGATCAAGTGGCTGATCAGAACCCGCCGGATTCCTGCCGAGGTAGCTTGTCGCTTACCCGGCAGCGAATCTTCTCCCATTCTAAAAGAGGGCGAGTACGTCGTCTTGATGTCTCATTTCGCTCGCGGGTTTGGTCTTCCTCTTAGCGATTTTGCTAGGGAATTCCTAGATTACTTCGACCTGCAGCCGCATCATCTTTCGGCTAACGCCATTGCTTCTCTGTCCGCTTTTATCTCGGCCTCGGAAGGATACTTCAGCCTCTGGCCGTCTGTGCATATATGGTCCAAGTTCTTCCAGATTAGATCCAATGTTGTTCTAGACAAATCTCTTCAACCTTCCGAGAAACTGCTTACCCAGTGTGGAGCCGCGTCCATCACACCTCGGAGGAAATCCGAGTTTCCTCGCGTCGCTGGTCTCGAGTCATGCAAGAAATGGCACAGATCGTTTTTCTATGTCAAGAATTCTGGGAAGGAAGACAAGATTCGGCTCCCTGCCTTCTCCATCGGCCCCCCTTCCAAGAAGAACTGGACTTATAATCCCAGGAAGAGCCATGCCCTGGCCGAGGCCTTCGAGATTCAGCTGAAGGAGCTGATCCGCGCCGGGTTACGTGGCGAGGATCTGATGACTACCTTCGTCAGCAGCCGGATCTGCCGTTTTCAGCAACGCACGCATAAGCTCTGCTATATGAGCGGACCCCTTGATTCCAATCGAGTCTCAACGGTTGAGCTCGATAACTATCTGATTTTCAAGCGTGTCCGAGCTATCTTTAAGACGGAGATGCCGGAGGATTGGACCTGGGGACTGAAGCCATTCACCCGCGAGCATCCTCCTCCTGAGGTAGGTTCACGCAGTTGTGTTTTGCTTTTTAATCGCGTCTGTGTTTTCTCTTGCTAATTTCTCTGTGTCTTTTCCTGCAGAGGTTTGAGGAGCAGAAGATCGAGGATGCCGAGGTTTTGTCCCTCCCGTGGACCTCAGATCGGAACACCCCGGATAGTGGGGAGCCTGACTCGGAGGAGTTCGTTCCCAAGTCGGACCTTGCTCCGGCTCGTGCCCGTGGCAAGACCCCGACCCACGAGGAGGAAGGTGATTCGGACGAGGTCCAAGTTCTTAAGGTAGTCGCCGCAATGCCAATTTCTTATGCCTTTCCGGCCTCTACTTTCTCAGCTAATTAGGCCGGTCAGGTTCACAACGCTGAGCCTCTCGCCTCCCGACCTCCTGTTACCTCGAGGAAGCGTACCGCTCCAGCTGGTGCCTCAGAAGCCGCTCCCAAGAAACGAACAAAGAAGTCAGCCCAACACCCTCTGAAGCGTAAAACTATGCCCGGGGTTACTAGGTGAGTTACTTTTCATTTGTATTTCTTGTTTCTCTCTTTCTGTCTTCTGACCTGACTCTTTGTGCCTTTGTAGAGCTCCTCTCTCTGTTAAGCCCAGTGGACCTAGCATGACGAGTCATACGACTCGGCCGCCTTCTCCTTCGCCTCCTGAAGATACTAGGGTTCCTAGTCCTACTCGCGCAGACTCTCCTCCTGCTCCGAATCAGACGTCATCTCGCCAGGATGCGCCTGAGGTCTCTCCTGTTGACACCGACACAAATCGGCCAGTAAATATTTCTACTGAGCCTGCTGCCTCCTCCGTGAATCCCGAAGTTGCCCCCGAGATTCCTTCGACCCCCACAGTCTTTACTGCCACTCCGACTCCAGCCGAGGATACCACTATCTCGGCGCCCTCAGAAACCGTAATCCCTCCGGCCCCCAAAGATGCCACTCCAAGTGCCGAGGTAACGGCTCCTGCCGACGCCTCTTCTAAGGCAAGAAAGGTCGTCGTCACCAAACCTCCCTCCTCTCAGAAAGGGCTTGCCAGCTCTTCTCAGCCTACAATTGCTGATGCGCTGCGCAAGGGGGTTTCTTCTGCCAAGACTATTGTTACCCCGGCCGCTGATACCCAGCTCGCTCTTCACAAGAGTCCCGCGGCGGCGGTGGCTACACAACACGTCCGAGGTAAAGTCCTGACTCGTACTGAGAGTGGGAACAGCCTCGGCTTGTTGGTTGAGTATGCCAACAATTGGAACGTTGCTGATCAGCTCGAGGGCAACCCAAGCAGTCAGCCATTTCAACTCTCCGACATCAGCAGTCGCTTACATCTGGCTGCCAAGATCGTTCTTGACAGCGATAAGATGAATGAGGTAATTGTTTTTATTGACGTTTGATTAGTCATTCGAATGATATTATATATACTCTAGTCCCCGAAGCTTGCAACCGAATAATTTGTTATTCGTTTGGAAGTTTTATTAGGCTTTGCCTGGTTCAGTTTTGTCTTAGTGTTCAAATATACAGCCACCTAGATCTGAGTTATGCTTTACTTAATTCGGATCTGTCCTAGCTTCGAATATCCAGCCACCTAGATCTGAGTTAAGCTTTGCTTGATTCGGATCTGTCTTAGCTTCGAATATCCAGCCACCTAGATCCGAGTTAAGCTTTGCTTGATTCGGATTTGTCTTAGCTTCGAATATCCAGCCACCTAGATCTGAGTTATGCTTTACTTAATTCGGATCTGTCTGAGCTTCGAATATCTTATTGCTATTTATTTTGTTGCTTAGGTTGCGCATGACCGGCGGACCGCCGAATTCCAAAGGCTGCTTTTCGCACATAAAAAATTGCAAGACAAGTATGAGAAAGTCATTCCCGTGGTGAAAAAAGCCGGTAAGTTAACAAACTTTTGCATTGTCCCTAAAGTTCTTATTGTTTTGGACGTGAGGTGTTAGCTCATTTTGCTGGTCAATAGGTAATATCAACAATCTTAATATCCGTCTTGAGAAGAAAGTCAAGGCCCTGGAAGGTTAGTTACCCTTTTTATTTACAGATTTCCATTCGAAACTTATACCGGGTTTCTTTTAACCCTTTTGGATTTGGTATAGCCGAGTTACAAACTTTTGCAGCGTCACGTCAAGAATTCATACCCATGCCTGATATGATGCCGCATTTTTTAGAATAAGCCGCTACTCACTCGGCGCAGCTGAAAGATAAAGATGACGAGATAATTCACTAGCGCGCCGAGGTGGAGTCCCTCAAGCTCTCTTAGAAGTCTGAGTTAGAGAAAGTTGACCAGGAGTTCTCCGAGGAGAAGAATCGGCTAGCTCTGCAATTACAGAAAAATAAAGAACTCCTCGAGTCTGCCGAACTCAAGACACGGGCGATGGGCGAGGAGATCACTCGCTTTGAGAAAACCAAGGGTGATTGGGCTCAAGATCTTCAGAGAATGCTGAGCTATATTCATCGTCAGCCTCTGACCGTGGCCAAGTTATCTTTTTCTCTTTCTTACTGTTGACCAATGTACTTTTATTTTGCGTAGACCATTTTCTAGAAGCTAAGCCCGTGAGCTCTAGAGCGGTGGTTAATGCTCGTGCGCGCCGAGGTGTCCCCGCAGATGCGAGCCCAGAATACTCGATGGAAGATTACTTGGTTGCCATTGGCGCTGCCATTGGTCCGATGAAGTTTATGGGCAGGGACTTGGTGCAGGCAGCCATCCAGGCCTACCATGTTCTCTGGCCGAACACTTCTGGGACTCCTGATATTGATGAGATCAAGATACTGGTGGAAAGATTGATGGCATCCCAGAACCAGTTAAATCTCTGGAGGGAATCCGCTGGACGAGCTGGTGCTGATATGGCACTCACAGTCATTATGTCATGGTATGAGGATATTTCCCTCGATACCTTGATAAATTTGCGTGGCTCCCGTTGGGTTGAGGATCCATAATTCGTCGCTCGCCGACAAGCTCATGCCTTCCATCTTGTTGAGTATGCGGACGTGCATAACTGGATTGAAGGGCCGAGTTTCCTTTATAACCCGGCGGATGAGGTCAAAGTTGAAGATGCCTCTGATGATAATTCAGCCGACCCGGACGAGGATGAGGGCGACTCGGATACTTCTGGTGATTCCAGCGCAAGCTCGGATGGCAATGGCGACGCGCGATCCTCCTCCAAAGGGACTGGGCATTCTCAAGCTCAAGCCGATGTTTCTCAACAGCCCCGGGCTTCCCCCGAAGTCGCTCCTGGTTCTGTGGAGGGCGAAGCAACTTCGGCCGAGGTGCCGTCTACCTCGGAGCGCCCAGTGCCTGACCAAGTCGCTGCCCCTTAGGTTTAAAAAACTCTAAGTTGTTTCTTATCCCCGGTATGCCGGGCGTATGATGTGTGTGAAACAATTGTCCGACTTTCTGTGTGGTATGAACCTCTTTTGCCTTTTGCCGCTGAGGCACACATGGTTGTGATTGTTATTATTCTGTTTAAACTGATCTTGTTTGTTTAAATCTTTGCTTTGGTGGCCTTCAATTTCTTAAGTTCGGATTGTGTGTTTGCATTTGTCCCACCGTAGTTCGGCGTCTAATATTGCCTGACCTTTATAAATTTGACAGCTCAACCATCGTGTTCTTGAATTCTATCCAAGTTGTAAATCTCGAAGCCCATATTTGGGGAGAGCAAAATAATATCGTTCTGGGTGCCGAAGTTTGATACCCATTTTTGTAACGATGGACAATTGTGGGGCAATTCCCTAATCAGTGCTCTAGAAATCGAGATTTAACACATCACTAAAAATGCGAAATAACATTGGGCAGTCCCCGAGTCATTGCTCGAGGTGCCGAGGTTTAATACATAACCCAAACTCAAAAACAAAACATGGCATTCCCCGAGTCATTGCTCAAGGTGCCGAGGTTTAATACATAACCCAAACTCAGAAACAAAATATGGCAGTCCCCGAGTCATTGCTCAAGGTGCCGAGGTTTAATACATATCCCAAACTCAGAAACAATATAGGGCAGTCCCCGAGTCACTGCTCAAGGTGCCGAGTGATGGGGATATGCCGACCGGGGTACACCCAGCAGGACGTTTCCGACTGGCCCAGGAACTGGCGAGTGGGCCTGCAAGACGGCGACTAGATCAAGGCCCGGTGTGGATCCAAGCGACTGGAAGCTGAAGGCCCAGGCGAGTAGATAGGCCCAGTCGGATTAGGTTAAACGAGTACCGAAGCCTTAACTGATTCGGTTGACATATGTAAACCCTAGGGGAAGGTGAGTCTATATAAACCTCCCTACAGGGCGTGTAGAGATACGTTCCATCATACACCCAAGCGACTCGCCGCCTAGCCGTCGAGCTCGCCTATTGTACCTCCACCATAATACAATCTAGCAGGAGTAGGTCTTTACCCTCTGGGGGGCCGAACCTGGGTAAAACCCTGTGTCTCCGCCCTCATCTCGCACCGCAGATGGCTGGCCGCCCTTGCCCCTCGTTCTACTACTCGCTGCCGATTGCAGCATCTGCCGTGACCATTCCCACGACAGTGGCTCCCACCGTGGGGCCTGGCCGGTCTGGCCGGTGTTCTGTGGCGAGATCCAATCTGCCCATCAACGAGACGGTCGCCACCGGCCGCATGATAGCGATCGGCGAGATGCTCCAGATCTTGCCGAGTAGCTATGTCCCGGCTGCGGGACCCGTCACGCACAACATGATCTTGCCGGTCGGCACGATCAGCCTCTTCATCGGCCTCACCGACGTCATCGTCTTGGAGGATTCGGCTCGCATCCGCGAGTCGCCGCCACGCGATCGGCTCTCTGAGAGCCAGGTCCGCACGATCCATCGCCTCGCTTCCGAGTACAACTCGGCCCACATCAACGTGGCCGAAAACTCCGCGGCCGCGGAAGATGCGGCCCTCAACGATGACGCCGACTCGACGACCCCGACGTCACTCGCCGGATCCATCACCGCGGCTTCACCCGCGAGCTCCATCACCCAGGTCTCCAACATGGGAGACTTCGAGGATCCCTCCATCCTTGGGATCTTAGACTTCGACTCTGGGTCAGAAAACTCCGCCGATCTCCGCGACGGGACCGATCGCCACGCCGCGACCTACATGGCGACCGGCACCGATCCGTCGGAGGACCCCTTCTCCACCCCGATCCCTCCTAATGCCACGGCAACAGAGGTCGAGGCACTCCGCCTAAAGCTAGCGGAGGCAGTCCGCAAGGAGCAAGCCGAGCGCGAAAAATTTCGCCTCGAGCAGGTGACAGCGCAGGAGCTGTCGCGTTACCACCAGCAGCGAATCAGGTCGCGCCTGAACCCCACCGTCCAGGGTCGCGCCCTGAACTTCGACGACGAGAACAACCCGGCCCGCGTGGCCGAGCGCGCGACCTGCGAGAACGCGCCGCCAGGAGGAAGCGCCCGGCCCCCACCAGGGTCGACGGCGATGGGCGCCCCACCTCCACCCAACCGCACACCCCCCAGGGATCAGCCGCGGATAGTAGTCTCCTCACGGGAGCGAGACGCGAACAGCCTACCACTGTTTTCCACCCCGATGGACAACCTCGTGGCGGGCCGAGCAGCGGCCGACAACATCACGGCCACCGGCGATGGCGCCCTACAGATCCAATACGTCAGGGCCCTGCTCGCAAAGGCCGTCGAGCAGCAAAACGCAGGCGCCGACTCGCAGGGTCGAGTGTACTCGCGTTCTTCAGGAAGCAGAGCGGCCTCAAGCGGCCACCCATTGGCGGCAAACACCCTCAACTGCCCGCCACCAGAACCACTGCAGCTCCAACACCGACCCGCGAACGCGGCACTCTCCACCAACGACCCCAGGCCAGCGACCAACTTCGTCGCCGCCAACGGTCAGCCCATCGACGCCCGCACCCACATCATCAACAACCAAAGTTGGCGCGCATGCCAGCCCGACGACCTGCGACACACCCTAACCAATCGCCGCGACGGCAAGCTGATGGGATCGCTAAGTCGACTCGGGCCCAGGTGCTTCAGATCGATGATCCGAGGCGAAAAGTACCCGGCGAACTTCAAGGCGCCGAAGGAGATAGAAAAGTACGACCCTTCGTACGACCCCTCCGTGTGGCTGGATACATACCTCATGGCGATGGGGATCGCGGGACACACCGACCTGCTAGCCGCCCGTTACCTCCCCTTGATGATGGAGGGGACGTGCAGGCAGTGGATCAACACCCTCCCCCAGGATAGCATCGACTCCTGGGAGGAGATGCGCGACGCCTTCGTCAGGCACTTCGAGTGCTCCTACACCCGCACCACCACCATCGAGGACCTGGAGCGATGCGTCCAGGGACCCCGCGAGTCGACCCGCAACTAGGTCCAGCGGTGGCAAGAATTATGGTACAACGCGGTCGGCATCCACCCGGACACCGCGATCCATTGCTTCAAGACCTCGTGCCGCTACGAGCCCTTGGTCGCCAAGCTCAAGCGACATTCTCGCACACTCGACAACATACCGGACCTCCTCGAGATCGCCAAACGGTACGCGGAGGAAGATCCAAACCAGGAAACCGACGACGAGTCGGGAGGCCAACGCCGCATGAGCGGCAACGACAACGGACGACGGTCCGATCTACGCTACAGTAACACTCGCCTCACTGGCAAGCGCCGCAGTGACGGGCGAGTCGACTTCGTCGCAAACGCCGGGCACGCGCAGCGCGAGCCCAAGAGCTTCTGCCGCGACGGAGGACAACGCCGCGACGGCGGCAACTACAAGGCGAAACCAAGGTTCGACCCGCGACCCTCCTTAACCAACCGTGTGCGTTCCACAGCAGGTAAGGGAAACCCGCCACGCACACGACCGCCGACTGCCACACTCTCAGGGAGATTGAGAAGGCACGGCGAGCGCGGGAGGACCCCGACAACAACCCGCCAAACGGCAGAAAATTCGGCAATGTGGCCGGCTCGCTCCATACCTTCACAGGATTCAATACGAAGCGCGAGAAGAAGGTCATCACCCGCGCCGTCGCCGTCAACGCGGTGGCCTAGGTGGACGTCCCCCAGTTCCTTAACTGGTCGGAGCAGCCCATCACCTGGAGCCACCAAGACCACTCGCCACGCATCGAGTACCCAGGACGAGTCGCCCTGGTTGTCAAGCCTAAGGTGGGCGACTACTGGCTCCCTAAGACATTGATGGACGGCGGCAGCTCCATCAACATCCTGTACCTGGACACCTTCAGGAGACTGCGGCTCCCGCAGTCGATGGTCGAGACGACCCACACCACGTCCCACGGCATCGTCCCCGGTCGGAAGGCGTACCCGATCGGCAAGGTCACGCTGCCAGTCACCTTCGACACGCCAGCAAACTTCCGCACCGAGCGGATCGTCTTCGAGCTGGTACCCTTCGACAGCCCCTACCACTGCGTCCTGGGGCGCCAGGCGTTCGCCAAGTTCATGGTAGCGCCCCACTACGCGTACAACGCGATGAAGCTCCCCGGGTCGCGCGGCATCATCACCATCAACGGCGACCCCGACATGGCCGCCGAGTGCGAGGCCAAAGGAGCCGAACTCACCGATGCCGTCATCGCGGCAGAGGCCAACCACGCCGGCGAGCTCGCCAAGTACGCGAGCGGGGTGAACAATGACGACCCCACCATACTCAAGAAGCCCAATTCGGAGGGCGCAAACACCTCAGCCTTCGAGGCAACAACGCACACCCGCACCGTCGATCTGGTCCCAGGCGACTCCAGCCAGACGGTGACGATCGGAACAGGGATGAGCCCAGCCTAGGAAGGCGCGCTCATCGAGTTCCTCTGTGAGAACAGGGACATCTTCGCATGGAAGCCCTCTGACATGCCTGGTGTCCCTAGGGAACTCGCTGAGCACAAACTAAACGCCGACCCCAAAGTGCGGCCCGTCAAGCAGTCGCTGCGGCCCTTCAATGAAGAGCGCCGTCGAGCTATCGCCGATGAGGTGCAGTGTCTACTCGCTGCAGGCTTCATCCGGCCAATCAAGTACTCCAAGTGGCTGGCAAACCCAGTCCTAGTCGAGAAGAAGAATGGGACCTGGAGGATGTGTATCGATTACACAAACTTAAACAACGCCTGTCCGAAGGAGCAGTTCGTCCTCTCGCGGATCGACCAAATAATCGACTCCACCGCGGGCTCGGAGTCGCTGTGTTTCCTCGACGCCTACTCTGGGTACAACCAGATCAAAATGGCTATTGAGGATGAGGAGAAGACGGCGTTCATCACGCCATTCGAAGCCTTCTGCTACACCGCCATGACCTTCGGCCTCAAAAACGCCGGGGCGACCTACCAGCGGTGCATGCAGGAGTGCCTTGCGAGCCAAATTGGCCGGAATATCCACGTTTACATCGACGACGTGGTCGTGAAATCCGCTCGCCAGGGTGATCTACTCGCCGACCTGGCGGAAACATTCGCCAACCTGCGGAAATACAAGATCAAGCTCAACCCAGGCAAATGCACCTTCGGTGTACCAGCAGGGCAACTACTGGGGTACGTCATCTCCAAGCGCGGGATCGAGGCGAACCCCACGAAGATCGACACGATCGCTCGACTCGGCAAACCCGAGTGCCTGCGCGACGTCCAGAAGCTTGCCGGGCGAGTAGCGGCTCTCAGTCGCTTCATCCCCCGCCTGGGCGAAAAGGCGATGCCCCTATACCGCCTGATGCGCAAGAACCCCACCTTCCAGTGGGATAAGGAGGCGGACGACGCACTCCGCGACCTCAAGAAGGTTCTACTCACAACACCATTACTCGCCGCCCCTGTCGAAAAAGAACCCATGTTGGTCTACGTCACGGCTTCCGAGCGCGTCGTCAGCACCGTCATGGTCGTCGAGCGACCGGAGGAAGGAAAGGAGCGCCCGGTACAGCGACCAGTGTACTACATCAGCGAGGTCCTCACCGAGTCGCGCCAGCGATACCCGCAGTACCAGAAACTGGTATACGCGGTCTTCAGAGCACAGCGGCGCCTGCCGCACTACTTCTAGGAGCACCCGATCACGGTCGTCTCCTCAGCACCATTGCAGGACATCATCTGCAACCGTGAGGCGACTAGGCGAGTCGCCAAGTGGGCCGTCGAAATCGGCGTCCATAATATCAAGTACGAGCCACGAAAAGCGATCAAGTCGCAGGCTCTAGTGGACTTCATCACCGACTGGGAAGAGGCCCAGCAGCCAGAAAAGCTGCCATACCTCCACTACTGGAGCCTGCACTTCGACGGTTCCAAGAACGCAGACGGCGCAGGAGCAGGGATCGTACTGACTTCACCAAAGGGCGACAAGCTCCGCTACGTCCTCTACCTCGACTTCACCCCCTGCACCAACAACATGGCCGAGTACGAGGCACTACTCCACGGCATGCGAGCCGCCAAGGAGATGAACGTCAACCGCCTACGCTACTACGGAGACTCCGACCTCGTTGCTGGGCAAGTAGCTGGCACTTGCGACGCCGTCTCCCCCACCATGGCGGCGTACCGACAAGAAGTAGACAAGCTAGGGGGACACTTCGCAGGCTACTCCGTCGAGTGGATCGACAGGCGGAAGAACGAGGAGGCTGACGCACTCTCTCGCATCGGATCGGCTCGACTCGCACCACCCGCCGGCGTATTCCTCGACACGATCACCAAGCCATCAGCCTCTCCCCCAAGGGAGATCGACATCGGAGTCCCGCTGCAGCCAGAAGCCACCCTGGTCGCACTCATCGCCGAGCCAGACGACTAGACAAAGCCGTACATCGCCTACCTGGAGGCCGGCACCTTGCCGACAGACGAGACAGACGCCCGGATGATCGTACGTCGATGCAAATCCTTCACCATCATCGACGGCGAGCTCCACAAACGCAGCGTGACCGGTGTGTTCCAACGCTGCGTCCAACCCGCCGAAGGACGCAAGATCCTCCACGACATCCACTCCGGAGACTGCGGCCACCACGTCGGCGCCCGCTCCCTGGTCGCCAAGGCTATGCGGCACGGCTTCTACTGGCCCACCGCACACGCCGACACCGTCGACATCGTCCAGCGGTGCGCCGGGTGCCAGAAGTACGCCAACCAGACACACGTGCCGAGCTCAGCGCTCAAGACAATCCCCATCACCTGGCCATTCGCCGTGTGGGGTATGGACATGGTAGGCCCCTTCAAAAAGGCCCCCTCTGGCTTCACCCACCTACTGGTCGCGGTCGACAAATTCACAAAGTGGGTGGAGGCCAAGCCAATCCGGAAATGCGACGGGAAGACCGCCACCAAATTCCTACGCGAGCTCATATATCTCTACGGGTTCCCAAACAGCATCATCACGGATAACGGCACCAACTTCGCCAAAGGAGCCATGGCCGAGTTCTGCGAGGAACACCACATCCGGCTCGACCTGGCGTCAGTCGCCCACCCGGAGTCCAACGGCCAAGCGGAACAGGCCAACCAGAGCATCCTCCACGGCCTGAAGCCGCGGCTCCAAGTACCACTCGAGCGCACCGTCGGGTGTTGGGTCGAGGAGCTACCCTCCGTCATCTGGGGCATCCGCACCTCAGTCAACAGGTCGACAGGGTTCACCCCCTTCTTCATGGTGTACGGTGCCGAGGCAGTCATGCCCACCGACCTCGAGCACGACTCGCCGAGGGTCGTCCACTACACGGAGGCTGCGAACGAACTTGCACGACAGGACGGAGTCGATCAACTCGACGAAGCACGCGACCTAGCCTGCTCACGCACCGCCATCTACCAACAAGGACTCCGCCGCTACCACAGCCGGCGGGTGAAAACTCGCACCTTCCAGGAAGGCGACCTGGTGCTACGCCTCATCCAGGATAAGAAGGGCATGCACAAGCTATCCCCCTGTGGGAGGGACCATTCGCCATAGGGCGAGTACTCGGCAACGACGCCTACTACCTCATTGACGTCCGCGGGGATGGCAAACTCGACGTCAAGCGACCATGGAATGTAAACCTCCTACGGAAGTTCTACTCCTGGAACTCCACATATGTACCCTCCAGTCGCTATGAAATAAAAAAATGTTGGTTGCCACAAATTGCGTCTACACTCCGTGTCTTGTGCCACTCGCACTCGTAATAACAACGTCAAGCTAACTGCAGAAGTCAACCTATGGTACAGCGATCGGCACGGCCAAGTAGTGCGCTACAAGGGCACTGGGGTACCCCAGGTCTTGTAACGTCCATGAAAAACGCCTACCCGGAGCCCCATTGGAGTCGCCTTGCTCGATTGGCTCAACGAGCCAAGACGACTGCCTTCGCTTCTCACAGCGACCATGATCCTCCGCATCCTCGACATAGCGACTCGAACGGCCAGGTACCACGCTCGGGGACTGACGACCAGTTCAGCGCGAGCGGCTAGGGAAAACGCCAAGTATGAGAGCATGCCCAGGACTCGCCATGCGACTGACCCAACGGGCCAGGCAGGAGTGATGCGCTCAAACCAACGCGCCAAGTCCTCACCCACCCTCGAGTCGCGCCTAGAATAACCAAGTACCACGCTCGGGGACTCGGCCACCCGACCTCATTCGCGCAAGGGAAAACGGTGAAGTACAGAGCACTCATGGGAGTCGCCTTGCGACTGGCTCTCTGAGTTCGGGCGAGTCGACCTCAATAACAAAAACATTCAAAACCGCAAACACATAACAAACGAGGTAAACCTCATAAAAAGGGCGGACGCGCTCGGGGACTCGTTCAACCCTTAATCAAAAACACACGACAATTCACAAAACAACACGATATCTCATTAATATCATGTCGCAATTGTCACAAAATACAAAGTATGCCCAATGGCAGAATTGCTACTAACGCCCTAGGGCAAACTATTTTACTTCGCAGGCTTCGACGACGACTCGCCACCACCCTTGCGATTGCGAATGAAGGGAGTGTATGGGTTTGACGGGTACGTCATCAGCTCACCCTCCATCGCCGCATGGAAGGGTTGCTCGATCTTGAAGTCCCGGTGCTGCGGCTCGGGGTCATTGGGTGCGACGACCATCTCCTGGTAAGAAAGGAGGTCGCCCATCGCCCAAACGCGCTCGGAGTACACCGCGTCACGGTCCGTCAACTTCAGCACCTCGGAGATCTCCACCGAGCCAGTCGACGACAGGTAGCCACTCGTCACGTCGTCCAGGTCGAAGTCCTCCGGGAAGTGAGCGAGCCCAAGGCTAAGCGCCGTCGCCGCTCCGCGTCGGAACGCCGATCGCGTCATGAATTCGACGACCGATGGCGCCTTCTCCAAGTATCACCACACCTCGACGAGGTCGATGGGAATTACTTCCGTGGGCGACATCTCCTGAAGGTACGCCCGTACGCATTTCCCCGACAACGTCGCCGAGTCGACGAGCGTGGCCACACATTGCCGCGCGTCGAACGAATTTGCCTCTTCCGCGCTATCAATGATCCGACCTGCAGACAGAAGATGTCTGCGAACACATCAAATATTACACAATGCACACTCACCAATCAAGGGACAGGCGAGATCCGTGATGAAGCTCTGAAGAGAGGTGTAGTCATCCTGAAGCCCAGCAACAAGGGCGTCAGAAACCTTACGCTCTTCAGCGGCGGCTGTAACAGCGGCCTTGGCTCGCCCATCCGCCAAACTCGCCTCCTCCTTCGCTTCCTTCAGCTCGCGCTCGAGGTCGGCGATACGCTGCTCAGCCGAGCTCAACGCCGATTGAGCTACTGCCAACTCACTCGCTGGGACAAGTCCTTGGCGGACCTCCTCCGCCTTCGCAGCGATCGCCCGGAGCCCTTCGTTCGCTTCTCAGACGGTGGCCAGTTCCTTCTCTGCGCGGCGTTTCGCAGCAAGCCGCTGTTCTGACTCATGCTGTAAACCCTGCACATAATTCAAACGATTAACAATAGCGGAATCCTAAGTGCCCACCCGCTAAAATTCAGCGAATGCGCACTCGGGGACTGGCAATCAAAAACCCTAAGTGCCCACCCGCTGAAATTCAGCGAGTGCACACTCGGGGACGTGCAATCAAAAACCCTAAGTGCCCACCCGCTGAAATTCAGCGAGTGCGCACTCGGGGACTGGCAATCAAAAACCCTAAGTGCCCACCCGCTGAAATTCAGCGAGTGCACACTCGGGGACCGGCAATCAAAAACCCTAAGTTCCCACCCGCTGAAATTCAGCGAGTGCGCACTCGGGGATTGGCAATCAAAAACCCTAAGTGCCCACCCGCTGAAATTCAGCGAGTGCGCACTCGGGGACTGGCAATCAAAAATCCTAAGTGCCCACTCGCTGAAATTCAGCGAGCGCGCACTCGGGAACTGGATGCGGGAAATAAAAGCAAGACACTAAAAGAATCAGACCACTGCAATACAACGGCCTGATCCTCGGGGACTGGACATACCTGGATGGCTGCGCCAAGCATGCCATGAAGCTGTATCGCGTCCACGGATGCGAGGAGGGCCGGCGTGTGCCCGCGACGTTGCTCGACCTCCGTGTCGACGACCCCAGGTGCGCGGCTCGAGGGCGAGGTACCACTCGCTGTAGACGCTTTGGTCATGAAGCGCGGGAAGGTTGCGATGGATGCGCCGGCACCAAAGGAAACCGGCTCGGCCGCCCCAGGCGAGGGAGCACCTTCCTTGGTCGTCAAGGCCGCCTCCGCCATGGGCTCACTCGGAGCAACCATTGTGTCGTCAGACACCGTGACGACCTCGTCGCCCTTGGTCTTCTTGGCGCAATCCGCAGGGGCAATGACCTCATCCGCCTTCCTCTTCCGGGAAGGGTCCTCCTCGCTGACGACTGGCGGCACCTTGGCCACGGTTGGATGGCCTATCTTCTTGGCTCTAGTCCTGCAAATTGATCACATGAGCAAAGTAGTCCGAGTACAATGAGAAACAAAGACAGGAGAATAAAACTCACTTGGCGATCGGTAGGAATCGCAGCCCCGTGCGGATGCCAGCCGTCTTCTCCAGTTCGGGGCCCAGCGGTCGACTGAGGCCCATCTCCAGGACATCGCGTGCCCAAGACACAGACGGTTTGTTCGTTGTCGAGGCCGCGACTGGGGCTTCCTAAACGTTCTTGGCGGGAGCACCCCTGGGCGGCGAAGCTGCCGCGACCGGAGCGGCCCCCGACCCAGAGACTAGGGCGAACGATGGAGGCATCGTGGCTAGAGGCACCTCGTTCAGGACGGCGGTGATATCGGCGCCGCCGTCGTCTGTGGAGCTTCACCCCTGGCCAGGCTGGTGGCGTCGGAGCTGCTTGGCGAATGAGGCGGAGACGCCTGTTTCGCTGGTTTCGTCTTCCTCTTTGGAGGGGCCTTCGCCTCCTTCTTCTTCTTCTTCTTCGATGGAGTAGCCTCGCGATGAGAGGTGTGCTCGGGGAGCTCGTCGTCGTCATCATGACGCTCGAGGCTTTTGCTCGCTTCGAGCTCACGTTGCCGCTGTCCTCGAGTTTTCCGGACCAGCGGGACGACCTCTTCCTCGGATTCGTCGTCGTCACCACTCCCGTCACTCTCGACGTCGCCCCTTGCAGGAGGCGAGTCGCCCACCTCCTGAACGGATGAGCTCGAATTCTCCTCGTCCGCGGGCGGAAGCCACCCCTCCACCACTTGAAATAGCTGCAATAAGCATGAGACAATATCAGTATAATCGCGACAGCATTTAACTGCGACTGCGAATGATAGAAAGACGACTTACCGTTGGGGCTGGATGCTTTGCGGTGTAGGGGCAACCCTGGCCTTCGCGTCGAGGTACGCCGCTTGGGTGATCTTCTTCAGCGCCAGGAGGTAATCCTCGAGTTGCCACTCGGCGAGGCAGGACTTCGTCGAGTCCTCCCGGCCCGCGTACTCATACATGTAGTGGTCGCGGCGGGCCAGGGGGACGAGTCGCCGCCCGAGCCAGCAGTTATACAAGTTGATGGACTGGAGGCCTTTCTTCTTCAGGCCGCGGATGGTCTGAAGCTTTTCATCCACAACCATCCGTTGGTCTGTTGGAAGTTTGCCGACCTGGAGTCGGCGCGGCTCGGGCCGGTCGGTGGAGTATCTTGGAATCGCCACCTCGCCGTCCGGAGTCGCCTCGGTGACGTAAAACCAAGATTTCTTCCATTCGCTCGCCGCCTTGGCGGGCAGCATCAGATCGAAGAAGGAAGCGTTTGATTTCAACTGAAACGTCAGGCCGCCTGCAGCGAGCATTGGGCCGCCCGCTTCTTCGCGACTGATCCTCCCATGGAACAGGTCTTGCCACAGGGGGAAGTAGGGCCTGCAGCCCAGGTAGCACTCGCAGAACGCCATGAAAATGGCGAGCTGCTCGATGCTGTGCGGGCCCAGGTCCGACGGCTGGATCCCGTAGAAGGCGCAGAAGCGCCGAAAGATAAGAGATGTTGGGAATCCTATCCCCCGTTCTAGGTGGCTGGTGAAGCAGATGAACTCTCCCTCGCGCGGGTCTGGAGTCACTTCTCCGGCCGCAGGGATGCGCCATCTACCGGCGCGTAGGATCCCGGCTTCCTCGAAGGACGCCAGTTGCGCTCTTGTGTATTTGGATCTGCCCCATGGCTCGGTGGAGGGGGCCATAGGCGGAAAGATTCGTGGGGGTCGGGGGATTTCAGTTCGGCTGGATCGCGATGCGGAGGAGAACGAAGGTGCGCGCAATCGGAGGAAATGACGAGGAGGTGGTTATCCGATCGCCTACCATTCCCTTTATATAGCGGTTGTTACCCGCCAAATCAGGGAGCCGTTACTACGCGATGATTACGCCAAAAGTTACCATTGGATTACCCCAACGGCTAGTTTGACTGCGTTTTGATGGTCCAACTTCAGCCACTCGGCTCGCCGACCCAATCACTACAAACAGTGACTAAATATTTCGCCGATCTAATCGCTAAGGCTGCGACCAGAATGACTAGTTTCCTCCTTTATTCAGGAGCCCGCCGCCGATTCGACTGGATGTCCGCATTGAAAGCCGTATGCTCCGACTGCCTGCAACCACCTGCGCCTAATCGACGATGGCCTCGGGGACTACTCATGGGGATATGCCGACCGGGGTACACCCAGCAGGACGTTTCCGACTGGCCCAGGAACTGGCGAGTGGGCCTGCAAGACGGCGACTGGATCAAGGCCCGGTGTGGATCCAAGCGACTAGAAGCTGAAGGCCCAGGCGAGTAGATAGGCCCAGTCGGATTAGGTTAAACGAGTACCGAAGCCTTAACTGATTCGGTTGACATATGTAAACCCTAGGGGAAGGTGAGTATATATAAACCTCCCTACAGGGCGTGTAGAGATACGTTCCATCATACACCCAAGCGACTCGCCGCCTAGCCGTCGAGCTCGCCCATTGTACCTCCACCATAATACAATCTAGCAGGAGTAGGTCTTTACCCTCCGGGGGGCCGAACCTGGGTAAAACCCTGTGTCTCCGCCCTCATCTCGCACCGTAGATGGCTGGCCGCCCTTGCCCCTCGTTCTACTACTCGTTGTCGATTGCAGCATCTGCCGTGACCATTCCCACGACACCGAGGTTTAATACATCACCCAAACTCAGAAACAATATAGGGCAGTCCCCGAGTCACTGCTCAAGGCGCCGAGGTTTAATACATAATCTAAAATGCAAAATAATATAGGACAGTCCCCGAGTCATTGCTCGAGGTGCCGAGGTTTAATACATAGTTGATACTTCGTCCTGAAGCGTCACTTTACAACGTGTCATAGATGACTCCTACGAGTAAAATGGACGAAGTAAGGCTATGTTCCATGGTCTTCTCGATTCTTCGCCGGCTTTGTCTACCTTGTTCTTTTCTGGTGACTGAGCATCAATTTGGTAATACGCATCATTGTGCAATGCTTTGCTCACGATGAATGGTCCTTCCCATGGGGGTGATAGTTTGTGCATGCCGGCCGTGCGTTGCACTAACCGAAGAACCAAATCTCCTTCTTTAAACACTCTTGGATTTACTTTCTTGCTGTGATATCGTCGCAAGTCCTGTTGATAAATAGCTGATCTTGATAGTGCCAACTCCCTAGCTTCTTCTAGCAGATCGACATTATCTTGCCGATCTATCTCATTTACCTCAGCGCTTGTATACTGGGTAACTCTTGGCGAGTCATGTATTATGTCGGCTGGAAGCACGGCTTCTGCCCCATATACCAGAAAAAATGGTGTATATCCTGTTGACCTGTTTGGGGTAGTTCTGAGGCTCCATAGCACTGCTGGTAGTTCCTCGTTCCAACACCCTGCCGACCTTTGTAGTGGTTTGACGAGTCGGGGTTTTATTCCAGACAATACTAGTCCATTGGATCTTTCTACTTGCCCATTAGATGCTGGGTGAGCCACCGAGGCGACATCCAGTCTTATGTGTTTTTCTTGACAAAATCTAGCAAAAGCTCCTTCAGCAAAGTTTGTACCATTGTCTGTAATAACACTGTGTGGGTAACCATATCTCAAGATAATGTCTCTGAGGAATTTTACTGCTGTGGGTCCATCACATTTTTTTATTGGTTTCACTTCAATCCATTTTGTGAATTTGTCGACCATGACTAAGATGTGGGTCATCCCGCCCCGGGCCGGCTTGAATGGTCCCACCATATCTAAACACCATACAGAAAACGGCCAAGTAATTGGTATTGTTTTTAACTCGGACGATGGCATATGTATCTTGTTGGCATATCTCTGGCAACCATTACACTTTTCCACCAGTTCTTTGGCCTCTTTCAACGCTGTTGGCCAATAAAATCCATGCCTGAATGCTTTGGCCACTAAAGCTCTAGATGAGGCGTGATGCCCGCATTCTCCTTGATGTATATCTAGGAGGATCTCCTGGCCTTCCGCCGAACTCACACATCTTTGCAACACGCTTGTGACGCTTCTTTTATACAGCTCATTGTTAATGATTGTATAAGCTTTAGCTCTTCTCACCGTCTGTCTAGCCAGTACCTCATTACTCGGCAAGGTCACATCCTTAAGGAAGGAAAATATGGGTTGCGCCCATGTTGGCATGATTTTCTCTGGGAGAATTCCACTATCTATTTCCATATTTTCTACTGACATAACGACCTCGGGTTTCTCCATATCTGGGTTACATTCTTTGTCAATCTCCATCGACACATTATCCTCCCTTGACTTTGCCAGGATATAGATGGATTCGGACTCTGGTGATGGAGCTATTGATGGTTTTCTCAAGTTCTCCAGGGCGATACCTGGGGGAATTGATTGCATGGTTGATCCGAGTTTTGACAACGTATCTGCAGCGTCATTTTCTGCCCGAGGTACATGATGAAATTCACATCCATCGAAGTATCCACTGATTTTTTGCACATGAAATCTGTATAAGGCCATATTTGCGTCCATCGCGTCCCAATTGCCGGATACTTGTTGTACTACTAGATCTGAATCTCTGTAGTATAAGATTCGGCGTATCCCAATCTCTTTTGCCACCTTCAATCCATGGACGAGTGCTTCGTACTCGGCTACATTGTTTGATGCGGCGAAATGTATCTGTAGCACATATTTCAACTGATCTCTTTTTGGCGAGGTTAACACTATTCCCGCTCCCAAGCCATTCCTCAGCTTGGAACCGTCGAAGTGCATTGTCCAATAATTCGGGTCTGGTAATGGTGGCACATATTGTATCTCGGCCCAATCGACAAAGAAGTCGGCCACAACCTGAGATTTGATTGCATCTCGCCTATCGAATTGCGGAGCATAAGGTGATAATTCAATTGCCCATTTTGCTATTCGGCCACTTGCGTCTTTATTGCTCAATATGTCGGCTATGGGCGCTTCGCAGATAACTTTGATCGGGTGCTCTTCAATGTAATGTTTAAGTTTTTTCGCTGACATGTATACCCCATATGCCATCTTCTGATAATGTGGGTAATTTTGCTTTGAGGCTGATAGTACCTTGCTTAGGTAATAAACCGGCCTTTGTACTGATTTATCATCTTCAATTCGCTCCACCATGATCACAGCACTTACTACTCTGTTCATGGCGGCTATGTAAAGTAACATATGCTCTTTCGACAATGGAGAGGCCAGGATTGGCGCTGTGACCAACATCTTGTTCAGTTCGTGGAACGCATTATCTGCTTGTGGTGTCCAAATGAACTTATCAGATTTTTTCATCAGTTGATAAAGTGGTAATGCTTTCTCTCCCAGCCGACATACAAATCGGCTAAGCGAGGCCAGGCAACCTGTGAACTTCTGTACGTCATTTAGACATCTCGGCAATTCCATCCTTTCTACTGCTCTTATCTTAGTTGGGTTGGCCTCTATACCTCGGCTAGATACGAGAAAACCGAGTAGTTTTCCAGCCGGTACGCCGAAGGTGCATTTTTCCGGGTTAAGCTTCATTCGGAACCTTCTCAAGTTTGCGAAAGTTTGCCGAATATCATCCAGTAGCGTTTTGCTTTCTTTGGTTTTGATAACCACATCATCTACATATACTTGTACATTTTTTCCTATCTGGTCATGCAGACATTTTTGCATACATCTCTGATACGTTGCCCCTGCGTTACGCAGGCCGAATGGCATGGTGCGATAGCAATAAGCCCCGTACGGGGTAATAAATGCAGTCTTTATTTGATCGACTGGATTTAACGGTATCTGGTGAAAACCAGAATACGCGTCTACAAATGATAACAGCTCACAACCAGCGATCGAATCAATGACCTGGTCTATTCTAGGTAAAGGAAAAGGATCTTTTGGACACGCCTTGTTCCGGTTCGTGTAATCAATACACATTCGCCATACAATGGCTACATTTGGATCATCCTTCTTCTTTTCTACTAGCATCGGGTTTGATAGCCAATCCGGATAAAGCACCTCCATGATGAACCCGGCCGCAAGGAGCCGAGCTAACTCATCCCCTATTATTTTTCTCCTGTCTTCGGCGAAGCGGCGGAGAGGTTGCTTCACCGGCCTTGCTCCTGGCCTTACATTCAGAGAGTGCTCAGCCAACTCCCTCGGCACACCTTGCAAATCCTGAGTTGACCATGCAAAGATATCCCGATTCTCACGGAGGAAGTTGGTGAGCTCGCTTTCCTATTTAGCATCTAGGCCGGCACCAATGGTGACGGTGCGCTCTGGGAACTGCTCATCTATCTGGAACTTTTTTGTTTCTTTAGTTGGCTGGAAAGAGACACTTCCATGCGGATTGGCCAATGCCAGCATATTCAGTTGTGTCGACTGAGCGAGGGCCGCTACGTCCTGAATCCTTCTTTTTTCTCTTGCTATTACCAATGACTCGGCCAGGTTTGATCCGACTGAAGAACATTCCATTGACTTCCTGTAATCTCCTGCTACTGTTATCACCCCTTGTGGTCCGGGTAATTTCATTTTCAAGTAAGTTATGTGGCAGTTGCTCATGAATTTGGTCAATGCCGTCCGTCCGAGTAGAGCATGATAACAACTCTCTAGATCCACCACCTCAAACTCCAAATTTTCCGCTCTGCGGTTATCCCTTGTGCCGAATAACACATCTACTCGAACCTTTCCAATGGGTTCGCATGAAAGCCCTGACACTATTCCATGGAACGTAGTTCTCGTGGATTGCAGCATATTCTGTGATATTCCGAGTTTATGCATTGTATCCTTGTACATGATATTGATACTGCTCCCATTGTCAACGAGTACTTTTGAAAATTTCACATTAATACTTGGTCCGACAAATGTCGGATCTAGTACGAGTGCGTACGACCCCGGATTCGGTATTATTTTGGGGTGATCCTTTATGCTCCAAGTTACTTCTTGATCTGACCAGGGCACATATCTTGGTACTACCGGCATAACTGCATTTACTTCCATTTGCCGACGCTGTACACTTTGTCTGTCTTGCTGTTCTGTTGTGAACACGCAATATGATTGATGATGTTCCCTGTAATCATTGCGTCCATTATTTCCTGGGTTCGTCCTTCCATCCGGACCCTGATTTATCACTTGATGCACTGCATCTCTTCGGTCCGAGTTATCATACCTCGGGGGAGGAGGTGGTAACATTAGTTGTTGTGCATTTGCTCCAGTCAACTGCGGCTGATGTTGTTGATGCGCCTGGTGGGAAGTTGCTTGCATGCCCGCCGGGTTACCCATTGCATTTTTCATCCAGGCGCATTGCCGATTTGTATGATTGGCCGGCTTGGCCGGGTTTGGAGTATGAAACTTACACGGTTGATCCAACATGGACTCAAACGTGTACTTCGGCCTTTCCTGCCATTGCTTCTTCTGTTCTGGTGTCCACTATCTCTTTCCTTCATTCCTTGGTGTCCATTGCTGAGGACTATTCTTCTGCCACTGACTGTTTCCGTGAATCGACTGATCTTGCACTACCGCTGCTACCTCATTGGAGGTATATCTGTAATCCGGTCTTTCCTCTCTTCTTATTCCTCTGGACTCAATACACCTTGATGATCCGGCTGCATCTCTTGCATATTGATCTTGATGCTCCCGATGATCTGCCGACATCAGCTCTGGTTGTGTCGGATCTCCCAACGCATACGAATCCGCTATCCTGATGGTTTCTGCCAAAGTGGTTGGCATATCTCTTTGCAGTCGCTGCCACAAAACACTGTCATAACGACATCCTTGAGCGAACCATGCTATCGCTTGTGATTCTATAACTCCCTCGCATGAATTCCTAAGGTTACACCACCGAGTTAAAAATTCTCTGTATGTCTCATTCGGCCTTTGCTTGCACGTGGCTAGCTGCTGCGGCCTGTTTGGCCTTTTATAAGTACTAGTGAAGTTGCTGACAAACATCTCTTCGAAATCCAACCAGCAGTTGATGCTGCCTGGGAGCAGATTATTCAGCCATAATCTGGCTGGCCCTTCCATCATTTGCGGGACATATCTTACTGCCCATCGCAAGTTTCCACTTGCTATTTTTACAGCCGTGGCATAATCAATCAACCAATCCTGTGGTTTGGTGCTCCCATTGTATGTTTTCATGCCTCTTGCCAGCTGAAAGTTTGGCACTGGTGGCTCGCCCATGATCCGTGGTCCGAAACATGCAGGACCCGGTGGGCCCTGCTCTTCTAACAACTCGGACCGATATAGTCGGTCTAGTTTTACTCTTGCATCACTTGATGGCAAATATCTGTACATAATTCTTTCATGCGTTCCATAGCGGTTATTTCCACCATGAACCGCATATTCCATTTCTAAATAACCATCATTGTACCTCTCATTCACCTGATTGTGGCGAGCTGGTCTCACTTCTCTTTCCTGCCGAGGTTCATACCTCGGTTGAGGATTAGGCGGCGGATCTCTCCTTCCTTCTGCCGGGATATTATTCTCATGATTTTCTCTTCCGAGATCCCCATTACCTCGGCTTCCGTTGCCTCTATCGGCACGGCCGGGGTTTCTTTCGCCACTGTTACCTCGACTTCCATTACCTCTGTTTTCATTTGCTTTTCCGGCTACTGCCGGATCATATGGAACAATTTGCTTATTTCTTTTTCCCGAAGTTACTGCTCTGTCTTTTCGCGCGTTGTTTCCGGGTGAGGATGTTGCTGCTACAGATAGGGCAGGTGCTGCACCAGCCGAATGAACCATTCGCGAGGCACCAGGCCTTGCCGGGTCTGCCCTGAGCATTTCTTCATTCTGCTGGTTCGCAATGCGCACCAGCTCATTCACTCTTTCTTGCTGTTTTTGTCGAGCTTCACCGGTCAATCCTTCTAACTCTAGTGCAGTGGCATTTGCCGCCCTTAGGTTCTTTGCTAGGGTACTATACCTCGGCAAGCCTAGATCAACTGATTCTGCCTTATGAGCCTCATGCTCTTTATTGATATCATCTATGAGGTTCTTCCCTCTTAATCTTAATTCATCAACCCGTTCGGGGGCGACATCAAGATTGTTTGCCTTAGCATATTCTCGCAGGGTCCTGTTTAAGGACTCCCGCAATGCCGACACCTTTTTTGCCTCTACCAGTACTTTTTGCCTGGTCTCTTCTAATTCTGCCTGAGCATTAGCCGGATCAAGTATCGGCGCTACAGGCGTAGTCAGATTATCTATAGTTGCCTGGAGAATATTTTCTGGTCTTTCCAGAGGTGGCCATCTTACCCTTGGTGCTTTTGGGGTCGTCTCCTGCACCTCGGCTGGGTTGGCTGCTGAAGGAATTACCTCGATGGGCTATGGAGCTGCCTGCTTCGTGGTCACCTGCACACCCATCGTCGGATCCTTGCTTGATCCGGCGCCCGCTGCT
Organism: Avena sativa; assembly: GCA_916181665.1. Classification (NCBI taxonomy): domain Eukaryota; kingdom Viridiplantae; phylum Streptophyta; class Magnoliopsida; order Poales; family Poaceae; genus Avena; species Avena sativa. The sequence goes on from OV702296.1 coordinate 298,486,789, forward strand.
CCCGCCTGCACCCCGGCTGCGACCATCACCTCGACACTGCTGACGGGGCGCACTCCGCGCGGACCGCCTGCGGCGCTAAGGGGAGGCTCTCCTGCAACAATAACTTGGTGAGGATAAACGCTGGTGGTGTCGATGCCGACGTAGATCTGGTGCATGCCCAAGTCGATGAAGACGCCGTTGTGCAGAGGAATTTTTCCCCTGAAGCTGCCCGCGTTATCGCTGACATAGTCACAAAGATCAAATCTTCGGACTAAGCCAGAGACAATGCGCTCGCCAGTGTGGATGAAGTTTCCCGTTCGGATCATGACTCCAGCTAGCACCGTTGCTGGCCCCACGGTGGGCGCCAACTGTCGTGGTGGTGGCACGGCAGATGCCATGGGTAGGCTAAAGTATGGGGCCAATGGATGCTAGAGGGATCTGGGGAGGGAAGATGTAGTTGATTCTACACACAAACGACTAACATAGATCTTTATTTCTCCTCTCTTGGGCTACAAGTGCTCCTTGAGCTGTTTACAAGAGGAGAAGATGAACTTTTACCAGCCTAACGGTACCAAATGAGCCGATGCCCTTCTCAGAGTCCAAGCCTCTCCTTATAAAGGGGTGTCTTGGCTCCTCTAGGGCTGACGTGGCAAGCATATTCGATGAATATGCTTGTCCCAATATAGTAACTCGGCGGCCTCCTTTCCGTTTCGCCCTTCTAATGACGGCAAGGTTTCAAACAACCCCACCTGCACGCCTCGGGCTCCAGGACTGTCACCTTCATGACCTCCTTCTGCCCTTCTGCCGCTCTGCGCCTTGTCCTTTGTGTTTGTCTCTGCTCAGATTCTTCCTAGCTTGTGGCTAGGGTTTGACTATAGGCACTTCCTTCTCCTGCAAGCTTCATGTCATTCGGCCCCGCCTCGCTTAACTCGGCTTGGCCTTCACCTGCATTTAGATTATTCGGGCTGACCCGGCCGACTTAAACAGTACGTCGGCCTGGTAACGTATTGCTCTTCTCATAAGTGTCCTGCTCTTGCTTACCTCGGCCGACCTTCACAGGATTCGGCCGATTTAGACAGTAACTCGGAATTTGGACGGGGAACTTCCTTTTGTCTTTCCCCGTCCTGACCCTATCCAGGGTCACCTCCCCAACAAGTTTTCACCATGATTAGGCATGGCTTAGGCTAGCGGCCCAGGCGTTTCTCTAACACAATGTAAATAACTCCATGGACTTACAAGCTCCCCTTTTATTTCACACCGACGACATCCACAAACAAAAGAGCATGATATCAACTGGGTATGTATTTACACGTGGTAAAAGCGTTCCCCGTGACAGCACGGTTTTGCTAACCCCAACGTATATATGTAAGCATATACAACTTCGATGACACAATGGTTCAAGTTTATTAAGGACAGGAAAATAAGGTGTGCCATCAAGTTCGTGAGAGCTTTACTAACTAGTTTTCTCATAACAAAATACTTTTTAATTCAAAAGGTAGATGAAGCTTGAGAATTTTCTTGGAATAACAATAATGCTAATAGGTAGATATGGTGGACACAAATGGCATAGGTTTTGGTTTAAACGATTGGATGCATGAGAAGTATTCCTTCTCAAAACAGGTTTTTGGCTAGCAAGGTTGGGCAGCAAGCAAAAGAGTTGAAGGAAACAAGCAAACATACAAGTGGTAAAGTCAAACATGCAATCTTCCTTGAAGACACCAGATCTTAAATAAATAATACTAAGCTTATGAGCCAATCAAGAAAGAAAATAAATGCTACAAAATACCCGGAGGTGCTTTTCTCTTTTACTTTCAAACCTCAAAAGGTGTTGCTACTGACCAGAGCTTGGTTTTCCAAAACCAATTTAGATCTACTTGATGCTCCCAAAGTGATACCAATACTGATCAACAAGATCAATCATATAACAGAGATTGCAAACTAAAATAAGAAGTGTAAAAAGTAAGAGATGAAACTTCTCATTAATATTCTAATAAAGGCACTCACACCAAGGGATACATAGATAACAAACTAAGGGAGAGATACTTCCACAATGTAAACCAACCTATAAGATAACTTCTCTACCCAAGATATAACTCTACTAGAAAGGTAAAAAGATAAAAGATAATGATGTGATACCGCGACACTCCCCCAAGCTTGGAACAAGCTAAGGGGATGCCAACCTGATGACGAATTATTCTTTCGGTGGTGGTGGTGGTCCCTTGATGAGTTTTCGACCAACTTCCTCATGTCCTCTATCTCAAAGGATAGATTACGAATCAACTCTGAATTATGCTCAATGAAGTTCATGATCATGTCGGCCCGAGAATCCTAGTCCTTGTTATTCTTTCCCCCACTCTTTCTTCTTAGAGTGTTCCTCCCCTCCATGGTTAGAACGAGGCAAATCCCAAACAGAGGGCAAATTGCCTTTGGTCACCTCTTGGAATTGTTGATCATGTATAAGAGTATGGAAGGAGTTCTTGGTGTGTGGAGGAAGTGACCGTGGAGAGAGGATATGGCACGGAGGTTTCCCTCTTGTAGACATCTGTGCTATCCTCCTGAGCTTGATAGGGTTTACAATCACTTCAATGCTTGCAACGGTAGCGCGGGTGTCTGGATGCTTGTCCTCCTTCACTTCTTATTCATCCTCGACCAAGATTTCATCCTCCTCCTTGGGGTCCTGAAGATCTTCGGAGACCATGGTGCTCTAAACTTGAGAAGGTTTCCTGACAGAAATAGATCAAAACAAAAACACGACAAGAACACTATATATGAACCTCGGGGGGTCTGGGTGATTATATATTACGAAGTTCTACAACATAACGAAGAGTACATAACGAAAACAGGGCGGAGACAGAGTCCAGGGGGCTCACACCCCCTGGTGGCGCGGCCAGCTGGGGCTCGCGCCACTGGTGGGTGTGGCTCACCTGAGCTCTGTTTCCTCCTCTATTTCGTCTCGTAACCTTCCATATGTAATAAAAACAGCAACAATATAAAGAAAAGAGTTTTTCGTGAACTTTTATGTTTTAGTTCCTTTACCTATTCGTAGAAACACTCTACAGATTCCTGAGTTTGATTTCTAATAAATTCTTCCGGAGTTACCATTTGAATAATATCAACATCTTCATTATAAGAATCTTCAAAAATATAATGTTTAAGCCTTTGACCATTCATGTAACATCCCGGCATTAGAGCTTAGAAATAAGCTGAACTCAGATGTGTGCATTGCATTCATGCATAGAAAATCTGGATAATTTTCGCGCTTTTGACCAAAACTTGTCAAAGTGATTGAATCTTCTCTCAAATTGATGGAATTGAAGTAGATCATCGAGTTGACTGCGATAAGTTTCAATATGACCTTTTCTAAAACCTTATTTTGGGTAAGAGAGATTTAATCTAAAGGTAGATCAAATGTAATAAAAATAAACCACAACACAATATTTAATGATTGATATCATAAACTTGAGGGATCATATCATAGTATTCATTACAATAACTCATGAATTCCAGGTTTAGAATAAAACTCAAGTAACAAGAATTTAATAACTAAATCTTGACCTATCTTAATCTTATATATCCTACCATGAGTATCATGGTAATACCTAACCTTAACTCTTTAGTGATATTGAGTAGGAAATAAGCCAAGTTAAGGTCATTCACCATATATCTTTCTTCCCATATCAGTCCTTACCATCTCTATTGAATCTTATTCTAATATCTATTGTTCATCAATGTTGAGTAATCAACTATTGATTCACCAATTCTTAATCTATCAATCCTTGATCTATGAACTCTTGCTCTTAACATAGCATTCACTCAAGCCTATAAAGAAAGAAGTAAAAGAGGTAGGTGGTAATGCTAGATCTAGATATCATCTATATGATGTGAGTGTTGGAAGAGAATAAGATCATTGTGATAATTGATGGAGTTAATTCAGTCTTGAATGAATAGAAGAGTTATTTGGATTATATAATTATATGGTGATAAATAAGATTATAAGGATGAACATTGAAGATAGTTATCAAGGAGTAATCCTATTGGATCAAGTAGGTATAGTCAATGAATAATATCTCTTAGTTCCATAGAGATAAACAGAAGATAATTATAATACAACTGTAATGTTGTATGGATGAAAGCCTTGATTAGCCAACTGGAAACCTAAACCATAAAGGATCAAAGGATTATAATGATCATGCTTTAGTCACCAAGATTGAATGCTTATATCATGTATAAGTGATATTGGTGGATAGAACATGATTGAACCCTAGTATAGATATATTATTCTAGAGTAGTCATTACAAGACACATTAATATAATGTGAGGTTGGTGTATGAGTTATTAGAGTAAAGTAAATATAAGATAGTATGATTAAGCTAAAGCTAGTATAGTAGGGAGTTATAGAAGTAGTGTTATTCCTCTTAAAGAATAGTAAGCTTTTAAGGAAAGTAGTTTGATCTATACATCTACCGGAGTAATATTAGTGGTGGATGATTAAGGAAGAGTATGAGAGGAGTTAGAAGTAACTACTTATTGGATTGGAGGTTATCAGCAGTAGAGTAGTTGTTATAACCAAGTATAGATATAAAAAGATTATGAAAGCTTTAGTGTCAAGCTCATTGGATTTATAAATGGATTTAGAAAACCTTTTCATATAATTATGAGATTTATAAATACAAACTATTTAATAATCCTAAATATATTTTTATATAATTACTTGTCCAAAGGATAAAAGCCATAAAGAAAATTTGAAACAATTGCTTAAATAAAAAGGCTTAAAAAGAAAACAGAAAATAGAAAAAGAAAAGGAACAAGGAAAAAACAAAAGGAAACTGTTTCTGGCCGTGGCCCATTTCCTTGTCCTTATCTGCTACTCACGCGCAGCCCGTAGCAGCCCACTTCGGCGCAAACAGCCCACACAACAGCTCACCGGTGACTGACAGATAGGACTAGAGGGGGATCGCGGGTTGAGAGTAAAGAATTGCTAGGGGGTTTTCCGCAAATGTTCATTGTCGTCTTCCTCGTGCAACACAAGCACCTCGCTGGAGGGGTCCGCCGTCGTCAGTCGTGCGTCGCGATGCCCGCCACCATCCCAGAGGTGAATAAGAAGGCCACCACAACACCCTGCATCATCCCTATCCCCACTTCTCTCCTTTTCCTTGTTGTATCCTCTATACCGAAACCCTAACTCGCCGGAGTTGTTTGCCGTCACTGCCAGAGACCACCCCTTTGCCATCTGAGCTTGCCAGTGAACTCGCCATGCTCGACTCATTCATCTCCCCAGAGGAATCAAAGTCGTTCGACCTAAATCGAGCTCGCCATCATCGATGTTCTGCCGCCAGTCGACACTGTTCCCATCGATTCCGGTCAAGTCTCGACTCACCAACACCTCCGCGAGCTTCCTGGTAAGATTTTAAGCACGATAGTACTCTCCGTTTCCTCGATTGCTTCTAGTATTGTGCGTCCATCATTTATGTGCCACCACCGCGCCGTTCACCGTCGTTAAAGCTACTCCGGCGACCAAAATAGAGCGGCGCCGCTGCTAATAGGTTCCTCGGCGTGTGCTCTTTCGAACTGTAACAACCGCGCATGCAAAACTCCACTAGATCGCCGCCGCTGCTAGCCATCTGACCATCACCGACGAGATGACGTCACAGCGACGTCATGCTTGCATCGTGTCTGCAGGGTTGACCAGTCTTCGCTGAGGTGGAGTGTGACGTGGCCTAGGGCCCAATAGTCAGTGACTGGGGCTAAGTGGGTTTGCGGTATAAAAAGTCAGTGCTTGTTTAGGAAATAATTAAAACAATATAAATTCATATAACAATATTCCATAAATGAAGTAAAATGATTAAATCTTGTAAATTTAATAACTTTTGTTTTGTAATTCAGAAAAATGTGTATAATATATGAAAATTTGTAGAAAAATAAAATCTATAACTTAAAACTATTATCAAACATTATTATGTTAACAATTTAAATAATAATTAATTAATAAAGATTTTATAAGTAATAAAACTTCGATAATTCATATTTTAATAATGGTAAATGTTAAAAATATAAATAAAATACCAAAAATATTAGAAAAATAAGAACTATAATTCAAATCTATAATCATACATTATTATTTCACTTAATTAAATCTTTGTTATCTATTAAGTATTTATAAAGTAATAAATCTTATAAAAATCATATCTTATTATTTTTAAATCACAAAAATAAATGTAATATATCAAAATGATCACAAAAATAATATCTACATGCTAAAAATATAATATTCCACTTTTGTGTAAAATAAAAAGTTAAACACTTTAATAACTTGAATTTAAACCTATTTCTTTAGTTAATAATTCATATAAGGGTAAATAAACTTTGCTAATATTCTAAAATTAACTAATTAAAGTCTAATAAATAGTATTAGTCTTGAATATTGATAATATGAAGTCAAAATGGTTTAACACATTTTAAATACAATTTTATTGAATTATCCTTCAACCATAAGTGTAGATTATTTTATAAAAGGATCCTTACCTAATATAAAATCTCCAAGAATAATTTGTAATGAGATAAAACCTATTCCTTTACTTTAACCACAAGTTTATAAACAAATCAAAACCCTACAGTGAACAATAAGTAGTTAAGTAATGTCATTTCCCTGATTACCAATTATAACCATTCATTCATAAAAATATAAATGATTCTATTCCATTATAAAATCAAGAAACCACTACACCAAATAAAAGTATAACCATCCTTAAGTGACTTTAAGGAAACATTATAAAGTACACAAGGTACAAATAACATAAGCAATATACTCTAAGTCCATATATGTCTTTAAAGTTAACTTTAGTCTATAATACTTTAAATACTATGCTAAAGACTTTGTTATGTGTTTTATAGTTAACTTTGGTCTGTTATAATTAAGTTATAAAGCATCTTAATACAAAACTAACCAAGTGAAAAACCAAGATAGATAAGTCTCAAATACTACTAATATCATTATTCAAATAAAGAAATTCTTTCTTACTTAAAGACTATAACTTGAAAGAACACCTAATAAGGTTAACTTAAAATTTAAATACTTCTTAGCTAAGTAAGATTTTCTTCAAAAGTTATTCTTTTAAGGTACACTATAAAGAAAGACATAAGCATTTTTATGAAAGCTCTAAATGATGAACAAACCTTATATACAAAGTCTACAGATACATTTCCCACTTGAGTATTCCATTATTGTGTGTGCTTTATTATACTTACATGTTGTTTCACACACACTCACAAGCTTTAATAAGAAGCACAAGTATGAAACTTATCTAACAGGACAACACATTCTAAAGGAACCATTTCCAGTTTCCAAACCCTAGATCAACATTACCCCCGGGATTCGCGTTCATAAAGTGCATTACATTACTTATGCATAAGAGCATTTTGCTTCTTTAAACATTAGTCCTTACCGGACCAATGATGTTGATTTCAGATATTGGATCTTATATTGTCTCGAAGACCGTGACTGCATAATCTTGCAATCGCAAAAGGCAAGTTCACACTTGCTCATGTCCTTTGATTATTTTCTATAAAGTATTTTGCAAATCAAGTGTTGTCATCACCTGCATTCCAAAAAGGTCAGAAAACATTATTTTTGATAATAATGTGAACTATTGGTTACTGATCTAGGGTGATCAGCTAATCTATTAAATCTGGTAGTTGGAATACCACTACTCAGGAATGTATCACCTAGGACTTAATAACCAATGTCGCCAGTGATTCTTGCACCGTATATTACGCGTTGACCATGAGATTTGGAATGGGACAAAGAAGTCAGATGTATCCTTTTCCCCTCGTATGGAGGCAAGACGACCTTAACGTGACGTTGTGATTCCTTGTGCGGATCCATCATATGGGTGGGCACCCTTACGCCCCACACTTTTGGTGTCTAGATTATCTATGAATGGTGTTTAGGGATATAGTCCATTTAAATGGTACTCGTCCGGGCATCACCAGGTCATAGAGTCTTCGGGAACTCATCAGGGTTTTATCCTGCCCGAAAGGGGGCTTAACGGAGGTGAGCCGGCCCCGAAGGATCGTGCAGACATATGAGGTCACGGAGAGGGCAGTGATTGGCTTGGATCTTAGGTTGGGCCTCAAACCATGGAAGTTTGAACGGGAACATACTCCCGGCCATGCAACAAAGCTTAAGATCTCTCATGGGAAAAGTAACGCACCTCTGCAGAGTGTAAGAACTGTAACTTGTTACTCCCTGTTCTGGGAAGGAGCTGCGAACGCGGTGAGAAAGGAACTCCATGAAAGTTCTGGTAAACCCGTGAAGGATGAAGGACATAGCTTTTCAGGATAAAAGCAACCTTTGAAGAAATGTTTACAAAAACTTGCATTGCCTACGACCTATGGTCTGTGGCTGTAGATATAGTGCACCAAACACTCCTTTTCTAGTGAACTTGCTGAGTACGCTCGTACTCAAAGGATCTTCTTAACCCTTGCTAGGATCTAAAGCCAGTATCGATGATGTTTACATCAAGATATGCTCCAGGAATCATCATCAAAAGCTAAAGCTCTTCAATGAAGTCAAGGAAGTCAATATATACACCAACCCCAGTGAAGACGAAGTTACGGATTAGATAGGGATATAATCTCTAGCCATAGAACCCATTTCTGTAGCATATTACAATAGCAGCAATGCCAGACCATTAGTTAAAATACTAGTCTTAATAGTATAATAGTTTTTGAGTTGTTTATCTTTGATTCTTCTTTGTAAGAAGTTCTTTATCTCTCTTTGACCTAGAGTGTTCTCTGGATCTTATGTAAAGAGTCGAGTTGTAACCTATAGTCATGTCTTGGACTTGCTGTGTTTCCGTTGTACCACTCTGAGGGATGTAATACTAGTGAATGGTGTTTCATTGGTGTTATGCCAATGACTATAGTGTACTACATCATGCAGGGGTATGCTGGGTCACCGCAATTCACCACCTGTGTAGTGTTGTCCTTTAAGGAAGATATTTTAATAGCCCCTGAACGATACACCTCCTCAATAACAAAAGGTCCTTCCCATTTTGAGAGTAGTTTCCCTGCAAAAAATCTGAGACGAGACCTATACAAAAGAACTTTCTCACCAACATGGGACTCCCTTTTGATAATTCTCCTATCATGCCATTTTTTCACTTTTTCCTTAATGAGTCTAGCATTTTCATAAGCTTCACTTCTCCACTCATCTAAGGTACTCAAGTTGTAAGGTTCCCAACCTTTAATAAGGTTGAGATCCCTGTGTTTACAATGCTAGTCCCTGGATCAATAGCTAGCATCCACAGTTAAGATGTAATATCGAGAAACAAAGGTCATAATACAACTTTATAACCAGGAATAAAATAAATTATTATATCTTACATAGATCATTTGGCTATCTCATTACAATGCAGCAGAATATAACAATAGCATGGGGTCCTTCATCTTCAAAGTGCCACAGGCAGACATGTTGGTTGTAGACTTGTAATCCTAATCAATAACTTCACTAATATCAAACAAACCTGCAACATAACAAGTTACAGCCACAAGGGTCAATACATTTGAATTGTATTGGCAAGTGATACTATGGTAGTATAGTGGAGTCTATCATCTATATGCATTTGGCTAAGTGGAGCTTAGGCTTGCATTGCTCAAAATAGATTTTCCTTATCATTTGAAAACTCTAAGTTTTTGCTTTGACAAAATCTTTCCCAAGGCATCTCCCAATAGAAATTGGTGATCCTTCAACCCTTGTTCAACCACAAGTTTTTAACTTAGAAATTGGGATGAGGAGATTCTTGATAGCTTCCATGTCTTGATGCTCAAATTGTCCTTTACCAGGGACATGGCTAAGTACTTAGATTTTACACTCTGCAGAGGTGGTGCACTTTCCCCACAAGACTTGGTTTCACCAAGACAAGATCTTTCAGAAGCCTTCCCTTAGACCAAAATGGACGCGCTCCAACCTATCAAACCCCTACCACCAACTGTCCATTTGGATAAGTTATTGCAACCTATATGATCCAGGCAGAGCCCATAATGCCAAGTGGCTGCACTTCAAGCTTCTCAACATTTGACATCTCAAATCTCTTTGTTCCTGGGTGGCCATCCACAAGTGAGACACCAAGTTTTCCCCAGCATACTGGACTTGGTGATGCCCAAGTTTTCCCCAGCATACTGGACTTGCATAACCACTCAACACAAATCATTCCTTCCATTCCACCCAGGTGATTCATTCACTTAGTTGTTTTATTAAACAAAACACAAGTCCTCAGACTTAGAAATTTTTCCAGAGCATGAATATATATTCCACCCTTGTTTTCTACTAGCTAAGCTAAGCATGATAGTAGTAGTAATTTGAACTTAGGAAATTCTACTAAGGTTTCATCTACTAGGTTTTCCCATGGCATAGTTTACACTTAGCAAAATTCCATGCAAGTCCTACTTAGAAATATCACTAATGCATAGTGAAGATAATGGGACAAAAGTACGTAGCATCACTTGCCTTTTTGGTAGAGAGTATAAGTTCACTCCTTGATCTTTGCAATGTTCACTCACTTCAAATCACTATAATTCAATCAAGCAAACAATATTTCAATCTACCATTCAAGCAATTCATCACATAAAATAATAATAACAAAACAATGCATGCAAGCATGCTAAAGATTGTTTTATTTGGAGAAGTGGTTTCTAATGGGTTATAAACATTTGAAAACACCTAATGATCATTTTATAAAGTGGCAAAACCATTTGCTAAAGGTTTTACTTCATAAACCATTTTTAAACTAAATCATTATTTTATGTGGTGAAGAAATGCTTTTAATAAGGCAACATTCTATAGGTTTCACAAAATATGTTTTCAAACCACAAAACCTTGTGTTTAGGGTCAGAGAGTTTATTTCCAAAACATTTCTCAAAGGTTTTCTTCCAAAACCATTTTTAATAATTAAACCATATTTTTATTTGACTAGAAATGGTTTAAATCAAAGATTCATTCTTTTGTTTCACTAAATATATTTTTGAAACCACAATTTGTTTCCTATGGTCAGTAGGTTCAAAACAAACCATTTTCCAAAGATTTTATCGCCAAAATCATTTTCGATCAAATTTTATATTCTAAACATGCATACACAAGTTTCTGCAAAAACAATCAATTTAAAAGAAACTTTTTACTAAACAAAGTGCATGGTTGGCTAGGGCTTGTCTTGTTGAATCCATTGATATAAAATTTGCAAAATTTGGACGTGTAGATTAAAAGTTATAGATTTTACAAAATCTAGCATCTAATAGATCAAATCTGTTTTAAATCAAACGGACAGGGACACGTGGCTAGTTCTTATTCGCCCATACCGTTTCGTCTGGATCACGCTCTCTGGTGCGTTGGATCTAAGTTAGATCGAGCGGTGCAGATCAAGTGTAACGGTTCAGTTTAAGTGATCTATCGCATCCCTACGATCTTCATCTAACGGCTATCAACACAACGACCAGGAACTGGCCGTGCTGAGCGACGGTGAGCGGCGGCGATGCTCGGCTAGCGGCGGAGCCGGCGAATAGGAAGCAAGAGGACAAGGGGGATGGCTTACCAGAATCGCCTTGACGCACTGATGCTCAACGTGGCCTTCGACAGTCAAGGGGCGCATGAGGTGGTCGACAATTGCTCATCGGAGATGCTCCTGGCGTCGGGTGCGGTCAGACGTCGACGGGAGCGAGGCTACAGAGCGTGCTAGGAAGAGTGGAAGGCACAGTCAGATGCTCAAGGACATGGCGATGATGCGTGCGTGAAGGAGAAAGAGAGGGGCGGTCAGGTTCTTACCAGAGGCTTCGCCGGAGAAGAGGCAGACGGTGGTGGTGCTTGGTGTCGTTGTTGTCGAGGTTCTGGAGCGCGTGGGGACGAGCTGGCACTACGGGAAGGTTCGCCAGGAGGTAGGGATCATGTGAGCGTGGTCGAGGAGGCAAAGGGCTACGTCGGCTGGCCGGAATCGCTCGCGGAGCTCGCCGGAGCAGAGGGCGGTGCAGAGGGAAATTGGGCACCTTGGGGGCGTCCTAGGGTGAGGCAACGGAGGGGAAAGAGAGAGGAGGGAGAGGCGGTTAAGTAGGCGAGATCGCGGGCTGGGTTATTGCGCCATTACCGAGCATTTAAGCGAAGAAACCGCCGGCGGAACGGCAGGAAAGAAGGGCGTGGTCTACGCGCGGGGAGGAAGAAGGTGAGGTGGCAGTGGGGTCCTTTCGTCAGCGAGGTGAGACAGGGGAGGTGGGGTCCGCGCATCATAGACTCTGTGGGTTCTGTCTGCGGTGAAAAACGATTCACCCGGGGTGAGAGGGAGAGGTGGGCTGGACTGGGTTTAATGGGCTGGGCTGAGTCTGATCCATTTTTTGTTCCTGATTCTTTTTCTTTTTCTCATTTGGTTTTTCTGTTTTGATTTTGTTTAATTAATTCAAACACTCATTTGAATTCAAACCTTTGCCAAAATTTGTGAATAATCAAACACTGTTTACTACCACATTCTGATGTCAAATTTAGAATAAAACTTTTATTCCTTTAGTGCCTTTTTTAATTATTTAAAGTAGGTCTTTGTTTTAAATCAAATAGGTTTTAATAATATTTCAAACACCATTTAAATTCTTTAAACTTTCCAAATCTTTTCAGTAGGTTTTTATTTATTTATTTGGGTTCAAATAATTCATCTTGAATTATTTGGAAAGTATTTAATATGATTCATAAATCATTTGGATTGGGTTTTCATTTTAATTCCAATGGAATTAAATATAGTTTTAATTCCCTAAAGTTTATTTGGAAGATTTCTTTAATCTTAATTAAGTTGAATTAAACAACTTTTATTTCACTTGGGTAAATTCCAAAATACTATTTTCTCATGATTTAAATAATTATTCTTATTAGAGGTTTGTCTTTATTAGAATAGGATTTGATTTAGGCCATTTTATTTTATTTTGGAAAATTCTTTATCCTTTTATTTTATTTGGATTTGGATTATACTCATTCCATTTGCTTATGGATTTGGACAAGATTTAATTTGGTCTTTAAATAATCCTTATTTAATATTTCTTTCTTCATCTTATAGAATTCATATCTTTTTATTTAGAGATCCAAACTTGGTGATTCCAATTTGTGAAATCTTATTTGGTATTTAATTATCACTTTAGATATATTTAGGATTATTTGCTCACCATTTGGTATGGATTTTAGATAAGGGCTTTATTAGCTTTGGAAATTCAATTTCCTTATCTTATTAAATTCATAAGATTTTATCCATGGTTCCAAATTAAGTGAAACCAATTTATATGGCTTTATAATATTTCTATTTGTCTTTCTTGATCATTTGTAAATGTTTGTTGACAAGATTTTCTATGGATCAAATCCATAGGCTTGGAGATAACTTGGAAATTATTTTTTTATTCCATTAGGGTTTAGGGTTTGGATTTATTTTCCAAGTGTTTAAATTTCCAGATACATTCATTGAGGAATGCATTTCTCTTGATTTGGATTTTTGTTGGATTCAAACTTTAATTAAAGTTTGTTCAAGATGGGATTTTTAAGTTTCCATTTAAAAACAAAAGTTTCTTTTCACCCTAATTTTCAACAATAATTTATTTTGTTTATTTATTTTTCACATTACAAGATTTGGAAAATCTTGGGACGTGACACAAGTCAAGCAACCTTTTCTCACCAGCAAGTTTAAAGTCTCTATTCAGTTCTTTCACTTCCCAATAAGCTTTGTGTTCTAATTCTAGAGGTAAGTGACAAGCTTTCCCATAAAGTATTTTGTAATGAGACATTCCCATAGGATTTTTATAAGCAGTTCTATAAGCCCACAAAGCATCATTCAACTTTTTAGCCCAGTTTTTCCTAGATCTATTGACAGTCTTTTGCGAGATAGATTTAATTTCTCTATTGGAAAGTTCTACTTTCCCACTGGTTTGGGAGTGATAGGCTGAAGCAATTCTATGGCTAACATCATATTTAGCAAGAGTTTTCCTAAAACCACCATGAATAAAATGAGAACTTCCATCAGGTGTGAGATATCTAGGCACACCAAACCTAGGAAAAATAGCATCCTTAAGCATTTTTAAATAGGTCTTACCATCGGCACTATTTGTAGGTATGGCTTCTACCCACTTTGTAACATAATCAACAGCAACAAGAATATGAGTATACCCTTTTGAAGGAGGAAAAGGACCCATAAATTCAAATCCCCAACAGTCAAAAGGTTCAATAACAAGAGAGTAATTCATAGGCATTTCATTGCGTCTAGAAATGTTACCAACTCTTTGACATTCATCACATGATATAACAAACCTCCTTGCATCCTTGAAGAGAGTAGGCCAATAAAAACCTGATTGTAAAACCTTTTGTGCGGTTCTATCTCCAGCATGGTGTCCTCCATAAGCACTACCGTGACATTTTCTCAATATCTCTTGTTGTTCATATTCTGGAACACACCTTCGCATAATGCCATCTACTCCCTCTTTATATAAGTATTGGTCATCCCAAAAATAATTCCTTAGATCATAAAATAATTTCCACCTTTGCTGAGTTGTAAAGGTCGGAGGCAAATACTTGGAAACAATAAAGTTAGCATAATCGGCATACCAAGGACTTTCTTGTGTACTTACCTTTATTGTATCCAAATGTTCATTTGGAAAACTATCATTAACAGGCATAGGGTCAAAAGAAATGTTTTCCAAACGAGATAAATTACCAGCAACAGGATTTTCAGCACCTTTCTACAATATGCAGATCAAACTCTTGCAAAAGCAACACCCATCTAATAAGCCTAGGCTTAGCGTCTTTCTTTGTCATAAGGTACTTAATAGCAGCATGATCGGTATGAATAGTAACCTTTGAGTCAATAATATAAGGCCTAAACTTATCACAGGAAAATATTACAGCTAAGAACTCCTTTTCAGTAGTAGCATAATTCTTTTGAGCAGCATATAGAATCTTGCTAGCATAATGAATAACGTTTAACTTTTTATCAACTCGTTGCCCAAGAACAACATCCACAGCAAAATCACTAGCATCACACATAATTTCAAAGGGTAAACTCCAATCAGGTGGTTGAACAATAGGAGCAGTAGTCAAAGCTTTCTTCAAAGTTTCAAAAGCTTCCTTACAATCATCATCAAAAACAAAAGGTACATCTTTTTGAAGAAGATTAGTAAGGGGCTTCGAAATTTTGGAGAAATCTTTGATAAACCTCCTATAGAAACCAACATGACCAAGGATACTACGAATACATTTTATATCCCTAGGGCAAGGCATCTTCTCAATTGCTTCAATTTTGGCTCTGTCTACTTCAATACCTCTTTCAAAAAATTTGTGTCCAAGAACAATCCCTTCATTAACCATGAAGTGGCATTTCTCCCAATTAAGAAGAAGGTTTGTTTCTTTACATCTCTACAAAACTTTATCAAGGTTGTGCAAACAATTATCAAAAGAATTTCCATGGACAGAGAAATCGTCCATGAAAACTTCCACAATTTCTTCACAAAAACCATGAAAGATAGCAGACATACATCTTTGAAAGGTAGCAGGAGCATTACATAAACCAAAAGTCATACTCCTATAATCATAAGTTCCATAAGGACAAGTGAAGGTGGTTTTCTCTTGGTCTTATGCTCTCACAGCAATTTGAGAGAACCCAGAATAACCATCAAGAAAACAAAAGTGGGTCTTTTTAGACAATCTTTCTAGCATTTGATCAATAAAAGGCAGAGGATAATGATCTTTCTTAGTAACTTTATTGACCTTTCTAAAATCAATGCACATCCTATAACCTACCACTACTCTTTGAGGTATACGCTCATTATTTTCATTAGGCACAACAGTGATCCCCCCTTTCTTTGGGACACAATGAACAGGGCTAACCCATTGACTATCAGCAATAAGGTAAATATTACCAGCATCAAGGGGTTTTAATACCTCATTTATTACCACATCCTTCATCTTAGGATTTAAACGGCATTGGTGTTCAACAACTGGTTTTTCATTTGGCTCTATATTAATAGCATGCTGACATATAGTAGGAGAAATCCCTTTTAAATCATCAAGAGTATACCCCATAGCTCCTCGGTGTTTCTTCAATGTTTCCAATAACCTTTCCTCTTCCTTCCCTGAAAGTTTAGAAATAATAATAATAGGATATATTTTCTTATCATCTAGATAAGCATATTTAAGATCATCAGACAGAGGTTTTAATTTAAAAACAGGGCCCCCTTTAGGTGGTAGTGTGGTACCCAAATTTTCCACAGGTAGGTTATGCTTAAGTAGCCCAGGTTGACGAAGGAAAACCTCATCAATCTCATTTCTTTCCTTCATGAAGACCTCGCTTTCATGATCTTCCATAAACTGTTGCAAGGCATTGTTAGGAGCAAGAGAAATAGCGGCAAGTTGTTCAACCCTAAAATCCTCATTAGGCAATTCGTTTTCATAAGGAGTTTTAGCAAATTTCGAAAAATTAAACTCATACGATTCTCCATCAAACTTAGTCAAAACTTTCTCCTTCCTACAATCTATAATAGCCCCACAAGTATTTAAGAAAGGTCTACCAAAGATAATAGGACATGTTTTACTAGATTTAGAACCAAGCACCAGAAAATTGGTAGGATATTTAATCTTACCACAAAGAACCTCCACATCTCTTACAACGCCAATCGGACAGACTGTCTCTCTATTAGCAAGGTGAATAACCACATTAATCTCCTCAAGTTCACAAGGACTAATTTCATGCATAATCTCCCTGTGCTCATAAGGAATAGCACTAGAACTAGCACCAATACCACATAAACCATAATAGCAAAGATCACCAATTCTAATAGATAACACAGGGACAATGTGCTCATCCTCTATATTTTTAGTGACAATATCTTTCACCAAAGCTACTACAGGTTCAATGTTTATCTGCTCATTAGGTTCTATAGCTCTCTTCGTACTTTTGCTAATCGCACTAGCTATGATAGAATGTTCCTTTACCTTAGCAGGAGAAGGGATTTTCTCAACATAAGGTTCAGGCAAAATATGATCAACAGTAACATGGGTAACAATATCTTTGTAAGGTGCATGGTACTTGTCCCACTCCTTTTTGAGAATTTCAATATAAGAGGCAAAGGCCTCAAAACATTTTGCAAGAACTTGAGAATCAAGACCATACTCAGTACTAATATCACGGAAGTCATCAGTTCCCATAAAAGATTTAATGCATTCATAATCATAGTTTATACCTAACTTTCTTCCTTTGTCATTCTCCCATGCTTCAATGTTCTCTTGAATGCGGTCTAGGAGATCCCATTTAGCTTCTTCCTTCATACGTGTGAATGATCCAGCACAAGAAGCATCTAGTAAATCTTTATCATAAAAAGAAAGTCTTGCATAAAATTTATTGATAATAATATTGTTAGGGAGTTCATGAATAGGACATTTAAGCATTAGTAACCTCAATCTCCCCCAAGATTGAGTTGTACTCTCTCCATCACGAGGCCAAAAGTTATATATTTTATTCCTATCTTTATGAATCTCACTGGGAGGATAGAATTTAGAATAAAAGAGAGGTACTATTTTCTCCCATTCCATGGATTGTCCATTCTTCAGCAGCCTATACCATTCTTCAGCTCTTCCTTTCAATGATACAGAGAGTAACTTCTTCTTCACCTGTTTAGTTGTGATACCTGCACACTTAAACAACCCGCATAATTCATGGATAAAAAACAAATGATCACCAGGATGGGCAGTTCCATCCCCTAAATAATAATTATCCATAACACGATCAACAATACTTATAGGTATATTATAAGGATCTATCTCAACAGGTGGTGGTTCATCTACTACACTAGTGGTAGTAGTTTTCCCAAACAGAAAACCAAGTGGGTTATCGATATTGGAAACAAAGTAACAAACAGAAATAAAAATCAATACTCACAGTAGAAGTTTCCTTTACCAATTCCACTCTTCA
Organism: Avena sativa; assembly: GCA_916181665.1. NCBI lineage: Eukaryota > Viridiplantae > Streptophyta > Magnoliopsida > Poales > Poaceae > Avena > Avena sativa. Next base: position 298,504,737 of record OV702296.1, read on the forward strand.
ATAGCGCTTCACTCCCCGACAACGGCGCCAAAAAATAGTCTTTATGACCCACAAGTATAGGGGGGTGTATCGTAGTACTTTCGATAAATAGGAGTGTCGATCCCAATGAGGAGCAAAAGGTGCTGACTAGTGAAACTGGCTCAAGAGTTCTCTGTAAATACTAGCAAACGGATTTTTAGGGGTTTTCTGATAAAGCAACGAAATAAAGTGCAAGTAAATAAAGATAGCAAATAAATGCAGCAAGTGGCCCAATCCTTTCTTAGCAAATGACAAGCTAGTGAAAATACTAATGAGGACCAAACATTCTCGAGAACACATGGGAATTCTGTCAAGTGCTTTCGCTTCATATAGTTGAGTAGTCTTCTTTGGTTGGGTAAGTGTTGTGTGGGTGAACCTGTGCTAATGTACTGACCTTACTTGGACTAATACATACTTGTGATTAAACCCCTTGCAAGCATCCGCAACTACAAGAAAGCAATTAAGATATAAACCTGGCCACAGCCTTAAACTCTGAGATCCTACACTCCCTTGTGCAATGGTTTCCTAACCGGGGTTCAGGTTTCTGTCACTCCGGCAACCCCACAATTAGTATCCAAATACACAATGAATTCCCCTAGGCCCATAAATGGTGAAGTATCATGTAGTCGACGTTCACATGACACCACTAGAATAATAGCACCACAACTTAAATATCAAACCATTGAATAATATCTCAACACAACTCCACTACTAACATCATGACTTCTCCCATGTCCTCAAGAACTAAATGAACTACTCACGAGACATCATAGGGATCAAGATCAGAGATGATATAATGATGGATAACAATTCAAACGTATACAATAATTCAATGGTTCCACTCACAAGCATCAACTACAATAGTAGTCAACACCGGGAAAGTTTCCCATAAGAACTATGCAAGATTTAACACAATTGTTAGAGCAGGATGGAGTGGTGATTATGGTGCTGGTGGATATGATGGTGTGGATGATGATGATGATCCTGATGAAGTCTAGCTTGATGATGGTGTTGATGGCGACGATCTCCCCTCTTCGACAAGGAATTTCCCTGGCAGAAATCTGTTTGCCAGAGAGCTCTTTCTCTTTCGGTGTTTTTCGCCCCGCAGAGGCGGCGGAATATTTCTCTGGTCGCCCCTGTGTGTTAGGGTTTCAAGGAGAAGATATAGGCAGAGGGCGGAGCCAGAGGTGGGCTAGGGTGGCCACACCCCTGGTGGCGTGGCCAGGGGTGGCCCGCGCCTAGGGGGTGTGGGGCCCCTATGGCCCATCTCCGCCTCCCCTTTTGGCAATTTTCTTCTTCTGGGAAAATATTATTTTCCGTAGTTTTTTGGTATTTTTCTAATATTCGCGAAATTGCATCAAAACACCGCTTTTTTCCATGAGAATCCTGACTCCAGCAGTCCATCCTCCAACAATCATGCAACATGCAAAAATAGATGAAAGTAACATAAGTAACACCTCTTAATACGAAATATATAAAAGAATAGAGGCAAATTATGATATAGAATGGTGATGCAAATTGGAAGTATCAGTAGGAATTTCAAGTTTCATAAAGAGCTTCCAAAAATTATGGTACTTGTTAGCTTTGAGCTCTCATTATCCCTATCATAGGCATCTTGAAGTGATTAAGGTTAAAGTGAAACAAATATGAAGTATATGCTTGGCACATCATAAGTTGGCAATCTCATGTCCCTTGAGTACGAGAGCCGTTCCTCATGCTACTCAAATTTAGTCACAAGCAAGTTCTTGTCATTGTAAGTGTATGTGTATCATAGAAAACCGCCAACGAGGCACCCCTTGCCCCATGACACAGGAGTTATCCCATATCAAAATGACAAGGCAATAGACAATGAGCATCTCAGTGATCTTTTTATTTACCATGAGTATGGTGCTTTTTTCTTTTTTTTCTCTTCTCTTTTTTTCTTCTGAAGATGCTTCATAGATTGCTCACTATGGTTATGCTACAAGTTTCCATCATGATTAGGCATGGCTTAGGCTATCTGCCCAGGCATTTCTCTAACACATATATAATACTCCATGGACTTACAATCTCCCCTTTTATTTCACACCACCGACATCCATAAACAAAAGATCATTATATCAACTGGATAATATGTGCAAGTGTTAAAAGCGTTCCCCATGCCAAGATGGTTCTGCTAACTCTCAACTTATAATTGGCAAGCATATAAACAACATAGATGACACAAGGTTCAAGTTTATTAAGTGCAAGAAAATAAAGTGTGCCATCAAGTTCGTGAGAGATTTAATCACTAATTTTCACATAACAAAAGTTTAATTTGGAAGATAAATAGTCACATGAATATACTTGGAATTGTGTAACACACCATGCATAGGAGTTTATAGTGGAATCTTTGGAATAACTTGGTTTCTTTGGAGTTGGATGCATGAGTAGAACTCATACTCAGTACAAGTGGAGGCTAGCGAAAGACTGGGAGCGGCCAACTAAGAGAGCAATAATAGCCATAATCATGCAAAGCGATAAAACATTATTAATTAAAGCATAAAGTGATATCACAGGTCAAAAACTAAATGATCATAGAGGCTAAGGTGACTGGTTCATAGTCTTAACATGGTGTAAGCATGTGCCAAGTCAACCCAAATAAATCATCAAAGGAGAATACCACAATATTATTCTTTTGTATGCTAAAACAACACATGATTCTTTCAAGGCACATTAAGCAATCTCAATTGTTTGAGACAAGTCATGCTACAACAATAATGACTAATCATATAGTCAAAGCAACATCTAACATGACATGATAAAGTCTAAGCCACGGTTAAAATAAGCTTATTTTTGTACCAACTTAAGCATGGAGCTTCTTATTCTCCTCCAACACCAATTGACTTATTTGAAACAACTCACAAAGATAATAACCTGTAATGACCTCGGATCGGCAAGGATCCTAAGTCCCTGTGATTAACATGCTAGTCCCTGGATCAATAGCTAGCACTCACAGTCAATGAAATATCATGTAAAACACAAAGTCTTTATTACACGGAGAATCCAGAGTATGAATTTATTACAAAAATTGCTTAGCATTATGCTAGCTCAAATAACAGCGGAAACATAAAAGCAGCATGAGTCCATCAACGCCCCAGGCTTGTCGAGTGTAGACCTGCGATCCCTACGCACCTTTCAATCTTCGGATTCTGCACATAAGACGTGCAGCCAACAAGTTGGGTCAATACTTTGAATGTATTGGCAAATTACACCAATGAGAGAAAAGACTATCTCTACATGCAAGGCTGGTATAAGCTGTAGAGTTCATTTGCTCAAAGCTAGTTTTCTTAAGTAGAGAGAAGAAGAGAGAATTCTCCTACTTTGTAAACATTTGCTTAGATAAAATAAGGTCGAGTGGCACACGAGGATATTACGCACCAAGTGTCCAAACAACCAAACACTTGGATATTACGCACCAAGCGTCACTTGGATATTACACACCAAGTTCCCAAATTCCCACCCATTAGCGATATTACGCACGCCATGGGGTTTCAAAACTTTGTTTTATGAAAAGAGATAGGAAGATCCTGCAGAGGCTTCATCCTTCAGACGCTCATTGTTGTTCTGTTACCGTGAACACGGCTGATCGATCAGATTGCAATACTCTCGAGAGTTTGTGCACTTTACCCACAATCCACGATCAAGTCCTTTTACAGACAAGACCATGGCAAGGCTTTCCCTTAGTAGCCCCTCTACCTTCCGGATCCAACAGTGCCAAGAACCTCCAAATGTTGGTACCCAGGTGAGGTTTCCCACTAAGTACTAGGCCAAGACAGAGCCCATAATGTATTGTGGTTGCACTGGAAGCTTCTGAATTCTGAAATATGGCAGACTTCTTTGATTCCTGGGCGGCCATCCTCCACCAAAATCTCACTCATTGACTCGACAAACATTCCGCCCAGAAGAAAACTTAGTTTTATTTTGAAGTGGATTTGAGAAGAAAAGTTTGCTCTAGAGAGCCTTTATACTTAGAAAAATTCTTTGTCTTTCGAACCCCCCAACGGTACTTTGTATATGTAGCATAGCAAGCAATACTTAGCAAAAACAGGGGTAACCTATTAGGAGGGAAAATCCTAAGTATAGAGCTACTCATGGCATACTACAAAATCATCGCACTTGCAAAATAATACTAAGGAAAAAATCTACTAGAACATCCTACACATGCATACTACAGAATTTTGAAGATCACATGCATAGAATCAAAACTGGGACAAAATTATGAACAAGTGGTGTAACTTGCCTTGATCCTAGCAGCACTCTACACAATAGCACTCCTTAGCGCACTCCGAGCAATCTAACGAATCACAAACATAGATCTGATCACAACTTGCTCAAAGCATATCACAAAGAAAATCATGCAAGCATGCAGCATGGTATTTTATGCAAGGTTGGTTCTTCTAAATTGATCAATGTAGCAAGTTTGTGTTGTGATAGTGTAAGGGTGTCACTAGGATCGATTTTCCAAAGGTTTAGATCTAATTGAATCACTAAAAACAATTCCTAAGATTATAGGCAGATCAAACCATCTAATTAGCCCCAAGCTAGATCTAATGATCCTAAGCAAAGCTTAATGATTTGGATCAGTAGGTATTGTGGAAACAAAGTTATTGCAACAAGAATCAATTAAAATAGAATTTTAATTATTTTTCTATAGAATAAACACTCTAATCTAATGATTAAAATCTACACCTAAAACCTTACTGTAAACCTGGGATATTATTGCAGATTTGGATTCTACTCAAAATTAGGAATCCAACGGTATATCATAAGCTAAAATTGGCCAAGTAGTTATTTTTCTATGATTTTCGCAATATTAAACTTAATCTGCAAAAATCAAAACAATCTAGCCTGACCCTAACTCAGAACGCGCCAAGTGGCAGCTTCTGGTTGGGCCAGCTGGCCAGGCGGGTGACGCGGCGCGGAGAAGACGCGCTTGCCACGCGGCGCTGCGTGGTTGGCCGATACCCCTTCGTCCCCCCTTCTAATCTGGCCCGCAGGATTTCAATCGGACGGCCTAGACGGCTCCACTGACCTGTGGTGGTGGCGGCGATGGAGACGACGGCGGCGGCGGCGGAGTCGACGGTGGTCGGAGGTCCTGGCGGTCCTAGCAAAGGCGACGAAGATGGCCCCCGATGCGCACGTCGATGGCGAATCCCCTAGCGGTCTCAGTGCGGTCCCTCTCCTCCTCCTTCTCCCGGCGTCGGCCGTTCCTCTCCTCGGGTCCGACGGCTCCGGCGAGCAATTGCCGGTGATATCCTGCGTTTCGGAAGCAACGGATCAGACGGGCGGTTAGGGTAGGTCGGGGCGAGAAGGGTGGAAGGCGTAACAGGGCTCGAGGTGCCCTGGAGAGTCGCCAACCTCGGGCTCCGATGGCGGCTGCTCTGGCGAGTTCAGAATTGGGGCTAGGGTTTGAGAGAAACGAGGGCAGCGAGGGAAGCCGATGTAGCGGTATAAGAGGGGAGGATTTCGTGTCGTAGAGGGCACGGATTCGATCATAGGACGGATTAATCGCGCGGATTTGAATCAATCCCGTGTTCTTTAGGGACTCTGCTGGAGGTGGGGGATGACAGCATGGTCCCACCTATCGGTGGCAGCAGCGGGATTGGCAGAGTGGGCCGGTGTTGGGCTGCGGCGGCTGGCGTGGGTAGGCTGGCTGCCGCGTGGGCGCTTGTGGGCTGCGCTGCGGCCCAGTTAGGTAGGTTGCCCATTTTTTTTCCTTTTATCATTTTCCTTTTTCTGTTTTAAATAAAACCTAAATAACTTTTGCCTACCAAGCCCAAACTTGATGAAAATTGATTCTATTTTTTTATAAAATTAAGGGGGCCAACATAGGGCCATAGTTTAATGTTTTACAAGGTTTTTAGAAGGTTCAAACTTGACCACTATAATAATGTTTACAAATGGCAACCACTATTAGGTTTTTTTTTCTAGGTTTTGGTGTTAGGATTTTTATTTCAATTTTCAATTGTAGGATGCAATGATGCAAGGATGATGCATGACACTAATAACATCCTAATACAAAATCTGGGATGTTACAAACCTACCCCCCTTAAGAAGAATCTCGTCCTCGAGATTCGGGTTGGCTAGCAAATAGGTGTGGTTGTTCTGCCTTCAAGTCTTCTTCACGCTCCCACGTAGCTTCTTCCTCGGAGTGGTGGTTCCATTGTACCTTGCAGAATCTTATAGTCTTGGTGCGAGTAATCCTTTCAGCTGTTTCCAGTATTTTGATGGTTTTTTCCTCATAGGTAAGGTCATTCTCCAATTGAACCTCATCTAGGGAAACGATGTCTCTTAGCGGTGTTTCGGCCATCTCCGGGTGACACTTCTTTAGTTGTGACACATGAAACACATCATGCACAGTCAGTCCTTCCGGTAACTGCAACTGATAAGCAACTTCTCCTCTACGGGCCAGAACTTTATATGGTCCTATGAATCGTGGGGCTAACTTGCCCTTGATTCCGAACCTCTTAACTCCCCGTAGAGGTGAAACTCGGAGATACGCACGGTCCCCTATTTCATAGGCCACATCTCTGCGCTTGGAGTCAGCGTAACTCTTCTGTCGGGATTGGGCTACCTTTAGCCTATCCTGAATCCGTCGTACCTTTTCTTCGGCATCCTTTATCAACTTAAGCATGGAGCTTCTTATTCTCCTCCAACACCAATTGACTTATTTGAAACAACTCACAAAGATAATAACCAATAAAGATCAGTGAGCTTGTCTCACAAATATACAAAGAATAACTACAAAGTCCTAAGCAAAAAATCACAAGAAAACTAAAGCTAAGCGTAGAGATAGCAAAAGAGAACACTCACAAAACAATAAGAGTGAAAACTAGAGTGTTCTAGACAATGAAGAACTAGGTGTGACTTATCCAAAATAGGAGTGTTGGGGTCCGACCAACTTATTGCAGCAAACAAAGCAAAAGAAAACTAAAGATAAAAACAAAGACGCTCCAAGAACAACAAATAGTGCATGAAGCAATAAAAATGAAGTGTCTTGAAAAAAGACCTGAGATTTTTATTGATGAAGAAGGGGATGCATCCCCAAGCTTTGACACTTGTACCTCTTGAATATTTCTTTGGGTGACACGGGTGGCATCCCCAAGCTTTGACACTTGTACCTATTGAATATTTCTTTGGGTGACACGGGTGGCATCCCCAAGCTTGAGCTTTTTTCCATACTTCATCTCATCACATCATTCTTCCTCTACACTTAAAATTTTCCTTTATACAAAATGTTACACAATCTTCATTAGCAACATTAGTGTATTCAAGATAATAAGTCTTTGGGTTCAGTTTCAACTCAAGTGAAACTTCCATTAATACACAAGATAATGTAGTAATTAGTTTTAAAAGCTCAAGTGATCAAAGAGAACTAAAAAAGAAACCGATAAGAGGCAAATGCAAATAATGACAGAAATCTGTCAAAACAGACCAGCAGGTAAAGATCGATTTTTTAAAACTTCTTACTTTGATCAAATCAAAAAGTGAAAAACTAACAAAAGTTATATTAAAACCTGGGTCATAAGCACAAAAAATTTCAGCTCAATACAACATACTGGGATTTTTTCATGATTTTTACAGTGAAGCACAAAAATCTGTTTCGGGACAACAACTTCCCCAAATCTTACTTCTCTCTCATTAGAAGTTATTCTTGGCAAAAAAATGATAAGGAGACTTTATTACATAGGCAATAACTTTCAAGACTCAAAAAAGGAAAAACTTACTTAAAATAAAATTGGGTTATCTCCCAAAAGTGCTTTTCTTTAACGTCTTTCAGCTAGGCATAGAAAGCAAGAATCAAGTATTTTTGAATGAAGAAGCATCAAAATAAAATTTTGTTTTACTAAGAGAGTTAAAATATGGTTTTCTGTCTTTTTCTAGGGAAGTGTTTTATACCTTTCTTGAGTGGGAATTAATATTTAATGGCCTTCTTTCATATCAATAATGGCACCAACAGTTTTAAGAAAAGGTCTTCCCAAAGTAATAGGACAAGAAGCATTACATTCAACATCCAAAACATAGAAATCAATGGGGACAAAGGTATTGTTAACCATGATAAGAGTATCATTAGTTCTCCCCATAAATTTATTTTTAGCATTATCATCAAGATGTACATCCAAATAATAATCTTCCAATGGTGGCAAATCAAGCATTTCATAAAAAATTCTAGGCATAATAGAGACACTAGCACCAAGGTCACATGAAGCTTTGAGATCAAAATCATTCACTTTCATATGAATGATAGGTTCCCAACTATCTTCTAATTTCCTAGGAGTAGAAGCTTCATGTTTCAATTTTTCTTCTTTAATTTTCATGAGAGCTTTTGGTGGAGGCACCATTGAAGGGAATATGCCCGAGAGGCAATAATAAAGTGGTTATTATCGTATTCCTTGTTTATGATAAATGTTTATTTTACATGCTATAATTGTATTAATACGGAAACATTAATACATGTGTGTTTAATAAACAAAAAGGAAGTTCCTAGTTATGCCTCTCTTATAAACTAGCTCGTTGATTAACAAGATGATCAAGGTTTCCTGATCATGGACATTGGATGTTGTTAATAACGAGGTCACGACATTAGTGTAATGGTGTGATGAACATTCATCCGAAGTATAGCATTACGATCAAAGTCATTGAGTTTATATTGCTATAACTACTTACGAAGTGATCCTAATCCTTAGACCATGAGATCATGTCAATCACTAACACCGGAAGAGTTTCTTGATAACATCAAACGTCACACCGTAACAGGGTGATTATAAAGATGGATTCAGAACTAATAAAGTGTTATGTTGAGGCTCATGGATCGAGAGTGGAATTTGTTCATCCCGATGACGGATAGATATGCTCTGGGCCCTCTCGGTGATATCACATTGATTAGCTTGCAAGCAAGTGATTTGATCACTAGAATGTTATATCACGGGAACGAGAAAAGAGTATATGTCAGTAACGAGATCAAACTAGGTATGGAGATACCGATGATCGAATCTCGGACATGTAATATATCGCGAAACAAAAGGATTAAGATACTAGCGTAAAAAGGTTCCGACGATCACAAGAAAGTCATCGTTGAATGTGTGGGAATCAGTATGGGTCTCCAGATCCCGCTTCTGATTATTGATCTGAGAGGGGTCTCGATCATGTCCGCATTATTCACGAACCGTAGGGTGACACACTTAAGAGACACCGGCATCCAATTGGAGCAAAAGTTTCATGACGAAAAGAATAACAAGCGCAGGAATTTATTTCACTAGATACCGAAACGGGTTTTCGGGTGAAATTGCAGAAAGTGTTTCTGCATGTGAAATGAAATACTAGCAAGGGGTTATATGTGAATGTTTGTCATTAAAGTAATTGACAAAATTCTGAATAAATAAAAGGAGTTTTATTTAATGAGAGTTTGCATTAAATTTGGTGGAAATTTAATGGGAATTTGAGTGGGTTTTTGAGTGGAGGGAATTGAAAGGCATTTCAGTGAGTGGAGTGTCCACCCACATGAATGTGGAAGAGGTGGGGGCAGCCCCATGGCTGGGCGCATGGCCCCTTGGGTGCCCCCCTCTCCCTATAAAAGGAGCCCCCCTCCCTCTCTCTCACTCACACCTCCTCGTGAAGGATCTCTCTCCCCCTCTAGAATTTATTCCCCATGGTCTCGGACTAGCGAGATACATGTTCCCGATGGATATTCGGCAAGAAAGAGTTGTGCTTCCGCTGCATCGCTGGAGCGAGGAGGCGGAGGTTGCTCGGTGCCTCGAACGTGTGTGCGAGCACGGATGCGCTGCTGTTTTGCGGCGCTATGACTTCCTCTCGATCTTGAGATCGACAAGAGATCGTCTACATCAAACACGAGTTTGGACTCGTTAAGCTTTGTCGGTCTTCAAGGGTATGTTCTCTACGGATATACATCCGCCCGTTGTTTGTATCTAGTAGATAGATCTTGGTACATAGTTGTTCCCATCGTAGGAAATTTTTTGTTTTCTATGTTGCGAACCCTACAGTGGTATCAGAGCCGGATCTATGCGTAGATACTTTGCGAGGGTAGTACACATATGAGTATGTGGGCGATGATGATCATTTTGTTGCTTCTTAGTTGTACTTTGGATATTGGTGGCATAGTGGGATGAAGCGGACCGGACAAACTTTACATGTCCTCGCACATGAGACCTGTTCCACGCTTGACATGCAACTAGTTTTGCATAAGTGGCTAGCGGGTGTCTGTCTATCCTACTATAATCAATATCTAATTTGTAACGAGTTGTCAAAAATTTGGTTATCCTCGTTGTGGTTCATGTTCGTAGGTAAGAACGGTTCTATCTTCGAAAGCCCTAAGCCACGTAAAACTTGCAATGGATAAATTAGAGGCGTCTAGTTTAGATTGTTGCTGGGCTAGTGTTATGATATGGTGATGTTGTAAGTAGAAGTATGAGATGATACTCTTACAACACACATAGCGTGTAAGTTCCATAGACCTTGGCCTTACACATAAAGGTATGATAGAGATCATACCACAGTGCACATGATAGAGATCATATGCGGGAACCGTATCATTTCACTTATAAACATGTGATGTTTTGATTGCATCTTATATTGCTTGTTTGGTGTTTTATTAGCATAATAAGAGGATCCCTCATTTAGATATAAAGATAAGAATGTGTTCTTCCTTAAGTATGCACCGACAATGTTTCGTCGCTTCAAGACATCACGTGATGATCGGGTGCACTTGAATCCATGAGCATATCTCGGGTGTAAGACAGTTACACACGCGAATACTAAGGTTCTTACTTGGCGAGCCTAGCATGTACAGACATGGCCTCGGAACACGGACCGAAAGGTTAAGCATGAGTCATATGTTTTGATATGATGACCATATGGATGCTCGCCTTTGAAGCTATACCGACTCACGTGATGATCAGACTTGGTGTAGTGGATTTGGTTCATGTAATCACCAAAAAGACACGAGGGATGTCGTTTTTGAGTGGGAGTTCATTTCTAATTTGGATTAGTATAACTCAATTTATCATAAATTAAATCAAAGTGAATTTACATAATTTGTTGTAGTCGTTGGCATTCGTTTACCACCTTATGCATAGTCGTAATTGAGATAATAGAACTATAGAATTCTGGATATATACTTTACGAACTGGTATCGTACTGTGTTGAGTGTCAATCAAAGTTTAAAGTCCTATTGCAAACTTTCAGCAAACTCTACTTACTCCGTGAAATTTAATAGTTGATATTGAATCGAGAGTAACAATTCCAGTGTTAGTATCTTAAGTATCATGTTTGCCTCCATGATTCTTGATTGTTTTAATATCAAGTTTATCTAGGAGCTGAAAGAATTGTTTCAGAAACCATCATGTGTGGCAGATATAACGATATCTGAAACAATGTTTTGGTTGAAATATGATAGAGTATAATATATGTTCTCATATTGGATGGGAATTTACGAAGGTTGGAGATGCTAGACATCCTAATCATCCAGAAGGGTTTTGGAAAGTAATGTTATACTCACGATTCTCCTTTATAAGCTACAGTAGCTTGATCATGAAAGTCGTCATGATAAGGATGAATAGAAGATGTATGTAAAGTGTTTACTACACTAAAAGATTACTAAAGAATGGATTTTGAAAGAATACCGATCATTTTGATGATGGTGATCTACTTCAAAGTGCAAATCCAAAGGTATTATTATTTGAATATACATGCTTTGGACTATGTGTCATGTATATGGCGCCACTTTTGATGTTGATAGATTCTTTTAAAAAGGAAAGAGGAAATGCTGAAAGAGAATCTATAAAATATATTTGGTAGAAAAGAAAAGATTGGAAATATCCAATTTAGGTATATAAATGATATACATGTTATGGTTGTATTCTTTTCTTGTTAAACAATGTGGTTCTTGGGTATTGGATACCGAATTGGTTGGTATGAAATTTCATACGGAACAATGCAATTCATGAACCACAATGGCCTAAGTAACTAGAAAGATAATATGTGATGATGTTCATCGAAAACAAACAAACCGTTGTTTGTATTTCTCGTTGACATCAAAGCTTGACTTCAAGATTTGTTTTAATAATTGTTATTTAAATCTGGTATTATGAGAACAAAGGTTGTTCAAATAATTACCGTATTCCATATAATATGGATGATTTACAAATCTAGTTGGAGAAATCACATCCATAAAACCTAATGCTAAAATGTCACAAGACAAATGATTGAAAGATTACTTACGAAGTGACATCGCTGTTTAAATTATATTGGAAAGAAAACATGAAGAATCTCCATATTCATGGATTTTTGGAGTCTTTGATTTGATCAAGTGACGCTTGTGAGACTTTCCACGTGATAATTAAAACTTCGTTCAAAGGCCAAAGAAGAACGAACGACTAAATTATTGGAATTTATACATATCGATGTATGTATTCCATTATGTGTAGTCGTAAGCGATGGGTTTCAACTTCATATGATTTCTCCGGAAATTTGAGTGAATGTTCACTTAATGAGAATGAAGTATGAAATATTTGAAAATGTTTCAAAGACTTTCAAGATGAAGTGGAAAATCATTGTAACAAGAAAATAAATGGTTTATGATTTTATCATAAGGGATTTGTTTGAGTTACAAGTGTAACAAGAAAATAAATGAATTATGATTTTATCATACAGGGATTTATTTGAGTTGCAAGTTTAGCAAAACACCTAGATTTACATATCCCGAAACACCATAGGAATATGGAGTGTTTGAGATTTGTAATGAAACCTTGTTTGACATGGTTGGATCAAAGGTGTTATTTATAAAACTGCCATTATGTTTTAAAAGATTAAAGCTTTAGAGACTTCCGCTTTTACACTGAAAAGAGCTCAATCTTGATCCGTTGAAATGACACCATGGAAGTTATGGTTTGGGGTAAAACCCAAGTTGTCATTTCTTAAATTTTGGTATGCTAAACATAAGTAAGATGTTTACAACCGAAGTCGGATGAGCATGTCTTTGTAGGTTATTTCGAATAACAATTGGTTATTCCTCCATAACACCAAGGACAAAAAGGTTTTGTCGCTTGAAATGTGAAGTTTCTTGAAAAAGGAATTTTTCGCAAAAGTTAAGTGGGAGGACAATAGAACTTTGATAAGGTTAACGAACCTTAGCTAAATGTGCTGAGTTGCGCAGCGACGGAAATCGTTCCGAAGGCTGCCATAATGCTCATAGCTTATGTGCCTCAAAGGTTGTGGTCACGGAGATCTAAGTTCTTATTGAACCAAGTCGGTCGGTTAAACAATCAAATGCTAAGATTTGAGAGTAAATCATTATTGTCTGACAATGATGAACTGACTACATGCAAAGAAGCGATGATGGGCCCTGACTCCGTCAAATGGCTTGAAGCCATAAAATCCGTGATAGTTCCATACACGAGAAATCAAGTTTTGAACTGGGAAGACCCTCCGGAAAGGTGTAAAAACCTATCGGTCGTATTTGGATCTATAAAGAAACAGACATGGATGTCTCACATCTATGAAATATTCGACATATCGTAAAGTATTTTATGACAATGTTCAAGGAGTTGACTATGACAAGATTTGATCTTTCATAGCGATATTTAGTCTGGACGGATTAAAGTAGTAACCACTACATATAATTTGGTATATGGTAGATGAATAAACAAAACAAAGTTCTTTTAATAGAATGGTTACCTAGGACGTGTACATGACACGATCCAAAGGGTTTTGTTAATTCAAAGGATGCTAAAAGGGGCATGCAAACTTCAATGGTTGAAGTAAGCATCGCGGAGTTGGAATCTTCACCATGATGAAAAAGGAGTTTTTCATCAGGAGACGATGAAGATGCTTGCATTTGCAAGAAATTAAGTGGGAGCGCTAAGACATATTTCTAATACATTATGTGGAGGACATCTTGTTGATTAGAAATGATGTATCTTTTATTGACAAAGGTTAAGAATTTCATTTCGATGAAGAACTTAGGCAAAACCCGAATATTTAGCATGAATGTCTATAGTGGATAGACTGTGACACTAATATGGTTGTGCCAAACGTACATATATGAGATATTGAAGGAGTTCAATATAGAAACGACAAGAAACGGTTCTTGTCGCATGGAAAGGAATTGAATCAAGATTCAAGTGTATTGAAACTTGATAAGTAAAACAAGATTCAAGTGCTTTGACACTTGATGAGTGAAATCACAAGGATGTTTTGATCAATCTTACCATGATATGTACACATCCAGATATGTCCTATGCTCTAAGTGTTATGAGCATATACTAGAATGAATCATAAAATGATCATTGGACGATAGTAAGGATATTCTTATGATCTTTTGGAAGAACTAAGAATATATTTGTGTAGAGGTGACAAACAATTACAAATATTTCATTGTAAAGAGTTACATTGATACTAGTTTTGTCACAAGATACAAATTAAGTTTATCTCAATTTAAACTATGGGTGGCACAATGTAATGGAAAGGAGATTCCATGATGGATTTGGAAGAGTTCCAAAGTTAAGACATTGTGACGAATACTACATCAAAAGTCTAAGTATATGACTGCTATAGTAGCACCAAAGGAGGGAATTTGTGTCAAGTAGTTTGTTATCAAACTAAGGTGTGGTTTGCAACGGGTTAACACTAAAGATATATTGTATGACAATAGTATCGACGTGTTTTAACCCCAAGGAACTAAAGGTCTCACTAAAAGACCAACTTTATACAATGCCATCTCATTGGAGAATGAGTGATGCATGAAGACGCAAAGACATGCAAATACACACAGACCTGAAGCGTCAGATCTGTAGATTATGTTAACCACTTGCAATTGCGTATATGGAACACCGGAAAGCCATAAGTGTTCAATACGCAAAGTTTTCAAACTAGATTATTGTCTCTAGTGCAAGTGGGAGACTGAAGGGAATATGCCCGAGAGGCAATAATAAAGTGGTTATTATCGTATTCCTTGCTTATGATAAATGTTTATTTTACATGCTATAATTGTATTAATACGGAAACATTAATACATGTGTGTTTAATAAACAAAAAGGAAGTTCCTAGTTATGCCTCTCTTATAAACTAGCTCGTTGATTAACAAGATGATCAAGGTTTCCTGATCATGGACATTGGATGTTGTTAATAACGAGGTCACAACATTAGTGTAATGGTGTGATGAACATTCATCCGAAGTATAGCATTACGATCAAAGTCATTGAGTTTATATTGCTATAACTACTTACGAAGTGATCCTAATCCTTAGACCATGAGATCATGTCAACCACTAACACCGGAAGAGTTTCTTGATAACATCAAACGTCACACCGTAACAGGGTGATTATAAAGATGGATTCAAAACTAATAAAGTGTTATGTTGAGGCTCATGGATCGAGAGTGGAATTTGTTCATCCCGATGACGGATAGATATGCTCTGGGCCCTCTCGGTGATATCACATTGATTAGCTTGCAAGCAAGTGATTTGATCACTAGAATGTTATATCACGGGAACGAGAAAAGAGTACATGTCAGTAACAAGATCAAACTAGGTATGGAGATACCGATGATCGAATCTCGGACATGTAATATATCGCGAAACAAAAGGATTAAGATACTAGCATAAAAAGGTTCCGACGATCACAAGAAAGTCATCGTTGAATGTGTGGGAGTCAGTATGGGTCTCCAGATCCCGCTTCTGATTATTGATCCGAGAGGGGTCTCGATCATGTCCGCATTATTCACGAACCATAGGGTGACACACTTAAGAGACACCGACATCCAATTGGAGCAAAAGTTTCATGCCGAAAAGAATAACAAGCGCAGGAATTTATTTCACTAGATACCGAAACGGGTTTTCGGGTGAAATTGCAGAAAGTGTTTCTGCATGTGAAATGAAATACTAGCAAGGGGTTATATGTGAATGTTTGTCATTAAAGTAATTGACAAAATTCTGAATAAATAAAAGGAGTTTTATTTAATGAGAGTTTGCATTAAATTTGGTGGAAATTTAATGGGAATTTGAGTGGGTTTTTGAGTGGAGGGAATTGAAAGGCATTTCAGTGAGTGGAGTGTCCACCCACATGAATGTGGAAGAGGTGGGGGCAGTCCCATGGCTGGGCGCATGGCCCCTTGGGTGCCCCCCTCTCCCTATAAAAGGAGCCCCCCTCCCTCTCTCTCACTCACACCTCCTCGTGAAGGATCTCTCTCCCCCTCTAGAATTTATTCCCCATGGTCTCGGACTAGCGAGATACATGTTCCCGATGGCTATTCGGCAAGAAAGAGTTGTGCTTCCGCTGCATCGCTGGAGCGAGGAGGCGGAGGTTGCTCGGTGCCTCGAACGTGTGTGCGAGCACGGATGCGCTGCTGTTTTGCGGTGCTAGGACTTCCTCTCGATCTTGAGATCGGCAAGAGATCGTCTACATCAACCACGAGTTTGGAATCGTTAAGCTTTGTCGGTCTTCAAGGGTATGTTCTCTACGGATATACATCCGCCCGTTGTTTGTATCTAGTAGATAGATCTTGGTACATAGTTGTTCCCATCGTAGGAAAAATTTTGTTTTCTATGCTGCGAACCCTACAACCATACCCTGGACCAAGAAAACTGGTCTGAGCCCGCGTCCACACCCAACCACTCATACCCGTTCGTCCTGGCCCCCTTCTCTCTGTCACCCGTAGCTCTTGATCTACTAAAATCCCTTCAAATTGGTTGCATTTCTCCATGGATTTGGACCCCCTCGCCTCAAGAGGTAATCTCCCCCGCTCCCCTTGGTTTGTTCCAAATAGATCTGTGGAATTTGGTTGTATTTTGGAAAAAATATTGAAACCCTAACCCTACCTAGATCTTGGGTTTGGAGTAAAATCTAAGGTTGGTGTTGTGATAGTAGTTATTAGATTTCTAGCTTAGGGATAGGATTTGTATGTTAGAAGTAGAAAACATGGCATGACTTGTTTTAGTTGGTTTTTATGTTTGTCGGTGGTAATATAGTTGCCTTTGATGCATAATGGTTGTTGTCATTGTATTTTAGATGGCAAGAATCGTTAATGTTCATCATGCGGACAAGGCCGCATTTTTGAAAGGTAATGTCGAGTGTGACTAGGAGGAGGTAGTCACGGTGTTTGCACTAGTCCTACCTATGCCGAGGTTGTGGAAAGAGTGAGGAATGTTTTAAATTGATGTGTTAGAAATATTTTAGCACACATAAAAATACACGTGCAAAAAGAACGGTATGAACATATACCTCCACGGACTCTCAAAGGGATGAATCGGATTCCTTGCCGAGAGGATGTTTTAGTGCTTCCGTGGCATCATCCACATGTTTCGATATCTCCTCGCACTAGTAAAAGAAGAAAGCAGTCAATATTATTGGCCTTACTCGCGCATCACCATCTCCCATGCAATGCTTACCACAAAGCGGATAACCGCAGCTCAATTTGCGCCCCTACCACCTCAGGAAAGTCTGTTCTACTCTAGTTGGCTCAACTCATCAAAAGTAGAACAAGGGTATTCCACTATGTCCTTAGAGCATTTCTAGCAAACACCAAAAAAATACAAACTGAAAAACGCGTTCCCAGACCGTGTTCGAGCTAGTTTTTGCTCGAAGAACACGATGGCCAGAACAGAAACCACAAATTCGAACCGTAAACATGAGATTTTTGAACATTCGCGGGAGATTACAAAATGCGATCATAGTTCATACATAGTACTGACGCGATCATATGTACAAAAAATGAATTCAACCTAAATACTATGGGGGATCTGCCGTCTCCATCACTAAACCCTAGCATGTACACAAAATCAGGCTCACCGGAGCCCGGGGAGCACCGGCGACACTTCCGGCAGCGGCGGAGGGATTCACTCCTTGTCGGAGAAGTCAAAGTCCGACAGACCGAAGCTGCTGTCGGAGACGAGGTCGATGACCTCCACCTCCTTCCCGCAGGAATCGCGACAACAGCGAGCCCCTGCTCGAGGAAAATGCCGTCCATGAGCTCGTCGTGCTGGGATCGATGGGCCTCCGCCTCGGCGATGCTCCGCCGCTGGATGACCTCGACCCAACGGTCGAAGGAGGCGTCGTCGAGGGCGTAGTCGGCCTCCATGATGATGCGACCCTCCGGGAGCTCCTCCTCCTTCTTTACTAGCGACGACGGAGTCTTTGGCGCGCGCGAGGAGCTCCCTTGTCCCCCCAGGCGGGCGCGGATGCAGGCTTCGAACTCTAACGTCTCGTGGCGGAGGAGCACGACCGGCACTGGCGAGCCATACCTCGTGTAGTGGAGGGCGGCGCGCTTGCGCGCCTCGTCCGAGCGCATGCACCAGCGGGGCTCCTCCTCCTCCGCAGGCTTGAGGTGACGGAAACGCGGTGTCGACGGTCCCCGTCGGTCCATCATGGCATGAATCGGGTGGATCTGCTACCGCTGGCGAGAAATTGCTCGCCGGTGCTCGGCGATTTGAGCGGTGGTGTGCGGCAGAGGCGTCGAGGAGGAGGTGGCGGAGAAAAGGATCGAGACCTAGGAATCGAGCTCGGAACTGTGATTTTATGGGTCGCCAGGGGCCCAAAAAAAATTCCCGGGCCGGGCCGTGTTTACGGTGTCTTCTTGAGCCAGATTTCGCGGCCCGGCCCGAAAAACCACCGGAATTTTCTAGGTCCGGCGTTTTTTTGGTGTCTGCTAGAGATGCTCTTAGATGCAAAAGAAGCCGGTTGCAGGTACAAACGAGACACTCTACCAAGCCACACGCTGCAGCATCATGCAGTACCTCAGGATGAGAGACCGCATTTGGGTTTTAAATCTCCTCAATCTTTGAATATGACTTGTACTTGTAATGATATGCAACCCAATTTTTCCCTCTTCTGCTTGATCTTGTCCAAGCTACAATCAAATTCATCGCCTTATGACTAACATGACACCCAAAAAAGGTAGCAAGTAAGGGTTTGCGGATCACTCACCCGTGAAGAACTATGCTAGTGTACTTATATGGCAGTGAGGTCTCCTGGAACAAGCCAAACTGCCTCAGGACCCGCTGTGGAAGGTGGAACTCGACAGCATACACACATATTAACGAGGCACATATCCGCCAGAGATCTCCTTCTTGCATACATTTGCGGTTCAAGTTGGCCTGGAACCAGACACATGTACCCACGTTCCCTCGAGTTCCATATGGCTCCCATTCAACTTGTGCGGGACACAAGATTATCGTGTCGATTCGATGTACATTTTTAGGAAAACATGTGACATCGAGACCAAACAAATTATTACCTTCTCTGGGGTTAGAAAGTCGATTTGGTTGGTGTACTGCAAGTAGCATTCCTCGGATTCACCGTAGAAAACTTCGGTATTATCCCACAAGTACGCCCATGTAGGGCGCGCGGAGACGGCTATTGCCATGATCATCCCACATCTTTTCCTTCATCGGAATAGGACGACCAACTAGTATGCGCAACCATGACCATATCGTGAGTAGAACCATAGGTCCACCAATACTTGCTCCTTTGTCGGTCTTACAAGACGCCTCGTCCAACTACATATGGAACAAGCATACGTAAGTATCAAGTTGAGCAAACATATGTAGTAGTACCATGCAATATGTATGGTTTATTACTTGTCGGTACAAGTAAGCGAGTGTCGCCGAATCCCAACTATGCATATTGTAGGGGTTCGTAGCATGGAAAAAAATTTCTACCGCATACAAACAAACAAGCCAAGATCTATCTACTAGATTGTAGCAATGAGTCGATAGAATAACTCACCCTCGAAGATTCCAAAGTGTTTAACGAGAGCAGATTCTCGTGGGTGATGTAGTCATACTCTTGCCGATCTCAAGATCGTGTAGACGATCCTTCCGGCGCCGCGTTCCGGCAGCGCTCCCGCAGTCGGTCACACGTTCGGTACTCGATGAAGACCTTCCTCTCCCTTGTTCCAGCAGGCAGCGGAGGTTGTAGCACTCTCCTCGCGATTCCGGCAGCAAGACGGCGTGGTACCAGAAGTAGAGGGGAGATCTTGCAGGGCTTCGCCTTAAGCCAGAGCGAGTATGGTGGACTATGAGAGAGGCCTTGGCAATCTAGGGTTTAGAAGCACCAAGTAGAGAGGGCTAGGCCAGCGGCTAGGGCAAGGAGAAGCCCCAACTCGGTGGCTTGGGAGAAAACCCTAGGGCGGCGGCGGCTGCAGGAGGGCTGGCGGCTAGGGTTAGGGTTTGGGTGGGGCAAGGTGTAGGTCTAGAGGGGCAGCCCTGCCCCTCCTTTTATAGGTGGGACGGCGCGACCAAGGGGAAGAGAGTCCTCCCCCAAGTCGGCCTCCTTGGCCGGCGGTGGAGAGAGGAGTACTTCCTCCCCAAGTAGGTTTCCTAGTCTCCCACCACCAAGCAAACTTGCCGTTTGACTTTTCAGATTGGCGTTTGACTTTTCAAACTAGGATTTGATTTATCCCTTTATTTTGCTCAGCGATGACACCTAGTACATGATGCAACCATTCCAACTTGTTATGACACATTCATGTACCCTTCCCATCCGGAGTGTCGGACCTTCCGGAACCTTCTAGAACATTCCCGATGAAATCACCGGAATCATTCCCCAACTCCGAAACAGGACTTTCCTTATATGAATCTTATTCTCTGGACCATTCCGGATCTCCTCGTGATATCCCGGATCCCATCCGAGACTCCGAACAACATTCGGTCTCTTACTCATCATTCCATAACTACTCAACAACATCGAATCCTTAAGTGTGTCTCCCTATGGTTCGTGAATTATGCGGACATGATCGAGACACTTCTCCGAACAATAACCAATAGAGGAATCTGGAAATTCATATGGTTCCCACATATTTCTACGATTACTTTGCGATCGAATGAACCACTTACATACGATACCAATTTCCCTTTGTCTCACGATAGTTTCCTTATCCGAGGTTTTGATCGTCGGTATCTCTGCATACCTAGTTCAACCTCGTTACCGATAAGTACTATTTTCTCGTTCCCGTGATATGTGATCCCTTGTGAGCCAGTCACATGCTTGCAAGCTAATTGGATGACATTCCACCTAGAGGGCCCAGAGTATATCTATCCGTCAGATGGATGGACAAATCCCATTCTTGATCCATGTGTCTCAACCCATACTTTTCGAATACTCAATGCCACCTTTATAGCCACCTAGTTACTGTGTGGTGTTTGATGTCATCAAAGCATCCTTCCAGTGATGGTGATAAGCATGATCTCATGGTCGAAGGAATTAGGTTACTATGTATCAGAAAGCATATAGCATTTGAACTATTAGAATGACTTGATCTTTATGCTACGCTTAACTATAGGAGTATGTCCATCATACCATTCTCCTAATTATATGATCTAGTTGTTAATAACATCTCAATGTTCATGATAGGGAAACCACAATGATTTATTAACCAACAAGCTAGTATTATGAAGAGGCTTTACTAGGGACTCTACTTTAGTTTACAAATCACACAAGTATTAATGTTTCCTGGTTAATACTATTATAGCATGAATGTAAACATTTATCATAAACACAAAGATATAATAATAACTATATTTATTATTGCCTCTAGGGCATATCTCCAACAGTCTCCCACTTGCACTAGAGTCAACTAATCTAGATTACATGGTAATATACCGAACACCCATGGCAGTTTGGTGTTGGTCATGTTTTGCCCTCGGGAGAGGTTTAGTCAACGGATACGCCACATTTAGATCCGTGTGTACTTTGCAAATCTTTATGTCACCATCCTGGACATGTTCTCGAATAGCGTGAAAACATAGCTTGATGTGCTTCAGCTTCTTGTGTGACCTTGGTTCTTGCGCATTGGCTATGGCGCCCATGTTATCACAGTAGATAGACATTGGGTCCAGCGCACTTGGAACCACACCGAGCTCTGTAATGAACTCCTTCATCCATATCGCTTCTTGTGAAGCCTCCGAAGCAGCTATGTATTCCGATTCAGTTCAAGATCTCGCCACAACACTTTGCTTTGCACTCCTCCAGCTAACTACGACACCATTCAAAGTAAATACGTATCCAGATTGAGATTTAGAATCATCTGGATCGGTGTTCCAACTAGCATCGGTGTAACCATTAACAACGAGCTGTTCATCACCTCCATAAGAAAGAACCATATCCTTAGTTCTTCTCAAGTACTTAAGGATGTTTTTGACCGCTGTCCAATGATCCACTCCTGGATCACTTTGATATCTGCTAGTTAAACTAACAGCATATGCAATATCGGGTCTAGTACATAGCATGGCATACATTAGAGATCCTATGGCCGAGCCATAGGGAGTCTTACTCATCCTTTCTCTATCTTCTGTCGTTGCTGGACTTTGAGTTTTACTCAAGGTTGTATTGGGCAACATGGGCAAGAACCCTTTCTTGCTATCTTCCATTCCAAATCTCTTTAGAACTTTGTCCAAATATGTACTTTGTGATAATGATATTAGGCGTCTCGATCTATCTCTATAAATCTTTATGCCTAATATGTAAGCTGCTTCGCCAAGATCCTTCATTGAAAAACTATTATTCAAATATTCCTTGACACTATTAAGAAGGTCTACATCATTTCCAATCAACAATATGTCATCTACATATGGTATTAAGAATGCTACAGAGCTCCCACTCACTTTCTTGTAAATACAAGCTTCTCCATAAGTTTGTATAAAACCAAAACTTTTGATTACCTTATCAAAACGTTGATTCCAACTTCGGGATGCTTGCTTCAATCCATATATGGACCGTTGAAGTTTGCATACCTTGTTAGCATCTTTAGGATCGACAAAACCTTTGGGTTGCATCATATACAACTCTTCATCAATGTCTCCATTAAGGAACGCTGTTTTGACATCCATCTGCCATATCTCATAATCATAATATGAGCGATTGCTAACAAAATCCTCATAGACTTTAGCTTCGCTACTGGTGAGAAAGTTTCATCGTAGTCAACTCCTTGAATTTGTCGAAACCCTTTTGCGACAAGTCGAGCTTTATAGACAGTAACATTACCATTAGCATATGTTTTCTTCTTGAAAATCCATTTGTTCTCGACAGCCTTTCGGCCATCCGGTAAGTCCACCAAAGTCCATACTTGGTTTTCGTACATGGATCCAATCTCGGATTTCATGACGTCTTGCCATTTATTGGAATCTGGGCTCATCATCGCTTCCTCATATGTCGCAGGGTCATCGGTGTTGTCCACCAACATGACACTCATAACGGGATCATACCAATCAGGAGTGGTACGAGTTCTCGTTGACCCGCGAGGTTCTGTAGCAACTTCAATCGAAGTTTCATGATCATCATCATTAGCTTCCTCTCTTATTGGTGTAGGCGCCACAGGAACTTCTTCCGGTGCTGCGCTACTCGCAAGTTCGAGAGAAGGTTCAATAACCTCGTCGAGTTCTACTTTCCTTCCAGTCACTTCTTTCGAGAGAAATTCCTTCTCTAGAAAGGATCCATTCTTGGCAACGAAATTTTTGCCTTCGGATCTATGATAGAAGGTATACCCAATAGTTTCCTTCGGGTATCCTATGAAGACGCACTTTTCCGCTTTAGGTTCAAGCTTGTCCGGCTGTAACTTCTTTACATAGGCTTCGCAACCCCAAACTTTAAGGAACGACAATTTAGGTTTCTTCCCAAACCATAATTCATACGGTGTTGTTTCAACGGATTTAGATGGTGCCCTATTTAAAGTGAATGCGGCTGTTTCTAATGCATAACCCCAAAATAATAGCAGTAAATCTATAAGTGACATCATAGAACGAACCATATCTAAGAGAGTTCGATTACGACGTTCGGACACACCATTATGTTGTGGTGTTCCCGGCGGTGTCAATTGTGAAAGTATTCCACATTTCTTCAAATGCTCTCCAAACTCATAACTTAGATATTCACCTCCACGATCAGAACGTACAAATTTAATCTTCTTGTTACGTTGATTCTCTACCTCACTTTGAAATTCCTTAAACTTCTCGAAAGTTTTGGACTTATGTTTCATGAAATAGATATACCCATATCTACTCAAGTCGTCTGTGAAGGTAAGAACATAACGATAACCACCACGCGATGCTACACTCATTGGACCACACACATCGGTATGTATGATTTCCAATAAGTCCGTAGCTCGCTCCATCATACCATAAAATGGAGTCTTGGTCATTTTACCCATCAGACATGCTTTGCATCTTTCAAGTGATTCGAAATCAAGTGATTCAAGAAGTCCATCGGAATGGAGTTTCTTCATACGCTTCACTCCAATATGACCAAGACGACAGTGCCACATATAGGTCGAGTTATCGCTCAATTTCAAACGTTTAACTTCAATGTTATTAATATGTGTATTTCCACTATCGAGATTCAATAAGAATAGACCATCTATAAAGGTGCATGTGCATAAAATATATTACTCATATAAATCGAACAACCATTATTCTCGGACTTAAACAAGTAACCGTCTCGCAATAAACAAGATCCCGATATAATGTTCATGCTTAACGCAGGCACCAAATAACAATTATTTAAGTATAAAACTAATCCCGATGGTAGATGAAGAGGTAGCGTGCCGACCGCGATCACATCAACCTTTGATCCATTTCCAACGCGCATCGTCACCTCGTTCTTCGCTAGCTTCTATTTATTCTGCAGTACCTGTTTCGAGTTACAAATATGAGCAACCGAACCAGTATCAAATACCCAGGCACTACTACGAGTACTAGTGAGATACACATCAATAACATGTATATCGGATATACCTTTCTTCTTGATGTTGCCGTTCTTCAAATCCGCCAAGTACTTTGGGCAATTCCGCTTCTAGTGACCCTCTCCCTTGCAGTAAAAGCACTCAGTATCAGGCTTAGGTCCAGCCTTGGTCTTCTTCATCGGCGCGTCAACTTTCTTACCACCCTTCTTGAAGTTTCCCTTTTGCTTAGACTTGCCTTTCTTGAATTTGGTGGTCTTATTGACCATCAACACTTGGTGCTCTTTCTTGATCTCCACTTCTGCAGATTTCAACATGGAGAAGAGTTTTGGCAACTGCTTGTTCATGCTTTGCATATTGTAGTTCATCACAAAGTTCTTGTAACTTGGTGGCAGTGATTGGAGGACACGGTAAATCCCCAAAGCATTAGGAATCACTATACCCAAGCTTTGGAGTTTGTTTGCGTGCCCAGACATCTTAAGCACATGCTCACTGGCGGAGCTGCCCTCTTCCATCTTGCAGTTAAAGAATTTTTCACAAGCCTCATAACTCTCAACTACCTCGTGAGTCTCAAATATCAATTTGAGTTCACGGACAATATCATGTGGGTCTGAGTTCTCAAACCTTTTCTGAAGCTCCGATTCCAAACCATTCAAGATAGCACACTGAACTGTGGAGTACTGATTCTTCCGAGCAAGGTAAACGTTCTTTACTTCATCGGTAGCATCAGCTGCAGGCGGGTCACCCAGCGGTGCATCTAGCACATAGGTCAAATTACCAGCATTGAGGATAATCCTCAAATTGCGGAACCAATCCGCGAAGTTGCTTCCATTGTTTTTCAACTTTTCTTTCTCTAGGAACGCATTAAAATTGATGGTAGGGGCCGCCATCGATCTACAACATATTTGCAATAGTTTAGACTAAGTTTATGACAAATTGAGTTCTAATTAATAGTTAAATTAATCTAGGTGAACTCCCACTCAAAACAATATCCCTCACATTGTTTTAGTGATCACACGAACCAAATCCACCACATCAAAACCGATCATCACGAGAGTTGATGTAGCTTCAATAGCGAACAATCGACATGTTCATCATATCTACTATATGATTCATGCTTTACCTTTCGGTGATCCGTGTTTCGAGACCATGTCTGTACATGCTAGGCTCGTCAAGATCAAACCTTAGCTTCCGCATGAGCAAATCTGGCTTGCTCACATTGTATACACTTGCAGAATCTAACACACCCGATCATCACGTGGTGCTTCGAAACAACAAGCTTTAGCAACGGTGCTTACTAAGGACGAACACTTTAGAACTTGAAATTTATGTGCATGAGGGATCATCTTATAATGCTACCGTCATTAACTAAGCAATACAAGATGCATAAACGATTAACATCACATGCAATTCATAGTATGTGATATGATATGGCCTTTCTTCTTGTGCTTCCGATCTCCATCTTCAAGCACGAACATGATCTCCATCATCACCGGTATGGCGTCAAGGTCAATGGCGCCGCTTCATGGTTATCGTCCACCAGCTTCAACTATTACAACTACTTTGAATAGACACGCGGGTCTTAACATAATTTAAAGACAACCATATGGCTCCTGCCGGTTGCCAACTTACAATAAGGAACATTGCATACATCAAATATAATCACAATCATGGCCATATCACATCACAGCACACCCCTGCAAAACAAAGTTAGATGCCTCTAATTTTCTTTGCATATTTTACGTGGTTTGGGTCTTTTAATAAGTGTCGCTCTAACTTACGAACAAGAACCACAACGTTGATGTTTGAACTATCAAGTGCCCGTTGTAAATTGGATCTATACTATAATGGGAGAGATAGACACCCGCAAAGCCACTTATGCAATACAAGTTGCATGTTGAGCGTGGAGCAAGTCTCATGAACGATGTCATGTAAGGTTAGCCCGGGCCGCTTCATCCCATCATACCGCAAGATGCAATGTACACAAAAAGCAATTGATAATAAAAGCACCACCGCCCACAATAACCATTGTGTTCTACTCGTGCAACAGATCTACATATAAACCTGGCTCTGATACCACTGTAGGGGTTCGTAGCATGGAAAACAAAAATTTTCTACCGCATACAAACAAACAAGCCAAGATCTATCTACTAGATTGTAGCAACGAGTCGATACAATAACTTACCCTCGAAGATTCCAAAGTGTTTAACGAGAGCAGATTATCGTGGGTGATGTAGTTGTACTCTTGCAGATCTCAAGATCGTGTAGACGATCCTTCCGACGCCGCGTTCCGGCAGCGCTCCCGCAGTCGGTCACACGTTCGGTACTCGATGAAGACCTTCCTCTCCCTTGTTCCAGCAGACAGCGGAGGTTGTAGCACTCTCCTCGCGATTCCGGCAGCACGACGGCGTGGTACCGGAAGTAGAGGGGAGATCTCACAGGGCTTCCTCTCCCTTCGCCTTAACTCGGCGGCTTGGGAGAAAACCCTAGGGCGGCGGCGGCTGCAGGAGGGCCAGTGGCTAGGGTTAGGGTTTTGGTGGGGCAAGGTGTAGGTCTAGAGGGGCAGCCCTGCCCCTCCTTTTATAGGCGGGAGGGCGCGGACAAGGGGAAAAGAGTCCTCCCCCAAGTCGGCCTCCTTGGCCGACGGTGGAGGGAGGAGGACTTCCTCCCCAAGTAGGTTTCCTACTCTCCCTCCACCAAGCAAACTTGCCGTTTGACTTTTTAAATTGGCGTTTGACTTTTCAAACTAGAATTTGATTTATCCCTTTATTTTGCTCAGCGATGACACCTAGTACATGATGCAACCATTCCAACTTGTTATGACACATTCATGTACCCTTCCCCTCCGGAGTGCCGGACCTTCCGGAACCTTCTAGAACATTCCCGATGAAATCACCGGAATCATTCCCCAACTCCGAAACAGGACTTTCCTTATATGAATCTTATTCTCCGGACCATTCCGGATCTCCTTGTGATATCCCGGATCCCATCCGAGACTCCGAACAACATTTGGTCTCTTACTCATCATTCCATAACTACTCAACAACATCGAATCCTTAAGTGTGTCTCCCTACGGTTCGTGAATTATGCGGACATGATCGAGACACTTCTCCGAACAATAACCAATAGAGGAATCTGGAAATTCATATGTTTCCCACATATTTTTATGATTACTTTGCGATCGAATGAACCACTTACATACGATACCAATTTCCCTTTGTCTCACGATAATTTACTTATCCGAGGTTTTGATTGTCGGTATCTCTGCATACCTAGTTCAACCTCGTTACCGATAAGTACTCTTTTCTTGTTCCCGTGATATGTGATCCCTTGTGAGCCAGTCACATGCTTGCAAGCTAATTGGATGACATTCCACCGAGAGGGCCCAGAGTATATCTATCCGTCATATGGATGGACAAATACCATTCTTGATCCATGTGTCTCAACTCATACTTTACGAACACTCAATGCCACCTTTATAGCCACCCAGTTACGGTGTGGTGTTTGATGTCATCAAAGCATCCTTCCGGTGATGGTGATAAGCATGATCTCATGGTCGAAGGAATTAGGTTACTATGTATCAGAAAGCATATAGCATTTGAACTATTACAATGACTTGATCTTTATGCTACGCTTAACTATAGGAGTATATCCATCATACAATTCTCCTAATGATATGATCTTGTTGTTAATAATATCTCAATGTTCATGATAGGAAAACCACAATCATTTATTAACCAACAAGCTAGTATTATGAAGAGGCTTTATTAGGGACTCTAATTTAGTTTACAAATCACACAAGTATTAATGTTTCCTGGTTAGTACTATTATAGCATGAATGTAAACATTTATCATAAACACAAAGATATAATAACAACTATATTTATTATTGCCTCTAGGGCATATCTCCAACACATATAGCCCCATGCTGCAAATAGAGTGAGCCACATGAAGGACGCGTTCCTTCCTATGTCATCCGAAAAAAGAGTCCTACTTATGACATACCATAAATATGCACGGGCATACATCTAGATCACATCCACATCGGCGTCCTCATGTCACTTGCTAATATTTTCTTGTATCCATTTGTAAGTAGCACCGACATACATCTTTTCTTGCGTCGGCGCCTTACCAATTAAGCTAATCATCACTTCACGCCACTTATCCGAATCTGAGATCATACACATGAGTTGTCCTTTGATGGGAAGCGCAAATATCATGGAGACATCCTGCAAAGTCGTCGTCATCTCACCCCAATGGAGGTAAAAACTGTGTGTCTCCGGTCTCCATCTATCAACAAGCATTGTGATCAAACAAGGGTTTATATGTGGCGTCAAACGCGAGACAAGCTGAAAAAAGGGAGAAGTCCAGTCCACTCAATAGTCCGCTCAATGTACTATGTGTAGCGCTCATTATATGACATCTTCTTGCTATGCACCTTCTTGGACCTCAGGTGCAACCACTTGAAGACATGTTTCTTCTCCGCAAGTGCCATTGATCGTAATGCCCATTCAAAATAGATTGTCCTTCCATCCTACATATGCGAGCAAAAAGAGAAGTGAAACTTTAAGTTATGAAAATTCTCTAATACACCACAAATATAGATAGGATTTATATAAACAAACACGTTAGATATACGACTACAAAAATCAAAATATGTAATACACATGTATTCCATTCCATCTATAATTCATATATGCCAATTAATATATGTAATACGCGGTTCGGTTACTACAATTCATATATGCCAATTGCATATCAAGCATATTAGCAACCATACTTATTTTCCAATCATTTATAAGAAACTAAACTTCCATACTAAGTAAATTATCAACCACACTATTTTTTCTAATCCATGTACCATTCTACCATATACATGCCAAATCTCTTTTACCAACCCTAACTAAGCCCAACTAAGAAAATTCACTTATTTACTAACTAACATTAACAAACTATCACTCTACACACTTATTTCTCCAAAGAAATTCGACATTCTACCATATACATGCCAAATTTCCAAAGAACTAGGGTTAAGAAGATGACAATGTGATGATTTCAACCAATAACAAGGAAAATCGAAGGAGAATACCTCAAGTGGGGGGAGAGGAAGAAAATCCACCAGAAATTACCTCAGATCCGTGGGCTTTAGAGTGCGGATTTGAGGGGGGCTGGGAGGGGAGCCGCCGCCGCCATGCTTCTGTTCCTCGCGCACGAAGGGGAAAACCGGGAGGGGTCACGAGGGTGGCGCTCGGGCCGTTTTCTTAGTCAAGGGGGTATGTCTCTTCCCGCGAAAGCATCATTCTAAGTACCATGGCGAGCCCGAGAAAAGCGTCAAACATCAACATATGGGCCCGCGCGACTGTTGACCGTCATGGCGGACGACGCCATGACGTTTTTGACAAGGGCGCTATAGTAAGCATGGCGCTTTCTAGGAAGACGTCGTGCTACTAACTTTGGCGCTTCTCGGTAAAGCGGCATGTAAACAGGCTGGATGGTGAATTCTTTGAAAAAGCAGGTTGCCTCTTATTAGCGATGATGGTAGGCGGCGGTGGTACTAGCTGCAGGTTGCAGGCGCATACTGTAGGGTTGCTTTTTTTTTATCAGACGGCCCTATGCAACTTGGTCAGACGGCTCTAAAGCCGGGATATGGGCCGGACGAGGACGCTCGCTCGAGGAAGAAAAAATCTAATTTAAACGAACGATAAAAAATATTAAATCTAGGTCGCCGGGCCGTCGCCGCCGCTGTGGTGCTTCCTCCAAAAACCGGTTTTCACCGATCCATATTTCCATACCGGTTAACTCCGGCAACGGCGGCAAGCCTCTTCCCCCGACTTGTTGCAATCTGGATCCCGATGTACGGTTGTTATTACTTTCACGTTTGGTTCGCTGGTTTGTAACGTAACCCGTTTACAGCGTAATCTGATTACGTTAAATCTTGTTTGTTTCGTTTTGCCTGTAATTAGGTACCCCGTAAACAAATCCCACCCCAGTTCTAACTCGATACCGCCCACCCCCCGGCGGAAACAGATCGTTACCAAAGTCCAGAGGAGAGGCCTCTCACTCGCTCCTCTCCCTGTCGCCTAGATCCCTTCGTCCTGGTCAGCCCCACCGGTCGCCCCTCCGCTGTCTCCACGCCGGCACCGGCATGGTGCAGCTCGGTGTCTCCTCCTTGACAACATCTCCCTCACGTGCAGCAAGACGACACGAGGAGCAGCAGAGGCGGCGCCACGCGAGGAGCGGCGGCGGCCTCCTACCCGATTCCCTGTTTGAGGTAGGGATATTCTCTCGATCCCCACGCTGTCCTCCCCTCACCATTTACCTTGTGGCCGGAACACCTTCTCCTTCTCTATGTCGAAAACCACCTCTCCAGATCTGTTGGGTAGGTTAGGTTTCTTTACTTGTTCATCATGTGACCGATTTTGCTCATGTGTTCGTCTCGTGAGCAGGTTGCTGTTGTGATTTGAGGTCTTATGTCACCGGATCTATTGTAGGCTGCAACCAGGTTAAGTTTCCTAGCATCTATCCCACCAAGGTTAGGCTATAAGAGTTGTTTGGGGACCAATTGGCTGCCCTACCAGATTGTGATATTTTTACTAGTACCAGTCAATAACTTAAATCTGGTTTAACTTTGCACTTGTTGGTTGAAAGTTTGAACTACGGATTGGATAGCACACATGTTACTATCTCCCAAGCTGCATGAGAAATTGAGTACTATAAAGCAGCCAATAATTTTGGGTCTTCTTTATAAGGTAGTGTAATTCTGTTTATGGGAGGAATGCATGCTCCATGTTCGCTTCAGAGTCTGTTCTATTTGTACATATTGCTGCTTACTTTCTATGATCTTCAGGCAAATAGCAGAGTTGCTGTATCTACATGTTTTATGTCCTTATGATTACTTTTTATGGTTGTGATATCAGCTTGCATTTCTAGATGACTGTGTGAAATTTTTCGAGTAGGATTAGCTAAGTATGGCCTTTTCTTTGTCGTATCTACAGAATCTTCTTATTGACCAACATCAGATATGCGTGGTGCAGAAAAAAAATTATGACTAGATCCATCGGTTCGTCGGAAGATATCCGTTCCTTACATGTAGGCTTTTATTTTCATCAGTCTTACAAGCATTGCTTGTCAGTTGTGTTGAATGTAGTATATGTTTCAAATAGTAGTCTGAAATTTAATATTCATGTCTGATGTTGATCGATGATTAAGAACATGTTTAATATGTCAGAAAGAGTGTTTTTATGGTTAAGAACAACATTGATTTGTTCTCTCTCTTTCTTGATTACCTCTATTTTTAGCAAAGGCAGATTCATGTGGTGTTCATTGATTGACACCATCTATGTATAAGTTCTATTATTCACAATGCTTATTTTTTATATTTCACTTTTCGTTTTGATAATGCTTATACTTTTCACAATGGCTCATCACCCTTTAAATATAAGATACCGACGAAGGAATGTAGCAACTAGGAATCTCATGACTATAGGAGAGATTGATAAGGAAGCTTAATTAGGTATTTTCTCTCGAAAAGTATAGCATACTTTTAGTTCTAATTGTTGAAGTCGACATGCTATGTGGTAGATGCTTAGCTCATGTTCTTTGATGTCAACATTCCTGCTTGTGTGTTGTTGTTCCAGTTGTGGTTTCTACAGTTCTAGTTTTGCTCATTTTTCTCCTTTTCGTTTCATAGATACATGCCTTGTTCTTTAATGGAAGTTATTGTTGAACCTGGTAGTTAGTTCAAAAGTTGAGATTTTCCCATAAAGCATGATACTCCGGACTCCCTCATGTTGGGCTAGAAATTGACCGCAAACTTTACCTAATCAAATGCCTACAGTCTTGATTCTTGTGAGTTGTTATTTGGGGTTCTTCCTCCCTTGTTTAACTGTTGTTGCTATTGCTTATTGGCAGATGAGAGAATTGGGATGAGGTTGATTTTGAAGGAATTGGTCCTAACGAGAGAACTATGAACAGTTGTATCGATGGCTAAATATCTTGAAGCCTGATTTGTATCGATGGCTAAATATGCATGTTTCGCTGTGAAACGTCTTTTAACCCTCATGTTATATTTATTTCAAGTGTGGTCAAATTATGATAAAGAGATGAATTTGCATTTGATATATGTAAACTGATTTTTAAAGTTAAGTGTGCGCTAGTCAAGCACTTGTGAGCTGCATGTGAAAATTATTCTATCAAAACTGGCATTTTAAAGCATTTTTCTAGTGGTTCTGTGTGATTTTGAGATAGAAAACTGTCATTTTTAAGCGTGTTATATGAGACCAGCTGATATCATTGGTCAACCTTCTCAACCAAACACTGTTAAGGGAATTGTTTTCGTTACCAAGCTGAACCAAACAAAACAGCAATTTTTTTCATTCCGGTGCTCATTCCTCCCGTAATTTCATACCATTTACGTTTACATTACCAAAGTTGAACCAAACAGCTTCTAGAGCGGCGGCGCGAGAAAGAAAAAGAGAGAGACGATGATGAAACGCCAGTTCGTTAATCTGGTACTGGACAGGTGCAAGGATGGCACCTTCACGCTGAATCCCACCTTCACGATGCACCGCATCAGAACCTCGACCCTCTTCCAACCAAAGACGAAACAGATCACGGGACGCCCACAGCTGCCGCCGCCGCCGCCGACATCGACATCGCTGGTAAAAGCCGAGCTGCCTAAGCCTGAATGTACGGTCACCCTTTCCACCCCGATGGGAGATGGCGGGTGGACTACGTTCCTGCCCTACGGCAGCAGCAGGGACAAGATCCTCAGCGTGGACCACGAAGGCAACGTCCTGGTCCACGACATCGGCCAGAGCAAGCTCTGCAGCATGCCCAGCCTCAACGTCGAGGGGTGGATGGATAACGCCATTGCCATCACCCTCGGCGACGCCCTGTACCTCATCCGCAGGTGCCTTCACAGGCCTAATCAGGTCCAGCGGCCTTACCACGATCCATGTTTCCAGGCTCTGATCAACGGCAAGCCTCTCGCAGACGTGGCTGGGTTCCCGGGGTGGCACTGGCACACTCTTAGAGGGTCTGGGGTCAGCTGACCCCAGTGAGAAACACCAAAACCTTCATTAATTAGCACTATCTAATGATTACTTAGAGAAGATAACCCCAGTCAAATATAAGCATGATCCCAGTGGCATTTTTTCCTAGCTTCGTCCCTGCACTCTCACGCTGGCCCCCTACGTGGAGGTCTCCGGGTACGAGCCTAGATGGGACTCCCGGATCGCCGCCTCCACGGTGGTCGGCGACAGCATCTGGGTGTCCGCCGGCGGAGGCGTCGGCACCTACTCCTTCAGCACCGCCAGCCGCGCGTGGAGCAAGGTCGGCAGCTGGGAGCTCCCGTTCCATGACACCGCGCAACGCAGTACGTCCCCGAGCTCGACCTGTGGCTCGGCTTCTCCCCTGAACGAGAGAAGGAGAACCAGCTGCTGCTGTGTGCTTCAGACCTCTCGGCGGCGGCGGCGGCGGCGGATGGGGCAGCAGCGCCCACCCTGTGTCACGATTGGAAAGAAGACCTCGTCACGAACCTCCCTGGTGAGAGCTGGGTGCCGCTGCTGGGCCCCCACCTCGTGCGTGTCGATTCCGGCAGGTTCTGCATCGCCAGGCTCTTCCATGGCTACGATGGATACCCCTTTATGACGAAGGAGAATTTTGTTGTGTTCACGGGCGTGGAGTTGACGCGTGGCGATGACACGGCTGACGGCGGGATCCAGATGGTCAAGCATAAATCCATATGCTACAAGCTTGGTCAAGATGGTAATCTGGTCCACTTGATGTGTTGAGTGGAGTATTAGGGTCGCAACATAGGGTGCATCAACCTTGTGACTTGAGGTGTTTTTGTGTTTCTTGGGGTAATATGTTAGCTAGCTTGGGATCGATGCACCCTTGACTCTTCCGTGCCGCTGCTTCTTTTGTCAAATTCAGTTTCCTGCAATATATGATTGTGCATGTTTTTGATGGGAAAGAAAATTATTTGCTAATATTTGTAGTTCACTCTCGTGAAATAGTCATCATCCACCAAAAAGTAGATCAGTTGGCAGCACAGGTGTTGAGTTTAGGCTTGTTTTTACTGTGTGTACACTATCGTCTTTTTCGAGAAAATTGCAAAAACATACTACACAACTAGATGATACCCCGCGCGCATCTCTTATTCAAAACTGTAGTTTTACTCTATGACTCTCCAAGAAATGATTGGCCGCTCTGCATTTCATCTAGGAAAGTCGTTCCCACATGTCTGTACTTCGTCGATTCATGGAAAGCATTGATAACTTCCAACAAATCCGATTCAATCTCTAGGTGATTATAGCCGATCCTCTCCAGGCGCTCCCGGTCTTCTTAATACTTGATAGTCAACGAAACTACGATGAGGAGTGCTCCTGTGCTTTCCGTCTTTTTTTTGGCACGCTTTCCAAAGCAGTCTGACGGCTGAGATTAAGGGTGACATGATCCAAACCCAAACCAGGTGTGATTAGCACCCTTAATCTCAGCCGTCAGACTGCTTTGAAAAGCGTGCCAAAAAAAAAGACGGAAAGCACAGGAGCACTCCACAACTACGATTCAACAAATTGGTTTGCAATGATGTGTTCCTGACCAGATTGCATTCAACGGTATAAAGATGTAGAATATCCGGGTAGTGGATTGAGGTGGCTAATTTACAGGGCCGTCTCCAGAAATTCGGGGCCCCGGTGCGGTATGTCAAACGAGGCCTTACAATTTGAAAAATAAAATAAAATAACTAATATAATTAAAGCATATTTGCAGGTTATTATACTAGATATTAATGTCAAAAGAGTAAAAAAACAATGAACTAACCTTGTATTTTACTGAAAAACGTCTAGAGTTTATGAATTCCTTCACAGGAGATCTTTCAAGAGCACCGACTAAGGTGCTGCTCCTAATCTTTCTGTTCGTATGCTTTTCACACCAGAATCGCATTTCCTATTTCTAGAAGACATGATTGTTCTAAATAAAAAAGTAGAATATAACAAATTCAAACAACACATGAATTACCCGCAAGCAATCACACTACATGAATTTTCGTCCGCAAGATTAGATAATAGGACATGAAACCTTGCTCACCTGATCTGCCTTGATTTGGAGTATAGAACTACCGACTGGAACGAGATTGGCAAAACCAAAACAGGTCCGTGTGTATGGGCCAAAGGCGGAGGGCGACCGGCGCTTGGCTTGACAGACGCTGGGCATGGCAAGATGGCCTCTGGGGTAGTCGCCTGGAGCTTTTTTTGATCGTGTTCTGTGGTTGTGGAGGATTGTATTCGGCCTCTAGTTCAGTTCCTTTCATCGATCGGGATTGTATTCGGCCGATCTAGAAACCTACGGCGCGCATCAGATACGTGATTGGAGAGGAGTATTTGTCGTTTCAGTACTGGATTTAGTCATGGGCTACAGCTAGGCCATTAGGGAAACTCAGGCTAGGAGAATTTGGCTGGGAAAGGAGACGGTAGTGAAGGCTGGGCTGGGATTTGGGGCCCCTAAATTTTGGGGGCCCTGTGCGGTCGCCCAGCCCGCACTGCCCCTTGGACGGGCCTGCTAATTTAAACATGTGAGATTACTCCATATTATGCCAACAAAAAATGTTTATAGGTTTTGACGACGGACATGGCAGAACATCGAGATGTGCAAGAGGCGAAACCATAGTTCATGACTTCAAAGTATTTTGGCGTATTTTTTTTTAAGGATTATTGATATTGGTGTTTGTTTGTTTTAGTGTATTTGATGTGACTATTCACCCAAGAGAGAAAAGCTGAGCCAATTCCAGTTTTTACCCCCAGTTTGTCACTTTGGATGGCAATTAGGTGCCAATGGGGGTGGCACACCTCCCATTAGACGTTGATTTAATTATT
Source organism: Avena sativa (assembly GCA_916181665.1). Taxonomy (NCBI): domain Eukaryota; kingdom Viridiplantae; phylum Streptophyta; class Magnoliopsida; order Poales; family Poaceae; genus Avena; species Avena sativa. The sequence continues at coordinate 298,541,333 of OV702296.1, forward strand.
TTTAATTATTAGACGTTGATTTAATTATTTAAGCCATGTAAATCTTTTTTTGTAGAATAAGGATTTTTGGTTCACAAAACCTGCTTCAGAATTTTTATTTGTCATTTCTGTGGTCAGCATTTTTGGGTTGACATTATCTTTTAAACAAAGATTTTTCTTAAAATTTATATGGTCCTTATAAACAATGTCTGTGCTAGGGGGTTTCCTGTGTACGTAGTCATGACTACACGAGATTATGGCAAATCTTCTATATACATGAGAAAAATCATAAGACAATATATCGCCAATGCCATGGTCCCTGCAAAAAAAAAAAAGATCGACGATTCGCTAAAAAACACGACATCGCAGCATTTTGGTCCTTATAAACCCGGCGGAGGGAGTATTCCGATCGAACCCTTCGTTAGAAAAAAAAACTTGATTCGAGGCCGCCCTCTCCATCTAAAGAAACGATACGATCTAGCTAGGTCGGGCCGCCGCCGCTCTGGCCTCTGGTGCTTCCTCCATACCGGTTTTCATCTATATCCATAGTTCCGTATACCGGCAAGCTCCGGGAAGGGTCGGCAAGGGCGTCTTCTCCAACTTGCCTCGCCTCGTCGTTGCTAGTCGATATACAGCCGATGTATCACTTCAATCTGGATCCCGATGTATCACCGCGCGCAGGGATACTTGGATCTGGAGTCGTACAAATGTACAGTATTTTTTTTTTCTCTCCGCACCTAATTTTCACAGTACTGGAGAGGATGGACATTTATGATCTCTTTCTCTTTCCAGAATGACTGAAGGTGCATGCAGTAGAAGATTAGAAGGGGAGCAAGCTCATAGAGACAATATTAGGTGAACAAGTTGAGAAGCTTGTCGGCAGGGCGCGCGAGAAAGAGAGAGACGATGAAACGCCAGTTTGTTAATATGGTAGTGGAGAACTCCAAGAACGCCACCTTCACGGTGCACGGCATCAGATCCTCGAGCCTCTTCCACCCAAGGAAACAGATCATCAAGGGACGCCCACCGCCGCCGCCAACATCGCCATCGCCGCCGGTAGAAGCCGAGCTGCCTAAGCCTGTGTTCACGCACAGTCTTTACACCAGCAAGGCAGACGGCGGGAGGATCACGTTCATGCCCTATGGCAGCAGCAGGGACAAGATCCTCAGCGTGGACCATGACAGCAACGTCCTGGTTTACAACATCTGCCAGAAGAAGCTCTCCAGCATGCCCAGGCCCGAGGAGGGCTGCAGCAGGGCCCACTCCGTCGCGATCGCCCTCGGTGACGCCCTGTACGTCATCGACAGGTGCCCCTACGAGCCTGGTCAGACCCGGCGGAGCTACCAACAGCCCTGCTTCCAAGCCCTCATCCACGGCGAGCCTCCCGCCGGCGTCTTTGGGTTTCCAGGGTGGTACTGGCACACCCTACCGCCGCCCCCCTACGTGGAAGCCCCCGGATACGAGCGTTCCGGCGACACCAAGATCGCCTCCTCCGCCGTGGTCGGCGACAGCATCTGGGTGTCCGCGAGGGGCAGCATCGGCAGCACCTACTCCTTCAGCACCACCAGCTGCGCGTGGAGCAAAGTGGGCAGCTGGGAGCTCCCGTTCCGCGGCCCCCCCGCCGAGTACGTCCCGGAGCTCGACCGCTGGCTCGGCTTCTCCCGCGGACGAGAGAACCAGTTCCACCGCTGGCTCGGCTTCTCCCGCGGACGAGAGAACCAGTTCCTGTGTGCTTCAGACCTCTCGGCGGCGGCTGCAGATGGGGCAGAGCCGCCCACCCTGTGCCACGTCTGGAAAGAAGACGGCCGGGATACAGACCCTGAGAACTGGGTGCTGCTCCAGTCCGACCTTGTGCGCGTCGACTCCGGCAGGTTCTGCGTCGCCAGGCTCTTCCATATCTACGATGAGGTCTACGATGACCCCTATCTTAAGGAGAAGTTTGCTGTGCTCACGGGGGTGGATTTGGTGCGTTGCGACACGGGCACGGCTGACTGCGGGATCCGGATGGTCAAGCACAAATCCATACGCTACAACGTCGATGGCAAGATCCGCTTGATATGTTAAGTGGAGCGAGTTCGTATTAGGTCTGATCGAGGGGATAGCAAATAATGATCTTGAGGTGTTGATGGGTGGATCAACCTTGTGACTTGAGGTGCGTTTCTATTTGGATGAATGTTACTAGAGTAGTACTATAAGCTTTGGATGCACCCTTGATCCCATTGTCTCATGCTGCCGTCAAAACTTCCGCACACTGCTTCTTTTGTCAAATTCAGTTTCTTCTACTCCCTTCGACCCATATTAGTTGACTTAGATTCATCTAAATACGAATATACATACATATATATTTAGACAAATTTAAGTCAACTAATATGGATCCAAGGGAATAGTATATACTGCTATATATATATATATATATGACTATGCACACTTATTTTGATGGGTTTGTAGTTCACTCTCGTACGTGAAAGTGATCCACACAAAAAGGATGAGTTTGCACCAGAGATATTGATCGCTGACAAGTTTAGGCTTGTTTTTAATGTACTATGTATTATTTGGGCTCACCATACGTCTTTTTTATCGCTGTCCCCATTGTTGAACTGAATCTTAGTTATTTAGAGGATGGTAGCAGAACGCAGGTGGCACAGGAAGAAGCTGAACGCATATATAGCCTGGAGCGGCCCATGACTTTGTTAAGTTCAGTCTTCCAGAGCTGGTTCGTCGAGAAGACGTCCTTAACATGTTTCTCTCCACGGTCATCGTCTGGTATAGAATGCACTACAGGAAATAAGGGATACGCCGACGGTGTTTGTATACGTCGACGGGGAAAGGTCGGGCCCGTCAGCCCACTTCCCCGGATTCGTCAGCCGGGCCATCCAGCCGTCGGCGTACGCTTGCCGTCGGCGTAGGGAGAGAAGCGCCGACGGTAGCCGTCGGCGAAGAAAAACTGTCGGCGTCAAACGGATGCCTCCTGACGGTGACCGTCGGCCTATACGGGGCCGTCGGCGTTAAGCCCTAGTTAACGACCCACCTAACGGGCCGTTGCACGCACAGTTACGCCGACGGCTGGACCGTCGGCCTAGTCAGTGGCACCCTATACGCCGACGGCAAAGCCGTCGGCCTAGGTTTTTTTTCTCCAATGTCTAAAATACTTATATATTTTTTCTCCAATGTCTAAAGTACTTATATTTGATTTATTTATTTATTTTCCACGCTAATTTAATGTAGATGTAATTTATAAATAAATTGGTGTTTGTAAATTAACCACACGAATCTTCGCGTATCCCACTGCACCCGCAAAGAATACGACGCGAATCTTTCGAAACCCGATGCGAAAATATAAATGTAAAATAGGAACAACAAAATACACATATAATACACAACTACAACATAATTATTGAAGATATGTCTCATTTTGTACGAACCTCGAAGAACCGAAACCTCTCTTTTGGGGAACTGTAGAAACCCCTCTCTTTTGGGGACCCTCGGGCATCGAAGCCACTATTTGGAGAAACCCTATACCGTGTGAAGGTTATCGCATGCACGCTTTTAAAGGCCAAAAAATTACATTGGTATAACCTAAACAAACGAAAACTACCAAAAAAGTATATTGGTTAACCCACGATTGCATGCGATAACACCTATAGAAGCGTGTTGGACATGTAGGAGTAGGCTCCCGCCGCGGGTCAAACGAGGGTAGACCGGTGGAACCCTGGGCCTATCTTTGGTTTTCCATGTAGATATGACCTAAACAAACCTAAACCACCAAGAGAGTGCGTTGTTCAACCCTCATACGGAGAATGCTACGGGGTAGACCCGCAGCACCCTCGGATTAGGGTTTCGTCGGAAAAGGACCGCCCGAGTGCCGGGATGCCACGGGAACATGCGTGTGGCCCTAGCATACATGCACAAGGGTGGTGGATTGCCCCTAGACGGAAAACCTAGCTCCCGGGTGTGACCGTCCACGTTGCATGGGATAACACCTATAGAAGCGTACTGGACATGTAGGAGTAGGCTCCCGCCACGGGTCAAACGAGGGTAGACCGGTGGAACCCTGGGCCTATCCTTGGTTTTCCATGTAGATATGACCTAAACAAACCTAAACCACCAAGAGAGTGCGTTGTTCAACCCTCGTACGGAGAATGCTACGGGGGTAGACCCGCGGGGCCCTCGGATTAGGGTTTCGTCGGAAAAGGACCGCCCGAGTGCCGGGATGCCACGGGAACATGCGTGTGGCCCTAGCATACATGCACAAGGGTGGTGGATTGCCCCTAGACGGAAAACCTAGCTCCCGGGTGTGACCGTCCACGTTGCATGCGATAACACCTATAGAAGCGTGCTGGACATGTAGGAGTAGGCTCCCGCCGCGGGTCAAACGAGGGTAGACCGGTGGAACCCTGGGCCTATCCTTGGTTTTCCATGTAGATATGGCCTAAACAAACCTAAACCACCAAGAGAGTGCGTTGTTCAACCCTCGTACGGAGAATGCTACGGGGTAGACCCGCGGGGCCCTCGGATTAGGGTTTCGTCGGAAAAGGACCGCTCGAGTGCCGGGATGCCACGGGAACATGCGTGTGGCCCTAGCATACATGCACAAGGGTGGTGGATTGCCCCTAGTGGTGGAAAAAATAACCATTTTAGAATATTACATTTTTTAGAATGTAATAAAAATAATCATTTTTTATAGTTTAGCTACGTCGATGGCAAACTTGTGTAATATAACCACACAAAAAATGTAGATAGAAGTTTAATAAAAAATTAATCATTTTTTAGAATATTTTTTTAAATATAATAAAAAATAACATTTTTTAGAGATGTTTTTTTTTCAGACAGTCTACGCCGACGGCCTTGCCGTCGGCCTAGACCAGTCCGTGGATAAGGGTATAGCCGCCTGCGCCTGGCTCGCTTCTTCCCTTCTTGCCTTCTCTCTGCCTCCACCCCGCCGCCACCTAGCCGCCACGCAGAGCTTGCCGCCGTGCCGCCACCGCCGCTGCTCCTCCTCATCCTACCGCTCGCCCACCCACCCCCGAGCTCCTCCTCCCCTCCTCCTCCCCTGCCTCCCTTCTCCCGCCACCGGCCCCTCCGCCTCCCCCGAGCTCCTCATCCCCCGCCTCCCCTCCCCCGAGCTCCTCCTCCCCCGCCTCCCCTCCTCCTCCCTTGCCTCCTCCTCCCCCGCCTCCCCTCCTCCTCCCTTGCCTCCTCCTCCCCCGCCTCCCCTCCTCCTCCCCTGCCTCCCCCCTCCCCGCCGGCCCCTTCCCCCTCTGCCTCCCCTCCTCCCCGCTGGCCCCTCCCCCCTCTACTTACCTTGCTCCCCACAGGCCCCTTCCCTCCTCTGTCTCCCCTCCTACATGTATGTTTCTAATTATTCTAGTTGTTGATTATTGTTTGTTGCTAGTTGCTAATTATTGTATGTTGCTAGTTGCTAGTTGCTAATTATTCTAGTTGCTAATTATCCTCCGATATGGAATGTTCATGTTGTTAATTAACTAGATATGAAATGTTGTTGTTCATGTTGCTAATTAACTAGATATGAAATGTTGTTGTTCATGTTGCTAATTAACTAGATATGAAATGTTGTTGTTCATGTTGCTAATTATTCTCATGTGTGTTGAAATGTTTTCGCTAGCTCCTGTCGCTGTCCCGAAGGTCGCTGTCCCGGAGGTCGTCTTCCCGGAGGTCGCCGTCCCGGAGGTCGCTGTCTCGGAGGTCGTCTACTTCCTCTACCGCCGAGGGTGAGCTAGAACTCCGTCTCGTCCCTCGCATTTTTTATGTTTGTATATTCCATTTCCACGTCAAGTCGCGTCACCTAGGTGTCATATCCCGTCTGCGAGCGTTACGCGGATAAATATGCATTAGAGGTCGCATATTATGAAGCGTAATGCTTGCGGCATTTACGGGACAGTCGGCGGATGCGTAGTTGGGTACGTTCTCCATGCTCTGTCCTGGTCCGAGTCAGGATTTCGGTAGCGCCTCCCCGTTGTTCTCCGGATGCACATCCTCTTGGCTTTTTGCCGAGACGTGTATCGGGAGAGCAGCGGGGAGGTGCTGCCGAAATTCTGGCTTGGAACAGGGTAGAGCATGGAGAACCTACTCAATCTACGGATCCGGCGGCTGCTAGGACCCTCTATACCTATTAGAGATGTAGGTTATGCGTTTTTCTCGGTAGGTAAATAGAAAATATGATGCATTTAGTTTCATGCTATTATTTGATATGAAATGCTATGTTTATTGTTTGGTTCCCAATAAAAACAGAGGATGGCCGATAATGGGTGGATATACAGTGGTCGTACTAGTGTTGTTGATAGAACAGATGAGTGGACATGGAAGACTGATCTGTTGGTGAAGGAGTTAGCGCGTGGTTCAAAGGCAGGCATTCGTCCAACTTGCCCTTGCGCTCATTGCAATAAGCGTCATCGTCAGTCAAAGGAGGAAATGAAAAAACACCTTTGGAGATATGGTTATATGCGGGACTTCATCACGACGGTTGACTTTACTCAGTACGAACGTGATAGAGGTGAGGTGATGCGGCAACGGATCAATGGCAATGAGGGCGATGGGATTAGAAATTTGCTAGATGATTTCCATGATGCCGACATGCCAGATTCGCCACCTTCACATGAACCGCCAGAACTGGAGGAACCTCGTGAACCAGAGGATCCGGAGCCAAGCGCGAAGGCCTTCTATGATTTGATGGCCTCGGCTAAGAGGCCTCTGTACGAGGGTTCAAAGATTTCTCAGCTCGATGCCATCTCGCAAGCACTAGCCAAAAAGCTCCAGTACGACAACACCCGTTCATGCTTTGAAGACCATCTGCAAACATATGGTAACATGTTGCCTGAAGGGCATTGTCTGCCTAAAACCATGTACGAAGCAAAGAAAATCCTGCGAGCGCTCAGCATGGAATACCAAAAGATAGATTGTTGTCCAAAAGGTTGCCTCTTGTTTTGGAAACAGTTTGCGGATGACAATTACTGTAGCAAGTGTGGGGCCTCTAGGTATCATGAGGTGGGATACGATGGTCAGAAGACGCAGACAAAAGTCGCCATGAAGATTCTTCGTTATCTCCCATTCATAAAAAGAATCCAGCGGCTTTACATGACCAAGGAGTCTGCCACACAGATGACATGGCACAAGACGGGGAAGAGATATGAGGATGAGCAAGGACGGGTAAAGATGGGACATCCATCTGATGGTAAGGCATGGAAGAACTTTGATAGAGACCATCCCGATGAGGCAGGAGAGGCTCGGAACGTTAGAATTGCTATAGCAACAGATGGATTCAATCCATATGGTATGTCGACCGCCTCGTATAGCTGCTGACCCGTGTTTGTTATGCCGCTCAATCTCCCTCCCGGAGCCCTAATGCAAAGGAAGACCATATTCCTGTCGCTGATCATTCCAGGGCCTGAATACCCGGGGAAGAATTTGAGTGTGTACATGCAACCGCTTGTGGAAGATCTGAACCACTCTTGGCACCACGGGACGTTGACATACGACCGTGCATCAAAGACAAACTTCTACATGAAAGTTTGGTTCCACTATTCCATGCACGACATGCCCGGGTACGCCCTATTCTGCGGATGGTGTACGAGGTGGAGGACGAGGACGAGTTGGAGTACGAGGTTTACGCCTTCTGAGTGACCTACCCTCCGCTTCTGGCGACGTGGCTTTCGAGTCTGCTTACTCGGAGTCTCCTGACGAGGAGGAGTCTCGAGACTTGGAGGAGGAGTCTCGAGACTTGGAGTGGGAGTCTCGATACCAGGAGGGGGGTCTCGAGACCAGGACTTTGTGACATGGTTATACCCTACGGGTACCTGATGTTATCCTACCTGGTCCAGCCCGAAGGAAGGCCCACTCGACGATCTACCGAGGTCCATGACGCTCATGACGGTTCGGGTGGTACGAAGCCATATGGACACGGACTCTCAAGCGTACAAGACAAGGAAATCTCAAGACTAGAATTTGAATACAACTTGTAACCTACTCGTATTGGCACCCGAGACCTAGCCTCCCCATATATAAAGGCTAGGAGGGTCCAACAAGGAGGGTACGTACATAATAGACAGATCTACAGATCTACAGGACTCGACTCATACTTTCGCACACGCATCCACGCCAGATCGAATCTGTGCACCCTGTAACCTTCGGTTCCGCCGTAATCAAAGAGCAGACAAGCAAGAGTAGGGTTTTCCCTCCGGGGGCCTGAACCTGGGTAAATCTCGTGTCCCCTGGTTGCTTGTCTGTTAACCGTGCCACGATCTCCAGCATCCCCATCTTCTCCAAAACCCAAGTCCATAACAATGGGCATTGACGAGATTAAACCTCGTCAATTGGCGCCGTCTGTGGAAACTGGGACACTGATTGTGCGATCGTGACGGTTCCAATCTACTTGATCTACTATTCATCGGTTCCAATGGAACGAATCTACTTCGATTCCCGGCTCCATCAACTTGGGGGCTCCCTCCGCTCTGGTGACCCACTGTGGCCTTCGACTGCGGTGACCTGTTGCATCTTTCGGATGCGGCGACCCGACGCGATCTTCGATAGCCGCAACTAGCCGCATCGGCTTCAGCGACCACGACTCGGGGCTCCCTCGACATCGGTGACCCAATGCGGCTTTCGGCTGTGATGACCCGATACATCCTTCGGATGTGGCAACTTGGTGCGGTCTTCGACCGCGACAAACTTCGGATGCAGAGCTCGCTGTCGCCATCGACCCCAGGAACCCGTCGCTTCTATGAACATGGTCCGCCGTGTTGACTATGTCCGCCGCGTGACCCGCTACCGCATCAATTTCGTCCACGACAACTACCAATAAAGCTAAGTTTCTCTCTACTTAGAGCCGATTCTTTTATTTTTAATTCGCACTCGAAACACTCGGGGGCTGCGCCCTCTTCGAGTAACCTAATGTGCCATCGGCTCCACGCACTCGAGTACCTCATACGCGACAGCCCGAGTAGCTGATTCTGCCTGATCGTCGAATCCTTAAACTCCGAGTGCCTCGGCAAGGTACTGAGACTAAGGGTAACCAGGCTAACGAAAAGGCCTAGCATACAGTGCAAAAGTGCCGACTCGATTGGCACCAGAATTTTACTATACAAGCCGACAGGCAAATATTCTTTATAAGATACAAGTACTTCACAATTATTCATGTTTTCTGCAGCTTATAAAGACGTCGAATGTGCCGAGCTATTCTATCGAGTCCTCCACCAGGAGTCGACGAAATAACTGGCTACTCCATAAACTCAAGACCCGAGTCGAGTCCCTCCTCGGATGGTTGCATCGCTTGATGCTACAAAGGCGCAGCACTGATCGCGCACCCGACAGAAGCAACGATGTCGATTTCATCCGCAACGTCGAGTCCTTCCGGCTAAACGCCGCACGACTCCGCCACGTCAACTCCGACTGCATCATCGATTCTTGGCTCCTTATGCATGAGACACTGACTCGATGCACTTCCGGGTCAGTGGTTTCTCCTCGCATGAGTCTCCACTCGAGTCTGCGACTCAACTAGACACTCGGGGGCTACTCCTATCAGGAGCGCTGGTCGCGCACCCGATGTACTTCCGGGTCAGCGGTACGCCCGCGAGATTGTCCACTGCGTCTACAAGATACAAGACTCGAGTCTCTGCCCGAGTCTACGACTCCGCCAGACACTCGGAGGCTACTCCAAAGTAGAGCGATGGTCGCGCACACATACAAGATCTTCGAGTCCTGCGTCGAGTCTACGACTCCACTACGGACTCGGGGGCTACTCCCATAGGAAGGATTGATTCAAGCATCCGAAAAAAAAAATTGTGTCCTACGGACCTGAAGCAAACAACGGCTGAATTAAAGTCTCTGCTCGAGACTACGACTCGAACAGACACTCGGGGGCTACTCCCATAGGGAGCGCTGGTCGCGCACCCTATAGTCCATTGTGTTGACTACGTCCATGATGTCGATTCCTTTACAACAGTCGAACAAATTCAGCTGACCCGATGAACTTGCGGGTGAAGTGCTTCGCACTCGACACAACTTTCGACTCCGACATCCAAATACAAGGTTCAAGACAACTAAGTCTCCACCCGAATCTACATTTCGGATGGACACTCGGGGGCTACTGACATGGTTATACCCTACGGGTACCCGATGTTATCCTACCTGGTCCAGCCCGAAGGAAGGCCCACTCGACGATCTACCGAGGTCCATGACGCTCATGACGGTTCGGGTGGTACGAAGCCATATGGACACGGACTCTCAAGCGTACAAGACAAGGAAGTCTCAAGACTAGAGTTTGAATACAACTTGTAACCTACTCGTATTGGCACCCGAGACCTAGCCTCCCCATATATAAAGGCTAGGAGGGTCCAACGAGGAGGGTACGTACACAATAGACAGATCTATAGATCTACAGGACTCGACTCATACTTTCGCACACGCATCCACGCCAGATCGAATCTGCGCACCCTGTAACCTTCGGTTCCGCCGTAATCAAAGAGCAGACAAGCAAGAGTAGGGTTTTCCCTCCGGGGGCCTGAACCTGGGTAAATCTCGTGTCCCCTGGTTGCTTGTCTGTTAACCGTGCCACGATCTCCAGCATCCCCATCTTCTCCAAAACCCAAGTCCATAACAATGGGCATTGACGAGATTAAACCTCGTCACTTTGATTCTCGAGACCAGGAGGAGGAGTCTTGAGACACGAAGGGGGAGCCCCGAGACCAGGAGTCGGGGCCGTCGACACGGCCGAAGAAGCCAAAGGTTCATGGGGAATCGGGTGTCCCAGTGGACGAACCTGCTTCTGAGGAGGAGAAACCCATCATTATGCCTAACGGCATTGAGTAAGTGGCTATACTAATTTTGAACATGTAATTTCATTTTGGTCATAAGAATTTGGCATGTACTAATGTTTTACTATTGTGCAGCAACTGGACATTTCCTCCAGGTACCCGTGCGCCTAACACCTTGGTTGGAGCTCTGATTAGAAAATTTTGGCCAGGCTTTTACACTCCCGTCCCCAACGGCGAGAGGAAGCTAGCCACCAGTTGGGCGCACTATGAGGCCGCCGAAAACTCGGGCTATGCTGGGAAAGCTTCTGAAGCCGTGATCACCAAGTTTTGGGTAAGGCAAAGTTTTCGAGTTTCGTTCATAGTTGATGACCCCACCATGCTAACTTATGACTCTCACAATATTTTGTATGTATGATTACAGAGATTCTATAGGGTGCTTCCGGAGGACCAGGAGAAGGCGGACAAGACTTTGCGGGGGGCTTGTCAGAGGTTGACACGGCAGCAGTTTTACAATCAGAAGCATACCACCACCAGTCTATACAGCTCCGAGAAGTTGAGAAAGAGGGCGCCGAAGAATTTGAATGTGAAGGCCCAACCAAAGATGACCGAGGAAGATTATGCCGGGGTAAGTAAATTGTCAATCAGATTCTATGTTGTTGCTAATTGCATTATCCATTCTTAAAATGAGTATTGTTTTTTCAGTTTATGCCCACGTGGGGCCGATGGTAAGGAGGACGCATGGCTGTCGTTGTCGGCGAGGTGGCGCGGGGAAGACGCCGAGTTCAACGCCTTGAGCGAGCGGAACAAGGCAAACCGTGGCTCTGGAGGGACACACTATGCGGAAAACCGCAACCATGGTCGCTTCAAGGCCCATACGGTATACATGTATACATGGAACAATCTGTATTTATTTCCCTTCGTGATCCTACTTGATACGTATAACATTTTTTTGTCCATGCAGGAGACACATCTAGAGAGGCCTTGTTCTGACTATGAAGTATGGGAAATGATGAAGCATAAGAAGCCTGATATGTCCCAGCCTTAGCCCTCGCTTCCAGAGTTCTATGGCACTGCCAAGGAGGATGGTGCTAACTACCTCGAGGCGTTCACTGGTTTTCATCCGAAGGTGGAAGATCCTAGAGCAGCGGAGACCGACGAGAGAGCGGTGGTCGTGGCGGGGCGCGGCCGGGAGCACGGCCGTTTCAAGATTCTCGATAGGGTGATCCCGCGAACTCCTGCTTTGAGCCTCACGCGGATAAAGGCTACCCTCACCGCCGACGACCCCGCTATCCCGCCTCGACGGCCTTCCCGAGCGAACGACGATGTAAGTTTTTCTCATTTCCATCATATTTCCGAAAATCATTCATGAGTGGCTAAGTTGACGAGATTCATTGTTTTTGAAATTGTAGCCTGTTTTGGACGCGGCCTACAAGGCCGCTTTTGCGGAACACTTGGTGACGCTCAAGACGTGGTCCCAGACCCGAGCGGCCTACGAGCAGTAGGCAGAGTTACGCGATGATGTAAGTTTCCACCTTTATTTTTGCAAAATATGACAAGTCTCGCATTCCCTAGTTTGAATCTTTATTTCTGCAACGCCTCATATCTAAACTATCTTGCAGCTTTTGGAGAGGTTTTATGGCACTGGAGAGCGAGCCACTCTACCGCCACGGCCACCTAGGCCAGGGCCACAGCCAATCTTCCCATCAAAGGACGAATATGCTTTGACCTTCTACTCAGGGACCCTGGTAAGGTTTTTGCCAAACCGGTTGTTACAACAAACCTGTGTCTTGGTGGTTGCTAACTCTGCCTCAAACATGTAGGGACCGGGATGCTCCGGCAATACACACTTTGGTCGTCCTGATGCCTCACCGACTATCTCGCGCGCGATGACACCGGTTCATACCGGCCGTGCTTCTCCTGGTGCTTCTGGTGGTGGTGGTGCTGGTGGTGGTGGTGGTGGTGGCGGTGATTCTCCTTCTTTCCATCGTGCTGAGGGTGGCAGTGCTTCTCCTTCTACCGGTGGTGGTGGTCATGGCGGTACTTCTCCTTCTTCCGGTGTTGGTTCGACGGCGGCTACTCGACGTCAAGCTTCACCTTTCTTCGCGCGGGGAGACATGGGTCTCTCGAGTAGCTCTCCGGAGGTGTAGGGATGTGCATGTGTTAGGATGCACTTAGAGATGTACCTATGTGTGGATGTACTAGCTATGTTGTTTGGATGAGGATGTACTTATGTATGGATGATCCTATGTATGAATGACCTAGTTATGTTCTTTTGACGATGATGATCTTATGTTTGTGCATGTGCTGTGTCTGGAATCTGGGAATGCGGGAATATATAATTTGTAGGGAATAAGTAAAACAAAAATGCAAAAAAAAAGTACCAGGTTCCTAAGCCGACGGCAATGCCGTCGGCGTAGACAGCACCATATGACACAGACACAGTTTGCCCGACGGCAGCACCGTCGGCGTCAGTATGCGAGGAGCCCAGCTGGCAGAGAGGGCCGACGGCTATGCCGTCGGCGTATCCAAGGACGTAGACAGCCACAGAGTGGCACGTGGCCTCTTAGGCCGACGGCTATGCCGTCGGCGTATAAATTCCCGCGCTAACGGCCGTTAGCTGCTCCAGGTGGGCCCCAGGTGGGCCTAGGCCGACGGGAATGTATACGCCGACGGTTTATTGCCATACGCCTACGGGGTACTACGCCAACGGGCATACGCCGACGGCCCCCGTCAGGCCAGCGTACGCCGACGGGGATCAGGGCTTACGCCGACGGGCCCCAGCCGTCGGCCTATTTATCGTTTCCTGTAGTGATGATGGAGATGCTTGATTTTTAGTCAGGCTAAAGATCGAGCGTATAGGCCATTATTCGACCTTGGCTTGGCATTTCATAGCAGCACATTAAACCCTGTGCAAGACCATCCGGGTCTCACGCGCTATCTCGATGATAGCAGTAGGATTAGTACCGCACCTCGGTAGGATGCACAGAGCTCGATCGTGCTAGTCGTTCGCAGTGAGGATCAGGTTGGATTGGAGGCTTGGAGCTGCTGCTGCTGGTGGTACTAGAATGCAGGGCTAATTAACTAAGTGAGTACATGATCGATGGATGCTTGATTACTTGTGGTTTGTCTGAAGCTGTTTTTTACTAGCATCACTGGTGTCTGGTGACTTCCGCAGCTGTTAATAGTTCCTCTGGTTATATGCATGGAAATGTAATGCCAAACCTGAAATTTTGGCCGTGTGTTCTGAATGGTCAAGTAAGGAAAGATGTTGAAGTAATTGTCTAGGTGCCAGTTAAACTAAAAAGAGTATCTTTAAATACATAAACATCGGCACCAGTGGTCTAGTGGTAGAATAGTACCCTGCCACGGTACAGACCCGGGTTCGATTCCCGGCTGGTGCAATTTTTTTTATCCCAATCACCATCAGGAAGAAGTTCGTTATTTTTTCAGCAGCAAGTTTCGGAGCTTTGGTCGGCTTTCTCAGCTAGTAGATGTATCCTTCTTACCCTGGTCGTAGTATAGTAGATCCTGTCGAGGAGCGTCGCCACGCTCTCTGTAGCAACGACGAGGACTAGCGCGCACTATTGTACTATCGCTCCAATGTTAGCGGTGCCGCGCTCGAGGCGTTTTTATGATGAGTCAGGGGAGCTAGCAGGGGCGGATCCAGGCCCAGGGTAACCCGGGCCATGGCCCGGGACGCAAAGAAAAATTCTGCTTACCATCTGTGAAAAAAAAAGTTTGGCCCATGGCATAGACTTCTGGCCCAACTGGCCTCCTCGTCCTACCTCACTCGACCGCGGGGAAACCTTCTCCTTGCTCGCCTTCTCCGAGACCTCGAGTCCGCCATCTCTCACTGTGGCCAGAAGCGCGCCATGCTGGCAGGCTGCTTTTGCCTATCCTCCAACCTCCTCCGCTCCTTAGACCCCGTCTCACCACTGGCGGACACTCCCCTGCCTGTACGTCGCCGCGGCGTCTCTGCCTGTCTCCCGCCTTCGGTTGGGCGATTCTTCCTACAGTCCTCCTCCGCGCGACCGTCGGCCAGCGCCGCCTGATTGCTCCCGGCATGTGGCTCTACCTCCTCTCATCCTCAACTGTCTACCCGGCTGCTCTCATAGGACAGATTCAACCCTGCTAGGTAAATTGCCCCTAATTTCATCACTCCAATTGGATACACTCAACGATTTCATTTATTTGTAATTGAACTGATTTATTGATTTTACAATTATTAGTTATCAATTCAATGTTGCAGGTATATATGATGGAAGAGATTTCCATTTCCTTATGAAATAATTTTCTTGCTCTCTTGAAAATATTGATTCTTCTATTGATGGAAGTCTCAGTGAACTAAGCTATTGATTTGGTCGGATGAATTAAATAATTGATTTGGTACTATCTTTTTATCCCTATACTATTGTTTCTAGTTTTTAGTCGCATCTTTTCTGCATTCTTGAACCGTTAGCAATGAGTTTGAATATGTGTTCATCTTTGCGATTGTACTAAAATTTTATGATATTATAAAGTTTTAAATATTATTTTTTGTGTTTAGTTTTTGGTCCGGGGCTTACTTCAATCCTTGATCCGCCACTGAGAGCTAGTACTGAACATGTTGCACACAAGTCCTTTTGATCGAATAAACAAGCAAAAGGAAAAATAAACATGTCAGCGGAAGAAAGTACAGTAAGAATAAGGGAGTGTCTAGATCTCAGGCGTCTGAGAATTAGTTATATCTAAGTCGCTGATGTCATCCTAATATTTGTGCTAATTCTCAGTTGCAACCTACTTGCAACTTATAAGATTTGTACTAGTTCTCAGTTACAACCTAGTTGCAAGTCATTCAATTCTCAGTTACACCCAAGTTGCAACTCATGTGTAGCACGAATCACGAGGTAAATCAAACGGTGGAAGAGGCGACCGAGACTTAAGAAGTTCTCAGGCGCCTGAGAACTAGCAAATCCGTAAGAATAATACAAGTCAATGAAAATTTTCAAAGCGATGGTTCTTTTTTTAGTGTGAGTCGATTTTTCCTGCCTGCTAAAAAATCTAGTTGCGAACAAAAGAATCCATGTAACGACGGGGTTGAGCCGTTAATAATCGGCTATTGCTTGGTAGAGTTCGGACGAGATCAAACTTGTCTCACGCGGGTTGCCAACATATTCTACACCAGGCAAGCACCTTCAAACAATAAGTAAAATACACTTTAGGTAGTGGAAAATAGATTATTAACAGCTCAAGTTATACTCCCTTGACACGTTTTAGTGTATAGGTTTAAATAAATCTAGACACTAAAAGGTGTCTCGATACATCTTATTTAAAACCTAAAACATCTTATATTTCCAAACGGAGGGAGTAGATCGCATCACCATGTGCATCTACACCACCATGACCAACGAACTACCAGACATCGTCTTGTCTGTCTTTATATACAATCCAATATAATCTCACTAATTTCTAAGTGAATATAGTACTGTACGTTGCAAGGCCTTCCAAGAATCAACAAATTTCAGCAGAAAAAAAAGATTGTAATTGTGATTTGTAGGGCTTTACCCTCACCCAAAGGAGAGGGAGCCCTTTCAGAAATTCTCAATGACCCGTGAGGGCCAAAGAGGGGGTTTGGAAATAGTTTTCAACCAGCAATTGACGCGCCTCGGTATAACCTCACTAGCTGCGTCATTGCCCCAAGCGCAAAGATGCCTCCTCCCGTTCCACCACCTCCCCTTCTTATACCAGCCTTCACCTGTGCCGCCTCACTCGCTCACCGAGGTGGGACAAAAGAAACTCAAACAACCGCAGGAACGCAGCTGCGCACCGGTCGCCCTTCTCATGGGCCGCTAGTATAGAAATGGAAGTCCACTTTCGGCCCGTCTAGCTATCTTGCGCTAATCGTAGTGCCAGTACAAAGGCAAATTACCCAACCACTAAAAGTGGACTGAATGTTCATCTAGAAAAGAGGTGGACAGATTGTTCTAACGAAGAACTAATTTGGAGCTAAGAGTTGCTACACTATGGAGATGCTCTGTGTTTGCACCATTTTTCTTTGAAAAACTATCTGAACCATCATCAATCTTGGAAAAAACTGCTGGTGAAAAGGTTAAAGCCCTATGCTATTATCCAATTATTTCAATCTTCACGACACCATGACATCAACAAATAATTTCAGAGTGCACAAAACTTTGATAGATCAATGGATGGGCAAAGCTTGCATGAGTCGATCAACATTCCATATAAGCATTAACAGGTGTAACAGCATCCTCAAGGCAAACAAAAAAGGGGCAGACTGAGAGATAGTCAAGAAAAACTCAACAAAACATGGATAATATACTTATTCCTTACAATCTGTAAACCTCCTGGTAAAATATAAGACAGACTTTACGAGACTAGAAAGAATATAGGGGAGCTCTAACTAGTTCCGCATTTTTTTATCTCTGCTGTGTAGGGGAGCACAGGAGGCCCGAGGCGTCTGCGCCGACCACAGCCAGCTCGCATATGGTACAAAGCTGCCCTTCGACCGAAGGAACAAACCGTGACGAACAGTACGGGCAGGAAATATCCTTCTGGCCACGGTAGATAGGGACGTACGTAGAGCCGCAGACGACGAACGGATTTCTGTAGTCGTAGTTCAGCTCATAGCTGTCTTGCTTGCCGCTGCACTGCTGCTGGACCTGCCGAGCCTTCTTCGCTTGGACCTCGTTCGGGCTATTCTCGAGGAGCAGCCTCGCGAAATGCTCCGCGGTCGCAAAGTTCTTCTGCTTGTAGCATAGAGCCATGGCGTTCGAGAGCACAAGCCTCATGTGAACCCTCTGAAGCTTGCAGTTAGTGAAGTAGGCCGCCAATTCCTGTTGCCGGTTGACATTGTCTTTCAATTCCTTTCTCTTGAGCTCCATTCTTAGACCAAGAACATACTCCCTCACTATCTCAATCAGCTCCTTCACTTCATCGACTTCTCTTCGTGAGTCCACCACAATAAGAGGGATGGTATGCAAGATGCTGAGGAATTGTCTCAGCGCTTCTGGGAACTTACCCTCGGTTGTGGCCTTGTAGGCTGCCTTGAGTCTGTCTTCCATTTGCGAGAAGGAGAAAACTAGTGCAGGAGGGCCCCTCACATTAGGACTTGCAGACTCACTCCAACCTTTCTCAACAGCAACTGATATAACGGGAGCAGCTGCAAGTGCACGAAGATACGAATGGCTGCCCATATGGAGATCGAGAAACAATGGCTTCAGAGGAGTAAAGTTCTTGATACCCAACTGGCGGCTAAGCAACCTCATTGCAGTGTCAAAGTTCCCAGCTGCTGCATGCTCGCCAGCAAGGGAAGATTTCTGTGTCCAAATTTGGCTGACAGGCATGCCTGGTGTAGGAGCAACAAACACACTGGAGCGAGCATTTCCAGCAGCTTTTGGTGTATCTGCTTCAGGTGGCAATTCCAGATCTTCAAGATCCCAGCCACCATCCTCCTCATTTGCTTCACCCTCCTCAGGATCAAAACCACCGCCACCATTTGGCACTGCATCACTTGCATCCACAATATCCAAGTCCTCCTCACCCCAGTCAGCAGGAGCAGCTTCATCATCTTCCTCAACTTCTGCCCTCCCAGTAGCATCCAATCCAACCTCAAAAGTACCACGCATCACACGGAGCAATGGCCAATCAACGCTGGATATGAGAGGTGCAGGGGGAATCAAAAGTGAGCGAGATTTTCCTGCAGGTAGAGAAGGAACATTCTCGCCCAATTCAGCAGCAAGCCTATCAGCAATTTCAGTGAGCCCATGAGTGGCAGCAGTAGCATAGGCAAGAGGCAGCTGCCCAGCATTCTCCAGGATCTCAGCTCGCTTCCTAGCATCCCCGAGATACAATGCATTGTGGAACTGACCCATCAAATTGTTATTCTGTCCAGCAATTTTGCACATAAAGCCCACCTTGTCAATGTAACCAGTAATGAGATACAGAAAAGCAAGTCTCTCAAAATTCTTTGTCCGCTGGTATGCATATTCCACAATACCAACATTCCCCTGCCTCAGGGCCTCAATTCCCAACCTGTACCAGTGATCTTTATCATCAATCTCTTTTGCAGAAGCAACTGCAATTTGGATGTTACCACTTTCAAGAGCTAGATTAAATCTTGTCTTCTCATCTTTCACAAAGTGGAGAGCAACTTCTGGAAACCCTTTCTGCTGTAAATATGAAATCACAGCCTGTCCACACAGCTGTGAGCTTTTAATCATACTCATAACATGGTCATAACGTTTCCGGAGAAGGGCAAGCTTGAAAATGTATTCTGAAGCATCAACTGTTATCAGTTTGTTCTTTCCATCACGATCTAGACAGAAAATGTTGTTCCCAATCACCCTCGTTATGTAAATAGGAACATCAAGGGTCTTTATGATCCCGCTATCTCCATTGGGAAGACAGTATTTGATATGGTTCAGGGTAGAGTAAACAAACACACCATTCTCATCCCATGCACCACTTTTCACACGAATGGTTTCATGCAGTGTAGAGCGGTGGACAAGCTTCTTGCTAGCTATAACTACTGCATGCTTGCTCAGTAATGCAACAGACTCCATGTCAGTGGACCAAACAACATATTTAACACCAGCTGCCTGAAGTTCACCAAGAACTAGCCTTTGCTGTAGATCAAAGATGGTCACACGGTCTTCAGCTTTGCACAACAAATTACCAGTCCCAGCATAATAAATTGCATCAGTGGCAATAGGAAGTGGACTTTTCTTCACAATTTCATTCTTAAGATTCTTCACCAAAACTTGATTGCTACTCTTCTCAAGGACAGCAAACCTATTCCGTGCCACAAAAACAGCTGAACCACCAGCTCCCTTCTTTGCCTCTTGCAAATTGCCAGTAGAATCCTTAGGGACGATGTAGAGATCATATGAGCCCCCATCCACATCTGAGCATATCAACACAGCATTTTCTGTTGGACTATAAGATAGTGTCCTGGGCGACTGGTTCAAGCTGACTGATCCTGGTCTTCTTATTGGAGCCACCTGAACTTCCTTCTGGGTGGAGTACTCAAAGAACCGGAGGAATCTGTCCTTAACATAGAATACAGTATCAGCACTGACGCTGAAAGCAGGACGCTCCCTCTCTAATTTAAACACAATCATGCCACTGTCATGCCCAGCAGCAAGAAGATTCATTTCAGGATGAGCAGCAAGAATCCAGAAACGGTCATGTTCCCGCCTAAATGTCTGAATACCAGTGCGCTTTGTGGCATCCCAGATGCGAATACTTTTGTCTTCTGAGTTGGACACAATGATGTCTTGCTTCGCATGGAACATCACGCAGGACACATTATTCATGTGCCCCCTCAAAGTATCGACTTCCCAAGCCTTGGTATCTGCCAGTAAATATCAAAGAATATTTTATTGTTTGTACAGTTCTACAATAGGTAGCAAAATTTAGTGCTATGCAGGGCCTTCACTGGACATTTTCATGCAGCCATTAACAGTGCAAAAAAGAGAGGTAATGTCATGATTTCTGTATTACTATTTGTTCAGTTCTACCAATATGAAGAGTGCTATACTGGATCATCAATGGTTATATTCATGCAATCACTCATAATTAAATAAACTGTAATTTGATAACTGTGAAACATGTTTCTTGCATTCAGCTAGTTCTGACGACAACTGACAAATTACTTTAGATTACTTTAAATAGACTGAGAAGTTAACTGTAACAAGTTACTCTTTATAAGTATTGTTTTAAACATTGGTATATGAAAAGAATGAAATAATATATACAGAAGTATGCAAATTATCATTTAGATATAAACAAAATAGAAGTATGAAACAAACTTAAAAATGTCAAAGAAGTGGCTGAATTGTTACCATTCATTCTCCACAACTTCACTTGCCGGTCATCTGCCCCAGAAACAATGAGTGGCAGCGTGGGATGAAATGAGGCCCAGTTGACACCACGGTCATGGCCTTCCAGGACATATTTCACAACCGCATCGACACCCCCAAATAGATCTGTGTTCATCTGAGTGAGACGCATGATGTCATCTGCAGGTGACACCGTCTTCTTCCTCAGAGCACCAATATCCCAAACACGAACAGTCTGATCTAGTGATGCCGACACAACCAGGTCTTCCTTGGGGTGGAAAGACGCGCACATGACATAGTGATTATGCCCGGTCAGCACAGCCAGACAAGTACGTGATTGCCAGTTCCAGATCCGGATTGTCTGGTCATCACTAGCACTTACGATCCATGGGTACTCATGGTGGAACTGCACGGTACGAATGTAGTCGAGGTGGCCAGTAAGCGTAAACAAGCAGCGGTGTGTTTTATAATTCCACACCTTAATCTTGTAATCGTCACCTGCATTGCATCACGGAAACAAAAAATCTTACAAGAGATTACAAGTTGAATTGTTCCAGGTTCCAGCTATGACTCACTGAGCAACTATTGAGCAAGTAATGCTAAACATGCACCAGAGCACACGTCACTGTCCTCAGTCACAATTCCATCACGGATATACGCATGCTAATGAACATGCATTGGCTCCTCATTTCACTACATCTAATTTCAAACTAGCTGCAAAACCTTGGCGATACCAGTCACAAATTCTAACAACCAAATGGCACCTGGAGGCTCCAAATAAATAATTCTCAGAAACAGTTACATCTAAGCATATACTGTATATCATAAAGCAAGCACCAGATCCGACCAACCCATCCTACCAACTACGATTCCTCAACAACCACTGCATATCAAAAGCATCTAATAGCATGGACGGATCATACAGACATCTAATGGACTCGAAACTCGCGCACACAGTCTCCAATCCAAGGAAGAACCGGGGCCTGGGCACGCAGCACCATACACGCAAATGGAAAATCACGCGCGAACCGATCGAGCGTGAGCGGGATCTAGCAGGCAGTACCTCCGGAGACGAAGAGGGGCTGGGTGGCGTGGAAGTGCACGCCGCGGACAGGGCCGTCGTGCTCGTCGAAGCGGTCGAGGAGGGTACCCATGCGGTAGTCCCACATCTGGATCACCCCGCTGTGGAGGCTGGCGAGGATCCATGGCCGCCGCGGGTGGAAGCTCAGGCCCTTCACCCGGTTGCTCTTCGTCTCGAACTTGGTCAGCATCTTCTCCCCGCCGACACGTCGTCGTCTTCCCCGGCGACGGCGGCGGCCCCTGGCCCTGGCCGCGGAGAGGAGCGGGGCGGAGGACGGGAGTCGGTGGATCTGAGGTGGAGGAGAGGGGCGGAGGGGGGAGAGAGAGAATGGCGATGGGTGGAGAGGAGGAAGGTGCTTTAGATCTCGGGGAACGGGGAGATCTGGGTTTCGGACGCGGCGGTGGCTGCTGAGGTGGTGAGAGACGCTGGGGCCGTTGGATTCTGGAGGAAGAGCAATCTGGGCCGTTAGAGCAGTGCGCCCGGCTTGTCAGTCAGCCGTTCGCTTGCCGCAATGCGAAGATAAGCAGTTTTTTTTTACAATGCGAAGATACGCAGTTTGATTAGGAGCAAATTGTATTTTGCACCCTGCCCAGCAGAAAAATTGCATTTATTAGTCAACAGAAATATTACAACATTTTTCCCGTCCAAAAAAAGAAGAAGACATATCCAACATTAATCCAGCATGTAACTAGATATTGCGCATTCTATAATTTGTATGCAATCGTCAATTTTTTGTGAAGATTTTACCGATCTATTAAAAATCATCAATATCAGTATAAAAATATTTAATAATAATAATAATTTTTATAAATAGATCTATGAATCATCTAGCAATCGTAGTAGGTCTAGAAATGTACAAATGAGTGATTGACATTTTACATTGAATATATGTATACCATTAATAATGTGAAGCACATTGATTTAGAAATGATATTTTCTCAAGCAAACTGCGGAGTAGCAAATTTGACATAACAAGCAGTCCCCGCCCCCCTCCCCCCCCCCTCCCCCCCCCCCAAAAAAAAAACGCAGAGACGACTATTACAAACCGAAGTCACATGGCTATTAAGCGGATGGAGTCAATATGTACATTTTATTTTCCAAATTGAAGGACTTTTTGCCTTCGATTTCATTCACATGAAACCAAAACAGGACACGCCTTTCATCTTTTTATCCTACTGCCACACAACCACTCTTCCTGCGTAAACATCCCTTTTTACCACACCTTGTGCTCTACCTCATTTAAGAAGAAAGAACAAACTCCAATCACTAAACTCAAACCAAGATAACACAACCGAGAGCTATAACACATGTACTATTACGACCCCATCTTCTTCTTCCACTACTCCCCATTCTTCTTGCAAGCCTTCTCTATTCCTCATCAAGCTTTGAGCCTCTTATTATATGTGTCCATCTGTTGGAGATATGCCCTAGAGGCAATAATAAATGTAGTTATTATTATATTTTTGTGTTTATGATAAATGTTTATATTCATGCTATAACAGTATTAACCAGAAACATTAATACTTGTGTGATTTGTAAACTAAATTAGAGTCCCTAGTAAAGCCTCTTTATAATACTAGCTTGTTGATTAATAGATGATCATGGTTTCTTGATCATGAACATTTGAGATGTTGTTAATAACAAGATCATATCATTAGGAGAATGATATGATGGACATACTCCTATAGATAAGCGTAGCATGAAGATCAAGTCATTTTAATAGTTCAATTGCTATAAGCTTTCTGATACATAGTAACCTAATTCCTTCGACCAAGAGATCATGCTTATCACCATCACCGAAAGAATGCTTTGATGACATCAAACACCACACCGTAACTGGGTGGCTATAAAGATGGTATTGAGTGTTCGGAAAGTATGGGTTGAGACACATGAATCAAGAGTGGGATTTGTCCATCCATATGACGGATAGATATACTCTGGGCCCTCTCGGTGGAATGTCATCCAATTATCTTGCAAGTATGTGACTGGCTCACAAGGGATCACATATCACGGGAACAAGAAAAGAGTACTTATCGGTAACGAGGTTGAACTAGGTATGCAGAGATACCGACGATCAAAACCTCGGATAAGTAAACTATCGTGAGACAAAGAGAAATTGGTATCGTATGTAAGTGGTTCATTCGATCGCAAAGTAATCGTAGAAATATGTGTGAGCCATATGAATTTCCAGATTCCTCTATTGGTTATTGATCGGAGAAGTGTCTCGATCATGTCTGCATAATTCACGAACCGTAGGGAGACACACTTAAGGATTCGATGTTGTTGAGTAGTTATGGAATGATGAGAAAGAGACTGAATGTTGTTCGGAGTCTCGGATGGGATCTGGGATATCACGAGGAGATCCGGAATGGTCCGGAGAATAAGATTCATATAAGGAAAGTCTTGTTTCGGAGTCAGGGAATGATTCCGGTGTTTTCATCGGGAATGTTCTAGAAGGGTCCGGAAGGTCCGGCACTCCGGAGGGGAAGGGTACATGAATGTGTCATAACAATATGGAATGATTGTATCATGTACTAGGTCACTTGGCTGGGCAAAATAAAGGGAGAAATCAAATCCTAGTTTGAAAGTCAAACGCCAATTTGAAAAAGTCAAACGGCAAGTTTGCTTGGTGGAGGGAGAGTAGGAAACCTACTTGGGGAGGAGTTCCTCTCCCTCCACCCGCCGGCCAAGGAGGCCGACTTGGGGGAGGACTCCCTCCTCCCAAGCCGCGCCCTCCCACCTATATAAGGAGGGACAGGGTTGCCCCTCTTCCCTACACCTAACTCACCCAAAACCCTAGCCCTAGCCGCCGGCCTCCTCCAAGTCGCCGCCGCCTCCTAGGGTTCCTCCAACTCGCCGAGTTGGGGCTTCCCCAAGCCCTAGCCGTCGGCCAAGCTCCCCTCCCTTGGTGCCTCTAAACCCTATATCACCAAGGCCTCTCTCATAGTCCACCATACTTGCTCTGGCTTAAGGCGAAGCCCTGCGATATCTCCCCTCTACTTCCGGTACCATGCCGTCGTGCTGCCGGAATTGCGAGGAGAGTGCTACAACCTTCGCTGCCTGCTGGAACAAGGGAGAGGAAGGTCTTCATCGAGTACCGAACGTGTGACCGACTGCGGAAGCGCTGCCGGAATGCAGCGCCGGAAGGATCGTCTACGCGATCTTGAGATCGGCAAGAGTACGACTACATCACCCACGAGAATCTGCTCTCGTTAACCGCTTTGGAATCTTAGAGGGTGAGTTCCTCTATCGACTTGTTGCTACAATATAGTAGATAGATCTTGGCTTGTTTGTTTGTATGCGGTAGAATTTTTTTGTTTTCCATGCTACGAACCCCTACAGTGGTATCAGAGCCGTGTCTATATGTAGATATGTTGCATGAGTAGAACACAATGGTCATTGTGGGCGGTGGTGCTTTTATTATCAATTGCTTCTTGTGTACTTTGCATCTTGCAGTATGATGGGATGAAGCGGCCCGGGCTAACCTTACATGACATCGTTCATGAGACTTGCTCCACGCTCAACATGCAACTTGTATTGCATAAGTGGCTTTGCGGGTGCCTGTCTCTCCCATCATAGTATAGATCCAATTTACAATGGGCACTTGATAATTCAAGCATCAACATTGTGGTTCTTGTTCGTAAGTTAGAGCGACACTTATTGAAAGCCCCAAACCACGTAAAATATGCAAAGAAAATTAGAGGCGTCTAACTTTGTTTTGCAGGGGTGTGCTATGATGTGATATGGCCATGATTGTGATTATATTTGATGCATGCAATGTTCCTTATTGTAAGTTGGCAACCGGCAGGAGCCATATGGTTGTCTTTAAATTCTGTTAAGACCCGCGTGTCTATTCAAAGTAGTTGTAATAGTTGAAGCTGGTGGACGACAACCATGAAACGGCGCCATTGACCTTGACGCTATACCGGTGATGATGGAGATCATGTTCGTGCTTGAAGATGGAGATCGGAAGCACAAGAAGAAAGGCCATATCATATCACATATTATGAATTGCATGTGATGTTAATTCTTTATGCATCTTGTATTGCTTAGTTAACGACAGTAGCATTATAAGATGATCCCTCAAGCACATAAATTTCAAGTTTTAAAGTGTTCATCCTTAGTAAGCACCGTTGCTAGAGCTCGTTGTTTCGAAGCACCACGTGATGATCGTGTGTGTTAGATTCTGCGAGTGTATACAACATGAGCAAGCCAGATTTGCTCATGCGGAAGCTAAGGTTTGATCTTGACGAGCCTAGCATGTACAGACATGGTCTCGGAACACGTATCACCGAAAGGTAAAGCATGAGTCATATAGTAGATATGATGAACATGTTGATTATTCGCCATTGAAGCTACATCAACTCTCGTGATGATCGGTTTTGATGTGGTGTATTTGGTTCGTGTGATCACTAAAATAATGTGAGGGATATTGTTTTGAGTGGGAGTTCACCTAGATTAATTTAACTATTAATTAGAGCTCAATTTGTCATAAACTTAGTCTAAACTATTGCAAATATGTTGTAGATTAATGGCGGCCCCTACCATCAATTTTAATGCGTTCCTAGAGAAAGAAAAGTTGAAAAACAATGGAAGCAACTTCGCGGATTGGTTCTGCAATTTGAGGATTGTCCTCAATGCTGGTAATTTGACCTATGTGCTGGATGCACCGCTGGGTGACCCGCCTGCAGCTGATGCTACCGATGAAGTAAAGAATGTTTAGATCACTTGGAAGAATCAGTACTCCACAGTTCGGTGTGCTATATTGTATGGTTTGGAATCGGAGCTTCAGAAAAGGTTTGAAAACCATGACCCACATGATATTGTTTGTGAACTAAAATGATATTTGAGGTTCACGCGGCAGTTGAGAGTTATGAGGCTTCTGAAAAGTTCTTTAACTGCAAGATGGAAGAGGGCAGCTCCGTCAGTGAGCACGTGCTTAAGATGTCTGGGCACGGAAACAAACTCCAAAGCTTGGGTATAGTGATTCCTAATGCTTTGTGGATTTACCGTGTCCTCCAATCACTAGCACCAAGTTAAAAGAACTTTGTGATGAACTACAATATATAAAACATGAACAAGACGTTGCCAGAACTCTTCTCCATGTCGAAATCTACAGAAGTGGAGATTAAGAAAGATCATCAAGTGTTGTTGGTTAATAAGACCACCAAATTCAAGAAAGGCAAGTCTAACAAAAGGGAAACTTCAAGAAGAGCGGTAAGAAAGTTGCCGCACCGGCGAAGAAGACCAAGGATGGAACTAAGCCTGATACTGAGTGCTTTTACTACAAGGGAGAGGGTCACTGGAAGCGGAATTGCCCAAAATGCTTGGCGGATTTGAAGAACGGCAACATCAAGAAGAAAGGTATATCCGATATATATGTTATTGATGTGTATCTCACTAGTACTTGTAGTAGTGTGTAACTACCTCGGTGAATTACGCTCTGAGTTACAAGCCTGGATGAGCGGAAATGGTTAAAATAGTACGGTGGGGCCGAAATGCCACTCACAGGTAGACCTTTCGGCCGTTCTAACCATTTCCAAACATCGGGACAAGAACGAGCGGCGTAATCGGCAGGCGAAGGGATCAACTATATACACAAATGAGTATGTATGCAAGCCACCATACAACAGTCCTCAGAGCCATTCCATCTAAAAGAAATAGAAATATTGCAACGCCATACGGCAAGATCCAAATATCCTAGATAGATATAATAGTTTAGGATATCTCCTCATACATCAAACATCAGAGTATCAAGCGGAAGCGGAAAACAAGATCCGAGTACGGATAAGAAGCAAATCGGCATAAGATGCCCCATAAATAAACACATCCCGCCCACAGATCTCACGGATCCCCGTTCCCGGAATCTCTACACCAAGTGATCGTTGCCAACATCGTCCGTCTCCTCCACCCAGTATCCATCTTGTGAGGGTACCTGTTCATCTGAACCAATAATTTATCGTGTGAGACCCTAGGGGTACTCAGCAAGTCTTTATGCCTCTAAAGGGGACACAACCTGGGGTGACGCAATTGCAGCAAAAGATAATACTTAACAATTCTATAGATACTCGCTATCCATCCGCCTAATCAAAGATAGACGGATGTCCGTGAATTAATAACAACAGTTATAACAGTAATATCAACAGATCCATCCTCCTCCTCGCTTACCAACGAGGAAGCGGACGAACAACCCCCATCCGTTGGTAGTTTTATTATCCATTCCATGAGAATTGCACTATTTACTAGTCAGGTACTTAGTCAGGTTAAAAGCGGTACTTTAGTTATACTTGTCTATGATCGAGAAACTGTGCTCCAAGTCGTCCATAACCGCAGACACGGCTTTCAGAAAGTTTTACCCTGCAGGGGTGCACAAATAGCAACACACACTCGATCAACCTCGGAAAAACCAAATCAAAACCCAACGAGGCAGTCACGACAAAGCGATCACAGGATTCAGAAATATTTCAGGGGGCCACCCCATTAAGCTACCCGCGACGAAGTTGGCCGACTCCGAGACGGACTCAAGGTTTGTGTGAACGGCTGTAAACGACTGGGAACCCGAAAATGTGACTGGGCTTGTCGATACAGCGAAAACGTGTCACGGACCTAAACAGTAGAGGTGCATCCTCGCACAATCTTAAATTAAGCAGTAAAACATGGCATAAGTACAGGATAGTAATAAAGCCCCAAACTAATTGTGGCCCCAAGAAATAAGAATGAATCAAGCTCTAGCTCAGGGGGGTTCATAAGCCTCCCGGATGTGGATAGCGCGAATATTCAAGGAACAGGAATCAAGTACTCGGGGTCCTACGAGACACAAGTGAGCATGAAAAACCAAATAGCAGATATTGCTCACCGATGTCGCTTTCATTAGTTATCCCATTACTACTCAGGTTAAGTTGTTTAGGTACCTCGTTATCCATCAGACACTCACATACCCTACACATGTTGTTCTACGACTCGCATGGCTCAAACAACTCCTGTAGTAATGGCTCATGGGATGGAGGAACAAGCTTCGGTGGAGTTTAAAATTAAAGGCTATGCAGTACTTGGGATTCAATTTAATGCAATCGCGACTCAATGATGCAAGAATAAGATAGAGGCAATAGGTACTATATGTATGCAAGCATGTGGTAGTGCTTACCTGGCAGCTCAGTTGAAGCGAGAGAAGGATCTGGGTAGTGCTCCTGGGTTTCTTGATATATCCCCTGCTCAGCGTCTATTCGAAGAAGAACCAAACAAACAAGGGCCAACATAAACAAAGTGCACAAGCATATGAATTAAAATGCGACAAGCAAACAATCATGCCATGATGAATGATGCATAATTTGCATGGCAATAATGTAGCATGGCATGGGTGAGGTGTGGAATACAAGGAAATAAACATTTTATGGAGTTTTAATCATATTTTATACTCACATAAGTTGTTGTATACTTTATATTTATATGATGCATGCTGCAATTCAGAACATGGAATGCATAGATAGAACGGACTCGTCGCGCTGATCGATTTAGACATATTATTTGTCAAAATCGGAGTTATAAAACCAAAGTTATTAATTAATTAAGGAAAAGGGCATTTTATTTGTAATTTTAATCAACTCGAAATTTAAAGTGTTCAAAATATTTTTTGAAGGGCATAATTGAAATCCTCACATTTTCCTGATTCCAAAACATATATCATTTGTATTATTTGGGTAAGTTAATCAAAAGATATTAAAACTAGATTTAAAAACATTTAAACAAATTCTGGAAAAGATTTTTAATAAAACACAAAAGAACAGAGGCTTTTTTACACTCAGAGGAAGCTAGCCACTGTCACTGACAAGTGGGGCCTGCGTTGACTCAGCGCTCGCTGACGCAGCGGTTTGGTTGGGAACTTTTGTCACCGCGGGGTGAGCTAGCCGGTGCGGATGACAGATGGGACCGGCGTCCAGCGGGTCCACCGCGCGCGCGACCCAGCCAGGGCTTGCCACGCGGCAGATCCGGGGAGCGCGGGTGGGAAACAGAGGAAGCCGAGGTACCGTTTCGTAAAACGGCACGGCAGCTGACCGGTGGGGCTCAGAGGACCGCGGGTTGGCGAGCTGGGAAAGATAGGGACCTAAGTGCAAAACTGACCGCGTAGATCTGAAGAACTAAAATTTCGTGTTTGGGAAAAACAGCATCTGGAGCCAAGTTTGGAGAACGATGGCGACGAATCTAGCGAGAATTTGGAGATGATGTGAAAACGGAAAGTGTAGATCACACTTCGCTCTACAATGTTCGTGTACAAGGTTTCTCCAACGGAGGTCTACAACGGACGGGGCAAGGAGAAGAACAGAGGGAAAAACACGGGCCGGTGCAGACTGGATTTCGATAGGAAAAACGCAAGAGCTGGAGCAATCTTGCGAGGACGAATCTGGGCGCTTTGCTGAACCAAATCGAGCGTGTAATGGCTCGTTTAAAAGAGGGGAGGACTGTCTACAACTTTTGTTCAGGCCACGACTTAGGAGGTGGGCTATGTCTCGTGCAGTTTCGTGATGAACACATGAACAGAACGGGGAAGATCTGAGAGGTGTAGCTGTCTTGCGAGCAATCTTCCCAGAGCTATGGCGGATGGTTTAGATCGTGTGATGGCTTATTTGAAAGAGGGTTTCCAGACCTACAACTTTGCTTCAGGTTGCACTCGAAGGCGAGCAACACAGCGACGACTAGGACTCGATGAATAGGAGGCCTGAGCTACACGTGATGTTGCTGTCTTTGGCATGCGCGCAGGGCGTTCGGCGAATTGCGGCGGAGCTACGATGCAGGAGGGAGGGGAGGGTCATGTCTAGGGTGAAGAGGAGCTCACTTAGGTGCTTCTGGTAGGGTTGGTCCGGCTCGAGGAAGCGTTGATCGGGCGCGGGCTTGCGGACAGCTTGCTCGGGTTCCTCCCAGCCATGGAGGGGGCAAAGTCTCCTCCGGCGAGCACCGATCGCTGCTCCGTGTACATGGCGTCAAAGAGGAAGTAGAGGACCCCAGAGATGCTGCTGGTTGGATTCGGAAGATAACAGGACGACGAGGAGTTGACGTGGCCGAAGCTCTAGGGTAGATGGCCATGGTGGAAGGCTTTGCTTGGTGGAGGGGAAGAAGGAGGGAGGAAGGTCATCCAGATCTCGATCTGGTGGGGAGTGGGGGAGGGTTAGATGAGGGAGGACAGGGCTAGCACATGGGGTGTGGATTTTACACAAGTAAGGAAGGAGGCATCGGTGGTTGCTTTTCCTTCTCTCTCACTTGTTCAAAACTTGAAAGGTAAAGGAGAGGGGGCCAGGAGAGAACGTGCAGGTCTAGGGGGAGGGGGTTGGTCCGATGCTGATCAAGGAGGGCAAAGGGTGGTGGTAGGATATTAGGTGGGAGGGGTAGCTAGATAAACATGGCTTGGTGCAACGATCCAAGGTAAGAGGGATCGGTTTGGAAGGGATTAGCTAGAGGGTTTAGGTGTGGGTTTCTTTCTTGTCTTTTCATTTGATCTTGTTTGAATTGATCCTTCCAAAAGCCATTCGAAAAACTACAAGAATTCAAAAGAAAGAAGAAGAGGGAAAAGTTGGGCTACATGTGCTATGCATGCATGTGTGATGTAGATTGTGAAAACACACTCGATCACACTAGCAATGGATTTGTGCAAGCATGCATGTATATCTGGAGCCTTCCAAAAGACCCAAGAAAAAGTTAAGGAGGTTTTATCTCATGCTTGGTTGAATAGCCCCATGAAAAGGTTCCAAACAAAACAAGATACTCACAAAACCCCAAAAGGATTCAAATGGAAGAGAGGAAGGGTGCAAGTGTTGCATGGGCCATGCAAAGGCAATAAATACATGCATCAAGTCATATTTTGTGAAAACAAAATATCTAAAAGCATTTTAGCATGCATGCAAACCCACAATTCCAACAAAATATTTATTGGAACCATTCCCTTACTACACATGGTTTACTTTGATTAAAAGTAGGTATGAATTGAAGTGGCCATATTCAAACATGACCTTGGTTCAAATAATACCATATGGTAGGTTGGAAAGAGCACTACTCACATTGCATGCAAGGTGGCTATGTGACTCCCATATCCACATTGTGAAAACAACATGGTAATAAGTATGGAAACACGTAGAAATAGAAGCGGATCCATCCCAACCTACATGAGCTAGATAGAATAACCAAAGAAAGGCAAAAGCTCACATATAGTTTGGATGGTGGAATTATCAGGTGGTGAAAAGAAAGGGTGGTGGAGTAGAGTAAAAGATATGCCCCCAACTCAACTTGGGCATTTAAACAATATATCAATAACGAAATACAATATCAAGAGGCAAATACAATTTACAATGCATATGAGAGAAGAACCAAACCAAAAAGGGTTTTATATGATGCTCAAATGCAAGGTGGCATGATGACATGAGCATGATAGAATTATGATGCAACAATTATATATATGAAGTAGCCATTATATAGACTAGGCTAGTAGCATTGCAATTGTTAGACAATTGGGATGCTACAACTCTCCCCCACTAAACAAGAATCTCGCCCCGAGATTCCTAGGAAAAAGAAAACAACACAAGGAGAGGCGGGTGTTCGAACGAAGATGACCCTCACGTTCCCAAGATGATGAAGAACGGAATGGTGCGACCACTACACCTTGCAAAACTTGCTAGACTTGTTGCGAGTCTTGCGTTTTGCTTGAGAAACAACAGTTAAAAGAGTTGAAGGATTGTCGTGAGACAAGAAGGATAGGATGGACATAGCTTCGGGTTTTCTCAAGAAACATGATAAAAGAAAAGAACCACTTGTGAAAGAAAAAGGAAAAGATGATGTATCATGGATAAAGAAAGACACACCGTTAAGATTAAAGATTTACCGATACTAGAGAGGATGAATCTTTGTCTTGCCGGAAGAAAAAGCTAGGTTGGAGAGGTTTGAACCACTATGACAATAGCATCGTATCTGCTCTCGGATTTGAGAAGTGAAGTACGGAAACAATATTGCCTTCAAACAATAGAGTCCCTTGATATCAACATAAAGATTTAGTTAGACATTGTCGGATTAGATTCTTGTTGCGCCGGTAAGAACCAAAGGATCACGCAATTGAGGTGCGCGGATATAACTTCCAGAGACGGATGTGAAGCCAGATCATGGTGGAATCCCGAGAAGCAAAGAATATGGAGGATCTGGAGTTTATTGTAGAGATACTTATTGCTTTCTTTAGCCTTGAGGCTAACGCAATGGATTTGCGGCTGATGGCATCAACCATAATTGGCTTTACCACAGAAAAAGAATTGATGAAACAAAGAGAGAGATAGTTTCCTTTCATCTTGTTTGGGGATATCGAGCATCGGTAGAATGACGAGGACAGAAAAGAGTTTGCGCATGTTTCCACCAGATAATTGTAGATTTTGCTCCATCTAGAATAGACAGACCACCAACAAGAGATTATTGATTACTTCCTTCGAGAGAGCACTCCGGAAAAACAAGGACGAAAGTAAAAGTATCAAGGGATAAAGGCCACTTTTAACTTCCGTGGAATGAGTGAAATCACATTAATTCACCAATTCAATGTACAAGAGCGAATGATAAGAGTAGTGGTATGGTAGCTACTCCATCCCGCACTCAAAGCATTACTCCGCACATGAATAAGAAAACCATGCAACCCAACTACCGAAACAGACTGAAGGTATTGACAATAACTCATGGAACTTCGTTAGAAAACAAGGATAGATGCAAACGATTCGCCGGATTCATAGATAGATAAAGATGATGATGTTGTTGTCATGTCGGAAGTACCAAGCCACCGGAAAGATATGAAGGAAGATTACGGAGAACAACTGCAAGATTCAACAGCTACAGAAAAGATAGCACCAACTTGAACGGAAGGAATACAAGATCTAGAAGGTCTCCATGGCCTCCGGTGGATTGAGCATAGACGATAGAGCGAGAGGGTTTCAAAAGATCACTTGACGAGACTGAGGTGAAAAGAACTCCATGTTGTTCTTGAAATGATTGCGAGAGATTTAGCAGTCTTGAGGAAATCTTCGGCGGAACGACGATGATAACTCGCCAACAAGGAAAGACTCTAGGTTTGATTGAAGATGGAAGATGGAATTAACATTGGACTTGCTGATTCCAGAATTGAAGCAATGTATTTAGCAGAAGGACGTGGCCGAGATAGGTGACTTCAAGAAGCCAGAATTCACGCTTTGAGAACTTTGCACACAGGCAGTGTTCTCGAAGCTTGAGAGAAAGGGACATAGATGATCTTCCATGTTCTTCCATTGATATCGAATAGGCAAGCATATTATCAACATATACCACCATGGATTAACAGGATATTCCCCGAATATCAAGTTCAAGAGGCGGGAGAAACGAACAAATGCTCGAACACTTCCTGAGCTCAACGCTCTTAGAAAGATCAATATTAAGAGCACGGGTTCATGTTGAAGAAGATGCACTGGCAGAATAGATTATTTGGTCCTTAGGAAGAAAAAGAGATGTTACCTGGTTCACATTGTCGATCGGATCACCGGTTACAAAGATAAAGAGATCTTGGATAAAGAAAAGATGATAGATCATACCTTAATCAAAGCTATCAGAGACGAAAAGATGCAATTCCCTCGTCTCAAAGAGAATTTTGCAGATATGGAGTGGAAAAAGATGTGCAGCATGATGGACAGATGATAGACCGCCGTAGTGCCTTGAGAACTCCGGATTGCCAAAGATGCCTGAATATGCATAGATATGGTCGCGGTGTACTCAAAATCACAGGAGATAACCGTCACCATTTGGAGGATAGTGTTGATTGCATTTTCCATATTCCACTCATGATAAGTGTCATATAGCTATGCCGAGAGCCAAATTACAATCAGCAGCATCGGATCGGCACATGTTATGTAATTATCCCAAGAGAATTAGAGATGAAATGAAACTCCAGGATTAAGCGCCAGTGACAAAAGAATGAGTTAGCATGGACAAGCTGATAAAAGGGAGATAGATAATGTTTCACACACGACTGGAAAGGAGTGTGGAAACACAGATGTATCAAAGAAATTTTTTCCGCATTTTCGGCATTAAAATACCAATAGATGCGCAAAATCACTTATCAGGTAGAGATTAGCAACTCCACATTCTGTGAAAGCACGCTGGAAGGAAGAACACCCTTAAGAAGATGGCACCGGTTAACAAGGAGTCAGATAGATCGCGC
Organism: Avena sativa; assembly: GCA_916181665.1. Classification (NCBI taxonomy): domain Eukaryota; kingdom Viridiplantae; phylum Streptophyta; class Magnoliopsida; order Poales; family Poaceae; genus Avena; species Avena sativa. Next base: position 298,576,199 of record OV702296.1, read on the forward strand.
CGGTTTTCAAAAGCCTATCAGTATGGAATGTACCAACAGTTGATAACCAAAGGCAGATAAAGATAACATGTTGGATGCAACAGATAGACAAGGAATTACACACACACACACACACACTTTCTATGGTACTACGGAAACCCAGAACACGTGAATCCTAGTTTGAATTTTAAGAAGAGGATTGAAAACGTTACACTTCCTTACCAAAAAAGGGTGAGTGGGTGGGTAAGAAGAAAAATGGAAGCAGTCCTACTCTCACGTTTTGTTTTTCCCTAGTATACATAGCTACCAAAAATATTTGCTAGACTGACAACGACCATTTGGCTGAGACCCTGAAGGGCGGGATGGCTCTGATACCAATTGTAACTACCTCGGTGAATTACGCTCTGAGTTACAAGCCTGGATGAGCGGAAATGGTTAAAATAGTACGGTGGGGCCCAAATGCCACTCACAGGTAGACCTTTCGGCCGTTCTAACCATTTCCAAACATCAGGACAAGAACGAGCGGCGTAATCGGCAGGCGAAGGGATCAACTACATACACAAATGAGTATGTATGCAAGCCACCATACAACAGTCCTCAGAGCCATTCCATCTAAAAGAAATAGAAATATTGCAACGCCATACGGCAAGATCCAAATATCCTAGATAGATATAATAGTTTAGGATATCTCCTCATACATCAAACATCAGAGTATCAAGCGGAAGCGGAGAACAAGATCCGAGTACGGATAAGAAGCAAATCGGCATAAGATGCCCCATAAATAAACACATCCCGCCCACAGATCTCACGGATCCCCGTTCCCGTAATCTCTACACCAAGTGATCGTTGCCAACATCGTCTGTCTCCTCCACCCAGTATCCATCTTGTGAGGGTACCTGTTCATCTGAACCAATAATTTATCGTGTGAGACCCTAGGGGTACTCAGCAAGTCTTTATGCCTCTAAAGGGGACACAACCTGGGGTGACGCAATTGTAGCAAAAGATAATACTTAACAATTCTATAGATACTCGCTATCCATCCGCCTACCCAAAGATAGACGGATGTCCGTGAATTAATAACAACAGTTATAACGGTAATATCAACAGATCCATCCTCCTCCTCGCTTACCAACGAGGAAGCGGACGAACAACCCCCATCCGTTGGTAGTTTTATTATCCATTCCATGAGAATTGCACTATTTACTAGTCAGGTACTTAGTCAGGTTAAAAGCGGTACTTTAGTTATACTTGTCTATGATCGAGAAACTGTGCTCCAAGTCGTCCATAACCGCAGACACGGCTTTCAGAAAGTTTTACCCTGCAGGGGTGCACCAAATAGCAACACACTCGATCAACCTCGGAAAAACCAAATCAAAACCCAACGAGGCAGTCACGACAAAGCGATCACAGGATTCAGAAATATTTCAGGGGGCCACCCCATTAAGCTACCCGCGACGAAGTTGGCCGACTCCGAGACGGACTCAAGGTTTGTGTGGACGGCTGTAAACGACTGGGAACCCGAAAATGTGACTGGGCTTGTCGATACATCGAAAACGTGTCACGGACCTAAACAGTAGAGGTGCATCCTCGCACAATCTTAAATTAAGCAGTAAAACATGGCATAAGTACATGATAGTAATAAAGCCCCAAACTAATTGTGGCCCCAAGAAATAAGAATGAATCAAGCTCTGGCTCAGGGGGGTTCATAAGCCTCCCAGATGTGGATAGCGCGAATATTCAAGGAACAGGAATCAAGTACTCGGGGTCCTACGGGACACAAGTGAGCATGAAAAACCAAATAGCAGATATTGCTCACCGATGCCGCTTTCATTAGTTATCCCATTACTACTCAGGTTAAGTTGTTTAGGTACCTCGTTATCCATCAGACACTCACATACCCTACACATGCTGTTCTACGACTCGCATGGCTCAAACAACTCCTGTAGTAATGGCTCATGGGATGGAGGAACAAGCTTCGGTGGAGTTTAAAAGTAAAGGCTATGCAGTACTTGGGATTCAATTTAATGCAATCGCGACTCAATGATGCAAGAATAAGATAGAGGCAATAGGTACTATATGTATGCAAGCATGTGGTAGTGCTTGCCTGGCAGCTCAGTTGAAGCGAGAGAAGGATCTGGGTAGTGCTCCTGGGTTTCTTGATATATCCCCTGCTCAGCGTCTATTCGAAGAAGAACCAAACAAACAAGGGCCAACATAAACAAAGTGCACAAGCATATGAATTAAAATGCGACAAGCAAACAATCATGCCATGATGAATGATGCATAATTTGCATGGCAATAATGTAGCATGGCATGGGTGAGGTGTGGAATACAAGGAAATAAACATTTTATGGAGTTTTAATCATATTTTATACTCACATAAGTTGTTGTATACTTTATATTTATATGATGCATGCTGCAATTCAGAACATGGAATGCATAGATAGAACGGGCTCGTCGCGCTGATCGATTTAGACATATTATTTGTCAAAATTGGAGTTATAAAACCAAAGTTATTAATTAATTAATTAAGGAAAAGGGCATTTTATTTGTAATTTTAATCAACTCGAAATTTAAAGTGTTCAAAATATTTTTTGAAGGGCATAATTGAAATCCTCACATTTTCCTGATTCCAAAACATATATCATTTGTATTATTTGGGTAAGTTAATCAAAAGATATTAAAACTAGATTTAAAAACATTTAAACAAATTCTGGAAAAGATTTTTAATAAAACACAAAAGAACAGAGGCTTTTTTACACTCAGAGGAAGCTAGCCACTGTCACTGACAAGTGGGGCCTGTGTTGACTCAGCGCTCGCTGACGCAGCGGTTTGGTTGGGAACTTTTGTCACCGCGGGGTGAGCTAGCCGGTGCGGATGACAGATGGGACCGGCGTCCAGCGGGTCCACCGCGCGCGCGACCCAGCCAGGGCTTGCCACGCGGCAGATCCGGGGAGCGCGGGTGGGAAACAGCGGAAGCCGAGGTACCGTTTCGTAAAACGGCACGGCGGTTGACCGGTGGGGCTCAGAGGACCGCGGGTTGGCGAGCTGGGGAAGATAGGGACCTAAGTGCAAAACTGACCGCGTAGATCTGAAGAACTAAAATTTCGTGTTTGGGAAAAACAGCATCTGGAGCCAAGTTTGGAGAACGATGGCGACGAATCTAGCGAGAATTTGGAGATGATGTGAAAACGGAAAGTGTAGATCACACTTCGCTCTACAATGTTCGTGTACAAGGTTTCTCCAACGGAGGTCTACAACGGACGGGGCAAGGAGAAGAACAGAGGGAAAAACACGGGCCGGTGCAGACTGGATTTCGATAGGAAAAACGCAAGAGCTGGAGCAATCTTGCGAGGACGAATCTGGGCGCTTTGCTGAACCAAATCGAGCGTGTAATGGCTCGTTTAAAAGAGGGGAGGACTGTCTACAACTTTTGTTCAGGCCGCGACTTAGGAGGTGGGCTATGTCTCGTGCAGTTTCGTGATGAACACATGAACAGAACGGGGAAGATCTGAGAGGTGTAGCTGTCTTGCGAGCAATCTTCCCAGAGCTATGGCGGATGGTTTAGATCGTGTGATGGCTTATTTGAAAGAGGGTTTCCAGACCTACAACTTTGCTTCAGGTTGCACTCGAAGGCGAGCAACACAGCGACGGCTAGGACTCGATGAATAGGAGGCCTGAGCTACACGTGATGTTGCTGTCTTTGGCATGCGCGCAGGACGTTCGGCGAATTGCGGCGGAGCTACGATGCAGGAGGGAGGGGAGGGTCATGTCTAGGGTGAAGAGGAGCTCACCTAGGTGCTTCTGGTAGGGTTGGTCCGGCTCGAGGAAGCGTTGATCGGGCGCGGGCTTGCGGACAGCTTGCTCGGGTTCCTCCCAGCCATGGAGGCGGCAACGTCTCCTCCGGCGAGCACCGATCGCTGCTCCGTGTACATGGCATCAAAGAGGAAGTAGAGGACCCCGGAGGTGCTGCTGGTTGGACTCGGAAGATAACAGGACGACGAGGAGTTGACGTGGCCGAAGCTCTAGGGTAGATGGCCATGGTGGAAGGCTTTGCTTGGTGGAGGGGAAGAAGGAGGGAGGAAGGTCATCCAGATCTCGATCTGGTGGGGAGTGGGGGAGGGTTAGATGAGGGAGGACAGGGCTAGCACATGGGGGGTGGATTTTACACAAGTAAGGAAGGAGGCATCGGTGGTTGCTTTTCCTTCTCTCTCACTTGTTCAAAACTTGAAAGGTAAAGGAGAGGGGGCCAGGAGAGAACGTGCAGGTCTAGGGGGAGGGGGTTGGTCCGATGCTGATCAAGGAGGGCAAAGGGTGGTGGTAGGAGATTAGGTGGGAGGGGTAGCTAGATAAACATGGCTTGGTGCAACGATCCAAGGTAAGAGGGATCAGTTTGGAAGGGATTAGCTAGAGGGTTTAGGTGTGGGTTTCTTTCTTGTCTTTTCATTTGATCTTGTTTGAATTGATCCTTCCAAAAGCCATTCGAAAAACTACAAGAATTCAAAAGAAAGAAGAAGAGGGAAAAGCTGGGCTACATGTGCTATGCATGCATGTGTGATGTAGATTGTGAAAACACACTCGATCACACTAGCAATGGATTTGTGCAAGCATGCATGTATATCTGGAGCCTTCCAAAAGACCCAAGAAAAGGTTAAGGAGGTGTTATCTCATGCTTGGTTGAATAGCCCCATGAAAAGGTTCCAAACAAAACAAGATACTCACAAAACCCCAAAAGGATTCAAATGGAAGAGAGGAAGGGTGCAAGTGTTGCATGGGCCATGCAAAGGCAATAAATACATGCATCAAGTCATATTTTGTGAAAACAAAATATCTAAAAGCATTTTAGCATGCATGCAAACCCACAATTCCAACAAAATATTTATTGGAACCATTCCCTTACTACACATGGTTTACTTTGATTAAAAGCAGGTATGAATTGAAGTGGCCATATTCAAACATGACCTTGGTTCAAATAATACCATATGGTAGGTTGGAAAGAGCACTACTCACATTGCATGCAAGGTGGCTATGTGACTCCCATATCCACATTGTGAAAACAACATGGTAATAAGTATGGAAACACGTAGAAATAGAAGCGGATCCATCCCAACCTACATGAGCTAGATAGAATAACCAAAGAAAGGCAAAAGCTCACATATAGTTTGGATGGTGGAATTATCAGGTGGTGAAAAGAAAGGGTGGTGGAGTAGAGTAAAAGATATGCCCCCAACTCAACTTGGGCATTTAAACAATATATCAATAACCAAATACAATATCAAGAGGCAAATACAATTTACAATGCATATGAGAGAAGAACCAAACCAAAAAAGGTTTTATATGATGCTCAAATGCAAGGTGGCATGATGACATGAGCATGATATAATTATGATGCAACAATTATATATATGAAGTAGCCATTATATAGACTAGGCTAGTAGCATTGCAATTGTTAGACAATTGGGATGCTACATAGTGCCTGGGTATTTGATACTGGTTCGGTTGCTCATATTTGTAACTCGAAACAGGTGCTGCAGAATAAACGGAAGCTAGCGAAGAACAAGGTGATGATGCGCGTTGGAAATGGATCAAAGGTTGATGTGATCGCGGTCGGCACGCTACCTCTTCATCTACCATCGGGATTAGTTTTATACTTAAATGATTGTTATTTAGTGCCTGTGTTGAGCATGAACATTATATCGGGATCATGTTTATTGCGAGACGGTTACTTGTTTAAGTCCGAGAATAATGGTTGTTCGATTTATGTGAGTAATATGTTTTATGCACACGCACCTTTGATAGATGGTCTATTCTTATTGAATCTCGATAGTGGAAATACACATATTAATAACATTGAAGCTAAACGTTTGAAATTGAGCGATAACTCGACCTATATGTGGCACTGTCGTCTTGGTCACATTGGAGTGAACCGTATGAAGAAACTCCATTCTGATGGACTTCTTGAATCACTTGATTTTGAATCACTTGAAAGTTGCGAAGCATGTCTGATGGGTAAAATGACTAAGACTTCATTTTCTGGTATGATGGAGCGAGCTACGGACTTGTTGGAAATCATACAGCCGATGTGTGTGGTCCAATGAGTGTAGCATCACGCGGTGGTTATCGTTATGTTCTTACCTGCACGGATGACTTGAGTAGATATGGGTATATCTATTTCATGAAACATAAGTCCGAAACTTTCGAGAAGTTTAAGGAATTTCAAAGTGAGGTAGAGAACCAACGTAACAAGAAGATTAAATTTCTATGATCTGATCGTGGAGGTGAATATCTAAGTTACGAGTTTTGCGAGCATTTGAAGAAATGCGGAGTACTTTCACAATTGACACCACCGGGAACACCACAGCGTAATGGTGTGTCTGAACATCGTAATCGAACTCTCTTAGATATGGTTCGTTCTATGATGCCACTTAGAGATTTACCACTATCGTTTTGGGGTTATGTATTAGAAACATCCACATTCACTTTAAATAGGGCACCATCTAAATCCGTTGAAACGACACCGTATGAATTATGGTTTGGGAAGAAACCTAGATTGTCGTTCCTTAAAGTTTGGGGTTGCGAAGCCTATGTAAAGAAGTTACAGCCGGACAAGCTTGAACCCAAAGCGGAAAACTGCGTCTTCATAGGATACCCGAAGGAAACTATTGGGTATACCTTCTATCATAGATCCGAGGGCAAAATCTTCGTTGCTAAGAATGGATCCTTTCTAGAGAAAGAATTTCTCTCGAAAGAAGTGACTGGAAGGAAAGTAGAACTCGACGAGGTTGTTGAACCTTCTCTCGAACTTACGAGTAGCGCAACACCGGAAGTAGTTCCAGTAGCGCCTACACCAATAAGAGAGGAAGCTAATGATGATGATCATGAAACTTCGGTTGAAGTTGCTACAGAACCTCGCAGGTCAACGAGAACTCGTACCACTCCTGATTGGTATGATCCCGTTATGAGTGTCATGTTGGTGGACAACACCGATGACCCTACGACATATGAGGAAGCGATGATGAGCCCAAATTCCAATAAATGTCAAGACGCCATGAAATCCGAAATTGGATCCATGTACGAAAACCAAGTATGGACTTTGGTGGACTTACCGGATGGCCGGAAGGCTGTCGAGAACAAATGGATTTTCAAGAAGAAAACAGATGCTGATGGTAATGTTACTGTCTATAAAGCTCGACTTGTCGCAAAAGGGTTTCGAAAAATTCAAGGAGTTGACTACGATGAGACTTTCTCACTAGTAGCGAAGCTAAAGTCTGTGAGGATTATGTTAGCAATCGTTGCATATTATGATTATGAGATATGGCGGATGGATGTCAAAACAGCGTTCCTCAATGGAGACATTGATGAAGAGTTGTATATGATGCAACCCAAAGGTTTTGTCGATCCTAAAGATGCTAACAAGGTGTGCAAACTTCAACGGTCCATATATGGATTGAAGCAAGCATCCCGAAGTTGGAATCAACATTTTGATAAGGTAATCAAAAGCTTTGGTTTTATACAAACTTATGGAGAAGCTTGTATTTACAAGAAAGTGAGTGGGAGCTCTGTAGCATTCTTAATACTATATGTAGATGACATATTGTTGATTGGGAATGATGTAGACCTTCTTAATAGTGTCAAAGAATATTTGAATAATAGTTTTTCAATGAAAGATCTTGGCTAAGCAGCTTACATATTAGGCATAAAGATTTATAGAGATAGATCGAGACGCCTAATTTCATTGTCACAAAGTACATATTTGGAAAAAGTTCTAAAGAGGTTTGGAATGGAAGATAGCAAGAAAGGGTTCTTGCCCATATTGCCCAATACGACCTTGAGTAAAACTCAAAGTCCTGCAACGGCAGAAGATAGAGAAAGGACGAGTAAGACTCCCTATGCCTCAGCCATAGGATCTCTAATGTATGCCATGCTATGTACTAGACCTGACATTGCATATGCTGTTAGTTTGACTAGAAGATATCAAAGTGATCCAGGAGTGGATCATTGGACAGCGGTCAAAAACATCCTTAAGTACTTGAGAAGAACTAAGGATATGGTTCTTTCTTATGGAGGTGATGAACAACTCGTTGTTAATGGTTACACCGATGCTAGTTGGAACATCGATCGAGATGATTCTAAATCTCAATCTGGATACGTATTTACTTTGAATGGTGCAGCAGTTAGCTAGAGGAGTGCAAAGCAAAGCGTTGTGGCGAGATCTTCAACTGAATCGGAATACATAGCTGCTTCGGAGGCTTCACAAGAAGCGATATGGATGAAGGAGTTCATTATAGAGCTCGGTGTGGTTCCAAGTGCGCTGGACCCAATGTCTATCTACTGTGATAACATGGGCGCCATAGCCAATGCGCAAGAACCAAGGCCACACAAGAAGCTGAAGCATATCAAGCTACATTTTCACGCTATTCGAGAACATGTCCAAGATGGTGACATAAAGATTTGCAAAGTACACACAGATCTGAATGTGGCGGATCCGTTGACTAAACCTCTCCCGAGGGCAAAACATGACCAACACCAAACTGCCATGGATGTTCGGTATATTACCATGTAATCTAGATTAGTTGACTCTAGTGCAAGTGGGAGACTGTTGGAGATATGCCCTAGAGGCAATAATAAATGTAGTTATTATTATATCTTTGTGTTTATGATAAATGTTTACATTCATGCTATAACAGTATTAACCAGAAACATTAATACTTGTGTGATTTGTAAACTAAATTAGAGTCCCTAGTAAAGCCTCTTTATAATACTAGCTTGTTGATTAATAGATGATCATGGTTTCTTGATCATGAACATTTGAGATGTTGTTAATAACAAGGTCATATTATTAGGAGAATGATATGATGGACATACTCCTATAGATAAGCGTAGCATGAAGATCAAGTCATTTTAATAGTTCAATTGCTATAAGCTTCCTGATACATAGTAACCTAATTTCTTTGACCATGAGATCATGCTTATCACCATCACCGAAAGGATGATTTGATGACATCAAACACCACACCGTAACTGGGTGGCTATAAAGGTGGCATTGAGTGTTCGGAAAGTATGGGTTGAGACACATGAATCAAGAGTGGGATTTGTCCATCCATATGACGGATAGATATACTCTGGGCCCTCTCGGTGGAATGTCATCCAATTAGCTTACAAGCATGTGACTGGATCACAAGGGATCACATATCACGGGAACGAGAAAAGAATACTTATCGGTAACGAGGTTGAACTAGGTATGCAGAGATACCGACGATCAAAACCTCGGATAAGTAAACTATCGTGAGACAAAGGGAAATTGGTATCATATGTAAGTGGTTCATTTGATCGCAAAGTAATCGTAGAAATATGTGGGAGCCATATGAATTTCTAGATTCCTCTATTGGTTATTGATCGGAGAAGTGTCTCGATCATGTCCGCATAATTCACGAACCGTAGGGAGACATACTTAAGGATTCGATGTTGTTGAGTAGTTATGGAATGATGAGAAAGAGACCGAATGTTGTTCGGAGTCTCGGATGGGATCTGGGATATCACGAGGAGATCCGGAATGGTCCGGAGAATAAGATTCATATAAAGAAAGTCATGTTTCAGAGTCGGGGAATGATTCCGGTGTTTTCATCGGGAATGTTCTAGAAGGGTCCGGAAGGTCCGGCACTCCGGAGGGGAAGGGTACATGAATGTGTCATAACAATATGGAATGATTGCATCATGTACTAGGTCACTTGGCTGGGCAAAATAAAGGGAGAAATCAAATCCTAATTTGAAAGTCAAACGCCAATTTGAAAAAGTCAAACGGCAAGTTTGCTTGGTGGAGGGAGAGTAGGAAACCTACTTGGGGAGGAGTTCCTATCCCTCCACCCGCCGGCGAAGGAGGCCGACTTGGGGGAGGACTCCCTCCTCCCAAGCCACGCCCTCCCACCTATATAACGAGGGGCAGGGCTGCCCCTCTTCCCTACACCCAACTCACCCAAAACCCTAGCCCTAGCCGCCGGCCTCCTCCAAGTCGCCGTCGCCTCCTAGGGTTCCTCCAACTCGCCGAGTTGGGGCTTCCCCAAGCCCTAGCTGTCGGCCAAGCTCCCCCTTTGTGCCTCTAAACCCTAGATCACCAATGCCTCTCTCATAGTCCACCATAATCGCTCCGGCTTAAGGCGAAGCCCTGCGAGATCTCCCCTCTACTTCCGGTACCACGCCGTCGTGCTGCATGAATCGCGAGGAGAGTGCTACAACCTCCGCTTCCTGCTGGAACAAGGGAGAGGAAGGTCTTCATTGAGTACCGAACGTGTGACCGACTGCGCAAGCGCTGCCGGAACGCAGCGCCGGAAGGATCGTCTACGCGATCTTGAGATCGGCAAGAGTACGACTACATCACCCACGAGAATCTGCTCTCGTTAACCGCTTTGTAATCCTCGAGGGTGAGTTCCTCTATCGACTCGTTGCTACAATCTAGTAGATAGATCTTGGCTTGTTTGTTTGCATGTGGTAGAATTTTTTTGTTTTACATGCTACAAACCCCTACACCATCCAGTTCTCTAACTGAAGAACTCTGAGGTCACCTTTGCCAATAGTTGTGTCCCTCTATGATGTTCCTGCTGCACGTCAATACATACATTCAAAAATGATACTCTTGTCTTAAGGATGTGTTAACTAAAAATGGCAATCGTCATGTATAAGTTTGTAATTTGGATAGTTCAATACCACTTGGGGATTCGTGCCAAAACTATATGTTTCGGTACACACATTTTTGTGTATCTTAGCAAAAATATTTGTGAGTATTAACAAGTCAAGCACGTAGATATTCAATTTAAACTTACACATGTAAAATTCCTAAGATGATATGAAAATCTATGAAGTATTTTTTAAAGTGAGAATGTATTGTTTAAGTTTCAAAATAATCTCATTTTTTAAGTTTAAAGATGATCTTTAGGACTTGGTCCTAGGTAAAGTAAGTTCAAGGTAAGGAACTCACCTTAATAAGAAACACAAAGTGTCAAACCTATATTTGACACTAATGGGCTGGAGGTGGGATCAGCACGGTATGAACCTAGCATCTGCAGAGGCGAAACTAGAGGAGAATTCCATTGTGTTGAACTATATTTTTTGGAATTTGGCATTAAGATTTAGGTCTATATCCAATACAAATTCTGAAATTCTCATTGGCCTATTCATGCACAACAAAGGGATGAGGCTGAAATTTAGTTCTAAAATCATTACTCCTTTTGTTCCATAATATAAGCCTTTTTATAGCAAGCTAAGACAAATTGAGAGTAGTCGAGAGAGAGTTGGACTTTCTTGTATAGTTGTGAGAATCACAGTAGCCCTTGCGCACTCCCATGCCGCATCCCGCGTCGAATCGCTGCGGGAATGAGCAAAGCTCATATCATGCATGTAGTTTAAATTTTTTCATGTTGAGAAAACATATTAATTACAAGCCATTGGCGGATGCTTCAATCAATCAATTGTTTTTATATTTTCTATAAATCGTGGGTTGTTACCTGGTATGTTGCCCACGTCCTACTCAACCTGCTATATATAAACATGCGAATATGAATCTTACCCCTGTGGTTAGATTTCATCTGCCTACCCGCGCACCACCGTTTCACCTACATGTGTTGCCATCGGTTACTCCATTCCACCCACCGTGTGCATGACTGTCCAGAGAGCGGGCCTCTGGAACCCTATCTCCCTGATCTTGCACCGAAAGAGAGGTGATAAGGGTTTTATAGCGTCTTGGCGCGATTTCTCAAGTTCGTCTTCGTCAACTACATCCAACTTTATTGCCCTTACCGACGGCGGTTACCCCTAGCAGCTCTAGAATATCTAGGTTGACCCCACAGATCAACACTATCTTTTCTGCGTATTTTATCCCCACTTGTGCACACCTAGTAATAACTTTTTGATCGGTGACCCATTCTTAAATTGCTCCAGACTAAGTGTAACATCCCAAAAATACCAAACTTAGATCATCAAACACTAATCATCAAGATTAGGGTTAACAAAAACTTTTCTAACTAAACCCATGAATGCATGCATAGATTTTGAAATCCTTTAAACCCACCTTGTTTGTGTGATCTATTGCTTGTAAAATGTTTCTTAGGTGAAATAAATATCATCTAAAACATTTCCCACACTTTTCTTAAAGACAAGTAAATCAAAACAAATATATTAAGTGAATGGTCATTTTGACCAATTTAACTCCCATACCTACTTTGGCTGTCTCAAACTTTCAAAACCTAACAGAAACTTTTCTGGATCTTTGCACCCCTTGAATATACTCATAACAGAGTATCAAGGCCTACTTTCTGATCATCCAGAAACTTTCAAATGCATAGTTTAAATGACAATTCAAAATTGAATCTTCTTCATATGGGAAGATCCCACTTTTTCAAAACCCACTCAAACAAGCTCAACTTTCAAAACCCAAGCATCTGCAGACTCACCAGCACCAATCTAGCAAACCCACCAAAAATCATTTCAAAATTCAAAACTTGATTTCATGCGGCCATTTCATCAAACAGGTTGCAGACACAAATCAACAAAAACATCAAACACTATAGTGTGCAGTAAATTTGGCCTAACTTGTTCCCTAGTTAGCTCACACACAGCTCAGTAGATCATCTAGAAAGATTAGCCCAACGCTAGCATCCCTGTGAGCTTGCCATTGCCATCAATGGTGAACAGCCGAGCACCCCCTTGCCACCCCATAGTCGACAGCAAGCTAGGAGCAGCAGCAAGCCTAGCCAGCATGTCTGGGAGGCAGCCCACCGTCCACCACCACTCCCTGTCCCAGCCGCGAGCGTTGCCAAGCCCTGGACCATGCGCACAAGCCGCGCCCAGACCATGCCGAGCGTGCGCCAGAGCGCCACCCTCGACCATCACCCACAGACCGCGCGCCGCCCTCACCGCGTGCACACACGATCACCATCGACCCAGGAGACCGCCAGACATCCCCGTTTACCGCCCCGTGCCATACAGCCACCGCCCGCCGTCGAAGTCGCCGCCTCTGCCGCGCAGAGCACCGCCTGTTCTAGACCAAACCACACCGCCCCATGCCTCGCGACCATGTCGTTGAGCATCGCCAGGAGACACAGCACTGCCCCTACCCTTGACCATGCCATTAGCCGCCTGTAACGTCGCCCTCGACGAGCTCACCGTGCGCCCCGACGGTCCTCTCGCTCGACTATAAATAGAGGCCACCCCCGCACGATTTCTTCACACCATCTCACTCCCCTCTCCTCACTGATCGTGCCACACCATTCCCAGAGCAAGGCGAGCACCACCTCGCCAGAATTTCACTGGAGCCTGCCGCTGCCGGAGAAGAAAGGAGCCAGCGATTGGAGCCGCCCCAGGAGCTGCCGCGACCACCCCTGAGTTCGCCGTCGTCGACTTTGTCGTTCGCCTGCCTCGCCGACCCTCGCCAGCACCCCGGTGAGCCCCCAGCGACCCTCACTGGCCGCGCTAGGTTTTGTTCTCGCCGGAGCTGTCTCGTGTCGACGATGACTCCCGGCCGTTAGATTAGAACTAGATCGAACGATCCACGTTGCCCCATACCGTTTCGCCCAGTCCCGTGTCACTGACGAGTGGGGACACCCACTTAAGCAGCCCGCTGGAGCACTGCGCTTAGCAGGCCGGCCCGTTAGATTTTCCCGCGCAGCCTAGTTATTCAAATTAAACCTTTTTCTATTTCTTTTCAAACACACTTCTGTACCCAACTTCAAAAATCAACCCAGATCGATTCAGTGCACCAATTTGAATGAAACCAATTTTGTTGGAAAGGTCTGTGAATGCTGAATCCAAGCCCGTTGGATTCAAGTCATTTGGATCTATAGATCACCCTTGGTAAAAATAACAAGGCAGAAGCTTTTCTGCATTCAAACATTTTTCAAATTTAAACCATAATAGCTTTTGAGTTGATTCCAACTCTCAAAAATCACATTTAACCATACCTTTCAGAATATATAAAAATATATAGGTTTACTTGCAGAAATATTGCTCAAGTAATAAAAGAATGCTCCATAAGCATTTCTAGCCACTTTAATTAATTAAAATAAAAGGGTAAAACCTTATTAAATTGTGACACCACTTTAAATCACATTCCCATGGACTACAATATGTGGTGATGACATGTGTCAACATGATCCCATATTTAGTTTGGAGAATATTAAATCTTAAGTAGTTTTTCAATGAGTAGAAATTACTTTTCTAAAAATAAAAAGATTTAAACCAAGCCTTAACCTTGTAATGTTAGAGATGATGCTAGATCATCTATAGGACCCTTGTGTGTGATGATTGCAAGTAGTTAAGTATTTTTTGGTGATTGTGTACCTCGTATTTATTCATAGACGCTAGTACCGACCAAGGATACGAGGGGGAAGGAGGATACTACGAAGAGGAAGCCGAGGAGAACTTCAACCACTGCTCTGCACAAGGCAAGCTTATATTGACACTGATGCAAGCCTTACTAATCAAGTTGACCTATGCAAGCTAACCCTTGCCAGATACCCTACTGATGCCACAAACCCATACTTGTGTTATGACTACTATATGCCTTAAGCATATGTGATCATATACACTTGATAAACCAAAAATCCGAGTTTTATGTGCAAGCTTCTTACTTTATTTCTTTATCAAAGATTACTTAGAGTCTACCTAAGAGTTTGGTAGATACTAGACAGTTGTGCTGAAGGTTGCATAAAGAGCAAAAAATTTGGCCTAAGCTAGAAACCTTGATATCAGCCTAAGATATAAGGTTGGACTTAGTGAAACTCCACTGGTTACCACCCCTCATTAGTACTACCCCCACCTATAGAGGCTAGTGCTAAGCATAAAACTTGATCAACTTTAGATGGGAATACTTGGTGGAAAAATGGTTATGAAAACCTTGGAATGATGGATCATTCTATTAAAATGTTTTGGACAGGTGTTTCCAAACACTTGATGATTTTGGTGATGAAAATGTTGAGGCATGAGACTTAGCCCTTTATAAAACTGATGGTTGTCTGGATGCGATACCATTCCAATTTTATCGTACAACCACAATACCCGAATATTGGGTAGGGCTTGACTGGAAACTTATATTCCTTAGTATTAGTTCCCTCACGGCCAAGGTCTGAGATGAGGCTACCTTGTGAAGATTGTCCACCTGTGCAGTACCCAAGATGACAGTGAGTCATGGTTGGGAGGCCAAACTCACAGGAGAGGTGCTTATACTAGGGCGTGTAATTGAAAGGTTAGGATTGATTATCCGCATACTGAGTATGGTGAATTCAGGATTTGTTCCTGACGGATGTATGGAATGTTGTGGTGAAAGTGTACAATCTCTGCAGAGTGTCAAACTATTCGAATAGCCACGTCCACGGTTATGGACAGTTGGAGTGGCCATACTGTTCCCCCGTCAGACTTTTCAAAATGACTTGTGAAATGAATTGAGACTTTGACTTGACCACAACAGAGTTGTGACCTAAATTACAAGATCCCACTTAGGAGTTATAAAATTGTGACTAGCTTCGGAACTTAGTAGTGTTGGAGATATGCCCTAGAGGCAATAATAAATGTAATTATTATTATATCTTTGTGTTTATGATAAATGTTTACATTCATGCTATAATAGTATTAACAAGGAAACATTGATACTTGTGTGATTTGTAAACTTAATTTGAAGTCCCTAGTAAAGCCTCTATATAATACTAGCTTGTTGGTTAATAGATGATTGTAGTTTCCCTATCATGAACATTGAGATGTTATTAACAACAAGATCATATCGTTAGGAGAATGATATGATGGACATACTCCTATAGATAAGCATAGCATAAAAATCAAGTCATTTTAATAGTTCAATTGCTATATGCTTTCTGATACATAGTAATCTAATTCCTTTGACCATGAGATCATGCATATCACCTTTACCGGATGGATGCTTTGATGACATCAAACACCACACCGTAACTGGGTGGCTATAAAGGTGGCATTGAGTGTTCAGAAAGTATTGGTTGAAACACATGGATCAAGAGCGGGATTTGTCCATCCATATGACGGATAGATATACTCTGGGCCCTCTCAGTGAAATGTCATCCAATTAGCTTGCAAGCGTGTGACTGGCTCACAAGGGATCACATATCACGGGAACGAGAAAAGAGTACTTATCGGTAACGAGGTTGAACTAGGTATGCAGAGATACCGACGATCATAACCTCGGATAAGTAAACTATCGTGAGACAAAGGGAAATTGATATCGTATGTAAGTGGTTCATTCGATCACAAAGTAATCGTTGAAATATGTGGGAGCCATATGAATTTCCAGATTCCTCTATTGGTTATTGTTCGGAGAAGTGTCTCGATCATGTCTGCATAATTCACGAACCGTAGGGAGACACACTTAAGGATTCGACGTTGTTTTGAGTAGTTATGGAATGATGGGAAAGAGACCGAATGTTGTTCGGAGTCCCGGATGGGATCCGGGATATCACGAGGAGATCCGGAATGATCCGGAGAATAAGATTCATATAAGGAAAGTCCCATTTCGGAGTTGGGGAATGGTTCCGGTGTTTTCATCGGGAATGTTCTAGAATGTTCCGGAATGTCCGGCACTCCGGAGGGGAAGGGTACATGAATGTGTTGTATCAAGTTGGTATGATTGCATCATGTACTAAGTGTCATCGCTGAACCAAATAAAGGATTAATTCAAATCCTAGTTTGAAAAGTCAAACAGCTAGTTTGAAAAGTCAAACGGCTAAATTTGGAAAGAGGAAAAGAGGAGGAGTGGGAAACCGAGTTGGGGAGGAGTTCCCTCCTCCAACCGGCGGCGCCCACCCAAGCCGAGTTGGGGAGGGACTCCCCTCCCTCCCCTTGGCCGGCCGACCCCTCCACCTATATAAGGAGGGGCAGGGCTCCCTCCTAGTACACACAAGATCCTCTCCTCCAAACCCTAGCCGCCGGCGCCGCCACCTCCACTGTCGCCGCCGCCGACCTAGGCCAAGCCGTCGCCTCCTAGCAACCCTAGCCGCCGGCCAAGCTTCCTCCTCGGCGTGTCTAAACCCTAGATCGTCGAGGGACTCTCTCATACTCCACCATACTCGCTCCGGCTTAAGGCGAAGCCCTGCGAGATCTCCCCTCTACTTCCGGTACCACGCCGTTGTGCTGCCGGAATCGCGAGGAGAGTGCTACAACCTCCGCTTCCTGCTGGAACAAGGGAGAGGAAGGTCTTCGTCGAGTACCGAACGTGTGACCGACTACGGGAGCGCTGCCGGAACGCAGCGCCGGAAGGATCGTCTACGCGATCTTGAGATCGGAAAGAGTACGACTACATCACCCACGAGAATCCGCTCTCGTTAAACACTTTGGAATCTTCGAGGGTGAGTTATTCTATCGACTTGTTGCTACAATCTAGTAGATAGATCTTGGCTTGTTTGTTTGTATGCGGTAGAAATTTTTTGTTTTCCATGCTACGAAACCCTACAGTGGTATTAGAGCCGTGTCTATATGTAGATCTGTTGCACGAGTAGAACACAATGGTCATTGTGGGCGTTGATGCTTTTATTGTCGATTGCTTCTTGTGTACTTTGCATCTTGCGGTATGTTGGGATGAAGCGGCCCGGGCTAACCTTACATGACATCGTTCATGAGACTTGCTCCACGCTTGACATGCAACTTGTATTGCATAAGTGGCTTTGCGGGTGCCTGTTTCTCCTAGCATAGTTAAGATCCAATTTACAACGGGTGATTAACAATACTAGTATCAATGTTGTGGTTCATGTTCGTAAGTTAGAACGACACTTATTGAAAGCCCCAAACCACGTAAAACATGCAAAGAAAGTAGAGGCGTCTAACTTTGTTTTGCAGGGGTGTGCTGTGATGTGATATGGCCATGATTGTGATTATATTTGATGTATGCAATGTTCCTTATTGTAAGTTGGCAACCGGCAGGAGCCATATGGTTGTCTTTAATTTATGTTAAGACCCGCGTGTCTATTCAAAGTAGTTGTAATAGTTGAAGCCGGTGGACGACAACCATGGAGAAGCATCATTGACCTTGATGCAATGCCGATGATGATGGAGATCATGTTCGTGCTAGAAGATGGAGATCGGAAGCACAAAGAAGAAAGGCCATATCATATCACATATTTTGAATTGCATGTGATGTTAATCCTTTATGCATCTTGTATTGCTTAGTAGACAACGGTAGAATTATAAGATGATCCCTCATGCACATGAATTTCAAGTCATAAAGTGTTCACCCTTAGTTAGCACCGTTGCTAAAGCTTGTTGTTTCGAAGCACCACGTGATGATCGGGTGTGTTAGATTCTGCAAGTGCATACAACGTGAGCAAGCCAGATTTGCTCATGCGGAAACTAAGGTTTGATCTTGACGAGCCTAGCATGTACAGACATGGTCTCGGAACACGGATCACCGAAAGGTAAAGCATGAATCATATAGTAGATATGATGAACATGTCGATTGTTCGCCATTGAAACTATATCAACTCTCGTGATGATCGGTGTTGATGTGGTGGATTTGGTTCGTGTGATCACTAAAACAATGTGAGGGATATTGTTTTGAGTGGGAGTTCACCTAGATTAATTTTATTATTAATTTGAACTCAATTTGTCATAAACTTAGTCTAAACTATTGCAAATATGTTGTAGATCAATGGTAGCCCCTACCATCAATTTTAATGCGTTCCTAGAGAAAGAAAAGTTGAAAAACAATGGAAGCAACTTCGCGGATTGGTTCCGCAATTTGAGGATTTTCCTCACAGCTGGTAATTTGACCTATGTGCTGGATGCACCGCTGGGTGACCCACCTGCAGTTGATGCCGCCGATGAAGTAAAGAATGTTTACCTCACTCGGAAGACTCAGTACTCCATAGTTCAGTGTGCTATCTTGTATGGTTTAGAATCGGAGCTTCAGAAAAGGTTTGAGAATTCAGACCCATATGATATTGTCGAGGATCTCAAATTGATCTATGAGACTCATGCGGCAATTGAAAGCTATGAGGCTTCTGAAAATTTCTTTAACTGCAAGATGGAAGAGGGTAGCTCCGTCAGCGAGCATGTGCTTAAGATGTCTGGGCACGCAAACAAACTTCAAAGCTTGGGTATAGTGATTCCCAATGCTTTGGGGATTTACCGTGTCCTCCAATCACTGCCACCAAGTTACAAGAACTCTGTGATGAACTACAACATGCAAAACATGAACAAGACGTTGCTAGAACTCTTTGCCATGTTGAAATCTGCAGAAGTGGAGATCAAGAATGAGCACCAAGTGTTGTTGGTCAATAAGACCACCAAATTCAAGAAAGGCAAGTCTAAGCAGAAGGGACACTTCAAGAAGGGTGGTAAGAAAGTTACCACACCGACGAAGAAAACCAAGGCTGGACCTAAGCCTGATACTGAGTGCTTTTACTGCAAGGGAGAAGGTCACTGGAAGCGGAATTGCCCAAAGTACTTGGCGGATTTGAAGAACGGCAACATCAAGAAGAAAGGTATATCTGATATACATGTTATTGATGTGTATCTCACTAGTACTCGTAGTAGTGCCCGGGTATTTGATACTGGTTCGGTTGCTCATATTTGTAACTCGAAACAGGTGCTGCAGAATAAACGGAAGCTAGCGAAGAACGAGGTGACGATGCGCGTTGGAAACGGATCAAAGGTTGATGTGATCGCGGTTGGCACGCTACCCCTTCATATACCATCGGGATTAGTTTTATACTTAAATAATTGTTATTTGGTGCCTGCGTTAAGCATGAACATTATATCGGGATCTTGTTTATTGCGAGACGTTTACTTGTTTAAGTCCGAGAATAATGGTTGTTCGATTTATATGAGTAATATGTTTTATGCACATGCACCTTTGATAGATGGTCTATTCTTATTGAATCTCGATAGTGGAAATACACATATTAATAACATTGAGGCTAAACGTTTGAAATCGAGCGATAACTCGACCTATATGTGGCACTGTCGTCTTGGTCACATTGGAGTGAAGCGTATGAAGAAACTCCATTCCGATGGACTTCTTGAATCACTTGATTTCGAATCACTTGAAAGATGCGAAGCATGTCTGATGGGTAAAATGACTAAAACTCCATTTTCTGGTATGATGGAGCGAGCTACGGACTTATTGGAAATCATACATACCGATGTATGTGGTCCAATGAGTGTAGCATCGCGCGGTGGTTATCGTTATGTTCTTACCTTCACGAATGACTTGAGTAGATATGGGTATATCTATTTCATGAAACATAAGTCCGAAACTTTCGAGAAGTTTAAGGAATTTCAAAGTGAGGTAGAGAATCAACGTAACAAGAAGATTAAATTTCTACGTTCTGATCGTGGAGGTGAATATCTAAGTTACGAGTTTGGCGAGCATTTGAAGAAATGCGGAATACTTTCACAATTGACACCGACGGGAACACCACAACGTAATGGTGTGTCCGAACGTCGTAATCGAACTCTCTTAGATATGGTTCGTTCTATGATGTCACTTACAGATTTACCGCTATCATTTTGGGGTTATGCATTAGAAACAGCCGCATTCACTTTAAATAGGGCACCATCTAAATCCGTTGAAACGACACCGTATGAATTATGGTTTGGGAAGAAACCTAGATTGTCGTTCCTTAAAGTTTGGGGATGCGAAGCCTATGTAAAGAAGTTACAGCCGGACAAGCTTGAACCCAAAGCGGAAAAATGCGTCTTCATAGGATACCCGAAGGAAACTATTGGGTATACCTTCTATCATAGATCCGAAGGCAAAATCTTTGTTGCCAAGAATGGATCCTTTCTAGAGAAGGAATTTCTCTCGAAAGAAGTGACTGGAAGGAAAGTAGAACTTGACGAGGTTGTCGAACCTTCTCTCGAAATTGCGAGTAGCGCAGCGCCGGAAGAAGTTCCTGTGGTGCCTGCACCAATTAGAGAGGAAGCTAATGATGATGATCATGAAACTTCGGTCGAAGTTGCTACAGAGCCTCACAGGTCAACGAGAACTCGTACAACTCCAGATTGGTATGATCCCGTTATGAGTGTCATGTTGGTGGACAACACCGATGACCCTGAGACATATGAGGAAACGATGATGAGCCCAGATTCCAATAAATGGCAAGAAGCCATGAAATCCGAGATTGGATCCATGTACGAAAACCAAGTGTGGACTTTGGTGGACTTACCAGATGGCCGGAAGGCTGTCGAGAACAAATGGATCTTCAAGAAGAAAACAGATGCTGATGGTAATGTTACTGTCTATAAAGCTCGACTTGTCGCAAAAGGGTTTCGACAAATTCAAGGAGTTGACTACGATGAGACTTTCTCACCAGTAGCGAAGCTAAAGTCTGTGAGGATTATGTTAGCAATCGCTGCATATTATGATTATGAGATATGGCAGATGGATGCCAAAACAACATTCCTCAATGGAGACATTGATGAAGAGTTGTATATGATGCAACCCAAAGGTTTTGTTGATCCTATAGATGCTAACAAGGTATGCAAACTTCAACGGTCCATCTATGGATTGAAGCAAGCATCCCAAAGTTGGAATCAACGTTTTGATAAGGTGATCAAAAGTTTTGGTTTTATACAAACTTATGGAGAAGCTTGTATTTACAAGAAAGTGAGTGGGAGCTCTGTAGCATTCTTAATACTATATGTAGATGACATACTGTTGATTGGGAATGATGTAGACCTTCTTAATAGTGTCAAAGAATATTTGAATAATAGTATTTCAATGAAGGATCTTGGCGAAGCAGCTTACATATTAGGCATAAAGATTTATAGAGATAGATCGAAACGCCAAATATCATTGTCACAGAGTACATATTTGGACAAAGTTCTAAAGAAGTTTGGAATGGAAGATAGCAAGAAAGGGTTCTTTCCCATGTTGCCCAATACGACCTTGAGTAAAACTCAAAGTCTGACATCGGCAGAAGATAGAGAAAGGATGAGTAAGACTCCCTATGCCTCAGCCATAGGATCTCTAATGTATGCCATGCTATGTACTAGACCCGACATTGCATATGTTGTTAGTTTAACTAGCAGATATCAAAGTGATCCAAGAGTGGATCATTGGACAGCGGTCAAAAACATCCTTAAGTACTTGAGAAGAACTAAGGATATGGTTCTTTCTTATGGAGGTGATGAACAGCTCGTTGTTAATGGTTACACCGATGCTAGTTGGAACACCGATCCGGATGATTCTAAATCACAATCTGGATACGTATTTATTTTGAATGGTGCAGCAGTTAGCTGGAGGAGTGCAAAGGAAAGCGTTGTGGCGAGATCTTCAACTGAATCAGAATACATGGCTGCTTCGGAGGCTTCACAAGAAGCGATATGGATGAAAGAGTTCATTACAGAGCTGGGTGTGGTTCCTAGTGCGCTGGACCCAATGTCTATCTACTGTGATAACATGGGCGCCATAGCCAATGCGCAAGAACCAAGGTCACACAAGAAGCTGAAGCACATCAAGCTACGTTTTCACGCTATTCGAGAACATATCCAAGATGGGGATATAAAGATTTGCAAAGTACACACAGATCTGAATGTGGCGGATCCGTTGACTAAACCTCTCCCGAGGGCAAAACATGACCAACACCAAACTGCCATGGGTGTTCGGTATATTACCATGTAATCTAGATTAAATGACTCTAGTGCAAGTGGGAGACTGTTGGAGATATGCCCTAGAGGCAATAATAAATGTAGTTATTATTATATCTTTGTGTTTATGATAAATGTTTACATTCATGCTATAATAGTATTAACAAGGAAACATTGATACTTGTGTGATTTGTAAACTTAATTTGAAGTCCCTAGTAAAGCCTCTATATAATACTAGCTTGTTGGTTAATAGATGATTGTAGTTTCCCTATCATGAACATTGAGATGTTATTAACAACAAGATCATATCGTTAGGAGAATGATATGATGGACATACTCCTATAGATAAGCGTAGCATAAAGATCAAGTCATTTTAAAAGTTCAATTGCTATATGCTTTCTGATACATAGTAATCTAATTCCTTCGACCGTGAGATCATGCATATCACCTTTACCGGATGGATGCTTTGATGACATCAAACACCACACCGTAACTGGGTGGCTATAAAGGTGGCATTGAGTGTTCGGAAAGTATTGGTTGAAACACATGGATCAAGAGTGGGATTTGTCCATCCATATGACGGATAGATATACTCTGGGCCCTCTCGGTGAAATGTCATCCAATTAGCTTGCAAGCGTGTGACTGGCTCACAAGGGATCACATATCACGGGAACGAGAAAATAGTACTTATCGGTAACGAGGTTGAACTAGGTATGTAGAGATACCGACGATCATAACCTCGGATAAGTAAACTATCGTGAGACAAAGGGAAATTGATATCGTATGTAAGTGGTTCATTCGATCACAAAGTAATCGTTGAAATATGTGGGAGCCATATGAATTTCCAGATTCCTCTATTGGTTATTGTTCGGAGAAGTGTCTCGATCATGTCTGCATAATTCACGAACCGTAGGGAGACACACTTAAGGATTCGACGTTGTTTTGAGTAGTTATGGAATGATGGGAAAGAGACCGAATGTTGTTCGGAGTCCTGGATGGGATCCGGGATATCACGAGGAGATCCGGAATGATCCGGAGAATAAGATTCATATAAGGAAAGTCCCGTTTCGGAGTTGGGGAATGGTTCCGGTGTTTTCATCGGGAATGTTCTAGAATGTTCCGGAATGTCCGGCACTCCGGAGGGGAAGGGTACATGAATGTGTTGTATCAAGTTGGTATGATTGCATCATGTACTAAGTGTCATCGCTGAACCAAATAAAGGATTAATTCAAATCCTAGTTTGAAAAGTCAAAAAGCTAGTTTGAAAAGTCAAACGGCTAAATTTGGAAAGAGGAAAAGAGGAGGAGTGGGAAACCGAGTTGGGGAGGAGTTCCCTCCTCCAACCGGCGGCGCCCACCCAAGCCGAGTTGGGGAGGGACTCCCCTCCCTCCCCTTGGCCGGCCGGCCCCTCCACCTATATAAGGAGGGGCAGGGCTCCCTCCTAGTACACACAAGATCCTCTCCTCCAAACCCTGGCCGCCGGCGCCGCCACCTCCACTGCCGCCGCCGCCGACCTAGGCCAAGCCGCCGCCGCCTAGCAACCCTAGCCGCCGGCCAAGCTTCCTCCTCGGCGTGTCTAAACCCTAGATCGTCGAGGGACTCTCTCATACTCCACCATACTCGCTCCGGCTTAAGGCGAAGCCCTGCGAGATCTCCCCTCTACTTCCGGTACCACGCCGTTGTGCTGCCGGAATCGCGAGGAGAGTGCTACAACCTCCGCTGCCTGCTGGAACAAGGGAGAGGAAGGTCTTCGTCGAGTACCGAACGTGTGACCGACTACGGGAGCGCTGCCGGAACGCAGCGCCGGAAGGATCGTCTACGCGATCTTGAGATCGGAAAGAGTACGACTACATCACCCACGAGAATCCGCTCTCGTTAAACACTTTGGAATCTTCGAGGGTGAGTTATTCTATCGACTCGTTGCTACAATCTAGTAGATAGATCTTGGCTTGTTTGTTTGTATGCGGTAGAAAATTTTTGTTTTCCATGCTACGAAACCCTACAAGTAGAGGTAAACCTGGCTTTTTGCAAAACAACCCTAGAGCCTAGTGTCCTATTATCCCCAAAAAAAACCTTATCTGTTAGTATTAGTTTGCGAGTACTTAAAGAGTACTCATGGCTTTGTCCCTAGCTATTCCCATGGCCAGACTATGAAGAGGAGTACCTGGAGGATGGACCCCAGGAAGGTTACGACAACTAGGATCATCTCCCATCGTCAGCATTGCATGTGACCCTGAAGATGGAGCTTCGCCTACGCTACCGTTATTACTCCGTATTCCGCTGCTTGAAGTTGTATTAAGAACTAGATCATGAGATCCCTATTTGTGTAAGAACTTATGTATCGTTGTAATGGATGATGTACTATGGTATCCAATTCTGTTATGTCTCGCAAAAATGGTAATCCTGGGATTGCGATATATGGCATAACATGCATCTAGGATTGAAAAATCCGGGTGTTGACAAGTTGGTATCAGAGCCATCCTGACCATAGGAGACCCTAGTTAGACTGGACGTCGAACCAAAAACTTAGTTTCAAAACCAAAGAAAAACAAATATTTACAAAAACTTATTCTCATTCTTACCTCTTTAATTCTTTAATAAAACTTCATGTTCCTCAAAAACTCTTGCAAAATACATAAAATTTTGACACACTTGATCACTCTGCTAATCTACTCATCCTCTATTTTTATAGATGGACGTGAAGTACAACAAGTTTTACTAACTTGGGAATGGAGGAGACCTTATCTTTGAGAGGGATCTGGATCAGCTCTCGGAACTTCTGGAGCGTCCACACCCCGAGTTCTTCGGAGCTCAGCTCAATGATCAAGGAGGAGAAGATCTGCAGTGGCTAATTGTTGCAAGTCTCCGAGGAAAGATTGAACCTCCCACTGCGGAGGGAATTCAGTTTACCTTGAGGAAAAACAACTGGCTCGATGGACTGGCCAGAGCAATGCAGGAATCTCTCTCCCGTCTGTGTGGGCAGAGCATCAATCAGATAAAGGGAACCCGCTTTGAGTTTTTCCCAAGGCGTGATGCAAATGGACAACCACTAGAATCCCCGTACCACCCCGAGCTGAAGACTCAATTGGACCACCTTAGCTTCATGATGTATGATCGTCAGCAGGAGTTGGACAACTGCCGTGACTATTGCAACCACAAGTCTGCCATCATCAAGACGAAGGATCAGACCATAGCCATGCTAGCAAAGGATCGCAAGTCTCGTCGCCATCAACTCGACAAGAAGGAGCGCATTATTTCCCATCTTCGCCACCGCATCTCATCTCTGGAGGAGACCATCCACGAGAGGGACATGCAGTTGGAGGAAAGGGAAAATGCAGGAGAGGATCTTCGTGGAGACCCTTACTCTTATCTCAGTGATGACGATGATTTTCTGGAGGATCAGGCCATGGTTCAGCCCCGGACCCGATGTTGCAGATTCTGCAAATGTTGACCTCTGACCGCGAAGCTGAAAGAGCGGAACGTCAAGCCAACCTAGCCACTCTGCAACAGATAGCCCAGCTAGCCCACAACAACCAAGGCCACGGAAATCAGGACAACCATGGATCTAAGCTCAAGAATTTTCAGAATACCAACCCACCCGTTTTCACCAAGTCAGAAGAACCCCTAGATGCCGATGATTGGCTGCAAACCATGGAAAACAACCTAGAAGTCGCCGGAGTGGAAGCCAACGAGAAAGTCCTGTTCGCCACCCATTATCTAGCCGGAGATGCCAGGGCATGGTGGAACAGTGTTCGTGCCATGACCGGAGGCCAGATGATGACCTGTGAAGAATTTAAGGTCAAGTTTAGCAGAACCCATGTGCCACCAGGTTTGATCAAGAGAATGAGAGACGAGTTCAGAGAGCTAAAGCAAGGAAGGATGACTGTAGTGGAATACCGTGACAAATTTTTGTCATTAGCTAGGTATGCCCCAGACGAGATAGACACCGAAGCCAAGAAGAAAGAAAGATTCCTGAATGGTCTGCATGACGAGATGCAGACGATGTTAGTCAATATCCCCTTTGCTGATATTGAAGCCCTTGTCGATTCAGCCATCCAGATGGAAGGAAAGATCAACCAGGCCAATGAGAACCGCAAGCGTCGTATGCTGCATCAACCAGGAACCCATCAGACCCCAAAGTATCGCCCCAACCCATCTCCCGGATTTGCCCCAAGAACCAATAGACCCCCTATGACCCGTCCAACCTACCCCAACCGTGGAAACACTAGACCCGGAGGAAATCACAACAACCCCGGCAACTCGAGCAATTTTACCAGTGCCCCACCCAAGTTCAACACCAACAATGCTACCGCCAATCCCAACACTGCCCCGAGGACTGGAAGCAATGTTGTGCCTGTCACATCCAAGGACAAGTCACAAGTGACCTGTTATGACTATGGAAATAAAGGCCACTATTCCAACGAGTGCCCCAACAAGAAGAATGCTACAACACCCAATACCAACGTCCCAGCTCAACAGCAGCGTCGTGTTCAGCCAGGAAGGAGATTTGCCCCAGGGAATTCGCTCAACCGCAATGGCCGTCTTTTTCTCATGCATGCTGAAGAAGCTCAGGAAGCGCCAGACATCGTGCTGGGTATGTTTTCTGTTAATTCAGTACTTGCAAGAGTGTTGTTTGATTCTGGTGCATCGCATTCATTTGTCATCGAAGAATTTGTCTGCACTAGTAAAATTCAACCAACTAAACTGAAGCATGTTATGATTGTGCAAATACCCGGATCAACCACCAAGGCTAGGCAAATTTGCAAGGCCGTCCCTATCCGAATCCATGGCATAGATTTTTATGCTAATCTAATAGTACTCGGAACTAAAGGTTTGGAAGTAGTACTAGGAATGGATTGGATGTCCCAACATAAAGGATTGATTGACTCTGCCAAGAAAGCCATCACCATGACCAGTACCGCCAGAATATCAGTCGAGCATATATCTGAAACCTTACCCCGCCAATTCAAGTGTAACAAGAGGCTAGCCCAACCTACCATTGACCAAGTCCGGATAGTCTATGAATACCCCGATGTATTTCCAGATGTTTTGCCCGGTATGCCCCCAGATCGGGATATCGAGTTTATCATTGAACTAATCCCCGGAACAGGACCCATAGCCCAGAGACCCTATAGTATGAACCCGTCAGAACTAGAAGAACTGAAGAAGCAACTGGATTCCATGTTAGAAATTGGACTAATTCAACCAAGTGCGTCACCATGGAGATCACCTGTCTTGTTTGTGGACAAGAAGGATGGAGGTAACAGTTTGTGTACGGATTATCGGAAGTTGAATGATGTCACCATCAAGAACAAGTACCCCTTGCCTAAGATAGAAGATTTGTTTGATTAGTTGACCGGTGCCCAGGTGTTTTCTAAGATTGATCTTAGAACTGGCTATCATCAACTCAAGATTCGTGCAGAGGATATTCCAAAGACTGCCTTTACCACCAGATATGGATTGTACGAGTATACAGTCATGTCTTTTGGATTAACCAATGCCCCCGCTTATTTCATGAATCTCATGAATAAGATTTTTATGGACTTCCTGGATAAGTTTGTCGTTGTTTTCATCGATGACATTCTGATTTATTCCAAATCAGAAGAAGAACATGAGCTACACCTAAGGACCATTCTTGGAACCCTTAGAGAGCATCAGTTGTATGCAAAGTTTAGCAAATGTGAATTCTGGTTACAGGAGGTAGGATTCCTCGGTCACATTGTATCAGCCGGAGGAATTGCCGTTGACCCTGCCAAAGTGAAAGATGTAGAAGATTGGCAAGCCCCAACCACTCAAACCCAAGTTCGTGCTTTTCTCGGATTGGCGGGATATTACCGAAAATTCGTAGAAGGATTCTCGAGTATCGCCCGACCCATGACCCAATTGCTGAAAAAGGACAAGAAGTTTGAATGGACAGACAAGTGCGAAGCGAGTTTTCAAGAACTCAAGAGAAGATTGATATCAGCCCCCATCTTAATCATGCCGGATATCACGAAGCCCTTCGATGTGTATTGTGACGCATCCAAGATTGGTCTAGGATGTGTGCTAATGCAAGAAGGCAAAGTTATATCTTATCTATCTCGACAATTGAAGCAACATGAGCAAAACTACCCAACCCATGACCTCGAACTCGCAGCCATAGTTCTAGCCCTGAAGACATGGAGACATTACCTGATGGGAAATCGTTGTGAGATTTATTCGGATCACAAGAGCCTAAAGTATATATTCACTCAGAAGGAGCTGAATATGAGGCAGAGAAGATGGATTGAGCTAATCAAGGATTATGACCTGGACATTCACTATCACCCTGGTAAAGCCAATGTGGTAGCCGATGCCCTTAGCAGATTGCCGTGCCGCTTGAGCTCCATGATTTTGGAGGAGCAACCAAGTCTGCACAAGGAGATGGAAGATTTTCGAATGGAATTAGTAAGTGAAGGATTTTTGGCTAGCATAGAACTTCAGCCCACTTTGATCAGTCAGATTAAAGAAGCGCAGAAGAGAAATGCTAGTATCGACGGAATCAAGTGTCGTATCGGTACAGGCAAAGTATCCGGATTCACCGAGGACGAAGAAGGAGTTTTATGGTACAAAGGACGCCTTTGTGTACCAGCAGATTCGGAGTTGAAAGAAATTATCTTGAAGGAGGCTCATGATACTCTTTATTCTATCCATCCTGGAGGAACTAAGATGTATCAAGATTTGAAAGAGCAATTTTGGTGGCATAAGATGAAGAGAGAAATCGGAAGCTATATCGCCAAGTGTGATATATGTCAGCGAGTCAAGGCCGGACATCAAAGACCCGCTGGATTGTTGCAACCTTTGCAAATTCCGGAATGGAAATGGGATTCTGTAGGAATGGACTTTATCACTGGACTACCTACTTCTAGTAGGGGAAATGACTCTATCTGGGTCATAGTGGACAGATTGTCCAAAGTCGCCCATTTCTTGCCCGTCAAAACCACGTATCAAAGTTCAAAGCTAGCAGAGTTGTACATCGCTAGAATAGTTAGTTTGCACGGAGTCCCCAAGAACATAGTATCGGATCGAGGAACTCAGATGACCTGACCTATCCCGAAGTGCCCATCCGCATTTTGGAAGAAGCTTTTCGAACTACCCGAACCCGAAGCATCAAGTTTCTCAAGATCCAGTGGAGCAACCACACAGAAGAGGAAGCTACTTGGGAGCGCGAAGATCACATCAGGACGGAGTTTCCCGATCTCTTCAAATCCTAGGTAATCTTTTCGTCCCTTTTCAAATCTCGGGACGAGATTTTGTTTAAGGGGGGAAGGTTTGTAACATCCCAAAAATACCAAACTTAGATCATCAAACACTAATCATCAAGATTAGGGTTAACAAAAACTTTTCTAACTAAACCCATGAATGCATGCATATGTGTATGCATAGATTTTGAAATCCTTTAAACCCACCTTGTTTGTGTGATCCATTGCTTGTAAAATGTTTCTTAGGTGAAATAAACATCATCTAAAACATTTCCCACACTTTTCCTAAAGACAAGTAAATCAAAACAAATATATTAAGTGAATGGTCATTTTGACCAATTTAACTCCCATACCTACTTTGGCTGTCTCAAACTTTCAAAACCTAACAGAAACTTTTCTAGATCTTTGCATCCCTTGAATGTACTCATAATAGAGTATCAAGGCCCACTTTGTGATCATCCAGAAACTTTCAAATGCATAGTTTAAATGACAATTCAAAATTGAATCTTCTTCATATGGGAAGATCCCACTTTTTCAAAACCCACTCAAACAAGCTCAACTTTCAAAAACCAAGCATCTGCAGACTCACCAGCACCAATCTAGCAAACCCACCAAAAATCATTTCAAAATTCAAAACTTGATTTCATGCGGCCATTTCATCAAACAGGTTGTAGACACAAATCAACAAAAACATCAAACACTATAGTGTGCAGTAAATTTGGCCTAACTTGTTCCCTAGTTAGCTCACACACAGCTCAGTAGATCATCTAGAAAGATTAGCCCAACACTAGCACCCCTGTGAGCTTGCCATTGCCATCAATGGTGAACAGCCGAGCACCCCCTTGACACCCCATAGTCGACAGCAAGCTAGGAGCAGCAGCAAGCCTAGCCAGCATGTCTGGGAGGCAGCCCACCGTCCACCGCCACTCCCTGTCCCAGCCGCGAGAGTTGCCAAGCCCTGGACCACGCGCACAAGCCGTGCCCAGACCATGCCGAGCGTGCGCCAGAGCGCCACCCTCGACCATCACCCACAGACCGCGCGCCGCCCTCACCGCGTGCACACACGATCACCATCGACCCAGGAGACCGCCAGACATCCCCGTTTACCGCCCCGTGCCATACAGCCACCGCCCGCCGTCGAAGTCGCCGCCTCTGCCGCGCAGAGCACCGCCCGTTACAGACCAAACCACACCGCCCCATGCCTTGCAACCATGTCGTTGAGCATCGCCAGGAGACACAGCACCGTCCCCTACCCTTGCCCATGCCATTAGCCGCCTGTAACGTCGCCCTCGACGAGCTCACCGTGCGCCCCGACGGTCCCCTCGCTCGACTATAAATAGAGGCCACCCCCGCACGATTTCTTCACACCATCTCACTCCCCTCTCCTCACTCATCGTGCCACACCATTCCCAGAGCAAGGCGAGCACCACCTCGCCGGAATTTCACTGGAGCCTGCCGCTGCCGGAGAAGAAAGGAGCCAGCGATTGGAGCCGCCCCAGGAGCTGTCGCGACCACCCCTGAGTTCGCCGTCGTCGACTTCGTCGTTCGCCCGCCTCGCCGACCCTCGCCAGCACCCCGGTGAGCCCCCAGCGACCCTCACTGGCCGCGCTAGGTTTTGTTCTCGCCGGAGCTGTCTCGCGTCGACGATGACTCCCAGCCGTTAGATTAGAACTAGATCGAACGATCCACGTTGCCCCATACCGCTTCGCCCAGCCCCGTGTCACTGACGAGTGGGGACACCCACTTAAGCAGCCCGCGGGAGCACTGCGCTTAGCAGGCCGGCTCGTTAGATTTCCCTGCGCAGCCCAGTTATTCAAATTAAACCTTTTTCTATTTCTTTTCAAACACACTTCTGTACCCAACTTCAAAAATCAACCCAGATCGATTCAGTGCACCAATTTGAATGAAACCAATTTTGTTGGAAAGGTCTGTGAATGCTGAATCCAAGCCCGTTGGATTCAAGTCATTTGGATCTATAGATCACCCTTGGTAAAAATAACAAGGCAGAAGCTTTTCTGCATTCAAACATTTTTAAAACTTAAACCATAATAGCTTTTGAGTTGATTCCAACTCTCAAAAATCACATTTAACCATACCTTTCAGAATATATAAAAATATATAGGTTTACTTGCAGAAATATTGCTCAAGTAATAAAAGAATGCTTCATAAGTATTTCTAGCCACTTTAATTAATTAAAATAAAAGGGTAAAACCTTATTAAATTGTGACACCACTTTAAATCACATTCCCATGGACTACAATATGTGGTGATGACATGTGTCAACATGATCTCATGTTTAGTTTGGAGAATATTAAATCTTAAGTAGTTTTTCAATGAGTAGAAATTACTTTTCTAAAAATAAAAAGATTTAAAGCAAGCCTTAACCTTGTAATGTTAGAGATGATGCTAGATCATCTATAGGACCCTTGTGTGTGATGATTGCAAGTAGTTAAATATGTTTGGTGATTGTGTACCTCGTATTTATTCATAGACGCTAGTACCGACCAAGGATACGAGGGGAAGGAGGATACTGCGAAGAGGAAGCCGGGAAGAACTTCAACCACTGCTCTGCACAAGGCAAGCTTATATTGACACTGATACGCGTCCAGAATAGAACATCGTCATGCTCAGGCTCAGCTAGACATCTCTGCCAGCGTGGCCGGCTCTTCTACTGACGCCACCATGAACCTAGGACAATCATTCCATCCAGGCACCCAGCGTCGCCATCGCCAAGAGCAAGCGTCAGCAGATCACTCGATATTCTGTCCAGTACAGCATCACATTATCGCGGTGTCAACTCTGACGCAGGGGCGAACACGCACAGCTCTGACGCTGCTCGCCAAGGGAATGTTCCATTTCAGCACATACATCTGGAAGCGCAAGCTCGTCCAGTGCATCCAGCAGCTAGAACGAATCGCTCTTGGAAGCTGAGCATCAGGAGTGGCTGCAATTTCAGACACGGTTTCTTACCGACACACTTTATTACCACCTAGAAATCAGTGTTCACGGATCAGGAAGACGGAAACCAGCAGATTTGCCAGCTTGAAACACAGCAACCAAGAAAGCAAACCACCCCGGAAGAACGCTTGGCAGAACACAGATGCAACCGAAGAAGAGGTTAAACGATGTAACTCAAGAACATACATAAATCAGCAGCAACATAGTAGATCACTTCAAATGGACCGAGGAGATGTCAACCACGATTGACAGATCTTCTAAGCAAATAAACCGTGCATCAAGAAACGATGAGGCATTCTTGCTCCCGGACGGAAACGATCAACTAACTGCATTCAATTGCGTGCGCGCGACAGCAGAGATACAGGGGGATGGATACACCGTCGCCGGAGGACAGGACCTCCGGCGACCAACAATAGAAAACACCACGGACGACACACCACACACACACTCGCCGGACTGACAACGCCGGCTCTTCTACACTGGATTAGAACAACACAGAACGGAGAAATGACCCCCACGGCACACCACACCGGACAGACAGACAGCTGGGAAGGAAGGAAGGAAGGACGGTGCAAAAGTTAGCTCGTCACGCGAAGCCGCCGGCCTCGGGCTCGTCACACGAAGCCGACCTCGGCGAACTGCGCGCGAGGCTTGGCCGCGGTGGACCCTGGGCGCGGGATCTGCGCCACACCGTCCGGGAGAGGGTTCTTCCTTGGCCGGCCGCGCGGGCGCGCGATCTTGGGCGGCGCGTGCGGGTCCCGCGGCTTGGGGGGGCGGCCGCGCCTGCGCGGCGCGGCGGGAGCTGCGGCGGGGACGGGGAGCCCGTCGCCGTTAATAGGAGGTGCGCCGATGGTTGTCGCGGGAGCCCCGACGGGGAAGCCTGGCGGGCGCACCTTGGGCGGGCGGCCGCGGCCGCGCTTGGCGGGGGGAGGAGGAGGCGGCGGCAGAGGCGCGTCGTCGGGGGAGGAGTCATCGTCGTCGTCGGCCTCGTCTTCGTCCTCCTCCTCGACGGGGTGCCTGGACGACGGCGGCGGCGGGGGCGGGGGCAGCGCGTACTTGCCCCCGGCGACGGCCACGAGCTCGGCGGCGGCGGACATGCGGGAGAGGTGCGCGGCTACGAGCGCGGGGTGGGACGGCGGGAGGTCGCCGGCAGCGCCGTGGGCGGCCTCGATGCGGCGCGCGATGGCGGCCTGGCTGGAGCCGTTGTCCTCACGCAGCGACGCGATCGCCTCCACGATCATCTGCAAAACCGGCGACAAAGAGGTCAATTTTCCTAGATCGGTCGGTCGGGGCGCGGCAGATCTGGGGGAAAGGAGGAGAGCGCGCGGCGGCAGCGGGAGCAGGAGCAGCTAGGGTTGGGATGAGAGGTTTGCCTGGGGGTAGGAGGGGAGCACGATGAGGTCGGGGTCGCCCCTGGAAGTTGCCATGCCTGCCTGCCTGCCCGCCTGCGTGCGTCGCCCCCGCTGGCCGACTGTCTCTCTCGCGAGCGCAGGTGTTGGACTGGGAGATGGAGAGAGAGGAATTTGGGGGCGCAGCGCACGGGGCCGCGACGCGGATCTGACTGAGTGAGAGGGGGGGACTCGCTCTCTGGGTGCGGGGCGGAAATGGAATGGAAGTACGGTTTGGACAAGGGATCTGTCGGGTGGTGCCGGGGCGGCCGGCCTCGCGGTCGCGACCACACCGGCTTCGGTTCTCACTGGCACAGTCCCACTGCCACTGCCCACACGGACACGGCCGCACCGGTGTGCAGCTAGGTTCCACGCGCCGGAATATTTTCGCCATTTTCTCGTTTATACACATTCTCTACTTTTGAGATTTGGGTATTTGGAGGTCCGGCATTCAAGCAACAAAATTCTCAATGATTATACATTCATATACTCCCTCCGTCCAGAAATAACCGACTTAGATTTGTCAAATTCGAATGTATCTAGACACGTTTTAGTATATAGATACATTTCTATATAGACAAACTTGGGTCAGTTATTTCTAGACGGAGGGAGTAGTTTTTCTTTCTTTCTGATTTGTTAAAGAATGGGAGAAATAGTCAATACTGGATTTACAGAAATTCTCTCATTGCCACGACTTGGGTTATCACTCTTACCGTTCCACTACACATGCCGCACGGCGAACCAATGGATGGGCATCTCTGCTCGGCCGTTTCGCTGCTGATCCACTTTTAACTCGTCATGAGTTGACATACCGTATGCGGCTTTGTTTGTTTGTTTTGGAAAGAAGTAAGGGCTTGTTTGGAAGCCATCATTTTATTTCATTTGGAGGAAATAAAATTAAATGATATTGTTGTGTCATTTTTTATTTGTCCAGTTTGAAATTCCAATATGAGAATCATGTTTGGCTGCCGCTCGGAATTATGAAATGAAATGATTTCTACACAAATGACTGGGTTAGGAAGAAGGATTGATGTTGGGGGAGGTAGGGTCAAGATAAGTAAAAAGAGGGAGAAGCCCTCATGAACTAGACCGGGTCAAGGACCCGGTCGGGTCATGTAGGAGTCGGCCGAATAAGGCCTGACTTATTTCGAGCTAGGTAGCTAAAACCTGGTTCGGCCGACATATGAGTTATGTCGGCCTACTGCTATTACGCATCCTACGTGCAGGTTAAGGTCAAGCCGAGTCATGTGGGGCGAGGACGAGTCAAGGGAAGCTAGGCGAACCGCGAAGTCAACACTAGTCATTGTCTCTCTTCAGGAATCTGCACAGTGTCAAGCGCTACAGACAAGAGACAGAGCCACAGAGGAGCAGAAGAAGTTCACGGAGGTGACAAGCCACAAGCCCGAGGCTCACATGTGGTGGACTCTGTGTCTTTGCCATCGATATAGGTCTGCCGAGTTACTATTTTGGGACAAGCATATTCCACGAATATGCTTGTCCACGTCAGCCCTAGAAGGAACCAGGCCACTCCTTTATAAGGAGGGGCACGGCTTCTTGAGGAGGGGATCGATTCATTTTTCTTTACTGTGCACTTGTAGTAGCTTCTTCTTCCTCTCGCTCAAACAACTCAAGGAGCAAGTGTAGCTCCATCTGTGTTGAGTAGATCAAGTTCTAGTGTTCTGTGTGTAGAAACTACTACATCTTCCCTTCCTGGATTCCACTAGCATCCATTGGCCCCTAACTTAAGTCTATCCATGGCATCTGTCGTGTCACCAGCACGACAATTGACCTAACATATCATCCCTATTTGTTGGAATTTCCAATTGAAATGATTTCAATTACGCGACCACCCCTAGAATTTCTAATTGAAATGACGTATCCAATTTCAGGACAATCAAACAAGACTATCATGGAATTGTAAAATGAATTCTACTTTTTTGGCCCCAAATGATGTGAGCCAAACGAGCCCCAAATGTTTTGATGGTGAAAGGGCATGTATGCCCCCATGTGTGGTTTTGGTAATTAATGACAATCTCTATGGACTAATGTGTAAATTGAATTTCACTTGTAGGTTTGTCCATTGGCATCATTTGGGCCATGTGTTGGTCTCAAGGTTGAAAGTTGAAGAATTGTCCAAGGGCTTTGTGCCCATTGGTATCATAAAGAAAGAAGGAGCTTGAAGGTTGATCAAGATAAGTGCAAAGAGTGGCATCAAGTTGGATCAACCTCAAGAAGGTATGAAGAAGGGCAAGCTCAAGATGCGCCATCTCTAGAAGATCTCACGCTTGAAGCTTGCCATCCTCGTGTTCATGGGGTGATGAAGACAGGTTCAAGAAGAGGTTTCCCCATGGTATGGGCGAGAAATTTGCAAGTCTTCATCAAGCAAGAGCGAGCAAGAGCAAACAAGAAAGGTGTTCCCACTATAGAAGAACAAGACGGTCTACATTCAAGTTCAAGTGGGATGCTCAAGGCAAAGGTATGTTCTTGATAGGGCTTTTTCTTTTGTCGGTCTCGTATTGTTAGTTGGGAGACTGGGTTTAGGATAAATAGTCGTTCTATCAAGAGGGTCTCTCAAGCGGGTGTCTCATTTGTATCATTCGGAGAGAGCTCAAACCTTTGTATTCATAGCATCATCTTTCTTGGTTGTTATTTGGTTCTTGTCCATGAGAGGATCTAGAGCTTTTGGTCATCATCATAACAAGCTCTAGTTCATCAAATAAGGATTTCACTTGCATATCTTATTGCAGTTTTTGATCTTGCGAGTTTTCCGGCTCCACACCTTTGTTAGACTCTATTCGTCGTTATCTTTCCAACAAAATTGGTTTCATTCTGTTTGGAGTTCGGATGCAAAAGTTATTGCATTTCTGGTTTTCTAGAATTTCCCTGACCAGAAGTTTCGGCTTCCCATCGGAAGTTCCGCTAGGGCATTTTTGCCGTCGGAAGTTCCGGTGGAAGTTCCGGTTCTTCTTCCGCTCTCGTTCAGTATTCTCTCTATTTGGTTGTTGTATTTGACGGAACTTTAGTCGGAATTTCCATCGGTAGTTCCGCTCCCACCGGAAGTTCTGGCCAGGGACCGGAAGTTCCGCTCGGGCCTAGTTGCCGCGAAAGTACCAATTGAAATTCTGGCTCTTGTTCCGCTCACGTTCAGTAACCTTCTATTTTGGTTGTGACTATTTGACAGAACTTCTATCGGAACTTCCACCGGAACTTCCGGCCTCCCACCGGAAGTTCCGTCCATGGTCGCGAATGCCCATAATGGACAGATCTGGGAGCCCTTTAAAAGGGGCCCCTCTTCCCCTTCGTGGGTACTAGCTTTTCTTTTTGGTTCTTGGCTTTCTCTCTCCTCCATTGTTGACCTTGAAGAAGCTTTCCCTCTCCCTTTCCCTTCCTATGATTCTTGCATCTTTTTGAGGGATTTGAGAGAGGAGATCTAGATCTACAATCCCCCAAGCCAAATCCCTTCTTTGTGAAGGAATCATTGGGATCTAGATCTTGGAGTGTTTTCTGTTCTCCTCTTGCGTTCTTCCTCTCTTATTCCCCCAATAGCTTTTGTAGCTTTGGTGGAATTTGAGATAGAAGGACTTGCCTCTTGCATTTGTTGCTTAGGTTTGAGTTCTCCTCGGAGATTCGGCGAGTACAAGCTCGTGGGCTTGTTACTCTTGGGTTCCTTGGAACCCTAGACGGTTGTGTGGTTGGATTATTGACCTTTTGTGGTCTTGTAGCTTTGTTGGCCTTTTGTGGCATTGTAGTCTTTTGTCGCTTTGTTGTTGGGAGCCTCCAATTGAGTTGTGGAGTTAACCCCAATCTTTTACGGGTTCGGTGACCGCCCTCAAGCGTCCCATAGTGGAGCGAGTGCCCGCCTTTTGTGGTACGCACTCGGGAGAATAGGGTGAGCCTTTTGTGGCGTCGATGAGTTGCGTGCTTCCGCATCCGGGGTGAGGCCTTGTGTGGCGTTGGGTGAGCATCGAGCCACCACACCTCGAGATGAGCCATTTGTGGCGTTCGGAGAGCATTGTGCCATCGCACCTCTCCAACGGAGACGTAGCTTCTTTGAAAGTGAACTTGGGGAAACAAATATCCGTCTCCACGTCCATCGGTTATCTCTTAACCGAGCCCTTTACTTATGCACTTTACATTGTGATAGCCATCGTGCTTGAAGTATTTATACCTTGCTATCACCTTGTTGCTTGTATTGCTTAGCATAGGTTGTTGGTGCACTTAGGTGTCTTAGTGGCTAGGTTGTGTGCTCAATAAATTAAACATTAGTTTTATTCCGTATTTACTTGATCCTAAACCGTAATAATTTTAAAAGCCTATTCACCCTCCTCTAGGCGACTTCCATTGCACTTTCAGATGGTATAAGTTGTTTGTTTGGAAAAAATAAAATGCTACTACCTACACATAAGTGTTTTTAGAGGATAAAGGGAAGCTTCTTGACACCATGACATGCATGTTGAATATATCTTTTGACATGGACAACTTAAAGGAACATGTCTTAGTCACAGTTTTACATAGAATTTTTGTTGGGAAATGATTCAAGTTATTCGTTGAAACCATGTCTATGGTCCACCTCAGAGCGTCACCCCATGTTGATGTGGTGTGTGTGTGTGGTGGGGTGGGGGGGGTACATTTTATTTCTTAGATTAGTTGCCATAAAAGTTTAAGACCGTTCTTTTTCTCTTAAACTTTCTTTCTTGTTGTTCCGTTATGCTTTATAGTGGAACCCAATCCACTTATCCGTGAACCTCGTATTCTGAAATAGCATCATTTTCCTGATAAAAACAATGTTAAAAAAACCAATTCATGTTGTTATGTCTCCGGGTGAAAATCTAGATCTAGTGTTGGATCCTCGCGATCGTGGAGTCTTCAACGTCGTTCTTATATTGGGAGCATCATGTTTGGATACATGGCTTGGAGTTCCTATACTCATGTGTTGCACTCCTCCGGTGCTTGCCGCTGTCTAAGGTTGAGTTTCAAAGGCGACATGCATGTCGTCATGTGTGAGTCCAAGATGATGCCTACTCGGGATCAACCAAGTTCTGCCATCTACCTGTCGTCTCCTGTAGGCATCAAGGGTGGATGGTGAGTTGACAACTAAAGTCGAGTTGGAGTTGTTGTTCTGACATCAGTCGAGACGCGACTTTGTTACTCAGTTTATGGCATGCTCTTTCTATTGTAGTTGTCTTGTCTGTGGTGGTGGTCTTCAGACTAGCCGATGCGGGGTCCGTACTTCGATTGTTTGTAGCGAGTGGTATTATTCTTGTACTTGATTTTTGCCTTCTATACATTGACCTTGGTCATATAAAACGGTCCATGAGGGAGTGTGGGCATTTGGAGTTTGAGCTCTAGTGAGCTCGCCATTTTTTAAAAAAACATCATATTTAAAAGTTTTAAAAAATAAAAAATAGTATATATAGGAACATAAAGAAGATTATTATGAACGTCTATAATTTTGTTAAAAATATGTTTTCTCTAGATGGTCGTTCAAAATCTCAATTGTGTTATTCACATTTATCTTGTTTGTGTAGATCACATCTTGGAAAGTAGACAACTATATTTCTTGTATAGTGTATTTGTTTCATAATTCTTTGAGGTATGAAAAATGAACCTTCTCTTAGCTCTCCACATCATTTAGAGAAGAGACGATATATAACTTGTACAATGTATTATATCTTATCGCTATCTATAACCATTAATGAGAATTAACTACTTTTAGTAAGAAATTGGTAGATTAACGAGAGACATATGGTACAATGGAGAAAATAGTTTTTTCTTATTTTTAAGAGAACATTTCTTAGCTAAGAGAATATAACTTTTTTTTAATTTCTCTCTTTTTCAACTAAGCAAAAATCTAACATAACAACTATAAAAAAAGGGTTTTTCTAGATTCAGACCGGTCTGGATTTGTCCAAACCCGGCGGGCTAACAGGGGCCGTTGATTTCGCATCCAACGGTCTCGAACAAGGTCGCGCGCCCCGCGCGGTTGGTTGCTCGCTTTCAATTCGGCACACTTGATCCCGTATCCCTATTCACCTGGGGCTCCACTCGTCATCCTCTCCACCCCTCCCACTTCCCCCTCCCACTTCTCCCGACCGTTTCGGGAATCACGGTGCTCTCTCTCCTCTTCTTCTGCTCCGGCGATTTGGAGGCGGATACTGCAATTACCGTCGGTTGCTCATCGATTCTGCTCGCCATTGTCGTTGCCGACGCGTCTACTCCCTCCAGGTGTGCTCGCAAGTTCTCTCCTCCTCCAGTTTCTCTCCTCCGCTGCTCCCACCCTTTTCCTCTGTCATTCTCTATTTCCCGGCGATTCCATTTCATCGGGTTTGTGGTTGGGGTTGATTTCTGCAGGTCCTGCAGATTAAGGTCGTGTGTAAGTTGTAAGTTCTATTGCGTACGTTTTTGCCCTGTAATTTTGTTTGGCTCCTGTATGCATAGGATTTGAAATGCTTCCTCTGATCCCCTTTGAGTAATGTTGCCTTGTGAGATCTGCTGCGTTTTCTGTAGTTTTGATGTTCAGATGATGTGATCATGTGTGCTGTCCCCCCCATTGTCTAATGGGGATTTTGAACATTTTGGCTGATAACAACAGATCTATGCATGGGAAACAACTGTTGTATGTATGGGTAATAGTGGGATATGATCCCTTGATAACCTCAAAAATATGCATGGGTAACATTGGACAGGATCTGTTGATAACAGAAGTACTAAAGTGTTATGTGCTAAATTTTTGAATCATGTGTATTTTGAGCAAAATGCATGATAATGTGTGTGTTTTGACATGGATAACTAGTGTTATGTTGGTATGATAATATCATGGTCTAATGGGGATATTGAACATTTTGGCTGATAACAACAGATCTATGCATGGGAAACAACTATTGTATGTATGGGTAACAGTGGGATATGATCCCTTGATAACCTCAAAAATATGCGTGGGTAACATTGGACAAGATTTGTTGATAACAGAAGTACTAAAGTGTTATGTGCTAAATTTTT
Source organism: Avena sativa (assembly GCA_916181665.1). Taxonomy (NCBI): domain Eukaryota; kingdom Viridiplantae; phylum Streptophyta; class Magnoliopsida; order Poales; family Poaceae; genus Avena; species Avena sativa. The sequence continues at coordinate 298,617,336 of OV702296.1, forward strand.
GAATCATGTGTATTTCGAGCAAAATGCATGATAATGTGTGTGTTTTGACATGGATAACTAGTGTTATGTTGGTATGATAATATCATGGTCTAATGGGGATTTTGAACATTTTGGCTGATAACAACAGATTTATGCATGGATAACAACTGTTGTATGTATGGGTAACAGTGGGATATGATCCCTTGATAACCTCAAAAATATGCATGGGTAACATTGGACAGGATCTGTTGATAACAGAAGTACTAAAGTGTTATGTGCTAAATTTTTGAATCATATGTATTTTGAGCAAAATGCATGATAATGTGTGTGTTTTGACATGGATAACTAGTGTTATGTTGGTATGATAACATCATTGTCTAATGGGGATTCTAAACATTATTGCTTGATAACAACAGATATAGCCATGGGTAACAACTGATGTATCTATGGGTAACAGTGGTATATGATCCCTTGATAACATAAAAAATGTGCATGGTTAACATTGGACAGGATATGTTGATAACAACAGTTGTAAACTGTTATGTGATAAAAAAAATTATTCATGTCTATTTTGAGCAAAATGCATGATAATGTGTGTGTATTGACATGGATAACTAATGTTATGTTGGTATGATAACATTAGCTTATTATCATTGGTAATTTGTGTTCTGTTTGCATGATAACATTAGGTTATGATGATTGATAACTTATGTACTGATGCTATTGTTTTATTTTTTCTATGAATTCTTATGTATCATTATGGTTTAGTTTTGTATTTATTTTTTCATTTTAAATTGTTTGTAGTTGTCACGATGCCGAGAAAACGGAAGACTGCTGATAATGTTGTTGAGGGTGAAAAATAACCTGTCCGTAAACATAACAGGGCATCTCCTTCTGCCGTGACTGGTTTACTGGATTTTTTATCGAATGATCAGAAGGCAGCAATTGAATCAATGAAGTTTGATAGTTTGCTAGATATCAAGTGTTCATCACTGCACGACGCAGTTATGACTTGGTTTGCTAGTTTATATAACAAGCATACACGTGAATTTGTTGTGCCGGGTCGAGGAAGGATACCCCTCAACAAGGATAGTGTATTCAAATGTTTGGGTTTGCCGCTTGGTGAAGAGACGGTTCCTTATTATGCTGATGCAGAAATTCAGGGTGCTCTTGCTCGTGCTCTTTTTTCTGATGATTCTGGCACACCTTTGAGAACTCGAGTTTTCGAAATCTTGAAGGATATGACTTCATATGGAGATGAGTTCAAGCAAGTATATGTGATGTACATTGTGTCTACACTTTTATCACCCACCACTCGGAACCGTGTTTGCCACAAGTGCTACCCTATCATGGTAAGTTTTGGGTGTAATATCTGTTTATTTCTAATATATGAGTTTGACTGGTAACTTATATGTTTTTGTGTTGATAATTTTCTATTTGTTGTGATGATAACCTGTGTGTTATAGGGGTGATTACATTTTTTTTATGTTTCTGTGGTGGTGTGTAATATGTGCAAGTTTAGATGTTATGTTGATAGTTTCTTTTGGATTCTATAATTTCAGCACAACATTGAAAATGTGTCCAAGTTCTAGTGGTGCAAGTTTGTTGCTGACAAGCTGCATGAGGAGCTTTCTAGTGGTAGTCATACGCAGGCTTGCCTTTTTCTGTTGCAGGTACTCGTTGCTGTTTTTATATTGTGTGAATACTACTTTTTATATTGAAATTTGTTTTATGTTTTAGTTAGTATACTTATTGTATTCCTTGTCTGTTTTTTAATTTGTTTTCTTGCAGCTGCTTTATGTTGACTCACTAGATGTTAGTGGTTTGGATATTGATTTGCCAGAAGGGCGTTATGCTGTGAACATATGGTCAAGAGAGTTAATTGATGAAGTGTTGATTGCTGATCTGCAAAATGACGGGAATGCATATGAAAAGCTGGAGGTGTGTAATATATTTTGTAGCATTTGTGTTTTTATGTTATTGATAACTTTTTATGTTTAACTGTTGGTAACATGTTGTATGTCTATTTGATTATATTGAGTATAAATAGTGGGTAACTTATGTGTTTATTGGGTGGTAACATGTAGGTTATCATGTGATTAAGTTGGGTAATATGTAGAAAACTGGTTGATCACATTTGCTAATTTTGTATCTATTTCTTTGTGCAGTTGAAGCCTCGGTATGGCATGAGCTTTGGTCTTTTTGGTGGCGTGCAAGGGTTTAACAAATGGTTTGACACTTGTGCAAACCCTAGTTGTTCAAATGAGGTGATATTTTTAGCATTTTGAAATTGTACTTATCTTTTTATTGTCATGTTACTTTTGTTTGCTTCTTGTTTTGGTAATGTTCTTGTTGTTTCCTTTCTTTTTATTTGTGCAACAAAAGTCGTAGATAGCAAATCTTGTTGGCAGTTTTGCATCCGGTATTTTTGGGTTAATGAGTAACCTTGTGCAGGGCTTGACGGCGGTGCAAGGCAATACTAGTGCTGAAATGGCAAAACAGTTTACTGCCCAGTTTGGTGGTCAACTTGCAACGCAACCCATTGGAGGAATATTCATGGGTGGTGGTAGCTCAGGTGGTGCCCGTGGTGCTACCTCAAGTGGTGTTCGTGGAGCTAGGCTTACTCGTTCTATCACTCGTGGAAGGAATGTTCCACGCACTAATGAAGTCTTGTCTCCTATTCTTCCTAGTGATAATACAATTCTGATGGATTCAGACAGCAGCAGTTCTGACAGCAGTGGAGATGATGATGCTGAACGGTTTGTCCGTGCTGACAGGAAGGGTAAGGGTGTTGTTGGTGGTCATGCTGGTGGTTCTTCCAATGTCCAGCTATCTTTGACTTTCCCGGATTCTAATGAAGAGAAGAATAATAGTCCAGGAGCAAGATCATCTGATGATCGTCATATGTCACCACCGGAAGCTAGGTCACCTGTTGTAGATCCTGTGTCACCTGTAAACCGGGTGACTGATACTCCTGTTGTGGAAACAAACCCTATTCGTGTGTATGAAAGGTCGAAGAAGAAGTCACGTCTGATTGAGGATGTTGATAATGTGATCAATTCGCGTACTGTTGAAGATATTGATAATAAGATCAAGTCTCTTGTCTGCAAATATTTGGGCCTTACTCCTGCCATGATGCGGGCTGCTGTTTCTGATAGGTATGAGTGGGCATAATTATTTATCTCAGTCATTGGATAACTTTACTACCTTAGTGTTGATAACTGTATCATTTTCATCTGATAACTTGTTTTAGTTAATGTGGGTAACCTTTCTGTTTTATGTTGATAAATGTATATTGATAATTGTATCATTTGTTATCCGATGACTTTTTTATGTTTATTATGATAACTGTATCATTTTTCATCTGATAACTTCTTTATGTTTATACTGATAATTGTAGCATTTCTATCATGATAACTTCTTTATGTTATTGTTGATAACTGTAGCATTTTTCACATGATAACTTCTTTATGTTAGTGTTTATAACTGTAGCATTTCTCACTGGATAACTGTAGTATATTTCATCTGATAACTTGCTCCTATTCATGTTGGTAACTTTTCTGTTTTCTATTTACTATGTTCTGATTTTTTGTTTTTTGTTGGCAATTATTTATTATAGCAAAAAATTATTGAAGAAGGCATCGGTGCCTACTACAAGGTCTTCACCACGGTTGGCAAAACAACGTTCTGCAGATAAAGGCACATTTGTTATCGATGTTGATGCATCCTCTCCTATTCCTTCGCCTAGTCGTGTTGAAGGACATTCTAATGTTGTTGCAACTCCTGATGTTGTGGATGCGCCTATTTTGAATGTTGAAGAGGTTATATCTGGTGGAAAAACATGTGGCAATGGTGGTGCTTCTGAAGATGTTGCTGTGACGAGTGCACCTGCTACAGTTGTAGTAGGATTATCTGTTGATGTGGCAATGGATGTATCTGAACCAGTCTCGGGAGCTGCAGTGATTATGCATACCATTGATCAGCCTGTTAGCAGCAGCATTGTAAATATCATGGCAAACGAAACGGAGAACATCACGGAATTTGCTGATGCCACTAGAGATGCCTCTCATGTTGATGTCAATGTTGATGATGCCCCTCAAGTTGATGTCAATGTTGATGCAGGTGCAGGTGGTTTTGTTTGTCCTGATGGTGTTGTTCTTGTTCCTGCGTCATCGCTGTTCAGCAACCTTGCAGCAGGTGCTACTTCTGTTGATGTTGCTGCAAGTCATGTTGTTTGCTCGCTTGGAGATCCATCAACCCAGGGTGAGAGTGAAAAGGAGCCTTCTGTCTTGGATGATAGTACCCAAGAAGATGTACAACCTGTTTTATCTGCTCCTTTGGTTCCTGCGTCTAGTCTTTTTGACCCCCCCTATTAGGAAGCAGTCCAGTGTGCTCGAGACATCTGCTGGTCCTTCGAGTGGTGATGGAAGTTCTGAAGTTGAAGTCACTGTTATCAAGAAAGCAAAATTGGTTGCTCGTGATGGAAAGCTGAGTCTTGCTGCTGGGATACCATTACATGTTTTAGGGATGTTATGTCGTATTCTGTGCCTGATGCGGATCCTCCTATTTCTCCTACTGTTGGTGCCCGTGCAAAGCCTGCTCCTACTGTTGGTGTCTCTGTGCAGCCTGTTGCTACTGCTAGTGCACCTGCGCAGCCTGCTCCTTCTCAGCCTGATCTTCGTATTGTTGCACAAGGTGATTCTAGTGTTGTCCCTGTTTCTCATCACATTTTTGCTGATCCCGGTGATTTATTACATGTATTTGAAGCATAAGATGTTCTTCCTTTGTCTTGGGCACCTTCTCCCAGCACTGGTACACACCTTCACCCTGATATCTTTATATATATGCCCTGGATCACTTCTGTATATAACTGTGTCTTATTTATGTTGGTAACCTACACTGTTTTTTGTTTTTTCAAAGTTTTAAAATGCTTGCAACTTTATTATATGTTTGTCTTATATGATTTTTTTGTAATGTAAAACTTTATTCTTTTAATTATGATTTATTTCATAGTGTATGATGTGTCTTTATCATTTTGTGCATTTCTGGTTTGTATTGATAACTTTATTTATATGCCCTTGATCACTTTTATATACTAGTGATGATAACTTTAGCTTATTTATGTTGGTAACCTACACTGTTTTTATGCTGATAACTTTTAGTAACAGATTATATGATATTAACAATTTGTTTTGTTTTGTCCCTTTTTCTTCTTGTCTTTCTTTTGGGACATATTCTATGCAGCTGTTAACTTATTGAACTTACCGAAAACGGGTGGTGATAAAAATGAGAGTGCAGACAGATCTAGTTAAATGTCCCTTTTGGATGAGAAAATTGAAGATCATCGTTGCGATGGCTGTTTTGGGGCTTAGGTTTCAAACTTGAAGATCATGATTCGGTTTCATGGCTATTTGGATCTGTTTTATGACAGTTGTAGTTAAAATTAGATTTCAACTTATGGAAACTTTTATTTTGTGATATGTTGTTGATTGAATAATTTGTGCTGTAATTTATATGACTCTATGTTTGTGTGATGTAATTAAACTACCTTTTATTGTTCGATATATGTTATTTTTTTTAATTTTTTCTTTATGGTGATAAACATGTGGTTTTCTTTTTTCCACGTGGGTTCTGCCATTTCTATCCTTTTTCATTTGGACATTTCCTTTGTCCGTTCTTTATTATTTTGTAGTGTATCAACAAAAAGTTGATTGTAATTGCAAAAGGCCGGTAAATGATGAAAATGTAGTTATTTCTCTTGATGATCTGTTGGGTGAAAAGATTGGTTATAAAATTGATACCAAATAGTTAAACCAGAGTAGTTGTTCCATTCCAGGTATCTAAACAAAATTGTTTAATTACTATTTATATATTTGAATGTATATTTTTTACGAGCTGTACTAATTTTCTTGTTTTGTTGTAGTTGTTCCTGATTATTCTACTCCTGGTATGAGTTCTGCTCTTCCAGTTGCTGTTGCTGGTAGTGTTACACCTGCGACGCGGCTGCGTACTGTTAGACTTATTCATCCTGCCAAGTCTCTTCTTCCTCCGTTCTCCTTTATTAAGACAACTGCAGAAGAAGATGCATTGTATAAGAAGAATATCATACACACGCGTAATGCGAATAAGTCAAAGATTAAAAAGTACATACATTTTTTTATAATATTCTATACTTTTTAGTATTCTCTGTTGGTAACGTTTAAATGCTACCATTGGTCACTTCTAATGTTTCATGTTTGATAACTTGAGTTTATATGTTATCTGGTTGATAAGTTTTAGTATTACTGGTGGGTCACTTTGTAGTATTTTAGTGGATAACTCTTAGTTTAACAGTGGATAACTTGGACCTTTTCTTTGTTGTTAGTTGTTTACTAACCTGTATTACTACTTGTGTATCATTTTATTCTTCTAGTTGCTAAACTTTATGGTTTTCATTGTGAATCATTTTTAATATTTAGGGTTGATAACTTTACCTTTTTATTTGTACCTCGATGATCAGTTGTACTAATACTGTTTGGTCAGTACTAGTTTTATTTGATAACTCTTTTGTTGTTATTTCAGTGGATAAGTTGAACTTTTTTTTGTACTGGTTTGATAACTTGTATTACTATAGGTTGATTACTTGCACTGTTTGTTGGTGATAACTACTGGTTTTCATAGTGAATAACTTGTATTCTAATCATTAATTTTTTTTACAACACATCAATTTGTAACATTGATCCAATGTGGGCGACAACTAGTGATTTTGTTGAAAGTGTGATGCCATATGGCGAGCTTTCTAATAATATGTGTGATCTTGCTATTTCTGCAATGCAAGATAATTGCCCATCCAACAAGATAATTTTTCCTTATATCGTTACTAAATATCTGTTGGAGGGAAGATTCACTGCAAATCTTGTTCGGAGGTCGTTCAGGAGAGATGATAACTATAAACTGAGCCACTAACATATGGTATGCTGTCTAATTTGTTTATTTTTATTTTTATAGTATCCAGTTGATAAGTTTAGGCATAGTGTATGATAACCATTGCTTATGTTGTGTTGATAACTCTTTCATTTCTGTCTGGATAAGCACTGTTTTTTCTACACGTGCATTTACTTATCTTATGTTCATTTTTTTCTGTAGCTTTGCTTTGCTGTCCTTCAGGAGCTAGGGACTAAAAAGGACCCTTTGGGCCATTGGTACATGCTTTCTGTTAATATGCATGCCAAAAGGTTTGAGATTCTTGACTGGCTCCGTGGTGGAGCTAATGTAGAAATTATTGAACATGCGACCAAACTAATGGAAGCAATAAAGAAAATGTATATCGTCAATTATTCTGATTCTAGAAGACAGATTGAAGATTTTGAGTTGATGCATGTCCCTGTTCCGAGTCAAGTTGACAGGTTAGTTGGCCAGTTAGATTTGTACGCATGTAATTTTATTTTGTTTTTGTATAATCATTGATACTATGTTTGTTTATTCACTGTTTATTTTTTGTTTTTCAGCACTGATTGTGGGTTCTTCATGCTTTAGAACCTTGAATTGTGGAATGGAAGCGTTGTGCCTTGTATTTCTCAAGATATGATGCCGGGAATTAAGAAAAAGATGACTTCTTTTTGGTTGAACCATCCTCGTAATGTTCTTCTGAATTGGAGGTCACTTTTGGAAGAAAATAAGTTCTGAGGTATATTTTTCTCAAGTTTATCCATAATTTTACATGTTTGTTATCCACACTCTTAAATGTTTGTTATCATGTCATATTTTTGTTAGTTATCCACACTGTGTTAAATAAATTACCCACCGTATACGGGTTTTTTGTATATATATGAGTGTTTTTATGCTTTCTTTCTAATGTCAATTCTGTTTGATAATTTTTCGATTAATTTGTTTATGGTATAATTTCAACACATAGTTATGAATAAATGTACTTTTTATTTGCCTGATAACTTCTATTAGTATGCATGGATAAATGTTGTGTTCTTTGGTTGATAACTTATAGTCATATGTCTGGATAACTTTTGTTTTTAAATAGTATATTAATGTTTAGTGTTTGGTAATTTTTTATATATACGCATTGATAACTGTAGATTTAACCAGTGGGTAACCTTTTATTTTTGTATGCATTGATAAGTGGTGTGTTATGTGATGGATAACTTGTATTCATATGCATGGATAACTTCTGTGTTATCTTTTGGATATTTTGTACTCATATGCATGGATAACTTGAAAACCACAGAATATACAACATGAACTATCATATATAGAAACAACAAATATATCTTTTTCATTTTGTGTTACATAAACATTCTAGATTTGATATCCTAGGAGCTTCAACCTTTCCTGGCATTTGCGGATTGTGTGACCTTCTGCACCGCAGTGGCTGCATTTCTTTGATTTCTTTGTAGCAAGGTCTAGTGGATTTTTGTTTGCTATTTGTCGTGGTCGCCCTTTGGTTAATGACTTCTCTGGGTTCTGTATGTGCTTTGTTGATGACATGTGAGATCGTGATGTGCTTGTTGTTTGAAGTGTTGCATAGTTGCTTGTTGACTGTGCCCTGTTTGGTGGGGCAGTTGTCAAAGGTGTCACGCTTGCTTCGTTTGGAGTGAAGGAAATATGCCCTAGAGGCAATCATAGAGATGATGATATTTCATATGTATCCATGAGTTATTGTAATGTTCCCTGAATATCCATATCAGGCAACTTGTATTGATTGGCAATTACGTGAATTGTTTGTGAAACTCTATACTTGTATGGTTATTTAAGAGTTGTCCCTAGTCGGAGTTCATGTGAGGACACACGTGAATATTAGACTAGCACATCGATTGGTTGATGACTATGTTTCGCAAGTCATAGACATGGAGATGTCAAACCAATGATGTGGACACATGTTATGAACATGGGGTTGGACTGACCCAACCTGAGACTGGCAATTAGTTGCAGCTCTCTCTCTACACATCGTGTACGTTTTGTCCTTAGACCTGAGATTGTCGCATGCACTTGAGATGTGGATCGACCTACTTTGGAGCTATCAAACGCTGCACCGTAATAGGGTAGTTATAAAGGTAGTTTTCGGGTTTGTCCTGAAGCATGCTGCAAGACATGGTCAATCAAGATGGGATTTGCCCCTCTCTACTTGAGAAAGATATCTCTGGGCCCCTCGAGTGATCGGATCCAAAAATACATGGCCGTGCTACATATGGTTAAGAGTTAACCTAGTAAAGGAATTCCGAATCACGGTATCGAGAAAGGGAGGTCAGCTTGGAGCTAGACCAAATATCGTGAGGCAAAGGGAAAGACATGTACTAAACCTTGTGATGGTTCGTCCGATATGATCTTTGTATGCGTTTAGGAGTTGGCACGTCTTGCTAGAGGACGCTACCAACTATTGACAGAATAAGTGTATTCGTGTCATGTCTACACTCATATGAACCTATAGGGTCACAAACTTAAGGGGATGGAAGCCTAATGAGGATTGGATCCGAATTAGACCAGGCTTAGGGTACTAATGGGCTGCTAATGTAGAATCCCACTAGGGACGCCTATATAAGAGAGGGTTGGGTGAGCTGACCAGGGTTAGACCTCAGATCATTCCTAGCCTCCACTCCTCACGCCTGTGTTGCACGCGCGGACCTAGCAGTCCGGCGTCTGACGCTTCCACCCTGTACGTGTGGATACCTCGGAGGCGCTGCATCTGTAGCGCTTGGACGAGCCGCGCAAGGGGAGCTGCTCGTGGGACGAGGACAAGGAGGAGACGTGGAACGTCTGCACTGCCTCGACGCGCTTCATCAATTCCGCAATTGCGCGTCTAGTGGTAATCCCGTGATCTGTGACAACAGTAATCCTGGTATACGCGGTAGAAATTTTTTGATTTGCGCTAGTGTAGCCTACCCGTATCCCTTCAGTGGTATCAGAGCCGATGTTGTTCATTTATAGGTTCGAGATGTTTGCATATGGTGATATGCAGATTGATATGAATGATGTGATCGTTTATATGGCGGTGGTTCAGGATTGATCTATGATCTTGCTTTCCGTGATCGTAATTCTGAGGTTGTCGAACGACTTACCCCTACCGGTCGGTTTCCGCCATCGGGGTAGACAGTGACACATAAATCCTGTTGAATCACGCGAAGATCAATATGATTGATCGAATCGGAACCTAGATCTAAAATCGATGTACTGTGATCAAAGGAGTTTGATTGAATCGGGACAGGAGCCGGTTTATGGTAAATTTGATTTGCCAATCAAAATCCTTAAAGAAAAATGTGAAGACATACCGCGAGGGGCGCTGCCCCTTCGAACCCCGCAGGGGGAGACCCCCTAGACCCCCCTTAATCGTAGCCCCTTTTGTATCTCGTTAAGGTAACTAGGTGCTGCGATGTCACATGATCCGGTAGAATGCGATTCTATGCATAACTTGTTTTTGCAGGATGTATGTGATCAGTATGGCCCATATATGTATGTGATGCATGTATGGAAAATTGCATGACCTGCGTGTCGTGAGTAGGGAAACACGGCTGGAGCCATATGTGTTGTCATTTATTGTAATGGCCTGCGTGCCAACTTGTGATGATCTCAATACTATGTAATTTTGATTACTAGATGTTAGGAGTAATAGCTTGTATTAGTTCTTGGAGGACTCATCACTTGGAGGATGGCTCACATGGAACATGAAGATGGAGATCATCATGGTGGACAGGTTCTATGGCGATGGAGATCACCATGAGAAAATGGGCCATACTGTGTCACATCTATGTGAATGTTATTCTTATGTGTTTTACTACTATGCATGATTAAATGATAGAAGTAGAATGATCCCTCAGAAAGTTTAAGTTAAACCATGCCCTCCCAACCAAACCTTGCACCATCCTATGCCCTGTACAATCGTTGGTGGGCCTATGAAATTAGTGTACCGCGGTTTTCCTTGGCTGGATGGGTTTGTATCGGATAACTTGTTGGAATCATGCCCTAGAGGCAATAATAAAGATGTTATTATTATAATTCTTGTTCATGATAAAGTTTATATTCCATGCTAGAATTGTATTAAGCGGAAACATTAATACTTGTGTGGTTTGTAAACAACACTGTGTCCCTAGTACGCCTCTATGGACTAGCTCATTGATTAATGATGGTTAAGGTTTCCTAACCATGGACATGAGTTGTCGATTAATAATGATATCATATCATTGGGAGAATGATGTGATGGACAGACCCAAACTAAGCGAAGCAATTAGATCGTGTCATTGTGTTCATCTTTGCGAAGCTTTTCTTATGTCAAATATTGTATTCCTTAGACCATGAGATAATACAACTCCCTGGTATTGGAAGAAAGATTTGAGGTCATCAAACGTCATCCTATGAGAGGGTGATCATAAAGGTGTCTCTCAGGTGATCGGAAAGTATCTGTTGGGTTGTATGTATCGAGATGGGATTTGTCCCTCCCAAGTCGGAGAGATATACTTCGGGCCCACTCGGTAATCGATATCAACACCGCTTGCAAGCATGTGGTTAAGGAGTTAATCACAAAGTGATATCGGATTACGGAACGAGTAAAGTACTTGTTGTGAACGAGATTGAACTAGGTATGACGGTACCGACGATCGAATCTCGGGCAAGTAAAATATCGCGAGACGAAGGGAATATATATATGGGATTGATTGAATCCTGGCATCGTGGTTCATTTGATATGATCATCGATGAATGTGTGGGAGTCAATATGGGTTTCCAGACCCCGCTGTTGATTATTGATAGAAGATCATGTCTGCATATTCTCGAACCCGAAGGGTCACACACTTAACGTGTCTCGACGCTAGGATAGATTAGATAATTGGTTTATGAGTTTTTGTTCGGAGTCTCGGATGGGATCCGGGACATCACGAGAGGTTCCGGAATGGTCCGGAGAATAAGATTCATATAAGGCAGTGCAGTTTTTGGAGTTCGGAATTGTTCCGGGTTAATCGGTATTGTACCGGAAGCTTCTAGAACCTTCCGGAGGGGGACTAACATGGCCCCACCTTCCGGGAGGGGGCATGGGCCTATGAGGGAGTGCCCTGGCCGCATTGGGCCAGGGGCACAAGGCCCCATAGGGCTCAGCCGGCCAAGAGGGGATAAACCCTAGCTTGGACCTTCTAGAATGGGGGGGGGGTTCCTTGCCCCCCACTCCTCCTCCTTTGGCCGCCGGTTTGGGCTTGGGGGAGGGGCTAGGGCTGCCGCCCACCCCTCTATACAAAGAGGGCTGGGGGCGCACCACCCCCCTACACCTTCCCCTCCAACCCTAGCCGCCCTGCTGCCCTCCTCTCTCCCTCCCGACTGCTTGTAGGCGAAGCCCTGCTGCAGAAATTCTCCACCAATTGCACCGCGCCGTCGCGTTGTAGATCCAACCCATCTCTCCACCATACTTGCTGGACCAAGGAAGGAGGAGACGTCGAGGTGCCGCACGTGTGCATCTCACGGAGGCATCGCCACTTGTGGTGCTAGATCGGATCGGATCGCGAGGAGGAGAAGCGAGTACGACTACATCACCCACGTTCCGACGAACGTTTCGCTGTGCGAATCTTCAAGGGTATGAAGATCTAATCCAATCTCTCTCGTTGTTTGCATCTCCTAGATTAGATCTTGGCTTCCCTCTGTTCGCATCCGTAGAAAATTTTGATTTACTATGCCGCAAATCCCTTCAGTGGTATTAGAGCTAGATCTATGCGTAGATGTGTTTCACGAGTAGAACGCAACATGGTTGTTGCGGGCGTTGATGTTTTCTGTTGCAAGCCTCTTGTTTGTGTTCTTCTTATGACACGGGATAGTGAGATTGAAGCGGTCCAGGCCAACCTTACGCGACGTCGTTCGCGAGACCGGCTTCGCACTTGACGCGTGGCTTGTTCCACACATGCGGCTGGTGGATGTCTGTTTCTCTCACTATAGTTGTCATGGGTTTAACACCGGAGTTTGTCAACCATAATATCACCGTTGTGGCTTTCCGTAGGTAGGAATCGTTCTTAGCTTGCTACTCCCATAAGCCACGTAAAACATGCAACAACAAAGTAGAGGCATCTAACTTGTTTTTGCAGGGAGTGTTTTCTGTGATATGGTATGGCCCAAGATATGATGTGTGTATTGTATGCAATGATCATGTTTTGTAATGTTTCACGACTTGCATGTCGATGAGTACACAACCGGCAGGAGCCATATGGTTGTCTTTATAATTGTGTATGACATGTGTGTCAACTTCTTATACGCCATGTAATAGTTTCACTTTATCGCTAAGTAGTTAGCAATAGTTGTAGTTTCTATTCGTGGTGGAGGCAATCATGGTGGAGTGATGGAGATCATGCCGGCACGCACAAGATGGATATCATTGCGCGAAGATTGGCTATACCATGTCACATAAAGTTATATGCATGTGATGTTTATCCTTTTATGTATCTTATTATGCTTAGATCGCGACGGTAGCATTATAATATGATTCCTCACTTAAAGATCAAGATAAAAACTGTGTTCTCCCCAAGTATGCACCATTGCGAAAGTTCGTCGTGTCCAAGCATCACTTGATGATCGGGTGCTATAGACTCTACGCTCACATACAACGGGTGCAAGCCAGTTTTGCACACGCGGAAATACTTGGGTCTAACTTGACGAGCCTAGCATGTACAGACATGGCCTCGGAACACATGAACCGAAAGGTTAAGCATGAGTCATATGAATGATATGATCGACACTTCGTTGTCCACCATTGAAACCACATCTCTTCTCGTGAAGATCGGATTAGGTGTGGTGAATTTGGATCGTGTTCACTAAACAACTTGAGGGATGTTGAATTCAGTGGGAGTTCATCTAGTAATTTGATTAAAAGTTGAACTAGTTATCATGAACATAGTCTAATTTGTACTTGCAAATATTGTAGATCACATGGCTAAGTCCAACTTCAACTTCAACGTTTTTGCTGAGAAAGAAAAGCTTAAGAACAATGGGTCTAACTTCACCAATTGGTTCCGCAATCTGAGAATCATTCTCTCTAGCAGTCAAAAGGACTATGTCCTTGAGAAAGCGTTAGGTGATGCCCCTGCTGCAACTGTGCAGGCTGATGAGAAAGCTGTCTATCAGTCGCGCAAAGATGATTATGGTGTGATTAAGAGCACCATGTTGTTTGCTATGGAATCGGACCTTCAAAATCGTTTTGAATACTATCCCGGGCCCTTCAAGATTCTCGAGGAGCTGAAAACTATGTTTCAGACTCAGGCCCGTTCTGAGAGATATGAGATCTCTGAAAAGTTCTTTAACTGCAAGATGGAGGAAGGGAGTTCCGTTAGTGAGCACGCCATTAAGATGTCGGGCTACACTCAACGCCTTGAGCAACTGGACTGCAAGATTCCAGAGGACCAAGGAAGGAACTGACCCAACCTGAGACTGACAATTAGTTGCAGCTCTCTCTCTACACATCGTGTACGTTTTGTCCTTAGACCTGAGATTGTCGCATGCACTTGAGATGTGGATCGACCTACTTTGGGGCTATCAAACGCTATACCGTAACAGGGTAGTTATAAAGGTAGTTTTCGGGTTTGTCCTGAAGCATGCTGCAAGACATGGTCAATCAAGATGGGATTTGCCCCTCTCTACTTGAGAGAGATATCTCTGGGCCCCTCGAGTGATCGGATCCAGAAATGCATGACCGTGCTACATATGGTTAAGAGTTAACCTAGTAAAGAGATTCCGAATCACGGTATCGAGAAAGGGAGGTCAGCTTGGAGCTAGACCAAATATTGTGAGGCAAAGGGAAAGACATGTACTAAACCTTGTGATGGTTTGTCCGATATGATCTCTGTATGCGTTTAGGAGTTGGCACATCTTGCTAGAGGCCGCTACCAACTATTGGCAGAATAAGTGTATTCGTGTCATGTCTACACGCATATGAACCTATAGGGTCACACACTTAAGGGGCTGGAAGCCTAATGAGGATTGGATCCGAATTAGAGCAGGATTAGGGTACTAATGGGCTGCTAATGTAGAAGCCCACTAGGGACGCCTATATAAGAGAGGGTTGGGCGAGCTGACCAGGGTTAGACCTCAGATCATTCCCAGCCGCCACTCCTCACGCCTGTGTTGCACACGCGGACCTAGCAGTCCGGCGTCTGACGCTTCCACCCTGTACATGTGGATACCTCGGAGGCGCTGCATCTGTAGCGCTTGGACGAGCCGCGCAAGGGGAGCTGCTCGTGGGACGAGGACAAGGAGGAGACGTGGAACGTCTGCACTTCCTTGACACGCTTCATCAATTCCGCAACTGCGCGTCTAGTGGTAATCCCGTGATCTATGACAACAGTAATCCTGGTATACGCGGTAGAATTTTTTTGATTTGCGCTAGTGTAGCCTACCCGTATCCCTTCATGGAGCACTAGACGATGGCATAGTAATTGCTTTATTTTCGGCCTCTTTTTTCTTCTTATCTTCTCTTCTTGCTATCACATCTAGCTCTTGTTTCATTTCCTTCAAGTGTTTCCTGATGATTTTTCTTCCATCATCTGTCTTTACTCATATCTTTGCAGCTCTGGCAAACTCTTGTCTGAATGATGCAAACACCATCATATTTCTTGATTCTTCAGGCATCTATTTGTTCCCTTATTTTTGTTTGTCATGTGGTTCAGCTAGGATAGTTTCCGCGTACAATGTCCACCTTTTCAGTATGTACATTTCTAGGATTTGATGGACTTTTATATGCGTCATCACTTTTATAATGTGGCAGCATAGCATACCATCACGGTCGAATTTGCAGCAGTTGCATTCATATGTTCCTTGTTCCCAGTTTGCGAATACCCTATAACTTCTGTAACCATAGTGTGGAACCGGTATCCTTGTTATGCTTAGTTCAAATTGGTATCCGTTGAGGTGGTCGCATTGGTATGACATGCTCTTTCGCATTTCGCTCTAAAACCTGAAGAAGATTTTCCTTGTGTATGCTTTTGCCATTTGTCTCTCCACAATGCTTCCACACCACCACTCCGGGTCTGTCAAAGCTGTATCACACTCTGCCTTTAGCTCAACATTGTAAATATTTTCTTGTACTAAAACATGTATTGTTGTATAAACTCATAAATGGAGTTGCTTGGTTTGACGTAACGCTTGAGCACTGCGTTGAACCCTTCGCTTCTTGCTGTGGTCTCAAGGAATGGGAAAAATGCGTGCATAAAGTACGCTGGTACCCAAACCTTTCTTTGTTCCCACAGTGAGAAAAAATCCACATTGTCACGGACATTATGAGTATTTATCATATGCATCGAAGCCTCCTCAAATTCCTTGGGTGACAAGCTGTTGTTCACACATGTATTGAAAGCGTCGAGCAGCTCTGGGTGGTTGGCCATGAATGTCCCTATTTTATCAGTTGCATTCTGGATGACGTGCCATCTACAATTCCTGTGAGTTACATCCGGGAAAACATCGCTTATAGCACCAGCCATGGCAGCGTCTTGATCTGTTATTATATTTTTTGGTGCTAAGTTGTCCAGTGCCAGTTTGAAAATTTGAAACAACACACAAAGTTGTCCTTGAGCTCTCGACGCACGAACCCGCATCCAAACTGAACCGATAGTCCATGGTTGTTTATCCCAATAAATGGAGCGCATGGTAGTTTATACCGGTTCGTTAGGTAGGTAGTGTCAAACGATATGCAATCATTGTATCCTGACTTGTATGCTCTTCGTGATGCCCCGTCTACCCAAAACAGGTTCTCAACCCTGTCGTCTTCATCAAGTGTAAATTTGTAGAAGAAATATGCATCTTCTGCCTTCATCTTTTCGAAGTATGCCAATGTGTCTTGCATGTCGTGGTGATTGTTTTCACTGCGAAAAGAAGCTCTTAGGTTTGCCACGTCTTTTTCTATGTATGACACATCATTTAGACTCCGTAGAAACTTTCCATTAGCTGCATCTGTCGGCATGTTTCGATGTTGCATGTATGAAGCATCCGCAAGAACACCTTTTCTTATGCTGGTATGTTTCGGTGTGAACGCAAGAACCTTGTTAATGAAGGTTTTATTATCAGGGGATGGTTATGATCATCCGATGAATGTTGAACATACCACCATGCATCCTTTCTCTTTACATACAAGTGTGTTGTGCACCCAGTTCTTGGATGTGTATTTTTTCCCTCTTCTTTACACATGATTTTGGGTTCTGGGTGTCTTCCTTTTCTCCGTGAGGTTTACCAGCTTTTGTGCACACAAGATATGCCTTGTTTAGCTCATTTCTTGCGTCTTTTGTTGACCAATCTATCCTTATTCCGAAACCCTTCCGCTGTGAATACGCCCTGTAGTGTTCTCTAGCTGATTCAAAACTGTCAAAGTGCATTTCATTTGTTGGTGGTTGCGGTGTGGAATGTACTTCATCTCTTGCATCATTATTGTGTGCATTATTCTCCCCATCCTCATTTGAATCTGTTGTGTGTACTGTTGTTTCTTCGATTGTCCCACCCGTTGTTGTTTCTTGTGCAGCTTGTTCAACTATAGTATACATGCAGTCATTGTCAGTATGTTCTTCAATTTGGACATCACCTGTTATGCAAATAAACACGAGTTATCATTTCTTTTTTTTTGCAGGAATAGGTATATATAGTGAGAAGTCATGGATAACATCAGTTATAATAGGTGGGTAACAATTTATACTAGCAAGTATTCTGTAAACATGTCATCTGTTTTGTGCAATGGTCTACATTGATAAGTTATACTCATAGTTATGGATAACTTCTGTATATAGGCATGGATAACTGTAGCTTTAACTAGTGGATAACTTGTACTTATGTTTCTGGATAACTATATTTTTAGCTAGTGATAACTTCTACTCATGTTGCCGGATAATTATTCTAGTATGTAAGCATGTTTAACTATAGTATTATATAGTGAATAACTTCTTTATATAAGCATGGATAAGTTCTGTTTTAACTAGTTGATAATTTATGCATTTAAGCATGTACTGCTCATATGTATGTATAACTGTAAGCATGGATAACTTCTGCTCATATGCATGTATAACTGTAGTTTTAGATAGTGGATAACTTATGTTCTATATGGTGGGTAACTTATGCATGTAAGCACGGATAACTTATGTTCTATCTTGTTGATAACCTGTGCATGCAAGCATGGATAACTTATGTTAAAATACTGCTCGATTGCATATAATCATTATACCTTCATTTAAAGCATGTATAACTTCTGTTTTAGGTAGTTGATAACATATGGATGTAAGTCATGGATAACTTCTGTTCTAGCTAGTTGATAACATATGGATGTAAGCATGGATAACTTATGTTCTAGCTTGTTGATAACCTCTGCATGCAAGCATGGATAACTTATGTTAAAATACTGCTGGATTGCATATAATCATCATACCTTCATTTACAACTTGCACGATAGCATTTGTGTGTGAACCATCAACATTGTCTTCTATTTCTTGATCTGGTTCTGCATTTAGGTCGATATCCATGGTTTTGAATCTGTTCAACCAAAATATTCATGATGTTATAAGATTTAGTTGTTAGGATGAAGCAATTAATAGGAAATCATGTCTATTTAGTTGTTAGTTATCCTAAATTAGATGTTTTTAATGCAGGGATCAACATATACTGTCAGTGAAGCTTAGGATGATTGGTTTCTTATAGTTTGAACAGCATTGGACATATGTCAGATGCAAAATTGAGAAGTAGTTATAGATGACTTGTTTTTTGTTTAGATCCATGTTGTGCAACAGTACATTCTCATATTGAGAACAATATAGAGACGTTTCTACCAAAATCCTGGTGATTTGAAGAGATGATTTTGAGAAGTACCTGCTGTTTTTGCCTGTGTGTTTCTTTTTTTGCTTTTCACTAGCAGGGCGCTGGGCAATGGCGTCAAGGTGTTAAGGTGGAGCTGCAATGTTGTTTCTGGCTAGAGGATGAAGGCAACATAGACAGGTGAGTAATCGTGGAAGGGGATATCGCTAGATCTGAGAGATTTCGTTTTCGTTCTTGTTTGGGTTTTTGCTTGGAGAGAAAGATGGTCCAGCCAGCTTTCCCTTTTTGGACCTGGTCACGTGACCGGGGTGGGAGGGGCGGGCGCGGGACGATGCGAGGTCGCGGTCGAAACGCGAAAATTCTGTCACACGTTTTCAGGGCGTCCGTTAGGTAGCCGCGTCCTTAAAAAAAACTGACGTCATGTCCTCGGTGTTGCCCGAGCTGAGCCCTTCTTTTTACACGTAGGCCCCTTTTTTACTACAACAATCATCTTTCTTCTTTGCCCGATGGACATCCATTCTAATGGGCTGGGCTGCGCTTCTCCCGCGCGAGAACAATCCTTACGCCTATCGGGCTACTTATTATATTGAACCCTAAACCCGCAACCGGTCGCTCGCAGTCACCGGTTCGAAAAGACTCTCCCCCTGTCCTGTCTTTCCCCCACACACGGCGGCGCGGCCGCGCGGGCGCGAATGGCTTCCTGGCAGGCGCGCGGCTTCCTGTTCTGCGGCGTGTGCGGCACCCTCCTCAACCTCGACTCCATCCACTGCGCCTCCTGCCCTCTCTGCGGCTTCAAGCGCATGGCCAAAGGTCTCCTCCCCCTTCCCTTTTACCTCTCTCCAGTTCCTCGTTTACTCCTGCCGTTCTTGGCGTGATTGGTGCCGGACCTCGAGCTCCCGCTGCTGGTTCGTTGTGGAACCCCGATTCCGGAGTTAGAATGGCTGATTCTTGATCTGGAGCGTCCGTGTATTTTGGTAATTCCGTGGCTAATGCAGGACGGGCCCCTCGTTTTGTGCAGATATGGAAGACAAAGAGACTCGGTACTCCCTCGACGCCGAGGTGTGTTTTACTCCTCCTGTGTTCTTCCTATGCCTTGCGTGTGCAGGTGTACTGAGTAAAGCTACTATGCAGACCAGTGAATGGTCCCAGGACCTGAATTATTCTAGTCTAGGGGAATGATAGGAAGGCACACTGATCCTGCTAAGCTGTTGGACTCAGAATTTTTTTGAAGTTAAACTTCTTGTTTTTTACCAGCAAGAGGTTTTCTGCAATCTTTTGAAATGCATGAATATAGCTTCGTTGATGGAACCATATGACTCCTACATGAATGGATTTCTTGTATAGCCGCCAAATTAAGAATTATCTAGCCTGGCATGTGTAAGGTACTCTAGAACAGTTATACTTATTATACTTACTAAGCATTAGCAGTAGTTATACCATCTCGAGTGGAGATTCTCTTACCAAATGATTTGGGGGGCTATAGAAGCTTGCCCATGTGCAGATTCATATACCAAGCAATAGATTATAATTTACGAGTGCTTGCTTGATTTTGAATTGTTTGCTGCTGACAGGATATTAGAAGAGAACTAAAGATCCAACCATTTGTGGATGTCGTCGTGCAAAAAGCAGTGGTAAGTTAAATTGCTCTTTTTCCGACATATAATCCAATAGTGATTTCACCCTTTTTCATACCTCCACCTCACAAATCTTTCTGTCTCAGGTAGACGCAACATGTCCAAAATGCATGCATCCTCAACTCGAATACTACCAGAAGCAGGTTCGATATTTGCTAACCCTTCAGTATTCGTTGATGTTTTAGTTCTGCTTCTCTCTTTCTAGCTCTGAATCTTGTCTGCCTTCTTTACGCGTAAATACAGCTACGCTCAGCAGATGAAGGGGCGACTACCTTCTACGAATGCCCGAAATGCAGCCACACGTTCAATGAGAACTAAGAAGAGGTTTCCTATGAGTTTATGGATATGGTCAGAAGAAACTACTCTTGCCATGAGCCCACAACTGATGCCAAGCTAGTCGTAGCATTTTGGAATGTGCTATAGATGATTTGTATTTAACTCTGCTTGACGGGATCTGTCAGTAATGCGTTTTATTGAATGTGCCCATAATCTGTCCCAAAGCAAGTGACGCAGCTTTGTTTAGATTCGTATTCCTAGACATATTTTAGCCTCACGGTGAGAGGGAGTAGGTCTTCTTGCTTTCTAAAGATGATTGGACTGGATACTGTATTTTGTAACCATATGGTTCTCAATCAAAGTGTTCCTGACCCTTGACAAATTTTATACTCCCTTCGATCCATAATAAGTGCCGTTCATTTTGTACTACACTGGATCAGAGGGAGTACCTACTAGGCAGTCTAGGCTACTTGCTCTTCAAGATTATTTCACTTCGTATAAATCAAGTGCATATTCCAAGTGTCATGGCAGGCTGAGTATACCTGGCTCTAAAGATATTTTCTGATGCATAGCTTCAAATGCCCAATGGAATTAGGCCAGATTTTACAGATTTTAGTCGTACTGTGCCATTGTAGTAAAACCTGAGGCCAGGGCATCGCTCCCCATTTCAAAAAAAATAAAAAATTGTAGTAAAACCTAAATCGCAATATTCACTCTCTTGTCCTATCATACCTTTTTCGTGTATATGAAATAGTGGACTTGACTAACTCAATTCCTGGTTAATTCGGTAAAATAAACTAGCACGATTCCTAATTAACAAACTGATACTGTTGATAAGAAATCTGAAGCATTGGCATTTGACCAGATTTATACCCAGTGAATGTTACCGCCAACAGTTCTGAGTACAGGGAAACCTACTCCATCCTGAATGATCTGCCACAATTATGACAATTTCTGAGATCTACACCTTCACAGATTGTATTCTGAACACAGTAAACCTTGACCAATCTTGGGCACCCAAGGCTGATGATGGGACA
The DNA here is from genome assembly GCA_916181665.1 of Avena sativa. Taxonomy (NCBI): domain Eukaryota; kingdom Viridiplantae; phylum Streptophyta; class Magnoliopsida; order Poales; family Poaceae; genus Avena; species Avena sativa. Next base: position 298,638,994 of record OV702296.1, read on the forward strand.
CAAAAAAGAAAGAAAAACAGCGCTCCTAGGCAACTCATGCCAACTTATGGTCAAGGACGTTATCACCGACGATGACATGGCGATGGTTTCAAAACAAGGTAACCGCAAAACTGTACTCCGCTGGATGAGATGTAAGAACAGCCTCAGTAAGAGGAGCTCATGACTCACTTTCATCTGCAAAATTGATAGTAACAATTAGACGAAGCAGTATTGTATCTGACATTTAACTGCACGCACAACTCAGTATACTTACATATACAAGATCTACACCACGCCAGCACCTTATAAACTGTTTGGTTACTTCAAAATCAACCTCGGTATAGACAGACTGCTACGTTTCAGATCTCATTGGTGGCTCGTCCTTCAATCCTTTCGTCAGCAAATCATAATTGATGGATGCAAGTTGTGAAAGATTCTGCGGCCAGAAGATTTTATAAGAAATGATGTGCATAATATAGGCACAAGAGGCCTAATAATAAAAGTTTGTGGATCTATATTTAGGAATTGATGATATAAAAGGAAATGCAAGAAACGGTCATCGATATAGTGGACAGTAAAAGGCTAACACACGTGCTTCAAGGGGGGAACGGTTAATTCAAGATGATTCAATCTATGTGTTGCTAAGGCCTGCGAAGCTGTAAGTTTACCTTGAACGAGAAGTTGCTGAAAGAGTAATTGACATTTGGGCCAGATTCGTACTCCGTGGTATCTCCACGCTCATCCCCCTAACTCGCACAAATTTAAAAACAGTTAAGCAAAGGAACTGAAGAACATAAAGGTAGATTGCTCACAATGAGAATGCAATTTTTTTCCTTTCCTATGCTTCCTACTACTGAAAATGCTTAGGCATGTCCTTTTCGAGCATCATCTCAACAAAAAATGATCCATACCATGTCATCTTGGTGATTGCTCACACAACTGCTGCTGCCACTAAGGCTTCCATTATCGCTGGAATCCTCACACTCATAGGCTTCATATATGTTTTCATCTGATGGATTCCAAGAGTAACGGCTGGTGAAGTAGCTGGTATCAAATGCACCATCTAAAGAGGGGAGAAAGGCAGCCTGCAAATGATTTTTCTGTTATCCCTATGCAAAAGAGATGCAGATTGTGTCTGAAGAAAAGTAATCGTCGACCCTATCTCACCTTCTGCCTAGCAAGGGTATCCCAGCTAACGTCCTTAAAGAATGGATGTTGTTTGACCTAAAGGAAATAGGATTGGCAACATCATCATGTGTATTTGAATAAAGTATGAACAAGAGGAAGTTCGATGAAAGATTTCTAGCACCATCAAAAAAATACCTCAGAGGCACCATTTGATCCCAACCGTTGATGCGGATCTTCTGTCAAAAATCTGGAGGAAGTTGTTGTAAGATCACACTAGCCTTTACTTAAGCATATCCGCAATTAACTAGATCAAACATTTAGAAATTGAGCGTGAAGTAGTTAAGCAGTCCTGTATGTAACTGAAATTTGCACCGTTGTGGCATGCATATACTTCAGTGAGAACACAAAGGGACAAACGCAGCATATAGGAAACATGCTAGTACTATTACCCTATGCATAGAAACTGCAAAACTATCAGACTAGTTTTCTGTCATTTCTAACGAGTAACAGAAACTGCAAAGCTATGCAGCAAGCAACTATATCAGTTTGCTGAGGAGATGAATACTAAAGTACATGTGTGTAGTTTGACCTGAAACCCAGCTGTGTAATACAACTAGCGATTACAATGCCAACAACTTGTGCGGTGATCTAACAGTTGAAATAACTGAGGTCATCTATCAGTTTACCCCAACGACATATTAATGAAGAATAATGGATTATACCTCAGGCTTTGGTTTTTTCTAGGGATTTCCATGCTTGCGACAATAATCAAAATGAATGCAGCTCAAACACTTAATAATATTAGGCCCTCACCCCAGGTCCCAACATGCTATAAAAGTACACATATGACATAGCATAACACCATAATTAACATTTTAGCAAAAAAAGCGACAAGATAAAATCATTCAAGGCTATAAACATGAGCAATGAAGTACTCAAATGGTTTGAAACATTTCTTACTTGTCAATTAGATCTTTCGCTTCAAAACTCATCTCTTCTGGGACATGGGGCCAAGGTATTTTGCGATTAAGAATATTGTCAAAAATTGTCTACAAAAACAAGTACAATAAGAATGCCAAGTTACACCGACAGATCAAGATAACAAAAACCAACACCGAGTTCTAGCAAAGATATGACAGTCTGGTCTGAAGAAAAAAAAACCTCAGTAACCAACATTACTATATGGACAAAGAGAATTGATTTCTAGCAAGTCCTGGCTAATATCTCATCTGTGTTAACTGATACTCGGATGCTATGAACATGTCAAAAGATACATGAGAAGTTTAATAGAACAAGCACACTACAAAAGATTCAGATAATTATGCACTAAATCAGAAGCTTCGTATGCACTAACCTACAAAAGACTTGAACACGAAATAGGAGCAAATGGCCCACTTTCGAGATACTGAAATTTGTCTATGTGTGCAGAGTATTAAATGAATAACTTCATTCATTGTCAGATACTCCCTCCGTTTCAAAATATAAGATGTCTTAGCTTTTATGAAACAAATGTATCTGGACATCTTTTAGTGTATAGGTTCGGAGTGAACCACACATTAAAAGGCGTCTAGATACATGCGTTTCACAAAAGCTAAAACATCTTATATTATGGAATGGAGGGGGTAGATGGCAAGGAATTGTCCAGAAAATGTGAAGTACTGTACCTGGGGGTGCTCTGCGTTGAATGGAGGTATTCCAACAAGCAATTCAAAAAGAATCACACCTACAGACCACCAATCTGCACTAGTACCTGGGAAGATAATGCACAAAGCAACAAAGTAATAATCAAGATCAGTAGAAAATACAGAACCTAAAAGACAGCACTGTTTATCATTTTTACCATGTCCTGTCCCCAAAAGGATTTCCGGCGCTAAATAATCAGGGGTTCCAACTGCAGAACGCTTTTGTCTCCGTGCTCGGTGATCCATTTCCTCAAGTTCATTCATCTGAGGTTCATCGTCTCCATACAATGAAGCCCCACTAACAGCAGGACCAGACAGATCATCTGTGCTGTTGATGAGACCAACCTTGGACAACCCAAAATCTGTCAACTGAAGGCAAGCAAGATTAATAAACAGCATATATATTAAAAAGGAACATGGTGTCCCAATAATGAAAATTTTATTTGGCCTGTCAATAAAATGATTGGAGGAAAAGTAGGTTATTAAGGGAGGTGGTGTTTTGGCTCCTATGTGTAAACGATCCTATTACGAAAAATGCATAAAAAATAAAAATGTCAAAATTCCGAACAAAAATTTGGAATGTACATCCGGACATTCTATGTTTGTACACAAGTTTTCAGGAAAAAACGAACATTTTATGTGGAAGAAACACGTTGCAGCACCAAATGTTCTCTTCTCCCGAAAACTTGTGTACGAACATATAATGTCTGGATGTACATGTAAATATTCTTCTCTGATTTTTTTTTTGATATTTTGAAATTTGTTTTCAAACAATGGGTTCGCGTGTACCCGTGAGCCGAATTGGATTTCCGGTTATTAAGTATGGAATTAGTGGTGAAAGGCTACAAGAAATGGGAGTTCAGAAACAAACTTGTGTAGCAAATATGTTATTTTATTATATATGGTAGCTTGTAATTAAGCCAATGGATCTAAAGTAAGCTTCTAAATGCCTCGTGCTGCGTCTTCCAAGGAAACAAGCTCAAAGCCTCTGAACTCCAAAGAAGATACAATATGAGCGCATTGTATTAATCATGTATCACGAACTCAATGTTGATTATACTCAATAGCATGTAAATTGGCTGGTTATTTATCTCCCGTTACATATCTACATTTGTTCGATTGCAGTAGACAACCAGTAACCAGACCCACATTTCAAAAACAAGAATGTTATTCTATTGCCTATCTAATGTGGTACATACAATAATTTGGAGAGAAAGGTTAACAGCCATGTGCGTGCATACCTTTACATGCCCATCATGAGCTATCAATAGGTTATCAGGTTTCAGATCTCTATGAACAATTTGCATGGAGTGCAAATATTCCAAAGCTAGAACCTGCATGATTTTTTATAAATCAGCAGGGAGAAAATCAGAAGTGTACATAGACGAACTGGTAAATAAACTTACAACTTCTGCAAGATATACACGAGCGACATCTTCATCCAAGCACCCTAAATTTCTCAGCAATGAATACAGATCCCCTCCATTTAGATACTCCATAACCAGATACAAATTTTCCCGAGAGGTAAACGAATAGAAGAAACGGACCTTCCAAAAGCATCACCATTTTAGAATCAAGCCATATCCAAGTTAATAGTCATAAACTCATAATTGCATAAGTTAACTCACCACAAAAGGATTTCTGACCGTGATCAATATATCACGTTCAGCCAATATACTCTCGACAGCATTTTTTCGAATCATATCTGCCTTCCTAAGTACCTGCTTAAAAGCAAGGCAATCCAGGACATGATTGTCAATAAAGAGTACTCTACGCCATGAATGGAAGACGTACCAGAGGAAGTTCAAAATTTGCTATTATACATACATCCACATGAATATATGCTGAGAAATGTTCAGTTGTAAAATCAATCCCATGGTATTGCTGTTTATGGTGTGTCAGCATGCAATTGCATCCTATCAAAAATCACAATACACGTACGGTACAGTCTTATGTAATGTGATCATCTAACATAACTGAAATAAACCTTTTAGAACCTACTTTACCTCTGCTAACAAATAGATGATGCCAAACATGAATAGGGACAAAGATGGTAGTCCAGACTGAAATTTAAGAACTAAAAACAGACTAACAAGTGAGAACAAACACGAGCTATACTCGACTTCTTCTTTTTGATTTGCCAAGCTGGGAGCAAATAACAACTAACAAGGGGGAACTGGGTAGGTACCTACTCTCAGATTTCCCTTCCCTGAAAACTAAAGTCCCACAAGAACTTCGTTCTGTAAGGACGTTCCTGTAGGTTCGCTAATATTTTTCAATCCAATTATCTAACCATGTCATTTTGGTTTATTCACAAAAATATATACTGACACGTGACATGAGTATCTACCAAAAAATACCTTTATGGCAAAGAGGTCTCCTGTAGTTCTTTTCTTGGCCAAGAAAACACGTCCAAATGCTCCACGGCTGATAGGTTTTATGATTTCAAAGTCATCGATTGAAGTGCGGTCCTTGACTGGATGAACAGGACTTGCTCTTAAGCTACGAACAACATCATCTTCTTCGTCCATTATGGTACTCGAAGAGTCAACCTTGTCCATATCAACTGAGTCACAAAGCTGCAGGTACTTTTCCCTGAAGGATTTATGAAAACAGGAAGGCAAAATCAAATAAAGAGTGAAAAAGGAAAATAATAATACTGTTAGCAATAGTGAAGTGGTTGAAAGAACTATCTTAAATGGTGTTAATTAGCAATGAGGTGGAATGTAAAAAACAGCAACGAAACTCAGCAGATCCTCACCGATGGAGTTTTTCTATACGAGTGCCAAATGTCTGCACTGTAAGGGCTTCATGCTTCCTACGATTGACAATTTCTTGTAGATCTTCTATGCACGTAACCAATTGTGATAATGCACTTTCTTCATCTAGAGGAGTATTTGCAATACATCGTGCAATATCAGCAAGTTCTACAATCTGCGCAGATTGGAAGGAACTATTTCAGCATCTTAATAACTTGATAGATGAAGCTGACAATATTTCTAGCATGAAATTGTTAGCACTTGTTACATTGAAACATATAATTAGCTCTGAGTCATATTTATGTCCTCAAGAACGGTAACTCTTTCACCTACTATCAAGAAAACCCAAGAATCCTTTTTTTTGGTCATATTTATGTCCTCATTGATTTTCAGCAGTTAATATTCAGAAGTTGCACGAATGTATTATATTGTTATAACTCATAAACAACAGACGAATGGGACAACAAACATCAGTACTCAGTAGATATTATAATTGGTAGCAGCAAAGGCACTAGCTACTTTTTCCAGTCAGGTAATTCCGTAACTGACAACTTTCTAGCAGGATGATCAGCTACTAATGCAAAAAAAGAGAGATAAATGCATAATAATATGAATTGTACGCATAGCTTACCTGTGGAACATCATCACTCTCATTGATTGCACTTCTGCCAGCTAAAAGCATGTCTATATGATTTGATCTTGGAGTCATTAGTGGGGATCTAGGAGTCATACTTCCTGCTGATGATGTAGCCATTCCATGATCAGATTTTGGCCCAAAACGAGTCTTGCATGTCATTGAAGGAAGATTTTTTATGTCATCCAACGAAATAGTGTTATCAGCCTCTTGGAGGTAGTCAAGCATATCAGCGGAACCTCTTCTAGACCAATCAGACAGTTTTGGAGAGGGGACATCAGATTCTTCATTTATGCTTGGATTTGAAACTTTTGCAGCATCCGGGCTGCTCACGGCATTGATATTATCTTTCTGGGAATAAGAGTCGACCAACTTTTCAAGTGTTTCTGCAACTCTTACTAAACGTTCATCGACGCTTACACCTTTTTGGTCACACCTGTCAGCAATTGCACAGACTGCTGAATGATTTTCTACATAATGTGTAGGGACATATTCTTCACATATGCGACACATTATTGAACCCTCTTCGGAAATATTTGGCTGGTCAGACCAGTGTCCCCATGAAGTTTTGTGTTGATGCTTGGGAGGAAGCGGTTGATGTGATATAGATTCTACTGGACTGATTAACTCAACACCACTAGTAATTGTAGCAAGTGTATCTGTTTTCTTAGTAGGTGATTCCTCTTTAATAGGGGTAGGTTCTATTGGGGGCTTTGGAGCAGGCGACGGAAAAGGTTTCCAGGACGACATCCGTTCTCTGGTCGGAGAATCAACCTCTTTCTTAATATCAGTGTCAAGGGGCAAAAGAATTTTAACAGGTTTTATCTCCTGGCTTCTCCTCCATTTCAGATTATGCTGTTCTTGACTGTATGATTTTCTTGCGTCGCTTTTGCTGCCTCTGGCCGCTGTATCATGCGGACCTGATTGAGTTAAAATCTTGTTATCAGCAGACTGTATAATCTTATCTCGCTGATCCATAACAATTTCGTCCTCGGCAAATCCACTCTCCTTATGAAACTGGAGCAGCCTTGTACATCTAGTAAGGATAAAGAGCATCCGAGTGTAAAGCTTCTTCAGCACACCCATTGGGAGCTCCTGACGTTGATCATCCAGATCTTGCACTATACCTTCACATTGTAGCCAAAGTTCCCCTGGTGTCATTACAGAGCAGCTGCGTGCAAGAATTAACAGATCCTCAAAGGTTTCTTTCCACTCAGGATGAGAATCTGCGTACTTTTCCATTACACTAACCAAGTCGCCTGCAAATACTGCTAGATCTGTATTTACCTCTTCCTTTGCCTTCTCAAATCTCGTCTGAATAACTTTTAACACCTCCTGCATAGACAACAAAAGACAAGATTATAGTTACTGCCTATTGGGTAGATAAAAATATAAATCAGGCAAACGTTAAAAGAAATGCCAAATGTAGATAATCATTGATCAATAATCTCACCCAAAACAATAACTGAGATTACCTTCAAGTTGTATATGCCTCGAGGTTTCAAGAATGGGAATGGTCGGACTCCTTTGGAGTTCAACTCATGTGAAAAACTTTTTATATCTGAAGGGTTTCTCTTCCTTGGCGCACTGGTAGCCTGCATAATGGCCTTAAAGCGCGGAGACTCGGATTCCTTTGGTGTTTCACAGGTATCATATGCGCTCTGTCAATTAAGATGTAGATGCAGAGGTGTAAGCACAAGAGCGAAAGATGGTCTACTCATAGTTTACTCATAAGTAACGTGTGTACAGCACATGCAAGTAAATCATTACCACAGCTGCTGGTATTTGGGGCGGAGTCCTCAAATCTCCCGAATGGTTCCGAAATGCATTAGACTTAACTGTGTATAAGATATGTTAGAAGCCAACGTATCAGGTATGGTTGTTAAGAGAAAAGGGCACCCGAGGGAAGTGTCCAGGTCAAATGTAAATGTCTATTAATAGAATAAGGAGAACAAACAACCACAAAAGAAAGCCACCAGAACATACAAACATGATATCAAGTTACAGAAGACACACTCGGTTCTAATTTCAATAGAGATTAGAAAGATCAAAGATCCTGCGATTGTTAGATCTTGCGCTATGGGCACACAAATGCAGTAAAGTAGAATGTACCATAGACAAGCTTACACACGATGCATTTTCATATGAGATGTGTGCAATCAATTGAACCGTGCATTATAGGATTACACCCAGACAGCTATAGCAAAACAATATGCATATTTACAGCATCATTCAGTATGATGCATACTACAACCGCTTCAATGTTGTGAACTACATGAAGCACAAGTGAATTTAACTGATACAAGTGTGAAGGAAGTGACACCATGAGTAACGCCACGTGTCAGAAAAAGACTCCGCTCAAAATATTATACAGTGAAATTGTGGGGATATAGAATTAGAAGGGGTGCACAGTTCACTTTAGTTATTAGAATTGCCTTATGTTTCACGCACTAAAACAGGTAAGCAATAACTAACATTCTCTTGGCCGTGTCGATTTGGCACAATTAGAACTTAACTTTTCTTTCGTCAGCACGAGGTGTCTGGATATCATGCACGTGCATCGAGATGAATTATGCACTCCCGTTGCCCGACAACTAAACACACCTAAGGTGAAACTATAAACTGTGTGATGTTTTTTTGGAAACCGGCAACTTAGTAAGTAGCTGAGGGAGCATGAATAACTACAGGCTGCACACCCCTTGACTGCCTACGTGATGAGAGAGCTCACTGCTAGGAAGTTCTAAGCCCTAGCTTCAACCAATCAGTACCCAGCTTATAGGACCATGCAGCAACGCCATAAACAAAGTTTTGGAGCAAAGTCCGCATGCAGGATCACTCCTACCTTTTGCAGCGCTCTTTCCTTCTGCCTCCACGGCCTTCCCTGCCGCACTGCGCACCGGCTGCTCGGCGGCCTTTCCCTTCCCCAGTTTACTGCTGCTGCCACCACTACTGGAATCAGCCCATGAGCTCATGCCTTTCTTCACCTCCTTGGCAGCGGAGGTGCCCGCCTGGGAGTGCCCCCGCGCGAGGTTACTGCTCCCGAGCGCGGCGGCCATCCGCTGGCCTTCGTGCGGCAGCGGGCCGGATCTCGTCTTGATCTTGTTGAGCCCGAGCGAGGAGGCGAGGATCGGCGATAGAGCCGCCGCGGAAGACGCCCCGCCCGCGTCCCTGAGGTACTGCGCCCCCGCCGTGGAGCCTTTCCTGGCATCGCCGGACGGGCTGGAGGTGGTCGAGGAGGCGCCGCTCCTGGGGGAGGGCACGGGTACGGCGGCGGAGCCGAAGAGCTTGTCGCGCTTCCTGGGGGTCTCCGATTTGGGCTTCTTCTTGTCGGATCTGGAGGAGGCGGAGGAGGAAGCCGGCGACGCGGCCGAGGCCCCCGGCGCGGAGGTGGGCGTGCGGGGGCTGTTGCTGCCGTCGGGGCTGGAGGAGGACTCGGAGGACTTGTGGCGCGAGGAGAAGAAGCGGCCCTTGAACACCATGGCCGCGGCGGCGAGGGAGGAGTTCCGTCGAACAGGTGGTGGGGGCCGGTCGGCGCACACTGAGCGGAGCAAGGGAGGGGGGAGGAAGGAGCGAGCGTGCTAGTGGGGACAGTGCCGAGGAAATGTAGGGAGGTCGCGTCCCCGTCCCCGTCCCGTACCCTCCCCGTCCGGCCCTCGCTGCTCGCTATGGGCTCTGCTCTGACCTGTGAGTGACCCCCGAGCAATCGCGTCTCCGTTTGACCAGACGGTGCGTGCGAGTAGGAGTACTACGGAGTACTGGCTGCTAACAGTGGGCCGTGAATAAGCGCGTCAACAGGCCCGCGTCAATCTCATGAGGGGCCCTTAATTGCTGAGCCCGTGTTCTAGGTTGAAAAATGTCCGAGCGATTGTACTGGAAAGACACTCATGAGCTCTTTTTTTTTACTCTGTAATCCGCTCCTTATTAATATGATAAAAACAAGTTATAACGTACGAACGAGACGACCTTACGAACGACCTTATAGAACTGAAAAGATAGGATAAACCTATGTAAAAAACCAGCGCCTATCCTCCTCTTTCGGCACCACCGAAGCGACCACCAAAGGGCGAAAGACACATCACCACAACACCCAAGTTTGACGCGGCTCCATCGCTGATCAGCAGCTTTTTAGACCTTCAAAGTAGCTTGTCAAAGGCAAAACCATTGTCGTTGAAAGAATCAGACCGGGGCAACATGTCCCCGCACACGCGATCAAACTCCAGAACTGACACCCTCGCACGACTACAACGTCGGGAGAGAAAATCAGAACTGCCATCTTCCATCCACAAACCCAGCACAGGATAAACCATCTTCAATCTGACACATACGCAGACGACCATCTGCGCGTACTCCTGGACAACACATCCTCCCTGATGGGGATATGTCTACCGGGGTATACCCAGCAGGACGTTTCCGACTGGCCCAGGAATTGGCGAGTGGGCCTGCAAGACGGCGACTGGATCAAGCCCCGGTGTGGATCCAAGCGAATGGAAGCTGAAGGCCCAGGCAAGTAGATAGGTCCAGTCGGATTAGGTTAAACAAGTACCGAAGCCTTAACTGATTCGGTTGAGATATGTAAACCCTAGGGGAGGTGAGCCTATATAAACCTCCCTGCAGGGCGTGTAGAGATACGTTCCATCATACACCCAAGCGACTCGCCGCCTAGCCGCCGAGTTCGCCCATTGTACCACCATCATAATACAATCTAGCAGGAGTAGGTCTTTACCCTCCGGGGGGGCGAACCTGGGTAAAACCTTGTGTCTCCGCCCTCATCTCGCACCGCAGATGGCTGGCCGCCCTTGCCCCTCGTTCTACTACTCGCTGCCGATTGCAGCATCTGCCGTGGCCATTCCCACGACAGTGGCGCCCACCATGGGGCCTGACCGGTCTGGCCGGTGTTCTGCGGTGAGATCCAATCTGCCAATCAACGAGACGGTCGCCACCGGCCGCATGATAGCGATCGGCGAGATGCTCCAGATCTTGCCGAGTAGCTATGTCCCGGCGGCGGGACCCGTCACGCACAACATGATCTTGCCGGTCGGCACGATCAGCCTCTTCATCGGCCTCACCGACGTCATCGTCTTGGAGGATTCGGCTCGCATCCGCGAGTCGCCGCCACGCGATCGGCTCTCTGAGAGCCAGGTCCGCACGATCCATCGCCTCGCCTCCGAGTACAACTCGGCCCACATCAACGTGGCCGAAAACTCCGCGGCCGCGGAAGATGCGGCCCTCAACGATGACGCCGACTCGACGACCCCGACGTCACTCGCCGGATCCATCACCGCGGCTTCACCCGCGAGCTCCATCACCCAGGTCTCCAACATGGGAGACTTCGAGGATCCCTCCATCCTTGGGATCTTCGACTTCGACTCTGGGTCGGAAAACTCCGCCGATCTCCGCGACGGGACCGATCGCCACGCCGCGACCTACATGGCGACCGGCACCGATCCGTCGGAGGACCCCTTCTCCACCCCGATCCCTCCTAATGCCACGGCAACGGAGGTCGAGGCACTCCGCCTAAAGCTAGCGGAGGCAGTCCGCAAGGAGCAAGCCGAGCGCGAAAAATTTCGCCTCGAGCAGGTGACAGCGCAGGAGCTGTCGCGTTACCACCAGCAGCGAATCAGGTCGCGCCTGAACCCCACCGTCCAGGGTCGCGCCCTGAACTTCGACGACGAGAACAACCCGGCCCGCGTGGCCGAGCGCGCGACCTGCGAGAACGCGCCACCAGGAGGAAGCGCCCGGCCCCCACCAGGGTCGACGGCGATGGGCGCCCCACCTCCACCCAACCGCACACCCCCCAGGGATCAGCCGCGGATAGTAGTCTCCTCACGGGAGCGAGACGCGAACAGCCTACCACTGTTTTCCACCCCGATGGACAACCTCGTGGCGGGCCGAGCAGCGGCCGACAACATCACGGCCACCGGCGACGGCGCCCTACAGATCCAATACGTCAGGGCCCTGCTCGCAAAGGCCGTCGAGCAGCAAAACGCAGGCGCCGACTCGCAGGGTCGAGTGTACTCGCGTTCTTCGGGAAGCAGAGTGGCCTCAAGTGGCCGTCCAATGGCGGCAAACACCCTCAACTGCCCGCCACCAGAGCCATTGCAGCTCCAACACCGACCCGCGAACGCGGCACTCTCTACCAACGATCCCAGGCCAGCGACCAACTTCGTCGCTGCCAACGGTCAACCCATCGACGCCCGCACCCACATCATCAACAACCAAAGCTGGCGCGCACGCCAGCCCGACGACCTGCGACACACCCTAACCAATTGCCGCGACGGCAAGCCGATGGGGTCGCTAAGTCGACTCGGCCCCAAGTGCTTCGGACCGATGATCCGAGGCGAGAAGTACCCGCCGAACTTCAAGGCTCCCAAGGAGATAGAAAAGTACGACCCCTCCGTGTGGCTCGATACATACCTCATGGCGATGGGGATCACAGGCCACACCGACCTGCTAGCTGCCCGTTACCTCCCCCTAATGATGGAGGGGACGTGCAGGCAGTGGATCAACACACTCCCCCAGGATAGTATCGACTCATGGGAGGAGATGCGCGACGCCTTCATCAGGCACTTCGAGTGCTCCTACACCCGCGCCACCACCATCGAGGACCTGGAGCGATGCGTCCAGGACCTCGCGAGTCGACCCGCAACTGGGTCCAGTGATGGCAAGAACTCTGGTACAACGCGGTCGGCATTCACCCGGACACCGCGATCCATTGCTTCAAGACCTCGTGCCGCTACGAGCCCTTGGTCGCCAAGCTCAAGCGACATTCTCGCACACTCAACAACATACCGTACCTCCTCGAGATCGCCAAACGGTACGCGGAGGAAGATCCAAACCAAGAAACCGACGACGAGTCGGGAGGCCAACGCCGCACGAGCGGCAACGACAACGGGCGACGGTCCGACCTACGCTACAGCAACACTCGCCTCACCGGTAAGCGCCGTAGTGACGGGCGAGTCGACTTCGTCACCAACGCCGGGCACGCACAACGCGAGCCCAAAAGCTTCCGCCGCGACGGAGGACAACGCCGCGACGGCGGCAACTACAAGGCCAAGCCAAGGTTCGACCCCGCGGCCCTCCTTAACCAACCTTGTGCATTTCATAGCAGGGAAGGGAAGCCCGCTACGCACACGACCGCCGACTGCCACACCCTCAGAGAGATTGAGAAGGCACGGCGAGCACGGGAGGACCCCGATAACAACCCGCCAAACGGCGGAAAATTCAGCAACATGGCCGGCTCGCTCCATACCTTCACAGGCTTCAACACGAAGCGAGAAAAGAAGGTCATCACCCGTGCCGTCACCGTCAATGCGGTGGCCCAGGTGGACGTTCCCCAGTTCCTCAACTGGTCGAAGCAGCCCATCACCTGGAGCTGCCAGGACCACTCGCCGCGCATCGAGTACCCAGGCCGAGTCGCCCTGGTGGTCAAGCCAAAGGTGGGCGACTACTGGCTCCCCAAGACACTGATGGACGGCGGCAGCTCCATCAACATCCTGTACCTGGACACCTTCAGGCGGCTGCGGCTCCCGTAGTCGATGATCGAGACGACCCACACCACGTTCCACGGCATCGTCCCCGGTCGGAAGGCGTACCCGATCGGCAAGGTCACGCTGCCAGTCACCTTCGGCACACCAGCAAACTTCCGCACCGAGCGGATCGTCTTCGAGCTGGTACCCTTCGACAGCCCCTACCACTGCGTCCTGGGGCGCCAGGCGTTCGCCAAGTTCATGGCAGCACCACACTACGCGTACAACGCGATGAAGCTCCCCGGGCCGTGCGGCGTCATCACCATCAACGGCGACCCCGACATGGCCGCCGAGTGCGAGGCCAAAGGAGCCGAACTCGCCGATGTTGTCATCGCGGCAGAGGCCAACCACGCTGACGAGCTCGCCAAGTACGCGAGCGGGGTGAACAATGACGACCCCACCATACTCAAGAAGCCCAATTCGGAGGGCGCAAACACCTCAGCCTTCGAGGCAACGACGCACACTCGCATCGTCGAGCTGGTCCCAGGCGACTCCAGCCAGACGGTGACGATCGGAACAGGGATGAGCCCAGCCTAGGAAGGCGCGCTCATCGAGTTCCTCCGTGAGAACAGGGATATCTTCGCATGGAAGCCCTCTGACATGCCTGGTGTCCCTAGGGAGCTCGCTGAGCACAAACTAAACGCCGACCCCAAAGTGTGACCCGTCAAGCAGTCGCTGCGGCCCTTCAATGAAGAGCGCCGCCGAGCTATCGCCGAGGAAGTGCAGCGTCTACTCGCTGCAGGCTTCATCCGGCCAATCAAGTACTCAAAGTGGCTGGCAAACCCAGTCCTGGTCAAGAAGAAGAACGGGACCTGGAGAATGTGTATCGACTACACAAACTTGAACAGCGCCTGCTCGAAGGAGCAGTTTGTCCTCCTGCGGATCGACCAAATAATCGATTCCACCGCGGGCTCGGAGTCGCTGTGTTTCCTCGACGCCTACTCTGGGTACAACCAGATCAAAATGGCTGTTGAGGACGAGGAGAAGACGGCGTTCATCACGCCTTTCGGAGCCTTCTGCTACACCGCCATGACCTTCGGCCTCAAGAACGCCGGGGCGACCTACCAGCGGTGCATGCAGGAGTGCCTCGCGAGCCAAATTCGCCGCAACATCCACGTCTACATCGACGACATGGTCGTGAAATCCTCTCGACAGGGCGATCTACTCGCCGACCTGGCGGAAACATTCTCCAACCTGTGGAAATACAAGATAAAACTCAACCCAGACAAATGCACCTTCAGTGTACCAGCAGGGCAACTACTGGGGTACGTCGTCTCCAAACGCGGGATCGAGGCGAACCCCGCGAAGATCGACACGATCGCTCGACTCGGCAAACCCGAGTGCCTGCGCGACGTCCAGAAGCTCGCCGGGCGAGTAGCGGCTCTCAGTCGCTTCATCCCCCGCCTGGGCGAAAAGGCGATGCCCCTATACCGCCTGATGCGCAAAAACCCCACCTTCCAGTGGGACAAAGAGGCGGACGACGCACTCCGCGACCTCAAGAAGGTGCTACTCGCGGCACCGTTACTCGCCTCCCCCGCCGACAAAGAACCCATGCTGGTCTACGTCGCGGCTTCCGAGCGCGTCGTCAGCGCCGTCATGGTCGTCGAACGATCGGAGGAAGGAAAGTAGCGCCCAGTACAGCGACCGGTGTACTACATCAGCGAGGTACTCACCGAGTCGCGCCAGCGATACCCGCAGTACCAGAAACTGGTATACGCGGTCTTCAGAGCACAACGGCGCCTGCCACACTACTTCCAGGAACACCCAATCACGGTCGTCTCCTCTGCACCGTTGCAGGACATCATCCGCAACCGCGAGGCGACTGGGCGAGTCGCCAAGTGGGCCGTCGAGATCGGCGTCCACAACATCAAATATGAGCCACGGAAAGCGATCAAGTCGCAGGCTCTAGCGGACTTCATCACCGACTGGGAAGAGGCCCAGCAGCCAGAGAAGCTGCCATACCTCCATTACTGGAGCCTGCACTTCGACGGCTCCAAGAACACGGACGGTGCAGGAGCAGGGATCGTGCTGACTTCACCGAAGGGCGACAAGCTCCGCTACGTCCTCTGCCTCGACTTCACCCCCTGCACCAACATCATGGGCGAGTACGAGGCACTACTCCACGGCATGCGAGCTGCCAAGGAGATGAACGTCAACCGCCTACGCTGCTACGGAGACTCCGACCTCGTCGCTGGGCAAGTCGCTGGCACCTGCGACGCCGTCTCCCCCACCATGGCGGCATACCGCCAAGCAGTGGACAAGCTGGGCGGACACTTCGCAGGCTACTCCGTCGAGTGGATTGACAGGCGGAAGAACGAGGAGGCCGACGCACTCTCTCGCATTGGGTCGACTCGACTCGCACCACCCGCCGACGTCTTCCTCGACACAATCACCAAGCCATCAGTCTCTCCCCCAAGGGAGATCGACATTGGAGTCTCGCTGCAGCCAGAGGCAGCCCTGGTCGCACTCGTCACTGAGCCAGACGACTGGACCAAGCCCTACGTCGCCTACCTAGAGGCCAGCACCTTGCCGGCAGACGAGACAGACGCCCGGATGATCGCACGCCGATGCAAATCCTTCACCATCATCGACGGCGAGCTCCACAAGCGCAGCGTCACCGGCGTGTTCCAACGCTGCGTCCAACCGGCCGAAGGACGCAAGATCCTCCACGACATCCACTCCGGCGACTGCGGCCACCACGCCGGCGCCCGCTCTCTAGTCGCCAAGGCTATGTGGCATGGATTCTACTGGCCCACCGCACACGCCGATGCCGTCGACATTGTCCAGCGGTGCGCCGGGTGCCAGAAGTACGCCAACCAGACGCACGTGCCGAGCTCGGTGCTGAAAACAATCCCCATCACCTGGCCATTCGCCGTGTGGGGCATGGACATGATAGGCCCCTTCAAGAAAGCTCCCTCTGGCTACACCCACCTCCTGGTCGCGGTCGACAAATTCACAAAGTGGGTGGAGGCCAAACCAGTCCGGAAATGCGACGGGAAGACTGCCACTAAATTCCTACGCGAGCTCATATATCGCTACGGGTTCCCAAACAGCATTATCACGGACAACGGCACCAACTTCGCCAAAGGAGCCATGGCCGAGTTTTGCGAGGAACACCACATCCGGCTCGACTTGGCGTCAGTCGCCCACCCGGAGTCCAACGGCCAAGCGGAAAGGGCCAACTAGAGCATCCTCCACGGCCTAAAGCCGCGGCTCCAAGTACCACTCGAGCGCATCGCCGGGTGCTGGGTCGAGGAGCTACCCTCCGTCATCTGGGGCATCCGCACCTCAGTCAACAGGTCGACAGGATTCACCCCCTTCTTCATGGTGTACGGTGCCGAGGCAGTCATGCCCACCGACCTCGAGCACGACTCGCCGAGGGTCGTCCACTACACGGAGGCCGCGAACGAACTCGCACGACAGGACGGAGTCGACCAACTCGACGAGGCACGTGACCTAGCTCGCTCGCTCACCGCCATCTACCAACAAGGACTTCGCCGCTACCACAGTCGGCGGGTGAAAACCCGCACCTTCCAGGAAGGCGACCTGGTGCTGCGCCTCATCCAGGATAAGAAGGGCATGCACAAGCTATCCCCCCATGGGAGGGACCATTCGCTATAGGGCGCGTACTCGGCAACGACGCCTACTACCTCATCGACGTCCGCGGGGACGGCAAACTCGACGTCAAGCGACCGTGGAATGTAAACCTCCTACGGAAGTTCTACTCCTAGAACCCCACATATGTACCCTCCAGTCGCTTTGAAATAAAAAGAATTGGTTACCGCAAATTGCGCCTACTCTCCATGTCTTGTGCCACTCGCACTCGTAATAACAGCGTCAAGCTAACCGCAGAAGTCAACCGTTGGTACAGCGATCGACACGGCCAAGTAGTGCGTTAAAAGGGCACTGGGTCACCTCAGGCCTTGCAACGTCCACGAAAAACGCCTACCCGGAGCCCCATCGGAGTCGCCTAGCTCGACTGGCTCTACGAGCCAAGACAACTGCCTTCACTTCCCACAGCGACCCTGATCCTCCGCATCCTCGACATAGCGACTCGAACGGCCAAGTACCACGCCCGGGGACTGACGACCAGTTCAGCGCGAGCAGCTAGGGAAAACGCCAAGTATGAGAGCATGCCCTGGACTCGCCATGCGACTGACCCAACGGGCCAGGTAGGAGTGATGCGCTCAAACTAACGCGCCAAGTCCTCACCCACCCTCGAGTCGCGCCTAGAACAACCAAGTACCACGCTCGGGGACTCGGCCACCCGACCTCGTTCGCGCAAGGGAAAACGGTGAAGTATAGAGCACTCATGGGAGTCGCCTCGCGACTGGCTTTCCGAGTTCGGGCGAGTCGACCACAATAACAAAATATTCAAAAACGCAAACATATAACACGCGAGGTAAACCCCATAAAAAAGGGCGGACGCGCTCGGGGACTCGCTCAACCCACAATCGGAAAACACACGACAATTCACAAAATAACACGATATATCATTCATAACATGTTGCAATCGTCTCAAAATACATAGTATGCCGAATGGCAGAACTGCTACTAACGCCCCAGGGCAACCTAGTTTACTTCGCAGGCTTCGACGACGACTCGCCAGCACCCTTACGATTGCGGATGAAGGGAGTGTACGGGTTGGATGGATACGTCCGCCGAGCTACGTATCTTTTCCAAGGCTATCTTCCCAATCGTTAGGCGACTTTCTCTCTTGGCAGACTAGTTCCTGACTGACTTGATAGTGCGATGAGCTTACTTGCTCTAGTTCTATCCTAACGATTGACTTACTTGAGTACCTAGCACCGAGGAAGTAGACCGACTTGTAGATCGGGTAGCAATAGGCTATGACATAGCTCACTTTACCAAGAACATAGGGCGTAAGATCAAGCGGTTCTTCCACCGAAAGATGGGGATCCTGTCTCTCCACAAGGGTTCCCTTTAGGTGACTTTCTTGTAACCTTCAACCACAGCAGTAGGGTTCAAGAACCTTCCATGTGGCTCAGGGATGAGAAAAGGTTCCGGGAAATGATTGACAAACTTATACCAGACTACTACTCCTATCCCTCCGATAACTAGAATATTGAATAGTATATAGACTTTTCGCTTATAATTGCCATACCAAAGTGATGAACTGGTGCTGTATTCTAGTATGGTCGACTCCTACATAGTTTGGCTTTGTGTATCCGCATCGACATCATGGATTTGCAGTCTGTAGTGAACCTATTCATTAAATGGACTTTTCCCTTACCTCTCATCAGCTTCCCTTTCCCTCGCCGGTGCAGTGCCATCTGGATACCTCATAAAGGTGAATGGTCAAGAAGCTTGGTGGGGAGGAAGAGTTTCATGGGAAACGGTACTTACATATAGTCGAATGCGCTTCACACGGAGAATCTAATTTGCTAAGGCCGGCCAAATCGGGTGTTCAGTGTCCTTCTAGGTTCTGGCTGGTAGAGCAGAGGACTGAAAATCCTCTTTAGTTTAGCGCGTTGGACTCCAAATCCTTGCTAAGGGGCTATCTTTGTGAAGGGACCGGCACCAGAAAGGGAATGTGACCAAGAAAGTTCCGTCAGACGGTAGCTTAGCCATTCATCAGATACATGTCGGAGATCCTTCTCTTGCGTAATAGTAATATCGATTGTTCCTCTATGAGAGCCCGTCTTGGGCTGCAGTAAGTAGATCGAGAGGTCGTTCCGCCCCTTGTCCCCGAAGATGGGTAATATGTTCTCATACAATGTTGCTCCAACTTTTTTTCTAGAGGGCCTAGCTGGCGAGCGATCCCAGTCCGCGGCAGAGAACAAGACAGCAAGCGAGCGTACCTTTGTTCGCTTATAGTGGAGATGAATGGGAAGATAGAAAAAGACGAATAAGAAAAGTTTTTTTGATTAGACGCATGCAATTGGCAAAACATTTTATTCAAACAAATGTGGAACCAGAATGGATGGTTTTGTGCTTATTACCCGTTCTTCCTCCAACATATTTCCTCCAAGGGAAGGGAGAAAGCTCGGGATTGTAATTGGGTAGACTAAACTACGGATTTCAGCTCACCCGCCATCGCCGCACGAAAGGGCTGCTCGACCTTGAAGTCCCGGTGTTGCGTCTCGGGGTCGTTGGGTGCGACGACCGTCTCCTGGTAAGGAAGGAGGTCGCCCATCGCCCAGACGCGCTCTGAGTACACCGCGGCACGATCCGTCAACTTGAGCACCTCAGAGATCTCCACCGAACCAGTCGACGACGGGTAGCCACTCGTCACGTCATCCAGGTCGAAGTCCTCCGGGAAGTGGACGAGCCCAAGGCTAAGCGCCGTCGCAACTCCACGTCGGAATGCCGATCGCGTCATAAACTCAACGACCGACGGCGCCTTCTCCAAGTACCTCCACACTTCGACGAGGTTGCTGGGAATTACTTCCGTGGGCGACATCTCCTGGAGGTAGGCCCGGATGCACGTCGCCGACAACGTCGCCGAGTCGACGAGCGTGGCCACACATTGCCGCGCGTCGAACGAGCTCGCTTCTTCCGCGTTATCAAGGATGCGACCTGCGGATAGAAGATAATAGTGAGTACATCGGATACTACAAAAAGGCACATGCAATAGGCAGGGGCAGACACAGTCACCAATCAAGGGACGGGAGAGATCAGTGATGAAGTTCTGAAGAGAAGTGTAATCATCCTGAAGCCAAGCAACAAGGGCGTCAGAAACTCTACGTTCTTCCGCGGCGGCCGTAACGGCGGCCTTGGCTCGCCCATCCGCCGAACTCGCTTCCTCTTTCGCCTCCTTCAGCTCGCGCTCGAGGTCGGCGATCCGCTTCTCAACCGAGCTCAACGCCGAGTGAGCCGCTGCCAACTCACTCGCTGGGACAAGTCCCTGGCGGGCCTCCTCTGCCTTCGCGGCAATTGCCTGAAGACCCTTATTCGCCTCTTGGACGGTGTCTAGTTCCTTCTCCGCGCGGCGTGTCGCAGCAAGCCGGTCAGCTGACTCACGTTGCAGACCCTGCACACATTTCAAACAGATAAACCAAAGCGGAATCCAAAGTGCCCACCCGCTGAAATTCAGCGAGTGCGCACTCGGGGACTGGCAATCAAAAATTCCTAAGTGCCCACCCGCTGAAATTCAGTGAGTGCGCACTCGGGGACTGGCAATCAAAAATTCCTAAGTGCCCACCCGCTGAAATTCAGCGAGTGCGCACTCGGGGACTGGCAATCAAAAATTCCTAAGTGCCCACCCGCTGAAATTCAGCGAGTGCGCACTCGGGGACTGGCAATCATAAAAAATCATAAGTGCCCACCCGCTGAAATTCAGCGAGTACGCACTCGGGGACTGGACGCGAAAAATAACAAGACAATAAAAGAATCAGACCGCTGCAACACACCGGCCTGATCCTCGGGGACTGGACATACCTGGATGGTTGCGCCAAGCATGCCATGAAGTTGTATCGCATCCACGGACGCGAGGAGGGCTGGCGTGTGCCCGCGACGCTGCTCGACCTCCGTGTCGGCGACCCCAGGCACATGGCTCGAGGGCGAGGTACCACTCGCTGTAGCCGCTTTGGCCATGAAGCGCGGGAACGTTGCGATGGAGGCACCGGCACCAAAGGAGGCCGACTCGGTTGCCCCAGGCGAGGGAGCACCCTCCTTGGCGGGTAAGGCCGCCTCCGCTACGGGCTCATTTGGCGCGATTGCCGTGTCGTCGGATACTGTGACAACTTCGTCGCCCTTGGCCTTCTTGGCGCTATCCGCAGGGACAACAACCTCGTCCGCCTTCCTCTTCCGGGAGGGATCCTCCTCGCTGACGACGGGTGGCACCTTAGCCACGGTTGGATGGCCTATCTTCTTTGCTCCGGTCCTACAAATTGATCGCGTGAGCAAGATAATCCAAGTACAATGAAAGACAAAAGAGGATGAGCAAACTCACTTGGCGACTGGAATGAAGCGTAGCCCCGTGCGGATGCCGGCCGGCTTCTCCAGTTCGGGGCCCAGTCGGCGACTGAGGCCCATTTCCAAGACATCGTGTGCCCAGGACACGGATGGTTTCTTCGTCATCGAGGCTGCAACGGGAGCCTCCGAGACATCTTCGGCCGGAGCTTTCCTACAAGGCGAAGCCGCCGCGACCGGAGCGGCCCCTAGCCCAGAGACTGGGGCGAATGGCGGAGGCATCGAGGCCAGTGGCACCTCGCTTAGGACAGTGGCCGTGTCCAGCGCGGTTACCACCGGCGGCGCCTCGTCCTTGGCCAGGCTGGTGGCATCGGAGCTGCTCGCCGAGTGCGGCGGAGAGGCCGGTCTCACCGGCTTCGTCTTCTTCTTTGGAGGGGCCTTCACCTCCTTCTCCTCCTTCTTCTTCTTCTTCTTTGACGGAGTAGCCTGGCGGCGCGAGGTGGTCTCCGGAAGTTCGTCATCATCATCATCATGACGCTCGAGGCTTTTACTCGCCTCAAGCTCATGTTGACGTTGCCCACGGGTCTTGCGAACCAGCGGGGCGACCTCCTCCTCGGATTCGTCGTCGTCGTTGCTCTCGTCGCTCTCGACGCCTCCCCTCGCTGGAGGCGATTCGCCCACCTCCCGGATAGACGAACTCGAGTTCTCGTCGTCCGCGGGCGGGAGCCATCCTTCCACCACTTGGAATAGCTGCAATAAGCACAAGATGAAATTAGAATAACCGCAACTGCATAAACTGCGACTACAAATGATGCGAAGTGACTTACTGTTGGGGCTGGATGCTTCGCGGTGTAGGGGGCGACCCCGGCCTTGGCGTCCAGGTACACCGCCTGGGTGATCTTCTTCAGTGCTGGGATGTAGTCCTCGAGCTTCCACTCGGCGAGGCAGGACTTCGTCGAGTCCTCCCGGCCCGTATATTGGTACATATAGTGGTCCCGCTGCGCCAGAGGCACGAGCCGCCGCCCGAGCCAACAGTTGTATAAGTTAATCGTCTGGAGGCCCTTCTTCTTTAGACCGCGGATGGTTCGAAGCATTTCGTCCACGACCATCCGCTGGTCGGTGGGGAGCTTGCCGACTTGGAGCCGGCGTGGTTCGGGCCGGTCGGCGGAGTATCGTGGGATCGCCGCCTCGCCCTCTGGAGTCGCCTCGGTAACATAGAACCAAGACTTCTTCCACTCGCTCGCTGCCTTGGCGGGCAGCATCAAGTCGAAGAACGAGGCCTTCGACTTCAGCTGGAATGTCAGGCCGCCCGCGGCAAGCATTGGGCTGCCCGCTTCCTCGCGACTGATCCGTCCGTGGAACAGATCTTGCCATAGAGGGAAGTAGGGCCGACAGCCCAGGTAGCACTCGCAGAACGCCACAAAGATGGCGAGCTGCTCGATGCTGTGCGGGCCCAGGTCTGACGGTTGGATCCCATAGTAGGCGCAGAAGCGCCGGAATAACAGGGACGTAGGGAATCCCAGCCCCCGTTCTAGGTGGCTGGTGAAGCAGATGCACTCTCCCTTGCGCGGATCCGGAGTCACCTCTCCGGCCACGGGGATGCGCCATCTACCGGCGCGTAGGATCCCTGCTTCCTCGAAGGAAGCCAGGAGTGCCATCGTACACTTGGACCTGCCCATGGTTCGATGGAGGGGGCCATTCATGAAAAGGTTGGGGGAGGTCGGAGAATTTTGGTTCGACTGGATCACGACGTGGAGGAGAGCTAAGGAGCGCGCAATCGGAGGAAATAACGAGGAAGTGGTTCTCCGATCGCCTACCATTCCCCTTATATAGCAGTTGTTACCCGCCAAATCAGGGAGTCGTTACTACGCGGTGATTACGCCAAAAGTTACCGTTGGATTACCCCAACGGCTAGTTTGACCACGTTTAACGGTCCAACTTCAGCCACTCGGCTTGCCGACCCGATCACTACGACAGTGACTGAGTATTTCGCCGACTTGACTCGCCAAGAGCTGCGATCAGAATGACTAGTTTTCTCCTTTATTCAGGAGCCCGCCGACGATTCGACTGGATGTCTGCTCTGAAGTCGTATACTCCGACTGCCAGCAGCCACCTACACCCAATCGACGACGGCCTCGGGGACTACTGATGGGGATATGCCTACCGGGGTATACCCAGCAGGACGTTTCCGACTGGCCCAGGAATTGGCGAGTGGGCCTGCAAGACGACGACTGGATCAAGGCCCGGTGTGGATCCAAGCGATTGGAAGCTGAAGGCCCAGGCGAGTAGATAGGCCTAGTCGGATTAGGTTAAACAAGTACCGAAGCCTTAACTGATTCGGTTGAGATATGTAAACCCTAGGGGAGGTGAGCCTATACAAACCTCCCTGTAGGGCGTGTAGAGATACGTTCCATCATACACCCAAGCGACTCGCCGCCTAGCCGCCGAGTTCGCCCATTGTACCACCATCATAATACAATCTAGCAGGAGTAGGTCTTTAACCTCCGGGGGCCGAACCTGGGTAAAACCTTGTGTCTCCGCCCTCATCTCGCACTACAGATGGTTGTCCGCCCTTGCCTCTCGTTCTACTACTCGCTGCCGATTGCAGCATCTGTCGTGACCATTCCCACGACACTCCCTGCTTCACCAAGACGTCGGAGCAAATGCCGTAGTAACGGGGATAGAGCAGAAGGAGGGACACACCTGATGGGATCGCCGCCTCCGCCTCAACGACACCATCCAAGAACTCTAAAGACGTCAATCCGAGGAATCGGCACACACACGATGCCATCAACTCCGAGACGCCGCCACGAGGAACGTCGTCGGTGTGGGAGTGAAGTTGAGGCAGATTTATTTGCCTGGGCGCCGGTCCCACCACCCTAATGGCGCTCCACGACCTACAAAACCAAACCCTAACTACAGAGCGGAGAGACCGGATCCCCCTCCCTCCCGTTGCCGGAGCAGCAGGCAGAGGGAGAGGAGACCAGCAAGAACGTCGGTGGAGATCGGGCGGTAGGAACGTCGCCTCCCTAGAGCCTGGCGACTAGGTCAGGGGCGAAAACCAAGATCTGTTTGACACTCATGAGCTTTCACAACAACCGTTCCATGCCTTCGTGGTTGCTCTGCTCGAGCGACTCTCGAAGCCACCCCAACCCTAGACAACAATCTTTAATCTGGCTCCCTCGGCCGCTGTCGCTGCCGCCGGCGGTGGTGGCGGCGATGTCTCGCCAAAGGCAGAGGGCAGAAGAGGCTCGCCTTGTAGTGCTTCAAAGCTTGGTGGCACGATATTGGGCGGGCAGGACGGACCTGCGAAGAAGATGGCGACACGGAGGAGCGGGCAAGACGGTGGTGCTGGACTGCGATGGGGTAGCGACGTAGCGCTTCCAGGCGGTGACCTCTGGTGTTGTGTGCCCCTAGGCATCGAGGCGGCAGTGTGGGCCCGATCTAGGCCCAGAGGGTCGCGGTGGTCGCGCGTTTTGGCTGCTCGGGCTGCTCTAGGGCGTTTGTTTCGGCGTGGCATGTGACCCTGGCGCGGTGACATGTGGAGGCGGCATCACGGGACTGGTTATCCTAGATGGTCGCCTCCCCTGTGTGTGGTCGTGGCCTGTCTATGCAGCGTCGACGGGGAGAGAGGAAGAAGAAGGGCATGCAGTGTGGTGAGGCGTGCGAGAGTTTCATGGGAGAGGAATGGCACCGGTTTTGCTGTTGCATCCTTCAGCCGAAAGAAGGGCAACCGTGGAGTCAGGGCCAGCGGAGGCCTGTTTGTAGCGTGTGGCGAGGCAAGGAGGTGGTGCTTGGAGGGAGATGAATGGCGCCGCTGATGGGCGTTGCATATCCCGTCCAATATGGGGATGAGGAAGAAGGACATGCAGCATGCCAGGCTGGCCAGGATGATGCTTGAGGTGGTCATCACCTCCCTCGCCGGTGATAAGTTTTGACCTCTTGTCGGTGGTGTGCTCAGCAGTTCTAGTTGTTTTGTTCTTGTGGGCAGTGGGGCTGACAGAAGGGCCAGGAGAAATCCCTATGTGGTTGCGGACGACGGCAATGCCTGCGGGCGTCGTCTAGGCTCTTCTCTCCATGCCCCTTCTTGTGCAACAGGGGAAACCCCGGATCCAGCTTCTTGGTTCAGGCAGTGGTGGCGTTATGGCGTTGTTTTCCTTCTTGGAGGCATTGTTCGGGTTGCACGAGGAGTTCCAAGATGACACTAGATTTCAAGGTTGGCACCTACTTGGAGCGTGGGCCTCTAGGGCACGATATGCACCGATGCGGTAGCTCCTCGACAACGCCCTCCTCACGATCGGTCGGGTCCTGTCGTCCACTAGCCACTACTTTTTCTAGGCATCAAGGGTGGGTTGTATGTTGGCACGTGCCATCTTCGAGTGAGGGTTGTGTTTCCGAGCTGTTTTGCTACGGTTGTGAAGCGGTTAGCGGTTTTGTGTCCTGTCCTCTTGCCATTCCGGCTAGGTTAGGCAATACAAAGTTCTTGTTGTGTGCTTTTATGGTTGTGCGTTGTAAGCCGAGAGGTCATCATCTGTATAGTTTTTGGGTCCGATTTCCCTTATAAGTTGAACCATCTTTCTATATGTTTAATAATTTTAGCAGCTCTCCTGCTAACATTAAAAAAAGATTGTACTGAAAAAACATATTCAATTTATTGAAATCAAGTGCAATTGTGCAAAGTACACTGTGGATTACATAGTCCTGGAAGAGAAAAAATTGCAAGACTGAAAACCACGAGGTATGAGTTAAGTCCATGGTTTTGATTCACACATCTAAATATACGTTGTTGTAGTGTTTGCCTAAGAACTTGGTGGGCACAATTATGTGCCACGCCGTTGGAATAAGGGAAATAGAAATGGAATACATTGGCTACGC
This sequence comes from Avena sativa, assembly GCA_916181665.1. Classification (NCBI taxonomy): domain Eukaryota; kingdom Viridiplantae; phylum Streptophyta; class Magnoliopsida; order Poales; family Poaceae; genus Avena; species Avena sativa. The sequence goes on from OV702296.1 coordinate 298,665,452, forward strand.
TTAGATTTCTGTTGTTTTTACAGAGTTCAGACTTTTGGAGAAAAGGCGAAAGGAACGTACTGTCTTATCTATCAAAAATTCTCGACACTTCCTAATGTGTCCTAGGTTATTTGTGTTCACACTAGAGCAATTTTTGTTGTGTTTTATGTTTTATGGGCTTGGGCACGGCAATTATATGTATCAATGGGCACCATTACTATCTTTTGAAAGTGCAATGGACGTCGCCTAGAGGGGGTGAATAGGCTTTTAAAATTATTACGGTTTAGGCTTAAATAAAAACAAAATAAAACTAACGTTTAATTTATTGAGCATAAAACCTAACCACTAGGTTCACCTAAGTGCATCAACAACCTATGCAAGTGATACGTCCAATTTGCATCACCATTATATATCATAATTTGTCTCCATTCATTGATATATGTCTTATTATGAGGTATTACTTATGTCTTTTTATCTGTTTATGCATGTTGGATGATTCTTGGAGGATGAACTGCCAGAGTCTGAATTCTGATGGAAAAAGAGGTGTTTTGATGCAATTCGCGAAGATTAGAAAAATACCAGAAAAATATGGGAAAAAAATATTTTCCCCAAAGACAGACGAAGCCAAAAGGATGGTCGAAGAAGGGCAAACAGGAGGCCCACACACTCCTACGCACGGGTCCCCCTGGGCCGCGCCTAGGGCAGGTGTGGACCACCTGCCCGGCTTCCGACTCCGCCCTTTCGCCTATATCTTTCCTACGGAACCCTAACATCAGGGGGGCGACCATAGATAGATTTCCGCCGCCTCTGCGGGGCGGAAAACATCGAGAGAGAAAGATCTCTCCGGCAGACAGATTTCTGCCGGGGGAATTCCTTCCCGGAGAGGGGAGACCGTCGCCATCAACATCATCATCAAGCTAGGCTTCATGGGGATCATCATCATCATCATCCACACCATCATCTCCACTAGCACCATCATCACCACTCAATGTCGCTGTAACAATTGTGTTGGATATTGCTTTAGTTCATTAGGGGAAACTTTTCCGGTGTTGATTACTATTGTAGTTGATGCTTGTGAGTGGAACTATTGGATTATTGTTTATGTTCAGATTGTTATCCATTACCATATCATCTTTAATCTTGATCGATATGATGTCTTGTGAGTAGTTTGTTGTGTTCTTAAAAACATGGGAGAAGTCATGTTGTTAGTAGTGGATTTGTGTTGAGTTATTATTCAATGGTTTAGTATTTAAGTTGTGATGCTATTCTTCTAGTGGTGTCATGTGAATGTCGACTACATGATACTTCACCATTTATGGGCCTAGGGGGATGCATTGTGTATTTGGCTACTAATTATGGGATTGTCGGAGTGACAGAAACCTGAACCCCCGTTAGGACACCTTTGCACAAGGGAGCGTAGGATCTCAGAGTTTAAGGTAGTGGTTAGATTTATATCTTAATTACTTTCCTATAGTTACGAATGTTTGCAAGGGGTTTAATCACAAGTATGTATTAGTCCAAGTAAGGTCGGTATGTTAGCACGGGTTCACCCAGACAACACTTACAACACCAGAGAAGAGTACTCAGCTATTTGAAGCGAAAGAACTTGACAGAATTCCCATGTTTCCTCGAGAACGTTTGGTCCTTATAAGTATTTTCATCGGCTTGTCCTTTGGTAAGAAAGGATTGGGCCACTTGCTCCGTTAGTTCGTTGCCTTTGTTACTTTCTCTTTGTTTTGTTGCCTTATAGAAAACCACTGAAAATCCATTTGCTAAGTATTCACAGGGATTTCCTGCTCCATACCATTGTTCAGCACCTTCTGCTCCTCGTTGGGATCGACACTCATATTTATCGAAAGTACTGTGATACACCCCCTATACTTGTGGGTAATTAAGACTATTTTATGGTGCCGTTGTCGGGGAGTGAAGCGCTATTGAAGAGTGGAACTGGTAAAGGAAGCTTCTACTGTGAGTATTGCTTTTGTTTCTATTTGTTGCTTTGTTTCCAATATGGATAACCCACTTGGTTTTCTGTTTGGGAGAACTACTACCACTGAAAGGGTAGTAGAGGAACCACCACCTGTTGAGATAGATCCTTTTAAGATACCTACAAGTATTGTTGATCGTGTTATGGATAATTATTATTTAGGGGATGGAACTGTCCATCCTGGTGATCATTTGCTTTTTATCCATGAATTATGCAGGTTGTTTAAGTGTGCAGGTATCACAACTGAACAGGTGAAGAACAAGTTACTCTCCATATCCTTGAAAGGGAGAGCTGAAGAATGGTATAAGTTGCTGAAGAATGGACAATCCATGGAATGGGAGGATAATGCATCTCTCTTTTATTCTAAATTTTATCCTCCCAGTGAAATTCATAAGGATAGAAATCTTATATATAACTTTTGGCCTCGTGATGGAGAGAGTACAACTCAATCTTGGGGGAGATTGAAGTTACTAATGCTTAAATGTCCTATTCATGAACTCCCTAACAATATTATTATCAATAACTTTTATGCTAGGCTTTCTCTTCATGATAAGGATTTACTAGATGCTTCTTGTGCTGTATCATTCACATGTATGAATGAAGAAGCTAAATGGGATCTACTAGACCATATTCAAGAGAACACTGAAGCTTGGGAGAATGACAAAGGAAGAAAGTCAGGTATAAACTATGATTATGAATGCATTAAATCCTTTATGGGAACTGATGACTTCCGTGATATTAGTAATGAGTTTGGTCTTGATTCCCAAAGTATTGCCAACTGTTTTAAGGCCTTTGCCTCTTACATAGAAATTCCCAAGGAGAAGTAGAATAAGTACAATGCACCTTATAAATATGTTGTTAGTCATGTTCCTGTTAAAAGTACTGAAGTTTATACTATTGATCATATTGTGTCTGAACCTTATGTTGAGAAAATACCTTTCCCAACTAAGGTAAAGGAGTATTCAATGATTATTAGTGCAAATAACAAAGGTACAGTGAAAACTGTGAAGCCTGGTGAGCAAATTAGTAATGAACCTGTGGTAGCTATTGTGAAAGACACTGTCACTAGAAATATAGAGGATGAACATATTGTCTTCTATGAAGACACTTCTAATATTATTTCTCATCCTAGTAGAGCTATAAAAGCTAGTGTTCCTATGATCTCTGTTAAAATTGGTGATCATTGCTGTTATGGTTTATGTGATATTGGTGCTACTTCTAGTGCTATTCCTTATGAGCTTTACAGGGAAATTATGCATGAGATTGGTCCTTGTGAGATTGAGGACATTGATGTGGTTATTCACCTTGCTAATAAGGAAACCATTTGCCCCATTGGCATTATAATAGACGTGGAAGTTCTCTGTGGTAAGATTAAGTATCCTGCTGATTTTCTAGTGCTTAATTCAGCAGTTAGCAAAACTTGTCCTATCATTTTTGGTAGACCTTTCTTCAACACTTGTGGAGCTATTATAGATTGTAAGAAGGAAAAGGTTTTAACTAAGTTTGATGGAGATTCTTGTGAGTTTAACTTTTCCAAATTTGCTAAAGCTCCTTGTGAAAATAGCTTGTCTAATAAAGATTTCAGGATGGAACAACTTGCTTCTATTGATCCAGTCTATGACCTTGGGCCTATTTTTGATGACTGTAAGTATGCTCACTGTGACGATAAAGTTGTTGCCAGTGACAGTTATATTGTCAACTTTATTCAAAGTGCTACTGAAAGTTATTTTGAGAGAGGGAAACATGGTTTTATGCATCTCAATAATGTTAAGTTTCCCCGTTTTATGTTGAAAGCTTTGAAGTTGCATTTGTTTGTCTTCCTATGATAGTGCCTTTTTGTTTTAAAAATTCGTTTTCTCATGATACTCCGATGCATAGGAAGTGGGTTAGACTCAAATGTATTGGTTATTTGCCTCTTGATGCTCTCTTTCACTTTAGATATTTATCTCTTTTGTGAGCATCTTTGAAAGTTTCAAGCCTAACTTAAAGGCATTAAAGAAAAGTACTTGTTGGGAGATAACCCAAGAGTTTTGTCGAGTCTTTGAAGTTATTACCTTAGTAATAACCTCTCCTTATCCTTTTTGTTTTGGTTTTTGTGTCAAGTTCAACTACTTTTGAGAAGTAGAGGAGTTGTGAAAAGTGGCTGTCCTAGGACAGTTTTTTGTGCTGCATTGTAAAATTCGTGAAGAAGCTCAGTACTTTGGATGGATCTGTATTTTTTTGACCTTGTTCTCCAAGTTTTTACCCAACTTTCATTAGTTTTGCACTTTTTTATTTGAGCAACAGAAGGTTTTCGAAAAAATCAATCTTTGCCTGCTGGTCTGTTTTGATAGATTTCTGCTATCATTTGCATTTGCCTCTTATGTTGATCCCCTTCCAGTTTCTTTTGGGGTTTTGGAAGGGAATTGCTATAGTAGCTTTTGTTTGGATGGATTTCAGTTGAAATGTGAACCTAAAGTTTATTGTTTTTGCTTACACTAATGTTGTCATTGAGGTTTGTGCAAGGTCTTGTATGAAGGAAATTTTTAGGAGAAGGAGAAAAAGGATCTGTAGAGTTCGTCTTTGAATAGGTAAAAGTGGTGAAAACAGAAGGTTCGTGAAAATCCAATCTTTTTATATTTTTTATGTTTTCAATACATATGGAAGGTTACGAGACGGAACAGAGGAGGAAACGGAGTTCGGGGTGGCCAAACCCACCCCAGGCGCGGGCCCTTCCTGGCTGCGCTTGGAAGGGTGTGCCACCTCCGAGCTCCATCTCCGTCTCGTTTCCGTACCAGTACCTTCCTTATGCATTGAAACTTTGCAATATATAACCCCCTGTATCCCCCGAGGTTCGTGCATCATATTCTTGTTGTGTTTTCGTTTCGATCTGTTTCTGTCAAGAAATCTTCTCAAGTCTAGAGCATCATGGTCTCTGCCAACGACAAAGGCAAGAATCCCGAGGAAGAGAATCCTCAAGACCCCAAGGAGGTGGAGATTTTGGTAGGGTATTAAGGAGACATGGAGGAGGACAAGCATCTGGACACCCGCGCTACCGTCGCAAGCATTGGAGTGGTGGCAAAACCTACCAAGCTTAGGAGGACAGCACAGATGTCTACAGGAGGGAGAACTCCGCGTCATATCCTTGCTCCACGCACACTTCCTCCTCGTACCACTCGTTCTAACCATACAGGGAAGGACCACGCTAAGAAGGAAGAGTGGGGAAAGAATAACAAGGACTGTAATTCTCGGTCTGACATGATCATGAACCGCATAGAGCAAAACTCGGAGCTAATTCGTGCTCTGACCTTCAAGTTTGAGGATTTGAATAAACTGGTTGAAGAGCTTATCAAGAGAACACCACCACCAAAGGAGTAATTCATCATCAGGTTTGGCATCCCCTTGGCTTGTTCCAAGCTTGGGGGACTGCAGCGGTATCACCACCATTATCTTTCATCTTTTACCTTTTTTTAGTGGATTCATATCTTTGGTAGAGAAGTTATCTTATAGGTTGGTTTGCATGTGGAAGTATCTCTCCTTTAGTTGGTTATCTATGTATCCCTTGGTGTGAGTGCCTTTATTGAATATTAATGAGAAGTCTCATCTTTTACTTTTTTTGCACTTATTATTTTAGTTTGCAATCTCAATTATATGATGGATATTGTTGATCAGTATTGGCATCACTTTGGGAGCATCAAGTAGATCTAAATTGGTTTTGGCAAACCGATCTCTGGTCAGTAGCAACACTTTTTGAGGTTTGAAAAAAAAGAGAAAAAAAAGCTTACAGGTATTTTGTATCATCTATTTTCTTTCTTGATTGACTCATAAGCTTAGTATTCTTTATTTAAGATCTTTTTGTGTCTTCAAGGAAGATTGCATGTGTTGTAATAGTGTCGAATATGTGTATAGGCTACAGTTGGACTTGGACTGTGCGGTAGGGTTAGGTGTTTGAGTCGGACACTTGTAACCTGGCCTATTATATAAAGGCACCGGGAGTAGCCAAAATAGACAAGACGCAAGACAGGCTAGACATAAGATCGAGTTTCCGGACGGTTCAGTGCCCGTGGCAGGCGCGCCGGATCGGCGTGGCGTTTTGTAGATCTGATGTGTCTGTACACCGTGACGGTCTTGTCGTTGATGGTACTTTGATTATAGTACCAGGGGAGGAGCGCACGTAAAGCATGCCCCGCAGATGTAGGCTTTGTCGAACTGCGTTACCAAACGTCGTCTTCTCCGTCTACTTTCTGCAATGATCTAATCGCGTATATTGCTAACAGCATGTTTGGCTTTATTACTTGTATGTTTGCTTGTTTCTTTTAACTCTCTTGCTTGCTACCCAGCCTTGCTAGCCAAAAACCTGTTTTGAGAAGGCTTACTTCTCATGTTTCCAATTCCTTGAACCAAACCTATGCCATTTGTGTCCACCGTATCTACCTAGTAGCATTATTGCTATTCCAAGCAAATTCTCAAGCTTCATCTATCTTTCGAAATAAAAAGTATTTTGCTATGTGAAAACTAGTTAGTAAAGCTCTCACGAACTTGATGGCACACCATATTTTCTTTCCCCTAATAGACTTGAACCATTGTGTCATCGAAGTTGTATATGCTTGCATCTATACGTTAGAATTAGCAGAACCGTGTTGTCACGGGGAACGTTTTCAATATTGCACTTGTACTTTGTACACAGTTGATATCATGCTCTTTTGTCTGTGGATGTCATCGGTGTGAAATAAAAAGGGAGCTTGTAAGTCCATGGAGTTTGTATTTTGTGTTAGAGAAACGCCTGGGCCGCTAGCCTAAGCCATGCCTAATCATGGTGGAAACTTGCAGCATCACCATAGTGAGCAATCTGTGAAGCATCCTCAATAAAAAGTTATGCATATAGTAAATAAAAAGATCGCTGAGATGCTCATTGTCTGCTTGCCTTGTCATTTTGGTTATGGGAAAGCTCCTGTACCATGTGCAAGGGGTACCCCGTTGGCGGTTCTCTATGATACGCATGTACTTACAATGACATGAACTTACCGGCGACTGAAGTTGAGTAGCATGAGGTGTGGCCCTCATATTCAAGGGACATGAGATTGGCAACTTATATTTTGTCAAGCATTTACTCCATCCTTGTTCACTTTAACCTTAATCATCTCAAGATGCCTATGATAGGGGCAATGAGGGCTCAAAGCTAGTAAGTACCATAATCTTTTGGAAGCTCTTTATGACTTGTAATCCCTGCTTCCCTCTATGAAGGGACATTTCTCCTACTTCAAAGTTGAGTCAGTGAACCTACTTCCTCACTATCTCCAGCAAGCATTTGAGTTGTTGTGTTTCAAGCATTCATACGGTGATTTATTCAATCATGTTATTTATCTTCCTTGTTTGCACAAAACTATTATCTATTGAGTATTACTTTGAAAGTCTTCATTTGTGAAAAACCTTTTTGAGCAAGGAGTTCTCGTGTTTTGAAAACTTCTACAAAAAGCTTTTTATGAAACTATTTGCCAGGTGTTCTCTGACCAAGAATAAAGTTTGCCAATTCCAATTATGATTTATCTTTATGCATCTCTATTGTGACTCTTGTACTTGTTGCAAGCTAAGTTATATAATGGTGAGTTGATTTCTTCTATGAGTTGTGCAATGGTAAGTGTGATGCTTCTTGTTCGTATTCTTTTATCGACACTTCACTCCATAAACATGTGGACATGTTTACTGAGCTCACTTTTAGCTTGGGGACAAGCGAAGGTCTAAGCCTGGGGGAGTTGATACGCCCAATCTGCATCACCATTCTATATCATAATTTGCCTCTGTTCATTGATATATGTCTTATTACGAGGTATTACTTATGTCATTTCATCTGTTTATGTATGTTGGATGATTCTTGGAGGATAAACTGCCGGAGTCTGGATTCTGATGGAAAAAGAGGCGTTTTGATGCAATTTCACGAAGATCAGAAAAATACCAGAAAAATATGGGAAAATAATATTTCCCTGAAGACAGAGGAAGCCAGAAGGAGGGGCGAAGAAGGGCTGCAGGGGGCCCACACCCCCCTAGGCGCGGGACCCCCTAGGCTGTGCCTAGGGCAGGTGTGATCCACCTGCCCGGCTCCTGAATCCGCTCTTTCGCCTATATATTCCCTATGGAACCCTAACATCAGGGTGGCAACCACAGATAGATTTCCGCCGCCTCTGCGGGGCGGAAAACACAGAGAGAGAAAGATCTCTCCGGCAGACAGATTTATGCCGGGGAATTCCTTCCCGGTGAGGGGAGACCGTCACCATCAACACCATCATCAAGCTAGGCTTCATCGGGATCATCATCATCATCATCCACACCATCATCTCCATGATGACCCACAAATGTAGGGGACCGCAACAGTCTTCGCGGGTAGTATTACCCAATTTATTGATTCGACACAAGGGGAGCCAAAGAATACTTGCAAGCCTTAACAACTGAGTTGTCAGTTCAGCTGCACCTGGAAATAGTTCTTGCTCACAGAAGTTTATCAGTAGCAACAGTTTGGTAGTAGTAACAGCAAAGCAACAGCAGCAGTAACAACAATAGTGAAACAGTAACAATAGTAACAGTAACGGTAACAGTGGGATTTGAGTGCGGTAGGCATAGGGATGGATGGACGGGCGTTGCATGGACGAGTCTAAACATGTAACTTCAAGATCTAGGGCATTGCAGATAAATAATAACAAGCATCCAAGTACTAAACAATCCTAGGCATGTGCTCCAAATATAGTCATACGTGCTCGCAATGAGAACTTGCACAACATCTTCTGTCCAGCCAGCCCGTGGCAGCGGGCCTCTAGGGAACTACTGGCAATTAAGGTTCTCCTTTTAATAGAGCACTAGAGCAAAGCATTAACACTCCATGAACACATGTGATCCTCACACCACAATCATCCCTTCCAGTTGTCCCAATTATTGTCACTTTGGGGTCTTTGGATCCGGACAATGATATGTGTACACAACTTGCAGATAAGATCACAAACAATACTATCATAATGATTCAATAATAGGTTCAGATCTGAGATCATGGCACTCGGGCCCTAGTGACAAGCATTAAGCATAAAAAGTTGCAACAAAGTCAAATAGCACAAGAGATACTAGGCGCTATGCCCTAACAATCATATTCAATTACATGATAGAACTCATCCAATCCCTACCATCCCCAAGCCTACAATGAGGGATTACTCACTCATGGATGAGGGAAACATCGGTGGTTGATGGAGATGCATTGGTGATGCCAATGGCGATGATCCTCTCCAAATTCCCTGTCCCGACAGGGTGCCAGAACGGAGTTTCTGGATCCGAATCTTGGTTTCTGGTGGCGGTGGCGGAGCAGAACTCTTTCTGTAGAACTATCGAACCACCCTCAGTTTTTAGGTCGAAAGATAACTTATAGGCGCAGAGGGAGGCCGAGGAGCTGCCTGGGGAGGCTGCACCCCCTCCAGGCACGGCCAGTGGTGGGCCCGCGCCTGGGGTGGGTCTGGCCCCCCAGGCCTCCCTCCGTCTCTTCTTCTGGCTCCGTGGATCTTCTGGTGAAATATAATTTTTAGCATATTTTCCGGGATTTTTCCTGATAGTTCATTTTCTACACAAAAACAAGACACCAAGGTAATTCTGCTGAAAACAGCGTCAGTTCATGTTAGTTGTATCCAAATCACACAAGTTTAGAGAAGAAACAATAGCAAAGTGTTCGAGAAAGTAGATACGTTTTGGACGTATCAACTCCCCCCCAAGCTTAGCTTATTGCTTGTCCTGAAGCAATTTAGTTGAAAACTAAGTGCGATAAAAGAAATTTCACGAACACATTGCTTCATATGATGTAAATATTCTCAACACAGGAGTAGATGCTTGGACAATTCATAATAAAGAGTATGCAACTAAGTCTACTCAACAGTCATTGCAAGCTTTGAAGAGAAACCAACTCAATAATAATAAGTAGCTTGGAACATAAACATTAGCAACATTGCAATGCTCATAATAAGGTATGATAGAGTGGTATCTCGCTTGCCTTTGTTTGAAGAGCACAATATAAATGCCAAGGCACCTCTGAAGTTCACATGAAGACTAGAGATAAAGATATCAGAGATACAAGCATCAAAGTCATGACATAATTAACCAAGTTTTGAGACAAACACAAGAATGACAACTATACTCTCAAGAAGGTGTTCATAGAATAAGTGGTGACTCAACAAGGTGGTGAAAACGTTTTTTTAAGGTTTGAAAGGCTTCCAAATGCTTGAAGAAAGGTACTCATTAGCTTTGAGCTCTCATTGCCCCTATCATAAGCATCTTTATGTGGTTAAGGTGAAAGTGAGGTCCACTCTGAATTATATGCTTGACAGACCATAGGCTGGAAATCCCAAGTCCCTTGAGTGCGAGGGCCACTCCGCATACTACTCAACTTTGGGTCCAGGCAAGTTCTTGTCATTGTAAGTATTTGCATATCATCGAGAACCGCCAACGGGGTACCCCTTGCATATGGTACAAGAGCTTTCCCATAACCAAAATGACAAGGCAAGCAGACAATGAGCATCTCAACAATCTTTTTATTTACTATATGCATAGTTTTTTTATTGAGGATGCTTCATAGATGACTCACTATGGTGATGCTGCAAGTTTCCACCATGATTAGGCATGGTTTAGGTTAGTAGCCCAGGCATTTCTCTAACACAGAATACAAACTCCATGGACTCACAAGTCCCCCTTTCATTTCGCATCATTGACATCCTCAAACAAAAGAGCAAGGTATCAACTAGATATAAATATATCTAAAAGGTGTTGAAAGTGTTCCCCGTGACAACACAGTTCTGCTGACTCCTAGCATATAATTTGCAAGCATATAACTTTCACGGACTAGTCACAATGGTTCAGGATTATTAAGTGCACAGAATAAAGTGTGCCATCAAGTTCGTGAGAGCTTTACTAACTAACTTTCTCAAAACAGACAAACATTTTATTTGGAAGAAAACACAGCATATAGAATATGCACTAAAATAGCAAATGATGCTAATAGGTAGGTATGGTGGACACAGATAGCAATATTGGTTTTGGGGAATTGGAAGCACAGGTAGAGCACATACTCAGTGCAAGTGAAGGCTAGCAATAGACAGGGAGCGACAAACGAGAGAGCAATAGCTGTCATAATCATGCTTGCAACAAAACAGGGCTAATTATGGCATGAAAGTGATACAAGAACTCTGAGCCAAAATAAATCATCGAGTCTTACTGACTATTGATTAGTCATATTCATGCGTGAGCATGTGACAAGTCGATTCACATGAACAGTCAGAGGAGGATACCACAATATCATACCAAAGTATGAATAAAACAATGCAAGCAAACATTCATATGACATGCTACAAACTATTAGCAAGCTGGAGCTAATCATAGACAAGCAAGAACTACTAAGCATCCATAATGACATACACCTTACACAAACAGGCTAAGCATGCTCACAATGATGAGTATATGTACAAAAATGAAACAAGTAGAGTTCATTACCAGCCTCTTACCACTCCTCGAGTTGTCTTAATCTTCATTATTGCTCTTCACTTGTGTGACTTGAATGATAACATGAAACCAAAATCCACTGAAGACGGCTGAACCCTACAAAGAACTCACAAAACCAAAGAAGAACAACAAATATTTTTGGTGTTTTTGATTTTTTAGAAACAAGCAAACAAAGAAAAACAAACCAAACAAGAAGCAAACAAAGCAAAGTAGACAAAGCAAAATCTTTTTGGATTTTTCTTTTAAGGCGAACCAAAGCAAAGAAACAAACCAAGAGAAACAACGAAAATATTTTTGGTATTTTTGTGTTTTTAAGAAAGAAGCAATAAAAACCAAAAATAAAGCGAAAACAATGGATATACAAAGAACCGGCCGAACATAATATACAAATGAGTGTGATGTCGGTAAACCTCCCCCCAAGCTTAGGCTTTTGGCCTAAGTGGGGCTCAATCCCATGGTTTCCAAGAGGATGAACCTCCATAGTATGTCGAGGAAGCTCCCTCGTCCTGGTATGAGCTCGAGGCCTCCTCCGTGTAATACACGAAGGAGTCGTATGATGGTGTTTCCTCCTGATAGTGCCCGTGGAAGTTAAGAGAGCGCAGTGTGTCATCCATCTCCGCCTTCGAGCGTGACAAAGGTCCCTAAGAAATACTGAGCAAAGTAGTTTGGGGTAGATGGATCTCTCTCTTCCCCGTCAGTAAACAACATTCTATAAACCAAGTTCTCAAGGGTAGAACTAGTGGTGACAAAGTGGTGTGCCTTTATGGTAGCAAGAACAAGCCTCTGAGGAGCCAAAACTGTATCATGTGGGTCAACAGCAATATTCAAGGCAGCAGCAATACGAGTAGCAATAATTCCCCCATAAATTGGTCCTTTAGCAGCTAAACGACGAGCAATGAGAGAACCAAGGTTATACTTATCCTCATTGTTAAGCGCAGCAACTAAGAAGGCCAAATGATAGTTGGAGATATTACTAGTGTTCTCCCTACCAAGAACATTGGTGGCAAGATAGTAGGCAAAGTACCTGATGGTTGGAAGTTGAATGTTCCTTATCTCCCCTCGCTGAGCTCTACGGTCATCATCATTGGTTATTCCTCGGTAAAGCTCTAACAAATCAGCGGGTAGAGCTGTAATCTTATTTGATGACCCAGTTGTACCAAGTCCCAGGGCCTTGCAGAATTGCTTCAAAGTCATAGAATGAGCCCTGCCATAAATTTTGAAAGATACAGAAGGCTTGAACAAACTATTAGTAAAGGAGAAACTCTCCACAAATGTTTTAGTAAGCAAATCATATTGTGCGCTCTCATCCTGCATGTAACTTGTTAGTCCAGCCCTCTGTACCAAGGTCATGAAATCATTAAGAATCCCAGCAGCTCGCAAGAAAGTTTGGCAAGGAAAGGCGGAGGGGTGCGCATCCCCTTCATCTCCCTCGTCACCAAATCGCGGAGTAATGAGATCCTCATTGTATGAGGGTCTAGAGCTGGTAGATGACCTTGGAAGCCTTGCCCTTCTAGGTGCATCACTCTCAAATATATCACCATATGTGTGGTGGTCCATGACTTTCCTTTTCTAAAATTTTAAACAACAATCAAATCAAGTGATTTCTAAGTTGATAAATGACGAGAAACTACTATAGGAACTTGCTACAGGACCACATATGCATCAAAATAAAGTTTCTAAGCATAGAACAAGCATGCAACCTTGATACGTCGGAAACGTATCTATAATTTTTGATGCCCCATGCTTGTTTAGTATCTACTTTGCTTTACTTGTCTACACTTTGAGGTGATTTTTACATGTTTTCTGGTACTAACCTATTAACAAGTTGCAACAGTGCCAGATGCCTGTTTTCTGTTGTTTTTGGTTTCAGAAAAGTTAGTAAAAAAATATTCTCAGAATTGGACGGGACAAATGTCAAAGTCAATTACTTTCTGTGGGAAACAAGAAGTCCAGAGGGGAGTCGGGGAGGCGAGCCAGAGGGCCCCCCCCGGCGCGGCCACAGGTGGGCCCGGGCCTGGCTAGGGTTTGGTGCCCCTGGCCGGCCCCTCTGCCTCCCCCTTCGCCTATAAGAAGCCCCCGATGCAGAAACCTTGAGAACCCGATTAAATATCCACGAAACCATCTGTAGCCGCCGCCACCATCGTCCCTAGATCATGGGGGTCTGAAGTTCTTCCCAGCACCCTGCCGGAGGGGAGATCATCCCGGAGGCCTTCTCTCCGATATGATGCGTGAGTAGTTCCACCTTGGACTATGGGTCCATGTAGTAGCTAGATGGTTGTATCTCCTCCTTTGTGGTTTCATGTATAGATCTTGTGAGCTCCGTTCATGATCAAGATCTAATCTATTGTAATCATGCATGTTGTGTTTGCGGGTATCCGATGGATATTGAGATTATTATGTTGGTTTGATTAATGGTTTTGTCTTTATGATTCTATCATGTCTGTGTTGTTTGTGATCTTGCATGCTCTCCGTTGCTATTGGTTATCTTGGCCAAGTAGTTGCTAGTGACTCCAAGAGGGAGTATTTATGCTCGATAGTGGGTTCATCTGTTTCCACTAGGGAGAAAACAACGGTCTCTTGTTCATGGAACATGTGGACTGATTACCTTACACACTTTGCTTAAAGCAGTTGTCTGTTGCTTGCAGCTTAATACTGAAGGGGGTTCGGATGATTACCTGAAGGTGGAATTCTAGTCATAGATGTAGTTGGATGGCGGTCTATGTATCTTGTTGTATTGCCCAATCGAATCTCATAGGATCTTTCTAACTAGTAATTGCATTGTTATGCCTTGCTCAGTTCCTGTCAATTGCTCTGCTGTAATTTGTTTACCCTTCATGCCATGTTGTTTATCTAAGGAGAGCACCTGTAGTGAACTATGGACCCCGATCCAATCTTTACCATCAATACATCCTCCACTGTTAGTAATTTACTTGTTGCAAACCATTACTTTCCACACCGTATGTTTAATCCTTTGTTACAGCAAACCGGTGAGCTTGATAACCTCACGGATTCGTTGGGCAAAGTCTTGAGTTTGTGTTCTGTAGGTCTCCGCGTTGCTTGCAACACCTGTGTGACGTTTCCTTCCTCCTTGTGGTTCGATAACCTCGGTCTCAACTGAGGGAAAACTTGTTGCTTGCTCTTCACACCTTACGCTTGGGGTTACCAACGAAGTGCTCCACGTCAACCTGTCGAGCATCATCAAAGCTCAAACAACCTGACACCTATAGTTGCAAAATACTCGATCTTGAGCAAGTGGAGGAGGCACATACCAAGGAGCAATCCCTCCAAAAATTAGCACTTGAGATGGGCTGAACAAGGAGATCGAAAATCACGAGCAAGAACAACAAGAACTCGAGCTTGAGCAAGTTTTCCGGTGTTTTTTGGGAGAGAGAAAGAAGGTGGCTTTGAGGAGACAGACCGGAGGGGCCCAGGTGGGCCAGACCCCCTAGGCGCCACCTCCTGGTAGGCCGCGCCTACCATGGGTGTGGGGCCCTGGGGTGTCCCCCTGGGTCACTTCAGGTACCTCTCTACCCCTTTTTTCGAGGAAAAATTTATTTTGAATTTTCTGGGATTTTTCGGGAAACTTTGTTTTGGGCCAATTTTCAGGGTATGAAAATTGATTTTCTCGCAGAAACGGTTTTTCCAGAAGAAGCAAAAGCAAACCAAAAGCCAAAATACAGGAGTTCTAAGGAACTCAAACAAGCAAACAACTAACAAAACTAAAACTAAAGCAAAGACTAGGAAGGAGAAGAGTAAAAGAAAGAAATAATAACCACAGTGAAAACATTATTTTGTTCATTAAAATCCTTTTGTTAACAAGGTTGATCAAGTATTGTTACCAAAACAATCTTAGATGAAGCAAAACTTTGTATTCCACCAAGTGATTATGTTACCTCAAGCTTGATATCAATTGTCCCAATCATAATAGTTTCAAAATTTTCTTGTGGAATGGGACAATATATTTCTCCAATCTTGATGCTCTCAATATTTTCAATGGAGTTTAGGCAATAGCTTTTGGCAACCTTCTTGGGGAAATAGACAGTGTGCTCTTTGTCATTAATATTGAATGTTACTTTTCCTTGATTAGAGTTAATGACAACACCTGCAGTATTAAGAAAAGGTTTCCCAAGATAATAGACATATTATCATCTTTAGGCATTTCAAGCACAACAAAATCAGTTAAAACCATGCAATTATGAGCTACTTGAACAGGAACATCCTCACATATACCAACAGGAATAGTAGTTGACTTATCGGCCATTTGCAAAGATATATCAGTTGGTATCAACTTTTCTAGCTAGAGTCTCTTATAGAGAGAAAAAGGCATAACACTAACTCCAGCTCCCAAATCACATAAAGCAGTTCTAACATAATTATTCTTAATAGAGCAAGGAATAGTTGGTATACCTAGATCACCAAGTTTCTTTGGAACCTTACCATTGAAGGAGTAATTAGCAAGGAAAGTAGAAATCTCCTTATTAGGAATCTTCCTTTTATTAGAGACAATATCCTTCATATACTTTGAATAAGGAGGCAACTTAATAGCATCAGTCAAAGGAATTTGCAAAAATAAAGGTTTCATCCACTTACAAAACTTGTTGTAGTGTTCTTCCTCCTTTGAGTTGTGTTTCTTACCTGGAAAAGGCATAGGTTTCTATACCAAGGTTCTCTCTCTTTATCATGTTTGTTAGCAATAAAATCTTCCTTAGTGTACCTAGTGTTCTTAGTGTGCTTCTCAGGTTCTTCCTCAACTTCCTCATTATCAGGAGCATCATTTTTATCATTACCACTCTCAGTTTCAGCATAAGAGACAGATATACTATTAGGATCTACAACATGTTCAAGTGGTTCCTCAACTATCTTATGTTTCTTTTTCTTTATCTTACGAGGACTACCACTATCTACTTGTTGGGAATCCTGTTCAATTCTTTTAGGCTGTCCTTCAGGATATAAAGGATCTTGAGTAGCTATACCACTCCTAGTTTTAATTCCATAAGCATGTTTATCTCCTGAGGCATTAACTAGCATATCCTTTTGTACCTTAGCAAGTTGATCAAGTTGGGTTTGAACCGTTTGAAAGTGTTTACAAAGCATTTTAATATCATTGGAAGTTCTTTCCACAATATATTTCAACTCATTGATAGCTCTAGAGTTTTCCAATAAATGATTCTGAACTTGTTTATTAAAATTACCTTGTTTAACAATAAAAATATCAAGTTCCTCTAAGCATTGATCATGAGGCTTACTATAGGGAATATCACCTTCATCAAAGTGTTGGAGAGAGCGTACCTCAATAGTAGATGAGTGGGGAATTGGCTTACATAATTCTTCTATAGGAGGTAGATTCTTCACATCTTCAGCTCTAATACCTTTCTCTTTTAGACACTTTTTAGCTTCCTTCATCACTTCATCATTTAATGCAATAATTCCTCTCTTCTTTGGTGTTGGTGTTGGAATTGGTTCAGGAACATCTAGTTCAGGAGTAATAGGCTCACGTGTATTCAGCTCAGTTGAAGTCCAATCATCATAATTCTTGCTTATTTTAGCCATTAATTCTACAACATCTGTAGGAGTTCTTTTCCTGAAAACACAATCAGCAAAGCTATCTAGGTAGGTCCTAGAATCATCAGTTAGTCCATTATAATAAATATCAAGCAACTCATTCTTAGGTAATGGATATCCATGATATGCATGAATCAAGGCACAAAACCTTGTCCATGACTCAGGCAACTTCTCTTCTTCTCCCTGTTTAAAATCAAAAAGTCTCTGCAAAGCAACATGTCTAGCACTGGGAGGAAAATATTTCTGGAAGAAAGAAGCAATCAAAAAATTAGGGCTATCAATGGAACCAGGAGGTAATCTATTAAACCAAGCCCTAGCTTATCCTTTTAGTGAAAAATGGAAGATCGTAGCAACAAAGTACTTGCGCATCTTAAAATCATCAGAGAATAAAGCACTCATAGTAGAAAGCTCATTCATATGAGCCACAACACTCTCATTTAAGTCCCACAGAAAGGTTCTTTCTCAACAATATCTAAATAAGATAAATCAAAAGAGAAATCATAATCTTTATCTTTAATGTCTATGGGAGAAGTAGCAAACTAAGGATCAGAGGACAACTTAGGCATAATAGTACGTCTAGCAAGGAGACTCTTAATAGCACTAGTACCATGTGTGTTTCGGCATTCTTCAACAAATTCATCAGTGAGCTCAATGTAACCATCATTAATATCATAACTCTCACTAGACTCAAGTGAGCTAACAGGTGTAACAGTGTCTTCACTAGGAGTTTCGGTATTTCCTAGACTAGCCATAATAGCATCTAGAAAAGTACCTAATGAACCACTCGCATCAAGCACAGTAGAAGTAAAATCATGAGTATCAAAAGTAGTTTCAGATTCAGCAGTAGTAGCAGTGTGTGTAGCATGAGCATGTGGTGGTGGTGTGACAAGCTTACTTATAACATACGGTGAATCAAGAGCAGCAGAGGTGTTTAGGACAGTACCTCTTCTTGTAGTGGATGGTAAAATAGGGAACTTTCCATCACGAGACTTCCCCGTGATGAAAGGAGTAGCAGTGAACAACAATAGATCCAAGTGAACTTACAAATAATGCTATGCTCCCCGGCAACGGCGCCAGAAAATAGTCTTGATGACCCACAAGTGTAGGGGATCGCAACAGTCTTCCTGGGTAGTATTACCCAATTTATTGATTCGACACAAGGGGAGCCAAAGAATACTTGCAAGCCTTAACAACTGAGTTGTCAGTTCAGCTGCACCTGGAAATAGTTCTTGCTCACAGAAGTTTATCAGTAGCAACAGTTTCGTAGTAGCAACAGCAAGGCAACAACAACAGTAACAACAACAGTGAAACAATAGCAATAGTAACAGTAATGGTAACAGTGGAGTTCGAGTGCGGTAGGCATAGGGATGGATGGACGGGCGTTGTATGGACGAGTCTAAACATGTAACTTCAAGATCTAGGGCATTGCAGATAAATAATAACAAGCATCCAAGTACTAAATAATCATAGGCATGTGCTCCATATATAGTCATGCGTGCTCGCAATGGGAACTTGCACAACATCTTCTGTCCAGCCAGCCCGTGGCAACGGGGCCTCTAGGGAACTACTGGCAATTAAGGTGCTCCTTTTAATAGAGCAGCGGAGCAAAGCATTGACACTCCGTGAACACATGTGATCCTCACACCACAGTCATCCCCTCCGGTTGTCCCAATTATTGTCACTTTGGGGCCTTTGGATCCGGACAATGATAAGTGTACATAACTTGCAGATAAGATCACAAACAATACTATCATAATGATTCAATAATAGGTTCAGATCTGAGATCATGGCACTCGGGCCCTAGTGACAAGCATTAAGCATAACAAGTTGCAACAAAGTCAAATAGCACAAGAGATACTAGGCACTATGCCCTAACAATCATATTCGATTACATGATAGAACTCATCCAATCCCTACCATCCCCAAGCCTACATCGGGGGATTACTCACTGATGGATGAGGGAAACATCGGTGGTTGATGGAGATGCATTGGTGATGACGATGGCGATGATCCTCTCCAAATTCCCCGCCCCAAAAGGGTGCCAGAACGAAGTTTTTGGATCCGAATCTTGGTTTCTGGTGGCGGCGGTGGAGCGGAACTCTTTCTGGAAAACTATCGCCCCCCCCCCTCGTTTTTTAGGTCGAAAGGCGACTTATAGGCGCACAGGGAGGCCGAGGAGCTGCCTGGGAAGGCCGCACCCCCTCCAGGCGTGGCAAGTGGTGGGCCCATGCCTGGGGTGGGTCTGGGCCCCCAGGCCTCCCCTCCGTCTCTTCTTCTGGCTCCGTGGATCTCATGGTGAAATATAATTTTTGGCATATTTTCCGGGATTTTTCCTGATAGTTCATTTTCTGCACAAAAACAAGACACCAAGGTAATTCTGCTGAAAACGACATCAGTCCGTGTTGGTTGTATCCAAATCACACAAGTTTAGAGAAGAAACAATAGCAAAGTGTTCGAGAAAGTAGATACGTTTTGGACGCATCACTCCACTAGCACCATCATCACCACTCCATCCCGTTGTAACAATTGTGTTGTATATTGCTTTAGTTCATTAGGGGAAACTTTCCCGGTGTTGATTACTATTGTAGTTGATGCTTGTGAGTGGAACTATTGGATTATTGTTTATGTTCAGATTGTTATCCATTACCATATAATCTTTGATCTTGATCCATATGATGTCTTGTGAGTAGTTCGTTGTGTTCTTGAGGACATGGGAAAAGTCATGTTGTTAGTAGTGGATTTGTGTTGAGTTATTATTCAATGGTTTAGTATTTAAGTTGTGGTGCTATTCTTCTAGTGGTGTCATGTGAATGTCGACTACATGATACTTTACCATTTATGGGCCTAGGGGAATGCATTGTGTATTTGTCTACTAATTGTGGGGTTGCCGGAGTGACAGAAACCTGAACCCCTGTTAGGACACCTTTGCACAAGGGAGCGTAGGATCTCAGAGTTTAAGGCTGTGGTTAGATTTATATCTTAATTACTTTCCTGTAGTTACGAATGTTTGCAGGGGGTTTAATCACAAGTATGTATTAGTCCAAGTAAGGTCGGTATGTTAGCACAGGTTCACCCACACAACACTTACAACACCAGAGAAGAGTACTTAGCTATTTGAAGTGAAAGCACTTGACAGAATTCCCATGTGTCCTCGAGAACGTTTGCTCCTTATAAGTATTTCCACCGGCTTGTCCTTTGCTAAGAAAGGATTGGGCCACTTGCTCCGTTTGTTCATTGTCTTTGTTACTTGCTCTTTGTTTTGTTGCCTTATCAGAAAACCACTAAAAATCCGTTTGCTTAGTATTCATAGGGATTTCCTGCTCCATACCACTATTCAGCACCTTCTACTCCTTGTTGGGATCGACACTCTTATTTATCGAAAGTACTGCGATACAACCCCTGTACTTGTGGGTCATCACTAAGAAATACAAGCAACAAGGTGATAACAAGATATAAATACTTCAAGCATGAAGGCTATCACAAAGTAAAGTGTATAAGTAAAGGTCTCAGTTGAGAGATAACCGATGGACATGGAGACGTAGATTTTCATCCCGAAGTTCACTTCCAAAGAAGCTACGTCTTTGTTGGAGAGGTGTGATAGCGCAATGCTCTCCGAACGCCACAAATGGATCACTCGGGGGGTGTGGTGGCTCGATTCTCACCCAACGCCACACAAGGCCTCACCCCGAATGCGAAGGCACGCAACTCACCGACACCACAAAAGTCTCACCCTATTCTCCCATGAGCTCACCACAAAGGCCTACTCACGATCCACTAAGGGACACTTGAGGGCGGTCACCAAAACCCGTACAAGATTGGGGCTATCTCCATAACTCAAATGGAGGATCCCAACAACAAAGCTACAAAAGGCTACAACGCCATGAAAGGCCAACAAATCCACAAAAGACTATAATGCCACAAAAGGCCAACAAAGCCAGAAAAGTCTATACAACCACAAAAGGTCAACAATCTAACCACACAACCGTCTAGGGTTCCAAGAACCCAAGAGAAACAAGCCCACAAGCTTGAACTCGCCGAATCTCCGAGGAGAACTCAAACCTATGCAACAAATGCAAGGGCAAGTCCTTCTCTCCCAAATTCCAACAAAGCTACAGAAGCTATTAGGGGAATAAGGGAGGAGGAACACAAGAGGAGAACGCAAAACTCTTCAAGATCTAGATCCCAATGATTCCTTCACAAAGAAGGGATTTGACTTGGGGGATTGTAGATCTAGATTTCCTATCTCAAATCCCTCAAAAAGATGAAAGAATCATAGGAAGGGAAAGGGGAGAGGGAAAGCTCTTCAAGATCAACAATGGAGGAGAGAGAGAGAGAAAGCCGAGAACCAAGAAAAGAGGTTGTGCCCACGAAGGGGAAGAGGAGCCCTTTTTGAAGGGCTACCAGATCTGCCCGTTATGGGCATTCGTGAGCCTGGCCGAAACTTCCGGTGGGAGGCTAGAAATTCCGGTGGTACTCAGCCAACGGTCAGAAAACTGCGATATGAAAGACTAAAAATACGAGCCTAGCCGGAACTTCCGGTGGGAGCGGAACTACCGACGGAAATTCTGACCGAAGTTCCGTCAAATAGAGCACATAAAACACAGAGGTTACAGTACGTGAGCGGAATGGGAGCCATATTTTCAACCAGAACTTTCAGCGACAACTAGGCCCGAGCGGAATTTCCGGTGCAACTTCTGATCCAAATTCCGTCAAATACAACAAACCAAAAAACAGAGAGAATACAGTATGTGAGCAGAAGAAGTAGCAAAACTTCCACTGGTACTACCGGCGGCAAATTGCCCTAGTGGTACTACTGGTGGCTGGCCGGAACTTCCGGTCAAGGAAATTCCAGAAACCAAAACTGCAATAACTTTCGCATCCGAGCTCCAACCAAGCCGAAACCAATTACCATGAATATGGGGTATCACCTAGGGAGAAAATATGGAGAAAATACCATGAATATATATGTGATGTATTGATACGTCGTAAATGTATCTATAATTTTTGATGATCCATGCTTGTTTTATACCAACTATCTAATGTTTTGTCTACACTTTGAGGCATTTTTATACATCTTTTAGAACTAACCTATTGACAATATGCCACAATGCTAGTTGCCTGTTTTCTGCTGTTTTTGGTTTCAGAAAAGTTAGTAAAGAAATATTCTAGGAATTGGATGGAACAACAGCCGAAGTTAATATTTTACCGGAGCGAAGACGGAGTCCAGAGGAGGGACAAAGAGGCGCCACATGGCAGACACACCACCCCTAGAGGGTCCACCCTAGGCTGCACCAGGGCATGGTGTGGGCCCCATGGCCCTCAACCGACCTTGCCCCTTTCCTATATAAACATCCTGAGGCAAAAACCCTAAGCACCCGATTAGAAATCCACGAAAGAGTCCATAGCCGCCGCCACCATCGTCCCTAGATCGGGGGGATCTAAAACTCTTCTTAGCACCCTGCCGGAGGGGATAGATCATCCCGGAGGCCTTCTTCATCACCATGTCTGCCTCCGGAGTGATGCGTGAGTAGTTCATCCTTGGACTATGGGTCCATAGCAATAGCTAGATGGTTGGTTCTCCACCTTCGTGCTATCATGTTTAGATCTTGTGAGCTCCGTTCATGATCGAGATCATCTATTTGTAATCCTACATGTTGTGTTTTTTGGGATTCGATGGATATTGAGTACTATGTTCACGATTGATTATTGATTCTATCATGTCTATGTTATTTGTGATCTTGCATGCTCTTTGTTGCTAGTAGATGCTTTGGCCAGGTAGACGCTTGTAACTCCGAGAGGGAGTATTTATGCTCGATAGTAGATTCATGCCTCTAGTAATCTCGGGAAGTGATAGAAATCTCAAAGGTTGTAGATGTGTTGTTGCTACTAGGGAGAAAACAACAATCCTTTGTCCAAGGGCAATTGTATTGTTTACTTTACACACTTTGCTTAATGCAATTATCTGTTGCTTGCACACTTTGTCCAAATTAAACTTCTGTTACGTGAAAATTAGTGATTAAAGCTCTGTTGATGGCTCAGTTGATATGGAGCCTGTTGGTAACCCCAAGAGCAAGGTGTGAAGCAGCACAGCAGCAAGTCTTCCCTCAGTTAGAAACCGAGGTTATCAAACCAGTAGGAGGAAGGAAACGTCACATATGTGTTACAAGCAACGCGGAGACTTGCACAACACAAACTCAAGACTTTGCCCCAACTAACAGTGAGGTTGTCAATCTCACCGGTTGCTGTAACAAAGGATTAACTATATGGTGTGGAAGGTAATGGTGGTTTGCAGAAAGTAAACAAGTAACAGTGGAAGATATATCAATGGTAAAGATTGGACCGGGGTACATAGTTCACTAGAGGTGCTCTCCTTAGATAAACAACATGGCATGAAGGGTAAACAAATACAACAGGGCAATTGACAGGTACTGAGCAAGGCATAACAATGCAATACTAGTCAGAAAGATCCTATGAGATTCGATTGGGCAATACAACAAGATACATAGACCGCCATCCAACTGCATCTATGACTAGAAGTCCACCTTTAGGTTATCATCCGAACCCCCTCCAGTATTAAGTTCCAAGCAACAGACAACTGCTTTAAGCAAAGTGTGTAAGGTAAATAGTCCACTTGCTCCATGAACAAGAGACCGTTGTTTTCTCCCTAGTGGCAACAACACATCTACAACCGAAGAGATTTCTGTCACTCCCTTGGAAACTAGAGCATGAACCCACTATCGAGCATAAATATCCCCTCTTGGAGTCACTAGCAACTACTTGGCCAAGATAGCTACTAACAACAGAGAGCATGCAAGATCACAAACAACAGAGACATGATAGAATCATATAGACAAAACCATTAACCAAACTAACATAATAATCTCAATATTCATCGGATCCCCGCAAACACAATATGCATGATTACAAATATATTAGATCTTGATCATGAACGAAGCTCACAAGATCTATACATGGAAGCACAAGGAGTAGATACAACCATCTAGCTACTACATGGACCCATAGTCCAAGGTGGAACTACTCACGTTTCATACCTGAGAAGAAGGCCTCCGGGATGATTTCCCCTCTGGCAGGGTGCTGGGAAGAACTTCAGATCCCCCTGATCTAGGGACGATGGTGGCGGCGACTACAGACGGTTTCGTGGAATATTGATCGGGTGCTTAGGGTTTCTGCATCGGGGACTTCTTATAGGCGAAGAGGCGAGGCTGGGAGGCGGCCAGAGGGCCCACACCCTACCTAGGCGTGGCCAGGGCAGGCCCGCGTCTAGGGGGTTTGGCCACCCTCTGGTGCGTCTCCATCTCGTACTCTGGCTTCGTGTTCCCCACGGTAAAATATTGACTTTGGCTTTTGTCCCGTCCAATTCCGAGAATATTCATTTTCTGCCTTTCTGGAACCAAAAACAGAAGAAAACAGGCAACAGGCACTGTGGCAACTTGTTAAAAGGTTAGTTCCAGAAAACATATAAAAACACCTCAAAGTGTAGACAAAGCAAAGTAGATACTAAACAAGCATGAAACATAAAATATTATAGATACATTTCCAACGTATCAAGCTCTCGCGAACTTGATGTCACACTATTTTCTCTCACTTAATAAACTTGAACCATTGTGCCATCTATGTTGCTTATATGCTTGCAAATTATAAGTTAGGAGTTAGCAGAACCATGTTGTCATGGGGAACGCTTTCAACACTTGTACATATTTGATACGTTGGAAACGTATCTATAATTTTTGATGCTCCATGCTTGTTTAGTATCTACTTTCCTTTACTTGTCCACACTTTGAGGTGCTTTTTACATGTTTTCTGGCACTAACCTATTAACAGGTTGCAACAGTGCCAGATGCCTGTTTTCTGATGTTTTTGGTTTGAGAAAAGTTAGTAAAGAAATATCCTCAGAATTGGACGGGACGAAGGACAAAGTCAATAACTTTCCGTGGGGAACAAGAAGTCCAAAGGGGAGCCCGGAAGGCCGGCCAGGGGGGCTAGACCCACCCTAGGCGCGGGCGGGCCCAGCCCCGCGCCTGGAAAGGGTTTGGGCAACCTGGCCGCCTCCCGGTCTTGCCCCTTCGCCTATAAGAAGCCCCCGATGCAGAAACCCTGAGTACCCGATCAGAAATCCATGAAACCGTCTGTAGCCGCTACCACCATCATCCCTAGATCGGGGGGGATCTGAAGTTCTTCCCGGCACCCTGCCAGAGTGGAGATCATCCCGGAGGCCTTCTCTCCAGTATGATTCGTGAGTAGTTCCACTTTGGACTATGGGTCCATGTAGTAGCTAGATGGTTGTATCTCCTCCTTTGTGCTTTCATGTATAGATCTTGTGAGCTCCGTTCATGATCAAGATCTAATCTATTTGTAATCATGCATGTTGTGTTTGCGGGGATCCGATGGATATTGAGATTATTATATTGGTTTGATTAATGGTTTTATCTTTATGATTCCATCATGTCTGTATTGTTTGTGATCTTGCATGCTCTCCGTTGCCAGTGGTTATATTGGCCAAGTAGTTCCTAGTGACTCCAAGAGGGAGTATTTATGCTCGATAGTGGGTTCATGCCTCTAGTTTCCAAGGGAAGTGACAATAATCTCTTCGGTTGTAGATGTGTTGTTGCTACTAGAGAGAAAACAACGGTCTCTTGTTCATGGAACATGTGGACTGTTGCTTGCAACTTAATACTGGAGGGGGTTTGGATGATAACCTGAAGGTGGACTTCTAGTCATAGATGCAGTTGGATGACAGTTTATGTATATTGTTGTATTACCCAATCAACCTCATAGGATCTTTCTGGCTAGTAATTGCATTGTTATGCCTTGCTCAGTTCCTGCCAATTATCCCGCTGTAATTTGTTTACCCTTCATGCCATGTTGTTTATCTAAGGAGAGCACCTCTAGTGAACTATGGACCCCGGTCCAATCTTTACCATTGATACATCTTCCACTGTTACTTGTTTACTTGCTGCAAACCATTACCTTCCACACCATAAGTTTAATCCTTTGTTACAGCAAACCGGTGAGCTTGATAACCTCACTGATTCGTTGGGGCAAAGTCTTGAGTTTGTGTTGTGCAGGTCTCCATGTTGTTTGCAACACCTGTGTGACGTTTCCTTCCTCCTTCTGGTTCGATAACCTCGGTCTCAACTGAGGGAAAACTTGTTGCTTGCTCTTCACACACCCTGCGTTTGGGGTTACCAACGAAGTGCCACGTCGAGCATCATCAATATCTATCCGGTTGATATCATGATCTTTTGTTTATGGATGTCCGTGGTGTGAAATAAAAGGGGAGCTTGTAAGTCCATGGAGTATTGTATATGTGTTAGGGAAGCGCTGTTGTCGGGGAGGCTAAGGACGTCTTCACTAGGGGAGTCCTTCACTTCCTTTCTCTTTACTTTGTTTTTAGTTTGCTTTGTTTCTTTTGCTTGGTTTTGTTTGCCTCTTTTCAAAAAAACCAAAAAATTAGTCTAGTTTCGTTTTCTTGCCTTATTCAAAAACACAAAAATTAGTTCCTGCTCTAGCTGCTGCTGTTTTTGGCTTGCCCACCTTTACCAAAATGAACTCTGCTGAGAACACCAAGTTGTGTGACTTCACTAGAACCAACAATAATGATTTCCTAAGCACACCTTTTGCTCCACCTGCTCCTGATGCTAGCTTTTATGAAATTAAGCTTGCTTTGTTGAATCTTGTGATGAGAGAGCAATTTTCTGGTGCTAGTTCTGATGATCCTGCTGCCCATCTTAATAGCTTTCTTAAACTTTGTGAGATGCAAAAGTATAAGGATGTAGATGGAGATATTATTAAGCTCAGGCTTTTTCCTTTCTCCTTGAGGGGAAAAGCTAAAGAATGGTTATTATCTTTGCCTAAAAATAGTATTGATTCTTGGACTAAGTGCAAAGATGCTTTTATTGGAAAGTATTATCCTCGTGCTAAGATTATTGCTATGAGAAGTGACATTATGAAATTTAAACAACTTGATAGTGAACATGTTGCTCCTTCTTGGGAAAGAATGAAATCTTTGGTTAAAAAATGCCCTACTCATGGACTCACTGCTTGGATGATTATCCAGACTTTTTATGCAGGTTTGAACTTCTCCTCAAGAAACCTGCTGGATTCTGCTACTGGAGGTACCTTCATGGGCCTCACTTTGGGTGCTGCAACAAGGCTCCTTGATAATATGATGGTTAACTACTCTGAATGGCATGTTGAGAGAGCTCCACATGGTAAGAAGGTAAATTCGGTTGAGGAAACTTTCTCTTTGAGTGAAAAGATTGATGTTATTATGGCTATGCTTGTTAATGGGAAAGCTCATCTAGATCCTAATAGTGTTCCCTTATCCTCTTTGGTTGCTCAAGAAGATCAAGTTGATGTGAAATTTATTAGAA
Organism: Avena sativa; assembly: GCA_916181665.1. Classification (NCBI taxonomy): domain Eukaryota; kingdom Viridiplantae; phylum Streptophyta; class Magnoliopsida; order Poales; family Poaceae; genus Avena; species Avena sativa. The sequence continues at coordinate 298,692,872 of OV702296.1, forward strand.
ACAAAAAATTCAACAACAATGCCTATAGGAATAATTTTGGTAGCAACAACAATTATAGGCCTTATCCTCCTAATAATGGCAATTCCTATGGAAGCTCCTACAATAATTCTAGAAGTGCCCCCTCTGAACTTGAAGTCATGCTCAAGGATTTTTATTAGTAAACAAACCACTTTCAATAATACTATAGAGGAAAAGCTTTTAACTATTGAGAAAAATATATCCTCTTTATCTGAAGCTCAAACTTCCTTGATTAATAAAATGGCTGCTAAACCTGAAACTATGGAAAATACCTTTGCTACTGCTCATGCCATACAAGTTACTATTGATGAAAATGTTAGGCTGTTAGCTCAACTTCATGCTAGGTGGGAAAGGGAAGCTAAAATTGATAGAAACAATAGTGTGTGCACTATCTCCACTAAACCACAAGTAGCCCCTATTCCTCCTCCTACTATGCCTAAGCCTAGTGAGCCTACTACTAGTGATGCTATGTTTGACTTTGATATTGATGGTTGCAATTTTTCTGAAGTGATTATGTTCCTACAAAAGCTTGCTAGAAGTCCTGATGCTAGTGATATGCATGTTGCCTTTACCAAACACATTACATATGCTCTTGTTAAGATTAAGGAAGAGAAGCTAAAACACAAAGCTTCTAATCCTAGGAAAGTAGAAGATAGTTGGGAACCCATTATTAATATGCAAGTGAATGACTTTGATCTCAAAGCTTCATGTGATCTTGGTTCTAGTGTCTCTATTATGCCTAGGAAGATTTATGAAATGCTTGATTTGCCACCATTAGAAGATTGTTATTTGGATGTCCCACTCAATGATAATGCTAAGAAGAAACTCATGGGGAGTATTAATGATGTTCTCATTATGGTTAACAATGCTTATGTCCCTGTTGATTTCTATGTTCTGGATGTTGAATACAAATCTTCTTGTCCTATTACTTTGGGAAGACCTTTTCTTAAAACAATTGGTGCCATCATTGATATGAAAGAAGGCACCATCAAATATCATTTTCCATCCAAGAAAGGTATTGAACACTTCCCTATGAGAAGAGAGAAGTTGATTTTTGCTCCTTCTTTAAAAGCAAGGTTTGATGTTAATGCTTCATCATTTGAAAATACTTGATTCTTCTTGCTTCTTGTGCCTAACTTAAAGGCGTTAAAGAAAAGTACTTGTTGGGAGATAACCCAAGAGTTTCCTTGAGTCTTGGAAGTTATTACTTCTGTACTGACCTCTCTTATCCTTTCTGTTTGCTTTTTGTGTCAAGAATGACCTCTAATGAGAGGGAAGTAAGATTTGGGGAGTTGCTGTCCCGAAACAGATTTCTGTCCTCCACCAAAAAACATCGTGAGGAGGCTATGTAACTCGGATTGAGCTCATAATTTATGAATAAATCCCCCTGTATGTTGGCTAACTTTTGTTAGTTCAACACGTTTTTATTTGAGCAACAGAAGATGTTCGAAAAAAATCGTTTCTACCTGCTGGTCTGTTTTGACAGATTTCTGCCATTATTTGCATTTGCTTCTTATTGATTCCTTTTTGAACTCTCTTCGGGTAAATTGAGTTTCTTTGAAGGAGTTACTACAGTAGTTTGTGTTTTTAGTGAAAAGCCTTGTTGTTCCAAAGCTTTGCCAGTGGTCTAATATCTTTTGAATAAGCTAATGTTGCTAATGAAGATTGTGTGAAGTTTTGTATGAAGGAAAAATTTCAGGTGTAGAGAGAGAATGATGCAATGAGATGAAGAATGGATAAAAACTCAAGCTTGGGGATTCCACCATGGTGTCACCCCAAGAAATATCCAAGAGGTACAAGCGTCAAAGCTTGGGGATGCCCAAGGCATCCCCTTCTTCATTAATAAAAAGCTCAGGTCTATCTGGACACTTCGTTTTTATTGTTTCATGCACAGTTGCGTTGTTCTTGGAGCGTCTTAGTTTTAGTTTGCTTTGCTTAGTTTGTTTAGTTTGCTTTAGTAGTTTGGACCACCGCTCTCGCTGTGTTGTTTTGCAAATAAGTTTGCTTGGTGTTTGGAAAGGAGTAGTAAGTTCTTGCTTGAAGTGCAAGAGGAGCTTGCATTGACTGTGACTTAGACATTAGCATGACATGCTAGGTGTTGTTTTAGCATTATGCTTAGTGATTATTGTTGTAGCATGTCTTGTTCCAAACAATTGGGATTGCTTAGTGTGCATTGAAGAAATTAAGCGTTGTTTTAGCATGCAAAAGCACAGTATTATGGTATTCTCCTTTGATGTTTTGCTTGGGTTGACTTGGCACATGCTCACACCATGTTATGACTATGACAAGTCACCATTAGCCTCTATGATCATTTAGTACTTGACTTGTAGTACCACTCTTTTCTTTGATTAGTTTGCTTTGTTGCATTGCGTAATTATGGCCATTATTGCTCTCTTAGTTGGTTGCTCCCAGTATTTTGCTAGCCTCCACTTGTATGATTAAGTTCTACTCATGCTTCCAACTCCCAAGAAACCAAGTTATTCCAAAGTGTCCACTATAAACTCCTATTCATGGTGTGTTACACCATTCCAAGTATATTCTTGTTTTCATCTATCTTCCAATTAAAAACTATTTTGTTATGTGAAAACTTAGTGATTAAAGCCCTCACGAACTTGATGGCACACTTTATTCTTTGCCCCTAATAAACTTGAACCATTGTGACAACTTTGTTGTATATGTTTGCACTTATAAGTTGGAATTAGCAGAACCGTGCTGTCACGAGGAACGTTTTCAACATTGCACTTGTACCTTGTTGTACTCAGTTGATATCATGTTCTTTTGTCTATGGATGTCACCGGTGTGAAATAAAGAGGTAACTTGTAAGTCCATGGAGTTTGTATCCTGTGTTAGAGAAACACCTGGGCCGCTGGCCTAAGCCATGTCTAATCATGGTGGAAACTTGCAGCATCACCATAGTGACATCTATGAAGTATTCTTCTTAAAAAAAAGAGACACATTGAGAAAAGAGGAAAGAGAAAAAAAAGCACCATATTGCCATGGTACATGAGAAGAATTGCTGAGATGCTCATTGTCTGCTTGCCTTGTCATTTTGGTTATGGGAAAGCTCCTGTGCCATGTGCAAGGGGTACCCTGTTGGCGGTGCTCAATGATATGCAAATACTTACAATGACAAGAACTTACCTGGACCCAAAGTTGAGTATGCATGAGGTGTGGCCCTCGTATTCAAGGGGCATGAGATTGCCAACTTATACTTCGTCAAGCATATACTCCAGCTTTGCCACTTTAACCTTAACCACTTCAAGATGCTTATGATAGGGACAGTGAGGGCTGAAAGCTAATAAGTACCATAATTTTTCGAAGCTCTTTTTAGAACTTGTAATCCCTGATTCCTTTACAAAAATGCCTTTCTTCCACCATTATTTGAGTGTCCACCTTCTACCTTTAGGCACCATTAAGAGAGCATAGTTGTCATTCTGTGTGCAGTGTTCCAAAGCTTATTAATTGATGCATATTGTGTTACTACTTGTTCTTGTGCTATTTGTTTCTAGTCACCCTTGTGAACTTTGCAGGTGTCCTATGCATTATATTGCTACTCTATGAGGGACAAGCTTGACATGTTGCATGCAAAGTTACTATGTCCTACTGTTAGAACTCCATCTTTCATGCACATGTTTAGAGTTCTTTGATCCCAGCCTTCAATGCTTGCAAACGGGATCTTTATTGTGAGGGAGCATGTCACCTCAAAAATTATTCTTTTATCACTTACCTACTCGAGGACGAACAGGAGTTAAGCTTGGGGATGCTGATATGTTGGAAACGTATCTATAATTTTTGATGCTTCATGCTTGTTTAGTATCTACTTTGCTATACTTGTTGATACATTGGAAATGTATCTATAATTTTTGATGCTCCATGCTTGTTTAGTATCTACTTTGCTTTACTTGTCCACACTTTGAGGTGCTTTTTACATGTTTTATGGTACTAACCTATTAACAAGTTGCGACAGTGCCAGGTGCCTGTTTTCTGCTGTTTTTGGTTTCAGAAAAGTTAGTAAAGAAATATTCTCGGAATTGGACGGGACGAAGGACAAAGTTAATAACTTTCCATGGGGAACAAGAAGTCCAGAGGGGATCCTGGAAGGCCATCCAGGGGGGCCAGACCCACCCTAGGTGTGGGTGGGCCCAGCCCTGCGCCTGGCTAGGGTTTGGGCACCCTGGCCACCTCCTGGTCTCTCCCCTTCGCCTATAAGAAACCCCCGACGCAGAAACCCTGAGTACCCGATCAGAAATCCACGAAACCGTCTGTAGCCACCGCCACCATCGTCCCTAGATTGGGGGGATCTGAAGTTCTTCCCGGCACCCTGCCAGAGGGGAGATCATCCCGGAGGCCTTCTCTCCGGTATGATTCGTGAGTAGTTCCACCTTGGACTATGGGTCCATGTAGTAGATAGATGGTTGTATATCCTCCTTTGTGCTTTCATGTATAGATTTTGTGAGCTCTGTTCATGATCAAGATCTAATCTTTATGATTCTATCATGTCTATGTTGTTTGTGATCTTGCATGCTCTCCGTTGCTAGTGGTTATCTTGGCCAAGTAGTTGCTAGTGACTCCAAGAGGGAGTATTTGTGCTCGATAGTGGGTTCATGCCTCTAGTTTCCAAGGGAAGTGACAATAATCTCTTCGGTTGTAGATGTGATGTTGCTACTAGGGAGAAAACAACGGCCTCTTGTTCATGGAACATGTGGACTGTTTACCTTACACACTTTGCTTAAAGCAGTTGTCTGTTGCTTGCAACTTAATACCGGAGGAGGTTCGGATGATAACCTGAAGGTGGATTTCTAGTCATAGATGCAGTTGGATGACAGTCTATGTATATGGTTGTATTGCCCAATCAACCTTATAGGATCTTTCTGGCTAGAATTGCATTGTTATGCCTTGCTCAGTTCCTGTCAATTGCCCCGCTATAATTTGTTTACCCTTCATACCATGTTGTCTATCTAAGGAGAGCACCTCTAGCGAACTATGGACCCCGGTCCAATCTTTACCATTGATATATCTTCCATTGTTACTTGTTTACTTACTGCAAACCATTACCTTCCACACCATACGTTTAATCCTTTGTTACAGCAAACCGGTGAGCTTGATAACCTCACTGATTCGTTGGGGCAAAGTCTTGAGTTTGTGTTGTGTAGGTCTCCGCATTGTTTGCAACACATGTGTGACGTTTCCTTCCTCCTTCTGGTTCGATAACCTCGGTCTCAACTGAGGGAAAACTTGCTGCTTGCTCTTCACACACCATGCGCTTGGGGTTACCAACGAATTGCCACGTCGAGCATCATCAAGACTTTCTGGTGCCGTTGCCGGGGAATAAAGGGACATCAAACTTCTTCCTCCCTTCAAGCACCAAGACTTTCTGGCGCCGTTGCCGGGGAGGCTAAGGACGTCTTCACTAGGGGAGTCCTTCACTTCCTTTCTCTTTACTTTGTTTTTAATTTGCTTTGTTTTGTTTGCCTCTTTTCAAAAAAAAAACCAAAAATTAGTCTAGTTTGGTTTGCTTGCCTTATTCAAAAACACAAAAATTAGTTCCTACTCTAGCTGCTACTGTTTTTGGCTTGCCCACCTTTGCAAAAATGATCTCTGCCGAGAATACCAAGTTGTGTGACTTCACTAGCACCAACAATAATGATTTTCTAAGCACACCTATTGCTCCACCTGCTCCTGATGCTAGCTTTTATGAAATTAAGCCGGCTTTGTTGAATCTTGTGATGAGAGAGCAGTTTTCTGATGCTAGTTCTGATGATCCTGCTGCCCATCTTAATAGCTTTGTTGAACTTTGTGAGATGCAAATGTATAAGGATGTAGATGGAGATATTATTAAGCTCAGCCTTTTTCCTTTATCCTTGAGGGGAAAAGCTAAAGAATGGTTTCTATCTTTGCCTAAAAATAGTATTGATTCTTGGACTAAGTGCAAAGATGCTTTTATTGGAAAGTACTATCCTCCTGCTAAGATTATTGCTATGAGAAGTGACATTATGAAATTTAAGCAGCTTGATAGTGAACATGTTGCTCCTTCTTAGGAAAGAATAAAATCTTTGGTTAAAAATTGCCCTACTCATGGACTCACTGCTTGGATGATTATCTAGACTTTTTATGCAGGTTTGAACTTCTCCTCAAGAAACCTGCTGGATTCTGCTACTGGAGGTACCTTCATGGGCCTCACTTTGGGTGCTGCAACAAGGCTCCTTGATAATATGATGGTTAACTACTCTGAATGGTATGTTGAGAGAGCTCCACATGGTAAGAAGGTAAATTCTGTTGAGGAAACTTCCTCTTTGAGTGAAAAGATTGATGTTATTATGGCTATGCTTGTTAATGGGAAAGCTCCTCTGGATCCTAATAGTGTTCCCTTAGCTTCTTTGGTTGCTCAAGAAGAGCAAGTTGATGTGAACTTCATTAGAAACAACAATTTCAACAACAATGCCCATAGGAATAATTTTGGTAGCAACAACAATTATAGGCCTTATCCTCCTAGTGGAAATGCTTATCAGGATAGATCTAGAATGCCTAGTGAAGAGAGGATTCTAGAAGTTGAGAGATCCACTAAATTTTTTATGCAAATGCAATATGAGCAAAACAAGATTTTCACTAAAACTATGTAGGAACAACCTATTATCTTTAAAAACATTAGTCTTCAACTTGAGAATCTGAATAGAGAAATTCCTAGTTTACAGTCAAAAATTTTGAGTGCTGAGAAAAATATATCCTCTTTGTCTGAAGTTCAAACTTCCTTGGTTAATAAAATGGCTGCTAAAACTGAAACTATGGAAAACACCTTTGCTACTGCTCATGCCATACAAGTTACTATTGATGAAAATGTTAGGCTGTTAGCTCAACTTCATGCTAGGTGGGAAAGGGAAGCTGAAATTGATAGAAACAATAGTGTGTGCACTATAAGCACTAAACCACAAGTAGCCCCTATTCCTCCTCCTACTATGCCTAAGCCTAGTGAGCCTACTACTAGTGATGCTAAGTTTGACTTTGATATTAATGGTTACAATATTTCTGAAGGATTATGTTCTTGCAAAAGCTTGCTAGAAGTCCTAATGCTAGTGATATGCATGTTGCCTTTACCAAACACATTACAGATGCTCTTGTTAAGATTAAGGAAGAGAAGCTAAAACACAAAGCTTCTATTCCTAGGAAAGTTGAAGATAGTTGGGAACCCATTATTAATATGCAAGTGAATGACTTTGACCTCAAAGCTTCATGTGATCTTGGTTCTAGTGTCTCTATTATACCTACGAAGATTTATGAAATGCTTAATTTGCCAGCATTAGAAGATTGTTATTTGGATGTCCCACTCAATGATAATGCTAAGAAGAAACTCAGGAGAGTATTAATGATGTTCTCATTATGTCCCTGTTGATTTCTATGTTTTGGATGTTGAATACAATGCTTCTTGTCCTACTCCCTCTGTTTCAAATTACTCCGCCGGCACGCTTATGTAGGTGGGCTATTACTCACTCATTTTTCATTCAAAAAAATCCTGAGATTTTTGAAATAGATAGTATGAAATGTGTACTATGTATACCAAAAATCCAGAATTTTTTTTGGATGAAAAATAAGAGAGTACTAGTCCACCTAGGTAAGCGTGCGCGCGGAGTAATTTGAAACAGAGGGAGTATTACTTTAGGAAGACCTTTTCTTAGAACAGTTGGTGCCATCATTGATATGAAAGAAGGTATCATCAAATATCATTTTCCATTCAATAAAGGTATCGAACACTTCCCTATGAGAAGAGAGAAGTTGCTTTTTGCTCCTCCCTTGAAAGCAAGATTTGATGTTAATGCTTCTTCATTTGAAAATACTTGATTCTTCTTGCTTCTTGTGCTTAACTTAAAGGCGTTAAAGAAAAGTACTTGTTGGGAGAGAACCCAAGAGTTTCCTTGAGTCTTGGAAGTTATTACTTCTGTAATGACCTCTCTTTATCCTTTTTGTTTGCTTTTTGTGCCAAGAATGACCTCTAATGAGAGGGAAGTAAGATTTGGGGAGTTGCCGTCCCGAAACAGATTGCTGTCCTCCACCAAACACAATTGTGAGGAGACTCTGTAACTCGAATTGAGCTCAACAATTACGAATAAATCCCCTAGTATGTTGGCTAACTTTTGTTAGTTCAACACTTTTTTATTTGAGCAACAGAAGATGTTCGAAAAAATTCGTTTCTACCTGCTGGTCTGTTTTGACAGATTTCTGCCATTATTTGCGTTTGCTTCTTATTGATTCCTTTTTGAGGTCTCTTCAGGTAAATTGAGTTTCTTTGAAAGAGGTACTACAGTAGCTTGTGTTTTTAGTGAAAAGCCTTGCTGTTCCAAAGCTTTGTCGGTGGTCTAATATCTTTTGAATAAGCTAATCTTGCTAATGAAGTTTGTGTGAAGTTTTGTATGAAGGAAAACTTTCAGGTGTAGAGAGAGAATGATGCAATGAGATGAAGAATGGACAAAATCTCAAGCTTGGGGATTCCACCATGGTGTCACCCCAAGAAATATCCAAGAGGTACAAGCGTCAAAGCTTGGGGATGCCCAAGGCATCCCCTTCTTCATCAATAAAAAGCTCAGGTCTGTCTAAACACTTCGTTTTTATTGTTTCATGCACAGTTGTGTTGTTCTCGGAGCGTCTTAGTTTTCATTTGCTTTGCTTAGTTTGTTTAGTTTGATTTAGTAGTATGTACCCCCGCTCTCTCTGTGTTGTTTTGCAAATAAGTTTTCTTGGTGTTTGGAAAAGAGTAGTAAGTTCTTGCTTGAAGTGCAAGAGGAGCTTGCATTGACTATGACTTAGACATTAGCATGACATGCTAGGTGTTGTTTTCTCATTATGCTTAGTGATTATTGCTGTAGCATGTCTTGTTCCAAACAATTGGGATTGCTTAGTGTGCCTTGAAGAAATTATGCGTTGTTTTAGCATGCAAAAGCGTAGTATTGTGGTATTCTCCTTTGATGTTTTCCTTGTAGGGTTTCATAGCATGGAAAACAAAAAATTTCTACCGCATACAAACAAACAAGCCAAGATCTATCTACTAGATTGTAGCAATGAGTCGATGGAATAACTCACCCTTGAAGATTCCAAAGTGTTTAACGAGAGCGGATTCTCGTGGGTGATGTAGTCGTACTCTTCCCGATCTCAAGATCGCGTAGACGATCCTGCCGGCGCTGCGTTCCGGCAGCGCTCCCGCAGTCGGTCACACGTTCGGTACTCGACGAAGACCTTCCTCTCCCTTGTTCCAGCAGGCAGCGGAGGTTGTAGCACTCTCTTCGCGATTCCGGCAGCACAACGGCGTGGTACCGGAAGTAGAGGGGAGATCTCGCAGGGCTTCGCCTTAAGCCGGAGCGAGTATGGTGGAGTATGAGAGAGTCCCTCGGTGTTCTAGGGTTTAGACACACCAAGGAGGGGGGCAAGCCGGCGGCTAGGGTTTAGCTAGGCGGCGACGGCGGTTTGCCCTAGGGCCGGCGACGGCTATGGAGGCGGCGGCGGCTTGGGGCTAGGGTTTGGAGGAGAGGATCTTGTGTGTCTCTAGGAGGGAGCCCTGCCCCTCCTTATATAGGTGGAGGGGCCGGCCGGCCAAGGGGAGGGAGAGGAGTCCCTCCGCAACTCGGCTTGGAGGTGGGCCGCCGGTTGGAGGAGGGAACTCCTCCCCAACTCGGTTTCCCCCTTCCTCCTCTTTTCCTCTTTCCAAATTTAGCCGTTTGACTTTTCAAACTAGCTATTTGACTTTTCAAACTAGGATTTGAATTAATCCTTTATTTGGTACAGCGATGACACTTAGTACATGATGCAATCATACCAACTTGATACAAAACATTCATGTACCCTTCCCCTCCGGAGTGCCGGACATTCCGGAACATTCTAGAACATTCCCGATGAAAACACCGGAACCATTCCCCAACTCCGAAACGGGACTTTCCTTATATGAATCTTATTCTCCGGACCATTCCGGATCTCCTCGTGATATCCTGGATCCCATCCGGGACTCCGAACAACATTCGGTCTCTTTCTCATCATTCCATAACTACTCAAAACAACGTCGAATCCTTAAGTGTGTCTCCCTACGGTTCGTGAATTATGCGGACATGATCGAGACACTTCTCCGAACAATAACCAATAGAGGAATCTGGAAATTCATATGGCTCCCACATATTTCTACGATTACTTTGCGATCGAATGAACCACTTACATACAATATCAATTTCCCTTTGTCTCATGATAGTTTACTTATCCGAGGTTATGATCGTCGGTATCTCTGCATACCTAGTTCAACCTCGTTACCGATAAGTACTCTTTTCTCGTTCCCGTGATATGTGATCCCTTGTGAGCCAGTCACATGCTTGCAAGCTAATTGGATGACATTTCACCGAGAGGGCCCAGAGTATATCTATCCGTCATATGGATGGACAAATCCCACTCTTGATCCATGTGTTTCAACCAATACTTTCCGAACACTCAATGCCACCTTTATAGCCACCCAGTTATGGTGTGGTGTTTGATGTCATCAAAGCATCCATCCGGTAAAGGTGATATGCATGATCTCATGGTCGAAGGAATTAGATAACTATGTATCAGAAAGCATATAGCAATTGAACTATTAAAATGACTTGATCTTTATGCTACGCTTATCTATAGGAGTATGTCCATCATATCATTCTCCTAACGATATGATCTTGTTGTTAATAACATCTCAATGTTCATGATAGGGAAACCACAATCATCTATTAACCAACAAGCTAGTATTATATAGAGGCTTTACTAGGGACTTCAAATTAAGTTTACAAATCACACAAGTATTAATGTTTCCTTGTTAATACTATTATAGCATGAATGTAAACATTTATCATAAACACAAAGATATAATAATAACTATATTTATTATTGCCTCTAGGGCATATCTCCAACAGTCTCCCACTTGCACTAGAGTCATCTAATCTAGATTACATGGTAATATACCGAACACCCATGGCAGTTTGGTGCTGGTCATGTTTTGCCCTCGGGAGAGGTTTAGTCAACGGATTCGCCACATTCAGATCTGTGTGTACTTTGCAAATCTTTATATCCCCATCTTGGATATGTTCTCGAATAGCGTGAAAACGTAGCTTGATATGCTTCAGCTTCTTGTGTGACCTTGGTTCTTGCGCATTGGCTATGGCACCCATGTTATCACAGTAGATAGACATTGGGTCCAGCGCACTAGGAACCACACCCAGCTCTGTAATGAACTCTTTCATCCATATCGCTTCTTGTGAAGCCTCCGAAGCAGCCATGTATTCCGATTCAGTTGAAGATCTCGCCACAACGCTTTGATTTGCACTCCTCCAGCTAACTGCTGCACCATTCAAAATAAATACGTATCTAGATTGTGATTTAGAATCATCCGGATCGGTGTTCCAACTAGCATCAGTGTAACCATTAACAACGAGCTGTTCATCACCTCCATAAGAAAGAACCATATCCTTAGTTCTTCTCAAGTACTTAAGGATGTTTTTGACCGCTGTCCAATGATCCACTCCTGGATCACTTTGATATCTGCTAGTTAAACTAACAGCATATGCAACGTCGGGTCTAGTACATAGCATGGCATACATTAGAGATCCTATGGCTGAGGCATAGGGAGTCTTACTCATCCTTTCTCTATCTTCTGCCGATGTCGGACTTTGAGTTTTACTCTCAAGGTCGTATTGGGCAACATGGGCAAGAACCATTTCTTGCTATCTTCCATTCCAAACCTCTTTAGAACTTTGTCCAAATATGTACTCTGTGACAATGATATTTGGCGTTTCGATCTATCTCTATAAATCTTTATGCCTAATATGTAAGCTGCTTCGCCAAGATCCTTCATTGAAAAACTATTATTCAAATATTCCTTGACACTATTAAGAAGGTCTACATCATTCCCAATCAATAATATGTCATCCACATATAGTATTAAGAATGCTACAGAGCTCCCACTCACTTTCTTGTAAATACAAGCTTCTCCATAAGTTTGTATAAAACCAAAACTTTTGATCACCTTATCAAAACGTTGATTCCAACTTTGGGATGCTTGCTTCAATCCATAGATGGACCGTTGAAGTTTGCATACCTTGTTAGCATCTTTAGGATCGACAAAACCTTTGGGTTGCATCATATACAACTCTTCATCAATGTCTCCATTGAGGAATGCTGTTTTGACATCCATCTGCCATATCTCATAATCGTAATATACATCGATTGCTAACATAATCCTCACAGACTTTAGCTTCGCTACTGGTGAGAAAGTCTCATCGTAGTCAACTCCTTGAATTTGTTGAAACCCTTTTGCGACAAGTCGAGCTTTATAGACAGTAACATTACCATCAGCATCTGTTTTCTTCTTGAAGATCCATTTGTTCTCGACAGCCTTCCGGCCATCCGGTAAGTCCACCAAAGTCCATACTTGGTTTTCGTACATGGATCCAATCTCGGATTTCATGGCTTCTTGCCATTTATTGGAATCTGGGCTCATCATCGCTTCCTCATATGTCTCAGGGTCATCGGTGTTGTCCACCAACATGACACTCATAACGGGATCATACCAATCTGGAGTGGTACGAGTTCCCGTTGACCTGCGAGGCTCTGTAGAAACTTCAACCGAAGTTTCATGATCATCATCATTAGCTTCCTCTCTTATTGGTCCAGGCACCACAGGAACTTCTTCCGGTGCTACGCTACTCGCAATTTCGAGAGAAGGTTCGACAACATCGTCGAGTTCTACTTCCTTCCAGTCACTTCTTTCGAGAGAAATTCCTTCTCTAGAAAGGATCCATTCTTGGCAACGAAGATTTTGCCTTCAGATATATGATAGAAGGTATACCCAATAGTTTCCTTCGGTTATCCTATGAAGACGCATTTTTCCGCTTTGGGTTCAAGCTTGTCCGGTTGTAACTTTTTTACATAGGCTTCGCACCCCCAAACTTTAAGGAACGACAATCTAGGTTTCTTCCCAAACCATAATTCATACGGTGTCGTTTCAACGGATTTAGACGGTGCCCTATTTAAAGTGAATGCGGCTGTTTCTAATGCATAACCCCAAAATGATAGCGGTAAATCTGTAAGTGACATCATAGAACGAACCATATCTAAGAGAGTTCGATTACGACGTTCGGACACACCATTACGCTGTGGTGTTCCCGGTGGTGTCAACTGCGAAAGTATTCCACATTTCTTCAAATGCTCGCCAAACTCGTAACTTAGATATTCACCTCCATGATCAGAACGTAGAAATTTAATCTTCTTGTTACGTTGATTCTCTACCTCACTTTGAAATTCCTTAAACTTCTCAAAAGTTTCGGACTTATGTTTCATGAAATAGATATACCCATATCTACTCAAGTCATCCGTGAAGGTAAGAACATAACGATAACCACCGCGCGATGCTACACTCATTGGACCACACACATCGGTATGTATGATTTCCAACAAGTCCGTAGCTCGCTCCATCATACCAGAAAATGGATTCTTAGTCATTTTACCCATCAGACATGCTTCGCATCTATCAAGTGATTCGAAATCAAGTGATTCAAGAAGTCCATCGGAATGGAGTTTCTTCATACGCTTCACTCCAATGTGACCAAGACGACAGTGCCACATATAGGTCGAGTTATCGCTCGATTTCAAACGTTTAGCCTCAATGTTATTAATATGTGTATTTCCACTATCGAGATTCAACAAGAATAGACCATCTATCAAAGGTGCATGTGCATAAAACATATTACTCATATAAATCGAACAACCATTATTCTCGGATTTAAACAAGTAACCGTCTCGCAATAAACAAGATCCCGATATAATGTTCATGCTTAACGCAGGCACCAAATAACAATTATTTAAGTATAAAACTAATCCCGATGGTAGATGAAGGGGTAGCGTGCCGACCGCGATCACATCAACCTTTGATCCGTTTCCAACGCGCATCGTCACCTCGTTCTTCGCTAGCTTCCGTTTATTCTGCAGCACCTGTTTCGAGTTACAAATATGAGCAACCGAACCAGTATCAAATACCCAGGCACTACTACGAGTACTAGTGAGATACACATCAATAACATGTATATCAGATATACCTTTCTTCTTGATGTTGCCGTTCTTCAAATCCGCCAAGTACTTTGGGCAATTCCGCTTCCAGTGACCTTCTCCCTTGCAGTAAAAGCACTCAGTATCAGGCTTAGGTCCAGCCTTGGTCTTCTTAGTCGGCGTGGTAACTTTCTTACCACCCTTCTTGAAGTGTCCCTTCTGCTTAGACTTGCCTTTCTTGAATTTGGTGGTCTTATTGACCAACAACACTTGGTGCTCTTTCTTGATCTCCACTTCTGCAGATTTCAACATGGCAAAGAGTTCTGGCAACGTCTTGTTCATGTTTTGCATGTTGTAGTTCATCACAAAGTTCTTGTAACTTGGTGGTACTGATTGGAGGACACGGTAAATCCCCAAAGCATTAGGAATCACAATACCCAAGCTTTGAAGTTTGTTTGCATGCCCAGACATCTTAAGCACATGCTCGCTGACGGAGCTGCCCTCTTCCATCTTGCAGTTAAAGAAATTTTCAGAAGCCTCATAGCTTTCAATTGCCGCATGAGTCTCAAAGATCAATTTGAGATCCTCGACAATATCATATGGGTCTGAATTCTCAAACCTTTTCTAAAGCTCCGATTCTAAACCATACAAGATAGCACACTAAACTGTGGAGTACTGAGTCTTCCGAGTGAGGTAAACATTCTTTACTTCATCGGAAGCAGTAGCTGCAGGTGGGTCACCCAGTGGTGCATCCAGCACATAGGTCAAATTACCAGCTGTGAGGACAATCCTCAAATTGCGGAACCAATCCGCGAAGTTGCTTCCATTGTTTTTCAACTTTTCTTTCTCTAGGAACGCATTAAAATTGATGGTAGGGGCTGCCATTGATCTACAACATATTTGCAATAGTTTAGACTAAGTTTATGACAAATTGAGTTCAAATTAATATTATAATTAATCTAGGTGAACTCCCACTCAAAACAATATCCCTCACATTGTTTTAGTGATCACACGAACCAAATCCACCACATCAACACCGATCATCACGAGAGTTGATATAGTTTCAATGGCGAACAATCGACATGTTCATCATATCTACTATATGATTCATGCTTTACCTTTCGGTGATCCGTGTTCCGAGACCATGTCTGTACATGCTAGGCTCGTCAAGATCAAACCTTAGTTTCCGCATGAGCAAATCTGGCTTGCTCACGTTGTATACACTTGCGGAATCTAACACACCCGATCATCACGTGGTGCTTCGAAACAACAAGCTTTAGCAACGGTGCTAACTAAGGGTGAACACTCTATGACTTGAAATTCATGTGCATGAGGGATCATCTTATAATGCTACCGTTGTCTACTAAGCAATACAAGATGCATAAAGGATTAACATCACATGCAATTCATAATATGTGATATGATATGGCCTTTCTTCTTTGTGCTTCCGATCTCCATCTTCTAGCACGAACATGATCTCCATCATCACCGGCATTGCATCAAGGTCAATGACGCTTCTCCATGGTTATCGTCCACCGGCTTCAACTATTACAACTACTTTGAATAGACACGCGGGTCTTAACATAAATTAAAGACAACCATATGGCTCCTGCCGGTTGCCAACTTACAATAAGGAACATTGCATACATCAAATATAATCACAATCATGGCCATATCACATCACAGAACACCCCTGCAAAACAAAGTTAGACGCCTCTACTTTCTTTGCATGTTTTACGTGGTTTGGGGCTTTCAATAAGTGTCGTTCTAACTTACGAACAAGAACCACAACATTGATACTAGTATTGTTAATCACCCGTTGTAAATTGGATCTTAACTATGCTAGGAGAAACAGGCACCCGCAAAGCCACTTATGCAATACAAGTTGCATGTCAAGCGTGGAGCAAGTCTCATGAACGATGTCATGTAAGGTTAGCCCGGGCCGCTTCATCCCAACATCCCGCAAGATGCAAAGTACACAAGAAGCAATCGACAATAAAAGCATCAACGCCCACAATGACCATTGTGTTCTACTCGTGCAACAGATCTACATATAGACACGGCTCTGATACCACTGTAGGGTTTCGTAGCATGGAAAACAAAAAATTTCTACCGCATACAAACAAACAAGCCAAGATCTATCTACTAGATTGTAGCAACAAGTCGATGGAATAACTCACCCTCGAAGATTCCAAAGTGTTTAACGAGAGCGGATTCTCGTGGGTGATGTAGTCGTACTCTTCCCGATCTCAAGATCGCGTAGACGATCCTTCCGACGCTGCGTTCCGGCAGCGCTCCCGCAGTCGGTCACACGTTCGGTACTCGACGAAGACCTTCCTCTCCCTTGTTCCAGCAGGCAGCGGAGGTTGTAGCACTCTCCTCGCGATTCCGGCAGCACAACGGCGTGGTACCGGAAGTAGAGGGGAGATCTCGCAGGGCTTCGCCTTAAGCCGGAGCGAGTATGGTGGAGTATGAGAGAGTCCCTCGGTGTTCTAGGGTTTAGACACACCAAGGAGGGGGGCAAGCCGGCGGCGGTTTGCCCTAGGGCCGGCGGCGGCTATGGAGGCGGCGGCGGCTTGGGGCTAGGGTTTTGAGGAGAGGATCTTGTGTGTCTCTAGGAGGGAGCCCTGCCCCTCCTTATATAGGTGGAGGGGCCGGCCGGCCAAGGGGAGGGAGAGGAGTCCCTCCCCAACTCGGCTTGGAGGTGGGCCGCCGGTTGGAGGAGGGAACTCCTCCCCAACTCGGTTTCCCCCTTCCTCCTCTTTTCCTCTTTCCAAATTTAGCCGTTTGACTTTTCAAACTAGCTATTTGACTTTTTCAAACTAGGATTTGAATTAATCCTTTATTTGGTACAGCGATGACACTTAGTACATGATGCAATCATACCAACTTGATACAACACATTCATGTACCCTTCCCCTCCGGAGTGCCGGACATTCCGGAACATTCTAGAACATTCCCGATGAAAACACCGGAACCATTCCCCAACTCCGAAACGGGACTTTCCTTATATGAATCTTATTCTCCGGACCATTCCGGATCTCCTCGTGATATCCCGGATCCCATCCGGGACCCCGAACAACATTCGGTCTCTTTCTCATCATTCCATAACTACTCAAAACAACGTCGAATCCTTAAGTGTGTCTCCCTACGGTTCGTGAATTATGCGGACATGATCGAGACACTTCTCCGAACAATAACCAATAGAGGAATCTGGAAATTCATATGGCTGCCACATATTTCTACGATTACTTTGCGATCGAATGAACCACTTACATACGATATCAATTTCCCTTTGTCTCATGATAGTTTACTTATCCGAGGTTATGATCGTCGGTATCTCTGCATACCTAGTTCAACCTCGTTACCGATAAGTACTATTTTCTCGTTCCCGTGATATGTGATCCCTTGTGAGCCAGTCACATGCTTGCAAGCTAATTGGATGACATTTCACCGAGAGGGCCCAGAGTATATCTATCCGTCATATGGATGGACAAATCCCACTCTTGATCCATGTGTTTCAACCAATACTTTCCGAACACTCAATGCCACCTTTATAGCCACCCAGTTACGGTGTGGTGTTTGATGTCATCAAAGCATCCATCCGGTAAAGGTGATATGCATGATCTCATGGTCGAAGGAATTAGATAACTATGTATCAGAAAGCATATAGCAATTGAACTATTAAAATGACTTGATCTTTATGCTACGCTTATCTATAGGAGTATGTCCATCATATCATTCTCCTAACGATATGATCTTGTTGTTAATAACATCTCAATGTTCATGATAGGGAAACCACAATCATCTATTAACCAACAAGCTAGTATTATATAGAGGCTTTACTAGGGACTTCAAATTAAGTTTACAAATCACACAAGTATTAATGTTTCCTTGTTAATACTATTATAGCATGAATGTAAACATTTATCATAAACACAAAGATATAATAATAACTATATTTATTATTGCCTCTAGGGCATATCTCCAACATTCCTTGGGTTGACTTGCACATGCTCACACCATGTTATGACTATGACAAGTCACCATTATCCTCTATGATCATTTAGTCCTTGACTTGTAGTACCACTCTTTGCTTTGATTAGTTTGCTTTATTGCATTGCATAATTATGGCTATTATTGCTCTCTTAGTTGGTTGCTCCCGGTCTTTTGCTAGCCTCCACTTGTATGAGTAAGTTCTACTCATGCTTCCAACTCCCAAGAAACCAAGTTATTCCAAAGTGTCCACTATAAACTCCTACGCATGGTGTGTTACACCGTTCCAAAGTATATTCCTGTTTTCATCTATCTTCCAATTAAAAACTATTTTGTTATGTGAAAACTTAGTGATTAAATCCCTCACAAACTTGATGGCACACTTTATTCTTTGACCCTAATAAACTTGAACCATTGTGACAACTGTGTTGTATATTCTTGCACTTATAAGTTGGAATTAGCAGCCGTGCTGTCACGGGGAACGTTTTAAACATTGCACTTGTACCTTGTTGTACTTAGTTGATATCATGTTCTTTTGTCTATGGATATCACCGGTGTGAAATAAAGAGGGAACTTGTAAGTCCATGGAGTTTGTATCCTGTGTTAGAGAAACGCCTGGCCCGCTAGCCTAAGCCATGCCTAATCATGGTGGAAACTTGCAGCATCACCATAGTGACATCTATGAAGCATTCTTCTTATAAAAAAAGAGATACACATTGAGAAAAGAGGAAAGAGAGAAAAAGCACCATATTCCCATGGTACATAAGAAGAATTGTTGAGATGCTCAGTGTCTGCTTGCCTTGTGATTTTGGTTATGGGAAAGCTCCTGTGCCATATGCAAAGGGTACCCCGTTGGCGGTTCTCAATGATATGCAAATACTTACAGTGATAAGAACTTACATGGACCCAAAGTTGAGTATGGATGAAGTGTGGCCCTCGTATTCAAGGGGCATGAGATTTCCAACTTATACTTCGTCAAGCATATACTCCAGCTTTGCCACTTTAACCTTAACCACTTCAAGATGCTTATGATAGGGGCAATGAGGGCTAAAAGCTAACAAGTACCATAATTTTTCGAAGCTCTTTTTGAAACTTTTAATCCATGCCTCCTTTACAAAAAGGCTTTTCTTCCACCACTATCGAGTCTCCACCTTCTACCTTTAGTCACCATTAAGAGAGCATAGTTGTCATTCTGTGTGCAATGTTCCAAAGCTTATTAATTGATGCATATTGTGTTATTACTTTTTCTTGTGCTACTTGTTTCTAGTCACCCATGTGAACTTTGCAGGTGTCCTATGCATTATATTGCTACTCTATGAGGGACAAGCTGATTACCACTATGCTATGTTTTCTGCATGTGAAACAAACAAACGTTTTTCAATGCATGTTATTCATGATCTTTGTTTGTAGCTTGACATGTTGCATGCATAGTTACTATGTCCTATTGTTAGAACTCCATCTTTCATGCACATGTTTAGAGTTCTTTGATCCCAGCTTTCAATGTTTGCAAATGGTTGGTTCTTTATTATGAGGGTGCATGTTCACCTAAAAAATTATTCGTTTATCACTTACCTACTCGAGGACGAGCAGGAGTTAAGCTTGGAGATGCTGATACGTTAAACGTATCTATAATTTTTGATGCTCCATGCTTGTTTAATATCTACTTTGCTTTACTTGTCCACACTTTGAGGTGCTTTTTACATGTTTTCTGATACTAACCTATTAACAAGTTGCAACAGTACCAGATACCTGTTTTCTGTTGTTTTTGGTTTCAGAAAAGTTAGTAAAGAAATATTCTCGAAATTGGACGGGACGAAGGACAAAGTCAATAACTTTCCGTGGGGAACAAGAAGTCCAGAGGGGAGCCAAGAAGGCCAGCCAGGGGGGCCAGACCCACCCTAGGTGCAGGTGGGCCCAGCCCCGCGCCTGGCTAGGGTTTGGGCACCCTGGCCGCCTCCCGATCTCGCCCCTTCGCCTATAAGAAGCCCCTGATGCAGAAACCCTGAGTACCCGATCATAACTCCATGAAACCGTCTGTAGCCGCCGCCACCATCATCCCTAGATCGGGGGGGGGGTCTGAAGTTCTTCCTGGCACCCTGCCGGTGGGGAGATCATCCCGGAGGCCTTCTCTCCGGTATGATTCGTGAGTAGTTCCACCTTGGACTATGGGTCCATGTAGTAGCTAGATGGTTGTATATCCTCCTTTGTGCTTTCATGTATAGATCTTGTGAGCTCCGTTCATGATCAAGATCTAATCTATTTGTAATCATGCATGTTGTGTTTGCGGGGATCCGATGGATATTGAGATTATTATGTTGGTTTGATTAATGGTTTATCTTTATGATTATATCATGTCTGTGTTGTTTGTGATCTTGCATGCTCTCCGTTGCTAGTGGTTATCTTGGCCAAGTAGTTGCTAGTGACTCCAAGAGGGAGTATTTATGCTCGATAGTGGGTTCATGCCTCTAGTCTCCAAGGGAAGTGACAATAATCTCTTCGGTTGTAGATGTGTTGTTGCTACTAGGGAGAAAACAACGGTCTCTTGTTCATGGAACATGTGGACTGTTTACCTTACACACTTTGCTTAAAGCAGTTGTCTGTTGCTTGCAACTTAATACTGGATGGGGTTCGGATGATAACCTGAAGGTGGACTTCTAGTCATAGATGCAGTTGGATGACGGTCTATGTATATTGTTGTATTGCCCAATCAACCTCATATGATCTTTCTGGCTAGTAATTGCATTGTTATGTCTTGCTCACTTCCTGTCAATTGCCCCGCTGTAATTTGTTTACCCTTCATGCCATGTTGTCTATCTAAGGAGAGCACCTCTAGTGAACTATGGACCCCAGTCCAATCTTTACCATTGATACATCTTCCACTGTTACTTGTTTACTTGCTGCAAACCATTACCTTCCATACCATACGTTTAATCCTTTGTTACAGCAAACCGGTGAGCTTGACAACCTCACCGATTCGTTGGGGCAAAGTCTTGAGTTTGTGTTGTGCAGGTCTCCACGTTGTTTGCAACACCTGTGTGACGTTTCCTTCCTCCTTCTAGTTCGATAACCTCGGTCTCAACTGAGGGAAAACTTGTTGCTTGCTCTTCACACACCCTGCGCTTGGGGTTACCAACGAAGTGCCATGTCGAGCATCATCACTTGTCCACACTTTGAGGTGCTTTTTACATGTTTTCTGGTACTAACCTATTAACAAGTTGCAACAGTGCCAGATGCATGTTTTCTGCTGTTTTTAGTTTCAGAAAAGTTAGTAAAGAAATATCCTCGGAATTGGACGGGACAAAGGACAAAGTCAACAACTTTCCGTGGGGAACAAGAAGTCCAGAGGGGAGCCCGGAAGGCCAGCCAGGGGGGCTAGACCCACCCTAGGCGCGGGTGGGCCCAGCCCCGTACCTGGCTAGGGTTTGGGCACCTTGGCCGCCTCCCGGTCTCGCCCCTTCGCCTATAAGAAACCCCCGATGCAGAAACCCTGAGTACCCGATCAGAAATCCACGAAACCGTCTGTAGCCGTCGCCACCATCGTCCCTAGATCGAGGGGATCTGAAGTTCTTCCCGGCACCCTGCCGGAGGGGAGATCATCCCGGAGGCCTTCTCTCTGGTACTATTCGTGAGTAGTTCCACCTTGGACTATGGGTCCATGTAGTAGCTAGATGGTTGTATCTCCTCCTTTGTGCTTTCATGTATAGATCTTGTGAGCTCCGTTCATGATCAAGATCTAATCTATTTGTAATCATGCATGTTGTGTTTGCGGGGATCCGATGGATATTGAGATTATTATGTTGGTTTGATTAATGGTTTTATCTTTATGATTCTATCATGTCTGTGTTATTTGTGATCTTGCATTCTCTCTGTTGCTAGTGGTTATCTTGGCCAAGTAGTTGCTAGTGACTCCAAGAGGGAGTATTTATGCTCGATAGTGGGTTCATGACTCTAGTTTCCAAGGGAAGTGACAATAATCTCTTCGGTTGTAGATGTGCTATTGCTACTAGGGAGAAAACAACGGTCTATTATTCATGGAACATGTGGACTGTTTACCTTACACACTTTGCTTAAAACAGTTGTCTGTTGCTTGCAACTTTATACTGGAGGGGGTTCGGATGATAACCTGAAGGTGGACTTCTAGTCATAGATGTAGTTGGATGACGGTCTATGTATATTGTTGTATTGCCCAATCAACCTCATAGGATCTTTCTGGCTAGTACTTGCATTGTTATGCCTTGCTCAGTTCCTGTCAATTGCCCCGCTGTAATTTGTTTACCCTTCATGCCATGTTGTTTATCTAAGGAGAGCACCTCTAGTGAACTATGGACCCCGGTCCAATCTTTACCATTGATACATCTTCCACTGTTACTTGTTTACTTGCTGCAAACCATTACCTTCCACACCATACGTTTAATCCTTTGTTACAGCAAACCAGTGAGCTTGACAACCTCACTGATTCGTTGGGGGCAAAGTCTTGAGTTTGTGTTGTGCAGTTCTCCACGTTGTTTGCAACACCTGTGTGATGTTTCCTTCCTCCTTCTGGTTTGATAACCTCGGTCTCAACTGAGGGAAAACTTGCTGCTTGCTCTTCACACACCCTGCGCTTGGGGTTACCAACGAAGTGCCACGTCGAGCATCATCAATATCTATCCAGTTGATATCATGATCTTTTGTTTATGGATGTACGTGGTGTGAAATAAAAGGGGAGCTTGTAAGTCCATGGAGTATTGTATATGTGTTAGGGAAACGCCTAGGTGGCTAGCCTAAGACATGCCTAATCATGGTGTAAACTTGCAGCATAACCATAGTGAGCAATCTATGAAGCATTTTCAGAAAAAATATTAAAAAAAAGAGAAAAAAAGCACCATGCTCATGGTAAATAAAAAAATCGCTAAGATGTTCATTGTTTGTTGCCTTGTCATTTTGATATGGGATAGCTCCTGTGTCATGGGGCAAGGGGTACCCCATTGTTAGTTCTCTATGATACACATATACTTACAATGACGAGAACTTGCTTGTGACTAAAGTTGAGTAGCATAAGGAACGACCCTCGTACTCAAGGGACATGAGATTTTCAACTTATGATATGTCAAACATATACCTCATATTTGTCTAACTTTAACCTTAATCACTTCAAGGTGCTTATGATAGGGGCAATGAGAGCTCAAAGCTAATAAGTACCATAATTTTTGGAAGATCTTTATGAAACTTGAAATCCCTACTTCCCTGTGTGAAGGGCCTTTATTTTTACTTTTATGTTGAGTCTCCACTTTCTATCTTTATGCACCAATTAAGAGATCATAGTTGTCATTCTCAGTTCGATGTGCATTGTCCCAAACCTTATTGATTGATTCATAATCATGGTATTGCTTGTTCTTAAATTATTTGTATCTAGTCACCCTTATGAACTTTGAAGGTGTCCTATGCATTTATGTTTTGCTATTCCATGAGGGACAAGTTGAATACCACTCATGCTATGTTTTCTATATGTGAAACAAACAAATGTCTTTCAATGCATTGTTATTCATGATCTTTTGTTTGTACCTTTTTCATGTTACAACTTAGTTGCTATGTCTTATTGTTAGAACTATATCTTTCATGATCATGTTTAGAGTACTATGATCCCAACTATCAATACTTTAAAATATCTTGATCAAGATTGTGATAGTGCATGTCACCTCAAAAATCATTCTTTTTATCACTTGCCTACTCGAGGACGAGCAGGAGTTAATCTTGGGGATGCTTGATACGTCGTAAACGTATCTATAATTTTTGATGCTCCATGCTTGTTTTATACCAACTATCATGTTTTGTCCACACTTTGAGACATTTTTATACATTTTCTGGAACTAACCTATTAACAAGATGCCACAATGCCAATTGCCTGTTTTCTGCTGTTTTTGGTTTCAGAAAAGTTAGTAAAGAATTATTCTCAGAATTGGGTGGAACAAAAGCCGAAGTCAATATTTTACCGAAGCAAAGACGGAGTCTAGAGGGGGGATGAAGAGGCGCCACAGGGCGGCCACACCACCCCCTGGCGCGGTTCCACCCTAGGGCACGCCAAGGCATGGTGTGGGCCCCATGGCCCTCAACCGACCTTGCCCCTTTGCCTATATAAACATCCCGAGGCAGAAACCCTAAGCACCCGATCAGAAATCCATGAAAGTGTCTGTAGCCGCCGCCACCATCGTCCCTATATTGGGGGGGATCTAAATCTCTTCCCGACACCCTGTCGGAGGGGAGAGATCATCCCGGAGGCCTTCTTCATCACCATGTCTGCCTCCGGAGTGATGTGTGAGTAGTTCATCCTTGGACTATGGGTCCATAGCAGTAGCTAGATGGTTGGTTCTCCTCCTTTGTGCTACCATGTTTAGATCTTGTGAGCTCCGTTCATGATCAAGATCATCTATTTGTAATCCTACATGTTGTGTTTATTGGGATCCGATGGATATTGCGTACTATGTTCAAGATTGATTATTGATTCTATCATGTCTATGTTATTTGTGATCTTGCATGCTCTCCGTTGCTAGTAGATGCTTTGGCCAAGTAGATGCTTGTAACTCCAAGAGGGAGTATTTATACTCGATAGTAGGTTCATGCCTCTAGTAATCTGGGGAAGTGACAGAAATCTCTAAGGTTGTAGATGTGTTGTTGCTACTAGGGAAAAAACAACAATCCTTTGTCCAATGGCAATTGTATTGTTTACTTTACACACTTTGCTTAATGCAATTATCTGTTGCTTGCAACTTAATACTGGAAGGGGTTCGAATGATAACCTGAAGGTGGATTATTAGTCATAGATGCAGCTGGATTACAGTCTATGTATTATGTTGTAATGCCCAAACGAATCTCATAGAAATCATCATGACTTGTACATGCATATTTATGCATTTTCAATCTATCAATTGCCCAACTGTAATTTGTTCACCCAACATGCTATTTATCTTATGGAGAAACACCTCTAGTGAACTGTGGACCCTGATCCATTCCTTACCATTGATATACCATCTATTATTTACCGTTTACTGTTTACTTTCTGTAATTATCACAAGCAATTACTATCTTCCACACTGTACGTTTAATCCTTTATTTTCAGCAAAACCGGTGAGATTGACAACCTCACTGTAAGTTGGGGCAAAGTATTGTGGTTGTGTTGTGCAGGTTCCAAGTTGCTAGCAACACCTTGGAGTTGTTTCCTTACTCCTACTGGTTCGATGACCTTGGTTTCATAACTGAGGGAAACTTGTTGTTGTGCTCATCATACCTTCCTCTTGGGGTTCTCAACGAGCTCTACGTATCCGAGCCATCAAGCGGTTTTCTGGCGCTGTTGCTGGGGAGATAATGATGGTTTCAATCCCTTCCTCCACGTCAAAACACTTTTCTAGGAGAAAGAAGATTCCTGCAAGGGGAGTCTCTCACAACCAATCTCTTTACTTTGTTTTTGTTTTGCTTAGTTTATTTTTCTTTGTCTTGCTTGTTTATTTCTATCAAAAACACAAAAAATAGTTCCTACCTTAGTTACTATTTCTGTTTGGTTTGCTTCTTTTATCAAAAATAAAAAAAATAGTTCCTACTTCAGTTTCTATTTCCGTTGGCTTGCTTTAATCCTGCAAAAATGAATACTCCTGAAAACACCAACTTGTGTGACTTCACTAGCATAAACAACAAATGATTTTATGTGTACACATGTTGCTCCACATGTTCCTGAAGCTATATTTTTTAAATTAAACCTGCTTTGCTGAATCTTGTTATGAAAGAGCAATTTTTTGGTGCTAGTTCTGATGCTGCTGCTCACCTTAATAATTTTGTTGAACTTTGTGCGATGCAAAAATATAAGGATGTAGATGGAGATATTATTAAGCTTAAATTGTTCCCTTTCTCTTCGAGAGGAAGAGCTAAATAATGGTTGCTATCTTTGCCTAGAAATAGTATTGATTCTTGGATTAAATGCAAAGATGTTTTCATTGGAAAATATTATCCTGCTACTAAGATTATATCTATGAGAAGTGAAATAATGAAATTTAAACAATATGACAATGAGCATATTGCTCAAGCTTGGGAAAGAATGAAATCTTTGGTTAAGAATAACCCCACTCATGGACTGACTGCTTGGATGATTATCCAAACCTTTTATGCAGGACTAAATTTTTCTTCAAGAAATCTGTTGGATTCTGCTGCTGGAGGTACCTTTATGACCATTACTTTGGGTGCTACAACAAAGCTCCTTGATAATATGATGGTTAACTATTCTGAATGGCACACTAAGAGAGATCCACAAGGTAAGAAGTTAAATTCTGTCGAAGAAACCTCCTCCTTGAGTTATAAAATCAATGTTATTATGTCTATGCTTGTTAATGGAAAAGCTCATATTGATCCAAATAACGTTCCTTTAGCCTCTTTGGTTGCTCAAAAAGAGCAAGTTGATGTGAAATTCATTACAAATAACAATTTTAGCAACAATGCCTACAGGAATAATTTTGGTAATAATAATTATATGCCATATCCTTCCAATAATGGTAATGCTTATGGAAATTCCTACAACAACAATAGAAGTGCACCCTCTGAACTTGAGGTCGTGCTTAAGGATTTTATTAGTAAAGAAACTGCCTTCAATAAAACTGTTGAGGAAAAGCTTTCAAATGCTGAAAACATATTTCATCTTTGTCTGAAGCACAATCTTATTTGATTAATAAAATGGCTGCTAAACCTGAAACTACGGAAAATCCCTTTGCTGCTACCAATGCCATACAAGTTAGAATTGATGAAAATGTTAGAATGTAAGGTAAACAGTCCACATGTACGGAAAATCCACATGTTCCATGAAAATCCATTTGCTTCTACCAATGCCACATGCTACCAATGCCATACAAGTTAGTATTAAGTTGCAAGCAACAGACAACTGCTTTAAGCAAAGTGTGTAAGGTAAACAGTCCACATGTTCCATGAACAAGAGATCGTTGTTTTCTCCCTAGTAGCAACATCACATCTACAATCGAAGAGATTATTGTCACTTCCCTTGGAAACTAGAGGCATGAACCCACTATCGAGCATAAATACTCCCTCTTGGAGTCACTAACAACTACTTGGCCAAGATAACCACTAGCAACGGTGAGGGCATGCAAGATCACAAACAACACAGACATGATAGAATCATTAAGACAAAACCATTAATCAAACCAACATAATAATCTCAATATCCATCGGATCCCCACAAACACAACATGCATGATTACAAATAGATTAGATCTTGATCATGAACGGAGCTCACAAGATCTATACATGAAAGCACAAAGTAGGAGATACAACCATCTAGCTATTACATGGACCCATAGTCCAAGGTGGAACTACTCGCGAATCATACCGGAGAGAAGGACTCCGGGATGATCTCCCCTCCAGCAAGGTGCCGGGAAGAGCTTCAGATCCCCCCGATCTAGGGACGATGGTGGCGGCGGCTACAGACGGTTTCGTGGATTTCTGATCGTGTTCTCAAAGTTTCTGCATTGGGGGCTTCTTATAGGCGAACGGGGAGGCCGAGGAGGCGTCCAAGGCTGGCAAACCCTAGCCAAGCTAGGGCCCACCCGCGCCTAGGGTGGGTCTGCCCCCCTGGCTGGCCTCCCGGGCTCCCCTCTGGACTTCTTGTTCCCCATGGAAAGTAATTGACTTTGACGTTTGTCCTGTCCAATTATGAGAATATTTCTTTACTAACTTTTCTGAAACCAAAAACAGCAGAAAACATGCATCTGGAACTGTTGCAACTTGTTAGTAGGTTAGTACCAGAAAACATATAAAAAGCACCTCAAAGTGTAGACAAGTAAAGCAAAGTAGATACTAAACAAGCATGGAGCATCAAAAATTATAGATACATTTCCGACGTATCAACATCGCCAAACTTAACTCCTGCTCGTCCTCAAATAGGTAAGTGATAAACAAAATAATTTTTGATGTGAACATGCACCCTCACAATAAAGATCCAACCATTTGCAAGCATTGAAAGATGGGATCAAAGAACTCTAAACATGTGCATGAAAGAATGGAGTTCTAACAGTAGGACATAGTAACTATGCAAGCAACATGGCAAGCTACAAACAAAGATCATGAATAACATGTATTTAAAAACATTTGTTTGTTTTACATACAGAAAACATAGCATAGTGGTAATCGGCTTGTCCCTCATAGAGTAGTAATATAGATGCATAGGACACCTTCAAAGTTCACAAGGGTGACTAGAAACAAGTAGCACAAGAACAAGTAATATCACAATATGCATCAATTAATAAGCTTTGGAACACTACACATAGAATGACAACTATGCTCTCTTAATGGTGCCTAAAGGTAGAAGGTGGAGACTCAAATAATGGTGGAAGAAAGGCCTTTTTATAAGGAAGTAGGGATTACAAGTTTCAAAAAGAGCTTCCAAAAATTATGGTACTTGTTAGGTTTCAGCTTTCATTGCCCCTATCATAAGCATCTTGAAGTGGTTAAGGTTAAAGTGGCAAAGCTGGAGTATATGCTTGACGAATTATAAGTTGGCAATCTCAAGTCCCTTGAATATGAGGGCTACACCTCATGGATACTCAACTTAGGGCCCAGGCAAGTTCTTGTCACTGTAAGTATTTGCATATCATTGAGAACCGCCAACGGGGTACCCCTTGCACATGGTACAGGAGCTTTCCCATAACCAAAATGACAAGGCAAGCAGACAATGAGCATCTCAGCAATCTTTTTATTTACCATATGCATATATTTTTATTGAGGATGCTTCATAGATAGCTCATTATGGTGATGCTGCAAGTTTCCACCATCATTAGACATGGCTTAGGCTAGCGGCCTAGGCGTTTCTCTAACACAGAATACAAACTCCATGGACTTACAAGTTCCCACTTCATTTCACACCGGTAACATCCATAGACAAAATAGAATGATATCAACGGAGTACAAAAGTACAAGTGCAATGTTGAAAACGTTCCCGGTGACAGCACGGTTCTGCTAATCCCAACTTATAAGTGCAATCATATACAACAAAGTTGTCTCAATGGTTCAAGTTTATTAGGGGCAAAGAATAAAATGTGCCATCAAGTTCGTGAGGGCTTTAATCACTAAGTTTTCACATAACAAAACAGTTTTTAATTGGAAGATAGTTGAAAACAAGAATATACTTGGAATGGTGTAACACACCATGCATAGGAGTTTATAGTGGACACTTTGGAATAACTTGGTTTATTGGGAGTTGGAGGCATGAGTAGAACTTACTCATACAAGTGGAGGCTAGCAAAATACCGGGAGCAACCAACTAAGAGAGCATAATGGCCATAATCATGCAATGCAACAAAGCATACTAATCAAAGCAAAGAGTGGTACTACAAGTCAATGACTAAATGATCATAGAGGCTAATGGTGACTTGTCATAGTCATAACATGGTGTAAGCATGTGGCAAGTCAACCCAAGCAAAGCATCAAAGGAGAATACCACAATACTATGCTTTTGCATGCTAAAACAACGCATAATTTGTTCAAGGCACACTAAGCAATCCCAATTGTTTGGAACAATACATGCTACAGCAATAATCACTAAGCATAATGCTAAAACAACACCTATCATGTCATGCTAAAGTCTAAGTCACAGTCAATGCAAGCTCCTTTTGCACTTCAAGCAAGAACTTACTACTCCTTTCCAACACCAAGCAAACTTATTTGCAAAACAACACAGCGAGATCAGGGGTCCAAACTTACTTTATTCAAGCAAACTAAACAACCTAAGCAAAGCAAACGAAAACTAAGATGCTCCAAGAACAACACAACTGTGCATGAAACAATAAAAGTGAAGTGTCTAGACAAACCTGAGCTTTTTATTGATGAAGAAGGGGATGCCTTGGGCATCCCCAAGCTTTGACGCTTGTACCTATTGGATATTTCTTGGGGTGACACCATGGTGGCATCCCCAAGCTTGAGATTTTGTCCATTCTTCATCTCATTGCATCATTCTCAATCTACACCTGGAATTTTTCCTTCATACAAAACTTCACACAATCTTCATTAGCAACATTAGTGTATTCAAAAGATATTAGACCGCTTGGCAAAGCTTTGGAACAGCAAAAAATTTCACTAAAAACACAAGCTACTGTAGCAACTCTTTCAAAAAGTTCAATTTACCTGAAGAGAACTCAAAAAGGAATCAATAAGAAGCAAATGCAAATAATGGCAGAAATCTGTCAAAACAGACCAACAGGTAGAAACTGATTTTTTCAACCATCTTATGTTGCTCAAATCAAAAAGTGTTGAACTAAATAAAGTTATATAACATACTGGGGGATTTATTCGTAAAGTTTGAGCTCAATCCGAGTCACAGAGACTCCTCACGATTGTTTTTGGTGGAGGACAGAAATCTGTTTCGGGACCACAACTCCCCAAATCTTACTTTCCTCTCATTAGAGGTTATTCTTGGCACAAAAAGCAAACAAAAAGGATAAGGATAGGAAATTTTACTGAAGTAATAACTTCCAAGACTCAAGGAAACTCTTGAGTTGTCTCCCAACAAGTACTTTTCTTTAACGCCTTTAAGTTAGGCACAAGAAGTTTGAGAAGATGCTCTCATAAGAATTATGAATTGAAGTCAAAGAGAGCATCAAGAAGCAAATTCAAAACATATTTAAGTCTAATCCACGTCCTATGCATAGGAATCTTGTATGAAAATAAATTCACAAATAACAAAGTGATAGGCATAGGAAGATGAAACAAGGGTAACTTCAAAACTTTCAGCACATAGAGAGGTGTTTCAATACCATGAAAACTTCTACAACCATATTTTCCTCTCTCATAATAATTTCCAGTGCCTCATGAATAAACTCAATAATATAGTTATTACATAAAGCATGCTTTTCATGATCTACAGACACATTATTTATATCAAGCTCAAAAATAGTGGGATTAAAACCTTCACAGGTTTTACCCAAAGTAGATATTTCAAAAGGATCCACAGGAACATAACATTCATCCTCCTTTGGTAAGCACGGGGGACTATAAGATAATGTAAGGGATAAAGAGTTACTCTCATTATAAGGTAGGCATGGGTAGATAATCCATTCTTCCTCCTTTTGTTCATCACTCTCCTCCTCTTTTTCATCTAATGAGCTTCCAGTTTCAACAATTTCTTCTTCCATAGGCTCCTGCAAGGCATTAGTCTCTTCTATTTGTGGAAAGCATCTATTAAAATATTCAAGAATATAGCCATTTGATTCCTTGTAATTATCAAAGCAAAATTTAAGTATCTCATAAACCTCATATTCATAAGGTGCATCATCAGTATTTTCAAGCAAACTAGCAATTTCAAATGCACCCTTGAAAGCAATAAATTCTTCAATTTGTTCCACATCATAAAACTCATAATTTCCTTTAACATAAGAAGATATGGTAACATTATCATTATACTCACACTGAAAAGGCAGGTGTTTATACCTCCTACAACAACAAGACTTATCAAAGCAATAAGTAACATTATAAGTAGAGCACACGTCTCTAGCAATAGTATTCAACTTATCAATTTGTTCCCATAAGTGTTTCCCTTTTTGTGACAAATGGTGTTCCTTATAATAATTCTTCCGTGAACCCACCTTGCCAATAAGAACTAGCTTCAAAGAAACCATCCATTGATAGAAAGCATGACCAAGCAAGGCAATAACATACCAGCAACCAGAGTAGGAACTAATTTTTTTGTGTTTTTGAATAAAGAAAGCAAACCAAACTAGACTAATTATTATTTTTGGTTTGTTTGGAAAGAGGCAAACAAAACCAAGCAAACTAAAAACAAAGTAAATAGAAGGAAGTGAAGGACTCCCCTTGTGAAGACGTCCTTAGCCTCCCCGGCAACGGCGCCAGAAAATCTTGATGCAGCGCTTGTCAGGGAGGAAGATGTTGAAGCTGTCCTGTAAATCCCCGACAACGACGCCAGAAAATCTTTTTGGTGCTCAACGTGGCACTTTGTTGGTAACCCCAAGTGCAGGGTGTGTGAAGAGCAAGCAACAAGTTTTCCCTCAGTTGAGACCGAGGTTATCGAACTAGAAGGAGGAAGGAAACGTCACACAGGTGTTGCAAACAACGTGGAGATCTGCACAACACAAACTCAAGACTTTGCCCCAACGAATTAGTGAGGTTGTCAAGCTCACCGGTTTGCTGTAATAAAGGATTAAACGTATAGTGTGGAAGGTAATGGTTTGCAGCAAGTAAACAAGTAATAGTGGAGGATGTATTGATGGTAAAGATTGGACTGGGGTCCATAGTTCACTAGAGGTGCTCTCCTTAGATAGACAACATGGCATGAAGGGTAAACAAATTACAGCGGGGCAATTGACAGGAACTGAGCAAGGCATAACAATGCAATTACTAGCCAGAAAGATCCTATGAGGTTGATTGGGCAATACAACAATATACATAGACCGTCATCCAACTGCATCTATGACTAGAAGTCCACCTTCAGGTTATCATCCGAACCCCATCCAGTATTAAGTTGCAAGCAACAAACAACTGCTTTAAGCAAAGTGTGTAAGGTAAACATCCACATGTTCCATGAACAAGAGACCATTGTTTTCTCCCTAATAGCAACAACACATCTACAACCGAAGAGATTATTGTCACTTCCCTTGGAAACTAGAGGCATGAACCCACTATCGAGCATAAATACTCCCTCTTGGAGTCACTAGCAACTACTTGGCCAAGATAACCACTAGCAACGGAGAGCATGCAAGATCACAAACAACACAGACATGATATAATCATAAATACAAAACCATTAATCAAACCAACATAATAATCTCAATATCCATCGGATCCCCGCAAACACAACATGCATGATTACAAATAGATTAGATCTTGATCATGAACGGAGCTCACAAGATCTATACATGAAAGCACAAAGGAGGAGATACAACCATCTAGCTACTACATGGACCCATAGTCCAAGGTGGAACTACTCACGAATCATACCGGAGAGAAGGCCTCCGGGATGATCTCCCCTCCAGTAGGGTGCCGGGAAGAGCCTCAGATCCCCCCGATATAGGGACGATGGTGGCGGCGGCTACAGACGGTTTCATGGATTTCTGATCATGTTCTCAGAGTTTCTGCATCGAGGGCTTCTTATAGGCGAAGGGGGAGGCCGAGGAGGCGGCCAGGGCTGGCAAACCCTAGCCAGGCGCGGGCTAGGGCCTACCCGTGCCTAGGGTGGGTCTGCCCCCTGGCTGTCCTCCCGGTCTCCCCTCTGGACTTCTTGTTCCCCACGAAAAGTAATTGACTTTGATGTTTGTCCTGTCCAATTCCGAGAATATTTCTTTACTAACTTTTCTGAAACCAAAAATAGCAGAAAACAGGCATCTGACAGTGTTGCAACTTGTTAGTAGGTTAGTACCAAAAAACATGTAAAAAGCACCTCAAAGTGTAGACAAGTAAAGCAAAGTAGATACTAAACAAGCATGGAGCATCAAAAATTATAGATACGTTCCCGACGTATCAATGGCTTTTACAAAACACATTACAAATGCTCTCATGAAAATTAAGGAAGAAAAATTGAAACATAAAGCTTCTATTCCTAGGAAATTAGAGGATGGTTGGGAACCCATCATTAATATGAAAGTGAATGATTTTTATCTTAAAGCTTTATGCAACCTTGGTGCCAGTGTCTCTATTATGCCTAAAAAAGTTATGAAATGCTTGATTTGCCACCATTGGAAGATTCTTATTTGGATGTCCATCTTGATAATAATGCTAAAAAGAAACTTATGGGGAGTATTAATGATGTTCTTATTATGGTTAACAATACCTTTGTCCCCGTTGATTTCTATGTTTTGGATGTTGAATGCAATGCTTCTTGTCCCATTATTTTGGGAAGACCTTTTCTTAGAACTGTTGGTGTCATTATTGATATGAAGGAAGGCACCATTAAATATCAATTCCCACTCAAGAAAGGTATAAAACACTTCCCTAGAAAAAGAGAGAAGCTATTTTTTGACTATCTTATTGAAACAAAATTTGATGTTGATGCTTCTTCATTCGAAAATACTTGATTCTTGCTTTCTATTGCCTAGCTGAAAGGCGTTAAAGAAAAGCACTCTTGGGAGATAACACAATTTTTATTTTTAGTAAGTTTTTCTTTTGTTGAGTCTTGGAATTTATTGCCTCTGTAATAACCTCTCCTTATCCTTTTTGTGTGGTTTTTTTTCCAAGAATAACCTCTAATGAGAGAGAAGTAAGATTTGGGGAAGTTGCTGTCCCGAAACAGATTTTTGTGCTTCACTGTAAAAATTCATGAACAATCCCAGTACATCAGATTGAGTTGTAATTTTCTGATCATATGCCCCAAGTTATTATCTAACTTTATTTAGTTTAGAACTTTTCGATTTGTGCAACATAAGGTCTTCGAAAAAATCGGTCTTTACCTGCTGGTCTGTTTTGACAGATTTCTGCCATTATTTGCATTTACCTCTTAATCGGTTTCTTTTGAGTTCTCTTTGATCAATTGAGCTTTTAAAAGGAATTGCTACAATAGCTTGTGTTTTAATGGAATTATTTGTGTTTAAACTAAATCCAAGGGATTATTATCTTGAATACACTAATGTTGCTAATGAAGATTGTGTGAAATTTTGTATGAAGGAAATTTTCAAGTGTAGGGGACGAATAACGTGATGAGATGAAGTATGGACAAAAGCTCAAGCTTGGGGATGCCACTCGTATCACCCCAAGAAATATTCAATATGTACAAGCGTCAAAGCTTGGGGATGCCCAAGGCATCCCTTTCTTCATCAATAAAAATCTCAGGTCTTCTCCCAAGACACTTCATTTTTATTTTGCTTCATGCACTATATGTTGTTTTTGGAGCGTCTTTGTTTTTGTTTTTAGTTTTCTTTTTGTTGGTTTGCTGCAATAAATTGGCCGGACCCCAACACTCTTATTTTGGAGAAGCCATACCTAGTTCTTCATTGCCTAGAACACTTTAGTTTTCACTCTTACTGTTTTGTGAGTGTTCTATTTTGCTAGCACTGTGTTTAGCCTTAGTTTTATTATGCTTTTTGCTTAGAAATTTTTATTTCTTATTTATAGTTTTGTAAGACAAGCTCACTGATCTTTATTGATTATTATCTTGTGAGTTGTTTCAAATAAATCGATTAGTGTTAGAAGAGAGTAGGAAGCTTCATGCTTATACTGGTACAAAAAGAAGGTTGTTTTGTCTGTGGCTTAGACTTTATCATGTCATGTTATATGTTTCTTTGACTATATGATTAGTCATTATTGTTGTAGCATGACTTGTTTCAAACAATTGAGATTGTTTAATGTGCCATGAAAGAATCATGCATTGTTTTAGCATACAAAAGCATAGTATTGTGGTATTTTCCTTTGATGCTTTATTTGGGTTGACTTGGCACATGCTTACACCATGTTAAGACTATGAACCAGTCACCTTAGCCTCTATGATCATTTATTTTTTGATTTGTGATATCACTTTATGCTTTAATTAATATTTTGTCGCTTTGCATGATTATGGCCATTATTTATCTCTTAGTTGGTCGCTCCCAGTCTTTTGCTAGCCTCCACTTGTACTGAGTATGAGATCTACTCGTGCATCCAACTTCCAAGAAACCAAGTTATTCCAAAGATTCCACTATTATATTGTACAAGTGATATTCCAATGAGTCCTGTATCTCCCCGGCAACAGCGCCAAAAAATTGCTTGATGGCTCAAATGATGTAGAGCTCGTTGGGAACCCCAAGTGGAAGGTATGATGAGCACATCAACAAGTTTCCCTTAGTTATGAAACCAAGGTTATCAAACCATTAGGAGAAAGAACCAGCTCCCAAGGTGTTGTTGGCAACGTGGAACCTGCACAACACAACCACAATACTTTGCCCCAACTTACAGTGAGGTTGTCAAGCTCACCGGTTTGCTGAAGACAAATGATTAAACGTATAGTGTGGAAGAAAGTAGTTGTTTGTAGAAATTGCAGAAAGTAAACAGTAGATTGAATATCAGTGGGAAGAATGGACCGGGGTCCACAATTCACTAGAGGTATTTCTCCATAAGATAAATAACATGTTGGGTGAACAAATTACAGTTGGAAAATTGATAGATTGAGAATGCATAATTATGCATGTATATGTCATGATGATTTCTACGAGATTCGTTTGAATATTACAACATAATACATAGACTATAACCCAACTATATCTATGACTAATAATCCACCTTCAGGTTATCATTTGAACCCCTTCCAGTATTAAGTTGCAAGCAACAGATAATTGCATTAAGCAAAGTGTGTAAAGTAAACAATACAATTGCCCTTGGACAAAGGATTGTTGTTTTCTCCCTAGTAGCAACAACACATCTACAACCTTAGAGGTTTCTGTCACTCCCCAAGATTACTAGAGACATTAACGTACTATCAAGCATAAATACTCCCTCTTGGAGTCACAAGCAACTACTTGGCCAGAGTAACCACTAGCAATGGAGAGCATGCAAAATCACAAATAACATAGACATGATAGAATCAATAATCAATCTTGACGTAGTACTCAATATCCATCGGATCCCAACAAACACAACATGTAGGATTACATATAGATGATCTTGATCATGATAGGTAGCTCACAAGATCTAAACATGATAGCACAAAAGAGGAGAAACGATCATCTAGCTACTGCTATGGACCCATAGTCCAAGGATGAACTACTCACGCATCACTCCGGAGGCTGGCATGGTGATGAAGAAGGCCTCCAGGGTGATCTCCCCTCTCCTGCAGGGTGCTGGGAATAGCTTCATATCCCTCCCGATCTACGGACGATGGTGGCGGCGGCTATGGACTTTTTCGTGGATTTCTGATCGGGTACTTACAGTTTTTGCTTCAAGGGTTTATATAGGCGAAGGGCAAGGTTGATTGAGGGCCAGGGGGCCCACACCATGCCCTGGCGCGACCTAGGGTGGACCCGCACCATGGGGTGGTGTGGCCGCTCTGTGGCGCCTCTTCGTCCCCCCTCTGGACTCCATCTTCGTTATGGTAAAATATTGACTTCCGCTTTTGTTCCGTCCAATTCCGAGAATATTTCTTTACTAGATTTTTTGAAACCAAAAACATCAAAAAATAGGAAACTGGCACTGTGGCATCTTGTTAATAGGTTAGTTCCAGAAAATGTATAAAAGTGCCTCAAAGTGTAGATAAAACATGGGATGGTTGGTACAAAACAAGCATGGAGCATCAAAATTTATAGATACGTTTATGACGTATCAAGCCATCATCATCACCACTCCTCCTCGTCATAGGGGGATGCTTCTCCATCACCATATCCATTATACCCAACATCAACATCATCTCCATATCGAAGATCCACATCGTTCCCCTCATAGTTTGTGATCAAATTGACCCCTATATATTGTTTTAGTGCCTTGTGCATATCTGTGCTTGGTGTGTTGTATTCCATATGCCTCTGATACATATCATGTTTCATCGTTATGAGTAGTTCTCCATATTCCTGAGGGCACATGATGAATTGGCTATGATTTTCATATAATATACAATAAGTATTTGGTTAAGTTTCTTTTTCTACGTGGTTCTATGATGGTAATATGGGAATGTTGACTGCATATCACTTCACCTATATGGGCTCATGGGACTACACCTTAGTGTAATGAAGAGAGTAGGGATGGACATTATGACAGAAATTGTGTCCTAAGTCTTAAAGTTGTATTAAAAGGGTTTTAGATCGAGAACCTTAGAATTTTATGTTGTGGTTGGACTTTATGTCTTAATGAATCTTTTGTTTTCTCATGAAAGTGGCCTTAGGACCAATCATAAGGGGTGCACTTGCACATGTATATGGTTGCACCTATTTTAGGCTCCATCTAAAGAGAGTAAAACTTGACAAGATACTTACCCTCCTGCTGTAGAAATCTTTATGCTAAGTAAATTCATGTCGCCCTCGGAAACGTTTGCACATATAAGAACACATACTTGAGCTTATCCTCTTGTTGCATAGAGGACCGTGTTTTCTTTGAAAAGAGCATTTACTTTATTGTAATTTATTTTACAATAATTTACTTTTCTGCAAACTATAACCCAAAAGCATCCAACCTTTGCATATTTTATTGTTTTTCTTGTTAGACTTGATAACCAACAACTCCTCGTGGGTTCTACAACCTTTTCTTTATTAAAAGGTACTATAATAGATCTCTTGCACTTGGGAGATATCAAGATATTTTTCTAGCGTCGTTGCTAGTGAGTGTTGTTGAAAGAACATGTTGGGCCCCCATGTGTGGTTTTGGTAATAAATGACAATCCTTATGGACTAATGTGTGTATTAAGTTGTACTTGTAGGAATTGTCCATTAGCATCGCATGGAGCTTGTGTCGGCTTCAAGGTCGATGAAATGAGAAGAAGATATGTTGTGCAAGCTCAAAATGCGCCATCTATAGAAGATCTCATGTTTGATGCTTGCCATCCTCGGTGATCATGGATCGATGATGAGGAATCGAGAAAGGCGTTCCATCTTGAGAAGGGCAAGATCGTCTACATCGAGCTCAAGTGGAATGCTCAAGGCAAAGGTATAATCTTGATAGGTTTTCCCTTTTGCCGGTCTCATGTTGTGTGTGGGAGACCGTGTTTAGGATAGATAACCGTTCTATCAAGAGGGGCTCTCGAATGAGTAACTCGATCACATCATTCGGAGAGAGCTCAAACCTTTGCATACTTGCATCATCGTATTTGTTTGTTATTTGGTCTTATCCATGTGAGGATTTAGAGCTTGTGGTAATCTCCATAACAAGCTCTTGTTCATCAAAATTGGATCTCTCTTTTATATCTTGTTGCGATTTTGATCTATGCGGTTTTCCGGGGTCTCACCAAGTGAAGTATCTCACATTATATCACTTGGGAAGCCCTTGTCGTCCTCTATCCAACGCAATTGGAATCGGGTCAATCGGAGCTTCCAGTCAAAAGTTATTGTCGTTTGAGTATTGGCTTTTATTCGGTTTAAAAGAAAAGGAAAAATCTATTTTTCTAGGCCGAGCGGTAGTACCGCCAGGGTGGGCCGGTACTATCGCCCGCATCTGAGCGTCCCCCAACTATTCTCTGCCTCCCCAGTACCATTTTCAGGTAGTACCGGCCGGCCCGGTAGTATCGCCCGGGTGGGCCTGTACTACCGGCCGGCCCTGGAAAGATTTCCCTAGATCCCTGCTTGCAACGCCCCGCGTTGACCATGTTGCCGCTGCGCGCACGAGCCCTGCCTCGATCCCGTCGCGATTCCCGCGCGTCACCCGCTGGCCTTGCTCGCTCTGCTAGGCCCCGTCGCTGCCGCCTGGGTCCCGCGCTCGCACGTGCGTCGCTTGCTGCGCCCGCCCGCGTTGACTAGCGTGCTACTCGCTGCGCCTGCCACTGCTGACCCTGCGCGCTGTTTGCTGCTGCTGGCTCGCCCGTTCGCATCGCTGCTGGGCCCCGCGCTGGCGATGGCTCGCTCCTGGTGTGGCCCACGCGCTGCTAGCTGGCCCCGCTACCTCTGCTCGCTCGCTGCGCTTTCCCTGCTGCTCCGCTCGCTGGTTGCTTTTTCCTGGGGTTCGCTGGTTTGGGTCCGGTAGTACCGGCCCGTTCCGGTAGTACCAGACCGTTCTGACAATATGCTCCAACGGCCATATTTTGTCTAGCCCTATATAAGTCTTTTGTCCATTTTTATTTAGGGTTGCTTCTTCCTCTTCTATTAGGCTAAGATTTGTCCACACTTGCTCTAGATTTTGAAGCTTGCCTAATCTCTTCCCCTCCGATGATTCTTGCCCATATTTGAGTGGAAGAGAGAGGAGATCTAGATCCATGTTTTGATATAACCGATTCATCTCTTTGTGAGTGTATCTTTGGGGATCTAGATTTTGGGGGATTTAGTGGTCCCTCTTTGATTCCTCCTCTCTTGTTCTCCCAATAGCTTTAGTAGCTTTGTTGGAACTTGAGAGTGAGGGATTTGAGCACCTTTGTGGTGTTCTTGCCATTTGCATTCGGTGCATCGGTTTGAGTTCTCCTTGGAGGATTTTGTTCGTGTTACTCATTGGAGCTTGTCCCTCTTGGGTTCTTGGAACCCTAGACGGTTTTGTGGCCTTGGTGGCATTGTGGCCTTGGCGGCGTTTGTTGGGAGCCTCCAATTAAGTTGTGGATAAGTGCCCCAACCTTGTGAGAGGTTTCGGTTGCCACCGATAAGTGCACCGATAGTGGAAGCGTGGATCGAGCACCCGGAGAATAAGGGAGGCCTTTTGTGGCGTTGGTGGTTTGATACCACCCCCTCTCCAAACGATACGTACTCCATGTTGGGAGGAACTCGGTAAAATATCATTTTTCCTGCGTGCCTTGGTTATCTCTATACCCAAGCTCTTTACTTATGCAGTTTACATTGTGATAGCCTTCGTGCTTGAAGTAGTATATATCTTGCTATCACTTTGTTGCTTGTATTGCTTAGCATAAGTTGTTGGTGCACATAGGTGAACCTTAGTTGTTATAGGTTGTGCTTAACAAAGTAAACACTAGTTTTATTCCGCCTTTGTTGAGCCACTCTAGGAAAAGTTTTAATCGCCTATTCACCCTCCCTCTAGGCGACATCCATATCCTTTTAGTTGTGCTATTGGTAGGTTCGTTTTGAATGGGAATTTGAAAACTGTTTTTTACTATTTTACTTCATTATTATCGGTATGAATTTTGAAGTAATAAAGCTTTCTTTGTTTAAGTATGTTAACTATGTTTTCTATGCTGCAAACCCAACACCTCATTATGGTGAAATTCAGAGTTTTCCAAAATCTTTATGGAGGACTATTTCCAAATATACCAAGATCTCGACCCGAAGATGACGTCACAGATTTTTTTTGGTATACAAATCATCTTCATTAGAGGTCGTTTGCATTCGATTGCTAGCTCATCTGAACCATACATGACAGACGGGGACACCGACATGGTGGTGTGAGCGTGAGGTCCCGATCTGACCACACATAGATTAGGTATTGTGCGAGTTGTTGATTTTACGTCGGCTGGATTAGTCGAGTCTATGACGTGAACAGAGGAGTGGGCGTTGTGGCATCGGCGACATCAGTGAAGTCAGATGAGGCTTTGAGGAGTAGGGCAGTTTGCATGTGTGATTTGCGCAGGTCGCGGGAGAGCAGAAAAGACGATGAGAGGTAGTTTTTAGAGCATCTCCACCTAGACCCCTAGGATGACCCCCAATCCTCATGACCACCTTTTTTCATCTGGACGGCGAAAAAAGCCCAGCCACACCCCAGGACCTTGATCTCGCCCGGATTTGGCCACAAATCCATCCGGCAATCCCATGCCAACCCCAGCCGACCGGGGGGTTTCCTGGGGGCTCCGGATGACTCTTTTTTATCTATGTGGCTCCACCTAGAATCCTTCTCTCTCTCTCTCCTGCCCATCTATCTGCCTCTTTACTCCACGAACGCACCCACCATCGAGAGCCCCTCTGGCCATGTCGCCCTGCCGTTGGACCTCCGTGACGAGCAACTCAAAGGAGCTTCCCGCTGTCCATGCCACCCCCACGCCATTAGTTGCGTCCCGTGACGCCGCCCCGCCCGCCCTGCCGCCTGCTTGCCGCCGCTGCTCACGCTTGCCAGCTCACCAGGCTGGCCATCGGACCCGCTCCCACCCTCGTCTCCTCTATCGGCGGGTTCCAAAGAACAAGGGCGCGGCGGCCATCCACGTCAGCGAGCAGGGGCACACAAGCGGCGGTTGTCCTATGTTGCGAGTTGGCACGGTCGGGTGGCCTAGGGTGCATACGAGTGGATTTTTTTTGCCCTCGAGGCTGTTTTTCATCCGTATTAGACTAATTTTCTATCCCAAAAAGGTCCTGAGGGTCTCCAACAAATGGGATGCTCTTGGGGGGATATTTGTGCGCCCGGCCAGCTCCGAGATGTTGTTTGTGTGATATATCATTTGGATAATTTTGATCATTAGATTAGGCTAATTAAAGGATACCATCAGGCCATCACGGGGTATCACTTTAAGGGCGACTTCTTTTAGGCTTATGCTTATGCATAAGCTAGTTTATGGAAAATTGTTGTAAGAAACTGTGGTGGGAAGAAGCTACTAGAAACTGTACGGGAGACTTCTTTTGAGCTTATAAAATATTGACTTATTTGATATGTTGAGTTGTGAATGTCTGTGATACCCTAAAATTTTGGTATGTGTCGCAATTAAGTGATGATACCATACGATATGCTAGTTTTAGGTGAAAATGAACTATAAATGAATGAAAAAATATATGCATAAAAACATCAGTATAGAGTGCTCATTATCCACCCGATATGCAACATTTATCCAAAAACTATTGATATATAGATAGGAGGAATAATTGGACCAAGATTTTTACTAACTAGCAAGAACTATGGGGAGAAACTGGAACAATTCGTGTTGCTGGTGGAGGGCGGGCACGGCTGCGAGTGGCCAGCGGCGGGGCCGGGTCCAGCGGCGAGCGGCCAGGGGTGGGGGCGGGGCTAACGGAAAGCGGCCAGGGGCGGAGGCGGGGCCAGCGGCGAGCAGCCAGGGGTGGAGGCGGGCCCAGCGAGCGGCCAGGGGCGGGGTGCGTCTGTGCTGCGAGTGGAGGGAAGGCGCGACTGCGAGCGACCATGGGCGTGGGCGGGGCCGGCGGCGAGCGGCCAGGGCGGGGCCGGCGCCGCGGGGACAGGCGGTGGTGCAGCGGCGACGGTGGGTTGAACCCCATCATGCTCGATCCAGGAGGGGACAGGTGGGAGGAGTGCGGGCGGCCAGGGGCAGGGGTGGGGACGGGTGGGATTTTTTTCTTTTGCATATTCAGTGTCTTTCCGGTGCTGGTGGAGTGGCATTCTATGTAAATTGTAACGAACGAGATGGGTAGACCCGCATACCGCTTCGTCTGTTTCATCGAGAAGCTCGAGAATCTGGGGTCAGGCAGTTTCTATAAATACACTAGGAGGCTACTTCTCGGTGGAAATAAGCATACCTTAAGCTAGAGACTTCTTTTAGGCTTCTTCTGTTTGGCACCTAGAAGCAGTTCAATAAGCCCAAAAGAAGTCCCCCTAAATGATGCATCATTGGGCAATCCTCGAGCGTTAGATGAAGTAAATCGTAGGGCTCATGTTATTTGGATCTAGACTTTTTATTGTATTATTAGTGTTGATGGTGATAAAAGTCAATTGCTTGAAAAGTTAAACAAAATTCCTAGTGTTTGGATTTAGGAATATTAGCTTGGAATTGGATATTTAGAATTGTTGGGCCGAATTGAAGAGGTTGTGAAATTAGAACCTCGAAACTAGATACAATTCTGAGCCGCACGCCTCCGCCCGGGTCTTGGAAGATTCCAGACTTTTTTTAAGAGCAACCACATATTTCATTAATTAAAAATCAAGTTACATGAAGCAACACATGTGGACACTAAAAGACAGACTGGGATAACATGATTATCATGAAAACACTGCAGATAAAAAACTAAGAGATCGAGAAATACAAAACGACTCCTATATTTTACTACAACCACCGAATCTAGCGGCCTCCGCCAACCTCCAGCGCTGCCGAGACGAACGCCGAAAGAGACGCCGAGCCTCCACCATTGCAAGATCCAAAAAAGCACCATCGCCAACGAGGCTTTGTGAGTCGATGAACAAGCCTGCTGCACGCAGCGAGGCATATGGCGCTATGGCACGTCGACAGGGGGACGTCCCCGTGCTGTCTTGGACCAAGATCCGTCGCCTCCTGTCGACGAGGTCGAAGGAGAAAGACAGATCCACCATCTCCGAACCAACATCCTTGCTCCAGAGAAACCACCTCGTCCTGGCCGCCAGCGCCATCGCGGATAACGACGAGCGCTAGCGACACAACGAGAAACAGATCTCGCCAGATCTGAAGAACAACGAGAAGACCAAGCTGCCGATCTGAAAGACCAAACAACAAACGTTGCCATCACCTCCGAGGCGCAACCATGAAGATCAGCGCCGGTGTGGGAGTAGAGATGAGGCAGATTTATTCGTCTGGGCGTCGCTCTCACCATCCCAACAGTGTGCCACGATAAAAATACCCTAACCCTAACTATTAGACGGAGGAACAAGTGTTCCCCCTCCCTCCAGCCGCCGGAGCGGCAAGCGGAGGGAGAGGGAACCAGTCCGATCCCGGCTGAGATCTGGAGAGGGAGTTGGGTTTAGCGTTGCCGTCTCAGGAGACGGGTCGAAGATGGAAGATTCCGGACTTGTGCTAGGTTGCTAGCCAGCAGGTGTGCGTGAGTGTAGACTGGTAAAATTACGCTCCACTGGGCGCTGGCCTACCACCAGACACGCTGACACATAAAGTAT
The DNA here is from genome assembly GCA_916181665.1 of Avena sativa. Lineage (NCBI taxonomy): Eukaryota > Viridiplantae > Streptophyta > Magnoliopsida > Poales > Poaceae > Avena > Avena sativa. Next base: position 298,737,248 of record OV702296.1, read on the forward strand.
TGCTGTTGCCCCTCGCACTCAAATTTCAAACGCAGCCCTCGCAAGCGCCCCTTGCTCCAAACCAACCACTCCGAACAGCGCCGCCGTCCCACAGCCAATCCTCGAAACCCGCCGCCGCCGCCGCCACCGTCGCCATGGGAAGGCTGGGTGACAAGTCCGACTACGAGAGCATCCGCGAGGCTCGCATCTCCGAGAACAAGGTAGGCGCAAGATCGCTCAATCTGGCAAATCTTGGAATTTTCCTTCAGATTCCCCATTTCTCGCAGCCCTGACCGACGCCGATTATTGAAACATGGGGGTTCGTGTCCCGCGCAGGCCCGGATGGAGATGCTCGGCTTGCTCCGCTGCGCCGGGGAGCTCAGCGCCATCGCGACCTCCCCCGCCCGCCGCGCCGGAAGCGTTACCCCGAGGAAGACCCCCAAGCCGCCGCGGGTCCTCACCCCGCTCCGTCGCTCGGGTCGCCTAGTCGCCGCTGCGACCCTGGCCAGATCCGAATCCGGCCGCCGCTGTTCGCCCCGGCTGAACGGGGGGTTGGAGTACAAGGCGCTGCCCTACAGCGGTTGGCCCCCTTCTCTTGTTCCCGCACGCCCTGCTTTTCCATGGTCCGGGCTGTGTCACTGACCGAGTTGTTAAATGGATTTCTCTTGTCGTCTCGTTCCCGTAGGAGAGGAGTCCGAGGAAGAGGAGGACGAGGAGAAGGCGTTGGTGTATATCGACAAGGACAGGTTGCGGGTGCTGCAGGAGAGACGGTGCGACAGCAAGGGGAGGGGTGCCGTGTACGACCCTGTTCTTGGGATCTGCTGCCATTTCTGCAGGTAGATTGTGTTCTTGAGCAAGAAGGTTGTACAGAACTAATTATTCGATTAGTTCAGTAAGCATAGTTGTTCTCGTGTGGTCACAGGCAGAAGAAACTGTGCGGCGAGGAGGGCTGCAAACGCTGTGGGGAAGGAGACTTTGAGCAGCCATGCATAGGTACAAGAAGCTGTATCATCCTTTTTTCAGTTGTATAAGCAGCTAGTCCAATATAGCGAAATTAAATTGATTTGTTTGATCTTGGTTCGTTGACAGGGAAGACAGAGTGCTCGTCCTGCCACTCTACCAACGGGATACTCTGCCGTGCTTGCCTTAAAGTAAGGTACGGCGAAGGTAAGCTCAATCGTGTCAAGATATGCCATTGTTCTATGTGAATAATACATGTAAGTCTACTGAACTTGAGATGGGGTGGCAGAGATGGATGAGGTTCGGAAGAACAAGAACTGGATGTGCCCTCACTGCATTGAGGAGAAGGGCATCAAGAAATTCTGGATATGCAACAGGTGAGTCAACTTGCAAGATTCATCTTTGGTTGTAGCACCCTGAAATTTAATTGGGGAAAATGGCACTGCCAAAATATGGAGAAATGTGTAATATTTCCCTCCAAAATGCAACCTTGCATTGAAAGAGTAGTTGTATGCTTGACTATATGTATGCTGTCTTCCATGCTCATTTTGTAATGAAAAATGTTGCAGCTCATTCTGCTTGAAGAAGAGGAAGATAGCTCCAACCGGGATCGCCATATTCCAAGGTAATACTTGTTCGAAGATTCAACTCCAGTACATGGTCCTTGTTGATACTACCGTGGTTGATCTGACCTCTTTTTTCACTTCATTTGGCATCGCAACAGCGCGTGAGCAAGGATATGCGTCTGTCGCTCACCTTCTCATGGACCAGCTGAAGTGCCGTGGATCATACTGACGACTATGGCTCCTTCCCACATGAATACATGATCACTTCTGCAGTGATTTTAGTGATGATCGATGGTTGCAATGGATCTTGTAGTTTGTTGGCTGTGCATCTTAGGAGAAAAATGAGGCACCACTTCTGGTGCTGAAGAATGTGGAGCTACTAAACCTTCATATCAGATGTTCTCAGTCAGTCAGTGACGTTTGTTGAAGATCGAAGCAATGATTCTGCGTCACACATGTACTGTCAAATGTAGTGGATGAGCTTTGAGCTTGAACTCTGTTACCTGTTAAATGTAGTGACTAGTGAGGTGTGTGTCTGCTGCTTGCTTTCATGGCCTGTAAGACGTCAATTATGTGCATCAGAATCCAATGCCTTTTGTTATCAGTACTACTTCCTTCAGTCAGTAAGGAAATGTGATTCCCTATAGCGTGTGATGACTTGTAAAAATGGCATGAGTAAACTTCCATAGTACTTCCTCCGTTTAGAAATATAAGATGTTTTAGGTTTTTGAAAAAGATGTATCTAGACACCTTTTAGTGTGTAGATTCAAATCTAGACGCTAAAATGTGTCTAGATACATCTCCTTCACAAACCTAAAACATCTTATATTTTCAAACGGAGGGAGTATTAAGCTGTTGTATACTACCTCGTTTCAAGGCTTAAGGTGCACACGCTTTTCAAAGCAAAGTTTGACCAAAAGAATTGAGCAACAAAATCTTGATTATATTGTACATAGTTAGTACCGTTGAATTTATATTGAAACATACTTTTCGGTGATACTAGTTTTATACCAAAACTCTTCACGTATTTAGAGTAATTCTTGGTCAAAGAATACGCAAAACGAGGACGCCTTAAGCACTGAAACGAAAGGAGTACTTCTGTATAACACAATCCAGTGGTCGAAGTTGTTGATGGTATAGTAAAATGAAGTTACATACACCCTCTCACCCGTAATAATTGTCGCTGGAATAGAGGGAGTATTAATTTTGTATTTAGGACATAACTAGCTGGCTGCCCCTGACTCCCTGAGCAAGTTTTCCTTATAAATTTTCATTTTTTGAGGGGATCCTTATAAATTTTCATGGGGGAAGTTTTCTCTGAAATGAAGTTGGATGAAATCTCAATACTAAGTAGGGAGTATCTGCTCTAGTTGGGCCGAACAATCTGTACTAGATTGGGCCTGGCCGCTTCTGAGGAGGCTGCCGGGTTCCGTTGGGCAGACCGAAACCGGGTCTTGCAAAGAGTGAAAGAGATGCACCGCCGCCTCACCGCCGCGGCCCCGGCCGCTGCAAATGCTCTCCGGCTGTTCTCCAGCCTCCGCCCGCCTCCTCCACCTGACCGGAGGCTCGCCTTCCTCCGGTCCGAGGTGGACGACCTCGACATCTCCCGCCCACAAACACAACCACCACCTCGGGAGCAATGGCAAGTAAGCGAAGAGCTAGGAAGTGGCGGCGCTCGCACGGTGGACAGGCCAGTGGCTGTGGATATCGCCCACCCGTGGCCCGAATGGGTGGCCCTGATGGAGCTCCTCCTCCAGAAGGGTCACCTCGACCCCTCAGCCTTCGCCGGCGGCGCACCGTCCAAGGACTCGAACCTCATCCGCACCGCCTGCCTACGTTTCGGCCGCGAGCGCCCGGAGCTCATCAGGTGAGGTCTCTGAGCTTGTGTCGGTTCTTATACTGCTGGGATGGTGCGACTCGAAGTCGTTGTCACTGTCCGGGGCCATTGTTTAGCTGCACGACAGGTGTTTGCTGAAATGTGCCAGCAGTTTACGTTGCCTTCTACATCAGGCAAGGCGGTTGCCCATGTCCTGCTGGGGAATATGTTGGCTTGTAACATAAGTTTGCAAAACAAATGCATTACTATGATTGTTGTATAAAGTTGAGCAAAGTATCACTAAGAACCCAGGGTGCCTAGTAAAAATATACAGGGTGCTAAACATGTTCGTTAACTGTAGCTTGTATAGAGGTAGTCTTATTGTTGGCCTTGCTACTCAGACACACTCGGCTACAAGGGCCCTAAATGGATGCAGTGCATTACGATATCCTTGTGCCGTGCATATAAAGTCGAACTTGTCCTGCTGCAGGCATCTATCAAGATGGGATATTCAGGTTGCTCTGCGTAGTGGGTGTCCCAGCGTTGACAGGAAAGTTGTTAATTCTGGGAAGCGGCTGCGTGCTCATGTAGGACTTGATGAAGGAGAGGTAAGTAAATCAAAATATGTCAAGATGAATTTATCTTTATTACCTTTTTTTTTCAAACAAGGGAATCAGATACTCGAACTGCTAAACACAGGGAAATATGTTAAAGCCGTGAGTCTGCAAACTACCTTACCTCTCAGGCTTAGTGAATTATCATGATATTCCGAATTTCAGATAATAATAATAATAATAATAATAATAATAATAATAATAACAACTAGTTGAATGCCCGTGCGTTGCTACGGCCTAACAAATTTAGACATTGATATATTTATTTGATATCTATAATTTACATGATAAATTATAGCCTTGCATTTAGTTTCTTGGAAATTATAGATGCGGTGGAATTATTTTAAATGTGTTGAGAGGAAATTTTTTTGAAGAGAGTAACACAATAATTTTCACATGCATTCCCCCTGCTTTAGCAACAACTGAACATGTTGGTACGCTATTTCAAAAAAAAAAGAACATGTTGGTACGTGCCTTCGGCTCTATTTGCGGAAGGGTCACATATTGGTCGAGTCTTTGGATCCACCGCATATTGCCCGTCCTGTTGCACACACAACCACCTCCTACAACAATGTTAAACAGTTATACTCCATGCCAAAAATATGCCTAAATTTAGCTAGTATATTCAAGTTGGTAGCTGACAAGTCCTAACACTTGTATTTGATTATCTCTCAAGCTGACTCCTTGGCACTAACCTATAGAGGTAACAATAATTTTGCAAAGATCAACATGTGACAGTGGCTCCTATACTGGAAAAATATGAAGTAGAGTGCATGGTTAGATCGAGTTGTTGAAACTGTCGCTATAACTGACGGAACACAGTTACCTTGAACTCTTCACTTTCTCTGAATTCTCACGAACTTAAGTTCAGTTACTTTAAAACTGCTAATGTATCAAGCCGACAACAAGTTCATAAGGCAGTGACACTTATCCATATTGTTTTTTTCATGTTTACAAGTTGCCGTAGTTATCCATCTCTTCAAGAGGACTTTATTAGCATTGAAAGAATTATCATCAGGGGTTTATGGTCACATAGAACTTAAAAAGGATAATGTAATTTGAAATCACTTCATGTAGTGATTGACCATAAAACTGTAGGAAGCAATCAACTTACGATATACACACCGTTGGTGGTCAAGATTGGCGCTGGCCGTTGGGTGCCTGCGTCTAAAATTAGCGATCCTTCCTCCCTAGCTCCACACATCTCTGATTCTAGAATGCAGTGTTATGATTGTGCTGCTGTTGGTACAAATTCAGATTTTGGTGCACATGATGTGTCTATGGTATTGGAGGCATCAATTTTCATGCCAAGGGGGTAGGACCGTAGGAAAGATCAGCTTTGGAGCCTAGCAGCACTTGTTTTCCATCAACGTGAGATGAATATGGTAAACTAAGACTTAACTGTGTCTCTTGCTTGTTCATCTTGTTGGTGGCATAGATCAGAAGGGGTCAAGGGGACAGGCGGGGCCGTGTGGTCGGCAAGGCTTGTTCATCTCGTGAGATGTGACAGATGCATGCAACGGATCGTTGTGGTACCGTGCGGCCGACAACGCCTTCTGCTGTCAGAGCTCAAGCAACAATGTCTAGACAAAGCATATGAAGAGCCTTCTCGATACGCACACCCACCAGACCCTGTAGCATCAATTTTGGGCTGGCCCTCCAGTGGGTGGAGCGGAGGGCGTGCAAGGTGCCACGTCGTGCGCGATTAGAAAACGGAGGTGTTCGAACTCGGTGGTTCAAGAGCCATCTTGTCATCGATGAGGCGGCAGAACTTGTGGAGCTCCATCGTCGGGACCTCGGCCTTCTTCCTTTCCAGAGGAAAACCTCATAGCCATGGCTCGCTAGCCGCAGCGGCCGCGGAAAGTTGGATTGGCAGACGGGATAAGAGTCGTGACCGGCCGTGGGTGTGTGGGTTTTGTTGCGTCTAATTTCTAGGTTCCGGTTTCTCTAGGAAAAGGTCCAACAACCAGGAGTGCGCTGGACACCGGGACTCGTTCAAAGTCTACCTGAAAAATTTAGAAACGGGGCGACGGACGAAAACCGCGGGTGACGAAAACCACCTCTACATAAATTATATAGTAGAGATAATGTAACACTGTGTGCTTTAATCTCCTTATATAAAATGCACCATGAAAATCTTTGACTAAAAATACACGGTGAGAAGGACTAAATCAATTAACCATTTACCTCATTAATGACCTTGCTTCACTCAATCAGTGTGTCTGTGTATGAGCATGTAAACCATTATTGGCACAATGTTTTTCTTCTATGCTGGATCCTTGATCTGTATATTGAATTTTTAGTAATTCATTTACATGTGACAGTTTAGTTTCTTTAAGTCTGTGACATAAATATGCAGTATATAGCATATCTCTTGCATCACCTTATGCTGACAGAGTGACAGGTTTGCAGCCAATGCAATTTAAGGGGAAGTTGTGAGAGAGCATACGTAAGGGCTCGGAAAGAGGAAGTGGGCAGAACTGTGGATGTTATGCGCATTCTCCTGACTTATGGTCTTGATATCATTACTGGTAATATGGGGAACAAAGCATGCCTAAACAAAACGGTTAAAGAATCTGTTAAGAAACTACTGAGTGAGGCTATTGAGCTCGATTCCAAGGGACCTGGTTCCGAAACTGATAAAGCTGCACAGCGTGTGCCAAAGGGTCAATCTGTTCTACCCAAGAAGCAAGGCGATTGGAATTGTCCAAAGTATGTTGGAAAAAAATATTTACCTTGTATCACATCCACATAATGGCATTTATTTTTCTTCAAAAGAATAATAACATGTGTTTATTTCCAGATGCAACTTCCTTAACTTTGCAAAGAACATCAAATGTTTGCGCTGCGATGGTGAATTTCAAGAAAGATACCGGCTAATGCATGAGGACCAAGACCATCTACCCCTCAAAAAGGGTGATTGGATATGCCAAAGGTGAGGCAGCCAATAAATAACTCTACATTGTATTTCAGATGTACTAGTGGTACTCTCTCGTGTACTGATCTTACATTTTCAGGTGCAATTTCTTGAACTTCGCAAAGAATACGCGATGCTTGCAGTGTCATGACAAACCAACTAACCGTTTACTCAGTCCAGGAGAATGGGAGTGTGTCTCGTGAGTGACTCTTTCTACTTCCTACCATCATATCTGCATGTTCATTGCATATTTGCATTGTTTTGATGTCTAATACCAGTATAGAACATGGGTAAATGGTGTTAATGATGTGGCTAACCTTTCCACATTGTGATTTTAATTTGTATTTTCCTTTCACAGAATCAACATAATAATATATTGAGTGATTGATGACAGGTGTAATTATCTCAACTTCAAGAGGAACACGCTCTGCTTGAGATGTGGTTGGAAAAGACCAAAATCATTAAACAACCCAGACACTGTTGAACCACACCGTGATCTGGAGCAGAATAAGCATCCCGCTATTTCATTTGTTGAAGATGGCATCCAATCGAGGAAGCGACAAATTCTGCAGAAGAAGGCCCCACTGTCTGACGAAGATTCAGATTTCTGGAGCTCAGAGGAGGAAGGGGATGATGACAGTGAGACCAGCATGCTCCCAATACATAATAGGGACTTTAAATTCCTTGAAAGTTTTCCGATCGTTGGTGGCAAGACTGCTATTTCCCAAGAACCTCTCGAGAGGGAGAAATGGAAGGAAGAAATGTCCAGGGGAAACCACCAAGGGCTCCCGAGAGAGGTTTCAAAAGAAGGTGACCGGTCCTCTGTCTGTGTTCCCAGAAGCATGGAGATGCTTGAATCTGATGACGACGACGACGAGATATCATCATGGTTTTCTGGTGGGACTAGTAATAGAAACCTGAAAAAGTCATAACAATTTCTTTTGTATGTAATTACAGTAATTTGTGAATTTTTCTACGCATGTAAATTTACCCTTATCCATTGATACAGAATCCAGTCAAAGATCATGTTAGTATTGTTGTTTTTCTAGGAACAACTTCCTTGAGATCATGGTAACTAAGGAATAGAATTTATGGCAGACTAAAATGTCATATGGTACGTGTTAGCTGTTAGGTAAATGTATGAATAATATGGCCCTTGATCTTTCTCGATCCTCTCTGCGCACATGGGTGACCTTTGCAAATATCTCCATAGGATTCTTCTGTACGTACCTGATTGAAGATTTCGCCAAGGAATTGATGACTGGCAACATAACAAGCATATCTACACAGCTATGACCGATCACCAACCTTGAAAATGAAACGAGTGGAGAAGATACGACCTACACGCATGTTATTGTCTGATGAAATGAACCACTACCTACTGCTACCTCCGTTTCATAATGTAGAATGTGTTGGCAAACTAAATTAGTTTGCTAAAATGTTCTATGTTATGGAACATATTTAGTACTAGTACAATTGTTTTCTCTGGACTCTTTTATGTTTAATGTTTGGTTTCAGATTTCAGCGACGGAGAGAGGGTGTACTTGAGGAAATTCACTAATTGCTCTTGCTACTGTTTTCTCGAGCAATCAGCAGCAGTAGGACATATTAATTAATTGAAGAAAAGCTGGTAAAAAATTGATACAACCGCCTAGCGAAATTAGGTATCGTAGTACCCACGTGCCAACACCAATAGTACACAATATATACACTTATGACAAGGATTGGACATGACTTTCTTAAGAAAATAATCTCTCGGGCCCAGTTTCGAATTCCTACTTTGCAGATTCCATAAAGCACGAGAAAACAAGCAAAATAACTCACAAAAAGGATTTAATCGCAAAATTCACTTAATGGATATTTGCTTCGTATACACAAATAATCAAGGAATGGACATGACCTTTCTTACATTTTTTTTAAATTAAAGAAAATGATCTCCCCGGGCCTAGTTTGGAGATCATATTCCGTGGATTCCATGATAAACGAACAATCATGCCTTGTACAGTAGTACAAAGGATTCAAATAATGATTATTACAACACGTCACATCCGACGAGCGTCCGTTCTCGTTTGGTTCTGTTCCTTGTGGTGGAAGCCGTGAAACCAGGTTAAGCTATGAACCAGTAGGGTGCTCACATTTTTCTAGACTTATCCCAGACTTTTTGGCGATGTTTCTTTAGTGGGAAATGGTGTGTCCACCGACCACGAACAGCCCCCGGTGACTTAATCAATCTCAAGATTTACCGGTTTAGTCTCTTCTTATGTTCATAGAATTATGGGGAGTGTGCCTACGTATTTGTAAGTGTCTACATTTGTACAGTGTCTATAAAACTCAGTCGCAAAAGAAACATTACGCATCCCGCAAAAAAAAAACTTTAGGTATGTTTGGTGTATATACACAAAAGAGACTTTGCCGCATAAGTGACAACTGTTCTGCAGCTATTGGTTGTCTCGGTGCCACAATTGCAGGGCATCACACTTTCTTGGCTGTACTGTGGCTTACCTGTCGTCGATCGGTGCATTTGCCAAACTTTGCCCCAAAGGGAGGAATCCATATCCAACATATTTTGTGAATTTATGGCACAATTTGGCTTCTAACCAAATATATGTCCTGGGATCGCGGTGGCAAAGGAAAGTGGTCGGCAGCGAAACTATCCCTCGAACAACTCGGGCTCTCCCCACTTCCGTCCTGCCCCGGCCCCGGCTATATCTCTCCCCCTTGCGCCTCCCTCGTCCTTTCCCCCCTCCTGAACCAAAGAGAGACCTCAACGTGGGGCTTCGAATATTCCTTCTCCCCCCCCTCACTCACCTCCGCGGAGTCCAGCGCGAGCGCGCGGCTGGGGAACCGCGCAGGCAGTCGCGGCTGGAGGAAGAGGAGGGGCTCGCCATGGGCTCCGAGGGATCGGCCCCGGTCGTCGGTGAGTCTCTCGCCCTCTCTGTCCGCCGTGTATTCTCTCGAACCGCTTCTCGTAGAGCTTGTTTTTTCGTTGATGCGGATTCGGGTGGCTAGGCGTGTGTGCGGGATCTTCCTAGTCGCGAAGTACGAGTTCCTAGTGGGATTTCGGGGTGATTCGAGCAAGTGACTGGGGGAAGCAGCGGAGGGATGGCTGGGTTAGGCTCGGTGATCCCAAATCCCCAATCCCTGGACACCAGTAACCGTCGTTCCCTATGGACGTTCAGTCGAGAAACTCTCGAGCAAAGGCAGGTTTCGTTAGGATTAGCATCGTTCCATTACCATTAACTGACGGGGCTGTAGAAAATGTGGAATGACGCTATGCTGGGGTTAACTTCGGATAGGGTTATCTGCTGGATGCTCTAGAGGTTGGTGAGGCCCAGTTGACCATTCGCTGGCACTATGGAGTTTTGGTTGGGAGGTTGGTTCTGTTATGCCTAACCCAGGAATTGGTGAAGTCCTCAATTATTGGTGCGGTTTTGGATGGATGGACCAGTGTGAATTTAGGGGGACCAGCTGCATTTGTTGGCCGGTCACAGTTTATCTCTTGCTGGGCGTTTTCGCAAGTGGACTAGGCTCAGATTATGATCACTAATCTTTGGTTGAAATGCTTATGCCAACTTCATGCTATTAGAGCTGTTTCTGTGAGCTGGAAACTTGCTCCTAGTATTCTTACATGTCATTTTCTCTACCAAGAACTCATTAATATGTGCCCACTATTTAGAATCACAACCCGCTCTTAGGACATGTTTGAGTATTGCGACTTTTTATCTCTTTGTGCAGCTGAAGTATTGTGTTTAGAAAATAAAGTATGAATGTGTTATTTATTTCTGCAATCCAATGGCATTAGTTGTTTGTGACCAGCATGCCACAAGCAGCAGAAAACAAACAAGCGAAGTGCTTCTGCACATAGGCTAAAGAATGCTTTGTGAATTTCGAAGCAAATAAACTGTGAAGATTACCCCTAGGAGTTATATTGGACAAATGATATATTTGTTCTCCCTCTCCACTTAGAAACATGATTCGTGACTTAAAACTTGTAACCATGTATCTAAGGTGCTTGGTCCCAGCGACACTCAATTGCAAAACCAGTTAGCTCTGCCTGCTCGTATGTGCCTTAAATGGCTCTCTTGTAGCTTTCTTGCATTCTTTAATGGGGTCCGAGGGATCGGCCGGAGTCTTCTGTGAGTCTCTTGCCCTGTCCACCATCTATTTTTACGAACCTCTTCTCGTAGAACTTGTTTTTGTTGATGCGGATTTGGGTGTCTAGTTTGTTGGATCTTCCTAGCCATGAAATAATAGTTCATTTGATTCTTGGTGAGATTTTGCGGGTGATTCAAGTAACCGGTGAGGGTACGAAGTGGAGGGATTGCTGGGTTATGCTCGTGTCTGGTGGTCCGAGGGTCGGGATTTGCTGGTGATCCCAAATCCCTTAGAATGGTGCTCTGTGAAGTTTGTCTTCATACATCAGCAACTGTTGTGCCATATGGACATTCAGCCAAGGAACTCTTGAGCAAAGGCATGTTTCGTTAGGACTAGCATTATTCCATACCATGATGGGGTCTTAGCAATTGTGGGATGTTGCTATCATGGGTAATTTCTGATAGGATTATCAGGTTTCTGGACTTGAATTTGGTCCCCATAACTGTCTAGGGCTATTGGTGAGGTGGAATACCATTCACTGTTGTAAATTTTTGGTTGAGAGTTTTGTTCCATTATGCCTAACCCAGAAATTGATGAAGTCCTCAATTATTGGTGCAGTTTTAGATGTATGGACCAGTATGGATTTAGGGGGACCAGCTGGATTTGTTGGCCAGTCAGGGTTATCTTTCCTTCGGAATTATTATTGCACGTGGTTAGGTTCATATTTTGATTAAACTTGGATTGAACTTTTATGGCAACTTCATGATATTGGAGCCATTTCTGTGATCCGCGCACTTGCGCCTAGTATTGTTACATGTCATTATCTCTATCAAGAACTCCCATTAATACTCCAGTGCTGCCCATTTAGAATCACAACCAACTCTAGTCTTAGGGCATGTTTGGATAGGACAATATTGCGATTTTTAATATCCATGTGTAGCTCAACTAAATCTTTTAAAAAAACAAGCATTGTTTATTTCTGTAATCCGCTGGTATCAGTTGCTTGTGGTTGCCATGCCACAAGCAGCCAAAAGTAAATAGGCGAATTCCTTCTGTACAGACAAAAGCTAAAGATGGTTTGCAAGTTTTGAAGCAAATAAAATGTGAAGAGTAGTAGAGTACTATTGAGAGTTTACTGCATGTAGGATATATTTGTCTCCAATTAGAAACATGTTTCATCATAACTTAAAACTCCTAACTGATGTACCTAAGACACTTGGCCCCAGTAATGCCTGATTGCAAAATCAGTTCAGCTTTGCATGCTAGTTTGTCGCTTTAATGGCTCTCATATCACTTTGTTGTGTTAAAAAAAACTCAAACAGAGCTTCATGTGTAGCACAAGCCACAACAAAACTCAAAATACCAGCACCAACAAATGTAAGGAAGGCATTTCATGCTCAAGGATTGTTGCCTAACTATGACATCTTAATTAATGTGATGGTACACTGCTTAACGCGGAAGCGTTCATAATATTTTTCAATTCTATCCCTTCAATAAGTTCCAACTATATGTTTATAGCATCAAGTTCTTTCCTACCTGGCATCGGCACTTCTTTTCTGTCGATTCCCACTAACCTGTTATACTTGATACACTGCTTGTGTCCAGATGTATCGAGGCATAGATCCACCCTCTAGCAGTATAAAAGAGCACCTTGGATGTCAAACCAATTAGAGATAAGGAAGGTTAGGATGGGTAAGGTTAGTTTTCCTAGAGATAAGATAGGTCTCCAGTTGAGATATGTCTGCTTGAGGAGCAGAAAGCCATCAGTATATACAGAGATGCCATATATCCCATTATTATCCAACCAATGAGAACTATTAACTAGCAAAGATCTAATGTTTATCCCTCTCTTCCTTTGCAATAAGATCGGTCTACCATTGCTCCCCAATTCTTGAACTGCTACAAACCCTAGCATGTGACAAGGTGGGATAGAACCAACGGCCAATTTGCCAGGATGAAACCTTAACCCATACTTGTCTTGCAAAGGCACCAAACATTAAGAGATATCCATCCATTAAGAGTATGTCCTGCCATTGGAGAAATAAAAACTTCGCCGCTTAACCGGCAGCTCGCCTTTGGACTATACACGATAGATTGAAGGGCCATCTTCACTAAAATCCTTGCCTTTTGGGCTTGAGAAGCTAAAAGCCCAATAAATCAGTTTATTTTAGATGCTTTAGCTAGGACAATCAGCCCTGTGAAGCCAAAGCAGATCCTTAACAACTACCATCCACTTGTAACCTGATAGCCAGTTTTGCTCAGTCCTTCATCTTCATTTCAGTGGGCACAATGCTACTTATTTTAACAACATGGGCCATCTGCAATCTGCTTATAAGACTACAAGTTGGCCCTATGATCTTCGTTGGTCTAAAATGCAAAGCAATGGTATGCAACTCGAATAATCTCTCCTGGGAAGAATGCTGCTGTAGGAAAATATGCCAAATGGTTAAACAACAAAGGATGCCGTGCCTCTCTAGTGCCTCCATGTCTTGTTCCTTGCACTTGATTGCATTTAGGTCGTCAGGTTAAGCAGGCAATGCTAGGTTAATGCTTTGAGTTCTGGCGCTACACTTTCTCTTTTGTTCAGTTGTGCTTTATGTTATCTGTGACCTAGATGCACAACATTGTTTCCCTTAAACATCACATTTTTCCTGCTATTTGAATGGATAGCTTATGTAAATACTACAAGTTTTAAACTAGCCACCACACTCCAATTTTATAACCTTTGAAACGGCTATAAAAATTGTGAATGCAACAGTAAGTTAATAAGTATTCGAAAAAGAATGAGATGTTTTGGGAATTAGGATTCTCTACACCGAAATTCTAGTAAATTATCGAATTGTGTTTTTTTTTCCTTTATTTTCATTAGTTAGAGTTTAAAATGATGTGATTGGATTCATGTTTACCTCTTCTTGAGAGCTGCTCATAATAATTTATTGCATGTTTTGTTGTACTGACTGTTAACTGCACTTCTGCAGTTCCCAGAAATTTTAGACTGTTAGAAGAGCTTGAGCGAGGTGAGAAGGGAATTGGTGATGGAACTGTGAGCTATGGGATGGATGATGCTGATGACATATATATGCGGTCCTGGACGGGCACTATTATAGGTCCACCCAATGTATGTTGTAAAATACTCGTAGTAAATATTAACTGCATTTGCTTCCACATGCTCAAACCAACTGATTACTGCATTTACCTTTTGTTTCCAGACTGTTCATGAGGGACGAATCTATCAATTGAAGCTCTTCTGTGATACAGATTATCCAGATAAACCACCTACTGTCCGGTTCCAGGCTAGGGTCAATATGACATGTGTGAATCCAGAAAATGGAATGGTACTTGTGCAAAAAACTAACGCCATTTGAGGTGAAGTTATTGATGTGATGTTTGCTTTAGTACTCATAGTGAGCTACTTTGCTAGGTTGATCCAAGCCGGTTTCCCATGCTTGGAAACTGGCAGAGGGAACATACAATGGAGGACATCCTGATCAGCTTAAAAAAGGAGATGTCAGCCCCTCAGAACCGCAGACTCCACCAGCCTCATGAAGGTAATGGCCCTCTTCATTGATTCTGTGGCTGAGATCTACTTCAAGGAACCAATCTTGACTTTTTGAAGTTCTTGCCAAGAGTAACTTGTCAATCCTCAACTCCATTCTCTTGTGTGAAATTAACGACGTTCATCATTTTTCAGTTTTCGTGACTGTCCATGCTTATCACTACTGATACTAAACCTACTCCGATTTTCCTGCAGGTAGTGATGACCAAAGAGTGGATCAGAAGGGAGCAACTCGATGTGTCATTATGTAAGATATGCACATTGCAATGTATAGTGTTACACTGAGTAGCATCAGATGGCAGAGGCTGAGGAAGGAAACCCAGGAAATCATGTAATTTGGCGGTCGCTTAGTCGCAACATTCCATCTAAACTGCTGTATTGCCAGAAATAAAGTGACTTCGCTAGTTTGTCTGCACAATTATGTAGCGCTTTGCCCCTCATTCAGCAAGCTCGAGAGCAATGTGTCTGACTGTCTGCTGTCTGTTTCAGTTAGTTCTATGGAGCCTCTTTCTGCATCAGTTCCATGCGCTTCATCACGGGAAAATGCAGTGATTTAACGCAACACGACTGCCGACCATTCGCTTACGTTGTGGACATACCGCCCAATGTTTGCAGCTTTCCATACGATCTTTTTTCTATATACTTTTTCTATATACTTAACGCAACTTTACCATTTTGCTAAGAAGTGTATGGGTAGGAAAAACGGATGTGTATACCGTGTGTGCCAGCTAGGGAATGTAGTGTTTTATTGTGAGACTCACGGCCGTTGTTGCACTGTATGGACATGAGCAGCAAGTTAAACTAGGTACGCACAAAGGCGCGAAAAGGAGAAAGCGTAGGGTAAGCCTCAGAATTTCGTCGTAACAGAAAAGTCCACAAAAGTGTGTAAATGACTAGAAAATATTTATTGCCAGACTCCATAGATCAAGGTGAATCAACTCAAAAAGACGAGTTGTATGACTAGATGAAGAAGTAAACGACGATCTGTTATATATTGATCCAAATTCTACAAAGTATAGGTCAACTTCTGACGAGTGGAGCGAGACCCGTCGCCGGAGGCTTGAGCCGAGTGTAAACCCCTTGTAAGCCGCCGGTTGGGATGAGTTGCATCGGTGAAATCCCCGGCGTTTGTAAACACTCCCCGATATAGTAAAATTTCGCTGACTGGCGCCCGTGGTTTTTTCCTCTCTTTGTTGGAGAGGTTTTTCCACGTTAAATCTGTGTTCCTTGCTATGATTTCGTTTTCGTTCTTCGTTATTTACTTGTCACAATTATGACACAACCTAACATAGCGCCCTAGCTGGCAGGCATGGCATAAAGAAGTGTGTTTATTTAGTACATGGAAGCGAAACATGCTATAAGAGGCGACAAGAAGCATCATGCCCGGGATGACAGAGGTGTCGGTGGAAGCCGCCAGAACGCGAGGTGGTGGTGGTCACGTCAAGGGGTAGATATCGCCTATACTATTGTACCGAAGAATCTCGTGCCGTGTGGGAAGGTCCTTCACGAAAAACTAAGAGGGTCAAACTCGATAGAACAAGACAGAAACTATTTTTTTAATTATGCATGGGTAGACAAGAATGTGACGGAGATGGAGAGGATGGGTGATAACAAAGAGGGAATAGATGCATGACCTAAAGTGAAGAGGGGAATGGTGAAACTGTCACAGAGAGGGGGAGGGGGGACTGGGATCGTAGGGACTCCGAGGGAAACCGACCACTACATCAATCACATGGAGCATATGAGCATCCATGAGCGCTACCACAACAAGGATCAAGTTCAGGTCGCCAATGGCACATATTTGTCTATTGCGTATGTTGGCCATTCTACTTTAGGTCGTTCTTCGCGATTTTTCGCCTTGAGAAATATTCTCCATGTTTCCGACATTAGCAAAAAATTGCCTTTATTTTATCGCCTTGTTTCGAATAATGATTTATTCACCGAATTTCACAACATTCTTTCTTTATTAAGGACAAGGTCACGAGGGGGGTCCTTCTTCAAGGTAGAAGTTGTGGCGGCATCTACCCTCTTCCGTTTGATCGAGCCTTCTTCCATGCACAGCATGCGTGCTTCGGCATCAAGACTTCGACGTCTCAATGTCTCAATGGCACCAACGTCTCGGTCATCCGTCAAATAAAATAGTTCAAAACATTGTTAGGTCCAATAATTTATCATGTTCTTTAGGTTTCGAGTCGTCCGTTTGTGATGCGTGTCAACGCGCCAAGAGTCATCAACTTTCTTATAATAATTCTTCTCATGTTTCTCATACACCTCTTGAGCTTATTCGCACATATGTTTGGGGTCATGATTTACCCTCTTCTAGGGTTTTAAGTATTATACGAGCTTTATTGATGATTACAGTCGTCATTGCTGGATATATTTAATTAACATAAATCCGATGTTGAGGGCATCTTCTATATTTTCCAGAATCATGTTGAGCGTCTTTTAAACGCCAAAATCCGTGTTGTTCAGTCCGACTGGGGAGGGTACCATTGATACGTCGTAAACGTATCTATAATTTTTGATACTCCATGTGTAGGGTTCGCAGCATAGAAAACAAAAAATTTCCTACGACGGGAACTACGTACCAAGATCTATCTACTAAATACAAACAACGGACGGATGTATATCCGTAGAGAACATACCCTTGAAGACCGACAAAGCTTAACGAGTTCAACTCGTGGTTGATGTAGACGATCTCTTGCCGATCTCAAGATCGAGAGGAAGTCCTAACGCCGCAAATCAGCAGCGCATCCGTGCTCGCACACACGTTCGAGGCACCGAGTAACCTCCGCCTCCTCGCTCCAGCGATGCAGCGGAAGCACAACTCTTTCTTGCCGAATAGCCATCGGAAACATGTATCTCGCTAGTCCGAGACCATGGGGAATAAATTCTAGAGGGGGAGAGAGATCCTTCACGAGGAGGTGTGAGAGACAAGTGAGGAGGGGGGCTCCTTTTATAGGAGGAGGGGGGACCCAAGGGGTGGCCGCCGGCCATGGGGGGCAGCCCCCTCCCCTCCTTCATTCATGTGGGTGGACACTCCACTCACAAAATGCCCTTTAAATTTCCTCCACTCAAAAGTCCACTCAAATTCCCATTAAATTTCCACCAAATTTTAATGCAAACTCTCATTAAATAAAACTCTTTTATTTTATTCAGAATTTTGTTAATTACTTTAATGACAAACATTCACAAATAACCCCTTGCTAGAATTCCATTTCACATGCATAACCACTTTATGCAATTTCACCTGAAAACCTGTTTCGGTATCTAGTGAAATAAATTCCTGCGCTTGTTCATTCTTTCGGCATGAAACATTTGCTCCAATTGGATGTCGGTGTCTCTTAAGTGTGTCACCCTACGGTTCGTGAATAATGCGGACATGATCGAGATCCCTCTCGGATCAATAATCAGAAGCGGGATCTAGAGACCCATACTGACTCCCACACATTCAACGATGACTTTCTTGTGATCGTCGGAACCTTTTACGCTAGTATCTTAATCCCTTTGTTTCACGATATAATACATGTCCGAGATTCGATCATCGGTATCTCCATACCTAGTTTGATCTCGTTACCGACATGCACTCTTTTCTCGTTCCCGTGATATAACATTCTAGTGATCAAATCACTTGCTTGCAAGCTAATCAATGTGATATCACCGAGAGGGCCCAGAGTATATCTATCCGTCATCGGGATGAACAAATCCCACTCTCGATCCATGAGCCTCAACATAACACTTTATTAGTTCTGAATCCATCTTTATAATCACCCTGTTACGGTGTGACATTTGATGTTATCAAGAAACTCTTCCGGTGTTAGTGATTGACATGATCTCATGGTCTAAGGATTAGGATCACTTCGTAAGTTGTTATAGCAATATAAACTCAATGACTTTGATCGTAATGCTATACTTCGGATGAATGTTCATCACACCATTACACTAATGTTGTGATCCCGTTATTAACAACATCCAATGTCCATGATCAGGAAACCTTGATCATCTTATTAATCAACGAGCTAGTTTATGAGAGAGGCATAACTAGGAACTTTCTGTTTGTTTATTAAACACACATGTATTAACGTTTCCGCATTAATACAATTATAGCATGCAAAATAAACATCTATCATATACTTGGAATATACATAATAAACACTTTATTATTGCCTCTCAGGGCATATTCCCTTCAGTCTCCCACTTGCACTAGAGACAATAATCTAGTTACATAGTGATAAATCTAACACCCATTGAGTTCTGGTGTTGATCATGTTTTGCTCTAGGGAGAGTTTTAGTCAACGGATCTGCTACATTGAGATCCGTATGTACTTTACAAATCTTTATATCTCCATCCTTGACATGCTCGCAGATGGAGTGAAACCGGCGCTTAATATGCTTGGAATGCTTGTGAGACCTTGGCTCTTTGGCATTGGCAATGGCACCATTGTTGTCACAATAGATCACCATTGGGTCCAACGCGTTTGCCACCACTCCTAGTTCGGATATGAACTCCTTCATCCAAACTGCTTCCTGAGCCGCTTCTGAAGCAGCAACATATTCGGCCTCCGTTGTTGATCCCGCTACCACGGGTTGTTTGGAGCTCCTCCAACTAACCACTCCGCCATTCATGAGAAATACGTATCCGTATTGAGACTTAGAGTCATCCGGATCAGTGTCAAAGCTAGCGTCAACATAACACTTAGCGACGAGCTCTTCTTCACCTCCGTATACAAGAAACATATCCTTAGTTCTTCGTAAGTACTTAAGGATATTCTTGACCGCTATCCAGTGTTCTGAACCTGGATCCGATTGGTACCTACTAGTCAAACTAATAGCATGTGCCACATCCGGTCTTGTACATAGCATGGCGTACATTATAGAGCCTATGGCTGAAGCATAGGGGACTTTATCCATAATCTCTCTTTCTTCCGCCGAAGCCGGACTTTGAGTCTTACTCAATGTCTTGCCTTGCAACATAGGTAAGAACCCCTTCTTACTTCCATCCATTTTAAACTTCTTTAAAATCTTATCAAGGTATGTACTTTGCGATAGCCCTATTAGGCGCCTAGATCTATCTCTATAGATCTTTATGCCTAATATGTATGACGCTTCACCTAGGTCCTTCATTGAAAATTTGCTGTTTAGATAACTTTTAACATTGTTTAAAAGATCTATATCATTTCCGATCAATAATATGTCATCCACATATAATATCAGAAATGCCACATTGCTCCAACTCACTTTCTTGTAAATACAAGCTTCTCCATAAGTTTGGACAAATCCAAACTCTTTGATCACCTCATCAAAGCGGAGATTCCAACTTCGTGATGCTTGCTTCAATCCATAGATGGATCGCTGAAGCTTGCACACCTTGTTAGCATCCTTAGGATCAACAAAACCCTTTGGTTGTATCATATACAACTCTTCCTCAATATTACCATTGAGAAACGCGGTTTTTACATCCATCTGCCATATCTCATAATCGAAATATGCAGCAATTGCTAACATAATCCTAACTGACTTTAGCATCGCTAGGGAGAGAACGTCTCATCGTAGTCAACTCCTTGAATTTGTTGAAACCCATTTGCGACAAGTCGAGCTTTATAGACGGTCATATTACCATCAGCATCGGTTTTCCCTTGGAAAATCCATTTGTTCTCCACGGCCTTTCGGTCGTGAGGTAATTCTACCAAGTTCCAAACTTGATTTTCATACATGGATTCCATCTCGGATTTCATGGCTTCTAACCATTTGTTGGAATCCGGGCTCATCATCGCTTCTTCATACGTCGCAGGGTCATCATTTTCATCAACCATGAAATTCATGATAGGATTTCCGTACAGCTCGGGAGCTGCACGCGTCCTGCTTGACCTGCGAGGTTCGGTAGTACTCTCTTTTGGAGTTTCATGATCATTATCATTAGTTCCCTCTTCAACAGGTGGAGCCAACTCCGGAACAACTTCCGGCACTGTGCTACTCGCCATACTTTGAAGAGAAGGTTCAATAACCTCTTTGAGTTCTACCTTCCGACTACTCACACCTTTCGCGAGAAACTCTTTCTCTAGAAAGGATCCATTCTTGGCAACAAAAACCTTGCCCTCGGATCTGTGATAGAAGGAATACCCAATAGTTTCCTTAGGGTATCCTATGAAGACACATTTTTCCGCTTTGGGTTCGAGTTTATTCGGTTGAAGTTTCTTCACATAAACATCGCATCCCCAAACTTTAAGAAATGACAGCTTAGGTTTGTTTCCAAACCACAATTCATACGGTGTCTTTTCAACGGATTTAGACGGTGCCCGATTTAAAGTGAATGCAGCAGTTTCTAGTGCATAACCCCAAAATGACAACGGCAAGTCTGTCAGAGACATCATAGATCGAACGATATCTAATAAAGTACGATTACGACGTTCCGACACACCATTTATCTGTGGTGTTCCGGCAGGTGTGAGTTGTGAAACAATTACACACTCTTTCATGTGAGTGCTAAACTCGTAACTTAGATACTCACCTTCACGGTCGGACCGTAGAAATTTGATCTTTCTATTACGATGATTTTCCACTTCATTCTGAAATTCCTTGAACTTTTCAAAGGTTTCAGACTTGTGTTTTATCAAGTAGATATAACCGTATCTACTCAAATCATCCGTGAAAGTAACAAAATAACGATATCCACCTCTCGCCTACACACTCATTGGACCACATACATCAGAATGTATGGTTTCCAATAAATCTGTCGCCCGTTCCATTGAACCGGAAAACAGCGTTCTAGTCATCTTGCCCATAAGGCATGGCTCACATGTATCAAATGATTCATAATCAAGTGATTCCAAAAGTCCATCCGAATGGAGCTTCTTCATGCGTTTAACGCCAATATGACCTAGACGGCAGTGCCACATATATGCGGATATATCATCATTTAGTTTAATCTTTTTAGCATCAACATTATGAATATGTGTAACATTATCATCGAGATCTAATAGAAATAAACCATTCATCATCGGTGCATGACCATAAAAGATTTCATTCATATAAATGGAACAACCATTGTTCTCGGATTTAAATGAATAACCACTTCGCATCAAACACGATCCAGATACAATGTTCATGCTCAGTGCAGGCACCAGATAACATTTATTCAAGTTTATAACTAATCCCGACGGCAAGTGGAGAGGCAGCGTTCCGACGGCGATCACATCAACGCTTGATCCATTGCCGACACGCATCTTGACCTCACCCCTTGCTAGCGGCCGCTTGTTCCGCAGCCCCTGATTCGAGTTACAAATATTAGCAACTGAACCGGTATCAAATACCCAGGTGCTACTGCGAGCACTAGTCAAGTACACATCAATAACATGTATATCATATATACCTTTGTTTGCCTTGCCGGCCTTCTTGTCTGCCAGATACTTGGGGCAGTTGCGCTTCCAGTGGCCAGTCCCCTTACGTAGCACTCGGAATCAGACTTAGGTCCAACTCGGGGTTTCTTTTCAGGCACGGCAACAGGCTTGCCGCCCTTACTTCCCTTCCGTTTTCCCTTCTTGTCTTTCTTGAAACCAGTGTTCCTATTGATCATCAACACTTGATGTTCCTTTTTGATCTCCACTTCTGCAGTTTTAAGCATTGACAGAAGCTCGGGGAGAGACTTCTTCATGCCTTGCATATTATAGTTCATCATGAAGCTCTTATAGCTAGGTGGCAGAGACTGCAGAACATGATGGATGCCTAAGTCAATGGGAATCGATATTCCCAAGGACACAAGCTTATCGGCGTAACCCGACATCTTGAGTACATGCTCACTAACGGAGTTGTGCTCTTCCATCATGCAACTAAAGAACTTTTCTGAAGCGTTGTAGCTCTCTACAGCAGCATGTGTGTCGAAAATCATTTTCAACTCACCCATTGTATCAAATGCATTGCCGTTTTCGAAACGCTTTCGAAGTTCTGGATCTAGCCCATACAATATGCCGCAATGAACTAAGTTGTGGTCCTCCTGACGAGTCTGATAGACATTCTTCTCCTCGTCAGGGGAATCATCAAAAGGTGGGGGGCCTAATGGCGCTTCTAGCACATATTGCTTTTGTGCAGCAGAGAGGAGAATCCTCAAATTCATGGCCCATTCGGTAAAGTTGCTACCGTTCGTTGCTAGTTTCTCTTTCTCCATGAACACATTGAAATTAAAAGCAGGTGGTGCCATCTACAACAGAATTTGTAAAGTTTAGACTAAGTGTATGATAGATTGAGTTCAACTAATCCATATTACGAATGAACTCCCACTCAAAAACGACATCCCTCGTGCCTTTTTGGTGATTACATGAACCAAATCCACTATACCAAGTCCGATCATCACGTGAGTCGGTATAGCTTCAAAGGCGAGCATCAAATGGGCATCATATCAACTATATGACTCATGCTTAACCTTTCGGTCCGTGTTTCGAGGCCATGTCTGTACATGCTAGGCTCGCCAAGTTAGAACCTTAGTATTCGCGTGTGTAACTGTTTTACACCCGAAATATGGTCGTGGATCCAAGAACACCCGATCATCACGTGATGTCTTGGAGCGACGAAAACATAATCGGTGCATACTAAAGGAAGAACATATTCTTATCTTGATATTTAAATGAGGATCATCTTATTATGCTAACAAAGCGCTAAACAAGCAATATAAGATGCTAGCAAACATCATATGTTTATTAGTGAAATGATATGGTTCCCGCAGATGATCTCTATCATGTGCACCGTGGTATGATCACTATCATACCTATATGTGTAAATCCAAGGTCTATAGAGTTTACACGCTATGTGTGTTGTAAGAGTATCATCTCATACTTCTACTTACAACACTACCATATCATAACACTAGCCCAGCAACAATCTAAACTAGATGCCTCTAATTTATCCATTGCAAGTTTTACGTGGCTTAGGGATTTCGAGATAGAACCGTTCTTACCTACGAACATGAACCACAACAAGGATAATCAAATTGTTGACAACTCGCTTGCAAAATAGATATTGACTATAGTAGGAGAGACAGACACCTGCTAGCCACTTATGCAAACTAGTTGCATGTCAAGCGTGGAACATGTCTCATGTGCGAGGACATGTAAAGTTTGTCCGGGCCGCTTCATCCCACTATGCCACCAATATCCAAAATTACAACAAAGGAGCAACAACATGATCATCATCGCCCACATACTCATATGTGTACTACCCGTGCAAAGTATCTACGCATAGATCCGGCTCTGATACCACTGTAGGGTTCGCAGCATAGAAAACAAAAATTTTCTACGATGGGAACTACGTACCAAGATCTATCTACTAGATACAAACAACGGGCGGATGTATATCCGTAGAGAACATACCCTTGAAGACCTACAAATCTTAACGAGTTCAACTCGTGGTTGATGTAGATGATCTCTTGCCGATCTTAAGATCGAGAGGAAGTCCTAGCGCCGCAAATCAGCAGCGCACCCGTGCTCGCACACACGTTCGAGGCACCGAGCAACCTCCGCCTCCTCGCTCCAGCGATGCAGCGGAAGCACAACTCTTTCTTGCCGAATATCCACCGGGAACATGTATCTCGCTAGTCCGAGACCATGGGGAATAAATTCTAGAGGGGGAGAGAGATCCTTCACGAGGAGGTGTGAGAGACAAGTGAGGAGGGGGGCTCCTTTTATAGGAGGAGGGGGGCACCCAAGGGGTGGCCGCCGGCCATGGGGGGCAGCCCCCTCCCCTCCTTCATTCATGTGGGTGGACACTCCACTCACAAAATGCCCTTTAAATTTCCTCCACTCAAAAGTCCACTCAAATTCCCATTAAATTTCCACCAAATTTAATGCAAACTCTCATTAAATAAAACTCTTTTATTTTATTCAGAATTTTGTCAATTACTTTAATGACAAACATTCACAAATAACCCCTTGCTAGAATTCCATTTCACATGCATAACCACTTTATGCAATTTCACCCGAAAACCTGTTTCGGTATCTAGTGAAATAAATTCCTGCGCTTGTTCATTCTTTCGGCATGAAACATTTGCTCCAATTGGATGTCGGTGTCTCTTAAGTGTGTCACCCTATGGTTTGTGAATAATGCGGACATGATCGAGACCCCTCTCGGATCAATAATCAGAAGCGGGATCTGGAGACCCATACTGACTCCCACACATTCAACGATGACTTTCTTGTGATCGTCGGAACCTTTTACGCTAGTATCTTAATCCCTTTGTTTCACGATATATTACATGTCCGAGATTCGATCATCGGTATCTCCATACCTAGTTTGATCTCGTTACTGACATGCACTCTTTTCTCGTTCCCGTGATATAACATTCTAGTGATCAAATCACTTGCTTGCAAGCTAATCAATGTGATATCACCGAGAGGGCCCAGAGTATATCTATCCGTCATCGGGATGAACAAATTCCACTCTCGATCCATGAGCCTCAACATAACACTTTATTAGTTCTGAATTCATCTTTATAATCATCCTGTTACGGTGTGACGTTTGATGTTATCAAGAAACTCTTCCGGTGTTAGTGATTGACATGATCTCATGGTCTAAGGATTAGGATCACTTCGTAAGTTGTTATAGCAATATAAACTCAATGACTTTGATCGTAATGCTATACTTCAGATGAATGTTCATCACACCATTACACTAATGTTGTGATCCCGTTATTAACAACATCCAATGTCCATGATCAGGAAACCTTGATCATCTTGTTAATCAACGAGCTAGTTTATGAGAGAGGCATAACTAGGAACTTTCTGTTTGTTTATTAAACACACATGTATTAACGTTTCCGTATTAATACAATTATAGCATGCAAAATAAACATCTATCATATACTTGGAATACACATAATAAACACTTTATTATTGCCTCTCAGGGCATATTCCCTTCACCATGCTTGTTTTATATCAACTTCCTTATGTTTTGTCTACACTTTGAGACATTTATATACATTTTCTGGAACTAACCTATTGACAAGATGCCACAGTGCAAGTTGCCTGTTTTCTGCTGTTTTTGGTTTTAGAAAAGCTAGTAAAGAGATATTCTCGGAATTAGACGGAACAAAAGCCGAAGTCAATATTTTACCGGAGCGAAGACGGAGTCCAGAGGGGGGACGAAGAGGCGCCACAGGGCGGCCACACCACCCCTTGGCGTGTGTCCACCCTAGGCCGCGCCAGGGCATGGTGTGGGCCCCTAGCCCTCAATCGACCTCGCCCCTTCGCCTATATAAACACCCTGATGCAGTAACCCTAAGTACCCGATCAGAAATCCACGAAATAGTCCATAGCCGCCGCCATCTCCATCCCTAGATCGGGGGGATCTGAAGCTCTTCCCGGCACCCTGCCGGAGGGGAGAGATCATCCCGGAGGCCTTCTTCATCACCATTCCAGCCTCCGGAGTGATGCATGAGTAGTTCACCCTTAGACTACGGGTCCATACAGTATCTAGATGGTTGTTTCTTCTCCTTTGTGCTATCATGTTTAAATCTTGTGAGCTCCGTTCATGATCAAGATCATCTATTTGTAATGCTACATGTTGTGTTTGCGGGGATCTGTTGGATATTGAGTACTATGTCAGATTGATTATTATTTCTATCATATCTATGTTATTTGTGATCTTGCATGCTCTCCGTTGCTAGTAGATACTTTGGCCAAGTAGATGCTTGTAACTCCAAGAGGGAGTATTTATGCTCGATAGTAGGTTCATGTCTCTAGTAATATGGGGAAATGATCGAAATCTCTAAGGTTGTAGATGTGCTGTTTCTACTAGGGAGAAAACAACAATCCTTTGTCCAAGGGTAATTGTATTGTTTACTTTACACATTTTGCTTAATGCAATTATCTGTTGCTTGCAACTTAATACTGGAAGGGGTTCGGATGATAACCCGAAGGTGGATTATTAGTTATAGATGCAGTTGGATTACGGTCTATGTATTATATTGTAATGTCCAAAAAAATCTCGTAGAGATCAAGATGTCTAGTATATGCATTTGTTATGCATTTTCAATCTGTCAATTGCCCTGCTGTAATTTGTTCACCCAACATGTTATTTATCTTATGGAGAATACCTCTAGTGAACTGTGGACTCCGGTCCATTCCTTACTATTGATATACCATCTACTGTTTACCATTTACTGTTTACTTTCTGCAATTACCATAAGCAATTACTATCTTTCGCATTATATATTTTATCCTTTGTTCTTAACAAACCGGTAAGATTGACAATCTCACTGTAAGTTGGGGCAAAGTATTGTGGTTGTGCTGTGCAGGTTCCAAGTTGCTAGCAACACCTTGGAGTTGTTTCCTTACTCCTAGTGGTTCGATAACCTTGGTTTCATAACTGAGGGAAACTTGCTGCTGTGCTAATCATACCTTCCTCTTGGGGTTGCCAACGAGCTCTACATATCTGAGCCATCAACCATTGCCTCCACTCTTATTTTCAGTGCACGGGCATATATCATCGTGTTTCTTGTCCACACACATCCCAATAAAATGGTATCGTCGAATGCATGCATCGACATCTTGTCGACACCGGGTTAGCACTCCTCGCTCACTCGTCTCTTCCTCTTCGTTTTTGGGATGAGGCTTTTCTTACCGCTTGATATCTTATCAATAGGATGCCCTCTCCCACCCTCGACAACACCACCCCTTTGTCTAGTTTCCTCAATAAAGCTCCTGATTATTCCTTCCTGCGCATGTTTGGATGTGCCCGTTGGCAAGCTTGCGAAAATATAACTCTCGTAAGCTAGAGTGTCGGTCCAAGATGTGCGTTTTTCTAGGGTATAGTCCTATGCATAAAGGCTTAAAGTGTCTTGATTGTAGCATGGGCCATATTTATATCTCTCGTGATGTGATTTTCGACGAGAAGTTTGCCACACCCGATCTCATCGTTGATGTCTCCGCGCTAATATGGATCAATGTCGTGTGGTCACCACTCCCATGTCTTCTATTGACAAGCTCTCTTGTGATGGTGGAGACCTGCTTAGTACTGATGATGCTTTCTGGTACCGGAGTCTTGTTGGCGGTCTGCAGTATCTCACTCTTACGAGGCCTAATTTTCCTTTTGCTGTGAACAAGGTTTGTGTAACACCCTCAGAATCGGCCCTATGCAAGTTTTAGCGATTCCCGCCAAACCCGCATAGAAACGATTCAAAGGTGCCCACCAGGCACTTTCGTGCGGGTGGAAAACGAAGTAATAACATTACACAACAGTCCTCGATGGGACCCACAGAACAGATATATATACAACAGCGACTCAATGAGTCAAGAATACAGATATACCGTACAAAGATCCAAATCACCTTGAAAACGATATAGCGCCCGACTACGGACAAGATGCAAATGGGTCTAAGAGCCCTGAAGAATAACCAATGGCGTCCATAACCCTGCCCAGGCCAAGCCGGAAGGGTAACCCTGCTAACGGCGTCGATCTCAAAACCTGCTTAAACAAAAAAAGGGGTGCCGACAAAGGGCGAAGGAAAAAGAGGAGCGTCAGTACTGAGGCCAGTACACGGCGAGGCTAGAATTCGGCGGTCCTCGCCTACATAGGTATGGTGGACTGAAGCGGCAGCGGCAGCATGCACTAAACAATCTATAGAGACTCGAGATATCTGACGGCTATCAGAGAGGGATAAGAAAGACCTAATCGGGAACCAACCTGATGCTACCACCAAACATACCCATCCTGGTATTTCCCCCTCGAGACCAAACGAGGAAGTCAACCGAGGAACTCACACAGTTGGCAGTTTTATTTATTCAGTTATCGTTGCAGCAATTACTAGTCAGATATAGATAGTCATCCTGATATAATAAGCAGTGGGCACTTTTAGTTAACCATTCCATTGTAGTTGCAACACTTACTAGTCAGATACAATAGCATGAGATATCCCAAAACCCAGCAGTTGTTGGTACTTTTATTTAGCCATTCCGTTGTAGTTGAGCTGATTACTAGTCACATCGGATACAAGTCAAAATATAACAGTAAACTTTAGTTATAGTTGTCTATGATCGAGAACTGTGCTCCAAGTCGTCCATAACCGCGGACACGGCTTTTCGAAAAGATTTAACCCTGCAGGGGTGCACCAAAGTATCCACACGCGATTAGCATGAGATATCCACACGCACTTCGACCCTTTTTGCCAGATCAATTAACATACACCCATCGGTATGTCGGCGGGGCCTAAGTCATGACGTTTCCCAGACCCAAAGTAAGTACATGGGGGCCACCCCACTAAGTCGAACCCGCAACAAAGTCGGCCGGTCTCCGAGACGGACTTAGGGTTTGTGGAGCCGGCTGTAAACGACTGGGAACCCGAAACTCTCGGGCTTGTCGATACAGCGAAAACGGGTCACGATCCTAAACAGTACAGTGTGCTATCCATCGCACAATTTAAATAAAGCAGTAAAGCATGGCATAAGTACAAAATAGTAAATAAAACCCCAAACTAGTTGTGGCCCCCAGTACAATACTTTGAAATCAGGTACTAATCGATGGGGTGCCCACACATCCCACATGTGGTTAGCGCGCTCGATCTCGGAACAGGTGTCAAGAACTCGGGGTCCTACGGGACACTAGTGGGCGGTCGGAAACCAAATATTGTCTATCACCCACCGGTGCCTCTACATTACCTACTTCCATTTTAGTTATTAACAATAATTAAAGTTATAACCATCTCCAACATAAAGCTTATGGCAGCCGTCCAACAACTGTGGTACTTGACGACACGCAACATCACTTGAGCAAGCGACTACGACGCGCAAGTCCAACTATCTACCAAACAACAGGTATTAGGATGTGTCCAAGGCAATATAAGGCTACAAGGGATATCACAGGTACGACAACTAGAGCATCGCAACACAGATAGCAATAGATCAACAGGAGGGAGTAAATACTATAAAAGTAAGATAGGTAGAAAGGGGGAGATGCTCGCCTGAAAACACTGCCGAAGGTTCATCCGAAGATCGGGTCGACACTCGCATCAACTCATCGGCCTAATCCGTGAAGAAGCAAAGCACTAGAAGAAAACACCGAATGCACTATTTAATACTACGGCAGAAGATCGGGCATGATGCATGTATGATGTATGACATGGCAAAGGTGCAATGCAATTAGGCAATATATAAGCGGAACCGGGGTCCCGACAATTAAATATATGGTTCTAGTTGTTTAACTCCCCGCAATTTAATTGTTGTCTTAACATGGCAAAAGATAGCACCGGTTCGCTACACAAATTTAAATGAGGCCAATATAAGACTAGATTTGCCCGCATATGGGCCCCATATTTAATTATGCAGTGAATCGGCATAAGGCCCCCAAACCACAGACAAGTATGCATGCATGAACAATTTTATATGCAACAAGTAATATCATTTATAAGATAGGGCTCGAGAAAGGGGGTCACACATTAGGGTTCGGCGAACTTGGCTCCGAGGGGTTCGGGTCGGGTCTCAGGGTCCGGATCTGGGGTTCGGTCTCGGCGGGATCGTTCTCGGGTAACGGAGTAGATCTTGTCGCACGAGCGTCGATGCTTCCGGGAAGGAGAACTTGTCGTCCAGGGTCTTGGTGTCCGGGGTGAAGTACTCGGCGTCCTCGAGGGAGTACTTGTCGTATCCGTGAAGGAGATCATGTCGGTCCATGGGGTTCGGTCTTCGAAGCCAGGAAGGAGTACTTGGCGTGGCCGAGCGGAAGTCTTGATGGTCCTCGGGTCCGGGAAGATCTTGTCGCACGGTGTCCGGGTAGGCGAACTCGCGGTCGATGGTGAACTTGTTTGCTACCGGGGTTTTCAGAGATCTTGGCGCGGCACCGGGTTCGGGGTGTCGAGGCTTGGTCATCGGTTTCGGGCCTCGGCCATCTCATCCGCGTAGTAGATCATGGCGTTCCGAGGGTTGCGGTTCAGCTTCATGTTCTCCAGGGCCGGTCTCACCAACACATGTTCAAGGTCATCCTTCCGCCGGAGGACGTGCTGGACGGTACGGCTCGGCGCGCTACAGGGTCGGATCGAACAGAGGAGCTCGGGACAGGCCGCTGCAGAGGAGGTGGGCCCCGGGAAGGAGAGGCAGAGACCTGCCTGGCTCGCGGAGGCGCGGCTCGGGCTGCTAGCAGCCAACGACGACGGGGCAGAGGACGCGGTCAGCGAGGCGCGACGGCCTGCGGAGGGGAGGAGGGCGGCGAGGTGTCTGCGGGGACGAACGGCGGGGGCGGCGGAGCTTGGGGGGTCAGCAGGCGGCTCGCCGGAGGGCGGCCCGCGCGGCGGCGGGGTGAGGTCGATGCGCGAGGGGCGGCGGCGGAGGTTGGAGCCGGGGCGCGCAAGAGAGAGAGGCCGGGGGGAGGGACTGCGGGCGGCACGCGGCCGGGGCGGGGTCGCGGCGGTTGCCGGGGAGAGGAGAGGCGGGCCAGCGAGGGGCGGGCTCGTCGGGGAGAGAGAGGGCAGAGGAGGAGAGGAGGAAGGGGACGCGGGGAGAGAGAGGCAGAGGTGGTGGGGCCGGTGGGGCCAGGGGTAGGGGCTGTGTGCGTGGTGTGTGAGGGAGCTGTGTGTGTGGGGGAGTGGGTGGGTCCGGCGGGTCAGGGAGAGTGGTTGGGTGGGTTGCTGCGGGTGGGGCCAGAGGGACCGGTGGCGTGGGGCCAGGGTGTCGGTGAGGGAGAGAGAGAGGGGGTAGGTGGGACTAGGGTGAGAGAAAGAGAGAAAAGGGGTGGTGGATTGGTGAGGTGGCAGGGTGGGTAGGGAATTAGGTCCAGGGGTGAGGTGGCGAGCTGTGATTGGTGGGTAGGTTAGAACTAGGTAGTTTTAGGAATTCGGGTGGGCTGGTTTAGGTGGACTGTTTTTATTTCGGGGGTGGTCGACTGGGTCGGGTTTGCCCGTTCGACTGCCCCAACAAAAATATTTACATATTTTATTTATTTCAAACAGGGCTTTTGCAAACCGATAGCAGACAAAACAAAATAATCCGGAGACCGGGTTTTGGGTTTTGAATTAAAAACAGGGCGTTTAGAAAACAAAACCAGGCTTTTCAAAAATAGTTTTATGCGAATAGATGCAAGATGATGACGATGCTCAAATGCAATGTGGCATGATGACATGAGCATGCGGTCATGACGATGCAATGCACAAAAACAACGCGATTTTCTAGTAGTGGTTTTGCGGGATGCCACAATTCGACACCACTAACAATGGATCTCGCCCTCGAGATCCGCCTCATGGTACCGGAAAGAAGGGCGGCGATCTGAATCTTCTCGCGTCGTGTAGATCCTCGCGACACCACTAACAAGAGGTCGTTGTCCGTGATCGTCGTGAGAACACTCCGGAAACAAAGGACAAAGGCAGAGGTATCAACAAATAAAGCCACCCCTAACTTCCGTGGACGGAGTGAAATTGCTGGATCCACTGATTCGATGTACAAGAGCGAATGATAAGAGTAGTCGGATGGTGATCAGTCCATCGCGCACCCAAACCATTACTCTGCACACGAATAGGCGGATTATGCAACCAACTCTCGGAATCAGACTGAAGATCTCGACAAGCGAGGTTCGGAAACAAAGGAGTGATGCAGACGCTGCATCGGATCTGGCGTAGATGATGTCGTCGCGTCGGAAAACACCGGAAGGCACGAGAGGGAACAAAGAGAAGTCCACCAGACGAAGGATTCCTCGGATAGCATGAAGACCGGATGTCGAAGCATCGTTTCCAAAAGAGGAAGAGAAACCCTGAAGGTACGATGGAACCCAACCACGAGAAATCCTGGACTCGAAGAGAGAGAAGAGAGCGGATTCAAAACACGCAGAGGTGAGAGGAGAGCAGCAGAGGGGTAAGGACTAAAATTAGACCTAATCAGAACTATCCAACCGATTTTGCAAAAATAGTTTTGACACTCTACTTCGGCCGTTAGCTAGGTTATCCTACAGGCTGGACTTGTGGGGTATCGCAACTGCTGAGCTCTGATACCACTCTGTAACACCCTCAGAATCGGCCCTATGCAAGTTTTAGCGATTCCCGCCAAACCCGCATAGAAACGATTCAAAGGTGCCCACCAGGCACTTTCGTGCGGGTGGAAAACGAAGTAATAACATTACACAACAGTCCTCGATGGGACCCACAGAACAGATATATATACAACAGCGACTCAATGAGTCAAGAATACAGATATACCGTACAAAGATCCAAATCACCTTGAAAACGATATAGCGCCCGACTACGGACAAGATGCAAATGGGGCTAAGAGCCCTGAAGAATAACCAATGGCGTCCATAACCCTGCCCAGGCCAAGCCGGAAGGGTAACCCTGCTAACGGCGTCGATCTCAAAACCTGCTTAAACAAAAAAAGGGGTGCCGACAAAGGGCGAAGGAAAAAGAGGAGCGTCAGTACTGAGGCCAGTACACGGCGAGGCTAGAATTCGGCGGTCCTCGCCTACATAGGTATGGTGGACTGAAGCGGCAGCGGCAGCATGCACTAAACAATCTATAGAGACTCGAGATATCTGACGGCTATCAGAGAGGGATAAGAAAGACCTAATCGGAACCAACCTGATGCTACCACCAAACATACCCATCCTGGTATTTCCCCCTCGAGACCAAATGAGGAAGTCAACCGAGGAACTCACACAGTTGGCAGTTTTATTTATTCAGTTATCGTTGGAGCAATTACTAGTCAGATATAGATAGTCATCCTGATATAATAAGCAGTGGGCACTTTTAGTTAACCATTCCATTGTAGTTGCAACACTTACTAGTCAGATACAATAGCATGAGATATCCCAAAACCCAGCAGTTGTTGGTACTTTTATTTAGCCATTCCGTTGTAGTTGAGCTGATTACTAGTCACATCGGATACAAGTCAAAATATAACAGTAAACTTTAGTTATAGTTGTCTATGATCGAGAACTGTGCTCCAAGTCGTCCATAACCGCGGACACGGCTTTTCGAAAAGATTTAACCCTGCAGGGGTGCACCAAAGTATCCACACGCGATTAGCATGAGATATCCACACGCACTTCGACCCTTTTTGCCAGATCAATTAACATACACCCATCGGTATGTCGGCGGGGCCTAAGTCATGACGTTTCCCAGACCCAAAGTAAGTACATGGGGGCCACCCCACTAAGTCGAACCCGCAACAAAGTCGGCCGGTCTCCGAGACGGACTTAGGGTTTGTGGAGCCGGCTGTAAACGACTGGGAACCCGAAACTCTCGGGCTTGTCGATACAGCGAAAACGGGTCACGATCCTAAACAGTACAGTGTGCTATCCATCGCACAATTTAAATAAAGCAGTAAAGCATGGCATAAGTATAGAATAGTAAATAAAACCCCAAACTAGTTGTGGCCCCCAGTACAATACTTTGAAATCAGGTACTAATCGATGGGGTGCCCACACATCCCACATGTGGTTAGCGCGCTCGATCTCGGAACAGGTGTCAAGAACTTAGGGTCCTACGGGACACCAGTGGGCGGTCGGAAACCAAATATTGTCTATCACCCACCGGTGCCTCTGCATTACCTACTTCCATTTTAGTTATTAACAATAATTAAAGTTATAACCATCTCCAACATAAAGCTTATGGCAGCCGTCCAACAACTGTGGTACTTGACGACACGCAACAACACTTGAGCAAGCGACTACGACGCGCAAGTCCAACTATCTACCAAACAACAGGTATTAGGATGTGTCCAAGGCAATATAAGGCTGCAAGGGATATCACAGGTACGACAACTAGAGCATCGCAACACAGATAGCAATAGATCAACAGGAGGGAGTAAATACTATAAAAGTAAGATAGGTAGAAAGGGGGAGATGCTCGCCTGAAAACACTGCCGAAGGTTCATCCGAAGATCGGGTCGACACTCGCATCAACTCATCGGCCTAATCCATGAAGAAGCAAAGCACTAGAAGAAAACAGCGAATGCACTATTTAATACTACGGCAGAAGATCGGGCATGATGCATGTATGATGTATGACATGGCAAAGGTGCAATGCAATTAGGCAATATATAAGCGGAACCGGGGTCCCGACAATTAAATATATGGTTCTAGTTGTTTAACTCCCCTCAATTTAATTGTTATCTTAACATGGCAAAAGATAGCACCGGTTCGCTACACAAATTTAAATGAGGCCAATATAAGACTAGATTTGCCCGCATATGGGCCCCATATTTAATTATGCAGTGAATCGGCATAAGGCCCCCAAACCACAAACAAGTATGCATGCATGAACAATTTTATATGCAACAAGTAATATCATTTATAAGATAGGGCTCGATAAAGGGGGTCACACATTAGGGTTCGGCGAACTTGGCTCCGAGGGGTTCGGGTCGGGTCTCAGGGTCCGGATCTGGGGTTCGGTCTCGGCGGGATCGTTCTCGGGTAACGGAGTAGATCTTGTCGCACGAGCGTCGATGCTTCCGGGAAGGAGAACTTGTCGTCCAGGGTCTCGGTGTCCGGGGTGAAGTACTCGGCGTCCTCGAGGGAGTACTTGTCGTATCCGTGAAGGAGATCATGTCGGTCCACGGGGTTCGGTGTTCGGAGCCAGGAAGGAGTACTTGGCGTGGCCGAGCGGAAGTCTTGATGGTCCTCGGGTCCGGGAAGATCTTGTCGCACGGTGTCCGGGTAGGCGAACTCGCGGTCGATGGTGAACTTGTTTGGTACCGGGGTTTTCGGAGATCTTGGCGCGGCACCGGGTTCGGGGTGTCGAGGCTTGGTCTTCGGTTTCGGGCCTCGGCCATCTCATCCGCGTAGTAGATCATGGCGTTCCGAGGGTTGCGGTTCAGCTTCATGTTCTCCAGGGCCGGTCTCACCAACACATGTTCAAGGTCATCCTTCCGCCGGAGGACGTGCTGGACGGTACGGCTCAGCGCGCTACAGGGTCGGATCGAACAGAGGAGCTCGGGACAGGCCGCTGCAGAGGAGGTGGGCCCCGGGAAGGAGAGGCAGAGACCTGCCTGGCTCGCGGAGGCGCGGCTCGGGCTGCTAGCAGCCAACGACGACGGGGCAGAGGACGCGGTCGGCGAGGCGCGATGGCCTGCGGAGGGGAGGAGGGCGGCGAGGTGTCTGCGGGGATGAACGGCGGGGGCGGCGGAGCTTGGGGGGTCGGCAGGCGGCTCGCCGGAGGGCGGCCCGCGCGGCGGCGGGGTGAGGACGATGCGCGAGGGGCGGCGGCGGAGGTTGGAGCCGGGGCACGCGAGAGAGAGAGGCCGGGGGGAGGGACTGCGGGCGGCATGCGGCCGGGGCGGGGTCGCGGCGGTTGCCGGGGAGAGGAGAGGCGGGCCGGCGAGGGGCGGGCTCGTCGGGGAGAGAGAGGGCAGAGGAGGAGAGGAGGAAGGGGACGCGGGGAGAGAGAGGCAGAGGTGGTGGGGCCGGTGGGGCCAGGGGTAGGGGCTGTGTGCGTGGTGTGTGAGGGAGCTGTGTGTGTGGGGGAGTGGGTGGGTCCGGCGGGTCAGGGAGAGTGGTTGGGTGGGTTGCTACGGGTGGGGCCAGAGGGACCGGTGGCGTGGGGCCAGGGTGTCGGTGAGGGAGAGAGAGAGGGGGTAGGTGGGACTGGGGTGAGAGAAAGAGAGAAAAGGGGTGGTGGATTGGTGAGGTGGCAGGGTGGGTAGGGAATTAGGTCCAGGGGTGAGGTGGCGAGCTGTGATTGGTGGGTAGGTTAGAACTAGGTAGTTTTAGGAATTCGGGTGGGCTGGTTTAGGTGGACCGTTTTTATTTCGGGGGTGGTCGACTGGGTCGGGTCTGCCCGTTCGACTGCCCCAACAAAAATATTTACATATTTTATTTATTTCAAACAGGGCTTTTGCAAACCGATAGCAGACAAAACAAAATAATCCGGAGACCGGGTTTTGGGTTTTGAATTAAAAACAGGGCGTTTAGAAAACAAAACCAGGCTTTTCAAAAATAGTTTTATGCGAATAGATGCAAGATGATGACGATGCTCAAATGCAATGTGGCATGATGACATGAGCATGCGGTCATGACGATGCAATGTACAAAAACAACGCGATTTTCTAGTAGTGGTTTTGCGGGATGCCACAGTTTGTCAGTACCTGTCACAGCCAACGACTGTTCATTATAAGACAGTCAAGCGGATCCTTCGCTATGTGAACGTCACTCTCTTGACTGGCTTGCATATTTGATCTACATCATCTACTGTGCTCGATATTTACACTGATGCCGATTGGGTCTGGATGACCGTCGCTCCACTAGCGGTTTTGCCATTTTTCTTAGAGGTAACTTAGTATATTGGAGTTCTCGCAAACAACCCACAATATCTCGCTCAATCACTTAGGCTAAGTATAAGACGTTGGCCAATAGAACCGCTGAAGCGACATGGATTCAACCTGTTCTTAAGGAACTCGGTGTTCATCAGTCCCGGTTGCCTGTTCTGTGGTATGACACTTTTGGTGCTACATACTTGTCCGTCAATCCTGTTTTTCATGTTTTTCATGCTCGTATCAAACACATTGAGATTGACTTTCATTTCGTCCGTGAGAAATTTGCTATGGGCGCTCTTCATTTTCGTTACATCGCTTCTGAAGATCAGATTGCTGCTGTGTTCACTAAACCAGTTACACAACTAATACTACATAGATTTTGTTCCAATCTCAACCTTGTACACTATGATTTAGATTAAAGTGGTGTTAAAGATAGGATCGGTTTAGGCGATTGTTTTCTGTTTATAGAGAGGATATATATTTATATATATATAAATATATATATCCTAATTATGGGCTGGATCAGTTGTGATCCCGTGTGCCTTGATTGTACCATATGTTCCAAATATAAGAGAGGATCCCCACGATGGGGCAATCATGGAAAATCAGTTGTTTTAACTCCGGTTTTGCTATTTCTCATGCGTCTAAGAAATAGTTATTTCTCAGTCATCTTGTTTACCGTTGGATTTTGGTTCCAAGATTCGATTGAACCATCTGGTTGCATTTTTTGTTTGTAAACCATGCATGTTTCCATTCGATTGAGCCAGCAACGTCAGCCGACTGAGCCTGAGACGTAGACGTTCCCTTTTAAATCCGTGGCTCCGCCAAGCACATCACCTCAGTAGCGAAGCACTTTGGGTCGACTGACAAGCCGCGACGATTGCCAAGCGCTTCTCTCAGATTGAGGCTCTGTGATCCCATGCTGCGTGCCTCGTGGTTGACGGTGATCGCGTTGCGTAAGTCGGAAACCGTCGTGGGCCTTGCCGGGTGTTCCTGCTCCCTATGCTGATTTCATCGAGCGTTGCACGACACCTCCTGGTCGGCATGGTGGTTAGCCGCGGGTGCCAACGAAGGACGTGGTTGGATCATGGAAGACTATCGTGTACCGGCTAAGCGATCCTTTGCCGACAACGAGTTTTCCTCTTGTAGAGAGCATCTCCACTCGCCTACCCAGGACGCCGGTTCGGACGCCGAAAATTGGCCCAGTCGCGTATCCACTGACCTGTTTTTGTCCGGATTTCGGCGTGTTTTGGTCTGGCCTACCCAGGACGTATCCAGGATCCCGGGTACACCATGGAAACGTCAGACTCAGCGAAAACGGGCGTGGGCCAGCTCTGTCGGCGAGAGAAGGCACCACTCCCGCCAATTCGCCGAGCTCCCTGCCCTTTTCTTCCTCCTCCCGCTTTTATTTCCCATTCCCCCACCCCGAAGCTCGCCGATCACCGCGCCCAACATGCCGCCCAAGAGTTTCGTCCATCCCAGATCGATCCTCGGCGAGGGTCCGGCGGAGAAGAAGGCGAGGAAGCCGAGAGCGCCGTCGGCCAAGCCGGAGGGCATGTCCTCGGCCGAGTGGGAGAAGAGGGAGCACGCCAGGTA
This sequence comes from Avena sativa, assembly GCA_916181665.1. Classification (NCBI taxonomy): domain Eukaryota; kingdom Viridiplantae; phylum Streptophyta; class Magnoliopsida; order Poales; family Poaceae; genus Avena; species Avena sativa. Next base: position 298,775,549 of record OV702296.1, read on the forward strand.
GATCTCGTCGGCCGAGCGGAAGGACAGGAAGGAGAGGACAAATCTCTGGCAGGAGCAAGCGGAGGAGGAGAAGGTGATGGTGAAGGCGACGGCGGAAGAACAGGCGATGCTGAAGGCGAAGCAGGCTGCAGCGACGCGTTCGGCGTTGATGGCCGCGCCGTACCCACCACACTGGGGGAGCCAGGCTAGCGTCGGCTCGCCCGCCGGCTTCTCGCCGATCTCTCTGGCCAACTTCTAGGAGAGCCAGGCGGCTGCTCGGCAGAGGTACTCCCCGTTGCCGGAGTTCAACGGCGGCTTCAACCCCAACGTGCTCTTCCCCTGCCCGGCGCTGCGCCCTCCTTCGGCCTTCGGCGTCGACATCAACATCCCCTACTCCGCCTCTCCGGCGTACGCAAGCCCCGCTCTGCGCCGCGGACCGCTGCCCTTCGGCGGAAGCTCGGCGCCATTCGGCGAGGCCGACGCACGCAACCTGTTCGGCGTAATGTCGGGCGCCCTTCCGGCCGGCATGACGGCTGACGCATACATGGAGGACCTGATCGCAACAGGGTCGGCCTCCAACCACCCCTCCTTCTTCACGGAAGAGTAGACCTGGGCTGACGCCGAGCGCGGCATCGAGTCCCAGGACCTCGTCAACGTCGATGCCGAGGAGACCCAGGCCGAGCAGACGCCGCCAGAGGACGCCGAGACTGAGGCGAAAGGCAAGAAGGGAAAGAAGATGGCGGACGCTCGGCTCAAATGGACCGTGGCCGAGGACACCTGCCTCGCCAAGGCTTGGAAGATGGTGAGCATGGATCCGATAACGGGTGCGAACCAAAATTCTGACAATTATTGGCGGCGCGTGAAGGCAGCATTCGACGAGCGAAGCATGTGCGACCCAAAGTATCGCAAGATCCACATGGAGCGAGGGGAGAAGGCAATAACGAACCACTGGGCGATCATCCAAACTGCGCGCAACAAGTGGCACAGCTGCGTGAAAGAAGTCGACCGCACACAAGCCAGTGGGGAGAACATGGATAACAAGGTACTCGCGAACACTATCTTTGTCGTGCACTCTCTTGACACACTCGCGAACATGGATAACTTGACACACTTCTATTTTGTAGCCGCGCCGTGCCCTTGCTCTGTTTCGAGAGGACATGAAGATGGATTTCAAGTTCCATCATGTATTCGAGAAGAGCAAGGAGCGCTGGAAGAAGCTGATGGAGACACAAGGGGAAAAGGTGGCCCTCATCAAGGCCAGCCTCGCCGAGAAAAAAGCCAACCTCGCCAAGAAGAAGGCCAACTACGCTGCCAAGAAGCGCCACACGGACCTCAAGTTCCTCATGAGCGGCGAGGACACGTCGAAGATGAGCTCGCCGGTCAAGGCCTGGTACATGGCGCAACGTCAGGCCATCCTGGAGGGCATGACCACGGCTTCCCCTTCCCTTCCTCTGCGCCGAACATGCCAGCGCCGAACGCTCCCACGCCAAGCTCTGCTTCGACTTTCTCCAACCCGAGGGCCTTCACCGGCGAGACGGACGACAACGCCGCGTCGGCCACGCCGCGGGAGACCATCCCCATCGACAACTAATCGTTGTTTCCCCTGTTATGTAATGAAAATATGTCACCGAACATGTAGGCGCATCTGTCGAACACCTTGTGGCCGAGCACCCGCCGACGAGAATTATGCAGATTCAAATATATAGCCGCTTTGTGTCCGCCTGGGTACTCGGCCTGGGTAGCCGAGTGGGAAACTGGGCGTACCCAAGCCGAAAACTTGCGCCGTCTGGCTCAAAAAAGGTCCGGATTTCGGCCTGGGTTCGGCCAACGAGTGGAGATGCTCTGAACGACCACCGTACCGAGCAATTCGATAGCCCGGTGCAGCTTGTAGGCTTCAACACCTTGACCGACAATCTGGACTCCCTGGACGGCCTCCTTAGCTGCCATTAGGTTCTGGTCCAGAGTAGGGTAATGCCCCTCCGGAAGTGGAGTTCCGACCGGCGGTGGCGGCTGGTTAGCTGGGCCTGCCGCCAATGTGCCAGAGACTTTGGTAGCCGTCACCTCTTGCCTTCCTGTTCTGCTGGCTCTCAAGGGAGTTTTGACGATAGGAATCCTCGAGCCAAGAGTGTGGAACAGGATCATTGCATGCATGGTGATTGGCCTGGATCACCGAGTTTTCTATGCATACTCTCGGAGACTATCCGGATCTCGGCCTACATGCTTTTCAACAGCTCCTGCTCGCGAGCCAAACATTTTCTTGGTGTCGTTAGCGCTTGTTTCCTAGACGAGCGTGGATCGGTACATGTCGATTTCCCCTGCCCTAACCACGGTGTTCTCTTGAGAAACCAGCGTTGACAGCGGATCGATTGGCGATGTAGATCCAGCCATGAAGACGCCAACTGCGTTAGTCTCACCACTGGAAATGGGACCAACGTCTTCTTCGGACCCACTACCGAGTTCGTAGTTGAGAAGCTGGTAGATCGAATCTGCATAGCCACCCCTCGCGTTGCTAAGGTAAACGACGCCATCATCAAGGGCGATTGTGCTCGTGTTTGAGCCAGTACTTGCTTACGATTTGAGCCTACACTAGAAGATGTCGATGGATCCGGTCGGATGGACGGTGCTGCTAGTCACCTCCCGAATCATCGGTGTCCATGTTGCCTTGTTAGCGAAATTGAGGCTTCCGAATTGGATGATTCGGCCAACAACGATAGTCGAGCCAATCTGTGATCCCGTCCGATCCCCTTGCGATTCCGGTAGCACGACATCATGGTGTCCGAAGTAGAGGGAAGATCCTGCAGGGCTTCTCCTAAGCCGGTGCGAGTTATGGTGGATCTAGGGTTTCCAAAGATCTAGGTTTAGAGGGCCAGAGAGGAGGAGGAGGTGTCGGCGGCGGCTAGGGCGACGAGGACGGGCCGGCGGCGGTGTGAGCCGTCGGCGGCGGCGCACGGGTGGGGAGGGCTTGTGTTGTGTGCTTTGGGGCAGCCCTCCCCCTCTATTTATGAGAGGGAGGGCAGCTTGGGAGAGGGGAGTTTGAATCCATACCCAAACCCAAATTGGATAGAAGGAAGGACTCTTTCCTTCTTCCACTAGGAAACTATTGTTCGAGTTTGACTTTTCAAACCTTCCTTTTGACTTTCAATTTAGAGCTTTATTTCTCTCTCTCGCAAATGCCCAACCAAAGTGACCTAGGACATGATCCAATCATTCCACTTAACCATGACACATTCATGGACCATTCCCCTTCCGGTCCGGTGAACCTTCTAGACCCTCCTAGAACCTTTCCGATGAAAATATCGAAATCATTCCCGAACTCTGGAATCGGACTTTCCTTATATGAATCTTATTCTCCGGACCATTCTGGATCTCCTCATGATATCCCGGATCCCATCTGAGACTCCGAACAACATTCGGTTTCCCTACTTACATTCCATATCTACTAAACAACATCGAATCCTTAAGTGCGTCTCCCTACGGTTCGTGAATTATGCGGACATGACCGAGACACTTCTCCGATCAATAACCAATAGAGGAATCTAGAAATTCATATGTCTCCCACTTATTTCTACGATTACTTTGCAATCGAATGAACCATTTACATACGATACAATATCCCTTTGTCTCGCGATAGTTTACTTATCCGAGGTTTGGTCGTTGGTATCTCTACATACCTAGTTCAACCTCGTTACCGATAAGTACTCTTTTCTCGTTCCCGTGATATGTGATCCCTTGTGAGCCAGTCACATGCTTGCAAGCTAATTGGATGAAATTCCACTGAGAGGGCCCAGAGTATATCTATCCGTCATATGGATGGACAAATCCCACTCTTGATCCATGTGCCTTAACACATACTTTCCGAACACTCAATGCCACCTTTATAGCCACCCAGTTATGGTGTGGTGTTTGATGTCATCAAAGTATCCTTCCGGTGATGGTGATTAGCATGATCTCATGGTCGAAGGAATTAGGTTACTATGTATCAGAAATCTTATAGCAAACGAACTATTGAAATGACTTGATCTTTATGCTACGCTTATATATAGGAGTATGTCCATCATACCATTCTCCTAATGATATGATCTTGTTGTTAATAACATCTCAATGTTCATGATCGAGAAACCACAATCATCTATTAACCAACAAGCTAGTATTATAAAGAGGCTTTACCAGGGACTCTAATTTAGTTTACAAATCACAGAAGTATTAATGTTTCCGGTTAATACTATTATAGCATGAGTGTAAACATTTATCACGAACACAAAGATATAATAATAACCACTTTTATTATTGCCTCTAGGGTATATCTCAAACAGTCTCCCACTTGCACTAGAGTCAACTAATCTAGATTACATGGTAATATACCGAACACCCATGGCGGTTTGGTGCTGGTCATGTTTTGCCCTCGGGAGAGGTTTAGTCAACAAATCCACCACATTCAGATCTGTGTGTACTTAGCAAATCTTTATGTCACCATCTTGGACATGCTCCCGAATAGCGTGAAAACGTAGCTTGATATGCTTCAGCTTCTCGTGTGACCTTGGTTCTTGCGCATTGGCTATGTGATACGTTGGAAATGTATCTATATTTTTTGATGCTCCATGCTTGTTTTGTATCTACTTTGCTTTACTTGTCTACACTTTGAGTTGCTTTTTACATGTTTTCTGGTAATAACCTATTAACAAGTTGCAACAGTGGCAAATGCCTGTTTTCTGCTTTTTTGGTTTCAGAAAAGTTAGTAAAGAAATATTCTCGTAATTGGACTGGACAAAGGACAAAGTTAATTACTTTCCGTGGGGAACAAGAAGTCTAGAGGAGAGCCAGAGGGGCCATACCCACCTCAGGTGTGGGTGGGCCCCACCCCGCACCTGGCTAGGGTTTGGCGCCCCTGGCCGCCGCCTCGGTCTCCCCCTTCGCCTATAAGAAGCCCCCGATGCAGAAACCCTGAGTACCCGATCAAAAATCCACGAAACCGTCTATAGCCGCCACCACCATCGTCCCTAGATAGGGGGGATCTGAAGTTCTTCCCGACACCCTGCCAGAGGGGAGATCATCCCGGAGGCCTTCTCTCCGGTATGATGCGTGAGTAGTTCCACCTTGGACTATGGGTCCATGTAGTAGCTAGATGGTTGTATCTCCTCCTTTGTGCTTTCATGTATAGATCTTGTGAGCTTCGTTCATGATCAAGATCTAATCTATTTGTAATCATTCATGTTGTGTTTGCGGGGATCCGATGGATACTGAGATTATTATGTTGGTTTGATTAATGGTTTTATCTTTATGATTCTATCATGTCTGTGTTGTTTGTGATCTTGCATTCTCTCCGTTGTTAGTAGCTATCTTGTCCAAGTAGTTGCTAGTGACTCCAAGAGGGGGTATTTATGCTCGATAGTGGGCTCATGCCTCTAGTTTCCAAGGGAAGTGACAATAATCTCTTCAGTTGTAGATGTGCTGTTGCTACTAGGGAGAAAACAACTGTCTCTTGTTCATGGAACATGTGGACTATTTACCTTACACACTTTACTTAAAGCAGTTGTCTGTTGCTTGCAACTTAATACCGGAGGGGGTTCGGATGATAACCTGAAGGTGGACTACTAGTCATAGATGCAGTTGGATGGTGGTCTATGTATATTGTTGTATTGCCCAATCAGCCTCATAAGATCTTTCTAACTAGTAATTACATTGTTATGCCTTGCTCAGTTCCTGTCAATTGCCCCGCTGTAATTTGTTTACCCTTCATGCCATGTTGTTTATCTAAGGAGAGCACCTCTAGTGAACTATGGACCCCGGTCCAATCTTTACCATTGATACATCTTCCACTGTTACTGTTTACTTGCTGCAAACCATTACCTTCCACACCATACATTTAATCCTTTGTTACAGCAAACCGGTGAGCTTGACAACCTCACTGATTCGCTGGGGCAAAGTCTTGAGTTTGTGTTGTGCAGGTCTCTGCGTTGCTTGCAACACCTATGTGACGTTTGCTTCCTCCTACTGGTTCGATAACCTCGATTTCTTACTAAGGGGAAAACTTGCTGTTGTGCCGCTTCACACCTTGCTCGTGGGGTTCCCAATGAAGCACTCCTACATCAACTCAGTGCTGCATCAAGCTTTTCTGGTGCCGTTGCCGAGGAGGCTAAGGACGTCTTCACAAGGGGAGTCCTTCACTTCCTTTCTCTTTACTTTGTTTTTAGTTTGCTTTGTTTCTTTTGCTTGGTTTTGTTTGCCTCTTTCCAAAAAACCCAAAAAATAGTCTAGTTAGGTTTGCTTGGTTTATTCAAAAACACAAAAAAATTAGCTCTTGCTCTAGCTGTTGCTGCTGTTTTTGGCTTGCCCACCTTTGCCAAAATGAACTTCGCTGAGAACACCAAGTTGTGCGACTTTACTAGCACCGACAACAATGATTTCCTAAGCACTCCTATTGCTCCACCTGCTCCTGATGCTACCTTTTATGAAATTAAGCCTACTTTGTTGAATCTGGTGATGAGAGAGCAATTTTCTGGTGCTGGTTCTGATGATCCTGCTGCCCATCTTAATAGCTTTGTTGAACTTTGTGAGATGCAAAAGTATAAGGATGTAGATGGAGATATTATTAAGCTCAAGCTTTTTTCCTTTCTCCTTGAGGGGAAAAGCTAAAGAATGGTTGCTTTCTTTGCCTAAAAATAGTATTGATTCTTGGACTAAGTGCAACGATGCTTTTATTGGAAAATACTATCCTCCTGCTAAGATTATATCCATGAGAAGTGACATTATGAAATTTAAACAACTTTATAGTGAACATGTTGCTCCAGCTTGGGAAAGAATGAAATCTTTGGTTAAAAATTGCCCTACTCATGGACTCACTGCTTGGATGATTATCCAGACTTTTTATGCAGGTTTGAACTTCTCCTCAAGAAATCTGTTGGATTCAGCTGCTGGAGGTACTTTCATGGGCCTCACTTTGGGTGCTGCAACAAGGCTCCTTGATAATATGATGGTTAACTACTCTGAATGGCATGTTGAGAGAGCTCCACATGGTGAGAAGGTAAATTCTGTTGAGGAAACTTCCTCTTTGAGTGAAAAGATTGATGTTATTATGGCTATGCTTGTTAATGGGAAAGCTCCTCTAGATCCTAATAGTGTTCCCTTAGCCTCTTTGGTTGCTCAAGAAGAGCAAGTTGATGTGAACTTCATTAGAAACAACAATTTCAACAACAATGCCTATAGGAATAATTTTGGTAGCAACAACAATTATAGGCCTTATCCTCCTAATAATGGCAATTCCTATGGAAGCTCTTACAATAATGCTAGAAGTGCCCCCTCTGAACTTTAAGTCATGCTCAAAGACTTTATTAGTAAACAAACCACTTTCAATAAGACTATAGAGGAAAAGCTTTTAACTGTTGAGAAAAATATATCCTCTTTGTCTAAAGCTCAAACTTCCTTGGTTAATAAAATGCTGCTAAACCTGAAACTATGGAAAATACCTTTGCTACTCCTCATGCCATACAAGTTACTATTGATGAAAATGTTAGGCTATTATCTCAACTTCATGCTAAGTGGGAAAGGGAAGCTTAAATTGATAGAAACAATAGTGTGTGCACCATCACCACTAAGCCACAAGTAGTCCCTACTCCTACTCCTATTATGCCTAAGCCTATTGAGCCTACTACTATTGATGCTAAGTTTGACTTTGATATTGATGGTTGCAATATTTCTGAAGTGATTATGTTCTTGCAAAAGCTTGCTAGAAGTCCCGATGCTAGTGATATGCATGTTGCTTTCACCAAACACATTACAGATGCTCTTGTGAAAATTAAGGAAGAGAAGCTAAAACACAAAGCTTCTATTCCTAGGAAAGTAGAAGGTAGTTGGGAACCCATTATTAATATGCAAGTGAATGACCTTGATCTCAAAGCTTCATGTGATCTTGGTTCTAGTGTCTCTATTATGCCTAGGAATATTTATGAAATGCTTGATTTGCCACCATTATAAGATTGTTATTTGGATGTCCCACTCAATTGATAATGCTAATAAGAAACTCATGGGGAGTATTAATGATATTCTCATTATGTTTAACAAAGCTTATGTCCCTGTTGATTTCTATGATTTGGATGTTGAATATAATGCTTCTTGTCACTTTGGGAAGACCTTTTCTTAGAACAGTTGGTGCCATCATTGATATGAAAGAAGGCACCATTAAATATCATTTTACATTCAAGAAAGGTATTGAACACTTCCCAATGATAATAGAGAAGTTGCTTTTTGCTCCCCCTTTGAAAGCAATATTTGATGTTAATGCTTCCTCATTTGAAAATACTTGATTCTTCTTGCTTCTTGTGCCTAACTTAAAGACGTTAAAGAAAATTACTTGTTGGGAGATAACCTAAGAGTTTACTTGAGTATTGGAAGTTATTACTTCTGTAATAACCTCACCTTATCCTTTTTGTTTGCCTTTTGTGCCAAAAATGACCTCTAATGAGAGGGAAAGTAAGATTTGGGAGTTGCTGTCCCAAAACAGATTTCTGTCTTCCACCCAAAAAAAATCGTGAGGAGGCTCTGTAACTCGTATTGAGCTCAAAACTTACGAATAAATCCTCCAGTACGTTAGCTAACTTTCGTTAGTTCAACACTTTTTGATTTGAGCAACAGAATATGTTCTAAAATAATCATTTCTACCTGCTAGTCTGTTTTGACAGATTTCTGCCATTATTTGCATTTGCTTCTTATTGATTCCTTTTTGAGTTCTCTTCAGGTAAATTGAGATTTTTGAAGGAGTTACTACAGTAGCTTGTGTTTTTGAAAATCCTTGATGTTCCAAAGCTTTGTCAGTGGTCTAATATCTTTTAAATACACTAATGTTGCTAATGAAGATTGTGTGAAGGAAAAATTTTAGTTGTAGAGAGAGGATGATGCAATAAGATGAAGAATGGACAAAAGCTCAAGCTTGGGGATGCCACCATGGTATAACCCCAAGAAATATCCAAGAGGTACAAGCGTCAAAGCTTGGGGATGCCCAAGGCATCCCCCTTCTTCATCAATAAAAAGCTCAGGTCTGTCTAGACACTTCGTTTTTATTGTTTCATGCACAGTTGTGTTGTTCTTGGAGCGTCTTAGTTTTCATTTGCTTTGCTTAGGTTGTTTAGTTTGCTTAAATAAATTAGTTTGGACCCCCGCTCTCGCTGTGTTGTTTTGCAAATAAGTTTGCTTGGTGTTTGGAAAGGAGTAGTAAGTTCTTGCTTGAAGTGCAAGAGGAGATTGCATTGACTGTGACTTAGACTTTAGCATGACATGCTAGGTGTTGTTTTAGCATTATGCTTAGTAATTATTGTTGTAGCATGTATTGTTACAAACAATTGGGATTGCTTAGTGTGCCTTGAAGAAATTATGCGTTGTTTTAGCATGCAAAAGCATAGTATTGTGGTATTCTCCTTTGATATTTTGCTTGGGTTGACTTGGCACATGCTTACACCATGTTATGACTCTCACAAGTCACCATTAGCCTCTATGATAATTTAGTCCTTGACTTCTAGTACCACTATTTACTTTGATTAGTTTGCTGTGTTGCATTGCATGATTATGGCCATTATTTCTCTCTTAGTTGGTTGCTCCCAGTCTTTTGCTAGCCTCCACTTGTATGAGTAAGTTCTACTCATGCTTCCAAACTCCTAAGAAACCAAGTTATTCCAAAGTGTCCACTATAAACCCCTATGCATGGTGTGTTACACCATTCCAAGTATATTCTTGTTTTGAACTATCTTCCAATTAAAAACTATTTTGTTATGTGAAAACTTAGTGATTAAAGCCCTCACGAACTTGATGACACACTTTATTATTTGCCCCTAATAAACTTGAACCATTGTGACAACTTTGTTGTATATGCTTGCACTTATAAGTTGGAATTAGCAGAACCGTGCTGTCATGGGGAACGTTTTCAACATTGCACTTGTACCTTGTTGTACTCAGTTGATATCATGTTCTTTTGTCTATGGATGTCACCGGTGTGAAATAAAGAGGGGACTTGTAAGTCTATGGAGTTTGTATTCTATGTTAGAGAAACGCCTGGGCCGCTAGCCTAAGCCATCCATAATCATGGTGGAAACTTGCAGCATCACCATAATGAGCTATCTATGAAGCATCCTCAATAAAAATATATGCATATGGTAAATAAAAAGATTGCTGAGATGCTCATTGTTTGCTTGCCTTGTCATTTTGGTTATGGAAAATCTCCTGTACCATGTGCAAGGGGTACCCCGTTGGCGGTTCTCAATGATATTAAAATACTTACAGTGAAAAGAACTTACCTGGACCCAAAGTTGAGTATGCATGAGGTGTGGCCCTCGTATTCAAGGGACATGAGATTTCCAACTTATACTTCGTCAAGCATATACTCCAGCTTTGCCACTTTAACCTTAACCACTTCAAGATGCTTATGATAGGGGCAATGAGGGCTGAAAGCTAACAAGTACCATAATTTTTGGAAGCTCTTTTTGAAACTTGTAATCCCTGCTTCCTTTACAAAAAGGCCTTTCTTCTACCACTATTGAGTCTCCACCTTCTACCTTTAGGCACCATTAAGAGAGCATAGTTGTCATTCTATGTGCAGTGTTCCAAAGCTTGTTAATTGATGCATATTGTGTTATTACTTGTTCTTGTGCTACTTGTTTCTAGTCACCCTTGTGAACTTTGCAGGTGTCCTATGCATCTATATTGCTACTCTATGAGGGACAAGCTGATTGCCACTATGCTATGTTTTCTGCATGTGAAACAAACAAACGTTTTTCAATGCATGTTATTCATGATCTTTGTTTGTAGCTTGCCATGTTGCATGCATAGTTACTATGTCCTATTGTTAGAACTCCATCTTTCATGCACATGTTTAGATTTCTTTGATCCTAGCTTTCAATGCTTGCAAATGGTTGGATCTTTATTGTGAGGGTGCATGTCACCTCAAAAATTATTCTGTTTATCACTTACCTACTCGAGGACGAGCAGGAGTTAAGCTTGGGGATGTTGATACATTGGAAACGTATCTATAATTTTTGATGCTCCATGCTTGTTTTGTATCTACTTTGCTTTACTTGTCTACACTTTGAGGTGATTTTTACATGTTTTCTGGTACTAATCTATTAACAAGTTGCAACAGTGCCAGATGCCTGTTTTCTGCTGTTTTTGGTTTCAGAAAAGTTAGTAAATAAATATTCTACGAATTGGACGGGACAAAGGACAAAGTCAATTACTTTCCGTGGGGAACAAGAAGTCCGGAGGAGATTCAGAGGGGCCAGACCCAGCCCAGGCATGGGTGGGCCCCACCTCGTGCCTGGCTATGGTTTGGCGCCCCTGGTCGCCGCCTCGGTCTCCCCTTCGCCTATAAGAAGCCCCCGATGCAGAAACCCTGAGTACCCAATCATAAATCCACGAAACTGTCTGTATCCGCCACCACCATCATCCCTAGATCGGGGGATCTGAAGTTCTTCCTGGCACCCTTCCGGAGGGGAGATCATCCTAGAGGCCTTCTCTCCAGTATGATGCGTGAGTAGTTCCACCTTGGACTATGGGTCCATGTAGTAGCTAGATGGTTGTATCTCCTCCTTTGTGCTTTCATGTATAGATCTTGTGAGCTCCGTTCATGATCAAGATCTAATATATTTGTAATCATGCATGTTGTGTTTGCGGGGATCCGATGGATATTGAGATTATTATGTTGGTTTGATTAATGGTTTTATCTTTATGATTCTATCATGTCTGTGTTGTTTGTGATCTTGCATGCTCTCCGTTGTTAGTAGCTATCTTGGCCAAGTAGTTGCTAGTGACTCCAAGAGTGGGTATTTATGCTCGATAGTGGGTTCATGCCTCTAGTTTCCAAGGGAAGTGACATTAATCTCTTCGGTTGTAGATGTGTTGTTGCTACTAGGGAGAAAACAACCGTCTCTTGTTCATGGAACATGTGGACTGTTTACCTTACACACTTTGCTTAAAGCAGTTGTCTGTTGCTTTCAACTTAATACAGGAGGGGGTTCGGATGATAACCTGAAGGTGGACTACTAGTCATAGATGCAGTTGGATGGCGATCTATGTATATTGTTGTATTGCCCAATCAGCCTCATAGGATCTTTCTAACTAGTAATTGCATTGTTATGCCTTGCTCAGTTCCTGTTAATTGCCCCGCTGTAATTTGTTTACCCTTCATGCCATGTTGTTTATCTAAGGAGAGCACCTCTAGTGAACTATGGACCCCGGTCCAATCTTTACCATTGATACATGTTCCATTGTTACTGTTTACTTGCTGCAAACCATTACCTTCCACACCATACATTTAGTCCTTTGTTACAACAAACCGGTGAGCTTGACAACCTCACTGATTCGTTGGGGCAAAGTCTTGAGTTTGTGTTGTGCAGGTATCCACTTTGCTTGCAACACCTGTGTGACGTTTGCTTCCTCCTACTGGTTCGATAACCTCGGTTTCTTACGAAGGGAAAACTTGCTGCTGTGCTGCTTCACACCTTGCTCTTGGGGTTCCCAACGAAGCACTCCTACATCAACTCAGTGCTGCATCACTATGGCGCCCATGTTATCACAGTAGATAGACAGTGGGTCCAGCGCACTTGGAACCACACCGATCTCTGCAATGAACTCCTTCATCCATATCGCCTCTTGTGAAGCCTCTAAAGCAGCTATGTATTCCGATTCAGTTGAAGATCTCGCCATAACGCTTTGCTTTGCACTCCTCCAGCTAACTGTTGCACCATTCAAAGTAAATACGTAGCCAGATTGAGATTTAGAATCATCCGGATCAGTGTTCCAACTAGCATCGGTGTAACCATTAACAACGAGCTGTTCATCACCTCCATAAGAAAGAACCATATCCTTAGTTCTTCTCAAGTACTTAAGGACGTTTTTGACCGCTGTCCAATGATCCACTCCTGGATCACTTTGATATCTGCTAGTCAAACTAACAACATATGCAATGTCGGGTCTAGTACATAGCATGGCATACATAAGAGATCCTATTGCTGAGCCATTGGGAGTTTTACTCACCCTTTCTCTATCTTCTGCCATTGTAGGACTTTGAGTTTTACTCAAGGTCGTATTGGGCAACATGGGCAAGAACCCTTTCTTGCTATCTTCCATTCCAAACCTCTTTAGAACTTTGTACAAATATGTACTCTATGACAATGATATTAGGCATCTCGATCTATCTCTATAAATCTTTATGCCTAATATGTAAGCTGCTTCGCCAAGATCTTTCATTGAAAAACTATTATTCAAAAAATCCTTGACATTATTAAGAAGGTCTACATCATTCCCAATCAACAATATGTCATCTACATATAGTATTAAGAATGTTACAGAGCTCCCACTCACTTTCTTGTAAATACAAGCTTCTCCATAAGTTTGTATAAAACCAAAACTTTTGATCACGTTATCAAAACGTTGATTCCAACTTCGGGATGCTTGCTTCAATCCATAGATGGACCGTTGAAGTTTGCATACCTTGTTAGCATCTTTATGATCGACAAAACCTTTGGGTTGTACTATATACAACTCTTCATCAATGTCCCCATTGAGGAACGCCATTTTGACATCCATCTGCCATATCTCATAATCATAATATGTAGCGATTGCTAATAAAATCCTCACAGACTTTAGCTTCGCTACCGGTGAGAAAGTCTCATTGTAGTCAACTCCTTGAATTTGTCGAAACCCTTCTGCGACAAGTCGAGCTTTATAGACAGTAACATTACCATCAACATCTGTTTTCTTCTTGAAAATCCATTTGTTCTCGACAGCCTTCTGGCCATCCGGTAAGTCCACCAAAGTCCATACTTGGTTTTTGTACATGGATCCAATCTCGGATTTCATGGCTTCTTGCTATTTATTGGAATCTGGGATCATCATCGCTTCCTCATATGTCGCAGGTTCATCGGTGTTGTCCACCAACATGACACTCATAACGGGATCATACCAATCAGGAGTGGTACGATTTCACGTTGACCTGCGAGGTTCTGTAGTTACTTCAACCGAAGTTTCATGATCAACATCATTAGATTCCTCTCTTATTGGCGTAGGCGCCACAGGAACCACTTCCGGTGTTGTGCTACTCGCAAGTTCGAGAGAAGGTTCATCAACCTCATCGATTTCTACTTTCCTTTCAGTCACTTCTTTCGTGAGAAACTCCTTCTCTAGAAAGGATCCATTCTTGGCAACAAAGATTTTACCCTCGGATCTATGATAGAAGGTATACCCAATAGTTTCCTTCGGGTATTCTATGAAGACGCATGTTTCCGCCTTGGGTTCAAGCTTGTCGAGTTGTAAATTTTTTACATAAGCTTCGCAACCCCAAACTTTAAGGAACGACAATTTAGGTTTCTTCCCAAATAATAATTCATACGGTGTCGTTTCAACGGATTTAGATGGTGCCCTATTTAAAGTGAATGCGGCTATTTATAATACATAACGCCAAAACGATAGCGGTAAATTTGTAAGTGACATCATAGAACGAACCATATCTAAGAGAGTTTGATTATGACGTTAGGACACACCATTACGTTGTGATGTTCCCAGCGGTGTCAATTGTGAAAGTATTCCGCATTTTCTTGCCAAACTTGTAACCTAGATATTCACCTCCACGATAAGATCGTAGAAATTTAATCTTCTTGTTACGTTGATTATCTACTTCACTTTGAAATTCCTTAAACTTCTCGAAAGTTTCGGACTTATGTTTCATAAAATAGATATACCCATATCTACTCAAGTCATCCGTGAAGGTAAGAACATAACGATAACCATCGCGCGATGCTACACCTATTGGGCCACACACATCGGTATGCATGATTTCCAATAAGTCTGTAGCTTGCTCCATCATACCAGAAAATGAAGTCTTAGTCATTTTACCCATCAGACATGCTTCGTATCTTTCAAGTGATTCGAAATCAAGTGATTCAAGAAGTCCATCGGAATGGAGTTTCTTCATGCGCTTCACTCCAATGTGACCAAGACGGCAATGCCACATATAGGTCGAGTTATCGCTCAATTTCAAACGTTTAGCTTCAATGTTATTAATATGTGTATTACTACAATCGAGATTCAACAAGAATAGACCATCTATCAAAGGTGCATGTGCATAAAACATATTACTCATATAAATCGAACAACCATTATTCTTAGACTTAAACAAGTAACCGTCTCGCAATAAACATGATCTGATATAATGTTCATGCTCAACGCAGGCACCAAATAACAATTATTTAAGTATAAAACTAATCCCGATGGTAGATGAAGAGGTAGCGTGCCAACCGCGATCACATCAACCTTTGATCCATTTCCAACGCGCATAGTCACCTCGTTCTTCGCTAGTTTTCGTCTATTCTGCAGTACCTGTTTCGAGTTACAAATATGAGCAACCGAACCAGTATCAAATACCCAGGCACTACTACAAGTACTAGTGAGATACACATCAATAACATGTATATCGGATATACCTTTCTTATTGATGTTTCCGTTCTTCAAATCCGCCAAGCACTTAGGGCAATTTCGCTTCCAGTGACCCTATCCCTTGCAGTAAAAGACTCAGTATCAGGCTTAGGCCCATCCTTGGTCTTCTTCGTCGGCGCGGTAACTTTCTTTCTGCCCTTCTTGAAGTTTCCCTTTTTCTTAGACTTGCCTTGTTTCTTGAATTTGGTGGTCTTATTTACCAACAACACTTGGTGCTCTTTCTTGATCTCCACTTCTGCAGACTTTAACATGGAGAAGAGTTCGGGCAACGACTTGTCCATGTTTTTCATATTGTAGTTCATCACAAAGTTCTTGTAACTTGGTGGTAGTGATTGGAGGACACGGTGAATCCCCAAAGCATTAGGAATCACTATACCGAAGCTTTGAAGCTTGCTTGCGTGCCCAGACATCTTAAGCACGTGCTCACTGACGGAGCTGCCCTCTTCCATCTTGCAGTTAAAGAACTTTTCAAAAGCCTCATAACTCTCAACTGCCACGTGAGCCTCAAATATAATTTTGAGTTCACGTATAATATCATGTGGGTCATGGTTCTCAAACCTTTTATGAAGCTCCGATTCCAAACCATACAAGATAGCACACTAAACCGTGGAGTACTGATTCTTCCGAGCGAGGAAAACATTCTTTACCTCATCGGTAGCATCAGCTGCAGGTGGGTCACCCAGCGGTGCATCCAGCATATAGGTCAAATTACCATCATTGAGGACAATCCTCAAGTTGCGGAACCAATCCGCGAAGTTGCTTCCATTGTTTTTCAAGTTTTCTTTCTCTAGGAACGCATTAAAATTGATGGTAGGGGCCACCATTGATCTACAACATATTTGCAATAGTTTTTAGACTAAGTTTATGACAAATTGAGTTCTAATTAATGGTTAAATTAATCTAGGTGAACTTCCACTCAAAACAATATCCCTCACATTGTTTTAGTGATCACACGAACCAAATCCACCACATCAAAACTGATCATCACGAGAGTTGATGTAGCTTCAATGGCGAACAATCAACATGTTCATCATATCTACTATATGACTCATGCCTTACCTTTCGGTGATCCGTGTTTCGAGACCATGTCTGTACATGCTAGGATTGTCAAGATCAAACCTTAGCTTCCGAATGAGCAAATCTGGCTTGCTCCCGTTGTATACACTCGCAGAATCTAACACACCCGATCATCACGTGGTGCTTCAAAACAACGAGCTTTAGCAACGGTGCTTACCAAGGATGAACACTTTATAACTTGAAATTTTGTGAGAGGGATCATCTTATAATGCTACCGTCGGAACTAAGCAATACAAGATGCATAAAAGGATTAACATCACATGCAATTAATAATATGTGATATGATATGGCATTTCTTCTTGTGTTTCCGATCTCCATCTTCAAGCACGAACATGATCTCCATCATCACCGGCATGGCATCAAGGTCAATGGCGCCGCTTCATGGTTGTCGTCCACCAGCATCAACTATTACAACTACTTTGAATAATAGACACGCAGGTCTAGACGAAATTAAAAGACAACCATATGGCTCCTGCCGGTTGCCAACTTACAATAAGGAACATTGCATACATCATATATAATCACAATCATGGCCATATCACATCACAGCACACCCCTGCAAAACAAAGTTAGATGCCTCTAATTTTCTTTGCATGTTTTATGTTGTTTGGGGCTTTCAATAAGTGTCGTTCTAACTTAAGAACAAGAACCACAACGTTGATACTAGTATTGTAAATTACCCGTTGTAAATTGAATCTTCACTATGTTAAGAGAAACAAGCACCCGCAAAGCCACATATACAATACAAGTTGCATGTCAAGCGTGGAGAAAGTCTCATGAATGATGTCATGTAAGGTTAGCCCGGGCCGCTTCATCCCACCATCCCGCAAGATGCAAAGTACACAAGAAGCAATCGACAACAAAAACATCAACACCCACAATGACCATTGTGTTCTACTCGTGCAACAGATCTACATATAGACACGGCTCTGATACCACTGTTGGGGTTCGTAGCATGGAAAACAAAAAAATTCTACCGCATGCATACAAACAAGCCAAGATCTATCTACTAGATTGAAGCAACGAGTCGATTAGAGTACTCACCCTCGAAGATTCCAAAGAGGTTAACGAGAGCAGATTCTCGTGGGTGATGTAGTCGTACACTTGCTGATCTCAAGATCGCAAAGACGATCCTTTCGGCGCTGCGTTCCAGCAGCGCTTCCGCAGTTGGTCACACGTTCGATACTCGATAAAGACCTTCCTCTCCCTTCTTCCAGCAGGCAACAAAGGTTGTAGTTCTCCCCTCGCGATTCCGGTAGCACGACAGCGTGGTGTCAGAAGTAGAGGGAAGATCCCGCAGGGCTTCTCCTAAGCCGGTGCGAGTTATGGTGGATCTAGGGTTTCCGACGATCTAGGTTTAGAAGGCCAGAGAGGAGGAGGAGGTGTCAGCGGCGGCTAGGGCGACGACGACGGGCCGGCGGCGGTGTGAGTCATCGACGGCGGCGGCGCACGGGTGGGGAGGGCTGGTGTTGTGTGCTTTGGGGCAGCCCTTCCCCTCTATTTATGAGAGGTAGGGCAGCTTGGGAGAGGGGAGTTTGAATCCATACCCAAACCCAAGTTGGATAAAAGAAAGGACTCTTTCCTTCTTCCACTAGGAAACTATTGTTCGAGTTTGATTTTTCAAACCTCCCGTTTGACTTTCAATTTAGAGCTTTATTTCTCTCTCGCAAATGCCCAACCAAAGTGACCTAGGACATGATCCAATCATTCCACTTAACCATGACACATTCATGGACCATTCCCCTTCCGGTTCGGTGAACCTTCTAGACCCTTCTAGAACCTTTCTGATGAAAATATCGAAATCATTCCCAAACTCCGGAATCGGACTTTCCTTATATGAATCCTATTCTCCGGACCATTCCGGATCTCCTCGTGATATCCCGGATCCCATCCGAGACTCCGAACAACATTCGGTTTCCCTACTTACATTCCATATCTACTAAACAACATCGTGCGTCTCCCTACGGTTCGTGAATTATGCGGATATGACCGAGACATTTCTCCGATCAATAACCAATAGAGGAATCTGGAAATTCATGTGTCCCACATATTTCTACGATTACTTTGCGATCGAATGAACCATTTACATACGATACAATATCCCTTTGTCTCGCGATAGTTTACTTATCCGAGATTCGATCATTGGTATCTCTGCATACCTAGTTCAACCTCGTTACCGATAAGTACTCTTTTCTCGTTCCCGTGATATGTGATCCCTTGTGAGCCAGTCACATGCTTGCAAGCTAATTGGATGACATTTCACCGAGAGGGCCCAGAGTATATCTATCCGTCATATGGATGGACAAATCCCACTCTTGATCCATGTGCCTTAACATATACTTTCTGAACACTCAATGCCACCTTTATAGCCACCCAGTTACGGTGTGGTGTTTGATGTCATCAAAGTATCCTTCCGGTGATGGTGATTAGCATGATCTCATAGTCGAAGGAATTAGGTTACTATGTATCAGAAAACTTATAGCAAACGAACTATCGAAATGACTTGATATTTATGTTACGCCGCTCTGGATCCTCCTACTATATACTCCCTCCGTTTAAAAATATAAGATGTTTTAGGTTTGTGAAGAAAGTGTATCTAGACTTGTTTTAGTGTGTAGATTCACTCCAAACCATAGTGAACTTATATACTAAAAGTAGTCTAGATATATTTGCCTCACAAAGCTAAAACATATTATATTTTGAAACGGAGGGAGTATATTGGAAATTAGAAGGCACGTCCAAGGAAGTAACAATAAAACTGCTGCGGAATCCAGCTTTATTCTTATTACAATTCTTTAACAAACACAAATCTTCAGCTGTTGAGAAACCCAGCTTTACAGGACAAGAAGCAACATACCACGACCGTAGAGATAAACTGTTGGCAACGACAGCTTACAACAAACAGATGTAATTTGATAATGAAACAAATTATGAAGAAAAACATCTGACAACACTTGTTAAACAAATAATGAACCAAAGCAAAGCAAACCAACTTGTTGAGCAACCAGAGAGTGATCACTCGTATTTCACTGCAACCTTAATCTGATTGGATTTTGGGCGCATTTCGTTCACTCTCATTATCTGCTGCAGTGCATTGTCCAATGCAGGGTTATGTTTCGTACCAGTGAGCTCCACCTCTTTAAGGTTTGTCAAATGCTTGATGCCAACAACTGTCTTATGCTCTCTGTTGAACATCCTTACTGATAGTTTCTCGAGCTTTGCCATTGATTCTTCCTTGAATCGGAGAACTTCCATGCGGTCGATATCAAAGTTCAGGTACAGGTCCTTGAGCGCCGGAAAGCTGTGCGCAGTTTCTGCAACCAGCTCTCGATCCTTGTAGTAGTACGCCTCCAAGTTCATATGCTTCAGATTGGGTAGCTTACATACTGGGCCGAACAGTTGGTCACCAACAAAGAATGTCCAGGCAATGAAAATCTCAACAAGATTATTCAGTGACCCGACCCAATCGGGTAGTTTGCTAATGCCACCGCCGATCCTAAGATATTCCAGGAGCAGTGGTGCGGTGTCGAGATCATGGAGAAAGTTCAATTGATTCTTGCGCTCAACAATGGAGCTAAGGTTGAGCCACCGGAGGGAACATATCTTGCTCAGGGACTTGGCAAGTTTCTTGTTAAAATCCTGATGAATGGTATCTCTGTTGAGGAAGTCCATGTGAATAGCCAACTCTCTCAATTGCTGTAGTTCACCCATCGCTTCGGCAGCATCGGCATCATGTTCGAAAACTATTCTTTTCACCGTCCTTAGTGCCTTCATCCTACCCAGGCCCCGGCGTGCGATCCAACCCTTACTGTTATTCTTGTTGGAGATCTGCACGTGTTCAAGTTTCCCTAGCATTGACATGGTTCCTGGTAGATCTTCAAGGTGCGTCTGACGTACATCAAGCGTCTCCAGATTCTCTAGCTGGCCGACTTCTTCAGGCATCTTACTGATCACTGTACCTTTCAAGCTCAAGAACCTCAGAAGGTACATCCTGCAGACATATCTCAAATGCTCGTTATTAATGCCCATGCAGTATCTTCCAAGTCAAGCATCCTTACTTAGCAGGGTGAACTCGCCCAGACGATCAAGCACATTGGAGTGATCTCCGGGGGCAAACATGCTCAGTGATCGGACATGCTGCATGTCCATGCCCTCCACGCCATTCTTCCTACCATGCCGCCGCTGTGCTGCTGCAGTTTTGTTGGATGGAGAGTCCTGCAGGAGAGTTGGCTCTTCGCCGCCATGGATGGACAGGCGGCGAATCCTATCATACGACATTCCTTCGTACGGGCCACCTACCAGGCTAACAAAGTTAGACTCCAGGGATCTGGACACCATGACCTCAAGCATCATGTCGTGCACCCGGCACGTCTCCACCCTCCCATCATAGTAGGTGACTAGATCACCGGCCCTGTCGATCATGCTCCTACTCACCAACTCGATGTAGTAGGCTTCTGCCACCTCCATTAAGGTCAAACCCCGGATCTCAGCAACCAGTCCTTCCGCGATCCACCTCTTCAAGAGACGATCCTTGGCGATGACAAAATCCTCAGGGAAAAGACTGAGGTACATCATGCAGCCCTTGAGGTAATGATGCAAGTGGTTATAGCTGAGTGTAACTATCTGCCTCATCCCCTCAAGGGTAGGATGGCTCTCCATTTGAGATCCAATTGACTTGCAAACTCTTTCCCACATATCTCTGCTCTCCGACGTTTTATAGCCCACTAAGACGCTGGCAATGCTAATAATGGCCATTGGCAGCCCACCACATTCAGCTTCCAGAACCGGCGGGTAAGAGGCATCCTCGGAACCAAATGCTCTGCTGAGGAACAACCTCTTGGAGTCGTCCGAACTCAGGGGCTCGATCCGATATATGTTATCTCCATCAACATTACTAGCCCCACAGCATGCTGCGGCCACGGTCTCAATCCGAGTGGTCACAATGATCCTGCTGCCGCAGCCGTTGTCTGGCAACTTGGATTTGATCAAGTCGCATGCTGCTACCGTCCATACATCATCCACCACGATGAGGTACCTGCAGGTTATCATACGAGTTCCACAACAGTTTATTAGAAATAATGTCACCTTGTACCGGTAAAGATGCTTAAAATAGAAAATGGATCCGCTATTCCCTTGTTGCAGAAGCAGACATAGCCCATAGCTAACGATATTCCGTGTAAGTGGAATGGGCTGCAGACCCTTTTCAGTTTTTTTATTATAATTTAATCACAAAACAACTATTTGTATTCTCTCCTTTCATATAAGAAGTCGTATATTTAATTTCTTTTAGGAGCTAAATACACTCATAGTCCTTGTACTCGTTGGGTGGCTTGATTTAGTCCTAATACTAGGAATTTGCAGAATTTAACTTATGTATTTGTGAACTGGAATGGATTTATTCCAGAAGCATGTTTGCCGTCAAATTTCAGCTGATGCGGACGACACTTGGACATGGGCCCCACTTACAGGAGAGCGGCTGCCTGAAAACTTGCACGAACCCCTCCTACATCTAGAACGTATATTCTTGCCCCTATATATTTGCAAGTACCACTCTCCTCGTCTAATTCATCAGCCAACACCCCAGCTCCCCGGCATCGAGGCGACATCGGCGACCATGTTGACCACAGCGGCGATGGCCCCCATCCATCGCCATGAAGGGAAGTGGGGATTTTAGAGCATAGTCGCTGGCAAGGGTAGATAGGACGAAAGGGGTTTGACATATTTACAGTGGTGGAAGGTTAACTAACAATAACGGAGTCACTTGGGGAGGGGCTATGTGCAAATTCTCGGCCAGCTTCCCTCCTGTAGGTGGGACCCACGTCCACACATGTTGTCCGTGTCAGCGCAATGCAATTTGGACACTAAGTCTCGACTAGGACTAAATCGATTTCAGTTCGCAAGTAGACGGGTTAAATTTAGCAAATTATGATTATCTGGACTAAATTGAGTCATCTCTACAAGTCTAGGGACTCTCAGTGTATTTAACTCATTTTTAAGTCAAAGTAAGCAGTAAACTCTAACCAATTCTTTTAGAAGAAACTATCCACATTTTAAATACCAAATTAATGTCATACATTATGAACTATATTTATATCTATCTAGTGTCATATTTCTCAATAGATTTCTTAATAAACTTGGTCAAACTTTATATCGTTTGGCTTTAGAAGAAACTCATACGCCTTCTTTTTCTAGCCAGAGGTATTATTTGATAATATGAAGAATTCAATAGAAACATCTTAGAGCCTAATAGGATCATATAGGACAACAACCAAAATTTGCCGCGAGGATGCTTCTTTGACTATTCTTTATGCTATTTCGAGTATATCAATGATTCTAGACTTTATAAATGGTCTTATGGAATTGTTCAGTATATCTAAACTAATACTGTGATACTATCTTTGTCCTAAAGTATAAGGCGCTTAAGGATTAGTCGAAAGTCAACCTTTTTCTAAATTTGACTAAGATTATACACAAAAATATGAATATTTATAATACTAAATCAATATCAATAAATTTACTATAAAGTATATTTTCTTAATGTGTCCATTCAATATTATAGATATTTTTCATAAATATTTGGTCAAACTTAGTAATATTTGACTTTTAAACAATCGTTGCGTGCCTTATATTTTGGGACGGAGGAAGTACATAGCATTTGATGTAGTTATCCTACTTTTTAGGTAATACATATCAACATATACCTGCATACTTATCAAGGTGTTTAGGATAAAGCTATCACTGCAAATATTGATGCACTTACTATGCTCTCTAGGTAATAGTTATCAACATAATATCTATGTAGTTGCCCGGGTGTTTAACATATAGTTATCACGGTGACATCAGTATAGTTACCAACTTAGTACTTATAGAGTTCCCACATATTCAGGATACAAACCACTTGCTACCACACAGTGATATAGTTTACATCTTTGATATTATATTGTTAAATGTTATAGTTGTGACTAGGCAATGATATAGTTACTCAGTTGTACAAGGAGATTTTTACATCATATTAATTATTGATGTAGTCACCCGAGGTTTTGACATGATGTAGCTATTAGGTAGACAACTACCATGCAAATAGTATGGTAACTAACGTGTTTAAGTTTTGAACATCAAACCCATAGTGACATTATTAAAGGTTATAAGTCACCCGCTCCTTAGACCACTCTCGGTGTGCATGTTATTAGAGCATCTCCACGCCCCAATATATAGTGCCCTAATAGGCCTATGGGTCTAGACCCCTTTTTTGCTCACATCGGCAGACCAATAACCCGCCGCCATATTTTGGAGCACAATACAATAGCCGTTAATCCCACACCGGCCCTTGCCCTCAAGGCTTGTGCTGGAAGCGCCATCACCTCACGCCACGTCGGATGTCGCCCACGGGCCACCCTGGCAGCCAAACAAACCTATTCCCCACTCGCTCCAACTCTCACCATTTGCATCCCGACCCCCTAAATCGCCATCGCAGTCGACACCAGCCGCCTCCCCGTGCTTGCTTCCTTCCGGGCCACCTACCACTAGAACCACCATTGCCGACGACGCTGACCTCCAGCATCTCACACTGCCAAGGACCTGTCTGCAGTCGACCACTGCACTTTCTAGCGCTGTCGCCTCTAGCCGCTTCTCTAGCTCAGCGTATGCCTCTGACGCCCGACATACCAAGCTGGGATGACGGAGAGGCGAGTAGTGATTCATGGCTCGGAGATGTGAGTGTTTCTCCCTCGTCGTTGTTTGTTTGTGCAATGTAGGATTTTTAGATCAAGAATAGATTATGCCAGGTTCTTGTAGTGCATTTTGCTTAGCTGCTCCTTGATTTGTAGTTCTCCAAAGTAGAGGATGCCCAATAAACCATCCTCGGCCCTGCATGGACCAGCGTTGCCCACCTAGAGCATGTTAGTTCAGACGATTTGTGTTGTGTCCATGGACATGCGTCGGAGAAAGCCGTTGCTTTCGAGGGGACGAAAACATGTCGCCGCTTCTACGCCTTCTCACAACACAATGTAGGTATTGTGGTAGAATATCTCAATTTTGCACATTGAAATATCACAATTTTCTCAATTTTGCACATTTGAAATTTCTAGGACGGTATAATTGTGGCTTTGTGAGTTGGGCTGATTCTGAGTGGCATTTAACACTGCAACATACATTATCCACTTTGTATATGTATGATAAGAGCAACAATTCAAAGATTGAGGAGAAGATTCAAAATGCTGAGTTGGTTAAAAACTTGTTTGAAGAGACGAATAAGTCGAATGAAAAATACACTAGTTTGTTGGCAGATGTGAAGTTTCTTGATATCACCGAGAGGCATATGTTGCGTGAAAACATGGCAAAGTTGAAAGAGGGTGATAAGA
Organism: Avena sativa; assembly: GCA_916181665.1. NCBI lineage: Eukaryota > Viridiplantae > Streptophyta > Magnoliopsida > Poales > Poaceae > Avena > Avena sativa. The sequence continues at coordinate 298,800,436 of OV702296.1, forward strand.
CCATATTGGGAAGATGAAGAGGGAGAGAGATCAGCTGCTAGAGGAGAAGAAAAAATAGGACGAGAAAACAAAAGCAATGTAAGAAGAAAAAAAAGATTGGATTACATGTTGTTTGATCTTGTCAAAGAATGAAAGCGACACGAGCGAACGGTCACATAGGACTATCGATCTGAGACACAAGTAGAGATTTTTTGCATCGAACCTCTTGATCGGAATCCTTCTACCAAACAGATAAAGTCATACTCTCACGGTTCTTAGAAAGAATAGTTGACTAGGGGATCCAAATTCCTTTAAATTATGTAAATGCACCCCAGCTGTGAACCAAACAACCGCACTATAGATATATCAAGCATGTGCGTTGCGAGGGCAGAAAAGATAAACTTGTAGATGAAAAATAGCACGGCAGCCCAAATTTTGGCCTACAATCAAATAACCCTAGCGAATACTTGAAAGCATTAAATTTGACTGTCCATATGTCAAACTTGGAGAGCTCTCTAAAAATTTGCATTTCTCGGTTTGCACTAACATTCCGATGGACTCTTCAAATTCCATCAATATTGTCTTATTTTTAATTAATAGAACAATACAACCATGAGTTTATTTTGCCCAAAACACCCCTAACTATGCCCTATTTTATAAAAGAAATCCTTTTTCCTACAAGATGTACATTATATGTCTTTCATGTGCTATTTTCCACCGCATTTATACAGTTCTCAAACCGTTTCCAAGATGCAATCCCAACTTGTCAGACTGGATCAGCAAAGCTTCCAAGTTGAATCAGTGACGAAGACAGGGGGCAGCAGGGGCCTTTGCCCCCCCTAAGGTTCAGAATTTTTTTTGTACACCCCCTCATTTTTTTTGCTCACATCTGCAGACCAATAACCCGCCGCCATATTTTGGAGCACAATACAATAGCCGTTAATCCCACGTCGGCCCTTGCCCTCAAGGCCTGTGCTGGAAGCGCCATCACCTCACGCCACGTCGGATGTCGCCCACGGGCCACCCTGGCAGCCAAACAAACCTATTACCCACTCGCTCTAACTCTCCCCATTTGCATCCCGACCCCCTGAATCGCCATCGCAGCCAACACAACCGCCTCCCCGTGCTTGCCTCCTTCCTGGCCACCTACCACTAGAAGCACCATTGCCGACGACGCTGACCTCCGGCATCTCACACTACCAAGGATCTGTGTGCAGTCGACCACTGCACTTTCTAGCGTTGTCGCCTCTAGCCGCTTCTCTAGCTCCGCGTATGCCTCCGACGCCTGACATGCCAAGATGGGATGACGGAGAGGCGAGAAGTGATTCATGGCTCGAAGATGTGAGTGTTTCTCCCCCGATGTTGTTTCTTTGTGCAATGTATGATTTTTAGATCAAGAATAGATTATACCATGTTCTTGTAGTGCATTTTGCTTAGCTGCTCGCTGATTTGTAGTTCCCCGAAGTAGATGATGCCCCTGAAACCATCGTCGAACTTGCATGGACCAGCGTTGCCCACCTAGAGGATGTTAGTTCAGACGATCTGTGTCGTGTCCATGGACATGCGTCGGAGAAAGCCGTTGCTTTCGAGGAGACAAACACATGCCGCCGCTTCTACGCCTGCTCACAACACAATGTAGGTATTGTGGTAGGATATCTCAATTTTGCACATTGAAATATCATAATTTTCTCAATTTTACACATTTGAAATTTCTAGAATGGTATAACTATGGCTTTGTGAGTTGGTCTGATCCCGAGTGGCATTTAACACTGCAACATACATTCTCCACTTTTTATATTCAAAGATTGAGGAGAAGATTCAAAAAGCTGAGTTGGTAAAAAACTTGTTTGAAGAGACGAATAAGTCGAATGACAAATACACTAGTTTGTTGGAAGATGTGCATAAGTTTCTTGATATCATCGAGAGGCAGATGTTGCGTGAAAATATGGCAAAGTTGAAAGAGCATGAGAACACCAGGTTGGGAAGATGAAGAGTGAGAGAGATTAGCTGCTAGAGGAGAAGAAACAATAGGATGATAAAACGAAAGCAATGTAAGAAGAAAAAAAGATTGGATTAAGTGTTGTTTGATCTTGTCAAAGAAGGAAAGCGACGCAAGCGAACAGTCGCATAGGACTATCGATGTGAGACAGAAGTAGAGCTTTTTCGCATCGAACCTCTTGATCGGAATCCTTCTACCAAACAGATAAAGTCGTACTCTCATGGTTCTTAGAAAGTATAGTTGACTAGGGATCTAAATTCCTTTAAATTATGTAAAGGCACCCCAATAGAAAGGTGAACCAAACAACCGCACTCTAGATATATCAAGCATGTACATTGCGAGGGCAGAAAAGATAAACTTGTAGATGAAAAATAGCACGGATGCCCAAATTTTGGCCTATAATCGATTAACCCTAGTGAATACTTGAAAGCATCAAATTTGACTCTCCATATGTCAAACTTGGAGAGCTCTCTAAAAATTTGCATTTCTCGGTTTGCACTAACATTCCGATGGACTCTTTAAAATCCATCAACATTGTATTATTTTTAATTAATAGAACAATACAACCTTGAGTTTATTTTGCCCAAAACACCCCTAACTACGCCCTATTTTATAAGAGAAATCCTTTTTTCTACAAGATGTACTTTATATGTCTTCCATGTGCTATTTCCCACCACATTTATACAGTTCTCAAACCATTTCCAAGATACAATCCCAACTTGTCAGACGGGATCAGCAAAGATTTCAAGCTGAATCAGTGGCGAAGACAGGGGGGACTACCAGGGGCCCTGGCCCCCCTAAGGTTCAGAATTTTTTGTATACCCCCTCATTTTCTTGCCAAAAAACACCTCAAAACAATGTACATTTATACTTTGGCCCTCCCAAACAAATGACAAGGCCAGTTTTCTTTCAATGGCCCCCCACATTCTTTTTTCCCGCCTCCACCCCTGATCTGAATAGACAATTTTGTCAGATCCAATCAACAAAAGCATGCATGGCGTCTTCAGGGTGACGGGAGGAGTGGCTAGGAGTGGTGGCGTGAAATTGCGGATCTGGGCAGGATGCACCGGGAGTATGGCAGAGCCGTGTCGTGCCCCGCCGTAGGAGGATGGGAACTGGAGGGTGGCGGTTGTTACCTCGGAGGAGGAGGATGACGCGGTTACCTACCGCGAAGCGACATTATGGTCCTATTGACTTTCTAAATGAAGCGGTCGGGAGGGGAGCGACAGAGCAAGCCGAATGAACCGTTCAGTTTTTGACTATGGGGTGGCAACGAAGGTAATATGTCTGAACTGTCAAGGGGCAAAAAGGAGAAAATATGTCGGACAGAAAAAAGAGAAAACCTACCTTAGATAATTTATTTAATACTAATAAATAGTACTCCCTCCTTCACGGTTTACAGGACGCTCTACAAAAATCTTACGGACCTAGGCGTGAACGTATTGATTGAAAATTAGGCCTATTAGTGAGCGGTTAAGGTGAATACAGTGGTGGGGGACTGTTGCATGCATAAAAAGTTGTGAGAAAAGCTACCACATTAATCAACAATTAATGCTTATACGCCTAGGAACGTTATAGTTTTGGAAAAACCTAAATTTGATTAGGCGCCCTGCAAACCGTGAAGGAGGGAGTAAAGAAGATACTTCCTCCATCATGAAATAAGTAAGTGATCTAAATTGCCTAGATTCGCACGTATCTACATTACTAACACGTGTCTAGATACATATGTATCGAGACAAATCTAAATCACCTATCCCAGGACAAAGTGAGTATATAAATTTACTTGTGTGTGTGATTTGTATGTACCTCATGCCCTTGAGCACCGCCTTGAGCTTTTGGGCCAGCTCGTCTGCACCCATCTCGTCGATGCCACCTAGTGGGTCCTCTTCCTTGATGCCATTCGCGTTACCTGCTTTCGGTTTCACGATCTGCTGAAGCACGCGCTTGAGCAATCCCTTGAGATCCCTAGTGCCCCCGAACGCTTGAGACACGGACACTTGCGCTTGGCGTTGGAACTCCGCCTCCAGCTCCCGGCACACCTCCATCGCCAGCGTAGTCTTTCCGAGCCCCCCGAACCCCACGATGGAGAACACCTTGAGCTTCATGTCACGCTCGTTGTCGCTCACCGACTTCACCCTGTTAGCCAGCTTGTTAGCCTGCTTGGTGATGCCAACGAACTGATCAGGGTTGTTTGACTTTGCCAGGCCCAGCGCCTGCCCGGACATCGCCGCGGGAGGCGCCGGACCGTCGCCTCCTAAAGAAGGCGAGCGGCACAATGCCTCAAGGCTGACGCCGTAGCGCGCGTGGCGCTCGCTGATCACGACGGCACGAGCCAGGAGCGCCTCGATCTCGCGAGCCAGTCGGCGGCGAGGGAAGAGCGTGGAGAGGAAGCATTTGGACCAGACGAGAAAGCGGTCCCTCGGCCGGCACCGGATGCGGAAGATGTAGAGGTGGACGCAGTCCTCGGCATCGTAGGCGAGCTCGCGCACCTGCTTCATCCACACCCGGATGAAGTGGTCAACGGCGCCCTCGTCGGCGTCGGACAGCATGCGGAGGATGGCGTTCATGGTGTCCAGCTCGTCTGTGAGCTCGGCCACCTGGCCACCGACGTCGCGGAGCTGCCGATACTCCTCGCCCACCAGCTGCCCGACGATGGACACAAGCTGCGTCGCGCCCTCCATTGTTGTCGCCCCCTCCCTCTCGATGCCGTGTGCCCGTGTGGGAGGGTGTGGGTGGATGGGTAGGTGCAGAGTTAGTTTTGTGCGATGGTTTGCGATTTCAGATGGTTAATTTATGAAGGAGAACTACGAACGAAGTAGACTTCGAACCTTACAGCATCTCCGGCAGCGGCGCTAAATATGGCGCATGCCGAAAAAACCGTTTTTTAGCGTACGGCGCCTTGTTTTCAGCGCTCCAGCAGCGTCGCAAAAATATCGCGCGATCAAAATAAATTTTCAGCGTGCCTTATTTGCGCTATCCCGAGCGCTAGATCTACAGCTCCTGTTGACGCGCGCTGGAAACGCGAGCGACGCGCGTGAAGTCGCAACCGCCGCGCTGAAGAATCCCGCGCGCCCCTGTCCCTCCCGCCTCGCGCCGGCGCCGGTGATGGACGGCTACTCCGGCACCCCACCGACGCCGCCGTACACCTTCGCGCCCGTCGGAAGCAGCGCCGGATCGATGCGGCCACCTCTCGCGCCTTCTTCCGCCGCCGCCGCCGGGAACCCTAGCGGTCCGCTCGTGTGCGGGCTTTTCACGGCGCCGAGGACCGCCGGCGCACAGCCCAACTTCGCCACCGGCACGATTCCGCCGCAGCGCCAGAAGAAGGCGGCCAACAAGCGCCCCGTCGCCGCCGCCGCCGCGCAGCAAAAGAAGGGGAGGAAGGCCATCGCGCCACCCAAAGTCCCGCGCGCTCTGCTGCACCAAGCGCCGGCGGCCCAGTTCAACTTCCCGGCGCCGCAGCCGCGCCCGAAGCCGCGCACGAGGTGTTCGATGAAACGACCGCAAGGTAAAAACTCACATTTTTCCTCGTCTTTGTGTCTTTGATGTTGGATGGTGTGTTTGATGTGATCAATCACAATGTAGTGTGGACAATGAGACATTCATGGACACAATGAATGTCTCATCCAACAACTATGTGGAGGAAGAAGAAGAGGAGGAAGAGCCATTTGATGATGAGGGAGAGGGGTTGATTGAGCCATACAAGGGAAGATCGGCGAACTACGCCGTCGCCGAGGATGTTTTGCAAAACATGGTGCAATGTGAGCATGGATGCGGCCGTTGGCGCGGACCAAAATAGAGATACCTATTGGGCTCGCATGAAGGAGTACTTTGACAAGCGCAACAAGAGTGGCATTGAAAGGACCGATCGTTCTCTTTGATCAAGGTGGTCGTCAATTAGCATCGATTGTTAAAAGTGGGCGGGATGCGTGGCGAGCTATGAAAGGGCCGAGGAAAGTGGCGGAGACGAACATACAAAGGTAAAATTGAGCTCATCCTCTCGTCATATGTACTCTTGTCACATGTATTTGCCTCACATGAAATTGATCTCATCTCTACTCTCTTTCTTGCGTGTAGTTGACCTCCATTATGAACATGTATCGAGGAGAAGGGAAGCTAGGAAAGAGAGGCAATGTGATCAAAGGGAAGGCATTCACCTTGTTCCATTGCTATCGCGAGCTTGAGAACGAGGAGAAGTGGAAGAACCGTGATGTCTTTTTTGTGCCAAATCAAGCTATCAAGGAAACATATGAGGCTCAAAAGGTGGATGAGGAGGACGCCACAAGTGGAGACGGCAAGAGAAGCGCCACTCCATGCTCCATTCCCAAAGGCAAGCGCCCCATTGGAAGAAAGCAAGCCAAGGAAGCAAAAAAGAAGGCGGGAGGAGAGGACGATTTGACAAAGGCGGTTATGTCTATTGCGGATGCAAGAAGGGAAACGACGGAGGAGCGCAAGAAGGAGAGGTCCATGGACTTGGCGACCGAGGCGCGCAAGGCGGCGGTTGAAGAGAGGCGACTTGCTTTGGAGGAGAAGGTCGCCATGGAAGAGCAACAACGTCTCATGGATGAAGAGAAGAAGTTCATGTTCATGGACACCTCCAACCTCGATGCAAGGCAAGTGGAGTACATCAACATGATGCGTGACCAAATCTTGGCTCAAAAGAGGATGTCTATGGGTGGCATGGGTGGCATGGGAGGCATGGGAGGCATTGGAGGCTTTGGTGGCATGGGTGGCATGGGAGGCTATGGTGCACCACCGACTTCAAGTGACTACGGAGGCATGGGTGGCATGAATGTCGCTCCCGGGGGTTTCATGGCAACTATGATGAACATGGGTGGCATGGGTGGCATGGGCGTCACGGGAGATGCTCAAGCTCACGTTGATGAACATGCTCAAGGACAAGTTGATGAATGCAAAGAGGATGGCGAAGAGAAGGAGATGGATGATGAGGAGGATGAAGCATGATTGATGTTTCATATGGCTATGTGAGCTTTTGGTGGCGATGTGTTTGTGAACATCGATGAACATGTTTATTTTGCATGCTTTTAAACTTTGTGCTTGCTTGTTTGATGAACTATGTGGATTGATCATCTATCTTTGTGCTTTGATCATATTTGTGTTCATTTTTCTAGCGCCATCTGTGCGTGCGCGCTGCATTTTACAGCGCCTGTCTTTGCGCTTATTTTTTGCGCGCGCGCTAAACCCTGTTTTTCCAGCGTCTGTCTTTTGTCGAACCAAGTCGCGCGCGGCAAACGTGATACAGCGCGCGGCAAAGTGGTTTTACAGCGCCAAAGTTTTGCGCTGCTGCTGGAGATGCTCTTAGAAAAAGAAGAAAAGACAAGTCGCTGGTTCTAGCTTATCGGTGCATTGTACTCTCTCCCTTATAAATGCGGATAATAAGATTGTCAATTTAAATAATAAAATATAAATAATATAGCATAAAAATTATGCCATTAAATTTTTTAGAAGTTATATTTTTTTAATAATGATATAACTTTTGTTTGAAGCAACTTGCACATGATCGACTTGTAAGTAGTACAGTAGTGGTATTTATTTGGAGCAACTTGCACAACCAACAGCTGTGGCTAAACACACATTGGACATGATCGACTGGACAATTCTTGTGCGCGAACATGTCGATGCGAGTTTCACGGTGGACACGCTACGCCCGGTGGGTGGGATGACCCGGCATATGCGTTGACTGTTCGCGGCTCAATATTTCTGGAGACCCGGCATATGTGTTGACCGTTCACGTCTCAATATTTATGGAGCTGAGTTTCTTAATATTATCTTCACGTTCTTGGCTGTAATGATTTCCTTTTTTTATTAGAGGAATATATACAAGCAAGGTTCACAGATAGAAAAAGAGCCTCTAGTACCGGTTGGAAGTGGGCCCTAGTCCTGGTTACCCAACCAGTACAACGAATTTGAGACTAAAGGTCCAGTTTTTTTAGTTCCATTTGGTCATAAATTAGGACTAAAGGCTCTTCATGTGGTTGCGTTCGAACACATGGTTGTAGGATCTTTAGTAGAGAAGTGATCAAATTAATACAAGTTTATCAGATTAAAACCAAAATAGAGTAGTGACCAAATGATATTATTGCAAAAATAAAAAAACTATGCACTGATTTTAAAACTTTCTATTCGATACTTATTTTGATAAATTACTAAGTAAACCACGTCTACACATATGCAAACTAAGAAGTTAATTTAAGCTCAAATTGCATATAAATCAAATAAACTCCCTCGTAATTACTCCCAAACTAAAACACACAAATTCCTCTACTTCTAGAGTATGAAATGAGCTAAACAAGCAATAAAAGATGAAAGAACGAAGTTGCTAACTTTTTAGAACTTTGGATAGATGGGGCGCCGCGAAATCTTGACAAATCGTGTGAAAAAATAGGGATGAACTCGAGCTGAGGAAGAAAACATAGAGGAGAAAGCAACTTGAAAATAGAGTATGGCTTGGGCAAGGAAAGATTATATAGAAAAGACTTTAGTTCCGGTTGGTGTCTTCAACCAGGACCAAAGATGTACCTTTAGTCTCAGTTAAAGACACCAACCACGAGTAAATGTGTTGGTGCTGGTCCCAGCCTGCCAAAAACCCTTAGTTTTGGTTGGTGTTCTATTTGACCCGGAACTAGAGCTGGCCATGCATGTGTGTCATCCTAACCGTTGGAACCGGGACTAAAGGTCCGTGTGGAAGGCCCTTTTTCTGCTAGTGGTCGTACCTCCCTTGGTGGATTTTATTTTCAAGGAACTCGTTTGGAATCTCTAACGGAATTTTTAGTTTCAGTTGTGTTATTAAGCATTGGGGTCTAAAGAACTTCGTAGTTCAGGGAAAAGGTTTTTTTGACAATCAATATCACGATATATTCATAGTAGCATATTGTACAGGGTAGAGATATATAGGCTGTCTCTAGCGATTATAAAATAAAGTCTAAAAGAAACTAGTAAAACATTGAGGTCTTCAAACTTTTTTTTCTTCTAAGACACCATCTTAAACTTTTCTGAAGGCAGTCAAGTACTGACAGATACCAAACCATAACCTGTAAATACCAATGAGGGTTCTTCCATAATTTTAATTTGAGCCACAGTAACAAGGCTTGTGCACACGCATAACCATTAGAGTAATTAATCAACATCAGCAAGAATACCAACACCAGTATTTCAGTCAAAAGCAACCGAACAGTCTGGTCGACGCCGCTGACGGACCGATATTATGAACTACCAATATCGAATACATAGCAGCCGGGACAAATATTGTAAGAACAATCCTCGTCGCAACCATGAAAAAAAAACAAAATCGACTTGGCAAAGTAAGATATGAAAGACCGTACCTATGAAACTGTAATCTTACAACACTGCCATTAACGCCAGAAAGATCTCGTCTTCGAACGAAAGGCCGAAGATCACTTATTATAGACGATGTCATCTTCATTGTCGTAGATATCAAAAAAGCAACAAAAACTCTAATCTAATCTCTCAAAACACTTATCTTAGTGGATTGGGTTCCCCGTTCCTCCTGTCGCCGGCGAGGCCGGCCAGAGAAGGGGGAACCAATCTATAGAGAAGGCGGAGGAAAGGCGGCGGCTAGGTCAGGAGATGGCGGCTGAAGGTTTTCCGTCCCAGGGATAAGTTTTACTTAGTCTACAAATCAAAATGGAAAATGATACGATTCCCTAAGGGACTGAACGAATCGACCCCAATTCCTGTCTTGCGCGCACAAAATACTGCACCTGCTTGGAGAAGCTCAACATTAAGGACCCATTAAGGATATAAGGATTTAGTTTTGTGGATCACGTACTAGAATTTGAAGACTAGTGGACATGTCTTAGATGTCTAGGCGGACGTCCGCATGCATCCCTATTCAACATGCGAGTGGACCTATCTTTACTCACTTCCTCTTCCTTACCTCTTTATCCCAAGAGATCAATTTCCTGCCGCCGGTGACGAGGAATTGTTTCCATGATCCTACATCAGTCTCACATTCGAAGATCAAATGAGAACTTATTTGTTCGTTAAATCAGCACGGGTCGAGAGATTTGGATCTAAGGACAAAGACAAAGATAATCACGTTGGAGTTTTCTCGTACTTTATTCATGGTGCGGTCGAGAGATCATGCAAGTGGTTATATGATGGATCTCGGCGTGTTTATACAAACTCTCGTCAAATGTATATGAATCTAGGGTTTATGACTAGAGAATAAACCTACAACAACGTGAGCATAGATGGTGTGTCCAGGCCCAGGCCCATAAGGTGGCCAATGGGGTGGCCGGCCAGGGCCCATGGGAGGCAAGGGGCCGGGGTCTAGGTAGATGTTCAATATACTACTCGGTATTTAGGTCCAAGAAGAAAAGAGAAAAAATGGCGGGGTGGAAATCACGGTGCAGGTGAGGTAGGAATCGGCGGGTGTGGCTGGCCCCTTTCGTTCGCTTGCGGAGTGCCTTTTCTGCTCTCTTCTCACCGTCCTTCCTTCTCTTCCTGAGATGAATTCCTCAAGGCCAAGTGTAAAGAATCTCTCTCGATGCTCAGAATATCAACGTCGTTTCACTTCGTCCATTCATTCAGTAAAAACATGTAAGTACTAGTAACTGTTCTCCTCCTCCTTGAGTGAATCCAGGCAGCTTCCCTGCCCGTGTTCTGGATTTGAAGACATTGGCAGCCTGAAGCAGGTTTATGAAGAATTTCACTGACGTAATGTTTGGCTGATATTTGTTCAAAGCTGACATAAAACCTCACGGGCGAAAAAACTGGGTGCTGAATCTATCCAGTAATGAAATTGTCTCCTCTGGGTTGGCAGCTTCCACCGGGCGGTGTATGAGGAACGTACTACGATCAGTGCTTATGCACTTGGGAATAAGAGACATAGTCTTTTTTTTTCTGAACTGAACAGGAGGGGAGGCCGAGATCGAGAGAACTCGTCTGAAGGTACAAAAGATAGAGGTTACAGGATGAGAAATGAGTTTCTACCGTGCACACGCGAGATAGCATGCACGAATTCAACTGGAATTTTTGCAAACTATTCCAATTCAGTACTATGAAATGAGATGAAACTTGGTGAATTTTTCCGCACGAATCTCAAGGCATGCAACTAGCTGAATCTAACAGTGCAGACATGCACGCTGCATAGCGTGCACGCTAGATTCGCCGGGTTCGTTACAGGATACAGGGGAGGTCACAAAAGAAGAAGAAAGAAACAGAAAATGCAGTTGAGAGGAAGGGCAGAAAATGCTAAGCAACAACCTATATCTGAAGTGACATGGTTTTCTGTTACAAAAGAGAAAAACTTAAAATCCATTAAATTGCGCGGTGCTCTCATAACCAGTACTCCCTCCGTCCAAGAATAGATGTCTTGGATTTTTCAAATTTTGAATGAATCTATATACTAAATAGTGTCTAGATTTATCCAAATTTTGACGAATTTGAGACATCTATTTTGGGACGGAGGGAGTACTAAGTTATCCACGCACAAAAGGCAATATAGTAATATAACATATGAGCAAAACCCCGAGTGCTTTACCATGTTGTCAGCATATAGTTAGTTATCTGAACCTGTGTTGAGGTATTTGGACAAGGCACAGGGGATGTACTCTGTTCCGTAAGTGCATCCTGAAGGTAATGGCACCAGCTCTTGTGCTCTCTTGTCCCTCATGTTAATGGTGACGGCCCAGCTGGCCATATGGTCGTAGTGGACCTGCTTGCACGTGAGGTAGACAAGATCACCGTCATCCATGCTCAGAGTCGGGTAGCTCGTTAGAAGGTCCTTGAGTGTGAAACTCCCAGCTGCACTCTTCTTCTCCCCCAGCAGCAGCAGCTGATGATCAGGAAACTGCAAATTGCAATCACTTGGGCTGCTGTTGGCGAGGATGTCATCCACATGGACCAAGCCCCTCTTGCGCCAGAGCTTGGACGAGATGGGCCTATCCCACACGATGATCCTCCAGCCCAGGTACTCGTACTCCTCTTCCTCTTTCTGTTTCTCACGAGGATCCCACCAAAGTTCTGAATCGTGGAGCACCTGCACGTCCGCGCTGGAGACGTCTGGGATCTGCCGAACGACGCGCCTCCTACAGATTTCCTGCTCCACGCACCGGATCACGCCGTCCACGCACACGACGTCGCGGAAATGCCGCGCGGAATATGAACATTCATGGAGGTCCACCTGATTGGCGGGGAGCAAGATGGGCAGCGGGATGAAGCTCAGCGCGGGGCTCTCGTCGACCACGTTGCACACCAGGATCCCACTCCAGGGGTCCACCCAGCCGATCTTGCCGCCGCCGAGCGTGATCATCTTCTCGGGCTTGACCTCCATCCGGCCGTAAGCGGCGAGCTCGGGCTCGACCACCAGCTGGTGGCACGTCCATGTTCCCGGCTCCGGCTCCGCCCGGAACACGTGGACCTCGTACTGCCCGACGATCACCGCGTAGCCGAGGGCCGCCAGGACGAAGTGCTCGCCGCAGTCGCCGATGGGCACGAAACCGATGTTGGCGGTGGACGGTTTCTGCGGCAACTCAGAGAAGTAACGACCTATGTTCTGGACGAGTTTCAGTGTCGGCGTGCGCCCGGCGGCGCTATACACCAAGTACTCAGTCTCGGCAGCATGGAAGATGACTCTGGATCGGAGGGAGAGGGTGAGGAGGACCAGGTTGTCCTCGAGTGGAGGATGTCTGCGGAGAAGTCGCCCCGCGTCAAGCCGGGGCAGTGGATGCTGAAGTGGGAAAGGACCGGCGGCTCCGCAGTGAAGAAGGAGACCGCGACTTCTTGCCCATTGCTCGTCAGGGTTCTAGCTACGGTTGCGTTCTCGCGTTCGTCGACGTGCCCGGATGTGTCCAGGAGGACCCAGGCGGGGAGGTCGGAACGGCGGGCGTTGGTGGCATCGCTGCCTGGTAGGATCGGGGGTCGGAAGGACGCCATGGATCTCTCGAGGCCGGCGGCGGAAGAGATCAGATTTTGAGTTACCCCTGGAAAGTTAGGGTCCAATACTAGCAGGGATATAGGCTCGGGTCGCTCGCGGTTCACAGGATTCCTAAACCTTTTTTTAATTTTTTGCAAACTGAATTGTATTACTCAAAACACAGGAGTTACAAGATTTTGGCAAATGTCAGATAACCCATCTGGTCCTGAATGCATCCATACCGCCATACGCAGTGGCAGGGCTAGAGAGTCGACAACCAGGATGCACAATACGCCAAATAAAGCGGTCAAAAAATATTTTTTAGAGGTTACACATATAGTAAAAAATTGCTATTTTGTATACAAAACAAAATTTATCCGGTGTGTGCACCCCCATGCTTGCACTTGCATGGCCGTACGAATACTAGTCCTAGCATAGTTAGCCATATAATGGCTGCTAGCCTGCTAGTATTTTGATATCTACTAATGTGAGCAATACAATTTTGACAAACCTTCAGCAAGGTTTTAATCTCCTCTACAATGGACATATGGGCTGATCTATCCAGCAGATCACTCTTGATCATCTTCACCATTTCCAGACAATCAACCTCAATCAGGATCAGTTGACTGCACTGCAGCGTCAGAGAAAGGCCCTCTCTTAATGCACTTAATTCAGATTCTAAAGCATCTCTACAATTCGATAGATGTCGGCACGACGATAACATTATATCACCCACATGGTCTCGCACAACCATTCCAGCACCTGCACCCCCTGCCGCATCAAATGAACCATCCGTATTCAGCTTAACCCGGCCGTGAGGGGGAGGTATCCGCTTGCCTTGGTATCCCGGCAAGGGGTCCTACCCCTGTATCACCATTGCACACATCGTATCCTCTTCGGCGACTAATAAAATCAGACATGCAAGAGGTAGGACTATTAGCCTCAGGGCGGCCTGAACTTGAGTAGAATCCCAATTGCCTCTTGAGCCGATTGCCTCTCATTTAGCAAGCATCAGAGGAAGACAGTAAATCTAGTTTCTTCTCCTGTAAGCAAACAATGTGGCAAGTTAAGGCCGCCATAGTATAGTGACGATCCGAGTCGTTTAGAACCCGCACATTGAGCTCTCACTATATTCATGAGCGTTTCTAACATGGAAAGAAAGCAAACCCTGACAGAGAAACCTGATGACTAACATAACAGTCTTTGGTTACATTAAAAAAGTTGGTGCCAAATGATAGTTTCCTAGGGCTGGGACACAATCCAGCAACCAGGAAAGGCACAAACAGGGGATATCCAACTTACTAAGGGCTTATTTGGTTGCAGGGCGTCAAAAACCCAGGGAAGAAACAGCTCCCCGCAGGGAATTTTCACCTGCGCACGGGATACCCTCCCATCTAGGGGAAAATGTGTCCATTCCCTGTTGTCATTTGGTAGAAAGGGGAGGGGCTGGGAGGGGAACAAGCATGGGCACAAAATTATCAGGAATATAGAGAAATACGACATAGTTCTAAATATTTTTTAAATTTATCATAGATAATCGATTTCTTTTGACAAATTTGTAATAAATATCAATTCCAAACAATCAGACATAGTTGAAAAGCTAGAAAATCCAACAAGACGCCACAATATTAAGACACATCCTATAGCTTTTCTTATAAAAAAACACAACTCGCACGAAAAATTTATTCATGTCAATTATCTAAATTTCACCAAACTGGATAGCAGAAATAGAACTAGATTAGTATAGAAGTCTCATATGCTTATGCATACGACAGATGCCAACATTCACAGCTTGGTACATGACTTCCGTTTAAAACATAAATAGTTTATTAACATGAAATCCAATAAAAGATTGCATGGGCGTGATGATCCGTGCTTCTTCACCCTTGCCGCTGCTAGAACTTCTACAATCACCTTGTTGGGAACATCTTCATGAGATTTCCATGGTATCCTTCTACTCCTCACCTGGTGGACCATCCATGTGTTCAGAATAAAGAAATAATCAGTATATGACTGTTAAAATAATCATCAATTGAAATATGGAGCTATGGATAAACTTTAATTTTACAGTAAAGTGACAGCTAAAGCAAACTTGTTGCAGTGACTTCACAGACAAGTGTCAAAAAAGGTAAATATGAAAGAGGAAACATATTAATGTATAATCAGTTCATAACTAGGCACTGGACACACCATGCTGAAACATCAGAGGTGTGGCGGTAACATTACAATAGCACAATGTGTATTCAAACAAGTGCATGAACAACAAACATTCATACAACAAAACTGAATTATTAACTGCAAGAAAAATTATCACCAAATAGTTCCTGCTGGCCATACATGTGTATCTAAAACGAACTCTCATAGTGGCATGTCTACATACAGTAGGCTTCAGGTTTACTCTAAAACCCAAACTTTTTTTGGAACTAGACGAAAAAAGGGACAAAATGATTGTTGTTGCACACTTTAAAATAGCAGTGCAAGCAAGTATAGAAGTTGTAGCATTAGCTTTCACTGAATCACAATGCAGTTCAGTACAAGCAATTTTTATGCCATCAACCTCCACAATTATATTAGCTACAGCTGGTGATGAATTACCATGCACCTCCACTACCTAGCCTATATTACCTACAATTATTGAGTAGACAAAAAAGAAAGGGAGCTTGCCTCACCAAGCTAAAAATTTGCTGTTGCATGCCAATGGCAACTAATCCGTAATGTATTAGCAATGCCAATAGCAACAATGAATGTGCTACGGTCTGATCCAATTTACGCTAACCATGGCAGGAGAACACTATATGCATGGGGATAATATAGTGCTTTCGCTTGCATATTATTTGACTGGGTACCTTCCTCTCTTCTATGGACTGCCAGCAAGAAACAGACCATTGTCCTGTTATTTGTTTATAGTCTTTTTTGTCTGAAACAAAAAAAGAAAGGCTGTCAAACAACACGATCCACAATGCATTTGCACAGCTAGTGCAGGAAACAACAGATTAACATAAAACAACTAGATTCGTTTACTGAAACATCAAGTTATGAGTCATAAATTAAGAGATCAAATACTAATTTAAGGTGGTTGATAAGCAAATTTAGTTATTATGCAGAGACAGCATATTAGTGTACCACCCTTGCCGGTGTGATCGCCGGCGAAGGGATCGGATGACCTTTCCATGAGGAAGAAGCTAGAACAGGAGGGGGAGAGGGAGATAGAGTCCAACTTTTCTTTCTCATTTCAGATCATGCCTGTCTCGTTACAACCTCGAGTCTAATATAACGCACACACCCAGCTGGCACGTAGGCCACACGCACCACTCGTGCACCGCACGCCACACCTGAATCATTAAGTCACGCAACCCATCTACTGCACAGTACCGTGCGTGACAACACTCCCGGAGCAGAGCTTGCTTGTCCCCAGGTGAGCATGTCAGCGAATCGTGAAGTGATCACGTTCCAATCTTCCCAAGTCGTCGAGTCTACTGGGATCGATGTTCATTTGATCAGGACTTGTGTGATTGCAGCTCCCCCTTTCTTCACCATCCTGCGATCAAGAATAGCTTCAGGTACCGTATTTGTTGCATCCAAAGCTGGAATGGCCAGCTCCGAGAAGATTGGAGTGTAGTCAGGGCGGAATTCCTTCAGCTGTGAGACGTGGAAAACAGGATGTATGAGACTGCTATCTGGGAGCTCTAACTTATATGCCACCTTGCCGATGCGTTCCACGATTTTGAAGGGCCCGAAGAACTTGTAGGCCAGCTTGGGAAAAGGTCGATTGACCACGGATTTCTATGCATATGGTTGCAGTTTGAGCAACACACTGTCACCCAATTGGAATTCCTTTTTTGTCAGCCTTTAGTTTCATCCTGTTCTGAGCAGCAGCTAGGTTCTTCTTTAGCATTTCCATTTGGGTAGCTCGCTCTGTCAGTATATCAGGTAAAGGAGCATTAGGATCCACAGGCACTGGTGGTGTGCAGCCCACATCTGGCTCATGCCCATATAGTGCTTTGAATGTAGATCCTCCGAGAGAACTTTGAAAGGATGAATTGTACCACAGCTCTGCTAATGGTAGCAAACTTTTCCACATCTTAGGATTCTCCTGAATGCTGCAACGAAGGAACATCTCCAAACTTTGATTCACCCGCTCACTCTGGCCATCAGTTTGGGGATGATAGGCCGTTGTGAACTTTAGTTTGATTGCCAATTTGGCAAACAATAGGCACCAGAAATTTCTTGTAAAGATCTTATCACGATCAGAGACAATTGACTTTGGCATCCCATGCAATTTCACCACAGAGTCGACGAATATCCGTGCCACTTGTTGAGCTGTGAAAGGATGTTTGAGGGGTAGTAAATGTGCGTACTTCGTGAAGCATTCAACCACCACTAGAATGGTGTTGGCTCCTTCAGAGAGAGGGAGTCCTTCGACGAAATCCATGGTGATGTCTTGCCAGGCCCAGGCCGGCACCGGAAGCGGCTGGAGCAGTCCTTACGGATGCTGGTTGGAATGCTTCGCGTGTTGGCACGCCGCGCACTGGTGAACAAAATCTGTGATGGCCCGCTTCATTCCTTGCCAGGCAAACAACTTCTTGATGCGCAGGTAGGTAGCTTGGATGCCAGAGTGGCCGCCGATTGCACTAGAGTGGAAAGCAGTGAGCAATTTTGTCTGCAGCGCAGAGTTAGCCCCAATCCAGACACGCCCATGGAATATGATCAAACCCTCTTGCAGTTCATAGCCATGTTCATCTGGGATGACTATGGCAAGCTCGGTGAGACGTTTCTGCGCATCAGGATTAGTGGTGTAGGAGTTTGCCACTTCTTGCAGCCAGGCTGGCTGTACTTAAGCGCGTGCTTGCACTGCCATGAGGTGTCCGACACGCGAGATGGAATCCGCGGCAAGATTCTCATATCCTTTCCTGTATATGATCTTGAACTGCAGTCCCATCATGCGCACCATCCCCTTACACTGCAGGGGGGGTTGCAGGTTTTGCTCATCGAGGTAGCACAAGCTCAGATGGTCTGTCTTGATGATGAACTCGCCGCGCTGTAGGTATGGTATCCACCGCTCCACCGCCTTGACCATCGCCAAGAATTCCTTGTCATAGATGGACAATTGCTGATGAGACGCGCTTCGCGGCTTACTGAGAAACGCCAACAGATGTTGGTCCTGCATAAGTACAGCCCTGATCCCCAGCCCACAGGCATCTGTCTCAACCACAAATTGTTTGTCGAAATTGGGAAGTTGCAGAACTGGAGTGGAGCACATAGCTTCTTTAAGTGCCAGAAAATCCGCTGTCGCTGCATCAGACCACATGAAACTCTTCTTCTTCAGCAAATTGGTGAGGGGCCGAGCGATAATCACATAGTTTTTGACAAACTTGCGATAGTACCCTGTCAGACCCAAGAATCCCCGTAATTCAGTGATCGATGCTGGTTGAGGCCAGTTCACCATGGCTTCTATTTTATGTGGGTCAGTGGCGACGCCGTCTGCCGAGATGATGTGGCCCAAATACTCGAGACTACGACAGGTGAAAGAGCATTTGCTGGCTTTGACGAAAATCTTGTTCTGACGAAGAAGGAGCAATACTTCTGTCAGATGAGCAACATGTGCTTCGACAGTAGCGCTGTAGACGAGAATATCGTCCATGAACACCAGTACTGACTTGCGCAAAAAGGGACTCAGCACTAGGTTCATGACACACTGGAATGTTGTCGGCGCGTTGCATAGCCCGAACGGAATGACCCGGAACTGATAATGCCCCTGATGAGTTTTGAAGGCCGTCTTGTGCTCATCTGCTGGCAACATACGGATCTGGTGATATCCAGCTCGAAGGTCGAGCTTAGAGAAGACCGTCGCCCCCGCCAATTCGTCAAGCAATTCATCGATAACAGGCATTGGGAACATATTCTTGATGGTGAGCTTGTTCAGTTGACGATAGTCAATGCAAAAACGCCATGAGCCATCTTTTTTCTGAACGAGGAGTATGGGCGAGGCATAAGGAGACATGCTTGGAACAATGACTCCTGATTCCAACATGGACCTGACCAGTTTCTCTATCTCATCTTTGTGCGCTGGTGAGTAGCGATATGGTCTGGCATTGAAAGGCTCAGCATCTGATTTCAGTGGAATGGCATGGTCATATTCCCTTTCTAGCGGAAGCTCTGTTGGGGTGGCAAAAACATCCTCGAACTCTTTCAATATTGCCTGAATGTCAGGAGGCACCGTTGCTTTAGTGTCATCAGAGGTTGGTTGTACTATGGCCATCGCCCAAATTTCGTTGCCTTTATACCATTTAACTAGTTGTTCCACATGCAATTCTTCCAGTGTCTCTTTCTCAAGCGCTGCCACTCCCTTCAGCTTGAGGAACTTTCCTTTGTACTCAAAAGCTAGGCAGTGGTTTTGCTAATCGGTCACCATGGGACCAAATTGCTGAAGCCAGTCCATGCCTAAGATTGTGTCATACGCTCCCAGTTCAAGTACACGCATATCTGTGTTGAAAGTCGCTCCCTGACACCACCACTCCAATTCAGGCACCATCTCAGAGCATTGCAGCAGAGACCCATCTGCTATCTTGACAGGCACTGTGGAAGTTTGGTGCACTTTGCAGTGGAGCCGCTCAATGAGATTTGCATTCAGAAAACTACTGCTGCTGCCTGAATCCACCAAAATGAGCAATACCTGATTGCCCACCAATGCTCCGAGTTTCAGTGTCTCTGCGCCTTCAGTTCCAGCCATCGCATGGATCGAGAGGCTCAACTGTTCAGCTTGGTGCAAATCGTGTAACTCCGTCAGATTGAGCACCACTTCGGACAGTATCTCAACCTGTTCTTCAGTTTGCACAGCGTGGAGTTCTGTAGTCTGTTTTTGAGCGCATTTGTGGCCCGGCTCGTACTTTGCCCCGCACTTGAAACAGAGGTCGTTGGCCCTGCGGTAATCTCGCAACTGACGATAACGTCAGAAGTCGCCTCCTCCCACTTTCAATGCTGACTTGTTGGTTTTCTGTCGAGGTGCAGGCTGATCAGCGCGCCACGCCGCTGCCTGCTTCTGAACCCAGAGTTTGGAATCAGCAAACACCTCTTCGTGTACAAGATCTAGCAGGATTGCCCGCTCGACAGTGCCTGGCACTTGCACCTCCACAGCTGCACGAATGTCACTTTTTAAGCTTCAGATGAACTGAGTAACAAAAAATTGTTCGTCGTAGTTGGGATTTTGTATAGAGACTTGATATGAAAGAGCCTCAAATTGCGCCTGATATTCTGCAACTGTGCCTCGTTGTTTCAGTGCCAAAAGCTGCTTCAGGTGCTTGCGATACTCATCTGAGCCAAATTTCTCGGTCACTGCAGCCATAAGCTCCGGCCATGTGTTGATGTTGTGGCGAAGGCGATATGCCTTCAACCACAGAGCCGCGTTGTCGTCCATGTGCAGGGTCGCAGATACCAGCCAGGGCGAGGGGTGAACATTGAAC
The DNA here is from genome assembly GCA_916181665.1 of Avena sativa. Taxonomy (NCBI): domain Eukaryota; kingdom Viridiplantae; phylum Streptophyta; class Magnoliopsida; order Poales; family Poaceae; genus Avena; species Avena sativa. The sequence goes on from OV702296.1 coordinate 298,820,771, forward strand.
AGTCGAAAGTAATCCAAACACTTGTCCTTCGAGATCTTCGGTTGCTCGCCATCGAAACGGGGAAATGACATCTTGAGATTGTGTTTTGTGAATGTATCCTCCTGGTGTCCATGTCTACCGCCGCCAGCGCCTGTGAAACCACCGCCACCAACGCCGCCCGGTCTACCGCCACCAACGCCCCCAAGCACACCGCCGCCCGCGCCTCCAGGTCCACCGCCGCTCGCGCCCCCAGGTCCGCCGCTCGTGGTGCCTCCGTGTACGCTGGCGAAGAATTGGACGCCGAAGCTCCAGGTGCGTTCCCCAACCATACAGCAGATGTTGGTTGGAGCGTGGCCTTCCCCATCATCCTTGGCGCCTCCGAATCTAGATCCTCGTCCTCCGGTGGTGGGGAGCGAGAGTAGGAGTGCTCCAATCGCTCGATGGTGGCCGAGATCCGCTTGTCGAACTCGTCAAGTTGGCGAGCTGCATCTGCCTGCGCCTTGGAGTTCGCTTGCACCACCTCCCTGATGAGCCCGATCTACGCCACCAAGCTCTGTTGAGTCGTGTCCATCACCGCCACGCGCCCGTGCAGCAAATCCATGGACTGCCTGCACTCGGTGAGCGACCCCGCCGTCACCGTCGCCGCAACCTCCATCGCCGCCAAAACCATCTACGTCTGCGGGGAAGGCTTGGACGGCACCGTTTTGCTTCCTCACCAATCGGTGCCAACCACGCCGCTCGAAAGCCTAGTGGGATTTTACAGCAAGCTCGATCGGTGAATTGGGAAGAACAGCGTAGCCAGAGCCCCCTTGGATCGAGTGAATCTGATACCACTTGTACCACCCTTGCCGGTGTGATTGCCGGCGAAGGGATCGGATGACCTTTCCGTGAGGAAGAAGCTAGAACAGGAGGGAGAGAGGGAGATAGAGTCCAGCTTTTCTTTCTCATTTCAGATCATGCCTCTCTCGTTACAACCTCGAGTCTAATATAACACACACACCCAGCTGGCACGCAGGCCACACGCACCACTCGTGCACCGCACACCACACCTTTCTCATTAAGTCACGCAACCCATCTACTGCACAGTACCGTGCGTGACAATTAGCTCTATATCTGGAGCAGCACGAATCATATATTCGTATACACGAAGCTATGCTAAGAAATATAAAGAAATACAATAAGAAGGCGGTGCTCACGTTCCTAGATTTGGAGCAGTAACTCATCAGTGCAAGGACTAATATATGAACTAGAGAAAGCAAAACAAGGAGGGGAGAAGAAGTAGGGGGCTCACCTTCGTCGATGGAGGAGACAATGGCGACCACTGGCTGTCGTCGTCGCCAGAGGGGGCAGGAGATTTGCGATTGAGCAGATCTTGGGAGGAGAGATCTCGTCAAGAGAAGGATGACCACCCGCTTGAGATCTTGGGAGGAGAAGGACTAGCTGTCCGGCCGCCGGTGGAAGAAGAACCATAGGTTGGGGGCGCCGCCTCTCTGCCCGTCGTGAGACGAGAGCACCCCGAGGGTTTCCTCCCCGACGTCCAGACTAGCGGATCGTTCTCCCGGGGAAGGGCGTGGAAAGGCCAGGGACAATTTGTCCCAACGACAACCATATGGTTACATGGGCTCGCCCGGGAAAATTAGAACCTGTGGTTTCCCTGTCCCGGGAAAAGTCGTGTATCCCCCAGGAAACGCTGCAACCAAACGAGCCCTAACAACCAAACTGCATGAGCTACAGATAAGAAAACTAACATCTACTCCCTCTGTTTTAAAATATAAGATGGTTTAGGTTTGTGAAGAAAATGTATCTAGACTTATTTTAGTGTGTAGATTCACTTTAAACCTGAGTAAACCTACGATATTAAAAAAGGTCTAAATATATTTTCTTTATAAATCTAAAACATCTTATATTTTAAAACTGAGGGAGTAGAAACTAAAAGTGCTCGAACTTTAGCTGACAACGATCTGATCAGACACCAATGCTTGCTGCTCCATCTCCATGACTCCATCCACTTCCATGTTCAGGACTGCAGCAGCATCATGCCCCAGCAACGCCTCGTCCAAAGCATCATCCTCCCGGAGCTCCAATCTTGAAAATTGAACGCATTGCTGCCAGGACGCCGTCAGGCACCTGCCACTTGAAATGGTTGGCGAAAATCTCCATCGCCTTCTTGGTAATAATCTCTTCTTCTTTTGTAACCTCTCCCCTTGTTACCCTCTCTCTCTGTTATACCTTCAGACGAGTTCTCTCCAGCTCGGCGTTTTTAAAGAAAAATCAATATAGTGGCCAGGGCCGGTCCACGAATTTCAAGGACCCTAGGGCAGAATGACACCAAGGGGCCTTTATTTAAAGTGGCGCAGCTTTGCTGCAGTGTGTGTGGGTAGGGGGGGGCAAAGGCCCCCTACTTAAAAAATGACCTTAAAACTAATATATCTTTAATATTTATGCTAAACAATTTGTCCCATACTCTAGAAAACACCTTAAAGATATGTATATTTAATATTTGTGCTAAAAAATTGCCTCCTAATCTAGAAAATACCTTAAAGATATATATCTATAATATTTATGCTTGCAGAATTGTACAATTATGTTATTGCATCGTTAGAATCTAGAAATGAATATATTTGCAACCCTCTAAAGGCATGTGACTGTCGGTTTTATTCTTCACACTTGGAGAGACCCGAGAAATCTTGGCATCAAGAAAAATACAAAGAAATGTTGAAATATTTTCCAGGAAATATGAGTCAAAATAGAGCCATTAGGCTACAATTTGGATCCCTATATTTTTTAAGATAATTTTATACTATTAAGACTCAAAAGTAGACTAATATAAGAACACAAAAAGTCTTGGGTCAGGGCCCCTATATCATGGGGGCCCTGGGCGAGCGCCCCTCTGCCCCGTCCTATGGGCCGACCCTGATAGTGGCCTCTGTCAAGCTTCATGCACTAGCCAACGCAACCAAAAGTCCGAACTGATGGAAAGGGCCAGTGCAATTCACTTATACACTTCAACACCCCCTCTCACGTGTGACGGGGAGAAGTCAGCACGTGCAACCGGAAGAGAGCGACGGCGCGCGAAACTCACGTATGACTCAAGAGGCCTATACGTGGACATAGAGGGATCAACAACAATTTTAGGATAAATTGCGAAAGTCAGGACTCGAACTCGAGACCTTAGGCTCTGATACCATGTCAAGCTTCATGCACTAGCCAACGCAACCAAAAGTCCGAACTGATAGAAAAGGCCAGTGCAATCCACTTATACACTTCAACAGCCTCCTCTCCCGATTCAGTTCAGGAAAAAAAATACTAAATCATGTCTCTTCTTCCCAAGTGCATAAGCACTGACCGTGCTACGTTCCTCATATACCGCCCGGTGGAAGCTGCCGGTGTCAGCAGAGAGAAATTCATTACCGGATACATTCCGCACCCAGTTCTTTCGCACGTGAGGTTATATGTATGTCAAATTTGAACAAATATCAGCCAGACATTACATCACTGAAATTCTTCATAAACCTGCTTCAGGCTGCCCCATGTCTTCAAATCCTGAACACGGGCAGGGACGCTGCCTCTGTTCATTCAAGGAGGAGGGAACAGTTAGCATGTTACTAACTTACTATTGCAGAATGAAATGATCAAGTCTGCAGTGATATGGCGTTCATATTCAGGTTGTCTATGTAGGTCCGGGGATTCTTCACACTTGGCCCTGAGGAATTCATCTCACGAAGAAAAAGGAAGGACGGAGAGAAGAGAGATGAAAGAAAGGCATCCCGAAACCGAAATGGCGAGTGAACATGCCGCTGTGTGCACCAAAGCGGCAAATCCCACTCCGCAAGCGAAGGAAAGCGCAAAGGCCACACCCGCCGATTCCTACCTCACCTGCACCCTGATTTCCAACCCTAGCGACCCACACTTACCAGTCCTTCCTGCAACTCACTATCACTGGAACTCTTTGCCTGATGCTCCTCCGTGGTAATAGAACCCTTGTCTAGCACATGATTTTGCAGTACCAGTCAACGTCTCCAAACCTTTTATTAGGGGGCCAGAAACTGCAGTGCTGAACTGCAGATCAGCGCTGAAAATTAGTACTCCCTCCGTCCTAAAATAAGTGACTTGAGTTTGTCTAGATTTGAATGTACCTATATACTAAAACGTGTCTAGATACATCCGAATCTAGACAAACTCACGTCACTTATTTTAGGACGGAGGGAGTACGTACGTACAGATGCTAACCTGAAAAACCCTGAGTCTTGGCGGTAGCTTACCATCGTTCTCCTAATCTCCTTTCCAGAAGACATTCGACAGCCTCTCATCATCAGTCCCGTAGCCTTCACCACCTCTGCGACTGCGAGACCATCCCCCAACAGAACGAAAAGTCATCACCAACCAGTACTACCACTCTTCTATAAACAGGAGTGCTGCACATTTAATGGTTTGCTGAGAGCAGACTTTGACACGGGCGAAAATGGCGGCATGCTGGAAAAGTCAGGCAAGGTCACTCTCAGTCTCAGGTTCACCTACGAGATCGAGATCGAGAGGGTCGCTCTTGGGCGGCCAGCAAACTCGACTATTCGGTGACCCTCGGACAGGTAGACACGCACACACGTCCGGTCGAGGTCCAGCACGGACCCCAGCGTCAAAGTCTCAAACTCAAGATCAGGTGCTTTTCTTCTCGACGTGTATATTCTGCTCCTCCCCTTGGGTCAATTCTGAAGGTTCTAGCATGACTGTGACCCGGAGGTAATTAAGATGCTCTGTACTACTACTACATCACCGAGTCATCTACTGACGGTCTGAAGCCAACAGGTGGTGGCAAGTACAGGATGGCAGGTCCTAATTCGCGAACAAAACATGTACGTACTACATGGTCATGTTTACACTTATTTTACTTGTGAGGAAGAAGTCGAAGATGCCGATGCTGCGTTTCCGGTAGCATTCTTTTCCAAGGGTATATTTTTGTTGTTATGATTCAGGGGGGGAATGTCTTGGCCTGTTTCAGAATATTTTAGTTTTATAGTTGCGAGGTCAAAGTGTCGAAATGGCGACGGTCCACTCCGACGACTCGCGGAATGTTCTTTTGTTAAAGAAAATGAGATGACAGCGGCTCTCACGGAATGTTTGTAGGCAATGTAGAAAATGAAAAGGAGAGATCACCATCACGGTCTTTATTCTATAAACCCGAATCTTCTATAGTCAAATTACGACTCCCCTACGTCCTGTCGTTTCACATGCCTTTCCGCTCTTAGTAAGAGTATCTTCACCGATGGCCCCAATCCGGACTACAACCGAGTTGGGTGAAGGCCAAAAGTTAGTCCGCATCCTCGACTCCAACCGAGTTGGGTGAAGGCCAAAAGTTGGTCTGCACCCGAGGCCCCACTGTCCGGCACCACATTTGCCGTCACTGGCAACCAGGGGCTTGGCTGACATCAACACGTGGCAAAGCGCGCCAACCTGGAAAGACAGTGTCGAGCCTCCTTGCCAGCCACAAAAGTACCCACTGCATCCCAATTTCATTTCCTTTTGCCATTTTGCCCCTCTAGCTCCTGCGCAACCACTCCTTCTTTTCGCCTGTTTCAACCTCCAGTCATCGCTGCCGCTTCGTGTGTCGCCAACCTATCATTGGAGTGATGCCGCGGCTCCATAAGCCACGCAAGAAGCGTCTCACAGCGAAGTCGGGCAACATGCCGGCGGCAGAGTGGCAGAAGATCTTGGATTCGAGGGCGGTACTCACCGCCAACCGCAACAGCTGCCGTGGCCGCGCCCTGGAGAGGAAGAAGGCAGCAGAACGAGAGGAGTCGGTGACGGCGTACATCCAAAGCCAAACCGGTGGCACGCAGGGGAGCAACAACTCCCGTCGTAGTACCTCGCCATCGTCACCCAGCTACTTAAAGAAAAGGGATTAGTCTTGGGCTGCAGCTTTGTCCCCAGTCTCAGTTTTCTTCTCCCGAGACCGGCGAGAATGATCTTGTTGACCCGAACGACGACGGAGAGTGTTCGACACGGTCGACGCAGAGACCTCCTAGTCCGGCCAAATCTATTCAGCAGCATGACCTTTCTGCCCACGAGGTGGTCGACGGAGTGGACGATAGCCAAGCCGCAAGCACCATGAATGCCCTGATCTGTGGCGAGGGAGGTTACTACGTCAGGGCCGAGAATGCCGAGGAAGATGAGTATGGGTACAAGTATGATGATGAAGATAGGGAAGGAGAGGTGGATGAAGAAGAAGAAGAAGAAGTGTTCGATGCTTGGAAGATGAGGAAGAAGAACCACAAGAGTATTTAGTGCAAGATGGCGGAGGACAATGCTTGGCTGATGCTTGAAAGGCCGTGAATTGATCCTAAAGGCGCCAACCAAGACGGTGCGACATATTGGAGGAGAACGTACATCCAATTCGAAGAGTGCAAGCTCTTCTGTGAGTACTCAAATCTGCATGATCCGCAACCAAAACGCCTTGTCTCATAGGTGGGCAGGGATATGTCCAAATTTCGAAAAAAATTACCGATGATTTTCCTTTATTTTTTGCCAGGTTTCGTTGGATTTTATCTTTCAACTAATGTTAACATCGCGAATTAGCAAAACCTTGGTTTCTTGTGGTGAATTTTAGGTAATAAACATTTTTGGAAAGTCTTGGAGCATTTATGAGCTAATTAAAATTAAAGAAGTTAATCCCCAATTGAAACCCCCTTCATCAGAGGCGTCCAGGACATGTAACTGTAGGGGTTCGTAGCATGAAAAACAAAAAATTCTACCGCATGAATACACACACAAGCCAAGATCTATCTACTAGATTATAGCAACGAGTCGATAGAGTACTCACCCTCGAAGATTCCAAAGCGGTTAACGAGACCAGATTCTCGTGGGTGATGTAGTCGTTCACTTGCCGATCTCAAGATCGCGTAGACGATCCTTCCGGCGTTGCGTTCCGGCAGTGTTCCCGCAGTCGGTCACACGTTCGGTGCTCGATGAAGACCTTCCTCTCCCTTGTTCCAGCAGGCACCGGAGGTTGTAGTTCTCTCCTCGTGATTAAGGTAGCACGACAGCGTGGTGTCAGAGTTAGAGGGGAATTCCCACAGGAATTCGCCTTAAGCCGGAGCGGGTTATGGTGGAGTAGTAGGGTTTCCCCGGTGTCTAGGGTTTAGAAGCCGGAGAGGAGGTGTTGGAGATATGCCCTAGAGGCAATAATAAATGTAGTTATTATTATATCTTTGTGTTTATGATAAATGTTTACATTCATGCTATAATAGTATTAACAAGGAAACATTAATACTTGTGTGATTTGTAAACTGAAATAGAGTCCCTAGTAAAGCCTCTATAAATACTAGCTTGTTGGTTAATAAATGATTGTGGTTTCCCTATCATGAACATTGAGAGGTTATTAACAACAAGATCATATCGTTAGGAGAATGATATGGTGGACATACTCCTATAGATAAGCGTAGCATAAAGATCAAGTCATTTTAATAGTTCAATTGCTATATGCTTTCTGATGCATAGTAACCTAATTCCTTCGACCATGAGATCATGCATATCACCTTCACCGGAAGGATGCTTTGATGACATCAAACACCACACCGTAACTGGGTGGCTATAAAGGTGGCATTGAGTGTTCGGAAAGTATTGGTTGAGACACATGGATCAAGAGTGGGATTTGTCCATCCATATGACGGATAGATATACTCTGGGCCCTCTCGGTGGAATGTCATCCAATTAGCTTGCAAGCATGTGACTGGCTCACAAGGGATCACATATCACGGGAACGAGAAAAGAGTACTTATCAGTAACGAGGTTGAACTAGGTATGCAGAGATACCGACGATCATAACCTCGGATAAGTAAACTATCGTGAGACAAAGGGAAATTGGTATCGTATGTAAGTGGTTCATTCGATCGCAAAGTAATCGTAGAAATATGTGGGAGCCATATGAATTTCCAGATTCCTCTATTGGTTATTGATCGGAGAAGTGTCTCGATCATGTCCGCATAATTCACGAACCATAGGGAGACACACTTAAGGATTCAACGTTGTTTGAGTAGTTATGGAATGATGAGTAAGAGACCGAATGTTGTTCGGAGTCTACGATGGGATCCGGGATATCACGAGGAGATCCAGAATGGTCCGGATAATAAGATTCATATAAGGAAAGTCCTGTTTCGGGGTTGGAGGATGGTTCCGGTGTTTTCATCGGGAATGTTCTAGAAGGTTCCGGAACGTCCGGCACTCCGGAGGGGAAGGATACATGAATGTGTCATACCAAGTTGGAATGATTGCATCATGTACTAGGTGTCATCGCTGAACAAAATAAAAGGTTTAATCAAATCCTAGTTTGAAAAGTCAAACGCCAATTTGAAAAGTCAAACGGCTATTTAGGAAGGTGGAGGGGAAGTAGGAAACCTACTTGGGGAGGAGTTCCTCCCCTCCACTGCCGGCCCACTTGGGATCCGAGTTGGGGAGGGACTCCCCTCCCCTGGCGCGCCTCCCTCCACCTATATAAGGAGGGGCAGGGCTGCCCCTCCAAGTACACAAGATCTCCACCCGCAAACCCTAGCCCGGCGCTGCCACCTCCTGCTGTCGCCGCCGCCGCCTAGGGCAAGCCGTCGCCGCCTAGCTAAACGCTAGCCGCCAGCCAAGCCCCTTCTTGGCGTGTCTAAACCCTAGATCGCCGAGGCTCTCTCTCATAGTCCACCATACTCGCTCCGGCTTAAGGCAAAGCCCTGCGAGATCTCCCCTCTACTTCCGGTACCACGCCGTTGTGCTGCCAGAATCGCGAGGAGAGTGCTACAACCTCCGCTGCCTGCTGGAACAAGGGAGAGGAAGGTCTTCGTCGAGTACCGAACGTGTGACCGACTGCGGAAGCGCTGCCGGAACGCAGCGCCGGAAGGATCGTCTACGTGATCTTGAGATCGGAAAGAGTACGACTACATCACCCACGAGAATCCGCTCTCGTTAAACACTTTGGAATCTTCGAGGGTGAGTTATTCCATCGACTCGTTGCTACAATCTAGTAGATAGATCTTGGCTTGTTTGTTTGTATGCGATAGAAAATTTTTGTTTTCCATGCTACGAAACCCTACAGGAGGATGCGGGGCCGGCGGCGGCGTGGCAGCGGGGGCCGCGGCGGTGCGGCGATGGCAGCAGGCTTGGAAGGGTGGGGCTTGTGGTGGTCTTGGGGGCCACCCCCTCCCCTCTATTTATGAGAGGGAGGGGAAGCTTGGGAGAGGGGATTTTGAATCCTACCTCAAATCCCTCTCCTTCTAAGCGCGTGGTGGAGGGAGAGAAGGATTCTCTCCTTCCTACACGAGGAAACATTGTCCCAGTTTGACTTTTCAAATTCGCCTTTTGACTTTCTATTTTGGAGTTTAATTTCTTTATTTTAAACGCCCAGCCAAGTGACCTAGGACATGATGCAATCATTCCACTTAGTCATGACACATTCATGTACCCTTCCCCTTCCTGTCCGGTGAACCTTCTAGACCCTTCTAGATCATTCCGGTGAAAACACCGGAACCATTCCCGAACTCCGGAATTGGACTTTCCTTATATAAATCTTATTCTGCGGACCATTCCGGATATCCTCGTGATATCATGGATCCCATCCGAGACTCCGAACAACATTCGGTCTTCCTACTTACATTCCATATATACTAAACAACATCGAATCCTTAAGTGTGTCTCCCTATGATTCGTGAATTATGCAGACATGACCGAGACTCTTCACCGATCAATAACCAATAGAGGAATCTAGAAATTCATATGGCTCCCACATATTTCTACGATTACTTTGCGATCGAATGAACCATTTACATATGATACCAATTTCCCTTTGTCTCGCGATATTTTACTTATCCGAGGTCTGATCGTCGGTATCGCTGCATACCTAGTTCAACCTTGTTACCGATAAGTACTCTTTACTCGTTTCTATGATATGTGATCCCTTGTGAGCCAGTCACATGCTTGCAAGCTAATTGGATGAAATTCCACCGAGAGGGCCCAGAGTATATCTATCCGTCATATGGATGGACAAATCCCACTCTTGATCCATGTGCCTCAACACATACTTTCCGAACACTCAATGGCACCTTTATAACCACCTAGTTATAAAGTGGTGTTTGATGTCATCAAAGCATCCTTCCGGTGATGGGGATTAGCATGATCTCATGGTCGAAGGAATTATGTTACTATGTATCTGAAATTTTGTAGCAAACAAACTATTGAAATGACTTGATCTTTATGCTATGCTTATCTATAGGAGTATGTCCATCACACCGTTCTCCTAATGATATGATCTTATTGTTAATAACATCTCAATGTTCATGATCAGGAAACCAAGATCATCTATCAACCAACAAGCTAGTATTATAAAGAGGCTATACTAGGGACTCTAACAAGTTTACAAATCACACAAGTATTAATGTTTCCGGTTAATACAGTTATAGCATGAATGTAAACATTTATCATAAACACAAAGATATAATAATAACTACTTTTATTATTGCCTCTAGGGCATATCTCCAACAGTAACGACTACTGGTACAATCGGAGCGCGCCCGTACCGTCCGCCCGTACGACCCTCCAGTGTCTTCGTTATATCAACACAAGCAACTTTCGTATTGGGAGAGAGACAAAAAACACAACACAGACGCCACAAAACATTCCAGAAGAGGAGAGATCGGATCTGAAGGAGGGGAAGAACATTGCCTCATTCTCGAAGATCTCTATAGCCTCTAACCCATTCGCTCCACCATCATTCCCACTTGTATTGACAGAGAGAGAGAGATTGGCACTTATAAGATTAGGGTTTGATACTTTGATCTTGTCTTGATTTGTATTTGGTTGATCTCCAAACGGTATTGTGGCTTGCTATGGTAAAGTTGAGATTAGGGTTTGATACTATTATGCCTTTGATCTATCTTCATCTCATGTCTGAGTAAATCCCCATAGGCGTGGGAGATGTAGAGGATTGGTGAGATGTGATGTGTCTCCCTTATGTCCATCTATTTGTGATTGTCGTCGTGATTATTATAATGTGAGAATGAATATCTATGTTTGCCTAATGCTCGTTTTCTAATTTAAGGGCCTAGATAACATGATCCCGAGATCTCATAGATATGAACTTGTTTACTAGCGAATCGGCGACCCTGAGTGACACAATCGATATCAATGAGGAGCTAGTACTACTCGAAGATAAACAAGGAACCATCAAGATTAAAGCCCTGATCCAGTCAAAAGACTTTAATTAATGTGTTAACCATTACTTATAGGCAGATGGATCATTGGGACAAGGAAGAATTTGCCATGAGGACTCCTAGTCAATATACAGGTTTCTTGCCTACTCATTTATGAATAATAAGTATCATAATTACTTATCTCATTTCATTCATTTGGCACATTCACTATCACTATAAACTGATTCTCTCTGAGCCTAACTTCTCATCTGAAGGAACGTTGAACGCTTTCACCGTCTTTTTAATTTATGTTATTTACCTTTTGCATCTACCTTTACTCAAGTTTCCTTTATTATTCACTCACCACTTTTTCCACCTCCAACACTTGCAGTCAATTCACTCAAGACAACGTGACACCTTGGGAGCGACAGAAAAGCCGCATAAAAGCATTTACCAAAGCTCCTTATCGGGATCGATATAAAAACTAGAATCAATACTTCCGCGAAAACGTGCTCTGACGAACATGTGCACTTGCAGTCATCATCAGCCACCGACTAAAAAGGCTGGCAACTTCTTCTACGCCACCATGGAGACCATCTGCAACACAAAAATGTTTGACCAAAATCAAGCCGATGAAATGAGAATCCTACGCTATATCCTCTTTCCTTTGTTTTGCAATGTTCATTTCTTTGATGCTTGTGTGTTTTGCTAGTCAAAGGCCATCTGAGCTTTGTTAGAAGAGCAACGGTAGAGAGAAGGACTTCACTTTTATGCATGTATTTACCAAAATTGAGAATTGCAAGAAATGAGAGATATTCGGGTTTGAGATCACCAGTGATAAGCCCTTTGAAGTGGACGCACCGACGGCTGTCTCGGCTAGCCACCCCATCGGTAACAAGAAGGCCAAGGTCGAGAGGAGCAGCGCAGGTTGGTGGCATCGCTTGAGGCCTCCTTTGAGAAGATGGTCGCTGACGTGACCTCCACCAACCACGGCCATGATGAAAAGAATAACGCAAGGTGAAATAAATTATTGGCCAAAGCCAACACCAAACTCAAGATCGAGGAGGCATAGTTCGCTTCAGCTCAGGTCGCCACCAAGGCCGGCATGCTCGAGGTGATGAACAACCAAATGGCCCAGCATGCGAGGATCCTGACCGTCAACACATCCAACATGAACGAGCCAGACACGGATTTGGTACAACGATGCGCGTGCGTGCCTCGTGGTCGGGATGACAATAGCCGCACCATCGTGTGCTCCTGGCGCACCGGTTGGAACGTCGTGGGAACCAACTAGCATGGTTGTTGGAACACCATCGGCATCGTCGACGCAACCTATTTTGAGCAGGCGAGGATGGCGCCGACTTCGTTTGATTGCTTGGTTTGTACGTACCATGAGACCGGCAGACTTCGCTGTTTTGGGTCGATGTGGCCGTGAGATAGGGACGGCAACCGCCGGGTTCGGGCTGGTCCCCCATACCCGTCCCGTTTAATTTGTCGGGTCTTATTTTTTATCAGACCCGTGACCCGGTCGGGCTCGGGGCCCCAACGGGTACCCAACAGCGCGTGAGACGGGAGCGACACCCGCGCATGCGGGGAGAAGAAAACGATGAGATATTGGGATGGGGTTGGTGGAAATGGACACGTGTGTGCATGTGTTATCTCTAGGACTCTATATTGCATCACGTGCATGTGATGTGTGTTATGTGTGTGCCTGGCCGTGTGGGATGTGTGGTTAGACATAGAATTATTAGGTATTGACCAAACCTTTCTTATTTATAAAGCGGATACCCGTCGGGTTTCCGGATTTCGGAGCTCCATTGCTATCGTTAGATGAACTACGAACTCGTTGGCCGTGTGTGGCCGTAAACTATGAAAAAATTGCTTTAGTGGACTCGAATTTGAATGCTTTGAATTTTTTATTGTTGTGGACGCCGGCCGGCGTGGGATGGTCTTCCTAAACTGATGTCAGTCTGGGCAACGCTCCTAAATCAACTGTCGTCACGCTTCCCGGCCACCCGTTGCGGGTGCCGATCGAAACAGGCCAAGTTTTTTTTTTCTTCTCCAGAGGAGGCCACAGATCACGCGGGGTGCAGCGTGTAGGAGGAGCCTAGGCTAGGACGCCGCGAAGAAGATCGCAGGCAGCCTGCAACATCGGAGGCATCGGCGCATCGCCCAGCGGCCCCCCTCCTCCGCAACCGATTCGAGTGAGACGACGACCGCTGCTGCCTGCTGTCAGCGCTGCGGTCGAGCAGCAGCAGCCGGTCCCTCCCGCGATTGCCCCCGATCACATGGTGCTACGTGCTACCAGGGGGCCCAGTCCTGTCCAGAGTCCAGACCTCCCAGCAGAGACACACATGTGACGCGCCGTCGTCGTTTAGCCGGGAACTCGGATACGTTCGGATTTCGAGCGGGCGGGAATCGGGATCGCTCAACAACCTTCCCTCCCTCCCGCGCGCTCCACGGCGGCCGCGACAAAAAAACGTACTACTAGGTGCCCCGGGTGTTGAACGAAACGGAGAGCCTGGACGGGTCAGTTTCGTGCACAGCACAGACATGTATACTCCAGTACGCCTGCTCGAGTCGTGGCGCTGTCAGAACCAACCAGGGAGATAAGTCTGGGACAGTTTGTTGAGCCGATCGCGATCTACCATTACCTACAGATCGTACTGCCGGGATCATCCAAACAGCAACTAGATAATCTCGACGGCCCCTCAATGTTCCCCCCTCTCTCTCACTCTCTCAAGCCTCCACCACTCGTACTACTACCTCGCATCTATTAATGAACAATGACCCGCAATGATCACCAACAGGCGAGCCACTATACGCATCAATTCAATTCAATCCAGCCTCCCTCCCTCCCTCCCTCCATGGTCCTGCTCCAGTTCGAAACAGTCTCGGATCACCGAAAGCGCCACCGGATCGAGAGAGCACGTAGCTCTCAGGAACTGGAGCCATCATCATCAACCAGATGCCACAGACCACCGGACAGACCACCCAAAGCGCATGACCCACAGGGCCGCATTGGTCATGCCTATCGGCAACAACAACCACTACTACTCCACATGACAGCAAGAACCGGACGGAGCGAGGCAAACTCATGAATGAATGGTTTCGCCAGGGAGTTCAGTTCCAGACAATAGATTGGGTTCGAGTAATTTACTTACATGGATAGCTAAAAAACCAATCTAATCAGCTAAGTAGTAGTAGTAGTAGTAGTAGTAGAGTAGCTAGAGCAATTAAGCAATCACACGGTTGGACGATAGGTTCCTAAGACACCACCAATCACCCAGAGAACACACACACAATCAGTTAACATCCAATATTTGCTTGCTAATAACAAGAAGATGAAAAACAGCCCGACTCAGATCAGATGCAGGATTCATCAGATCTATGAACCGAATGCCGCGGGCTACAGCAATTAGCCGGACTCCTCTCCCGGATCAATCATGGTGCCAAATGAGCAGGCCCCTCGACGGTTTCCTCCTGATCGTCGTCGTCCTCTACCTGATTCAAGGCTGCGTCCTGCTGTTGATCGGTGGTTCCTTCAGCGCTTTCGCTTGACCTCTTGATCTCGTCGATCCGCATGACGACATGTGACATCGTCGGCCTCGCGTCTGGGACCGGCGCAACGCAGTCTATGGCGAGCTGTAGGAGCTGGCCCATCTGTTCCTCGGCGTCCTGGTGTCTCAGGACCTCCATGTCAAACACCTCTGCTGTCCATTCCGAGCGTACCACAGATTGCACCCACCTGGGCAGGTCGACGCCCTCGTCGTTGAGAGCAGCCTGGCTGGGGGCCTTGCCCGTGAGCAGCTCCAGCAGGAGGACGCCAAAGCTGTACACGTCAGCCTTCTGGGACACCCTCCGGGGATCGGTGACCTCTGGAGCACGGTATCCGGTGCCACGAGATGGTGCGGATGATGAACCAACAAGAGTAGCAAGGCCATTGTCTGATATGCGTGCTTCATATGACTTGGCCAGCAGGATATTGGATGACTTGATATTGCCGTGGGAAGTCGTTGAGCTTGTCGAGTGGATGTACTCAACCCCGCGGGCTGCAGCAAGTGCAATGCTTGATCTTGCCGCCCAGTCCAGTGGTGTACGGCCAGAACCTCTGTTACCTGCTTACACCAAAATTGATGAAGATAATGTGAGATTACAGTTTTTTGGTTCCTCCATTTTCATGATCAACTGATAAAATCAAGTTATGAACATTGCCCATGGTTCTAGACATGATACTAAGAGATCCAATGCCACCTTAATCAATGAAACACCTACAACCTACCAACTAAAACGGCTTCCACAGATTTTGTTTCCTCTAATAATCAAGGCAAAGTTAACAATTAAAGAGGAGACATAACCACACATGAAGAAGGAAAATTGGCCTATTAAAACCAATCAACAATTTTGTTCAACCTTCAGAAAATTCGGAGCTGGATGGAAACCCTCAACCAGAAAGGGGGCTACTATTTGCTGCAATACTCCAGGTGTCAGCCTCGAGGTATTAGTGATCACGTTTTAACACCAAACATGATCAGTCGAGGTGTCAACCACAAGAAAACGTATAAAGGGTAAATCAGAAAATGATTCAATAAGAATATCCAATGAATAGTACTATACTTAGAATCCAAATAGTTTGGATATCCAACAAATAACTAAGACCTGCATCAAACCTAGCTTGATGTGTCAGTTTATTAAAGACAAACTGTAGAGTTGGGGATACTCAAGCCATGACAGATGTAATATAGTATTGCCCTAACAACAGCAGTCTGAATTGTCAAACATTCGTCAGAAAATGAAGTGCCACTCTACCATCACCACCCAAGAAGAATGCAAAGAATTTGATATACACAAGCACGAACACAGCATAATCAGAACAGTAATATAATCATCAAAGAGTATGAGCACATAAAAAATATAACTGCAAAGAAGCTGAGGTGTGAAATTCTCACCGTGCAAGAGTGCAGAGAGGCTCCCCATGGGCATGAAGTCGTACACGAGCAGCTTCTCATCTTTGCTGAAGTAGTAAGCACGGAGAGGCACGATGAACTCATGCTGAAGCTGGCCAATTTCATCAATGCGGTCACGGAACTCAGGCTCAGACATGGTCACATCCTTGAGGCGCTTCACTGCCACGGTAGCGCCAGATTCAAGCACAGCCTTGTAAGTCGTCCCGATAGCGCCTTTCCCGAGGACCTCAGCGGACGCGCGCAGCAGGTCCTCCAAATCGAACGGCCGCACTGCGGCCGCTGACCCGAAGAAGACCAGCCTCTTCCCTGATGTGGACTGGCCCACGGGGCCGTGAGGATGGCCGATGGTGGCCATGGGCGCCACGGCGGCGCCGCTGGTCAGCTCTGGAGGTTTTCGGCCCCCGCCGGGGATAACAGTAGGCGATGGAGTCCGAGGCGGCACCTCGGGAGCCTTGGTGCGGCCCGACCTCCGACAGAGGCAGATGAGAAGGAAGAGGAGAAGCGCGGCGCCCAGGACAGAGCCGATGGCTATTCCGGCAATCGCGCCGCCAGAGAGCTTATTATTGCTCTTCTTACCGCTGTTCCCGCCTGGAGCCGACGGCGTCGGCGGCGTGGGCGACGAGGGCTGCACCGCCGGAGCCGGAGAAGGAGAGGGCTCGCCAGGGCAGGGGCCTAGGGGCCCACCGCAGAGGGATGACATGCCTAGGAAGGCGGACTGCGGCTGGGAGCGGAGCGAGGCCGGGATGGATCCGTTGAGCTGGTTGAAGGAGACGTTGAACTGCTGCAGCGAGGTCTGCGGGAGGTCCGGAATCTGGCCGTCGAAACGGTTACTCTCGAGGAGGAGGACCCTGAGGCGGGTGAGGTTGGCGAGCTGGGGCGGGACGGGGCCCGAGAGGTCGTTCCGGCCGAGCGTGAGGTGGACGAGGCCCGGGAGCGCGAGGAAGGCCTGCGGGAAGCCGCCGGAGAGTCTGTTGTCGTTGAGGAAGACGCTGCGGAGGGACGCCGCGGAGGCCAGGTCGTCCGGGAGCGGCCCGCTGAGCGCGTTGAAGCGGAGGCTGAGGGTGGTGAGCGCCGTCAGGTTGCCCAGGGAACCCGCCGGGATGGGCCCCGCGAGCGCGGCCGCGGGGAGGCGGAGGATGGTCACGCGGCCGTGTTCGCAGGTGACCCCCGTCCAGGCGCAGACGCCCGCGGGGTCGGTGACGTTCCACGCGACGCGCGGGCCCACGGCGGCGCGGAAGGCCACCAGCGCCGCCGCGTCGCCCGCCAGGTCGGCCTCCGCGCCCCGCACCGCCAAGAGGAGGACGAGCGCGAGCGCGAGGACCAGCGGCCGCCAGTTTGGCGGCGGCGGCGACCGCATCGCTGCGGCGGGGGTTAGGGAGGAGACGGGGCAGAGACGGGAGGAGACGGGAAACAAACCCGAATGGGGAGGAATGGGCGCTGCTGCCGGGTGTTTGTTCCGATTTGGGCGTAGCGGGGCTGAGCGTTGGGTGGGGTGGGGATGGGGGGGTTCGGCGGAAAAACCCTAAAAACTCCCGTGCGGATCTCGCGGGACGGGGTTGCGGCCGGGTTTTATTCCGGGGGTTGAGGTTTGGTGGTTTGGTGCTTGGTGGGCGGCGGCGGAGGAGGAGGAGGAGGAGGAGGAGAAACAGGAACGCAACGGAGACGGGAGTGTGGGAACGGGATCGCGGCACGCCACGGCACAGGTCTCGCTCTGTCTCAGTCTCTCAGACTCGCTCGTCTCGGCCCTCGGGGCGCGCGCCGTGCAGTGCAGGGGGACGAACGAATGCGTGCCGCTGTGCGTGCAGACGGGCCGCCACTTGGATTGTTCTGAGCTGGAGGGAGCAGGCGCGTCAGTTTCACTTTCTTCGGTCCGTTTTTACCTCCGTGTCCTCCATTTTTAGGAAGGAAGGAACCTACCGCGAGTTAGTATACACGGCACGTCTTTACTGGCGTAGTATTTCCGGTGCTATCCAGCGAGCGGTGAAAGTTGGCCCGAAATTAACTCGTGCGTGCGCTGGCTTGTTGCTGTGAGTACTGTTTCGTTGAAACTGCATTTGATCGGAGCATCATCTCCGTGTTGACCGGCTGCTACGGAATAATTCGTCATAACTTGGGCTGTGCGTGTAGCCTTGGTACACCGAGGTCAGGTTGCGTCTCCAAGCAAGAAAACAGATTCTATGCCCGGCACCGGCCGCCGTCCTGCGAGAACCGTTCACGTGCCGCTGATTTACGGAAGACTTTGCACACGCACTCCCTCCGTCCACGACGAGAAGGCATAGAAAATTTCCTTCAAAATCACTCGAACAATATAAATTTGACGAAGTTTATAGAAAAAATATCAACAATTATAATGCAATATAAAAGGACGTGTATATTTTCTGATATATCTAATTATATTGATTTGATATTTCAGATGTTAAAAAATTATAGGCCTCAATTTTATGAACGGACGTGTATAAAAAACCAAGCCCGATACCTGTTGGTGTTTTTAACCTAAATACTTTTTCTAACAATGTTTTAATTATCAACATTATCTTGAACGACAACGGCTCCATTACTTGGCATGCTATTGACTGTAGACCGGAGCTTCTTCAGCACCTACATCATGCGGTGTGTATGCAATGTCGTAAAAAATAATAGTGTGGTGTAACCCCCGAGTCTCATGAGGAGCAAGCTTCAAGCCAATCTCCTACTAGCAAGAGGTAGATTTCCATGGTTGTTGATTTCATGTGGTGCTTATTGTGTTGCTTTGGATGCATGGATGCAAGATGTGGGGTGGTGCGACAAGTCCATGTCTTCATGGAGAACATGCATCATGGGAGTCATCTAGTGATGCACGTACCTCCCGTGGGTGGAATTTAGTAGCAACGCCAACACGGCACATAAGTGTTTGGGCGTATTTCAGCAAGTTATGGGTAGGGTATACGCGTAAACTTACTTTACGCATGTGGGTATTACCTAAATCTTGCTTTTCTTATGTGTGACTAAGAGCTATCATGTCATATTTGTGATTGTGAATTGTCATGATATGTACTTAGTTATACGTGTTAAACTATGAGTTGTCATGTTACTTATGTGTTGTATGATATGAAAATGTATGTGAATAATTTGTATATTATCGATCTACTCAATGATTGTTTGGTATAAGTATGGATAGAGTTTTATGGTCATTGTGCCCCTCCTAGTACACAAGATCTCCACCCAAAACCCTAGCCCGGCGCCGCCACCTCCTGTTGCCGCCGCCTAGGGCTCCCCTAGCCGCCGACTTGGGCAAGCCCCAAACCCTAGCCGCTGGCCCTAGCACCTCCTCCTTGGTGTGTCTAAACCCTAGATCGCCGAGGAGCTCTCTCATAGTCCACCATACTCGCTCCGGCTTAAGGCGAAGCCCTGCGAGATCTCCCCTCTACTTTCGGTACCACGCCGTTGTGCTGCCGGAATCGCGAGGAGAGTGCTACAACCTCCGCTGCCTGCTTGAACAAGGGAGAGGAAGGTCTTCATCGAGTACCGAACGTGTGATCGACTGCGGGAGCGCTGCCGGAACGCAGCGCCGGAAGGATCGTCTACGCGATCTTGAGATCGGGAAGAGTACGACTACATCACCCACGAGAATCCGCTCTCGTATAAACACTTTGGAATCTTCGAGGGTGAGTTATTCCATCGACTCGTTGCTACAATCTAGTAGATAGATCTTGGCTTGTTTGTTTGTATGCGGTAGAAATTTTTTGTTTTCCATGCTATGAAACCCTACAGTGGTATCAGAGCCGTGTCTATATGTAGATCTGTTGCACGAGTAGAACACAATGGTCATTGTGGGCATTGATGCTTTTATTGTCGATTGCTTCTTGTGTACTTTGCATCTTGCGAGATGTGGGGATGAAGCGCCCGGGCTAACCTTACATGACATCGTTCATGAGACTTGCTCCACGCTTGACATGCAACTTGTATTGCATAAGTGGCTTTGCGGGTGCCTGTTTCTCCCAGCATAGTTAAGATTCAATTTACAACGGGTGATTAACAATGCTAGTATCAATGTTGTGGTTCTTGTTCGTAAGTTAGAACGACACTTATTGAAATCCCCAAACCACGTAAAACATGCAAAGAAAGTAGAGGCGTCTAACTTTGTTTTGCAGGGGTGTGCGGTGATGTGATATGGCCATGATTGTGATTATATTTGATGTATGCAATGTTCCTTATTGTAAGTTGGCAACCGGCAGGAGCCATATGGTTGTCTTTAAATTCTGTTAAGACCCGCGTGTCTATTCAAAGTAGTTGTAATAGTTGAAGCCGGTGGACGACAACCATGGAGCAGCATCATGGACCTTGATGCAATGCCGGTGATGATGGAGATCATGTTCGTGCTTGAAGATGGAGATCGGAAGCACAAAGAAGAAAGGCAATATCATATCACATATTATGAATTGCATGTGATGTTAATCCTTTAGGCATCTTGTATTGCTTAGTTAACGACGGTAGCATTATAAGATGATCCCTCATGCACATAAATTTCAAGGCATAAAGTGTTCACCCTTAGTTAGCACCGTTGCTAAAGCTTGTTGTTTCGAAGCACCACGTGATGATCGGGTGTGTTAGATTCCGCAAGTGTATACAATGTGAGCAAGCCAGATTTGCTCATGCGGAAGCTAAGGTTTGATCTTGACGAGCCTAGCATGTACAGACATGGTCTCGGAACACGGATCACCGAAAGGTAAAGCATGAATCATATAGTAGATATGATGAACATGACGATTGTTCGCCAATGAAACTATATCAACTCTCGTGATGATCGGTGTTGATGTGGTGGATTTGGTTCGTGTGATCACTAAAACAATGTGAGGGATATTGTTTTGAGTGGGAGTTCACCTAGATTAATTTAACTATTAATTAGAACTCAATTTGTCATAAACTTAGTCTAAACTATTGCAAATATGTTGTAGATCAATGGCGGCCCCTACCATCAATTTTAATGCGTTCCTAGAGAAAGAAAAGTTGAAAAACAATGGAAGCAACTTCGCGGATTGGTTCCGCAATTTGAGGATTGTCCTCACAGCTGGTAATTTGACCTATGTGCTCGATGCACCGCTGGGTGACCCACCTGCAGCTACTGCTACCGATGAAGTAAAGAATGTTTACCACGCTCGGAAGACTCAGTACTCCACAGTTCAGTGTGCTATCTTGTATGGTTTATAATCGGAGCTTCAGAAAAGGTTTGAGAATTCAGACCCACATGATATTGTCCGTGATCTCAAATTGATCTTTGAGACTCACGCGGCAATTGAGAGCTATGAGGCTTCTGAAAAGTTCTTTAACTGCAAGATGGAAGAGGGCAGCTCCGTCAGTGAGCATGTGCTTAAGATGTCTGGGCACGCAAACAAACTTCAAAGCTTGGGTATAGTGATTCCTAATGCTTTGGGGATTTATCGTGTCCTCCAATCACTACCACCAAGTTACAAGAACTTTGTGATGAACTACAATATGCAAAACATGAACAAGCAGTTGCCAGAACTGTTTGCTATGTTAAAATCTGCAGAAGTGGAGATCAAGAAAGAGCACCAAGTGTTGATGGTCAATAAGACCACCAAATTCAAGAAAGGCAAGTCTAAGCAAAAGGGACATTTCAAGAAGGGTGGTAAGAAAGTTACCGCGCCGACGAAGAAGACCAAGGCTGGACCTAAGCCTGATACTGAGTGCTTTTACTGCAAGGGAGAAGGTCACTGGAAGCGGAATTGCCCAAAGTACTTGGCGGATTTGAAGAACGGCAACATCAAGAAGAAAGGTATATATGATATACATGTTATTGATGTGTATCTCACTAGTACTCGTAGTAGTGCCTGGGTATTTTATACTGGTTTGGTTGCTCATATTTGTAACTCGAAACATGTGCTGCAGAATAAACGGAAGCTAGCGAAGAACGAGGTGACGATGCGCGTGGGAAACGGATCAAAGGTTGATGTGATTGCGGTCGGCAAGCTACCCCTTCATATACCATCGGGATTAGTTTTATACTTAAATAATTGTTATTTGGTGCCTGCGTTAAGCATGAGCATTATATCGGGATCTTGTTTACTGCGAGACGGTTACTTGTTTAAGTCCGAGAATAATGGTTGTTCGATTTATATGAGTAATATGTTTTATGCACATGCACCTTTGATAGATGGTATATTCTTATTGAATCTCGATAGTGGAAATACACATATTAATAATATTGAGGCTAAACGTTTGAAATCGAGCGATAACTCGACCTATATGTGGCACTGTCGTCTTGGTCACATTGGAGTGAGACGTATGGAGAAACTCCATTCCGATGGACTTCTTGAATCACTTGATTTTGAATCACTTGAAAGATGCGAAGCATGTCTAATGGTTAAAATGACTAAGACTCCATTTTCTGGTATGATGGAGCGAGCTACGGACTTATTGGAAATCATACATACCGATGTGTGTGGTCCAATGAGTGTAGCATCGCGCGGTGGTTATCGTTATGTTCTTACCTTCACGGATGACTTGAGTAGATATGGGTATATCTATTTCATGAAACATAAATCCGAAACTTTCGAGAAGTTTAAGGAATTTCAAAGTGAGGTAGAGAATCAACGTAACAAGAAGATTAAATTTCTACGTTCTGATCGTGGAGGTGAATATCTAAGTTACGAGTTTGGCGAGCATTTGAAGAAATGCGGAATACTTTCACAATTGACACCGCCGGGAACACCACAACGTAATGGTGTGTCCGAATGTCGTAATCGAACTATCTTAGATATGGTTCATTCTATGATGTCACTTACAGATTTACCGCTATCATTTTGGGGTTATGCATTAGAAACAGACGCATTCACTTTAAATAGGGCACCATCTAAATCCGTTGAAACGACACCGTATGAATTGTGGTTTGGGAAGAAACCTAAATTGTCGTTCCTTAAAGTTTGGGGTTGCGAAGCCTATGTAAAGAAGTTACAGCCGGACAAGCTTGAATCCAAAGCGGAAAAATGCGTCTTCATAGGATACCCGAAGGAAACTATTGGGTATACCTTCTATCATAGATCCGAAGGCAAAATCTTCGTTGCCAAGAATGGATCCTTTCTAGAGAAGGAATTTCTCTTGAAAGAAGTGAGTGGAAGGAAAGTAGAACTCGATGAGGTTGTCGAACCTTCTCTCAAACTTGCGAGTAGCGCAGCACCGGAAGAAGTTCCTGTGGTGCCTGCACCAATAAGAGAGGAAGCTAATGATGATGATCATGTAACTTCGGTTGTAGTTGCTACAGAGCCTCGCAGGTCAACGAGAACTCATACCACTCCTGATTGGTATGATCCCGTTATGAGTGTCATGTTGGTGGACAACACCGATGACCCTGCGACATATGAGGAAGCGATGATGAGCCCAGATTCCAATAAATGGCAAGAAGCCATGAAATTCGAGATTGGATCCATGTACGAAAATCAAGTATGGACTTTGGTGGACTTATCGGATGGCCGGAAGGCTGTCGAGACCAAATGGATTTTTAAGAAGAAAACAGATGCTGATGGTAATGTTACTGTCTATAAAGCTCGACTTGTCGCAAAAGGGTTTCGACAAATTCAAGGAGTTGACTACGATGAGACTTTCTCACCAGTAGCGAAGCTAAAGTCTGTGAGGATTATGTTAGCAATCGCTGCATATTATGATTATGAGATATGGCGGATGGATGTCAAAACAGCATTCCTCAATGGAGACATTGATGAAGAGTTGTATATGATGCAACCCAAAGGTTTTGTCGATCCTAAAGATGCTAACAAGGTATGCAAACTTCAACGGTCCATCTATGGATTGAAGCAAGCATCCCGAAGTTGGAATCAACGTTTTGATAACGTGATCAAAAGTTTTGGTTTTATACAAACTTATGGAGAAGCTTGTATTTACAAGAAAGTGGGTGGGAGCTCTGTAGCATTCTTAATACTATATGTAGATGACATATTGTTGATTGGGAATGATGTAGACCTTCTTAATAGTGTCAATGAATATTTGAATAATAGTTTTTCAATGAAGGATCTTGGCGAAGCAGCTTACATATTAGGCATAAAGATTTATAGAGATAGATCGAGACGCCTAATATCATTGTCACAAAGTACATATTTGGACAAAGTTCTAAAGAGGTTTGGAATGGAAGATAGCAAGAAAGGGTTCTTGCCCATGTTGCCCAATACGACCTTGAGTAAAACTCAAAGTCCGACAATGGCAGAAGATAGAAAAAGGATGAGTAAGACTCCCTATGCCTTAGCCATAGGATCTCTAATGTATGCCATGCTATGTACTAGACCCGACATTGCATATGCTGTTAGTTTAACTAGCAGATATCAAAGTGATCCAGGGGTGGATCATTGGACAGCGGTCAAAAACATCCTTAAGTACTTAAGAAGAACTAAGGATATGGTTCTTTCTTATGGAGGTGATGAACAACTCGTTGTTAATGGTTACACCGATGCTAGTTGAAACACCGATCTGGATGATTCTAAATCACAATCTGGATACGTATTTACTTTGAATGGTGCAGCAGTTAGCTGGAGGAGTGCAAAGCAAAGCGTTGTGGCGAGATCTTCAACTGAATCGGAATACATGGCTGCTTCGGAGGCTTCACAAGAAGCGATATGGATGAAAGAGTTCATTACAGAGCTGGGTGTGGTTCCTAATGCGCTGGACCCAATGTCTATCTACTGTGATAACATGGGCGCCATAGCCAATGCGCAAGAACCAAGGTCACACAAGAAGCTGAAGCACATCAAGCTACGTTTTCACGCTATTCGAGAACATGTCCAAGATGGGGACATAAATATTTGCAAAGTACACACAGATCTGAATGTGGCGGATCCGTTGACTAAACCTCTCCCGAGGGCAAAACATGACCAGCACCAAACTGCCATGGGTGTTCAGTATATTACCATGTAATCTAGATTAGATGACTCTAGTGCAAGTGGGAGACTGTTGGAGATATGCCCTAGAGGCAAGAATAAATGTAGTTATTATTATATCTTTGTGTTTATGATAAATGTTTACATTCATGCTATAATAGTATTAACAAGGAAACATTAATACTTGTGTGATTTGTAAACTTAAATTGAAGTCCCTAGTAAAGCCTCTATATAATACTAGCTTGTTGGTTAATAAATGATTGTGGTTGCCCTATCATGAACATTGAGATGTTATTAACAACAAGATCATATCATTAGGAGAATGATATGGTGGACATCCTCCTATAGATAAGCGTAGCATAAAGATCAAGTCATTTTAATAGTTCAATTGCTATATGCTTTCTGATACATAGTAACCTAATTCCTTCGACCATGAGATCATGCATATCACCTTCACCGGAAGGATGCTTTTATGACATCAAACACCACACCGTAACTGGATGGCTATAAAGGTGGCATTGAGTGTTCAGAAAGTATTGGTTGAGACACATGGATCAAGAGTGGGATTTGTCCATCCATATGACGGATAGATATACTCTGGGCCCTCTCGGTGAAATGTCATCCAATTAGCTTGCAAGCATGTGACTGGCTCACAAGGGATCACATATCACGGGAACGAGAAAAGAGTACTTATCAGTAACGAGGTTGAACTAGGTATGCAGAGATACCGACGATCATAACCTCGGATAAGTAAACTATCGTGAGACAAAGGGAAATTGGTATCGTATGTAAGTGGTTCATTCGATCGCAAAGTAATCGTAGAAATATATGGGAGCCATATGAATTTCCAGATTCCTCTATTGGTTATTGATCGGAGAAGTGTCTCGATCATGTCCGCATAATTCACGAACCGTAGGGAGACACACTTAAGGATTCGACGTTGTTTGAGTAGTTATGGAATGATGAGTAAGAGACCGAATGTTGTTCGGAGTCTCGGATGGGATCCGGGATATCACGAGGAGATCCGGAATGGTCCGGAGAATAAGATTCATATAAGGAAAGTCCTGTTTCGGGGTTGGAGAATGGTTTCGGTGTTTTCATCGGGAATGTTCTAGAAGGTTCCGGAATGTCCGGCACTCCGAAGGGGAAGGGTACATGAATGTGTCATACCAAGTTGGAATGATTGCATCATGTACTAGGTGTCATCGCTGAACAAAATAAAGGGTTTAATCAAATCCTAGTTTGAAAAGTCAAACGACTGTTTTGGGAAGTGGAGGGAAGTGGGAAACCGAGTAGGGGAGGAGTTCCTCCTCCACCGCCGGCCCACCTGGGATCCGAGTTGGGGAGGGACTCCCCTCCCCTTGGCCGGCGCCTCCCACCTATAAAGGGAGGGTCAGGGCTGCCCCTCCTAGTACACAAGATCTCCACCCAAAACCCTAGCCCGGCGCCGCCACCTCCTGTTGCCGCCGCCGCCTAGGGCTCCCCTAGCCGCCGACTTGGGCAAGCCCCAAACCCTAGCCGCCGGCCCTAGCACCTCCTCCTTGGTGTGTCTAAACCCTAGATCGCCGAGGAGCTCTCTCATAGTCCACCATACTCGCTCCGGCTTAAGGCGAAGCCCTGCGAGATCTCCCCTCTACTTCCGGTACTGTGCTGCCGGAATCGCGAGGAGAGTGCTGTTGGGGTTCGTAGCATGGAAAAACAAAAATTTTCTATCGCATACAAACAAACAAGCCAAGATCTATCTACTAGATTGTAGCAACGAGTCGATGGAATAACTCACCCTCGAAGATTCCAAAGTGTTTAACGAGAGCAGATTCTCGTGGGTGATGTAGTCGTACTCTTTCCGATCTCAAGATCGCGTAGACGATCCTTCCGGCGCCGCGTTCCCGCAGCGCTCCCGCAGTCGGTCACACGTTCGGTACTCGACGAAGACCTTCCTCTCCCTTGTTCCAGCAGGCAGCGGAGGTTGTAGCACTCTCCTCGCGATTCCGGCAGCACAACGGCGTGGTACCGGAGGTAGAGGGGAAATCCCGCAGGGCTTCGCCTTAAGCCGGTGCGAGTATGGTGGAGCTTATGAGAGAGGCTATTAGTGGTCTAGTAATTAGACACACCAATTAGAGGGCTCTAAACCAATTAGAAGGCTCTAAACCGAATAGCTCTAAACCGGGGTCTAGATCTAGGGTTTAGTTTAGAGGATAGGAAACTTGTGTGTCTAGGAGGGGAGCCCTGCCCCTCCTTATATAGGTGGGAGGGTGTGGGCGCGCCAGGGGAGGGAGGGAGTCCCTCCCCAACTCGGCCTTGGGCTGGGCGCCGGCCTGGAGGAGTCCAACTCCTCCTCCAGGTTGGTTCCAACTCCTCTTGCTTGTTTCCCACAGTTTCTTGTTTTGGCAGTTTGACTTTCAAACTGGACATTTGACTTTTCTGTTTTAGGATTCAATTTAATCCTATATTTGGGACAGCAAGAACACTTAGTACATGATGCAATCATTCCAATATGTAATGACACATTCATGTACCCCTTCCCCCCCGGAGTGCCGGACAATCCGGAACCTTCTAGAATATCCCCGATGAAAACACCGGAATCATTCCCGAACTCCGAAACGGGACTTTCCTTATATGAATCTTATTCTCCGGACCATTCCGGATCACCTCGTGATATCCCGGATCCCATCCGAGACTCCGAACAACATTCGGTCTCTTTCTCATAATACCATAACTACTCAAACAACGTCGAATCCTTAAGTGTGTCTCCCTACGGTTCGTGAATTATGCGGACATGATCGAGACACTTCTCCGAACAATAACCAATAGAGGAATCTGGAAATTCATATGGCTCCCACATATTTCTACGATTACTTTGCGATCGAATGAACCACTTACATACGATACCAATTTCCCTTTGTCTCACGATATGTTACTTATCCGAGGTTATGATCGTCGGTATCTCTGCATACCTAGTTCATCCTCGTTACCGATAAGTACTCTTTTCTCGTTCCCGTGATATGTGATCCCTTGTGACCATGTCACATGCTTGCAAGCTAATTGGATGACATTCCACCGAGAGGGCCCAGAGTATATCTATCCGTCATGTGGATGGACAAATCCCACTCTTGATCCATGTGTTTCAACCAATACTTTCCGAACACTCAATGCCACCTTTATAGCCACCCTGTTACGGTGTGGTGTTTGATGACATCAAAGCATCCATCCAGTAAAGGTGATATGCATGATCTCATGGTCGAAGGAATTAGGTTACTATGTATCAGAAAGCATATAGCAATTGAACTATTGAAATGACTTGATCTTTATGCTACGCTTGTCTATAGGAGTATGTCCACCATATCATTCTCCTAACGATATGATCTTGTTGTTGATAACATCTCAATGTTCATGACAAAGAAACCACATCATCAATCAACCAACAAGCTAGTGAAGTATAGAGGCTATACTAGGGACTTCAAATTAAGTTTACAAATCACACAAGTATTAATGGTTTCCTTGTTAATACTATTATAGCATGAATGCAAACATTTATCATAAACACAAAGATATATAATAATAACTACATTTATTATTACCTCTAGGGCATATCTCCAACAGTCTCCCACTTGCACTAGAGTCATCTAATCTAGATTACATGGTAATATACCGAACACCCATGGCAGTTTGGTGTTGGTCATGTTTTGCCCTCGGGAGAGGTTTAGTCAACGGATCCGCCACATTCAGATCTGTGTGTACTTTGCAAATCTTTATATCCCCATCCTGGATATGTTCTCGAATAGCGTGAAAACGTAGCTTGATATGCTTCAGCTTCTTGTGTGACCTTGGTTCTTGCGCATTGGCTATGGCGCCCATGTTATCACAGTAGATAGACATTGGGTCCAGCGCACTAGGAACCACACCCAGCTCTGTAATGAACTCTTTCATCCATATCGCTTCTTGTGAAGCCTCCGAAGCAGCCATGTATTCCGATTCAGTTGAAGATCTCGCCACAACGCTTTGCTTTGCACTCCTCCAGCTAACTGCTGCACCATTCAAAATAAATACGTATCCAGATTGTGATTTAGAATCATCTGGATCGGTGTTCCAACTAGCATCGGTGTAACCATTAACAACGAGCTGTTCATCACCTCCATAAGAAAGAACCATATCCTTAGTTCTTCTCAAGTACTTAAGGATGTTTTTGACCGCTGTCCAATGATCCACTCCTGGATCACTTTGATATCTGCTAGTTAAACTAACAGCATATGCGATGTCGGGTCTAGTACATAGCATGGCATACATTAGAGATCCTATGGCTGAGGCATAGGGAGTCTTACTCATCCTTTCTCTATCTTCTGTCGATGTCGGACTTTGAGTTTTACTCAAGGTCGTATTGGGCAACATGGGCAAGAACCCTTTCTTGCTATCTTCCATTCCAAACCTCTTTAGAACTTTGTCCAAATATGTACTTTGTGACAATGATATTTGGCGTTTCGATCTATCTCTATAAATCTTTATGCCTAATATATAAGCTGCTTCGCCAAGATCCTTCATTGAAAAACTATTATTCAAATATTCCTTGACACTATTAAGAAGGTCTACATCATTCCCAATCAACAATATGTCATCCACATACAGTATTAAGAATGCTACAGAGCTCCCACTCACTTTCTTGTAAATACAAGCTTCTCCATAAGTTTGTATAAAACCAAAACTTTTGATTACCTTATCAAAACGTTGATTCCAACTTCGGGATGCTTGCTTCAATCCATAGATGGACCGTTGAAGCTTGCATACCTTGTTAGCATCTTTAGGATCGACAAAACCTTTGGGTTGTATCATATACAACTCTTCATCAATGTCTCCATTGAGGAATGCTGTTTTGACATCCATCTGCCATATCTCATAATCATAATATGCAGCGATTGCTAACATAATCCTCACAGACTTTAGCTTCGCTACTGGTGAGAAAGTCTCATCGTAGTCAACTCCTTGAATTTGTCGAAACCCTTTTGCGACAAGTCGAGCTTTATAGACAGTAACATTACCATCAGCATCTGTTTTCTTCTTGAAAATCCATTTGTTCTCGACAGCCTTCCGGCCATCCGGTAAGTCCACCAAAGTCCATACTTGGTTTTCGTACATGGATCCAATCTCGGATTTCATGGCTTCTTGCCATTTATTGGAATCTGGGCTCATCATCGCTTCCTCATATGTCTCGGGGTCATCGGTGTTGTCCACCAACATGACATTCATAACGGAATCATACCAATCTGGAGTGGTACGAGTTCTCGTTGACCTCCGAGGCTCTGTAGCAACTTCAACCGAAGTTTCATGATCACTATCATTAGCTTCCTCTCTTATTGGTGCAGGCACCACAGGAACTTCTTCCGGTGCTGCGCTACTCGCAATTTCGAGAGAAGGTTCGACAACCTCGTCGAGTTCTACTTTCCTTCCAGTCACTTCTTTCGAGAGAAATTCCTTCTCTAGAAAGGATCCATTCTTGGCAACGAAGATTTTGCCTTCGGATCTATGATAGAAGGTATACCCAATAGTTTCCTTCGGGTATCCTATGAAGACGCATTTTTCCGCTTTGGGTTCAAGCTTGTCCGGCTGTAACTTCTTTACATAGGCTTTGCATCCCCAAACTTTAAGGAACGACAATTTAGGTTTCTTCCCAAACCATAATTCATACGGTGTCGTTTCAACGGATTTAGATGGTGCCCTATTTAAAGTGAATGCGGCTGTTTCTAATGCATAACCCAAAATGATAGCGGTAAATCTGTAAGTGACATCATAGAACGAACCATATCTAAGAGAGTTCGATTACGACGTTCAGACACACCATTACGCTGTGGTGTTCCCGGCGGTGTCAATTGTGAAAGTATTCCGCACTTCTTTAAATGCTCGCCAAACTCGTAACTTAGATATTCACCTCCACGATCAGAACGTAGAAATTTAATCTTCTTGTTACGTTGATTCTCTACCTCACTTTGAAACTCCTTAAACTTCTCGAAAGTTTCGGACTTATGTTTCATGAAATAGATATACCCATATCTACTCAAGTCATCCGTGAAGGTAAGAACATAACGATAACCACTGCGCGATGCTACACTCATTGGACCACACACATCGGTATGTATGATTTCCAATAAGTCTGTAGCTCGCTCCATTATACCAAAAAATGGAGTCTTAGTCATTTTACCCATCAGACATGCTTCGCATCTTTCAAGTGATTCAAAATCAAGTGATTCAAGAAGTCCATCGGAATGGAGTTTCTTCATACGCTTCACTCCAATGTGACCAAGACGACAGTGCCACATATAGGTCAAATTATCGCTTGATTTCAAACGTTTAGCCTCAATGTTATTAATATGTGTATTTCTACTATCGAGATTCAATATGAATAGACCATCTATCAAAGGTGCATGTGCATAAAACACATTACTCATATAAATCGAACAACCATTATTCTCGGATTTAAACAAGTAACTGTCTCGCAATAAACAAGATCCTGATATAATGTTCATGCTTAATGCAGGCACCAAATAACAATTATTTAAGTATAAAACTAATCCCGATGGTAGATGAAGAGGTAGCGTGCCGACCGCGATCACATCAACCTTTGATCCGTTTCCTACGCGCATCGTCACCTCGTTCTTCACTAGCTTCCGTTTATTCTGCAGCTCCTGTTTCGAGTTACAAATATGAGCAACCGAACCAGTATCAAATACCCAGGCACTACTACGAGTACTAGTGAGATACACATCAATAACATGTATATCAGATATACCTTTCTTCTTGATGTTGCCGTTCTTCAAATCCGCCAAGTACCTTGGGCAATTCCGCTTCCAGTGACCTTCTCCCTTGCAGTAAAAGCACTCAGTTTCAGGTTTAGGTCCAGCCTTGGTCTTCTTCGTCGGCGTGGTAACTTTCTTACCACCCTTCTTGAAGTGTCCCTTTTGCTTAGACTTGCCTTTCTTGAATTTGGTGGTCTTATTGACCATCAACACTTGGTGCTCTTTCTTGATCTCCACTTCTGCAGATTTTAACATAGCAAATAGTTCTGGCAACTCTTTGTTCATGTTCTGCATGTTGTAGTTCATCACAAAGTTCTTGTAACTTGGTGGTAGTGATTGGAGGATGCGATAAACTCCCAAAGTATTAGGAATCACTATACCCAAACTTTGAAGTTTATTTGCGTGCCCAGACATCTTAAGCACATGCTCACTGACGGAGCTACCCTCTTCCATCTTGCAGTTAAAGAACTTTTCAGAAGCTTCATAACTTTCAATTGCCGCATGAGTCTCAAAGATTAATTTGAGATCCTTGACAATATCATATGGATCTGACTCTTCAAACCTTTTCTGAAGCTCCGATTCTAAACCATACAAGATAGCACACTGAACTATGGAGTACTGATTCTTCCGAGCAAGGTAAACATTCTTTACTTCATCGGGAGCATCAGCTGCAGGTGGGTCACCTAGCGGTGCATCCAGCACATAGGTCAAATTACCAGCTGTGAGGACAATCCTCAAATTGCGGAACCAATCCGCGAAGTTGCTTCCATTGTTTTTCAACTTTTCTTTCTCTAGGAACGCATTAAAATTGATGGTAGGGGCTGCCATTGATCTACAACATATTTGCAATAGTTTAGACTAAGTTTATGACAAATTGAGTTCAAATTAATTAATGAAATTAAACTAGGTGAACTCCCACTCAAAACAACATCCCTCACATTGTTTTAGTGATCACACGAACCAAATCCACTACATCAACACCGATCATCACGAGAGCTGATATAGTTTTAATGGCGAACAATCATCATGTTCATCATATCTACTATATGATTCATGCTTTGCCTTTCGGCGATCCGTGTTCCTGAGGCCATGTCTGTACATGCTAGGCTCGTCAAGATCAAACCTTAGCTTCCGCATAAGCAAATCTGGCTTGCTTACGTTGTATTCACCCGCGGAATCAAAGACACCCGATCATCACGTGGTGCTTCGAAGCAGCAAGCTTTGGCAACGGTGCATACTAAGGGTGAACACTTTAGAACTTGAAATTTATGTGCATGAGGGATCATCTTATAATGCTACCGTCGTCTACTAAGCAATACAAGATGCATAAAGGATTAACATCACATGCAATTCATAATATGTGATATGATATGGCCTTTCTTCTTTGTGCTTCCGATCTCCATCTTCAAGCACGAATATGATCTCCATCATCACCGGCATGGCATCAAGGTCAATGACGCTTCTCCATGGTTGTCGTCCACCAGCTTCAACTATTACAACTATTTTGAATAGACACGCAGGTCTTAACAGAAATTAAAGACAACCATATGGCTCCTGCCGGTTGCCAACTTACAATAAGGAACATTGCATACATCAAATATAATCACAATCATGGCCATATCACATCACTGCACACCCCTGCAAAACAAAGTTAGACGCTTCTACTTTCTTTGCATATTTTACGTGGTTTGGGGCTTTCCATAAGTGTCGTTCTAACTTACGAACAAGAACCACAACATTGATACTAGCA
Source organism: Avena sativa (assembly GCA_916181665.1). Taxonomy (NCBI): domain Eukaryota; kingdom Viridiplantae; phylum Streptophyta; class Magnoliopsida; order Poales; family Poaceae; genus Avena; species Avena sativa. The sequence goes on from OV702296.1 coordinate 298,854,287, forward strand.
TTGTTGATTACCCGTTGTAAATTGGATCTTAACTATGCTAGGAGAAACAGGCACCCGCAAAGCCACTTATGCAATACAAGTTGCATGTCAAACGTGGAGCAAGTCTCATGAACGATGTCATGTAAGGTTAGCCCGGGCCGCTTCATCCCAACATACCGCAAGATGCAAAGTACACAAAAAGCAATCTACAATAAAAGGATCAACGCCCACAATGACCATTGTGTTCTACTCGTGCAACAGATCTACATATAGACACGGCTCTGATACCACTGTAGGGGTTCGTAGCATGGAAAAACAAAAATTTTCTATCGCATACAAACAAACAAGCCAAGATCTATCTACTAGATTGTAGCAACGAGTCGATGGAATAACTCACCCTCGAAGATTCCAAAGTGTTTAACGAGAGCAGATTCTCGTGGGTGATGTAGTCGTACTCTTTCCGATCTCAAGATCGCGTAGACGATCCTTCCGGCGCCGCGTTCCCGCAGCGCTCCCGCAGTCGGTCACACGTTCGGTACTCGACGAAGACCTTCCTCTCCCTTGTTCCAGCAGGCAGCGGAGGTTGTAGCACTCTCCTCGCGATTCCGGCAGCACAACGGCGTGGTACCGGAGGTAGAGGGGAAATCCCGCAGGGCTTCGCCTTAAGCCGGTGCGAGTATGGTGGAGCTTATGAGAGAGGCTATTAGTGGTCTAGTAATTAGACACACCAATTAGAGGGCTCTAAACCAATTAGAAGGCTCTAAACCGAATAGCTCTAAACCGGGGTCTAGATCTAGGGTTTAGTTTAGAGGATAGGAAACTTGTGTGTCTAGGAGGGGAGCCCTGCCCCTCCTTATATAGGTGGGAGGGTGTGGGCGCGCCAGGGGAGGGAGGGAGTCCCTCCCCAACTCGGCCTTGGGCTGGGCGCCGGCCTGGAGGAGTCCAACTCCTCCTCCAGGTTGGTTCCAACTCCTCTTGCTTGTTTCCCACAGTTTCTTGTTTTGGCAGTTTGACTTTCAAACTGGACATTTGACTTTTCTGTTTTAGGATTCAATTTAATCCTATATTTGGGACAGCAAGAACACTTAGTACATGATGCAATCATTCCAATATGTAATGACACATTCATGTACCCCTTCCCCCCCGGAGTGCCGGACAATCCGGAACCTTCTAGAATATCCCCGATGAAAACACCGGAATCATTCCCGAACTCCGAAACGGGACTTTCCTTATATGAATCTTATTCTCCGGACCATTCCGGATCACCTCGTGATATCCCGGATCCCATCCGAGACTCCGAACAACATTCGGTCTCTTTCTCATAATACCATAACTACTCAAACAACGTCGAATCCTTAAGTGTGTCTCCCTACGGTTCGTGAATTATGCGGACATGATCGAGACACTTCTCCGAACAATAACCAATAGAGGAATCTGGAAATTCATATGGCTCCCACATATTTCTACGATTACTTTGCGATCGAATGAACCACTTACATACGATACCAATTTCCCTTTGTCTCACGATATGTTACTTATCCGAGGTTATGATCGTCGGTATCTCTGCATACCTAGTTCATCCTCGTTACCGATAAGTACTCTTTTCTCGTTCCCGTGATATGTGATCCCTTGTGACCATGTCACATGCTTGCAAGCTAATTGGATGACATTCCACCGAGAGGGCCCAGAGTATATCTATCCGTCATGTGGATGGACAAATCCCACTCTTGATCCATGTGTTTCAACCAATACTTTCCGAACACTCAATGCCACCTTTATAGCCACCCTGTTACGGTGTGGTGTTTGATGACATCAAAGCATCCATCCAGTAAAGGTGATATGCATGATCTCATGGTCGAAGGAATTAGGTTACTATGTATCAGAAAGCATATAGCAATTGAACTATTGAAATGACTTGATCTTTATGCTACGCTTGTCTATAGGAGTATGTCCACCATATCATTCTCCTAACGATATGATCTTGTTGTTGATAACATCTCAATGTTCATGACAAAGAAACCACATCATCAATCAACCAACAAGCTAGTGAAGTATAGAGGCTATACTAGGGACTTCAAATTAAGTTTACAAATCACACAAGTATTAATGGTTTCCTTGTTAATACTATTATAGCATGAATGCAAACATTTATCATAAACACAAAGATATATAATAATAACTACATTTATTATTACCTCTAGGGCATATCTCCAACAAGTGCTACAACCTCCGCTGCCTGCTGTAACAAGGGAGAGGAAGGTCTTCGTCGAGTACCGAACGTGTGACCGACTGCGGGAGCGCTGTCGGAACGCAGCGCCGGAAGGATCGTCTACGCGATCTTGAGATCGGGAAGAGTACGACTACATCACCCACGAGAATCCGCTCTCGTTAAACACTTTGGAATCTTCGAGGGTGAGTTATTCCATCGACTCGTTGCTACAATCTAGTAGATAGATCTTGGCTTGTTTGTTTGTATGCGGTAGAAATTTTTTGTTTTCCATGCTATGAAACCCTACACATTGGTAAGGAAATTTGTACCCATCGCCTCTCTACCATCACCATACCACCACACATTGCCATCCTTACAATATATGCTAGCATATGCAGACATGGAAACGAGATTGTGTTAACATGCCAGATATGTGTAGCTAGCAAATCTAGGTAGAGTACAAGAACAAACTGTTGTATGGCTTCCGGACTTTCCTAGATATTGTGAAGGTAAATAAAACTAATTGTAACCAAGGCGGAGGGGATGCTCAAGCAGCGTTGTGTGCCCACGAGCCAGCGCCAGTACATATGGGAAAGAATGGAGGTTGGAATGTCGTCCGAGGTCACCCGATGTAGCCGATCGGTCCGGACGAACCGGCAGAGTAGGGGCCGCCGTCTTGGTGAGGTGTGGCGGCGGGAAAATAAGAGTGGGCAAGTGGGGTCTGGGGGTGGGGGAAGAACTGAGCCTTCGCAGGGCTTCTAGACTGTTCGACGTGCACAACGCACCCCTTTAACCACCTTGGTGGGACCCATGTGGACTTAGTAATGAAAAACATATGGACTTAGCACATCTACAGTACCATCACTGATTTAGATCGTTGAGACATACGTGTATTCGTTCAGCTTTATATAGGTAGTATATTTCATTACTAAGTCCATATGTTTTTCTCCCGAGCCCGATACCTGTTGACATGTAAGACAATAAGCCAATCTCCTACTTGGAAGAGGTCGATTTCCATGGTTGTTGATTTCATGTCGTGCTTATTGTGTCGCTTTGGATGCATAGATGCAAGATGCGGGGTGGTGCGACGAGTCCATATCTTCATGGAGACCATGCATCATGGGAGTCATCCTGTGATGCCCGTACCTCCCGTGGGTGGAATTTAGTAGAAACGCCAACACCGCACATAAGTGTTTGAGCGTATTTCAACAAGTCATGGGTAGGGTATACGCGTAAACTTACTTTATGACATGTGGTTATACCTAAATCTTGCTTGTCTTATGTGTGACTAAGAGCTATCATGTCATATTTGTTATTGTGAATTGTCATGATATGTACTTAGTTATACGTGTTAAACTATGAGTTGTCATGTTACTTACTTATGTGTTGTATGATATGAAAATAACTGTGAGTAATTTGTACATTATTGATCTACTCAATGATAAGTCCGGGTATCTGTTAGGTATAAGTATGGATAGAGTTTTATGGTCACTGGTAAGGAAATTTGTAGCCATCACCTCTCTACCATCACCATACCCCACACATTGTCATCCTTACAACATATGCTAGCATGTGCAGGCATGGAAATAAGATTGTGTTAACAATTCAGATATGTATAGCTAGCAAAGCTAGGTAGAGTACAAGAACAAACGGTTGTATGTCTTTGGGACTTTCCTAGAGATTGTGAAGGTAAATAAAACTAATAGTAACCAAGGCGGAGGAGGCGCTCAAGCAGCGACTTGTGCCCGCGAGCCAGAGCCAGTACATATGGGAAAGAATGGAGGTTGGAGTGTCGTCTGAGGTCACCCGGTGTAGTCGATCGGTCTGGACAAACCGACAGAGTAGGGGCCACCATCTTGGTGAGGTGTGGCGGCGGGGAAATAAGAGTGGATGAGTGGGGTCTAGGGGTGGGGGGTGAATTGAGCCTTCGCAGGGCTTCTGGACTATTCGACGTGCACAACGCACCGCTTTGACCGCCTTGGTGGGACCCATGTACCATAGATGCAAGGTATTGTGCACATCTACAGTACCATCACTGATTTGGATCGCTGAGAGATCGTGTATTCGTTTAGCTTTATATAGGTAGTATTTTTTATTACTAAGTCCGTATACTTTTCTTCCGTGAAAAAAAGAGCCAGGTACATGCATACCAAATTTTATGTTATTATGCCTCTCGCTTTCTATGTAGTATATACTTCCTCCGTCTTAAAATAAATATCACGGATTTGTTAAAATTACATCTATTTTAAGACGGAGGGAGTAGTTTTCATAAAAGCTTTGCTAAATTTAACATTGTTTGACTTCTTATTAAGTTTATTTATACGCAGAGGAGTATGCTATACTTATCAAATTAGATTTATTATCTGCATGTGGGAAAAAAAGTTGATGTTGTAGATGAAACTTGTAAGCATATTTGTTTCGGGTTGATAGTTAACCTTGGCTTCAAACAAAGGCAGAGCTCTAACTAATTTGGAATTGAAGGAGCAGGAGAAGCCTTCTATTTTAGGAACCAATTTAACGTGTTCTATAGTCTCCATGTTCAACTCTAAATAATTTGGGTTTGAAGGAGTTACATACATGGTCGTCCTTTTTGGTGCTAATGCCTGTCTATTTTAGTATCCAACGCTGAAAGCTCGCCTCAAAAGGTCCACATTTAACACTCCGCTGTATTTTTCTTCCTGTGTATTATTTGTACTTTAGGAAAATCTATCTCCACTTCGGGTTTTCTTGAACGGTAAAGACCCCGAAGGGTCCAGAAGCAGTATTAAGGAGAAGTGGTGGGATTACAAATTACGAAAAGAACCCTGGCAGAAGCATAATCTGCAACACGATCCTGCTGATTTACAAAAAGGACCCTATAAAGAAAACTGAAAACGCGATCAGGTCCTCCACCGACGGTAGTGAGCATCTCGTTGCGGCCGCCGATGCCGTCTTCGGGGACAACACCACTTGGTGACGACGAGACGATGAACTCCGCAAGCGATCTCGCGAGAACCTCTGTAGCGACATCCTTGCCTGGAGGAAGAAGAGATGGCGTTGACAGATGCTACGACCATGTCGTTCAGCAGTAGGACGACAACCTATAGCCGTCGAAGAGGCGTTGCTGGTGATGAACTCCAGAAGATCTCCCCGAAAACAGCTTCGACGCACCCCCACCGCCTCCGCCATGAAGACGCCAGCAGGACTGCACCCCAAACTTCTCCCCCCGCCGCCACGGCCGTCCAGAGGAAGGGAAACAACAATTGCCGCCGCTGCAAGACGGCGCGGCCACGAGCCTTATTGAAGGAGTAGACGAAGACGTCGCGCGTCGTTGGCTCCTTCCGCTGGAGCACCACATCGAGCAGCACCGACACCGCCCATCGCCAGATTTGGCTCAAAAGAGCCGGCGATTTCCTCCCGACATGACGCCACCACACAGCGCGAAGCCGAACCCTAGACCTACTGCACACACACTACAACCTACCACTACGCTGACACTTCTCCTCCGCCGCCTCTCACCGGCTATTCCGACGAGAAGGGCATGTGAGAGGCCCAGAGCTCTCTGCACGACTCTCAAAGCAGGAGGGAGGAAGGAAAGGGGGGGGGGGGGAAGAGGCCTCTCGAAAGCTAGGTTTTGCTAGTCACCTGCTTTCCTATCTCCACTCCGTGGACCAAGGTTTCGTGTCCAAGCAAGAATACGGATTCTATCAGCATGCATCGTATTTTTTGCCAAATCTGCCCAAATCTAAAAACTTTAACCGAATCTGACCCCTTCTCGAAACTAATCTGGAATATGACCCCTGGGGTCGGCGCCGTTTAAAATGATGCCGAAGTTGTACAGGTCACGTGATCATCGTCTGAAAGTCATCCTCCGTAATCAACCGACCGCCTGTCACGTGAACGGATGATCATCGGGAGTACGATGCAATGCGTATTTTTTTGCCAAATCTATCCAAATCTAGAAAGTTCAACCAAATCTGATCCTTCCTTAAAAATAATTTAGAATCTGACTCCTTAGTCGGCGCCATTTAAAATGACGTCGAAGTTGTACAGGTTGGCGCCAAGACGAAGTAGCTGAGAGGCAAACTAGAAAGGTCGGCGCCATTTAAAATGGCGTCAAAGTTGTATAGGTCGGCGACAAGACGAAGTAGCTAGGAGGCAAACTACGAGTCAGCAGCTACACAAACTGGAAAAGTTTCAGTATAGTCAACGTGACGCGGGCAAAGGATACTAGTACCACAATGGTACGTACCGCTTGTTTAATGGAGTGCTGATTTTGCGATTCTCCATCGTTTGCATGTTTTGTTTGCAATCACCGTGTTGGAGTATTTGCGTATACGATTTATAGGATAGAGATGTTTTCATGTTTCTCTAATTTTACTCGTACTCCAGGATGATTTGGATGATTTTCCATACGACTATATATTCAATATATTTCTTCACTTACTCTCTATCGTTATACATGGTATCAAACTAATCTCGAACCAAATCCAAGCCGTCGTTGACACGCTTCCGCCACGTCGTTCAAAGATGATCGATCTTCATGATCTCCGCCGATCGATCAGTCACAAGGTTTATAATGTGTCTTTTTCGATCTCTAGATCGGGTTTTTTCTCTCCGACGGTCGCTTGTTCAGTTTTGTTTTTTGGTTCGCCGATCATAGATCGGATTGAGTCACCCACGGCGTCTTCGTCATGCCTCTACTTCGACCATCGGCATTAACGATCTACACCGCGCCCGTGCACCTGCATCCTCCGTTGTCGCAGCCTCACGACAGGCTACCACGCACCTCGGCCGACTGCTAACACCTTACTCGGTAGTCTGTCGCAGCCACCCCCCGGATCGTCTTCATCGTCATCATCTAAGACTTCACCGACAATGCTGTCATCGACTCTGATCTATGCGTCGTCCATGCTATGTCGCATACGACGCACCGTCGGTCTGATCAACCGATCTTGCTCCAGTCTATGCCAAGAACGCGCCTACCATCGATCAAGCTATGGGCTGCTACTCCGTCGTCCCTTCGGGCTGCAGTGTCGCTGCCTTGGACCTCGCCTACTGGCTGCCAATGCGCCGGTGGCCACCAGCCGCTGCATCGATTCGCATCATGCAGCTATACCGCCCATCGGGTCGTAGCATTGCTGCATGCACTCTACATCACAGTCCCCGCGCACCGACGCCTCAGGCTATCTCCGCGTCACCTCTAATGGCATCAGTCGCCTACATCCGCATATGGTCTTTGTCACACCAGATTCTTCTTCGCCTTTGTCGAGTACCGCCGCCGCGCCTCTATAGTCGTCCAACATGACCACTCCAGGTCGCCGCTGGTTTTGCCTCCTCCTACATTTTCGTCCGCAATGACCTCATCACCATCGTCATCTTGTCCCCTACGACAGTGGCGCATAGGTTCATGATGGTCTCTGCCCTCGCACGTCCGGTAGTGGCAACATCAGTGCGTGCCTTCGTCCCAACGCGTTCCCAAGTCTGGCAAACTCGGATTGGCACCTCGTCTACATCGTCATCGACAATGTTTTCTTTAGCATCGACCTCTATGACTGGCTCGAACGCGTCAGCCATGAGTTCTTCTTTGAGTATTTGGTTATGGCAAAACCGATATATGCATTTATTACCGACGTGTGCTTAGTTCTGGCAAAACTATGGTCGCACCTCGTCTTTGACGGCTTGGACTGCATTAGCTCCGACATCGACATCCTCAACGACTGCCTCAAAGGGTCTGACGGGTCTCCGTCATCATTCTCACGCAATATGCGCACGTGGTTTCATGTAGGCTCCAAATCCTGTAGAATTTAACTAGACCTAACATTCTAATCCTGCATTTTTTCTATTCTTGTGTTTTTTCTATCCCGCGAATCAAACATGCCCTAAGTTTCTCAAAAAGTGATATTACCGGAGCTACACAAACCTGGCACTTAACAACACTTTAGTCTGAAATTATAAAATACAATGTGCTAGTCTACGAACTTGCCTGTTGGGTTAACTTTGATCCTTGTAATTAAGGATGTTCAGTGCCTTCATACTGGCATGCCACCGTCAACATAGAACGTGCCATAAAGAGGAAACGAGGACTTTGCGGCTTGGCAAATGGATAAAACGTGTAGGGCTTGTTTGATTCAAATGAATTCTATATAATTTCAATTCAGAGGAATTTTTTCAATAGGATCGTGTTTGTTCAAAGGAATAAATCCTATAAAAATCCCATGCAATTTTTCCTACACTAGGATCCTATAAAAATTCTAACAAGAGGCGAGACCTCTTGAAAAAATTCTATAAGGTTCATAGTTTTTTCTAAAAACTTTGTTAAAATTTTACACTGCTTAACTTTTGAAAAATATATACGCTATGTTTTATTGAAGGAGGGGAATATGCGAGGCTCCAAGAGTTTTCCCAACCGGCACCGAACGAAAAGCATAGGCGGAGGCAGCGCCTAACTCCAAACCCATCTAGGGTTACGTCCCCTTGCCGGTGACGCCGGCGGTCCGCTCCATCTCCGTTGGCCTTGGGGCCATGGAGGGGTGGCGGACCACGGCACTTCACCGGTGGAGGGTTCTCGTTCTTTTTAGGTCTTTTTCCAGTGTCTTCTTTGGGATGATGAAGCGACGGCTACATCTTGAAGTCAGAATAATATCCTCTCCGTCCTATCCTCGCTCGGGTGGTATGTCTAGTGCTGACGGAGGGCATGTGGATTCAGGTGTACATCGAATCTCTTGGGGTCTTATCGTTTTTAGTATTCGTTGGTGTGGTTTAGGGCCGGTCTCTTGAGATCTATAGTTGTCACACTAATAGGAAAAGCCTTATCTGAGGCACATGGGTTTTGGCATTCTGTGGCGCATATGGGATGCGTCATTGTTACCTCGCCACCAAATTGTAATTCTGTGGCCCATATTGCAATATGCGCTACATATTTTTGTTCAAATTAAAAAAATGCGGGGCTAGATCTAGATCTGGATCTAGCCCCGCCACGACCACCGGAATGTAGCCGAAATTTTGTCGGCAGTCGAGTCCTTGGCTGGAATTGGGGGTCACGGGAGGAGGGCTAGGCCGAAGGTCATCGTAGGCGGGTTGAGGAGGGGCTCACCGGAGATGGTGGTGGAGGAGAAGGCTGACGGAGGAGGTGGTCACCGGAGGTGGTGGAGGAGGAGGAGGCCGTCGGAGATCACCAGAGGAGGAGGAGGAGGAGATGGTGGAGAAGGAGGAGAAGAGAAGGAGAGAAGGGGAGGAGAAGGTAACTGGAGAAGGAGGAGGGAGGAGAAGGGGAGAAGAAAGAGAGGAGAAGTGGAGGGAGGAGAAAAGAGAGGGAGAAGGAGTGCCGGCGGGATTCAATATTCGAATCCCGCCCAACAATTCTTTAGCGCATATTTCCAATATGTGCCACATAATTTTCTGTCCCTCTTTTATTTTTTAAAGGAAAAATTCTTCTTTTTGAAATAACTTTTTTACTCTTTTCAAATTTGTGGATTCTAGAAAATCCAGAATAAACTTTGGTGGCATTTTTTTCCGATATCGTATGAAAAAGTTATGGCCATTTTATCGTGCCATAATATTTTTTTTGCAAAATATATTAAAATTCATTTTTTTAATTCCTCCTATAACTATACCCTAAAATATAATTACATGTCAAAGGAATTATATTTTTGAAGTATTTATCATTTTCATTTATTTATTACAAAACTTAAAGTGCGGTCCAAGGGATGGACGGGATCTGTTTTTGACTTTCTATGGTGCACAGAAGTTTCTATATGCGCCACAGAAACTTGGTCACCCACTTTCTCTGGTAGGTCCTGCACAACTTTCTGTGGCGAGTATTAATATATGCGCCATGGAATCACGATCGCCCATATATGATGGCGGGTCCCATCATATTTCTATGGCGCATGGTCCAATATATGCGGCACAGAATGTTGAGATTTCTGTGGCGTATTAGGTTTGGATGTGCCAGTGGATTTCATCTGTGGCATATGGATTGAAATATGCGCCACGGAATAGGCGTCTACCTATAGCAGTTTTCCTAGTAGTGTCATCTTCGGCGATAATTGCTCCTCTGTTGCGTTGGTCCTTTGAGGCGTTAGCATGACGACTTTCCGTGTGAACTACTATAAGCTCTACTTCGATAAGCTTTGCCCGGATCCAGTGATAGAGGAGCGAGGACGGCGGCGCGCCTTCGGCTCGTGATAGTGTTGCTAGGTGGTTCATCGACCTATTTGTATTTTTTATTACTTTCGGGCCTTTTTTTTGCGGGTAAGGCCTTTATGTACTATTGTTTATGATTATTAATAGGTATGCGGAATTTCGCAAAAAAAAGAGGGGAATATGCGATGCCAAATTAGTTTTATTAGCTGCATCTGGAAAATAAAGTTGATGTTTTTTTTTCGGGTAAAATAAAGTTGATGTTGTAGATGAAACTTGTAAGCATATTTCTTACAGACCTGGTTAAAATTAGCTAACCTTTACGGAGTAATTTGGAATTTTTCTTTTTGTGCGTAGATTAATTTGGAATTGAGTGAGCACGAGAAGCGTTCTACTTTAGGAACTAATTAAACGTGTTCTATACTCTCCATGTTCAACTCTAAATAGTTTGGATTTGAAGGAGTACATGGTCGTCTTTTCTGGTGCTAGTGCCTGTCTATTTTAGTATCCAACGCTGAAAGCTCGCCTCAGAAGGTCTATATTTAACACTCCGATGCGTTTTCTTCCTGTGTAGTATTACTTGAACGAAACTCTATCTCCACTTAGTGGACCGAGGTTCCGTCTCCAAGCAAGGAAACAGATCCTATATCCCAGCATATGGAAGGTTCGTTCACGTGCCGGCAGATGGATTATTACAGATGACTTTCAGACGATAATCATCTCATTATCGTCAAAAACACTTGCCCGACCTGTGCGTGGCCGTGCTTTGGTTCGTTCCCGTTTACCGTAGACACAAGGTATATTGTGGACATCTACAGTACCATCGATGATATGGATCGCTGAGAGATCGTGTGTTCCTTCAGCTATATAGTAGGAGTAGTATATTTCATTACTAAGTCCATATGTTTTTTTCCCGTGAAAAAAGAGAGCCAAGTAGGAGTAGATGCATACCAAATTTTATGTTAGTATATGCCTCTCGCTTTCTATGAAGTATATAGTTTTTTTCTAAAAACTTTGTTAAATTTTACATTGTTTGACTTTTTATTAATAATTAGTTTATATATATGCAGAAGAGTACGTACGCGATACTTACGAAATTATTTTTTGTAGCTGCATCTGAAACAAAAGGTTGATGTTGTAGATGAAACTTGTAAGCATATTTCTCTTCTCTTTTTTGCAAAAACATATTTCTTTCGGCTTGATAGCTAACATTGGCTTCAAACAAAGTCAGAGCTCTAACTAATTTGGAACTGAAGGAGTACGAGAAGCGTTCTACTTTAGGAACTAATTAAACGTGTTCTATACTCTCCATGTTCAACTCTGAATACTTTGGATTTGAAGCAGTACATATGGCCATCTTTTCTGGTGCTTATGCCTGTCTATTTTAGTTTCCAACGCTGAAAGATCGCCTAAAAAAAGGTCCATATTTAACACCCCGCTTGATTTTTTTTCCCGTGTACTATTTCAACGAAACTCTACCTGCACTTCGTGGACCGATCAAGGTTCCGTGTCCACGCAAGAAAACAGATTCCATGCCCATGCCCTGATGCCCAGCATACGAGGACGAGAAAATGACAAGAAACTATCACATTTGCGTCACTCTTGTTAAAAATACCACCTTAAGGTTTTCTTTGACACATAAAGACCACTTTTGAGGTAGGGGTGTGACAGAAAATTCTAATTCGACATGTTTAATCGTTTAATAGCCTTTCTGACAGATGGGCCCCACTGTCAGTGTTGACGTGGCACAGACTTAACAGAGAGAGCCAACGTCGGTGAGGTTGTGCTTTTCTCTAGTTTCTATTCTTTTATTCCTTTGAACCTATTTTTCTTTACCGCGTTGTCCAACCGTAGCCAGAGGTTGTACGCGAGCAGCCGGTGGCTGCCGTTCCTGCGGTCGCAGCTCGCTGGCTGCCACCTGTAGCTCGCCGGCTGCTGCCCCGCGCCCGCAGCTCGTGCAGCTCGCCGTCCCACGCGCTCACCTCATTGCCCGCGTCCGTAGCATGCTGGCTGCCACACTCGCCGGTTGCCGCGCTCGTCGGCCGTTGCCCCGCGCCCGCAGCTCGCCGGCCGCTGTCCTGTGCCCGTATATCTGGTAGCTCACCGGTCGCCCGCTCGTAGCTCGCGCATCTCGCCGTCCCACTCTTGCCGGCCGCTGCGGGCATGCAGCTCGTCGTCGTCCCACCCTTGCTAGCAACCGTGATCCCGTAGCACCAACTCATCATCCCTTGCTCTGTTCTGGGATACTGGACGGAATGCCCGTCTACTCTCGCTGGCTGGTGGATTTCGGTTCGAATGGCTCGCTGAGCCGCAGGACCATGAGGTGAGGGCAGCAGGAAACGAGCAAGCAAGCGCATCGCATCGTCGCCGACGATGAAGTCAACGTACCGGGGACTGAACATGTAGGGCGCGACGAGCTTCTGGAGGTTGGGACAGGAGGCCGCGATGGCCTCGAGCTCGAAGGCGGGGAATCTGTTGGTGGCGCCCGTGAGGCCAAGGTCTAGGTCGGTTAGAGCCGCGGCGGCGAGCGGGTGCACGGCGAGCCCCGTGTGCAGGCCTGTGGCGAGGCACTCCGTCCTGTGGTCGCGCGCCATGCCGAGGAAGAACTTGTCGCGGACGAACGCGGTGGCCCAGAGCTCCCGCTTCACGTACATCCTGCAGAGCCACTCCTGGTTCGCCGCCGTCCGGTGCCTGGTCCACCGCGGGAGCACGGTCTCGACGGCGTGGACCACCGCGTCGCCGCCGTCGGTGATCACGGACTTGGGCCGTTCGTGGGCGGCGGAGCGCATGAAGGCGCGCATCAGCCAGACCAAGGAGTCGGGGGACTAGTCCGTGACGACGCCGCAGCCGAGGAACACGGGGCGCCGGTGGCGGTTGAAGCCGACGAAGGGGACGAAGGGCGCGTCGTACCTGTTGGTGCGGAACGTGGTCGTCGCTGAGGCAGTAGCTGAGGCGCGCGTCGGCGTCGGCCCAGAAGAGCCGAGCCGCTTCAGGCGGCCACCGGCGTCGAGCTCGTACTGGTGGAAATTCTCGGGGTCGTCCTCGTCCTTCCTGCGGCGCAGTTCCTCCAGAACCGCCGCCGCGTCGTCGCTGTCGATCAGCGCCATGCGGTCGATCCTGTGCGTGCGGCCTACGTGGAGGTTAGAAATCGATCTGTCTGAATAATCAAAGAGAAACACAATCTATCGCATCGATGGAGAATTCAAAATGCAAGATCAATCGAGTGAAGCTAGGGCGGAGGAGTCGGCGTGTCATGGCCGTTGTCTCCCTCCGTCAAATGTGTGCCACGTAACGGACCCCACCTGTCAGAAATGTTGTTAGACGCCTAAACACGACGAGTTAGAGCTTTCTGTCACACCCATACCCCAAAAATGGTTTTTGTGTGTCAAAAACCCAAAGATGATAGATTTTTAACAAGATCGTCTCAAATGTGGTAGTTTTACGTCATTTTCTCTACGAGGACCGTGCACGTGTCGCCGGTGGATTAGGGAATGACTTTCAGACGATGATCATCTGATTATCGCCAAAACACTTGCCCGACCTACGCGTGGTTGTACTTTGGTTTTGCCTGAGTGGACGAATCATCGCCATTTGCCAATTGCCATGCACGCGTCACCCTCTATTCATGACAGCACGCTGACCCTTATACAGTATTTTTTGCGAGTCAATCCTGCGTCATTCCCGTAAGATAAACCCTGATGACGTTTTCACACAGTTTATAGCCGTTCTGCCTTTAACGTTTCAGCTTACGCTCATTAGGATGCGTAAACAGAATGCCGTGTGGCCTGGTGGGAGGTCACGGTTGGCGGATTGCAGAATATAGAATGGTGACATAGTAGTATTGGTGATAGGAAAACGTTGTGTCCTTATCTAGCGGAATTCCGTTGCGTTTCCTCGTAGCTCTGTTTCAACTCTTAAGCATTCTTCGCCTAGTTTGCTAGACTTACTTCTTAAAGATGCACTTGACGGCTTGACAGTTGACGCAGCTCTGCTAGCTCGGTGGAGAAAAGATAATCATCCAGTTGATATAAACTGCATCGGGTGAAATCCTGGGTCATTGTAATGCATGTTCTCCGAAATGGGCAGCCCATTGCAAAATTTATTTAGAGCATCCTCCGACCGCCGCCCTGCCAAGTCTTTGCTGGTTGATTTCGAACTGCCTTGGTTGTCCGCTAATCGATTCCGACTCCACCGCCACCCCTCGGCGTCGATTCGGTGGTCGGAGGGTGCCCTGCGACCATCACGCGCTCCTGCAGCTCCTCCCCGCCAACGAGTTGCCTGCCTCCCTCACGCCCTCATCGAGCACCCACATCAACCCCCTCCCCGCCCCCGCACGCATGCATCACAGGCGCCTCCCCACACCGGCGGTCTGCATGCCTTCCCGACGTCCTTAACGAGCACCCGCAATGACCTCCCTGCATCTCGATCTCTGTCGGCCCCTGTCCGCATCAGGCCGACGAGTACCACGGTTTACACACAAGGTGTTTAACGAAAATTGTCAAAGGTATACATCACTACTACTTTTCCCTTATAAAAGTGAGCCAAATACATGCATGCCAAATTTGTACTTAAAATGTCTCTCACTTTCCATGAGTTTTTTTTCTTCTAAAAACTTTGTTAAAATTTTACACCGCTTAACTTTTGAAAAATCTATACGTTATGTTTTATTGAAGGAGGGGAATATGTGAGGCTCCAAGAGTTTTCCCAACCAGTGCCGAACGGAAAGCACATGCGGCGGCAGCGGCTAACTCCAAACCCATTTAGGGTTATGTCCCCTCGCCGGTGACGCCGGTGGTCCTCTCCGTCTCTATTGGCCTTGGGGCCATGGAGGGGTGGCGGAGCACGACACCTTGCCGATGGAGGGTTCTTGTTATTTTTAGGTCTTTTTCCAGTGTCTTCTTCAGGATGATGAAGTGACGGCTACATCTTGACGTCAGAATAATGTCCTCTTTGCCCTATCCTCGCTTCGGTGGTACGTCTAGTGCTGTCGGAGGGCGCGTGGAGTCAGGTGTCCGGCGAATCTCTTGGGATCTTGTCGTTTTTTCATATTCGTTGGTTTAGGGTCAGTCTCTTCAGATGTACAGTTGTCATCTTCGGCAATGGTTGCTCCTCTGTTGTGTTGGTCTTTGAGGCATTAGCACGACGATTTCGCGCCTATCTACTAGTACAACAAGCTCTACTTCGACAAACTTTGTCCGGACCTAGTGATGGAGGAGCGAGGACGGCAGCACGCCTGCGGCTCGTGCTAGTGTCAGTAGTCGTTGCTAGGTGGTCCATTGACGTATTTGTAATTTTTATTACTTTCTGCCCTTTATGTACTAATGTTGATAATTATTAATACATATGCGGAATTCCTCAAAAAAGGGAAGGGAATATGCGATGCCAAATTAGTTTTATTAGCTGCATCTTGAAAAAAAATGTTGATGTTGTAGATGAAACTTGTAAGCATATTTCTTACAGGCCTGATTAAAATTAGCTAACCTTTACAGGCTAATTTGAATTTTTTTTCTGCGGGTAGACTAATTTGGAATTGAATGAGTACGAGAAGCCTTCTATTTCAGGAACTAATTAAATGTGTTGTATACTCTCCATGTTCAACTCTAAATAATTTGGATTTGAAGGAGTACATACATACGTACATACATGGTCGTCTTTTCTGGTGCTAATGCGTGTCTATATTAGTATCCAACGCTGAAAGCTCGCCCCAAAAGGTCCGTATTTTATTTAACACTCTGATGGTTTTTCCTTCCTGTGTATTATTTCAACGAAACTCTATGTATCTCCACTTCGTGGACCGCGAGGTTCCGTCTCCAGGCAAGAAATCAGATCCTATATCTCAGCATGCATCGTACGTACTACTCCCGATGATCATCCGTTCACGTGTGACAGCCAGGTGGATTAGGGATGACTTTCATCCGACGATGATCATCTCATTATCGTCGTCAGAAACACTTGCCTGCGTGTGGCTGTACTTTGGTTTGTGTGAGTGGGCGAATCATCGCCCCATTTGCCACGCACGTCGTGTCGCTGCACCTTCACCGCGTGACCTCACGCTAACCCATAGATTTTGGGGGCCCTAGAGCAACACGGCAATAAAGACCCCTCATTTAAAGTGGCAAAGTTTTATTGAGTCGGCGGGGGAGGGGGGCAATAGCCCCCCTATTTTAAAAAATTGTTTAAATATATCTTTAAATTTAATGATAATTTTATAGTATTACTTAAATTTTAAGCATGATTAGCGTTTCTGGGCCTCTACACAATTATATAATCCATACATCTGATAGATCCGAATTTTGGTGACGACATTCAAAACTACTCATTTCTATTGATCGAGCAAACTATTTATCATGATACTTATTTCTATCAATTGATCTTGTGTATATACATATATACCTCTAGAATTAATCACAGAACAAAATTACAAAAATAATGAGAGCTTCTTGCGGAATAATATAATCATGTGATTGTGTCGTTACTCTCCATTGATAAATACTCACAACTTTGTAGAGGCACATAAGGGCAGAATTGTTCTGCATATTTTGAGAGGCCACATAAATGGTGGTATAAAAAAATATTCGAAAATGATGGAGTATTTGTTGGGGCAATGTTGATGTTGTTCCGCACGATCGAAACTGAATGATGTATGTTTATGAGTTTCTTAAATGGAACATACACTTTCCTCTTTTCTATACAAAATTTTAGAGTATTTTTCGGGAAAGAGAGTCAGAGTAGAGACATAGCAGACTGCAGTTTAGGCCAACCATATTTTTTAGAATTATTCAACTATATTGGATCTCGAGATTAGAAGACAAATATAGATACATATAAGTCTTAGACCGGGGCCCTATCTCCTTGGGGCGCTGGGCGACCGCCCCCTGCACTATGGGCCGGCCCTGCCTGCGCGTGGCCGTAGTTTGGTTTTTCCTGAGTCTGAGTGGGCGAATCATCGCCATTTGCCATGCACGTGTCGCCCTACCTTCACCGCGTAACCGCACGCTGACCCTTCTTTTCTTGAGGGTCAATCTTGCGTCATTCCCGTAAGATAAACCTTGCTGACGTTTCCAAATAGTAGTTGACAGCCGTTCTGCGTTACTACATTTCAGCTTACGCGCATTAGGATGCGTAAACAGAATGCCGTGTGGCCTAGTGGGGAGAGGTCACGGTTGGCGGATTGCAGAATATAGAATGGAGGTACACCGGAATCGGCAGCCCATTACAAAATTTATTTATTTAGAGCATCTCCCGATCGACCGCCGGCGGCGACGAGCCTCGGCCGGTTGATTCCGGACCGCCATATATGTGTCATCTTGTAGTCGATTCCGACTCCAGCACCACTTCTCGGTGACGATTCGGTGGTTGGGCGGTGCCCTGCGACTAGGGTTGCAGTCTGTCTGCCCGACGGACATGACGGACAGCCGTGTATGGAGTACGAAATATAATTAGTGTATAAACAAACCGGTGACAGATTTGGCAAAAAAAATGAGTTTACGGACATGGATTATTGACTATACAGACGATCCGCCTATATCCCTACCTACGACCCGCCTGCATCACGCGCACCGGCAGCCCCTCCCCGCCAACGAGTTGCTTGCGTCCCTTGCATCCTCATCGAGCACCCACATCCCCCCTTCGCATGTGTGCATCGCAGCCGCCTCCCTAGCATGCTAGCGATCTTCCTGTCTTCCCGACGTCCTCAACGAGCACCCACAACGACCCCCCGCTCGCTAACGACATGCTTGCCTCTCGATCTCTGCCGGCCCCCGGCCGCATCAGGCCGACGAGTACCACGTTGCACACAAAGTGTTTAACGGAATTTGTCAAAGTTATACATCACTACTAACTTTATTGCCTTGTTGTTAAGTTGTGTTTTCAACAAATTTTATTGGCTTGTATGGTTTAGATGAGTTCCACTTAAGATGATTCATCCTCCGATGAAGAATGAACCAAAAACGAAGACAAGGATAATTGCTACTCCTTGAGCTGAACTCATCGGAGGGAGAGAGTCGAAAGGAACAACAAGATGATTCATACTACTGCTTAAGCGGAGTACTAATTAGTCTATAGCTTACGCTTAAGGGAAAGCCCGTGCGCTGAGCACCGGCTCAGACGCTCAGCTACAGTAAATGCAGTCTAAAAAAACCAACGAACCGATAGCCAGTACACCGGCCCACGGGTTCTCACCTGCTTCCTCGCTTCTTTCTCCGCATCCTCTCTCCGCGAGGCGGCTAGGGTTTGTCTCTTCCACCATCGGGAACGGGACGCCGCCGGTCAGCTCCGCTGCCTCCGACATGGGAAAGGTGTCTGGCCTCCCCTACTCATGAATTGGTGTGGAATCGCACCCTGCACATCTCTTCCTCTCGCACGATGAGGAAACAAGCGAGGCAAGTCAAGCGCGGCGAGGAAACAGGAAAACGCGCCGGTGCAGGTAACCGCCACCCTCCTCTTCCCGACCCCTGGAGACCATCCCCCCATCATCTCAACCCCCTTCGCCCTCCTCTGCTCCCAAATCCAGATGGCAACAGTCGGTTGATTCGCCACGATGCGACGGTCATGGCCTGAAGATTTGCGTTGGCCACAGTCGGAAGACCACCAGTCGATGTCGTATCCGCCATGGCCCCTGCCCAGATCATGGTTATACTCGCCGTCACTGGGAAGCCACTATTCGTTTCCAGATGCGACGGGAAGACCAGGTCGGTCTTCAGAGAGAGGACCAGGACCTATCGGACTGGTTCAGCGAGTCAACACTCTCCACCGCGCTCACGTTCCATCCTCTACCACCGCCTTCAAATTTGAGGTGTGGTATTTTGATCTATATGTTTCCCCATGTTGTACCCTTAGAAATCGTTGTTTCCCTGTATGTTATGTGCCTCCCTGCCGTGCCGCTGAGTTCTTGCAAGGCCTCCTTTATGGATTACCACCCTATTCTTTGCAGGCCATGGCCAGTGATGATACCTCCTACGTTGCATTAGCTGGGGATGTCGCCATCTACATCAACAAGCAAGCTCATGTCTTGGGCGGCTACCTAATTGGTCGACCTTGCTGAGAACATCGGCGGTTAGGAGACCAAATTTTGGCCTGATGTAGTGGCGTTGCTATGTCCATCGACTGCCAAGTTGTTGGCTTCATACTGAACTACAGAATCCCCAAGTTGAGCGCACATAGGAGGCCAGTGTCGTGTGTGCTGCCCCCTCTCTGCATTTTTTCCTCGGCTAGAACCTGTTGTTGCAGTCAAAATTCAGAAGGCTTTTTTGTGGAAAAAGTCCAGAACCCTTGGGATGGATGTGGTGCTAGGCGTTTTGGTGTAGTGCCTGTTGTATCACTTCATCAATTTTTTTGCCTTCGAGGTCCTGATTTTGCATCTAAGAGTTGCTACTCCACCACTCCCACCCTGGCTGCTGCTCTGTGAGTCTCCTGTTAACTCCCCACTAAAATCCATCTCTACACTGCAACTTCCTGAACTCTGTGTGCAGAGGGATCTGGATCCAACAATTTTTTCAGGTCAAAGATTTGAGGATCAGGTGCTAATGGAAAAATTACGCTCGTTTGTTCTTTGCAATAGAGAACCACGTGCTTGGTGTGTACATGTTTGGTAGGACAATATGTTTTAAAAAGATCCTAGCCAGTTGGGAAGTTGTCACCCTTTATAATAACAGCAATTACGAAATTTTGTTTTGATTATTAAAAAAAGATAAAGAGGAAAGATAGGATTTATAGATCCGATAAAAATAATTCAATAGAGAAAAACGAGCAGTTTATTTCGGCTTCATATTAGTGTAAACATTGCAAATGCAACAATCAATAAGTCACGCGTTAGTTCTTAGCGGTTTCCCTTTAGCTAACAATCATTACTAGCTCATTGATTCTGTTTACTTTTTTATATATGGGAAAATCAGGATAGAGGTATACCATCTACTCTGAACCAATCTATCAGAGACTAGAATAAATAACTATCAAGTAGATTCCATATATCTGAGTAGTAGATTCAGATTTTATTGGATATATGTGTTAATGCATTTTCTATTAGTGACTATTGGAGCTACTTTGTTTTTTACTACCAATTTGAGCTGCCTTATTCCCAGATAGTCGCAATTTAAATATTTGGATCCATTAAAATAAATTTCCATCAGTTTTCTAAAAAAGAATCACGTTACTTTGTTAACAAGAACTAAGAAGTTCAAATGTAACGAACTAATGTTTTTCCCTTAAAAACTAATTTTTAGCGGTGTAACCAAGTTCAGGTTGATCAAACAAGCATACCAAATACACCGGGAGGACTTGCTCAAGTGTTCTTATAGATCACAGGTACTTCCGTACATCCATTTTTGCTAGCTCCACTTATTGAATTATCATCGTATCCACTATGATTTTATCCTCTATGTTCTTAATTTACCGCTAGGTGGAAATTACAATCAAAGAGTAGTATGTAGAGAAAAGAAAGCAATATACGTAGAATATAAGAAACCGGACGAACTAAAGAGCCAGAAATAGTGGTTAGCTTGGGCTTGCTGCAGTAACTATATCTCTACATGTCTATTTTCTTATTTTCAGTGTAAAATGATCAAGTATATTGCTTTCAAAGATTTTTTTAATTTTTTTTTGGAAAGAACCGTGCATTCTATATTTTTATGTGACAATGCTATACAAATATAAAAAAGACACTTTTATTCTTCGAATTTTGTGTTAAATGTTTGACATGAATCAGAAGCAATCACCACTGCCATGGATTAAGACAAACCAGTGTTTTTGGACCAATCTATCTAGAGTTTTGATTTAATGTCACCTATAGTATTACCATAACACACATACACCTCTAATGTATGCCATTCTTTGACAATCGTGGAGAATACAGTAGATCTTAAAAGTTCTATTTCTATAAGTGATAGAAAAATAACCCTTAGTTAAAAATCATGACTCTTTATTGTAGCCATATGATTGTTTGATCTCTTGGTGTTTAACTTGGGGTAGTAAATTACTCCCTCCATTCCGTATTAAGTGTCCTGATTTAGTACAAGCACTTAATATGAAATGGAGGGAGTATATTTTATTTCTTATTTTTGGTTTTGCCTGAAATGATCAAAATTGTACAATCATTACAATTGCCTTTATTGAATCAAAAAATTCATAGATCATCCTAAAATCATTTTGCTTACTATGAAATTAGAAAAATGCATGTGCTAACTCAAGGGGGAAACCCGCATGGGCTTTAATCTTCTCAAATAGTTTAGACTTTTCTTCTACCAAGTGCTTCCTTGAAGGTACGTTGTACTACAGATTTGCACTAGCATGATAACTATGCATTCTTCCTTAAGCTATACAAGATAGTGAGGTTTATGATCATGTTTTCTCTGTACTTCTTAATTATAATGGCACGTCTTAGGAATAGTGGCGAGATATTATGCTCTACTATCTATCTGTCAAACTCTCTAGGTTATTTAAGAGGAGATTAGTTGTTGATGTGACTATCTGCGTTATTCTGTTTGCCAAGATGAATTTTTTGTTTCTCGGTTTTGGATTTCTTTGTAGACATTGCTTTTTTGTGTGAATTTCAGTCTACCTGCTGCTATCTCGGGAAAAATCCGTTGATTTTTATGTTCATACAGTTAACTACCCATTCTTCTCTCTTAGTATCGTCAACGTGTTCTTATGGTTTACTAGCTATACACGAGGACGATTGGAAAACCAAATGAGAGGATTGATGCTAATGCAGCCAATCTTATACCCCACATACTGTTGTTTGGTTTATTTTGACAATACCATGAGGTTTAATTTCTTATCTACCCCACCTGGTCAAGAAATGCTTACTAAGAGACACCACAAGTAACGAGAAGTTTGGAGCTATGGTTGATGATGCAGAGTTGCACTCTAGCAGATGTACTAAAACAGGCCGAGAAAAGATATTTTTTTGTTCTCATTCTGTTCGGTCCCATTAGGCAGCTTATTAGAGTTTGTTCTCCCTTTATCAGAACACATGACCAAGAAGTTTGAAAACGAATGTGATATGAACCGTATTGTCATTTTCCCCAGGCCATATGCTAAGTGTGATGTGGTGGTGGCATCATGTTTTGTGTGGTGCTCGGGATGAAGACATCTGCACCGAGTTGTTGATCGCGTTTGTCTAAGTATGTATATGTGGACCGTGCATGTAGCGCGTACTTGAAGGTACTTTAGGACTCAGGTAGTATTCGTATCAACAACTTGATATGTGCTGTTGTGAATTGTGTTGCAGCGAACAAGCTTTTCCAGCTTTACTTTGTATTTACAATTTTGTTGCTTCAGTCAACTACCCATCCAGGGCGATGGACATCGCCCATCTGTATCTAGCGTGAACCCCTCATGCGTGTGTGTTAAAATGCACTTGAGATGAATAAGATCTGGTGTGTTGAGAAAAAGCCGAAAACATAATTAGGCCACTACCACCAAAAACATATCAAGTATTACTAGGGTGGTGAAGCATGTCATTTGATCTATTCAATTTATGGAAGACACACAAAAACTTGATGTGGTATGACCAGCAGCGATCCTTGTGAAAACATGAAAGTTCAGCACCGCCTACCATGCAATGCCCAACCACACTGTAGGCGGCGCAGCGAAGCGCGCTTATGCATCTAGTTTATTTCATCTAGAAAAGCTACAGTAGATTTTGTGCCCTGAAACTGAAAAATACTATGCAAGAAAACAAAAAGTGGTGCTTATTTTAGGGGCGTCAGTATGAGAAATACGAGCGCTAGTGGTACGTGCAGTGCAGGAGAGATATGTACGGTGCGCGTAGCGACACCTCGCGCGACGCCGCGATTCCGCTGTGCCCACTAGGCGACTGTCGTGACTCGTGCGTGCGTGCGGGCTGGCGGGCCGCCTCGGGCCGCGAACTCGCCTGAAGCCACGCGCGGTTCCTCGTGCGCAAAAAGGCTAATCAATTCGTGGCGGGCGCCGTGGCCGAGCCTGGTCGCGCGACCGTCCGCCGTGCGCGCGTCGTACCGTATCGGCTTCTCGTCCCTGCCCAAAGTCCACAACCCCGGTCGTCGGCCGAGCATTTCGCGGCGGCGTACTAGTACTTACCACCTCGGATTTTCTTCTGAGAGATGCTACCTGCGGTTGGCAAACCAGGGCACGTTCAACTTTTTTTTTTTTGAACTCATCGTACCACGAGTCAATCAACTTTTATAAAAACTGGAAAAAAGTTTCAGTATAATCAACTTGACGAGGACAAAGGGTATCGACCAGGCTCAGGATGCATCCAGAATTGTGTAGCTTGCTTCAAAACATTGAATATAGACTGACATGAGCTACCGCGGATATGGAAGATGGGGAACAGTGATCGCTCGATTATTTCTCCCATCTTAAGGCCTCGTTTACTTCTCGGGGATTTACCTGGTTCGTAGGGTATTTTCCCGGCCCATCCCGAAATCCCCGGAAATCCCGGCAACCCCGTTTACTTCTATCTGTTTTCCCGGGATTAAACCGGCCCATCCCCGAGAAAACTCGCCGAACCATGAAAACCGCGTGTAAATCCACACACGACCCTCCCCTCGTGTGTCGTCCGGGAAGAGGCGAGCTCGCGCCTATGGCGGACGGAGGCGGCGGCGCAGACTGAAGACACCAGCGTGGACGCCGCCCTCGGGACGCCACCGACCGACACCTCCGACTATGGCCGGGTCTTCTGTCCGGTGAGTTAGTCTCCCATCTCGTACCTCCCCCTCCCCTCCCTAGGGTTTCTTGGCCGCCGCCGCCGTCCGCCTCCCGCCCATCCAGTCGTCCTCCGATTTGGTTTTCGTACGCTGGTTCTGGTATTCTCGTGGTCGCGGCTCAGACGAGCTGGCCGCCATGGCAAGCTCCTGGAGCAGCATGAGATCCCCAAGGCCAAGATCTTGCTGGCCGCCCCTCTCTCCGTCTTCCTCTTCTTCTGCGGCTCGTACCGCATCTCAACTCCCTCCCAGTTTTGGCACCTCCCTTCTGTCCAAGGATTAAAGATGAGGAATATAATAAAAGATTGTAATACGACGCCGAATTAATCCACCATGAATATAACCTTAGTTTTTGCACGTTAGAGAACCGAGAATTTGAGTTACTTTCCTCATGGATTTGCTTTACAAGATTAAAATTACTGTCTAAATTATGGAGGTGAGTTAGCATAAATTTCTAATCTAGGCCATCGCAGTCTGGGCAGTGACCACTAGCATCAGTGTAGGAGATAACTAGAGGTGTCTTCAGTGTAAATGTGAAGGCTGGAGTTCAATGAAAATACTACTAAATTGAGGAGTTAAGGATGGATAGAGAAAGGAATAGAGCGATGACTTTTCCTGGTGTTGTTCAGGTTAATAAAGCAACCTGCAGACTGGGGTAACAAAATATAGAATAAATTAATTGTTAAGACCAGCGAGACCATATGATCCTTCTATGTTGGCCCACCACGACTTACCGTTTAGTGCAAGGATTGGATGTCGGCTTGGTGTTTCTATGTAGATGTACACTTCTTGAAAGGCCTGCCTCTCGGTAGTTGTAGCTCTAGTATGATATAATGTGGCTCTTTTGGCCTTAATTGTTGTAATATTGTTGTTATCTTTTTTAGCGCATGGTAGAGTCAGGTCTAATAGATCTAGGATTTATAGCCTGGTCCAAGTGTGTTTGTTTGTGGAAATTTTGGTAAATACTACTTCGGCTTCTTGCATGTCATATATACGTTTGAATCTGTATGTTTCCTTTGAACTACTTTTATGCTTTAATTATGGTTCTGTCTAATGTTGCTATTGGATTATCTACTTGCTATACTTTCAAACTTCGACTGTACTACTTGTTCCTATTGTAAAGAGAGAGCAACCTTGATCTATACTGTTACTTAAGCAAACTGAGAGCAACCTTGATCTATATATTGTTACTGAAGCAAACTGAGAGCAACCTTGATCTATATTGGGTACATTGGGTAGCTGTAGCTTTATTCTTAGTAGCACTGCACGATTTTCTTTGTCAAGCATTCCTGCTGTTTTCTAGCAGTTTCTTGCACTGATTAGTTCAATGGGCTACATGAAGTAGAGTGCACACTGCCACTTTCTAATGCACTCGCCCCGCTCCTGTCCAATGTGTAGTGTAGCTAGCTAGCATGAATGGCATGAAAGCAGCTACCATAACTCTAGTTTCATCTCATTGTCGTTAGTCGTGTAAAAACTGGTACTTCGGTTGCTAGCGGATATTAGTTGAGCAACAAAATGAAGGAGATCCTAACTTGTATTAGTTGCCTTTGTGTAACAGGTTGATATCGATGATAGCATTTAGCAGAGCTGGACAAGGAAATGATCCCATCAACTATTTTCTTTGGGAACATAAAAAGTTTATACTCAGTCAAAATATTCTTGTTGTAGAAAAGAATGAGGCATATATTTAAGCTCTGGTCCGTCGAGCATATATTTACATGTGTGTTCATGAAGTATATGATGAAATGTTAAACCCCCATGCAAAGAATGGATTTTTTACTTGAGCGGCTGTCCATTATCATGTTGTGTGTGAACAAGTTTCTCTTTTTATCACCTAGTATCAATCCTCTTCCATCCCCCCACATCCCCAAAAATCCTATTAGTTACCGCAGGGGTTTGGAAAACATGGGGGAATTTAGGGAAATATGGGGAAAAGTGGGGATTGGGTGAAATGGAGGGATTCACCAAATCCCCTCCCATCCCCAAACTCCTGGTGGATAAAAATACCCTAGAGGTAAACAAGGCCTAAATGAATTTTGGGGGCTTAGTTCATCTTTTGTTTCTTTTACTAGCTTATGTTCAGTTTTTCGTTTAGCTAATAAAGTGGCTCACAATTGTGCCAAACTTGTTTGCACAAATGTGGTGCTGGTGCCACAACAGTGGTCGACGGCTTGTCCTCTTTTCTTAGTTCAAAGCTTAGTGGCTGATTGTAACTCTATGTCCGGTGATTAATAAAGCTCACGATATTCTCCATAAAAAAATGGTGGTTGTATTCTGTAAATGTTTTCTCAATTCATGATCTACTCCCTCCGTCTAAAAATAATTAATTTGGGTTTATGTAGATTCGAATGTATCTATACACTAAAATACGTCTAGATACATTCGAATATAGACAAACTCAAATCATTTATTCATGAACAGAGAAAGTATTAGTTTAGCACATGTACATTACTCGATGGGATCATCTTCTTCGCGCTCTTGTGTGTAAGATGACCGGTGGGCCAGCACCCACGCATCCTTCCAGGCGTTTTACGTGCGCTCGCCCTCTTCTCGCTCTGCTTGGGCTCGCGCGACAAGAAGAGCAATCTTGATTTTTTTTACTATTCTCTTCGTCAAGAGAAACTCACCAATCTGCAGGTCCTGACTTTTTCGCCTGTGTTTGTTGTTCTTTCGCAAGCTCTGCTTCCTGTGGCAGTTGTGCGTCACGGTGCCGCGCTCGTGACGGACGACCAGAGCGTGTGATATTGATTTTTAAATGCTCGGCTTGAACAAAAGTCTCTAGGGACTCTGATTTTTAAGCTATCTCCACCCGTATGATTCAAACTAACCAAACCGAAGTTGTCTGTTTGGTCCGAACTAACAGGAGGATTGCCGAAACGTGCCCTAGCGGAGCCAGTGACCAACCCAAAGGAACCGGCTCATCCAGGCCAACCCATTTCTTGCCAAAATTTGGACCGAAAGTGCATCTTGCCACATGCTTCGTGGAACGCACTCGTGTCCTTCCGTGTCTATCTTGGACAGGCATGTAAAAGACACAAATAATTGCTAAATTATGTAATTGATCAAGGCCCAAACTGCTCTAGCCATTTGACAATCTAAAAAAAGAATGTCTCCAAGTACCCGAGGCTGCATTACATACAGGGAACTCCTCCGAGATCGCCATATTCCTTTACTCCCGTTCTGCACGTGTTGGCACTTGGCAGTGATGATCGAGTAAGCATCCAAGCGAAAGATACGAAGTATGGAAGGCACCTTCACCTCCTAGAGCCTCTTCCAAATTGTCTCATCGTGTTCAATGTTTGAGGACTCACAACAACTTTTCAGAAAATTCTCCCTTGGCTGGTTCGTGGCAATGATCATCTTGTAGGATGACCGCACGGAGAAAACTCCCGGCTTGTCTTTTCTTTTTCGAACAAAGAGGATGTAGAAGGCGTTAAATTTCATTCAGCTCAAATACAGTTTACATCATGAAGTACAATTTTCATTAAGACAATATTTCGAAAAGCTAGAGCTATAGGACAATTGTTTTGAGTGTGAACTAAACTGGAACAACTAATAAAGGCAGACATAGACTGAGATTGTTTAATGGCTTAATATGCATAGTTGTGAGCAACACTATTATGTCTCTTTTAATATGGAAGATCTTGGGTTCTAGCTTTTCCGAAACTTTTTTGCAATCTGCAATATGTGCTCCCTAATCTTCCAAGGATCTTAGGATGCGTTTGTTAGCCTGCATGAGAGCCAGTTAGCCTTTAAAAAGATGAAATCGGTCTGATTGGTTGTCTGCACGAGTGTTTGGGCTACGCCAGCCCACTTCTTAAAGCAACCCAGGGACAGTCCTAAGAAGAACGCTTGAATCGGCCGTTTCTATGGAGGCAGGCTAAGCGCAGATTTTAAAGCACTCTATCGAGCTCCACATAGCTCATTCTTGCACGCACTCTTTTTCTCTCTACTCATTTAAACACCTTCATCCAAGCCACTTGTGATTAGCACAAAAGGCTTCAAATCGATCCGAGCTCTACATGAGAAAGATGCGTATCAGCGATGGGGTTCAATTCTGACCATCGGCTTCAAGGTTTGTGAACTCTATCTTTTTCGATTCTTGGTCAAAGTTGGAGTTTTTTTAGGGATTTTTTTTCACATTCGTCACATAGAATCAACCGCTTGGAATTTTCTTCTAGGAACTGCTTGATCTCGTTGTTCCTCACAATTTTTGTGTTGCAAGTGGTTCATTTTGATGGAGGAAGAGGATAGCTCAGCTCTCTCAACTGTCAACCTCATGTACGAGGATGAACTTCTCAGTTCGTGTGTGAGGTTGAAGATGAGGTAGAGGAAAATGGTCTACTCGACATGCGGGTCATGCAGGTAGAGGAATGCCAAGGTCGTCATCGCTGTCGACCGCGGGTAGCTCCCCTCCGTCACGTACGTGTTCCAAATGGTCCAGTCCACCTGTTCGAGCTCAGAGTTCTTGGATGCCGCGTCAGATGTCCAGCCGGTTTCCGTCGCCGGCGCAGCTACAGGAGGCGTCCCGCCGACCTCCATCGACGGTGCAACTATAGCAGTTGTCTTGCTACCCTTTGTCACTGGCGCAGCGACAACAGCTGTCCTGCCGCCCTCTGTCGTCGCCTCTGTCGTCGGGATGCAATACGAACACGAAAAATAAGAGTTGCTAATGACTGTTTAGGAGTACATATTAGTGTGACAAGTAATCCGATGCAGGCAACTAAACAACATGCATTTGTTGTTGTCCTTGTGTGCAAAAAAATTCCATACAAAATATCAAACAATGTAAAAGATGGCTCGAAGGTTGGATAAGTGTAGCAGTGCCCTCCATAGCACCGTCAACCGGGAAAACAATCAATACAGTCTACGAAACGCGTCCTTAGGCCATGCACTATGTATACCAAAAGCGGTTCAAAAGCCTTGTTGAGTCGATTCCACACATAGTGGAGCATCGACTCCTTGCTCCTGACACAACAAGCGAACCAACAATTTGGTTCGGTTCATACGATAAAACAATGATTTATTTATTGAGACAAATAGACCGGGAAGAAGGCTGCTCACAGGAAGTGGTAGAAAAAGAAGAAAAAAGTAATCGTTCTGTTACTGCTACTAGGCCCCATTGGTACTGTACAATGCGGTTCACACATAGTAGCAAAGCAGATGGGATTTTTTATCTGACACACTTTTACTTTGAACCGGCTACACATAGTACATGGTCTTAGTGTCTGATGTTTCTGCAGCTGCTCCCGATATTTTTTTTTATAGAAAATTCCTCCCGACTTGTGATGATATGTATCTGTAATGTAGGAGCAGGAGCCCGTTGCATAAAACCATTATGACTGAGCCTGGCCCCCAATTATGGCTGAGCCTGGCAGGCCTGCTCCTGCGCAAGTGCAGCGGTGTTGGCGCACAGGCCCCCAATTATATTGGGCCTCGACCCAGGTTTGTAAAAGAAGGCAGAATAGCAGGCAGGGCCAACATCTTAGTAGGCCTGTAGTACAAGGCGAACCCCTTAGGCTTCGAGTAACCGTAGTGATCTAGGAGTACGTAGCGAAGGCGGTGCGAGCTTGTCGATTAAAAAAAAGAGTGCGTGCTTAAGCAGACCGGACTGGGAGTCGAGCGGCGACGGCGCCGCGCGTATCTGACGAGGTCGAGCCAACGAGGGCTTCGAGCCGTGAGCGGCGGATTGGTACTGGAGCCGTGCCGGCGCGCACCTGAGCAGGTCGAGGCGACAAGGGGTCCTGTTGTTGAGCGGCGGAGCAATCGTCGGTGGATTGGGGATTCGAGCGGCGCCTGCGCGCATCTGACCAGGTGGAGGCGGCGAGAACTCCTGGGAGTGCGGCGAGAACTCCTGGGAGTGCGGCGAGAAGAGGCGGATTGGGCAGCGCTGCGAGCGGTGGGGATCATCGGAGGGATCTTGATAATTGTTTTCCTCTGCTTTCTGTAAAAAAAAAAGGTTAACTTTATGCCTCAATCTACCAAATCTTGATATCGTCAAGTGTTAGGACTGCTAATTAATTGATTTCAGTTTTCAGAACTCCATCGCGTATACAGTTTTCTAGTGCATAGTCCTTACTACTACAAGATGATGTGATGTATATGTATGTTGCAGCAGTCTGATGTTTTGCCTTGTCCAGGGAGGCTATATATGGATTTTGATGGGGTGATGGCACAGAGTACAGCCTACCATGGCTGGGGGGCTATGGATTTTGATGCGATCACGATGGAGCCTACAGTCTATGATCGGTTGGCGGCCTGCGTGTCGTGCTGCCGCGCACAACTCTCTCCTGACACCGAAGCCGTTCTCTGCCTCGGAGCAGCTGCCGGCCTGTGTTGGGCAGCGTGGAGGTACTACCAACGCGGCGCATGCCTGCGCAAGTACGGCCGCGACATGACGGCGTCGGCTGCCAGAACCGATCCGGTGATAGGCCGTGACGGCGAGATTGACCGCGTTGTTGACATTCTCTCCCGCCGGAGCAAGAACTGTGCCGTGCTCGTCGGCGCCGCAGGGGTAGGCAAGACGGCTATCGCCGAGGGCCTCGCTCAGCGCATTGCTGCTGGAATGGTCCCTGCTGCTCTTGCCCATGCCCGCGTTGTGGAGCTCGACGTCGGGGGGTTGGTCGCCGGGACCATGTACCGCGGCATGTTCGAGAGGCGCATAAAGGACGTGATAAGAGCGGTGGAGGCTTCAGATGGCAAGGTGATTCTGTTCATCGACGAGATGCACATGCTTATCGGCGCCGGACGGTGTGAGGGCGGTCGCACGGATGCAGCCAACATGCTGAAGCCAGCGTTGGCCCGCGGCCGTATTCGCTGTGTGGGCGCGACGACTTTCGATGAGTACCGTAATTACATCGAGAAGGATTCTGCGCTGGAGCGGCGGTTCCAAAAGGTGCACGTCGGGGAGCCAAGCATAGATGCAACCATCGCGATTCTGCAGGGTCTAAAGACAAGGCACGAAAAACACCATGGCTTGGAAATCCACAAGGCAGCTCTCGTTGCTGCCGCGCAGCTTGCTGGCCGCTATATCACCGGTGAAGGCGGTGATTAACTCATTAACTTCACTCCTGCTCTTTAATACGTGCTCACCTAATCAGCAGAGAAGTATAGCAATGGAAACAAAGGGAGGAAGATGGAGTACTTAATTGGTTTTGGTCAGATGTCCATCTTTGTTAAGGCTCACTTGCTAATGTGAAGGGTTGTGCTGTGCAATTCAAGGCGTCACATTGGAGCACTAAAAGAATCAGGGTCAAAAATAATTTATAAATTGTGTTGGAGGGTCAAAAATACTCATGACAATTAATACTGTTTATATAAATATAAACTAGATGGGCATGCTGCATTGAATCATTTTTTGCGCATCTATTATTTTCAATAATGTGTATATATTAGAGAAAGTTATTGACTGTCCCTGTTTGTATTGTAGGTCGTCAGTTTTGATCTGATAGACGAGGCATGTGTCACCGCATTAAAAGAATCGGGGCAGATTGGCAATCAAGAAGAGAAAGGGAACAATGTGCAAAGTAGCTTTGCAAATGTTGTGAAGAACACATTTGTTGGCCCAGAGCATGTCGCACAAGTAGGTGTTCTTTTATTAATGACGTTTGTTTCTATTGCTACAATCGACAAGATGTGCTGGTTATCCATATTCTAATCTTGCCTTTTAAAGGTTGTGAGTCGATGGACTGGAATTCCTGTCACTACGCTTAATCAAGAGGAGAAGGATAAGTTAATCAGCCTAGTAGATAGGCTGCATGAACGGGTTGTTGGTCAGGATGAAGCAGTCAACCTAGTTGCGGAATCAATGCTACGTTCCAGGGCTGGGCTTGATCATCCTCGCAAGCCCATAGGCTCTTTCCTTTTCTTGGGCTCTACTGGTGTTGGAAAGACGGAGCTTGCAAAATCTCTTGCCAAATAACTATTTGATGATGAGAAGATGTTGGTTCGCTTTGACATGTCTGAATATGTCAGTTGTGAATCCGTGATGCGTCTTATTGGAGCGCCTCCGAGGTTTAACTCATGTGCTGCATATTTTCTTCTTAGTTTTTAGCATTGCTACATTATCATATTGTCCTTGGTTCCTTGTTC
Organism: Avena sativa; assembly: GCA_916181665.1. Lineage (NCBI taxonomy): Eukaryota > Viridiplantae > Streptophyta > Magnoliopsida > Poales > Poaceae > Avena > Avena sativa. The sequence goes on from OV702296.1 coordinate 298,886,375, forward strand.
ATTGATCTTTAAATTCTTATTAAAGCTGTCGTGGCTATGAAGATGGTGGACAATTTGTTGGAGTATACGTGTACGCGGTAATTGAGGTAGTGTAGGATAGTTAGGACTCTAGCCTAACTTGTCTTGTACTCCAAGATGATCCCCTGTACGTCTATATATACTCGCCCGAGAGGCTCAATAATACATCCAACATATTCCGCAATCTCTCTCTCCCTCTACCCGCCAACATGGTATCAGAGCGGCACGGCCCTTGACCTAGCCGCCGCCTCCGCTTCCGCCGCGCCGCCCCCGGGGAGGTCGATCTCCATGATCTCCGCCGGGGGCCGCGCAACCCGTACGCAGGGTTCGTCCGCCGATCCGTGATCGGCTGCCCTGCAAGTCTTTTTCTCCGATCTCTTGATCGGTTTTCTTTTTTGGTTTACCGATCTTAGATCGGATTGAGTCGCCCATCACCGTCGTCATCATCGCGCCTCTACTCCGACTATCGGCATCGACGATCTACACCGCGTCCGTGCGCCTGTCACCTGCGACGCTGTGCCTTCCTCGGTAGGCCGTCGCGGTCTCATGACAGGCTGCCGCGCACCGCGGCCGGCTGCTGCGGCTTCCTCGGGAGGCTGCCGCGGCCGACCCCCTTCGGATTGTCTTCGCCGTCATCGCCCGGGATTGCACCGACAACGACGCCGCGGATTCCGATCTGCCGTCGTCACGGACTTGGCGCGTACAGCGCCGCCGTCGGTCTGATCAACCGATCTGGCGCTCGTCTCCGCCGAGTACGTCCCCGAGCACGCGCCTACCACCGATCGAGCATCGGGCTGCCGCTACGTCGCCCCTTCGGGTCGTAGTGTCGCCGCCTTTGGTCCCAGCCGCCGGCTACCAACGCGCCTTCTCAGGCGTGTCCGTCGCTGGTGGTTCTCACGCCGCTGCACCGACTCGCGCCCTGCAACTACGCCGCCCCATCGGGCAGTAGCGTCGCTGCACGCGGTCATCGTCGTCACCCCGCAAGGACGTCGCAGGCCTCCACCGCGCCACCTCCCTCGGCGCGGGTCGCCGCCGTCCGCGCATGGTCTTCGTCACGTCGCCGGCTTCTTCCTCGCCTACTTCGAGCACCGCCGCCGCATCTCCACAGGTAGCCTGCATGGCCACTCCTGGCTGTCGTAGGTCCCGCCGACTACCCCTCCGTCTAGGCATCCAGTCTGACCACCCCTGGTCGTCGCTGGTTCGCCGCCTTCTACGTCTTCGTCCAGCACGACTTCGTCGCCATCGTCCTCGCCTCGTCCTCGACCACACCTACTCGTCTACTCCGACAACCGCGGCCTGCATCGGCACCTCGCCGATCTGCGCAACGCAACCGTCGTAGAGTCCTCCTCTGCTAGTCTCCTCTCCGACATGGCGTGAAGCTGTTTCTGCTGGTCCCGTTCTTCGCATGCCCGGTATTGGCAACACCGGTGCGTGCCTTCGTTCCCGACGCGTTCCTGAGTCTGGCAAGCTCGGTTGTAGCGCCTCATCTTCATCGGCTTCGACAAGGTCTTCATCGGCATCGACTACCTCCTCTACGTCTGCCTCGACTGCGTCACACCGACTTCGTCTTCGCGTACTCGGTTTTGGCACAACCAGAGTATGCCTTCGTCCCCGACGTGCGCCTGGTTTTGGCAAAGCCATGGCCACCTCGTCCTCGACGGCTCGGACTGCATCGGCTTCGGCATCGCTCTCTCCGACGACTGCCCTGACGCGTCTCCGTCCTTCTACTGGCTGCACTACATGCACGCGGCTTAATATGCGGCTACCTCGACACCGGCAACCCCGACCACGACATCGACCACGGCGACCCCTCGCGCGGCTACCTCGACCAAGGTTGCAGCACCCACCGCTCTCGGCTCACTCGACACCGGCACAAGGGCTACCACCTCGCATGAGCTCCTCACCAGCATCCTCCGGTCCAAGCTTCTGCGACGTGACACCGTCCACGACGTTCCCGCTACCACTGCGGGGGGATGTCAGCGCACTGGTCTACTTCGGCTCTCCAGTCTGACCGTTCGCGACGTTCCAGTTGTTCACGCTGCTACCGCTACGACTGCGGGGGGATGTTGGAGTATACGTGTACGCGGTAATTGAGGTAGTGTAGGATAGTTAGGACTCTAGCCTAACTTGTCTTGTACTCCAAGATGATCCCCTGTACGTCTATATATACTCGCCCGAGAGGCTCAATAATACATCCAACATATTCCGCAATCTCTCTCTCCCTCTACCCGCCAACACAATTAACTGAGACGGTTAGGAGACATCCATACAATGTCATTCTTTTTGATGAGGTGGAGAAAACGGATCCCTCAGTGCACAATGTTTTTCTTCAAATCCTTGATAATGGTAGGTTGACTGATGGCAAAGGACAAACAGTTGATTTCAAGAATACCATCATCATTATGACCTCAAATCTAGGAGCTGAGCACCTAGCAGCAGGAGATAACACAACTGAAGTTGCACGGGACCTTCTCATCAAACAGGTTTTTATGAATCCCAAACTGTCCTTTAAGGCTAGTACTAGTACAAGCTTGTCTAACTGTCATTCATATCTGTACATCTAGGTTGAGAAACATTTCAAGCCTGAGCTTCTCAACAGATTGAACGAGATTGTTATATTTGAGCCTCTTTCGTACGACCAACTGAAAGAGGTTATGAAAATCCAGATGAATGGTGTCATGGCCAGAGTAGCTAACAAGGGTATCTCTCTGTGTGTGAGTGATGCTGCATTGGATATCATTTTATCAGATTCATACAATCCAGTAAGTATACCTTATGTTCAAAATTATTAGTGATTAAGATTCTCTGTGTGTATGTCTGCGTGTGTGTGCATAACCATGGTTGTATCTTGTAGATTTATGGCGCAAGGCCCATAATGAGGTGGGTCCAAAAGAATGTGATAACAATGCTTTCTAAGATGTTGGTCAAAGGAGAAGCAGGTGAAGGCTCAATAATCTGCATTGAAGCTACGGATGACAAGAAGGGATTGGAGTATGGAGTGGTGAAGAAGATGGCACATCCACGAAGTTAGAGGCCGGTCATGGAGCCTTCCAGTGAATCTGATAGTGGCAATAACGATTTGGTTGTAGTTACTCTGATACCAGATAGCCTGGTGGCTAGTGACGCCCTTAGAAAGGACAATCAAGCATTTGCTAAAAGATTTTCTGACTACTGGTGTGGGATGGCTTCTGCTAGGAAACACCATGCGCTCTGGTGTGCTCCTAGACCATCCTAAATTAGTTAGCATCGGTTAGCAATAGCATACTCTCAGACGAATATAAGATGATTTGTGTGTGCGTATACCGCTGTAGTTCCATGTAAAACTATTTAGTTGATTTTCACTCAACGTGAATGCAAAAAATGTTTATATGTATATGTACAAATTAGGGCTGCTCCTAATAAAATTATAATTATTGGTTTGAGATATTTCTGTCTTGTGGCCACCAATAAAACTATAATTATTGTCGCCTTATAGTTTTTTTAGCTTATGTTGCTTGGTCAATAGTTTTCTCTTTTTCCAAATATTAGATGAGTGTTGAAGGTGAAATTTGGTTGGCCTTAAGATGTCATTTGGAAAGCAGAAGTCATTCGCTGGAGGGTGATATACATCGCTGTTCATATAAAAAAGGTCTACAAGTATAATTCCTTCCTTTCATCCATGTGTACTGATGGCAGGTCGAGGAAACTTCAGCACTAAAAGATTCATCCATTTGTTCGTAGGCATCTGAGATGTTGCTGAAGCTTGTGCAACAACTATAGTTTAAACGAAATCCTCTTGTCTTCCAAGACATGGTTTACGTCGTTCTGTTCTTTAGTTCCTCCCAACTTGGGTTGTTGTTAAGAATTTCTTGTATATTTTGTGTGCACATTTCTTTAGGATTGCAAGATTTAGGCCTGTAGTTATTGCTGACCACAAATTTGTTGAAGTTGACACTTTCCAAGTAGCTGAAGCTTGTGCAGCAACTATGGTTTAAACGAAATCCTCTTGTCTTCCAAGACATGGTTTACAACGTTCCGTTCTTGAGTTCCTCCCAACTCGGGTTGTTGTTAAGAATTTCCTGTATATTTTGTGTACACATTTCTTTAGGATTGCAAGATTTAGGCTTGTAGTTATTGCTGACCAAAAATTTGTTGAAGTTGACACTTTCCAAGTATACTTCATATACGAGAGAATATCAAGCATGAATCAAAACACAAAACTGAACAAGAACCCAAAACTAAATAGGATTGTGTGTTCTCATTCTCTCTTTTCATTCTAGAACTGGAACATCCAGTCATGTACGTTATATAGATGGAATTTGTTAGAGTAAAATACAATTGGTAATACAAACAGTACAATATAAGGGTAAGCAACACGATAGTAACATAGAATAGAAAACACATTGGTTCAAATATAATTGGGAGACATGAAACATAGTTGTTAAAATACAATTGAAAACACAAACCACATAGAGTAAAACATGAACCAGGAAAAAGTAAAATCACAACCTTGACATGCCAAATTCGCAAAATTCAATCCCTTAGATCTCAGTTCTACTTTTCAAAAGGAAGACGGTCTTCAACTGGATGACCTCATTACTTGATCATAGTAGTCGAGCCTGTCTGCAAACAAAAGCTAATGCCACCATGCTCCCACATGTATATTAGTTTTTACAAAAATATAGTCGTGCATTGAGCATAGAATGTAGTTTGTAGAATACTTCCAATTAATCTTCCATCAGTAGAAACTCAAAGTACCACATCTGTCTGCATTCAATAACTTCAAATTTCTATTTGATTAAATTCCATAGTACAATTCCCCCTCTGTCTCCAGGTTATTAGAACTCTTTGAGTCAAAGACTCGAGACCATTTGATAGCAGCATATTGCTTGAAATGTTGGTGCAAGAGGGCGGAAAAGATAGGATGCATTAATATGTTTAGTGGTCTGACCTAAGATTTATAAATTACAAATGGTAACATGCTACAACTCAAAACATATGCACGTAGATTTGAATAGTGTGTATTAAACCGAGTGAAACTGAATGCTAGTAAGCAATACCAATCTACGCATAGCTACTACACATGTGCTTTTGCTAAGTTTGTATTGATTCAATACACTATTCTCACTGTTCTCATGTAGAGCGAAAAACTATCAATGTGCAGAGATCCTCCAGACAAGAGCAAACTAAATAAGAGACAACTTCTTCTCACACAAAGGAATGAAGGATCCCAACTATTATTAATAGGTGTCATGTGCAAATACTTATATAGTTATGAATATTGCTTATATAAAGAACTGAGTCACACGAAAGTAAAATACAGAAAAAAACATAAATAAATTTGTTTGACGCGGTTCCTTGACAAAAGCCAATGTTAAGGGGTCAAGTTTGGTGGTATCTAACCCCTTTACTTAAAAGCCTTATAGCTTATTCATAACCAATAAACTTCTAAAGGGAGTTCTTTAGGAACTCTTTATCTAGCTAAATCTACCTATATCCACTTCTGTTGAGATTCTAAATCTAGACAAATTCATGCAAACTTTTCATGCAAAGGTTGAGAATAGTAAAGCATACTAGATTACTAGGTAATTTAATCACAAATTTGAACTATACCATTTCTGCCGTTGCAACAAGCCTGTTGCAGGAAATACATGCTTAGATAACAATAACCTACACCTAATCTTAAATAGTATATTTGGAGTAGCAACAATCTTGTTGCAATAAATACATGCTCAAATAACATTCGAGACTGATATAACCTACACCTAATCTCAGATAGTATCTTTGGAGTAGCAACAAGCTTGTTGCAGTAATATGTCCATCTAATATAGTAAACCTCTTGCAGTAAGTAGGATATGATCTAGCGCTTGTCACGTCCCCATATGAAATACTCAATTGTGATGCCGACGCCGACCCCTCCTACAAAACAGTAGATGCTGGACATGTCCACGTGTAGGGGTCGAAGTGAAGATGGTGTCACCGGGGCCTTTCCACGTGTAACGCCATCCTAAACTCGGGGCCGGACCATAGCATGGGGCAAAGGGGCGGCCACTCTAGGCCCCTAGTCGCCAGGGCTCCCGACCCATGTATTGCATTGCTAGAGTGATAGGCTAGTGTGTATCTTGCTCCATTCGGTTAATTTCTAGTTATTCACATTTAAATTTAACTTGATCGGTGTGCTCTTATTTGGGAATGACTTGTGTTTTTTACTTCTTAATACTTCTTAAATAGCACACATGCAAATTTCACCTACGAATGAGTTCACTATTTCTTGTTTATTCTTGGCTTGAAAGTATTTCTCAAAATTTTGACTATCGAAGTGAATATCAGAAGCTTCAAGGAATGAACTAATTAGCAGGAATGTTTGCACAAAAACCTAAAATTTAAATAAAACTCGTAATTATTTAGGCTTTTGTATGGCAACTCATTTTCAGAATTTCGCGGGGGTATGTTTCTACCAAATATATCTAGACACATGATTTTTATTTCTTTTTCAAAAGTACGTTTAATATGTACCCATATGCTCTTATTCTGTTATTTTATTTTTAAAATTTCAAATTTGAGAAAGTTCCTCTATTTGTTTGAAAAATTATTCTATAATGAAGATGTAATCTTTAAACTTTGTCTCCGATACCTGATATTATTTTCTGAAATTTTGGAACCTTTAGGTTTGTGAGAATTTTACAAAAGTTTATACTCTCTCCGTCTAGAAATAACTAATTTCAGTTTATTTAGATTCGAATCTATCTATGCAGTAAAATACATTTAGATACACTCGAATCTAGATAAAACCAAGTCAGTTATTTCTAGACAGAGGGAGTAAAAAACTGAAACATGGTTTAAAATTTTGGTAAGAGAATTGCAACATATACACTAGAACCACCCAAATAGATTCTCCTCTAGTAGGATATTTCTTGAGCGTATGTTTTAAATATTTCTATCTTGACATTTAATGATATTAAAATATATACATCGACACAATACACAGGCAACCCTTTTGCATTACTGTATAATTTATTCAAGAGTGGATAATTAATTAAATGAGAAATTTTATTACAACATGTAATATAAATTTAGAACAATCAAACTATTACAACTTAATAACAAAGAATGGTATAACTAACTCACAAACATTATAATGTGTGCCATCTAACTAAATAAAATTGTGATAATGCTAGTGCAAAATATAAGTTTAAAGAAACATAATAGTTTAGTATAAAACATATTACTTTTATTTGCATGGGCCATTTTTGTTTGGACCGGCCCTTGCTGAACTCGGGCAGGACGTCGAGTTGTGCAGAACACAAGTGCCGGTGTGCGACTATCCTCGTGAAGTCAGGTACCTATGCAAAAGTAGGTTCCCGAAGCCTTAAACCAATCCAAACCCTGAACCAAAAAGCCCTTTTTCGTCACTGCGCCATGGAACTGCAAGCATACGGGCATAGAATGCTGGACGGGGAGAAGCTGGGTTACGAACTTTCCATGCGAGAAGGTGCGACAACGTGGAGGGAGGATAGAAGGAAGGGGGAGAAGAAATGATTTGAGAAGGTTTAAGCGCAACTGGTGCCTTTTATTTATAGCAGTGCAGCCCATGCCACCACCAGGTGAGAGGGGTCTGCTTAGACTCCTGCCTAGAAATTTATCGTCACACTGTCTCGTTTATTGCTAAGTAAATAACAAGTGGGTCATTCAACATATGGGACCACAATTTCAAGGAGAGAAATACCTACGAGCCAGAGTATTCCACGGGTTATCCTCCCTTGCATTCGATTCACGGGTCCAGGTTGTCAGCCAGGGAAAGTAAGGGAAGGGCCCAGTTGCCATAAACCTTCGCTCACACATTTTTTGTTGATTGAAATTGAAAAATAAAGGACTTTGATACCCGACAACTGTTCTAGGATTAGCAAATCCTGGAGTGTTCCAACCATGAAAACACTCGTCGCATGTGCATATATGTGTGACACATTAATAAAGTATACTTCATAGTGAATCTATTGATATTGATTCGATATTGTAGATGTTTATATTTTTAGATATAAACTTGGTCAAACTTAAAAAACGCTGATTTTTATCTAATGCTTGGGCGCCTTATATTTTGGGACAAAGGGAGTACGCACGTACGAGCGAATACACATTCTTTAGATGATAAAACCTTAAAAAAAAATACACTTACTCATGGGTGAGCATACAATTTTTGGATGATAAACCTATGTATTTTGAACTAACTCTTAGATTTTGAAGACGAATATGCAATCCATTTTAAAAAGTGTTCATTGATGTAGACCTTGATTAATAAAGGCCGTATATTTGTCGATGCAAAGACCGGGGTGCTGATCCTTTACAAAAGAAAATCAACGTACACCTTGGAAACTGAATGAAACGTTGGAAACTCATTGCTCAACCGAACAATACACAACAGAAGAAAAAAAGACTTGCATGTGTGGATTGACAAGATATACATCTTACAAGAGATGTAAACTATTTCATACATAAACGATTAATGTGTGCAGGAAACAAATAAAGAGATAAATGTAAAATAGAAAATTGCAAAACATTCGTTCAAGTGTGCACGCATGTCTTACACACTGTCTATAATACCAGTAGTGAAAAACATGATAGTTGGTAGTATAACTAACCCACAAGGTTTCATATTTGGTATTAGAATGTCTCTCAAATATTTGTGTTGATGGCCTACTTGAGCAGATATTGGTTATGTCATAGGATTTGAAAATAATATGCGGGTGTAGACAAATGGTAAAATAGGTAACGATAATATCAGTGTAGACAAGTGCTGATGTGTAAACTGTCAATAAAATCAGTAGTGCAAAACAAGATAGTTGCTAGTATAACTCACCAACAATGTTCCTTATTCGGTATCGACAACACTAGCTCTACCGTATTCAAATAATCAACATATTTGTTTGTAGAATTTTGTTTCTTAGAAAATATTAATATCAAATTTGGTATATTAGTATGCTTACAAGTCGTAGTATTTTGCCAGACCAATCAATTTTAAATGAAATATTTTATTTGAGTTGAGTCGACTAATGACTCTCAAACATTGTTGTGGTGTGGTGATTCTACTGAATAGTGTTTGATGACTGGCTCAAGCAAATATTGGTGGTGTCATGGGTTGGAAAAGATTATGCGGGTGAAGAAATACAATAGAATATGTGACCGAAAAATATGTCGAAACTATGGTGTTATAGTCATGTTTTATAACAAAAAAGAATAAAAGTGAGCAAGACATAGAATAACTCAATTGAACTGTAAATAGTTTATCAAATGAGTAGCGGGAAACATGGTAGTTGGCAGTATAACTCATTGATAATGTTTCATATTCGGTACCGGCAACACCTATCTCCATTTATTAAAATAATCAATGGATGTTGTAGAATTATGTTTATTAGAGAATATAAGTATCGACTTTGATTTATTGGTGTGCTTAGAAGTCAAAGAATTTTTTCAGACCACTCAATTTGAAATGAAATATTTTATTTGAGTTGAGTCAAATAATGACTCTCAAATATTATGGTGGTGTGGTGTGATGACGGCTCTATTGATGTAGAACCTATTGGGAACCCCAAGAGCAAGGTATGATGAGCACATCATCAAGTTTTTCCTCAGTTGTGAAACCAAGGTTATCGAACCAGTAGGAAAAAGAAACAACTTCCGAAGGTTGATGACCCACAAGTATAGGGGATCGCAACAGTCTTCGAGGGTAGTAAAGCCCAATTTATTGATTCAACACAAGGGGAGCCAAATAATATTTATAAGCCTTAACAAATGAGATGTCAATTCAGCTGCATCTGAAAATAGTCTTGCTCACAACAGTTTATCAGTAGAAATAGTTTTGTAGTAGCAATAGCAAAGTAACGACAGCAGTAAAATAAAGGCAGTAGTAACAATAGTAGCAAACAGCAGGATTTGAGTGTGGTAGGCATAAAGATGGATGGAGGAGCGTTGCACGGACAAGACTATTCATGTAATATCAAGATCTAGGGCATTTGTAGATAAATAAGATAAAGCATCTAAGTACTAAACAATTATAGGCATGTGTTCCATATATAGTCATACGTGCTCGCAAGAAGAACTTGCAAAACATCTTTTGTCCTACCAGCCCATTGCAGCGGGGCCTCAAGGAAATCTACTGGCAATTAAGGTACTCCTTTTAATAGAGAACCGGAGCAAAGCATTAACACTCCATAAACACACGTGATCCTCATATCACAGCCACCCCCTCCAGTTATCCCAATTTCTGTCACTTCGGGCCTCGGGTTCCGGACAATGATATGTGTAAACAACTTGCAGGTAAGATCACAAATAATACTATCATCATGAATCAATAACATGTTCAGATCTAAGATCATGGCACTCGGGCCCTAGTGACAAGCATTAAGCATAATAAGTTGCAACAATGTCAAAAATCACTAACAAAGATACTAGGCACCATGCCCTAACAATCTTATTCAACTACATGATAGATCTCATCCAATCCCTACCATCCCCATAGACTACAACAGGGGATTACTCACTCATGGATGGGGGAGTCATGGATGGTTGATCGAGAGGCGTCGGTGATGATGATAGCGTATCCTCCGAAACCCCATCCCTACAGGGTACCAGTACTGAGTTTCTGGTTCTGAATCGCGGTTTCTAGTGGTGGTGACGCAACGGAACTCTATCTGGAAAAACGTCGAACCCCCCTATGTTTTTAGGTCACAGGGCTTATGTAGGCGGAAGGAGAGGTCGTGAGGGTGCCCGAGGTGGCCACACCACCCCCTGGCGCGGCCTGGCCTGGCCCGCGCCACCAGGTGGTGTGGGACCCTTGTGGCCCTTCTCCATCTCGTCTTCTGGCTCCGTGAGTCTTCTGGTAAAAATAGGAGTTTTGCGATATTTTCCAGGATTTTTCCTGAAAGTTGATTTCCTGCACAAAAACTAGACACCAAAGCAATTCTGCTGAAAACAGCGTCAATCCGTGTTAGTTGTAACCAAATCACACAAATTAGAGGATAAACAATAGCAAAAGAAACTTAGCGTCAGTCCGTGTCAGTCCGTGTTTTGGACGTATCAACTCCCCCAAGCTTAGCTTATTGCTTGTCCTCAAGCAATTCAGTTGAAAACTAAGTGCGATAAAAGATACTTTCATGAACATATTTGCTTCATATGATGTATATATATTCTCAGCATATGAGTAGATACTTAGGCAATTCATAATAAAGAGTATGCAAATAATTCTACTCAATAGTCATGCAAGCTATGAAGAGATTCCAACACAATAATAATAAGCAGCATGAAACATAAGGATAAGCAACATTGTAATGCTCATAAGAAGGTATGATAGAGTGGTATCTCGCTTGCCTTTGATTGTGGATCAAAACATAAATGCCAAGGTACCTTTGAAGTTCAAATGAAGACTAGAAGTAAGATATCAAAGGTACAAGCATCCAATTTATGTCACAATTAACCATGTTTTGAGACAAGCACATTACACTAAGAATGAAAGCTATGCTCTCAGGAAGGTGCTCATAGAATAAATGGTGACTCAACAAAGAAGTGAAAAGGTTTTGAAAAGTTTGAAAGGCTTCTAAATGCTGAAAGTATGGTACTCATTAGCTTTGAGCTCCCATTGCCCCTATCATAAGCATCTTCAAATGGTTAAGGTTAAAGTGAGGTCCATTATGAGTTATATGCTTGACGGATCATAAACTGTAAATCTCATGTCCCTTGAGTACGAGGGTCGTTTCTCATGCTACTCAACTTTAGTTACCAATAAGTTTTTTTCATTGTAAGTACATGTGTATCATAGAGAACCGTCAATGGGGTACCCCTTGCCCCATGATACAGGAGAGATTCCATATCAAAATGATAAGATAACAGACAATGAGCATCTCAGCGATCTTTTTATTTGCTATTTTCATAGGTTTTTGTTGAGGATGCTTCACAAATTGATCATTATGGTTATACTGCAAGTTTCCACCATGATTAGGCATGGCTTAGGCTAGCCGCCCAGGCATTTCTCTAACACATATACATAATTCCATGGACTTACAAGCTCCCATTTTACTTCACACCGCCGACATCCGTAAACAAAAGAGAATGATATCAACTGGAATATTTACAGGTGTTGAAAGCGTTCCCCGTGATAGGACGGTTCTGCTAACTCCCAGCCTATAATTTGCAAGCATATAACTTTTATGGACAGTCACAATGGTTCAAGTTTATTAAGTGTAAGAAAATAAAGTGTGCCATTCAAGTTCATGAGAGCTTTACTAACCAACTTTCTCATAACAAGTAAACATTTTATTTGGAAGAAAACAAGGCATAATAAATATGCACGTAATAGCAATGATGCTAGTAGGTATATATGGTGGACACTTTTTGAAAATTTTGGTTTTGGGGAATTGGATGCACAAGTAGAGCTCATACTCAGTGCATGTGAAGGCTAGCAATAGAAAGAGAGCGACAATCGAGAGATTAGTAACTGTCATAATCATGGTTGCAACAAAACACAATTAATTATAGCATAAAAGTGATACCAAAAATCTGATGCAAAATAAATCATCGAGGCTTAACTGACTTTTGTTCAGTCATATGCATGCGTGAGCATGTGCCAAGTCGATTCAAATGAAGAATTCAGAGGAGGATACCACAATGTCATACCAAGTTATGAATAGAACAATGCAAGCAAACATTTATGCGACATGCTACAAACTATTAGCAAGTTGGACCTAATCATAAGAGAGCAAGAACTACTACGCATCCATTAAATAACATACACCCTACACGAACAGACTAAGCATTCCCACAATGATGAGTATATGTACAAAAATGAAAACAAATAGAGTTCATTAACAGCCTCTTACCACACCTCGAGTTTTCATAAATCATCATTATTTCCTTTCACTTGTGTGGCTTGAATAATAAGATAAACCAAACTCCAAAGGAGTCACTGGGGACTGCTGAACCCTGCAACGAACTTTACAAAACCAGAGAAGAACAACAAATATTTTTGGGTTTTCGATTTTTTGAAGCAAGCACTAAAGGCAAAAGCAAACAAAGCAAAATATTTTTGGCTTTTTCTTATAGCAAACCAAAGCAAAAAGACAAAGAAACAAACAAAGAGAAATAACAAAAATATTTTTGGTCTTTTTGTGTTTTGGAAAGCAGAAACAAAAACTAAAGAAAGCAAAACATGGATATATAAAGTACCGACGGAACATGATATGTAGATGAGTATGATGTCGGTATACCTCCCTGAAGCTTAGGCTTTTGGCCTAAGTGGAGATCATTCCCAACCTGGCCAAGAAGGAGCGCCTCCGTAATGTGATGAAGAGGTGCCTTCGTCCTTGTACGTACTCGAGGAAGCCCCTGTATAGTGCGCAGAGTAGTTATAAAAGGGTGAATCCCCCTGGTAGTGCCCGTGGAAACCAAGCAAGCGGAGCTGATCATCCATCTCCTCATTGAAGCGTGACCATGGCCTCCTGCAAATACTGAACAAAGTAGACTGTGGCAAAGGAATTTCTCTCTCATCCCCGTTAGTAAACGTTATCATGTAAACTAAACTCTTAATGCTAGAGCTAGCAGTAACAAACTGATGTGCTTTCATGGCAGCTAGATCAAGCCTCTATGGGCCAGCACTGTATCATTCGGATCAACAAAAAGGTCCAAGGCAGCAACTACACGTGCAGCAATAATACCCCCATAAATGGGTCCTCTAGCAGCTATGCGGCGAGCAATGAGAGAAACAAGATATAACTGGTTTTATTGTTAAGTGCAGCAGCAAGAAAAGCCAAAAGTTGGAAATATTGCTAGTGTTCTCCCTACCAAGAATGCGAGTGGTAAGATAATAAGCAAAATATCTGAGAGCGGGGAGTTTAATGTTTATTATCTTCCCGTGCTGGACTGTGCGGTCGTCATCATTTGTTACCCCATGGTAGAGCTCCAACAAATCAGCGGGTCGACCTTGAATCTTCTTCTCCGTCCCAGCCATGCCAATACCTATAATGCTGTAAAATCTTTCCAATGTCATGGTGATAGGCCTACCATAAATTTTGAATGAAACATTTGTCCTGAAAGGGATGTTAGTAAAAGTAAAACTCTCCACAAAAGTTTTGGTGAGCAAAGCATATTGCTCACTCTCATCTTGCATATAAGCGGTTAGACCAACCCTCTAAACAAGAATTAGGAAATCATCGAGGATTCCTGCAGCTTGCAAAAAGGCAAAACAAGGGAAGGTTGATGGGTGTGCATCTCCATCATCTCCCTCATAGCCAAAGTGCGGTGTAATAAGATCTTCATTATATGATGGCCTAAATTGAGAGGCCGATCTCGAAGGCCTTGCCCTCCTAGGTTCATATCTTTTAAACACTTCTCTAAAAGTATGGTTGTCTATATCCCTTTTTCTGAAATTTTTAGACAAACATCAAACCAAGTGATTTACAAGTTAATAAATGATGGGGAACTACTATAGGGACTTGCAAGAGGGCTAAACATGCATCAAAATAAATTCTCTAAGCATATAACAAGCATGCAAACTCACATAACCTGTCACCTATAGTAGCAAAATACTCAAGATATAATCCACCAATCAAAAATCTAATTGGACAAGCGGAGGAGGCACATACCGGAGAGCAATCCCTCCAAAAATCAGCAGCTAAGATGGGATGAGCAAGGAGATCGAAAATTGGGAGCAAGAACAGCAAGAACTCGAGCTTTGAGAAGTTTTTTGGTGTTTTTAGGGAGAGAGAAAGAAGTGGCAGGAAGGAGAATAAGTGGAGGGCCAGGGGTGGCCCACACGTGGGCCAGGCGCACCCCTGGTCTGGCCGCGCCAGCAGGGGTGCGCCTGCCTGGTGGTTCCCCCTGGGTCATTCCAGGTACCTCTCTGCCCTTTTTGGCGTAAAAATTTAATATGAATTTTCTGGAATTTTTCGGGAAACTTTATTTTTGGGCAATTTTCAGGTATTGAAAATTGATTTTCTCGCCGAAAAAGTTTTTTGGAAAGATGCAAAAGCAAACCAAAACTAAAACTACAGAAGTTCTAAGACACTCTAACAAGCAAGCAACTAGCAAAACAAAGATGAACAAAATGAAGAGCAAAGATTAGAGTAGAGAAAATAAAAGTGAGAAAGGATAATCACGGTGAAAACATTGTTTTGTTCATTCAAATCCCTTTGTTAACAAGGTTGATCAAGTCTTGTTACCAAAACAATTTTATATGAAACAAAACTTTGCATTTCACTAAATGATTATGTTACCTCAATCTTGATAGCAATAGTCCCAATCATAATGGTTTCATAATTTTCTTGTGGTATGGGACAATATATTTCTCCAACTTTGATGCCCTCAATATTTTCAATTGAATTTAGGCCATAACTCTTATCAATCTTATTTGGTAAATAAACAGTATGCTCCTTGTCATTAATATTAAAAGTTACTTTCCCTTGATTACAATTAATGACAGCACCTGCAGTATTAAGAAAAGGTCTCCCAAGAATAATAGACATATTATCATCTTCAGGCATTTCAAGCACACCAAAATTAGTTAATATCAAACAGTTATGAGCCACTTGAACAGGAACATCCTCACATATACCAACTGGGGTAATAGTAGACTTGTCAGCCATTTGCAAAGATATATCATTTCATATCAATTTCTCTAGTTGAAGTCTCTTGTAGAGAGAAAAAGGCATAACACTAACTCCTGCTCCTAAATCACACAAAGCAGTTCTAACATAATTATTTTTAATAGAGCAAGGAATAGTTGGAATCCCTGGATCCCCAAGTTTCTTTGGAACCTTACCATTGAAGGAATAATTAACAAGCAAAGTAGAAATTTCCTCATTAGGAATCTTCCTCTTATTAGAGACAATATCCTTCATATACTTTGAATAAGGAGGCAACTTAATAGCATTGGTCAAAGGAATTTGCAAAAATAAAGGTTTCATCCACTCACAAAACTTGTTATAGTGTTCTTCCTCCTTTGACTTGTGTTTATTATCAGGGAAAGGCATTAGTTTTTGCACCCAAGGATCTCTTTCACTACCATGTTTATTAGCAACAAAAACTTCCTGAGTGTACTTAGTGTTCTTAGTGTTCCTCTTAGGCTCCTCTTCAATTTCTTCCTTATCAGGAGCATCATTTTTTATCATTACCACTTTCAGTTTCAGCATCAGAGATAGATATACTATTAGGATCTATAGCAGGTTCAGAAGATTCTACAACTGTTTTATGTTTCTTTTTCTTTCTCTTAGAAGAAGTACCTCTATTTTCAACTTGTTGAGAATCCTACTCAATTCTTTTAGGATGTCCCTCAGGATACAAAGGATCCTGAGTGGCAGCACCACTCCTAGTTCTAATTTCATAAGCATGTTTATCTCCAGAAGCATTAACTAGCATATCTTTTTATACTTTAGAAAGTTGATAAATTTGAGTTTGAACCATTTGGAAATGTTTAACAAGCATTTTAACATCATTATAAGTTCTTTCCACAATATCTTTCAACTCATTAATATCTCTAGAGACTTCCATTAAATGATTTTGTACTTGCTTATTAAAATTACCTTGCTTAACAATAAAGATATCAAGTTCCTCTAAGCATTGATCAGGAGGTTTACCATAAGGAATATCACCTTCATCAAAATGTTGGAGAGTGTACGAGTTCAATAGTGGATTAGTGGGAGAGTGGCTTACATAATTCTTCTATAGGAGGTAAATTCTTCACATCTTCAGATTTAATACCCTTCTCCTTAAGACATTTCTTAGCTTCTTTCATCACTTCATCATTTAGTTCAATCACTCCCTTTTCTTTGGTGTTGGTGTTGGGGTTGGTTCAGGCACAGTGGGTTCAGATGTAGTTTACTCAGGTGTAATTGGCTTAGATGTAGTCCAATCATCATAATACTTGATTTTTTTAGCCATTAATGCCTCAGCTTCTGCGGGAGTTCTTTTCCTGAAAACACAATCGACACAACTATCCAGGTATGTCCTAGATTCATCAGTTAGTCCATTATAATATATATCAAGAAGCTCATTTTTAGGTAGTGGACATCCAGGTTGTGCATGAATCAAAGCATAGAACCTTGCCCATGACTTAGGCAATTTCTCCTCTTATCCCTGTTTAAAATCAAAAAGTTTCTGCAAAACAGCATGTCGAGCACTAGGAGGGAAATATTTCTGAAAGAAAGTAGCAATCAAGCAATCAAGGCTATCAATGGATCCATGAGGTAAATTATGAAACCAAGCTTTAGCTTCTCCTTTTAGTGAAAAAGGGAAAATTTTAGCAAAAAAGTAGGTGCGCATCTTGATATCATCAGAAAATAAACCACTCATAGTAGAAAGCTCAGTCATATGTACCATAGCCCTTTCATTCTCAGTCCCGCAAAAAGGTTCTTTCTCAACAATATTTATATAGGATAAATCAAGAGAGAAATCATAATCTTTATCTTTAATGTTTATGGGAGATGTGGCAAACTTAGCATCAGGAAATAGTTTAGGTCTAATAGTACATCTCTCAAGAAGATTGTTAATAGCACTAGTACCATGTGTGCTTCGACATTCTTCAATAAATTCATCTGCCACTTCAATATAAACATCATTAATATCATAGCTCTCTTTAGACTCAGGTGAACTAACAGGTGTAGTAGTATCTTCATTAGGAGTTTAAGTGTTTCCCAATATAGTTCTAGCAATAGTAACATCTAGGAAAGGACCTAATGGACCACTCTCATCAAGCATAGTAGAAGTAACATCATGAGCATTAGAAGCAATTTCAGATTCAGCAGTAGTAGTAGTGTGTGTAGCATGTGTATGTGGTGGTGGTGATGTAAGGAGCTTACTCATAATATATGGTGAATCAATAGCAATAGAGGTGTTCAGAACTGTACCTCTTCTTGTAGTGGATGGTAAAATAGGAACTTTTCCATCACGAGTTTTACCCATGATGAAAAGGATAACAGCGAACAATAATAATCCCAAGTGAACTTACAAATAAAGCTATGCTCCCCGGCAACGGCGCTAGAAAATAGTCTTGATGACCCACAAGTATAGGGGATCGCAATAGTTTTCGAGGGTAGTAAATTCCAATTTATTGATTCGACACTAGGGGAGCTAAAGAATATTTACAAGCCTTAACAACTGAGTAGTCAATTCAGATGCACCTGGAAATAGTCTTGCTCACAGCAGTTTATCAGTAGCAACAGTTTTGTAGTAGCAATAGCAAAGTAACAGCAGCAGTAAAATAAAGGCGGTGGTAACAATAGTAGCAAACAACAGGATTTGAGTGCGGTAGGCATAGGGATGGATGGAAGGGAGTTGCATGGACAAGACTATTCATGTAATATCAAGATCTAGGGCATTTGCAGGTAAATAATATAAAGCATCCAAGTACTAAATAATCATAGGCATGTGTTCCATATATAGTCATACGTGCTCGCAAGGAGAACTTGCACAACATCTTTTGTCCTACCAGCCCGTTGCAGCGGGGCCTCAAGGGAATCTACTGGCAATTAAGGTACTCCTTTTAATAGAGTACCGGAACAAAGCATTAACACTCTGTGAACACACGTGATCCTCATATCACAGCCATCCCCTCCGGTTATCCCAATTTCTATCACTTCGGGGCCTCGGGTTCTGGACAATGATATGTGTAAACAACTTGTAGGTAAGATCACAAACAATACTATCATCATGAATCAATAACATGTTCAGATCTGAGATCATGGCACTCGGGCCCTAGTCAAAAGCATTAAGCATAACAAGTTGCAACAATGTCAAAAATCACTAACAAAGATACTAGGCACCATGCCCTAACAATCTTATTCAATTACATGATAAATCTCATCCAATCCCTACCATCCCCATAGCCTACAGCAGAGGATTACTCACTCATGGATGGGGGAATCATGGATGGTTGATGGAGAGGCATCGGTGATGATGATGGTGATGATGTCCTCCAAAAAACCCTCCCGGTAGGGTGCCAGAACGGAGTTTCTGGTGGTGGCGGTGCAATGGAACTCTATCTGGAAAAACGCCGAACCCCCCTGTTTTTAGGTCAGAGGGCTTATGTAGGCGGAAGGAGAGGTCGAGGGGGTGCCCGAGGTGGCCACACCACCCCCTGGCGCGGCAATTCTTCTGAAAATAGCGTCAGTCTGTGTTAGTTGTATCCAAATCACACAAATTAGAGGAGAAACAATACCAAAAGTGTTCGGGGAAGTAGATACGTTTTGGACGTATCAAAGGTGTTGCTAGCAATGTGGACCTGCACAAAACAACCAAACTACTTTGCCCCAACTTACAGTGAGGTTGTCAAGCTCGCTGGTTTTGCTGAAAACAAAGGATTAAACGTATAGTGTGGAAGATAGTAATTTCTTATAGTAATTGCAGAAAGTAAACAGTAGATAGTAGATAGAATATCAAAGGGAAGGAATGGACTGGGGTCCACAGTTCACTAGAGGTGTTCTCCATAAGATAGATAACATGCTGGGTGAACAAATTACAGTTGGGCAATTGACAGATAGAGAATGCATAACAATGCATGTACATGACATGATGATCACTATACGATTTATTTGGGCATTACAATATAATACATACACCGTAATCCAACTGCATCTATGACTAATAATCCACCTCCAGGATATCATCCGAACAACCCTCGGGTATTAAGTTGCAAGAAACAAATAATTGCATTAAGCTAGGTGTGTAAAGTAAACAATACAATTGCCCTTGTACAAAGGATTGTTGTTTTCTCCCTAGTAGTAACATCACATCTACAATATTAGAGTTTTCTATCACTCCCCCAGATTACTAAAGGCATGAACCTACTATCGAGCATAAATACTCCCTCTTGGAGTCACAAGCAAATACTTGGCCAGAATAACTACTAGCAACGGAGAGCATGCAAGATCACAAATAACATAGACATGATATAATCAATAATCAATCTTGACATAGTACTCAATATCCATCGGATCCCAACAAACACAACATGTAGGATTACAAATAGATGATCTTGATCATGATAAGCAGCTCACAACATCTAAACATGATAGCACAAAGAGGAGAAACAACCATCTAGCTACTACTATGGACCCATCGTCCAAGGATGAACTACTCACACATCATTCCGGAGGCCGGAATGGTGATGAAGAAGGCCACCGGGATGATCTCCCCTCTCTGGTAGGGTGCCGGGAAGAGCTTCATAGCCCTCTCGATCTAGGGACGATGGTGGCGGCTATGGACTTTTTCGTGGAATTCTGATCGGGCCCTTAGGGTTTTCTCCTCGGGGGGTTTATAGGCGAAGGGGCAAGGTCGGTAGAGGTCTAGAGGGGCCACACTGTAGGGCGACGCCCCCTGGCTGCGCCTGGGCCAGGTGTGGCCGCCCTAGGGTGCGCCTCGCTGTGGCCTCTAGACTTCATGTTCGCCTCTGAAAAATAGGAAGTTCGGCTTTTGTTTCGTACAATTTTGAGAACATTTCTTCACTAGATTTTCTGAAACCAAAAACAACAGAAAACATGAACTGTCACTGTGGCATCTTGTTAATAGGTTAGTTCCAGAAAATGTATAAAAAATGCCTCAAAGTGTAGACAAAACATAAGATAGTTGGTACAAAACAAGCATGGAGCATAAAAAATTTATAGATACATTTACGACGTATCAAGCATCCCCAAGCTTAACTCCTGCTCGTCCTCAAGTAGGTAAGTGATAAAAAGAATAATTTTTTAGGTGACATGCTCCATCACAATCTTGATCAATGTATTGTAAAGCATTGAAAGCTGGATCAAAGTACTCTAACGTAAGCATGAAAGATATATTTCTAACAATAAGATGTAGCAACTATGTTGCAACATGAAAGGTTACACAAAAAAGTTCATGAATAACAATGCATTTAAAGACATTTGTTTGTTTCACATATAGAAAACATAGCAAGAGTGGTATTCAGCTTGTCCTTCTTGGAATATCAAAACATAAATGCATAGGACACCTTCAAAGTTCATAAGGGTGACTAGATACAAATAATTTAAGAACAAGCAATACCATAATTATGAATCAATCAACAAGTTTGGGAACAATGCACATTGAACTCGGAATGACAACTATGCTCTCTTAATTGGTGCATAAAGATAGAAGATGGAGACTCAACAAAAAGTAAAAAAGAAAGGCCCTTCACAGAGGGAAGTAGGGATTCAAGTTTCATAAAGGGCTTCAAAAAATTATGGTACTTACTAGTTTTGATCTCTCATTGCCCCTATCATAAGCATCTTAAAGTGAGGGCAAATATGAATTGTATGCTTGACAAATTATAAGTTGATAATCTCACAGCCCTTGAGTACGAGTACCGAACCTCATGCTACTCAACTTTGGTCACAAGGAAGTTCTTATCATTGTAAGCATATGTGTATCATAGAGAACCGCCAACGGGGGTACCCCTTGCCCCATGACATAGGAGTTATCCCATATCAAAATGACAAGGTAACATATAATGAGCATCTCATCGATCTTTTTATTTGCTATTTTCATAGGTTTTTATTGAGGATGCTTCATAGAATGCCACTATGGTTTTGCTGCAAGTTTCCATCATGATTAGGCATGGCTTAGGCTAGCCGCCCAGGCGTTTCTATAACACATATACAAACTCCATAGACTTACAAGTTCTCGTCTTATTTCACACCGTCGGGATCCATAAACAAAAGAACATGATATAAACTAAATAGAATAAGTGCAATGTTAAAAGTGTTCCCCATGACAGCATGGTTCTGCTAATTAACAACTTACAACTTGCAAGCATAAAAGCATATAAGACATTCACAATGGTTCCATTTTATTAAGTGCAAGAAATAAATATGCCTTCAAGTTCGTGAGAGCTTTAATCACTAATTTTCACATAATAAAAATTTAATTTGGAAGATAGATAAAAACATGAATATACTTGGAATGGTGCATGCATAGGAGTTTATAGTGGACTCTTTGGAATAACTTGGTTTATTGGGAGTTGGATGCACGAGTAGAGCTCATACTCAATACAGGTGGAGGCTAGCAAAAGACTGGGAGCGATCAACTAAGAGAGCAATAATGGCCATAATCATGCAGAGCGACAAACTAAAAGGGCATGTATGCCCCCATGTGTGGTTTTGGTAATTAATGACAATCTCTATGGACTAATGTGTAAATTGAGTTTCACTTGTAGGTTTGTCAATTGGCATCGCTTGGTCCATGTGTTGGTCTCAAGGTTGGAAGATGAAGAAATGTCCAAGGGCTTTGTACCCATTGGAATCATGAAGAAAGAAGGAGCTTGAAGGTTGATCAAGACATGTGCAAAGAGTTGCATCAATATGGATCAACCTCAAGAAGGGATGAAGAAGGGCGAGCTCAAGATGCGCCATCTCTAGAAGATCTCATGCTTTAAGCTTGCCATCCTCGTGATCATGGAGTGATGAAGACAAGTTCAAAGAAGAGGTTTCCCCATGGAGTATGGGGGAGCAATTTGCAAGTCTTCATCTTCATCAAGCAAGAGCAAACAAGAAATGTGCTCCCACTATAGAAGAACAAGACGGTCTACATCAAGTTCAAGTGGTATGCTCAAGGCAAAGGTATGTTCTTGATAGGGCCTCTCTTTTGCCGGTATCGGGTTGTTAGTTGGGAGACCGGGTTTAGGATAGATAGCCGTACTATCAAGAGGGGCTCTCAAGCGGGTGTCTCAATTGCATCGTTTGGAGAGAGCTAAAACCTTTGCATTCATAGCATCATCTTTCTTGGTTGTTATTTGGTTCTTGTCCATGAGAGGATCTAGAGCTTGTGGTCATCATCATAACAAGCTCTAGTTCATGGTCTAAGGATTTCCCTTGCATATCTTATTGCGGTTTTTGATCTTACGAGTTTTCCGGCTCCATACCTTGGGGGATACTTCACATATATATTCATGGTATATTCTATTAGTCGTTATCTTTCCAAAAAAATTGGTTTCATCTCGTTTGGAGTTCCGATGCAAAAGTTATTGCATTTCTGGTTTCTGGAATTTCCCTGGCCTGAAGTTCCAGCTTCCCATCGGAAGTTCCGCTAGGGCATTTTTGCCGCCGGAAGTTCTGATGGAAGTTCCGGTTCTTCTTCTGCTCATGTTCAGTATTCTTTTTGTTTGGTTTGTTGTATTTGATGAAATTTGGGCCGTAAGTTACAGCGGTAATACCGCCCCCACCGGAAGTTCCGGCCAGGGACCAGAAGTTCTGCTCGGGCCTAGTTGCCGCCGGAAGTACCGGTTGAAAATCTGGATCTTGTTCCGCTTACGTTCAGTAACCTTCTGTTTTGGTTGTGTCTATTTAACGGAACTTCTGTCGGAACTTCCACCAGAAGTTCCGCTCCCACCGGAAGTTCCGGTGGACCGGCGCAAGTTCTGACCAGGGCTCGCGTTTTCATATTCTCTCATCGCAGTTTTTGACCGTTGGCTGTGGGCCGCTGGAACTTCCAGGCCCACCGGAAGTTCCGGCCAGGGTCACGAATGCCCATAACGGGCAGATCTGGGAGCCCTTTAAAAGGGGCTCCTCTTCCTCTTCATGGGCATTAGCTCGTCTTCTTGGTTCTTGGCTTTCTCTCTCTCCTCCATTGTTGACCTTGAAGAAGCCTTCCATCTCCCCTTTCCCTTCCTATGATTCTTGCATCTTTTTGAGGGATTTGAGAGAGGAGATCTAGATCTACAATCCCCCCTAGCCAAATCACTTCTTTGTGAATGAATCATTGGGATCTAGATCTTGGAGAGTTTTGTGTTCTCCTCTTGTGTTCTTCCTCTCTTATTCCCCCAATATCTTTTGTAGCTTTGGTGGAATTTGAGAGAGAAGGACCCTCCTCTTGCATTTGTTGCATAGATTTGAGTTCTCCTCAGGGATTCGGCGAGTACAAGCTTGTGGGCTTGTTATTCTTGGGTTCTTGGAACCCTAGACGGTTGTGTGGTTGGATTATTGAACTTTTGTGGTCTTGTTGACCTTTTGTGGTCTTGTAGCCTTTTGTGGCATTGTTGGCTTTTTGTGGCGTTGTAGCATTTTGTGACTTTGTTGTTGGGATCCTCCAATTGAGTTGTGGAGTTAGCCCCAATCTTGTACGGGTTCGGTGACCGCCCTTAGGCGTCCCATAGTGGAGCGAGTGCCCGCCTTTTGTGGTGCGCACTCGGGAGAATAGGGTGATCCTTTTGTGGTGTCGGTGAGTTGCGTGCTTCTGAATCCGGGGTGAGGCCTTGTGTGGCGTTGGGTGAGCATCGAGCCACCACACCTCGAGGTGAGACATTTGTGGCATTCGGAGAGCATTGCGCCATCGCACCTCTCCAACGGATTCGTAGCTTCTTTGGAAGTGAACTTCGGGAAACAAATCTTCGTCTCCGCATCCATAGGTTATCTCTCAACCGAGCCCTTTACTTATGCACTTTACTTTGTGATAGCCATCATGCTTGAAGTATTTATATTTTGCTATCACCTTGTTGCTTGTATTGCTTAGCTAGGTTGTTGGTGCACTTAGGTGAACTTAGTGGCTAGGTTTTGTGCTCAATAAATTAAACGTTAGTTTTATTCCGCATTTACTCGAGCCTAAACCGTAATATTTTAAAAAATCCTATTCACCCCCTCTAGGCGACTTCCTTTGTACATTCACAAACCATTATTAATCAAAGCATAAAGTGATATCACAAGTCAAAAACTAATTGATCATAGAGGCTAAGGTGACTGGTTCATAGTCATAACATGGTGTAAGCATGCGCCAACTCAACCCAAATAAAGCATCAAAGGAGAATACCACAATATTATGCTTTTGTATGTTAAAACAACACATGATTGTTTCATGGCACATTAAGCAACCTAAATTGTTTGAAACAAGCCATGCTACAACAATAATCACTAAGCATATGGTAAAAGCAACATCTAACATGACATGATAAAGTCCAAGTCACAGTCAAAACAAGCTTATTTTTGTACCACCATAAGAATGAAACATTCTACTCTTTTCCAACACCAATCAAGTTATTTGGAACAACTTACAAAGATAATAATCAATAAATACCAGTGAGCTTGTCTCACAAATCTACAAAGAAGAACAAAAAAAGTTCTAAGCAAAAAGTAGAAGAAAACTAAAGCTAAATGCAGTGCTAGCAAAAGTGAACACTCACACAATAATAAGAGTGAAAACTAGAGTGTTCTAGGCAATGAAGAACTAGGTGTGACTTCTCCAAAATAGGTGTGTTGGGGTCCAACCAACTTATTGCAGCAAACAAAGCAAAACAAAACTAAAAACAAAAACAAAGATGCTCCAAGAACAACACATAGTGCATGGAGCAATAAAAATATAGTATCTTGAAATAAGACCTAAGATTCTTTGTTGATGAAGAGGGGGATGCCTTGGGCATCCCCAAACTTTGGCGCTTGTACCTCTTGAATATTTCTTGGGGTGACATGGGTGGAATCCCCAAGCTTGAGCTTTTGTCCATACTTCATCTCATTACATCTTCTCTCCCTACACTTGAAAACTTCCTTCATACAAAACTTCACACAATCTTCATTAGCAACATTAGTGTATGCAAGATAATAAGCCTTTGGGTTCAATTTCAACTCAAGTAAATCATCCATTAAAACATAAGCTACCGTATCGACTCCTTTGAAAAGCTCAAGTGATCAAAGAGAACTAAAAAATAAACCTATTAAGAGGCAAATGCAAATAATGGCAGAAATCTTTCAAAACAGACCAACAGGTAAAGACCGATTTTTTCGAAAATCTTCTTTTTCTCAAATCGATAAGTGCAAAACTAATGAAGGTTGGGTAAATACCAGGGGCATGCACACAAACAATTACAGATCAGTACGATGTTCTGGGATTTTCATGATTTTTTCAGCGAAGCACATAAATCTGTTTCAGGACAACAACTTGCCCAAATCTTACTTCCCTCTCATTAGAGACTATTATTGGCACAAAAACCAAACAAAAATGATAATTAGAGGTTATTACAGAGGCAATAACTTCCAAGACTCAACAAAAGAAAAACTTACTGAAATAAAAATTGGGTTATCTCCCAAGAGTGCTTTTCTTTAACGCATTTTAGCTAGGCACAGAAAAGCAAGAATCAAGTATTTTCGAATGAAGAAGCATCAAGGTCAAAAAAATTCTAATAAGAGAATAAAAATATAGCTTCTTTATTTTTATAGGGAAGTGTTCCATACCTTTCTTGAGTGGAAATTGATATTTAATGGTGCCTTCTTTCATATCAATAATGGCACCAATAGTTCTAAGAAAAGGTCCTCCCAAATAATAGGACAAGAAGCATTGCATTCAACATCCAAAACATAGAAATCAACAGGGACAAAGGTATTCTAAATAATTATAAGAACATCATTAATTCTCCCCATAGGTTTATTTTTAGCATTATCATCAAGATGGACATCCAAATAACAATCTGCCAATGGTGGTAAATCAAGCATATTATAAATCTTTCTGGGCATAATAGAGACACTAGCACCAAGGTCACATAAAGCTTTGAAATCAAAATCATTTACTTTTATGTTAATAATGGGATCCCAACCATCTTCTAATTTCCTAGGAATAGAAGCTTTATGTTTCAATTTTTCTTCTTTAATTTTCATGAGAGCATTCGCAATATGTTTTGTAAAAGCCATATTCATAGCACTAGCATTAGGACTTATAGCAAGATTTTGCAAGAACATAATTACTTCAGAAATATTTCAACCATCAAGATCAAAATCAATACTATCATTCAAGTTAGTAGATAATTGTCTCCCATATTTAAAAAAAATCAGCATTTTTATTGGAAAAGGTTCCATTGGGTTTAGGAAATGTTGCAAAAGGAATGGGGACTTTAGGTGGTCTGCTAGCATCAACATTACTAGTGGTGGTAATAGTACAAATTTTAGTCATACTATTATTTCTAGCAATTTCATCTTCTCTTTCCCACCTAGCATGCAATTCAGCTAACATACTAACATTTTCATCAATTCTAACTTGAATGTTATTCAAAGTCTTGCTTTCTTTAACATCATGAGGCATAACCTTTAATTTAAGAAGTTCAACATCATGGGCAAGGCTATCAACTTTAGAAGCAATATCATCAATTTTTCCAAGATTTTCCTCAATAGTCTTATTGAAAGCAATTTGTTTACTTATAAAATCCTTAAGCATGACTTCAAGTTCAGAGGATGCACTTCTATTATTGTTGTAGGAATCTCCATAGGCATTACCATTATTAGAAGGGTATGGCCTATAATTATTATTACCATAAGTGTTGTTGCTAAAATTATTACTTCTTGAAAGGGCATGTATGCCCCCATGTGTGGTTTTGGTAATTAATGAAAATCTTTATGGACTAATGTGTAAATTGACTTTCACTTGTAGGTTTGTCCATTGGCATCGCTTGAGCCATGTGTTGGTCTCAAGGTTGAATCATGAAGAAAGGAGCTTGAAGGTTGACCAAGACAAGTGCAAAGTGTTGCATCAAGATGGATCAACCTCAAGAAGGGATGAAGAAGGGCAATCTCAAGATGCGCCATCTTTAGAAGATCTCATGCTTGAAGCTTGCCATCCTTGTGATCATGGAGTGATTGATACGTCGAAAACTTATCTATAATTTTTGATTTTCCATGCTTGTTCAGTATCTACTTTGCTTTGTCTACACTTTGAGGTGTTTTTATATGTTTTCTGGAACTAACCTATTAACAAGTTGCCACAGTGCCAGCTGCATGTTTTCCTCTGTTTTTGGTTCCAGAAAGGCAGAAAATCAATATTCTCGGAATTGGACGGGACAAAAGCCAAAGTCAATATTTTACCGTGGGCAACACAAAGCCAGAATACGAGACGAAGGAGGGCCACTAGGGGGCCACACCCCCTGGCCATGCGGCCTAGGGCTGGCCACGCCTGGGGGGGTGCAGCCTCCCTAGCGACCCCCTGCCTTGCCTCTTCGCCTATAAAGTCCCCCCGATGCCAAAACCCCAAGTACCCGATCAATATTCCACGAAACCGTCTGTAGCCACCACCACCATCGTCCCTAGATTGGGGGGGGGGGGATCTGAAGTTCTTCCCGGCACCCTGCCGAAGGGGAGATTATCCCGGAGTCCTTCTTCTCCGGTATGAAGTGTGAGTAGTTCCACCTTGGACTACGGGTCCATGTAGTAGCTAGTTGGTTATATCTCCTCCTTTGTGCTTTCATGTATAGATCTTGTGAGCTCCGTTCATGATCAAGATCTAATCTATCTGTAATCATGCGTGTTGTGTTTGCGGGGATCCGATGGATACTTGTAGGTTCGCAGCACGGCAGTGATACCGGCCTAGCTTCCTCGGTTCTCCAGTGCGGCCGAGGAAGCTAGGGCTGTCGCACCGGCGCATGCGACTGCGGTGGCCGACGCAGCCAATCATGGAAGGCGAGGTGCCGTTGGCATCGCTGCCGCCACCCTTCGTCCCAATCACTGGGCTCGGGGCCGCTCCAGCCATGGGGACCTCGCCACCGAGGGGATCACCCGCGGCGATCGCCGCTGATCCCCCTGCCGCGGCTTCGTCCTCGAAGAAGCCGTCGGTGTCTTGGGCATAGAGCGTGTTCGAGACGGGCCTCAGTCGGAAACTGGGGCCAGAGTTGGAAAAGTCGGCCAGCATTCATACTGTCCTGCGTTTTATCCCAGTTGCCAAGTATGTAGTTCTGAGTTTTTTGTTTGACCAATCGATTCATGTCCGACAGCATTGTTCTATAGGACTAGGGTGAATAAAATAGGTCACCCTTCGGTGGCCAAGGTCCCGTTGGGTGCCGTGAAGGCGGTAGTCGAACCTACGAAAAAGAGGAAGGGCGACGAGGTCGAGGTGCCTATTGAGGGAACAAAGAAGGCAAAGGGTGACGAGGTCGTCATGATTTCGGATGAGCCGGCGATCACCCCGTGCGAAGCTCCGATTGGAGCGGATGCGGCCTCGAAGGCCATGGTGGACGCGGAGTCGCAGCGGGTAGAGCCCGTGGCATGGGTCAGGGCAACGGGCCCATCCTCGAGTAGCGCGGGAGACGCGGTGGCGATGTTCCCCCGCTTTGTAGCAAAGGGCGAGTGTGTTGGCGCCATCAAGACAGGTGCCTGAGGTCGTCGGCATAGAGGTCAAACAGCGTCGCGGGCGCACTCCGTTCGTGCTCCCGTCAGTGGATGCGATGGAGCTTCACGGCATGCTAGGTGCCGCCATCCAGGTATGTCCAGTCCCCGAGGATCGGGCCACTAAATTTCAGTGGTTGGATGCTTATTGGTTTTGGAGTCCAGTCCCCGAGTGTCGAGTCGCTAGATTTCAGTGGCTTGGCACTTAAGGAATTTTCGTTGTCCAGTCCTCGAGTGGCTAGTCGCTGAATTTCAGCGTTTAGGCACTTAGGAATTTTGCTGTCTAGTCCCCGAGTGGCTAGTCGCTGAATTTCAGCGGCTAGGCACTTAGGAATTTCGTTGCTGATTCTTCCATGGTTGCGTAGGGCCTGCAACACGAGTCGGCGGAGCGACTTGCCGCCAGGGAGCGTCTGGAGAAGGAGCTCCTCATTGTCCGAGAAACGAACAAACAACTTCAAGCGGCCATGGGTGAGTGGTTGTCGTGCGTATTACTGGTCGTAAAGATTGGTCTTCTCGTATTCATGGTTTTTTTGATGCAGAGGATAGTGCGTCCGCGGTGGAGAAGGCTCGCTAGGGCCTGGTCCTGCCTAGTGAACTAACGGCTGCGCCAGTCATCCCTAAGCGCCGCGGAGAAGTGAATTGCCGACCTGGAGCGAGAGCTCAAGGAGGCAAAGGCGGAGGTGACCTCGGCGGATGGGAGGGCCAAAGAAGCCGTCGTGTCTGCTGCTGAGGAACGGAAAATGTCAGATGCGCTCGTCGTCGGGCTGCAGGATGATCTCTGCAGTCTTCAGGATTTCATCACGGAGCATTGTCGCCCATTGATTGGCGAGTTCTCTGTTCTTTGGCGAGTCCCCGAGCGTGCGGGTCGCTTTGCTTTTGCTGAAGCGTTCCTTACTGTTTGCTTGTGTGTTTGCACGTAGGATTACTGACGGTGCTGATGAAGCGCAGTCGTATGATGCGCGGCAATGTGTCACCACACTGGTTGACTCTACCGCTATGTCAGGGACCTGCATTTGGGCGTACCTCCAGGAGATCTCACCTACGGAGGTGATTCCCAGCGACCTCGTCCAGGTCTGGCGCTACATGGAGAAGGCCCCGTCTATGGTTGACTTCATGTCGCGGTCGGCCTTTCATCGTGGTGTTGCGATTGTGATGAGCCTTGGGCTCGCGCACTTCCCCCACGACTTCGACCTCAACGATGTCACGAGTGGGTACCCTTCATCGACTGGCATGGTTGAGATCACCGAAGTGCCGAAGATGACTGAGCGGGGTGCGGTGTATGCCGACCGGGTGTTGGCGATGGGTGACCTTCTTCCGTATCAGGAGTCGGTGGTCGCCCCGAACGAAGCTAGGGCCGACGAAGCTAGGGCTGTCACACCGGCGCATGCGACACAGCGGCCGACGCAGTCGTCGTGGAAGGCGAGGTGCCGTTGGCATCGCTGCCGCCACCCTTCGTCCCAATCACTGGGCTCGGGGTCGCTCCAGCCACGGGGACCTCGCCACCGAGGGTATCACCCGCGGCGATCGCCGCTGATCCCCCTGTCACGGCTTCGTCCTCGAAGAAGCCGTCGGTGTCTTGGGCATAGAGCGTGTTCGAGACGGGCCTCAGTCGGAAACTGGGGCCAGAGTTGGAAAAGCCGGCCAACATTCATACTGTCCTGCGTTTTATCCCAGTCGCCAAGTATGTATTTCTGAGTTTTTTGTTTTACCAATCGATTCATGTCCGACAGCATTGTTCTACAGGACTGGGGTGAATAAAATAGGTCACCCTTCGGTGGCCAAGGTCCCGTTGGGTGCCGCGGAGGCGGTATCGACCCTACGAAAAAGAGGAAGGGCGACGAGGTCGAGGCGCCTGTTGAGGGCACAAAGAAGGAAAAGGGCGACGAGGTCGTCATGATTTCGGATGAGCCGGCGATCGCCCCGTGCGAAGATCCGATTGGAGCGGGTGCGGCCTCGAAGGCCATGGTGGACGCGGAGTCGCAGCGGGTAGAGCCCGTGGCATGGGTCGGGGCAACGGGCCCATCCTCGAGTGGCGCGGGAGACACGGTGGCGATGTTCCCCTGCTTTGTAGCAAAGGAAACCACGACGAGTGCGTTGGCGCCATCAAGACAGGTGCCTGAGGTCGTCGGCACAGAGGTCGAACAGCGTTGCGGGCGCACTCTGTTCGTGCTCCCGTCAGTGGATGCGATGGAGCTTCACGGCATGCTAGGTGCCGCCATCCAGGTATGTCTAGTCCCCGAGGATCGGGCCACTAAATTTCAGTGGTCGGATGCTTATTGGTTTTGGAGTCCATCCCCCGAGTGTCGAGTCGCTAGATTTCAGTGGCTTGGCACTTAAGGAATTTTCGTTGTCCAGTCCTCGAGTGGCTAGTCGCTGAATTTCAGCGTCTAGGCACTTAGGAATTTTGCTGTCCAGTCCCCGAGTGGCTAGTCGCTGAATT
Source organism: Avena sativa (assembly GCA_916181665.1). NCBI lineage: Eukaryota > Viridiplantae > Streptophyta > Magnoliopsida > Poales > Poaceae > Avena > Avena sativa. The sequence goes on from OV702296.1 coordinate 298,917,908, forward strand.
TCAGCGGCTAGGCACTTAGGAAATTCGTTGCTAATTCTTCCATGGTTGCATAGGGCCTGCAACACGAGTCGGCGGAGCGACTTGCCGCCAGGGAGCGTCTGGAGAAGGAGCTCCTCATTGTCCGAGAAACGAACAAACAACTTCAGGCGGCCATGGGTGAGTGGTTGTCATGCGTATTACTGGTCGTAAAGATTGGTCTTCTCGTATTCATGGTTTTTTTGATGCAGAGGATAGTGCGTCCGCGGTGGAGAAGGCTCACCAGGGCCTGGTCCCGGCTAGTGAACTGACGGCTGCGCCAGTCATCCCTAAGCGCCACGGAGAAGTGAATTGCCGACCTGGAGAGAGAGCTCAAGGAGGCAAAGGCGGAGGTGACCTCGGCGGATGGGAGGGCCAAGGTAGCCGTCGCGTCTGCTGCTGAGGAACGGAAAATGTCAAATGCGCTCGTCGTCGGGCTGCACGATGATCTCTGAAGTCTTCAGGATTTCATCACGGAGCATTGTCGCCCGTTGATTGGCGAGTTCTCTGTTCTTTGGCGAGTCCCCGAGCGTGCGGGTCGCTTTGCTTTTGCTGAAGCGTTCCTTACTGTTTGCTTGTGTGTTTGCACGTAGGATTACTGACGGTGCTGATGAAGCGCAGTCGTATGATGCGCGGCAATGTGTCACCACACTGGTTGACTCTACCGCTATGTCAGGGACCTGCATTCGGGCGTACCTCTAGGAGATCTCACCTACGGAGGTGATTCCCAGCGACCTCGTCAAGGTCTGGCGCTACATGGAGAAGGCCCCGTCTGTGGTTGACTTCATGTCGCGGTCGGCCTTTCATCGTGGTGCTGCGACTGTGCTAAGCCTTGGGCTCGCGCACTTCCCCCATGACTTCGACCTCAACGATGTCACGAGTGGGTACCCTTCATCGACTGGCACGGTTGAGATCGCCGAAGTGCTGAAGATGACTGAGCGGGGTGCGGTGTATGCCGACCGGGTGTTGGCGATGGGTGACCTTCTTCCGTATCAGGAGTCGGTGGTCGCCTCGAACGACCCCGAGCCGGCGCATCGCGACTTCAAGGTGGAGCAGCCATTTCGAGCGGCTATGGCGGGTGAACTCATGACGTACCCCTCGAGCCCGTGGTTTCCGTTTATCCGCCGTCGCGGCGGTGGTGGCACCTCTTCGTCGAAGCCTGCAGAGTAGAATTAGTTGCCAACTGGCGTTAGTTAAAATAGACATGTAACTGCCCTTGTAAGCGAACAAATTTGTTGCTCGAGGAATGCAAGGATGCTTTTGTCAATGTGTTTGATTTGATTGTTGGTTGTGCGAGTCCACGAGCGCGTCCGCCCTTTTATGGAGTTTACCTCGTTTTTATGTGTATGTATGTTGTTTAAACTGTTAGTGAGTTAAGGTCGACTCGCCGTGGCTTGGAAAGCTAGTCGCATGGCGACTCCAAGGGGTGCTCTATACTTAGCCGTTTTCCCGGGCGCGAACGGGGTCGGGTGGCCGAGTCCCCGAGCGTGGTACTTGGCTGTTCTAGTCGCAAGCCCGAGGTAGGTGAGGACGGGGCGTGTTGTATCAGGCGCGTCGCTCCACGTGATCCGTGGGACCAGTCGCATGGCGAGTCCAGGACGCGCTCTCATACTTGGTGTTTTCCCTAGTCGCTCTCGTTTGGACCGGCGTCAGTCCCCGAGCGTGGTACTTAGCCGTTCGAGTCGCTGCGCTAAGGATGTGGAGGACTGGGTCGCTGTGAGAAGTAATTGCAGTTGTCTTGGCTCGGAAAACCAGTCGAGCAAGACGACTCCGATGGGGCTCCGGGTTGGCGTTTTTCGTGGACGATGCGAGGCCCGAAATTTTCGGTGCCCTCGTACCGCACTACTTGGCCGTGCCGGTCGCGTGACCAAAGGTTGACTTCCGCGGGTAGCATAGCATTGTTATTACGAGTGCGAGTGGCACAAGGTACGGAGAGTGGACACAATTTGCGCGAACCGATCTTCTTTATTTCATGGCGGGTAGGAGTTACATGTCTAGAGTTCTAGGAGTAGAACTTCCGTAGGAGGTTTATATTCCATGGCCGTTTGACGTCGAGTTTTCCGTCGCCTCGAGCGTCGATGAGGTAGTAGGCGTTGTTGCCCAGGACTATCCCGATGGCGAATGGTCCCTCCCAAGAGGGAGAGCTTGTGCTTTCCCTTCTTGTCCTGGATCAGGCGCAGTACCAGCTCGCCTTCCTGGAAGCTGCGAGTTCGAACTCGCCGGCTGTGGTAGTGGCAAAGCCCTTGCTGCTAGATGGCGGTGCGGGAGCAAGCTAGGTCACGTGCTTCGTCGAGCTGGTTGATCCCGTCCTGGCGTGCGAGCTCGTTTTCGGCCTCCGCATAGTTGACCACTCGAGGTGAGTCGTGCTCGAGGTCGGTTGGCATGACGGCTTCGGCACCGTACACCATGAATAAGGGGGTGAATACTATCGACCTGTTGATGGAGGTGCGGATGCCCCAAATAACGGAGGGGAGCTCTTCGACCCAGCACCCAAGAGTTCGCTCGAGTGGAACTTGCAGTCGCAGCTTCAGGCCATGGAGGATGCTCTGGTTGGCGCGTTCCGCCTGGCCGTTGGACTCCGAGTGGGCGACTGAGGCGAGGTCGAGTCGTATGTTGTGCTCCTCGCAGAATTCGGCCATGGCTCCTTTGGCGAAGTTGGTGCCGTTGTCCGTGATGATGCTGTGTGGGAACCCGTAGCGGTAGATGAGCCCGCGTAAGAATTTGGTGGCGGTCTTCCCGTCGCATTTGTGGACTGGCTTGGCCTCCACCCATTTTGTGAATTTGTCGACCGCGACTAAGAGGTGGGTGAAGCCAGAGAGGGCCTTCTTGAACGGGCCCACCATGTCCATGCTCCACACGGCGAATGGCCAGGTGATGGGGATGGTCTTGAGCGCCGAGCTCTGGACGTGAGTCTGGTTGGCGTACTTCTGGCACCCGACACAGCGTTGGACGATGTCGACCGCGTCGGTGTGTGCGCTGAGCCAGTAAAAGCCATGTCGCATTGCCTTGGCGACTAGGGAGCGAGCGCCAGCATGGTGGCCGTAGTCGCCGGCATGGATGTCCTGGAGGATCTTGCAACCTTCTGCGGGTTGGACGCATCGTTGGAACACGCTAGTCACGCTGCGCTTGTGGAGCTCGTCGTTGATGATGACGAAGGATTTGCGGCGGCGTACTATCATCGGAGCCTTCGTCTCGTCAGAGGGTAGGGCACCTCCCTCCAGGTAGGCGACGTATGGCGTGGTCCAGTCGCCTGGCTCGGCGATCATGGCGACCAGGGCCACGTCTGGTTGTTAGCGGAATTCTGATGTCGATCTCCCTCGGGGGAGAGACGTAGGGCTGGGAGATGGTGTCGAGGAAGACACCGACGGGTGGCGAGCGGCGATCCGAGCCGATGCGGGAGAGGGTGTTGGCCTCCTCGTTCTTGCGCCGGTCGATCCACTCGACGGAGTAGCCGACAAAGTGGCCCCCGAGCTGGTCCACTGCTTGGCGGTATGCTGCCATGGTGGGGGAGACGGCGTCACAGGTGCCGGCGACTTGTCCAGCGACTAGGTCGGAGTCGCCATAGCAGTGCAGGAGGTTGATGTTCATCTCCTTGGCTACCCGCATGCCATGGAGGAGCGCCTCATGCTCGGCCATGTTGTTGGTGCAGGGGGTGAAGTCGAGGGATATGACGTAGCATAGCTTGTCGCCTTTTGGAGATGTGAGGACGATCCCTGCCCCTGCGCCGTCCACGTTCTTGGAGCCGTTGAAGTGTAGCGACCAGTAGTGGAGGTACTGCAGTTTCTCTGGCTGCTGCGCCTCCTTCCAGTCGGCGAGAAAGTCTGCCAGGGCCCGCGACTTGATTGCCTTACGCGGCTCGTACCTGATGTTGTGGACTCCGATTTCCACGGCCCACTTGGCGACTCGCCCGGTCGCCTCGCCGTTGCGGATGATGTCCTGCAACATTGCTGGGGAGACGACCGTGATTGGGTGCTCTTGGAAGTAGTGCGGTAGTCGCCGCTGGGCTCTGAAGACCGCATATACCAGTTTCTGGTACTGCGGGTAGCACTGGCGTGACTCGGTGAGGACTTCGCTGATGTAGTAGACATGTCGCTGCACCGGGCGCTCCTTGCCCTCTTTTGGTAGTTCGACGACCATGACGGCGCTGACGACTCGCTCGGAGGCCGCAACGTAGACGAGCATGGGCTCCTTGTCAATGGTAGCGGCGAGTAGCGGGGCTGTGAGTAGCACCTCCTTGAGAGCATGGAGTGCGTCGTCCGCATCCTTGTCCCACTGGAACATGGGGTTCTTGCGCATTAGGCGGTAGAGGGGCATCGCCTTCTCGCCTAGCCAGGGGATGAAGCGACTGAGAGCCGCGACTCGCCCGACCAACTTCTGGACGTCACGCAAGCACTCGGGTTTGCCGAGCCAGGCGATCGTGTTGATCTTGGTGGGGTTCGCCTCGATGCCTCGCTTGGAGACGACGTACCCCAGCAACTGTCCAGTGGGTACACTGAAGGTGCACTTTCCTGGGTTTAGCTTTATCTTGTACATCTGCTAGGTCGGCGAGTAGATTGCCCTGGCGAGTGGATTTCACCACCATGTCGTCGATGTAGATGTGGATGTTGCAGCCAATTTGGCTCGCAAGGCACTCCTGCATGCACCTCTGGTAGGTCGTCCCGGCGTTCTTGAGGCAGAAGGTCATGGTGGTGTAGTAGAAGGCTCCAAATGGTGTGATGAACGCTGTCTTCTCCTCGTCCTCAATTGCCATTTTGATCTGGTTGTAACCAGAGTAGGCGTCGAGGAAGCATAGCGACTTCGAGCCCGCGGTCGAGTCGATGATTTGGTCGATCCGCGGGAGGACGAATTGCTCCTTTGGGCAGGCGCTGTTGAGGTTTGTGTAGTCGATACACATTCTCCATGTCCCATTTTTCTTCTCGACCAGGAATGGGTTTGCCAACCACTTGGAATATTTGATTGGCCGGATGAAACCTGTAGCGAGTAGACGCTGCACCTCCTCGGAGATTGCTCAGTGGCGCTCTTCATTGAAGGGCCACAGCGACTGCTTGACGGGTCGCGCTTTGGGGTCGGCATTGAGTTTGTGCCCAGCGAGTTCCCTCGGGACACCAGGCATGTCGGAAGGTTTCCATGCGAAGATGTCGCGATTCTCACGTAGGAACTCGGGAGCCGCAGTCGCTTGAATGTCTCTAGGTACAGGATGTTGATGGAGTTGCTGCCATCCATCAGCGTCTTGGGGATCCAGTAGTCCCCCACCTTGGGCTTGACCACCAAGGCGACTCGACCCGCATATTCGATCCATGGCGAGTGGTCCTCGCGGCTCCAGGTGATTCGTTGATCGGACCAGTTGAGGAACTGGGGGATGTCGACCTGGGACACCGTGTTGACGGTGACGGCATGGGTGATGACCTTCTTCTCATGCTTCGTGCTGAAGCCAGTGAAGGTGTGGAGCGAGCCGGCGTCGTTGCCGAATTTCCCGCCGTTTGGCGGGTGGTTGTCGGGGTCCTCCCGTGCGCGCTGTGCCTTCTCAATCTCCTTCAGGGAGTGGTAGTCGGTGGTCGTGTGCGTGGCGGTCTTCCCTTCCCTAATATGAAACACACAGGGTTGATTGAGGAGAGCCGTGGGGTCGAACCTCGGCTTCACCTTGTAGTTTCCGCCGTCGTGGCGGAAGCTCTTGGACTCGCATGGCGTGTATCCAGCATTGGCGACAAAGTCGACTCGCTCGTCACCGCGGTGCTTGCCGGTGAGGCGAGTGTTACTGTAGCGTAGCTCGGGCCGTCTTCCGTTGTCGTGGCCGCTTTGGCGGCAATTTCCGCCCGACTCGTCGTCAGTCTCTTGGTTTGGGTCCTTGTCCGTGTACCGCTTGGCGATCTCGAGGAGGTCTAGGATGTTGTCGAGTGTCTTGTACACCCTCTTGAGCTTGGCGACCAGGGGCTCGTAGCGGCACGAGGTCTTGAAGCAGTGAATCGCGGTGTCCGGGTGTATGCTGGCCGCGTTGTACCACAGGTCATGCCATCGCTGGACCCAGCTGTGGTTCGACTCGCGGGGTCCCTGGACACATCGCTCTAGGTCCTCGATGGTGGTGGCGTGGGTGTAAGAGCCCTCGAAGTGCCTAATGAAGGCGTCGCGCATTTCCTCCCAGGAGTCGATGCTATCTCTGGGGAGGGTGTTGATCCATTGCCGGCATGCTCCCTCCATCATCAGGGGGAGGTTGCGGGCAGCGAGTAGGTCGGTGTGGCCGATGATTCCCATCGCCATGAGGTACGTGTCCAGCCACATGGAGGGGTCGTACGAGGGGTCATACTTCTTGATCTCCTTCGGAGCCTTGAAGTTCGCCTTGTATTTTTTTGCCTCGGATCATCGGTCCAAAGCACTGGGGTCCGACTCAGCTTAGTGATCCCCTTGGTTCGCCATTGTGGCGGTTGGTGAGGGTATGCCTCAAGTCTTCAGGCTGGCATGCGCGCCAGCTCTGGTTGTTGATGATCTGGGTTCGTGCGTCGACTGGCTGCCTATTTGCAGTGACGAAGTTGTTTGTCGGTTGCGGGTCGTTAGTGGAGAGTGCCATGTGTGCGGGTAGGTTTTGGAGCTGCAGGGGCTCGGGTGGTGGGCAGTTGAGGGTGTTTGCCACCATTGGGCGGCCGCTCGAGGCCGCCCTGCTGCCTGACGATCGCGAGTACATGCGACCCTGTTAGTCGGCTCCCGCATTTTGTTGCTCGACGGCCTTGGCGAGTAAGTCCTTGGCGTATTGGATCTGCAGGGCGCCTTCCCCGGTCACATTGATGTTGTTGACCGTGGCTCGGCTCGCGATGACGTTGTCCATCGGAGTGGAAAACAGCGGGAGGCCGTTCACGTCTCGCTCCCACGAGGAGACCACGATTCTTGGTTGGTCCCGTGGGGGCGGGCGGCCGGGTGGTGGTGGGGGAGCGTCGTTGGCCGTCGCGTCTGGTGGTGGTCGGGAGCTCCCTCCTGGCGGCGCATTCTCGCAGATCGCGCGATCGGCCACGCGGGCCGGGTCGTTCTCGTTGTCAAAGTTCAGGGCGTGTCCCTGAATGGTGGGGTTTAGGCGCGATCTGATGCGAAGTTGGTGGTAGCGCAAGAGTTCCTAGGCCGTTGCCTGCTCGAGGCGGAATTTCTCGCGCTCGGCTTGCTCTTTACGGACCGCCTCCTCCAGTCACAGGCGGATTTCTTCGACCTCCGTCACTGTCGCGGTCGGCAGGATCGGCGTGGAGAAGGGGTCTGGCGGGGCGTCCGTGCCGCTCGCCATGTAGGTCGCGATGTAGCGACCAGATTTGTGGTGGTGGTCGCCGGAGTTCTCCGACCCAGAATCGGAGTCAAAGATTCCGAGGATGGAGGGGTCCTCGAAGTCCGCCACGTTGGAGACTTGAGTGATGGATCCCGCGGGTGACGCGGTGATTGTTGGGGATATACTATATAGGTATCCTTATAGTATGTCTTTTATCCAGCTAACCCGGGTGGCCCACAGTTGGTAGTATGGCCCATGGCCTGCTGGGCGGCCTAGTTAGTTGGATCCAGAAGGGAGGCCCATGCCGGATAAAGGAAGGCTACGGAGGAGTCACCGACGTACCCAGAGCCTTGGACTACAAGACACGCTAGACTAGTTGTAGGCAGTGTAGGACTCTGTAACTTGTCCGGCAAGGACTTTGCCTATAACCCTAGGACCTGACGACTATATAATTCAGGTCTATGGGAGCCTTTATGGCACAATCTTAGACGATAACTTTGGCTCTCTAGTCATACCTCGCACGGCGAACCAATCCCTGTAACTCGGCATATTGCCATTATAGTGATTTATAGCAGGAGTAGGATTCTGCCACCGTTGTGGGATCTGAACCTGGGTAAGCTATGTTACCTCGTACTCGTCAACCGTCCGCCTTCCCCCACGTCTCTAAACACGCAATTTGAGGACCCCTTCATGGCGTACTCGTCGGCAATACCACGATAGTGATGATGGATCCGGCGACCGACGCCGGGGTCGCCGAATCAGCGTCGTCGTTGAGGGCCGCGTCGTCCGCGGCCACATTAGTCTCGGCCACGTCGCTGTTGGCCGAGCCGTACTCGGAGGCGAGGTGATGGATGGTGAGGACCTGACTCTCAGAGAGCCGGTCGCGCGGTGGCGACTCGCAGATGCGAGCCGAGTCCTCCGAGATGATGGCGTCAGTGAAACCGACGAAGAGGATGATTGTGCCGACCGACATGATCACGCTGTGCGTGACGGGACGCGCCGCCGGGACGTAGCTCTCGACAAGATCTGGAGAATCTCGCTGATCGTGATCATGCGGCCTGTGGCGATCGTATCATTGATGGGCAGATTGGATATCGCCGCAGAACATCGGCCTGACCGGCCAGGCCCCAAGGTGGGCGCCACTGTCGTGGGAATGGCCACTGCAGATGCTGCAATCGGCAGCGAGTAGTAGAACAAGGGGCAAGGGCGGCCAGCCATCTGTGGTGCGAGATGAGGGCGGAGACACAAGGGTTTACCTAGGTTCGGCCCCCTGGGGGGTAAAGACCTACTCCTGCTAGTTTTTATTGATGGAGAGTACAATGGGCGAGCTCGACGACTAGACGGGGAGTCGCAAGGGTGTTTGATGGAACGTGTCCTCTATGCGTACCCTAGGGAGGTTTATATAGGCTCACCTCGCTAGGGTTTATAGATCTACAATCGAATTAGTTAAGGATTCAGAGGGTACTTGACTTAATCCGACTGGGCCTAGCTACGCTTATGGGCCTCCAGCTTCTAGTTGCCTGGCTCCTTATGGAATCCCGATCCAGTCGGCATCCTGCAAGCCCACTCTCTGGTAGCTTGGGTCAGTAGGAAACATCCTGCTGGGTATACCCCCTTCGGCATATCCCCATCATATCTCATATTCAATTCCTTTTGTGTGAAGAAATACTTGAGACTTTTATGGTCAGTTTATAATTCACATCTGGCTCTATAAAGAAAATGCCTCCATCCTTTCAGAGCAAAGACTACTGCTGCTAACTCCAAATCATGAGTTGGATAATTGACTTCATGTGGTTTCAATTGTCTTGATCCATAAGCAATTACTTTCCGATCTTGCATTAACACACAACCCAATCTTCTTTAGATGCATCACAATATACTGTAAAGTCTCTCCCTGTTTTAGGAACTGCTAAGATTGGAGGGTAGTTAACCTGGTCTTTAACTCCCAAAAACTTGCTTCACACTTTTCATCCCAGACGAATGGTGTATTCTTCCTTAACAATTTGGTCATTGGTCCAACTATTTTGGAGAAACCTTCAATAAACCTCCGATAATAACCAGCCATTCCCAAGAAACCTCAAATTTGTTTCACATTGGTTGGTGTAGTCCATTCTAATACTGATTGAACTTTGGATGGATTTACAACAATTCCATCTTTACTGATCACATGACCAAGGAATTCTACCTCATCTAACCAGAATTCACATTTACTGAACTTAGCATAAAGCTTATGTTCTCTTAGGATCTGCAATGCTATTCTCAAATGATCAGCATGCTCTTCCTTATCCTTGGAATATATCAGAATATCATCAATGAAGACTATGACAAACTTGTCCAAGTATGGCATCAAGATTTTGTTCATCAGATTCATGAATATTGCTGGTGCATTGGTCAAACAAAATGGTACGACACGATACTCATGATGTCCATACCTTGAGACAAATGCTGTCTTTGGAACATCTTCTGGTTTGATTTTTATTTGATGGTATCCGGATCTTAGATCGATCTTAGAAAATACTCTGGCTCCTTTAACTTGATCAAACAGATCTTGAATTCTAGGTAACAGATACTTATTCTTGATGGTAACATTATTGAGGTTCCTATAGTCCCCACACATCCTTCTTCCTCCATCTCTTTTATCCACAAATATCACTGGTGTTCCCCATGATGATACACTTTCTTCAATAAATCCTTTTCTGGCTAACTCATCAATTTGCTCTTTGAGTTCTTTTAATTCTTTTGGACCCATTTTGTATGGTGCTTGAGCTATTGGTGTTGTACCCGGAATTAGATCAATAGTGAACTCTATCTCCCGATCTGGTGGCATTCCTGGTAGCTCTGCCGGAAAAACATCTTGAAACTCATTTACTTCAAGAATATCTTCCAACTTGACCTCCTTCATTGAGTTCAACTAAAAATCCACCACGATATGACTGTGCTTATCTGCTTGGTAAACTATCCTTGCTCCACTTGGAGTTTTGATTGAGATAGTTTTATCCTCACAATTAATCTGAGCCCCATGTTCAGTCATCCAGTCCATAACCAGCACTACTGCAATCCCCTTCAAAGGAATCACATAAAGGTCCGCAAAGTATGTACAACCATAGATCGAGATAACCTGATCTTGTTTAATGTGGCGTACAATTACATTTCCCCCTGCCGTCACTACGGTCATAGAGTTTTATAACGTTGACCTTCTAATCCCGAATTTATCACAGAATTCTTCAGAAATGAATGAAGTAGTTGCACCAGTATCAAACAGAACTTTTCCGGGATTGGTAAGGATGTTGAGCGAACCTATTACGGCATGCTCGGAGTTGTCCACCTCCTCCAAGGTTGCACAATTCAGCTTCCATGTGGGTCTGTTTCTCTTGCCATTGTTCTTGACATTATTTCCTCCTCGATTGAGCTGTCCATTACCTCCACTAGCTTGTCCTCCACCCTTGGTAGGCCAACCACCTGGTGGTTGCTCGGACAGTCAGGCTTGATATGACCCTTCTGTCCACAACCATAACAGATAACTACTGGCTTTTTGCATTCTCTCTAGAAATGCCCTAGAAGTCCACAATTGTTGCAGATAACATTCCTCCTAGGATTGGACTGATTTCCACCATTGCCCTTGTTATTGTTATTGTTGTTGTAGGCTTTGTTTCTGGGTTTGAACTCCAGATTGGATTTAGGTTTACTTGCCTGAATCCTCTTAGTTTCCTTCTTGGCTCTCTTCCTCCTATCCTCTTGGACATTTTTGTAGTCATCTTCAAAAGTGATGGCTGCATCCAGTAACTGCTGAAAAGTTTGCTTATTAGCCAACCTTAACTGCATCCTCACAAATGGATTTAACCCCCGCAAGAAATGCTTCTTTCTCTTCTCTTTAATGCTCACTTCATCCTCGGCATAACGAGACAGTTGGATAAACCCCCGGATATACTTCATGACACTAGTATAACCTTGATGAAGCTCCTCAAACTCTCTCTATTTCAACTCCATAACACTCTCCGGAACATGATACTCACGGAACCTCTGCTTGAACTCTTCCCAAGTATACTCTCTTCCTGACTGTTGCATGGCTAAATGATTTTCCCACCACGATGTTGCAGGTCATGTCAGAAGATGAGTTACGTACCTCAGTTTTTCCTCATCATTAAAACCTATAGTCTTTAGCTTTCTCTCTGTATCTGCTAGCCAATCTTCTGCATCCATTGGTTCAGGAGCTGATGCAAAAGGTAACGTCCTTGCATTCTGGAAGTCAGAAAGACTCACTCCTCCACCCTCAGGCACTCTCTGATTTCCAGCTCGTCCCAACAGCTCTTCCATGAACTTGTTTTGGTTTTCTTGCATCATTTGCATATACTTCATAAAGTTTTGCTCCATTAACAGCCTCTTTGGTGGTGGTAAGGTTCCCTGATTTGCAACATCTGCATCTGCCTTCTCCTTGGCTTCGCGCTCCATGCGCTGCTGCTCAGATTCGTTTTCTACACCCGATTCCATGACCCCCTAGTCCTACAACATAAAGCGATTACTCATAATTACATCATGCACATGTGTTCTGAGCTCAAATTTACGCACAGAACTAGTCACACAATGGAAATAAAAATCCAAATATGCATTTCACATATTATACACTACAGACATCTTAATAATACAAAGTCATTACAGCATGTACCATATAGGTACAATAACAACTTAACAACACTAACTTATTTATCTAGCTACATCATTCTCTCGGATTACAATACACAATACCCGATACTTCCTGATAAGCCGCCTGCTTCTAGTATCCACGACGCTCATCATACATGCCTAAAGTCCAACCATGATGACGTAACGTCCGTCACACAGTTTGTGGAACAAATGGCCTTTCAGAAGGAACATACTCAATATCTTAAGTGTCAGGACTTGAGTCATTACTCAACCTGAGCGCATTGACTCCCTCCAGCTCAGCTGAAAAGCCTTCAGAAACATGTTCAACGTTATCACCCACTTGCATCTCCTGAGCTTCATACCTTGATTTGTCAACAGAATACGTAGACTTTGCTGCTCCCCAGGTGCTTTGTTGGGCAAGATTGTTAAACACCGGATAATGTATATTCTCTGGGTTTTGAGAAGATGTTGATGATTCAAACACTCTCTCCTCATGATCTTCTTCTTCATCATGATCATCTACAAATATGGTATCTCTACTACTGTTACTAGGATTGTTTCTTGCACCCATCCAACTAGATTGTCCAACATTTCTGTCAAAACCATCTATGGACATCTGATTTCCTTAGGATTCTTCAAATGATCCCATTCTCCAACCATCAGAATTCTCGATAGGAAGTTCTAAATCAGAGCCTTCCTCTGAACCCTGTGGTACTGCATACCTCGTATCTAAAGTAGGATCATAGATAGGTTCAGGCCTAGGTGAATAAGAATATGGTGTAAACGATTCGGGATCTATGGGTATATCCTTAAAGATTGGTTTTGCACTACTACTTGCTTCCTTCTCCAACTGGAATGCTAACTGCTTCCTTCTTTCCGGATCAGTTAGATCCTCTAACATGTCATTTTTATCTTCAACAATAACTTGACGTGTCTTATAAAAATATGCAACAAGTGTTCGGTATCTATCCATAAACTTGGAAGCTAACTTAGGATGCTTCTTTACCAAAGTAAGATGATCCGGTACTGGTTCTGAGTCTATAGAATCATGAGGAATCATAGAAAATGTGCTCCCTTCTAACTCCTTGGCTTTATGCTCCCGGATATTAGCTATCGCCTCCACAACAGCAACATGATATGCTGCTAAATGACTCCTACATTCACCTATAGGTAGATCGTGATATAATCCAAGCTCCTCTGGAAGTTGTATACTCACACGATACTTGGATAACATCCGACCATCATAATAGGTTATGGTATTCACCGGAATTCTAGTTGGACAACTAAAAATCTTTAAGAGGTGAAGAAGCTGATCCGTGAATGATCCTTGGTAGTCATCGAGAGTCTCCTCTTTCCTTACCAAAGTCTGTTTTGGAAACTTTGGTGCCATAACTCTATATATCAAAAATATTTTTATTAGTAACCAATAATATATTACATCATAACAAAGAATTATCGCACTAAAACATATAACGAAATATTCTCATTTGAATACCCATTATATTTTTTTAGAGAATTCTTTATCGTTGCTATACACTCCTACATGTAATACCCTTTACTAGGTTTACAACCTAAGGTCAAAGCAATTTGCTCTGATACCAACTGCGGTGACCCAGCATACAACTGCATGTGTAGTACACTATAGTCGTTGACATGACATCCACAGAACACCATTCCGTAAATATCACATTCCTCAGAGTGGTACAACAGAAACATTGTGGGTCCATATTACAAACATACACACATTATTATTATTACAATACCAGAAGTTCAATACTTCCAAAAGATTCAACTTATAAACCAAAATATAAAGTGTTTTAGCGGAAATTCAAAGTAACAACTCCAACTAAGAGTTGAGCTCAGCAGCTTATTATATATCGTTCATGCTGCTCGGCTCCGTTGGTTACTATTAACTAGAGCAACTAAGTTGACTTGTTGCCATCTACTCCATAGCGGATCTCGTAATCCACTCCCTCAACGCCCCCTGACAGGTCAGGCTCCTCGTAGAACACATCTTCTTGGCATTCTGCTTCATACATTGGAGTATCTTTGGGATCCTCGGAGTCTAAGCAAGGGATCAAAGGAAGGGATGAGTAACAGTGTTACCCAGCAAGTTCATTATATGCAAGATAGGAAGTTTGATGCTCTATCTACCACCTCGGACCATAAGTCCTAGGCACTATGCAGTTTTCGTAAATATTTTTTCAAAGATTGATTTTATTGTAAAAACTATGCCCATCAGCCTTCACAGGTTTACCAGAACTTTCATGGAGTTCCTTTCATGTTGCGTTCGTAGCTCCTTCTCGGAACAGGGAGTAACAAGTTACAATTCTTACACTCTACAGAGGTGCGTTACTTTACCCATGAGAGATCAACTCCTTGTTGCACAACCGGGCGTACTTTCCCGTCCACAGTTCCATGATGTGGGGCCCAATAGGTGATCCAAGCCAATCACTGCGCCCTTCGTGACCTCGCATGCCTCCTTGGTGTACACCATGCCCACCCATTGAATTATGGCAATGGTTTGTACAGACCGTTAGATGCCAGAACTATCGTGGGACGATGAGGGTTCCCACCCATATGCTGCATATCCTCTACGAATTACCAATTAATATGCATGCTACGAGTGATAACAGCCATGACCTGCTCATCCGGCTACATGCGAGAGGAAGAAGATATAGCTGACTTCTCTGTCCCATTCCAAATATCATGGTTAACGTGTGATATACGACGCTAGAATCACTGATGTCATGGGTTGTTATGTCCCTAATTGATCATCATTGTTGCAAATAGAAACCTAAGTTGTATTGCTCCATTATATCATCACTTAGGATGATATCTATAATTTATTTATTTGAGAAAATAATATATTCTTTCTTTGGAACATAGATGATAACACACAATTTGCAAATACTTTGATAAAGACTGTTCAAAGGACATGAGCAATTTATGAACTTGCCTTGTGATTGCAAGATAGTGAAGTCGGATGCTTGCACTGGACCTTGTATGTCTACAAAACATCATTATTGCCCGGTAAGGACAATATTTAAAGAGGCAATATGAATATGCATAGTAATGCAATGCATTTTTTATCATTTGTTTTCTTTGTGTGTTTTACCCATCATTTTAGTTACAAGAATTCCTTTAAGTAATAAAGGATTATATTTTTAAAGAATAATCTTTAATATTTATTGAATATAAACTTTAGAATTATAATTTATTAATTTAAAGGATTATAATTTATTTATTTACTTTAGAATTAGAATATAAACTTTTATATTTATTAATTTAATAATTCTTTTAAGAATTAACATTTAAATAAAAGAATTTCTTTTTATAACTATAAACATTTATTTAGTATTTTTCTAAAATACTATAATATTAATATATAATAAAAGTGATTTTTATTTATTGTTACCCTCTTCCTTTAATTTTTATAAAATTCCATAAGCAATATATATATTCTAAAATTCTTGACCAAAATTATATACATAAAAAATTATTTCTTAATTTAATTATATAAGTTGGATTATTATGAATCCAAAAATATTTTATTTACAATTTTTAGATTTCTATTTTATTTTCTATAATTTTATTTATGTCTAGGGGTATTTTGGTCTTTTATTAATTATTAAAACTTCTTTTAAGTTTTGGGCTGGTTCTATTTGGCTTATTGGGCTTAGTGGGCTTAAAGGCTCCTCGAAGGGTTCTGGCCCTATTGGCCCACTCTCTCTCTCTCTCTCAATCTCTCCCTCTCCTCCTCGACCCCATGGTCGATGGCGTTGCCGCCGTGCTCTACACGCCACAGTGGTCCTCCTTGGCCGCTGCCATGGTACATGGCGAGGTTGTCGACCACGCTCGTCCATCTGGTCTAGTTTGATTTGATCTTGGGACCCTCATGTGGCTAGGCTAGCCCCCTTCCCGAACCCTAGGGTTTGGGAATGGTGCTGCTACCGCAGCCGCTGGCCTTCCCGTGGTGGTGTGCGGTGCTCGTGTGCTGTTGTGGCCGCCGACGTGGATGGTGCGGGTTTCAGCGCCCTCTAGGGTGCTCCCCGTGCCGCCACGAGCTCGTCAGCCCCTCTGCTTCCTCTTTGTTTTTTTCAGCGAGGACCTCCGGTGAGTTGTGCTTCTGTGAACTCTAGTGCATCTAGCTACCTCGAGTCCCTCTCTGTGTATCTAGTGGCCAATCTATATTCTGTGTTTGCACTGATACAAGGGTTCATCCTTGGTGCTTGTAAAATGATGTTGTGGTCTGGTAATGATGCTTAGTGAGAATTTGTGTTCTCTGCACCTCAGTGCTTGTTGTTATCCTTTGATTATGTGATGATGTTGTTGGTATGAGGCTAATGTTGGATCAGATGCTAGTGTTTCATAGTGTTGCGTCTGGTTGATAATATGGTGGCTTAGTGTGTTCATCTGTTGTCAGTATCTTGATACTGACAGTAACTTTGCTAGTGATGATTCACTACATTAGTGTTGGTTGGCTTGCCTGTTTATCCATAGTCTGAATTTTATTCAATAGAGTCTGATGATTCTTTGAAAATGAATGAATATATATTGTATGATCTCTAAGTATGGTCTCAGGGAAATGATAGATATTGATTTGCTAATTGGTTTATGAAAACTAGACTATCTGGTTGGCTTAGCTGTAAGATTATTTCTTGTGAAACCATCTTTGGATGGCACACAAATTGATCTTGTGCTGGCTTCACTTATGGTCATTACTGGAAACTTGATAGATGCTTAATAATAATTTGAAAAGCTTATTGTTTGTTCATGCTTATGATGCTGGTCTGAGGCTCTAGGAACTAAGTTCCTATGTTGCTGTTACTTTCAAAAAATGACTAAGGCATCAGTTACTTACTAGATCTTGGATCCTAGTTGGTTAAGTTAATGGTTTTGTTTGTGGCTTATAAGATCTGAGGTGCTACTCCTTCTTGGATATGTGCCCAGATTTTGTAAGAACAAATGATAGAATATAGAAGTTGCCTTTGGTATCACCAATTCTGTGAGGCTGGTCCGAGAATTTGGTGTTTTTGATAGAGTTTGGTTCTAATCTTTATATTTAAAACCTCTAGGATAGATTCACCCCACTTGGGTGATCATTGAGAGGTTATCTTATGAAACAACACATATTTCTATTTGGATAATATGATCAGATTATGTGGATGCTTATAGCACTCACCACAAAAACTGATGATTGTAGTGGTTTGTTGTGCTGGTGGTGTTGCTGGCTTGATCCTGTCCTTCACCTCCTGATACTGTTCTTGTTTCCCCTGATTCCTATGCTTGACCTTGATCTCCTAGCTCCCGTGGCTTGGCCTTGCTATCCACCTAATTCTTCCCCCTCCTTATGTCACCATCTGGTGATGTTTGGGTGGATCTGGTGTGAAGTTTTGTTGGCTGCTTTGCTTGGCTTTGGCTAAGCTGCTTGTTCTAGTGTGGTGTGAGCAATGAAGATGTGCACTACTACTTGCCCACGGCTGTGCTTGGTCCTTTTATTGGTTTGAACTGCAGGGGCTGCGTCGACAGCACACCCATGCATTTAGATGACTGAGCTGCTTGTATGCCTGCTGCATGGTTATGGATATGCTCAGTGAGGTGTTCTACCTTTTTATCTTGTTACTATTTATCTGCCTGGTGAAACTTGTCCCTTTACTGGCTGTGATTATTTGACTTATGGCTTATTTGTTATGGAAGATTGAATTCTTTCATATTGGTGAAACTTGCCCCTAAAAGATTTACTCAATGATGTAAAATTGAGCAGTGCAACTCACTGCTCTCTACTAACAGTAAAAATTAATAAATTAACCTTTATTTTCCTTTTTGTTTGTTCTTTGTTTTGCAGGTACAAGATTTGAAGATTCAAGATTATAATAGGTTTACTTTTAGATGAAATAGATCCTTTGTAATTTTTATTTTATTCTTTGTAAGAAATGTGTAATAGTTTAATAATAAATATATGTTCCTCTTTTTGTAATTTCACTTCTATAAAGATTCTTTATTGTCTTAATGTGTTAATTTTTGTAACTTGTTTATGGAATAAATATTTATTTGCTTAATTGTATATCTTATTTAATTTCTATTATTATATATTATGTCTTAAATAATATTACTAAATCATAATTCTAAGTTTTAAAAATATAAACTCACATTTCAAGTTTGAATTCAAAATCTCCCCAAAACACATTATTTCATAAAGGTCTTGTCAAAATTTATAACGATCACTCTCCAGAGCTATTTCTACACCTAAAGAGTGAAAGAAACTTTGATCACTTTAAGTTTTTATTTGGCGAAAATTTTACCCACATTTTGCAGATGAATGCATGCATATGCACAGATTCCTAAATCTACCCTTCGTTAGTTCCTAAATGCTGGGATGTTACATCGCTCCTCGTGTTTTAGGGTTTCGAGGGGAAGATATAGGCGAGAGGGCGGAGCCAGAGGTGGGACAGGTGGGCACACCCCTATAGGCACGGTGAGGGGTGGCCCGTGCCTCGGGGGGTGTGGGCCCCGTGTGGCCCATCTCCGCCTCCCCTTCTGGCTTCCTCCGTCTTCTGGGAAAATATGATTTTCCATAATTTTTCTGGTATTTTTCTGATCTTCGCGAAATTGCATCAAAACACCTCTTTTCCGTCAGAATCCTTACTCCGGCAGTCCATCCTCCAAGAATCATCCAACATGCAAAAATAGATGAAAAGACATAAGTAGCACCTCTTAATATGAAATATATCAATAAATAGAGGCAAATTATTATATAGAATGGTGATGCAAATTTGACGTATCAGTTGTTATTTGGTTCTTCTCCATGAGAGGATCTAGAGCTTGTGGTCATCATCATAACAAGCTCTAGTTCATCATATTAGGATTTCACTTGCATATCTTATTTTGGGTTTTGGTCTTGCGAGTTTTCCGGCTCCACACCTTGGGAGATACATCACATATATATTCATGGTATTTTCTTCCTAGGTGATACCCAATATTTCGACAAAATTGGTTGGATTCTATACGTCGTTATCTATCCGGAAGTTCCAGCTACCCATCGTTTGGAGTTCGGATGCGAAAGTTATTGCAGTTTTGGTTTCTGGAATTTCCCTGACCGAAAGTCCTGGCTACCCATCGGAAGTTCCGCTAGGGAATTTTGCCGCCAGAAGTTCCGGTGCTCCTTCCGCTCACGTACTGTATTCTCTCTATCTGGTTTGTTGTATTTGACAAAATTTGGACCGAAAGTTTGATACGCCCAATTTGCTCACCATTCTATATCATAATTTACCTCTATTTATTGATATTTGTCTTATTATGAGGTATTACTTATGGCTTTTCATCTGTTTATGCATGTTCGATGATTCTTGGAGGATGGACTTCTGGAGTCTGGATTCTGATGGAAAAGAAGGCGTTTCGGTGCAATTTCGCGAAGATCAGAAAAATACCAGAAAAATATGGAAACATATTGTTTTACCTGAGGACGAAGGAAGCCAGAAGGAGGAGCGAAGGGGGGCTGCAGGAGGCCCCAACCCCCTAGGCGCGGTCCCACCTAAGGCCGCGCCTGGGGTGGGTTTGGCCCACCTGCTCGGCCTCCGACTCTCCCCCTTCGCCTATAACTTCCCTCGGAACCCTAATACACGGGGAGCGACCACAGATAGATTTCGCCGCCTCTGGGCGCGGAAAACACCGAGAGAGAACTTCGGTAGACAGATTTCTGCCGGGAGAATTCCTTCCCAGAGAGGGGAGACCGTCGCCATCAACACCATCATCAAGCTAGACTTCATCGGAATCATCATCATCATCCACACCATCATCTCCACCAGCACCATCATCACCACTTCGTCTCGCTGTAACAATTGTGTTGAATATTGCTTTAGTTCGTAGAGGAAACTTTCCCGGTGTTAATTACTATTGTAGTTGATGCTTGTGAGTGAAACCATTCTGCCTTCCGAACATTTTATATTCTCACACAAAGTTTGGTGGAATAAAAAATTTATGTGGCCGGTGTAAAAAGACAAAACGTCTCGTGAAAAGTCATGTTCAAGCATTGAAAATTATTATTTTTATACGGGACACAAAAAATGTTCTTTTTTGAAAACTTACGTGCCAGCCTAGAATGCCTCGGTGTACATGTATATGTTTTTCTAAATTTTAGGACATTTCAAAATGTGCTTTCATACAATAGTTCCATAGACTCCCGTGAGTCGAATTAGATTTTCGGATAGAGAAATGGCTTGTATACAGCAAAAGGCTAACGGAATATTATGAAGTCATAAGTCGCACGGGGTCCTAAATCCTGGAGACGGGGCTGATGAGCAGGTGGAGCATGGCTCTCGTGCCAGCCACTGTTCTGCAGTCCGGGTCCACCAAAATCCATCATACGACCAACCCGAACTTTTTTTTACTACTACTACTACTACTCCGATCCATAGTCCGTACATGGATACAGGATACAGTACTGGCTGCACAAATATCACAGGTCTATCATCGACACAAGTGACCAAGCCGTAAAACTCAACCTGCAAATCTCCGGAACAACGACACCAAAAGCTCAGGAGATATAGGTGAGATCAAGTAGCGGTGCCGTGCATCCAGAGGTAGGCTCGGACTGTATTTTCCTTGCCGTAAACTGCGTGCGTGGTAGTCCCGTTCGCGAGAATCCCTGCTGTCAACCTTCAGTTACGATTAATGAATGCAAGCAGGTGAGCCTTTGAGCTGGCAGCAAGTGCTAGAAATTAGAAAACATCCTCACTGAACACACCGCATTTGTTCAGATACCCACATAGCAATACAGGTTCCAATAATAAGTTATTTAATTATGACCATCAAAAGACCAAACAGTGTACTCTCAGAAAAACCATTTCCTCGAAGCAAAGACCAAATAAAAGAAAATACCAAACAATATGTTTCCGGAACTGAACTACTTCAAACCAAAGGCTAATTGAAATAATGAAACATAAAAGGTCAAACATCGACTCCTATATGAAACCAAAACAAACATGGTGGTAACATTTATTCGGTCTGTCATTCGGCGAGCGGATCTGCAATCACAACCGTCCTAGGCGCTAGTCTTTGAGAAGTTCTTGTCAGGAGACTCTCCGGTCATGCATGGCGTGTAAGAAAACGCCCCGTGGATGCCCACGACCGGCGTGTAGTGGTACCGCTTTGGGCACAGGTCGCCCAAGCACGGAACCTCGCGGGTGTTCAGATGATACGTTGCCCCTCCGAACGTCGAGCAGAAGTACATGAGGATGTAGATGCCGTCGAGATAGTTTTCATCCCCTTCTTCGATGTCAACGTAGTCGTCCTCATCGGAATTCCACCAGTAATATTCCTCCCCTGCCGGTGGCTCTTGGTCGCCATTGCTGCCATTGTCCTCCTCCGCCGGTGGCTCTTGGTCAACGTTGCTGCCATTGTCCACCTCCGCCGGTGGATCTTGGTCGACGTTGTTGCCTTCTTCGTTGATGTTATTGTCCTCCTCCACATGTGGCACTTGGTCGTCGTTGTTGCCATTGTCCTCCTCTACCGGTGGCTCTTGGCCTTCATTGTTGCCATCTCTGTCGATGCCAATGTCCTCCTCTGCCGGTGGCTCTTGGTCACCATTGTTGCCATCTTCGTAGACTTCCTTGTCCTCCTCTAGAACCCAAGGCCCGTCAATCTGCTTACGGTAGCTCATACGTGTCACGGCTAGCAATCCCGTGGTCTTGAGGTTATTTTCGTGCTTCAGCACCCACTCTGCCCGACCACACGACATGCTGAGGATCCAAACCCGAAGATCATACCACTGGCGGATTGCCGCGAAGTAGACCCCCTTCTTCGATTTCTGATATAGCACTATGTAAACTTCCCATCTACGACGCTCGTCGGTGTTTTGATCACCTGGTAGATATTGCGCTGCAAAGACAACCTGCAAATCCAGCACCAATCACAACACATCACGAGTAATTTCAGTTAACAATTTGCACCACGCCTGTAGATATGCCCGCCGCCGCACCCTTTCCCCTCGGCATAGGCCTCCTTTCGTCGTCCCACATTCGCCGTATCGAGCTCCCGCCACCTAGCCTTCCAAGTGTTTGGTGGTTTGCCTGTTCGGCCATGGTCTACGGCGACGAGGAAATGTTCGCCCTGTTTCTAGAGGAAGAGACCGCCGCGATCGCCGAAGATGCAGATAACATGCAGATCCTTGCCTCTCTGGCCTGGCTGCACGCAGACTATAGCACCGAAGCGTGGAGGCTAGGCGAAGGGTCGCCGGAAGGGCAAAGCAAGGCAGAGGCTGGAGGGCTACTGCATACTGTACGCCAACTACTTCGTCATCGAGCCGCTGCACGAAGAGGCCGTTTTTCGGTGCCGTTTTAGGATGAGCCGAAAGCTCTTCCTCGAGATCGTGCATGCCATCCGGGTTTTCGACCCTTATTTCGTGTGCAAGAAGGACTACACCGTCATGGTTGGGTTTTCCTCACTGCAGAAGTGAACAGTGGTGATGAGGTTGCTTGCATACGGAGCTCCGGGTGACAGTGTCGATGACTATCTCCACATGGCCGAGTCCACCGCCATCGGTTGCTTGTACATGTTCTACAGGGCAGTGATTGAGCCACAGTACTTGAGAACACCCACTGCTGAAGACACTGCTTGAATCCTCGCATTCAATGAAAGTAGAGGATTTTCTGGGATGCTTGGAAGCATAGACTCTATGCATTGGCACTGGAAGAACTGTCCATTTACATGACAAGGAATGTATAAAGGCTACAAAGGAGGTTGCAGTGTGATACTCGAGGCAGTTGTTACACATGATATTTGGATCTGGCACTCCTTTGGCATGGCATTATCGAACAACGGCATCAACGTCCTGCAATCCTCAAATGTGTTTGCCAAGCTTGTTGAGGGTCATGCTCCCCCTATAGACTTTGAGATCAACGGGCACCACTATAACAAGGGCTACTATCTTGTAGGTGGCATTTGTCCAAGATGGGCAACATTTGTGAAGACTATCTCAAACTCGATGCTCCCGCATGCTTAGTTTGCCAAGAAACAAGAAGCTTATAGGAAGGACGTGGAGCGGGCATTTGGTGTGCTCCAACAGAGATTTGCAGTTGTCTAGTTCCCTACTATGACCTAGTCGAAAGATCAGATGTGGAAAGTGGTGAACTATTGTATGATATTGCACAACATGATCATTGAGGATGAGAGAAAGGATTCAGTGAATTGTGGCGAGCAGAACAAGCTATACTATAGACAGGGACCACTTGCAGAGCCTGGTCACCAGGTGCCACCAGCGTGGACTGTCTTCATCGCCATGCCCATGCGTCTGAAGATCCGAGAGCTGGTAGTGTATCAACAGTTGCAGGATGATCTGGTTGAGCACATTAGATACGTAGGGACAATATGTAGATGCTGAGCATGAACTGACCGAACTAGGCCGGAGTATGTTGTATTTTTGCCTATGCCGAACTATGCTTAAATTCATGCTGAACCATTACTATGTATTCATATTATGCCGAACTATGCCGAAAACTGGTCGAACTTAAACCGAATTTGGGTGGAAACACGCCGAGTTTGCTTTGTCTGAAAACTTGGCTTAGGAACACGAGTGGAAAACTGGACATTTTCAGACAAAAGTTATATCCGTTTAGCGTTAAATAGCGCCGGATTTCGGTCCGAAAACGTCTAACTAGTAAAGGTGCTCTAATGACTGTCCGTTAGCTTGCCGTGGAGCTTTTTCTATGCCATTTTCTCACGTTATTGTTTTCTTTACCATAATGTCGGTGGCAGAAGCACCTAGTTAAGCTGTCCAAAGCTGGCTGTCACACAATCAAACCGATCTTCGTCGTTCGTCCCACTTCCTATCTGTTCAGTTCGCTCTGAAAAAGGCCTCTCACAGTTAGTACACGTGACAGTAATGGCAAACACATCTTCCCATAAGACTAGCCTGCTTGTTTTCGAATCCGCGTGACGTCTGATGATTGTGACCTGCCATTACCGAAGCATCTGATAACACGTGTATTTCAGCCGATGCCCTGCGCATCAGTGGATACGGATAGGCACCCTGAGAGTAGAAACTGCATAACTGGAGATCAATGGACCTGCTCTGTGCAATGCAACTGGTCGAAAAAGCATTTCAGAAAGCAAGAGATGTTCGAGTTAGAGGTGGCCGCGCGCAGATGGTGCAGCCTCGCAGCTGGCCCGTGCAGATGAGCAGGTGGGGCATGTCTGTCGTGCACCAAAATCAAAATCCACCATAGCACCAGCCCGAACTTCTTTTTCCTACAGTACTACTATACCGATTTAGTAGCAGTGCCGTGCATTCAGATTCAGACGTACGTAGGCTCGGACTGTAGTTTCCTCGCCTTAAACTGCGTGCGTGGCAGGTGAGCTTTTGAGCTAGCAGCAAGTGCTAGAAAGCACCCTGCTGACTGATACCGTGGAGCACACTTCATTTCTACAGATACCCACACAGCAATATAGCTTCCAATAGTAAGTTATTAATGACCATCACAAGACCAACCAATGTACTACTATTAGAAAAAAATCATCTCCTCAAGGCAAAAGACTAAATGAAAGAAAATACCAAACAATATGTTACCAAACCAAATGCAAAACGAAAGAAAACATAAAGATCAAATATCGATTCCTAGATGAAGCCAAAACAAACATGGTGGTAGCATTTATTTGATCAGCGGATCTACGATCAAACCCGTCCTAGGCGCTAGTCTTCGAGAAGTTCTCGTCAGGAAACTCCCCGGTCATGCAGGGCGTGTAAGGGAACTCCCCACGGATGCCCACCACCGGCGTGTAGTGGTACCGCTTCGGGCGCAGGTCGCCCAAGCACTGAACCTCGCGGGTGTTCAGATGATACGTTGCCCCTCCGAACGTCAAGCAGAAGTACATGACCTCCTTGAAAGGATGGAACCCGAGGATGTAGATGCCGCCGAGATAGTTTTCATCCCCTTCTTCGATGTCAACGTAGTCGTCCTCATCGGAATTCCACCAGTAATATTCCTCCCCTGCCGGTGGCTCTTGGTCGGCGTTGCTGCCGTTGTCCTCCTCTGCTGGTGGCTCTTGGTCATCATTGCTGCCATTGTTCTCTTCCGCCGGTGGCTCTTGGTCGACATTGTTGCCTTCTGCGTTGATGTTATTGTCCTCCGCCGCATGTGGTACTTGGTCGTCGTTGTTGCCATTGTCCTCCTCTACCGGTGGCTCTTGATCTTCATTGATGCCATCTCCGATGATGCCATTGTCCTCCTCTACCGGTGGCTCTTGGACTTCATTGTTGCCATCTCCGTTGATGCCATTGTCCTCCTCTATCGGTGGCTCTTGGTCACCATCGTTGCCATCTTCGTAGACTTCCTTGTCCTCCTCTAGAACCCAAGGCCCGTCAATCTGCTTACGGTAGCTCATACGTGTCACGGCTAGCAATCCCGTGGTCTTGAGGTTATTTTCGTGCTTCAGTACCCACTCTGCCCGACCACACGACATGCTGAGGATCCAAACCCGAAGATCATACCACTGGCGGATTGCCGCGAAGTAGACCCCCTTCTCTGATTTCCCAATATAGCACCGTGTAAGTTTCCCATCTGCGACCCTCGTCGGTGTTCTGATCACACTGGTGGAAACAACCCTATTGGTCCCGGTTGGTAAGGGGCTTTAGTCCCGGTTTCCCAACCGGGACAGGGCAATCGGGACTAAAGCCCTAACCTTTAGTCCCGGTTGCCCCACCAACCGGGACAAATGGGTGCACACATGGCAGCGGCAGAGGGCAAGGGTGGTGGAGAATTAGTCCCGGTTCGTAACACAAACCAGGACTAATAACCTTCGGCCGCGGCAGAGATTTGGCCCATTTCTCTGCCGCGGCAGAGAAATCATTTTGGCACATTTTGTTGCCGCGGCAGCATTTTCGCCACTTTTTGTGCCATGGTAGAGAATTCATTTAGGTTGTTTTATTGTTTATTTAGTGTTTCGCACTTATCAATGAAGGAACCTTATATTACACAAGATCATCATGACAATATTACATTCAATACACGGATCGAGTTCATGCACTACATACAAAAGTTGCTATTCGATGCTACCGGCCAATTCCTTCAAAGTTGCTATTTTTACAATCCCTATTGTCTATACACAGCCGAATAGTATTACCCTTTTGGGTTTAGGACTTCTGCATCCAAGAATCCCGCCAATTCCTCCTGAAATGCTCGTACGCGATCCTTTGGCAGAAGACCGTCCCGTAGACGTTCAATCTGATTTAAAAAAGGAGTCAGTCTATATGAATGAAACTAAACACAATTTATTTGTAATTAAAAACTATAGAAATTGTTTACGTACGTGGAGTTGCTCTAAATTTCTGCCCTTCTCATCGCACGTCTGCCGGATGAACTCGCAAACATAGTATCCACATAGATTGTTACCTGGTCCCTGCGTCAGGCACTTTACGAGAACAGAGTTCAATCAAAATAATAATCAAGCATGATAATAACTGTATCAAAACTAGAATCAAAGAGATGTGCGGATATAGCTAGTGGTGCTTACATTTAGTGGTTGAAATGTAAGCTCCTCTTTCCAAACACCCCTAGCCTTGTTGGTGAACCGTTTCCAAGCGCTGCCCGGCGAAGAAAACGAATAAAAGAAGTTATTAATTACTTGATATCATAAAATTCACGAACGTTGCCGATATAGTGTCGTAATGATTAGAATTACCGCTGGAGAAGCATATGCATGTCCTTCCACGTCTCAAGGGGTTTATGTTTCGAGTCCATGACTAGTACACACGCTTTGTCAAGTTGAATGATTAACAAAATATAGTGGAAGCTGCGAATGCATAACTAATCAATTATATACTTAACATCGAGTAAGCGAAATAGAAAGTGTATACAAGACAATAACACTCACTTGAAGTTGTAAGGAAAAAGTATTTCCCTTCTGGTTTCTTGAAACCTTAACGCGTGTACTATATTATCCTCCGTATCCTGGGGGCTTGTTTTGAGATTAGCTTTATGAACCCAATATGGGTCAATGAAGCCAATATCATAGATTTGTCCTCTGCTGCATTCGAGAATCTTCATTCTGCATATTAAAGTATGATTACATACATGCAATAAACAAGGTGAGATAGCTAGAGACTAAATTAATTACAGAATTAGTACTTACAGACAATAGGCACTGATGATCGATTTGTCCAAGACATCTTGATTGAATAATTGAAATAGTTCATCAAATTCAATGGATATCATGTCATCCTTTTATTTCCCATGATGCTTTTTTGTAACCCTCAGCACTATCCAGTTAGCCCCGGCCTTTGTGGCATGCATGTACGAGTTATGCAATCTTCGCATTTTTGTTGGAAGATTGTTTACCTCCTCAGGTTTGACGAGAGGTTTGCCGTACTGGTATTTGTATGCTACTTCACTCACGGGGAAGAACTCTAACTGGGATAAGTACTGGGCAATACTCATACCTTGAGCAGCGGCAGCTTCTTCGTATTGTGCAACTACATGTGGATCATACTGCTCTTCGGCCCCATATTTACTCAACCCCACATTGGTTTGGGAAATCACCTTGAGAGGGGCGCAAGTCTGTTTTGCTTGTTCTCCGAGCTGGGCAACAGATTTCTCGCTTGCATCAGTACTGCTCTTCGAGGCTTTTTGTGCCGCATGTGACTTGAGAATAGGACGCTCATAGTCTGATGACAGCTTTGGCTCGGGTTGATGAAGAGTCTTTAGCATTTTCAATACTTTGCCTTTTTCTTCTTTGGTGCTGGGGAACTCTGGCTCTTTCGGCTGCCTCAGCTTAGCGAAAAACGCTGTCGTTTCCGCATCAACGATCACCGCAGTCTCCTCTTCAGTACAGTCATAAGCTCTCTTGGGAGGAACCTTTGGTACTTTTGGAAGAGGCTCTTGTTTACGTTTCAGCGATCGCTTACCACGATGCACAGTAGCGGTACGCTTACGCTTTTTATCCTGTGGCGCTGGCGATGGCTCCCGCGGCGATGGATGCGTCGGAGATTGGTGAGGCGACGGAGCCGGGTGAGGCGACGAAGACGGCTGCCGCGGCGGCGACGACCTCGCTGGAGACGGGTGAGGCGGCGGCGAAGATGGCCTTGGCGTGTGATTTCGAAGCACGATACATTCCTTTGGCCATAGAATGGTGACGTTTTTTGCGTCTCCCAGTACAGTCACATCCCCTTCACCTGCAGGGTAGTGAAGATCCAAAACTTCAAAGGTGGGCATGATTTCATCCACCCCGACAACAGCATAGCCCTCTGGAACCGGACGACAGTGGTAAGTTGGTGTGGGTCCAATTGGTAAGGCATAGCCGACCGCCACCTTCATTGATATGTTCACAACTTTGACATGTAGCTCGCAGTGTGTCATCTCTGTGATATCATCCACTGGGTAGCCAACAGGAGCCATCGTCGGTGCACCATCGTCATCGCCATTGTCATCACCCGGGACCTCGGTGGAAGCCACACTGCTTTTTCGATTATTCGATAGGCCGATAGCATCGAATGCAGTGTGCTGCTGAGATGGGCCGGTAGTACTTTGCTCTTTAAGTGCGTTAATTTCATCTTGTTGTTGCTTTAATCGTTCTTCAATTAAACGCATTCGCTCTTTCTGACTATCTGCTTCAACTTCCGCCCTATCCTTTCTCCTCTGACGGCTTCTATCAGGATATTTCTTCCTCTCTTCGGGAAACCCAGTCCTCCATGGTTGGGAGCCTATTGTGCCTCGTGTTCGTCCATCATGTTCCTTATTTCCAAGGGCGAGTGTGATCTCATCATTCTCTCTATCGGGAATGAAGTCCCCATCTTTAACATCCTTTACTGCTTTTATCATCCTCTCGATTGGCAAGGGGTCTTCTTTATGTCGTATGTTATATATACACCTCCCTTCCGAGTCCAACGTGCCCCCATGCCCGTAAAACCAATTCCTTGCACGTTCTACCCAATCGTCTGTCTCTGGGTGATCTTTTTAGCATGCAGTTCATTCTCAAGTTTCTCCCACTTAGGAATGCCAGCCATGTAGCCACCTTGCCCCATAGTATGGTGATACTTCTTGTTAGCAGCATTCAGCTTATTCGTTGCAGACATTTTCTTAGCTTTTTCTGATGTCTTGTATTCCACAAACTCAGCCCAGAATGGTTTTATCTTCTCAAACTGAATATTCTTGAAATCAGGAGTCTTCTCTTTCACGACATAGTCAAGGTTCAATCTTTTCTTCCAGTTGGTGAAACACTGGGCCATCTTCTTCAAAGCCCACTCCCTGACCTTAGCCTCCATGGCTCTCCCATGTTGTAAGGCGTCCTCAACTGGATCCTCCGCATTTGGATCCAGCTCTATCTTCGGTAGTTTGAAATTAACCATGAGCCTCTTCCATAGTAAATCTTTGGCGTGGTTAGGGACAAATAAACATGTTCCCTCTTCATCCGCATTAGCAGGCATATTCCAATTTCTAATGGTGATCGGGATTAAGTCCCTAACGATTACTCCGCATTGTGCCACAAATTTGTTTGCGACAACTTCGGGAGCCGTCGGTTTACCGTCTTCAGCGACATCTTCGATTCTGAACCTCTCATGGTCATGCAACTTTTTGGTTGGGCCTCGTCTGCTCTTTTCAGTAGATTCCTTTGATCTGGAGGGCTAAAAGAAGAAAGATCATCATTACTATTTCTATATAAATAGCAGATGATTAATTAATGAATTGATTATATTACATGCACCTCGCCGGATCAGTCGTCTTCTCGATTACACAAGGCATCGCCTTCTCCCTCGCGGAAGGCAACACCTTCAACCTCAGACAAGTCGTCTATTCCGGTAAAAAGAGGATCACCCTCACCGGAGTTGTTCAGAAACGTTGATACATCTAAAATTTTCTTCCCCACGGATCACACCTTGGATCAACTTTTCCTTTTCTTCGTCTCTGACGTGTGGGTCCATATTTTCTGCATAGGTGGAAAAACGAATAAGTCAAAGCGGCTAAAAGAGAAAGTTAGGTACGGTATTGAGAGATATAAACCCTAATTCAGAGAAACCCTAATATATACATACACAATAATAAAAATGAAGAGAAACCCTAAACCCTAAACCTAGCTACAAAAAGGAAACCGTGTAGTAGATAGGTAACTCTAGCTAAAATCAACTAAAATCAATATTCCAGAGTTCCGAGGGGTGTAAAACCTAGTTCGGAGAAACCTCGGATGCATATGAGAGGGGACCATGAGTATAAGGCTACAAAAGGGAAACTATCTAGCAGATAGGTAACACTAGATACTAACAAAATACCATATTGGAATCGATTTAAGAGGGTTCGGAATGCCCTGACGAAGGCACATCGTCGAACCCACATGCACCTAAGGGGTATTAATGATTCCTTATCTAAGATAGGGTTTTTAAGATAGGGCCAAAGACTAATAATACCAAACTAATTAATAAACCTAATAATACCTAACTAATAATAAACCTAATAATCCAAACACCGAAAATAAAGGGAAACCCTAAAGCATCGATGCAATGATCAAGCAAGTATGATGATATGACAAGTTAAATTGTATTGAAAAGTAACCCTAAAGCACGCTCGACAAATTAAACGGGGTTCCGAGGGACGCAAACCCTAACTCGAGGAAACTCCGGAATCACCTGTGAGGGGTTACTATGTTCTTCTAATCAAACTTGGTATATTATTTAAGTTGCTTAACAATGCATGATTATAGCTTAAATAGGTAGGTTTCATTTTTCTGAACATTTTGGTATATTATACATATTTTTCTGACTTATAAATAATAAGTTCGGGGTTCGGGGTGGCCGGAATCAGCGGTGGAGGCGGTGGCCGGAGTCGGCGAGGCTTGGAGCGCCGGCGAGGAGCACATGGAGGCGCGACAGCGGGGCAGCGCGTGGAGTCCGACGGCGGGGCAGCGCGTGGAGGCCGACAGCGGGGCCGAAAAATAGTATGTATAAAATATGATAATATACATATACATATACAAATACAAAATATGATAATATATAAAAAATATGATAATATACATATACTACTTAAGTAGATTATTTTCTATGAATTTTACAAGTTTCATCTAAAATCTGCCAAAATAAATCGAATTAAAGTAAATAGTCAAACGTGACCGTTTGACCACGCCGACGTGGCGCTGAGGGACGAACTGCCGATCGATTCCCCTGCCCGTATCGGTTTCGATCTCCTGCCCCCTCTTCCCCTTGAAGCACATATTCTTTCTGACATTTTTCCCCTTTGTAGATCACCGCAGAGCTCGTGATTTCTCGCCGGAGCCACCAACCGCTGCCTAGACCCCTCGTCCTCGCCATGCTAGCCGCGCCGCGCTGCCCACGCTGCTGCTATTTAAGAGGGCCCACCCGTCAGTGACTCAGCCCCGCTAGGGTCACGAGCTGCACCAAGCTTGGCGGAAGCTCGGGCCGAGCTCTTTTTGTGGCTCGCCAGCGGCGGCAAGCTGGCTCGGGCTCGGCAATTTCGGACCGAGCTTTCTACGGCTTAGACCGAGCCAGGCCGAGCTGGCTCGTGTCTAGGTATAAATGCAGCACATACATAATCTGTGGTTGGGATGAGGAAACTAGGACATGAGTTTCAGATAGCTTGACGCAGTTGAGAGATTAATTACACTTACGACGACCATGAAGTTCCCAAGATGCATCCTTGTCAATTACTACACGTGTGGTTCCTCCCTTTATTTCAGAACCTCGGTAGGGCACTAGCGTATCGATCACCTACATCCTGTCAACACCGTCGTCCGTCGTCTCCAGCCGCAGAGTGTTGTTGTTCCTAGAAGCAAACTACGCCGCCACCGACACTGAAGAAATTTCCCCCGCACCCGCCGCACCACGCCACGAGAGAAAGCCCGTCGGTGCCCGTCGACGACGCTTCCAACGGGGCATATTCGGCTGTAGGACCGGGACCCACATGAGACTTTCGTATGGGATGGTCACTTTGCATGCAATTTCATGGGAAGATTTACGTTGGGTCTAATCTCATATGAATTTTCCTTTATTTCAAAGACAAGTGTGGAACGCACCTATTCTTTCAGACAAGTTTATATATTTTTTGTGTGGTGCAACCAAACAATTTAGGATCCGATATGGAATCTCATTAGCAACCTATGTTTTCCCTTTTTCCTGTCATTGAAAATCCTATAAACCATATATGCACTCCATGACGTCGAACACAATGGGCATTTGTTTCCTTAGATTGCATCCAAAATATACCATAGCAATATACATGTGGTTTTGACCGCGCGACCCCTTCGCCCATGTCTTGCCCACGCGTGGGCGAACAGGGGAACTCCCATTGCCGCCGCCTCCTCCCCCCTCTCCTCACCTTCCCCTCGTTGCTGCGCTGTCAGGCCGGGCCACCGGGCCTTGCCTGTGCGTTGCCGGCACCGACGGTGGCGGCTACTTCTTCCCCGCGCGTGAGGAGTAGCGGCGCGGCGCAAGCTTCCGGCAGAGGGAGGGGGAGGACAGAGGCAGGGAGAGGGGGCGTACCTTCTGGAGGCGATGACGCGCGGCGGTGGTGGCGCTACTAGCCCTGGACGACGCGGCGCGGTCGGGGAAGGAGACGCGGGCGGAAGTGGCGGCCGGAGCGCGCGGCGGTGGCGGCCGGAGGCGGAGGCAGAGGCGAAGGCGCTGATGACGACGGAGGGCGCGGGCAGCCTGGCGGCGTCGTCGATGAGACAGAGAAGAAGCAGAGAAGTGAGATGGGAAAGAAGAAGAAGAGAAGTTATAAAGGGGAGGGAGTATACGTCCCGGTTGGTGGCTCCAACCGGGACTAAAGGGTCATACGTACCAGTTGGAGCCACCAACCGGGACGTATACTCCAATTTTTAGCAGATGAAGGGACGCGCGCGCAGGGGGTCTTTAGTCCCGGTTGGTGGCTCCAACCGGGACATATTCCCCTGTTTTCAAATTTTTTCAGGTATTTTCTCTCTGTTCCCGCCTTATTTTTTATTTTGGGGTTTAAATTTGTAATGTTTTTTAAATGATAATTAATTTGGAATTTAGAAAAACTTTAAACATAAAAAGTGTTTGGATTTGAATAAATAATTCAAAACCATTTTCAGTTTTAAAAAATAATTAATGTAACCATTTAAAATATGAACCATTTACAATTAAAAATGAATTAACTTATATTTTTTAATATCAATTTGGAATTTAGAAAAACTTTAAACATAAAAAGTGTATGGATTTGAATAAATAATCCAAAACCATTTTCTGTTTTTAAAAATAATTAATGTAACCATTTAGAATTAAAAATGAATTAACTTATATTTTTTTAATATCAATTTGGAATTTAGAAAAACTTTAAACATAAAAACTATATGGATTTGAATAAATAATCCAAAACTATTTTCTATTTTTAAAAAATAATTAATGTAACCATTTAAAATAAAAAATTAATTAACTTATATTTTTTGAGTATTAATTTGGAATTTAGAAAAACTTTAAACATAAAAAGTGTTTGGATTTGAATAAATAATTCAAAACCATTTTCTGTTTCAAAAAATAATTAATGTAACCATTTAAAATATGAACCATTTACAATTAAAAATGAATTAACTTATATTTTTTTAATATCAATTTGGAATTTAGAAAAACTTTAAACATAAAAAGTGTTTGGATTTGAATAAGTAATTCAAAACCATTTTCTGTTTTTAATGGGCGGAAAAAAAGGACGGAAAATAATGGGCGGAAAGAAAATTTGATTAGGATAGAACTGGAATTAAAGTACATAACGCAACTAACACAAAGTTACATAGAAGAACTGAAAATTAAGATAATGGGCAGATTAAGCCACAATCGGCCGAACTTGTTTTGCAATGTTGGAATAATTCAGTCATGCTCCTGCCTACACCTGTAATACTCGCCACTGTAGTCGTCGTACTCCCCGCGACCGTCGTCGCTATCGTCGTCGGGGTCGCCGTAGTTGAACCTTGAAGGTTGAGTACGAGTGGGCTAGAGTCGGTGACCGTGTCGTAGGCCATGACGCTCTGGAGAGTCCGTCCGCGCCACCACAGCCGACGGCCGGTCTCGTTGAATTTCGGAGAAGGTGGGCCCTCCTCCTCGTGCCTGGTGAGTGCCCTCTCACGCCGATCCACGAAGAAGGCTTCCCAAGTCGGGAAATAGTCGGGATGCCATCTGGGATTCCTCCGCTGCTCTGGCGTGAGCTCGAAGTAGTAGTGGTTCGTGATAGCCATCCGACGCGCCACACCTACAGGGATAGGAGGAACCGGCACGCCTCCGGCGCTCAGCATCCAGTCGACGGGGACACAGTAGCCCGGCAGGCAGGGCTAGTTCGAGGCGCAAAGCGCCTCCGCCTCCCTGGGAGTTAGTGCTACGGTGGAAGCCATGGGAAAGAGTGATGAGGTTGCAGATATGAGTCTAGAGATGTGCAATGACAATGGAGGCCAACCCTACATATATATATATAGTGAAGAACTGGCGGGAAAAACTGGAGGGAAAAACTGGCGGAAAAAAATGGTGGGAAGAAAAATGGCGGGAAAAATGGCGTGTCGACATTATGTCGTGCGGCGTGTACCTTGTCCCGGATGGTGTCACCAACCGGGACTAAAGATGAACCTTTAGTCCCGGTTGGAGACACCAACCGGGACAAAACACGAGTCAGCACTAATAATAGGGGTGAGTGTCGGAAAATGGAAAAGGGCTTTTCCGTGCGACAAAAAGGAAAACCTTCTCCTGTAACATTGTTCTCTATACCAATGTCCACACACATGCATAATATGGGCACAACATCATAAACTATGTCGTGATTCATCACATAACATTGGTCATTTGGACCGAAAGCCATGAAACCTCGAACATGATAGGTCATTTTGTGAAGTTTTTTTCGAAACATGATCAATATACCAAGTCTGATATTTTTTCTTTCAACTATGTAACATAATATGACACCACGCGAAGAATTTTCATTGTTCGGATTTTTTTTTGAATTTATTATGCCCGTTTTCAATTATCTGAATTTCTAACTATGGTCGAACCGGTGTGCATGAAGATAGGGGACGAGCATCGTTAGAACTTGCATTGGATCTCTGAAGAAACCACATATTGCGAGTCTAAAAATGATTTTTTAAAAAAATCACGGGCGATAGA
The DNA here is from genome assembly GCA_916181665.1 of Avena sativa. Taxonomy (NCBI): domain Eukaryota; kingdom Viridiplantae; phylum Streptophyta; class Magnoliopsida; order Poales; family Poaceae; genus Avena; species Avena sativa. The sequence continues at coordinate 298,952,905 of OV702296.1, forward strand.
TCATGTACCTGTAGTACAAACCGGACCCACTTCCTGCCGATTCGGCAGACATTTGTCCTTTTTACCCGGGATGGAAGAAAAGGTTTGAGATGTCCCGGTTGGAAGATAGTCCATGTAAGGTGGTCTAGTATTTTAGGAAAATGGGACGGTAGCATTCTGAAACGGCATTTTGGTGATTACTTCACAAAACGACCTGTTTTTTGCGCTCGGAAAATGGAAAAGGGCTTTTCCGTGCGACAAAAAGGAAAACTTCCTCCTGCAACATTGTTCTCCATACCAATGTCCACACACATGCATAATATGGGCACAACATCACAAACTATGCCGTGATTCAGCACATAACATCGGTCATTTGAACAAAAGCCATGAAACCTCGAACATGATAGGTCATTTTGTGAAGGTTTTTTTGAAACATGATCAATATACCAAGTCTGGTATTTTTTCTTTCAACTATGTAACATAATATGACACCACGCGAAGGATTTTCATTGTTCGGATTTTTTTGAATTTATTATGCCCGTTTTGAATTATCTGAATTTCTAACTATGGTCGAACCGGTGTGCATGAAGATAGGGGACGAGCATCGTTAAAACTTGCATTGGATCTCTGAAGAAACCACATATTGCGAGTCTAAAAATGATTTTTTCAAAAAATCACGGGCGATAGATCATGTACCTGTAATACAAACCGGACTCACTTCCTCCCGATTCGGCAGACATTTGTCCTTTTTACCCGGGATGGACGAAAAGGTTTGAGATGTCCCTGTTGGGAGATAGTCCATGTAAGATGGTATAGTATTTTAGGAAAATGGGACGGTAGCATTCTGAAACGGCATTTTGATGGTTACTTCACAAAACAACCCATTTTTTGCGCTCGGAAAATGGAAAAGGGCTTTTCCGTGCGACAAAAAGGAAAACCTTCTCCTGTAACATTGTTCTCTATACCAATGTCCACACACATGTATAATATGGGCACAACATCATAAACTATGCCGTGATTCATCACATAACATTGGTCATTTGGACCGAAAGCCATGAAACCTCGAACATGATAGGTCATTTTGTGAAAAAAAATTCGAAACATGATCAATATACCAAGTCTGGTATTTTTCCTTTCAACTATGTAACATAATATGACACCACGCGAAGGATTTTCATTGTTCGGATTTTTTTGAATTTATTATGCCCGTTTTGAATTATCTGAATTTCTAACTATGGTCGAACCGGTGTGCATGAAGATAGGGGACGAGCATCGTTAGAACTTGCATTGGATCTCTGAAGAAACCACATATTGCGAGTCTAAAAATGATTTTTTCAAAAAATCATGGGCGATAGATCATGTACCTGTAGTACAAACCGGACCCACTTCCTCCCGATTCGGCAGACATTTGTCCTTTTTACCCGGGATGGACGAAAAGGTTTGAGATGTCCCTGTTGGGAGATAGTCCATGTAAGATGGTCTAGTATTTTAGGAAAATGGGATGGTAGCATTCTGAAACGGCATTTTGATGGTTACTTCACAAAACAACCCGATTTTTGCGCTCGGAAAATGGAAAAGGGCTTTTCCGTGCGACAAAAAGGAAAACTTCCTCCTGCAACATTGTTCTCCATACCAATGTCCACACACATGCATAATATGGGCACAACATCACAAACTATGCCGTGATTCAGCACATAACATCGGTCATTTGGACGAAAGCCATGAAACCTCGAACATGATAGGTCATTTTGTGAAGGTTTTTTCGAAACATGATCAGTATACCAAGTCTGGTATTTTTCCTTTCAACTATGTAACATAATATGACACCACGCGAAGGATTTTCATTGTTCGGATTTTTTTTGAATTTATTATGCCCGTTTTGAATTATCTGAATTTCTAACTATGGTCGAACCGGTGTGCATGAAGATAGGGGACGCGCATCGTTAGAACTTGCATTGGATCTCTGAAGAAACCACATATTGCGAGTCTAAAAATGATTTTTTCAAAAAATCACGGGCGATAGATCATATACCTGTAGTACAAACCGGACCCACTTCCTGCCGATTCGGCAGACATTTGTCCTTTTTACCCGGGATGGAAGAAAAGGTTTGAGATGTCCCGGTTGGGAGATAGTCCATGTAAGGTGGTCTAGTATTTTAGGAAAATGGGACGGTAGCATTCTGAAACGGCATTTTGGTGGTTACTTCACAAAATGACCCGTTTTTTGCGCTCGGAAAATGGAAAAGGGATTTTCCGTGCGACAAAAAGGAAAACTTCCTCCTGCAACATTGTTCTCCATACCAATGTCCACACACATGCATAATATGGGCACAACATTATGTCGACATTATGTCGTGCGGCGTGTACCTTGTCCCGGATGGTGTCACCAACCGGGACTAAAGATCAACCTGTAGTCCCGGTTGGAGACACCAACTGGGACAAAACACGAGTCAACACTAATGATAGGGGTGAATGTCAATATTATTTCATAAGTGTCGACACTATGCCGAGCTGCTTGTACTGTAAATAGACATCCTTGCGAGTCCAGTCCTCCAGCCAGTTTGAGGCATCTCCAAGATGGTTTTCGAGAGCAGGGACACCACTGCGGCCAGTTTCAGGGAGATGCCGACGGAGCCCAGTCCTCCGGCATCTCCGAGAAACTAGTCATAGAGGCACTCCCTAATATGTGAAATTAGTTAGCTCCGAGGCGTATTGATCTAGTTAGAGAAGTTACAAGCTGCAAGATGGTTTTCGAGAGCAGGGACACCACTGCGGCCAATTTCAGGGAGATGCTGACGGAGCCCAGTCCTCCGGCATCTCCGAGAAACTGGTCATAGAGGCACTCCCTAATATGTGAAATTAGTTAGCTCCTAGGCGTATTGATCTAGTTAGAGAAGTTACAAGCTGCAAGATGGTTTTCGAGAGCAGGTACACCACTACGACCAGTTTCAGGGAGATGCCGCCGGATCCCAGTCCTCCGGCATCTCCAAGAAACTGGTCATAGAGGCACTCCCTAATATGTGACTGCGCGCGTTTGGAGATCAGATCTTAATGGTAAGTATGAATCAGGACAACTTCTTCATAGTCCTGGTCCAGCCACAAAATAGGACTAACACTCATGACATTTATTAATATTAAAAACTTAGACTACAAAACCGTGACTAAAGGCCACAAACCGCGAAAGATATCCTTTGGTCAAGCCACAAACCGCGAAAGACATGAACTAGAGTTACATAATATGAGCATGAACTTCTTGGCATATGTCCTTCCTTATGATCGCTTCAGACGTAACCATGGAGCATCTTCTTTACTTAACGGAATGCTTGGGTCAGTTTTCACTGTGAAGGGCGGAATTTCATCAAACTTATTATAATCTTCTGACATGTCTGTCTTGTCCTCGATTTCCACGATGTTTCTTTTCCCTGAAAGAACTATGTGACGCTTTGGCTCATCATATGATGTATTCGTTTGCATATTTTTTCTTTTTTCGGTCTGGAGGACATGTCCTTCACATAGAAAACCTGAGACACATCATTGGCTAGGACGAATGGTTCATCTCTATAACCAAGATTGTTGAGATCCACTGTTGTCATTCCGTACAACTGGTCTATCTTTACCCCTTCCCCATTCAGGTTGACCCATTTGCAGCGAAACAAAGGGACCCTAAAAGAGACTCCATAGTCTAGTTCCCATATCTCCTCTATGTAACCATAATATGTGTCCTTTTGTCCATTCTCGTCTATTGCATCAAAGCAGACACCACTATTTTGGTTGGTGCTCTTTTTATCTTGGGCGATCGTGTAGAATGTATTCCCATTTATTTCGTACCCTTGGAAATTCGATACAGTAGAAGATGGTGACGCGGCCAACAAGTATAGCTGATCTCCAACAGTGGTGTCATTCAAGAGATGTGTCCGCATCCAACCACCGAAAGACTTCATGTGTTCATATGTAATCCATGATTCAGGCTTCCCCGGGTTTTTGGAGCATACAATATTCTTGTGTTCCTCGATATACGGAGCTGCCAAGGTGGAATTATGTAGAACTGTGTAGTGTGCTTTAGTGAAAGAATCCCCGTCCCTACATATCATTGCTTTCTTTCCCAACGTGCCTTTTCCACTTAGTCTTCCCTCATGCCGTGAGTCAGAAACACCAATCGGCTTAAGGTCAGGAATAAATTCAACACAAAACTCAATGACCTCCTCTGTTCCATATCCCTTGGAGATGCTTCCTTCTGGTCTAGCACGGTTATGAACATATTTCTTTAAGACTCCCATGAACCTCTCAAAGGGGAACATATTGTGCAGAAATATCGGACCGAGAATGGCAATCTCTTCCACTAGATGAACCAGGAGATGCGTCATAATATTGAAGAAGGATGGTGGGAACACCAATTCAAAACTAACAAGACATTGTACCACATCCTTCTGTAACCTTGGCAGAATATCTGGATTGATTACCTTCTGAGATATTGCATTGAGGAATGCACACAGCTTCACAATGGGTACTCGAACATTTTCCGGTAGAAGCCCTCTCAATGCAATCGGAAGCAACTGCGTCATAATCACGTGACAGTCATGAGACTTCAGGTTTTGGAACTTTTTCTCTGCCATATTTATTATCCCCTTTATATTAGATGAGAAGCCCGACGGCACCTTGATACTGTAAAGGACTTCAAAAAAGATTTCTTTTTCTGCTTTGGTAAGAGCATAGCTGGCACGACTTAAGTGACGCCCTTTATCCGTCTTGTTATGTGTATGCATGTTCTTTGGGTCTTTCATATTTGTTGGTCCTCCCGTGCTTCAGGTGTATCTTTTGTCTTCCCATACACGCCTAGGAATCCTAGCAGGTTCACGCAAAGATTCTTCGTCACGTGCATCACGTCGATTGAAGAGCGGACACGCAGGACTTTCCAATATGGCAGCTCCCAAAATATAGATTTCTTCTGCCACATGGGTGCGTGTCCTGTAGCGATGTCGTTCGGAACTGATTGACCGCCGAGACCCTTTCCAAAGATTACTTCTATGTCCTTGACCATACCAAATACATCATCACCAGCAGGGAGTTCAGGCTTCTTCCGGTGATCTGCCTCACCTTTGAAAATGCTTGCCTTCTTTCTTACGGGATGATTGGTCGGAAGAAATCGTCGATTCGCCAGGTACACAACCTTCTTGCATTTATGAAAATATGTACCTTCAGTCTTATCTAAACAGTGGGTGCATGCCTTATATCCCTTGTTTGTCTGTCCTGAAAGGTTACTAAGAGCATGCCAATCATTGATGGTTACGAATAACAACCCTCGTAGATCAAATGGCTCCTGTTTGTTCTCATCCCACGCACGTACACCTGGTTTGCCCCACAACTGTAAGAGTTCTTCAACTAATGGCCTAAGGTACACATCAATGTCGTTGCCCGGTTGCTTCGGGCCTTGGATGAGCACTGGCATCATAATGAACTTACGCTTCATGCACAACCAAGGAGGCAGGTTGTAGATACATAGAGTCACGGGCCAAGTGCTGTGACTGCAGCTCTGTTCCCCAAAAGGATTCATGCCATCCGTACTTAGACCAAACCATAAGTTCCTTGCGTCACCTGCAAAGTCTGGGAAGTCTCTCTAGATTTTTCTCCACTGTGACCCATCAGCAGGGTGTCTCAACTTCCCGTCTTTCTTACGGTCTTCTTTGTGCCATCACAACAACCTCGCATGCTCTTTGTTTCTGAACATGCGTTTCAACCTTGGTATTATAGGAGCATACCACATAACCTTAGCAGGAACCCTCTTCCGGAGGGGCTCTCCCTCAACATCACCAGGGTCATCTCGTCTGATCTTATACCGCAACGCATTGCATACCGAGCATTTATCTAAATTCTCATACTCCTTACCGCGGTAGAGGATGCAGTCATTAATACATACATGTATCTTTTGCACATCTAATCCCAGAGGACAGAGAGTCTTCTTTGCTTCGTAGGTACTCTCGGGAAGTTCGTTATGTTTTGGAAACTTCGGCTTTATTATTTTCAGCATATTTTCAAATGAGGAGTCAGTTAGACCACACTCTGCCTTTCATCGCAACAATTCCAGTGTGGTACCGAGCTTTGTGCTGCCATCTTTACAATTTGGGTACAACAATTTTTTGTGATCTTCTAACATGCCCTCTAACTTCAACTTCTCATTTTCTGTTTCACAGTCTCGCTTTGCATCAGAAATGACCCTACCAAGTTCATCAGCCGGCTCATCTGATGCCCGTTCTTCACCTCTTTCCTCTCCATTGTCTTCCATTGCAGTATCACTGTATTCAGGAAACATATGATGATAGTTGTTATCATCATCTTCTTCTTCACCATCTTCCATCATAACCCCTCTTTCTCCGTGCTTAGTCCAGCAATTATAGTTGGGCATGAAACCTTTCATAATCAGGTGGCCGCGAATGATTTTCGAGGAAGAGTACTCCTTGTTGTTCCGACATTAAACACATGGACAACGTATAAAACCATTCTCTTTGTTTGCCGTAGCCACATCGATAAATTTATCCACGCCTTTCATATACCCGGCTACGCGTCGGTCACCGTACATCCATTCCCGACCGTTCATCTGCATCATATAAGTAAGTTTATCAAAAAACAGGACATCATAAATAGTGAAATAACCAATTCACATCGACACATGAATTATATCAATGAAAGAGAAAAGATAAGATTGCTAACCTCGATCGAGGGAAATAAAGAGGAGAAAGTTCAAGTGCGTCTCGGACACCTTCTATATTTTTGTTCTATGAGAAATTGAACGGGATTATTCACTCAAATATTTCATCAAACACCTTCAATGCATGCATAGAAGAGAAAAAACTAGCACACCCCTCACACCTTCCATCAAGAGAAAAAAACAGAGTGGAGGCAGAGGGGGCTGGGGCGTTGCATTTATAGACGGCGGGAGCATACGTCCCGGTTGGAGCCAGCAACCGGGACTAAAGGTGTGTGCCACGCCACGTGGCTGTGGCCAAACCTGTTGGTGGCTCCAACCAGGACGTATGCCCCTTACCAACCGGGACCCATGCCTCCTGGCCCCGTGTTCGCTCGAACCGGGACGCGTGCCAGCATTAGTCCCGGTTGGTGGCGCAACCGGGACTAATGCTCTAAGGGGACGCGAACGGATGGCCCTTTTCTACTAGTGTCACCTGGTAGAAATTACGCTGCAAAGACAGCCTGCAAATCCAGCACCAATTACAACACATCACGAGTGAATTTCAGTTACACCCTGTTCGGTTAGTGTGGGATCGGGTTGGATTGACCTGGATTAGATCCATGTAAGTCAAAATCCTTCCTAATTCTCTCCAATCCCATCTAATCCACTCTTAGATGGATTAATCGAACAGGGCCTTAACAATTTCCAGATGGAAGACGTTCTGTAGAGATGCACTGACATATCAACATTTGTCAGACAACTCACACAAAAACTAATATTAGACCAGCACTAACCCATCTACTAACAATTATCAAGATCGAACGTGGATCATGGTAACTCAAAACAAGATGCGCTTGCGGTAATTACCTCATGATGTAGGCGCCTCGGCAGTGCACGTACAGGTCTCCCTGCCAGTACGTGGCGAGGCGGTGTACCGCACCGAACAACTCCGGTTCCACGGGATCCAGCCGCACGTCGGCCACCGTTCCGGCGGCGTGTCTGAGCCGCACAAGAGCGCGTTCCTCCCACCGCCAGGTCCTCGACGAGAACACGTGCACCATGCACTGCGACGGCGGCCACTCCATCGAGCCATACGGGTCGTCCTCAGGCTCGGGTCCGGCCTCCCCGGCCGGGCATGGCTGTTCCACTGCCGAGCCTGTCGGAGGAACACCATCTCCGTCGGACGTCGACGGTGGAGAGGCCGCGGGCTTCGGCTTCTCCGGCACGGTGGGGATGAGGACCACCTCGTAGTGGCGGGACACGATGGGCTCGAAGACGAGGTGCACGAGGGAATCCCTGGCCCGCGCGTGCTGCGGCAGGCGCACCCACCGCCGCGTGGCGGGGTTAACGACGTGGAAGTCAAGGCCGTCGTCGTAGAGCACGAGGCCGTTGCAGTGATCGCGGACGGCGCTCCACCTTCCGCGGTCGTCGACGGGCACCGCGTCGAAGAGAAAACTGACATGGTCGCCGACGGGGCTCCACTGGCCGGGGTTGTCCCGTGGCACGAAGTCGAGGCTAGCGCCGGGGAGGTTGCAGCCTGGGCGGACGAGGAGGTGCTGGCGGCAGTAGTCGATGTAGTTGACGAAGATGCCGGCCACCGCCATCGGGAGGACGTACGGGTGAAGAAGCCAGTAGGAGTCGACGACGGCGCGCCACCCGCTGCTCACGCACCTCGCCGCCGCGAGGTCACGTGGCGGGAGGCGCCAGAGAACGTTGGCGAGCACGTCGTTGGGCAGCGCCGCCGAAGTTTCCTCCATCTCCATCGTGGCGCAGGCGTGGCCGCGGCGCTCGGTCGGTCTGCTAAAGATCCCCTTTCAGTGCGAGTGCGACCCGCTTGATTTGCTTCTGTTTAAATAAGACCGTTGCAGATGCGTGATTTCAGCGACGGATTGGGCTAGCAAATACTTGGTCAGCTCTAGACTCGGCTTAGAGCACAGTGGCGGAGCTAACCAAGAATATCAGGGTGGCTAAAGCGAAATTATGGATGTTGGGGGGGGGGGGGGGGGGGGGGGCAAATGACACTAATTTTTCTTTTCTAGGTCCTCAAAAATTTTTTCCTTCAATGATTTTTAAAAATCTGCCCCCCCCCCCCTAACATGCATGTAGCTCCGCCGGTGTTAGAGCATCTCCACTCGGGCGAATCCAGGCTACAAACTGGACCAATTTTCGGCCGGGCGAATCGCGTTTTCGGTCTGGGTACGACGAGTTTTCCACTCGCGTACCCAGACAAAGTACCCAAGTTTGGTTAAATTCAGTTAAACTCGGCGAAATATGGACGAATATAGGCGGAATTTTATAAAAGTAGGCAAGGGGTACATAGTACGTCGGAATTCATAACTAGAAAAAGGCCGCCGCCGTGGTCGACGCCGGACGCTGCAACTACAGGCCGAGGTGGGGGTTGTTTGCCGGCCTCGATGTGCGATATGACTCCGGCAAGAGTCCGCCCTGAAACGCTCCACCAGCGGCGGCGGTAAGCCGCATTTTTACGCGGTGGCGGCAGCCAGCCCGGCGGTCCGTCGTGTCGGGCGAGTTCCTCGAGGCGCCTGTCGGCGAAAAATTGCCTCCAGAAGACCAGGTTGCCCTGATCCTCGGCGAGATTCGGGTCTTGCACGGCGGCGATAGCGGCCTGGATCTCTCCGGTCAATTCTGGGTCTTCCATGGCGGCGATAGCGGCCTGGATCTCTCCGGCGAGGTCGTCTCCGTCCGGCACCGGCGGAACGGGGATCCCGTCGGCGCTGAGTTTCCAGCCTACGGGGAGACGAGTGTCCGGCGGCGCCGTATAGCGCGCCTCGTGGAGCAGCCGGGCTTCCCACGGCGACAGCGTGCGTCGTCCCTCGGCCATGGCTTCTCGGCGGAGTTGAGGAGGAAGAAAGGTGCGAACGTCCGATGTTCGCCGGAGTTGCGGTGGTGTGAGGGACTGTAAAGAGAGACGGCGAGATGTACGGCTTTTATAGGCCGGTAGAATGGCGGGAAGAGTGTAGCGGCGAGGGCGGGAAAAGTAAAACGGCGGGAAGGATGACGGCGGGTCGGCTTCTGTCGCTGACAGGCTGGTCCACTCGCCGAATTTGCTTCGTCCGGCGTCCCCAGAACGTACCGGGATCCTAGGTTCGGTCTGGGTGGTCCGGACCAAAGTTGGCCCAAATCCGGCCAAAAAGAGGTCCCTGGGTACGCGACTGGACCGATTTCAGCGTCCGGACGTAATTTCGACGTCTGGATCGGCCTCCTGAATAGGCGAGTGGAGATGCTCTTAGCCGCGCGGCCAAGAGGAGGGCCGGTCCAACAAGATATGCTTCCCTTTCCATTTTCAAGTTTCTATTTTCTTTTATATTTTTTCTCCATCATCAATAGTTTATCTTTTTTTCATTTTTATAAATACATGAACAAATTTTAAATTCATGATTTTTTTTTCTCCATAGATGTGTATTTCCATTTTATTTATTTCCTATTTCAATTTCCGTTTTATAGATAAATAAAAAATTAAATTTATGAACAAGTATGATTTATATGAACGTTAACTTATAAAAATATTATTCTATAAATACATAATTATTGTTTTGCATGCATAACGTTTAGCTGTTTTTACACGAGAGAGTTGTCGCCGCCACGAGATCATGTTGGTTCCCCTCGCTTCCGGTCGCCGTCTTGGTGCTCCTAGGTGAGGGGAACTATTGTTGGTAGTTGAATCTAGCTTTGGCTCTGTGGTGAAAAACTTGTGGTCTGATGACCCATACTTATACGGTTTAATGCCCGGCCCATGCATGCATATTCAAAAGCCTGCTCATCTATATCGAGATAGATTCCAATGATTCATCGAAGCCTTGGGGGATTTTGTGTTACGAAGATTTTTACCATGGAGCAGCTTGATTTGAGAGACTTTATTGTAATTCTTAGTTATTGGGTCTCTGATTCAATGCATGTGATTGTCAAAAGAGCATGTGTGTCCTCATGTGTGGTTTTTGTAATTAAAGACAATCTCTATATATTAATGTTTGCATTGAGTTATATTTGTAGAGATTTTTTATAGGAAATGTTTAAACCATATGTTAGCTTCAAGGTTGAAAGATAAAAGAAATGGTTAGAGATAATCAAGTCGAAGCGAAAGTTCAAGCTGAGCCATCTTGAAGAGATCAAACTTGAAGCTTTCCTTCCATGTGGTGATCATGGATATGCCAAGATATTCCCAAAGAAGTGGCTCTCCCATTGTGGAGTATGATGGAGCAATTCGCAAGACGTCATCAAGCAAACGCAATCAAGAAAGGTGTTCCAGCTTAAGGAGATCAGATCGTCATCATCTAGCTGAAGTGGATTGCACAAGGCAAACATAAGCTCATGATAGGTTTTCTCCTTTGCTGGTCTTATATTGTTAGTTGGAAGACCGGGTAATAGGATGGTTAGCCATACTATCAAGATGGGCTCTCGAGTGAGTAATTTGATTGTATCATTCGTAGAGAGCTCAAACCTTTGCATTCTTGGCAACATATTTCTAGCTAGTAATTTTAATTTTATCCATGTGAGGTTTTATAGCTTGTGTCTATCTTCAAGACAAGCTTCTTGCATCCTTGGCAACACATTTCTTGGTAGTAACTTGTTCATCAAAAATAGAATTCTTATGAAAAATTTCTTGCATTTTTATTATCGGAGATTTTACCGGCTCGTCGCTTTTAGAGAGGTAAAACATTTCATATTTTAGTTTTATCCTCCTTTATTTTACTATTATGTTTCTATACATTATCTTTAAAAGATTTTTCCTTTTCAAAACAAGCCTAAGGTCATCGAAATTGGTGTCTGGTGACTCAAGTTATGATCATTTCTATTTTGTTGTTTCTGTTGAGTTTTGCCCCCTTGAAATTCAGTTAAGGGCCAAAATTTAGGCTAGTAATTCTCCGGAGGCGGAAGTTCCGCCTTCGGGGTCGTACTTCTGGGTTAAAATGGCTGCAACGGTGACGTCTCCCAATTGTAGGAGATGTACTGTAGTACCTTTCAATAAAAAAGGTTATCAAACCCACAAGGATATGAAGGTATTGATTAGCAAGTCTGACAAGTAAAACAATAAAATATGCAAAATTTTGGTGTTTTTAGTTTATAGTTTGGAGAAAAGTAAATTATTTTAAAGTAAATTACAATAAAGTAAATGCTCTTTCGAGAGAAAGTCCAATCCTCTATGTAGTAAGAGGCCAAGCTCAAGTGTGTGTTCTTATAAGTATAGGATATATTTACTTAGTGAAAGTGCAATGGACGTCGCCTAGAGGAGGGGTGAATAGGATTTTAAAATAATTACGGTTTAGGCTTAAGTAAATGCGGAATAAAACCAACGTTTAATTTATTAAGCACAAAACCTAGCCACTAAGTTCACCTAAGTGCACCAACAACCTATGCTAAGCAATACAAGCAACAAGGTGATAGCAAGATATAAATACTTCAAGCACGATGGATATCACAAAGTAAAGTGCATAAGTAAAGGGCTCGGTTGAGAGATAACCGATGACTGTGGAGACGAAGATTTGTTTCCTAAAGTTCACTTCCAAAGAAGCTACGTCTCCGTTGGAGAGGTGCGATGGCGCAATGATCTCCGAACGACACAAATGGCTCACCTTGAGGTGTGGTGGCTCGATGCTCACCCAACGCCACACAAGGCCTCACCCCGGATGCGGAAGCACGCAAACTCACCGACGCCACAAAAGGCTCACCCTATTATCCCAAGTGCGCACCACAAAAGGCAGGCACTCGCTCCACTATGGGACTCTTGAGGGCGGTCACCGAACCCGTACAAGATTGGGGCTATCTCCACAAATCTATTGAAGGCTCCCAACAACAAAGCCACAAAAGGATACAACGCCACAATAGGCCAACAAAGCAACAAAAGGCTATAAGACCACAAAAGGTCAACAAACCCAACCACACAACCGTCTAGGGTTCCAAGAACCTAAGAGAAACAAGCCCACAAGCTTGAACTCATCGAATCTTCGAGGAGACCTCAAACCTATGCACCAAATGTAAGTGCAAGTCCTTCTCTCTCAAATTGCAACAAAGCTATAAAAGCTATTGGAGGAATAAGGGAGGAAGAACGCAAGAGGAGAACACAAAACTCTCCAAGATCTAGATCCCAATGATTCCTTCACAAAGAAGGGATTTGACTTAGGAGGATTGTAGATCTAGATCTCCTCTCACTTTTTCCTCAAAAAGATGTAAGAATCATGGGAGGGAGAGGGAGTAAGAGAGCTCAAATAGGTCAATAATGGTGGGGAAAAAACGAGCTCAAAAGATGAGGAACCATTGGGGAAGAAGCCCCCTTAAATAGGACAAGGAAAAACTGACTGTTTGGGCCAGATTCGCGCACCACCGGAACTTTCAGACCCCTACCGGAAGTTCCGGCAAATAGAAACACAAGTTACTGAACCTGACCGGAACTTGGGTCGGAACTTGAGCCGGAACTTCCGCTCAAGCAAAAACCCAGGATATCATTGCACGAAAACTTCAATAACTTCTGATTCCGGACTCCGTTTTTGATGATCTTGGGCTCGTTTTGAAGAGAACGAAAAGCTCTACAAGATTATTCAAAGAAACATCATAGTGCAACATGGAAGGATAAAACCAAATTGAGAAAGGTATGATCTCTCTAGAAACGATGAACCGGTAAAACCTCCAAAACCCAAAACACAAGAAGTTGAGCTTGGAAACTCCGATTGGGATGAAACCAATTTTGTTGGGAAGATAAAACCAAGTAGATCCCAAAAAATGTTAAATACTGGATACCACCAAGGGAGAAAATATCAAGTATATATATGTGAGATATCTCCTAAGGTGTGGAGCCAGAAAAACCCGCACGATCAAGAATGCAATAAGATATGCAAGGAAAATCCTTATTTCATGAACTAGAGATTGTTATGATGATAACCACAATATCTAGATACTATCATGGAGAAGAACCAAATAACAACCAAGAAATATGATGTTATGAATGCAAAGGTTTGAGCTCTCTCCGAACGATGCGATCGAGACACCCGCTTGAGAGCCCCTCTTGATAGTACGACTATCTATCCTAAACCCGGTCTCCCAACAACACGAGGCCGGCAAAAGAGAAGCCCTATCAATATCATACCTTTGCCTTGAGCAATCCACTTGAACTTGATATAGACCGTCTTGTTCTTCTCAAGTGGGAACACCTTTCTTGATTGCTCTTGCTTGATGAAGATGAGGACTTGCAAATTTCTCCCCCATACTCCATGGGGAAACTTCTTATTTGGACTTGTCTTCATCACTCCATGATCACGAGGACGGCAAGCTTCAAGCATGATGTCTTCTAGAGATGGCGCATCTTGAGCTTGCCCTTCTTCATCCCTTCTTGAGGTTGATCCTGTAGGGGTTCGTAGCATGGAAAACAAAAAATTCTACGGCATGCACACAAACAAGCGAAGATCTATCTACTAGATTTTAACAACGAGTCGATTAGAGTACTCACCCTCGAAGATTCCAAAGCGGTTAACGAGAGCAGATTCTTGTGGGTGATGTAGTCGTACACTTGCCGATCTCAAGATCGTGTAGACGATCCTTCCGGCGCTGCGTTCTGGCAGCGCTTCCGTAGTCGGTCACACGTTCGGTATTCGATGAATACCTTCCTCTGCCTTATTCCAGCAGGCAACAGAGGTTATAATTCTCCCCTCGCGATTCCAGCAGCACGACGACATGGTGTCAGAAGTATAGAGGGGAAATCCTGCAGGGCTTCGCCTAAGCCGGAGCAGGTTATGGTGGATCTAGGGTTTCCGGCGATCTAGATTTAGAGGGCCGGAGAGGAGGAGGTGGAGTCGGCGGCGGTGGCAACGCTGGGGGCGGCGGCGGCGCGGCTTGGTGGGGTGGGCTGGTTGTGTGGTCTTGGGGCAGCCCCTCCCCTCTATTTATGAGAGGGAGGGCAACTTGGGAGAGGGGATTTTGAATCCTTACCCAACTCCCTCTCCTAGTTGGATTGTGGTGGAGGGAAAGAAGAATTCTTTCCTTCCTCCACTAGGAAACCATTGTTCCAGTTTGACTTTTCAAACCTGCCTTTTGACTTTCAATTTGGAGCTTTATTTCTCTCTTGCAAATGCCCAACCAAGTGACCTAGGACATGATCCAATCATTCCACTTAACCATGACACATTCATGTACCATTCCCCTTCTGGTTCGGTGAACCTTCTAGACCCTTCTAGAACCTCTTCGATGAAAACACCGAAATCATTCCCGAACTCCGGAATCGGACTTTCCTCTTATTCTCCAGACCATTTCGGATCTCCTCGTGATATCCCGGATCCCATCCTAGACTCCGAACAACATTCGGTCTCCCTACTTACATTCCATATCTACTAAACAACATTGAATCCTTAAGTGTGTCTCTCTACGGTTCGTGAATTATGCGGACATGACCGAGACACTTCTCCGATCAATAACCAATAGAGGAATCTGGAAATTCATATGGCTCTTACATATTTCAGCTATTACTTTGTGATCGAATGAACCACTTACATACGATGCCAATTTCCTTTTGTCTCGCGATAGTTTACTTATCCGAGGTCTGATCATCGGTATCTCTACATACCTAGTTCAACCTCGTTACTGATAAGTACTTTTTTCTCGTTCTTGTGATATGTGATCCCTTATGAGCCAGTCACATGCTTGCAAGCTAATTGGATGACATTCCATCGAGAGGGCCCATAGTATATCTATCCTTCATATGGATGGACAAATCCCATTCTTGATCCATGTGCTTCAACTCACACTTTTCAAATACTCAATGCCACTTTTATAGCCACCCAGTTACAGTGTGGTGTTTGATGTCATCAAAGCATCCTTCCAGTAATGGTGATTAGCATGATCTCATGGTCGAAGGAATTAGGTTACTTTGTATCAGAAAGCTTATAGCAAACGAACTATTGAAATGACTTGATCTTAATGCTACGCTTATCTATAGGAGTATGTCCATCACACCATTCTCCTAATGATATGATCTTGTCATTAATAACATCTCAATGTTCATGATCGGGAAACCACGATCATCTATCAACCAACAAGCTAGTATTATAAAGAGGCTTTACTAGGGACTCTAATTTGGTTTACAAATCACACAAGTATTAATATTTCCAGTTAATATTATTATAGCATGAATGTAAACATTTATCATAAACACAAAGATATAATAATAACCACTTTTATTATTTCCTCTAGGGAATAACTCCAACAGTCTCCCACTTGCACTAGAGTCAACTAATCTAGATTACATGGTAATATACCAAACACCCATGGCGGTTTGGTGCTGGTCATGTTTTTCCCTCGGGAGAGGTTTAGTCAACGGATCCGCCACATTCAGATATGTGTGTACTTTGCAGATCTTTATGTCACCATCTTGGACATGCTCTTGAATAGCGTAAAAACGCAGCTTGATATGCTTCAGCTTCTTGTGTGACCTTGGTTCTTGCGCATTGGCTATGGAGCCCATGTTATCACAATAGATAGACATTGGGTCCAGCGCACTAGGAACCAGACCGAGCTCGGTAATGAACTCCTTCATCCATATCGCCTCTTGTGAAGCCTCCGAAGCAGCTGTGTATTCCGATTCAGTTGAAGATCTTGCCACAACGCTTTGCTTTGCACTCCTCCAACTAACTGCGGCACCATTCAAAGTAAATATGTTTCTAGATTGAGATTTAGAATCACCTGGATCGGTGTTCCAACTAGCATCGGTGTAACCATTAACAACGAGTTGTTCATCACCTCCATAAGAAAGAACCATATCCTTAGTTCTTCTCAAGTACTTAAGGATATTTTTGACCGATGTCCAATGATCCACTCCTGGATCACTTTGATATCTGCTAGTCAAACTAACAACATATGCAATGTCGGGTATAGTACATAGCATGGCATACATGAGAGATCCTATGGCTGAGGCATAGGGAGTCTTACTCATCCTTTCTCTATCTTCTGCCATTGCAGGACTTTGAGTTTTACTCAAGGTCGTATTGGGCAACATGGGCAAGAACCCTCTCTTGATATCTTCTATTTCAAACGTCTTTAGAACTTTATCTAAATATGTACTTTGTGACAATGATATTAGGCGTCTTGATCTATTTCTATAAATCTTTATGCCTAATATGTAAGCTGCTTCGCCAAGATCTTTCATTGAAAAACTATTATTCAAATATTGCTTGACACTATTAAGAAGGTCTACATCATTCCCAATCAACAATATGTCATCTACATATAGTATTAGGAATGCTACAGAGCTCCCACTCACTTTCTTGTAAATACAAGCTTCTCCATAAGTTTGTATAAAACCAAAACTTTTGATTACCTTATCAAAATGTTGATTCCAACTCTGGGATGCTTGCTTCAATCCATAAATGGACCATTGAAGTTTGCATACCTTGTTAGCATCTTTAGGATCGACAAAACCTTTGGGTTGTACCATATACAACTCTTCACCAATGTCTCCATTGAGGAATGCTGTGTTGACATCCATCTGCCATATCTCATAATCATAATATGAAGCGACTGCTAATAAAATCCTTACAGACTTTATCTTTGCTACTGGTGAGAAAGTCTCATCGTAGTCAACTCCTTGAATTTGTCAAAACCCTTTTACGACAAGTCGAGCTTTATAGACAGTAACATTACCATCAGCATCTGTTTTGTTCTTGAAAATCCATTTGTTCTCGACAGCCTTCCGGCCATCCAGTAAGTCCACCAAATTCCGTACTTGGTTTTTGTACATGGATCCAATCTCGGATTTCATGGCTTCTTGCCATTTATTGGAATCTGGGCTCATCATCGCTTCCTCATATGTCGCAGGGTCATCGGTGTTGTTCACCAACATGACATTCATAACGGGATCATACCAATCAGGAGTGGTACGAGTTCTTGTTGACCTGCGAGGTTCCGTAGTAATTTCAACCGAAGTTTCATGATCAACATCATTAGCTTCCTCTCTTATCGGTGCAGGCGCCACAGGAACTACTTCCGGTGCTGTGCTACTCTCAAGTCCGAGAGAAGGTTTAACAACCTCGTCGAGTTCTACTTTCCTTCCAGTCACTTCTTTCGAGAGAAACTCCATCTCTAGAAAGGATCCATTCTTAGCAACGAAGATTTTGCCCTCGTATCTATGATAGAAGGTATACCCAATAGTTTCCTTCGGGTATCCTATGAAGACGCATTTTTCCGCTTTGGGTTCAAGCTTGTCGGGCTATAACTTCTTTACATAAGCTTCACAACCGCAAACTTTAAGAAACGACAATTTAGGTTTCTTCCCAAACCATAATTCATATGGTGTCGTTTCAACGGATTTAGATGGTGCCCTCTTTAAAATGAATGCGGTTGTTTCTAATGCATAACCCCAAAACGATAGCGGTAAATCTGTAAGTGACATCATAGAACGAACCATAGCAAAGAGAGTTCAATTATGACGTTTGGACACACCATTACGTTGTGGTGTTTCCGGCGGTGTCAATTGTGAAAGTATTTCGCATTTCTTCAAATGATCGATGAACTCGTAACTTAGATACTCACATCCACGATCAGATCGTAGAAATTTAATCTTGTTGTTACGTTGATTCTCTACCTCGCTTTGAAATTCCTTAAACTTCTCGAAAGTTTCGGACTTATGTTTCATGAAATAGATATACCCATATCTACTCAAGTCATCCGTGAAGGTAAGAACATAACGATAACCATCGCGCGATGCTACACTCATTGGGCCACACACATCGGTATGTATGATTTCCAATAAGTCCGTAGCTCGCTCCAT
The DNA here is from genome assembly GCA_916181665.1 of Avena sativa. Lineage (NCBI taxonomy): Eukaryota > Viridiplantae > Streptophyta > Magnoliopsida > Poales > Poaceae > Avena > Avena sativa. The sequence goes on from OV702296.1 coordinate 298,971,333, forward strand.
CATACCAGAAAATGGAGTCTTAGTCATTTTATCCATCAGACATGCTTCGCATCTTTCAAGTGATTCGAAATCAAGTGATTCAAGAAGTCCATCGGAATGGAGTTTCTTCATACGCTTCACTCCAATGTGACCTAGACGATAGTGCCACATATAGGTCGAGTTATCGCTCAATTTCAAACGTTTAGCTTCAATGTTGTTAATATGTGTATTACTACAATCGAGATTCAACAAGAATAGACCATCTATCAAAGGTGCATGTGCATAAAACATATTACTCATATAAATCAAACAACCATTATTCTCGGACTTAAACAAGTAACCGTCTTGCAATAAACATGATCCGAATATAATGTTCATGCTCAACGCAAGCACCAAATAACAATTATTTAAGTATAAAACTAATCTCGATGGTAGATGAAGAGGTAGCGTGCCGACCGCGATCACATCAACCTTTGATCCATTTCCGATGCACATCGTCACCTCGTTCTTCACTAGTTTCCGTCTATTCTGCAGCACCTATTTCGAGTTACAAATATGAGCAACTAAACCAGTATCAAATACCCAGGCACTACTATGACTACTAGTGAGATACACATCAATAACATGTATATCAGATATACCTTTCTTCTTGATGTTGTCGTTCTTCAAATCCGCCAAGTACTTAGGGCAATTCCGCTTCCAGTGACCTTCTCCCTTGCAGTAAAAGCACTCAGTATCAGGCTTAGGCCCAGCCTTGGACTTCTTTGTCGGCGCGGTAACTTTCTTACCGCCCTTCTTGAAGTTTCCCTTTTTCTTAGACTTGCCTTGCTTCTTGAATTTGGTGGTCTTATTGGCCATCAACACTTGGTGCTCTTTCTTGATCTCCACTTCTGTAGATTTTAACATGGAGAAGAGTTTGGGAAACGACTTGTCCATGTTTTGCATATTGTAGTTCATCACAAAGTTCTTGTAACTTGGTGGTAGTGATTGGAGGACACGGTGAATCCACAATGCATTAGGAATCACTATACCCAAGCTTTAAAGCTTGATTGCATACCCGTACATCTTAAGCACGTGCTCACTAACGGAGCTGCCCTCTTCCATCTTGCAGTTAAAGAACTTTTCAGAAGCCTCATAACTCTCAACTGTCGCGTTAGCCTCAAAAATCATTTTGAGTTCACAGACAATATCATATGGGTCATGGTTCTCAAACCTTTTCTGAAGCTCCGATTCCAAACCGTACAAGATAGCACACTGAACTGTGGAGTACTGATTCTTCCGAGTGAGGAAAACTTTCTTCACCTCATCGATAGCATCAGCTGCAGGTGGGTCACCCAGCGGTGCATCTAGCACATAGGTCAAATTACCAGCATTGAGGACAATCCTCAAGTTGCGGAGCCAATCCGCGAAGTTGCTTCCATTGTTTTTCAACTTTTCTTTCTCTAGGAACGCATTAAAATTGATGGTAGGGGCCGCCATTGATCTACAACATATTTGCAATAGTTTAGACTAATTTTATGACAAATTGAGTTCTAATTAATAGTTAAATTAATCTAGGTGAACTCCCACTCAAAACAACATCCCTTGAATTGTTTTAGTGTTTACGCGAACAAAATCCACCACATCAAAACCGATCATCACGAGAGATGATGTAGCTTCAATGGCGAACAATCAACATGTTCATCATATCTACTATATGACTCATGCTTTACCTTTCGTTGATCCTGTTGGAGATATGCCCTAGAGGCAATAATAAATATAGTTATTATTATATATCTTTGTGTTTATGATAAATGTTTGCATTCATGCTATAATAGTATTAACAAGGAAACCATTAATACTTGTGTGATTTGTAAACTTAATTTGAAGTCCCTAGTATAGCCTCTATACTTCACTAGCTTGTTGGTTGATTGATGATGTGGTTTCTTTGTCATGAACATTGAGATGTTATCAACAACAAGATCATATCGTTAGGAGAATGATATGGTGGACATACTCCTATAGACAAGCGTAGCATAAAGATCAAGTCATTTCAATAGTTCAATTGCTATATGCTTTCTGATACATAGTAACCTAATTCCTTCGACCATGAGATCATGCATATCACCTTTACTGGATGGATGCTTTGATGTCATCAAACACCACACCGTAACAGGGTGGCTATAAAGGTGGCATTGAGTGTTCGGAAAGTATTGGTTGAAACACATGGATCAAGAGTGGGATTTGTCCATCCACATGACGGATAGATATTCTCTGGGCCCTCTCGGTGAAATGTCATTCAATTAGCTTGCAAGCATGTGACTTGGTCACAAGGGATCACATATCACGGGAACGAGAAAAGAGTACTTATCAGTAACGAGGATGAACTAGGTATGCAGAGATACCGACGATCATAACCTCGGATAAGTAACATATCGTGAGACAAAGGGAAATTGGTATCGTATGTAAGTGGTTCATTCGATCGCAAAGTAATCGTAGAAATATGTGGGAGCCATATGAATTTCCAGATTCCTCTATTGGTTATTGTTCGGAGAAGTGTCTCGATCATGTCCGCATAATTCACGAACCGTAGGGAGACACACTTAAGGATTCGACGTTGTTTGAGTAGTTATGGTATTATGAGAAAGAGACCGAATGTTGTTCGGAGTCTCGGATGGGATCCGGGATATCACGAGGTGATCCGGAATGGTCCGGAGAATAAGATTCATATAAGGAAAGTCCCGTTTCGGAGTTCGGGAATGATTCCGGTGTTTTCATCGGGGATATTCTAGAAGGTTCCGGATTGTCCGGCACTCCGGGGGGGAAGGGGTACATGAATGTGTCATTACATATTGGAATGATTGCATCATGTACTAAGTGTTCTTGCTGTCCCAAATATAGGATTAAATTGAATCCTAAAACAGAAAAGTCAAATGTCCAGTTTGAAAGTCAAACTGCCAAAAACAAGAAACTGTGGGAAACAAGCAAGAGGAGTTGGAGTCGACTTGGAGGAGGAGTTTCTCTCCTCCAAGCCGGCGGCCAGCCTAGGCCGAGTTGGGGAGGGACTCCCTCCCTCCCCTGGCGCGCCACCCCCTCCCACCTATATAAGGAGGGGCAGGGCTCCCCTCCTACACACAAGTTTCCTATCCTCTAAACTAAACCCTAGATCTAGACCCCGGTTTAGAGCTGTTCGGTTTAGAGCCTTCTAATTGGTTTAGAGCCCTCTAATTGGTGTGTCTAATTACTAGACCACTAATAGCCTCTCTCATAAGCTCCACCATACTCGCACCGGCTTAAGGCGAAGCCCTGCGGGATTTCCCCTCTACCTCCGGTACCACGCCGTTGTGCTGCCGGAATCGCGAGGAGAGTGCTACAACCTCCGCTGCCTGCTGGAACAAGGGAGAGGAAGGTCTTCGTCGAGTACCGAACGTGTGACCGACTGCGGGAGCGCTGCGGGAACGCGGCGCCGGAAGGATCGTCTACGCGATCTTGAGATCGGAAAGAGTACGACTACATCACCCACGAGAATCTGCTCTCGTTAAACACTTTGGAATCTTCGAGGGTGAGTTATTCCATCGACTCGTTGCTACAATCTAGTAGATAGATCTTGGCTTGTTTGTTTGTATGCGATAGAAAATTTTTGTTTTCCATGCTACGAACCCCTACAGTGGTATCAGAGCCGTGTCTATATGTAGATCTGTTGCACGAGTAGAACACAATGGTCATTGTGGGCGTTGATGCTTTTATTGTAGATTGCTTTTTGTGTACTTTGCATCTTGCGGTATGTTGGGATGAAGCGGCCCGGGCTAACCTTACATGACATCGTTCATGAGACTTGCTCCACGTTTGACATGCAACTTGTATTGCATAAGTGGCTTTGCGGGTGCCTGTTTCTCCTAGCATAGTTAAGATCCAATTTACAACGGGTAATCAACAATGCTAGTATCAATGTTGTGGTTCTTGTTCGTAAGTTAGAACGACACTTATGGAAAGCCCCAAACCACGTAAAATATGCAAAGAAAGTAGAAGCGTCTAACTTTGTTTTGCAGGGGTGTGCAGTGATGTGATATGGCCATGATTGTGATTATATTTGATGTATGCAATGCTCCTTATTGTAAGTTGGCAACCGGCAGGAGCCATATGGTTGTCTTTAATTTCTGTTAAGACCTGCGTGTCTATTCAAAATAGTTGTAATAGTTGAAGCTGGTGGACGACAACCATGGAGAAGCGTCATTGACCTTGATGCTATGCCGGTGATGATGGAGATCATATTCGTGCTTGAAGATGGAGATCGGAAGCACAAAGAAGAAAGGCCATATCATATCACATATTATGAATTGCATGTGATGTTAATCCTTTATGCATCTTGTATTGCTTAGTAGACGACGGTAGCATTATAAGATGATCCCTCATGCACATAAATTTCAAGTTCTAAAGTGTTCACCCTTAGTATGCACCGTTGCCAAAGCTTGCTGCTTCGAAGCACCACGTGATGATCGGGTGTCTTTGATTCCGCGGGTGAATACAACGTAAGCAAGCCAGATTTGCTTATGCGGAAGCTAAGGTTTGATCTTGACGAGCCTAGCATGTACAGACATGGCCTCAGGAACACGGATCGCCGAAAGGCAAAGCATGAATCATATAGTAGATATGATGAACATGATGATTGTTCGCCATTAAAACTATATCAGCTCTCGTGATGATCGGTGTTGATGTAGTGGATTTGGTTCGTGTGATCACTAAAACAATGTGAGGGATGTTGTTTTGAGTGGGAGTTCACCTAGTTTAATTTCATTAATTAATTTGAACTCAATTTGTCATAAACTTAGTCTAAACTATTGCAAATATGTTGTAGATCAATGGCAGCCCCTACCATCAATTTTAATGCGTTCCTAGAGAAAGAAAAGTTGAAAAACAATGGAAGCAACTTCACGGATTGGTTCCGCAATTTGAGGATTGTCCTCACAGCTGGTAATTTGACCTATGTGCTGGATGCACCGCTAGGTGACCCACCTGCAGCTGATGCTACCGATGAAGTAAAGAATGTTTACCTTGCTCGGAAGAATCAGTACTCCATAGTTCAGTGTGCTATCTTGTATGGTTTAGAATCGGAGCTTCAGAAAAGGTTTGAAGAGTCAGATCCATATGATATTGTCGAGGATCTCAAATTAATCTTTGAGACTCATGCGGCAATTGAAAGTTATGAAGCTTCTGAAAAGTTCTTTAACTGCAAGATGGAAGAGGGTAGCTCCGTCAGTGAGCATGTGCTTAAGATGTCTGGGCACGCAAATAAACTTCAAAGTTTGGGTATAGTGATTCCTAATACTTTGGGAGTTTACCGCATCCTCCAATCACTACCACCAAGTTACAAGAACTTTGTGATGAACTACAACATGCAGAACATGAACAAAGAGTTGCCAGAACTATTTGCTATGTTAAAATCTGCAGAAGTGGAGATCAAGAAAGAGCACCAAGTGTTGATGGTCAATAAGACCACCAAATTCAAGAAAGGCAAGTCTAAGCAAAAGGGACACTTTAAGAAGGGTGGTAAGAAAGTTACCACGCCGACGAAGAAGACCAAGGCTGGACCTAAACCTGAAACTGAGTGCTTTTACTGCAAGGGAGAAGGTCACTAGAAGCGGAATTGCCCAAGGTACTTGGCGGATTTGAAGAACGGCAACATCAAGAAGAAAGGTATATCTGATATACATGTTATTGATGTGTATCTCACTAGTACTCGTAGTAGTGCCTGGGTATTTGATACTGGTTCGGTTGCTCATATTTGTAACTCGAAACAGGAGCTGCAGAATAAACGGAAGCTAGTGAAGAACGAGGTGACGATGCGCGTAGGAAACGGATCAAAGGTTGATGTGATCGCGGTCGGCACGCTACCTCTTCATCTACCATCGGGATTAGTTTTATACTTAAATAATTGTTATTTGGTGCCAGCATTAAGCATGAACATTATATCAGGATCTTGTTTATTGCGAGACAGTTACTTGTTTAAATCCGAGAATAATGGTTGTTCGATTTATATGAGTAATGTGTTTTATGCACATGCACCTTTGATAGATGGTCTATTCATATTGAATCTCGATAGTAGAAATACACATATTAATAACATTGAGGCTAAACGTTTGAAATCAAGCGATAATTTGACCTATATGTGGCACTGTCGTCTTGGTCACATTGGAGTGAAACGTATGAAGAAACTCCATTCCGATGGACTTCTTGAATCACTTGATTTTGAATCACTTGAAAGATGCGAAGCATGTCTGATGGGTAAAATGACTAAGACTCCATTTTCTGGTATAATGGAGCGAGCTACGGACTTACTGGAAATCATACATACCGATGTGTGTGGTCCAATGAGTGTAGCATCGCGCAGTGGTTATCGTTATGTTCTTACCTTCACGGATGACTTGAGTAGATATGGGTATATCTATTTCATGAAACATAAGTCCGAAACTTTCGAGAAGTTTAAGGAGTTTCAAAGTGAGGTAGAGAATCAACGTAACAAGAAGATTAAATTTCTACGTTCTGATCGTGGAGGTGAATATCTAAGTTACGAGTTTGGCGAGCATTTGAAGAAATGCGGAATACTTTCACAATTGACACCGCCGGGAACACCACAGCGTAATGGTGTGTCTGAACGTCGTAATCGAACTCTCTTAGATATGGTTCGTTCTATGATGTCACTTACAGATTTACCGCTATCATTTTGGGGTTATGCATTAGAAACAACCGCATTCACTTTAAATAGGGCACCATCTAAATCCGTTGAAACGACACCGTATGAATTATGGTTTGGGAAGAAACCTAAATTGTCGTTCCTTAAATTTTGGGGATGCGAAGCCTATGTAAAGAAGTTACAGCCGGACAAGCTTGAACCCAAAGCGGAAAAATGCGTCTTCATAGGATACCCGAAGGAAACTATTGGGTATACCTTCTATCATATATCCGAAGGCAAAATCTTCGTTGCCAAGAGTGGATCCTTTCTAGAGAAGGAATTTCTCTCGAAAGAAGTGACTGGAAGGAAAGTAGAACTCGACGAGGTTGTCGAACCTTCTCTCGAAATTGCGAGTAGCGCAGCACCGGAAGAAGTTCCTGTGGTGCCTGCACCAATAAGAGAGGAAGCTAATGATAGTGATCATGAAACTTCGGTTGAAGTTGCTACAGAGCCTCGGAGGTCAACGAGAACTCGTACCACTCCAGATTGGTATGATTCCGTTATGAATGTCATGTTGGTGGACAACACCGATGACCCCGAGACATATGAGGAAGCGATGATGAGCCCAGATTCCAATAAATGGCAAGAAGCCATGAAATCCGAGATTGGATCCATGTACGAAAACCAAGTATGGACTTTGGTGGACTTACCGGATGGCCGGAAGGCTGTCGAGAACAAATGGATTTTCAAGAAGAAAACAGATGCTGATGGTAATGTTACTGTCTATAAAGCTCGACTTGTCGCAAAAGGGTTTCGACAAATTCAAGGAGTTGACTACGATGAGACTTTCTCACCGGTAGCGAAGCTAAAGTCTGTGAGGATAATGTTAGCAATCGCTGCATATTATGATTATGAGATATGGCAGATGGATGTCAAAACAGCATTCCTCAATGGAGACATTGATGAAGAGTTGTATATGATACAACCCAAAGGTTTTGTCGATCCTAAAGATGCTAACAAGGTATGCAAGCTTCAACGGTCCATCTATGGATTGAAGCAAGCATCCCGAAGTTGGAATCAACGTTTTGATAAGGTAATCAAAAGTTTTGGTTTTATACAAACTTATGGAGAAGCTTGTATTTACAAGAAAGTGAGTGGGAGCTCTGTAGCATTCTTAATATTGTATGTGGATGACATATTGTTGATTGGGAATGATGTAGACCTTCTTAATAGTGTCAAGGAATATTTGAATAATAGTTTTTCAATGAAAGATCTTGGCGAAGCAGCTTACATATTAGGCATAAAGATTTATAGAGATAGATCGAAACGCCAAATATCATTGTCACAGAGTACATATTTGGACAAAGTTCTAAAGAAGTTTGGAATGGAAGAAAGCAAGAAAGGGTTCTTGCCCATGTTGCCCAATACGAACTTGAGTAAAACTCAAAGTCCGACATCGGCAGAAGATAGAGAAAGGATGAGTAAGACTCCCTATGCCTCAGCCATAGGATCTCTAATGTATGCCATGCTATGTACTAGACCCGACATCGCATATGCTGTTAGTTTAACTAGCAGATATCAAAGTGATCCAGGAGTGGATCATTGGACAGCGGTCAAAAACATCCTTAAGTACTTGAGAAGAACTAAGGATATGGTTCTTTCTTATGGAGGTGATGAACAGCTCGTTGTTAATGGTTACACCGATGCTAGTTGGAACACCGATCCGGATGATTCTAAATCACAATCTGGATACGTATTTATTTTGAATGGTGCAGCAGTTAGCTGGAGGAGTGCAAAGCAAAGCGTTGTGGCGAGATCTTCAACTGAATCGGAATACATGGCTGCTTCGGAGGCTTCACAAGAAGCGATATGGATGAAAGAGTTCATTACAGAGCTGGGTGTGGTTCCTAGTGCGCTGGACCCAATGTCTATCTACTGTGATAACATGGGCGCCATAGCCAATGCGCAAGAACCAAGGTCACACAAGAAGCTGAAGCATATCAAGCTACGTTTTCACGCTATTCGAGAACATATCCAGGATGGGGATATAAAGATTTGCAAAGTACACACAGATCTGAATGTGGCGGATCCGTTGACTAAACCTCTCCCGAGGGCAAAACATGACCAACACCAAACTGCCATGGGTGTTCGGTATATTACCATGTAATCTAGATTAGATGACTCTAGTGCAAGTGGGAGACTGTTGGAGATATGCCCTAGAGGCAATAATAAATATAGTTATTATTATATATCTTTGTGTTTATGATAAATGTTTGCATTCATGCTATAATAGTATTAACAAGGAAACCATTAATACTTGTGTGATTTGTAAACTTAATTTGAAGTCCCTAGTATAGCCTCTATACTTCACTAGCTTGTTGGTTGATTGATGATGTGGTTTCTTTGTCATGAACATTGAGATGTTATCAACAACAAGATCATATCGTTAGGAGAATGATATGGTGGACATACTCCTATAGACAAGCGTAGCATAAAGATCAAGTCATTTCAATAGTTCAATTGCTATATGCTTTCTGATACATAGTAACCTAATTCCTTCGACCATGAGATCATGCATATCACCTTTACTGGATGGATGCTTTGATGTCATCAAACACCACACCGTAACAGGGTGGCTATAAAGGTGGCATTGAGTGTTCGGAAAGTATTGGTTGAAACACATGGATCAAGAGTGGGATTTGTCCATCCACATGACGGATAGATATTCTCTGGGCCCTCTCGGTGAAATGTCATTCAATTAGCTTGCAAGCATGTGACTTGGTCACAAGGGATCACATATCACGGGAACGAGAAAAGAGTACTTATCAGTAACGAGGATGAACTAGGTATGCAGAGATACCGACGATCATAACCTCGGATAAGTAACATATCGTGAGACAAAGGGAAATTGGTATCGTATGTAAGTGGTTCATTCGATCGCAAAGTAATCGTAGAAATATGTGGGAGCCATATGAATTTCCAGATTCCTCTATTGGTTATTGTTCGGAGAAGTGTCTCGATCATGTCCGCATAATTCACGAACCGTAGGGAGACACACTTAAGGATTCGACGTTGTTTGAGTAGTTATGGTATTATGAGAAAGAGACCGAATGTTGTTCGGAGTCTCGGATGGGATCCGGGATATCACGAGGTGATCCGGAATGGTCCGGAGAATAAGATTCATATAAGGAAAGTCCCGTTTCGGAGTTCGGGAATGATTCCGGTGTTTTCATCGGGGATATTCTAGAAGGTTCCGGATTGTCCGGCACTCCGGGGGGGAAGGGGTACATGAATGTGTCATTACATATTGGAATGATTGCATCATGTACTAAGTGTTCTTGCTGTCCCAAATATAGGATTAAATTGAATCCTAAAACAGAAAAGTCAAATGTCCAGTTTGAAAGTCAAACTGCCAAAAACAAGAAACTGTGGGAAACAAGCAAGAGGAGTTGGAGTCGACTTGGAGGAGGAGTTTCTCTCCTCCAAGCCGGCGGCCAGCCTAGGCCGAGTTGGGGAGGGACTCCCTCCCTCCCCTGGCGCGCCACCCCCTCCCACCTATATAAGGAGGGGCAGGGCTCCCCTCCTACACACAAGTTTCCTATCCTCTAAACTAAACCCTAGATCTAGACCCCGGTTTAGAGCTGTTCGGTTTAGAGCCTTCTAATTGGTTTAGAGCCCTCTAATTGGTGTGTCTAATTACTAGACCACTAATAGCCTCTCTCATAAGCTCCACCATACTCGCACCGGCTTAAGGCGAAGCCCTGCGGGATTTCCCCTCTACCTCCGGTACCACGCCGTTGTGCTGCCGGAATCGCGAGGAGAGTGCTACAACCTCCGCTGCCTGCTGGAACAAGGGAGAGGAAGGTCTTCGTCGAGTACCGAACGTGTGACCGACTGCGGGAGCGCTGCGGGAACGCGGCGCCGGAAGGATCGTCTACGCGATCTTGAGATCGGAAAGAGTACGACTACATCACCCACGAGAATCTGCTCTCGTTAAACACTTTGGAATCTTCGAGGGTGAGTTATTCCATCGACTCGTTGCTACAATCTAGTAGATAGATCTTGGCTTGTTTGTTTGTATGCGATAGAAAATTTTTGTTTTCCATGCTACGAACCCCTACAGATCCGTGTTCCAAGACCATGTCTATACATTCTAGGCTCGTCAAGATCAAACCTTAGCTTCCGCATGAGCAAATCTGGCTTGCTCCCGTTGTATACACTCGCAGAATCTAACACACCCGATCATCACGTGGTGCTTCGAAATGAGCTTTAGCAACGGTGCTTACTAAGGATGAACACTTTATAAGTTTATATTTTGTGAGAGGGATCATCTTATAATGCTACCGTCGCGAACTAAGCAATACAAGATGCATAAAAGGATTAACATCACATGCAATTCATAATATGTGATATGATATGGCCTTTCTTCTTGTGCTTCCGATCTCCATCTTCAAGCACGAACATGATCTCCATCATCACCGGTATGGCGTCAAGGTCAATGGCGCTGCTTCATGGTTGTCGTCCACCAGCATCAACTATTACAACTACTTTGAATAATAGAAACGCAAGTCTTAACAAAATTAAAAGACAACCATAAGGCTCCTGCCAGTTGCCGACTTACAATAAGGAACATTGCATAAATCATATATAATCACAATCATGGCCATATCACATCACAACACACCCCTGCAAAACAAAGTTAGACGCCTCTAATTTCTTTGCATGTTTTACGTGGTTTGGGGCTTTCAATAAGTGTCGTTCTAACTTACGAACAAGAATAACAACGTTGATACTAGTATTGGCAATTACCCGTTGTAAATTGAATCTTCACTATGTTGGGAGAAACATGCACCAGCAAAGCCACTTATGCAATACAAGCTGCATATCAAGCGTGGAGCAAGTCTCATGAACGATGTCATGTAAGGTTAGCCTGGGCCGCTTTATCCCACCATCCCGCAAGATGCAAAGTACATAAGAAGCAATCGACAACAAAAGCATCAACGCCAACAATGACCATTTGTTCTACTCGTGTAACAGATCTACATATAGACACGGCTCTGATACCACTGTAGGGGTTCGTAGCACGGAAAACAAAAAAATTCTACCGCATGCACACAAACAAGCCAAGATCTATCTACTAGATTGTAATAATGAGTCGATTAGAGTACTCACCCTCGAAGATTCCAAAGCAGCTAATGAGAGCAGATTCTCGTGGGTGATGTAGTTGTACACTTGCCGATCTCAAGATCGCTGATACATCGGAAATGTATCTATAATTTTTGATGCTCCATGCTTGTTTAGTATCTACTTTGCTTTACTTGTCTACACTTTGAGGTTCTTTTTAAATGTTTTCTGGTACTAACCTATTAACAAGTTGCAACAGTGCCACCCTCAAAGCAACTAGGGTACTACCACCCTTAAAATTTTCCAAGTAGATTACTTCTTGGCTTGCTTGGGGTTTTGATGATACTTCTCTGGACACTTGTCTGCATAATGGCCTAGCTCTTTGCATTTGAAACACATCACTTGTTATCCTTCTTCTTCTTTGATATCAATACCTCTTGTTTATTTCTTGGTTCCTCTTCTTTTCTGGGCAATCACTGGCATAGTGTCCCATTTCTTTGCAATTGTAACATTGCAACTGGCTTATGTCCTTCTTCTTCTTTTTAGGTCTCTCCAAATCTAGGAGTTCTTCTAGTTCATGCTCTTCATATTTCACCACAAAGGTGGGAAATCTTTCTCTCTTCTTGGGGCAGTTACTAGAGATATGACCTTCTTCTTCACAAGAGTAGCAACACTTTGTGGTCACTTTGGATTTGGCCTTATGATGCATAGTTTTGAATTTGCCTTCATCCTTCTTGGTAGAAGTTGTTCCTTCATGAGGGTTTACAAACTGTTGATGCACTCCACCTTGTTTCCTTTGTTGAACTATGGAATAGATGGGGCATTGGATAGGGACATGATTATTTCCTTCACATAGGAAACAAGTAGCTTGAGATGTGAGGCATTGATTAGTTGGATGTTTCTCTTCACAATTGGGGCATTGATCTTCATGCTCTTTGGAAGTGTGATCCTTGTCTCCACAAATATTGCAAGCTTGAGTTCCTTCTAGAATATCATCTTCGACATCCTTGTTGTCACAAACTCCTTGGGAAAGGTTGTCTCCCATGTTGATCATTTGGTTTGTCATCCTTTCAATAATTGGGTTTGGGTTTCCAAATTTTTTTGCATGGTTGGGTCTAACTTATTGTAGTTGGCTAAAATCTGAGTTGTCACTTGGTTCAACTGGGTTTGGGTTGTTATGAGTTATCTCATGTTGACCTCTTGGTTGTTGTTGTTGTCACCATCTTGATGTTGGAGTTTCTTGGAGTAGTCATCTGTTTGGGTTGGATTGGGATTAGATTAGGCAAAAGATTTCTAAGGAATTAATTCTAATCACACACATCACAATTCACACAAGCAATGTGCAAGCAATCACAAACAAACATTCCACTTAAACAACAAGTTTCAAGCACATTTTTAGGAATCAAAATATTTTTTGTTACACCACATATGTTGGTGTGTTTGATTTAATCTAAATATGGTGGTCCAACTATATGGTTCACTTGAGATCCTTCCATTATTCTTTGTTGTTTCTCCTTGAATGAGATCATGGTTTCCTTGGGAAAAATCCTTGTGTCTTGGTCACAAAACTTCAAAGGTGATGATGGTTCCTTCTAAGTTGTGTTTCCTTAGTCTTCAATTCCTGAGCAATATTTCTTGTCTCACTTGTAGTCCTTAGTGATATCCAAGTTGAAGTCCTTGTTGAGAATAAGGTTGAAATCACTTGAGTTGGTGAAGTCCTTTGCTCATGTTGAAGTCTTTGCTCATGGTGGAGGCTTTATCCATCAAGTTGAAATAGACAAGATGTAGAATCAAAACCAAGATGGTTGACGAAAGAGTATAGAAGATTGTTTGTAAATAAGTTTTGGAACAAATTCAACTCCTATTTTTCTGAGAGGTTTTGTTCGATCCTAGGGTCACAATCCTACAGGCAACACAATGCTCTGATACCATCTGTAGAGGTCCCATCCTTTAATAAGGTAGAGATCCCTGTGTTTATAATGCTATTCCCTGGATCAATAGCTAGCATCCACAGTTGATATGTAATATCAAGAAACAAAGGTCATAATACAACTTTATAACCAGGAATAAAATAATTTATTACATCTTACATAGCTCATTTGGCTATCTCATTACAATGTAGCAGAATATAACAATAGCATGGGGTCCTTCATCTTCAAAGTGCCACAGGTAGTCATGTTGGTTGTAGACTTGTAATCCTAATCAATAAACTTCACTAACATCAAACAAACCTGCAACATAATAAGTTACAGTCACAAGGGTCAATACATTTGAATTGTATTGGCAAGTGATACTATGGTAGTATAGTGGAGTCTATCATCTATATGCATTTGGCTAAGTGGAGCTTAGGCTTGCTTTGCTCAAAATAGATTTTCCTTATCATTTGAAAACACTAAGTTTTTGCTTGTCAAAAATACCCAAGGCATCTCCCAATAGAAATTGGTGATCCTTCAACCCTTGTTCAACCACAAGTTTTTAACTTAGAAATTGGGATGAGGAGATTCTTTATAGCTTCCATGTCTTTGATGCTCAAATTGTCCTTTACCAGGGACATGGCTAAGTACTTAGATTTTACACTCTGCAAAGGTGGTGCACTTTCCCTACAAGACTTGGTTTCACCAAGACAAGATCTTTCAGAAGCCTTCCCTTAGACCAGAATGGACGCATTCCAACCTATCATCCCCTACCACCAACTGTCCATTTGGCTAAGTTATTGCAACCTATATGATCCAGGCAGAGCCCATAATGCCAAGTGGCTGCACTTGAAGCTTCTCAACATTTGACATCTCAAATCTCTTTGTTCCTGGGTGGCCATCCACAAGTGAGATACACAAGGTAAACCATAGAAATGGGCCTTGTGTAACCACTCAACACAAACCATTCCTTCCATTCCACCCAGGTGATTCATTCACTTAGTTGTTTTATTAAACAAAACACAAGTCCTTGACTTAGAAATATTCCATAGTATGAATATATCCACCCTTGTTTTATACTAGCCAAGCTAAGCATGATAGTAGTAGGAATCTTAACTTAGGAAATTTCTACTAAGGTTTCATCTACTAGGATTTCCCATGGCATAGTTTATACTTAGCAAAAATTCCATGCAAGTCCTACTTAGAAATATCACTAATGCATAGTGAAAATATTGGGACAAAAGTATGAAGCATCACTTGCCTTTTTGGTAGAGAATATAAGTTCACTCCTTGACATTGCAATATTCACACTCTTCAAATCACTACAATTCAATCAAGCAAGCAAGAATTCAATCTACCATTCAAGCAATTCATCACATAAAATAACAGAAACAAAGTAATGCATGCAAGCATGCTAAAGATCGTTTTATTTGTAAAAAGTGGTTTCTAATAGGTTATAAACATTTGAAAACACCTATTGGTCATTTTATGTAAGTGGCAAAACCATTTGTAAAAGATTTTACCCATAAACCATTTTTAAACCAAATCAATATTTTATGTGGTTGAAAATGCTTTTTAGCAAAGTAATAATATTTATAGGGTACACAAAATACATTTTTAAATAATAAAACCTTGTGTTTAGGGTCAGAGAGTTTAAATCAAAACATTTCCCAAAGATTTTCTCCAAAAAGTATTTTTAACATAAAAACAATATTTTTATTTGACTAGAAATGTTCTTGTAAGATCCCTCCTTTATAAAGGAAAAAGGATCCCTGTGATTGCAATGCTAGTCCCTGGATCATTGCTAGCATCCACAGTTTAAGATGAAGTACACAGATACAAAGGTCATTTATTACATCCATTGCAGAGATAAACATAGTCTTTACAACTCAAAGGCCACAGGCCTAATACAAGAGTTTGGATAAGTAAATAAATATAAGTCTTCATTTTCATGTGCCACAGGCAAACATGTTGAGTGTAGACTCATGACACCTAATCCTCATCAGAGTAACCTGCAACATCACAAGTTACAACCACAGTGGGTCAATACTTTGGAATAGTATTGGCAAGTGATACCTTAGTAAAATTTAGGTGGACTATATTACTATATGCAATTTGGCTAAGTGTAGCTTGGCTTGCTTTGCTCAAAATAGGTTTTTCCTATTAGTTGAAATCACTAAGCTTTTCTTTGTCAAAACTTTTCCCAAGGAACCATCAATAGACATTGAGGTCCTTCACCCTTGTCCACCCACAAGTTTTTACTTAGAAGTTGGAGTGATGAGATTCTTGATAGCTTCCATGTCTTTATGCTCAAGTTGTCCATTGCCATGGACTTGGCTAAGTACTTAGATTTTTCCATCTGCAGAGGTTGTGCACTTTCTCCACCAGACTTGGTTTCCCCAAGACAGGACCTTTCAGAAGCCTTTCCTTAGACCAAATGGACGCGCTCCAACCTATCATTCCCACTACCACCAACTGTCCAAATGGCTAAGTTCTAGCAACCTATGTGGTCCAGGCAGAGCCCATATTGCCAAGTGGCTGCACTAGAAGCTTCTCAACACTTGGCCTCTAAAATACCTTTGTTCCTGGGTGGCTTTCCACAAGTGAGATACACAAGGTAAACCATAGCCATGGGCCTTGTGTAACCACTCAACCAAAACCACCAATCAAGTCCCTTTCCACCCAGGTGATTCATTGACTTAGTTGTTTTATTAAGAAAAACATAAGTCCAAAGACTTAGAAATATTTTCACCATAGCATGTATATTTTACCAACCCTTGTTTGCTACTAGCTAGGCTAAGCATGGCATAGATAGTAACTTAACTTAGAAATTTCCTAGCAATTCTACAACTACTTAGGATTTCCCAACATGGAATTTGGCAAAAATAGTAACATGCAAGACTTAGCAAAATATTTCTAATGCTTGTATAAAATATAGGGATGGAAATATTCATGAAGTACCACTTGCCTTGGTAGTTGGGAGAGTAGCACTCTTCACAATCACAATCACTAGCACCAAAATCTACACATAGAATATAGCCACAATCACATACAAGTCATATACAAACAAAAATATATGTGCATGCATGCAAGATGCTAAGTGATGATTTTTTAAACTCAACCAAGCAAGTGCATAGTACTGAATTCTAAACAAGTCAAAACTTTGCCAAACCAAATTTTATTTAACACTAAAACAATTCCTAAACAATTCATATAACTAAATAAGCCCTACACATGTTTTTGCAAAAGAAACCATTTTAACAGAATCTAAACATTAAACACATTGCGTATATAGAAAGGGCTTGTCTTCCTGATTCCAACGGTATAAAATTTGCCAAAATCTAACGTGGGAATCAAAAGTTATAGCTAAATCAAATTTGGATATAAATCTGATTTCAAATTCTGTTTTTATTCAAACCCTAGCCACACGTCGCGCTCTGATTGGCGCGTACCGTTTCACGTCGGGTCACACTTCTGAGCCGCTGGATCTAACTTAAACGCGCGGCTCAGATCTAATCTTACCGCTTCGCTTGCGTTCTATCATATCCGCACGATCTGGATCTAACGATCCTGAGCAGCCTGACCATCTAGTGGCGGCGCTGGCGGCGGCGACAGGCGGCGGCGCGTCTGTCAGTGGCGGTGCTGGCGTTCTAGGTCGCACGAGAGAGGGGAAAGGGGCTTACCGAGCTCGCCGTGCGATGCTGATGCTCAAGGTGGTGTTGGCTGGTCAAGGGGCGCGCTGTAGAGGCTGGGAAGAGCTCGTCGGAGTTGTGCACGGCGTCGGGTAGTGGCTGTCGAAGTTGTTGCCGAGGTTCCGCGTCGCCCTAGCACGAACCAAGTGGTTTAGGAGATGCGCAAGACGGTGGCGATCAACCTAGTATGCGAGAGAGATCAAGGGGCGCGCTCTGCTTACCGTAATCGGTCGCCGGAGTTGAGTGGCGGCTCGGTCGGTTGCAGCCACGAACGGGGACGGCGTCCTGGGTCACGAGCAGGCAAGCAAAGGGTGTCAGAAGATGCACGAGATCATGCTGGGCACATTCGTTTGAATCAGAGGCACAGGGGCGGTCGGGACTCACCGGAATTTGCTGCCGGAGATCGTCGGAGCTGCGGCGGTGCAACGCGAATTAGGGGCAGCCTGGTGGCGAGAAGAGAGTGTAACGTGGGGGAAATGACCGCGAGAGGGAGGGGCTTAAGTAGGCCGGAGCTCGACAAGAAACGGCCAGTGAATCAATGCCAATTACGCCGCGGAATCAACGCAGCAACGGCCAGCGGCGGTGTTCGTGCGCAGAATCTGGGGAAAGACGATGATGACGTGGACAGGGCCCGCTCGTCAGCGAAATAAACAGAGAGGGAGTAGGGTCCGCGTGTCAACGGCTCGCTGGGTGCGTCTGCGCGTGAGAGAGGGAGAGGGGAGACCCGGGTGGGCTAGTTGGGCTGGTTTCGTTGTTGGGCCAGATTAGTAGCGCCGACCCTTTTCCTTTTCTTAATCCCTTTTCTTTTTCTAATTTGATTTTCTAGAATGATTTTCAAATGAATTCAAACTCTATTTGAATTCAAATCTTTTCAGGATTTTTGCAGTGTGCAACAGTCACAATTCTAGGCATAAAACCAAGTGGTCACTTTGAATTGGCTTGATCTTTTTGGAAAGGCAAAATAACAGTGACATAGCACTTGGTTTGCAAATGTTTGGAAGTGGTTTTGCAACCATTTTTATTTTGTATAATTTTGTTCTAACTCCACACTCAATCCAATCAACAAGGGAAACAAACAAACTTGGTTTAAAACATTCAAGCTCTCAAATGGGGATGGCCATTTGATTTAAGTTTGCTCACATAAAATGATAGCACTATGTGCTTCTGTTTTCTTGAATTTGGTTTGAAATTGATCTCAAAACTATATGCATGCATGATTGATATGCAATATTTGAAATCATGATTTTAGGGATGTTATAGTTCTAAAGCAAAGATTTATTCTTTTGCTTCACAAAATATGTTTTTGAAACCACAAGTTGGTTTCTATGGTCAGTAGGTTCAAAATAATCCATTTGCAAAAGATTTTATCACAAAAATAATTTTAGGATGAATTTTATATTCTAAATATGCCTACACAAGTTTCTGCAAAAACAACCATTTTACCAGAAGAAATTCATTAAACAAAGTGCATGGTTGCAAAGTACTTGTCTTGCTGATTCCATTGATATAAAATTTACAAAATTTGGACGTGTGGTTTGAAAGTTATGCAATTTACAAGTTGAAACTTCTAATAGATACAATTTCTGTTTTAAAGGATCACGCAGGCCACGTGGATGTTTCTCATTGGACGATAACGGTTCGGTTGGATCGACAGAGGACAGCCGTTAGATCTAATGCGCATCGCATGGTACAGAACAAAACTTACCCCTTCGATTATGTATCTATCGCATCCACTGGATCATCATCCAACGGTTCACAGCAAGCCAACCATAGATTGGCGGCGCTGGAGTCTGACGCGCAGCGGCGGCGGCCTGGCAGTGGCGTCGCTGGCGATGCAGGAAGCGAGGAAGAGAGAGAGAGGAGGCTCACCGAGTTCGCCGTATGCTGATGATGCTCAACGTGTTCGCGAGGAGGCAAGGGGCGCACGAGGACGAACGTAATTGCTCGCCAGAGTTCACGTCTGCGTTGGGTTTGTCTGTTCGATGTCGGAGGCGAGGCTAGAGGTCGAACTAGGACAAGTAGAATGCACAGTTAGGTTCGCAAGAGGAAGGCGAGTATGGGAGTGTCAACGAGGGGGAGAGGGGCGGTCGGGTTTACCGGGGAGAGGTCGCCGGAGACGAGGCAGACGGTGGCGGAGTTCTGTTGAAGACGTTGTCGATGATATGGTGCTCGCGCGGATGAACAGAAAGCACAGGGAGATGCGCCAGAGGCTGGGGATCACGCTCGTGTGCTTGAGGAGGCGAGGGGCGACGGCAACTGGCCGGAATTGACGAAAGTGCTCGCCGAAGCAGTAGGCGCTCTCGAGCTAATTCTGAGCGGCTTGGTGGCAGGGGTGGACGGTTTCTGGGGGGAAAGGTGGAGGAGGAGCAGGCGGTTTAGTACGCGTGGTCGCGGCGAGGTTTAATGGAGCGATTAACGCGGATTGATGATGCCTTCATTGGCCAGAAACGGCGAAGGAGGAATTGGGGGCGAGGCCGTCGCGCGGGTGAGGAAGAAAGCTGGGAGGTGGGGCCTGCTTGACAGCGAGAGAGAGAGAGGGAGAGTTGGGTCCATCTGTCGGCGACTGTGCGGGTTAAGTTTCTAGTTCGAATCATTTTCCTGCGGGAGGGGAAAATGGGCTAGTTAGGCCAGTGGGCTGGGCTTGCTGGTTGGGCTGGATTCTTTCAATTTTTTTGTACTGATTGTTTTTCTTTTTCAATTTATCTGTTTTGATTTTTATTCAAACAAACTAAGCACTATTTGAATTCAAACTTCAACCAAACTTTGAGTATATTCAAATACTATTTATTAATACATTTAAAGTCAAATTTAGAATATTTCTTTTATTCTTTTTAGGGTATAATAATTATTTGAAACAAAGCCTTTGCTTTAAATTCAATTAATATCAAAAATACTTTTTATCCTTATTTAATTTCAATTTTTCACAAAACCTTTTCAGTAAGTTTTATTCATTTATTAGGGTGTCAAATAATTCACTTTGAATTATTTGGAATATTTTTTTAATATGATTTATTAATCATTTTAAATTGGGTATTTGTATTTATTCCAATGAAATTAAATATAGTTTTAATTCCATAAATTTTATTTGGAAGATTTCTTTGATCCCATTTAAGTTAATTAAATAACTTTTATTCCACTTGGGTAAATTCCAAATATTATTTTCCCATGATTTAATTAATCATTTCTAATAGGGATTTTGTCTTTATTCAAATAGGGATAGAATTTGGTTATTGCCATTTGGAAAATTCTTTATCTTTTTATTTTATTTGGATTTGGATTATATTCATTCCATTTGCTTATGGATTAAGCCAAGATTTAATTTGGTCTTTAAATATTCCTCATTTAATATTTCTATCTTCATCTTATAAAATCCATATCTTTTTATTTGTAGATCCAAACTTGGTGATTCCAATTTGCAAAATCTTATTTAATATTTATTTATCCTTTTAAATATCTTTAGGATTATTTGCTCACCATTTGGTATGGATTTCTAGATAAGTGCTTTATTAGCTTTGGAAATTCAATTCCCTTATCTTATTAAATTCATAAGATTTTATTTATGGCTCCAAATTAAGTGAAACCAATTTATATGGTTTTATAATATTTCTTTTTTTCATTCTTGATCATTTTGAAATGTTTGTTTGACCAATTTTTATATGGATCAAATCCATAGGCTTGGTGATAACTTGGAAATGTTTTTCTTCCATTAGGGTTTTAGGGTTTTGGTTTATTTTCCAAGTGTTTAAATTTCCACATGCATTTATGAAGAATGCATTTCACTTTATTTGAATTTAGTTGGATTCAAACTTTATTCAAAGTTTGTTCAAGATGGGAATTTTAAGTTTCCATTTAGAAACAAAAGTTTCTTTTCACCCTAAATTTCAACAATTATTTATTTTGTTTATTTATTTTTCACATTATAAAATTTGGAAATTTTGGGATGTGACAGTTTGCCTCTTTCCAAAAAACCCAAAAAAATTAGTCTAGTTTGGTTTGCTTTCTTTATTCAAAAACACAAAAAAAATAGTTCCTACTCTAGTTGTTGGTCTGTTATTGCCTTGCTTTGTCATGCTTTCTATCAATGGATGGTTTCTTTGAAACTAGTTCTTATTGGCAAGGTGGGTTCACGGAATAAGAAAAGTATTATTATAAGGAAAACCGTTTGTCACAAAAAGGGAAACACTTATGGGAACAAATTGATAAGTTGAATACTATTGCTAGAGACGTGTGCTCTACTTATAATGTTACTTATTGCTTTGATAAATCTTGTTGTTGTAGAAGGTATAAACACCTTCCTTTTTAGTGTGAGTATAATGATAATGTTACCATATATTCTTATGTTAAAGGAAAATATGATTTTTATGATGTTGAGAAAATTGAGAAATTTATTGCTTTCAAGGGTGCTTTTGAACTTGCTAGTTTGCTTGAAAATACTGATGATGCACCTTATGAATCTGAGGTTTATGAGATACTTAAATTTTGCTTTGATAATTACAAGGAAGAAAATGGATGTTCTTGAACATTTTAATAGGTGTTTTCCACAAATGGAAGAGACTAATGCCTTGTAGGAGCCTACGTAAGAATAAATTGCTGAAATTGAAAGCTCATTAGATGAAAAAGAGGAGGAGAGTGATGAACAAAAGGAGGAAGAATGGATCTACCCATGTCTACCTTCTAATGAGAGTAACTCATTACCTCTTACATTATTTGATTGTCCCCCTTGTTTACCAAAGGAGGATGAAAGTTATGTTCCTGTGGATCCTTTTGAAATATCTACTTTGGGTAAAACCTGTGAAGGTTTTAATCCCATCATTTTTTAGCTTGATAGAAATTATGTGTTTGTAAATCATGAAAAGGATGCTTTATGTGATAGCTATATTGTTGAGTTTATTCATGATGCTACTGAAAATTATTATGAGAGAGGAAAATATGGTTGTAGAAGTTTTGATGGTATTGAAACACCTCTCTTTGTGCTGAAAGTTTTGAAGTTACTCTTGTCTTATCTTCCTATGCATGTCACTTTGTTCTTCATGAATTTATTTGTGTACAAGATTCCTATGCATAGGAAGAGGGTTAGACTTAAATGTGTTTTGAATTTGCTTCTTGGTGCTCTCTTTGACTTCAATTCATAATTCTTATGTGAGCATCTTCTCAAACTATCATGCCTAACTTAAAGGCGTTAAAGAAAAGTACTTGTTGGAAGATAACCCAAGAGTTTCCTTGAGTCTTGGAAGTTATTACTTCAGTAATGACCTATCTTGATCCTTTTTGTTTGTTTTTTGTGCAAGAATGACCTCTAATGAGAGGGAAGTAAGATTGGGGGAGTTGTTGTCCCGAAACAGATTTATGTCCTCCACCAAAAAAAATTGTGAGGAGTCTCTGTAACTCGGATTGAGCTCAAAATTTACAAATAAATCCCCCAGTATGTTATCTAACTTTCGTTAGCTCAACACTTTTTTATTTGAGCAACATAAGATGTTCGAAAAATGGGTTTCTACCTGCTGGTCTATTTTGACAGATTTCTGCCATTAATTGCATTTGCTTCTTATTGATTCCTTTTTGAGTTATCTTCAGGTAAATTGAACTTTTTGAAGGATTTAATACAGTAGCTTGTGTTTTTAGTGAAAAGCCTTGCTGTTCCAAAGCTTTGCTAGTGGTCTAATATCTTTTGAATAAACTAATGTTGCTAATGAAGATTGTGTGAAGTTTTGTATGAAGGAAAAAAATTCAGGTGTAAAGAGAGAATGATGTAATGAGATGAAGAATGGACAAAAGCTCAAGCTTGGGGATGAAACCATGGTGTCACCCCAAGAAATATCCAAGAGGTACAAGCATCAAAGCCTGGGGATGCCCAAGGCATCCCCTTCTTCATCAATAAAAAGCTCAGGTCTGTCTAGACACTTCACTTTTATTGTTTCATGCATAGTTGTGTTGTTATTGGAGCGTCTTAGTTTTAGTTTGCTTTGCTTAGGTTGTTTAGTTTGCTTGAATAAAGTAAGTTTGGACCCCCGTTATCACTGTGTTGTTTTGCAAATAAGTTTGCTTGGTGTTGGAAAGTAGTAAGTTCTTGCTTGAAGTGCAAGAGGAGCTTGCATTGACTGTGACTTAGACTTTAACATGACATTCTAGGTGTTGTTTAGCATTATGCTTAGTGATTATTGATGTAGCATGTCTTGTTCCAAACAATTGGGATTGCTTAGTGTGCCTTGAATAAATTATGCGTTGTTTTAGCACGCAAAAGCATAGTACTGTGGTATTCTACTTTGATGCTTTGCTTGCGTTGACTTGGCACATGCTTACACCATTTTATGACTATGACAAGTCACCATTAGCCTCTATGATCATTTATTCCTTGAGTTTTAGTACCACTCTTTGATTTGATTAGTATGCTTTGTTGCATTGCATGATTATGTCCATTATGCTCTCTTAGTTGGTTGCTCTCAGTCTTTTGCTAGCCTCCACTTGTATGAGTAAGTTCTACTCATGCTTCCAACTCCCAAGAAACCAAGTTATTCCAAAGTGTTCACTATAAACTCCTAAGCATGGTGTGTTGCACCATTCCAAGTATATTCTTGTTTTCAACTATCTTCCAATTAAAAACTATTTTGTTATGAGAAAACTTAGTGATTAAAGCCCTCACGAACTTGATGGCACATTTTATCCTTTGCCCCTAATAAACTTGAACCATTGAGACAACTTTGTTGTATATGATTGCACTTATAAGTTGGGATTAGCAGAACCGTGCTGTCACGGGGAACGTTTTCAACATTGCACTTGTACTTTTGTACTCCGTTGATATCATGCTCTTTTGTTTATGGATGTTACCGGTGTGCAATGAAGTGGGAACTTGTAAGTCCATGGAGTTTGTATTCTGTGTTAGAGAAACGCCTGGGCCGCTAGCCTAAGCCATGCCTAATCATGGTGGAAACTTGCAGCATCACAATAGTGAGCTATCTATGAAGCATCCTCAATAAAAAGCTACGCATATGGTAATAAAAAGATTGCTAAGATGCTCATTGTCTGCTTGCCTTGTCATTTTGGTAATGGGAAAGCTCCGGTACCATGTGCAAGGGGTACCCCATTGGCGGTTCTCAATGATATGCAAATACTTACAGTGACAAGACCTTGCCTGGGCCCTAAGTTGAGTATCCATGAGGTGTAGCCCTCATATTCAAGGGACTTGAGATTGCCAACTTATACTTCATCAATCATATACTCCAGCTTTGCCACTTTAACCTTAACCACTTCAAGATGCTTATGATATGGGCAATGAGGGCTGAAAGCTAATAAGTACCATAATTTTTGGAAGCTCTTTTTGAAACTTGTAATCCCTACTTCCTTTATAAAAAGGCCTTTATTCCACCATTATTTGAGTCTCCACCTTCTACCTTTAGGCACCATTAAGAGAGCATAGTTGTCATTCTGTGTGCAGTGTTCCAAAGCTTATTAATTGATGCATATTGTGATATTACTTGTTCTTGTGCTACTTGTTTCTAGTCATCCTTGTGAACTTTGAAGGTGTCCTATGCATCTATATTGCTACTCTATGAGGGACAAGCTGCTTGCCACTATGCTATGTTTTCTGTATGTGAAACAAACAAATGTTTTTCAATGCATGTTATTCATGATCTTTGTTTGTAGCTTGCCATGTTGCATGCATAGTTACTGTGTCCTACTGTTAGAACTCCATTCTTTCATGCACATGTTTAGAGTTCTTTGATCCCAGCTTTCAATGCTTGCAAATGGTTGGATCTTTATTGTGAGGGTGCATGTTCACGTCAAAAATTATTCTGTTTATCACTTACCTACTCGAGGACGAGCAGGAGTTAAGCTTGGGGATGTTGATACGTCGGAAACGTATCTATAATTTTTGATGCTCCATGCTTGTTTAGTATCTACTTTGCTTTACTTGTCTACACTTTGAGGTGATTTTTACATGTTTTCTGGTACTAACCTATTAACAAGTTGCAACAATGCCAGATGCCTGTTTTCTGCTGTTTTTGGTTTCAGAAAATCTAGTAAAGAAATATTCTCGGAATTGGACGGGACAAACGTCAAAGTCAACTACTTTCCTTGGGGAACAAGAAGTCTAGAGGGGAGCCGAGGAGGCGAGCCAGAGGGGCCAAACCCCCCCAGACGCGGCCATAGGTGGGCCCACGCCTGGCTAGGGTTTGGTGGCCCTGGTCGGCTCCTCGACCTCCCCCTTTGCCTATAAGAAGCCCCCGATGCAGAAACTCTCGGTACCCGATCAAAAATCCACGAAACCGTCTATAGCCCCCGCCACCATCGTCCCTAGATCGGGGGGATCTGAAGCTCTTCCCATCACCCTGCCGAAGGGGAGATCATCCCGGAGGCCTTCTCTCCGGTATGATTCGTGGGTAGTTACACCTTGGACTATGGGTCCATGTAGTAGCTAGATGGTTGTATCTCCTCCTTTGTGCTTTCATGTATAGATCTTGTGAGCTCCGTTCATGATCAAGATCTAATCTATTTGTAATCATGCATGTTGTGTTTGCGGGGATCTGATGGATATTGAGATTATTATGTTGGTTTGATTAATGGTTCTATCTTTATGATTCTATCATGTTTGTGTTGTTTGTGATCTTGCATGCTCTTCGTTGCTAGTGGTTATCTTGGCCAAGTAGTTGCTAGTGACTCCAAGAGGAAGTATTTATGCTCGATAGTGGGTTCATGCCTCTAGTTTCCAAGGGTAGTGACAATAATCTCTTCGGTTGTAGATGTGCTGTTGCTACTAGGGAGAAAACAATGGTCTCTTGTTCATGGAACATGTGGAATGTTTACCTTACACACTTTGCTTAAAGCAGTTTTCTGTTGCTTGCAACTTAATACCGGAGGGGGTTTGAATGATAACCTGAAGGTGGACTTCTAGTCATAGATGCAGTTGGATGGCGGTCTATGTATCTTGTTGTATTTCCCAATCAACCCCATAGGATCTTTCTGACTAGTAATTGCATTGTTATGCCTTTGCTTAGTTCCTATCAATTGCCCTGCTGTAATTTGTTTACCCTTCATGCCATTTTTATCTAAGAAGAGCACCTCTAGTGAACTATGGACCCCGGTCCAATATTTACCATCAATACATCCTCCACTATTACTTGTTTACTTGCTGCAAACCATTACCTTCCACACTGTACATTTAATCCTTTGTTACAGCAAACCGGTGAGCTTGACAATCTCACCGATTCATTGGGACAAAGTCTTGAGTTTGTGTTGTGCAGGTCTCCACGTTGCCTCCAACACCTGTGTGGCATTTCCTTGCTCCTTCTGGTTCGATAACCTCGGTTTCTACTGAGGGAAGACTTGCTGCCGTGCTGCTTCACACCTTGCTCTTGGGATTTCCAACGAAGCGCTCCCACGTCAAACACCGGGCGCCATCAATTGCGTATATGATCCTTCCGGCGCTGCGTTCCGACAGCGCTTCCGCAGTCGGTCACACATTCGGTATTCGATGAAGACCATCATCTCCCTTGTTCCAGCAGGCAGCGGAGGTTGTAGTTCTTCCCTCGCGATTCCGGCAGCACGACGGCGTGGTGTCGGAAGTAGAGGGAAAATCCTGCAGGGCTTCGCCTAAGCCAGAGCAGGTTATGATGGATCTAGGGTTTCTGGTGATCTAGATTTAGAGGGCCGGAGAGGAGGAGGTGGAGTTGGTGGCGGCGCGGCGGTGGCGTGGCTTGTTGGGGTGGGCTGGTTGTGTGGTCTTGGGGCAGCCCCTCCCCTCTATTTATGAGAGGGAGGGCAGCTTGGGAGAGGGGAGTTTGAATCCTTCCCCAACTCCCTCTCCTAGTTGGATTGTGGTGGAGGGAAAGACGGATTCTTTCCTTCCTCCACTAGGAAACCATTGTTCCAGTTTGACTTTTCAAACCTGCCTTTTGACTTTCAATTTGGAGCTTTATTTCTATCTTGCAAATGCCCAACCAAGTGACCTAGTACATGATGCAACCATTCCACATTGTCATGACACATCCATGTACCCTTCCCCTCCGAAGTGCCGGACCTTCCAGACCCTTCTAGAACATTCCTGGTGAAAACACCGGAATCTTTTCCGAACTCCGAAACAGGACTTTCCTTATATGAATCTTATTCTCCGGACCATTCCGGATCTCCTCGTGATATCCCGGATCCCATCCGAGACTCCTAACAACATTCGGTCTCTTACTCATCATTCCATAACTACTAAACAACATCGAATCCTTAAGTGTGTCTCCCTACGGTTCGTGACTTATGCGGACATGACCGAGACACTTCTCCGATCAATAACCAATAGAGGAATCTGGAAATTCATATGGCTCCCACTTATTTCTACGATTACTTTGCGATCGAATGAACCACTTACATACGATACCAATTTCCCTTTGTCTCACGATAGTTTACTTATCCGAGGTTTTGATCGTCGGTATCTTTGCATACCTAGTTCAACCTCGTTACCGATAAGTACTCTTTTCTCGTTCCCGTGATATGTGTTCCCTTGTGAGCCAGTCACATGCTTGCAAGCTAATTGGATGACATTCCACCGAGAGGGCCCAGAGTATATCTATCTGTCATATGGATGGAAAAATCCCACTCTTGATCCATGTGCCTCAACCCATACTTTCCGAACACTCAATGCCACCTTTATAGCCACCCAGTTACGGTGTGGTGTTTGATGTCATCAAAGCATCATTCCGGTGATGGTGATTAACATGATCTCATGGTCGAAGGAATTAGGTTACTATGTATCAGAAAGCATATAGCAAATGAACTATATTAAATGACTTGATCTTTATGCTACGCTTAACTATAGGAGTATGTCCATCACATCATTCTCCTAATGATATGACCATGTTGTTAATAACATCTTCTATATTCATGATCAGGAAACCATGATCATATATTAACCAACAAGCTAGTTTAACAATAGGCTTTACTAGGGACTCTTTTATGTTTACAAATCACACAAGTATTAATGTTTTCGATTAATACAATTATAGCATGGTATGTAAACATTTATCATAAGCATGAAGATATGATAATAACCACTTTATTATTGCCTCTTGGGCATATCTCCAACAAATGTCCACATGAGGCCCACTAGATGTTACCTTTGACACAATGGCCTCATGAGCTAACTCTAGCCTACCATGGGAGAGTAGAAGATCCTCATGCGAGCTTGAGAGCTTGGCATGACTTTCTTCTAATTTCCCATAGTTGCTTGTTAGCAAATCAAGTTGATCCTTTAGCTCAACATTCTCCTTCAAGATAGATGCTTCACAATAAATAGAGTTAGTATCACATGCATCATCATTTAAAGCACGAGGCGAGGGCAACTTGGAAAGCTCTTTAGAATATGAAGCTTTAAGTTGCTCATGTGACTCGGTGAGTTTGATGAGCTCACCCTTGATGACCCTAGAGCCATTGTTGAGGTGCTCAAAATCCTCAAGGAGTTTAGCATAAGCATCTTCAAGTTCATCATTTTTAATTTGAAGAGCACTTGCCACCTCAAACTCTCTATCATGAGATTTGTTTACTCTAGATAGCTCTAGAGAAAAGGTCTCCTCAAGAGATTCCTTAGTGGTTTGTTCCTCTTTAAGAGATTCATTTAGGTTGGCAATTTCATTAGCATACTCACGCTTAAGACTACTAATTTTATCTATTGTGTCCTCATGCTCATATATTAGTTGCCTACTTTCAATAGCACAAGTCAAGATTTCAATGAAAGTAGAGCAAGCTTTTTTATTAGGATGAAGAGCACGAAGGACTAGCCCCCCTTCTCTTTTAAAGAAGCAACATCATCATCTACTTATACATGATCAACATTCACATCATCATGAGGTATATTGGCATCCAAAGGAGATGTTACCTTTGAACCCTTAGCCATGAGGCACAAGTGAGCATTGGGAGAAGGTGGTGATGGGCGGACACATGAAGCTCCAATGGCAACCTTGACTTGGCCCACACATTCTTCAATTTCCTCTACATGGTTAGCAACACAAGTACTAGAGGAAATAGAAGAACATTTATCATGGAAACAAGGCAAAGCAAGCATATCATCATGAGACATATTCAAGGCATTTCTACATGATATGCAAGGGCAATCAACCCTAGGATGTAAATCACATATGGTCCTACAAGTGTTCATGACCAAAGATATAACATTGCAATGAGATAGAGACAAAGGATCATGCATGGAAATCTCACTATCTACATTGCAAGTTTTATCACCACTCACCATATCATTACCTTGAGATAACTCATATGTTGGTGAAGTGGAAGAAGATGAGAAATCATCACGACCGGAGGTGGAGGGAACACAATCATCCTCATAAAGCTTGGACACATCATATTTTGCTTGAAGCTTGGTCCAAATATCATGAGCATTCCGGAAAGGCATGATTGAGGAAAGAACTACAAAGCTCACAACATTAACAAGCACATTAGATGCTTGAGCTTCGAGATAAGAGTTTGTATCCTCCTCCAAAGATAGATTTTGGGGATCCTTAGGAGGAGACAAGCCCATATCTAGAATTCGCTCAATATTTGGGTCAATGGCCCAGAAATGAGTAAGCATGCGAGAACACCAAACATCATAATGTGTGCCAACAAAAGTAAATGTGTGAGAGTGCACTAAACCCCTAGGAGACATCTTTACTCTCGAGGCGGTGAAGCCTAAAAGCGAGAGACCTCGCTCTGATACCAATTGAAAGTGCAATGGACGTCGCCTAGAGGGGGGGGGTGAATAGGCTTTTAAAATTATTACGGTTTAGGCTCAAGTAAATGCGGAATAAAACTAATGTTTAATTTATTGAGAACAAAACCTAGCCACTAAGTTCACATAAATGCACCAACAACCTATGCTAAGCAATACAAGCAACAAGGTGATAGCAAGATATAAATACTTCAAGCACGATGGCTATCACAAAGTAAAGTGCATAAGTAAAGGGCTCGGTTGAGAGATAACCGATTGACGTGGAGACGAAGATTTGTTTCCCGAAGTTCACTTCCAAAGAAGCTACATCTCCGTTGGAGAGGTGCGATGGCGCAATGCTCTCCGAATGCCACAAATGGCTCAACTCGAGGTGTGGTGGCTCGATGCTCACCCAACGCCACACAAGGCCTCACCCCGGATGCAGAAGCATGCAACTCACCGACGCCACAAAAGGCTCACCCTATTATCCCGAGTGCGCACCACAAAAGGCGGGCACTCGCTCCACTATGGGACTCTTGAGGCCGGTCACCGAACCCGTACAAGATTGGGGCTATCTCCACAAATCAATTGGAGGCTCCCAACAACAAAGCCACAAAAGGCTACAATGCCACAAAAGGCCAACAAAGCCACAAAATGCTACAAGACTACAAAAGGTCAACAAGACCACAAAAGGTCAACAACCCAACCACACAACCGTCTAGGGTTCCAAGAACCCAAGAGAAATAAGCCCACAAGCTTGAACTCACCGAATCTTCGAGGAGAACTCAAATCTATGCACCAAATGCAAGGGCAAGTCCTTCTCTCCCAAATTCCAACAAAACTACAAAAAATATTGGGGGAATAAGGGAGGAAGAACACAAGAGGAGACCACAAAACTCTCCAAGATCTAGATTCCAATGGTTCCTTCACAAAGAAGGGATTTGACTTGGGGGGATTGTAGATCTAGATCTCCTCTCACTTTTCTTTCAAAAGATGTAAGAATCATGGGAGGGAGAGGGAGTAAGAGAGATCAAATAGGTCAACAATGGTGGGCAAAAACGAGCTCAAAAGATGGGGAACCATTGGTGAAGAAGCCCCCTTAAATAGGATAAGGAAAAACTGACCGTTTGTGCCAGATTCACGCACCACCAGAACTTCCGGCCCCCACCGGAAGTTCTGGCAAATAGAAACACAAGTTACTGAACCTGACCGGAACTTGGGTCGGAACTTGGGCCGGAACTTCCGCTCAAGCAAAAACGCAGGATAACATTGCACGAAAACTTTAATAACTTTTGATTCCGGACTCCGTTTTTGATGATCTTTGGCTCGTTTTGAAGAGAATGAAAAGCTCTACAAGATTATTCAAAGAAACATCATAGTCCAGTATGGAAGGATAAAACCAAATTGAGAAAGGTATGACCTCTCTAGAAGCGATGAACTGGTAAAACCTCCAAAACCCAAAACACAAGAAGTTGAGCTTGGAAACTCCGATTGTGATGAAACCAATTTTGTTGGGAAGATAAAACCAAGTAGAACCCAACAAAATGTGAAATATTGGATACCACCAAGGGAGAAAATATCAAGTATATATATGTGAGATATCTCCTAAGGTGTGGAGCCAGAAAACCCGCACGATCAAGAATGCAATAAGATATGGAAGGAAAATCCTTATTTGATGAACTAGAGATTGTTATGATGATAACCACAATATCTAGATACTATCATGGAGAAGAACCAAATAACAACCAAGAAATATGATGCTATGAATGCAAAGGTTTGAGCTCTCTCCAAATGATGCGATCGAGACACCCGCTTGAGAGCCCCTCTTGATAGTACGGCTATCTATCCTAAACCCGGTCTCCCAACAACACGAGACCGGCAAATAGAAGCCCTATCAAGATCATACCTTTGCCTTGAGAAATCCACTTGAACTTGATGTAGACCGTCTTGTTCTTCTCAAGTGGGAACACCTTTTTTGATTGCTCGATAAAGATGAGGACTTGCAAATTTCTCCCCCATACTCCATGGGGAAAATTCTTCTTTGAACTTGTCTTCATCACTCCATGATCACGAGGATGGCAAGCTTCAAGCATGATGTCTTCTAGAGATGGCGCATCTTGAGCTTGCCCTTCTTCATCCCTTCTTGAGGTGGATCCATCTTGATGTAACTCTTTGCACTTGTCTTGATCAACCTTCAAGCTCCTTCTTTCTTCATGATTCCAATGGCACAAAGCCCTTGGACATTTCTTCATCTTTCAACCTTGAGACCAACATATGGCCCAAGCGATGCCAATGGACAAACCTACAAGTGAAACTCAATTTACACATTAGTCCATAGAGATTATCATTAATTACCAAAACCACATATGGGGGAATATATGCCCTTTCACTTAGCATAAAGATTTCTTGTAGATCTCCTCAGAAGCCTCAGAAACTCAAGCATGTGTTCTTATCTATGACACAGATGGATATTTGTAGATAACTTGTAGAGTTCCTCAGAAGCCACCAGAAAGTACCGCGTTTATGTCTGCATGCCGGCTATTCACCAAAATATCATATTACATCACTGAGATGTCCAAAGATATATTATGCATATGCACTAAATAAAAATCCTAAATTTGTGTCATCCTGGATATAAGAGTAGCGCCGATAGTTGATGGGGTTCCTAAATAGGCCCATTTTTGGTTAGCGCGATAGTCTCAAAATAGGTGTTTAGAACGACATGTCCTAGGGCATCATAAGCAAATTGCAAAGGTGCTCCCTGCCAAGGCCTTATCATTAAGTGAAATCATAACCAACAACAAGAGATTAACTAACTAGTAGCATCAGAAACCAATTATGAAGATCCACCAATATGAGAGCGCTTAACGGACCTAAGCATACGCAACGACTCACAAGTCTAACCTAGCTACTCTAACAAGACGATGGGATAACCAAAGAAATATAACCTGTAAGGAAGTAATAATGGTGCGTAATCTAAAGCATCGTATGAGGATTGTAATAGAGACATGAGAAAACTATAAATACAAAATAGATAGCATAGGGAGGGAGAATGCTCGGGTTGACACTTAAGCGAAGCGGGGTGGAATCAAAACGTTCGAAGAACCGAAGAGGAGCTTCCTCCGGCGAAGCTCGGATTCGTCCTCTACCGGGGACAACCATACACACACACGAAAAAGAAGAAACATAATCAAAATATATAGAAGTGCGGTGCAATCAAGAATAATTCATGAAGAGATATTATGATGCGATATGATTAGTTGATCTAATTTAAGTTCCCAAGGAACACATGCATTGCAATAATAAAGCGGCCCACATTTACTTAAGGTTTCGCTTGCATAACAATTTCGCTTTTTTAAGATGCATAACGCAAAAGAACAAATGGATGGCGTATTTGAAATCCTCGTGTTTTTCCGATCGATTTAGCCATATTATTTGTTTAATTTGGAATTACGGATTAAAAGATACGAATTATTGTATTTTTATATATTATAATTGGAAAAATTGTTAATAGTTTGACTATTTAGAATACTTATTTTTTGAAAACAGAAAATAGATTTGGATTATTTATTCAAATTCAAACACATTTCATTTTTGACTTTTTTCAAATTCTAAAGAGATTTGAAATGAACTTTTGGGATTTGAAGTCAAATTGGAATTTGACTTTATATTGAAAAGGTGACTTATTCCAGAGGCTGTAAAGGAAAAGGGGGCCAGGGGTCTTTTTTTTTTTTTTTTTTGGAAAAAGGCAAGAAAGAACTGATCGGGTTATAAACTGACGAAACTGAATTCGTGTAGTGCGTTTGCGGCTAGCTGATTCGATCTTGTCGAGAAGATGTTGAGCGGATCTCTGCTCCATTTCGCGAGCAGGCTGGTGCGCCGTGAAGCTGAAACAAAGGACATGGACTGAATGGGAAGAGTGTTTCAGGAGGTTAACTACGGAGGTCGTGAGGTAGGCGGGAACAGAGGTGTAATCCACGGTTTTGCGCGCGTTCTGTCAGCGACGGTGAACTGAATTTCTGCCCGCGCGTTACAGTGAAATACGCTGATCTTATGGAGACAATGGCGAGCTCTTCTGTGCTTAGAATCGAGAGAAATTTGATTCTTCTGAGAGAGGATACAAAGGGGAAGAGATACATGTAGATGGATGTGCTAGAGATCAACTGAGCTGGCCGGGATCTAGCGGAGAACAGAGGAAAAATTTACGGAGAAAACCTGTCGAACTGAACTGAAAACGTCGCGCCGGAACAGAGATATGCTGGCGAGTTCGAGCGGTACGGTCAAAAGATTTGAGTAGCACTGCTTCCACAAAAACTTAGGTTGACTGCCTCATCCTGGCGAACAGGAATTCCAATCCATCGGCTCACCACCTTCAAATCGAATACTCCCTCCGTTTTAAAATAGATGTCTTCGGATTTTTAAAATTTGGATAAATCTATATACTAAATTGTGTCTAGATTCATCTAAATTTTGACAAATTTGAGACATCTATTTTGAGACGGAGGGAGTAACAAGATTAGAACATGAATAACAAGCACATCTTGTCAATTGTAGCAATAGAAACAAACATCACTAATAAAAGAATGACTACTTGTTCGACATGCTCCGGGCCAACAAATGTGTTCTTCACGACATTTGCAGAGCTACTTTGTACATTGTTCCATTTCTCTTCTTGATTGCCAAATTGCCACATTGCCAACGATTATGAATTATTGCATTTTTATACTATTATAAGCGTTAAAATTGTTAATAATTTGACTATTTAGAATACTTATTATTTTTGAAAACAGAAAATAAATTTGGATTATTTATTCAAATTCAAACACATTTCATGTTTTGATTTTTTCCAAATTCCAAATAGATTTGAAATTAGTTTTGGGGATTTGAAGTCAAATTGGAATTTTGAATTTATATTGAGACTTGGTCCAGGGTTTGTTTTTTTGGAAAAAAGGTAAGAACTGATCGGGTTATAAAGTGACGAAACTGAATTCGAGCAGTGCGTTTGCGGCTAGCTGATTCGATCTTCTCGAGAAGATTCCGAGCGCATCGCTGCTCCGTTTGGCGAGCGGTCTGGTGCGCCGTGAAGCTGGAACAAAGGAGATGTACGGAACGCCAAGAGTTTTTCAGGAGGTTAACAATGGAGGTCGTGAGGTAGGAGGGAACAGAGGTGTAATCCACGGGTTTGCGCGCGTTTTGCCAACAACGGTGAACTGAATTTCTGCCCGCGCGTTACAGTGAAATACTCTGATCTAGCGGCGTACAGAGGAAAAACTTACGGGAAAAAACTGTCGAACTGAACTGAAAACGTCGCGTCGGAACAGAGAGATGCTGGCGAATTTCGCGGATGATTCCGAGAGGTACGGTCAACGGATTTGAGTGCCGTGCGATGCGTTTGAGAGAGGGATATCCCGAGATCACGTGAGCGTGAAGAACAGGAAGATGTAGAGGAACAGGGGTACTGCAGCAGCGTGTGTGCGTGCGCGTGCGAGGTCTGCAGTCTGCGCGCGCGGCAGATGGAGCGGTGGCGACCATGAGCAGGCAGGCGAGTTGGGCGTGCTACGCATGCGCGGGGCTGACAGAGGCGACGGCGACCATGATCTGGTGGTGACGGCACGTCCGTGAGGTGGTTTGGCGACGCGCGCGACACGGAGGCCGCGTGTTCGTGCTCAGGCGCATGGGTGCCTGCGAGGACAGCGGGCTGAGCTCGAAGGACTCGAGACCATGGCATCGCCCTGCAGGTGCTCGGCGAAACGACCCTCGACTGCGGTGCTCGGAAACAGCCGGGAAAAAAGGTGTGAATGCGCGCACCTCAGGCTCAGTGGTCGCGTTCGCCAGCAGATGCGAGGGATCTTGGAGAGTTGCAGCAGCGTCTTCTCTTTTCATTACCGAGGGAATGTCGAAGTGGTCGATCACCGCGTCGTGGCGCCACCAGGTCCTCCGTCCACCCGTTCAGAGGCACACCCTCCAAACAGAGAGCCGCCGTGTCCTTGTCACCGTGGTGTTGGTATTTGAACATAGCCAGGGACTCCTGCGGGAAGTGCGGCACCTCCCTCAACACATGTCGCGCGGCACCTGTGCGTAGGAGGACTCAAGAAAGCATCATGAAAACAGCCATTGAGCTACATTAGCATTATCGATGTAAATGGGAGAAATCGTTTTCACAATCAGTTCTGTAATCTGACTTGTACTGATGACAACAGAAATCATGATGAACAGAACACCACATCCTACAAGAGCAAATCACCTCCAGGCTACAACAAAACACACAAACACGAGGAGAACCAGATACAGATGTACGGGTCATCAAAACGCACCACAAACAATTGTCTCAAATAGATGAAGGTCCATGGCATGTCTTAACAGTGTGAAATCGCTCAGCCAACCATGTGCAAACTAGAACTAAGCAGGAATGACAAGACACAAAGGAAAAACTAATCAGACACGACCTCCTCAAAACTCTAAGGTTTCTCTCTCTAAGTCGACCATCACAACGGACCAGTTCAGGATGCCTCCGCCTCAGTGAGAGTCGTCTCTCTCAGCCAAAGAGGAAAGATCGCTAGAAATTTTTTAGCGCATGAAATACATTATACATCTCCTGTTGGAAGATGGTGAGAGGCTTAAGCCTTTAAGGTTGAGGTCATTGGCCAGCTTTGGTACAAGTACGATAGCATCTGCTGTTTGGGTTGGCTCTTGGCTCTGGCTCGGCAGATATCACCCCTCTCTGCGTGAACGACTATAAAACCTTCTAAAATTTAATTAATCAAATCCTTTCATTTGAAAAAATTCTATGGGTTCTAGACACTTCCCATCATATATGTTTTTACAAGTTTTTCAGCATATATATTATAATATTTCCACATTTTTTCTACTGGAGTAGCTATTATTAGGCGAAGGTTCTCCCGAGCCCGTGCGATCAACCTCAACCGATGAGGCGCACATGGGGCACAACATGACAAAAGTAGGTGCATCATGCACTATATTTCCTATTCATCTATCTAGTGTGTTCTTTTTCATCAAGTAATAAGTTTTAGACAGTTGAGAATTCTAAAATTTTGAAGTACCAATTGATTTTTTTTAAATGGATACAACAATTCCAATAGTTTTAAATACCAAAAGATTGAAAATTTAAAGTTTGAATATCACTTTATTTTTTGAAAACTCATATATTATATTCGAAATTTTGGAAGTTCAAAATATTTAATGCTCGATCTTCTAAACCTTATAAATTTTTAAAAGGTGGAATTTTAGATTTTTGGAAGTTCAATATCTGAAAATTGAATTTTGGAATATGCAAATTTTAAAAGTTTCATATCCTGAAAGGAGGGGCAGGAGTTTTTGAAAGTTGCCACTTTAATTGTTGAAACTTCAAAAAAATAGCTAGTTCCAAAACAAGATAGCCATTCTGCGCGTGGTAACAAATCTATAGTAGTTCTTGTTGAAAAATAGAGCAATTTACCAAGCGAATTACCTATAATAAACGCTAGATAAAACATGATTAGAATAAAAGACAAAATACTAATCATGTGAAATAGCGAAAACATATTAAGACAGGCAACCAAACAGACTGCAAGACATAAGTCTTGAGATGCGATCAAAACAAGATTGATAAAGAAAACATACACGGTAGCGGCAGCAGAAGAGGAACCGTCGGTGTTCGTGTTGGCAACGTCGTTAGCCATGTCGTCGAGAAAGAGGGTGCTGATGTCGGGGAAGAAGTCCTCGTTGGGGAAGACGTCGGCACAATCGGTATCCGAGAGGGAGTCTGTGATGAAGCCAGTAGTCGCGCCGATAGCGCTCCCCAAAAACCTTATCGTCCTTCTCCCGTACAGGGACTCGAAGCAGCGGGGTTTCGGAGGCCTACTGTCCCGGCTCGCGGTGCACACCACGAGACGGGATGGGGAAGATCAAAGTAGCGCATTTCTCTGGAACTAGAGGCGCTAAGGGTTTGTGGCAGTGTATCTAAGAGGAGGCGTGACCTCTCTCTTATATAGACATAGAGGGGTAGGAAGACAGGCTGCGCTGAAGATGAAACGAACGGACAGAAGTTGAAACAAACATGCAGCAACCCACCGGGCAGCCTCCACTCAGTTCATATTTATTTAGCTCGTATTAAAAGTCCAAAATGTTTCAACTTCTGTACGACTTTTCATATACCATTCATGCGTGGCAAAATAGAGCTCGGCTCGGCGAGATTCCCGCAACCCGCGCGCGCGCGTCGTGGCGTGACGTGGCGTGGCGTGGCATGGCGAGGCGAGCGAGGAGGAGGAGGAGCGCGCGTGTGGAACTCTCTCCTTCTCCTTCTCATCCTTTTACCAAGTGGTAGGAGAGCTCACCTTATAAGCTGATCCAACTTCCACTCAACTAGCAATGTGAGACTAAACATTTGTCCCAGTTCTTGCCTTGCATGAATGGGCCACATGGGCCTCTAGGATTTTCAGGAATTATTGAAATGAAAAATGGGCTAGACTATTTGGGCCAAAATTCCAACAATCCCCCACCAGATCCCAGAGGCACATGTAATTTGCCTTTGGTTCCAAAACACTATTTATATACCGGTACTGTAGTGGAGACTATTAAGTTGAACTTCCACCTAGAATTCTATGCTACACTAGGTTGCGACTTGTATAGTGGACCATGCCTTGAACTGCAAGTTTGCTGCAACCTAGCTTCATACGAAGCCTTGACTGATACTGGGCTACCGTGGGACTTCCCCGCAGGTGAAGCTTATGCGTCATACTCCATGGCCTTTCATGAGTTTATTAGAGAGCACCCAACTCTCATAGATTGTGATGTTTGACAGTCAGACTCATATAGGTGTGTTATAGATGTTCTGCAGGACAACATCTCTGCTTAAGATTAAGCCATTTAGAACACATTAAGATAAAATCAACCTGCCGTGCAGAATAGGAAAGTATTGCATCTTCACGGAGTGATGTTCATTAAAGTGGGAATACTTTTCTCTCAGTCTACCAACATCTTGTCTCCCAATTCTAATTCACGGGATGTCCGATCACATAGATTGGTTTGCCACTGTGGAAAACTCATAGTGTGGGTCTCATACCCATCTCCATCGATGCATTTTCTATCACACTGCGTGATAGTCCCTTTGTGAAGGGATCTTCCAGGTTCTTAGATGTTTGGATATAATCCAATGCAATAACTCCGGAGTTTCTCATTTTCCTAACAGATTTTAGTCTCCTCTTCACATGTCTTGAGGACTTCATATTATCCTTAGAACTGTTCACCTTAATAATCACAGTTTGATTATCACAGTTCATTGGAATTGCGGGTATAGGTTTTTCAACCACAGGTAAGTCCATCAAGAGTTCATGAAGCCACTCTGCTTCAACAGTGGCCGTGTCTAGTGCTATGAGTTCTGCTTCCATAGTTGACCTCGTTAACATGGTCTGCTTGCAAGACTTCCAAGAAACAGCGCCACCACCAAGTGTGAAAACATATCCACCCGTGGCCTTTATCTCGTCAGCATCAGATATCCAATTTAAATCACTATAACCCTCTAGTACCCTCGGATACCCGGTATAGTGTATGCCATAGCTCGCAGTGCCTTTTAGATATCGCATAACTCTCTCAAGAGCATGCCAGTGATCATCTCCTGGATTTGAAACAAATCGACTGAGTTTGCTTACAGCAAAGGCGATGTCAGGCCTCGTGGCACTAGCTAAATACATAAGCGAGCCAATGATTTGAGAGTATCTTAGTTGGTCTCTAGCATTTCCTCGATTCTTTCGAAGCAACACACTAGGATCATACGGTGTAGGAGAAAAATTGACGTCGCTATACCCGAAACGACTCAAGATCTTTTCCACATAGTGGGACTGAAGCAGTGTAATCCCACCATCATCATCTCTCAATAGCTTGATGTTCAGGATGACATCAGCTACTCCCAGATCCTTCATCTTAAAGGAACGAGATAAGAAATCTTTGACCTCCTTAATTGCATTAAGGTTGGTTCCGAAAATCAGTATGTCATCAACATACAAACAAAGGATGACTCCCTCACCCCACCATGGCGATAGTATACACACTTGTCAGCTTCGTTTACAACAAAGCCTGCAGCGGTTAAGGTTTTATCAAATTTTTCGTGCCACTGCTTAGGTGCTTGTTTAAGACCATATAAGGACATCAGTAGCTTGCACACTATTCTTTCTTGACCATTTACTACAAAACCATCTGGTTGATCCATATAAATTTCCTCATCCAACTCTCCATTTAGGAAATCCGTCTTAACGTCCATTTGATGAACGAGAAGACCGTGTGATACAGCCAGAGAAAGTAGTACTCGAATGGTAGTCAACCTTGCTACAAGTGAGTAAGTGTCAAAGAAGTCTTCACCTTCCTTTTGGGTATAACCCTTGGCCACAAGCCTTGCCTTGTACTTCTCAATAGTACCATCAGGCTTTAGTTTCTTCTTAAACACCCATTTACATCCTACAGGTTTGCACCCATAAGGACGATCAGTGATCTCCCATGTTTCATTAGCTAAGATGGAATTCATCTCACTATGAACAGCTTCCTTCCAGTAGTCAGCATCAGGAGATGCATAAGCTTCTGAAATGGAAGTGGGAGTGTCATCGACAAGGTACACAATGAAATCATCACCAAAAGACTTTGCAGTCCTTTGTCTCTTGCTCCTTTTAGGAATTTCATTATCATCCTCCTTAGGACTTTCAGAGTGTTCAATTGGAATGGTAGGTTCAGAGAATATAGCAAACTCCTGATTAGATGAACTAGGTATCTCCGGATTTGATGAGTTAGGTTTATCCTTTATTGGAAAGATATCCTGAAAGAAAGTCGCATCAGTCGACTCCATGATTGTACCGACATGAATGTCAGGAACTTTAGATTTTACTATCAAGAATCTATAACCAATGCTATGAAAAGCATAGCCCAGAAAAACACAATCAATGGTTTTAGGTCCAAGCTTGCACTTCTTGGGAATTGGTACATTAACTTTTGCCAAACAACCCCAAGTACGTAAGTAAGAGAGTTTTAATCTTTTATTCTCCCATTCTTCGAATGGAGTAATTTCTTTGTTCTTTGTGGGAACTCGGTTTAGGACATGACACGCGGTCAATAGTGTCTCCCCCCACCATTCCTTAGAAAGACCCGATGTGTCTAACATGGCGTTAACCAAATCTGTTAGAGTACGGTTCTTTCTTTTCGCTACTCCATTTGACTGGGGTGAGTAGGGAGGCGTCCTCTCATGAATTATTCCATGTTCCGCATAAAAGGAATCAAACTCGTTGGAAAAATACTCTCCACCACGATCATACCTAAGCCTCTTAATCTTTCGATCAAGTTGATTTTCTGCCTCAGCTTTATAGATTTTGAAGAAACTCAAAGCCTCATCTTTTGATTTCAGAAGATACACATGACAATATCTCATAGAGTCATCGATCAAAGTCATGAAATATTTCTTTCCACCTTTTGTCAACACACCATTCATCTCACAAAGATCAGAATGTATGAGCTCTAGTGGTGTTAAATTTCTCATTTCTGCAGTCGTATGTGACTTGCGAGGTTGTTTAGCTTGCACGCAGACTTGGCACTTATATCCCTTAACATTTAAGAAATTAGGGATTAAATTCATTTTGGCTAGCCGCGTCATACAACCAAAATTAATATGACAAAGACGAGAGTGCCAGACATTTGATTCAAAATTCGTGTAAATATGATTAACAACTTTATTACAAATGTCTGACAGAGATAAGCGGAACAAGCCTCCGCATTTATAGCCTTTACCAACAAAGGTTCCATACTTCAAAATTACAAATTTATTAGACTCGAATACAATCTTGTAGCCATCTCGACACAGAAGAGATCCGCTAATAAGATTTTTATTTATTGAGGGAACATGATGCACGTTCTTTAGGCGCACGGTCTTTCCCGAAGTGAACTTCAGATCGACCGTACCAACACCATGAACAGAAGCATGCGAGCCGTTCCCTATCAGCACGGTTTGAGTCCCTCTGACCTGATATGAAGAAAACATGGAAATATCAGAACAGACATGTACATTAGCGCCCGTGTCAATCCACCAATCAGGAGAATGACATAATGAAAGAACAGTAGGTAATATACCATACCCAACATCTTTCATCTCAACGTCGCCCATGGCAACATTAGCAGTCTTGTTGCTCTTCCCATGCTGGCGCTTGTCAAAGCGGTTGGGACAAGCAGAAGCCAAATGATTAGGATCACCGCACATATGACAAGCACCTTTCCTCTTATCAGTCTTCTTCTTGAAGCTGGTGGACTGTGAGACCTTGTTCTTTCCATCGAACTTTCCTTTGTCATCAAACTTGCCTTTGTTCTTGAACTTGTGAGGCTGGAAGTTCCTTTTCTGTACCAGGTTGGCATTAGAACCTCCCTCGGTACCTCGAGTACGTGTGTCTTTTGCTCTCGCCTTCTCTTCCACATCAAGAGTCCCAATGAGATCCGTCACGGAGAACTCTTGTCTCTTGTGCTTCATAGAAGTAGCAAAATTCCTCCATGACTAGGGAAGTTTGGCAATGATGCCTTCGGCAACAAACTTGTCCGGTAACACACAAGTGAAGTGCTCAAGCTCCCTGGCAAGTGACTGTATCTCATGAGCCTGCTCCACAATGGGGCGGTGATCAACCATCTTATAGTCATAGAATTGTTCCATGACATACAGTTCACTGCCAGCATCGGAGACTCCAAATTTTTCTCTCGAGCGCATCCCACATATCTTTGCCATTGCTAAATGACAGATATGAATCGACAATATTGTCGCCAAGGATTCTGATCAAGGCAGCCTTGAAAGTGGTATCAAGTTTTTGGAACGCCTCTTCCTGAGCGGGATTAAGTTCTCCCTTAGGTGTGCCATAGATG
Organism: Avena sativa; assembly: GCA_916181665.1. Lineage (NCBI taxonomy): Eukaryota > Viridiplantae > Streptophyta > Magnoliopsida > Poales > Poaceae > Avena > Avena sativa. The sequence goes on from OV702296.1 coordinate 299,014,248, forward strand.
GCGTTATAGCAGCTCATGGTCTGAAACCAGAGCACTGCTCTCGCACGCCATCGTTTGTAATTCACACCTTCAAACACAGGTGGCTTCATAGAAGCAACAAAGCCACTTGGGGCAAATTGCCTGAAATAAGGTTTTTGGATTGTTGAATAATAGAGCAATTTACCAAGCGAAATACCCATAATAAAAGCTAGATAAAATATGATTAGAATAAAAGATAAAATACTAATCATGTGAAATAGCGAAAACATATTAAGACAGGTAACCAAACAGACTGTAAGACATAAGTCTTGAGATGCGATCAAAACAATATTGATAAAGAAAACATACACGGCAGCGTCAGCAGAAGAGGAACCGCCGGTGTTCGTGTTGGCACCATCGTTAGCCATGTCGTCGAGGAAGAGGGTGCTGATGTCGGGGAAGAAGTCCTCGTTGGGGAAGACGTCGGCACAATCAGTATCCGAGAGGGAGTCCGTGATGAAGCCAGTAGTCGCACCGATAGCACTCCCCAAAAACCTTATCGCCTTCTCCCGTACAGGACTCGAAGCAGCGGGGTTTCGGAGTCCTACTGTCCCGGCTCGCGGTGCACGCCACAAAACGGGATGGGAAAGATCAAAGTAGCGCAGTGCTCTGGAACTGGAGGCGCTAAGGGTTTGTGGCAGTGTATCTAAGAGGAGGCGCGACCTCTCTCTTATATAGACATAGAGGGGTAGGCAGACAGGCTGCGCTGAAGATGAAACGAACGGACAGAAGTTGAAACGAACAGGCAGCAGCCCACCGGGCAGCCTCCACTAAGTTCATATTTATTTAGCTCATATTAAAAGTCCAAAATGTTTCACCTTCTGTACGACTTTTCATATACCATTCATGCGTGGCAAAATAAAGCTCGGCTCGGCGAGATTCCCGCAACCCGTGGCGCGCGCGCGTCGTGACGAGGCGTGGCGAGGCGTGGCGTGGCGTGGAGTGCGTGTGGAACTCTCTCCTTATCCTTCTCATCCTTTTACCAAGTGGTAGGAGAGCTCACCTTATAAGCTGGTCCAACTTCCACTCAACTAGCAATGTGGGACTAAACATTTGTCCCAGCTCTTGCCTTGCATGAATGTGCCACATGGGCCTCTAGGATTTTCAGGAATTATTGAAATGGAAAATGGGCTAGACTATTTGGGCCAAAATTCCAACAGTTCTCCATCATACTTTACCGTGTTGTAACAAAGTTGCATACAACAAAGTCCCGACTCAAGAAGTAAATGGGAGAAATTGATTTTACCATCAGTACTGTAATCTGACTTATATTGATGACATTAGACATCATGCTGAACAAAATTCCACATCCTACAAGAGCAAATCGCCTCTAGGCTACAACAGAACACACAATGAACAGGGGAAAAGACACAAACACGAGGAGAACCATATACAGATATGTGGGTCATCAAAACACACCATAAACGATTGTCTCAAATAGATGAAGATCCATGGTATGTCTTAACAGTGCGAAATCGCTCAGCCAACCATGTGCAAACTAGAACTAAATAGGAATGATAAGACAGAAAGGGAAAACTAAGAAGACAAGACCTGCTAAAAACTCTTAGGTTTCTCTCTCTCTAAGTTGATGATCACAGACATACTAGTTCAGGATGCCTCCGCTTTAGTGAGAGTCGCCTCCCTCACCTAGTATTGCTGGCTTTCACGTCTCATAGTCCTTCCCCTCGGGCTCGACCTTCTTCCCGTTGAACACCTTCCACCCATCACAAAGCACATACATACTAGCCATACATCATGGTATTTAGATAAGTCTGATAGAACACATGAAAGTAGGGATTGCAGAGAATCAAAGCAAAGTTGCAGACTACAACTCTACAAGTGTGGAGTGTTGTGTTGTATTAAAAAATAAGTGCACATTAAAAAGGATAATCGCTACAACATCCAAACAAACACAAACTTGATGCCAATACAAATAGCACAGCAAAAAACACATCACCTATGTGCAGTACTTCCTGCAGATCACACGTAGTAGTAAATTATCCCCATGTGATGGACATGGAACAAGAAAAAAAGAAAGATTTCTACAATATATGTGCCGGTTATAATGGGAAAGTTCCTCATGTTGTTGAACCATGTGGATCTTACTAGTGGTAGGATATTATTAAATTGATGCCAATTTATAGGGGGTTACTATATGCAAAGTGAGATCTGGCTCAACTGTGATGTAGAAGGATTACTAGCTAGATGGCATTGTTTCTAAACTATTTCCTAGGGCTTACTCATTTAGCACAAAATAAGATGGCTCCGTCCAAGAATTTTTGATAGCCCCAGACCTAGCAACAAACTTTGTCGTCCCAATTTCACCTCAGGCCATGGATAAGCTGATTGACATAGACATGGATAATCAATCTACTCATATATGAAGTTCCATATGGGTCTCAGAAAAGTACAATACTAGCAAATACAAATTCTGTTTCAGGAATATTCTACCACACACCTCTTTCAAATGGCTTTGGAAAAATGCAAATGTACACTGAAGCTGAAATTCTTTTGCTGGTTGCTTATTTCAGATAGGCTAAACACAAAAATTATGTTGAGAAGGAGGCACTATAACAATGTAACAATGGTTGTCTACCTTATGTGCAATGCTCGAACTGAGGGAATAGTAGAACATTTGTTCTGCTGGGATGTCCTGAATATGCAGTGGTCGCAGCAAGATAACAGATTGCAGATAGTGGAATAGGGGAAAGCTAACTGGCACAATGTTCTATTTATGGAATCTTTCATTGTGCCTGCCTAGATTATTTGGAAGGAGAGGTGATTTATGCTTTAATGCAATCCCCCTAAGGTGGCCACATTGACCACCATATGTGAGTGACACACGGTGTGGAAAATAATAAAACTTAAAAGTACAGTGTGACAAATTGTAAAATCCCCCGAGGAGAGGGCGAGGTAGTTTTGGTAGGAGATGGAGCCGCACGATGGACACAACCCCCAATCAGACTGATATCACGAGCCTTCCGGGTTTGGCAAACTCCGATAGTTTTATTTTTACAATTTCAATCAACAAAAATGTCTGACCAAGGTTTATGTCAACTAGGTGTGATACCCCAGTGCATGGATTAATAGGATTGATAGTATACCCATACCAACAAGTTGCAACTTCTTTTCCAGAAGCTCGTTCAAAAAATACCTCCAGGTTAAGCGTGCTTGGCCTGGAGCAATTTCAGAATGGGTGACCGACCGATAAGTGGGTACCGGGTGCGCAAGAGTGAGGACAAAGTACGCAGAAAAGACTAGTGTTGGTATGTGGGGTTAGTCTATAAATCACATTGAGCTGCCAGGAGTAACAGCCGCCGGTCCGGAGAGGCCGGGGTGTTACAAGTGGTATCAGAGCCGACCCTCGCGGTTACATGGGCGTGTGCGGATCAGTGGCATACATGTGGCGCATGGCGCGTGTGGCCCAGAGTGAAAACGGCATGGCACATGTGTCGGCACTGGACGCACAGACGTATGCCAAGAGAGGATGTTCCTGGCTTGTGGTTGATCGACGAGTGCGTCTATCTTCTAAGTGTGGGTGTATGTGAGACCCTGATGCATGGCTTAATAGGATTGATAGTATACCCACACCAACAAGTTGCAACTTATTTTTCGAAAGCTCATATAAAAAGAACCTTCAGGTTAAGCATGCTTGTCCTGGAGCAATTTGAGGATGGGTGACGGACCGGTAAGTGGGTATCGGGTGTGCACGAGTGAGGACAAAGTGCACAGAAAAGACTAGTGTTGGTCTGTGGGGTTAGTTTAGAAATCCTATTGAGCTGTCAGGAGTGACAGCCGCCGGTCCGAAGAGGTCGGTGTGTTACACTAGGCCCTTCCCTTACTTTAGCTGGCTGACAACTGGGACCCGCAAATCAAATGCAAGGGAGGATAACCCGTCAAATACTCTGGCTCGCACATCACGCCCCCTATGTGGTAGGACCCACTTGTCATTGATTTAGCAACAAATGTGATAGTGTGACAATAAATTTCTAGGCGGGAGTCCGAGTAGGCGCCTCTCACATGGTGGTGGTGTGGATTGTCACTACTGTAAATAAAAGGCACCAGATGCGCCTAAACCTTCTCAAATAATTTCTTCTCTCCCCTCTTCCTTCCATCCTTCCAAATCCCAATATGCGAGAGCCGATCCCCATCCATGCTTGTGCGCTTTCTTCCAGCTGGCTTCTCCATCCTCCATGCTCCGACATGTTGGATCGACATTACTAATATTAATACGTTACATCATTTTGAGGCGTGTGCAGTCCCGGCTCTGGCCCATGGTGACCTTGGCGACGACCAAGGGCCCATGCCTGGAGGGATGCCATATCTACATGCTTCTCTATACTCTTACACACATATGTATGATTTTTTTTACAATAAAAGGCCCAGCCCAGGAGCCCCAAGTGAGGCACACGACACAATCGTCGTGCACGCCATCGACAGGCACATTCCCGGCAGCTAGCGATCGATCTCTTGATCTGATCCTCCTCTAGCTCTTCATCTTTGAATACCCACAATAGTTGCTCTGATCTAGGCGATCCCAATTGATCTCCTCTGCCGATTGATCACTGGTAAGGACGATATCCCTGAGCCCCTGAGTCTTCTCCCTGACTGGCTGCTGCTTCTAAATTAAATCAACTGACGAGCTGGTCTTGGCCCCGCTCGCATGTGCCCGCTGCTGCCCCTGGTATGTTCAATCTTTCTGATTTAATGAAATTCAAATGCCCTTTAGCTAATCATGAAGAAAGTATTCAATTCTTTCACAATATTAGGCGCTGATTCCACCCTTGCCTTGAAGCTTTGAATCATTATTGTCACTTCTCATTGTAAATACTCCCTCCATTCAGAAATTACTGACTTTGGTTTGTCGAGATTTGAATGTATCTAGACTTATTTTAGCCTATAGATACAATCAAATTTAGATAAACCCAAGTTAGTTATTTCTAGACAGAGGGAGTATTTCTTATTTTAGATAATCAAAATAGTAGAAATACTACTTGTTATATTTTGAGACTAAAATAAGTAATTGGTAACTTTTAATATTTTGCAAGTAAAAGTGGATATAATATATGTCTATATCTCTAAATATGCCTACATATGCATAAGCCTTAGGGGTCCTTCCCGTGAACTTCGCCTAGGGCCCCGCAAAACATAGAGCCGGCCTTGGGCGTGTGGTTATCAAGGGCGGGCAGCTCCCTGCGCACTATCGAAAAGGAGATGGCAAAGGAGGTTGGGAAGCATGCACTAGATCTCTTCACGCCTGAGGTCATGGAGAACAGGTTCCTCGGCAAGCCAAGCGACCAGATCCACCAGAAGCCCGACAAGGATAGTCGGCAGCTTCCTCCCGCCACCAGTACCTGACTTCACGAGGACATAGTCGCACGTCTACACTCCCTATGTTCTACACTTGAGCGTCTCACTGCCCGATTTCAGCCAGGGTCGGTCCAAACAAAAATGGGCCTAGAGCAAATAAAAATAATATATTTTATACTAAACTATTATACTTATTTGAACTTATATTTACTATACTAGCATTATTACAATTTTATTTAGTTATATGGAACACATAAAAATGTTTGTAAGGTAGTTATTATAATATTATTTGTTATTAAGTTGTAATGTATCACTCAATGGTTTGATTATTCTAAATTTAAATTACATGTTGTAATAAAATTTCTCATTTAATTAATTATAGACTATGGAATAAATTATGCAGTAAAGCATAAGGGTTATCTGTGTATTTGTGTCGATGTATATATTTTAATATCATTAAATATTAAGATAGAGATCTTTAAAATATACGACTCGAAGAAATATCCTAACTAGGGGTGGTTCTGTTCGGGTGGTTCTAGTGTATATGTTAATATCCTCTTACCAAAAGTTTAAACAATGTTTTTGTTTTTTATAAACTTTTGTAAAATTCTCATAAACCTAAAGGTTCCAAAATTTCAGAAAATCTTAGGTATCGAAGACAAAATTTAAAGATTACAACGCCTTTATAAAATAAATTTTCAAACAAATAGAGGAAGTTTCTCAAATTTGAACTTTCAAATAAAATAACAGAATAATAGCATATGGGTACATACGAAACATACATTTGAAAAATAAATAAATCATTTGTCTAGATAGTTGGTAGAAACATACAGCTGTGAAATTGTCAAAATGATGAGTTGCCATATAAAAGGCTAAATAATTACGAGTTTTATTTAATTTCTAGATTTTTGTACAAATATTCATGCAAATTAGTTCGTTCCTTGAAGCTTCTAATATTCACTTCGATAGTCAAAATTTTGAGAAATACTTCCAAGCCAAGAATAAAAAAAATATTGAACTCATTTCGTAGGTGACATTTGTATGGGTGCTATTTAAGTAGTATTAAGAGGTAAACACACAAGTCATCCCTAAATAAGTGCATCCTATTCGAGTTAAAAAAATGCAAACAATTATAAGTTAATTGAATGAAGCAAGATACACACCAGGCTACCACTCTAACAACACAGTACATGAGTCGGGGCCCCTAACGAATAGGGGCCTAAGGCGGCCTCCCCTCTGTCCCATGCTATGGTCTGGTCCAGAGTTCAGGGTGGCGTTCCAGTCCAAGGAAAAGGCCAAGGTGACACTGTCTTCACTTCGAGCCCTACACGTGGACATGTCCAATATCTACTGTTTCGGAGGAATGATTGGCGTCGACGTCACTATCAGGTATTTCATGTGGCGACGTGACGGGCGCTAGATCCTATCCTACTTCCTGCAAGAGGCTTATTATGTTACTAGTAGACATAAATATTACTACAAAGAGGCTTACTATGTTACTAGTGTAAGTAGACAGACATATTACTACAACATGCTTGTTGCTACTCCAAAGATACTATGTGAGATAAGGTGTAGGTTATGTCAGTCTCGAATGTTATCTGAACAGGTCTTTACTGCAACAGGATTGTTGCTACCCCAAAGATACCATCTGAGATTAGGTGTTGGTTATGTTAGTGTTGAATGTTATCTGAGCATGTTTTTACTACAACGGGCTTGTTGCAGCGGAAAAAATGGTATAGTTCAAATTTGTGATTAAATTACCTTGTAATCAAGTATGGTTTACCATTCTCAAGCTTTAAATGAAAAGTTTGTAGGAATTTTTCTGGCTTCTGACTGTCAACAGAAGTGGATATGAGTAGATTTAGCTGGATACAGACTTCCTAAATAACTCCCTTTAGAAGTTTATTGGTTATGAACAAGCTATACGGATTTTAAGTAAAGAGGGTTAGATAGCACCAAACTTGACACAATAACATTGGCTTTTTGTCAAGGAACTATTTCAAAAAACTTAGTTATATTTTTTATGTATTCTACTTGCATGTAACTCATTTCTTTATACAAGCAGTATTCATAAATATATAAGCATCTGCACACGAAACCTACTAATAATAGTTGGGATCCTTTATTCCTTTGTGTGAGAAGAAGTTGTCTCTTATTTAGTTTGCTTTTGCCCAAAGGATGTCTGCACATTGATAGTTTTTCGCTCTGGAGGAGAACAGTGTTGTGCAGAATAGTGTCTTAAATGGATATAAACTTAGCAAAAGAAAATGTGTAGTAGCTACGCGCATATTGGTATTGCTTACTAGCATTTAGTCTCACTCAGTTTAATACACACTATCCAAAGCTACGTGCATATGTTCTGAGGTGTAGCATGTTACAGTTTATAATTTATAAATTTGAGGTCAGAACACTCAACATATCAATACATCCTATCTTTGCTTTGAGCTCTTACCTCCCTTTTGCACCAACATTTTAGGCAATATGCTGCTATCGAATCGTCTCGAGTCTTTGACTCAAAGAGTTTTAATAACCTAGAGACAAAGGGGTAATTTTTATAGTTGAATTTAATCAAATGGACATTCGAAGCTATTGAATGCAGATAGATGCGGTACTTTGAGTTTCTGCTGATGGAGGATTAATTGAAAGTATTCTACAAACTATATTAATTGCTCAATGCATGACTATATTTCTGTTAAAACTAATATACATGTGGGAGCATGGTGGCATTAGCTTTTGTTTGCAAAAGGCTCGACTACTATGATAAAGTAACGAGGGTCACCCAGTTGAAGACCGTCTTCCTTTTAAAAAGTAGAACCAATATCTAAGGGATTGAATTTTGCGAATTTGGCATGTTAGTGTTGTGATTTTACTTGTTCCTAGTTCATGTTTTACTATTTGTTTTTGTGTTTTCAATTGTATTTTAACAACTGTGATTTCACGTATCCCAATTATATTTGAACCAATGCGTTCTCTATTCTATGTTATTGTTGTGATGCTTACCCTTATATTGCACATTTTGTATTACCAATTGTATTTTACTATAACAAATTTCATCTATATAATGTAGTTCCAGAATGAAAAGAGAGAATGAGAACACACGATCCAGTTCATTTTTGGGTTCTTGTTCAGTTTTGGGTTTTGATTCGTGCTTGATATTCTCTCATATACCAAGTATACTAGAAAAGTTTCAACTTCAACAAATTTGTGGTCATCAATAATTCATGCCTAAATCTTGCAATCCTAAAGAAATGTGGACACAAAATATACATGAAATTCTTAACAACAACCCGAGTGGGGTGGAACTCAAGAACGGAATATCGTAAACTAGGTCCTAGAGGCCCAGAGGATATCTTTTAAACTATAGTTGCTGCACAAGCTTCAACAACATCTGAGATGCCTACGAACACATGGATGAATCTTTTAGTGCCGAAGTTTCCTCGACCTATAATCAGTATGCATGGATGAAAAGGAAAGACATTGTTTCATGTACATGTAGACCTTTTTGATATGCACAACGATGGATATCGCCTTCCAGCTGATGACCTCTGCTTTCTAAATGAGATCTTAAGGCCAATCGAATTTTACCTTCATCGCTCATCTAATACTTGGCAAGAGAGAAAACTAATTGCCCAAGCAACAGAAGCTGAAAAACTATAAGGCGAGAATAATTATAGTTTAATTGGGGGTTGTAAGACTGGAATATCTCAAACCAATAATTATAGTTTCATTATTAGTAGCCCTAATTTGTACATATACATATAAACACTTTTCGCATTCACGCTGAGTGAAAATCAACTAAATAGTTTTACATGGAACTGTAGCGGTATATGCACGGACACATATCATCTTATATTGGTCTGAGAGTATGCTACTGCTAACCGATGCTAACTAATTCATGATGGTCTAGGAGCACAATAGAGCACATGGTGTTTCCTAGCAGAAGCCAACTCACACCGGTAGTCAGAAAATCTTCTAGCAAATGCTTGATTATCCTTTTCAAAGGCGTCACTAGACACCAGACTATTTGGTATTAGAGTAAATACAACTAAATCGTTATTGCCACTATCAAATTCACAGGAATGCTCCATGACTAGCCTCTAACTTCGTGGATGTAACATTTTCTTCACCACTTCATATCCAACCCTTTCTTGTCATTCGTAGCTTCAATGCAGATAATTGAGCCTTCATCTGCTTCTCCTTTGACCAACATCTTAGAGAGAATTGTCATCACATTATTTTGGACCCACCTCCTTAAGGGCCTTGCGCCATAAATCTATAAGGATTTGAAGAAAAACATTGTGCACCGAGGGATCCGCTTTCCCCACCTCATAAAAAAAATGACATTGTATGGATGTCTCCTGACTGTCTCAATTAGTTGTCCACCATCTTCATAGCCACGATAGCTATAAGAATTTAAAGATCACTGAACAAGGGACCAAGGACAATATGATATTGTAGAAATGCTAAAAGCTAAGAGAAAAGTTGCAGAACATGAGTTAAACCTCGGAGGCGCTCCAATAAGACACGTCACAGATTCACAACTGACATATTCACACATGTCAAAGCGAACCAACATCTTCTCATCATCAAATAGTTCTTCGACTAGAGTTTTTGCAAGCTCCATCTTTCCAACGCCAGTAGAGCCCAAGAAAAGGAAAGAGCCTATGGGCTGGCCAGGACGATCAAGCCAGCACTGGAATCGTAGCACTGCTTCCATAAAATTAGGCTGACTGCTTCATCCTGGCCAACAACCCGTTCATGTAGCCTATCTGCTAGGGTGATTAACTTCTCCTTCTCCTCTTGATTAAGCGTAGTAACAGGGATTCCAATCCATCGGCTCACCACCTTCAAATCAAATAACAAGATTAGAACATGAATAACAAGCACATGTTGTCGATTGTAGCAATAGAAACAAACGTCACTAATTAAAGAATGACTACTTGTTCGACATGCTCCGGGCCAACAAATGTGTTCTTCACGACATTTGCAGAGCTACTTTGCACATTGTTCCCTTTCTCTTCTTGATGGCCAAATTGCCACATTGCCAACGAATATGAATTATTGCATTTTTATATTATAAGTGGCAAAAATGGTTAATAGTTTGACTATTTAGAATACTTATTGTTTTTGAAAACAGAAAACATATTTGGATTATTTTTTCAAATTCAAACACATTTCATGTTTTAACTTTTTTTTCAAATTCCAAATAGATTTGAAATTAGGTTTTGGGATTTGAAGTCAAATTGGAATTTCGACTTTGTATTGAAAAGGTAACCTGGTCCAGGGGCTGTAAAGGGAAAGAGGGCCAAGTTTTTTTTTTTTTTTGGAAAAAGGTAAGAACTGATCGGGTTATAAACTGACGAAACTGAATTCGAGCATTGCGTTTGCGGCTAGCTCATTCGATCTTCTCGAGAAGATTCCGAGCGCATCGCTTCCTTGTTTTGCGAGTGGTCTGATGCGCCGTGAAGCTGGAACAAAGGAGATGAACTGAACGCGAACAGTTTTGTTGGAGGTGAACTATGAAGGTCGTGAGGTAGGAGGGAACAGAGTTGTAATCCACGGGTTTGCGGGCATTCTGTCAACGACGGTGAACTGGATTTCTGCCCGAGCGTTGCAGTGAAATACGCTTCGAATCGAGAGGCCTTTGATTCTGCGGAGAGATACATGTAGATGGATTCGCCGGAGATCAATTGAGATCGCCGGGATCTAGCGGAGAACAGAGGAGAAACTTACGGGCAAAAACTGCCGAACTAAACTGAAAACGTCGCGCCGGAACAGAGAGATGCTGGCGAGTTTCGCGGATGATTCCGAGCGGTACGGTCAGCGGATTTGAGTGCCATGAGATGCGTTTGATAGTGGGATATGCCGACATCACGTGAGCGTGAAGAACGGCTCCGGAGGAGGAGGCATGAGGCAGACGGAACATGGAGAGGAACCGGGGTCTGCTGCGTGTGTGCGTGGGCGTGCGAGGTAGACTGCAGCCTGCGCGCGCGGCATATGGAGCAGGCAGGCGACTCGGGCGTGCTACGCACGCGCGGGGCTGGCAGAGGCGACGGCGACCATGATCTGGTGGTGACAGCACGTCCGTGAGGTGGTTTGGCGACGCGCGCGACACGCAGGCCGCGTGTTCGTGCTCAGGCGCATGGGTGCCTGCGAGGACAGCGGGCTGAGCTCGAAGGACTCGAGACCATGGCATCGCCCTGCAGGTGCTCGGCGAAACGACCCTCGACTGCGGTGCTCGGAAACAGCCGGGAAAAAAAGGCGTGAACGCGCGCACCTCAGGCTCAGTGGTCTCGAGTCCATCGAGCTAACACACCCTCTCAATCACAACTTATATAAATTGAGATTGTTTCTAAATGCTTCAAGCTGGCGCACCGAAAGAGGCTTAGTAAATCCATCTGCAACTTGATCTCCTGTTAAAAAAAAATTATGTCTAATAATTTCTGAGCTACTCTTTCTTGAATAAAATGATAATCAACTTCTATATGTTTAGTTCTAGCATGAAATACTGGATTAGCTGAGAGATATGTTGCACCCATATTATCACACCATAATTGTGCTGCTGGAGGATGTGGAATTTCCAGCTCATCAAGAAGAGTCTGTACCCATATTACTTCAGCAGTGGCATTGGCAAGAGATTTGTACTCAACCTCTGTACTTGACCTAGAAACAGTGGCTTGTTTCCTTGCACTCCATGATATCATGTTTGAGCCAAGAAACACAGCAAAACCACCTGTTGATCTTCTATCATCTGGACATCCTGCCCAATCCGCATCTGAGAAGGCACTGACAAGCATAGAGGAGGATCTGCTGAATTTCAAACCAAGTTTACAAGTATCCTTAAGATACCTCAAGATCCTTTTTACAACAGTCCAATATAAAGTAGTTGGTGAGTGCAGGAATTGACAAACTTTGTTGACAGAAAAACATATATCTGGTCTGGTAAGAGTAAGATACTGCAATGCACCAACAATGCTTCTATACCTGGTGGCGTCCTCCACTTCAAGGAGACTTCCTTCATGTGCAGACAATTTTTCACTACTTGACATGGGTGTGCTTGTGGGTTTGCATCCTATCATACCCACCTTTCTTAGCAAATCTGTGGCATATTTTTCTTGGGACATCATCAACCCCTCTTGTGTCTTCTTTACTTCAATGCCTAGGAAATAGTGTAGCTCACCAAGATCCTTCAAGCTAAAATAATTCTGAAGATCCAGAGGAGTGTTGTTGTTGCCCTAGAACATGAGCTAGCAACAATTATATCATCAACATAAACTAGTACAAAAATGGAGATATCTCCTTTAGAATAAAAGAATAATGAAGTGTCAGCCTTGGAAGGACATAATCCAAGTGCTTGTAATTTTGTACTCAATTTTGAGAACCATGCTCTTGGGGTTTGTTTCAGCCCATATAATGGCTTGTCAAGTTTGCAGATGTATTGGAATTTTCCTTTTACTTCAAAACTTGGTGGTTGCCTCATGTAAACATTTTCCTCCAGAACACCATGAACAAACGCGTTTTTCACGTCTAGCTGTCGTAGACTCTACCCCCTGGATACTACAACAGACAATACAAGTCGAATGGTTGCAGCCTTGACTACGGGACTGAAGGTGTCCTCATAGTCAATCTCATATCTTTGCTTAAATCCCTTAGCTACTAAACGAGCTTTATATCTATCTATGCTACCATCAGCCCTACGCTTAATCTTATAAACCCACTTGCTATCTATAATATTCCTGCCTGCTTGTTGTGGAGAAACTAAATGCCACGCTTTATTTTCTATGAGAGCTCTATATTCTTCATCCATGGCATGCTTCCAATTTTTATCCTTTAAAGCATCATCTAAATTTTGAGGCTCACTAGATGTGGCAAGATTTGCATACCTAATCATTTGTTTGTATTGTTTTGGTTGAATAGTACCTGTTTGCAACCTTGTTTTGACACGTGGTGTAGATGGTGCAACACGGGCACCTGGAGTAGAAGATCCAGAGGCGTCTGGCCTGTCCAGGCGATCAGCCTCGGGATCGCGCCGCGAATCCACGCTGGAGCCGCGATCCAGCGCACGGGATCCGGTCGGCCTCGTGTGGCCAATGGAGGACGAAGGGGTGGATGTAGAGGATCCGCGGGCGCGCGGTGGGACCCGTGGATGGGACCACTCGGGTGTTGACGCACTGTTGCTGTTCTTGCGTGGCAGGGTTTGATTCGTCGCGTGATGTCGAGGATGATTCGGTCTCCTCTTGGGATCCGTGATATGTCAGAAACATATCTATAATTTTTTATGTTCTATGCTTGTTTAGTATGTACTTTGCTTTGCTTTGTCTACACTTTGAGGTGTTTTTATATGTTTTCTGGTACTAACCTATTAACAAGTTGCCACAGTGCCAGTTGCATGTTTTCTTCTGTTTTTGGTTCCACAAAGGCAGAAAATCAATATTTCGGAATTAGACGGGACAAAAGCGAAAGTCAATATTTTACCGTGGGGAACACGAAGCCTGAACACGAGACGGAGGAGACTCACCAGGAGGCCACACACCCTGGCGGCGCGGGCTGGGCCTAGCCGCGCCTGGGGAGGGGAGGTGCAGCCACCCTGGTGGCCCCCTACCTCGCCTCTTCGCCTATAAAGTCCCCCTGATGCCTAAACCCTAAGCACCCGGTCAAGATTCCACGAAACCATCTAAAGTCGTCGCCGCCGTCGTCCCTAAATTGGGGCGATCTGAAGTTCTTCTTGGCACCTTGTCGGAGGGGAGATCATTCCGGAGGCCTTCTTCTTCATCATGCCAGCCTCTGGTATGAAGTGTGAGTAGTTCCACCTTGGACTACGGGTCCATGTAGTAGCTAGATGGTTGTATCTCCTCCTTTGTGCTTTCATGTATAGATCTTGTGAGATCCGTTCATGATCAAGATATCATCTATTTGTAATCATGCATGTTGTGTTTGCGGGGATCCGATGAATATTGAGATTACTATGTCAAATTGATTAATGGTTTTGTCTTATTGATTACAAGAGTAAAAGATTCCCTCTCCTTTTTGTGTTCACACTACCCTCCTCCTCAGCCTCTCCTCCACCTCCGGTGACCACTGACACCCCATGCCGCCAACCCAGCCACCAGCGGAGTCCTGCGATGGTCGAATCTTCATGTTGTTCGTCTCCGCAGTCCATTCCCAGCGCCCGCTAGCACCATAACCCCATTGATTTATCTTCGACCGCGAGCTGCGGGGGGACCAGGAGGCCCGCGAGCGCCTCGAGGCAGAGCGAGGTGATGTGGTGATGGCGGAGTAGCTCGTCGAGGAGCAGCACCGACTCGAGGCATTTTCCGAGGCGAAGAGGAAGGTGGACGCGGCGAGGATGAAAATGGAGGTCGTCGATGATGCGGGGCTGTTGGAAGCGTTGGCGCCGACGAGGGTGAAGGAGGAGGACCTCGGCGATGGCATGAGACCGTCGATGGTGGTGATGGTCATCGGCCCCGACAGTGACTCCACCTCATTCAACTGGAAGGAGTAGGCTAGTTTAGGTGAAATCCGGTCAAATTTAGTGAAATTCGACCGACTTTGGGTTGAAAATTTGTACAAATTAAGTGAAATGAAGTACAATGTTTCATATTTGGTTCAAACCGTCCAAAATTTGATCAAATTTGATTCAATTTTGCAGTGATCGGGGGTTTTACTCCTTTTAACTATTGGAGATCGGTTAGGAGCCACTTTTGGTTAGGGCGCCATTTTGCTCCTCTAAATTTTATACGTCGGTTAGAGATACCCTAAGAACTTTTAGATATTTTAAAGCGTACTACATATACACTCTACATATACATGTGTTTTGAAAAATGACTAGAATATCTTATAGGAGTATTAGTGAACGGAGGGAGCATGTAGTTCTAGTTCGGGTCTGGATGCTGAGTTAGCAGCGCCAATGGAGGGGCTCGCGCTGGTCTGAGCCGCCGTGTGTGCTGGAGCTGGATTACTCTGAGGAGGCAGCTGCGCTGATCATAAGCCAAAGAGGAAAGATCGCCAGAAATTTTTCTAGCGTGTGAAATACATCTCCGGTTGGAAGATGGCGAGAGATTTAAGCCTTTAAGTTGAGGTCATTGGCAAGCTTTGGTACAAGTATGATAGCATTTGCTGCTTGGGTTGGCCCTTGGCTCTGGCTCGGCCGATACCACCGCCCTCTGCGTGTAAGCCTTCTAATATTTAATTAATCAAATCATTTCATTTGCAAAAGAAAAAAGAACTTCTACTGTGTTCCGAACACTTCTCATCATATGTGTTTTTACGAGTTTTGGCATATGCATTATAATATTGCCACATTTTTTCAACAAGAGATGCCATTATTAGACGAAGGTGCTCTGGGAACCATGTGATCAGACTCAAAGGATGAGGCGCACATGGGGCACAACATGACAAAAGTTGGGGCATGTGTTGTATTTTCTATTTCTCTGTCCCGTGTTTTTTTTTCACAAAGTAATATGTTCTAGACAGTTGAGAATTCTAAAAGTTTGAAGTAACAATTAATTTTTTAAATGGATACAACATTTCCAATAGTTTTAAAAACCGAAAGTTTGAAAAATTTATAGTTCGAATATCCTTTTATTTTTTGAAAACTCATATATTATATGCGATTTTTTGGATGTTCAAAATTTCGAATGCTTGATCTTCTAAGTCTTATAATTTTTACAGGGTAAAATTTTAGACTTTTGGAAGTTCAATAACTGAAAATTGAATTTTGGAATATGCAAAATCTGGAAGTTTCATATCCTGAAAGGTGGGACAGGAGTTTCCGAAAGTTGCCACTTAAATTGTTGAAAGTTCCAAAAAATAGCTAGTACTAAAACTAGATAGCCATTCTGCGCGAGGTAACAAATCTGTAGTAGGTCTCCTCCATGCCATACCGTGCTGTAACAAAGTTGCATACAGTAAAGTTCGGACTCAAGAAAGCATCATGAAAACAGCCATCGAGCTACAGTAGCATTATCGATGTAAATGGGAGAAATCGATTTCACCATCAATTCTGTAATCTAACTACAGTAAAAATCACGATGAACAAAAGACCACATCCTACAAGAGCAAATCACCTCCAGGTTACAACAAAACACACAATGAACTAAGGAAAAGTCACAAACATGAGGAGAACCAGATACAGATATACGGGTCATCAAAACGCACCACAAACAATTGTCTCAAATAGATGAAGATCCATGGCATGTCTTAAATGTGCGAAATCGCTTAGCCAACCATGTGCAAACTAGAACTAAGCAGGAACGACAAGACACAAAGGGAAAACTAAGCAGACACGACCTCCTCAAAACTCTAAGGTTTCTCTTTCTAAGTCGACCATCACAACGGACCAGTTCAGGATGCCTCCACCTTAGTGAGAGTAGCCTCCCTCAGCGGGTGCTTCTGGCTTCACGTCTCATACTCCTTCACCTCGGTCTTGACCTTCTTCCTGCTGAACACCTGCCACCCATCACAAAGCACACACAGACTAGCCATACATCATGGTATTTAGATAAGTCTGACAAAACACAGGAAAGTAGGCATCGCAGAGAATGAACAGAAAATCCAACATTTAGTTCAAGTGCAAAGCATTGTGTTGTAACGAAAAATAAGTGCAAGAAGGATAGTCGCCACAACATCAACATCCGAACTACCACAAACTTGCTGCTGATACAAATAGCACATCAAAAAACACACCACATATGTGCAGTACTTCATGTAGATCACCCTTATTAGTAAATTATCCCCATATGATGGACAGGGAACAAGAAAAAAGGATTTCTACAACATGTGTACCATATGGGGACTCTACCGGACAGAGTAATTGACTACTCGCAGCGGATCCGACTGCCTACCTACTGTGGCCTACCTCCGTGCAGCGGATCCCGCGACCTGCCTCCACGCAGCGGATCCCGCAGCCATGGCAGGTGGATGGCCTACTCGTAGAGGATCCCGCAGATGGCCTCCACGCAGAGGATCCGGTGGACGGGCCAGGCGGACGGCCACCTCGCAGCGGATCCGACGGCCGGGCCAGGCGTACGGCCTCCACGTAATGGATCCGGCGGCCGGCCTTCTCGCAGCGGCTTCTACTTGGAATCTTTGGGATGCTAGTGTCCAGTACCAGAGTTTCACTTATGACGCCCCAAAAATCTGCTGGGTATGAGGGGGTATTTTTATAGTGTTATTTCATAAACATGTATTTAGGCAAGAAATTTATTTCTAGCTAAATCCTAGCGTTGTTTCACATACAAGTAGGGCACTATATAAACCAAACCTCAGTATTGTTCATTTTTTCTGATGCTACTACAGTGCAAGAAAATCATGAATTGTACTTGGCAATATAGGTCACAAAAGGTTTATGACCACACGTATAACCTCAGAAGCAGATGCCCCAGCGTGAACATGAAACTAACATGGGAGTAATCTATATACATACACAACAACTATAGCCAGGACACAATCATTTAGCAGAAGTAGAAATAGCCACAGATCATCACCATCACAACAATCTATTGGCCAGGCGACCACTAGCACCAAGAGAATCATAGAAAAGACCATGGCTCCATGACCAGGTCAACAGAACATCACATAGCATGAGGGAGAGCCAAGGATCATACCTAACCAGAGGCATAGACGAGGAAGTTGCCCTAGGAGGCGACGGCGGAGTTAGAGTAGGAGCTGGGCCAACCACATCCTACCACCGCTCCAAGGTGTGCGAGGCCACAGCCAGCCAAGGGAGGCAACAATAGTGCCACCACCACATCTCCAGGGAGGTCGCCCGTGAGGTCAGCCAGGGCTCGAATGGGAAGTGGAAGCCGTCGGGGAGGAGCCGCTAGAGACTGTGGCGGAGGTCACTAGCGAGGAGGAGGTCGGGGACGTCAGAGGGGAGAAACATGAGGCGCAGGTGTTGGGAGCCCCATTTGTAGAACGTGGCTAAGACTATCCACGAGATTTAGAGCACGAGGACGATGAAACATCGGCGGGCGCCGGAACCGGTAGCGGCCAGCAGTGAATAGCACCAAGGCGGGCTAGGGTTAATTGGGGGTGTGCGTTGGGATCGAAAGAGCACTGCGGCAGTGGGAATGGAAGATGTGAGGCGATATAGAAACACTGGTTAGTGGCAGATAGCGGATTTGGCCGGCAGCCGGAGCGGCAAGGGGCGACAGCGATGCGGGCAGCGAAAAGAGGGCGAGAGGGGAACGAGAGAGAAATCATGCAGTGTGTGGGAGAGGGGAGGTAGTTTTGCTAGGAGGAGACGAAGCCACACGATGGACACAACCCCCAATTAGACGGATATCACGATCCCGCTAGGATTAACAAACTCCCATAGTTTTATTTTTATAATTTCAATCAAAAAAGTGTATGGCGAAGGTTTATGGCAAGTAGGCCCTTCCCTTACTTTCGCTGGCTGAAAACCGAGACCCGCAAATCGAATGCAAGGGACCTGAATCTGTGCGTAGAGGAGCTCGTTCCAGGAGTCCGGTACTCCTGGAAGGCACCAGTGGCTGCAGTCCAGGTATGATAATCAGTGGAATACTCTGGCTCGTAGGTTTTTATCTCCGTGACATTTGGTCCCCTATGTGGAAGGACCCACTTGTCATTTACTTAGCAACAAACGCGGCAGTGTGATGGTAAATAAAAGGCACCGTATGCGCTTAAACCTTCTCAAATCATTTCTCTCCCCTTCTTTCCATCCTCCCAAATCCCAATCTGCGAGAGCCGATCCCCATCAACGCTTGTGCGCTTTCTTCCAGTCGGCTTCTCCGCCCTCCATGCTGCCACGCCTTCTCGCATGGAAGGTTTGTAACCCAGCTTCTCCCCGTCCAACATTCTACGTCCGTATGCTTGCAGTTCCATGATGCGGTGACTAAAAGGGCTTTTTGATTCGTGTTTTCGATTGGTGTGGGGCTTCAGGAACCTACTTTTTCATGGGTTTTAGGGCACAAGTACGGGAGTTTAGGTTGCAAACAACGTGTAGTTCAGTGTGATTCCGTTCGGGCCCCGAGAACCTCCTCACGCGTTGTTGTTTTCGGTTGGATTAGATTATGTTGGATATATGCCCAAGTGTAAATAATAAAGTGGTTATTATCATATATTTATGTTTATGATAAATGTTTGCATCCCATGCTATAATTGTATTAACAGGAAACATTAATACTTGTGTGTTTTGTAACATAAAGCCTCTTATTAAACTAGCTTGTTGATTAATAGATGATCATGGTTTCCTGATCATGGACATTGGATGTTATTAATAACAAGATCATATCATTAGGAGAATGATGTAATGGACACACACCCATAGTAGGCATAGCATAAGATCAAGTCATTAAGTTCGTTTGCTACAAGCTTTCAGATACATAGTAACTTAATCCTTCGACCATGAGATCATGTTAATCACCGTCATCGGATGAGTACTTCGATGACTGGGTGGTTATAAAGGTGGCATTGGGTATTCTGAAAGTATGTGTTGAAGCGCATGGATCAAGAGTGGGATTTGTCCATTCATATGACAGATAGATATACTTTAGGCCCTCTCGGTGGAGTGTCATCCATTTGGCTTGCAAGCATGTGACTAGATCACAAGGGATGTCACATCATATTACGAGTAAAGAGTACTTATTGGTAACGAGGTTGAACTAGGTATGGAGATACCGGCGATCAAACCTCAGTTTAGTAAAGTATCTCGTGACAAAGGGAATCGATATTGTATGTTAATGGTTCATTCGATCACGAAGTCATCGTTGAATATGTGGGAGCCACTATGGATCTCCAGATCCCGCTATTGGTTATTGATCAGAGAGGTGTCTCCATCATGTCTGCATAGTTCATGAATCGTAGAGTGACACACTTAAGGAATCGATGTTGTTTAAGTAGATATGGGATATGAGTTGGAGACCGAATGTTGTTCGGAGTCTCGGATTGGATCCAGGACATCACGAGGAGATCCGGAATGGTCCAGAGAATAATATTCATATAAGGAAAGTCATTTTCCGGGGTTCAGAAATATTTTCGGTGTTTTGACCGAAGCTTCTAGAAGGTTATAGAAGGGGGCCGCCAGTGGGTCCACACCCTGGGAGGGACCACATGGGTTGAGGGTATGCTGCGGGGGCCTTGGTCCTGGCGCACCATGACCCAAAGGGTCAAACCATCCAGCCAAAGGAATTGGGGTCAAACCCTAGTTTGACAAGAAGGGAATCTTGGGGGGGGGGGGAGGGGGAGTTTCCCCCTTTTTCCCCTTGTGGCCGAGTTGGGCGGGAACTCGGCAAGGGCTAGGAACCCCTTGTCCGCAACCCCCACCTATATAAAGAGGGGTGGGGGTGCACCCTCCTTGCCCCCTTGTACCTTGGCGCCCCTTCCTCCCAAACCCTAGCCGCCACCCTCCTCCTTCCTCCTGCTCCGGCTTAGGCGAAGCCCTGCAGGATGTTCTCTTCCTCCACCACCACCACGTTGTCGTGCTTTAGGATTCCAAGGGGATCTACTACCTCTGCTGCCCGCTAGAACGGGGAGAGGAAGGTCTTCATCGACTCCGTACATGTGTCCGAGTGCGGAAGCGCTGCCGGAACGCGGCGCTGGAAGGATCGTCCATACAATCTTGAGATCAACAAGTGATCGACTACATCAACCACGAGACCCAATCTCATTAACTCTTTGGATCTACGAGGATTAGTTCTCTACAATCTGGTTGCACCAATACCATAGATTAGATCTTGGCTTTTCCATAGATTAGATCTTGGTTTTATGTGTTCTTGCTATAGAATTTTTTGTTTTCCATGAAACTAACCCGACAGTGGTATCAGAGCCGAATCTATGCGTAGATCTGTTGCACGAGTAGAACACAATGGTTTTATGGGCGTTGATGCGCTTGTTGTCGCTTGCTTTTCGTGTACTTTGCATCTTCGGTATGGTAGAACGAAGCGGCCCAGGCTAACCTTACATGTCGTCGCACATGAGACTTGCTCCACGCTCAACTTGCAACTTGTATTCCACAAGTGGCTTTGCGGGTGTCTGTCCCTCCCACCATAGTTAAGATTCAATTTACATTGGACACTTGACAACACTTGTATCCATGTTGTGGTTTTTGTTCATTGGTAAGAATGGTTCTTATTCGAAATCGCTAGCCACGTAAAACTTGCAAATAAAATTAGAGGCGTCTAACTTGTTTTTGCAGGGGCATGTGATGTGATATGGCCATGACGTGGTTGTGATTATATTTGATGTATGCGATGATCCTTATTGTAATATGGCAACCGGCAGGAGCCTAATAGTAGTTTTTAAATTTTTTAAGACATGCGTGTCTATTCATCATGTAATAGATTTATTCCAAGTAGTTGTAATAGTTGCTGTTCGTGATGGACAACCATGAAGTGGCGCCACTGACCTTGACGCCATGCTGGTGATGATGGAGATCATGTCCGTGCTTTGAAGATGGAGATCAAAGGCACAAGGAGAAAGGCCATATCATATCACATATTATGAATTGCATGTGATGTTAATCCTTTTTATGCATCCTATATTGCTTACATCGCGATGGTAGCACTATAAAATGATCCCTCTCACTAAATATAAAGTAATAAAGTATTCGTCCTTAGTAGGAACCGTTGCTAAGCCTCGTCATTTCGAAGAATCACGTGATGATCGGGTGTTATAGATTCTACATGTGCATACAACAGGTGCAAGCCAGATTTTCACATGCGGATACTAAGGTTAAACTTGACGAGCCTAGCATGTACAGACATGGCCTCGGAATACGGAATACCAAAAGATAAAGCATGAGTCATATGGATGATATGATGAACATGTTGATTGTTCGCCTTTAAATCTACATCTTCTCTCGTAATGATCGGACTTGGTGTAGTGGATTTGGTTCGTGTAGTCATCCAAACAACTCGAGGGATGTTGGTTTTGAGTGGGAGTTCAAATAGTAATATGATTAAAAGTTGAACTCGATTATCATAAATTAAATCAAAGTGAATTTGCATAATTGTTGTAGTCATTGGCATCTGTTCACCACCTCATGCTTAGTTATAATTGAGATAATAGAACTATAGAATTCTGGATAGTTACTTTACAAACTGGTATCATGTTGTTTTGAGTGTTAATCTAAAGTTTAAAAGTTCGATTGCAAACTTTTAGAAAATTCCATTTACTTCGTGAAATTTAATAATTAGTATTAAATCGAGAGTAACAATTCCAGTGTTAGTATCTAAAGTATCATGTTTGTCTCCATGATTCTTGCTATTCAAAAGATTGTTTTAATATCAAGGTTATCTAGGAGTTGAAAGGATTGTTTTAGAAACCATCATGTGTGGAAGATATTGCGATATCTGAAATAATGTTTTGGTTGCAACATGATAGAGTATAATTTAGCAAAATATATGTTCTCATATTTGATGAAAATTTGTGAAGTTTGGAGATGCTAGATGTCCTAATCCTCCAAAAGGTTTTGGAAACTAACATTATACTCGCGATTAGCCTTTATAATCTATAGTGGATTGATCATGAAAGTTGTCATGATAAGGATGAATAAAATATGTAGGTAAAATGTATACGACACTAAAAGATTACTAAAGAATGGATTTTGAAATAACGCCAAACATTTGATGATGGTGATGTACATCAAAGTGCAAGCCCAAAGGTATTAGTATTTGACTATACACGTTTTGTACTATGTGTCATGTGTATGGCGACACTATTGATGTTGATAGATTCTTTTAAAGGGAAAGGAAATGATGAAATAGAACCTCAGAAATATTTGGTAGAAAAGAAAGACTGGAATTGTCCAGCATAGGTATATAGATGATATACATGTTATGGTTGTATTCTTTGCTTGTTAAACAATGTGGTTCTTGGGTATTGGATACTGAATTTGTTGGTGTGAAATGTCATACAGAACAACACAATTCATGAACTACAATGGCCTAAGTAACTAGCAAAATAATATGTGATGTTGTTTATTGAAAAACAAATAAAGTGTTGTTGTGTTTCCCGTTGACATCAAAGCTTGCCTTAAAGATTCGTTTTAATAATTGTTATTTTGATTAGGTATTATGAGAACAAAAGTTGTTCAAATAATTACCGTATTCCATATAAGATGGATGATTTACAAATCTAGTTGGAGAAATCATGTCCATAAACTAAATGCTAAAAATGTCGAAAGATAAATGATTGAACGATCACTTAAGAAGTGATATCGCTGTTTAAATTATATTGGAAAGAAAACATATAGAAACTCCATGTTGATGGAATTTTGGTGCCTTTGATTTTGATTAATTGATGCTTGTGAGACTTTCCTAGAGATAATTGAAACTTCGTTCAAAGGCCAAAGAAGAACGAACGATTAACTTATTGGAGTTTGCACATATTGATATTTGTAGTCCACTATGTGAAGTCGTGAGTGATGGATTTCGACTTCATATGATTTCTTCAAAATTTGAGTGAATATATGTGTATATTTACTTAATGAGGATGAAGTATGAAACATTTGAAAATGTTCAAAGACTTCCAAGATGAAGTGGAAAATCATTGCAACAATAAAATAAAGAATTTACGATTGGATCATAAAGGAAGATATTTGAGTTACAAGTTTAGCATAACACCTAATATTTGAGGAATTGTTCCATGGATTTGCATATCCCGAAACACAATAGGAGTATGGAGTGTTTTAGATATACAAAGAAACCTTGTTTGACATGGTGAGATCAAAGGTGTCAGTTATAAAACTGCTATTATATTTTAAAGATTAAAATATTTAGTGACTATCGCTTTTACACTGAAAAGAGCACCATCATGATCCGTTGAAATGACACCATATGAGTTATGGTCTGGGTTAAAACCCAAGTTGTCATTTCTTAAATTTTGGTATGATAGGCATAAGTAAAATGCTTACAACCAAAATCAGCTGAGCATGTCTTTATATGTTATTTCGAATAACTATTGGATATTCTTCCATAAAATCCGAAGACAAAAGTGTTTGTCGCTTAGAATGTCAAGTTTATTAAGAAGGATTTTTTCGTGAAAATTTAAGCGGGAGGACAATAGAACTTTGATAAGATTATTGAACCTTAGCTATATATGCTGAGTTGCATAGCGCCAGAAAGTGTCCCGAGGCAGCAAAAATGCTCATGGATCACGTGCCTCAAAGGTTGTGATCACGGAGGTCTAAGTTCCTATTCAACCAAGTAGGTCGGGTAAACAATCAAATACTAAGATCTGAGAGTAAATCATTATTGTTTGACAATGATGAACCGACTATATGCAAAGAAGCAATGATGGGCCCTGATTCCGTCAAATGGCTTGAAGCCATAAAATCTATGATATTTCCATACACAAAAAATCAAGTTTTTAAACTTGGAAGACCCTCCGGAAAGGTGTAAAACCTATCGGTCGTATTTGGATCTATAAATACATATGGATGTTTCACGTCTATAAAATTGTCGACATGTTGGTAAAAAATTTACAACAATGTTCAAGAAGTTGACTATGACAAGATTTGATCTTTCATAGCGATAATTAGTCTAGACGGATTAATGTAGCAACCACTACATATAATTTTGTTATATGGTAGCTGAACAAACAAAATAAAGTTCTAATAGAATAGTTACCTAGGATGTGTACATGAAACAATCCAAAGGGTTTTGTTAATTCAAAGGATGCTAAAACAGCATGCAAACTTCAATGGTTGAAGTAAGCATCACGGAGTTGGAATCTTCACCGTGATAAAACTGTTAAAAGATTTAATTTTATCAAAAACGATGAAGATGCTTGCATTTGCAAGAAATTAAGTGGGAGCGCTGAGACATAATTTTAATACATTATATGAAATACATATTGTTGATTGTAAATGATGCATATTTTATTGACACGGGTTAAAAATTTCATTTCGATGAAAGACTTAGGAGAAACCCGAATATTTGGCATCAATGTCTACATGGATAGATTGAGACGTTAATATGGTTGTGCCAAATGTACATAGATGAGATATTGAATGAGTTCAATATGGAAATGACGAGAAAGGTTCTTGCCACACAAGAAAGGATTGAATCAAAATTCAAGTGTATTGACACTTTGTAAGTGAAACGAGATTCAAGTGTTTTGACACTTGGTGAGTGAAATCACAAGAATATTTTGATTAATCATACTATGATATGTACACATACGGATATGTCCTATACTCTAAATGTTATGAGCATATACCAGAATGATTCATAAGATGGTCATTGGACGATAGTAAGGATATTCTTATAATCTTTGGAAGAACTAAGAATATGTTATTTATATAGAGATGACAAATAGATAGATAGTTCATTGTAAAGTGTTACATTGATACTAGTTTTGTCACAAGATACAAATTAAATTTATCTCAATTTAAGCTATGAGTGGCACAATGTAATGGAAAGGAGATTCCATAACTGATTTGGATGAGTTCCAAAGTTAAGACATTGTGATAGATACTACAACAAAAGGCTAAGTATATGACTGTTATTGTAGCAGCAAATGAGGGCATTTGTGTCAAGTAGTTTGTTATGAAACTAGGTGTGGTTCACAGCGGGCTAGTACTATGAATATATATTGTACGAGAATTGTATCGATATGATTTAACCCCAAGGAACTAAAGGTATCACCAGAGGACCAAATTTATACAACGCCATCTCATAGGAGAATGAGTGATGCGTAGAGACGCGAAGACATACAAATACACACGGAATTGAAAGTGTTGAATCCGAAGATTATGTTTACCACTAGAAATCGTGTATATACAACACCAGAAAGCCATAGGTGTTTAATGCACAAAGTTTTTCAAACTAGATTATTGACTCTAGTGCAAGTGGGAGACAGTTGGAGATATGACCAAGAGGCAATAATAAAGTGGTTATTATCATATCTTTATGTTTATGATAAATGTTTGCATCCCATGCTATAATTGTATTAACATGAAACATTAATACATGTGTGTTTTGGAAACATAAAAGAGTCCCTAGTAAGCCTCCTGTTAAACTAGCTTGTTGATTAATAGATGATCATGGTTTCCTGATCATGGACATTGGATGTTATTAATAACAAGATCATATCATTGGGAGAATGATGTGATGGACACACACCCATAGTTAGCATAGCATAATATCAAGTCATTAAGTTTGTTTGCTACAAGCTTTCAGATACATAGTAACCTAATCCTTCGACCATGAGATCATGTTAATCACCATCACCAGATGAGTACTTTGATGACATCAAATGCCACTTCCGTAACTGGGTGGTTATAAAGGTGGCATTGGGTATTCTGAAAGTATGTGTGAAGCGCATGGATAAAGAGTGGGATTTGTCCATCCATATGACGGATAGATATATTCTGGGCCCTCTCGGTGGAGTGTCATCCAATTGGCTTGCAAGATGATGGTGGCTCGGTTGACATAGAGCCTGTTGGGAGACCCCAAGAGCAAGGTGTGATGATCACATCAGCAAGTTTTCCCTCAGTTATGAAACCAAGGTTATCGAACTAGTAGGAGAAAGGAAACAACTCCAAGGTGTTGCTAGCAACTTAGAATCTGCACAACACAACCACAGAACTTTGCCCCAACTTACAGTGAGGTTGTCAAGCTCACTGGTTTGCTGAAAACAAAGGATTAAACGTATAGTGTGGAAGATAGAAATTGCAGAAAGTAAACAGTAAAAGTAAACATTAGATGGTACATCAATGGTAAAGGAATGGACCGGGGTCCATAATTCACTAGAGGTGTTTCTCCATAAGATAAATAGCATGTTGGGTGAACAAATTATAGTTGGGCAATGATAGATTAAAAAATGCATAAATATGCATGTACAAGTCATGAATATTCCTATGAGATTTACTTGGGCATTACAACATAATACATAGACTGTAATCCAACTACATCTATGACTAATAATCCACCTTCAGATTATCATCCGAACCCCTTCCAGTATTAAGTTGCAAGCAACAGATAATTGCATTAAGCAAAGTGTGTAAAGTAAATAATAGAATTTACCTTGGACAAATGATTGTTGTTTTATCCCTAGTAGCAATAGCACATCTACAACCTTAGAGATTTCTGTCACTTCCCCAGATTACTAGAGGCATGAACCTACTATCAAGCATAAATACTCCCTCTTGGAGTTGCAAGCATCTAGTTGGCCAAAGCATCTATGAACAACGGAGATCATGCAAGATCACAAATAACACATACATGATAGAATCAATAATCAATCTTGAACATAGTACTCAATATCCATCGGATCCCAACAAACACAACATGTAGGATTACATAAATAGATGATATTGATCATGAACGGAGCTCACAAGATCTAAACATGATAGCACAAAGGAGGAGAACCAACCATCTAGCTACTGTATGGACCCATAGTCCAAGGGTGAACTACTCACGCATCACTCCGGAGGCTGGCATGGTGATGAAGAAGGCCTTCAGGATGATCTCTCCCCTCCGGCAGGGTGCCAGGAAGAGCTTCAGATCCCCCCAATCTAGGGATGGAGATGGCGGCGGCTACAAAAACTTCCATGGAATTTTGATCGGGTACTTAGGGTTTCTACATCGGGGTGCTTTTATAGGCGAAGGGGCAAGGTCGGTGGGATCCCGAGGGGCCCACACCTAGGGCTGGCACCCCTATGCCGCACCGCCACCAGGTGTGGCCGTCTTGTGGCCCCACTTCGTCTCCCCTCCGGACTCCGTGTTCCTTCTGGTAAAATATTGACTTTGGCTTTTGTCCCATCCAATTTCGAGAATATTTCTTTACTAACTTTTCTGAAACCAAAAATAGCAGAAAACAGGCAACTAGCACTATGACATCTTGTCAATAGGTTAGTTCCAAAAAATGTATAAAAATACCTCAAAGTGTATACAAAACATAAGAAAGTTGATATAAAACAAGCATGGAGCATCAAAAATTATATATACGTTTACGACGTATAAAGCATCCCCAAGCTTAACTCCTACTCGTCCTCGAGAAGGTAAGTGATAAAAAGAATAATTTTTGAGGTGACATGCACTGGCACAATTTTGATCAAGGTAATTGTAAAGCATTAATATCTGGGATCAAAGTACTCTAAACATGAGCATGAAAGATATAGTTCGAACAAAGCAACTATGTTGTAACATGAAAGGTAACACAAACAAAAGATCTTGAATAACAATGCATTGAAAGACATTTGTTTGTTTCACATATAGAAAACGTAGCAAGAGTGGTATTCATCTTGTCCTTCATGAAATAGCAAAACATAAATGCATAGGACACCTTCAAAGTTCATAAGGGTGACTAGATAAAAATAAGTTAAGAACAAGCAATATCAAAGTTATGAATCAATCAACAAGTTTTGGGACAATTCACATTAAACTAAGAATGAAAACTATGCTCTCCTAGTTGGTGCATAAAGATAGAAGATGGAGACTCAACATAAAAGTAAAAGAAAGGCCCTTCATAGAGGGAAGCAGGGATTTCAAGTTTCATAAAGAGCTTCCAAAAATTATGGTACTTTTTAGCTTTCGACTCTCATTGCCCCTATCATAAGCATCTTGAAGTGATTAAGGTTAAAGTGAAACAAATATGAAGTATATGCTTGACAGATCATAAGTTGGCAATCTCATGTCCCTTGAGTACGAAGGTCATTCCTCATGCTACTCAACTTTAGTCACAAAGAAGTTCTTGTCATTGTAATTATATGTGTATCATAGAGAACCGCCAACGGGGTACCCCTTGCCCCATGACACGGGAGCTATCCCATATCAAAATGATAAGGCAACAGACAATGAGCATCTTAGCGATCTTTTTATTTGCTATTTTGCATAGGTTTTCATTGAGGATGCTTCACAGATTGCTCACTATGCTGCAAGTTTCCACCATGATTAGGCATGGCTTAGGCTATCCGCCCAGACGTTTCTCTAACACATATATAATACTCCATGGACTTACAAGCTCCCCTTTTATTTCACACCACCGACATCCATAAACAAAAGATCATGATATCAACTGGGTAATATTTACAGGTGTTGAAAGTGTTCCCCATGACAGCATGGTTCTGCTAATTCCCAAATTATAAGTGCTAGCATATAGACAACATAGATGGCACAATGGTTCAAGTTTATTAAGTGCAAGAAAGTAAAGTGTGCCATCAAGTTTGTGGGAGCTTTAACACTAATTTTCACATAACAAAAGTTTAATTTGGAAGGTAGATAAAAACATGAATATACTTGGAATGGTGTAACACACCATGCATAGGAATTTATAGTGGACTCTTTGGAATAACTTGGTTTCTTTGGAGTTGGATACATGAGTAGAACTCATACTTAGTACATGTGGAGGCTAGCAAAAGACTGGGAGCGACCAACTAAGAGAGCAATAATGGCCATAATCATGCAAAGCGATAAAACAATATTAATTAAAGCATAGTGATATTACAAGTCAAAAACTAAATGATCATAGAGACTAAGGTGACTGGTTCATAGTCTTAACATGGTGTAAGCATGTGCCAAGTCAACCGAAATAAAGCATCAAAGGAGAATACCACAATATTATTGTAAGTTTGTAACATCCCAATTTTCATTAAACCAAAAACATCATCATTCCATTCATATCATCATGGCATGTGTGCATTGCATAATTTTTTTCAAACTTTAAAACCTAGCAAAACCCTAATTTTAAAACGCCTTTATATGTAAGGGTAGAGATTGTGTTTTTATTTTTATTTTGTACCCAAAATGTTTTGTTAGTGGTTTGATGTGTTTAAAACACTTTTTAATACTAGGATCATCCCTCAAAATTTTGGTGAAAATTTGATTTGATTTGGAGTTCATTTGATGCTTCAAATGATTTTTAGAAAATAGAATCAGAAAAAGAAAAAGATTAAGAGGAAAAAAGGGAAGCCTACCTGCTAACCGACGAGGCCCAGCAACCATGACCCAACTCAGCCCACCCCGACACCCCCCTCTCCCCTGCTCTTTCTCACTGTGCACCCCCACACCCTCCCGCTGACAGATTGGCCCCACCGCCACGTCACCTCTTTGTCCCCAAATCACTGCGCCGAAGACCCACTCCCTCTTTGTCGTTTCCTCCGATTCAATTCGCTTAATAGCGATTGATTGCTGCCTTGATTCTCTCCCCCGACCACCGCTACTTAGTCCCCTCTCTCCTCGCTCCATTTCCCCTCACCTTACTTTCCAAGAGAGCCCCCAGGCTCTGCAAATTTCCACTCGCGCCGCCGCTGTCCCGACGAGCTTTTTTGACGAATTCCGGTGAAGCCTGTGCGCCCCTTTCCCTCTGTTTTGCTTTGTCGCAGCTCTTTTTATAGTGTGCATCCACTTATGCCCTTCGTTTGATTTATTGTGCCATGTAGGATCGCCTTCGTCTTCGACTGTGAGCACCCGACGGTGAGCTCGACTCCGACGAGCAATCCCAGCCGAGCCCGTGCGCCCCTCCCTCGCCCGTGACCTCCACTACGACCACCTTGTCACCGCGACTCAGTAACGCCCCCTTTGCCCCCTAGAATCGCCGGAGCACCGTCTTTAGACACTCCGCCGCTGCGCTCGCCATTTGCGCCGCCAGTTTTTGGCTAGAGCAATCAGATCCGCTGGATCTAGATCCAGTGGTTAGGATTAGAAGCTAGCACGAAGGGGTACCATGTAATATTGTCGGGGGTGTACCCCCAGGTACCCCAGAGTTGACGAGTTAAGTGAATCAATAAGAAATGTATAAGAGAAAATAATACTCAACATCAGTCCAATAGAAAAATACTAAGGCAGAAAACAAGTCTGGGCCGAGTTAACACTAAGTTGGCCCAGCCCTCACCACCACTGGACCAGACCAACAGTGAACAGGCCGAACTAAATCTCTAAGAGCCGAATTACCCTCCTGGGCCGAACTAGCTACCTCGGCCCCCCGCGCCGGCTCCTGCTGGAGGTTCCCGCATGGGCCGAATCAGCCAAACATCGGCCCACCACAGCATCACCTCGCCCGCTCCCGCCAAGGACTCCCGCGTGTCTCGGCAGCGCCCGTCTCGCCACGCTCCCGCAATACTCCTACCGTTGCCTCCACGCCGAGGCAAGGCGTCGTCGCCATCATCCCTGGGTGGGCCAGGATTGTCTGATCTGGCCCATCCCGGCCAACCATCACCGCTGCAGGACAAGACCCGGGTGGGCCGGCAGGGGAATAACTCGGCCCACCGCGAGATCAGCCTCCACCGAGCCAGCAAGCCGTTTGGGCCACACTCAGCCCGAGCCGGATCACCCACCAGGCCGAATAATCACTAACCCGGCTGGGCCACCCAGCAGTCCGGCTGGGCCCTTATCTTCTGCAATCAGGACCAGGCCGAATCAACTAGGAAGCATGCCGAATCACCGCTTCGTCTGGGGCCTCTGGGCCGAGTTATTTCACCCCGTACGCCCTCTTATTTGTCTCTAGATGTGTTCCTAACCTTCACAGCTACACGCCATTTATCCAGGACAAGACCAACAAGCATTGTGCCAGTCTTGGGAGCCCACCAGCTCAGACTGGCACATGACGTATGGAATATGCCCAGGGCATCTAACAAGATGCTAGGGAATATGCCTGGCATCTCCAAAGATGCCAAGGCATATGCTCAGCATCTCTGGAAGATGCCCAGAGTATGCTGTCTAGATGCTAAGCGTGTAGCACAAGACTTGTCCCCTGGGCTCCCCTTTATAAGGAGCACCAGGGGGATCGTTCTAAGAGAGGCCCCCGAAGGGCTCCTCTCCTTCCTGCTCACTAGGAGCTCTCCTTCTTCCTCTTCCTCCACTCTCATAGAGAGATTAGATAGAAGCATAGGGGAAACAACTCAAGGAGCATGGTTGTAGCCACAAGTATGGCAAGATTATAAGAGATTAGATGTATAGAACGAGGAGTTATCTCCACTTGAGAGCTTCAATCCAACATACATTGTATTATTCTTTGTTCATATGAGTGCGGTCTTCACCGCATCATCCCTCCCCGGATTCCTCCACGTCCATCGGCCCCAACTTTAGCCTACCCATGGCATATGCCGTGATACCACCACGACATTTGGCGCCCACCATGGGGCCTTCTAGTGGCGTTGGTTGGGTTTCCATCCGGACGGGAACATCTTCATTAGCTTCTTCCTCGTAGGGCTCATTCGGCTTCACCAAGCCAACAGAGAACAAAGAGGTAAGCGCAGGGGCTCTCCAGGTCTAACTCATCAAAGCTGGTAAGACTAAGCAAGAAGGACTCAGGCACTACTCCAAGATTACTGTAAGTACCAAGTAACTCAGCAGGGCAGGTATGACCTAGCAAAATTCACCCAAACACTTCTCCAAGTATGCTGTAAGTACCAGGTAACTCAGCCACCTATACTCAATCCTTCATCCCAAGGAGAAAATAACTCAGCCCGGGGACTAGTCAACTTATCCGTAGAGTCACCTTTAGATTAAGAGAGCATTATGTTGATTTAGATCTATACTCCAGTCAGCTTATTTATAACTCGGCCATAAGTTTAATCATCTTATCTGTGATTCATACGGATTTTGAGTAAGTTAGTTTATGCTTTGGGTTATCCTGTGACTCAGCTCACAGGCCAGCTTATTTATAACTCGGCCATAAATTGAATCATCTTATTTGTGATTCAGATAGATTCTGAGTCAGTTTACTTATGCTTTGGATTACCCTGTAACTCAGCTCCCCAGCAGGCTTATTTATAACTCGGATAGAAGTTGAATCAGCTCGTTTATGATCCAGGTAGAATTTGAGTCAGCTTACTTATGAGTCGGATAGAATTTCAGTCAGTTTATTTATGCTTTGGATTGTCCTTTAACTCAGCTTACCATCCAGCTTATTGTTGATTCGGATATAACTTGAAGTCAATTTGTTTATGCTTTGAATTAACCTTTAACTCAGCTCAGTAGATTGTCTCTGATTCAGACTAACATTTGATTCAGCTTGCCAGGGTATATTATAATTCGGATTGGTATTCAGACTCGGCGTACTAATCATATCTCTGATTCAGGCCGAAGCTTTATTTAGTTCACCAGATTGCCAGGTTATGTTATGACTCGGATTGATATCTCACCATCTTGCCAGATTATCCCATATCTCGGATGACTATTGGCCAGCTTATCATATCTCGAATCTATATCTCATATCTACATCTCGAATCAGATCTCTCGGCGGTTAGCCCTATTATCATATCCCAAAGCTTAATCTCGGATCTATATCTCGGATCCATATCAAAGGCAAATTATCGTCATCACGCCAAATCAAGCTATATCGTGGCGAATAGATAACTCGGATTTGGGATGAGTTAACTCGGATTTGAGTCATGTAACTCGGATTTGAGTCAGATGACTCAGACTTAAGACATAAAGTCAATTTTGAGTAAAGTAACTCGGATTTGAGATGAGTTAACTCGGATTTGAGTCATATGACTCGGATTTGAGTCAGATGACTCAGACTTAAGACATATAAGTCAATCTTGAATAAAGTAACTCGGATTTGGAATGAGTTAACTCGGATTTGAGTAATATAACTCGGATGTGAACCAGATGACTCAGACTACGCATAAGTCAATTTTGAGTAAAATAACTCGGATTTGAGTCATATGACTCGGATTTGAGTCAGATGACTCAGACTTAAGACATATAAGTCAATCTTGAATAAAGTAACTCGGATTTGGAATGAGTTAACTCGGATTTGAGTAATATAACTCGGATGTGAACCAGATGACTCAGACTACGCATAAGTCAATTTTGAGTAAAATAACTCGGATTTGGAATGAGTTAACTCGGATTTGAGTAATATAACTCGGATGTGAACCAGATGACTCAGACTACACATAAGTCAATTTTGAGTAAAATAACTCGGATTTGGAATGAGTTAACTCGGATTTAAGTAATATAACTCGGATGTGAGCCAGATGACTCAGACTTAAGACATATAAGTCAATTTTGAGTAAAGTAACTCGGATTTGGGATGAGTTAATTAGGATTTAAGTAATCTAACTCCGATTTGAGCCAGATGACTCAGACTTAAGACATAGGGTCAATTTTGAGTAAAGTAACTCGGATTTGGGAAGAGTTAACTCGGAATTGAGACATATAACTCGGATTTGAGTCAGATGACTCAGACTTAAGACATAAAGTCAATTTTGAGTAAAGTAACTCGGATTTGGAATCAGATGACTCAGATAATAACTTACCTAATGAGGTTAAAAGAGCAGTGCCCAATAAGGCAAGAGCTCATAAACTTACCCAATGAGGTTAAAAGAGCAATGCCCAAGAAGGCAAGAGCTCATAAGCTTACTCAAAGAGGTTAAATGAGCAATGCCCAAGAAGGCAGGAACTCGGAACTTACCCAATGAGGTTAAAAGAGCAATGCCAAAGAAGGCAAGAGCTCATAAGCTTACCCAATGAGGTTAAAAGAGCAATGCCCAAGAAGGCAGGAACTCGGAACTTACCCAATGAGGTTAAAAGAGCAATGCCCAAGAAGGCAAGAGCTCATAAACTTACCCAATGAGGTTAAAAGAGCAATGCCCAAGAAGGCAGGAACTCTGAACTTACCCAATGAGGTTAAAAGATCAATGCCCAAGAAGGCAGGAACTCGTAACTTAACCAATGAGGTTGAAAGAGCAATGCCAAATAAGGCAAGAACTTGAAACATACCCAATGAGGTTAAAAGAGCAATGCCAAAGAAGGCAAGAACTCGTAACTTACCCAAAGAGGTTAAAAGACCAGTGCCCATGAAGGCCAGAAGTCCAGAAACTTACCCAAAGGGGTTATGACTGTTGGAGATATGCCCAAGAGGCAATAATAAAGTGGTTATTATCATATCTTCATACTTATGATAAATGTTTACATACCATGCTATAATTGTATTAACCGGAAACATTAATACTTGTGTGATTTGTAAACATAAAAGAGTCCCTAGTAAAGCCTCTTGTTAAACTAGCTTGTTGGTTAATATATGATCATGGTTTCCTGATCATGAACATAGAGATGTTATTAACAACAGGGTCATATCATTAGGAGAATGATGTGATGGACATACTCCTATAGTTAAGCGTAGCATAAAGATCAAGTCATTTAATATAGTTCATTTGCTATAAGCTTTCTGATACATAGTAACCTAATTCCTTCGACCATGAGATCATGCATATCACCTTTACCGGAAGGATGCTTTGATGACATAAAACACCACGCTGTAACAGGGTGGCTATAAAGGTGGCATTGAGTGTTCGGAAAGTATTGGTTGAGACACATGGATCAAGAGTGGGATTTGTCCATCCATATGACGGATAGATATACTCTGGGCCCTCTCGATGGAATGTCATCCAATTAGCTTGCAAGCATGTGACTGGCTCACAAGGGATCACATACCACGGGAATGAGAAAAGAGTACTTATCAGTAACGAGGTTGAACTAGGTATGCAGAGATACCGACGATCATAACCTCGGATAAGTAAACTATCGTGAGACAAAGGGAAATTGGTATCGTATGTAAGTGGTTCATTCGATCGCAAAGTAATCGTAGAAATATGTGGGAGCCATATGAATTTCCAGATTCCTCTATTGGTTATTGATCGGAGAAGTGTCTCGGTCATGTCCGCATAATTCACGAACCGTAGGGAGACACACTTAAGGATTCGATGTTGTTGAGTAGTTATGGAATGATGAGTAAGAGACCGAATGTTGTTCGGAGTCTCGGATGGGATCCGGGATATCACAAGGAGATCCGGAATGGTCCGGAGAATAAGATTCATATAAGGAAAGTCCTGTTTCGGAGTTGGGGAATGATTCTGGTGTTTTCATCGGGAATGTTCTAGAAGGTTCCGGAATGTCCGGCACTCCGGAGGGGAAGGGTACATGAATGTGTCATTGCAAGTTGGAATGATTAAATCATGTACTAGGTGTCATCGCTGTACAAAATAAAGGGTTTAATCAAATCCTAGTTTGAAAAGTCAAACACCAATTTGAAAAGTCAAACGGCTATTTTGGAAAGTGGAGAAGAAGTGGGAAACCGAGTTGGGGAGGAGTTCCTCCTCCACCGTCGGCCCACTAGGGATCCGAGTTGGGGAGGGACTCCCTCCCCTTGGCCAGCGCCTCCCTCCACCTATATAAGGAGGGGCAGGGCTCCCCTCCTAGACACACAAGTTCCCTACCTCTAAACCTAAACCCTAGCCACTGCCTAGGGATTTCTCCCAAGCCGCCGAGTTAGAGCTTCTAATTGCCCTAGCCGCCGGTTTAGCCCCTTCTAATTGGTGTGTATAAACCCTAGATCACCAAGGCTCTCTCATAGTCCACCATACTCGCTCCGGCTTAAGGCGAAGCCCTGCGAGATCTCCCCTCTACTTCGTACCACGCCGTCGTGCTGCTGGAATCGCGAGGAGAGTGCTACAACCTCCGCTGCCTGCTGGAACAAGGGAGAGGAAGGTCTTCATCGAGTACCGAACGTGTGACCGACTGCGGAAGCGCTGCCGGAACACAGCGCTGGAAGGATCGTCTACGCGATCTTGAGATCGGCAAGTGTATGACTACATCACCCACGAGAATCTGCTCTCGTTAACCGCTTTGGAATCTTCGAGGGTGAGTTCCTCTATCGACTCGTTGCTACAATCTAGTAGATAGATCTTGGCTTGTTTGTTTGCATGCGGTAGAAATTTTTTGTTTTCCATGCTACGAACCCCTACAGTGGTATCAGAGCCGTGTCTATATGTAGATCTGTTGCACAAGTAGAACACAATGGTCATTGTGGGCGTTGATGCTTTTGTTGTCGATTGCTTCTTGTGTACTTTGCATCTTGCGGGATGGTGGGATGAAGCGGCCCGGGCTAACCTTACATGACATCGTTCATGAGACTTGCTCCACACTTGACATGCAACTTGTATTGCATAAGTGGCTTTGCGGGTGCCTGTTTCTCCCAACATAGTTAAGATTCAATTTACAACGGGTGATTGACAATACTAGTATCAATGTTGTGGTTCTTGTTCGTAAGTTAGATCGACACTTATTGAAATCCCCAAACCACGTAAAACATGCAAAGTAAATTAGAGGCGTCTAACTTTGTTTTGCAGGGGTGTGCTGTGATGTGATATGGCCATGATTGTGTTTATATATGATGTATGCAATGTTCCTTATTGTAAGTTGGCAACCGGCAGGAGCCATATGGTTGTCTTTAAATTCTGTTAAGACCCGCGTGTCTATTCAAAGTAGTTGTAATAGTTGAAGCTGGTGGACGACAACCATGAAGCGGCGCCATTGACCTTGACGCCATGCTGGTGATGATGGAGATCATGTTCGTGCTTGAAGATGGAGATCGGAAGCACAAGAAGAAAGGCCATATCATATCACATATTATGAATTGCATGGGATGTTAATCCTTTTATGCATCTTGTATTGCTTAGTTAATGACGGTAGCATTATAAGATGATCCCTCAAGCACACAATTTCAAGTTTTAAAGTGTTCATCCTTAGTAAGCACCGTTGCTAAAGCTCGTTGTTTTGAAGCACCACGTGATGATCGGGTGTGTTAGATTCTGCGAGTGTATACAACGTGAGCAAGCCAGATTTGCTCATGCGGAAGCTAAGGTTGATCTTGATGAGCCTAGCATGTACAGACATGGTCTCGGAACACGGATCACCGAAAGGTAAAGCATGAGTCATATAGTAGATATGATGAACATGTTGATTGTTCGCCATTGAAGCTACATCAACTCTCGTGATGATCGGTTTTGATGTGGTGGATTTGGTTCGTGTGATCACTAAAACAATGTGAGGGATATTGTTTTGAGTGGGAGTTCAACGGCAATATGATTAAAAGTTGAACACTATTTATCATAAATTAAATCAAAGTGAATTTGCATAGTTGTTGTAGTCATTGGCATCCGTTTACCACCTTGCGCTTAGTTTTAATTGAGATGATAGAACTATAGAATTCTGGTTAG
The DNA here is from genome assembly GCA_916181665.1 of Avena sativa. NCBI lineage: Eukaryota > Viridiplantae > Streptophyta > Magnoliopsida > Poales > Poaceae > Avena > Avena sativa. The sequence goes on from OV702296.1 coordinate 299,052,490, forward strand.
TTACTTTACGAACTGGTATCGTATTGTTTTGAAGTGTTAATCTAAAGTTTGAAAGTCCTATTGCAAACTTTCAGTAAAGTTCCGGTTACTCCATGAAGTTTAATAATTGGTATTAAAAACAAGAGTGACAATTCAAAGTGTTAGTGTATGAGTATCATGTTTGTCTCCATGATTCTTGATATTCAAAGGATTGTCTTAATATCAAGGTTATCTAGGATCTGAAAGAGTTGTTTCAGAAACCATGATGTGTGGAAGATATTGTGATATCTGAAACGAAGTTTTGGTTGCAACATGATAGAGTATAATATGGCAAAAGTCATGTTCTCATATTTGATGAGAATTTGCAAAAGGTTGGAGACACTAGTTGTCCTAATCCTCCAAAAGGTTTTGGAGAGCAACATTATACTCGCGATTCACCGTTACAAGCTAAAAGAAGCTTGATCATGGATAATTCCATGATGAGGGTGAATATTTGATGTAGGTAAAATGTTTACTACACCAAGAGATTACTAAAGAAAGGAATTTGAAAGAACACCAAACATTTGATAATGGTGATCTACTTCAAAGTGCAAGTCCAAAGACATTGGTATTTAACTATACACGCTTTGGACTATGTGTCATATGTATGACTCCACTATTGATGTTGATAGATTCTTTCAAACTGAAAAGGAAATACTGAAAGAGAATCTCATAAGTATGTGGTAGAAAAGAAAAGACTAGAATTGTTCAGCTTAAGTATATAGATGATATACATGTTATGGCTATATTCTTTGCTTCTTAAACAATGTGGTTCTTAAGTATTTGATACTGAATTTGTTGGTGTGAATCGTCATACGAAACAACAGAATTCATGAACTACAATGGCCTAAGTAACTAGCAAAAGAATATGTGATGATGTTCATCGAGAACAAATAAAGGGTTATTGTGTTGCTCGTTAAACATCAAAGCTTGCCTTCAAGATTTGTTTTATCAGGTATTATGAGAACAAAAGGGTTGTTCAAATAATTGCCGTAATCCATAAAAGATGGATGATTTACAAATCTCGTTGGATAAATCACATCCATAAAACTAGTGCTAAAAATGTCGAAAGACAAATTGATTGGAAGATCACTTAGGAAGTGACATCGCCGTTTAAATTATAATGGAAAGAAAACATGAAGAAACTCCATGTGTATGGAATTTTGGAGTCTTTTGATTTTTGATCAAATGACGCTTGTGAAGCTTTCCTAGAGATAATTAAAACTTCGTTCATAGGCCAAAAGGGAACGAAAGACTAGCTTATTGGAACTTGTACATATTGTTGTACAAAGTCCATTATGTGTAGTCAACAGCGATGGATTTCAACTTCATATGCTTTCTCCGAAAATTTGAGTGAATAGATGAATATTTACTTAATAAGGATGAAGTATGAAACATTTGAAAAAAGTTCAAAGTCTTTCAAGATGAAGTGCAAAATCATTGTAATAAGAATATAAATAGTTTATGATAAAGATCATAAAGGAAGATATTTGAGTTACAAGGTTAGCATAATACCTAAGATTTAAGGAATCGTTCTGTGGATTTGCATTTCCCGAAACACCATAAGAGTATGGAGCGTTCGAGATATGTAATTAAAACCTTGTTTGACATGGTAAGATCAAAGGTGTAATTCATAAAACTGCCATTATATTTTAAAGATTAAAAACTTTAGAGACTACCGTTTTCCACTGAAAAGAGCTCCATCATAATCCGCTGAAATGACACCATATAAAGTTATGGTTTGGGATAAAACCCAAGTAGTCCTTTCTTAAACATTGGTATGCTATGCATAAGAAAGATGTTTGCAACCAAAGTCGGATGAACCTGTCTTTGTATTAATGTTAAGTATTCCTCCATAAACACCGGAGACAAAAGTGTTTGTCGCTTAGAACGTCAAGTTTCTTTGAGAAGGAATTTTTCGTGAAAAGATAAGTGGGAGGACAATAGAACTTTGATAAGGTTAAAGGAACCTTAGCTATATGTGCAAAGTTGCGCAGCGCCGAAAAGTGTTCCGGAGGCAGCAACAATGCTCATGGCTCACGTGCCTCAAAGGTTGCGGTCACGGAGGTCTAAGTTTCTATTGAACCAAGTAGGTCGAGTAAACAATGAAATACCAAGATTTGAGGGTTGAATCATTATTTGAGAATAATGAACGGACTACATGCAAAGAAGTGATGATGGGCCCTGACTCCGTCAAATGGCTTGAAGCCATAAAATCCGTGATAGTTCCATACACGAGAAATCAAGTTTTGAACTTGAAGGACCCTCGAGAAAGGTGTAAGACCTTACAGTTGTGTTTGGATCTATAAAGAAGTAGACATGGATGTTTCACATCTATGAAATAGTCGACATGTTGGGAAAGAGTTCACAAAAATGTTCAAAGGTTGACTATGACAAGATTTGATCTTTCATAGCGATATTTAGTCTAGACGGATTAATATAGCAACCACTACATATAATTTTTGTTATGTGGTAGTTGAATAAACAAAACAAGTTCTTCTAATAGAATTGTTACCTAGGACATGTGCATAACATGGTCCATAGGGTTTTGATTAATTCAAAGGATGCTAAAAGCATATGCAAACTTCAATGGTTGAAGTAAGCATAGCGGAGTTGGAATCTTCACTATGATGAAACTGTTAAAAGAGTTTAATTTCATCGGAGACAATGAAGATGCTTGCATTTGCAAGAAATTAAGTGGGAGCGCTAAGACATATTTCTAATACATTATGTGGAAGACATATTGTTGATTAAAAATGATGTATCTTTTATTAACACATATTAATAATTTCATCCCGATGAAAGACTTAGGCAAAACCCAAATGTTTGGCATCAATAGATGCTAATATGGTTGTGTCAAAAGTACATAGATGAGATATTGAATGAGTTCAATATAGAAACTACAAGAAAGGTTCTTGTCGCACAGAAAGGATTGAATGAGTTCAATATTGATGATATATTCAAGTGTATTGACACTTGGTAAGTGAAACAAAGATTCAAGTATAGATTGATACTTGATGCATGAAATCACAAAGAGTATTTATATCAATCATACTGTGATATGTACAAATCCAGATATGTCCTATGCTCTAAATGTTGTGATCATATACCAGAATGATTCATAAGATGATCATTGGACAATAGTAAGGATATTCTTATGATCTTTTGGAAGAACTAAGAGTATATTATTTGTAGAAGTGACAAATAGATGGTTAGTTCATTGTAAAAGTACTACATTGATACTAGTTTTGTCACAGAGTACAAATTAAGTTTATCTCAATCTAAACTAAGGGTGGCACAATATAATGGAAAGTGAGTTCCATAATGGATTTGGACGAGTTCCAAAGTTAAGACATTGTGACAGATACTACAACAAAAGGCTACGTATATGACTGCTATTATAGCAGCAAAAGAGGGCATTTGTGTCAAGTAGTTTGTTATCAAACTAGGTGTAGTTCACAGCAGGGATAATACTATGAAGATATATTGTACGACAATATTATCAACATGTTTTAGCCCCAAAGAACTAAAGGTCTCACCAAAGGACCAAATTTATACAAAGCCATCTCATTAGAGAATGAGTGATGCGTAGGGAGGCAAAGACATGCAATTACACACGGACCTAGAAGTGTCAGATCCGGAGATCAGTTGACCACTAGCAATCGTGTACATACAACACCGTAAAGCCATAGGTGTTGAATACACAAAGGTTTGAAACTAGATTATTGACTCTAGTGCAAGTGGGAGACTGTTGGAGATATGCCCAAGAGGCAATAATAAAGTGGTTATTATCATATCTTCATACTTATGATAAATGTTTACATACCATGCTATAATTGTATTAACCGGAAACATTAATACTTGTGTGATTTGTAAACATAAAAGAGTCCCTAGTAAAGCCTCTTGTTAAACTAGCTTGTTGGTTAATATATGATCATGGTTTCCTGATCATGAACATAGAGATGTTATTAACAACAGGGTCATATCATTAGGAGAATGATGTGATAGACATACTCCTATAGTTAAGCGTAGCATAAAGATCAAGTCATTTAAAATAGTTCATTTGCTATAAGCTTTCTGATACATAGTAACCTAATTCCTTCGACCATGAGATCATGTTAATCACCATCACCGGAAGGATGCTTTGATGACATCAAACACCACACCATAACTGGGTGGCTATAAAGGTGGCGTTGAGTGTTCGGAAAGTATGTGTTGAGGCACATGGATCAAGAGTGGGATTTGTCCATCCATATGACGGATAGATATACTCTAGGCCCTCTCGGTGGAATGTCATCCAATTAGCTTGCAAGCATGTGACTGGCTCACAAGGGATCACATATCACGGGAATGAGAAAAGAGTACTTATCGGTAACGAGGTTGAACTAGGTATGCAGAGATACCGACGATCATAACCTCGGATAAGTAAACTATCGTGAGACAAAGGGAAATTGGTATCGTATGTAAGTGGTTCATTCGATCACAAAGTAATCGTAGAAATATGTGGGAGCCATATGAATTTCCAGATTCCTCTATTGGTTATTGATCGGAGAAGTGTCTCGGTCATGTCCGCATAATTCACGAACCGTAGGGAGACACACTTAAGGATTCGATGTTGTTGAGTAGTTATGGAATGATGAGTAAGAGACCGAATGTTGTTCGGAGTCTCGGATGGGATCCGGGATATCACGAGGAGATCCGGAATGGTCCAGAGAATAAGATTCATATAAGGAAAGTCCTGTTTCGGAGTTGGGGAATGATTCTGGTGTTTTCATCGGGAATGTTCTAGAAGGTTTCGGAATGTCCGGCACTCTGGAGGGGAAGGGTACATGAATGTGTCATTGCAAGTTGGAATGATTACATCATGTACTAGGTGTCATCGCTGTACAAAATAAAGGGTTTAATCAAATCCTAGTTTGAAAAGTCAAACGCCAATTTGAAAAGTCAAACGGCTATTTTGGAAAGTGGAGAAGAAGTGGGAAACCGAGTTGGGGAGGAGTTCCTCCTCCACCGCCGGCCCACTAGGGATCCGAGTTGGGGAGGGACTCCCTCCCCTTGGCCGGCACCTCCCTCCACCTATATAAGGAGGGGCAGGGCTCCCCTCCTAGACACACAAGTTCCCTACCTCTAAACCTAAACCCTAGCCACTGCCTAGGGATTTCTCCCAAGCCGCCGAGTTAGAGCTTCTAATTGCCCTAGCCGCCGGTTTAGCCCCTTCTAATTGGTGTGTATAAACCCTAGATCACCAAGGCTCTCTCATAGTCCACCATACTCGCTCCGGCTTAAGGAGAAGCCCTGCGAGATCTCCCCTCTACTTCGTACCACGCCGTCGTGCTGCTGGAATCGCGAGGAGAGTGCTACAACCTCCGCTGCCTGCTGGAACAAGGGAGAGGAAGGTCTTCATCGAGTACCGAACGTGTGACCGACTGCGGAAGCGCTGCCGGAACGCGGCGCTTGAAGGATCGTCTACGTGATCTTGAGATCGGCAAGTGTACGACTACATCACCCACGAGAATCTGCTCTCGTTAACCGCTTTGGAATCTTCGAGGGTGAGTTCCTCTATCGACTCATTGCTACAATCTAGTAGATAGATCTTGGCTTGTTTGTTTGCATGCGGTAGAATTTTTTTGTTTTCCATGCTACGAACCCCTACAATGACCAGTGCCCAGAAGGCCAGAAGTCCTGAAACGTACCCGAGGAGGTTAAGACCGCGGGCCAAGAAGGCTAGGAGTCCAGAAACTTATCCAAAGAGGTTATGACCGGAGCCAAAGCAGGCCTGAAGTCTAAAAACTTACCCAAAAGGGTTATGAACCAGTACCTTAGAGGGCTAGAAATCAATGATATATGAAAAGTCTACAGGCCGAATAAACAACTCTGGAGATATTAAGTATAGAGCCTATGCACGACTCTACGAGTCCCACATAGCCTCGGGGACTAATGTCGGGGGTGTACCCCCAGGTACCCCAGAGTTGACGAGTTAAGTGAATCAATAAGAAATGTATAAGAGAAAATAATACTCAACATCAGTCCAATAGAAAAAAACTAAGGCAGAAAACAAGTCTGGGCCGAGTTAACACTAAGTCGGCCCAGCCCTCACCACCACTGGACCAGACCAACAGTGAACAGGCCGAACCAAAGCTCTAAGAGCCGAATTACCCTCCTGGGCCGAACTAGCTACCTCGGCCCACCGTGCCGGCTCCTGCTGGAGGTTCCCGCATGGGCCGAATCAGCCAAACATCGGCCCACCACAGCATCACCTCGCCCGCTCCCGCCAAGGACTCCCGCGTGTCTCGGCAGCGCCCGTCTCGCCACGCTCCCGCAATACTCCTACCGTTGCCTCCACGCCGAGGCAAGGCGTCGTCGCCATCATCCCCGGGTGGGCCAGGATTGTCTGTTCTGGCCCATCCCGGCCAACCATCACCGCTGCAGGACAAGACCCGGGTGGGCCAGCAGGGGAATAACTCGGCCCACCGCGGGATAAGCCTCCACCGAGCCAGCAAGCCGTTTGGGCCACACTCAGCCCGAGCCAGATCACCCACCAGGCCGAATAATCACTAACCCGGCTGGGCCACCCAGCAGTCCGGTTGGGCCCTTATCTTCTGCAATCAGGACTAGGCCGAATCAACTAGGAAGCATGCCGAATCACCGCTTCGTCTGGGGCCTCTGGGCCGAGTTATTTCACCCCGTACGCCCTCTTATTTGTCTCCAGATGTGTTCCTAACCTTCACAGCTACACGCCATTTATCCAGGACAAGACCAAAAAGCATTGTTCTAGTCTTGGGAGCCCACCAGCTCAGACTGGCACATGACGTATGGAATATGCCCAGGGCATCTAACAAGATGCTAGGGAATATGCCTGGCATCTCCAAAGATGCCAAGGCATATGCTCAGCATCTCTGGAAGATGCCCAGAATATGCCGTCTAGATGCTAAGCGTGTAGCACAAGACTTGTCCCCTGGGCTCCCCTTTATAAGGAGCACCAGGGGGATCGTTCTAAGAGAGGCCCCCGAAGGGCTCCTCTCCTTCCTGCTCACTAGGAGCTCTCCTTCTTCCTCTTCCTCCACTCTCACAGAGAGATTAGATAGAAGCATAGGGGAAACAGCTCAAGGAGCATGGTTGTAGCCACAAGTATGGCAAGATTATAAGAGATTAGATGTATAGAACGAGGAGTTATCTCCACTTGAGAGCTTCAATCCAACATACATCGTATTTCTCTTTGTTCATATGAGTGCGGTCTTCACCGCATCATCCCTCCCCGGATTCCTCCACCTCCATCGGCCCCAACTTTAGCCTACCCATGGCATATGCCGTGATACCACCACGACAAATATGGACCACACGATATAACTTAGATCTAACGGCACGCGAGCGTGATCCGCGCGAAGTGGTACGGGCCAATAGGATTGCGCCACGTGTCTATATTTTTTGTTTTAAAAACCAGATTTGATTTGTTAGTTGTTCAAACTTGTAAAATTCAAAACTTTTGATATACAATTCAGAAAAATGCAAATTTGGTGTCTATGGATTCATAAAAATATGAAATTTATTAATATGTCCTTACCTTGTTCACTTGATGCTGGAAAATTAGAGTTTTGTGAAGAGACATTTCTAGGGCTATTTTGACTATAAAAATTATTTTGTATTTTTTTTTAGGTGGTTTTTGTGATCTCTAGTATTAAGGAAGTATACATTATCTTCTGTACTGTAGATTTTGGTTTTAAAAAAATGTGGCATTCATATTATTGCATTTGCATGTATTCATATTATTTTTGAGTGCTATATTGAATTATTTATTTTTGTTGTTTGATTTGTTGTGTAGATTGTGTGGATTGTGAAGTTTTTGACTATGAGGATTGTACCTATTCTCCTAGCTACCAAGGCAAGTTATATTTCATCTTATGTCCTATTATTTTACCTATTTCACTAGTGATTTTTTAGTAGGACTTGCATGATAGTTTTCAAGTATAATGCTATGCTATGGAAAATCCTATAGATTATATCTTGGTAGTATTTTCCTAAGTTAGGAGACATCGTATGTTAGAATGCTTAGTATTTCTATTAGAATTCATGGGTGTAAATTCATATTATGATGTTATGGAAAGTTGTATACTTATATTTTTGATTAAGAAAACAACTTTTGTTAATGAAACACCTGGGTGGAAATGGGACTTGTTTGGATTGTGTTGAGTGGTTACCTAAGGCCCATTTCTATGGTTTACCCTGGTGTATCTCACTTGTGGATGGCCACCCAGGAACAAAGAGATTTGAGATATTTTGTGTCGCGAAGCTTCCAGTGCAATCACATGGCATATGGGCTCTGCCTTGACCAATAAGTTGTGAGAACTCAACCAGACGGGAAGAAGGTGGTATAATTGTTAGGATGGAACGCGTCCGTGGTGGTCTGAGGGATTGCTTCTAAAAAGTATCATCTTGATGCATGTCGAGTCTTGTGGGAAAAGTGCACCACCTCTCGAGAGGGTAAAACTAAGTACTTAGTCGTGTCCCTGGTTATGGACAATTTCTGAGCGTCAAGACATTGAAACTGTTCAAGAATCTCCTCATCCCAATTTATCTAAGTTAAAATATTGTGGGTGAACAAGGGTAGAGGTTCACCAATGTCTATTGGTGGTTCCTTAGTGTTTTGTAAAACAAAACTTAGTATTTTCAAACTAGTAGGATAAAACTTGCTTTTTGCAAAGCCAGCCAGATCCACACTTAGCCAAATTCATGTAGTTGTTAGATTATACTATACAACTATGGTATCACTTGCCAATAAAATTCCAGCTGTATTGACCCTCTATGGCTGTAACTTATCATGTTGCAAGTTACTCTAATGCTGAGTAGGGTTACAAGTCTCCACTCGACATGTTTGCATGTGGTGCATGAAGATGAAGACTTTATTATTATGCTATGCATTGAGAACTCTAAATAAGTTAGCCTTGGGCTAAGTGAGTTGTAAGAACTATTGTACTCCTGGATTTGCAATGTAATAATGACCTTTGTATCTGTGTACTTGAAACGTCGGAAACGTATCTATAATTTTTGATGTTCCATGCATGTTTAGTATCTACTTTGCTTTGCTTTGTCCACACTTTGAGGTGCTTTTTATATGTTTTCTAGTAATAACCTATTAACAAGTTGCCACAGTGCCAGTTGCATGTTTTCTGCTGTTTTTGGTTCCAGAAAAGCTAGTAAGGAAATATTCTCAGAATTGGACGGGACAAAAGCCAAAGTAAATATTTCACCGAGGAGAACACGGTGTCCAGAGGAGAGACGGAGGGGTGCCACAGGGCGGCCAGACCCCCTAGGCACGGGCCCACCCTGGGCCGCGCCTGGGCAGGGTGTGGCCCCCTGGCCGCCTCCCAGCCTCGCCTCTTCGCCTATAAGAAGCCCCCGATGCCTAAACCCTAAGGAACCGATCAATATTCCACGAAACCATCTATAGCCGTCGCCGCCATCGTCTCTATATTGGGGGGATCTGAAGCTCTTCCCAGCACCCTGTCGGAGGGGAGATCATCCCGGAGGCCTTATTCTTCATCATGCCAGCCTCCGGTATGAAGCGTGAGTAGTTCCACCTTGGACTATGGGTCCATGTAGTAGCTAGATGGTTGTATATCCTCCTTTGTGCTTTCATGTCTAGATCTTGTGAGCTCCGCTCATGATCAAGATCTCATATATTTGTAATCATGCATGTTGTGTTTGTGGGGATTCGATGGATATTGAGATTACTATGTCAGATTGATTAATGGTTTTGTCTTATTGATTCTATCATGTCTGTGTTGTTTCTGATCTTGCATGCTCTCCGTTGTTAGAAGATATCTTGGCCGAGTAGTTACTAGTGACTCCAAGAGGGGGTATTTATGCTCGATAGTGGATTCATGCCACCATTTAATCTAGGGAAGTGAAAGAAATATCTAAGGTTGTAGATGTTCTGTTGCTACTAGGGAGAAAACAACGGTCTCTTGTTCATGGAACAAGTGGATTGTTTACCTTACACACTTTGCTTAAAGCAGTTGTCTGTTGCTTGCAACTTAATACCGGAGGGGGTTCAGATGATAACCCAAAGGTGGACTTCTAGTCATAGATGCAGTTGCATGGCAGTCTATGTATCTTGTTGTATTGCCCAATCGAATATCATAGGATCTTTATGTCTAGTATTGCATTGTTATGCCTTGCTCAGTCCTGTCAATTGCCCTGCTATAATTTGTTTACCCTTCATGCCATGTTTGTTTATCTAAGGAGAGAACCTCTAGTGAACTATGGATCCCGGTCCAATCTTTACCATTGATACATCTTCCACTGTTACTGTTTACTTGCTGCAAACCATCATTACCTTCCACACCATACATTTAATCCTTTGTTACAGCAACCAGTGAGATTGACAACCTCACTGTTCGTTGGGGCAAATACTTGAGTTTGTGTTGTGGAGGTTTCCATGTTGCTTGCAACACCTTTGAGACGTTTCCTTCCTCCTACTGGTTCGATAACCTCGGTTTCTTACTGAGGAAAGACTTGCTACTGTGCTCATCATACCTTGCTCTTGGGGTTTCTCGACGAGGCTCTACATTTACCTGAGCCGCATCAAGCTTTTTCTAGCGCCGGTGCCAGGGAGGCTAAGGACGTCTTCACAAGGGGAGTCCTGCATAACCTTTCTATTTACTTTGTTTTTTGTTTGCTTAGTTTCTTTTGCTTTGTTTTGTTTGCCTCTTTTTATCAAAAAACTCAAAAAAAATAGTTTAGTTTGGTTTGCTTTCTCTTTTCAAAAACACAAAAAAATTAGTTCCTGCTCTAGCTGCTGCTGTTGTTTTTGGCTTGCTCCAGTTTTGCCAAAATGAAATCTGCTGAGAACACGAAGTTGTGCGACTTCACTAGCACCAACAACAATGATTTCTTGAATACACTGATACGTGGGAAATGTATCTATAATTTTTGATGATCCATGCTTGTTTAGTACCTACTTTGCTTTACTTGTCTACACTTTGAGGTGCTTTTTATAAGTTTTCTGGTACTAACCTATTAACAAGTTGCAACAGTGCCAGATGCCTGTTTTCTGCTGTGTTTGGTTTAAGAAAAGTTAGTAAAGAAATATTCTCGGAATTGGACGGGACAAACGTCAAAGTCAATTACTTTCCATGGGGAACAAAAAGTCCAGAGGGGAGACGAGGAAGCGGGCCAGGGCAGCCAGACCCCCCCAGGCATGGCCAGGGGTGGGCCCGCGCCTGGCTAGGGTTTGGCCCCCCAGGTCGCCTCCTCGGCCTCCCCCTTCGCCTATAAGAAGCCCCCGATGCAGAAACCCTAAGCACCCGATCAAATCTCCATGAAACCGTCTGTAGCCACCGCCACCATCGTCCCTAGATCGGGGGGATCTGAAGTTCTTCCCGGCACCCTACCGGAGGGGAGATCATCCCAGAGGCCTTCTCTCTGGTATGATGCGTGAGTAGTTCCACCTTGGACTATGGGTCCATGTAGTAGATAGATGATTGTACCTCCTCCTTTGTGCTTTTATGTATAGATCTTGTGAACTCCGTTCATGATCAAGATCTAATCTATTTGTAATCATGCATGTTGTGTTTGTGGGATCCGATGGATATTGAGATTATTATGTTGGTTTGATTAATGGTTTTGTCTTTATGATTCTATCATGTCTCTGTTGTTTGTGATCTTGCATGCTATCCGTTGTTAGTAGCTATCTTGGCCAAGTAGTTTCTAGTGACTCCAAGAGGAGGTATTTATGCTCGATAGTGGGTTCATGCCTCTAGTTTCCAAGGGAAGTGACAGAAATCTCTTCGGTTGTAGATGTGTTGTTGCTACTAGGGAGAAAACAATGGTCTCTTGTTCATGGAACATGTGGACTGTTTACCTTACACACTTTGCTTAAAGCAGTTATCTGTTGCTTGCAACTTAATACGGGAGGGGGTTCGGATGATAACCTGAAGGTGGACTTCTAGTCATAGATGTAGTTGTATGGCGGTCTATGTATCTTGTTGTATTGCCCAACCGAATCTCATAGGATATTTTTGACTAGTAATTGCATTGTTATGCTTTGCTTAGTTCCTGTCAATTGCCCTGCTGTAATTTTTTTACCCTTCATGCCATGTTGTTTATCTAAGGAGAGCACCTCTAGTGAACTATGGACCCCGGTCCAATCTTTACCATTGATACATCTTCCACTGTTACTTGTTTACTTGCCGTAAACCATTACCTTCCACAACATACGTTTAATCCTTTGTTACAGCAAACCGGTGAGCTTGACAACCTCACTGATTCGTTGGGGCAAAGTCTTGAGTTTGTGTTGTGGAGGTCTCCACGTTGCCAGCAACACCTGTGTGACGTTTCCTTCCTCCTACTGGTTCGATAACCTCGGTTTCTTACTGAGGGAAACTTGCTGCTGTGCTGCTTCATACCTTGCTCTTGGGGTTTCCAACGAAGCGTCCCACGCAAGTGCGGGGCGCCATCAAGCTATTTTCTGGCGACGTTGTCGGGGAGGCCAAGGACGTCTTCACAAGGGGAGTCCCTCACTTCCTTTCTCTTTACTTTGTTTTTAGTTTGCTTTGTTTCTTTTTCTTGGTTTTGTTTGCCTCTTCCCAAAAAACCCAAAAAAAATTAGTCTAGTTTGGTTTGCTTTCTTTATTCAAAAACACAAAAAAACCAGTTCCTGCTCTAGCTGCTGCTGCTGTTTTTTGGCTTGCCCACCTTTGCCAAAATGAACTCTGCTGAGAACACCAGTTTGTGTGACTTCACTAGCACCAACAACAATGATTTACTAAGAACTCCTATTGCTCCACCTGCTCTCGATGCTACCTTTTATGAAATTAAGCCTGCTTTGTTGAATATTGTGATGAGAGAGCAATTTTCTGGTGCTAGTTCTCATGATCCTGCTGCTCATCTCAATAGCTTTGTTGAACTTTGTGAAATGCAAAAGTATAAGGATGTAGATGGAGATATTATTAAACTCAAGCTTTTTCCTTTCTCCTTGAGAGGAAAAGCAAAAGAATGGTTGCTCTCTTTTCCTAAAAACAGTATTAATTCTTGGACTAAGTGAAAAGATGCTTTTATTGGAAAGGTTATTGCTATGAGAAGTGACATTATGAAATTTAAACAACTTGATAATGAACATGTTGCTCAAGCTTGGGAAATAATGAAAAGTTTGGTTAAGAATTGTCCCACTCATGGACTCACTGCTTGGATGATTATCCAGACTTTTTATGCAGGTTTGAACTACTCTTCTAGGAACCTGCTGGATTCGGCTGCTGGAGGCACCTTCATGGGCCTCACTTTGGCTGCTGCAACAAGGCTCCTTGATAATATGATGGTTAACTACTCTGAATGGCATGTTTAAAGAGCTCCACATGGTAAGAAGGTAAATTATGTTGAGGAAACTTCCTCTTTGAGTGAAAATATTGATGTTATTATGGCTATGCTTGTTAATGGGAAAGCTCCTCTAGATCCTAATAGTGTTCCCTTAGCCTCTTTGGTTTCTCAAGAAGAGCAAGTTGATGTGAACTTCATTAGAAACAACAATTTCAACAATAATGCCTACAGGAATAATTTTGGTAACAACAACAATTATAGGCCTTATCCTCCTAATAATGTCAATTCCTATGGAATCTCTTACAATAATGCTAGAAGTGCCCCCTCTGAACTTTAAGTCATGCTCAAGGACTTTATTAGTAAACAAACCATTTTCAATAAGAGTATAGAGGAAAAGCTTTTAACTGTTGAGAAAAATATATCCTCTTTGTCTGAAGCTCGGTCTTCCTTGATTAATAAAATGGCAGCTAAACCTGATACTATGGAGAACACTTTTGCTACTGCTCATGCCATACAAGTTACTATTGATGAAAATGTTAGGCTGTTAGCTCAACTCCATGCTAAGTGGGAAAGAGAAGCTGAAATTTATAGAAACAATAGTGTGTGCACCATCACCACTAAAACACCAGTAGTCCCTATTCCTTCTCCTACTATGCCTAAGCCTATTGAGCCCACTACTTGTGATGCTAAGTTTGACTTTGATATTTGCAATATTTCTGAAGTGATTATGTTCCTACAAAAGCTTGCTAGTAGTCCTGATGCTAGTGATATGCATGTTGCCTTTACTAAACACATTACATATGCTCTTGTTAAGATTAAGGAAGAGAAGCTAAAACACGAAGCTTCTATTCCTAGGAAAGTATAAGATAGTTGGGAACCCATTATTAATATGTAAGTGAATGACTTTGATCTCAAAGATTCATGTGATCTTGGTTCTAGTATCTCTATTATGCCTAGGAAGATTTATGAAATGCTTGATTTGCCACCATTGGAAGATTGTTATTTAGATGTCCCACTCAATGATAATGCTAAGAAGAAACTCATGGGGAGTATTAATGATGTTCTCATTATGGTTAACAATGCTTATGTCCCTGTTGGTTTCTATGTATTGGATGTTGAATACAATGCTTCTTGTCCTATTACTTTGGGAAGACCTTTTCTTAGAACAGTTGGTGCCATCATTGATATGAAAGAAGGCACCATTAAATATCAATTTCCATTCAAGAAAGGTATTGAACACTTCCCTATGAGGAGAGAGAAGTTGATTTTTGCTCCTCCTTTGAAAGCAATATTTGATGTTAATGCTTCTTCATTTGAAAATACTTGGTTCTTCTTGCTTTTTGTGCCTAACTTAAAGGCGTTAAAGAAAAGTACTTGTTGGGAGATAACCCAAGAGTTTCCTTGAGTCTTGGAAGTTATTACTTCAGTAATGACCTCTCCTTATCCTTTTTGTTTGCTTTTTGTGCCAATAATAACCTCTAATGAGAGGGAAGTAAGATTTGGGGAGTTGATGTCCCGAAACAAATTTCTGTCCTCCACCATAAAACTTCTTGAGGAGTCTCTGTAACTCGGATTGAGCTAAACATTTATGAATAAATCGCCCAGTATGTTAGCTAACTTCCGTTAGTTCAACACTTTTTGATTTGAGCAACATAAGATGTTTGAACAAATCGGTTTCTACCTGCTGGTCTGTTTTGACAGATTTCTGTCATTATTTGCATTTGCTTCTTATTGATTCCTTTTTGAGTTATCTTTAGGTGAATTGAGCTTTTTGAAGGAGTTTCTACAATAGCTTGTGTTTTTAGTGAAAAGTCTTGCTGTTCCAAAGCTTTTCCAGTGGTCTAATATCTTTTGAATAAGCTAATGTTGCTAATGAAGATTGTGTGAAGGAAAAATTTCAGGTGTAGAGAAAGAATGATGTAATGACATGAAGAATGGACAAAATCACATGCTTGGGGATGCCACCATGGTGTCACCCCAAGAAATATCCAAGAGGTACAAGAATCAAAGCTTGGGGATGCCCAAGGCATCCCCTTCTTCATCAATAAAAAGCTCAGGTCTGTCTAGACACTTTATTTTTATTGTTTCATGCACAGTTGTGTTGTTCTTGGAGCATCTTAGTTTTTGTTTGCTTTGCTTAGGTTGTTTAGTTTGCTTGAATAAAGTAGTTTGGACCCCCGTTCTCGCTATGTTGTTTTGCAAATAAGTTTGCTTGGTGTTGGAAAGGAGTAGTAAGTTCTTGCTTGTAGTGCAAGAGGAGCTTGCATTGACTGTGACTTAAACTTTAGCATGACATGCTAGGTGTTGTTTTATCATTATGCTTAGTGATTATTGATGTAGCATGTCTTGTTCCAAACAATTGGGATTGCTTAGTGTGTCTTGAAGAAATTATGTGTTGTTTTAGCATGCAAAAGCATAGTATTGTCGTATTCTCCTTTGATGCTTTGCTTGGGTTGACTTGGCATATGCTTACACCATATTATGAATATGACAAGTCACTATTAGACTCTATGATCATTTAGTCCTTGAATTGTAGTACCACTCTTTGCTTTGATTAGTAATGCTTTGTTGCTCTGCATGATTATGGCCATTATGCTCTCTTAGTTGGTTGCTCCCAGTCTTTTGCTAGCCTCCACTTGTATGAGTAAGTTCTACTCATGCTTCCAACTCCCAAGAAACCAAGTTATTCCAAAGTATCCACTATAAACTCCTATGAATGGTGTGTTACACCATTCCAAGTATATTCTTGTTTTCAGCTACCTTCCAATTAAAAATTATTTTGTTATGTGAAGACTTAGTGATTAAAGCCCTCATGAACTTGATGGCACACTTTATATTCTCTGCCCCTAATAAACTTGAACCATTGTGACAACTTTGTTGTATATGCTTGCAATTATAAGTTGGAATTAGCAGAACCGTGCTGTCACGGGGAACGTTTTCAACATTGCACTTGTACTTTGTACTCAGTTGATATCATGCTCTTTTGTCTATGGATGTCACCAGTGTGAAATAAAGAGGGAACTTGTAAGTCCATGGAGTTTGTATTCTGTGTTAGAGAAACGCCTGGGCCGCTAGCCTAAGCCATGCCTAATCATGGTGGAAACTTGCATCATCACCATAGTGAGCTATCTATGAAGCATCCTCAATAAAAAACTATGCATATGGTAAATAAAAATATTGCTGAGATGCTCATTGTCTGCTTGCCTTATCATTTTTGTTATGGGAAAGCTCCTGTACCATGTGCAAGGGGTACCCTGTTGGCGGTTCTCAATGATATGCAAATACTTACAATGATAAGAACTTACCTGGGCCCAAAGTCGAGTATGCATGAGGTGTGGCCCTCGTATTCAAGGGACTTGAGATTGCCAACTTATACTTCATCAAGCATATACTCCATCTTTGCCACTTTAACCTTAACCACTTGAAGATGCTTATGATAGGGGCAATGAGGGATGAAAGCTAACAAGTGCTATAATTTTTGGAAGCTCTTTTTGAAACTTGTAATCCCTGCTTCCTTTATAAAAAGGGCCTTTCTTCCACCATTATTGAGTCTCCACCTTCTACCTTTAGGCACCATTAAGAGAGCATAGTTGTCATCCTGTGTGCAGTGTTCCAAAGCTTATTAATTGATGCATATTGTGATATTACTTGTTCTTGTACTATTTGTTTCTAGTCATCCTTGTGACCTTTTAAGGTGTCCTATGCATCTATTTTCTACTCTAAGAGGGACAAGCTGATTGCCACTATGCTATGTTTTCTGTATGTGAAACAAACAAACTTTTTCAATGCATGTTATTCATGATTTTTGTTTGTAGCCTTTCATGTTGCATGCAAAATTACTATGTCCTATTGTTAGAACTCCATTCTTTCATGCACATGTTTAGAGTTCTTTGATCCCAGCTTTCAATGCTTACAAATGGTTGGATCTTTATTGTGAGGGTGCATGTCACCTCAAAAATTATTCTGTTTATCACTTACCTACTCGAGGACGAGCATGAATTAAGCTTGGGGATGTTGATACGTCGGAAACGTATCTATAAATTTTTATACTCCATGCTTGTTTAGTATCAACTTTGCTTTACTTGTTTACACTTTGAGGTGCTTTTTACATGTTTTATGGTACTAACCTATTAACAAGTTGCAACAGTGTCAGATGCCTGTTTTCTGCTATTTTTGGTTTCAGAAAAGTTAGTAAAGAAATATTCTCGGAATTGGACGGGACAAACGTCAAAGTCAATTAATTTTCTTGGTGAACAAAAAGTCCAGAGGGGAGACGAGGAAGTGGGCCAGGGCATCCAGACCCCCCCCCCCCAGGCGTGGGTAGGGGTGGATCGCGCCTGGCTAGGGTTTGGCCCCCCCTGGTCGCCTCCTCGGCCACCCCCTTTGCTATAAGAAGCCCCCGATGCAGAAACCCTAAGCACCCGATCAAATCTCCACAAAACCGTTTGAAGCCGCCGCCACCATCGTCCCTAGATCAGGGGATCTGAAGTTCTTCCCGGCACCCTGCCGGAGGGGAGATCATCCCGAAGGTCTTCTCTCCGGTATGATTTGTGAGTAGTTCCACCTTGGACTATGGGTCCATGTAGTAGCTAGATGGTTGTATCTCCTCCTTTGTGCTTTCATGTATAGATCTTGTGAGCTCCATTCATGATCAAGATCTAATCTATTTGTAATCATGCATGTTGTGTTTGCGGGGATCTGATGGATATTGAGATTATTATGTTGGTTTGATTAATGGTTTTGTCCTTATGATTCTATCATGTCTGTGTTGTTTCTGATCTTGCATGCTCTCCATTGTTAGTAGCTATCTTGGCCAAGTAGTTGCTAGTGACTCCAAGAGGGGGTATTTATGCTTGATAGTGGGTTCATGCCTCTAGTTTCCAAGGGAAGTGACGGAAATCTCTTAGGTTGTAGATGTGATGTTGCTACTAGGTAGAAAACAACGGTCTCTTGTTCATGGAACATGTGGACTATTTAGCTTACACACTTTGCTTAAAGCAGTTGTCTGTTGCTTGCAACTTAATACTGGAGGGGGTTCGGATGATAACCTGAAGGTGGACTTCTAGTCATAGATGTAGTTGGATGGCGGTCTATGTATCTTGTTGTATTGCCCAATCTAATCTCATAGGATCTTTCTGACTAGTAATTGCATTTTTATGCTTTACTCAGTTCCTATCAATTGCCCTGATATAATTTGTTTACCCTTCATGCCATGTTGTTTATCTAAGGAGAGTACCTCTAGTGAACTATGGACCCCGGTCCAATCTTTACCATTGATACATTTTCCACTGTTACTTTTTTACTTGCTGCAAACCATTACCTTCCACACCATACGTTTAATCCTTTGTTACAGCAAACCGGTGAGCTTGACAACCTCACTGATTTGTTGGGGCAAAGTCTTGAGTTTGTGTTGTGCAGGTCTCCGTGTTGCTTGCAACACCTGTGTGACATTTCCTTCCTCCTACTGGTTCGATAACCTCGGTTTCTTACTAAGGGAAACTTGATGATGTGCTGCTTCATACCTTGCTCTTGGGGTTTCCAATGAAGCGTCCCACGCAAGTGCGGGGTGCCATCATACACATATTGCTCCACCTGTGCCTGGTGCTACCTTTTATGAAATTAAACCTGCTTTGTTGAATCTTGTGATGAGAGAGCAATTTTCTGGTGTTTGTTTTGATGATGTTGCTGCCCACCTTAATAGCTTTGTTGAAATCTGTGAGATGCAAAAGTATAATGATATAGATGGAGATATTGTTAAGCTTAAGTTGTTTCCTTTCTCCTTGAGAGGAAAAGCTAAAGAATGGTTGATATCCTTGCCTAAAAACAGTATTGATTCTTGGATTAAGTGCAAAGATGCTTTTATTGGAAAGTACTACCCTCCTGCTAAGATTATATCTATGAGAAGTGATATTATGAAATTTAAACAACTAGATAATGAACATGTTGCTCAAGCTTGGGAAAGAATGAAATCTTTGGTTAATAATTATCCCACTCATGGACTTACTGCTTGGATGATTATCCAGACTTTTAATGCATGTTTGAACTTCTCTTCAAAAAACCTGTTGGATTCAGCTGCTAGAGGTACCTTTATGACCATCACCTTGGGTGCTGCAACAAAACTCATTGATAATATGATGGTTAATTATTCTGAATGGCACACTGAGAGAGCTCCATATGGTAAGAAGGTAAATTTTGTTGAAGAAACCTCCTCTTTGAGTGGTAAGATAGATGTTATTATGGCTATGCTTGTTAATGGGAAAGCTTCTTTAGATCCAAATAATGTTCCCTTAGCCTCTTTGGTTGCTTAATAAGAGCAAGTTGATGTGAACTTCATTAGAAACAACAATTTCAACAACAATGCTTATAGGAATATTTATCTTTGGTTGCTCAAGAAGAGCAACACCTATGGAAACTCCCACAACAATGCTAGAAGTGCCCCCTCTGAACTTGAAGTCATGCTCAAAGACTTTATTAGTAAACAAACCACTTTCAACAAGACCGTAGAGGAAAAGCTTTTAAGTGTTGAGAAAAATATTTCCTCTTTGTCTGAAGCACAATCCTCCTTGATTAATAAAATGGCTGCTAAACCTGAAACCATGGAAAGTACCTTTGCTGCTACTCATGCCATACAAGTTACTATTGATGAAAATGTTAAACTGTTAGCCCAATTTCATGCTAATTGGGAAATGGAAGCTAAAATTTATAGAAACAATAGTGTGTGCACAATTACCACCACCCATATGGATGCCACTAAACCACAAGAAGTCCCTATTCCTCCTCCTACAATGCCTAAGCCTAATAAGTCTACTAGTAGTGATGCTAAGTTTGATTTTTATCTTGATGGGTGCAATATTTCTGAAGTGATTATGTTCCCACAAAAGCTTTCTAGAAGTCCTCATGCTAGTGATATGTAAGTTCCTTTCACCAAACACATTACTGATGCTCTTGTTAAAATTAAGGAAGAGAAGTTAAAAAACAAAGCTTCTATTCCTAGGAAATTAGAAGATAGTTGGGAACCCATTATTAATATGCAAGTGAATGACTTTGATCTCAAAGCTTCATGTGATCTTGGTTCTAGTGTCTCTATTATGCCTAGGAAGATTTATGAAATGCTTGATTTGCCACTTATGGAAGATTGTTATTTGGATGTCCCACTTAATGATAATGCTTAGAAGAAACTCATGGGGAGTGTTAATGATGTCCTCATTATGGTTAACAATGCTTATGTCCCTGTTGATTTTTATGTTTTGGATGTTGAATACAATGCTTCTTGTCCTATTACTTTGGGAAGACCTTTTCTTAGAACTGTTGGTGTCATCATTGATATGAAAGAAGGCACCATTAAATATCAATTTCCATTCAAGAAAGGTATTGCACACTTTCCTATGAGGAGAGAGAAGTTGCTTTTTGCTCCTCCTTTGAAAGCAAGGTTTGATGTTAATGCTTCTTCATTTGAAAATACTTGATTTCTTGCTTCTTGTGCCTAACTTAAAGGCGTTAAAGAAAAGTACTTGTTGGGAGATAACCCAAGAGTTTTATTGAGTCTTGAAGTTATTACTTCAGTAATTACCTCTCCTTATCCTTTTTGTTTGCTTTTTGTGCCAAGAATGACCTCTAATGAGAGGGAAGTAAGATATGGGGAGTTGCTGTCCCGAAACAGATTTCTGTGCTCCACCATAAAACTACGTGAGGAGTCTCTGTAAGTCGGATTGAGCTGATATTTTACGAATAAATCCCTCGGTATGTTATCTAACTTTTGTTAGTTCAGCACTTTTTTATTTGAGCAACAGAAGGTCTTCGAAAAAATCAGTTTCTACATGCTGGTCTGTTTTGACAGATTTCTGCCATTATTTGCATTTGCTTCTTATTGATTTCTTTTTCGAGTTCTCTTTTGGGGAATTGAGCTTTTTAAAGTAAGTTGATTCAGTAGCTTGTGTTTTTAGTGAGAGTTTTGCTGTTCTAAAGCTAAACCCAAGGGTCTATTATCTTTTGAATACACTAATGTTGCTAATGAAGATTGTGTAAAGTTTTGTATGAAGGAAAAATTTCAGGTGTAGAGAGAGAATGATGAAATGAGATGAAGAATGGATAAAAGATCAATCTAGAGGATTCCACCCTGGTGTCACCCCAAGAAATATCCAAGAGGTACAAGCGTCAAAGCTTGGGGATGCCCAAGGCATCCGCTTCTTCATCAATAAAAAGCTCAGGTCTTTCTAGACACTTCGTTTTTATTGTTTCATGCACTGTTGTGTTGTTCTTGGAGCGTCTAAGTTTTCGTTTGCTTTGATTAGTTTGCTTGAATAAATTAGTTTGGACCCCCCGTTCTCCCTGTGTTGTTTCAAATAAGTCAATTGGTGTTGGAAAGGAGTAGAAATTTCTTGCTTGAAAGTGCAAGAGGAGCTTGCTTTGACTGTGACTTAGACTTTATCATGTCATGCTAGGTGTTATTTTGACCTTATGCTTAGTGATTATTGTTGTAGCATGACTTTCTCCAAGTCAATGAGATTGCTTAGTGTGCCTTGAAAGAATCATGCGTTGTTTTAGCATACAAAGGCATAGCATTGTGGTATTCTCCTTTGATGCTTTGTTTGAGTTGACTTGGCACATGCTCACATCATGTTATGACTATGAATAAGTCACCATAGCCTCTATGATCATTTAGTCCTTGACTTGTGGTACCACATTATGCTTTGATTAGTAATGTGTTGTCGCTCTGCATGATTATGGCCATTATTGCTCTCTTAGTTGGTCGATCCCAGTCTTTTTGCTAGCCTCCACTTGTATGAGTAATCTCTACTCATGTTTCCAACTACCAAGAAACCAAGTTATTCCAAAGTGTCCACTATAAATTCCTATGCATGGTGTGTTACACCATTCCAAGTATATTCTTGTTTTCATCTATCTTCCAATTAAAAAGTATTTTGTTATGTGAAAACTTAGTGATTAAAGCTCTCACGACCTTGATGTCACACTTTATTTTTTTGCCCCTAATAAACTTGAACCATCGTGTCATCTATGTTGTATGTGCTTGCACTTATATGTTGGAATTAGCAGAACCATGTTTTCATGGGGAACGCTTTCAATATTGCACTTGTACTTTGTAGACGGTTGATATCATGCTCTTTTGTCTATGGATGTCGTCAGTGTGAAATGAAAGGGGAGCTTGTAAGTCCATGGAGTTATATATTTTGTGTTATAGAAACGCCTGGGCCGCTAGCCTAAGCCATGCATAATCATGGTGGAAACTTGTAGCTGTAGGGGTTCGTAGCATGGAAAACAAAAATTTTCTACCGCATGCAAACAAACAAGCCAAGATCTATCTACTAGATTGTAGCAACAAGTCGATAGAAGAACTCACCCTTGAAGATTCCAAAGCGGTTAACGAGAGCAGATTCTCGTGGGTGATGTAGTCGTACACTTCCGATCTCAAGATCGTGTAGACGATCCTTCCGGTGCTGCGTTCTGGCAGCACTCCCGCAGTCGGTCACACATTCGGTACTCGACGAAGACCTTCCTCTCCCTTGTTCCATCAGGCAGCGGAGGTTGTAGCACTCTCCTCGTGATTCCGGCAGCACGACGGCGTGGTACCGGAAGTAGAGGGAAGATCTCGCAGGGCTTCGCCTTAAGCCGGGGCGAGTATGGTGGACTATGAGAGAGCCTTGGTGATCTAGGTTTTAGAAACACCAATTAGAAGGGGCTAAACCGGCGGCTAGGGCAATTTAGAAGCTCTAACTCGGCGGCTTGGGAGAAATCCCTAGGCTGTGGCTAGGGTTTAGGTTTAGAGGTAGGGAACTTGTGTGTCTAGGAGGGGAGCCCTGCCCCTCCTTATATAGGTGGAGGGAGGCACCGGCCAAGGGGAGGGAGTCCCTCCCCAACTCAGATACCTAGTGGGCCGGCGGTGGAGGAGGAACTCCTCCCCAACTCGGTTTCCCACTTCTTCTCCACTTTCCAAAATAACCGTTTGACTTTTCAAATTGGCGTTTGACTTTTCAAACTAGGATTTGATTAAACCCTTTATTTTGTACAGCGATGACACCTAGTACATGATGTAATCATTCCAACTTGCAATGAAACATTCATGTACCCTTCCCCTCCGGAGTGCCGGACATTCCGGAACCTTCTAGAACATTCCCTATGAAATCACCGGAACCATTCTCCAACCCCGAAACAGGACTTTCCTTATATGAATCTTATTCTCCGGACTATTCCGGATCTCCTCGTGATATCCCGGATCCCATCCAAGACTCCGAACAACATTCGGTCTCTTACTCATCATTCCATAACTACTCAACAACATCGAATCCTTAAGTGTGTCTCCCTACGGTTCGTGAATTATGCGGACATGATCGAGACACTTCTCCGATCAATAACCAATAGAGGAATCTGGAAATTCATATGGCTCCCACATATTTCTACGATTACTTTGTGATCGAATGAACCACTTACATACGATACCAATTTCCCTTTGTCTCACGATAGTTTACTTATCCGAAGTTATGATCGTCGGTATCTCTGCATACCTAGTTCAACCTCGTTACCGATAAGTACTCTTTTCTCGTTCCCGTGATATGTGATCCCTTGTGAGCCAGTCACATGCTTGCAAGCTAATTGGATGACATTCCACCGAGAGGGCCCAGAGTATATCTATCTGTCATATGGATGGACAAATCCCACTCTTGATCCATGTGCCTCAACACATACTTTCCGAACACTCAATGCCACCTTTATAGCCACCCAGTTACGGTGTGGTGTTTGATGTCATCAAAGCATCCTTCCGGTGATGGTGATTAACATGATCTCATGGTCGAAGGAATTAGGTTACTATGTATCAGAAAGCTTATAGCAAATGAACTATTTTAAATGACTTGATCTTTATGCTACGCTTAACTATAGGAGTATGTCCATCACATCATTCTCCTAATGATATGACCCTGTTGTTAATAACATCTCTATGTTCATGATCAGGAAACCATGATCATATATTAACCAACAAGCTAGTTTAACAAGAGGCTTTACTAGGGACTCTTTTATGTTTACAAATCACACAAGTATTAATGTTTCCGGTTAATACAATTATAGCATGGTATGTAAACATTTATCATAAGTATGAAGATATGATAATAACCACTTTATTATTGCCTCTTGGGCATATCTCCAACAGTCTCCCACTTGCACTAGAGTCAATAATCTAGTTTCAAACCTTTGTGTATTCAACACCTATGGCTTTACAGTGTTGTATGTACACGATTGCTAGTGGTCAACTGATCTCCAGATCTGACACTTCTAGGTCCGTGTGTAATTGCATGTCTTTGCGTCCCTACGCATCACTCATTCTCTAATGAGATGGCTTTGTATAAATTTGGTCCTTTGGTGAGACCTTTAGTTCTTTGGGGCTAAAACATGTTGATAATATTGTCGTACAATATATCTTCATAGTATTATCCCTGCTGTGAACTACACCTAGTTTGATAACAAACTACTTGACACAAATGCCCTCTTTTGCTGCTATAATAGCAGTCATATACGTAGCCTTTTGTTGTAGTATCTGTCACAATGTCTTAACTTTGGAACTCGTCCAAATCCATTATGGAACTCACTTTCCATTATATTGTGCCACCCTTAGTTTAGATTGAGATAAACTTAATTTGTACTCTGTGACAAAACTAGTATCAATGTAGTACTTTTACAATGAACTAACCATCTATTTGTCACTTCTACAAATAATATACTCTTAGTTCTTCCAAAAAATCATAAGAATATCCTTACTATTGTCCAATGATCATCTTATGAATCATTCTGGTATATGATCACAACATTTAGAGCATAAGACATATCTGGATTTGTACATATCACAGTATGATTGATATAAGTACTCTTTGTGATTTCATGCATCAAGTATCAATCTATACTTGAATCTTTGTTTCACTTACCAAGTGTCAATACACTTGAATATATCATCAATATTGAACTCATTCAATCCTTTCTGTGCGACAAGAACCTTTCTTGTAGTTTCTATATTGAACTTATTCAATATATCATCTATGTACTTTCGGCACAACCATATTAGCGTCTATTGATGCCAAATATTTGGGTTTTGCCTAAGTATTTCATCAGAATGAAATTCTTAATATGTGTTAATAAAAGATACATCTTTTCCAATCAACAATATGTCCTCCACATAATGTATTAGAAATATGTCTTAGCGCTCCCACTTAATTTCTTGCAAATGCAAGCATCTTCATTGTCTCCGATGAAATTAAACTCTTTTAACAGTTTCATCATAGTGAAGATTCCAACTCCGCTATGCTTACTTCAACCATTGAAGTTTGCATATGCTTTTAGCATCCTTTGAATTAATCAAAACCCTATGGACCATGTTATGCACATGTCCTAGGTAACAATTCTATTAGAAGAACTTGTTTTGTTTATTCAACTACCACATAACAAAAATTATATGTAGTGGTTGCTACATTAATCCGTCTAGACTAAATATCGCTATGAAAGATCAAATCTTGTCATAGTCAGCCTTTGAACATTTTTGTGAACTCTTTCCCAACATGTAGACTATTTCATAGATGTGAAACATCTATGTCTACTTCTTTATAGATCCAAACACAACTGTAAGGTCTTACACCTTTCTCGAGGGTCCTTCAAGTTCAAAACTTGATTTCTCGTGTATGGAACTATCACGGATTTTATGGCTTCAAGCCATTTGACGGAGTTAGGGCCCATCATCGCTTCTTTGCATGTAGTCCGTTCATTATTTTCAAATAATTATTCAACCCTCAAATCTTGGTATTTGATTGTTTACTCGACCTACTTGGTTCAATAGAAACTTAGACCTCCGTGACCGCAACCTTTGAGGCACGTGAGCCATGAGCATTGTTCCTGCCTCCGGAACACTTTTCGGCGCTGCGCAACTTTGCACATATAGCTAAGGTTCCTTTAACCTTATCAAAGTTCTATTGTCCTCCCACTTATCTTTTCACGAAAAATTCCTTCTCAAAGAAACTTGACGTTCTAAGCGACAAACACTTTTGTCTCCGGTGTTTATGGAGGAATACTTAACAGTAATACAAAGACAGGTTCATCCTACTTTGGTTGCAAACATCTTTCTTATGCATAGCATACCAATGTTTAAGAAAGGACTACTTGGGTTTTATCCCAAACCATAACTTTATATGGTGTCATTTCAGCGGATTATGATGGAGCTCTTTTCAGTGGAAAACGGTAGTCTCTAAAGCTTTTAATCTTTAAAATATAATGGCAATTTTATGAATTACACCTTTGATCTTACCATGTCAAACAAGGTTTTAATTACATATCTCGAACGCTCCATACTCTTATGGTGTTTCGGGAAATGCAGATCCATAGAACGATTCCTTAAATATTAGGTATTATGCTAAACTTGTAACTCAAATATCTTCCTTTATGATTTTTATCATAAACTATTTATATTCTTATTACAATGATTTTGCACTTCATCTTGAAAGACTTTGAACTTTTTCAAATGTTTCATACTTCATCCTTATTAAGTAAATATTCATATATTCACTCAAATTTTTGGAGAAAGCATATGAAGTTGAAATCCATCGCTGTTGACTACACATAATGGACTTTGTACAACAATATGTACAAGTTCCAATAAGCTAGTCTTTCGTTCCCTTTTGGCCTATGAACGAAGTTTTAATTATCTCTAGGAAAGCTTCACAAGCGTCATTTGATCAAAAATCAAAAGACTCCAAAATTCCATACACATGGAGTTTCTTCATGTTTTCTTTCCATTATAATTTAAACGACGATGTCACTTCCTAAGTGATCTTCCAATCAATTTGTCTTTCGACATTTTTAGCACTATTTTTATGGATGTGATTTATCCAACGAGATTTGTAAATCATCCATCTTTTATGGATTACGGCAATTATTTGAACAACCCTTTTGTTCTCATAATACCTGATAAAACAAATCTTGAAGGCAAGCTTTGATGTTTAACGAGCAACACAATAACCCTTTATTTGTTCTCGATGAACATCATCACGTATTCTTTTGCTAGTTACTTAGGCCATTGTAGTTCATGAATTCTGTTGTTTCGTATGACGATTCACACCAACAAATTCAGTATCAAATACTTAAGAACCACATTGTTTAAGAAGCAAAGAATATAGCCATAACATATATATCATCTATATACTTAAGCTGAACAATTCTAGTCTTTTCTTTTCTGCCACATATTTATGAGATTCTCTTTCAGTATTTCCTTTTCAGTTTGAAAGAATCTATCAACATCAACAGTGGAGTCATACATATGACACATAGTCCAAAGCGTGTATAGTTAAATACCAATGTCTTTGGACTTGCACTTTGAAGTAGATCACCATTATCAAATGTTTGGTGTTCTTTCAAATTCCTTTCTTTAGTAATCTCTTGGTGTAGTAAACATTTTACCTACATCAAATATTCACCCTCATCATGGAATTATCCATGATCAAGCTACTTTTAGCTTGTAACGGTGAATCGCGAGTATAATGTTGCTCTCCAAAACCTTTTGGAGGATTAGGACAACTAGTGTCTCCAACCTTTTGCAAATTCTCATCAAATATGAGAACATGACTTTTGCCATATTATACTCTATCATGTTGCAACCAAAACTTCGTTTCAGATATCACAATATCTCCCACACATCATGGTTTCTGAAACAACTCTTTCAGATCCTAGATAACCTTGATATTAAGACAATCCTTTGAATATCAAGAATCATGGAGACAAACATGATACTCATACACTAACACTTGGAATTGTCACTCTTGTTTTTAATACCAATTATTAAACTTCATGGAGTAACCGGAACTTTACTGAAAGTTTGCAATAGGACTTTTAAACTTTAGATTAACACTTCAAAACAATATGATACCAGTTTGTAAAGTAACTAACCATAATTCTATAGTTTTATCATCTCAATTAAAACTAAGCGCAAGGTGGTAAACGGATGCCAATGACTACAACAACTATGCAACTTCACTTTGATTTAATTTATGATAAATAGTGTTCAACTTTTAATCATATTGCCGTTGAACTCCCACTCAAAACAATATCCCTCACATTGTTTTAGTGATCACACGAACCAAATCCACCACATCAAAACCGATCATCACGAGAGTTGATGTAGCTTCAATGGCGAACAATCAACATGTTCATCATATCTACTATATGACTCATGCTTTACCTTTTGGTGATCCGTGTTCCGAGACCATGTCTGTACATGCTAGGCTCGTCAAGATCAACCTTAGCTTCCGCATGAGAAAATCTGGCTTGCTCACGTTGTATACACTCGCAGAATCTAACACACCCGATCATCACGTGGTGCTTCGAAACAACGAGCTTTAGCAACGGTGCTTACTAAGGATGAACACTTTAAAACTTGAAATTGTGTGCTTGAGGGATCATCTTATAATGCTACCGTCGTTAACTAAGAAATACAAGATGCATAAAAGGATTAACATCACATGCAATTCATAATATGTGATATGATATGGCCTTTCTTCTTGTGCTTCCGATCTCCATCTTCAAGCACGAACATGATCTCCATCATCACCAGCATGGCGTCAAGGTCAATGGCGCCGCTTCATGGTTGTCGTCCACCAGCTTCAACTATTACAACTACTTTGAATAGACACGCGGGTCATAACAGAATTTAAAGACAACCATATGGCTCCTGCCGGTTGCCAATTTACAATAAGGAACATTGCATACATCAAATATAATCACAATCATGGCCATATCACATCACAGCACACCCCTGCAAAACAAAGTTAGATGCCTCTACTTTCTTTGCATGTTTTACGTGGTTTGGGGCTTTCTATAAGTGTCGTTCTAACTTACGAACAAGAACCACAACATTGATACTAGTATTGTCAATCACCCGTTGTAAATTGAATCTTAACTATGCTGGGAGAAACAGGCACCCGCAAAGCCACTTATGCAATACAAGTTGCATGTCAAGCGTGGAGCAAGTCTCATGAACGATGTCATGTAAGGTTAGCCCGGGCCGCTTCATCCCAACATCCCGCAAGATGCAAAGTACACAAGAAGCAATCGACAATAAAAGCATCAACGCCCACAATGACCATTGTGTTCTAGTCGTGCAACAGATCTACATATAGACACGGCTCTGATACCACTGTAGGGGTTCGTAGCATGGAAAACAAAAAAATTCTACCGCATGCAAACAAACAAGCCAAGATCTATCTACTAGATTGTAGCAACGAGTCGATAGAAGAACTCACCCTTGAAGATTCCAAAGCGGTTAACGAGAGCAGATTCTCGTGGGTGATGTAGTCGTACACTTCCGATCTCAAGATCGTGTAGACGATCCTTCGGGCGCTGTGTTCCGGCAGCACTCCCGCAGTCGGTAACACGTTCGGTACTCGACGAAGACCTTCCTCTCCCTTGTTCCAGCAGGTAGCGGAGGTTGTAGCACTCTCCTCGTGATTCCGGCAGCACGACGGCGTGGTACCGGAAGTAGAGGGAAGATCTCGCAGGGCTTCGCCTTAAGCCAGAGCGAGTATGGTGGACTATGAGAGAGCCTTGGTGATCTAGGTTTTAGACACACCAATTAGAAGGGGCTAAACCGGCGGCTAGGGCAATTTAGAAGCTCTAACTCGGCGGCTTGGGAGAAATCCCTAGGCTGTGGCTAGGGTTTAGGTTTAGAGGTAGAGAACTTGTGTGTCTAGGAGGGGAGCCCTGCCCCTCCTTATATAGGTGGAGGGAGGCGCCGGCCAAGGGGAGGGAGTCCCTCCCCAACTTGGATCCCTAGTGGGCCGGCGGTGGAGGAGGAACTCCTCCCCAACTCGGTTTCCCACTTCTTCTCCACTTTCCAAAATAGCCGTTTGACTTTTCAAATTGGCGTTTGACTTTTCAAACTAGGATTTGATTAAACCCTTTATTTTGTACAGCGATGACACCTAGTACATGATGTAATCATTCCAACTTGCAATGACACATTCATGTACCCTTCCCCTCCGGAGTGCCGGACATTCCGGAACCTTCTAGAACATTCCCGATGAAATCACCGGAACCATTCTCCAACCCCGAAACAGGACTTTCCTTATATGAATCTTATTCTCCGGACTATTCTGGATCTCCTCGTGATATCCCGGATCCCATCCGAGACTCCGAACAACATTCGGTCTCTTACTCATCATTCCATAACTACTCAACAACATCGAATCCTTAAGTGTGTCTCCCTACGGTTCGTGAATTATGCGGACATGATCGAGACACTTCTCCGATCAATAACCAATAGAGGAATCTGGAAATTCATATGGCTCCCACATATTTCTACGATTACTTTGTGATCGAATGAACCACTTACATACGATACCAATTTCCCTTTGTCTCACGATAGTTTACTTATCCGAAGTTATGATCGTCGGTATCTCTGCATACCTAGTTCAACCTCGTTACCGATAAGTACTCTTTTCTCGTTCTCGTGATATGTGATCCCTTGTGAGCCAGTCACATGCTTGCAAGCTAATTGGATGACATTCCACCGAGAGGGCCCAGAGTATATCTATCCGTCATATGGATGGACAAATCCCACTCTTGATCCATGTGCCTCAACACATACTTTCCGAACACTCAATGCCACCTTTATAGCCACCCAGTTACGGTGTGGTGTTTGATGTCATCAAAGCATCCTTCCGGTGATGGTGATTAACATGATCTCATGGTCGAAGGAATTAGGTTACTATGTATCAGAAAGCTTATAGCAAATGAACTATTTTAAATGACTTGATCTTTATGCTACGCTTAACTCTAGGAGTATGTCCATCACATCATTCTCCTAATGATATGACCCTGTTGTTAATAACATCTCTATGTTCATGATCAGGAAACCATGATCATATATTAACCAACAAGCTAGTTTAACAAGAGGCTTTACTAGGGACTCTTTTATGTTTACAAATCACACAAGTATTAATGTTTTCGGTTAATACAATTATAGCATGGTATGTAAACATTTATCATAAGTATGAAGATATGATAATAACCACTTTATTATTGCCTCTTGGGCATATCTCCAATAGTAGCATCACCATAATGACATCTATGAAGCATTCTTCTTATAAAAAAAGAGATACGAGATTTGTTGCATGTTGAACGCCCCGTTGGGAAACCCCAAGAGCAAGATATGATGCAGCACAAAAACAAGTTTTCCCTCAGTAAGAAACCGAGGTTATCGAACCAGTAGGAGGAAGGAAACGCCTCAAAGGTGTTGCAAGCACCGTGGAAACCTACACAACACAAACTCAAGACTTTGCCCCAACTAACAGTGAGGTTGTCAATCTCTCTGGTTGCTGTAACAAAGTATTAACTGTATGGTGTGGAAGGTGATGATGGTTTGCAACAAGTAAACAGTAATAGTGGAAGATGTATCAATGGTAAAGATTGGAACATGGTCCATAGTTTACTAGATGTGCTCTCCTTAGATAAACAACATGGCATGAAGGGTAAACAAATTATAGCATGGCAATTGACAGGAACTGAGCACGGCATAACAATGCAATACTAGACAAAAATATCCTATGAGTTTCGATTGGACAATACAACAATATACATAGACCACCATCCAATTACATCTATGACTAGAAGTCCACCTTTAGGTTATCATCCGAACCCCCTCCAGTATTAACTTGCAAGCAACAGACAACTGCTTTAAGCAAAGTGTGTAAGGCAAACAATCCACTTGTTCCATGAACAAGAGACCGGTGTTTTCTCCCTAGTGGCAATAGCACATCTACAACCGAAGAGATTTCTGTCAGTTCCCTTGGAAACTAGAGGCATGAACCCACTATCGAGCATAAATACCCCATCTTGGAGTCACTAGCAACTACTTGGCCAAGATAGCTACTAACAACGGAGAGCATGCAAGATCAAAAACAACACAGACATGATAGAATCAATAAGACAAAACCATTAATCAATCTGACATAATAATCTCAATATCCATCGGATCTCCGCAAACACAACATGCATGGTTACAAATAGATTAGATCTTGATCATGAACGGAGCTC
Organism: Avena sativa; assembly: GCA_916181665.1. Taxonomy (NCBI): domain Eukaryota; kingdom Viridiplantae; phylum Streptophyta; class Magnoliopsida; order Poales; family Poaceae; genus Avena; species Avena sativa. The sequence continues at coordinate 299,084,893 of OV702296.1, forward strand.
ACAAGATCTATACATGAAAGCACAAAGGAGGAGATACAACCATCTAGCTACTACATGGACCCATAGTCCAAGGTGGAACTACTCACGCTTCATACCGGAGAATAAGGCCTCTGGGATGATCTCCCCTCCGGCAGGGTGCCGGGAAGAACTTTAGACCCTCCCGATCTAGGGACGATGGTGGCGGCGGCTATAGACAGTTTCGTGGAGTTTTGATCGGGTTCCTAGGGTTTATGCACCAGGGGCTTCTTATAGACGAAGAGGCGAGGCTGGGAGGCGGCCAGGGGGGCCACACCCTGCCTAGGCACGGCCCAGGGTGGGCCCACACTTAGGGGGTCTGGCCGCCCTATGCCCCCCCCGTCTCTTCTCTGGACTCCGTGTTGCCCATGGTAAATTATTAACTTTGGCTTTTGTCCCGTCCAATTCCGAGAATATTGATTTTCTGCCTTTCTGGAATCAAAAACAGAAGAAACCAGGCAACTGACACTGTGGCAACTTGTTAATAGGTTAGTTCCAGAAAACATATAAAAACACCTCAAAGTGTAGACAAAGCAAAGCAAAGTAGATACTAAACAAACATGGATCATCGAAAATTATAGATATGTTTCCCACGTATCAAGATTCAGAAAAAAGGGGAAAGAGAGAAAAAGCACCATATTCCCATGGTAAATAAGAAGATTGCTGAGATGTTCATTGTCTACTTGCCTTGTTATTTTGGTTATGGGAAAGCTCCTGTACCAAGTGCAAGGGGTACCCTGTTGGCGGTTCTCGATGATACGCATGTACTTACTATGACAAGAACTTGGAAGTAACTAAACTTGAGTAGCATGAGGAGCGGCCCTCGTATTCAAGGGACATGAGATTGCCAACTTATACTTTGTCAAGCACATACTCCATAGTTTATTCACTTTAACCTTAATCACTTCAAGATGCTGATGATAGGGGCAATGAGGGCTGAAAGCTAACAAGTACCATAATTTTTGGAAGCTCTTTTTGAAACTTGAAATCCCTGCTTCCCTTATGTCACATCCCAAAAAATTTCCAAATTTTGTAATGTGAAAAATAAATAAACAAAATAAATAGTTGTTGAAATTTAGGGTGAAAAGAAACTTTTTGATTCCAAAGGGAAACATCAAAACCAATTTTGATCAAATAGAATCCTAAAGAGATTTAAAAAAGATAAACAAATAATAAATAGAGTTATGAAAGTTGGAATCACCATTTTTGGACCTTTAACTAAAAAGATATGGTTTTTATTAAGCAAAGGAAGAAATATTAAATAAGGACTATTTTAAGAGCCAAATTAAAATTTGGCCAAGCAAATAAAATAAAATATTTTTGTTTGATAAAAAGAGTAAGGGATTATTTAAATAAAATCATGAGGATATATTAATATCCAATTTTATTTAAGTAAAGACATTCTCCTATTTTGAATGAACATTAAAACTTAATAGAGTATTTTAAATAAAAATTCAAAGTGTTTTATTTTTCAAATAAAACCTACTGAAAAGGTTTTGGTAAAATTTAGAATTCAAATAGTGTTTTAAAACATATTTAAATCCTATTTGGGAATAAAGACTAATGTCTATTTATTTTCAAAAATTAATAAACCCTAAAATTAATTATTCTAAATTTGACTTTAGAATATGTTAAATAACAGTATTAAAATCTACACAAAGTTTGGTGGAGGTTTGAATTCAAATAGTGTTTGAATTGTTTGAATAAAAATCAAAACAGAAATTCAATATAGAAAAAGAAAAAGGTTTTGTATAATAAAAAGAACAGCCCGGCCCAGCAGGCCCAGCAACACAGCCCATCTCCTCCCCCTCTGGCGAATCGTTTTTTACTCAGAAACTAACTCGCGGAGTCACTGAACGCTCGGCCCCACACCCACTCCCTCTCTCTCGTAGACAGCCAGGCCCCACGCCGTCAGTCGTCGTCTTCACCCGCGGTGGCCACTCCCCACCTCGCTGCCGTTTCTGGCCATTGAAAGCTCCTTCAATTCCTGTTAATTGCCACATTAATTCGCGCAGCCATCACGCAGGGTAAAAGCGCCTCCCTCCCCTCTTCCATTTCCCCCAGACATCGTCTCCCCTCTGCCACCAGGCTGCCCGAATCGCTAGCCCGAACACCACTGCCCCGACGAGCCTCTCCGGCGCTGTCCGACCACCCCTTGCCTCCCCGTTCACACATGCGTGCTCCCCATCGTCTCCTGCATCTCCCAGCACCAACCCCACAACCACGCGTGCCCCAGAGGCTCGACAACCTCGACACCTGAGCGCCGTCGTGTCTGCCATCGCTCCGGCAAGCTTCTCTGGTAAGCACAGACCGCCCCTGTACTTCTCGATGATGCTCCCGTGATCCCCAACACCGTACGCATCTAACCCCACGCTCTGTTTGTCTTAGCGCGCCCTCAAACCTCGCCTCCGACGATGACCAGACGAACCCGACGCCGCCGCAAGCTCCGGCGAGCAATCCACTCTGTTCCTGTGCGCCCCCTGCCCAACGGTGACCACCTTGAGCACCACCGCGCCACTGCGAGTCTAGTGAGCATCCTCACTTCCTCCTGCGCCTCCTGGTTCATCGCCAACGCCACCGCCAGAGCCGCGTCGCCAGTCCATGGTCGAGCAGCTGTGGTCCGTTGGATCTGGATCGAAGGAATAGGATTAGACTTTAATGGAAGGGGTATGCAACGATCTGTGCCATGCGATTTAAGTGAGATCCTGCGGCCAGTATAGCTCAATCCAAACGAAACGGTACCGTCCAATAGGATAGAGCCACGTGTTCAGAGTTTGTTTAAAACAGAAATTTTGATCTATTGTATATGCAAACTTGCAAAATTCATAACTTTTAATCTACACGTGAAAATTTTGCAAATTTTATATCATTGGAATCAACAGAACAAGTAATTTCCAACCATGCACTTTGTTTAATAAAATGCTTCTGGAAACTTACTTGTTTTTGCAGAAACTTGTGTAGGCATAATTTGAATATAAAAATTATTCTAGAAATATTTTTATGGTGAAATCTTTGGCAAATGGATTGTTTTGAACCTACTGACCATGAAAACCAACTTATGGATTTAAAAATGTATTTTTTGAAGTTAAAGAATAAATCTTTGAATAAGAGCATTTCTAGTCAAATAAAAATATTGTTTATGGGTTAAAAATATTTTTTGAGTAAAATCTTTGGAAAATGATTTGAATTAAACTCTCTGACCCTAAACACCAAGTTTTGAGATTTAAAATATATTTGGTGAACCCTATAAAATTATTACTTTGCTAAAAGGCTTTTCCAACAACATAAAATATCACTTTGGTATAAAGTTGGTTTATGGGGTGAAACCTTTTGCAAATGGTTTTAGTATTAAACACTTGACCTTAAAACACTAACATGTTGTGTGTAAAAATATTTTACAAACTCTAGGGATTATCATTTTGATTTAAATCATTTCTAGCAAAACAAAATGATTCAAATGGCCATTTTCACCAACTTGAAGTTAAATGGTTTTACCACTTTTGTAAATGACCAATATGAGATTGAAAATGGTTAGAGCCAAATAGAAACCACTTTTCCAAATAAAACCATCTTTTGCATGCTTGCATGCATTGCTTGATTTTATTATTTTATGTGAATTATTTGAATGCTAGTTGAATATATGTTTGCTTGATTGAATTGTAGTGAAGTTAGAAGAGTGTGATATTTGCAAGATCAAGGAGTGAACCAATATTCTCTACTTAAAAAGGCAAGTGACACTATCATCCATGTCCTACTATTTTCATTACACTTAGTGGATTTTTGAAACATGCATGATAGGACTACTATATTTCTTTGCTATGCTATATCCTATTAGGATATCCTTATATCTTCCTTAGTGGAAACATTGTAGTTGTAGTATGCTTAGCCTTTCTATATATTTTGGGATGGGATACATGATATGATTATATAAAGTGTTGGAAAAATATATGTTTTATATAATAAAACAAGTACTCAATGAACCACCTGGGTGGAAAGAGGATACACAAGTTTTGGACAAAGTGGCAACAAAGGGAACCATGTTTATATGGCTATCTTTTTGTATGTGCACTAGAAGAAAACCACCCAGGGACTTAGAGATTGAACATGTTTCTCGTATAGTGGCTTCCGTGTACAGCCACATGCTAAATGGGCTCTGGCTTAGTCAACTACATAGTGGAAGACCCATGCATTGGCATCTTCAGGTTAACTAGAATTGTGTATGGAAATATATCCATACATTGGTGCCTGGTAGACAAGCTAGCATTGTGTATTGGGAGGACTTCTATGGAACGACTTTGTCACATTCGCGATCTGCCGGTACTCCATTAGGTGAGTACTTATCCAGCGGCCACTGGTGGCGTCAAGACGAGATTGTGTCATGTGGGTAAAGTGTACAACTTCTGCAGAAGATCAAATTCTAAGTACTTAGCCGTGTCCTCGGTTATGGACAATTCTGAGCAACTAAGGCCTGAAGCTATGGAAGATCTCGACATTCCAATTTCTCAAAGTAAAACTTGATGGTGACAACAAGGGATTAGAAGCACTTGGAGTTTTCCAACGAGTTCAGAAAGATTTTCAAAAGATCAAAACTATTTTGAAAAGATAGGATAAAACTGTATTGCTTTCTGCAAATGAGCCTAAACCCTACTTACCCAAATATGCATGTAATGATAGGATCCAGTTATTTCTACATAGTAGTGAAACTTGCCAATACCATTCAAATGTATTGACCCTTGTGGCTGCAACTTATTATGTTGCAGGTTTGTTTGATGATTAGTGAAGTGTGTTGATTAGGATTACAAGTCTACAACCAACATGATTGCCTGTGGCACTTTGAAGATGAAGGACTCCATGCTATAGTTATTTCTGCTGCATTGTAATGAGATAGCCAAATGAGCTATGTAAGATGTAATGAATTATTTTATTCCTGGTTATAAAGTTGTAATATGACCTTTGTTTCTTGATATTACATCTTAACCGTGGATGCTAGCTATTGATCCAGGGACTAGCATTGTAAACACAGGGATCTCTACCTTATTAAAGGTTGGGACCTCTACAGATGGTATCAAAACACTGTGTTGGCTGTAGGATTGTAACCTAGAATTGGACAAAACCCCTTAGAAAAATAGGAGTTGTATTGGTTCCAAAACTTATTTACAAACAATCTTTTAAACTCTTTCCTCAACCTTTTTGGTTTTGATTCTACACCTCTTCCTTTTCAACTTGATGGACAAAGCCTTCACCATGACCAATGACTTCAACTTTAGTTTCACCAAGGACTTCAACTTAGACATCACTAAGGACTACAAGTGAGAACCAAGAGACATTAGATTGCCTACCAAAAACATTGATATCATGTTAGTGTATGGATCATATTGACCTCTGAGGTATGACTATACTAAGTTAATTATTTCAAGAAAGCTTGTTGTTTCCTTCAACTCATGAGTTAAGCTCACAAGTTGTTAAGTGAATAGTTGCTTGTTGATTGCTTGATTGTTTGATTGAACTTGATTGTTTTGGGTTGTGTGGTAGAACTTCTTTAGACCTATCCATAATTACTTATCCCTATCAAACCAACAGATGCCTCCCCGTCGTGCCAACCCCAACCAAAACAACAACAATAACGTCACTCCCGAGATGCAGCAGTTGATGTCAGGTCAAGCTCAACCGATGCAGATGATGACGCAGTTTGTGCAAAGTCAGAATCAGAACAACAATAACAATAACAACAACAATCAAAATAATCCTCCAGCACATGACATGCTCACCAGGTTTCTGAAGCTAAGGCCTGCAAGGTTCTCTGGAACAACTAATCCAATGGTATCCAATGACTGGTTACGTTCGGTGAACAAGGACTTAGTGACTGTTGGCTGCACCGACGAAGAAAAAGTTAGGTTTGCAACATATCTGCTTGAAGGACCAGCAGCAACATGGTGGGACAACTTTCTTGATATTACATCTTAACTGTGGATGCTAGCTATTGATCCAGGGACTAGCATTGTAAACACAGGGATCTCTACCTTATTAAAGGTTGGGACCTCTACACCTTATGAAGGGCCTTTCTTCCACTATTATATTGAGTCTCCACGTTCTATCCATAGGCACCAATTATGAGAGCATAGTTGCCATTCTTAGTTCTATGTACATTGTCCCAAGACTTACTGATTGATTCATATTGTTGATATTACTCGTTCTTGTGCTATTTGTATCTAGTCACTCTTATGAACTTTAAAGGTGTCCTATGCATCTATTTGCTACTCCATGAGGGACAAGCTGAATGCCACTATGCCATGTTTTCTGTATGTGAAACAAACAAACGTTTTTCAATGCATGTTATTCATGATCTTTGTTTGTAGCCTTTCATGTTGCATGCATAGTTACTTTGTCTTACTATTAGAACTCCATCTTTCATGCACATGTTTAGAGTTCTTTGATCCCATCTTTCAATGCTTGCAAATGGTTTGATCTTGGTTTTGATGGTGCATTTCTCCTAAAAAAATATTCTTTTTATCACTTATCTACTCGAGGACGAGCAGGAGTTAATCTTAGGGATGCTTGATACGTCGGAAACGTATCTATAATTTTTTATGTTCCATGCTTATTTAGTATCTACTTTGCTTTGCTTTGTCCACACTTTGAGGTTATTTTTATATGTTTTATGGTACTAACCTATTAACAAGTTGCCACAGTGCCAGTTGCCTGTTTTCTGCTATTTTTTGTTCCAGAAAAGCTAGTAAGGAAATATTCTCGGAATTGGACGGGACAAAATCCAAAGTCAATATTTCACCGAGGAGAACATGGAGTCCAGAGGAGAGACGGAGGGACCCCCACAGGGCGGTCAGACCCCCCTAGGCGTGGGCCCACCCTAGGCCGCGCCTGGGCAGGGTGTGGACCCACTGGCTGCCTCCCAGCCTCGCCTCTTTGCCTATAAGAAGCCCCCAACGCCTAAACCCTAAGGACCCGATCAATATTCCACGAAACCGTCTGTAGCCACCATCACCATCGTCCCTAGATCGGGGGGATCTGAAGATCTTCTCGGCACCCTGCCAGAGGGGAGATCATCCTGGAGTCCTTCTTCTTCATCATGCCAGCCTCCGGTATGAAGCGTGAGTAGTTCCACCTTAGACTACAGGTCCATGTAGTATCTAGATGGTTGTATCTCCTCCTTTATGCTTTCATGTCTAGATCTTGTGAGCTCCGTTCATGATCAAGATCTCATCTATTTGTAATCATGCATGTTGTGTTTGTGGGGATCCGATGGATACTTGTAGGGTTTGCAGCATAGAAAACAAAAAAATTCCTATGATGGGAACAACTATGTACCAAGATCTATCTACTAGATACAAGCAACGGGTGGATATACATCCATAGAACACATACCCTCAAAGACCGAATAGTGTTAACGAGGTTGTACTCGTGGATGATGTAGTCGAACGCTTGCCGATCTCAAGATCGTGATGAAGTCCATCTGGTCCAGCCATTCCAGTACCATCATGTGCAGCACCGCAAAGCAGTGGTGCATCCGTGATCGCACACACGTCCGAGTACCCCGACAACCTCCGCTCCCTCGCTCCAGCGAAGCAACAAATCCTTCCATAAAAAGCCACCGGGAACTTGTATCTCGCTAATCCGATACCATGGGGGAATTCTAAAGGGGGGAGAGAGATCCTTCGCGAGGAGGTGTGAGTGAGAGAGAGGGAGGGGGCTCCTTTTATAGGGAGAGGGGGCACCCAAGGGGCCATGCGCATAGCCATGGGGCTGCCCCTCCCCTCCTTTCATTCATGTGGGTGGACACTCCACTCACACGAATGCCTTTCAATTTCCTCCACTCAAAAACCCACTCAAATTCCCATTAAATTTCCACCAAATTTAATGAAAACTCTCACTAAATAAAACTCCTTTTATTTATTCATAATTTTGTCAATTACTTTAATGAAAAACATTCACATATAACCCCTTGCTAGTATTTCATTTCACATGCAGAAACACTTTCTGCAATTTCACTCGAAAACCCGTTCCGGTATCTAGTGAAATAAATTCCTGCGCTTGTTATTCTTTCCGGCATGAAACTTTTGCTCAAATTGGATGTCGGTATCCCTTAAGTGTGTCACCCTATGGTTCACGAATAATGTAGACATGATCGAGACCCCTCTCCGATTAATAATCAGCAGCGGGACCTGAAGATCCGTACTGACTCCCACATATTCAACAATGACTTATGTGATCGTGTGAACCTTATATGCATGTAACTCAATCCCTTTGTCTCGCGATATATTACATGTCCGAGATTCGATCATTGGTATCCCCATACTTAGTTTGATCTCGTTACCGGCATGTACTCTTTTCTCGTTCTCGTGATATAACATTCTAGAGATCAAATCACTTGCTTGCAATCTAACTAATGTGATATCACCAAGAGGACGCAGAGTATATCTATCCGTCATCGGGATGGACAAATTCCACTCTTGATCCATGATCCTCAACATAACACCTTTGTAGCACTGAACCCATCTTTATAGCCACCCTTTTATGCTATGACGTTTGATGTTATCAAGATACTCTTTCGGTGTTAGTGATTGACATGATCTCATGGTCTAAGGACTAAGATTACTTTGTATGATGTTATAGCAATATAAACAGAATGACCTTGATCGTAATGCTATACTTAGGATGAATGTTCATCACATCATTCCAACAATGTTGTGACCTTGTTATTAACAACATCCAATGTCCATGATCTGGAAACCTTTGATCATCTTGTTAATCAACGAGCTAGTTTATAAGAGAGGCATAACTAGGAACTTCCTTTTGTTTATTAAACACACATGTATTAACGTTTCCGTATTAATACAATTATAGCATGTAATATAAAAATTTATCATAAATAAGGAATATGATAATAACCACTTTATTATTCCCTCTCGGGCATATTCCCTTCAGTCTCCCACTTGCACTAGAGACAATAATCTAGTTTGAAAACTTTGCGTATTGAACACCAATGGCTTTCTGGTGTTCCATATACGCGATTGCAAGTGGTTAACATAATCTACGGATCTGACACTTTCAGGTCCGTGTGTATTTGCATGTCTTTGCGTCTTCACGCATCACTCATTATCCAATGAGATGGCATTGTATAAATTTGGTCTTTTGGTGAGACCTTTAGTTCCTTGGGGTTAAATCATGTTGATACTATTGTCGTACAATATATCTTTAGTGTTAGCCCTTTGAGAACCACACCTTAGTTTGATAACAAACTACTTGACACAAATTCCCTCCTTTGTTGCTACTATAGCAGTCATATACTTTGCCTTTTGTTGTAGTATCCATCACAATGTGTTAAATTTGGAACTCATCCAAATCCATCATGGAAACTTTCTTTCCATTTCATTATGCCACCCATAGTTTAAATTGAGATAAACTTAATTTGTATCTTGTAACAAAACTAGTATCAATGTAACACTTTACAATGAACTATTTGTAATTGTTTGTCACCTGTACACAAATATATTCTTAGTTCTTCCAAAAGATCATAAGAATTTCCTTACTATTGTCCAATGATAATTTTATGATTCATTCTGGCTCATAACACTTAGAACATAGGACATATCTGGATGTGTACATATCATGGTATGATTGATCAAAAAAAATCTTGTGATTACACTCATCAAGTGTCAAAACACTTGAATCTTGTTTCACTTATCAAGTGTCGATACACTTGAATCTTGATTCAATTCCTTTTCCATGCGACAAGAAACTTTTCTTATCGTTTCTATATTGAACTCCTTCAATATCTCATATATGTACGTTTGGCACAACCATATTAGCTTCACAGTCTATCCATGTAGACATTCATTGTCGTGGGAATGGTCACACCAGATGCTGCAATCGGCAGCGAGTAGTAGAACGAGGGGCAAGGGCTGAAGGGTTTCGCAGCATAGTAAATCAAAATTTTCTACGGAAGCGAACAGAGGGAAAGCCAAGATCTAATCTAGGAGATGCAAACAACGAGAGAGATTGGATTAGATCTTCATACCCTTGAAGATTCGCACAGCGGAACGTTCGTCGGAACGTGGGTGATGTAGTCGTACTCGCTTCTCCTCCTCGCGATCCGATCCGATCTAGCACCACAAGTGGCGGTGCCTCCGTGAGATGCACACGTGCAGCACCTCGACGTCTCCTCCTTCCTCGGACCAGCAAGTAGGGTGGAGAGATGGATTGGATCTACAACACGACGGTGTGGTGTATATGGTAGAGAATTTCTGCCGCAGGGCTTCGTCTACAAACAGTCGGGAGGGAGAGAGGAGGGCAGCAGGGCAACTAGGGTTTGGAGGAAGGTGTGTGTGGGGGAGGGGGCGCACCAGCCCTCTATATATAGAGGGGGGGTGCGGCCAGCCCTTGCCTCTCCTCCAAGCCTATCTCTAGTTTAAACGATTTAAACTTTCCCTTATCCAGAAACCCTATCTCTAGTTTAAACGATTTAAACTTATCCCTTATCTAGAAACCCTATCTCTAGTTTAAACGAGTTTAAACTTATCTAGGATCGGCTGGGCCCTATGGGGCCTTGTGCCCCTGGCCCAATGCAGCCAGGACACTCCCTCATAGGCCCATGCCCCCTCCCAGAAGGTGGGACCACGTTGGCCCCCTTCCGGAAGGTTCTAGAAGCTTCCGGTACAATACCGATTAATCCGGAACAATTCCGAACTCCAAAAACTGCACTGCCTTATATGAATCTTATTCTCCGGACCATTCCGGAACCTCTCGTGATATCCCGGATCCCATCCGAGACACCGAACAAAAATTCATAAACCAATTATCCAATCTATCCTAGCGTCGAGACACGTTAAGTGTGTGACCCTGCGGGTTCGAGAATATGCAGACATGATCTTCTATCAATAATCAACAGCGGGGTCTGGGCACCCATATTGACTCCCACACATTCATCGATGATCATATCGGATGAACCACGATGCCAGGATTCAATCAATCCCATATATATATTCCCTTCGTCTCGCGATATTTTACTTGCCCGAGATTCGATCGTCGGTATCGTCATACCTACTTCAATCTCGTTCACAGCAAGTACTTTACTCGTTCCGTAATCCGATATCACTTTGTGATTAACTCCTTAACCACATGCTTGCAAGCGGTGTTGATATCGATTACCGAGTGGGCCCGAAGTATATCTCTCCGACTTGGGAGGGACAAATCCCATCTCGATACATACAACCCAACAGATACTTTCCGATCACCTGAGAGACACCTTTATGATCACCCTCTCATAGGATGACGTTTGATGACCTCAAAGCTTTCTTCCGATACCAGGGAGTTGTATTATCTCATGGTCTAAGGAATACAATATTTGACATAGGAAAAGCTTCGCAAAGATGAACACAATGATACGATCTAATTGCTTCGCTTAGTTTGGGTCTGTCCATCATATCATTCTCCCAATGATATGATCTCATTATCAATTGACAACTCATGTCTATGGTTAGGAAACCTTAACCATCATTGATCAATGAGCTAGTCCATAGAGGCGTACTAGGGACACGATGTTGTTCACAAACCACACAAGTATTAAAGTTTCCGCTTAATACAATTCTAGCATGGAATATAAACTTTATCATGAACAAGAATTATAATAATAACATCTTTATTATTGCCTCTAGGGCATAATTCCAACAGTCTCCCACTTGCACTAGAGTCAATAATCTAGTTTACGTCTGGCAACAATCTCACACCCATGGCACTGAGGTGCTGATCATGTTTTACACGTGAAAGAGGTTTAGTAAATGGATCTGCGACATTCAGATATGTATGTACTTTGCTAATCTTCAGATCTCCATATGATATATAATCTCGGATTATATGAAACTTGCGGTTGATATGCTTGGTCTTTGGATGATATCTTGGTTCCTTAGCGAGTGCTATGGCGCCAGTGTTGTCACACAATATCTCCAGTGGGTCCAATGCACTTGGAACCACGCCAAGCTCAGTGATGAAGTTTCTGATCCAAACTCCTTCACTTGACGCTTCTGCAGCAGCCATGTATTCTGCTTCTACTGTAGATCCCGTGATCATGCTTTGCTTGCAGCTTCTCCAGCTCACAGCTCCTCCATTCAAAATATACACGTATCCTGTCTGAGATTTACAATCATCCTTGTCGGTGTCGAAACTAGCATCGACGTAACCTTTTACGACGAGCTGTTCATCACCCCCATAGACTAAGAACATTTCTTTAGTCCTATTTAGGTACCTTAGGATGTTCTTCACGACTGTCCAGTGTTCCACTCCTGGATCACTTTGATATTTGCTCGTCAAACTAAGAGCATTGGACACATCCGGTCTAGTACACAGCATGGCATACATGATGGAACCTATGGCCGAGGCATAAGGCACTTTGCTCATAGCTTCCCTATCATTTACCGTAGCTGGACACTGAGCCTTGCTCAATATCTTACCTGACAACATAGGCACTGAACCTTTCAATGCCTTATCCATTCTGAACCTTTTCAGAACTTTGTCTAGGTATGTACTCTGGCTTAAAGCTATCAGGCGTCTTTGTCTATCTCTATAGATTTTGATGCCCAATATATAAGCAGCTTCACCTAGGTCTTTCATTGAAAAACACTTGTTCAAATAACTCTTCACATCGTTAAGCATGTTGATGTCATTTCCAATGATCAATATGTCATCCACATATAGTACCAGAAACGTCACCGAGCTCCCACTCACTTTCTTGTAGATACAAGCTTCGTAGCAATTTGGAACAAATCCAAAGCTCTTGATCACCTGATCAAAACGAAGGTTCCAACTCCGAGATGCTTGCTTCAGTCCATAAATGGAACGCTGAAGTTTGCATACTTTATCAGCATCCTTAGGATCGACAAAACCTTTGGGTTGCATCATATACAACTCTTCATCAATGTTGCCATTGAGGAACGCAGTCTTGACATCCATCTGCCATATTTCATAATCATGAAACACAGCAATTGCTAATAAAATCCGAATGGACTTAAACATCGCTACGGGAGAGAAAGTCTCATCGTAGTCAACACCTTGAACTTGTCGAAAACCTTTCGCAACAAGCCGTGCTTTATAGACGGTAACATTACCATCCGCGTCCGTTTTCTTCTTGAAGATCCATTTGCACTCAACGGCCTTTCGGTCGCTAGGAGGGTCCACCAAAGTCCATACTTGGTTTTCTCTCATGGATCCCAAGTCGGATTTCATGGCTTCTAGCCATTTCTCAGAGTCTGGGCTCATCATCGCTTCCTCATAGTTCGTAGGTTCACTGTCTTCTACTAACAAGACAGTCAAGACAGGGTTGCCGTACCACTCAGGAGGGGCACGCGACCTTGTCGACCTGCGACGTTCAGTAGCAGCATCGTCCAAAGCTTCATGATCCTTGTCATTAGCTTCCTCTATTATTGGTGCAGGCGGCACTGGAACAATTTCAGGTGCTGCGCTACTCTCCAATTCAAGAGAAGGTTCAATAACCTCGTCTAGCTCTACTTTCCTCCCACTCACTTCTTTCGAGAGAAACTCCTTCTCAAGAAAGGAACCGTTCTTTGCGACAAACACTTTGCCTTCGGTTCTGTGATAGAAGGTATACCCAATAGTTTCCTTAGGGTATCCTATGAAGACGCATTTCTCCGCTTTGGGTTCGAGCTTGTCCGGCATCAACTTCTTGACGTAAGCTTCGCATCCCCAAACTTTAAGAAACGACAACTTAGGTTTAGCACCAAACCACAGTTCATACGGTGTCGTCTCAACGGATTTAGATGGAGCCCTATTTAAAGTGAATGCAGCGGTTTCTAATGCATAACCCCAAAATGATAACGGCAAATCAGTAAGAGACATCATCGATCGGACCATATCTAATAGGGTTCGATTCCGGCATTCAGACACACCATTGCGCTGTGGTGTTCCGGGTGGCGTGAGTTGTGAAACGATTCCACTTGCTTTGAGATGCGTGAGAAAATCATAACTCAAATATTCGCCCCCACGATCGGATCATAGAAACTTAATCTTTCTGTTACGATGGTTCTCCACTTCATTCTGAAATTCTTTGAACTTTTCAAACGTTTCAGATTTATGTTTCATTAAATAGATATACCCATATCTACTTAAGTCATCGGTAAAAGTGAGAAAATAGCGATATCCACCGCGCGTCGAAACACTCATCGGTCCGCATACATCGGTATGTATGATTTCCAACAAGTCCGTTGCTCGCTCCATCATATCGGAGAACGGGGTTTTGATCATCTTGCCCATGAGGCATGGTTCGCATGTGTCAAATGATTCAAAATCAAGAGACTCCAAAAGTCCATCAGAATGGAGTTTGTTCATGCGCTTTACACCAATATGACCTAGACGACAGTGCCACAAATAAGTAGTATTATCACTATCTACTTTGCATCTCTTAGCCTCAATGTTATGGATGTGTGTTTCATCCCTTTCGAGATTTAGAAGAAATAAACCACTCACAAGAGGTGCATGACCATAAAAGATGTTACTCATATAAATAGAACAACCATTATTCTCCGATTTAAATGAATAACCGTCTTGCAATAAACACGATCCAGAAATAATGTTCATGCTCAACGCAGGCACATAATAACATTTATTAAGGTTCAAAACTAATCCCGAAGGTAAAACTAAGGAGAGCGTGCCGACGCCATCATATCAACTCTTGATCTGTTGCCAACACGCATCGTCACCTCATCCCTCGCAAGCCGCCGTCTATTCCGTAGCTCCTGTTTCGAGTTACAAATATTAGCAACTGAACCGGTATCAAATACCCAGGCACTACAACGAGGGCTAGTAAGGAAAACATCAATAACATGTATATCAAATATACCTTTGATGGTGCCAGCCTTCTTGTCTGCTAAGTACTTCGGACAGTTGCGCTTCCAGTGACCCTTGTCCTTGCAATAGAAGCACTCAGTGTCCGGCTTAGGACCAGACTTGAGCTTCTTCTCAGCAGGGGCAACGCGCTTGCCGCCGCCTTTCTTGAAGGGCTTCTTTGCACCTTTACCTTTCTTAAAGGAGGGCTTGTTGACCATCAACACATGATTATCTTTCTTGATGTCCACCTCCGCAGCCTTCAGCTTTGCGAAGAGCTCGGTGATCGTATCAGTGGAACCAATCTGATTATGAGTCACTACAAAACTTTTGTAGCTGGGAGGGAGTGATTGCAGAACCCTGTCAATCTTGAGCTCCTCTGGAATCTTGCAGTCTAGTTGCTCAAGGCGTTGAGTGTAGCCCGACATCTTAATGGCGTGCTCACTAACGGAACTCCCTTCCTCCATCTTGCAGTTAAAGAACTTCTCAGAGATCTCATATCTCTCAGAACGGGCCTGAGTCTGAAACATGGTTTTCAGCTCCTCGAGAATCTCAAAGGGCCCGGGATAGTTTTCAAAACGATTTTGAAGTTCCGGTTCCATAGCAAACAACATGGTGCTCTTAATCACACCATAATCATCTTTGCGCGACTGATAGACAGCTTTCTCATCAGCCGGCGCAGTTGCAGCAGGGGGGTTACCTAACGCTTTCTCAAGGACATAGTCCTTTTGTCTGCCAGACAGAATGATTCTCAAATTGCGGAACCAGTTGGTGAAGTTAGACCCATTGTTCCTAAGCTTTTCTTTCTCAGCAAAAACGTTGAAGTTGAAGTTGGACTTGGCCATGTGATCTACAGTATTTGCAAGTACAATTTAGACTATGTTCATGATAAATAGTCCAACTTAATCAAATTACTAGATGAACTCCCACTAAATTCAACATCCCTCAAGTTGTTTAGTGAACACGATCCAAATTCACCACACCTAATCTGATCTTCACGAGAAGAGATGTGGTTTCAATGGTGGACAACAAAGTGTCGATCATATCATTCATATGACTCATGCTTAACCTTTCGGTTCGTGTGTTCCGAGGCCATGTCTGTACATGCTAGGCTCGTCAAGTTAGACCCAAGTATTTCCGCGCGTGCAAAACTGGCTTGCACCCGTTGTATGTGAGCGTGGAGTCTATAGCACCCGATCATCACGTGATGCTTGGACACGACGAACTTTCGCAACGGTGCATACTTTGGGAGAACACAGTTTTTATCTTGATCTTTAAGTGAGGAATCATCTTATAATGCTACCGTCGCGATCTAAGCATAATAAGATACATAAAAGGATAAACATCACATGCATATAACTTTATGTGACATGGTATAGCCAATCTTCGCGCAATGATCTCCATCTTGTGCGTTCCGGCATGATCTCCATCAATCCACCATGATTGCCTCCACCATGAATAGCAACTACAACTATTGCTAACTACTTAGCGATAAAGTAAAGCTATTACATGGCGCATAAGAAGTTTGACTCGCAGGTCATACACAATTATAAAGACAACCATATGGCTCCTGCCGGTTGTGTACTCATCGACATGCAAGTCGTGAAACATTACAAAACATGATCATCGCATACATTATACACATCACATCTTGGGCCATACCATATCACAGAAAACACTCCCTGCAAAAACAAGTTAGACGCCTCTACTTTGTTGTTGCATGTTTTACGTGGCTTATGGGAGTAGATGCTAAGAACGATTCTTACCTACGGAAAGCCACAACGGTGATATTATGGTTGCCAAACTCCGGTGTTAATACCATGACAACTATAGTCAGAGAAACTGACATCCACCAGCCGCATGTGTGGTACAAGCCACACATCAAGTGCGGAGCCGGTCTCGCAAACGATGTCGCGTAAGGTTGGCCTGGACCGCTTCAATCTCACTATCCCGCGTCATAAGAAGAACACAAACAAGAGGCTTGCAACAGAAAACATCAACGCCCGCAACAACCATGTTGCGTTCTACTCGTGAATCACATCTACGCATAGATCTAGCTCTGATACCACTGAAGGGTTTCGCAGCATAGTAAATCAAAATTTTCTACGGAAGCAAACAGAGGGAAAGCCAAGATCTAATCTAGGAGATGCAAACAACGAGAGAGATTGGATTAGATCTTCATACCCTTGAAGATACGCACAGCGGAACGTTCGTCAGAACGTGGGTGATGTAGTTGTACTCGCTTCTCCTCCTCGCGATCCGATCCGATCTAGCACCACAAGTGGCGGTGCCTCCGTGAGATGCACACGTGCAGCACCTCGACGTCTCCTCCTTCCTCGGACCAGCAAGTAGGGTGGAGAGATGGATTGGATCTACAACACGACGGCGTGGTGTATATGGTAGAGAATTTCTGCCGCAGGGCTTCGTCTACAAACAGTCGGGAGGGAGAGAGGAGGGCAGCAGGGCAACTAGGGTTTGGAGGAAGGTGTGTGTGGGGGAGGGGGCGCACCAGCCCTCTCTATATAGAGGGGGGGTGCGGCCAGCCCTTGCCTCTCCTCCAAGCCTATCTCTAGTTTAAACGATTTAAACTTTCCCTTATCCAGAAACCCTATCTCTAGTTTAAACGATTTAAACTTATCCCTTATCTAGAAACCCTATCTCTAGTTTAAACGAGTTTAAACTTATCTAGGATCGGCTGGGCCCTATGGGGCCTTGTTCCCCTGGCCCAATGCGGCCAGGACACTCCCTCATAGGCCCATGCCCCCTCCCGTAAGGTGGGACCACGTTGGCCCCCTTCTGGAAGGTTCTAGAAGCTTCCGGTACAATACCGATTAATCCGGAACAATTCCGAACTCCAAAAACTGCACTGCCTTATATGAATCTTATTCTCCGGACCATTCCGGAACCTCTCGTGATATCCCGGATCCCATCCGAGACCGAACAAAAATTCATAAACCAATTATCCAATCTATCCTAGCGTCGAGACACGTTAAGTGTGTGACCCTGCGGGTTCGAGAATATGCAGACATGATCTTCTATCAATAATCAACAGCGGGGTCTGGGCACCCATATTGACTCCCACACATTCATCGATGATCATATCGGATGAACCACGTTGCTAGGATTCAATCAATCCCATATATATATTCCCTTCGTCTCGCGATATTTTACTTGCCCGAGATTCGATCGTCGGTATCGTCATACCTAGTTCAATCTCGTTCACAGCAAGTACTTTACTCGTTCCGTAATCCGATATCACTTTGTGATTAACTCCTTAACCACATGCTTGCAAGCGGTGTTGATATCGATTACCGAGTGGGCCCGAAGTATATCTCTCCGACTTGGGAGGGACAAATCCCATCTCGATACATACAACCCAACAGATACTTTCCGATCACCTGAGAGACACCTTTATGATCACCCTCTCATAGGATGACGTTTGATGACCTCAAAGCTTTCTTCCGATACTAGGGAGTTGTATTATCTCATGGTCTAAGGAATACAATATTTGACATAGGAAAAGCTTCGCAAAGATGAACACAATGATACGATCTAATTGCTTCGCTTAGTTTGGGTCTGTCCATCATATCATTCTCCCAATGATATGATGTCATTATCAATTGACAACTCATGTCTATGGTTAGGAAACCTTAACCATCATTGATCAATGAGCTCGTCCATAGAGGCGTACTAGGGACACGGTGTTGTTCACAAACCACACAAGTATTAAAGTTTCCGCTTAATACAATTCTAGCATGGAATATAAACTTTATCATGAACAAGAATTATAATAATAACATCTTTATTATTGCCTCTAGGGCATAATTCCAACAAGGGCGGCCAGCCATCTGCGGTGCGAGATGAGGGCGGAGACACATGGTTTTACCCAGGTTCGGCTCCCCGGAGGGTAAAGACCTACTCCTGCTAGATTGTATTATGAAGGTGGTACAAAGGGCGAGCTCGACGACTAGGCGGCGAGTCGCTTGGGGGTATGATGGAACGTATCTCTACACGCCCTGCAGGGAGGTTTATATAGGCTCACCTCCCCTAGGGTTTACATATCTCAACCGAATCAGTTAAGGCTTCGGTACTTGTTTAACCTAATCCGACTGGGCCTATCTACTCGCCTGGGCCTTCAACTCCTAGTCGCTTGGATCCTCGCCGGGCTTCGATCCAGTCGCCGTCTTGCAGGCCCACTCGCCAGTTCTTGGGCCAGTCAGAAACGTCCTGCTGGGTATACCCCGGTAGGCGCATCCCCATCAGTAGTCCCTGAGGCCGTCGTCGATTAGGCGTAGGTGACTGCTGGCAGTCGGAGTATACGGCCGCTGAGTAGACACCCAGTTGAATCATCGGCGGGCTCCTGTATAAAGGACAAAACTAGTCATTCTGATCGCAGCTTTGGCGAGTCGAGTCGGCGAAACACTGTCATAGTGATCGGGTCGGCGAGCCGAGTGGCTGAAGTTGGACCATTAAACGTGGTCAAACTAGCCGTTGGGGTAATCCAACGGTAACTTTTGGCGTAATCACCGCTTAGTAACGGCTCCCTGATTTGGCGGGTAACAACCGCTATATAAGGGGAATGGCAGGCGATCAAAGAACCACCTTCTCGCCATTTCCTCCGATTGCACGCACTTTTCTCCTCCCTTCGCATCGCGATCCAGCCGACCCGAAATCCTCCGACCCCCCACAAATCCTTCTGCCATGGCCCTCTCCACCGAACCTTGGGTATATCCAAGTGTACGAGGGCGCAACTGGCGTCTTTCGAGGAGGCGGGGATCCTGCGCGCCGGCTGTTGGCGCATCCCCGCGGCCGGAGATGTGACCCCGAACCCACGCGAGGGGGAATTCATCTGCTTCACCAGCCACCTGGAACGGGGCTAGGATTCCCTACGTCCTTGTTCTTCCGGCGCTTCTGCGCCTACTACGGGATCCAGCTGTCGGACCTGGGTCCTCACAGCATCGAGCAACTCGCCATCTTCGTGGCGTTCTGCGAGTGCTATTTGGGCTGCCGGCCCTACTTCCCTCTGTGGCAAGATCTGTTCCATGGACAGATCAGCCGCGAGGAAGCGGGCGGCCCAATGCTCGCCGCGGGCGGCCTAACCTTCCAGCTGAAGTCGAAGGCTTCATTCTTCTACTTGATGTTGCCCGCCAAGGCAGCGAGCGAATGGAAGAAGTCGTGGTTTTATGTTGCCGAGGCGACCCCGGAGGGCGTGCCTTGATCCCGCGGTACTCCGCCAACCGGTCCGAGCCGTGCCGTCTTCAAATCGGCAAGCTCCCCAGCGACCAGCGATGGTCGTGGACGAAATGCTCCAAACCATCCACGGTTTGAAGAAGAAGGGCCTCCAGACGATCAACCTATACAACTGCTGGCTCAGGCGGCGGCTCGTCCCTCTGGCTCGGCGCGACCACTACATGTACCAGTACACGGGCCAGGAAGACTCGGCGAAGGCCTGCCTCGCCGAGTGGAAGCTCGAGGACTACATCCCAGCACTGAAGAAGATCACCCAGGCGGTGTACCTGGACGCAAAGGCTGGGGTCGCCCCCTACACCGCGAAGCATCCAGCCCCAACGGTAGGTCACCTCGCATCATTCGCAGTCGCAGTTTTTTGCAGTCGCGGTCGTTCTAACTTCATTTTGTGTTTATTGCAGCTATTTCAAGTGGTGGAAGGATGGCTCCCGCCCTCAGACGACGAGAATTCGAGCTCGTCCGTCCAGGACATGGGCGAATCGCCTCCTGCCAAGGGCGATTCCGGGAGCGACGAGAACAATGGCGACGACGAGTCCGAGGAGGAGGTCGCCCCGCTGGTTCGCAAGACCCGCGGGCAGCGTCAGGGTGATCTTGAGGCGAGTGAAAGCCTCGAGCGTCACGATGCCGACGACGAACTTCCGGAGACCACCTCGCACCGCCAGGCCACTCCGTTGAAGAAGAAGAAGAAGAAGAAGGAAAAAGAGGCAAAGGCCCCTCCGACGAAGAAGACGAAGCCGACGAGGCCGGCCTCGCCACCGCACTCGGCGAGCAGCTCCGACGCCCCCAGCCCGGCCAAGGACGAGGCGCCGCCGACGACAACCACGCTGGACACGGCCATTGTCGAGGTGCCACTGGCTTCGATGCCTCCACCATTCGCCCCAGTCTCTGGGCTGGGGGATGCTCCGGCTGCAGCGGCTTCGCCTCGCCGGGAAGCTCCTACCGAAGATGTCCCAGAGGCTCCCGTTGCGGCCTCGACGACGAAGAAGCCGTCCGTATCTTGGGCACGCGACGCCCTGGAGATGGGGCTCAGCCACCGACTGGGCCCTGAACTGGAGAAGCCGGCCAGCCTCCGCACGGGGCTGCGCTTCATTCCGGTCGCCAAGTGAGTTTGCTCACCTATCTTAGTCTTCCATAGCAGTTTGAATTATCTTGCTTACGTGATTGATTTACAGGACCGGAGTGAAGATGGGTCACCCGACCGTGGCTAAGGTGTCGTCCGTCGTCCGCGAGGAAGATCCCTCCCGTAAGAGGAAGGCGGACGAGGTCGTCGTCCCCGCGGATGGTAGCAAGAAGGCCAAGGGCGACGATGTCGTCACGATCTCTGACGACACGGCGATCGCGCCGACCGAACCCGCACCAGAGGCGGCCGCATCCACGAAGGGGGGCGCTCCCTTGCCTGGAGCAGCCAAGCCGACCTCCTTGGGTGCGGGTGCCTCCATCGCGACATTCCCGCGCTTCATGGCCAAAGCGGCCACAGCGAGTGGGACTTCGCCCTCGAGCCATGCACCTGGGGTCGCCGATGCGGAAGTCGAGCAGCGTCGTGGGCACACGCCAGCTCTCCTCGCGTCCGTGGACGCGATACAACTTCATGGCATGCTTGGCGCAGCCATCCAGGTATGTCCAGTCCCCGAGGATCAGGTCGGTGTGTTGCAGCGGTCTGATTCTTTTAGTATATAGTCGCTATTTTTCTCGTCCAGTCCCCGAGTGCACACTTGCTGAATCTCAGCGGGTGGGCACTTAGGAGTTTTTTGACTGCCAGTCCCCGAGTGCGCACTCGCTGAATTTCAGCGGGTGGGCACTTAGGAATTTTTTGGATGCTAGTCCCCGAGTGCGCACTCGCTGAATTTCAGCGGGTGGGCACTTAGGAATTTTTTGGTTGCCAGTCCCCGAGTGCGCACTCGCTGAATTTCAGCGGGTGGGCACTTAGGAATTTTTTGGTTGCCAGTCCCCGAGTGTGCACTCGCTGAATTTCAGCGGGTGGGCACTTAGGAATTTTTTGATTGCCAGTCCCCGAGTGTGCACTTGCTGAATTTCAGCGGGTGGGCACATAGGAATTTTTTGATTGCCAGTCCCTGAGTGCGCACTCGCTGAATTTCAGCGGGTGGGCGCTGAGACTGTTGCTTTGATTAATTGTTTGGGTGATGTGCAGGGTCTGCAACGTGAATCGGCTGAGCGATTGGCAGCGAAACACCGCGCGGAGAAGGAACTGGCCACCGTCCAGGAGGCGAATAAGGGGCTTCAGGCGGTTGCCGCGAAGGCGAAAGAAGCTCGCCAGGGACTTGTCCCCGCGGGTGAATTGGCGGCGGCGCAATCGGCTTTGAGTTCGGCTAAAAAGCGGATCGCCGATCTCGAGCGCGAGCTGCGGGAGGCGAAAGAGGAAGCGAGCTCGGCTGATGGGCGAGCCAAGGCCGCCATTACAGCCGCCGAAGAGGATCGTAAAGTGTCAGACGCCCTTGTTGTTGGGCTTCAGGACGACCATACTTCGCTTCAATGCTTCATCATGGATCTCGCCCGCCCGTTGATTGGTAAGTGCATCTGCCTCTGCCAGTAGCGTGTTCCTTTTTGTGATGTCCGTTGTATTCATTGTTGTCTTCTACTCGCAGGTCGCATCATTGATAGCGCAGAAAGCGAGCTCGTTCGACGCGCGGCAGTGTGTAGCCACTCTCGTCGACTCGGCGACGTTGTCGGCGACGTGCATCCGAGCCTATCTCCAGGAGATATCGCCCACGGAAGTAATTCCCAGCGACCTCGTCGAGGTGTGGAAGTACTTGGAGAAGGCGCCCGCGGTCGTTGAGTTCATGACGCGATCGGCGTTTCGGCGCGGAGCAGCGACGGCGCTTAGCCTTGGACTTGCTCACTTCCCGGAGGACTTCGACCTCGACGACGTGACGAGTGGCTACCCGTCGTCGACTGGCGCCGTGGAGCTTTCCGAGGTGCTCAATTTAACGGATCGCGCCGCGAAGTATTCCGAGCGTGTCTGGGCTATGGGCGACCTCCTTCCGTATCAGGAGACGGTCGTCGCACCCAACAACCCCGAGCCGTAGCATCAGGACTTCAAGGTCGAGCAACCCTTCCGCGTGGCGATGGCGGGTGAGTTGACGACCTACCCGTCGAACCCGTACACACCGTTCATCCGCAATCGCAAGGGTGCTGGTGAGTCGTCGTCGAAGCCTGCAGAATAGGATAGTTTGCCCTGGGGCGTTAGTAGCAGGTCTGCCGTTGAGGCATATTTTGTAATTTGAGACAATGCTACATGCTATTGAATGAGACGTCGTGTCTGTTGTGGGATTTGTCATGTATTTTGTGATTGAGGTTTGAACGAGTCCCCGAGCGCGTCCGCCCTTTGTGGGGTTTACCTCGTGTGTGATTTGTTTGTGGTTTTTGAATGTTTTGTTATTGTGGTCTACTCGCCTGGACTCGAAGAGCCAGTCGCAGGGCGACTCCCTTGAACGCTCTGTACTTCACCGTTTTCCCTTGCGCGAACGGGGTCGGGTGGCCGAGTCCCCGAGCATGGTACTTGGTTGTTCTAGGCGCGACTCGAGGGTGGGTGAGGACTTGGCGCGTTGTTTTGGGCGCATCACCCCTGCCTGGCCCGTTGGGTCAGTTGCGTGGCGAGTCCTGGGCATGCTCTCCTACTTGGCTTTTTCCCGAGCCGCTCGCGATGAACTGGTCGTCAGTCCCCGAGCGTGGTACTTGGTCGTTCGAGTCGCTATGTCGAGGATGCGGAGGACCATGGTCGCTGTAAGAAGCGAAGGCAGTTGTCTTGGCTCGTAGAGCCAGTCGGGCTGGGCGACTCCAATGGGGCTCCGGGTAGGCATTTTTCATGGACGATGCAAGACCTGAGGTGACTCAGTGCTCTTGCACCGCACTACTTAGCCGTGCCGATCGCTGTACCAAAGGTTGACTTCTGCGGTTAGCTTGACGCTGTTATTACGAGTGCGAGTGGCACAAGACACGGAGAGTAGGCGCAATTTGCGGTAACCAATTCTTTTTATTTCATAGCGACTGGGGGGGTACATATGTGGGGTTCTAGGGGTAGAACTTCCGTAGGAGGTTTACATTCCATGGTCGCTTGACGTCGAGTTCGCCGTCCCCGCGGACGTAGATGATGTAGTAGGCGTCGTTGCCGAGTACTCGCCCGATGGCGAATGGTCCCTCCCACGGAGGGGAGAGCTTGTGCATGCCCTTCTTGTCCTGGATGAGGCGCAACACCAGGTCGCCTTCTTGGAAGGTGCGAGTATTCACCCGCCGGCTGTGGTAGCGGCGGAGTCCCTGCTGGTAGATGGCGGTGCGTGACCGAGCGAGGTCACGTGCCTCGTCGAGTTGATCGACTCCGTCCTGGCGGGCGAGTTCGTTCGCAACCTCCGTGTAGTGGACGACCCTTGGCGAGTCGTGCTCAAGGTCGGTGGGCATGACTGCCTCGGCGCCGTACACCATGAAGAAGGGGGTGAATCCTGTCGACCTGTTGACCGAGGTGCGGATGCCCCAGATAACGGAGGGTAGCTCCTCGACCCAGCACCCAGCGGTGCGCTCGAGTGGTACTTGGAGTCGCGGCTTCAGGCCGTGGAGGATGCTTTGATTGGCCCGTTCCTCCTGGTCGTTGGATTCCGGGTGGCCGTATTCCCAAAGGGGATACGGCATCGCAGGTGCCAGCGACTTGCCCAGCGACGAGGTCGGAGTCTCCGTAGCAGCGTAGACGGTTGACATTCATCTCCCTGGCAGCTCGCATGCCGTGGAGTAGGGCCTCATACTCGGCCATGTTGTTGGTGCAGGGTGTGAAGTCGAGGCAGAGGACGTAGCGGAGCTTGTCGCCCTTCGGGGAAGTCAACACGATCCCTGCTCCTGCGCCATATGCGTTCTTGGAGCCGTCGAAGTGCAGGCTCCAGTAATGGAGGTATGGCAGCTTCTCTGGCTGCTGGGCCTCCTCCCAGTCGGCGATGAAGTCCGCTAGGGCTTGCGACTTGATCACTTTTCGTGGCTCATACTTGATGTTGTGGACGCCGATCTCGACGGCCCACTTAGCGACTCGCCCGGTCGCCTCGCGGTTGCGGATGATGTCCTGCAACGGTGCTGAGGAGACGACCGTGATCGGGTGCTCCTGGAAGTAGTGCGGCAGGCGCCGCTGCGCTCTGAAGACCGCATATACCAGTTTCTGGTACTGCGGGTATCGCTGGCGCGACTCGGTGAGGACCTCGCTGATGTAGTACACCGGTCGCTCCTTTCCTTCCTCCGGCCGTTCGATGACCATGACGGCGCTGACGACGCGCTCGGAAGCCATGACGTAGACCAGCTGTTGGAATTATGCCCTAGAGGCAATAATAAAGATGTTATTATTATAATTCTTGTTCATGATAATGTTTATATTCCATGCTAGAATTGTATTAAGCGGAAACTTTAATACTTGTGTGGTTTGTGAACAACACCGTGTCCCTAGTACGCCTCTATGGACTAGCTCATTGATTAATGATGGTTAAGGTTTCCTAACCATAGACATGAGTTGTCAATTGATAATGAGATCATATCATTGGGAGAATGATATGATGGACAGACCCAAACTAAGCAAAGCAATTAGATCGTGTCATCGTGTTCATCTTTGCGAAGCTTTTCCTATGTCAAATATTGTATTCCTTAGACCATGAGATAATACAACTCCCTGGTATCGGAAGAAAGCTTTGAGGTCATCAAACGTCATCCTATGAGAGGGTGATCATAAAGGTGTCTCTCAGGTGATCGGAAAGTATCTGTTGGGTTGTATGTATCGAGATGAGATTTGTTCCTCCCAAGTCGGAGAGATATACTTCGGGCCCACTCAGTAATCGATATCAACACCGCTTGCAAGCATGTGGTTAAGGAGTTAATCACAAAGTGATATCGGATTACGGAACGAGTAAAGTACTTGCTGTGAACGAGATTGAACTAGGTATGACGGTACCGACGATCGAATCTCGGGCAAGTAAAATATCGCGAGACGAAGGGAATATATATATGGGATTGATTGAATCCTGGCATCGTGGTTCATCCGATATGATCATCGATGAATGTGTGGGAGTCAATATGGGTTTCCAGACCCCGCTGTTGATTATTGATAGAAGATCATGTCCGCATATTCTCGAACCCGCAGGGTCACACACTTAACGTGTCTCGACGCTAGGATAGATTGGATAATTGGTTTATGAGTTTTTGTTCGGAGTCTCGGATGGGATCCAGGACATCACTAGAGGTTCCGGAGTGGTCCGGAGAATAAGATTCATATAAGGCAGTGCAGTTTTTGGAGTTCGGAATTGTTCCGGGTTAATCGGTATTGTACCGGAAGCTTCTGGAACCTTCTGGAAGGGGACCAACGTGGCCCCACCTTCCGGGAGGGGGGCCTATGAGGGAGTGCCCTGGCCGCATTGGGCCAGGGGCACAAGGCCCCATAGGGCCCAGCCGGCCAAGAGAGGTTTGAACTCTAGATAGAGCTTCTAGAAGGGGGGCTTTCCTTGCCCCCCACTCTTCCTCCTTGGGGCCGCCAGCCTTGGCTTGGGGGAGAGGCTAGGGCTGCGCCCACCCCTCTATATATAGAGGGCTGGGGGCGCACCACCCCTCCTCCCACACACCTTCCCCTCCAACCCTAGCCGCCCTGCTGCCGTCCTCTCTCCCTCCCGACTGTTTGTAGGCGAAGCCCTGCTGCAGAAATTCTCCACCATATACACCACGTCGTCGTGTTGTAGATCCAATCCATCTCTCCACCATACTTGCTGGACCAAGGAAGGAGGAGATGTCGAGGTGCCGCACGTGTGCATCTCACGGAGGCATCGCCACTTGTGGTGCCAGATCGGATCGGATCGCGAGGAGGAGAAGCGAGTACAACTACATCACCCATGTTCCGACGAACGTTCCGCTGTGCGAATCTTCAAGGGTATGAAGATCTAATCCAATCTCTCTCGTTGTTTTCATCTCCTAGATTAGATCTTGGCTTCCCTCTGTTCGCATCCATAGAAAATTTTGATTTACTATGCCGCGAAACCCTTCAGTGGTATCAGAGCTAGATCTATGCGTAGATGTGTTTCACGAGTAGAACGCAACATGGTTGTTGCGGGCGTTGATGTTTTCTGTTGCAAGCCTCTTGTTTGTGTTCTTCTTATGACGCGGGATAGTGAGATTGAAGCGGTTCAGGCCAACCTTACGCGACATCGTTCGCGAGACCGGCTCCGCACTTGACGTGTGGCTTGTTCCACACATGCGGCTGGTGGATGTCAGTTTCTCTCACTATAGTTGTCATGGGATTAACACCGGAGTTTGGCAACCATAATATCACCGTTGTGGCTTTCCGTAGGTAAGAATCATTCTTAGCATCTACTCCCATAAGCCACGTAAAACATGCAACAACAAAGTAGAGGCGTCTAACTTGTTTTTGCAGGGAGTGTTTTCTCTGATATGGTATGGCCCAAGATGTGATGTGTATATTGTATGCGATGTCATGTTTTGTAATGTTTCACGACTTGCATGTCGATGAGTACACAACCGGCAGGAGCCATATGGTTGTCTTTATAATTGTGTATGACCTACGAGTCAACTTCTTATACGCCATGTAATAGCTTTACTTTATCGCTAAGTAGTTAGCAATAGTTGTAGTTGCTATTCGTGGTGGAGGCAATCATGGTGGAGTGATGGAGATCATGCCGGAACGCACAAGATGGAGATCATTGCGCGAAGATTGGCTATACCATGTCACATAAAGTTATATGCATGTGATGTTTATCCTTTTATGTATCTTATTATGCTTAGATCGCGACGGTAGCATTATAAGATGATTCCTCACTTAAAGATCAAGATAAAAATTGTGTTCTCCCCAAGTATGCACCGTTGTGAAAGTTCGTCGTGTCCAAGCATCACGTGATGATCGGGTGCTATAGACTCTACGCTCACATACAACGGGTGCAAGCCAGTTTTGCACACGCGGAAATACTTGGGTCTAACTTGACGAGCCTAGCATGTATAGACATGGGCTCGGAACACAAGAACCGAAAGGTTAAGCATGAGTCATATGAATGATATGATCGACACTTCGTTGTCCACCATTGAAACCACATCTCTTCTCGTGATGATCGGATTAGGTGTGGTGAATTTGGATCGTGTTCACTAAACAACTTGAGGGATGTTGAATTTAGTGGGAGTTCATCTAGTAATTTGATTAAGTTGAACTATTTATCATGAACATAGTCTAAATTGTACTTGCAAATACTGTAGATCACATGGCCAAGTCCAACTTCAACTTCAACGTTTTTGCTGAGAAAGAAAAGCTTAAGAACAATGGGTCTAACTTCACCAATTGGTTCTGCAATCTAACAATCATTCTCTCTGGCGGTCAAAAGGACTATGTCCTTGAGAAAGCGTTAGGTGACGCCCCTGCTGCAACTGCTCCGGCTGATGAGAAAGATGTCTATCAGTCGCGCAAAGATGATTATGGTGTGATTAAGAGCACCATGTTGTTTGCTATGGAATCGGACCTTCAAAATCGTTTTGAAGACTATCCCGGGCCCTTTGAGATTCTCGAGGAGCTGAAAACCATGTTTCAGACTCAGGCTCATTCTGAGAGATATGAGATCTGTGAGAAGTTCTTTAACTGCAAGATGGAGGAAGGGAGTTCCGTTAGTGAGCACGCCATTAAGATGTCGGGCCACACTCAACTCCTTGAGCAACTGGACTGCAAGATTCCAGAGGAGCTCAAGATTGACAGGGTTCTGCAATCACTCCCTCCCAGCTACAAATGTTTTGTAGTGACTCATAATCAGATTGGTTCCACTGA
Organism: Avena sativa; assembly: GCA_916181665.1. Lineage (NCBI taxonomy): Eukaryota > Viridiplantae > Streptophyta > Magnoliopsida > Poales > Poaceae > Avena > Avena sativa. The sequence goes on from OV702296.1 coordinate 299,113,790, forward strand.
TACGATCACCGAGCTCTTCGCAAAGCTGAAGGCTGCGGAGGTGGACATCAAGAAGGATAATCATGTGTTGATGGTCAAAAAGCCCTCCTTTAAGAAAGGTAAGGGAGCAAAGAAGCCCTTCAAGAAGGGCGGCGACAAGCGCACTGCCCCTGCTGAGAAGAAGCTCAAGTCTGGTCCTAAGCCGGACACTGAGTGCTTCTATTGCAAGGACAAGGGTCACTGGAAGCGCAACTGTCCGAAGTATTTAGCGGACAAGAAGGCGGGCACCATCAAAGGTATATTTGATATACATGTTATTGATGTTTTCCTTACTAGCCCTCGTTGTAGTGCCTGGGTATTTGATACTGGTTCAGTTGCTAATATTTGTAACTCGAAACAGGAGCTACGGAATAGACGACGGCTTACGAGGGATGAGGTGACGATGCGCGTTGGCAACGGATCAAGAGTTGATGTGATGGCCGTCGGCACGCTCTCCTTAGTTTTACCTTCGGGATTAGTTTTAAACCTTAATAAATGTTATTATGTGCCTGCGTTGAGCATGAACATTATTTCTGGATCGTGTTTATTGCAAGATGGTTATTCATTTAAATCGGAGAATAATGGTTGTTCTATTTATATGAGTAACATCTTTTATGGTCATGCACCCCTTGTGAATGGTTTATTTCTTCTAAATCTCGAAAGGGATGAAACACACATCCATAACATTGAGGCTAAGAGATGCAAAGTAGATAGTGATAATACTACTTATTTGTGGCACTGTCGTCTAGGTCATATTGGTGTAAAGCGCATGAAGAAACTCCATTCTGATGGACTTTTGGAGTCTCTTGATTTTGAATCATTTGACACATGCAAACCATGCCTCATGGGCAAGATGATCAAAACACCGTTCTCCGGTATGATGGAGTGAGCAACGGACTTGTTGGAAATCATACATACCGATGTATGCAGACCAATGAGTGTTTCGACGCGCCGTGGATATCGCTATTTTCTCACTTTTACCGATGACTTAAGTAGATATGGGGATATCTATTTAATGAAACATAAATCTGAAACATTTGAAAAGTTCAAGGAATTTCAGAATGAAGTGGAGAACCATCGTAACAGAAAGATTAAGTTTCTGCGATCTGATCGTGGGGGCGAGTATTTGAGTTATGATTTTCTCACGCATCTTAAAGCAAGCGGAATTGTTTCGCAACTCACGCCACCCGGAACACCATAGCGCAATGGTGTGTCTGAACGCCGGAATCGAACTTTATTAGATATGGTCCGATCGATGATGTCTCTTACTGATTTGCCGTTATCATTTTGGGGTTATGCATTAGAAACCGCTGCATTCACTTTAAATAGGGCACCATCTAAATCCGTTGAGACGACACCATATGAACTGTGGTTTGGTGCTAAACCTAAGTTGTCGTTTCTTAAGGTTTGGGGATGCGAAGCTTACGTCAAGAAGTTGATGCCGGACAAGCTCGAACCCAAAGCGGAGAAATGCGTCTTCATAGGATACCCTAAGGAAACTATTAGGTATACCTTCTATCACAGAACTGAAGGCAAAGTGTTTGTCGCAAAGAACGGTTCCTTTCTTGAGAAGGAGTTTCTCTCGAAAGAAGTGAGTGGGAGGAAAGTAGAGCTAGACGAGGTTATTGAACCTTCTCTTGAATTGGAGAGTAGCGCAGCACCTGAAATTGTTCCAGTGCCGCCTGCACCAATAATAGAGGAAGCTAATGATAAGGATCATGAAGCTTCGGACGATGCTGCTACTGAACGTCGCAGGTCGACAAGGTCGCGTGCCCCTCCTGAGTGGTACGGCAACCCTGTCTTGACTGTCTTGTTGGTAGAAGACAGTGAACCTACGAACTATGAGGAAGCGATGATGAGCCCAGACTCTGAGAAATGGCTAGAAGCCATGAAATCCGAATTGGGATCCATGAGAGAAAACCAAGTATGGACTTTGGTGGACCCTCCTAGCGACCGAAAGGCCGTTGAGTGCAAATGGATCTTCAAGAATAAAACGGATGCGGATGGTAATGCTACCATCTATAAAGCACGGCTTGTCGCGAAAGGTTTTCGACAAGTTCAAGGTGTTGACTACGATGAGACTTTCTCTCCCGTAGCGATGTTTAAGTCCATTCGGATTTTATTAGCAATTGCTGCGTTTCATGATTATGAAATATGGTAGATGGATGTCAAGACTGCGTTCCTCAATGGCAACATTGATGAAGAGTTGTATACGATGCAACCCGAAGGTTTTGTCGATCCTAAGGATGCTGATAAAGTATGCAAGCTTGAGCGTTCCATTTATGGACTAAAGCAAGCATCTCGGAGTTGGAACCTTCGTTTTGATCAAGTGATCAAGAGCTTTGGATTTGTTCCAAATTGCTACGAAGCTTGTATCTACAAGAAAGTGAGTGGGAGCTCGGTGACATTTCTGGTACTATATGTGGATGACACATTGATTATCGGAAATAACATCAACATGCTTAACGATGTGAAGAGTTATTTGAACAAGTGTTTTTCAATGAAAGACCTAGGTGAAGCTGCTTATATATTGGGCATCAAAATCTATAGAGATAGACAAAGACGCCTGATAGCTTTAAGCCAGAGTACATACCTAGACAAAGTTCTGAAAAGGTTCAGAATGGATAAGGCAAAGAAAGGTTCGGTGCCTATGTTGTCAGGTAAGATATTGAGCAAGGCTCAGTGTCCAGCTACGGTAAATGATAGGGAATCTATGAGCAAAGTGCCTTATGCCTCGGCCATAGGTTCTATCATATATGCCATGCTGTGTACTAGACCGGATGTGTCCAATGCTCTTAGTTTGACGAGCAGATATCAAAGTGATCCAGGAGTGGAACACTGGACAGCCGTGAAGAACATCCTAAAGTACCTAAATAGGACTAAAGAAATGTTCTTAGTCTATGGGGGTGATGAACAGCTCGTCGTAAAAGGTTACGTTGACGCTAGTTTTGACACCGACAAGGATGATTCTAAATCTCAGACAGGATACGTGTATATTTTGAATGGAGGAGCTGTGAGCTGGAGAAGCTGCAAGCAAAGCGTGATCGTGGGATCTACAGTAGAAGCGGAATACATGGCTGCTGCAGATGCATCAAGTGAAGGAGTTTGGATCAGAAACTTCATCACTGAGCTTGGCGTGGTTCCAAGTGCATTGGACCCACTTGAGATATTGTGTGACAACACTGGCGCCATAGCACTCGCTAAGGAACCAAGATATCATCCAAAGACCAAGCATATCAACCGCAAGTTTCATATAATCCGAGATTATATAGCAGATGGAGATCTGAAGATTAGCAAAGTACATACAGATCTGAATGTCGCAGATCCATTGACTAAACCTCTTCCACGTGTAAAACATGATCAGCACCTCAGTGCCATGGGTGTGAGATTGTTGCCAAATGTAAACTAGATTATTGACTCTAGTGCAAGTGGGAGACTGTTGGAATTATGCCCTAGAGGCAATAATAAAGATGTTATTATTATAATTCTTGTTCATGATAATGTTTATATTCCATGCTAGAAAATTGTATTAAGCGGAAACTTTAATACTTGTGTGGTTTGTGAACAACACCGTGTCCCTAGTACGCCTCTATGGACTAGCTCATTGATTAATGATGGTTAAGGTTTCCTAACCATAGACATGAGTTGTCAATTGATAATGAGATCATATCATTGGGAGAATGATATGATGGACAGACCCAAACTAAGCAAAGCAATTAGATCGTGTCACCGTGTTCATCTTTGCGAAGCTTTTCCTATGTCAAATATTGTATTCCTTAGACCATGAGATAATACAACTCCCTGGTATCGGAAGAAAGCTTTGAGGTCATCAAACGTCATCCTATGAGAGGGTGATCATAAAGGTGTCTCTCAGGTTATCGGAAAATATCTGTTGGGTTGTATGTATCAAGATGGGATTTGTTCCTCCCAAGTCGGAGAGATATACTTCGGGCCCACTCGGTAATCGATATCAACACCTCTTGCAAGCATGTGGTTAAGAAGTTAATCACAAAGTGATATCGTATTACGGAACGAGTAAAGTACTTGCTATGAACGAGATTGAACTAGGTATGACGGTACCGACGATCGAATCTCGGGCAAGTAAACTATCGCGAGACGAAGGGAATATATATATGGGATTGATTGAATCCTGGCATCGTGGTTCATCCGATATGATCATAGATGAATGTGTGGGAGTCAATATGGGTTTCCAGACCCCGCTGTTGATTATTGATAGAATATCATGTCCGCATATTCTCGAACCCGCAGGGTCACACACTTAACGTGTCTCGACGCTAGGATAGATTGGATAATTGGTTTATAAGTTTTTGTTCGGAGTCTCGGATGGGATCCGGGACATCACGAGAGGTTCCGGAGTGGTCCGGAGAATAAGATTCATATAAGGCAGTGCAGTTTTTGGAGTTCGGAATTGTTCCGGGTTAATCGGTATTGTACCGGAAGCTTCTAGAACCTTTCGGAAGGGGACCAACGTGGCCCCACCTTCCGGGAGGGGGCATGGGCCTATGAGGGAGTGCCCTGGCCGCTTTGGTCCAGGGGCACAAGGCCCCATAGGGCCCAGCCGGCCAAGAGAGGTTTAAACTCTAGATAGAGCTTCTAGAAGGGGGGGGTTCCTTGCCCCCCACTCTTCCTCCTTGGGGCCGCCGGCCTTGGCTTGGGGGAGGGGCTAGGGCTGCGCCCACCCCTCTATATATAGAGGGCTGGGGGCGCACCACCCCCCCCCCCCCACACCTTCCCCTCCAACCCTAGCCGCCCTGCTGCCGTCCTCTCTCCCTCCCGACTGTTTGTAGGCGAAGCCCTGCTGCAGAAATTCTCCACCATATACACCACGCCGTCGTGTTGTAGATCCAATCCATCTCTCCACCATACTTGCTGGACCAAGGAAGGAGGAGACGTCGAGGTGCCGCACGTGTGCATCTCACGGAGGCATCGCCACTTGTGGTGCTAGATCGGATCGGATCGCGAGGAGGAGAAGCGAGTACAACTCTGTGCGAATCTTCAAGGGTATGAAGATCTAATCCAATCTCTCTCGTTGTTTGCATCTCCTAGATTAGATCTTGGCTTCCCTCTGTTCGCATCCGTAGAAAATTTTGATTTACTATGCCGCGAAACCCTTCACCAGCATGGGTTCTTTGTCGGCAGGGGCGGCGAGTAGCACCTTCTTGAGGTCGCAGAGTGCGTCGTCCGCCTCCTTGTCCCACTGGAAGGTGGGGTTCTTGCACATCAGGCGGTATAGGGGCATCGCCTTTTCGCCCAGACGGGGGATGAAGCGACTGAGAGCCGCCACTCGCCCAGCTAGCTTCTGGACGTCGCGCAAGCACTCGGGTTTGCCGAGTCGGGCGATCGTGTCGATCTTGGTGGGGTTCGCCTCGATCCCGCGCTTGGAGACGACGTAGCCCAGTAGTTGCCCTGCTGGTACACCGAAGGTGCATTTGCGTGGGTTAAGCTTTATCTTGTATTTTCGCAGGTTGGCGAACGTTTCCGCCAAGTCGGCGAGGAGATCACCCTGGCGAGCGGATTTTACGACCACGTCGTCGATATAGACGTGGATGTTGCGGCCAATTTGGCTCGCGAGGCACTCCTGCATGCACCGCTGGTAGGTCGCCCCGGCGTTCTTGAGACCGAAGGTCATGGCGGTGTAGCAGAAGGCTCCAAATGGCGTGATGAACGCCGTCTTCTCCTCGTCCTCAACAACCATTTTGATCTGGTTGTATCCAGAGTAGGCGTCGAGGAATCATAGCGACTCCGAGCCCGCGGTGGAGTCGATTATTTGGTCGATCCGCGGGAGGACGAACTGCTCCTTCGGGCAAGCGCTGTTTAAGTTTGTGTAGTCGATACACATCCTCCAGGTCCCATTCTTCTTCTCGACCAGGACTAGGTTTTCCAGCCACTTGGAGTACTTGATTGGCCGGATGAAGCCTGCAGCGAGTAGACGCTGCACCTCCTCAGCGATGGCTCGGCGGCGCTCTTCATTGAAGGGCCGCAGCGACTGCTTCACGGGTCGCACTTTGGGGTCGGTGTTTAGCTTGTGCTCAGCGAGCTCCCTAGGGACACCAGGCATGTCAGAGGGCTTCCATGCAAAGATGTCCCTGTTCTCACGAAGGAACTCGATGAGCGCGCCTTCCTAGGCTGGGCTCATGCCCGTCCCGATCGTCACCGTCTGGCTGGAGTCGCCTGGGACCAGCTCGACGGTGCGGGTGTGCGTCGTTGCCTCGAAGGTTGAGGTGTTTGCGCCCTCCGAATTGGGCTTCTTGAGTATGGTGGGATCGTCGTTGTTGACCCCGCTCGCGTACTTGGCGAGCTCATCGGCGTGATTGGTTTCTGCCGCGATAACGGCATCGGCGAGTTCGGCTCCTTTGGCCTCGCACTCGGCGGCCATGTCGGGGTCGCCGTTGATGGTAATGACGCTGCACGGCCCGGGGAGCTTCATCGCGTTTTACGCGTAGTGGGGCGTTGCCATGAACTTGGCGAACGCCTGGCACCCCAGGACGCAGTGGTAGGGGCTGTCGAAGGGCACCAGCTCGAAGACGATCCGCTCGGTGCGGAAGTTTGCTGGTGTGCCGAAGGTGACTGGCAGCGTGACCTTGCTGATCGGGTATGCCTTCCGACCGGGGACGATGCCGTGGAACGTGGTGTGGGTCGTCTCGATCATCGACTGCGGGAGCCACAGCCGCCTGAAGGTGTCCAGGTACAGGATGTTGATGGAGCTGCCGCCGTCCATCAATGTCTTGGGGAGCCAGTAGTCGCCGACCTTAGGCTTGACCACCAGGGCGACTCGGCCTGGGGACTCGATGCGTGGCGAGTGGTCTTGGCGGCTCCAGGTGATGGGCTGCTCCGACCAGTTGAGGAACTGGGGCACGTCCACCTGAGCCACCGCGTTGACGGCGACGGCGCGGGCGATGACCTTCTTCTCGCGCTTCGTGTTGAAGCCTGTGAAGGTATGGAGCGAACCGGCCACTTTGCCGAATTTTCCGCCATTTGGCGGGTCGTTGTCGGGGTCCTCCCGTGCTCGCCGTGCCTTCTCGATCTCCCGGAGGGTATGGCAGTCGGCGGTTGTGTCCGTTGCGGGCTTCCCTTCCCTGCTGTGAAACGCACAAGGTTGGTTAAGGAGGGCCGCGAGGTCGAACCTTGGCTTTGCCTTGTAATTGCCGCCGTCGCGGCATTGTCCTCCGTCGCGGCGGAAGCTCTTGGGCTCGCGTTGTGCGTGCCCGGCGTTGGCGACGAAGTCGACTCGCCCATCACTGCGGCGCTTGCCAGTGAGGCGAGTGTTGCTGTAGCGTAGGTCGGACCGTCGTCCGCTGTCGTTGCCGCTCGTGCGGCGTTGACCTCCCGACTCGTCGTCGGTTTCCTGGTTTGGATCTTCCTCCGCGTACCGTTTGGCAATCTCGAGGAGGTCCGGTATGTTGTCGAGTGTGCGGGAGTGTCGCTTGAGCTTGGCGACCAGAGGCTCGTAGCGGCACGAGGTCTTGAAGCAATGGATCGCGGTGTCCGGGTGGATGCCGACCGCGTTGTACCAGAGTTCTTGCCACCGTTGGACCCAGTTGCGGGTCGACTCGCGGGGTCCCTGGACGCATCGCTCCAGGTCCTCGATGGTGGTGGCGCGGGTGTAGGAGCACTCGAAGTGCCTGACGAAGGCGTCGCGCATCTCCTCCCAGGAGTCGATACTGTCTTGAGGGAGGGTGTTGATCCACTGCCTGCACGTCCCCTCCATCATCAGGGGGAGGTAACGTACGGCTAGCAGGTCGGTGTGGCCTGCGATCCCCATCGCCATGAGGTATGTATCGAGCCAGACGGCGGGGTCGTACGAGGGGTCGTACTTTTCTATCTCCTTCGGCGCCTTGAAGTTTGGCGGGTACTTCACGCCTCGGATCATTGGTCCGAAGAACTTGGGGCCGAGTCGACTGAGCGACCCCATGGGCTCGCCGTCGCGGCGATTGGTTAGGGTGTGTCGCAGGTCGTCGGGCTGGCGTGCACGCCAGCTTTGGTTGTTGATGATGTGGGTGCGGGCGTCGATGGGTTGACCGTTGGCGGCGACGAAGTTGGTCGCTGGCCTGGGGTCGTTGGTGGAGAGTGCCGCGTTCGCGGGTCGGTGTTGGAGCTGCAGTGGCTCCGGTGGCGGGCAGTTGAGGGTGTTTGCCGCCATTGGGCGGCCGCTTGAGGCCGCTCTGCTTCCCGAAGAACGCGAGTATACTCGACCCTGCGAGTCGGCGCCCGCGTTTTGCTGCTCGACGGCCTTTGCGAGCAGGGCCCTGATGTATTGGATCTGTAGGGCGCCGTCGCCGGTGGCCGTGATGTTGTCGGCTGCTGCTCGTCCTGCCACGAGGTTGTCCATCGGTGTGGAGAACAGTGGGAGGCCGTTTGCGTCTCGCTCTCGTGAGGAGACTACTATCCGCGGCTGGTCCCTGGGGGGTGTGCGGTTGGGTGGAGGCGGGGCGCCCATCGCCGTCGACCCTGGCGGGGGTCGGGCGCTTCCTCCTGGTGGCGCGTTCTCGCAGATCGCGCGCTCGGCCACGCGGGCCGGGTCGTTTTCATCGTTGAAGTTCAGGGCGCGCCCCTAAACGGTGGGGTTCAGGCGCGACCTGATCCGCTGTTGGTGGTAGCGCGATAGCTCCTGCGCCGTCACCTGCTCGAGGCGAAATTTTTCGCGCTCGGCTTGCTCCTTGTGCACTGCCTCCGCCAGTTTCAGGCGGAGTTCCTCGACCTCCGTTGCCATGGCGTTGGGAGGGATTGGGGTGGAGAAGGGGTCCTCCGGCGGCTCGGTGCCGGTCGCCATGTAGGTCGCTGCGTGGCGACCGGTGCCGTCGCGGAGGTCGGCGGAATTTTCTGACCCGGAGTCGAATTCGAAGATCCCGAGGATGGAGGGGTCCTCGAAGTCTCCCATGTTGGAGACCTGGGTGATGGAGCCCGCGGGCGAAGCCGCGGTGATGGACCCGGCGAGTGACGCCGGGGTCGCCGAGTCGGCGTCGTCGTTGAGGGCCGCGTCCTCTGCGGCCGCTGAGTTTTCGGCCACGTCGCTGTGGGTTGAGTTGTACTCGGAGGCGAGGCGATGGATCGTGCGGATCTGGCTCTCGGAGAGCCGATCGCGCGGTGGCGACTCGCGGATGCGAGCCGAGTCCTCCGAGACGATGACATCGGTGAGGACGACGAAGAGGCTGATCGTGCCGATCGGCAGGATCACGCTGTGCGTGACGGGTCGCGCCGCCGGGACGTAGCTGCTCGGCAAGATTTGGAGCATCTCGCCGATCGCTATCATGCGGCCGGTGGCGACCGTCTCGTTGATGGGCAGATTGGATCTTGCCGCAGAACACCGGCCAGACCAGAGTCCCCATGGTGGGCGCCACTGTCGTGGGAATGGTCACGGCAGATGCTGCAATCGGCAGCGAGTAGTAGAACGAGGGGCAAGGGCGGCCAGCCATCTGCGGTGCGAGATGAGGGCGGAGACACAGGGTTTTACCCAGGTTCGGCCCCCCGGAGGGTAAAGACCTACTCCTGCTAGATTGTATTATGAAGGTGGTTCAAAGGGCGAGCTCGACGACTAGGCAGCGAGTCGCTTGGGGGTATGATGGAACGTATCTCTACACGCCCTGCAGGGAGGTTTATATAGGCTCACCTCCCCTAGGGTTTACATATCTCAACCGAATCAGTTAAGGCTTCGGTACTTGTTTAACCTAATCCGACTGGGCCTATCTACTCGCCTGGGCCTTCAACTCCCAATCGCTTGGATCCTCGCCGGGCTTCGATCCAGTCGCCGTCTTGCAGGCCCACTCGCCAGTTCTTGGGCCAGTCGGAAACGTCCTGCTGGGTATACCCTGGTAGGCGCATCCCCATCATTCATGCTAAATATTCGTGTTTTGCCTAAGTCTTTCATCGAAATGAAATTCTTAACCTTTGTCAATAAAATATACATCATTTCCAATCAACAACATGTCCTCCACATAATGTATTAGAAATATGTCTCAGTGCTCCCACTTAATTTCTTGCAAATGCAAGCATCTTCATCGTCTCCTGATGAAAACTCCTTTTTCATCATGGTCAAGATTCCAACTCCGTGATGCTTACTTCAACCATTGAAGTTTGCATGCTCCTTTTAGCATACTTTGAATTAACAAAACCCTTTGGATCGTGTCATGTACACGTCCTAGGTAACCATTCTATTAGAAGAACTTTGTTTTGTTTATTCATCTAACATATACCAAATTATATGTAGTGGTTGCTACTTTAATCTGTGCAGACTAAATATCGCTATGAAAGATCAAATCTTGTCATAGTCAACTCCTTAAACATTGTCGTAAAAACTTTACCGACATGTCGACTATTTCATAGATGTGAAACATCCATGTCTATTTCTTTATAGATCCAAATACGACCGATAGGTTTTTACACCTTTCCGGAGGGTCTTCCAAGTTCAAAACTTGATTTCTCGTGTATGGAACTATCACGGATTTTATGGCTTCAAGCCATTTGACGGAGTCAGGGCCCATCATCGCTTCTTTGCATATAGTCGGTTCATCATTGTCAAACAATAATGATTTACTCTCAAATCTCAGCGTTTGATTGTTTATCCAACCAACTTGGTTCAAGAGGAACTTATATCTCCGTGACCACAAACTTTGAGGCACATAAGCTATGAGCATTATGGCAGCCTCCGGAACGATTTCGGGCGCTGCGCAACTCAGCACATTTAGCTAAGGTTCGTTAACCTTATCAAAGTTCTATTGTCCTCCCACTTAACTTTTATGAAAAATTCCTTTTTCAAGAAACTTCATATTTCAAGGGACAAACCCTTTTGTCTTCGGTGTCATGGAGGAATATACAATGGTTATTCGAAATAACCTACAAATACATGCTCATACGACTTTGGTTGTGAACATCTTACTTATGCTTAGCATACCAAAATTTAAGAAATGACAATTTGGATTTTACCCCAAACCATAACTTCCATGGTGTCATTTCAACGGATTAAGATGGAGCTCTTTTCAGTGTAAAAACGGTAGTCTCTAAAGCTTTTAATCTTTTAAACATAATGGCGGTTTTATAAAATAACACCTTTGATCCAACCATGTCAAACAAGGTTTTATTACAAATCTCAAACACTCCATACTCCTATGGTGTTTCAGGAGATGTAAATCTAGGTGTTTTGCTAAACTTGCAACTCCAATAAATCCCTTTATGATAAAATCATAATTCATTTATTTTCATGTTACACTTGTAACTCAAATAAATCCCTTTATGATAAAATCATAAATCATTTATTTTCTTGTTACAATGATTTTCCACTTCATCTTGAAAGTCTTTGAATGTTTTCAAATATTTCATACTTCTTTCTCATTAAGTGAACATTCACTCAAATTTCCGTAAAAAGCATATGGAGTTGAAATCCATCGCTTAGGACTATACATAATGGACTACATACATCGATATGTATAAATTCCAATATTTTAGTCGTTCGTTCTTCTTTGGCCTTTGAACAAAGTTTTAATTATCCCGAGGAAAGTCTCACAAGCGTCACGTGAGCAAATAAAAGATTCCAAAAATCCATGAAAATGGAGTTTCTTCATGTCTTTCCAATATAATTTAAACGACGATATCACTTTGTAAGTGATCTTCCAATCATTTGTCTTGCGACATTTTAGCATTAGTTTTATGGACGTGATTTCTCCAACTAGATTTTTAAATCATCCATCTTATATGGAATACGGTAATTATTTGAACAACCTTTGTTCTCATAATACCTAATTTAAATAACAATTATTAAAACAAATCTTGAACTTAAGCTTTGATGTCAACGAGAAATACAAACAACGGTTTGTTTATTTTCGATGAATATCATTACATATTCTCTTGCTAGTTACTTAGGCCTTTATGAATTGCGTCGTTCCATATGAAATTTCATACCAACCAATTCGGTATCCAATACCCAAGAATCACATTGTTTAACAAGCAAAGAATACAACCATAACATGTATATCATCTATATACCTAAATTGGATATTTCCAGTCTTTTCTTTTCTGCCAAATATATTATAGATTCTCTTTCAACATTTCCTTTTTCCTTTTAAAATAATCTATCAACATCAACAATGGAGCCATATACATGACATATAGTCCAAAGCGTGTATACTGAATAATAATACCTTTGGACTTGCACTTTGAAGTAGATCACCATCATCAAAATGATCGGCATTCTTTCAAAATCCATTCTTTAGTAATCTTTTAGTGTAGTAAACACTTTACATACATCTTCTATTCATCCTTATCATGACGACTTTCATGATCAAGATAATGTAGCTTATAAAGGCGAATCGTGAGTATAACGTCACTTTCCAAAACCCTTTTCGATGATTAGGATGTCTAGCATCTCCAACCTTCGCAAATTCTCATCCAATATGAGAACATACATTATACTCTATGATATGTTGGAAACGTATCTATAATTTTTGATGCTCCATGCTTGTTTTGTATCTACTTTGCTTTGCTTTGTCCACACTTTGAGGTGCTTTTTATATGTTTTCTAGTAATAACCTATTAACAAGTTGCCACAGTGCCAGTTGCATGTTTTCTGCTGTTTTTGGTTCCAGAAAAGCTAGTAAGGAAATATTCTCAGAATTGGACGGGACAAACGTCAAAGTCAATAACTTTCCGTGGGGAACAATAAGTCCAGAGGAGAGCCCAAGGGGCCGGCCAGAGGGACCAGACCCCCCCTAGGTGCGGGTGGGCCCTAGACCGCGCCTGGCTAGGGTTTGGCCGCCCTGGCGGCCGCCTCAGTCTCCCCCTTCGCCTATAAGAAACCCCCGATGCAGAAACTCTCGGCACCCGATCAATATTCCATGAAACCGTCTGTAGCCGCCGCCACCATCGTCCCTAGATCAGGGGGATCTGAAGCTCTTCACGGCACCCTGCCGGAGGGGAGATCATCCCGGAGGCCTTCTCTCCGGTATTATTTGTGAGTAGTTCCACCTTGGACTATGGGTCCATGTAGTAGCTAGATGGTTGTATCTCCTCCTTTGTGCTTTCATGTATAGATCTTGTGAGCTCTGTTCATGATCAAGATCTAATCTATTTGTAATCATGCATGTTGTGTTTGCAGGGATCTGATGGATATTGAGATTATTATGTTGGTTTGATTAATGGTTCTATCTTTATGATTCTATCATGTCTGTGTTGTTTGTGATCTTGCATGCTCTCCGTTTCTAGTGGTTATCTTGGCCAAGTAGTTGCTAGTGACTCCAAGAGGGAGTATTTATGCTCGATAGTGGGTTCATGCCTCTAGTTTCCAAGGGAAGTGACAAAAATATCTTCGGTTGTAGATGTGTTGTTGCTACTAGGGAGAAAACAACGGTCTCTTGTTCCTGGAACATGTGGACTATTTACCTTACACACTTTGCTTAAAGCAGTTGTCTGTTGCTTGCAACTTAATACTAGAGGGGGTTCGGATGATAACCTGAAGGTGGACTTCTATTCATAGATGCAGTTGGATTACGATCTATGTATATTGTTGTATTTCCCAATCAACTTCATAGGATCTTTCTAGCTAGTAATTGCATTGTTATACCTTGCTCAGTTCCTGTCAATTGCCCCGCTATAATTTGTTTACCCTTCATGCCATGTTGTTTATCTAAGGAGAGCATCTCTAGTGAACTATGGACCCGGTCCAATCTTTACCATTGATACATCTTCCACTGTTACTTGTTTACTTGCTGCAAACCATTACCTTCCACACCATACGTTTAATCCTTTGTTACAGCAAACTGGTGAGCTTGACAACCTCACTGATTCATTGGGGCAAAGTCTTGAGTTTGTGTTGTGCAGGTCTCCACGTTTCCAGCAACACCTGTGTGACGTTTCCTTCCTCCTACTGGTTTGATAACCTCGGTTTCTTACTGAGGGAAACTTGCTGCTGTGCTGCTTCATACCTTGCTCTTGGGGTTTCCAACGAAGCGTTCCACGACAAGTATTGGGCACCATCAAGCTAATTTCTGGCGCCGTTGCCGGGGAGGCTAAGGACATCTTCACTAGGGGAGTCCTTCACTTCTTTTCTATTTACTTTGTTTTTAGTTTCCTTTGTTTCTTTTGCTTGGTTTTGTTTGCCTCTTTCCAAAAAACCCAAAAAAATTAGTCTAGTTTGGTTTGCTTGCCTTATTCAAAAACACAAAAAAATAGTTCCTGCTTTAGCTGCTGCTGTTTTTGGCTTGCCCACCTTTGCCAAAATGAACTCTGCTGAGAACACCAAGTTGTGTGACTTTACTAGCACCAACAAAAATTATTTCCTAAGCACACCTATTGCTCCACCTGCTCCTGATGCTACATTTTATGAAATTAAGCCTGCTTTGTTGAATCTTGTGATGAGAGAGCAATTTTCTGGTGCTGGTTCTAATGATGCTGCTGCCCATCTTAATATCTTTGTTGAACTTTGTGAGATGCAAAAGTATAAGGATGTAGATGGAGATATTATTAAGCTCAGGCTTTTTCCTTTCTCCTTGAGGGGAAAAGCTAAAGAATGGTTTCTATCTTTGCCTAAAACTAGTACTGATTCTTGGACTAAGTGCAAAGATGCTTTTATTGGAAAGTACTATCCTCCTGCTAAGATTATTGCTATGAGAAGTGATATTATAAAATTTAAAAAGCTTGATAGTGAACATGTTGCTCCTACTTGGGAAAGAATGAAATCTTTGGTTAAAAATTGCCCTACTCATGGACTCACTGCTTTTTTTTGAAATTTATGGACTCACTGCTTGGATGATTATCCAAACTTTTTATGCAGGTTTGAACTTATCCTCAAGAAACCTGTTGGATTCTGCTGCTGGAGGTACTTTTATGGGACTCACCTTGGGTGTTGCAACAAGGCTCCTTGATAATATTATGGTTAACTACTCTGAATGGCATGTTGAGAGAGCTCCACATGGTAAGAAGGTAAATTCTGTTGAGGAAACTTTCTCTTTGAGTGAAAATATTGATGTTATTATGGCTATGCTTGTTAATGGGAAAGCTCCTCTAGATCGTAATAGTGTTCCCTTAGCCTCTTTGGTTGCTCAAGAAGAGCAAGTTGATGTGAACTTCATTAGAAACAACAATTTCAACAACAATGCCTATATGAATAATTTTGGTAGCAACAACAATTATAGGCCTTATCCTCCTAATAATGGCAATTCCTATGGAAGCTCTTACAATAATGCTAGAAGTGCCCCCTCTGAACTTGAAGTCATGCTCAAGGACTTTATTAGTAAACAAACCACTTTCAATAAGACTATAGAGGAAAAGCTTTTAACTGTTGAGAAAAATATATCCTCTTTGTCTGAAGCTCAAACTTCTTTGGTTAATAAAATAGCTGCTAAACCTGAAACTATGGAAAACACCTTTGATACTGCTCATGCCATACAAGTTACTATTGATGAAAATGTTAGGCTGTTAGCTCAACTTCATGCTAGGTGGGAAAGGGAAGCTGAAATTGATAGAAACAATAGTGTGTGCACTATCACCACTAAACCACAAGTAGCCCCTATTCCTCCTCCTACTATGCCTAAGCCTATTGATCCTACTACTAGTGATGCTAAGTTTGATTTTGATATTGATGGTTGCAATATTTCTGAAGTGATTATGTTCTTGCAAAAGCTTGCTAGAAGTCCTGATGCTAGTGATATGCATGTTGCCTTTACCAAACACATTACAGATGCTCTTATTAAGATTAAGGAAGAGAAGCTAAAACACAAAGCTTCTATTCCTAGGAAAGTAGAAGATAGTTGGGAACCCATTATTAATATGCAAGTGAATGACTTTGATCTCAAAGCTTCATGTGATCTTGGTTCTAGTATCTCTATTATGCCTACGAAGATTTATGAGATGCTTGATTTGCAACCTTTAGAAGATTGTTATTTGAATGTCCCACTCAATGATAATGCTAAAAAGAAACTCATGGGGAGAACTAATGATGTTCTCATTATGGTTAATAATGCTTATGTCCCTGTTGATTTCTATGTATTAGATGTTGAATACAATGCTTCTTGTCCTATTACTTTGGGAAGACCTTTTCTTAGAACAGTTGGTGCCATCATTGATATGAAATAAGGCACTATCAAATATCAATTTACATTCAAGAAAGGTGTTGAACACTTACCTATGAGGAGAGAGAATTTGCTTTTTGCTCCTCCTTTGAAAGCAAGATTTGATGTTAATGCTTCCTCATTTAAAAATACTTGATTCTTCTTGCTTCTTGTGCCTAACTTAAAGGCGTTAAAGAAAAGTACTTGTTGGAAGATAACCCAAAAGTTTCCTTGAGTATTGGAAGTTATTACTTCTGTAATAACCTCTCCTTATCCTTTTTGTTTGATTTTTGTGCCAAGAATGACCTCTAATGAGAGGGAACTAAGATTTGGGGAGTTGCTGTCCCGAAACAAATTTCTGCCCTCCACCAAAAATATTCGTGAGGAGTCTCTGTAACTCGGATTGAGCTGAAAATTTACGAATAAATCCCCCAGTATGTTGTATAACTTTAGTTAGTTCAACACTTTTTGATTTGAGCAACAGAAGATGTTCAAAAAAATTCGTTTCTACCTGCTGGACTGTTTTGACAGATTTTTCCCATTATTTGCATTTGCTTCTTATTGATTCCTTTTTGAGCTCTCTTCAGGTAAATTGAGTTTCTTTGAAGGATTTACTTCAGTAGATTTATTTTTAGTGAAAATCCTTGCTTTTGTAAAGCTTTGTTAGTGGTCTAATATCTTTTGAATAAACTAATGTTGCTAATAAAGATTGTGTGAAGTTTTGTATGAAGGAAAAAATTTCAGGTGTAGAGAGAGAATGATGCAATGAGATGAAGAATGGAAAAATGCTCAAGCTTGGGGATGACACATGGTTTCACCCCAAGAAATATCCAAGAGGTACAAGCGTCAAAGCTTGGGGATTCCCAAGGCATCCCCTTCTTCATCAATAAAAAGCTCAGGTTTGTCTAGACACTTCTCTTTGATTGTTTCATGCACAGTTATTTTGTTCTTAGAGCGTCTTAGTTTTCGTTTTCTTTGCTTAGTTTGTTTAGTTTGATTTAGTAGTTTGGACCCCCGTTCTCGCTGTGTTGTTTTGCAAATAAGTTTGCTTGGTGTTTGGAAAGGAGTAGTAAGTTCTTGCTTGAAGTGCAAGAGGAGCTTGCATTGACTGTGACTTAGACTTTAGCATGACATGCTAGGTGTTGTTTTAGTATTATGCTTAGTGATTATTGCTGTAGAATGTCTTATTCCAAACAATTGGGATTGCTTAGTGTGCCTTGAAGAAATTATGCGTTGTTTTAGCATGCAAAAGCATAGTATTATGGTATTCTCCTTTGATGTTTTGCTTGGGTTGACTTGGCGCATGTTCACACCATGTTATGACTATGATAAGTCACCATTAGCCTCTATGATCATTTGGTCCTTGACTTGTAGTACCACTCTTTGCTTTGATTAGTTTGCTTTGTTGCATTGCATAATTATGGCCATTATTGCTCTCTTAGTTGGTTGCTCCCAGTCTTTTGCTAGCCTCCACTTGTATGAGTAAGTTCTACTCATGCTTCCAACTCCCAAGAGACCAAGTTATTCCAAAGTGTCCACTATAAACTCCTATGCATGGTGTGTTACACCATTCCAAGTATATTATTGTTTTCAACTATCTTCCAATTAAAAACTATTTTGTTATGTGAAAACTTAGTGATTAAAGCCCTCGCAAACTTGATGGCACATTTTATTCTTTGCCCCTAATAAACTTGAACCACTAAGGCAACTTTGTTGTATATGCTTGCACTTATAAGTTGGGATTAGCATAACCGTGCTGTCACGGGGAACGTTTTCAACATTGCACTTCTACTTTTGTACTCCGTTGATATCATGCTCTTTTGTCTATGGATGTTACCGGTGTGAAATGAAGTGGGAACTTGTAAGTCCATGGAGTTTGTATTTTGTGTTAGAGAAACGCCTGGGCCGCTAGCCTAAGCCATGCCTAATCATGGTGGAAACTTGCAGCATCACCATAGTGACATCTATGAAGCATTCTTCTTATAAAAAAGAGACACATTGAGAAAAGAGGAAAGATAGAAAAAAGCACCATATTCCCATGGTACATAAGAAGGATTGCTGAGATGCTCATTGTCTGCTTGCCTTGTCATTTTGGTTATGGGAAAGCTCTTGTACCATGTGCAAGGGGTACCCCGTTGGCGGTTCTCAATGATATGCAAATACTTACAGTGACAAGAACTTGCCTGGGCCCTAAGTTGAGTATCCATGAGGTGTAGCCCTCATAGTCACGGGACTTGAGATTGCCAACTTATACTTTGTTGAGCATATACTCCAGCTTTGCCACTTTAACCTTAACCACTTCAAGATGCTTATGATAGGGGCAATGAGGGCTGAAAGCTAATAAGTACCATAATTTTTGGAAGCTCTTTTTGAAACTTGTAATCCCTACTTCCTTTATAAAAATGCCTTTCTTCCACCATTATTGAGTCTCCACCTTCTACCTTTAGGCACCATTAAGAGAGCATAGTTGTCATTCTGTGTGCAGTGTTCCAAAGCTTATTAATTGATGCATCTTGTGTTATTATTTGCTCTTGTGCTACTTGTTTCTAGTCACCCTTGTGAACTTTGAAGGTGTCCTAAGCATCTATATTGCTACTCCATGAGGGACAAGCTGACTTCCACTATGCTATGTTTTCTGTATGTGAAACAAACAAACGTTTTTCAATGCATATTATTCATGATCTTTGTTTGTAGCTTGCCATGTTGCATTCATAGTTACTATGTCCTATTGTTAGAACTCCATTCTTTCATGCACATGTCTAGAGTTCTTTGATCCGAGCTTTCAATGTTTGCAAATGGTTGGATCTTTATTGTGAGGGTGCATGTTCACCTCAAAAATTATTCTATTTATCACTTACCTACTCGAGGACGAGCAGGAGTTAAGCTTGGGGATGCTGATACGTTGGAAACGTATCTATAATTTTTGATGCTCCATGCTTGTTTTGTATCTACTTTGCTTTATTTGTCTACACTTTGAGGTGATTTTTACATGTTTTCTGGTACTAACCTATTAACAAGTTGCAACAGTGCCAGATGCCTGTTTCTGCTGGTTTTTGGTTTCAGAAAAGTTAGTAAATAAATATTCTCGGAATTGGACGGGACAAATGTCAAAGTCAGTAACTTTCCGTGGGGAACAATAAGTCTATAGGAGAGCCTGAGGGGTCGGCCAAAGGGGCCAGAGCCCCCCAGGCGCAGGTGGGCCCTAGCCCGTGCCTGGCTAGCCCCTTCGCCTATAAGAATCCCCCGATGCAGAAACTCTCGGTACCCGATCAATATTTCACGAAACCGTCTGTAGCCGCCTCCACCATCGTCCCTAGATCGGGGGGGATCTGAAGCTCTTCCTGGCACCCTGCCAGAGGGGAGATCATCCCGGAGGCCTTCTCTCCGGTATGATTTGTGAGTAGTTCCACCTTGGACTATGGGTCCATGTAGTAGCTAGATGGTTGTATCTCCTCCTTTGTGCTTTCATGTATAGATCTTGTGAGCTCCGTTCATGATCAAAATCTAATCTATTTGTAATCATGCATGTTGTGTTTGCGGGGATCTGATAGATATTGAGATTATTATGTTGGTTTGATTAATGGTTCTATCTTTATGATTCTATCATGTCTGTGTTGTTTGTGATCTTGCATGCTCTCCATTGCTAGTGGTTATCTTGGCCAAGTAGTTGCTAGTGACTCCAAGAGGGAGTATTTATGCTCGATAGTGAGTTCATGCCTCTAGTTTCCAAGGGAAGTGACAGAAATCTCTTCGGTTGTAGATGTGCTGTTGCTACTAGGGATAAAACAACGGTCTCTTGTTCATGGAACATGTGGACTGTTTACCTTACAAACCTTGCTTAAAGCAGTTGTCTGTTGCTTGCAACTTAATACTGGAGGGGGTTCAGATGATAACCTGAAGGTGGACTTCTAGTCATAGATGCAGTTGGATTACGGTCTATGTATATTGTTGTATTGCCCAATCAACTTCATAGGATCTTTCTAGCTAGTAATTGCATTGTTATGCCTTGCTCAGTTCCTGTCAATTGCCCCGTTGTAATTTGTTTACCCTTCATGCCATGTTGTTTATCTAAGGACAACACCTCTAGTGAACTATGGACCCCGGTCCAATCTTTACCATTGATACATCTTCCACTGTTACTTGTTTACTTGCTGCAAACCATTACCTTCCACACCATACGTTTAATCCTTTGTTACAGCAAACTGGTGAGCTTGACAACCTCACTGATTCGTTGGGGCAAAGTCTTGAGTTTGTGTTGTGCAGGTCTCCACATTGCCAGAAACACATGTGTGACGTTTCCTTCCTCCTACTAGTTCGATAACCTTGGTTTCTTACTGAGGGAAACTTGCTGCTATGCTGCTTCATACCTTGCTCTTGAGGTTTCCAACGAAGCGTTCCACGACAAGTATTGGGCGCCATCACTCTATCATATTGCAACAAAAACATTGTTCTAGATATCATTATATCTACCACACATGAT
This sequence comes from Avena sativa, assembly GCA_916181665.1. Lineage (NCBI taxonomy): Eukaryota > Viridiplantae > Streptophyta > Magnoliopsida > Poales > Poaceae > Avena > Avena sativa. Next base: position 299,134,343 of record OV702296.1, read on the forward strand.
GGTTTCTGAAACAATTCTTTCAGCTCCTAGACAACCTTGATATTTAAAAACAATCAAGAATCATGGAGGAAAACATGATACTTAAGATACTAACACTGGAATTGTTACTCTTGATTTAATACTAACTATTAAATTTCACCGAGTAAATAGAGTTTGCTGAAAGTTTGCAATAGGACTTTAAACTTCACTAGGCATTCCAGATTTAACATGATAATTATTGCTATTATTAGAAGGATATGGCCTATAATTATTATTACCATAAGCATTGTTGCCAAAATTATTATTTCTAATAAAGTTCACATCAACTTGCTCTTGAGCAACCAAAGAGGATAAAGGAACATTATTTGGATCAATATGAGTTTTTCCATTAACAAGCATATACATAATAACATCAATTTTATCACTCAAGGAGGAGGTTTCTTAAACAGAATTTAGCTTCTTACCTTGAGGATCTCTCTCAGTGTGCCATTCAGAATAGTTAACCATCATATTATCAAGGAGCTTTGTTGCAGCACCCAAAGTAATGGTCATAAAGGTACCTCCAGCAACAGAATCCAATAGATTCCTTGAAGAGAAATTCAGTCCTGCATAAAAGGTTTGGATAATCATCCAAGCAGTCGGTCCATGAGTGGGACAATTCTTTACCAAAGATTTCATTCTTTCCCAAGCTTGAGCAACATGTTCATTATCAGATTGTTTAAATTTCGTTATTTCACTTTTCATATATATAATCTTAGAAGGAGGATAATATTTTCCAATGAAAGCATGTTTGCATTTAATCCAAGAATCAATACTATTTCTAGGCAAAGATAGCAACCATTCTTTAGCTCTTCCTCTTAAAGAGAAAGGAAACAATTTACGATTAAGAATATCTCCATATACATCCTTATATTTTTGCATCTCACAAAGTTCAACAAAATTATTAAGGTGAGCAGCAGCATCATCAGTACTAGCACCAGAAAATTGTTCTTTCATAACAGGATTAAGCAAATCAGGTTTAATTTCAAAGAAAGCAGCTTCAGGAACAGGTGGAGCAATGGATATGCACATGAAATCATTGTTGTTTGTGCTAGTGAAGTCACACAACTTAGTGTTTTTAGGGGTATTCATTTTTTTGAAAGTAAAGCAAGCCAACGGAAATAGTAACTAATATAGGAACTAATTTTTGTGTGTGTTTTTTATAAGAAAAATCAAACCAAACAAAACTATTTTTTTTGTATTTTTGATAAAAAGAAACAAGAAAAACAAACTAAGCAAAACAAAAACAAAGTAAAGAGATTGGTTGTGAAAGACTCCCCTTGCAAGAATCTTCTTTCTCCCAGAAAAGTGTTTGACGAATAGGAAGAGATTGAAGTTGTCCTTATCTCCCCGGCAATGGCGCCAGAAAATATTGATGGTGGCTCGGTTGATGTAGATCTTGTTGGGAGACCCCAAGAGCAAGGTGTGATGAGCACATCATAAAGTTTTCCCTCAGTTATGAAACCAAGGTTATCGAACTAGTAGGAGAAAGGAAACAACTCCAAGGTATTGCTAGCAACTTGGAATCTGCACAACACAACCACAGAACATTTCCCCAACTTATAGTGAGTTGTCAAGCTCACTGGTTTTCTAAAAACAAAGGATTAAACGTATAGTGTGGAAGATAGCAATTGCAAAAATTAAACAGTAAAAGTAAATAGTAGATGGTATAGCAATGGTAAAGGAATGGACCGGGGTCCACAGTTCAGTAGAGGTGTTTCTCCATAAGATAAATAGCATGTTGGGTGAACAAATTACAGTTGGGCAATGATAGATTGAAAAATGCATAAATATGCATATACTAGTCATGAATATTCCTATGAGATTTGTTTGGGCATTACAACATAATACATAGACCGTAATCCAACTGCATCTATGACTAATAATCCACCTTCAGGTTATCATCCGAACCCCTTCCAGTATTAAGTTGCAAGCAACAGATAATTGCATTCAGAAAAGTGTGTAAAGTAAACAATACAATTGACCTTGGACAAAGGATTGTTGTTTTCTCCCTAGTAGCAACATCACATCTACAACCTTAGAGATTTCTGTCACTTCCCCAGATTACTAGAGGCATAAACCTACTATCGAGCATAAATACTCCCTCTTGGAGTTGCAAGCATCTACTTGGCCAAAGCATCTACGAACAACGGAGAGCATGCAATATCACAAATAACACAGACATGATAGAATCAATAATCAATCTTGAACATAGTACTCAATATCCATCAGATACCAACAAACACAACATGTAGGATTACATAAATAGATGATCTTGATCATGAACGGAGCTCACAAGATCTAAACATGATAGCAAAAAGGAGGAGAACCAACCATCTAGCTACTATATGGACCCATAGTCCAAGGGTGAACTGCTCACGCATCACTCCGGAGGCTGGCATGGTGATGAAAAAGGCCTCCAGGATGATCTCTCCCCTCCGGCAGGGTGCTGGGAAGAGCTTCAGATCCCCTTGATCTAGGGATGGAGATGGTGGCGGCTACGGATTGTTTCGTGGAATTTTGATCGGGTACTTAGGGTTTCTGCATCTGGGTGCTTTTATAGGCGAAGGGGCAAGGTCGGTGGGCACCCGAGGGGCCCACACCTAGGGCTAGCGCCCCCCTTGGCCGTGCCGCCACCAGGTGTGGCCGCCTCATGGCCCCACTTCGTCTCCCCTCCGGACTCCGTGTTCCTTCTGGTAAAATATTAACTTTGGCTTTTGTCCCGTCCAATTCTGAGAATATTTCTTTACTAACTTTTCTGAAACCAAAAATAGCAGAAAACAGGAAACTGGCACTTCGGCATCCTGTCAATAGGTTAGTTCTAGAAAATTTATAAAAATACCTCAAAGTGTAGACAAAACATAAGAAAGTTGATATAAAACAAGCATGTAGCATAAAAAATTATATATACGTTTACGACGTATCACAAGCATGTGACTAGATCACAAGGGATGTCACATCACAGTACGAGTAAAGAGTACTTATCGGTAAACGAGGTTGAACAAGGTATGGAGATACAGACGATCGAACCTCAGATAAGTAAAGTATCGCGCAACAAAGGGAATCAGTATCGTATGTTAATGGTTCATTCTATCACGAAGTCATAATTGGATATGTGGGATCCACTATGGTTCTCCAGGTCCCGCTATTGTTCATTGATCATAGAGGTGTCTCCATCATGTCTGCATAGTTCACGAATCATAGGGTGACACACTTAAGGAATCGATACTGTTTAAGTAGATATGGAGTATGAGTTGGAGACTGAATGTTGTTAGGAGACTCGGATTGGATCCAGGACATCACGAGGAGATCCAGAATGGTCCGGAGAATAAGATTCATATAAGGAAAGTCATTTTCTGGGGTTCAGAAATATTTTCGGTGTTTTGACCAGAAGCTTCTAGAAGGTTCTAGAAGAGGGGCCACTAGTGGGCCCACACCCTGGGAGGGACCACATGGGTTGAGGGTATGGTCCTGGCGCACCATGACCCAAAGGGTCAAACCAGCCAGCCAAAGGAATTGGGGTCAAACCCTAGTTTGGCAAGAAGGGAAACTTGGGGGGGTCCCCCTCTTTTCCCTTGTGGCCGAGTTGGAAGGGAACTCGGCAAGGGCTGGGAACCCCTTGGCTGCAACCCCCACCTATATAAAGAGGGGTGGGGGCGCACCCCCCTTGCCCCCTTGTAGCTTGGCGCCCCTTCCACCCAAACCCTATGTTGGAGATATGCCCAAGAGGCAATTATAAAGTGGTTATTATCATATCTTCATGTTTATGATAATTTTTTACATGCCATGCTATAATTGTATTAACCGGAAACATTAATACTTGTGTGATTTGTAAACATGTAAGAGTCCCTAGTAAAGCCTCTTGTTAAACTAGCTTGTTGGTTAATATATGATCATGGTTTCCTGATCATGAACATTGAGATGTTATTAACAACAAGGTCATATCATTAGGAGAATGATGTGATGGACATACTCCTATAGTTAAGCGTAGCATAAGATCAAGTCATTTAAATAGTTCACTTTCTATAAGCTTTCAAATACATAGTAACCTAAATCTTTCGACCATGAGATCAGGTTAATCACCATCACTGGATGGATGCTTTGATGACATCAAACACCACTTCGTAACTAGGTGGTTATAAAGGTGGCATTGAGCATTCGGAAAGTATGTGTCGAGGCACATGGATCAAGAGTGGGATTTGTCCATCCATATGACAGATAGATATACTCTGGGCCCTCTCGGTGGAATGTCATCCAATTGGCTTGCAAGCATCTTACTGGCTCACAAGGGATCACATATCACAGGAACGATAAAAGAGTACTTGTCGGTAACGAGGTTGAACTAGTTATGCAGAGATACCGAAGATCAAACCTCGAATAAGTAAAGTATCGCGAGACAAAGGGAAATTGGTATTGTATGTAAATGGTTCATTCGATCATGAAGTAATTTTAGAAATATGTGGGAGCCATATGAATTTATAGATTCCTCTATTGGTTATTGATCGGAGAAGAGTCTCGATCATGTCTGCATAATTCACGAACCGTAGGGAGACACACTTAAGGATTCGATATTGTTTAGTAGATATGGAATGTGAGTAAAGAGACCGAATGTAGTTCGGAGTCTCGTATGGGATCCGGGATGTCACTAGGAGATCCAGAATGGTCCGGAGAATAAGATTCATATGGAAAGTCCAATTTCGGAGTTCGGGAATGGTTTCGGTGTTTTCACCAGAATGTTCTAGAAGGGTCTAGAAGGTCCCCCAAACCGGAAGGGGAAGGGTACATGGATGTGTCATGACAAAGTGGAATGGTTGCATCATGTCCTAGGTCACTTGGCTGGACACTTGGAAGAGAGAAATCAAACTCTAATTTGAAAGTCAAAAAGGCAGTTTGAAAAAGTCAAATCCCAACATGGTTTTTGAGTTAGGGAGGGTTTCCACCTGGGTTGGGAACACCCTTGGACTCCCCCCACATATATAAGGAGGGGTGGGGCACACCCCAAGGTATCGCCCTTGCCCTAGGCGCCCAAGACCCAATCCCTAGGCTGCCACTGCCCCCAAGCCACCGGCGCCCTAGATCCCCTCTAAACCGCCGCTGCCGTCTATCCTAAACCCTAGCCACCGGCTGCCCTCTTCCCTTGACATCTAAAACCTAGATCGCCGAGGCCCTCTTATACTCCACCATATTCTCTTCGGCTTAGGTGAAGCCCTGCGGGATCTCCCCTCTACTTCCGACACCAGGCCGTCGTGTTGCCGGAATCGCGAGGAGAGAGCTACAACCTCTGCTGCCTGCTGGAACAAGGGAGAGGAAGGTCTTCATCGAGTATCGTACGTGTGACCGACTGCAGGAGCCCTGCCGGAACATGGTGCCGGAAGGATCGTCTACGCGATCTTGAGATCGGCAAGTGAACGACTACATCACCCACGAGAATCCGATCTCGTTAACCGCTTTGGATCTTCGAGGGTTAGTACTCTATCGACTTGTTGCTACAATCTAGTAGATAGATCTTGGCTTGTGTGTGTTCACGCGATAGAATTTTTTTGTTTTCCATGCTACGAACCCCTACACCCCTAGCCGCCACCCTCCTACTCCTTCCTACTGCTCCGGCTTAGGCGAAGCCCTGCAGGATGTTCTCCTCCTCCACCACCACCACCATGTCATTGTGCTGCTGGGATTCCAAGGGGATATACTACCTCCGCTTCCCACTTGAACGAGGAGAGGAAGGTCTTCATCGACTCCGTACGTGTGACCGAGTGCGGAAGCGCTGCCGGAACGCGGCGCCAGAAGGATCGTCCACACGATCTTGAGATCGGCAAGTGATCGTCTACATCAACCACGAGATCCGATCTCGTTAATGCTTTGGGTCTATGAGCTTAGTTCTCTACAATCTTGTTGCACCGATCTCGTAGATTAGATCTTGGCTTTTCCATAGATTAGATCTTGGTTTTATGTGTTCTTGCGGTAATTTTTTTTTGTTTTCCATGCAACGAACCCTACAGATTAATCATTTTATTCCGATCGTAATACTAGTATTGATACTCTTTATTTTTGGTTAGTTTTTTCTTCGATTTCTGCCCCACTTGGTTCGGTTTATATGTGCGCGTTCTAATCTGGCCTTCTGCTACTACGCTCGATCATTTCCGTGGATTTTGCGATGCATCGCCGTTATGCTCGCTCATTCTTGTGCTAATGTTGGATGGCACTAAAATTGCAGGCGGACTTGGATCGGCGGGATGCACATGTGTTGTTTCTAGGCTTTTTGTTGGCTCGATTTTGGTCTGCTGCATTGGCTGGCTATGAAATCGTTGACATGACAACCGAATTGTTGGATCGACGGTACTAATACTAGTATGTTTCATCTTCTTCAGGCGTGTGGTTATTGAGGGTGGGAAGATCCCTGCGCACCCTTGGAAAGGATATGGAAAAGGAGATCGGGAAGCATGCGCCAGATCTCTTCACGCCTGAGGTGAGGGAGAATCTCCGCGTTAGTTTATTTGGCAAGCCAAGCGATCAGCTCCACTAGAAGCCCGACAAGGATAGTGTCGACTGGAAGAAGCTTTTTTCCCAGCCGCCACTAGTACATGACTTCACGAGGACACGGTCTCATGCCAGCACTCCCTATCTTATACATAACTCGAGCGTCCCACTGCCCGAGTTCAGCCAGGGTCGGTCCAAACAAAAAATGGGCCTGAGGCAAATAAAAGTTATGTTTTATACTAAACTGTTATACTTATTTAAAATTATATTTCATACACTAGCATTATCATAGTTTTATTTAGTTAGACAACATAAATGACAAAGTTTGTGAGTTAGTTATACTATTCTTTGTTTTTAAGTTATAATGTATCACTCAATAGTTTGATTGTTCTAAATTTAAATTACATGTTGTAATAAAATTTCCCATGTATATAATTATTCATCGTGGAATAAATTATGCAGTAATGCATAAGGGTTGCCTATGTATGTGTGTCGATATATATGTTCTAATACCATTAAATGTCAAGATATAGAAATCTTTAAAACATACACTCGAAGATATATCCTAACTAGGGGTGGTTCTAGTTGGGTGGTTCTAGTGTATATGTTACAATTCTCTTACCAAAACTTTAAACCATGTTTGAGTTTTTTATAAACTTTTGTAAAATTTTCACAAACCTAAATGTTCCAAAATTTTAGAAAATCTTAGGTATCAAAGACAGAATTTAAAGATTACAACACCATTATAGAATAAATTTTCAAACAAATAGAGAAACTTTGTCAAATTTGAACTTTCAAAAAATAAAATAATAGAATAATAGCATATGGGTACATATGAAACATACTTTTGAAAAATAAATAAAAAATCATTTTTCTAGATATTTGGTAGAAACATACCGCTGTGAAATTCACAAAATGAGCTGTCATACAAAAGGCTAAATAATTACGAGTTTTATTTATTTATTATAATTTTTACAAACATTTCCGCTAATTAGTTCGTTCCTTGAAGCTTTTGATATTCACTTCGAAAGACAAAATTTTGAGAAATACTTCTAAGCCAAGAATAAACAAGAAATAATGATCTCATTTCGTAGGTGACATTTGAATGTGTGCTATTTAATTAGTATTAAGAAGTAAAAAACACAAGTCATCCTAAATAAGGGCATGCTGATCGAGTTGAAAAATTAAATGCGAACAAATAGAAATTAATTTAATGGAGCAAGATACATACTAGCCTACCACTCTAGCAATGCACTACATGGGTCGGGGGCCCTAGCGAGTGGGGGCCTAGGGTGGCTGCCCCTCTGCCTCATGCTATGGTTCAGCCCTGAGTTTAGTGTGGCATTCCAGACCAACGAAAAGGCCCTAGCGACACCATATACACTTCAAGCCCTACTGCCCCTACACGTGGACAAGGCCAACATCTACCGTTTCATAGGAGGGGTTGGCATCGACGTCATAATCAGGTATTTCATATGGGGATGTGACGGGCGCTAGATCCTATCCTACTTACCGCAAGAGGATTACTATGTTACTAGTAGATAGAAATATTACTACAAAGAGGCTTACTATGTTAGTAGTGTAAATGGACATATTACTGCAACAGGCTTGTTGCCACTCCAAAGATACTATTTGAGATTAGGTGTAGATTATGTCAGTCTCAAATGTTATCTGGGCATGTCTTTACTGCAATAGGATTGTTGCTACTCCAAAGATACTATCTGAGATTAGGTGTAGGTTATGTCATTCTCGAATGTTATCTGAGCATGTATTTACTATAACAGGCTTGCTACAGCGGCAAAATGGTATAGTTCAAATTTGTGATTAAATTACCTGGTAATCAAGTATGGTTTACTATTCTCAAGCTTTGCATGAAAAGTTTGCAGGAATGTGTCTGGCTTCAGACTTTCAATAGATGTAGATACGAGTAGATTTAGTTGGATAGAGAGTTCCTAAAGAACTCCTTTTAGAAGTTTATTGGTTATGAAGAAGCTATAATGCTTTAAAGTAAAGGGGTTAGATACCACCAAACTTGACCCCTTAACATTGGCTTTTGTCAAGGAACCAGTTCGAACAAACTTAGTTCTGTTTTTTTATGTATTCTACTTGTGTGTAACTCAGTTCTTTATGTATTCTACTTGTGTGTAACTCGGTTCTTTATACAAGCAGTATTCAGAACTATATAAGTATATGCACATGATACCGATTAATAATAGTTGAGATCCTTCGTTCCTTTGTGTGAGAAGAAGTTGTCTCTTATTTAGTTTGCTCATGTTTGGAGGATGACTGCACATTGATAGTTTTTCGCTCTGTAAGAGAATAGTGTTGTGCATAACGGTGTCTTGAATCAATACAAACCTAGCAAAAGCACATGTGTAGTAGATATGTGCAGATTGGTATTGCTTACTAGCATTCAGTTTCACTCAGTTTAATAAACACTATTCAAAGCTACGTGCATATGTTCTGAGCGGTAGCATGTTATTGTTTATAATTTATAATTTTGTGGTTAGAACACTCAACAAATCAATGCTATCTTTGATTTGAGCTCTTGCCGCCCTCTTGCACCAACATTTCAAGCAATATGCTGCTATCGAATCATCTCGAGTCTTTGACTCAAAGAGTTTTAATAACCTGGAGACAGAGGAAATTTAATCAAATAGACATTTGAAGTTGTTGAATGCAGACAGAAGATTAATTGGAAGTATTCTACAAACTACGTTATATGCTCAATACACAACTATATTTTTGTTAAAGCTAATATACATGTGGGAGCATGGTGGCATTAGCTTTTGTTTCCAGACACACTTGACTACTATGATCAAGTAATGAGCGTCATCTAGTTGAAGACCGTCTTGCTTTTGAAAAGTAGAATCGAGATCTAAGGGATTGAATTTTGCGAATTTGGCATGTCAGGGCTGTGATTTTACTTGTTCCCAGTTCATGTTTTACTATTTGTGTTTTGTGTTTTCAACTGTATTTTAACAACTGTGATTTCATGTCTCCCAATTATATTTGAACCAACGTGTTCTCTATTCTAGGTTATTGTTGTGTTGCTTACCCTTATATTGTACAGTTTGTATTACCAATTGTACTTTACTATAACAAATTCCATCTATATAACGTACATGACTGGATGTTTCAGTTCTAGAATGAAAAGTGAGAATGAGAACACACGATCCTATTCAGTTTTGGGTTCATGTTCAGTTTTGGGTTGTGATTCATGCTTGATATTCTCTCATATATGAAGTATACTTGGAAAGTGTCAACTTTAAAAAATTTGTGGTCAGCAATAACTACAAGCTTAAGAGCATCTCCACTCCCTACCCAGGACGCCGATCCGGACGCCGAAATTAGGTCCGGACGCCGAAAATCGGCCCAGTCGCATAACCAGGGACCTGTTTTCGTCCGGATTTCGGCGTGTTTTGGTCCGGCCTACCCAGGCCAAAGCTAGGTTCCCGGGTACGCCCTGGGGACGCCGAACGCCACAAAAAAGGGCATGGGCCAGCTCTGTCAGCGAGACAGTCCCATTCCCACCCACTCCACTCGCCCAGATTGCCGCGAAGAGCTCCCAGCGCCCCCTATCGCCATGACTTCGCCGGCGGAGCTCCACCGCGCCGAGACATGCCCACGCCTCTAGATACGCTCGCCGTAGTTGCCGCCCACCACGATGCCTTCTCTGCCGCCGCTCTCGCCAACATAGCCTCGCTGTAGCTCTGCTTCGCTACGTGCTCCCACTACCATGCCCGCCAAGTGTTCGGCATTTGGCCGGATTCAGCCATGGACTCCGACGAGGACGAGATACTCGCCATGGACTCCGACAACGAGGAGATGCTCGCCGTACTGCTGGAGGAGGAGAGCGCCGAGGTCGCCGAAGGTGAAGAGCACTTGCAGATCCTTGCATCGCTCGCCCAGCTGTACATGCAGATGGCGAAGCCGAAGCGCGGTGGTTCGGCGCCAGGTCGCCGGAAGTGCAAGGCGAGACAAAGGATAGAGGTCTACTGCATGTTGTACGCCGACTACTTCGCCGACCAGCCACTCCATGGAGAGGACGTGTTTCGCCGCCGTTTCAGGATGAGCCGGAAGCTCTTCCTCAAGATCGTGCATGCCATCTGGGAGTTCAACCCCTATTTCCTTTGCAAGAAGAACCGCACCAGCTTGGTTGGGTTTTCCTCGCTTCAGAAGTGCACATTGGCGATGAGGTTGCTTGCATATGGAGCGCCGACTGACAGTGCCGATGACTATCTCCGCATCGCCGAGTCCATCGCCATTGATTGCTTCTACAGGTTCTGCAGGGCAGTGATTGCAGTGTTTGGGGAGCAGTACTTGAGATCACCCACTGTTGAAGACACTGCTCGGATCCTCGCAGTCAATGAAAGTAGAGGATTTCCTGGTATGCTTGGAAGCATAGATTGTATGCATTGGGAGTGGAAGAACTGTCCATTTGAATGGCAAGGAATGTACAAAGGCCACAAAGGAGGTTGCACTGTCATACTTGAGGCAGTTGCTACACATGATCTTTGGATCTGGTACTCCTTCTTTGGCATGGCAGGATCGAACAACGACATCAACGTCCTCAACTGTCTTTTCCAAGCTTGTTGAGGGTCATCCCCCCCCCCTCCCCCCCGTGGAATTTGAGATCAGTGGGCACCACTACAACAAGGGATACTATCTAGCAGATGGCATATATCCAAGATGGCCAATATTTGTGAAGACTATCTCAAGCCCAATGCTCTCCAAGCATTCTCACTTTGCCAAGTAACAGGAAGCTTGCAGGAAGGACGTAGAGCGGGCATTTGGTGTGCTCCAGCAGAGATTTGCAGTTGTCCGGTTCCCTGCTATGACCTGGTTGAAAGATCAGATGTGAAAAGTGATAAACTGTTGTTAACCTTGCACAACATGATCATTGAGGATGAGAGGAAGGATCCAGTGAGTTTGCTCAAGGAGGACGAGTCATACTACAGACAGGGTCCTCTTGCCGAGCCTGATCATCAGGTGCCTCCAACCTTGGCTGTATTCATCGCAATGCGTCAGGAGATCCGAGATCCGGCGATGCATCAATAGCTGCAGGATGATCTTGTTGAGCACCTATGGATACACAGGGGCAACACGTCGTAGATGCCCAGCGTGAACTAGGCCGAACTTGGCCGAAATATGTTGTATTTTCACTTCTGGCCGAACTATGTTTACATTTACGCCGAACTCTATTTAAAATTTCGCCGAACTCTGGTCTTAAAATGTTATGTATTCATTGTATGACGAACTACGCCGAAATCTGGACGAACTTGAGCCGAATATAAGCCGAATTTAAGCAGAAACGGGCGACCCGGGAACTCGGGTTGGGTACGCGAGTGGGAAACTGGGCGTACCCAGGCTGAAAACTCCGTCGTCCGGCTAAAGTTTGGTCCGAATTTCGGCCTGGGTTCGCCCAACGAGTGAAGATGCTCTAAATCTTGCAATCCTAAAGAAATGTGCACACAAAATATACAGGAAATTCTTAACAACAACACGAGTGAGGAGGAACTGAAGAACAAAACGTCGTGGTCCTGGAGGACAAGAGGAACTCGTTTGAACTATAGTTGCTGCACAAGTTTCAGCAACATCTGAGATGCCTACGAACACATGGATAAATCTTTTAGTGCTGAAGTTTCATCGGTCTGCAATCCGTACGCATGGATGAAAGGAACGAAATTGTTTCATGTGCTATCCTCCCGAATCCTCGCGATCAAGTACCACGAAGTGGCTGATCTGGTAACAAACAGCGCAGCTCTGAAAGACTTTGCTTTAGGTGACTGATACGGCCTCTTTTTTTATTTCATGTGTGAGCCGGCGGTGTTTGACAAGATACCACCAAGCCAGCCCAGTCATGGTAAACGCGGTGCTGGAATACATTAATTGTACTGTATTTCTTTTGTTTAGGTTAGCACTCGCTAATTAGATGTATGCTTAGAGGTTTCAGAAGGTTGCTGTCTTAGCTGTTGTAAATGTCTGGAAGATCCCTGCAGAGTGTTTTCAAGGTCACATTTTGTGTGTGGAATATGTACGATGTATATACATGCATTAATCTCCTGGGTATATGAGTATAACATTTTTGGGGTATATTTTTTAGGTGCATATTTATCAATTATGGATATGTTCAAAATCCCACTCAGACATAAATATCTAAAATTGTATACCAAATTAAATAATCTAAACGGTATACGAGATCCCATTTATTTATCCCGTAGCAATGTCTTCTTTCCTTACAGAGGCAATGTCGAAGTAGTCGATCACCGCGTCGTCACGTCACCCAGCTCTTCCGTCCATCCGTTCAGAGGCACACCCTCCAAACAGAGGTGTGGACGTGGTGATGTGATGATGAAGTCTGGCTAGGGTGTCAAGTATATCTCCTGTTGGAAGATGATGAGAGGTTTAAGCATTTAAGGTTGAGATCATTAGCAGAGACCAAAAACGCTACCAGACATGCTTTGGCCAGCTTTGTAAGTTCTGCAACATCTGCTGTTTGGGTTGGCATTGGCCCAGCAGATATCCCTCCCCTCTGCCGGAACGACTGTAAACCTTCTGCTTAATTAATAAAATCCTTCCATTCGCCTTCGCAAAATAAGTTTTTTTTCATCCGTGTGGGAATATCCTGATATTTTTTTCTACTCCACTACTCCGTACAAAGGTAGGATCAATAATTAAGCAAAAGTTTCTGCCCGCCAGGGGGATGCTCCTGATCCAAGGCGTCAAGGGGAGCAGAGGCGGCGTCGCGCCACCGAAAACGCTGTGTCACCATTGTCATCGAGTTGCAGGAGGGCTTGTTTGTAATATCTTTTCTTATGTTGACCTTTCTATAACTTTGCTTGATTAATATCAGCCTTTTTACCGGCAAAAAAAAAAGAGAAGTTCAAGAACTAGATAGTTTCCAAAACAAGACAAAAAATCCGGTTGGAAATCGACCACTAGGAAATTGCCATGCCATCCATGAATGGAATCTGGATCATTGGATTCGGGATCCGCCTTTCCCCGGTTGTTCCTTGGTCGCCACTGGTAGTAAATTACACCATTTGTTCATCTTAAACCGCTACTTTCCCTCATTCTAGTGTTCTCCAAGCCGTGCCATCTGTCTTGTATGGTTCCCTGTGTAAGAGCATCTCCAGCAGTCGCCCAAAAGCGCCGCGCGCTAAAAGCCCTTTGGCGCGCGCTGCAAACGACTTTAGCATGCGAAATTGAGCCGCGCTCCAGCAGCGACGGTAAATTTTGCGCGCGCGCCAATTTTTGCGCGCGCGAAAAAAGACAGGCGCTGTAAATAAGCAACCTAAATAACTACTCATCATCGGAATCGTCCCAGTCCGAGCCGAGGGAGGTAGTGTCCGAGGACACTTTGTCCCAAAGCTCGGCGAAAATCTCCGATTCTTCGTCGATGTCGATCTCGGCTTCCACCATCTCCTCCGTCTCCTTCTTGCGCAGACGACGCTCGGCCCGCGCTGCCCGGCGCGCCTTCTTCTGCTCGTCCCGCTGTGCTCGGCGCGCGGCGTAGAATTCTTCTTCCGCCTGGACATCTTGCGGGAAGAGACGCCGCCATTCCGCCATCGCGCGCTCGTCGGAGGCGGCGATGTCGAGGCGGCGCTGCTGCTGCTGGTGGCGGCGGCGGTTCTCGTTGGTGATGAGCGCCGGAGTAGGCGCCATCAGTTCCGCCTCCTGGACGCTCTCCACGTCCGGGAAATTCATCGAGCGGCGTGGGCGGCCGACACGCCATGCCGCCCGGTCGGCGGTGTCGAAGGTTCCCAGGTTGAACCGCTCTCCGTCGGCGCGCAGCTCGGCGGAGTACGCGCCTGTGGAGCGTTGGCGAACGCCGGTGAACCCCGTCGCATTCCTGCGCGGCGGCATCGCGGCGGAGGAGGAGCGTGGCGAAGGCGGAGCGCGGCGGAGGCGGAGCGACGACGGAGGCGGAGCGACGGACGCGTGGGAACTGTTCAGCGGCAGCGCGCGCGGAAGTGGTGGCGGTTGGATGCTAGCGCTACGCTTCGTTTTATAGCGCACGCGCTTGCGAGAGCGCCAAAGCTCCCGTGCGGGATAGCGCTTCCCGCGAGTACGCTGTAAAAAATTTCCCGCGCGCGGCATTTTGACGCTACTGCTGGAGCGCGAAACGCAACTCCCGCGCGCTAAAAAAGCGGTTTTTCGCGCGCGCTTTATTTTGCGCTGCTGCTGGAGATGCTCTAACTCAAATGTTCCCTTCTTTAATAATTCATAACAATTAACCGATCTTAAAATGCAAGATTGCCCCGGCAGTCATGTCCAGACTAGTAATCGTAAGCAGGAACCACTACTACATCTACATAGCAACCCTATGGACACGCGTCGAAAAACGCTACATGGCCATGTACGTGGCTGGTGTGAAGAGACAAAGGCCACAGAGATTTCAGGAGTTGGCTATATTATATGTGAGTGTCTAGATCTCAGCCGTCTGAGAAATTGTTATGTCTAAGTCGCTGACATCATTCTACTTTTTGTGCTAATTCTCAGTTGCAACCTAGTTGTAACTTATATAATTTGTACTAATTCATAATTGTAACCTAATTGCAACTCATTAAAATTCCAGTTACAACCTAGTTGCTACTCATGTAGAAGTCCCATGTTGCACGAATCGCGAGATAAATCCAATGGTGAGAGAGGTGACTGAGAACTAACTAAGAAGTTATCAGGCGCCTGAGAACTAGCAAATCCGATATTATATTGGCAATATTTAGAGATAAACGTTGCCTAGTGTGCTTACATTAGTTATGGATAGTTTGAAATAAGGATTATAGGGGATTAAAAAAAGCTTGGTGTGTCCTGCGACCAGACGGGCGCCGATTCATCACCAACATTATGTTGCCCTCTTCTCCTCCAGCTCCTACGTTACTACACAATTTTTTTGCTATTCTCGGAGATGCCGGCTTCACAGCAAACCGAAGACGGAGCTCACATCGTCTCTAGGCTTTCTCGTCGCCCTAAACATGCGAAACATGGACAGTTTAGTTGCAAATGAAAGATGCACAAGGATGGAAAACCAGAGTCATTTAGTTAACACTACAAGATGCAAAACACTAATTTAGTTGCAACTAAAAGATGCAAAACAATGTCACTTAGTACATTCAGTGTTGTTAAGAACTTAATTTAGGTTTCATAGGTAATCAAATTGCAAGGGTATTCTAGCCAAATGAAGTACTTAATCTAATATTCTAATTGCATAGGTAACATCTGAACTAAACAGATGCTAAATAGAGCCGTTTAGTTTTGTGAAGAACTTAACGCAAATGCGATGGTAAGCTAATTAAATCAATTAATTAAACCAATTGTAGAGGTAATCTCCTCTGCTTCATTGTTGCCATCCTCCTCCTCAGCTTCATCGTCGCCATCCTCCTCCTCTTCCACCTCTTCCTCCGCTACATCCTCCTCCTTCGCCTCCCGCTCCTCCTTCGTCGCCGCCTCCCACATATACATGGATGTGGTGGTTGGATCTGCGTCTAGAACACCGCATCTCTGGCCTTCTGAATCTGATGCCCGACTGTGGTGATGTGGATAGCCCTCATCATCGCCGCCTCCCGGACTTGGTTGTCGATGCGCTCGCGCTCAAGGGTTGCGCGAGAAAGAAGGCACCCAACTTCTAGATATGAATCAAACGAGGACGAGGAAGATGAGGAGATTGGGGCGGGCGACGATTGGATCTGCACAGGGGTGCTCCGACGTTGCAGGATGTACTCCTCGCCCGGGGAGCTCCCGGCCGGCTGCAGAGCAGCTAATGCCGCCATGTCGTGCATCGCCGCAGATGACACCCCAGGACTGTGTGGCTATGGCCGCAGTTGGCGGAGGAGGATGGTTTTGCCATCGTTGACCTCGATAGCGAGAAGACATAGATTAGCTAGTGAAGCTCGTGGAGATCGATGGTAGTGTGTGGCTATGGTTGAACATAAGCGAGGAGAGTGGGGAATTTTATAACTGCTGTCTCGTAGGCCATTATACTTGAAAACGGACAAATCCAATTTTTTGTTTTTGATGGATGTTTATCAAAAACGGGCCGATAGAACGACCCATTACTATATACATTGGCCACGGGCTATAATTTCATCTGTTGCCTGTTGTGTGGGCCATCCATCGCCTAGTACCGTTAGCTGCTCATGTCCACAGGTGAATTTATCAAACTATTGGTCTTAGCGCTGGCGTTGTCAGAGGTGGTGTCCTTAATGTCGCTTTGTACTAGTGAACGCTAGGACGTAAGGGAAAGCTAAGCAGATAACAATGCTTTTTTACTTGGACAATTTAAAAAAAAGAGAAATACGAGAAATCCGCATCGCCTATAATTCTTCTTGAAACCATCAAAGAAAAGGCAAAGCTTTGGGTCACCGCGGGCGTCAAACTTTTGAGTGTTGTGAACAAAATCGATTTCACCATCCTTTTGCAATCTAGACTAGACTTATGCCACTCCACCAACATGCTGTACTGACAACAGTAGCATCAATATGAACCAGAATAGTACAACATTCACCGGACATTCCATTATTCCACTCAATGAACCAACAAGCGACCGCCTGCAGGCCCCAGCAAGCACTGTACAGAAAAAACCAAGGTAACCAGCCCCAGCAAAAGACACATCACTAGGAACAAGCACATGTAGTATAAGTTAGTAACGATCAGATTAAGATGCACAATTCACCAAAACGCACCATGAATCTTTTACCATTGTCATTTACACGCTATTTCCTGTGCAGTATTGCTCAGCCCACCACTGCAGAATCACAACTGCCGTCGCGGAATAAATGACGCAAAACTACTATATTTAGGGCTAAGGTGACAATTCTTAAAAAAAACTACTGAAAATATATATTTTGGTGGTTTTTTGGTCACTTTGCCTCGAACGTGGTGGTTCTGTGTCGTTTACTCGCCAACGTGTATGGGACCTTTTCCCGCACAGAAACAATACTCGGAAAAGGAATCATCAGACGCAAAGCCGGAAAACAGCAGTCCATTTCGATCATGCGGGTCCGTAGTCCTCTATTGTCACTGACCTGCGGCGTCCTGTTTCTCCGCGGCAATGTTGCCGCGGTCGCGCGTGTTGCTCTAACTGATGAGCCAGCGACAACGCCTCCTTCGGGATTTTGTCTGGGTTTTTCATGCGCGGTGCGCCGCTCTCTGTTGCCTTCTTGCGCGAGAAGAACGATTTTGTATTTCTTTTTAATTTCCGCTCTCCTTTATTCTTGGGCAGGAGAATCTTAGAAAGCTCGCCATGAATTGTGGGGCTGGCCGAATCTAGACCAAAATCCGGACCAAGAAGTAAGTTTTCGACCTGGATACGGCGAGTTTTCCACTCGACCAAGTTCCCGGGACGCCGGCTTCCGCTTAAATTCGGCTCAAGTCCGTCCAGATTTCGGCATAGTTCAGCATATAATGAATATAGAATATTTTACGACCAAAGTACGGCGAAATTTTAAACATAGTTCGGCGTAAATGTAAACATAGTTCAGCCTGCAGTAAAAATACAACATATTTCGGCCAAGCTCGGTCAGTTCATGCTCGACATCTACGACGTGTTGCCCCTGCGCATCCATAGGTGCTCAACAAGATCATCCTGCAGATGTTGATGCACCGCCGGATCTTGGATCTCCTGACGCATGGCGATGAATGCAGCCCAAGTTGGAGGCACCTGATGATCAGGCTGAGCAAGAGGACCCTGACTGTAGTATGGCTCGTCCTCCTCGAGCAAACTCACTGGATCCTTTCTCTCATCCTCAATGATCATGTTGTGCAAGACCATACAACAGTTCATCACTTTCCACATCTGATCTTTCGACCAGGTCATAGCAGGGAACCGGACAACTGCAAACCTCTGTTGGAGCACACCGAATGTCCGATCCACGTCCTTCCTGCAAGCTTCCTGTTCTTTGGCAAAGTGAGAATGCTTGGGGAGCATTGGGTTTAAGATAGTCTTCATAAATATTGGCCATTTTGGATAGATGTCATATGCTAGATAGTATCCCTTATTATAGTGGTGTCCACTGATCTCAAATTCCACACACAGAGCATGACCCTCAACAAGCTTGGAAAAGACAGTTGAGGAGTTGAGGACATTGATGTCGTTGTTCGATCCTGCCATGCCAAAGAAGGAGTGCCAGATCCAAAGATCATGTGTAGCAACTGCCTAGAGTATCACAGTGCAATCTCCTTTGTGGCCTTTGTATATTCCCTACCATGCAAATGGACAGTTCTTCCACTGCCAATGCATGCAGTCTATGCTTCCAAACATACCAGGAAATCCTCTACTTTCATTGACTGCGAGGATCCGAGTAGTGTCTTCAGCAGTGGGTGATCTCAAGTACTGTTTCCCGAACACTGCAACCACTGCCCTGTTGAACTTGTACAAGCAATCAATGGCGGTGAACTCGACCATGCGGAGATAGTCATCAACACTGTCATCCGGCGCTCCATATGCAAGCAACCTCATCGCCACTGTGCACTTCTGTAGTGAGGAAAACCCAACCATGCCGGTGCAGTCCTTCTTGCAAACGAAATAGGGGTCGAACTTCCGGATGGCATGCACGATCTTGAGGATGAGCTTACGGCTCATCCTCAAACAGTGCCGAAACACGGCCTCTCCGTGGAGCGGCTCGTCGACGAAGTAGTCGAGCAGCAGCTCTCTATTCTTTGCCTCGCCTTGCACTTGCGGTGACCCGGCGCCGAACCATCGCGCTTCGGCTTCGCCATCTACAGGTACAACCGGGCGAGGGAGGCGAGGATCTCCATTTCTCTGCATCTTCGACGACCTCCGCGTTCTCCTCCTCCAGCAATACGGCGAGTATCTGCTCGTCGTCGAAGTCCTTGGCCGAACCGGCCAAATGCCGAACACTTGGCGGGCGTGGTGGTGGGAGATCGTAGCGAAACCGAGCTACAACGAAGTTCAGACGGTGGAAGCGGCGGCTGAATGGGTGGCGACTACGGCGAGCAAATCTAGAGACGTGGACATGTGTCGACGTGGAGGAGCTCCGCCGGCGAAGTCATGGCGACAGAGGCGCTGGGAGCTCTTCGTCGCACTCTGGACGAATGGAGTGGGGGAAAATAGGACTGTCTCGCCGACAGAGCTGGCCCACGCCCGTTTTTACTTCGTCCGGTGTTCTCAGGATGAGTCCGAATCCAAACGAAAAGAGGTTTCTGAAAACACGACTATACCAATTTTCGACGTCTGAAACTAAATTCAGCTACGACTGGAAATGCGAGCGAAGATGCTCTTATGATCCACAATCACCAAAACGCACCACAAACCTTTTGCTCTTATGACTCCCTACGTCGCAGAATCGCTGAGCCAACGCATATGGTGGGACTCTGCCCGCACAGCAAACAAGACTCGGAATCAAGGAAACAGACGCAAAGCGGGCAAGAAACAGCAAACCATTTCTATCATGCCGGTCCGCGGTCCTATACCCTCGCTGACATGCGGGACCCACGGGTCTGTTTCCCGGGGCAAAACTGCCACGGTCGCGCGTGTGTTTCTGACTGGTGGGCCGGCGACGACGCCTCCTACTGTCCTCCAGGATTTTTCCATACGCTGCTCTTTTTTGTCTTTTTGCGCGAGAAGAATGATTTCGAATTTCTTTTAATTTCTGCTCTCCTTTATTCTTGGGCAGGAGAATCTCAGAAAGCTCGCACTGAATTGTGGGGCCGGGCAGTGCCGCGCTCGTGATGGACGATCACAGCCTCTGCTACGGCACCGTGGGACGGATTGGTTACCAGGTACAGGTGTTGATCAGGTGAGTCAGGTCGTAGGAGTCAAGACATGGTGGGCCCGGTAAAAGCTGACGTCGTGCCAATTTTGCAACGGACGGGCAGCGGCAGCGCAGCGGCGCAGGCTCGCTGTACCCCACCACACGACCCTGCAACCTATCACGTTGAACGGAAGCGTCTAGCCAATCGGCTTTCAAAAAGTGCAACTCTGATTTGTTTTCATTGCTCTGATGCTAAATGGATCTCAACTCGCAATCGAGTTTCTGAATTTCAAAGGATAACGACGATGGGCAACTCCACACGCCCCTCTATATCTCCAGCCAATCTTTGGCTTCGGCGACACAAAATTCGCCCGCTTACCCTTCCACGATCCAATTTTCTGTCGGCATGGGCCAAATTGCCCCGGCGATCTTAGACCAATCCCGGCGCGTGGGGAGGTTGTTAGCAGGCGGGATGAAGGGAAAACGCTCGAAAAAAAGTTCACCCGGTGGCTCTGACTTGGAAGTGACCTAACCGTTTCGTCCTCGTCACCTTGTCTCCCGTTCCCCGTTAATGGCATTACGCTGGCCAGCCTTTCAGACGACAGGCCGACACATCCAATTGCGGGGCACATGGCGCGCGCCACCGCTCGTCTCCCCGTTTATTTTACCGCCACAACTACACCGCTCCGACCCTTCTCGACTATATATGTGTCCCATTTATCACCATCGTTCTGTATCCTCTGATCGCGGTTATCCCCATGTCCACTAACCCTAATGGTGGAGAGCTTTCCTAGAGATCCCTCGACTGCCAACAACTTCGGCCGCTGCTGGCTCCTTGATTGGGAGGCTCGCCTTCTCTACGAGGTGAACTACCCAACGCCATTTGCGCCTCGCCCACGACATAGAGGCAGGGTGTTCGCGCGGCCACGCTCCTCCGGCCCCCACCTACGGCAAGGAGTGGAGCACGTCATCCGAGTACTCCCCCTCCACCGAAGATTCAAAGGGGCACAAGGTGTTGCCTGGTCACTTTGTGGACATCGACGACACAGAGCAGTGCACGGCGAAAACGCTTCGACGCCGCTCGGAGTGTGCGCGCTTGACAGAGCTAAAACGCAAGAACAAGGACAAGTGTGCGGCTGACATCGCAGTGGAGGGGGTAGCAGGCAAGGGAGAATGAGCCCGCCAGGTGTCGCGTGGAGCTGGAGGCCATCGACCTCGACCAAGTGCCTCGCTGCTTTGCGAAACCGCCATACCCAGGTACTCCGGCGAGGTCAACCCGGGGCTTGATTTTGTCATTTGGGTTAGCGGCAGCATTTCGAAAATGTAATAAGGTTGTTTAATTTTTGTTTTAGCCATTTTGTTTCGTGAAATATGTAACTATGCACTGCCGTCATATAACGGGAGTTTATCTCCGAATTTAGCCGCGGGTGGAAAAAAAAGTACTACTCCCTCCGATCCTAAATAAGTGTCACGGTTTTAAACCGACTCTAGTTCAATATGACGACACTTATTACGACACTTATTTATGAGCGGAGTTAGTACTAGACTCGGGAGGGTGGAGCGCTGTCCGTGGAGCTGAAGGCCGAGCTCGCCGCAGGGCTAGAGCCGAGCAGCAAGCCACATGTTCTTTTTGGTCGTGCGAAGGGAAGCCTTGCCTTCGGCCGGCAACGTCTGCGACGACGAAGACCCATTGGCGTGACATTTCGATGGTTTCACGGAGTGGATGAACGACAGGGGCCTTCGCCGTGGCGGCCTCGCTCGCGCCTTAGGACTCAGGCGCGCGCCCTGTTTCAGCCGGCGACGGCGATCTTGGTGTCGCACTGCGGCCAGAACTCGACGCTGGAGCTGTGGCCGGCGTGCCGATGGTGGCGTGGCGGCTGTACTCGGAGCAGACAATGAACGCCGCTCTGCTGGTGCTGGCTCGCAAGGAACTCTGGGCCACCGTGAAGGAGCTCGTGCAGTGGGAGAAGAGGAGCGCCCCGCGGCGCCGGGCTGCCGGCCGGAAGCGTCGTCGCGCCGGCGCTTACCGGCAGCACTAATTTTGAAGCACACCGGCATCGGCTTCTTCTCGCCGTTATTCTCTTTCTCCTCCTCTCGTCTCCTCCGACACCGGCAACCAAATCCCCCCTCACCTTGGCGTGGTTGCCCACTGTCTTCTTGAAACGAGTGCGCGCCGGCGCAAGCACTGGCTCCTAGTACCGCTGCATCTTCTCACCGTCCTCCACCCCCATCTTTTACAGGGGAGAGGACAGAGGCTACTAGTACGATTCTTGTTTTCTTGGATTCTTTCACTCGGAGGAGACTTGGAATTCACGAAAGGTCGGCAGGTCCGGCTGACAGGTGGGCCTCAATCTACTACGTCCCACTGACATGCGGGGGTGGACTTCTCTGCTAAAGTAGCTTCACTTTTGTCGCCGAGGCTGACTGGTGGGCCGTCGCGCACATGCTACGGCGTGTTTGCCGTGGATCGCTATGATCCACTCATCGCTCATCGGACGGCCGCGAAGACAACCCCACTTGGATGGAAGAAATGACCAAAACGCATAACTTGGTCCACCATGCGGGGCGTACGACCCAGGGTTTTCTTCCCACTTGGATACATAACAAGGCATAGCCCTTGCCTGTGAGCATAAACAAATAATATACTAGTACTCCTCCATTCCAGTTCCCGAGAGGAGCAAATCAACTCCTGCAGGCTTTAAGCGTGTTTCCTTGTCTTGTTCGTGCGAGCGAGTAAGAAACTGGAGCGATCTCTGTGATATTTCTCATCCTGCGTTTGCACCAGATTTCTTTCTTTTCCCCATCCTGTTTTCTTGCTGCTACCTAGATTTGCCTTCCTTGGGTTGTACTCGAATTTGCAGTTCTTACACCGATTTTGTGAAAGTATCATCATGAAATATATGAGCCTTGCAGTTGCAGGGCGAGACCCACCCGAGTGGGAGGGAGAGGATGCATACTAAAAAAAACTCGTTTCGGTTTTGCATCGTTTTTTGTTTTTGAATTGTTTCTCGCTGATGAAATATTGTTTTGCCTCGATGTCTGTCCTCAATTCGTCACGATATGGGCCTTCAAAGTCGAGATTAAAAAACGCGGGACGAGAGGATTTTCGCCAGATCATCCTTCTCATCTATTTTGTTCCAGATCTGATGGTTCTGCCTCTTCAGGCCCATGAACACGACGGCTTGAGGTCCAACGGAGGCCGAAAAAACTATACATGCCATCGCCTCTGTCTGATGGTTCTGCATGTTCGTTGCGCTACATCAAGCCGTGGGCCGGTTTATCTATTTTTCGTGTTTGTACACATAATCTTTTGCTGTGTGTTTGTTCTTCTTCTTCAAGAAACGAGGTTCGAGCGATATGTTGGAACAGCTATGACAGTTTGGAGTTTTGGATTTGTGACGCGTCTTGCAGCGAAATTGGATCGATGCTGTCTGTCTTCCGCTAGAAATCTAGCCGGGCTTTTTTATTTGACCTTGTCAACGGATTCCTCCTCCTCCTCCTACTGTATTGGGCTTCGTCCTATCGGGCGTGTTTTGACACGAGATGTTGCTTGGATGGTTACTCGGAACTCGGGTGGATTTTTTTTTTTTCAATCCGTTCTGTTACCTTTTTTGGTGGGATAGAATCCTGGTGCATATATAATCCCGTCTTGTCATTCTGCTTGCGCCACCGCGGATTCGTTTTATTATTCGTGTTTTCGTATCTGAAACTTGCTGCGGCTTGCGCTGACACCCAATGTATGGCAATCTGCAGGAGGCACGATGAGGAACCAGATGTGGGATGCCATTGCTCGTGGCGCCAATACGGTGTGGAGGGAGATGATCCAGAAGCACCCGGACACCATCCTGACCTCAGAAGCGGCGAAACAGGCAGTGGAGCTGCTGAAGCAGAAGATCATGGGCCTGGGGGCTGGGGGGACGAACGCTTCGTCGACTGTACCACTGCCGTCCGACCCCTGCACGGTGGACTGGAAGCAGACGGTCCCATTTCCGGACTTCTCCAACCCGAGTTCATCTTCCGCGTCCCCGGATAGCGAACTGGTGGACCGCCTCTCTGAGCGCATCCACCAAGGACTGACGACTGCGCCACTGGAAGGCTTGTCTGAGCGCGTCAGCGACGCCCTCCGCAGTATTCCCACTCCACCCTCCGACTTCGTATGGTTTCTCCTGGGAGGAGCGTTTGCGCTTGCTCTTGCCCACATTCTATTCAATGACAGCAGCAGCAGCGGCAGCAGCAGCAGCAGCAGCAGCGGCAGCGGCGGCAGCGACAGCGATGACTACGAGGACGAGGAGACGGACGCCAAGGATGAGGATGAGGACACGGACGCTGAGGATGCCGAGGATGAGGACGCTGAGGACACGAACGCTGAAGACGCTGAGGAAGGCCTTGCCGGTGACAAGCAAGACGCTGTCGACGCCAAGGTCGCCTGCAACGACCCCAAAGAGTAGACGCTTCGGTAACTCGCTATCATATTATTCATCAAACAGTGATCTGCTGCTTAGTGTCAGTAAGTTATTACCACTCCGTATCTATCTGCCGAGACTTGAGTATTTACTTATGCGGCTCTGTACGTTGCCCGTTTATATATGTATAAGCGCTGTGTGCTTACGGATGAGAAACAGCAGTACTAGCTAGTTTATCGGAAAGACATTGGAGAATTGAGTTTTCAAGAAGCCCCTACATCATGCATGTTGGTATATTTCTGGAGTACTAGCTGTGAGTAACAGTGTTTGGTTGATTTGATGAGCGTGATTTGTTCAGATCTTATTTGCAGACACAAAGCTACACGTACGTCATACATTCGTTTGGGTGAATTCAATGTTATTGTTGCTCTGTCAGTACAGTACCAATTGGTGTTGCTTGTAGACAGCTTGTGTATTGGCAAGCGGCCGGTGTGTTTCGTTTTTCCCTGGATTCATGTGATGCAACAGCAACACCACCCTAGCATCAGCAGCTGGTCACAGGGGGGCTTGGCTTGCCGGTGCTCCCTGCCGTCGTCGATCAGCCGCACACCTTATTGCGTCAGGGAATGGCGAATCCGCCAGTGTTCGGACGGGCAGAACCGGCCCGCTATATCTGGGATCTCTGACAATCATTTATGTACTCGAAGAATGTTGCTCGGTGTGTGGATGGATCATCAGAAGCAGCGAGCACCGGCAAGCCCAACAACCTGTCGAACGCCCTCACGGTCTGGGAGGCTTGCAGGGTGGCAAGTAGGAGCTAGTGCTCCCTTTTTTTACTCTTTTTTCTTGGACACGGAAAAGGTTGGCTTTGTTACTAAGTGCATGTCAAAGTTTGACACACTAAATCATCCGAGTACAACACATTAGTTTCCACTGATTACAGGCCCATTTAGTCTTTGGAACGTCATTTACAAAAATAATACTAGCCAAAACGCAAACCTCGTCTCCTGGACATCCATCTCAGCAGAGGCCTTCATAATCATAGAGGCCGGCTGGTAGACGTATCAGCAATAATATAATTGTGGCCTAGGTAATCACTCGGATCTTTTGCCCTGAGCTCCTGGAATCAGCAAGCTTTCATGACCAAAAACTGACCTAGCAAAAGCTTTCGGATCATCGAGGATGGCACTTCGCCGGTTTCATGATACACATAAAGGATTGTATGGTCATTTTATTAATTTAGTTCATGCATGCATCTTCTGGTCTACATTCTTCATCAATACTGCTCCTTCCGCCCAGAAACAACTCACTTGGGTTTGTTTAGATTTAAATATATCTGTACACTAAAATGGGTATAGATATATTCGAATCAAGCAAGTTAGTTATTTATGGACGGAGGGAATATCATTATGTAGTGTTGATCATTTGCTCCCTTTCAAGGAGATCGAGGTGTTTGGTAAGGTTGCCCCCTCTATCGATATATTTTTGTCCTTGCCATCAATGAGCTATCCTTAAACTAGGCCAGGGTAGAGGCTTCGATGCGCGGTGGCTCGTGGGTTGGTAGCCGACATGAAACTAGGTTGACCACATTGGGAGACGTTGCCAGACAGACCCAACCAATGCCGAGCAATGCTCCCTTCCGATTTTTTCTAAGTTTAGCATAATATGTTCATATTTGAAAGTAAATATTTAAAAAATCAAATTTACACGTACTAAACGTGCCCCGTTACTGAATTGCCCTCACATTTTCCTAGGTCGGCCTTGCTGACAGTGGGCCCGTGAGAGACAGGCTGAGCGTGTCCAACCGCACGTTGTCGCCCTGTCTAGAATCATTATGAATTTTCTTTTTATTATATGTATTTCATGTTGCCGGTGTTGATCTATTTATCTATATAATTGATCAAACTTTATGAGGTTTAACTTTGACCAAAACTAATAGATGTCCTAAAATGAAAAAGAGGGAGTAGTACGGAAAGGATAGCCTGAGCATTGGTTAGTCTGAGGGAGTAGGCGCGTGGCAAACCGTCGGACGCCCTCGCGCATCTGCTTGCACCCTCGCACAGAATTGGTTGTAAGAGCTTGTGGTCCCCTCATTTTCTCGATACAGAAAAAGGGCTTTAGGGTATTTTTAACTGGTCGACCCTTTTCATATACTTCATTCTTTTTAAAATAGATGTCTCAGATTTACTAAAATTTAAATGAATCTAGACACTATTTAGTATATAGATTCATTTAAAATTTAAAAAACTTGAGACGTCTATTTTAAAACAGAGGGAGTATATGAAATATATTCAAACTTGTATGTATGGATCGGCCCGCGGACAACAAAATGACCGTTGTCCAGGCTTGACCAGTTTTGGTGGCGTTGACCCTAGCGGCACGACCCATTTGGTCTGTCGAGATCATTTTGGCTAGTTTTTTTTGCACATTTTAACCCGTGTTAACCATTTGGAATAGAAAATAATGATGTAATTCATAATAAATTAATTTAAATAGTTCACAACAAATAAACAACATAGTTCATAAGTAAACATAGTTCACAATCAAACATAGCTAACAAATAACTAAAATTAGAGGTGATGCCTAGCGGCTTCCTATGTGAGCCCATATATGCTCAATCAAATTCGCTTGAAGTCGATTATGAGTATTCCGATCACGGATCTCATGATTCACATGGAGGAACTCGTCGAACGATTCTGCCCCTGGCG
The DNA here is from genome assembly GCA_916181665.1 of Avena sativa. Lineage (NCBI taxonomy): Eukaryota > Viridiplantae > Streptophyta > Magnoliopsida > Poales > Poaceae > Avena > Avena sativa. The sequence continues at coordinate 299,161,664 of OV702296.1, forward strand.
TCGGTTCAACTAGTTGACCATCAAATTCCCACTCTTGATCAAAGAGGCCATCATCACGTGTTAGAAATAATGGGCTAAATCATTAGACCCATGTGTGATTTTAGATTTTCCCTAAATCTCAAAGCCCATGTATGTGGAAGCCCATATGTGATTTGACCCAAGTTGGTGGCAGCTCACATGTGTGTGTGGCAAGAGTTGTGGGAGCTAAAGTTTAGTCCCACATGGGAAGTTGAAGGGGAGTTGCACCACCTTATAAGATGGAGTGTTGCACCAATTTGTAAGTGAGTGACAATAAGAGAGCTACACGCGCGCTCCTCCTCCGACGACGTCGCCGCTCGCATGCTCGCCACGTCTCGTCACGACGCGCGCGCCGTGGGTTGCGGGAATCTCGCCGAGCCGAGCTTTATTTTGCTGCTCAGGAAAATGTTTGTGGTTAGACAGACGTGTCAACAGTTAGCGGACTCGGGTCGCTCTCGGATCGTGGGCTATCTGTAACCGACCCGAACGTGCACGACGTGGGCTTGGTCCACTTCGTGTCCTGTACGAGATTTCCGAGCGACACCAAAACCAATCTAGGGTTTTGCCATCCTCTCTGCTTGCGCCGCCACCGTAGTCTACTCCATCCCGCTTGCCGGCGTGCACCGGCGGTCGGGAGAGCAGGTCTCCGGAACCACTCGCCTTTGCGATCATGTACGGGAGAGGGCGAATAAGGTTTTTGGAAAGCGCTCCGCGCGACTGCTCAAGTTCGTCATCACGGCGCGTCTTTCCGGTCGTCAAGCCGGACCTCGTGCGCGTCGTCTTCAACGCCGACTTCTTCGTCAGGCTACTGCACCAACAGCGACAACAACAACAACTGATCAGTACATACACCGTCATTAGATCTGTTGTTTTACTATGGCTGTTAGTGCGTATAGTCTGCTACTGTTCATGTTGATTAATAATCTAGTATGTTAGAGGTTCACGTGATTGTAGCTGTTGTTGTCATGATTTATATTTTGGAATTAATCGTGGAAATTATGCCTAATAATCCAACAATCCAAAAACCTTATTATAGGCAATTTCCTAAATTAAACATGGGACACTTGGCCGATGCTATGAAGCCGGAAAAGTTTACCGGTGTTCATTTTAAGAGGTGGCAGTATAAGACCACTATGTGGCTGCAAGCTCTGAAAGTATTCGAGGCTAGTGAGGGTTTACCTGAAGGAACTACATCTGACGAGGTTCAGAACAAGTTCAAGGAAACCAATCTTGCCTTTGTGGGATGTGTTCTGAGTGTTCTTGACAACAAGTTGTTTGATGTGTATATGCACATCAAAGATGGAAAAGAGCTCTAGGAGGCACTGAATGCTAAGTTTGGTGTAACAGATGCTGGCAGTGAGTTGTATATCATGGAGAGCTTTCATGATTACAGGATGGTTAACAACCGTTCTGTAGTTGAGCAAGCTCATGAGATACAGTGCTTTGCCAAGGAGCTTGAAATCCTCAAGTGTATCTTACCCGACAAGTTTGTGGCTGGGTGCATTATTGCAAAGTTGCCTTCTTCGTGGAGGAACTTCGCCACAACTCTCAAACACAAGAGACAAGAGATATCGGTTGAAAACCTGATAGCGTCTCTTGATGTTGAGGAGAAGGCTTAGGCTAAGGACACTGCTGAGAGAGGAGGCGAGGGTCAGTCTAGCCTACATGACGCAGAAGAAGACCTTCGGCAAGAACAAAGGGAACTATAAGCCCTCGTTCAACAAGCCTGAAAAGACTACAACCTTCAATAAGAAGAAGAAGTTGAACAAGGTCGAGCTACATTGTTATTCATGTGGAGAGCTCGGCCACTTTTCCAAGGACTGCCCAGATCATGCAAATCGCAGAGGAAAAGGTTGGAAGACTGTCAACGTCGTGACCGCTAGCAACACTGATGGGTACGGTAATTTATTTACCGTTCTTTCAGTATTTCAATCATCATGTTGATGGGTTGATACGGGTGCTAATGTTCACGTGTGTGCTGACATCTCTATGTTCACTTCTTATTAGGTCGCTCAGGATTCAGCCGTCCTAATAGGGAATGGTTCACATGCTTCTGTTCGTGGTGTTGGCACGGTGGATCTGAAGTTTACTTCCGGAAAGATCGTGCAACTGAGGAACGTTCAGCATGTCCCTACTATGAACAAGAATCTCGTTAGTGGCTCCCTTCTATGTAGAGATGTGTTTAAGGTTGTGTTAGAGTCCAATAAAGTCATTGTTTTGAAACATGGACAATTTATTGGTAAAGGTTATGAGTTCGGAGGCTTGTTCTGGTTTTCACTTTCAGAGTTTTGTAATAAATCCGTGAATCATATTTGTGGTGATGTTAATGATGATACAAGTGTTTGGCATTCACGTTTATGTCACATTAATTTTGGTTTGATATCTCGGATGTCCAGTATAAGTTTAATTCCGAATTTCACTATTGCCAAAGGTTCTAAGTGCCATAGTTGTGTGCAATCAAAGCAACCTCGAAAGCCTCACAAGGCTGCCGAGGAGAGAAACTTGGCACCTCTAGAACTCATACATTCTGATCTATGTGAGATGAATGGTGTGTTGACAAAAGGTGAAAAGAGATATTTCATGACGTTGATAGATGATGCTACTAAATTCTGCTATGTTTACTTGTTGCAAACTAAAGATGAGGCTTTAGACTACTTTAAAATCTATAAGGCCGAAGTTGAAAATCAACTAGAGAGAAAGATCAAGCGTCTTAGGTCGGATCGTGGTGGTGAGTATTTTCCTAAACTATTTGACGAATTCTGTCAGGAACACGGAATTATTCATGAGAGGACGCCTCCCTACTCGCCCCAATCTAACGGGATTGCCGAGAGGAAAAACCGCATGCTAACTGACTTGGTGAATTCCATGTTAGCCACTGCTGGTTTATCAAAGGCATGGTAGGGGAGGCTTTGTTGACTTCATGTCATGTCCTCAATAGAGTTCCTAACAAGAATAAAGAAAAGATCCCTTATGAGGAGTGAGCTAGGAGAAAACCATCACTTTCGTATTTACGCACTTGGGGGTGTTTGGCAAAGGTCAACATACCGATTCCCAAGAAACGCAAGTTGGGACCTAAGATAGTGGATTGTATCTTTCTAGGATATGCTCCACAGAGTGTAGGCTATAGATTTCTTGTTAAATCTGAGATACCTGATATGCGTGTTGATACGATAATGGAATCTCGTGATGCAACATTCTTTGAGAATATTTTTCCTATGAAAGATATGCATGTAGGGGTTCGTAGCATAGAAAACAAAAAATTCTACCGCATGCAAACAAACAAGCCAAGATCTATCTACTAGATTGTAGCAACGAGTAGATAGAGGAACTCACCCTCGAAGATTCCAAAACGGTTAACGAGAGCAGATTCTCGTGGGTGATGTAGTCATACTCTTGCCGATCTCAAGATCGCGTAGACGATCCTTCCGGCACTGCGTTCCGGCAGCGCTTCCGCAGTCCGTCACACGTTCGGAACTCGATGAAGACCTTCCTCTCCCTTGTTCCAGCAGACAGTGGAGGTTGTAGCACTCTCCTCACGATTTCGGCAGCACGACGGCGTGGTGTCGGAAGTAGAGGGGAGATCCCGCAGGGCTTCGCCTTAAGCCGGTGCGAGTATGGTGGAGTATGAGAGAGGCCTTGGTGATCTAGGGTTTAGAGGGCACCAACGGGAGGGCTTGGCCGGTGGCTAGGGTTTGGGGAAACCCCAACTCGTCGAGTTGGAGGTGCCCTAGGCGGCGGCAGCACAAGGAGGTGGTCGCACCGGCGGCTTGGGGCTAGGGTTTTGGGTGTGAGGGGTAGGGGGTGCCCTACCCCTCCTTATATAGGTGGAGGGTGGCCGGTTGGGAGGAGGGAGTCCTCCCCCAACTCGGCCTCCTTGGGCGGCGGGTGGAGGAAGGGGACTTCCTCCCCAAGTAGGTTTCCTACTCTCCCTCCACCAAGCAAACTTGCTGTTTGACTTTTTCAAATTGGCGTTTGACTTTCAAACTTGGATTTGATTTCTCTCTTTATTTTGCCCAGCCAAGTGACCTAGTACATGATGCAACCATTCAATATTGTCATGACACATTCATGTACCCTTCCCCTCCGGAGTGCCGGACCTTCCGGACCCTGCTAGAACATTCCTGGTGAAAACACCGGAATCATTCCCTAACTCCGAAACGGGACTTTCCTTATATGAATCTTATTCTCCGTACCATTCCAGATCTTCTCGTGATATCCCGGATCCCATCCGAGACTCCGAACAACATTCGGTCTCTTACTCATCATTCCATAACTACTCAACAACATCGAATCCTTAAGTGTGTCTCCCTACGGTTCGTGAATTATGCGGACATGACCGAGACACTTCTCCGATCAATAACCAATAGAGAAATCTGGAAATTCATATGGCTCCCACATATTTCTACGATTACTTTGCGGTTGAATGAACCACTTACATACGATACCAATTTCCCTTTGTCTCACGATAATTTACTTATCCGAGGTTTTGATCGTCGGTATCTCTGCATACTTAGTTCGACCTCATTACTGATAAGTACTCTTTTCTCATTCCCGTGGTATGTGATACCTTGTGAGCCAGTCACATGCTTTTAAGCCAATTGGATGACATTCCACCGAGAGGGCCTAGAGTATATCTATCTGTCATATGGATGGACAAATCCCACTCTTGATCCATGTGCCTCAACCCATACTTTCCAAACACTCAATGCCACCTTTATAGCCACCCAGTTACGGTGTGGTGTTTGATGTCATCAAAGCATCCTTCCGGTGATGGTGATTAGCATGATCTCATGGTCGAAGGAATTAGGTTACTATGTATCAGAAAGCTTATAGCAATTGAACTATTAAAATGACTTGATCTTTATGCTACGCTTATCTACAGGAGTATGTCCATCATACCATTGTCCTAATGATATGATCTTGTTGTTAACAACATCTCAATGTTCATGATAGGGAAACCACAATCATCTATTAACCAACAAGCTAGTATTATAAAGAGGCTTTACTAGGGACTCTAATTTAGTTTACAAATCACACAAGTATTAATGTTTCCTTTTAATACTGTTATAACATGAATGCAAACATTTATCATAAACACAAAGATATAATAATAACTATATTTATTATTGCCTCTAGGGCATATCTCCAACAGTCTCCCACTTGCACTAGAGTCAACTAATCTAGATTACATGGTAATATACCGAACACCCATGGCAGTTTGGTGTTGGTCATGTTTTGCCCTCGGGAGAGGTTTAGTCAACGGATCCGCCACATTCAGATATGTGTGTACTTTGCAAATCTTTATGTCACCATCTTGGACATGTTCTCGAATAGCGTGAAAACGTAGCTTGATGTGCTTCAGCTTATTGTGTAACCTTGGTTCTTGCGCATTGGCTATGGCGCCCATGTTATCACAGTAGATAGACATTGGGTCCAGCGCACTTGGAACCACACCAAGCTCTATAATGAACTCCTTCATCCATATCACTTCTTGTGAAGCCTACGAAGCAGCTATGTATTCCGATTCAGTTGAAGATCTCGCCACAACGCTTTTCTTTGCACTCCTCCAGCTAACTGCTGCACCATTCAAAGTAAATATGTATCCAGATTGAGATTTAGAATCATCCGGATCGGTGTTCCAACTAGCATCGGTGTAACCATTAACAACGAGTTGTTCATCACCTCCATAAGAAAGAACCATATCCTTAGTTATTCTCAAGTACTTAAGGATGTTTTTGACCGCTATCCAATGATCCACTCCTGGATCACTTTGATATCTGCTAGTCAAACTAACAGCATATGCAATGTTGGGTCTAGTACATAGCATGGCATACATTAGAGATCCTATGGCGGAGGCATAGGGAGTCTTACTCATCCTTTCTCTATCTTCTGCCGTTGCTGGACTTTGAGTTTTACTCAAGGTCGTATTGGGCAACATGGGCAAGAACCATTTCTTGTTGTCTTCCATTCCAAACCTCTTTAGAACTTTGTCCAAATATGTACTTTGTTACAATGATATTAGGCGTCTCGATCTATCTCTATAAATCTTTATGCCTAATATGTAAGCTGCTTCGCCAAGATCTTTCATTGAAAAACTATTATTCAAATACTCCTTGACACTATTAAGAAGGTCTACATCATTCCCAATCAACAACATGTCATCTACATATAGTATTAAGAATGCTACAGAGCTCTCACTCACTTTCTTGTAAATACAAGCTTCTCCATAAGTTTGTATAAAACCAAAGCTTTTAATTACCTTATCAAAATGTTGATTCCAACTTCGGGATGCTTGCTTCAATCCATATATGGACCGTTGAAGTTTGCATACCTTGTTAGCATCTTTAGGATCGACAAAACCTTTGGGTTGCATCATATACAACTCTTCATCAATGTCTCCATTGAGGAACGATGTTTTGACATCCATCTGCCATATCTCATAATCATAATATGCAGCGATTGCTAACAGAATCCTCACAGATTTTAGCTTCTCTACCGGTGAGAAAGTCTCATCGTAGTCAACTCCTTGAATTTGTCGAAACCCTTTTGTGACAAGTCGATCTTTATAGACAGTAACATTACCATCAGCATCTGTTTTCTTCTTGAAAATCCATTTGTTCTCGACAACCTTCCAGCCATCCGGTAAGTCCACCAAAGTCCATACTTGGTTTTCGTACATGGATCCAATCTCGGATTTCATGGCATGTTGCCATTTATTGGAATCTGGGCTCATCATCGCTTCCTCATATGTCGCAGGGTCATCGGTGTTGTCCACCAACATGACATTCATAACGGGATCATACCAATCAGGAGTGGTACGAGTTCTCGTTGACCTGCGAGGTTCTGTAGCAACTTCAACCGAAGTTTCATGATCATCATCATTAGCTTCCTCTCTTATTGGTGTAGGCGCCACAGGAACTACTTCCGGTGCTGCGCTACTCGTAAGTTCGAGAGAAGGTTCAACAACCTCGTCGAGTTATACTTTCCTTCCAGTCACTTCTTTCGAGAGAAATTCCTTCTCTTGAAAGGATCCATTCTTAGCAACGAAGATTTTGCCCTCGGATATATGATAGAAGGTATACCCAATAGTTTCCTTCGGGTATCCTATGAAGACGCATTTTTCCGCTTTGGGTTCAAGCTTGTCCGGCTGTAACTTCTTTACATAAGCTTCGCAACCCCAAACTTTAAGGAACGACAATTTAGGTTTCTTCCCAAACCATAATTCATACGGTATCGTTTCAACGGATTTAGATGGTGCCCTATTTAAAGTGAATGCGGTTGTTTCTAATGCATAACCCCAAAACGATAGCGGTAAATCTGTAAGTGACATCATAGAACGAACCATATCTAAGAGAGTTCGATTACGATGTTCAGACACACCATTACGCTGTGGTGTTCCCGGCGGTGTCAATTGTGAAAGTATTCCGTATTTCTTTAAATGCTCGCCAAACTCGTAACTTAGATATTCACCTCCACGATCAGATCGTAGAAATTTAATCTTCTTGTTACGTTGATTCTCAACCTCACTTTGAAATTCCTTAAACTTCTCGAAAGTTTCGGACTTATGTTTCATGAAATAGATATACCCATATCTACTCAAGTTATCCATGAAGGTAAGAACATAACGATAACCACCGCGCGATGCTACACTCATTGGGCCACACACATCGGTATGTATGATTTCCAATAAGTCCGTAGCTCGCTCCATCATCTCAGAAAATGGAGTCTTAGTCATTTTACCCATCAGACATGCTTCGCATCTTTCAAGTTATTCGAAATCAAGTGATTCAAGAAGTCCATTGGAATGGAGTTTCTTCATACGCTTCACTCCAATATGACCAAGACGACAGTGCCACATATAGGTTGAGTTATCGCTCAATTTCAAACGTTTAGCTTCAATGTTATTAATATGTGTATTTCCACAATCGAGATTCAATAAGAATAGACCATCTATCAAAGGTGCATGTGCATAAAACATATTACTCATATAAATCGAACAACCATTATTCTCGGACTTAAACAAGTAACCGTCTCGCAATAAACATGATCCAGATATAATGTTCATGCTCAACGCAGGCACCAAATAACAATTATTTAAGTATAAAACTAATCCCGATGGTAGATGAAGAGGTAGCTTTCCGACCGCGATCACATCAACCTTTGATCCATTTCCAACGCGCATCGTCACCTTGTTCTTCGCTAGCTTCCGTTTATTCTACGGCACCTGTTTCGAGTTACAAATATGAGCAACCGAACCAGTATCAAATACCCAGGTACTACTACGAGTACTAGTGAGATACACATCAATAACATGTATATCAGATATATCTTTCTGCTTGATGTTGCCGTTCTTCAAATCCGCCAAGTACTTTGTGCAATTCCGCTTCTAGTGACCTTCTCCCTTGCAGTAAAAGCACTCAGTATCAGGCTTAGGCCCAGCCTTGGTCTTCTTCGCCGGCGCGACAACTTTCTTACCGCCCTTCTTGAAGTTTCCCTTTTTCTTAGACTTGCCTTTCTTGAATTTGGTGGTCTTATTGACCAACAACACTTGGTGCTCTTTCTTGATCTCCACTTCTGCATATTTCAACATGGAGAAGAGTTCTGGCAACGTCTTGTCCATGTTTTGCATATTGTAGTTCATCACAAAGTTCTTGTAACTTGGTGGTAGTGATTAGAGGACACGGTGAATCCCCAAAGAATCAGGAATCACTATACCCAAACTTTGGAGTTTGTTTGCGTGCCCAGACATCTTAAGCACATTCTCACTGACGAAGCTGCCCTCTTCCATCTTGCAGTTAAAGAACTTTTCAGAAGCCTCATAACTCTCAACTGCCGCGTGAGCCTCAAATATCATTTTGAGTTCACGGACAATATCATGTGGGTCATTGTTCTCAAACCTTTTCTGAAGCTCCGATTCCAAACCATACAAGATAGCACACTGAACTATGGAGTACTGATTCTTCTGAGTAAGGTTAACATTCTTTACTTCATCGGTAGCAGTAGCTGCAGGCGGGTCACCCAGCGGTGCATCCAGCACATAGGTCAAATTACCAGCATTGAGGACAATCCTCAAATTGCGGAACCAATCCGCAAAGTTGCTTCCATTGTTTTTCAACTTTTCTTTCTCTAGGAACGCATTAAAATTGATGGTAGGGGCCGCCATTGATCTACAACATATTTGCAATAGTTTAGACTAAGTTTATGACAAATTGAGTTCTAATTAATAGTTAAATTAATCTAGGTGAACTCCCACTCAAAACAATATCCCTCACATTGTTTTAGTGATCACACGAACCAAATCCACCACATCAAAACCGATCATCACGAGAGTTGATGTAGCTTCAATGGCGAACAATCGACATGTTCATCATATCTATTATATGATTCATGCTTTACCTTTCGGTGATCCGTGCTCCGAGACCATGTCTGTATATGCTAGGCTCGTCAAGATCAAACCTTAGCTTCCGCATGAGCAAATCTGGCTTGCTCACGTTGTATACACTTGCGGAATCTAACACACCCGATCATCACGTGGTGCTTCGAAACAACAAGCTTTAGCAACGGTGCTTACTAAGGATGAACACTTTAGAACTTGAAATTCATGTGCATGAGGGATCATCTTATAATGCTACCGTTGTTAACTAAGCAATACAAGATGCATAAAGGATTAACATCACATGCAATTCATAATATGTGATATGATATGGCCTTTCTTCTTTGTGCTTCCGATCTCCATCTTCAAGCACGAACATGATCTCCATCATCACCGGCATTGCATCAAGGTCAATGACGCTGCTCCATGGTTGTCGTCCACCAGCTTCAACTATTACAACTACTTTGAATAGACACACGGGTCTTAACATAAATTAAAGACAACCATATGGCTCCTATCGGTTGCCAACTTACAATAAGGAACATTGCATACATCAAATATAATCACAATCATGGCCATATCACATCACAGCACACCCCTGCAAAACAAAGTTAGACGCCTCTACTTTCTTTGCATATTTTACGTGGTTTGGGGCTTTCAATAAGTGTCGTTCTAACTTACGAACAAGAACCACAATGTTGATGCTTGAACTATCAAGTGCCTATTGTAAATTGGGTATATACTATGATGCGAGAGACATGCACCCGCAAAGCAACTTATCCAATACAAGTTGCATGTTGAGCGTGGAGCAAGTCTCATAAACGATGTCATGTAAGGTTAGCCCGGGCCGCTTCATCCCATCATACCGCAAGATGCAAAGTACACAAAAATCAATTGATAATAAAAGCACCACCGCCCACAATGACCATTGTGTTCTACTCGTGCAACAGATCTACATATAGACACGGCTCTGATACCACTGTAGGGGTTCGTAGCATAGAAAACAAAAAATTCTACCGCATGCAAACAAACAAGCCAAGATCTATCTACTAGATTGTAGCAACGAGTCGATAGAGGAACTCACCCTCGAAGATTCCAAAGCGGTTAACGAGAGCAGATTCTCGTGGGTGATGTAGTCGTACTCTTGCCGATCTCAAGATCGCGTAGACAATCCTTTCGGCGTTGCGTTCTGGCAGCGCTTCCGCAGTCGGTCACACGTTCGGTACTCGATGAAGAACTTCCTCTCCCTTGTTCCAGCTGGCAGCGGAGGTTGTAGCACTCTCCTCGCGATTCCGGCAGCACGACGGCGTGGTGTCGGAAGTAGAGGGGAGATCCCGCAGGGCTTCGCCTTAAGCCGGTGCGAGTATGGTGGAGTATGAGAGAGGCCTTGGTGATCTAGGGTTTAGAGGGCACTAAGGGGAGGGCTTGGCTGGCGGCTAGGGTTTGGGGAAACCCCAACTCGCCGAGTTGGAGGTGCCCTAGGCGGCGGCAACACAAGGAGGTGGTGGCGCCGGCGGCTTGGGGCTAGGGTTTTGGGTGTGAAGGGTAGGGGGCGCCCTACCCCTCCTTATATAGGTGGAGGGTGGCCGGTTGGGAGGAGGGAGTCCTCCCCCAACTCACCCTCCTTGGCCGGCGGGTGGAGGGAGGGGACTTCCTCCCCAAGTAGGTTTCCTACTCTCCCTCCACCAAGCAAACTTGCCGTTTGACCTTTTCAAATTGGCGTTTGACTTTCAAACTTGGATTTGATTTCTCTCTTTATTTTGCCCAGCCAAGTGACCTAGTACATGATGCAACCATTCAATATTGTCATGACACATTCATGTACCCTTCCCCTCCGGAGTGCCGGACCTTCTGGACCCTTTTAGAACATTCCTGGTGAAAACACTGGAATCATTCCCCAACTCCGAAACATGACTTTCCTTATATGAATCTTATTCTCCAGACCATTCCGGATCTCCTCGTGATATCCTGGATCCCATCCGAGACTCCGAACAACATTCGATCTCTTACCCATCATTCCATAACTACTCAACAACATCGAATCCTTAAGTGTGTCTCCCTACGGTTCGTGAATTATGCGGACATGACCGAGACACTTCTCCGATCAATAAGCAATAGAGAAATCTGGAAATTCATATGGCTCCCACATATTTCTACGATTACTTTGCGATCGAATGAACCACTTACATACGATACCAATTTCCCTTTGTCTCACGATAGTTTACTTATCCGAGGTTTTGATCGTCGGTATCTCTGCATACCTAGTTCAACCTCGTTACTGATAAGTACTATTTTCTTGTTCCCGTGGTATGTGATCCCTTGTGATCCAGTCACATGCTTGCAAGCCAATTGGATGACATTCCACCGAGAGGGCCCAGAGTATATCTATCCGTCATATGGATGGACAAATCCCACTCTTGATCCTTGTGCCTCAACCCATACTTTCCGAACACTCAATGCCACCTTTATAGCCACCCAGTTACGGTGTGGTGTTTGATGTCATCAAAGCATCCTTCCGGTGATGGTGATTAGCATGATCTCATGGTCGAAGGAATTAGGTTACTATGTATTAGAAAGCTTATAGCAATTGAACTATTAAAATGACTTGATCTTTATGCTACGCTTATCTATAGGAGTATGTCAATCATACCACTTTCCTAATGATATGATCTTGTTGTTAACAACATCTCAATGTTCATGATAGGGAAACCACAATCATCTATTAACCAACAAGCTAGTATTATAAAGAGGCTTTACTAGGGACTCTAATTTAGTTTACAAATCACACAAGTATTAATGTTTCCTTTTAATACTGTTATAGCATGAATGCAAACATTTATCATAAACACAAATATATAATAATAACTATATTTATTATTGCCTCTAGGGCATATCTCCAACAATGCATAGCATTGGTAGAATTTCTTCTGAAATACTTCCTGAATCTAGTGCATCTATTGAGAATTCTGAACAACCACATGAGGAAGTCCTTGAGAAGGATGACGATGAACCTCTCATGAGGAGTAAGAGACAAAGGATTGCAAAATCCTTTGGTAATGATTTCATCGTGTACCTTGTGGACGATACTCCCAGATCCATTGCAGAGGCATATGCATCTCCTGATGCAGATGATTGTAAAGAAGCTGTCCAAAATGAGATGGACTCGATTCTTTCTAATGGAACTTGGGAATTATCAGAACGACCCTATGGTTGCAAACCTGTGGGATGTAAGTGGGTGTTTAAGAAGAAGCTAAGGCCTGATGGTACTATTGAGAAGTACAAGGCACGACTTGTAGCTAAGGGCTACACACAGAAAGAAGGCGAAGATTACTTTGACACCTATTCACTAGACTGACCACCATTCGAGTACTACTGTCCCTGGCTGCCTCTTATGGTCTTCTCGTTCATCAAATGGACGTAAAAACAGCTTTTCTTAATGGAGAGTTGGAAGAGGAGATCTACATGGATCAGCCGGATGGGTTTGTGGTAAAAGGTGAAGAGACAAAGGTGTGCAAGTTATTAAAATCTTTATATGGCCTAAAACAAGCACCTAAGCAATGACATGAGAAGTTTGATAGAACTCTACTTTCTGTTGGCTTTGTCATTAATGAGGCTGATAGGTGTGTTTACTATCGCCATGGTGGGGGCGATAGCGTTATATTATGTTTGTACGTGGATGGCATTCTGATCTTTGGTACAAACATGATAGTGATAAATGAAGTCAAGTCTTTCATGTCAAAGAGTTTTGATATGAAAGATCTGGGAGAGGCTGATGTGAATCTGAACATCAAGTTTATTAAGAACGAGAATGGGATTACTTTAACGCAATCTCATTATGTTGAGAAGGTCTTGAGCCGGTTTGGCTTTACTGATGGCAAGACTTCTCCAACACCTTATGATCCCAGTTTGACATTACAAAAGAATAAGAAGGAACCAACAAATCAGCTGAAATATTCACAAGTTATTGGTTCTATCATGTACTTAGCAAGTGCTACAAGACCTGATATCTCTTTTGCTGTGAACAAGTTGAGTAGGTTCATGTCTAATCCGGATATTGATCATTGGCATGCACTTGAAAGGGTCATGCGCTATGTATGTGGTACAATGAGCTATGGGATTCACTATTCAGGGCACCCTGCTGTGCTTGAGCGGGTATGTGTTTACCCTTGGAGGTGGTGCGGTTTCATGGAGATCCCGTAGACAGACCATATTGACGAGGTCAACTATGGAAGCAGAGCTTACTGCTTTAGACACAACTACTATTGAGTCAGAATGGCTGCGTGAGCTCTTGATGGACTTGTCTATGGTTGAGAAACCTGTGCCGGCAATCCTTTTGAATTGTGACAACCAAACTGTTATTGTCAAAGTGAACAATTCTAAGGATAACGCGAAGTCATCAAGACACGTGAAGAGACGTTTGAAGTCCGTTAGGAAATTGAGAAACTCCGGAGTAATAACTGTTACGTATATTTAAACAGACAAAAACCTGGCAGATACCTTTACAAAGGGACTATCACGAAATGTGATAGAAGGTGCATCGAGGGAGATGGGGTTGAGACCCATGGATGTCACACCTAGTGGTAACCCAACCTATGTGATCGGAGATCCCGTGAATTAGGGCCTGAGAAGAACAAGCTAGTGGGTGGACTGAGGAGAGTATTTTGTAACCCTCTCTATGTGAAGATGCATAACTCTCATAATCTGTAAGGCAGGTTGGCAACACGCCTTAATGTGTTTCTGTTGGCTTTAACTAGCAAAGATGCCTTCCTACAGTGCATTCTTGAAAGAACACACCTATATGAGCTCGACTATAAACGTCACGGTCTATGAGACTTGGGTGATCTCTAGTAAACTCATGAAGAGACCACAGAGTATGACGCATATGCTCCAACCCGCGGGGTAGGCTACTGGCAGCCAGGTACTAGTTATGATTTTGAGTGAAATCTATTGGCACCAAACTTGCAATTCAAGGATCGTCCATTGTTCAAGTTGTTGATAGACGTAGTTCAAGATTCTAGGCAGAAGTTCAACTTAACAGTCTCTGCTGAAACACTAGTATATAAACAAGTAGCGATGATTGGCAAATCTTCAAATGGGCATTTGAGATCTGGTGGGAGATTGTTAGAAATAATGGGCTAAATCATTAGATCCATGTGTGATTTCAGATTTTCCCTAAATCTTAAAACCCATGTATGTGGAAGCCCATTTGTGATTTGGCCGAAGTTGGTGGCAGCTCACATGTGTGTGTGGCAAGAGCTGTGGGAGCTAAAGTTTAGTCCAACATAGGAAGTTGAAGGGGAGTTGCACCACCTTATAAGGTGAGTGTTGCACCACTTTGTAAGTGAGTGACAATAAGAGAGCTACACGCGCGCTCCTCCTACGACGACGACGCCGCTCGCATGCACGCTCGCCTCGTCTCGTCACGTCACGTCACGACACGCGCGCCACGGGTTGCGGGAATCTCGCCGAGCCGAGCTTTATTTTGCTACTCAGGAAAATATGTGTGGTTAGACAGACATGTCAACATTTAGCGGACTCGGGTCGCTCCCGGATCGTGGGCTATCTGTAACCGGCCCGAACATGCGCGACGTGGGCTTGGTCCACTTCGTGTCCTGTACGAGATTTCCGAGCTGCTCTATATAAACGCCTGTGCGGCTTCCACAACGTACGACACCAAAACCAATCTAGGGTTTTTCCATCCTCTCTGCTTGTGCCGCCACCGTAGTCTACTCTATCCCGCTTGCCGGAGTGCACCGGCGGTCGGGAGAGCAGGTCTCCAGAACCACTCGCCTTTGCGATCCTGTACGGGAGAGGGCAAATAAGGTTTTTGGAAAGCGCTCCACGCGACTGCTCAAGTTCATCATCACGGCGCGTCTTCCCGGTCGTCAAGCCGGACCTCGTGCGCGTCGTCTTCAACGCCGACTTCTTTGTCAGGCTACTGCACCAACGACGACTATATCGACAACCGATCAGTACGTACACCGTTATTAGATCTGTTGTTTTACTATGGCTGTTAGTGCGTATAGTCTGCTACTGTTCATGTTGATCAATACATCTAGTATATTAGAGGTTCACGTGATTGTAGCTACTGTTGTCATGATTTATATTCTGAAATTAATCGTGGAAATTATGCCTAATAATCCAACATCATGTTCATCCTCCATGATCATTTTGTGCATGATCACACAAGAAATCATCACCTCTCACATAATCTCATTCCTCCGTGTTCTAGCAGGGTGCCGAACAATAGCTCATCGGGATTGGAGCACACCAAAGGTCTTTTCCCTATCCTTCCTACAAGGCTCTTGTTTCTTCACAAACCTCGCACATTTCTTATTATGCTCACAGATTGTCTTTGCAAGTGTTGCCCAATCAGGATAGATTCTATCAGCTAGATAATACCTCTTGTCATATGCATGGTCGTTAATCTCATAGTAAAGCAGTGTAGCATTGCCTTTCGCGAGCCTAGAGAATACCTAGGAGCGCTGGCATTGTTAGAACCTGTCATGCCGAAGAAAGAGTGCCAGATTTATAGATCTTGTGATACAATAACCTTAGATATCACTGTGCGCCCATCCACATGAGCACCATAATATCCCTACCAAACAAATGATAGTTCTTTCACATCCAATGCATGCAATTTATGCTTTCCAGCATTTTAGGAAAACCTTATTTTCTCGTTGATGGACAAAAGTCGGACATAGTTAGCAACATTTGGCTCTCTCAGGTAAACTTTACGCTAGACGGATTATATCGATGAGGGGAATAAAAATGGAAAGACAAAACTCATATGTACCCCGCACCATTACACTCCCTTTTCACTGAGCAATTCTACACATGCTATTTTTTTAGTGAACATAAACACAAGTTTATATGGTTCAACCTTAACAAAACATCAAATTCCAACATGTCTAGATCCAAACGGTAGTTGGAATTAGGTACACCCTTTGATCCAACAGACAAGCACACCCAAACAATAAAATTGTAATTGGAAGCCGATCCTTTTCCATCTTGTATTTGGAATTTCCACTCTAATTCAATTACAAGCCAAAGTTTCTACATCCAAACACAACGATACCATAATTGGCCATCGTCAGCATGATGTCCGCTCTTCCTAGCTGATGGCTTTGAAGAGGTTTGCACTGACCGTTCATCATTCTTGGTTGGAGATTTGCCCGAATTAGCAACGTGCCAAATGGACTCAAAATTCACAAGATTAGTTTAATTCTGCAGGAAGTCGATAGTATTGAATTGATGCACTAGCCATATAAACCAAAAAGTCCGAACTTATAAAAAAGGCTAGGCTATATATTTTAACACCCCCCTCCTCACGTCTAGGCTGGACAAATGATAAGACACTAGACATGGGTAATCGGGGGTCGCAACTATTTGAAGTAGATTAAATAGTGTGTTAGCCGGGGTTTGAACTCGAAAACTCCTGGCTCTAATACCATATTGAATTAATGCACTAGCCATATGAACCAAAAGTCCGAACTAATGGAAATGGCTAGGCTATATATTTTAACAGATAGGTTCCCTCCTCATCAATGATATCATCATTTTTCAAATGCCACATCCATGTGCCCATTTTAATCAAACTACTCTCTCTGTCTTAAAATAGATGTCTTAGGTTTTTCAAAATTTGGATAAATCTATATACTAAATAGTGTCTAAATTCATTTAAATTTTGACAAATTTTAGACATCTATTTTGAGACGGAGGGAGTACTATAAACACTTTGATAACCCTTTCATCTAAAAAAAACTATAAACACTTTGATAAGTTGAAGAAAATGTTTGATATAGCTTACAATCTCGTTCTTGTAGGTAGAGATTTGTTCATGTATATTAAATAAAATGTCCATGGTACTTGTTCTGGTGGGGGATGTTCATGCTACTGGTGACTTGTTTTTTCATGGAACCACAAAGAATATATCATACGATTTTACACTATTTTTCATGTATTTCAAACAAAATATTTCATTGCGGCCAAAGACAACGTTCCCATATTTCAAAGATATTTTAATGTATTGATTAATATAATTGGTCACGTCTTTCTAAGAAAATGTTCACTTATCTTAGAAAAAATATTTGCGTAGTTTTGGTTGGGGATATTCATGCTACTAGTGAATTGTTTTTTCATAGAATCACAAAGAATATATCATACAATTTAACACTAATTTTCATGTATTTCAAACAAAATAATGCATTGTGGCGAAAGAAAACGTTCACATATTTCAAACATACGTTAATGTATTTATTAATATAATTGGTCACGCATTTCTAAGAAAATGTTCACAACCAATTAAAAACAATAAGAAAAGTAAAATATGAAAAAGAACAGGAAAATGCTGGGAGGCTCACAACCTCTGGCTCCTGCTCGCTACATGTGTCAACCGCGGGCCCACACACCACCGCTCACCCCACCTCATCTCTTCCAAGCATAACCATATGCTTCCTCGTGTTTTCCCCAATCGGCCATGGAAAATTCACAGAACCGGAAAATCCAACCGGAAAATCCTAGCCACGCGCCGCCCCAGCCATGCGTTATCTTCCACCCGCCGCAAGACCGCCGTTATCCCGCATTGCCTCTACACCTACAAGCTACACCCCGTCCTCTTCGCCTACCGTTGCGTGGGCGACGTCGAAGTCGAGGAGCGGAGCTCGCCGCGCCTCTCCGCGTCGTTGCCATCAAGGGGGAAGGGGCGGTACAACAGATCGATGGTGATGCTGTGATCTACATGTCGGCCCAAGCCTCCGACGACAGGACTCGTTTTACTCGTCAGAAATTGACCTATACTTTGTAGAATTTGGATCAACATATAACACTACAACCGAAGGGCTGTTGTAGTGACCGACGATGGGTTGTTGCTACGACACAAGATGGTGGGGGCTCCTACGGGCGGCGACGCCGGGTTTACTACAACAGGCGACATCTATCACTACGACCGGTGACGACGGTTGCTGTGACCGGCTACTGCTACGACCAGCGACGGAGTTTGCTGGCACTAGGGATGGATGTTGCTACGACTAGCGACGGCCGGTGAAGGCTCCGTGGTCGGAGTTGCTACTAGCGGCAGCCGGACGTGCTCCCAGCGGCATGCGACGTTGCTTCCAGCCTTGCACGACGCTGTTGCATGCGAGTAATGCCTACAGGTGCTGTGGCCGGCGAGGGGGTTGCTCCGACCGGCACTGTTTAAAAAATCATCCGATATGTCGATTTATCGGCTGATTTAGCGTTTATCACTTGGTGACCGATAAGACGATAAATCGATTTATCGTTCGATAAATCGTTCGATAGACCTAAAAATCACTAACCAAAAAGTTAACGATATATGATATCCTCAACCGTTGGCGACCGGTGACAGTGGTTGCTAAGACTAGCGGCGACTTTTTTTTTGCCATGTGATGGCAGCGATGTTGCAAGCGAACTTTGCTGAAGCTGTGAATGTCAACAGGTGATGCTGCGATGCTCGTCTTCTCTGGCGACGACAGGCTTCTCCGGTGATGACTGTGGCTCACGGTGGCTGACAAAAGAGCGGACGCACGGGACACAACGTCCTGTTCATGAAGACATGGGGATTTTGAGGACGGGTGGGGCTGTGCAGGGTAGCGAGAGCGGCCACGTCGTCCGTCACCGAATCTCATGTGCGACGATGCTGCTAGGGATGCCAACGGTGGTTGGAGCAGCGGCAGTCCGGGTTAGAGAAATTCATGGGGAATTTCTGCTATGCAGCAGCGGGTGCGGGTGTAATTCTAAGACGTCTTAAAATTAGTTAAGTCTGAGTCACTTAATACACCGTTAGATCCTTTACTTTGCGATTAGTGCAAAAACGCGCGGGTGTCTCCGCGTTGTCTATCTGTTACAGTTGTTTTCGCGTTGTGTCTCTGCGCCGCGCATGTATGGTTTCTGTTTTCCTGTGGGCTATCACCGATCGGTGATTTTGTTTTATTCCTGTATCTTTTTTGTTGTTATTTCTTTTTTGCCGGTAGTTTTTTTTCTTCAGGTGAAATTACGATAAGCTTAAGCGTTTGAGTTGGTTGTTCAATCAAGTTTCATTTGAGTTTTAATTTTTTTTTTGCTGGTTCTATTTTCTTTTTTCTTTATTGTTTTTCGTCTCTAGATTTTATAATTGTTAGGAAGACATTTAGAATGTAATTTTTTACTAGACTGATCTAACTTATATTAGTAATATGTACTCCTTCTATTTCATAATATAAGATGCTTTTAGCTTTTTAAATTTATAGATTCGAAGTGAACGTACACACACAAAAAGGGGTCTGAACACACCTCTTTTAGAAGCAAATTGCCACTTCATCGTAACTAGCATTTTTTTCTAAACTTTTGTTGGGCTTTTTTTCTGCCTTGTCGAGTCATGTATATCTTGGTGTGTTAATTTTTTAAGCCAGATGCAATATTTGTTGAAATAGAGTTGTCTATGAGTCCCCGACGAGGGCCATATACAACTAGGCCCCCGCCGAGGTTTGTTGCAACTTGCTTGTAACTAAGCTCCGCAGGGGGCACTTGTCTGAGCTCCCCGCAAGGGGAGCCAGTTGGCGGCCATTTTGCAATTTGTTTGTAATTGAGCACCCGTCGGGGGGAATTTTGCAACTTTCTTGTAATTGAGCCCCCGTCAAGGGCTAGTTGCACTTGATTTCAACCGGGAAGGACCCCCATCGGTGGGCTACTTGCAATTTGCTTGTAACCGAGCTCCGTCGGGGGCTAGTTGCAACTTACTTGTAATTGAAGCTCCGTCGGGGGTCATTTGCAACTTGCTTGTAATTGTGCCCCTTGCCGAGAGGGCAATTGCAACTTGATTGCAAACGGGGGACCCCCATCGGTTTTGCAACTTGATTGTAACTGAGCTCCGTCGGGGGATAGTTGCAACTTGCTTGTATATGAGCTCCGCTAGGGGGCCAGTTTGCAACTTGGTTGCAACCGGGGGGGGCATCGGTTGCAAATTGCTTATAACTGAGCTCCGCCAGGTCCTAGTTGATCCGTCGGGTCCCAGTCGCAACTTGCTTGTAGCTAAGCTTCTTGCAACTTAATTGCAACTAGGGAGGACCCATCGGTTGCAACTTGCTTGTAATTGAGCTTCATACCAGTTGCAACTTGCTTGTAACTAAGCTCTGCTGGATTTGTAACTGAGCTTTGTCGGGTTTGCAACTTGCTTATAACTGAGATCCTGTTGGTGGGGGGTATTTTTTGCAACTTTCTTGTAATTGAGGCCCCGTCGAGGGTCAGTTGCAACTTGAGTGCAACCGAGCACCCGTGGGGAGGGGGCACCGCCGATATCCAGTTTCAACTTGATTGCAACTAGGGGACCCCATCGATTTTGCAACTTGATTGTAACTGAGCTCCGCTGGGGACCTGTTGCAACTTGCTTGTAACTAAGCCCCGCTGGGGGCCAGTTGTAACTTGATTGTAACTGGAGACCGCCGAGATCCAGTTTCAACTTGATTGTAATCGGGGAACCCATCGATTTTGCAACTTGATTGTAATTGAGCTCCGCTGGGGGGTAGATGCAATTTGCTTGTAACCGGGGCCCCGCTGAGAGCCAGTTTCAACTTGATTGCAACCGGGGGGATCCCATCGATTTTGCAACTTGATTGTATCTGAGCTCTGCTGGGGGACAATTGCAACTTGCTTGTAACTGAGCCCCGCTGGGGGCCAGTTGCAACTTAATTGTAACTAGGGGCCCGTCGAGAGCCAGTTTCAACTTGATTACAACTAGGGGGACCCCATCGTTTTTTGCAACTTGATAGTAATTGAGCTCTGCTGGGGCCAGTTGCAACTTTCTTGTAACTGGGGTTCCGCCGAGAGCAAGTTTCAACATGATTGTAACTGGGGCGCCGCCGAGAGTCAGTTTCAACTTGATTGCAACCGAGGGAACCCCATTGATTTTGTCACTTGATTGTAACTGAGCTCCGCTGGGGCCAGTTGCAACTTGCTTGTAACTAAGCCCCGTCGCGGGGGACAGTTTCAATTTGATTGCAACTGGAGCCCCGTCAAGAGCCAGTTTCAACTTGATTGCAATGTTGTGTTGATGATGCATCTCTCTCTGTAAGGAGAGAGGGGAGATGGAGATAGATACAATATAGAGAGGAGGAAAATGCAAGGGGGAGGGCGGGGAAGAGAGCGGGATGGGCGATGTTGTGATGACCCACAAATATAGGGGGTGTATCATAGTACTTTCGATAAATAGGAGTGTCGATCCCAACGAGGAGCAGAAGGTGTTGACTAGTGGTATGGAGCATGAAATATTTGTAAATACTTAGCAATCGGATTTTTAGGGTTTTTCTGATAAATCAAGGAAATAAAGTGCAAGTAAATAAAGACAGCAAACAAATTGCAGCAAGTGGCCCAATCCCTTCTTACCAAAGGACAAGCCGGTGGAAATACTTATGAGGACCAAACATTCTCGAGGACACATGGGAATAATGTCAAGTGCTTTCGTTTCATATAGCTGATTAATCTTCTTTGATTTTATAAGTGTTGTGTGGGTGAACCTGTGCTAATGTACCGACCTTACTTGGACTAATACATACTTGTTATTAAACCCCTTGCAAGCATCCGCAAATATAAAAAAGCAATTAAGATATTAACCTAACCACAACCTTAAACTCTGAGATCCTACACTCCCGTGTGCAATGGTTTCCTAATGGGGGTTCAGGTTTCTGTCACTCGGGGAACCCCACAATTAGTAGACAAATACACAATGCATTCCCCTAGGCCCATAAATGGTGAAGTATCATGTAGTCGATGTTCCCATGACACCACTAGAAGAATAGCACCCACAACTTAAATATTAGACCATTGAATGATACCTCAACACAATTCCACTACCGACAACATGACTTCTCCCATGTCCTGAAGAACTAAATGAACTACTCACGAGACATCATATGGATCAAGATCAGAGATGATATAATGATGGATAACAATCTAAACATAAATAATAATTCAATGGTTCCACTCAAAAAAATCAACTACAATAGTAATCAACACATGGAAAGTTTCCCCTAAGAACTATATAAGATTAACAACAATTGTTACAGTGGGATGGAGTGGAGATGATGGTGCTGGTGGAGATGATGGTGTGGATGATGATGATGATCCTAATGAAGTCTATCTTGATGATGGTGTTGTCGGCGACGATCTCCCCTCTCCGGGAAGGAATTTCCCCGACAGAAATCTATCTGCCGGAGAGCTCTTTCTCTCTCGGTGTTTTCCGCCTCGTAGAGGCGGCGAAATCTTTCTGTGGTCGCTCTCCCCGTTTTCTGGTTTCGAGGAGAGGATATAGGCGAGAGAGCGGAGCCATAGGTGGGCCAGGGTGGCCACACCCCCTGTAGGCGCGGCCCAGGG
This sequence comes from Avena sativa, assembly GCA_916181665.1. Classification (NCBI taxonomy): domain Eukaryota; kingdom Viridiplantae; phylum Streptophyta; class Magnoliopsida; order Poales; family Poaceae; genus Avena; species Avena sativa. Next base: position 299,184,420 of record OV702296.1, read on the forward strand.
TGGCCCGCGCCTGGGGGTGTGTGGGCCCCCCTGTGGCCCAACTCCGGCAGTTCATCCTCCAAGAATCATCCAACATGCAAAAACAGATGAAAAGACATAAGTAACACCTCTTAATATGAAATATATCAATGAATAGAGGCAAATTATAATATAGAATGGTGATGCAAATTGGGCGTATCAACTCCCCCCAAGCTTAGACCTTGCTTGTCCTCAAGTGAAAACTAAGCTTAGTAAACATGTCCACAGGTTTATGGAGTGAAGTGTCGATAAAAAGAATACGGACAAGAAGCATCACACTTACCAATACACAACTCATAGTAGAAAGCAACTCACCATTATATAACTTAGCTTGCAACAAGTAAGGGAGTCACAATAATAAAGATGCATAAAGATAAATAATAATTGGGATTGGCAAACTCTGTTCTTGGTCAGAGAACATTTGGCAAACAATTTTCAAGAAAAGATTTTGTAAAGAAGTTTATAACAAGAGTACTCTTTTTGCTCAAACATAAATTTTTTTCACAATGATAGCTTTCAAAGTAATACTCATTAGATAAGAGTCTTGTGCAAACAAGGAAGATAAAGAACATGATTGAATAAATCATCATATGAATGCTTAAAACACAACTCAAATGCTTGCTGGAGATAAAGAGGAAAAGGTTTACTGACTCAACTTAGAAGTAGAAGACATGCCCTCCATAGAGGGAAGCAGGGATTTCAAGTTCATAAAGATTTCAAAATATTATGGTACTTACTAGATTTAAACTCTCATTGCCCCTATCATAAGCATCTTGAGGTGATTAAGGTTAAAGTGAACAAAGATGGAGTATATGCTTGATGAAATATAAGTTGGCAATCTCATGTCCCTTGAGTACGAGGGCTGCTCCTTATGTTACTCAACTTTAGTTACCGATAAGTTCTTTTCATTGTAAGTACATGTGTATCATAAAGAACCGCCAATGGGGTACCCCTTGCACATGATACATGAGCTATCCCATATCAACATGACAAGGCAAGAAGACAGTGAGCATCTCAGCGATCTTTTTATTTGCTATTTGCATAGGTTTTTATTGAGGATGCTTCACAGATTTCTCACTATGGTTATGCATCAAGTTTCCACCATGATTAGGCATGGCTTAGGCTAGGGGCCCAGGCGTTTCTCTAACACACATACATAAATCCATGGACTTAAAAGCTCCCCTTTTATTTCACATCGACGAAATCCGCAAACAAAAGAGCATGATATCAACTGTGTACAATATTGAAAGTGTTCCCTGTGACAGCACAGTTCTGCTAATCCCAACATATAGGTGCAAGCATATACAACTTCGATGACACAATGGTTCAAGTTTATTAGGGACAAGAAAAGAAGGTGTGTCATCATGTTTGTGAGAGATTTACTAACTAGTTTTCACATAACAAAATAATTTTTAATTCGAAAGATAGATGAAGCTTGAGAATTTACTTGGAATAGCAATAATGCTAATAGGTAGATATGGTGGACACAAATGGCACATGTTTGGTTTAAAGGATTGGATGCATGAGAAGTGTTCCCTCTCAGTACATGTTTTTGGCTAGCAAGGCTGGGTAGCAAGCAAAAGAGTTGAAGGAAACAAGCAAACATACAAGTGATAAAGTCAAACATGCAATCTTCCTTGAAGACACAAAAGATCTTAAATAAAGAATACTAAGCTTATGAGCCAATCAAGAAACAAAGAAAACAATTTAAAATACATGTAAGTGCTTTTCTCTTTTCCTTTCAAACCTCAAAAAGTGTTGCTACTGACCAGAGCTCGGTTTGCCAAAACCAATTTAGATCTACTTGATGCTCCCAAAGTGATACAAATACTGATCAACAAGATCAATCATATAATAGAGATTGCAAACTAAAATAAGAAGTGCAAAAAGTAAAAGATGAAACTTCTTATTAATATTCCATAAAGGCACTCACACCAAGGGATACATAGATGACCAACTAAAGGAGAGATACTTCCACAATGCAAACCAACCTATAAGATAACTTCTCTACCCAAGATATGAATCTACTAAAAAGGTAAAAAGAGAAAATATAATGATGTGATACCACGACACACCCCCAAGCTTGGAACAAGCAAAGGGGATGCCAAACCTCATGACGAATTACTCCTTCGGTGGTGGTGGTATTCTCTTGATAAGCTCTTCAATCAGTTACCTCAAATCCTCAATCTCGAAGGTTAGAGTACAAATCAACTCCGAATTATGCTCAATGCGGTTCATGATCATGTCGGACTGATAATCCTAGTCCTTGTTGTTCTTTCCCCACTCTTCCTTCTTAGAGTGTTCCTTCCCTGCATGTTTAGAACGAGGCAGATCCCAAACAGAGGGCGACCTCCCTTTGGGCATATTTTGGTATTGTTGCTCATGTATAAGAGTATGGAAGGGGTTCTTGGTGTTGGGGATATGCTATATGGGTATCCTCATAGCATGTCTCTTATCCGGATAACCCGGGTGGTCCACAGTTGGTAGCATGGCCAATGGCCTGCTGGGCGGCCCAGTTAGATGGATCCAGAAGGGAGGTCCATGCCAGATAAAGGAAAGCTACGCAGGAGTCACCGACATACCCGGAGCCTTGTAGTGCAAGACACGCTAGACTAATTGTAAGCAGTGTAGGACTATGTAACCTGTCCGGCTAGGACTTTACCTGTAACCTTAGGACCTGGCGACTATATAAGTCGGGCCTATGGGAGCCTTTAGGGCACAAGTTGAAATGGTTATACCCTACGGGTACACGATATCAGCATACCTGGTCCAGCCCAAGGAAGGACCATGAAAATATACATGGCCGATGAAGACTTTCGGGTGGCCCAAGCCCATGACGCCTTCGGATCTTTGAAGAGCAAGACTAGATTAGATAGAATATTCAAAGGGGGAAAACCCTAAACCTGTAACCGACTCGATCTGTGCCCGAGACCTGCCTACCTCTATATAAAGGCTAGGAGGGCACGACGAGGAGGGCACCTCGCATACCACCTCATACACACCTCCACACCAGATTACATCTGCGCACCCCTGTAACTTTCGGTTCCGCCGTAATCAAGAGCAAACAAGCAGGAGTAGGGTTTTCCCTCCGGGGGCCTAAACCTGGGTAAATCTCGTGTCCCCTGGCTGCTTGTCTGTTAACCGTTTCGCGATCTCCAACATCCCCATCTTCTCTAAAACCCAAGCTCATAACAATGGGCATTGACGAGATCAATCCTCGTCAATTGGCGCCGTCTGTGGGAACTAGGGGCGCTGATTGTGCGGTCGTGACGGTCCCAACCAAAGCGGTCTACAATTATTCGCCAACGGAGAGCCATCTCCTCTTCGGCGCTTTCGACTTCACCGCCCACTCGCCAGCCACCATGAAGGACTTCGAGCCCGTAGGTGAAGGGCTCGAAATTCTTCGGGAGATTCTGCTTCCAGGTGGGATAGACCGGCACTCTCTGCCTCCCAGAGTGGGTGCCACTGCCATCAATCAGGCCCGCCTCATGGTCTCCGCATCCCGTGCTACACACATCACCATCGACAGATGAGTCCTATGACAGCAGCAGCTGCAACTCAGATCTGTGTGATCCGCCATCGGATGAAGGGACCTACGGTTCCGGTCCGAAAGCTGCGGCAGCAGCGATCTGACCTATGGACGCTACCAATGCGTCGTGGTCATCCAGAGCGACGTGGATAAACACCAACCCAACTAGCCACCCAACCCGCAGGGTAGAAACGGCGAAAACAGGAGGGACCAATCCCCCCCGCCCAACGAGGATGACACCAATGCCAATCGGGTAATCCATCTCAGCGAGGAAGGATGAAACCAAGCACGCGAAGCCGTGGCGGGCAACAAGATCCTGCATGTGGGTGCCTCATGGGACCTACGGATGGCATACCACCTGCTCCTCATCGAGGAGCACAAAAAGGCAGGTGAAGATGCAAGAGGTGCTTGACAAACGCAAGCAAGCAGCCTCAGAGTACAGCGTGCGGCGAGCTGTGCTCTCTGCCATTGGCGGCTCTAGCTCGCACGACAACCACGCCAACAAGCATCATTCTCGTATAGAGAACATGGACCCTGCCGCACGTCGTGAGGTGACCCGAACCTCAACACATCCTTCATGGAGATGGATGCCAACGACAACGTCATGTTGAAGACGCCTCAGGCTGCGATCATGGCAGCCACCACACACCTCGCCTCCCATCCACATTCGGTGGGGGACCTGAAGAGGGCCATGCACAACTCCACACTAGCCGGACTCAGACTCGTGGGAGCTGCGCTCCACGGAGAAGTCCCTGAGGAGCCGAAAAAGAAGGCTGCGATTAGATTCAACCGCAGTCCCACACCCTCATCGGACGAGGAAGAACACGACCTACCTCGATGGCACAAAAGCTCGTGGTGTCGCAGCCACGACTATGACGCTCGAAGCGAGCTCACCCAACGCAAGATCGACAAGGCAGGCGCCAAGCGTGTATGCTCGTCCGAATCCGAAGAGGACGACGACGAAGGAGAACTCCGTGGAGCTCGATGCTTCAGAAGATCCGTTCGACGGACGCGGATGCCGCGGAACTTCAAGCTTCCTTCGGACACTCTGAAGTTTGATGGCACGCAGGACCCTAAGGCGTGGCTCAGCGACCACCTGTCATCCATCAAGCTGCACGGCGGAAACAAAAACACCGCCCTGCAATGCCTTCAGCTGCAGCTGACAGGCGCAACCCGGATCTGGCTCAGCAGCGTATCCTCGTAATCCATCTGAAGCTAGGAGGAACTGGCGTACAGTTTCATCCGAAACTTCAAGGGCACCAGCAAGAGGCCAGCCTCGATTGAAGAGCTGAGGGCCTGTACCCAGCGAACGGGCGAATCCATTCGCTCGTATATACTACGCTGGTCCAACACCAAGAACTCCGCAGCGCACATCTTTGAGGAGAGAGCAATCGACGCCTTCAAGGACGGCATCAAACGCCAAGACTTCAAGGAAGAACTTGGGCGCATCAAGCCCAAGACACTCGACCACCTCATGGACATCGCCAACAGGTGGGCAGATGGTGAGGACTCCGTCCACCGATCACACTCGGAGAAGGAAGATGACTATGGCCGCCGATGTGAACGCCGTAGCAAGCGAAGATCGTGCGTGTATGACGATCGTGACGGACCCGACATGGTCGCGGCAGGCTACATCGACCGCCGCAGCGAAGGCAACCGCAGCAGCGGCGGATACCGTGGAAACAACTTCCGCGATGGAGGAGGCCCATCGCAGTCATGGAAACGCCGCGGCCGCGACGACGGACCCTCGTCATACGACAAGTTGTCAGGCCCATGCACCATCCACTTCTACATCGACAAGCAGGATGGTAAAAAGAAGGCAAGCCACATGCTCAAAGACTGCCGCGAGTTCCAGAAACTCAGCGAGAGCATGTCCCAGATGAGGCAGGAAGCCCTGAACCCTGGGTATGGGAACGCACGTGCACCAGGTGACATCACCCACGGAGCTCCTCCACCACCACCCGTGGGACCATCGAATCACCCAATCGCACCCGCGCAGAACAACTGCGGAAACAGGTACCCCGTGCCGAAAGGGTCACTGATGATCCAAAAGGGGCGCCCAACAAACAGGGTGCAAAAGAAAATCACCCGTCAGGTCAGTCTGGCTGTGACCGCTCTACCAGCCATCCCTGAGTACCTCAGCGGTTCGATGTCCTGCATCACGTTCAGCCGTTCGGATCACCCCCGCCAGGTCCCTCGCCTAGGTCATGCTGCCCTGGTGCTCGAGGCGCAGATCGGAGGGTTCGAGATGAGCCGCGTCTTCATGGACGGCGGTAGCAGCATCAATCTGATGTTCGCTAGCACCTTGGAAGCAATGTGGATCCCGCTATGCAGCCTGAAACAATCCGACACAACGTTCCACGACATCGTCCCAGGGAAGGGCATATTCCCCCTGGGAAAGATATGGCTCGACGTCATCTTTGGCAAGCCCGATAACTTTCGGTGCAAACGACTCGAGTTCGAAGTGGTGGACTGGCCATCACAATACCACGATATCCTCGGGCGCATGGCATTCACAAGGTTCCTGGCAGTACCGCACTATGACTACCTGCTACTCAAGATGCCAGGACCTAGGGGCGTCATCACGGTCCATGGGAGCTTCACCCGATCAGATCACTTCAACAGGGACTTCAATAGAATCTCCCAGTCATTCGGCATACAGGAGGAGCTCATAAGGCTCCGAGAGGTGACAGACAACGGGGCACCCCCAGTCTCAAGGCAGAACACACCTGACATGTCCTTCGACTCCACAGTCAACACAAAGAAGGTGCAGGTCCACCCGACGGATGCCTCCAAGATGGAGCTGATCGCCAACGACCTCAGCCCCGCATAGGAAAGCACGCTCGTCGAATTCCTCCATGAGCACTGGGAAATCTTCACCTGGTGTCGTGCAGACATGCGAGGAGTTCCCAGGGAATTCGCCGAGCACACACTTAGCGTATTTCCAGACGCCAATCCCGTCAAACAGTCCATCCGACGACTGTCCGAGCCACAGGCTGAAGCCATCGGAGTCGAGGTCAACAGACTGCTCGACGCTAACTTCATTAGAGAGATCAAGGAGAGCGAGTGGCTGGCCAACATCGTGATGGTCCCTAAAAAGGACACGGACATCCTACGGATGTGCGTGGACTTTACATCGCTGAATAAGCACCGCCCGAAGGATCACTTCCCTCTCCCTCGGATCGATCAGATCATCGATTCGACTGCAGGATGCAAGAAGCTTTCCTTCCTCGACGCCTACTTAGGCTACAACCAGATTCGACTGAAGGTCAAAGATCAGGAGAAAACTGCGTTCATCACGCCGTTCAGAGTGTTCTGCTACAACATAATGCCCTTCGGGCTGAAGACGCAAGTGCCACGTACCAACGGTGCATGCAGGCATGCATGAAGAACCAGATCGGCCGCAACATACAAGTCTATGTCGACGACATAGTAATCAAAAAAAGGGAGGCCAAGACACTGATTGACAATGTCCGCGAGACGTTCGATAACCTTGATCGATGCAATATCAAGCTAAACCAAGAAAAGTGTGCCTTCGGCGTCTCATCTGGCCAACTGCTCGACTACTTCATCTCCCAGCGAGGGATCGAGGCGAACCCGAAGAAAATTCGAGCCATAATGTCCATGGAGAAGCCAAAGAACCTCAAAGGCGTCCAGCAGCTCGCTGCGCGAATCGCGGCGTTGAGCAGGTTCATCAGCCGCATGGGCGAAAAAGCTCTGCCTTTCTATCAGCTGCTACGCAAGGCAGACAAATTCGAGTGGACGCCCGAAGCGGACGACGCATTCGAAGATCTGAAGCGGCTGCTCTCCACCTCGCCCGTCTTGGTCACGCCAAAGGAGCGTGAGCCTCTACTGCTATACATAGCAGCTACACACCAGGTGGTAAGCACCGTGCTCGTGGTCGAACGACCCGAAGATGGCAAGACCCATGGGGTCCAATGCCCAATCTACTACCTCAGCGAGGTATTGACGCCGACAAAGCAGAGGTACCCTCACTACCAGAAACTCGCCTACGGCGTGTTCATGACGGCTCATCGGCTGAGCCACTACTTTCAGGAGCATCAGGTGATGGTCGTCAACGAAGCACCCCTGAATAGCATCCTGAACAACCCGGAGGCCACAGGACGCGTGGCCATGTGGGGCATCGAGCTGTCACCTCTAGACATAGTCTATGAGAAGCGCCATGCGATCAAGTCCCAGGTCCTTCCGGACTTCCTCGTCCACTGGATGGAGCTGCAGCTGCCGGATACCCCGGACATGACACAGTCATGGACGATGCACTTCGACGGCTCCACGCGCAAGGCAGGAGCAGGAGCCGGGGTCATACTAACATCCCCGCAGGGCGACAAGATGAAGTACGTCCTCCGGATGAAATTTCGAGCTTCCAACAACGAAGCCGAATACGAGGCCCTCATCCACGGCATGAGGATGGCCAAGATCTGTGGCGCAACGCGCCTAGTCATCTACGGCGACTCAAGTCTCGTCGTCCAGCAGACGATGAACGAGTGTGACGCGCACGCCGCCAACATGATCGCGTACTGCGCACTCTACAACTCACTCGAAGGAGACTTTGACAGCTGCGAGCTTCGGCACGTTGGAAGAGAAAGCAACGAAGAAGCCGACAGACTCGCCAACATCGGCTCCACCTGCGCGCGGGTGCCACCAGGTGTGTTCCTTGAACAGATGTGCGTGCCATCCATCAAAAGGAAATTCCCCAAGGGATCACCCTAAGAAGCAGAACACTCGGGGGCTGCGCTACCCGAAGGACAGGAAGGACCAGAAAAACTCGACACAGAGGTCGCAGTGGTTAACCTGATGTAGGTCATGGCAGTCGAAGAAACATGGACACAGCCATACCTCCGATACCTGATAGACAGGGAACTGCCTGATGACCTGACAAATGCCCGGCGCATATCTCGCTGGTCCAAGGCCTTCACCATCATCAATGGCGAGTTGTACAAGCGCAACATTTCGAGTGTACTCCAAAGGTGCATCACCATCGGTGACGGCAAAACTATTCTCCAAGACATCCACGAGGGCGTCTGCGGCCATCATGCGGGCAGTCGCGCCCTCATCGCCAAAGCTCTGCAAGCTGGGTTTTACTGGCCAACGGCCATGAACGATGCCAAGGACATCGTCCGAAAGTGTAACGGATGCCAGAGGTTCGCACACAAACCGCACACACCCGGATCGGAGCTCAGGCCCATACCTCTGGCCTGGCCCTTCGCCCAATGGGGCCTCGACGTGATCGGCAAACTGCCCAAGTCCTCGAAAGGAGGCCACGTCTACCTCCTGGTCACAGTCGACAAGTTCACCAAGTGGATCGAGGCCATGCCCGTTACTAATCAAAAGGGTAAAACGGCCATGAAATTCTTCGAATCCATAGTCTATAGGTTCGGCGTACCGCACAACATCATCACCGACAACGGGTCGAACTTCATCTCCAAAGAATTCCAGGACTTCTGCGAAGGCCTCGGGATCAACATAACATATGCCTCAGTGGCGCACCCACAAACGAACGGGTAGGTCAAAAAGGCCAACGGCCTCATCGGCGGCAGCATCAAGAAACGCCTGATGAGCCTGCTCCAGCGACTTGCGGGAGCCTGGCCAGAAGAGCTGCCCTCTGTCCTTTGGAGCCCGCGCACAACGCCAAATAGCTCAACTGGCTACACGCCTTTCTTCTTGGTACACGGAGACAAAGCCGTGTTGCCTACGGAAGTATGCCACAAGGCCCCACGGGTCATTGCCTACAGCGAAGTCGAATCGACGGCCGCACTTGAAGACACCGTCGACACATTCGACGAGGCACGCGACATCGTTGCATCCCGATCGGCGGTCTACCAGCAGAGCCTCCGCAACTATCACAGCCACCGGCTGCGTCCAAGGTCCTTCGTCGAAGGAGACCTAGTCTTACGACTCAAGCAAGAGCGACTGAAGAAGCTCGAGTCACCCTGGGAAGGATCCTACGTTGTCACCGAAGTCATCCCAGGTGGCGCCTATCGCCTCAAGCACGTGGAGTCTGGAGTCGCATACTCCAACCCATGGAATGTCGCACAACTGCGACGCTTCTACCCCTAACTACCCCCCTTTACTTTCAATAAGGCTATTCAGCCAAGGCTACTCATCCGAACAATGTACCTCCTCATTACGATATGAATAAATCTAAGTGTCTCACCCCAAAAATCTATCTCTTATTTGCATTTTCTTCATGTTACAACACACTCGGGGGATCCCCTCACCTCACGACTTCGTCGGCTGAGGATAACGCGTGTACACCTGAGTAGATGATCATGTCAGGCAAACGAAAAAGTCATGCATACAAACAAAAGCACCACGTGCTTAGAACAATCAACCTTTACAACAAGGGGCATAACTGTTGGAATTATGCCCTAGAGGCAATAATAAAGATGTTATTATTATAATTCTTGTTCATGATAAAGTTTATATTCCATGCTAGAATTGTATTAAGCAGAAACTTTGATACTTGTGTGGTTTATGAACAACACCGTGTCCCTAGTATGCCTCTATGGACTAGCTCATTTATTAATGATGGTTAAGGTTTCCTAACCATAGACATGAGTTGTCGATTAATAATGACATCATATCATTGGGAGAATGATATGATGGACACACCCAAATCAAGCAGAGCAATTAGATCGTGTCATCGTGTTCATCTTTGCGAAGCTTTTTCTTATGTCAAATATTGTATTCCTTAGACCATGAGATAATGCAACTCCCTGGTATCGGAAGAAAGCTTTGAGGTCATCAAACGTCATCCTATGAGAGGGTGATCATAAAGGTGTCTCTCAGGTGATCGGTAAGTACTTGTTGGGTTGTATGTATCGAGATGGGATTTGTCCCTCCCAAGTAGGAGAGATATACTTTGGGCCCACTCGGTAATCGATATCAACACCGCTTGCAAGCACGTGGTTAAGGAGTTTATCACAAAGTGATATCGGATTATGGAACGAGTAAAGTACTTGCTGTAAACGAGATTGAACTAGGTATGTCGATACCGACGATCGAATCTCGGGCAAGTAAAATATCGCGTGACGAAGGGAATATATATATGGGATTAGTTGAATCCTGGCATCGTGGTTCATCCGATATGATCATCGATGAGTATGTGGGAGTCAATATGGGTTTCCAGACCCCGCTGTTGATTATTGATAGAAGATCATGTCTGCATATTCTCGAACCCATAGGGTTACACACTTAACATGCTTCGACGCTAGGATAGAATGGATAATTGGTTTATGAGTTTTTGTTCGGAGTCTCGGATGACATCCAGGACGTCACGAGAGGTTCCGGAATGGTCCGGAGAATAAGGTTCATATAAGGGAAAGCAGTTTTTGGATTTCGGAATTGTTTCGGATTGTTCGGTATTGTACCGGAAGCTTCTAGAACCTTCCGGAGTGGGACCAACGTGGCCCCACTTGTCAGGAGGGGGCGTGGGCTTACGAGGGAGTTCCCTGGATGCATTGGTCTAGGGGCACAAGGCCCCATATGCCCAGCCGGCCAAAACCCTAGGGAAACCCTAGGGAAACCTTCTAGAAGGAGGGGGAAACTTGCCCCCCACTCCAACCCTTGAGGCCGCCGCCCTAGGGCTTGGAGGAGGGGCCAAAGGGGCCGGCCAGCCCTCTATATATAGAGGGCAGGGGCGCAGCCCTCCTCCCCCACTCCTTCAACCCTAGCCGCCATACTTCTGCCCTCCAGATCTCTCTCTCTCTCTCCCGACTGCACGTAGGCGAAGCCCTGCCACAGAAACTCTCCACCTTTGCACCATGTCGTCGTGTTGTAGATCCAGTCTATCTCTCCACCCCACTTGCTGGACCAAGGAGGGAGGAGACGTCAAGGTGTCGTACGTGTGCATCTCTCGGAGGCATCGCCACTTGCGGTGTTGGATCTGATCGGATCGCGAGGAGGAGAAGGCTAGTACGACTACATCAACCACGTTCCGTTGAACGTTCCGCTGTGCGAATCTTCAAGGGTATGAAGATCTCATCTATCCCCCCTCGTTGTTTGCATCTCCTAGATTAGATCTTGGCTTTCCCGTTCGCATCCGTAGATTTTTTTTTGGTTTACTATGCTGCGAAACCCTTCAGTGGTATCAGAGCTAGATCTATGCGTAGATGCGTTTCACGAGTAGAACGCAACATGCTTGTTGTGGGCGTTGATGTTTTCTGTTGCAAGCCTCTTGTTTGTGTACTTCTTATGACGTGGGATAGCGAGATCGAAGCGGTCCAGGCCAACTTTACGCGACCTCGTTCGCGAGACCGGCTTCGCACTTGACGTGTCGCTTGTTCCACACATGCGGCCGGTGGATGCCAGTTTCTCTCACTATAGTTGTCATGGGATTTACACCGGATGTTGGCAACCATAATATCACCGTTGTGGCTTTCCATAGGTAAGAATAGTTCTTAGCTTGTTGCTCCCATAATCCACGTAAAACATGCAACAACAAAGTAGACGCGTCTAACTTGTTTTTGCAGGGAGTGTTTCTGTGATATGGTATGGTATGGCCCAAGACGTGATGTGTATGTTGTATGCAATGATCATGTTTTGTAATGTTTCATGACTTGCATGTCGATGAGTACACAACCGACGGGAGCCATATGGTTGTCTTTATAATTGTGTATGACCTGTGTGTCAACTTCTTATACGCCATGTAATAGCTTTACTTTATCGCTAAGTAGTTAACAATAGTTCTAGTTGCTATTCGTGGTGGAGGCAATCATGGTGGAGTGGTGGAGATCATGCTGGCTCGCACAAGATGGAGATCATTGCGCGGAGATTGGCTATACGATGTCACATAAAATTATATGCATGTGATGTTTATCCTTTTATGTATCTTATTATGATTAGATCGCGACGGTAGCATTATAAGATGATTCCTCACTTAAAGATCAAGATAAAACTGTGTTCTCCCCATGTATGCACCGTTGCGAAAGTTCGTCGTGTTCAAGCATCACGTGATGATCGGGTGCTATAAACTCTACGTTCACATACAACGGGTGCAAGCCAGTTTTGCACACGCGGAAATACTTGGGTTTGACTTGACGAGCCTAGCATGTATAGACATGGACTCAGAACACATGAACCGAAAGGTTAAGCATGAGTCATATGAATGATATGATCGACACTTTGTTGTCCACCATTGAAACGACATCTCTTCTCGTGAAGATCGGATTAGGTGTGGTGAATTTGGATCATGTTCACTAAACAACTTGAGGGATGTTGAATTTCGTGGGAGTTCATCTAGTAATTTGATTAAGTTGAACTAGTTATCATGAACATAGTCTAAATTATACTTGCAAATTTTGTAGATAAAATGGTTAAGTCCAACTTCAACTTCAACGTTTTTGCTGAGAAAGAAAAGCTTAAGAATAATGGGTCTAACTTCACCAACTGGTTCCGCAATATGAGAATCATTCTCTCTGGCGGACAAAAGGACTATGTCCTTGAGAAAGCGCTAGGTGACGCCCCTGCTGTAGATGCGTCGGCTGATGAGAAAGCTGTTTATCAGTCGCGCAAGGATGATTATGGTGTGATTAAGAGCACCATGTTGTTTGCTATGGAATCGGACCTTCAAAATCGTTTTGAGGAGTTCCCCGGGCCCTTTGAGATTCTTGAGGAACTGAAAACTATGTTTCAGACTCAGGCCCGTTCTGAGAGATATGAGATCTCTGAGAAATTCGTTAACTGCAATATGGAGGAAGGGAGTTCCGTTAGTGAGCACGCCATTAAGATGTCGGGCTACACTCAACGCCTTGAGCAACTGGACTGCAAGATTCCAGAGGAGCTCAAGATTGACAGAGTTCTGCAATCACTCCCTCCTAGCTACAAAGGTTTTGTAGTTACTCATAATCAGATTGGTGCCACTGATACGATCACTGAGATCTTCGCTAAGCTAAAAGCTGCGGAGGTGGACATCAAGAAATATAATCATGTGTTGATGGTCAACAAGCCCCCCAGCTTTAAGAAAGGTAAGGGTGCAAAGAAGTCCTTCAAGAAGGGCAGCGGCAAGTGCGTTGCCCCTGCTGAGAAGAAGCTCAAGTCTGGACCTAAGCCGGACACTGAGTGCTTCTATTGCAAGGACAAGGGTCACTGGAAGCACAACTGTCCAAAGTACTTAGCGGACAATAAGGCTGGCACCATCAAAGGTATATTTGATATACATGTTATTGATGTTTTCCTTACTAGCCCTCGTTGTAGTGCCTGGGTATTTGATACTGGTTTAGTTGCTAATATTTGTAACTCGAAACAGGAGCTACGGAATAGATGGCGGCTAGCGAGGGATGAGGAGACGATGCGCGTTCGCAACGGATCAAGAGTTGATGTGATGGCCGTCGGCATGCTCTCCTTAGTTTTACCTTCGGGGTTAGTTTTAAACCTCAATAAATGTTATTATGTGCCTGCATTGAGCATGAACATCATATCTGGATCATGTTTATTGCAAGACGGTTATGCATTTAAATCGGAGAATAATGGTTGTTCTATTTATATGAGTAACATCTTTTATGGTCATGCACCTGCTATGAATGGTTTATTTCTTCTGAATCTCGAAAGCAATGAAACACACATCCATAACATTGAGGCTAAGAGATGCAAGGTAGATAGTGATAATACGACTTATTTCTAGCACTGCTGTCGAGGTCATATTGGTGTAAAATGCATGAAGAAACTCCATTCTGATGGACTTTTGGAGTCTCTTGATTTTGAATCATTTGACACGTGCGAACCATGCCTCATGGGCAAGATGATCAAAACCCCGTTCTCCGAAATAATGGAGCGAGCAACGGACTTGATGGAAATCATACATACCGATGTATGCAGACCAATGAGTGTTTCGACGCGCGGTGGTTATCGCTATTTTCTCACTTTTACTGATGACTTAAGTAGATATGGGTATATCTATTTAATGAAACATAAATCTTAAACATTTGAAAAGTTCAAAGAATTTCAGAACGAAGTGGAAAACCATCATAACAGGAAAATTAAATTTCTACGATCCGATCGTGGAGGTGAATATTTGAGTTATGATTTTCTCACACATCTTAAAGCAAGCAGAATCGTTTCGCAACTCACGCCACCCGGAACACCACAGCGCAATGGTGTGTCTGAATGCCGGAATCGAACTTTATTGGATATGGTGCGATCGATGATGTCTCTTACAGATTTGCCGTTATCATTTTGGGGTTATGCATTAGAAACCGCTGCATTCACTTTAAATAGGGCACCATCTAAATCCATTGAGACGACACCGTATGAACTGTGGTTTGGTGTTAAACCTAAGTTGTCGTTTCTTAAAGTTTGGGGATGCGAAGCTTACGTCAAGAAGTTGATGCCAGACAAGATCGAACCCAAAGCGGAGAAATGCGTCTTCATAGGATACCCTAAGGAAACGATTGGGTATACCTTCTATCACATATCCGAAGGCAAAGTGTTTGTCACAAAGAACGGATCCTTTCTTGAGAAGGAGTTTCTCTCAAAAGAAGTGAGTGGGAGGAAAGTAGAGCTAGATGAGGTTATTGAACCTTCTGTTGAGTTGGAGAGTAGCGCAGCACCTGAAATTGTTCCAGTGCCGTCTGCACCAACAATAGAGGAAGCTAATGACAAGGATCATGAAGCTTCGGACGATGCTACTACTGAACGTCGCAGGTCGACAAGGTCACGAGCCCCTCCTGAGTGGTACGGCAACCCTGTCTTAACTATCTTGTTAGTAGACAACAGTGAACCTGCGAACTATGAGGAAGCAATGATGAGCCCAGACTCTGAGAAATGGCTAGAGGCCATGAAATCCGAATTGGGATCCATGAGCGAAAACCAAGTATGGACTTTGGTGGACCCTCCTAGCGACCGAAAGGCCGTTGAGTGCTAATGGATTTTCAAGAAGAAAACGGACGCGGATGGTAATGTTACTGTCTATAAAGCACGGCTTGTCGCGAAAGGTTTTCGACAAGTTCAAGGTGTTGACTACGATGAGACTTTCTCTCTCGTAGCGATGTTTAAGTCCATTTGGATTTTATTAGCAATTGTTGCGTTTCATGATTATGAAATATGGCAGATGGATGTCAAGACTGCGTTCCTCAATGGCAACATTGATGAAGAGTTGTATATGATGCAACCCGAAGGCTTTGTCGATCCTAAGGATGCTGATAAGGTGTGCAAACTTCAGCGTTCCATTTATGGACTGAAGCAAGCATCTCGGAGTTGGAACCTTCATTTTGATCAAGTAATCAAGAGCTTTGGATTTGTTCCAAATTGCTACGAAGCTTGTATCTACAAGAAAGTGAGTGGGAGCTCAGTGACATTTTTGGTACTATATGTGGACGACATATTGATTATCGGAAATGACATTGACATGCTTAACGATGTGAAGAGTTATTTGAACAAATGTTTTTCAATGAAATACCTAGGGGAAGCTGCTTATATATTGGGCATCCAAATCGATAGAGATAGACAAAGACGCCTGATAGCTTTAAGCCAAAGTACATACCTAGACAAAGTTCTGAAAAGGTTCAGAATGGATAAGGCAAATAAAGGTTCAATGCCTATGTTGTCAGGTAAGATATTGAGCAAGGCTCAGTGTCCAGCTATGGTAAACGATAGAGAAGCTATGAGCAAAGTGCCTTATGCCTCGGCCATAGGTTCTATCATGTATGCCATGCTATGTACTAGACTGGATGTGTCCAATGCTCTTAGTTTGACGAGCAGATACCAAAGTGATCCAGGAGTGGAACACTGGACAGCCGTGAAGAACATCCTAAAGTATTTAAATAGAATTAAAGAAATGTTCTTAGTCTATGGAGGTGATGAACAGCTCGTCGTAAAAGGTTACGTCGATGCTAGTTTCGACACCGACAAGGATGATTCTAAATCTCAAACAGGATACGTTTATATTTTGAATGGAGGAGCTATGAGCTGGAGAAGCTGCAAGCAAAGCGTGATCGCGGGATCTACAGTAGAAGCGGAATACATGGCTGCTGCAAAAGCGTCAAGTGAAGGAGTTTGGATCAGGAACTTCATCACTGAGCTTGGTGTGGTTCCAAGTGCCTTGGACCCACTGGAGATATTGTGTGACAACACTGGCGCCATAACACTGGCTAAGGAACCAAGATATCATCCAAAGACCAAGCATATCAACCGCAAGTTTCATATAATTCGAGATTATATAACAGATGGAGATCTGAAGATTAGCAAAGTACATACGGATCTGAATGTCGCAGATCCATTGACTAAACCTCTTCCACGAGCAAAACATGATCAGCACCTTAGTGCCATGGGTGTTAGATTGTTGCCAGATGTAAACTAGATTATTGACTCTAGTGCAAGTGGGAGACTGTTGGAATTATGCCCTAGAGGCAATAATAAAGATGTTATTATTATAATTCTTGTTCATGATAAAGTTTATATTCCATGCTAGAATTGTATTAAGCGGAAACTTTGATACTTGTGTGGTTTATGAACAACACTGTGTCCCTAGTATGCCTCTATGGACTAGCTCATTGATTAATGATGGTTAAGGTTTCCTAACCATAGACATGAGTTGTCGATTAATAATGAGATCATATCATTGGGAGAATGATATGATGGACAGACCCAAATCAAGCAGAGCAATTAGATCGTGTCATCGTGTTCATCTTTGCGAAGCTTTTTCTTATGTCAAATATTGTATTCCTTAGACCATGAGATAATGCAACTCCCTGGTATCGGAAGAAAGCTTTGAGGTCATCAAACGTCATCCTATGAGAGGGTGATCATAAAGGTGTCTCTCAGGTGATCGGAAAGTACTTGTTGGGTTGTATGTATCGAGATGGGATTTGTCCCTCCCAAGTCGGAGAGATATACTTCGGGCCCACTTGGTAATCGATATCAACACCGCTTGCAAGCACGTGGTTAAGGAGTTCATCACAAAGTGATATCGGATTACGGAATGAGTAAAGTACTTGCTGTGAACGAGATTGAACTAGGTATGCCGATACCGACGATCAAATCTCGGGCAAGTAAAATATCGCGTGACGAAGGGAATATATATATGGGATTAGTTGAATCCTGACATCGTGGTTCATCCGATATGATCATCGATGAGTACGTGGGAGTCAATATGGGTTTCCAGACCCCGCTATTGATTATTGATAGAAGATCATGTCTGCATATTCTCGAACCCGTAGGGTCACACACTTAACGTGCCTCGACGCTAGGATAGAATGGATAATTGGTTTATGAGCGTTTTATTTGGAGTCTTGGATGATATCCAGGACATCAAGAGAGGTTCCGGAATGGTTCGGAGAATAAGATTCATATAAGGGAAAGCAGTTTTTGGATTTCAGAATTGTTTGGGATTGTTCGGTATTGTACCGAAAGCTTCTAGAACCTTCCGGAGTGGGACCAACATGGCCCCACTTGTCGGGCAGGGGCGTGGGCCTATGAGGGAGTGCCCTGGCCGCATTGGGCCAGGGGCACAAGTCCCCATAGGCCCAGCCGGCCAAAACCCTAGGGAAACCTTCTAGAAGGAGGGGGAAAACTTGCCCCCCACTCCAACCCTTGGGGCCGCCGCCCTAGGGCTTGGAGGAGGGGCCAAGGGGGCCGGCCAGCCCCCTATATATAGAGGGCAGGGGCGCATCCCTCCTCCCCCACTCCTTCAACCCTAGCCGCCATACTGCTGCCCTCCAGATCTCTCTCTCTCCTGACTGCGCGTAGGCGAAGCCCTGCCACAGAAACTCTCCACCTTTGCACCACGCCGTCGTGTTGTTGATCCAATCTATCTCTCCACCCCACTTGCTGGACCGAGGAAGGAGGAGACGTCAAGGTGCCGTACGTGTGCATCTCTCGGAGGCATCGCCACTTGCGGTGTTGGATCAGATCGGATCGCGAGGAGGAGAAGGCTAGTACGACTGCATCAACCACGTTCTGTTGAACGTTTCGCTGTGCGAATCTTCAAGGATATGAAGATCTCATCTATCCCCCCTCGTTGTTTGCATCTCCTAGATTAGATCTTGGCTTTCCCGTTCGCATCCGTAGATTTTTTTTATTTACTATGCTGCGAAACCCTTCAATAACACGCCCAGTTGAATACATACAAGTTTACATCTATCTTTTTTACAGGTCCTACCTATTTTGAAGAATCACCTGTGCACGATGCTCAAAGAGATCTACAACTTGTTCGGCATACTGCCTTACAGCCGCATAGTGCGGACACATGTCCCACATGCCACCATCTGGCCGAGGAGGTGGCCCAGCCGCAACAACAGGAAGATCTACATCAGGGCGATGTAGCCGCATGAGGGAAAGCGCGGCCTTCACCCCCGCAACCAACTAATGCCGCACCAGCTCCCTGACATGATGCACATCTCGAAACTTTGCCAGCAAGCCCTAGAGAGTCGATGGTGCCTCATCCAGGGGAAACATTACGCGCAAAATTGGTGTCAAGGAAGTCTTCACTTGCCGCAGCACCCACGACACCTGGTGAACACAATCCTGCACAGTTGCAAGGACCATGGCACGATCGCGGTCCATCCATAAAAGCCACCGGCTTCCATATCTTGATGCGTCAAGCAATTGATCCGAACAGCAACGCGGTCCTTTTCCTCCCTAGGAACAAGGTTAGCACCTGCAGCACCTACAAAGTAAGATGACAAGCCAACAAGCGCATCCGAAAATGAGCAGCAGCTCGAAGAAACTTAAACTGAAGTTATTCGGCCAAACGCCGCAACTCCCCCATCAGATACTCCTCTCTGGCGGCGCATCGCTCCGCCTTCGACTTCCAAACATCCGCGTGGCCTCGGATGCCAAGCAACTCCTTATCAAGACTACGGACGCGGTCACGAAGAAATACAAGCTGCGACGCATCATCCAAGGATGGCCGCAGCTGCGGTGCAGACGAAGTATCGACGGGATCATCACCCGAAGGTCCCTAGAGGAAAAGAGGCAAGGATATAAACAAACACACGAACGGGCAATAGCTAGAAGATTCATTATATACAACAAAATCCACTGCATGGCACAATCAGTGTTTTAAAATATATTACAACAAAAGCAGGCAGAAGCTATCCTACAACTACAAGGCCTAAGCAGCTGCATCCTGAGTGGCCTTAGAGCCGGATTGCCTGCTCTTGGCCTCCCCCTGCTGCCTCACCGTGTACTTCGCCAGCAGGTCAATCAACTTCGGCCCATAGAGTTTACAGCGGGCAGCATAGAGGGCAAAATCTACCTCAGATCTGTCGGGAGCCATAGGCATCTGGGAGGTGACCTGATGAAGATCCAGCTCCCCTATAGACGCCACGGCCATCGCCAGCCCCATGGACGCACTGATGCCCTTCTGCTTGCGCTTGTACGCCGCAGGCGCCTCGGCTGACAGCGCATCCTCCAACAAGTCGACATCGTCGAGGGCAACGCCCTTGGGGACGAGCTCCTTATAGAAGCGCCCGAGAACCTCCTTGGCTTTGGCAAGAGAGCCAACCACTGTGCTGCAGCGGTCTTTGACCGTCGCAGTAGCATCATCCAAAGCACTTCCGTGCTCCAGAGCACTGCGGTCAAACTCAATGCCCGCGGCATCTAGATAAATGGAAAAGGCAAAGTGAGAATCAAACAAAACCAGAAAGATAAGGAAGCCGAAAAGGAACAAGTAACAGACGAAACTACTCACCCGAAATAGCCTTGGCAGCAGCCATCAGCTTGTCGGCTACCTCCTTCTCACTCGAGGCGCTCCTTAGCGCTAACGGCATCCTCAGCCTTTTTCTCCGCTCGCCCGAGGCTCTTTTTGAGAGCATCAAGATCACGGAGGGCCGTATTATTCTCATCTGCAAAAAGCAACAAGGACATGTGTGAGTTTTATAAGCTAGCAAACAGACGAATAAGTAGAAGACCTAGTTACAGATGTACCTTGAAGCCGCTGGAGGCTGGCCTCCAATGCCAGATGCTGCTTCACCAGCTGGTTGGCACCTTGCACAAAAGGTTGCGAGAAGACGCAACTTATCAGGAAAAAGCCTCGGGGGCTACGCCCAAGAAGCGAGCAAAACAAAATCAAGCACACAAAAAGCGCTCGGGGGATCCCCCGAGAGACGCACAAGACAGAAGCACTGATCAGCAGATCATATGAAAAATGCTCAGGGCCTCCCCCCACGACAAGAATAAAAATACTTACATGATCAGACGGAGACTCCGAAGGTCCGGCTGTAGTCTTCTGGGAGACGATCACCCGAGCCTCCTGCGGAGAGGGGTTCGGAGCAATGCCCCCATAGGTGGCCACCGTCTGAGAAGGAGGAGGCGTAATCTTCGACTCCCCCACCATCTCCTGAGTGCCACCGCTAAACGAGCCATCAGAGGAATGGCTAGAAAAGAAAACACCAGTCAAACACAAGCAAGCAACAATGAAATATAGCCAAAGGCAACCGAAGGTACTTACGAGTCCATATCGCTCAAGTTGAAGACAGGCAAGGTCCTCTTGCCCTTCTTCTCTTCCTTCTTCTGCTTCACCGGCGGCTACGGCGCTATAGCCCACACAGGAACGGCCGGAATAGGGGAGGAAGAACCACCATCACCTCCACTATGACGTGCAAGGCATGGCAGGTTCCTAGGCATCGGCGGAGTCAAAGCATCCGACGATTCGCTCGAGCTCCGTGTCCGCTTTCGAGTCTGCTCCTCGCTCGACTCAAAGGTTTCTTCAGCCGGTGACCGTGCCGAGGGAAGCTCGGACATGGAGTCCACTACCTCATTGTCCGGCGCATCCGAAAAAAGTTCGGGTAGTGGAGGCACCATGCCCGGTACCTTGAACTCCTGCACAAAGAGAGCAAACTTTCAGAACAAGAAAGTACAAGAAAAACGCACTCGAAAATAGCGCTATGCGCACGACCCAGATCTACACCCGTGGAACCGGACAAGAGGCAGTGAACGGAGGGGTCAGCGACTTCCCCGGAAGGTCCTCTTCAGCTTTGAACTTTAGCACCGGCCGAAGGATTCTGTCGAGATCCCCCTGGAGAGCTCTTTAGTCGCAACTCTCGTCGGGTCGTGGTGACCAGAGTAAAGGAACATCGGGTGTGCCCTAGCCTAGAGCGGCTGCACCCGACGTTTGAGTAAGGTGCGGATGATATCCACACCGTTAACCTCTTTCTCTAGAATCACCTGGAGGTCCTCCACCCGACGGTAGAGCTCCTCTATCTCCGCCACCTCACCATCCAAGATATGGTTCTTCCAGTACCTCTTCGGTTGGATTATCTGGGTAGAGTCGAAAGGGGAAAGGCCAAAATTTTGCCCATCCACTGTGGAATTGCGGATGTAAAACCATCGCCTCCGCCAGTATTGGACGGACTCGGACATAGAAAAAGAGAAGAAGAGAAAATTGGATTTAAGGGAGATGATACAGCCGCCGATCGGATAAACCCCGTCAGAGCCAGATTGCCTCTTCAAGGAATAGAGTTTCCAGAAAAGGCCAAAGTGCGGCTCGATACCGAGCCAACACTTGCAGAAGGTGATGAAGCAGGCGATGTGGAGAAGAGAATTTGGGGAGAGATGATGGAGTTGGATGCCATAGAAAAAAAGTAGCCCACGGAGAAAATCGTGGACTGGGAGAGAGAGGCCCCGAAGGACAAAAGCAACGAACATGACCCGAAACCCTGCAGGTGGACGAGGAATTACATCATCACCGGGAATCTTGATGGCCTCCTTGTCCTGCGGGATCAGACCCCGCTCACGAAGTTTGCGCAGGTCGCCATCGCGTGTCTCTGACCGTCGCCAGCCACCATCGGTAATGCGAGTGGCGGCGGTGCCCTTCTTGCCACCGGCAGTAGCGCTGGTGCCCACTGCGGTGGAGGCCTTCTTAGGCTTCCCCATTGCAGTACACCGATGGCGGTGGCGTGAGCGCAAAAAATAGGATGGAAAGGATCGAAGAACTTCCAGCGTGCAACGAGAAAAGCTCAAGAAAGTGGAAGCAGTGAAACGCGAATGGCTGCGGTGAAAACAAACAAAATTTTCCCCACAGATTATAAGGACGAAGACGATAAACAGGGACCGTTCATCGGGAAGCCCTAGAGCCAACATCAAATCCAAGCCATCCACGTGTCAGCACAGCAGCGAACCGTCGCTCGCACACCGTCCACTAAGCACGAAAACCGAGGAGACGCCGTAATTATAGCCACGCCATGTCGCCGTGACCAGTCAACTCCAAGTCAGAAAGTGGGACCCACGTTCGTTCGTCCAGTCGCGTCACCTCTGGCGCTGCAGACGCTTGAGGTCACCGATCGTCAGCATTGACGTCATTCAAGCTATGCTAGCAACGGTTACAAATTTTCGGCTCCAACAGCTAAAGTACTCACTCGGATCTACGATTCAAGCAACTACTTGGGGGCTACTGCTATCAGGAGCGCTGGCCGCGCACCCGAAGCATGAATAGCGTACTACACTGATGAACTATACTTTGAGTCCTACGTCGAGTCTGCGACTCCACTACGAACTCGGGGGCTACTCCCATAGGGAGGACTGGCCAAGCATCCGAAAAAATTGTGTCCTACGGACCTGAAAAAAACAAAGGCTGAATTAAAGTCTCTGCTCGAGTCTACGACTCGAACAGACACTCGGGGGCTACTCCCATAGGGAGCGTTGGTCGCGCACCCTATGAATTCTTCGAGTACGATCCTACGGATCAGAATGCAAAAACTTTTCGGCAACTTTGACCCGATTAACGCTAAGTGAGAAACATCCTCCTTGGCCAACCGAAACACCTCTGCGGTGATAACATTCGGATGATGTGTCTGCAACGCAAAGATAAGACCTACAGATACCATCGGATGGCCTGGAAACGCACACGACTGCACTCTGCTAGTAATAATCCATGCCAGCAGGCGCCATGAAAATCCCGACGGACGCGTTGGGTACATCATTCGAAAATTACTGGAATTCTACTCCTGTAAGTCCTCAATGGCCTGAGTTGAATTACGCCAGCATTTGTTCTGGGTTCGAGTCGAGGGACTCGAATCTGAAGAAGATCGTGTTGTTTTGTCCTAAGACAGATAACTGGCCCTGATCCGTCGGGAGAGTCAGGCACACGCATCAACAATACCTACCCCTAAAATCATTCTATGATGAACAGAAAACAGCTGCACCCGAAAGATTGAAGAGTCCTCAGCCGAATCTACGATTCTACTGAACACTCGGGGGCTACTGACATGGTTATACCCTACGGGTACACGATATCAGCATACCTGGTCCAGCCCAAGGAAGTCCCATGAAAATATACACGGTCCATGAAGACTTTCGGGTGGCCCAAGCCCATGACGCCTTCGGATCCTTGGAGAGCAAGGCTAGATTAGATAGAATATTCAAAGGGGGCAAACCCTAAACCTGTAACCGACTCGATTTGTGCCCGAGACCTGCCTACCTCTATATAAAGGCTAGGAGGCACGACGAGGAAGGCACCTCGCATACCACCGCATACACACCTCCATTCCAGATTACATCTGTACACCCCTGTAACTTTCGGTTCCGCCGTAATCAAGAGCAAACAAGCAGGAGTAGGGTTTTCCCTCCGGGGGCCTAAACCTGGGTAAATCTCGTGTCCCCTGGCTGCTTGTCTGTTAACGGTTCCGTGATCTCCAGCATCCCCATATTCTCCAAAACCCAAGCTCATAACAATGGGCATTGACGAGATCGATCCTCGTCACAAGTCATATCGATTAACATACACCTCGCACAGCGAGCCAATCCCTGTAACTCGGCGTATTGCCATTATAGTGATTTATAGCTGGAGTAGGATTCCGCCACCATTGTGGGATCTGAACCTGGGTAAGCTGTGTAACCTCGTACCCATCAATCGTCTGCCTTCCCTCACGTCTCTAAACACGCACTGTGAGGACCCCTTCATGGCGTACTCGTTGGCAATACCACGACAGTTGGCGCCCACCGTGGAGCAAGAGGCGCTTCAGGCTCTTCAGCGGGCGAGGAACAAGATCTTCACAGGAATCAGCAAAACCGTAGCCATCGGTCATGTTCTCTTCTCCGGCAACATTCTGATCATCCCTCCAGACGAGTTCTGGATCCCGGCAAAGACGAACCCAACGTGGTGCTCGATCGTCCCCATCGGAGATATCCACCTCTTCATCGGCGAAACCGACTCGGGCACTAGTTCCCTGGGAGTCGGAGGAGCATCAAGACCCGCAAATACCACCTACGAGCATGATACGTTCGCGGAAGGATCGATGTCGGATCTCTCTTTGGAGTTTGCCGGCAAGGATCAGCAAAATTCAAGGCCCACCCAAACCGCCATGTGCAGGATATAATGGTGGAAGATCGCTACAAGTACGCCGGCTTCGCCCGTGCGTCTGGACAGCAGCGATCCAAGTTTGTTGGCGTGGTTACCATCTTTGATCTGGCGCGTTGCATTCAGAGGGAGGGCGAAAAACCCCGCGATTACCTCGCCAGGTGGCTCCGTATACGGGCCGACCTGGCACATTACCCCAATGATGATGCCATGTATAAATTTGTGGAAGGACTGGACCAAGGCACGCTTCTCTGGCATACGCTAAGGTGGCAGCAGGCTGCAGGACGCCTAAACTTCGAAGGCATGGTGCATACCGTCAACAGCTACGCGGAGGCTGAGGTAGCACCCCATACAGCGCCTGCGCTCATTGGCGGTGCACCCCCACCTCAGCCACCGCCACCACCGCCTCCGGTCGTCGTCGCTTCGCCACCGCCACCGCCTCCAATCTTCATCGCTGCAGTGGCACCACCACCTCCAGTCATCATTGCCGCCGTCGCTTCTCCACCGCCCATCGTCGAGGAAGCCCTAGCACCCTCCAACTCCGTGCTTGACGCGCTCTACGCCGACATCAGCGCTTACTCGGAGGAGATAGATTTCAGCCCAGACGAGCTAGACTCAGCTATACAGGAGATTGATGAGGATTTCCAACGCGACGAGCAGGCCAGCAAGGTCATCACGTCTCGAGAGGTGTTTGTCGCCATTGGGACCGTGATTGAAGAAGACCAACCCGGAAAAGCTCCGCCTAAAGCACTGGACAAGGGGAAGGGACCGCTTGTTGCTTCCGACAAGGATCGTGCAAAGGCCATGCCCCCTCTGCCCAACCCAGTGCATCAGTCGCAGGAACTCAACACCGGTCTGAGTAACAACAACACCACAAACCCGCCGCCTTAGGCATCTACGTCTGCTGCTACCCAAATTACTCCGGCTGATAGAGTGATGTACGACAATCTCCTCGTCGAGCCCATGACTGTGCTCATATTCGGAGTGTATTCCAGCTTGATGAGAAGCGCCAGCAGCTGTTGGAGGAGGCGCAGGCCATCGCAGATCAAGGCGCAAAGGTAGATCGAGATCTGTCCAACACGCAGAATTCAATAGAAAGAGCTATAGCCATGGAGACCGAATACAAGACTCTGCTCCAGCAGCAGAAGGCTAAGAAAGCTCCGGCTCGTGTCATCAACGATCCTGGTGTACGGAGAAACCTAGGATGGGCCCCCTCGAAGCCGCCACAAGCAAAACCATACATTGACAATGAAGGCAGGCAGGTGATGCCCACTCCTCTTCTTAATCTCGTCGTCGTCAAGACCCTTCTGGAGCAGGATAGATCACCCGCGGTAGTGGACCAGGTCTATGACCTTGTGGCCAAGGCGGTGAAACAGCAGGAAAAAGCCACCTCTCAGAGGCTTGAGTCTGACCCAGCGTTCTGCTAGTCTAGTCAGCATAAACCGCCAAGGGATCGATCTCCTCAGGATGTCGGGTCCCAGACGGGTTCATCAGAACGAAGACAGAGGGATGCGCAACATCAAGGACGCTATCCCCATATCCTCCGACCATGGAGGCACAGCTAACCCTCATCGCCCATCTCCACCGCCCCGACCCCCCCGACATCACCAAGACCCCAAGGCTCACCATCGCACGGACATGCCTCCTCCAAAGCAACACGGCATCGTCATCCGCGACAACGCAGAGCAGGCCCGTCATGATGCGAAGCGCAACCAAGGACACAAGAGCAGGTCGCGTCATGACCCTCCGCATTCGACAAGCAACCGTGACAAGCGCGAGGCGTCGCAGGAGGGTCACAGCAAGAAGGCTAACCCACCGCCACCTCCGCCTCCATCACCTCCTAGCAGCCACCATGGCGGAGGAGACCCACGTCGTTCACGCAGACCATCCCCTGATGGCAAAAACAAGAAAAGAAGCCCGGAGCCATACGACGCACGATCATGTCTGGACAAGATCCACGAGGCCCGGGATGGAGCATACCTGGAACCATGCTGCTTTGGACCTGTGATACGGACCGCATCTTACCCCAAGGGTTTCCGGATTGACAAGACCATCAAGCCCTATGATGGCACCGCCAAGCCAGCTACATGGTTGCAGCATTACGGCAACATGGTGGAGATCTCTGGGGGAAACCCCAACGTTGCTGTCAAGTACCTCCCATTGATGCTGGTGGGCATGGCCCAACAATGTATCGATGACTTGCTGGAGAAATCTATCTGTAATTGGTTGGACATGCAAGAAGCGTTCACCAAGAACTTTGAGGGTACGTACAAATGTCCATGTACTGTTGGCGACTTACATCGGTGCGTGTAGGAGAAAGATGAGTCATCTCGCGTCTACCTCTCCCGCTGGCTGGATATGAAGAATTCCTGCAGGAGTGCACTCCTAGACCGCCATGTCCGCCTTCATCGATGGGTTGGAAAGGGGTACATTGCTCCGACATACGTTGAAGCGCCTGCAGGACAACCACCAGCTCGATCTCAACCAGATGATCCAGCTAGCCAGTGAGTTCGCGGCTGCCAACGACGACGCTCGCGGATCATTGCCGGCAATAGCAATTCCAACCCAAGCTAAGAGGAATAACAACACAAAGAGGAAGAGCCCGCCAGAAAAAAATCAAGCCTCCGACATGGTCGCCATGACTTTTGCAGGACGAGGTGATGGAGGACAGCGTGGCCGAGGACGGGGGGCTGGTCCTGGGCAGCAGCGAGGAAATGAAACTACCTCGGCAGCGCTCCGTGTTCCCCAGACCTACGAGGAGTACCGCGATATGCCGTGCCTCGTACACCTCAACACCAACGGCAAAGCCACACACACCAATCGTCACTGCAAGTTCGTCAACAACCTCAAGGAAGACCCGAAGTCCGGCTACAAGCAAAGTCGGAAGAACAGACCGTGAGGCAAGGGCAAGGGGAAGAAGAAGGAGGAGGAGTCCAAGGATTCAAGTGACATGGACGAGGACGTTGTCCCCAAGCACGCCGCCAAGAGCGACGACAAGGGCAAAAAACCCTTCGAGAAGAAGGCGGCCGTTTTCCACACTTTCCTTGGCACCCCCACCGTCCGACAACAGAAGACCTCCATGAGGATATTGATGGCCA
Organism: Avena sativa; assembly: GCA_916181665.1. NCBI lineage: Eukaryota > Viridiplantae > Streptophyta > Magnoliopsida > Poales > Poaceae > Avena > Avena sativa. Next base: position 299,212,318 of record OV702296.1, read on the forward strand.
CTCTACCCCCAGTTCCCCAATACCTGCGCTGGTCGGAGATTCCAATTACTTGGGACATGAAGGATTACCCAGACCTCATCCCTACGGAGAACTAATACGCCATGATCATAAACCCCCTGATTGACGACAACAAGTTCACCAAATGCATGGTGGATAGTGGGAGCAGCATCAACATCATGTACCTGGATACACTGCACAAGATGAACTTGACGGAGGCAAACCTAAGGCGCACCAACACCATCTTCCACGGCGTAGTTCCTGGTCGGGAGGCTCGGTCCCTTGGGTGCATCACGCTTCAGGTCGCTTTTGGCGATGTCAATAATCACCGCCAAGAACGCATGACCTTTGAGGTGGTCCCCTTCAAGAGTGTGTACCACGTCATATTTGGCCGCGACATCTTCCACACCTTCATGGCCAAGCCATGCTTCGTCTACAACAAGCTCAAGATACCCGGACCAAATGGTGTCATCACCGTATCCGGAAGCTTTACAAGGGCAAGGGACAACGAGATTGGAGAAGCAGCCTTTGTAGAAGCTGTCCTCTACAACGAAGAATTCAAGGAGATCTAGAGCAAGGTTGATGCCTCGGAGATGCCCGCGTCGAAGAAACAGATCTTCGACTCTGCCCCAGCATTCAAGGCCACCATCGAGACCAAGCCGGTGGAACTTGTGGTAGGCGATGCCTCCAAGACCACCGCCATTGGTACGAACTTGGACCCTAAATAGGAAAGAGCGCTCATCGAGTTCCTCCGTGAGAACAGGGACATATTTGCCTGGCGACCTTACGACATGAAAGGTGTACCTAGGGAACTTGCCGAGCACAGCTTGAATATTGATCCAAAATGTAAACCAGTGAAACAACCTCTACCATGCTTCGGAGACGCGCCATAGGCAAAGAGATAACTAGGTTACTTAAGGCTAGTTTTATCCGAGAAGTCCTTCACACCCGATGGGTGGACAATCTTGTACTTGTCCCCAAAAAGGGAACCAAAGAATTAAGAATGTGCGTTGATTACATCGGCTTGAATAAAGCATGTCCCAAAGATCCGTTTGCCTTGCCTCGCATTGACCAAGTCATTGACTCGACAGCTGGCTCAGAGCTTTTGTGTTTTCTCGATGCATACTCAGGATACCAACAGATCAAGATGAGGAAGTCGGACCAATTGGCCACTTCGTTCACCACACCTTACGACACGTTTTGCTATGTCACTATGCCCTTTGGGTTGAAAAACGCAGGTGCTACGTACCAACGGACAATGCAACGTTGCCTGCACGATCAAATTGGTCGGAACGTTCACGCCTATGTGGACGATATAGCGGTGATGTCTAAAAATTCAAATGACTTAATCTCTGACTTAAAAGAAACCTTTGATAATCTCTGGAAATACAACATGATGCTTAGCCCTAAGAAGTGCGTCTTCGGGGTTCCAGTCGGAAAGTTGTTGGGCTTCATCGTTTCCCAGCGTGGAATCGAGGTCAACCTGGAAAAATTGTTGGGCTTCATCGTTTCCAAAGTGGAGCTACTCGGCGTAAGCACCGGGAAGACTATCTTTGGGAATTCTGTGGTTGTCCTGGGTACAGAGGCGCCGCCTTCAACAATCGTTCCACCCGCTACCACCGCCTTGTCACTACCGATGGCATCCTTAGCTGAAGCTTCAGCCATTGGAGTTTTGGTTATTTCTTGCATTGCCTATTCGCTGACAACGGCAAGATCCGCGGAGGAAGATGAGTCCACTTCCATGGCGGAAGGGCCAGATGCATCCTTGGCCTGTGAGCTTGTCGGAGCAGGTGTAGGCTGGGCGCTGGGAGTGACAGGGGCGATGGCGGGAGATGCGTGGTGGGACACGCCACGATGCAACATATCTTTAATATTTCTAGAAGCCCCCAAAGTTTTGGAGGTCTTCTTCAAAACAGTACTGGCCTTCTTTCTGAAACGTGCAAAAAGTATAAATACAGGAATAAGACAAGCAATGGACAATGTCGGAGAGAAATAAGCTTACACAACAGGTGGTGCTTTGGCAAAAGAAATCCCGGTAACCTTTCTTTTCTCCGCCTCCAGGGCGGCAGTGGACTTCTTGGAGGCTCCACCCTCCATCTTCTTTTTCTTGCCTCCGTCGGTAGCGTCAGAGGTGGAGCTCTTTCGCTTTCACGCCAGCGGGACATCATCGCCAAACACGACGGTGACTTCCTTCATCTTGGGGTCATAGATTTGGACCGCCATGCTATCCTCCTCTAGACATCTAAGTTTTTAAGTGAAATCCCAAAGTGTTAGATGAGATGATAATGGCTAGACGGAAGAACTGGAGTATATTTCATACATGGAAAATAAACAGGTACCTCTAGGCACTTGCCCTCCTCGAACATATCATAGTTTTGATGGCGAAGCCACGCTTCTTGTCCTTCACCTTGACGATGTCCTTGAGGCGGAGCTTGACGGAGTCACTCGAGAAGTTGTCCTCGGAGATGTGGAGGCTATCCTTCCTCTCCTTCATGTACTCGTGCATCAGCTTTGAGCGATGCTGCAGAGGCTGGATCCTCTTGACGAACCAGCACATGGCCAGGTCCAGTCCGGTTAGACCCATCTCCACGAACCACTCTATCTGCCTTATGGCGCGGGAGGCATCGTTGTCAGTGGGAAGGGTGGCATGGGATCTCCATGTTGGGGCTTCGGCAGCAGCTCCATCGACAAAGTCCGGATACGTTTCTTCTCGGCCAGCTAGAGGGATATCTGGGCCATCGAAGTACGTCCATTGCCAATTCTTGCAAGATTCATGGCCGACGATGTCGGGGAACCGCTGGCCAGGCCGGATCTTAAAGCTAATCGTCCCACAGTTTCTGAGCTCGTCCTTGCCAGCTCTGGCTTCCCTCTTGGTGGTGAAGAAATAAATAAAGAGATCTAGCCTAGGCCTGATCCCTAAGTAACCCTCACAGAGCGCCGCGTAGTTGCTAAGCGCGAGGATGCTATTGGGGAGAGGTTCTGAGACTGTACTCGGTAATGGATAAGGACAGCTAGGAAGAAGTTGGAGATGGGAAGAGAAACCCCGCGTACCAATTGGGCCTTGAGGTACACCTTCTCTCCGGATTGGGGAGAAGGAGTGACCTCGCCGCCCGGTGCCGCCCGCTAGACGAGCCCCTCCGTCGCAGGGAGGTAGCCCTTGACGAGCAGTTCCTTGATGTCGTGGTCCGTGATGTCTGAACCGCGCCAATCCCCTTTGTGGGAATCGCTTCCCTCTTCCAGCATCTCCAGCGCCACTGGATTGTGGTCGCCGCTGGCGGATTCAATCACTGCTGATTTGGGTAGCACCAGGCTCTCTGGGGGCACGTGGACGGTGCTCGTCGGCTTCCCCGCGGAATCACCTGACGCCGCCATGGAGGGAGCAGAGCTGCTTCTTGCCATTAGAAGGGGGAGATGATGACTGGAAGGATTGGGAGGCTAGGGTTTTTTGCGAAACGCGCGGAGAGCTCGAGGAGATGCTTGCTGGAGGAAGAAGATGACACAGGAGGAGAATGAGGTGGAAAACAAAGAATTCACCGCAGTAACAATTTATAACCCCTGGCATCAAGATTCGTGCAGGACGATCGAATGGTCGGCGCGTGGACGACGTGTGCAGGCGCGTGCGTGGAAATTTCGCCATGTTCCCAACCGTCGCAACCAACGGTTCGTATCGCTCGCGCGGGAAAAACGGACATGATTGTGTTCTCTGCATGTGTGAGTTACGAGGCGTCGCTGACCTAAGTCTACGTCGTCCTAGCTGTCACTGGTAGGTGAACCATCACATCAGAATATTTCGGCATGGACGGATCCAGTCCGGCTACGGAAGAGTACGATATAAGATTTAGCAATTCTTCGACTTATAAGTTGAAGATGGAGAAAGCCTTGCAGGGTTCTTGGGAGGACTACAAGATATTGCTTGACAATTTGCCGACATCCATCTAGACGGAGCATTCAACCTGAAGAGGCAAGACGGTGCAAGATCTCGGAGTTCTCTGGGGGATACTGTTGGGGATATGCTATATGGGTATCCTCATAGCATGTCTCTTATCCGGATAACCCGGGTGGCCCACAGTTGGTAGCATGGCCTATGGCCTGCTGGGCGGCCCAATTAGATGGATCCAAAAGGGAGGCCCATGCCGGATAAAGGAAGGTTACGGAGGAGTCACCGACGTACCCGGAGCCTTGGAGTGCAAGACACGCTAGACTAATTGTAAGCAGTGTAGGACTTTGTAACCTGTCCGGCTAGGACTTTACCTGTAACCTTAGGACATGGCAACTATATAAGTCAGGCCTATGGGAGCCTTTAGGGCACAAGCATATTGATTAACATACACCTCACACAGCGAGCCAATCCGTGTAACTCGGCGTATTGCCATTATAGTGATTTATAGCAGGAGTAGGATTCTGCCACCGTTGTGGGATCTTAACCTGGGTAAGCTGTGTAACCTCGTACCCGTCAACCGTCCGCCTTCCCCCACGTCTCTAAACACGCATTGTGAGGACCCCTCCATGGCGTACTCGTCGGCAATATCATGACACTTGGCACGTGAAGTAAGTGACCGTGGAGCAAGGATATGACGCGGAGTTTTCCCTTCTGTGGACATCCATGTCGTCCTCCTAAGCTTGGTAGGGTTTGCCACCACTCCAATGCTTGCAACGGTAGCGCGGGTGTCCGAATGCTCGTCATCCTTCACGTCTTCTTCATCCCCAACCAAGATCTCCTCCTCCTTGGGGTTTTGAGGATCATCTTCCACAGTCTTCTTGCCCTTGTCGTTGGCGGAGACCATAGTGCCTCTAAACTTGAGAGTATTTCCTGATAGAAACAAATCGAAACGAAAACACGACAAGAACACGATATACAAACCTCAGGGGATCTGGGGGTTATATGTTACGAAGTTTCATGACATAAGGAAGGTACTGTGCGAAAACAAGGTGGAGACAGACTCCAGGGGGCTCACACCCTCTAGTGGCGCACCCAGCTGGGGCCGCGCCACTGGTGGGTACGACCCACCTAGGCTCCGTTTCCTCCTCTGTTTCGTCTCGTAACCTTCCATACGTGATAAAAACATTGAAAATATAAAGAAAAAGGTTTTTCGCAAACCTTCTGTTTGCAACACTTTTACCTACTCAAAGACGAACTCTGCAGATTCCTTCTCTCCATCTCCTGAAAATTCCTTTCATACAAAACCTCACACAATCTTTATTAGCAACATTAGTGTATGCAAAAACAAAAAATCTTTAGGTTCAACCTTCAACAGAAATCCATCAAAACAAAAGCTATTGTAGCAACTCCTTTCCAAAAGCCCAAAAATAATCTGAAAGGGAATCAATATAAGAGGCAAATGCAAATGATGGCAGAAATCGGTCAAAACAGACCAACGGGTAAATATTGATTTTTTTCGAAAAACTTCTGTTGCTCAAATAAAAACGTATAAAACTGATGAAAGTTGTATAACAAATTGGAGAACAAGCATAGAAAATTACAGCTATATCCGAAGTACTGAGCTCCTTCACAAATTTTTACAATGTAGCACAAAAATCTGTCCCAGGACAGCCACTTTTCACAACTCCTCTACTTCTCAAAAGTGGTTGATCTTGACACAAAAAAGAAAACAAAAAGGATAAGGGGAGATCATTACTGAGGTAATAACTTCCAAGACTCAACAAAACTTTTGGGTTATCTCCCAAGAAGTACTTTTCTTTAATGCCTTTAAGTTAGGCTTGATAATTTCAAAGATGCTCACATAGGAGATATGGATTTGAAGTGAAAAAGAGCATCAAGAAACAAATATCCAACGCATTTGAGTCGAACCCACTTCCTATGCAAGGGAGTCTCATGAGAAAACAAATTATTGAAACAAAAGGCAACTAGCATAGGAAGACAAAACAAGTGCAGCTTCAAAGCTTTCAACATCAAACGGGGAAACTTAATATTATTGAGATGCATAAAACCATGTTTCCCTCTCTCATAATAACTTTCAGTAGCACTTTGAATAAATTTGACAATATAACCGTCACAAGAAAAAACTTTATCAGAATGAGCATACTTACAATCATCAAAAATAGGTCTAAGGTCATAAACTGGATCAATAGAAGCAAGTTGTTCAACCCTGAAATCCTCATTAGGCAATTCATTTCCATAAGGAGCTTTAGCAAATTTGGAAAATTTAAACTCATAAGACTCTCCGTCAAACTTAGTTAAAACTTTCTCCTTATTTCAATCTATAATAGCTCCACAAGTGTTTAGAAAAGGTCTACCAAAAATGATAGGACAAGTTTTACTAGCTGTTGAACCAAGTACTAGAAAATCAGCAAGATATTTAATCTTACCACAAAGGACTTTCACATCTCTTACAATACCAATAGGGAAAACGGTTTCCTTATTAGCGAGGTGAATAACCACATCAATGTCCTCAAGCTCACAAGGACCAATTTCATGCATATTTTACCTGTAAAGCTCATAAGGAATAACACTAGAACTAGCACCAATATCACATAAACCATAATAGCAATGATCACCAATTCTAACAGAAAGCACAGGGACACTAGTTTTTCTAGATTTTCTAGGATGAGAGACAATATTAGAAGCGTCTTCATGGAAGACAATGTGCTCATCCTCTATATTTTTAGTGACAAGATCTTTCACAATGGCTACTACAGGTTCAATGTTTATTTGCTCATCAGGTTCCACAGTTTTCTTTGTACCTTTGTTAACCGCACTAATAATCATAGAATACTCCTTTACCTTAGCTGGGAAAGGTATTTTATCAACATAAGGTTCAGGCAAAATATGATCAATAGTACAAACTTCAGTATTTCTAGCAGGAACATGATTAACAACATCTTTATAAGGTGCATGGTACTTATTCCACTTCTTTTTAGGAATTTCTATATAAGAGGCAAAAGCCTTAAAAAAATGGCAACACTTTGAGAATCAAGACCATACTCGGTACTAATATCAGAGAAGTCATCCGGTCCCATAAATGATTTAATGCATTCATAATCATAGTTTATACCTGACTTTGTTCCTTTGTCATTCTCCCAAGCTTCAATGTTCTCTTCAATACGGTCTAGAAGATCCCATTTAGCTTCTTCCTCCATACGTGTGAATGATCCAGCACAAGAAGCATCTAGTAAATCTTTATCATGAAGAGAAAGCCTTGCATAAAAGTTATTGATAATAATATTATTGGGGAGTTCATGAATAGGACATTTAAGCACTAGTAACTTCAATCTCCCCCAAACTTGAGCTGTACTTTCTCCATCACGAGGCCACAAGTTATATATCAGATTTCTATCCTTATGAATCTCACTAGGAGGATAAAATTTAGAACAAGAGAGAGATGCCATTTCCTCCCATTCTATGGATTGTCCATTCTTCAGCAGCTTATACCATTCTTTAGCTCTCCCTTTCAAGGATATGGAGAATAACTTATTCTTCACCTGTTCAGTTGTGATACCTGCACACTTAAACAACCCGCATAATTCATGGATAAAAAGCAAATGGTCACCAGGATGGACAATTCCATCCCCAAAATAATAATTATCCATAACACGATCAACAATACTTGTAGGTATCTAAAAAGGATCTATCTCAACAGGTGGTGGTTCATCTACTACCCTAACAGTGGTAGTAGTTTTACCAAACAGAAAACCAAGTGGGTTATCCATATTGGAAACAAAGCAACAAACAAAAACAAGTATTGGGCTATTCTTCTAGTGGTGTCATGTGAACATCGACTACATGATACTTCACCATTTATGGGCCTAGGGGAGTGCATTGTGTATTTGGCTACTAATTGTGGGGTTGCCGGAGTGACAGAAACCTGAACCCATGTTAGGACACCTTTGCACAAGGGAGCACAGGATCTCAAAGTTTAAGGCTGTTGTTAGATCTATATCTTAATTACTTTCCTGTAGTGGTGGATGTTTGCAGGGGGTTTAATCACAAGTATGTATTAGTCCAAGTAAGGTCGGTATGTTAGCATAGGTTCACCCACACAACACTTACAACACCAAACAAGAGTACTCGGCTATTTGAAGTGAAAGCACTTGACAGAATTCCCATGTATCCTCGAGAACGTTTGGTCTTTATAAGTATTTTCACCGGCTTGTCCTTTGCTAAGAAAGGATTGGGCCACTTGATCCGTTTGTTTGTTGTCTTTATTACTTGCTCCTTGTTTTGTTTCTTTATTAGAAAACCACTAAAAACCCGTTTGCTAAGTATTGACAGGGATTTCCTGCTCCATACAACTGTTCAGCACCTTCTGCTCCTCGTTGGGATTGACACTCCAATTTATCGAAAGTACTGTGATACACCCCCTATACTTGTGGGTCATCATAATGTACCGACCTTACTTGGACTAATACATACTTGTGATTAAGCCCTTGCAAGAATCTGCAACTACAAGAAAGCAATTAAGATATAAACCTAACCACAACCTTAAACTCTGAGATCCTACACTCCCTTGTGCAATGGTTTTTGTAACGGGGGTTCAGGTTTCTATCACTTGGCAACCCCACAAATAGCATCCAAATACACAATGCATTCCCCTAGGCCCATAAATGGTTAAGTATCATGTAGTCGACGTTCACATGACACCACTCGAAGAATAGCACCACAACTTAAATATTAGACTGTTGAATGATACCTCAACACAATTCCACTACTAACAACATGACTTCTCCCATGTTCTGAAGAACTAAACGAACTACTCACAAGACATCATATGGATCAAGATCAGAGATGATATAATGATGGATAACAATCTGAACATAAACAATAATTCAATGGTTCCACTCACAAGCATCAACTACAATAGTAATCAACATAGGGAAAGTTTCCCCTAAGAACTATGCAAGATTCAACACAATTGTTACAGCGGTATGGAGTGGAGATGATGGTGCTGGTGGAGATGATGGTGTGTATGATGATGATCCCGATAAAGTCTATCTTGATGACGGTGTTGATGGCAACGATCTCCCCTCTCCGGGAAGGAATTTTCCCGGTAGAAATCTGTCTGCCGAGAGGCGGCGGAATCTTTCTATGGTCGCTCTCCCTATTTTAGGGTTTCGAGGAGAAGATATAGGCGAGATAGTGGAGCTAGAGGTGGGCCAGGGTGGCCACACCCCCTATAGGCGCGACCTAGGGTGGCCCGCTCCTGGGGGTGTGTGGGCCCCATGTGGCCCAACTCCGCCTCCCCTTCTGGCATCCTTCGGCTTCTAGGAAAATATTATTTTCTGTAGTTTTTCTGGTATTTTTCTGATCTTCGCAAAATTGCATCAAACACCTATTTTTCCATCAGAATCCTGACTCCGGCAGTTCATCCTCCAAGAATCATCCAACATGCAAAAAAAGATAAAAAGACATAAGTAACACCTCTTAATATGAAATATATCAATGAATAGAGGCAAATTATGATATAGAATGGGGATGCAAATTGGACATATCATGTAGCGCCGACCACGAAGGTGGCAACCGCAACGGCGGTGACCGTGACGGACGCGACCGCGGCAGAGCACTGCACTCAGGACCACCACGCGCCGCTGAGCAGCCCCCGCTCTCTACGTAAGCACCTTGTCAAAATCCCCTAACCATCTCAAATCCCCCAACGTAGCGTTGTTTCGACCTTCTTCAGTCTTAGATTTTCTAGGATTTTGGTCTGCATCATGTTGATCGATTGGATTTGTTGTTGTTTGGCGAAGCACAGTGTTTCAAAATTCCAAATTGAGCGGGTCAAACTACCTTCCGAGCGCACCAAATTTCAAGTCAATAGGGACATGTAATTTGCATGTTGTGGTTAAACACGAATCAGTCATTCTATTATTTGGATTTCCATGAGGCATGGACTTACTACTTGCATATATGGTTTGTTCTTTGTTCTGCTGTTTTTTGTACAGCAAAAATCAATATGAAATTCACTGATTCCGTATGTACAATAAAAGTTACACAAAAATCCAAACAAGAACAAGAAAATCCCAACAGAAGATAAGGCACGCATGCCAGAAAACAAGAACAAGGTGTGTACCGGCTGCAGCAATGGAACTGGGCTGAAAATTCTCATTATGACGTCAGGTGACTGAGATTTTGTTAAATCTTAGTCACCTGAGATGTAGGCACGTCCTTTTTTTAATGTAGGGCGTAGGTTGACCTAGTAGTGGACACATGTCATTTTAGAACCTTCCAGCCTCCGAAGGACGCTGAGTCCTTCCCAAATATAGAAAGACCAGCAAAGCACAGGTTCAAGCGAAGCGTGTGTATAACGCAGGACGTTTAGCTAAGTGCTTAAGTGACCAAAAAGGAAGGTTATGAACGGGATTGATCCTACCGTCTAGCATAATAGACCGAAGCTCATACGCGAGAAACCCCTGCCCTGCGATTGCGAGGAGAAAAAACCAGAAAGTGCAATGACACTGTTCTTTGGGTACCAAACAAAATCTTCATAGACGACAAATCCTATTCTGGTTAGAGACTCGCGTCTCTCCCTAGGATACAAAGGCGGCACTACGTCCTCCCTCCTCTAGATCTAATCTGGTGAGAGCATCCGTCCCCACTCCCTCCGCTTCCTTCGGTGGCAGGAAGGAGAAGCAGGGCTGACTGTAATCCATGGTGACCTTGGTAAAGGCCAAGGTTCCATGCCAACAGGGGCCCACAGTTACATATTTACCTATATTTCATACCTAACACATCTATAAAAAGGCCCATAGCCAGTCACCCCAAGCGGGAGAACATGATTACGTGAACTTGGATTGAAACTCAACGGTGATCGTAATGATCGATAGCGACACACAGGGGGCTCGCTTGGAGATCATTGTTTTGGGACACTGCACATAGAACTAAGAATGGCAACTATGCTCTCTTAACTGGTGCCTAAGGATAGAAGGTGGAGACTCAATATAATGGTGGAAGAAAGGCCCTTTAAAGGTAAGAAGGGATTTCAAGTCTTAAAAAGAGCTTCCAAAAATTATGGTACTTGTTAGCTTTCAGCTCTCATTGCCCCTATCATAAGCATATTGAAGTGAAGGTTAAAGTGAACAAACTATGGAATATATGCTTGACAAAGTATAAGTTGGCAATCTCATGTCCCTTGAATACGAGGGCCGCTCCTCATGCTACTCAACTTTAGTCACTTGTAAGTTCTTATCATAGTAAGTACGTGTGTATCATAGAGAACTGCCAACGGGGTATCCCTTGCACATGATACATGAGCTATCCCATAATCAAAATGACAAGGCAAGCAGATAATGAGCATCTCAGCAATCTTCTTATTTACCATGGGAAAATGGTGCTTTTTTCTCTCTTTCCTCTTTTCAATATGTCTCTCTCTTTTTTTATAAGAAGAAAGTTTCAAAGATTGCTCACTATGGTGATGCTGCAAGTTTCCACCATGATTAGGCATGTCTTAGGCTAGCGGCCCAAGCGTTTCTCTAACACACATACATAATTCCATGGACTTACAAGCTCCCTTTTTATTTCACACTAACGACATCCATAGACAAAAGATCATGATATCAACTGTGTACAAAGTACAAGTGCAACGTTGAAAGTGTTCCCCGTGACAGCACAGCTCTACTAATTCCAACGTATAAGTGCAAGCATATACAACATAGATGACACAATGGTTCAAGTTTATTAGGGGCAAGAAAAATAAAACGTGCCATCAAGTTTGTGAGAGCTTTAATCTCTAAGTTTTCACATAACAAAATACTTTTTAATTGGAAGATAGATGAAAACAAGAATATACTTGGAATGGTGTAACACACCATGCATAGAAATTTATAGTGGACACTTTGGAATAACTTGGTTTCTTGGGAGTTGGATTCATGAGTAGAGCTTACCCATACAAGTGGAGGCTAGCAAAAGACTGGGAGCAACCAACTAAGAGAGCAATAATGGCCATAATCATGCAGAGCGACAAAACATTACTAATCAAAGCATAAAGTGGTACTACAAGTCAAGGACTAAATGATCATAGAGGCTATGGTGACTTGTTCATAGTCATAACATGGTGTGAGCATATGCCAAGTCAACCCAAACAAAGCATCAAAGGAGAATACCACAATACTATGATTTTGTATGCTAAAACAACGCATGATTCCTTCAAGGCACACTAAGCAATCCCAATTGTTTGGAACAAGTCATGATACAACAATAATCACTAAGCATAAGGTCAAAACAACATCTAGCATGACACGCTAACGTCTAAGTCACGGTCAAAGCAAGCTACTCTTGCACTAGTCAAGCAAGAAGTTTCTACTCCTCTCCAACACCAATCAACTTATTTGAAACAACACAACGAGAACGGGGGTCCAAACTACTTTATTCAAGCAAACTAAGCAAACTAAACGAAAACTAAGATGCTCCAAGAACAACACAATAGTGCATGAAACAATAAAAATGAAGTGTCTAGAAAGACCTGAGATTTTTATTGAAACTCAACGGTGATCGTAATGATCGTAAAGACCTGAGATTTTCCTCTCAAAGAGAAAGGAAACAACTTGAGCTTAATAATATCTCCATCTACATCCTTATATTTTTGCATCTCACAAAGTTTAACAAAGTTATTGAGGTGGGCAGCAACATCATTAGAACTAGCACCAGAAAATTGCTCTCTCATCACAAGATTCAACAAAGCATGCTTAATTTCATAAAAGGTAGCATCAGGAGCAGGTGGGTAGGAGTACTTAGGAAATCATTGTTGTTTGTGCTAGTGAAATCACACAACTTGGTGTTCTCAGCAGAGTTCATTTTGGCAAAAGTGGAGCAAGCCAACAACAACAACAACTAGAGCAGGAACTATTTTGTTGTGTGTTTTTGATAAGAGAAAGCAAACCAAACTAAACTACTTTTTTTCAGATTTTGATAAAAGAGGCAAACAAAACCAAAAAAAGAAACTAAGCGAAACAAAAACAAAGTAAAGAGAAAGGTTGTGAAGGACTCCCCTTGTGAAGACGTCCTTAGCCTCCCCGGCAATGGCGCCAGAAAATAGCTTGATGCGCTCAGATCAATGTAGAGCTTCGTTGGGAGACCCCAAGAGGAAGGTATGATGAGCACAACAGCAAGTCTTTCCTCAGAAAGAAACCAAGGTTATCGAACCAGTAGGAGGAAGGAAACGACTCAAAGTTGTTGCTAGCAACTTGGAAACCTACACAACACAAACTCAAGACTTTGCCCCAACAAATAGTGAGGTTGTCAATCTCACCGGTTTGCTGAAAACAGAGGGTTAACTGTATGGTGTGGAAGGTAATAGTGGTTTTCAGAAAGTAAACAATAACAGTGGAAGATGTATCAATGGTAAAGATTGGACCAGGGTCCATAGTTCACTAGAGGTGTTCTCCTTAGATAAACAAACATGGCGTGTTGGGTAAACAAATAACAGCAGGGCAATTGTCAAGACTGAGGAAGGCATAACAATGCAATACTAGACATTCCAGATCCTATGAGATTCGATTGGGCAATACAACAAGATACATAGATCGCCATCCAACTGCATCTATGACTAGTAATCCACCTTCAGGTTATCATCCGAACCCCCTACAGTATTAAGTTGGAAGCAACGGATAACTGCTTTAAGCAAAGTGTGTAAGGTAAACAATCCACTTGTTCCATGAACAAGAGACCATTGTTTTCTCCCTAGTAGCAACAACACATCTACAACCTTAGAAATTTCTGTCACTTCCCTTAGATTAAATAGAGGCATGAACCCACTATCGAGCATAAGTACCCCCTCTTGGAGTCACTAGCATCTATTTGGCCAAGATAGCTAATAGAAACGGAGAGCATGCAAGATCTCAAACAACACAAACATGATAGAATCAATAAGACAAAACCATTAATCAATCTGACATAGTAATCTCAATATCCATCGGATCCCCGCAAACACAACATGCATGATTACAAATAGATGATCTTGATCATGAACGGAGCTCACAAGATCTAAACATGGTAGAACAAAGGAGATAAAACCATCTAGCTACTACATGGACCCATAGTCCAAGGTGGAACTACTCACACTTCATACCGGAGGCTGGCATGATGAAGAAGAAGGCCTCCAGGATGATCTCCCCTCCGGTAGGGTGCTAAGAAGAGCTTCAGATCCCCCCGATCTAGGGATGATGGTGGTGGTGGCTACAAACGGTTTCGTGGAATATTGATCGGGTACTTAAGGTTTTGGTATCGGGGGGTCTTTATATGCGAAGAGGCGAGGCAGGGGGGCAGGCAGGGCGGCCGCGCCCCCCAGGGGCGGGCTAGGATTAGCCGCGCGGCCAAGGGGTGTGGCCCCGTGGTGGCTCCGCTCCGTCTTGTATTCAGGATCCATGTTCCCCACGGTAAAATATTGACTTTGGCTTTGGTACCGTCCAATTCCGAGAATATTGATTTTCTGCCTTTTCTGGAACCAAAAACAAAAGAAACCAGACAACTGGCACTGTGGAATCTTTTTAATAGGCTAGTCCATAAAAACATATAAAAACACCTAAAATTGTAGACAAAGCAAAGCAAATTAGATACTAAACAAGCATGGAATATCAAAAATTATGGATACGTTTCTGACGTATCAATACTCCCTACAAGTTTGGCTAAAAGACACGAAACAAGAACTAAAGATTCCAGGAAGATTGAATATACTAGAGAGGAAGGGCGCAAAGCCGAAGTGCTGAATTTCGATCCAAAATTAGGAAGGTCGAAGATCGATCGTGAATTGGTTCGGTTGGGCCGGCCGGAGATCGACGATCGCAAGAATCATGGCAAAGCAGAGAGGTCGAAGCACCGCAGATATCGGGGCATACTAGGCTGCTGGCATCGTGTTCGCGTCAGGCGCGTCGAGGAGATCGTGTGTTGTTGCTACTAGGGAGAAAATAATGGTCTCTTGTTCATGGAACAAGTGGATTGTTTACCTTACACACTTTGCTTAAAGCAGTTATCCGTTGCTTCCAACTTAATACTGTAGGGGGTTCGGATGATAACCTGAAGGTGGATTACTAGTCATAGATGCAGTTGGATGGCGATCTATGTATCTTGTTGTATTGCCCAATCGAATCTCATAGGATCTGGAATGTCTAGTATTGCATTGTTATGCCTTCCTCAGTCTTGACAATTGCCCTGCTGTTATTTGTTTACCCAACACGCCATGTTTGTTTATCTAAGGAGAACACCTCTAGTGAACTATGGACCCTGGTCCAATCTTTACCATTGATACATCTTCCACTGTTACTGTTTACTTTCTGAAAACCACTATTACCTTCCACACCATACAGTTAACCCTCTGTTTTCAGCAAACCGGTGAGATTGACAACCTCACTATTTGTTGGGGCAAAGTCTTGAGTTTGTGTTGTGTAGGTTTCCAAGTTGCTAGCAACAACTTTGAGTCGTTTCCTTCCTCCTACTGGTTCGATAACCTTGGTTTCTTTCTGAGGAAAGACTTGCTGTTGTGCTCATCATACCTTCCTCTTGGGGTCTCCCAACGAAGTTCTACATTGATCTGAGCGCATCAAGCTATTTTCTGGCGCCATTGCCGGGGAGGCTAAGGACGTCTTCACAAGGGGAGTCCTTCACAACCTTTCTCTTTACTTTGTTTTTGTTTCGCTTAGTTTTTTTTTTGGTTTTGTTTGCCTCTTTTATCAAAATCTGAAAAAAAAGTAGTTTAGTTTGGTTTGCTTTCTCTTATCAAAAACACACAACAAAATAGTTCCTGCTCTAGTTGTTGTTGTTGTTGGCTTGCTCCACTTTTGCCAAAATGAACTCTGCTGAGAACACCAAGTTGTGTGATTTCACTAGCACAAACAACAATGATTTCCTAAGTACTCCTACCCACCTGCTCCTGATGCTACCTTTTATGAAATTAAGCCTGCTTTGTTGAATCTTGTGATGAGAGAGCAATTTTCTGGTGCTAGTTCTAATGATGTTGCTGCCCACCTCAATAACTTTGTTAAACTTTGTGAGATGCAAAAATATAAGGATGTAGATGGAGATATTATTAAGCTCAAGTTGTTTCCTTTCTCTTTGAGAGGAAAATCTAAAGAATGGTTGCTATCTTTGCCTAGAAATAGTATTGATTCTTAGATTAAGTGCAAAGATGCTTTTATTGGAAAATATTATCCTCCTGCTAAGATTATATCTATGAGAAGTGAAATAATGAAATTTAAACAACTTAATAATGAACATGTTGCTCAAGCTTGGGAAAGGATGAAATCTTCGATTAAGAATTGTCCCACTCATGGACTTACTACTTGGATGATTATTCAGACTTTTTATGCAGGTTTGAACTTATCTTCAAGAAACCTGTTGGATTCAGCTGCTGGAGGTACCTTTATGACCATTACCTTGGGTGCTGCAAGAAAGCTCCTTGATAATATGATGGTCAACTATTCTGAATGGCACACTGAGAGAGCTCCACGTGGTAAGAAGGTAAATTCTGTTGAAGAAACCTCCTCTTTGAGTGATAAGATTGATGTTATCATGGCTATGCTTGTTAACGGGAAAGCTCATATAGATCCAAATAATGTTCCCTTAGCCTCTTTGGTTGCTCAAGAAGAACAAGTTGATGTGAACTTTATTAGAAACAATAATTTTAACAACAATGCCTATAGGTGATTTTGGTAGTAACAACAATTATAGGCCTTATCCTCTTAATAATGGCAATACCTATGGAAACCCCTACAACAATACTAGAAGTGCCTCCTCTGAACTTGAAGTCATGCTCAAAGACTTTATTAGTAAACAATCCACTTTCAACAAGACTGTGGAGGAAAATCTTTTGAATGTTGAGAAAAATATATCCTCTTTGTCTGAAGCATAGTCCTCTTTGATAAATAAAATGGCTGCTAAACCTAAAACCTTAGAAAGTACCTTTGCTGCTACTCATTCCATACAAGTTACTATTGATGAAAATGTTAGACTGTTAGCTCAAGTACATGCTAAGTGGGAAAGAGAAGCTGAAATTGCTAGAAACAATAGTGTGTGCTTTATCACCACCACCAATATGGATGCCACTAAACCACAAGAAGTCCCTATTCCTCCTACCACAATGCCTAAACCCAATGAGTCTGCTACTAGTGATGCTAAGTTTGATTTTGATCTTGATGGTTGCAATATTTCTGAAGTGATTATGTTCCTACAAAATCTTGCTAGAAGTCCTGATGCTAGTGATATGAGTGTAGCTTTCACCAAACACATTACTGATGCTCTTATTAAAATTAAGGAAGAAAAGTTGAAATACAAAGCCTCTATCCCTAGGAAATTAGAAGATAGTTGGGAACCCATTATTAATATGCAAGTGAATGACTTTGATCTCAAAGCTTCATGTGACCTTGGTTCTAGTGTCTCTATTATACCTAAAAAGATTTATGAAATACTTGATTTGCCACCTTTGGAAGATTGATATTTGGATGTCCCACTTAATGACAATGCTAAAAAGAAACTCATGGGGAGTGTTAATGATGTTCTTATTATGGTTAACAATGCGTATGTCCCTGTTGATTTCTATGTTTTGGATGTTGAATACAATGCTTCTTGTCCTATTACTTTGGGAAGACCTTTTTCTTAGAACTGTTGGTGCCATCATTGATATGAAAGAAGGCACCATTAAATAAATATTTCCATTTAAGAAAGGTATTGAACACTTTCCTATGAGGAGAGAGAATTTTCTTTTTGCTCCTCCTTTGAAAGCAAGTATTG
Source organism: Avena sativa (assembly GCA_916181665.1). Taxonomy (NCBI): domain Eukaryota; kingdom Viridiplantae; phylum Streptophyta; class Magnoliopsida; order Poales; family Poaceae; genus Avena; species Avena sativa. The sequence goes on from OV702296.1 coordinate 299,229,986, forward strand.
ATCTTAATGCTTTTTCATTTGAAAATACTTGATTCTTGCTTCTTATGCCTAACTTAAAGGCGTTAAAGAAAAGTACTTATTAGGAGATAACCCAAAAGTTTTCTTGAGTCTTGGAAGTTATTACTTCAGCAATGACATCTCCTTATCCTTTTTATTAGTTTTTTTTTGCCAAGAATAACCTCTAATGAGATGGAAGTAAGATTTGGGGAGTCGCTGTCCCGAAACATATTTTTGTGCTCCACCTTAAAAATCCGTGTAAAATATCTGTAAGTAGTATTGAGATGATATTTTCTGAATAAATCCCCTAGTATGTTAGATAACTTTTGTTAGTTCAACACTTTTTTATTTGAGCAACAGAAGATCTTCGAAAAAATCGGTTTCTACCTGCTGGTATGTTTTGACAGATTTCTGTCATTATTTGCATTTGCTTCTTATTGATTCCTTTTTGGGAAATTTTGCTTTTTGAGGGAATTGCTACAGTAGCTTATGTTTTTAGTAAAAAAAATTCTGTTCTAAAACTAAAACCCAAAGGTCTATTATCTTTTGAATGCACTAATGTTGCTAATGAAAATCGTGTGAAGTTTTGTATGAAGGAAAATTTTCAGGTGTAGAGAAAGAATGAGGTAATAAGATGAAGAATGGACAAAAGCTCAAGATTGGGGATGCCACCCCGTGTCACCCCAAGAAATATTCAAGAGGTACAAGCGTCAAAGCTTGGGGATGCCCAAGGCATCCCCTTCTTCATCAATAAAAATCTCAGGTCTTTCTAGACACTTCATTTTTATTGTTTCATGCACTATTGTGTTGTTCTTGGAGCATCTTAGTTTTCGTTTAGTTTGCTTGAATAAAGTAGTTTGGACCCCCGTTCTCGTTGTGTTGTTTCAAATAAGTTGATTGGTGTTGGAGAGGAGTAGAAACTTCTTGCTTGACTAGTGCAAGAGTAGCTTGCTTTGACCGTGACTTAGACGTTAGCGTGTCATGCTAGATGTTGTTTTGACCTTATGCTTAGTGATTATTGTTGTATCATGACTTGTTCCAAACAATTGGGATTGCTTAGTGTGCCTTGAAGGAATCATGCGTTGTTTTAGCATACAAAATCATAGTATTGTGGTATTCTCCTTTGATGCTTTGTTTGGGTTGACTTGGCATATGCTCACACCATGTTATGACTATGAACAAGTCACCATAGCCTCTATGATCATTTAGTCCTTGACTTGTAGTACCACTTTATGCTTTGATTAGTAATGTTTTGTCGCTCTGCATGATTATGGCCATTATTGCTCTCTTAGTTGGTCGCTCCCAGTCTTTTGCTAGCCTCCACTTGTATGGGTAAGCTCTACTCATGAATCCAACTCCCAAGAAACCAAGTTATTCCAAAGTGTCCACTATAAATTTCTATGCATGGTGTGTTACACCATTCCAAGTATATTCTTGTTTTCATCTATCTTCCAATTAAAAAGTATTTTGTTATGTGAAAACTTAGAGATTAAAGCTCTCACAGACTTGATGGCACGTTTTATTTTTCTTGCCCCTAATAAACTTGAACCATTGTGTCATCTATGTTGTATATGCTTGCACTTATACGTTGGAATTAGTAGAGCTGTGCTGTCACGGGGAACACTTTCAACGTTGCACTTGTACTTTGTACACAGTTGATATCATGATCTTTTGTCTATGGATGTCGTCAGTGTGAAATAAAAAGGGAGCTTGTAAGTCCATGGAATTATGTATGTGTGTTAGAGAAACGCTTGGGCCGCTAGCCTAAGACATGCCTAATCATGGTGGAAACTTGCAGCATCACCATAGTGAGCAATCTTTGAAACTTTCTTCTTATAAAAAAAGAGAGAGACATATTGAAAAGAGGAAAGAGAGAAAAAAGCACCATTTTCCCATGGTAAATAAGAAGAGCCGAGATGCTCATTGTCTGCTTGCCTTGTCATTTTGATTATGGGATAGCTCCTGTATCATGTGCAAGGGATACCCCGTTGGCAGTTCTCTATGACACACACGTACTTACTATGATAAGAACTTACAAGTGACTAAAGTTGAGTAGCATGAGGAGCGGCCCTCGTATTCAAGGGACATGAGATTGCCAACTTATACTTTGTCAAGCATATATTCCATAGTTTGTTCACTTTAACCTTCACTTCAAGATGCTTATGATAGGGGCAATGAGAGCTGAAAGCTAACAAGTACCATAATTTTTGGAAGATCTTTTTAAGACTTGAAATCCCTTCTTACCTTTAAAGGGCCTTTCTTCCACCATTATATTGAGTCTCCACCTTCTATCCTTAGGCACCAGTTAAGAGAGCATAGTTGCCATTCTTAGTTCTATGTGCAGTGTCCCAAAACTTATTGATTGATGCATATTGTTGATATTGCTTGTTCTTATGCTATTTGTATCTAGTCACTCTTATGAACTTTGAAGGTGTCATATGCATCTATTTGCTACTCCATGAGGGACAAGTTGAATGCCACTATGCTATGTTTTTTGTATGTGAAACAAACAAACGTTTTTCAATGCATGTTATTCATGATCTTTGTTTGTAACCTTTCATGTTGCATGCATAGTTACTTTGTCTTACTGTAAGAACTCCATCTTTCATGCTCATGTTTAGAGTTCTTTGATCCCAGCTTTCAATGCTTGCAAATGGTTTGATCTTGATTTTTATGGTGAATGTCACCTCAAAAAAATTCTTTTTAACACTTACCTACTCGAGGACGAGAAGAAGTTAAGCTTGGGGATGCTTGATACGTCGGAAACATATCCATATTTTTTGACGTTCCATGCTTGTTTAGTATTTACTTTCCTTTGTCTACACTTTTAGGTGTTTTTATATGTTTTTCTGGACTAACCTATTAATAACATGCCACAGTATCAGTTGCCTGTTTTCTTCTGTTTTTGGTTCCAGAAAAGGCAGAAAATCATTATTCTCGGAATTGGACGGGACAAAAGCCAAAGTCAATATTTTACCGTGGGGAACATGGAGCCTGAATACGAGACGGAGGGGATCCACCAGGGGGCCACACCCCCTGGCCGCGCGGCTAACCCTAGCCTGCGCCTGGGGGTGTGGCCGCCCTGGCTGCCCCCTGCCTCACCTCTTCGCCTATAAAGACCCCCCGATACCAAAACCCTAAGTACCCGATCAATATTCCACGAAACCGTCTGTAGCCGCCGCCACCATCTTCCCCGGATTGGGGAGGGTCTGAAGCTCTTCCCAGCACCCTGCCGAAGGGGAGATCATCCCGGAGGCCTTCTTCTTCATCATGCCAGCCTCCGGTATAAAGTGTGAGTAGTTCCACCTTGGACTACGGGTCCATGTAGTAGATAGATGGTTGTATCTCCTCCTTTGTGCTACCATGTTTAGATCTTGTGAGCTCCGTTCATGATCAAGATCATCTATTTGTAATCATGCATGTTGTGTTTGCGGGGATCCGATGGATATTGAGATTACTATGTCAGATTGATTAATGGTTTTATCTTATTGATTCTATCATGTTTGTGTTGTTTGAGATCTTGCATGCTCTCCGTTTCTATTAGCTATCTTGGCCAAATAGATGCTAGTGACTCCAAGAGGGGGTACTTATGCTCGATAGTGGGTTCATGCCTCTATTTAATCTAAGGGAAGTGACAGAAATCTCTAAGGTTGTAGATGTGTTGTTGCTACTAGGGATAAAACAATGGTCTCTTGTTCATGGAACAAGTGGATTGTTTACCTTACACACTTTGCTTAAAGCAGTTATCCATTGCTTGCAACTTAATACTATAGGGGGTTCGGATGATAACCTGAAGGTGGATTGCTGGATGGAGGTCTATGTATCTTATTGTATTGCCCAATCGAATCTCATAGGATCATGAATGTCTAGTATTGTATTGTTATGCCTTGCTTAGTCATGTCAATTGCCCTGCTGTAATTTGTTTATTCAGCATGCCATGTTTGTTTATCTAAGGAGAACACCTCTAGTGAACTATGGATCCCGGTTCAATCTTTACCATTGATACATCTTCCACTGTTACTTTTTATTTTCTGGAAACCACTATTACCTTCCACACCATACAGTTAACCCTTTGTTTTCAGCAAACTGGTGAGATTGACAACCTTATTGTTCCTTGGGGCAAAGTCTTGAGTTTGTGTTGTGCAGGTTTCCAAGTTGCTAGCAACACCTTTGAGTCGTTTTCTTTCTCCTACTAGTTCGATAACCTTGGTTTCTTTCTGAGGAAAGACTTGCTGTTGTGTTCATCATACCTTCCTATTAGGGTCTCCCAACGAAGCTCTACATTGATCTGAGCGCATCAAGTATGTTAGGATTGCTTCTCTAATTCTTTATGTAATGTATTTTAGGTGATATATGGCGCCAAGACATAAGTCTGGCGCTGCGAAAAGGAATAAAAGAAAGCGACACATTAAACTTATTGATTCAAAAAAGGTGTTTTAAAATGCCATTTTCTGATAGCAAGTGGTGTTGATGTGAATGACGATAATCAAAGTGAAGATCTGAATCTGGACAAGACGATGGTCATAATTCAAATGCCCATCATGAGGTCAATGAACAATCCTTGGATGACGGTAAGTTACCAAATGTTTTGAAACTAAGAATGTGTTATGTGTGGTTAGACATTTACTTATAATATTTTGCAACTGCAAGTAGATACATATATGTCTAAATGTCTAGATAGATATGCCTATGTATACATTAGCCTTAGGGGGCCATGCTATCAAATTCGCACTAGGGCCCCGCAAAACATAGAGACGGCCTTAAGGAGAAGGGACCTTGTTTTTCCGTCTAGTAGTTAGGGTTAGGGTCAGTCTGCTGTTGTGTGCAATTGGGGGTTGTGGGAGCGGTGCCCGGACAAATAATCTGCATCAACTCTACTCCCACATCGTCGGCGACCTTCACGGCGGCACCTCGGAGTTGATGGCAACGTGTGATGGTCGATCCTTCAGATCGACAACTTGGTCTTCTCGTAGTTCTTAGATCTGGCGAGATCTGTTTCTCGGTGTGTCGCTAGGGTTCGTTGTTATCCACGACGGCGCTGGTGGCCGGGGGCAAGATGGTTGCTCTGGAGCGAGGATATTGATCCGGAGGTGATGGATTTGTCGTTCTTCTCCGACTGCGTCGATAAGAGGCGGGGGATCTTGGTTCAAGACAACACTGGGACGTCCCTCGGTCGGCGTGCCACATCGACATGTGCATTGTTGGCTATGATTCTTTTTTGGATATGTCAATGGTGGAGGTTCGGCATCCCTTTCAGCGTGCATCTCGGCGGCGTTGGAGTTGGACGACGACGGCTAGTTTGGTGGTTGCAAAAAATCATAGAGATCATTTTGTATTTCTCGATTTTTTTAAAATATTATCTGTATAGTTTTCAGGATAATCATTTTATTTTGGTTTGTCTTTCAGTTTTCATTCCGTATTGGTTCTTGTAACTTGATTTTTCATTAATGAGAAATATCAAATGTGTGTGACCGGAGCTCGCAGGCCGCTCTTTTCTCTACGACGGACGGTTCCGGGTTCCGGTTTGCATGGCGTAGGCAAAAACTAGCTAAACACCAGGCGCAACTTTATGCCGCGAAGCTACTAGACAAGCGCCTATCTACCAGGATTACACACCACAACTTCCATCAGCCTGGAAAAAAATCCCATCGCCGCTAAATAACAGGCTGCGTTGTACATGCTCTTGTATCATTGCCTTCTTATCTCTGCAAGTTGCGCTTAAAATAATTCTCTGTATGTTTGTTGAATGGTTGTGAAAATCAACTAGTATGTGTGAAAGAAAAGGGAGAAACATCCAATTGCTAACTGAGCAACTTATAGTCATAGATTGTTTAAAATGTACGTAGACATCACGTTAAATTATTGCGCATGCATGATGACTTAATTACAGGTTGTGAACCCCTTTTGACTGTCGATCCTCAAAGGCTACCGTTCTTTCCCCACAAATAGTTATAGAATTCATGCTGAGAGAAATATGGCAAATAAATGAAGACTCCAACTAAATATCTTTACATGGAGCTGGGATCACATAATCACTCCTAGCCAAAACTTGAACTTGATCGTCAATAATCATTGCTATGGTAGTGACAACACCAAATCATTCTGTCACTGTCAGTCATCAGTAGTCCACCTTCTGCTTCAGCACTTCATACTCCAACCCCTTCTTATCGGCCATAGCTTCAATACGGATTGTTGAGCCTTCACTGGCTTCTCCGTTGACCAACATTTTTGAGAGGATTGTCATCACATTCTTCTGCACCCACCTCCTTATGGGCCTTGCACCGTACACCTACAAGAGACGTACCAATGAATGGTTCGCAAAACATACAAATAAATATGCAGAGAAGAAACAGGCTCTGGTTATATGAAAACAGGGATACTCTAATCATGTGATGGTAATTTTTAACAGAAGATATACTTACAGGATCATATGACTCCGATAAAATGGTGTCCAGCACAGCATCGCTCACTTTTAGAGAGATGCCCTTGTTAGCTACTTTGGCCATAACACTCTTCATCTGGATTTTCGTGATCTCTTTCAGATTGTCACGTGAAAGCGGCTCAAATATAATGATATCGCTCAATCTGTTAAGAAGCTCTGGCTTGAAGTGCTTCTGAACCTATACGAACAAATGTATATGATAATTAGCTGTGGCTGCTGCACCTTTCACAAGGGCATTTTGAGATTCACAAACCTGTTTCATGAGAAGGCCCCGTGCAGCTTCCGTTGTGCCTTTCGTAGCCATCTTTGATGTTAGGTTATCTGATCCAAGATTTGAGGTCATAATGATGATGGTATTCTTAAAATCGACAGTCTGGCCTTTGCCATCAGTCAACCTGCCCTCATCAAGGAGTTGGAGAAAAACATTGAACACCGAGGGATCTGCTTTCTCCACCTCATCAAAAAGGATGACACTGTATGGGTGCCTCCTAACTTTCTCAGTCAGTTGTCCACCATCATCATAGCCATGATAGCTTTAAGAAGTTAAAGACCAGTTAAGTAAGAGACTAAGTATAATACAATAACGTAATGCTAAAAATTAAGAAGAGAACAGACAGTTTACGAATTAAACCTTGGAGGTGCTCCAATGAGACGCAACACAGAACCACTCGAAACATATTCAGACATGTCAAAGCGAACCAACAACTTCTCACTGTCAAATAACTGTTCCGCGAGAGCTTTTGCAAGCTCTGTCTTTCCAACACCAGTTGAGCCCAAGAAGAGGAAAGAGCCTATAGGTTGGCCAGGCTGATCAAGGCCAGCCCTGGAACGTAACACTGCTTCTGCAACTAAGTTAACCGCTTCATCCTGGCCAACAACTCGCTCACGCAGTTTGTCAGCTAGGTGGATTAACTTATCCTTCTGCTCTTGATTAAGCGCAGTGACAGGAATTCCAGTCCATCGGCTCACAACCTTCAAATAACAACGTTGGAATAAGCATGACAAGAATGTCTCATCGATTGCAACATTAGACACAAATATCATTAAGAAAAGAATGCCTACTTGTGCTACATGATCCAGGGTAACAACTGCTTTCTTCACTGTATTTGCGGTCCTACTTTGCGCGTTGTTCACTTTGTCTTCTTTGTTCTCAATCTGCCTCATTTTTTTGGTTGCAGCGACACATGCTTCATCAATCAGATCAATTGCCTTATCAGGGAATTGACGATCTACAGTATGGACAGCAATAGAGTCCATCAATTTTCTCCAACATATATACATTCCTCATACTAATAGATGCAACTTGGTAGAGAATAAATGCATTTTGCTCAATTAATTTATCTAACAGTGTTCTGATGAGTCTTTTCAACCCTCCAACATGGTTTATAAATTATTTCAACTTGTATCCAGTGCAACAAGGATACCCCACAGGGCTCCAATGTGACGGTCTTGAATTCAGCATCATAACCTTTAGATAAATAGTTTAAAATAAGCAAGTGACCATTAACAAAGATAAAAATATCTGACCATAATAAATTACTGTAAGATCATATACACTCCATTTGATACTTTTTGTTTTCGCCACACTTCTTTCCTGAGTACTTGGTAAACATCATGAGTAAAATTAGTGGGTCCTTACCAGTAATGTAGCGGCCAGCAAGCTGTGTGGCAGCAACAAGAGCTGACTCCTGGATTTCCATGCCGTGGTGTTTTTCGTACCTTTTCTTTACCCCCTGCAGCATCGCAATTGTTGCGTGTGTGCTCGGCTCCTCGACCTGGACCTTTTGGAACCGCCGCTCCAGTGCGGAATCCTTCTGAATGTACTTACGGTACTCATCGAAAGTTGTCGCACCAACGCAGCGGATACGACCACGGGCCAACGCTGGCTTCAGCATATTGGCGGCATTCGTGCGACTCCCCTTGCTACGCCCGGCACCAAGAAGCATGTGCATCTCATCAATGAATAAAATCACCTTGCCATCTGCAGCCTCTACCTGCTTTATCACATTCTTCATCCGCCTCTCGAGCATGCCACGGTACATAGTCCCAGAGAGCAACCCCCCGACGTCGAGCTCCACAATGCGCACACCGGCGAGAGCGTCAGGGACCATCCCGGCGGCGATCCGCTGTGCGAGGCCCTCGGCGATAGCCGTCTTGCCTACCCCTGCAGCACCAACGAGCGCAACACAATTCTTGTTCCGGCGGCAGAGGATGTCAATGACACGATCAATCTCGTTGTCACGGCCAATCACCGGGTCTGTTTTGTGAGCCGACGCCGTCATGTCCCGGCCGTACTTGCACAAAGATGCACGATTATGGTAGTACCTCCATGCTGCCCAACACAAACCAGCAGCTGCTCCAAGGCAGAAAAAAGTTGCAGAGCCCCTAGAGATATGTCCACGGGAGCGCGATACAAAGGCCGTCAACTGATCGTAGACTGTAGGCTCTGCCGTGATCCCATCAAAATCCATAGCTCCCAGCCGATCGTAGACTGTGCTCCTTGCCATGACCCCATCAAAATCCATAATAACCTGAACAAGGCAAAACAGCGGATTGCTTACATACATACAGAGCATAGTACTTGTTGAACAAGGACTAAGCTCCCTATTGTATACGCAGTAGAGTTCTGAAATTAGGACATCAGGCTAACTAGAAGTCATGGGATATCACGACATCAGGCTAACAAGATTTGGCAGACTGAGGGACAAAAAATTACCCTTTTCAGAGAAAACTGACTATATTGAGGGCAGCTGCTTCGATGACCCCCTCCGCTGCACTGCCAGCTCCGCCCAGTCCGCCCTTTCTCGCGGCGCGCCCAGGAGTTCCCACCACCTCCACCTGGTCAGGTGCGCGCATAAGCCGCTCGAATCCCCAATCGACCGACGATTGCACCGCCGCTCAACACCAGGAACCCTCGTTGCTCCGGCGCAGCTGCAGTCCCAGTCCGCCGCTGGCTGCTCCGCCGCTCACACACAGGATCCCTCGCTGGCTCTACCTGGTCAGGTGCGCGGCGGCGCGCCGGCGCCGATAGAGTCACCGCCTTTTTTATAGTATAGTCACGCAGGCGTTTCCTCTGTGACCACCCCTGATAACCTGATTGGGTCAAATACGGACGTGAAGCCGGCCCAACAAACTGGGTTTCTAGTACAGTAGTATTTTATTTCTCCTTTTTGTATTTCTCAAAAAACAAAATCTCCTTTTTGTTGTTTCTGTTTCTTTCTTTCGTTTTTTATAGATTTTTCTACTTTTTATTTTTTGTTTAATATTGCGTTTTAATATAATATACTTATTATATATTTGCTATTATAATTTTTTTATTCATTTCATTAATTTTCCTTTTAAAAATCTTACTCCCTGCCTTATTTTTACTCATTTCATTTCTTTGTTATTCAAGCTTTTTGGTAAATAAATCAGGACACTATTAATCTCATGAACATCTAAGTATGTAAGTGGCTTTGCTGCGTATTTGAGAACACCTCTTTTCGGGGAGAGCATTACAAGAGATGGCATATGAGAAGAATCATCTGGTTTCGAATCCTGAACTGCTATAAATCCTATGGTTTAAAACCATTAACTGTTATAACGTTATCCAAGACAAACCCTAAGAGAGAGCTTACTCATGTTCAGGAGAGACATCGCGGTGGGAAAGAACATGCCCTCTCCCTCTCCCCTTTCCCCTGCTATGGTACCAAAAGAGAGTTCGAGAGGCCCCAGGCCAAACCGATGCCTCTCTCGTCGGTGTTGCTAGTGAGAGATGGCAGAGGGGCGGTGCCGGTGGCGGTAGATTAGGTAGGTGTAGTGGATCTATGTCAGTAGAGGGCTTCTTTCCCGGTAGTGGAGAAGGAGCTCGGGGTCGCGCAAGCCAGACTTGGAGCTTTGGGTTAGGGTTTCTCCTCTGTTTTCCTCTACATCGATGGTTAGAGCAGGGTGAAGCGAGGAGAGACAATGTCTCCTCTAATAAAATCAAGGCTTGCACCTCCTTCTTGATCGGTGTTGCTTTGCTATTGCTTCTTATTCTCCTGGCCGGCCGTAGTGGTGAGGAGGGGAGGAACGACGTAGTGGCCGGCGGATCTAGGATGCGACGAAGGTGTTGTTCCGCGGTGGCGAACTGGCACGTCGTCGGGTGGCTGTCTGCTCTGATCTTCACTAATCTCCTGATGCGGGAGGACGTGGTAATCTTATCTAGGCAGGGCCCCTATTCTACAAAGAGTCATCGTCGTACTTCTGGTGGCTTCGGTGCTGCCTCCTCTCTCTCTCTCTCGACCAACCGCGGAGTCGAGGAAGAGAAAGGAGATAGTGTTGGAGATATGTCCTAGAGGAAAATAATAAACATGTTTTAATGTCATATCTCAAATGTTCATAATAAGTTTTATGGCATGCTCTAATTGTATTAAGCGAAACATTAGTATACATGTGGTATATATGTAGGGGTTCGTAGCATGGAAAACAAAAATTTTCTATCGCATACAAACAAACAAGCCAAGATCTATCTACTAGATTGTAGCAACGAGTCGATGGAATAACTCACCCTCGAAGATTCCAAAGTGTTTAACGAGAGCAGATTCTCGTGGGTGATGTAGTCGTACTCTTTCCGATCTCAAGATCGCGTAGACGATCCTTCCAGCGCCACGTTCCAGCAGCGCTCCCGCAGTCGGTCACACGTTCGGTACTCGACGAAGACCTTCCTCTCCCTTGTTCCAGCAGGCAGCGGAGGTTGTAGCACTCTCCTCGCGATTCCGGCAGCACAACGGCGTGGTACCGGAGGTAGAGGGGAAATCCCGCAGGGCTTCGCCTTAAGCCGGTGCGAGTATGGTGGAGCTTATGAGAGAGGCTATTAGTGGTCTAGTAATTAGACACACCAATTAGAAGGCTCTAAACCGAATAGCTCTAAACCGGGGTCTAGATCTAGGGTTTAGTTTAGAGGATAGGAAACTTGTGTGTGTTGGGAGGGAGCCCTGCCCCTCCTTATATAGGTGGGAGGGGCTGGCCGGCCAAGGGGAGGGAGTGGAGTCCCTCCCCAACTCGGCCTAGGTGGGGCGCCGGCTTGGGGAGGAGGACTCCTCCCTCAAGTCGGTTTCCTCCTCTCCTCCCACTTCCCAAAAACTGCCGTTTGACTTTCAAACTAGCCGTTTGACTTTTTCAATTTAGGATTCAATCTAATCCTTTATTTGGGACAGCAAGAACACTTTAGTACATGATGCAATCATTCCAACATGTAATGACACATTCAAGTACCCTTCCCCCTCCGGAGTGCCGGACATTCCGGGACCTTCTAGAATGTTCCCGATGGAAACACCGGAATCATTCCCGAACTCCGAAACGGGACTTTCCTTATATGAATCTTATTCTCCGGACCATTCCGGATCACCTCGTGATATCCCGGATCCCATCCGAGACTCCGAACAACATTCGGTCTCTTTCTCATAATACCATAACTACTCAAACAACGTCGAATCCTTAAGTGTGTCTCCCTACGGTTCGTGAATTATGCGGACATGATCGAGACACTTCTCCGAACAATAACCAATAGAGGAATCTGGAAATTCATATGGCTCCCACATATTTCTACGATTACTTTGCGATCGAATGAACCACTTACATACGATACCAATTTCCCTTTGTCTCACGATATGTTACTTATCCGAGGTTATGATCATCGGTATCTCTGCATACCTAGTTCATCCTCGTTACTGATAAGTACTCTTTTCTCGTTCCCGTGATATGTGATCCCTTGTGACCAAGTCACATGCTTGCAAGCTAATTGGATGACATTTCACCGAGAGGGCCCAGAGAATATCTATCCGTCATGTGGATGGACAAATCCCACTCTTGATCCATGTGTTTCAACCAATACTTTCCGAACACTCAATGCCACCTTTATAGCCACCCTGTTACGGTGTGGTGTTTGATGACATCAAAGCATCCATCCAGTAAAGGTGATATGCATGATCTCATGGTCGAAGGAATTAGGTTACTATGTATCAGAAAGCATATAGCAATTGAACTATTGAAATGACTTGATCTTTATGCTACGCTTGTCTATAGGAGTATGTCCACCATATCATTCTCCTAACGATATGATCTTGTTGTTGATAACATCTCAATGTTCATGACAAAGAAACCACATCATCAATCAACCAACAAGCTAGTGAAGTATAGAGGCTATACTAGGGACTTCAAATTAAGTTTACAAATCACACAAGTATTAATGGTTTCCTTGTTAATACTATTATAGCATGAATGTAAACATTTATCATAAACACAAAGATATATAATAATAACTATATTTATTATTACCTCTAGGGCATATCTCCAACAGTCTCCCACTTGCACTAGAGTCATCTAATCTAGATTACATGGTAATATACCGAACACCCATGGCAGTTTGGTGTTGGTCATGTTTTGCCCTCGGGAGAGGTTTAGTCAATGGATCCGCCACATTCAGATCTGTGTGTACTTTGCAAATCTTTATATCCCCATCCTGGATATGTTCTCGAATAGCGTGAAAACGCAGCTTGATATGCTTCAGCTTCTTGTGTGACCTTGGTTCTTGCGCATTGGCTATGGCGCCCATGTTATCACAGTAGATAGACATTGGGTCCAGCGCACTTGGAACCACACCCAGCTCTGTAATGAACTCTTTCATCCATATCGCTTCTTGTGAAGCCTCCGAAGCAGCCATGTATTCCGATTCAGTTGAAGATCTCGCCACAACGCTTTGCTTTGCACTCCTCCAGCTAACTGCTGCACCATTCAAAATAAATACGTATCCAAATTGTGATTTAGAATCATCCGGATCGGTGTTCCAACTAGCATCGGTGTAACCATTAACAACGAGCTGTTCATCACCTCCATAAGAAAGAACCATATCCTTAGTTCTTCTCAAGTACTTAAGGATGTTTTTGACCGCTGTCCAATGATCCACTCCTGGATCACTTTGATATCTGCTAGTTAGACTAACAGCATATGCGATGTCGGGTCTAGTACATAGCATGGCATACATTAGAGATCCTATGGCTGAGGCATAGGGAGTCTTACTCATCCTTTCTCTATCTTCTGCCGATGTCGGACATTGATTTTTACTCAAGGTCGTATTGGGCAACATGGGCAAGAACCCTTTCTTGCTATCTTCCATTCCAAACCTCTTTAGAACTTTGTCCAAATATGTACTTTGTGACAATGATATTTGGCGTTTCGATCTATCTCTATAAATCTTTATGCCTAATATGTAAGCTGCTTCGCCAAGATCCTTCATTGAAAAACTATTATTCAAATACTCTTTGACACTATTAAGAAGGTCTACATCATTCCCAATCAACAATATGTCATCCACATACAGTATTAAGAATGCTACAGAGCTCCCACTCACTTTCTTGTAAATACAAGCTTCTCCATAAGTTTGTATAAAACCAAAACTTTTGATTACCTTATCAAAACGTTGATTCCAACTTCGGGATGCTTGCTTCAATCCATAGATGGACCGTTGAAGTTTGCATACCTTGTTAGCATCTTTAGGATCGACAAAACCTTTGGGTTGTATCATATACAACTCTTCATCAATGTCTCCATTGAGGAATGCTGTTTTGACATCCATCTGCCATATCTCATAATCATAATATGCAGCGATTGCTAACATAATCCTTACAGACTTTAGCTTCGCTACCGGTGAGAAAGTCTCATCGTAGTCAACTCCTTGAATTTGTCGAAACCCTTTTGCGACAAGTCAAGCTTTATAGACAGTAACATTACCATCAGCATCTGTTTTCTTCTTGAAAATCCATTTGTTCTCGACAGCCTTCCGGCCATCCGGTAAGTCCACCAAAGTCCATACTTGGTTTTCGTACATGGATCCAATCTCGGATTTCATGGCTTCTTGCCATTTATTGGAATCTGGGCTCATCATCGCTTCCTCATATGTCTCGGGGTCATCGGTGTTGTCCACCAACATGACATTCATAACGGAATCATACCAATCTGGAGTGGTACGAGTTCTCGTTGACCTCCGAGGCTCTGTAGCAACTTCAACCGAAGTTTCATGATCACTATCATTAGCTTCCTCTCTTATTGGTGCAGGCACCACAGGAACTTCTTCCGGTGCTGCGCTACTCTCAATTTCGAGAGAAGGTTCGATAACCTCGTCGAGTTCTACTTTCCTTCCAGTCACTTCTTTCGAGAGAAATTCCTTCTCTAGAAAGGATCCATTCTTGGCAACAAAGATTTTGCCTTCGGATCTATGATAGAAGGTATACCCAATAGTTTCCTTCGGGTATCCTATGAAGACGCATTTTTCCGCTTTGGGTTCAAGCTTGTCCGGCTGTAACTTCTTTACATAGGCTTCGCATCCCCAAACTTTAAGGAACGACAATTTAGGTTTCTTCCCAAACCATAATTCATACGGTGTCGTTTCAACGGATTTAGACGGTGCCCTATTTAAAGTGAATGCGGCTGTTTCTAATGCATAACCCCAAAATGATAGCGGTAAATCTGTAAGTGACATCATAGAACGAACCATATCTAAGAGAGTTCGATTACGACGTTCAGACACACCATTACGCTGTGGTGTTCCCGGCGGTGTCAATTGTGAAAGTATTCCGCACTTCTTTAAATGCTCGCCAAACTCGTAACTTAGATATTCACCTCCACGATCAGAACGTAGAAATTTAATCTTCTTGTTACGTTGATTCTCTACCTCACTTTGAAACTCCTTAAACTTCTCGAAAGTTTCGGACTTATGTTTCATGAAATAGATATACCCATATCTACTCAAGTCATCCGTGAAGGTAAGAACATAACGATAACCACTGCGCGATGCTACACTCATTGGACCACACACATCGGTATGTATGATTTCCAGTAAGTCTGTAGCTCGCTCCATTATACCAGAAAATGGAGTCTTAGTCATTTTACCCATCAGACATGCTTCGCATCTTTCAAGTGATTCAAAATCAAGTGATTCAAGAAGTCCATCGGAATGGAGTTTCTTCATACGCTTCACTCCAATGTGACCAAGACGACAGTGCCACATATAGGTCAAATTATCGCTTGATTTCAAACGTTTAGCCTCAATGTTATTAATATGTGTATTTCTACTATCGAGATTCAATATGAATAGACCATCTATCAAAGGTGCATGTGCATAAAACACATTACTCATATAAATCGAACAACCATTATTCTCGGATTTAAACAAGTAACCGTCTCGCAATAAACAAGATCCTGATATAATGTTCATGCTCAACGCAGGCACTAAATAACAATTATTTAAGTATAAAACTAATCCCGATGGTAGATGAAGAGGTAGCGTGCCGACCGCGATCACATCAACCTTTGATCCGTTTCCCACGCGCATCGTCACCTCGTTCTTCACTAGCTTCCGTTTATTCTGCAGCTCCTGTTTCGAGTTACAAATATGAGCAACCGAACCAGTATCAAATACCCAGGCACTACTACGAGTACTAGTGAGATACACATCAATAACATGTATATCAGATATACCTTTCTTCTTGATGTTGCCGTTCTTCAAATCCGCCAAGTACCTTGGGCAATTCCGCTTCCAGTGACCTTCTCCCTTGCAGTAAAAGCACTCAGTTTCAGGTTTAGGTCCAGCCTTGGTCTTCTTCGTCGGCGTGGTAACTTTCTTACCACCCTTCTTGAAGTGTCCCTTTTGCTTAGACTTGCCTTTCTTGAATTTGGTGGTCTTATTGACCATCAACACTTGGTGCTCTTTCTTGATCTCCACTTCTGCAGATTTTAACATAGCAAATAGTTCTGGCAACTCTTTGTTCATGTTCTGCATGTTGTAGTTCATCACAAAGTTCTTGTAACTTGGTGGTAGTGATTGGAGGATGCGGTAAACTCCCAAAGTATTAGGAATCACTATACCCAAACTTTGAAGTTTATTTGCGTGCCCAGACATCTTAAGCACATGCTCACTGACGGAGCTACCCTCTTCCATCTTGCAGTTAAAGAACTTTTCAGAAGCTTCATAACTTTCAATTGCCGCATGAGTCTCAAAGATTAATTTGAGATCCTCGACAATATCATATGGGTCTGAATTCTCAAACCTTTTCTGAAGCTCCGATTCTAAACCATACAAGATAGCACACTGAACTATGGAGTACTGATTCTTCCGAGCAAGGTAAACATTCTTTACTTCATCGGTAGCATCAGCTGCAGGTGGGTCACCTAGCGGTGCATCCAGCACATAGGTCAAATTACCAGCTGTGAGGACAATCCTCAAATTGCGGAACCAATCCGCGAAGTTGCTTCCATTGTTTTTCAACTTTTCTTTCTCTAGGAACGCATTAAAATTGATGGTAGGGGCTGCCATTGATCTACAACATATTTGCAATAGTTTAGACTAAGTTTATGACAAATTGAGTTCAAATTAATTAATGAAATTAAACTAGGTGAACTCCCACTCAAAACAACATCCCTCACATTGTTTTAGTGATCACACGAACCAAATCCACTACATCAACACCGATCATCACGAGAGCTGATATAGTTTTAATGGCGAACAATCATCATGTTCATCATATCTACTATATGATTCATGCTTTGCCTTTCGGCGATCCGTGTTCCTGAGGCCATGTCTGTACATGCTAGGCTCGTCAAGATCAAACCTTAGCTTCCGCATAAGCAAATCTGGCTTGCTTACGTTGTATTCACCCGCGGAATCAAAGACACCCGATCATCACGTGGTGCTTCGAAGCAGCAAGCTTTGGCAACGGTGCATACTAAGGGTGAACACTCTAGAACTTGAAATTTATGTGCATGAGGGATCATCTTATAATGCTACCGTCGTCTACTAAGCAATACAAGATGCATAAAGGATTAACATCACATGCAATTCATAATATGTGATATGATATGGCCTTTCTTCTTTGTGCTTCCGATCTCCATCTTCAAGCACGAATATGATCTCCATCATCACCGGCATAGCATCAAGGTCAATGACGCTTCTCCATGGTTGTCGTCCACCAGCTTCAACTATTACAACTATTTTGAATAGACACGCAGGTCTTAACAGAATTTAAAGACAACCATATGGCTCCTGCCGGTTGCCAACTTACAATAAGGAACATTGCATACATCAAATATAATCACAATCATGGCCATATCACATCACTGCACACCCTTGCAAAACAAAGTTAGACGCTTCTACTTTCTTTGCATATTTTACGTGGTTTGGGGCTTTCCATAAGTGTCGTTCTAACTTACGAACAAGAACCACAACATTGATACTAGCATTGTTGATCACCCGTTGTAAATTGGATCTTTACTATGCTAGGAGAAACAGGCACCCGCAAAGCCACTTATGCAAAACGAGTTGCATGTCAAGCGTGGAGCAAGTCTCATGAACGATGTCATGTAAGGTTAGCCCGGGCCGCTTCATCCCAACATACCGCAAGATGCAAAGTACACAAAAAGCAATCTACAATAAAAGCATCAACGCCCACAATGACCATTGTGTTCTACTCGTGCAACAGATCTACATATAGACACGGCTCTGATACCACTGTAGGGGTTCGTAGCATGGAAAACAAAAAATTTCTATCGCATACAAACAAACAAGCCAAGATCTATCTACTAGATTGTAGCAACGAGTCGATGGAATAACTCACCCTCGAAGATTCCAAAGTGTTTAACGAGAGCAGATTCTCGTGGGTGATGTAGTCGTACTCTTTCCGATGTCAAGATCGCGTAGACGATCCTTCCAGCGCCACGTTCCAGCAGCGCTCCCGCAGTCGGTCACACGTTCGGTACTCGACGAAGACCTTCCTCTCCCTTGTTCCAGCAGGCAGCGGAGGTTGTAGCACTCTCCTCGCGATTCCGGCAGCACAACGGCGTGGTACCGGAGGTAGAGGGGAAATCCCGCAGGGCTTCGCCTTAAGCCGGTGCGAGTATGGTGGAGCTTATGAGAGAGGCTATTAGTGGTCTAGTAATTAGACACACCAATTAGAAGGCTCTAAACCGAATAGCTCTAAACCGGGGTCTAGATCTAGGGTTTAGTTTAGAGGATAGGAAACTTGTGTGTGTTGGGAGGGAGCCCTGCCCCTCCTTATATAGGTGGGAGGGGCTGGCCGGCCAAGGGGAGGGAGTGGAGTCCCTCCCCAACTCGGCCTAGGTGGGGCGCCGGCTTGGGGAGGAGGACTCCTCCCTCAAGTCGGTTTCCTCCTCTCCTCCCACTTCCCAAAAACTGCCGTTTGACTTTCAAACTAGCCGTTTGACTTTTTCAATTTAGGATTCAATTTAATCCTTTATTTGGGACAGCAAGAACACTTTAGTACATGATGCAATCATTCCAACATGTAATGACACATTCAAGTACCCTTCCCCCTCCGGAGTGCCGGACATTCCGGGACCTTCTAGAATGTTCCCGATGGAAACACCGGAATCATTCCCGAACTCCGAAACGGGACTTTCCTTATATGAATCTTATTCTCCGGACCATTCCGGATCACCTCGTGATATCCCGGATCCCATCCGAGACTCCGAACAACATTCGGTCTCTTTCTCATAATACCATAACTACTCAAACAACGTCGAATCCTTAAGTGTGTCTCCCTACGGTTCGTGAATTATGCGGACATGATCGAGACACTTCTCCGAACAATAACCAATAGAGGAATCTGGAAATTCATATGGCTCCCACATATTTCTACGATTACTTTGCGATCGAATGAACCACTTACATACGATACCAATTTCCCTTTGTCTCACGATATGTTACTTATCCGAGGTTATGATCATCGGTATCTCTGCATACCTAGTTCATCCTCGTTACTGATAAGTACTCTTTTCTCGTTCCCGTGATATGTGATCCCTTGTGACCAAGTCACATGCTTGCAAGCTAATTGGATGACATTTCACCGAGAGGGCCCAGAGAATATCTATCCGTCATGTGGATGGACAAATCCCACTCTTGATCCATGTGTTTCAACCAATACTTTCCGAACACTCAATGCCACCTTTATAGCCACCCTGTTACGGTGTGGTGTTTGATGACATCAAAGCATCCATCCAGTAAAGGTGATATGCATGATCTCATGGTCGAAGGAATTAGGTTACTATGTATCAGAAAGCATATAGCAATTGAACTATTGAAATGACTTGATCTTTATGCTACGCTTGTCTATAGGAGTATGTCCACCATATCATTCTCCTAACGATATGATCTTGTTGTTGATAACATCTCAATGTTCATGACAAAGAAACCACATCATCAATCAACCAACAAGCTAGTGAAGTATAGAGGCTATACTAGGGACTTCAAATTAAGTTTACAAATCACACAAGTATTAATGGTTTCCTTGTTAATACTATTATAGCATGAATGTAAACATTTATCATAAACACAAAGATATATAATAATAACTATATTTATTATTACCTCTAGGGCATATCTCCAACAATATAAACAAACAAGTCCCTTCTAAATAAACATTACTCCCTCCGATCCATATTACTTGTCACTAAAATGGATGTATCTAGACATGTTTTAGTGCTAGATAAATCCATTCCAATGACAAGTAATATAGATCGAAGTGAGTAGTATATATTGGTCAATTAATGATCGAGGTTTTCTGATTATGGACATTTATGTCAATTGACAATGGAATCATCTCATTGGATGAATAATGTGATTGACACACACCCAACTCAAATATTGCACTAAGATCTAGTCACAAAGTTCAACATTATGATAATTAGAAAAATCTAGTAACCAAATTCTTTGACCGTGAGATCATATCTAATAACTATCACTAGAGAAAGCTTGGACCACATCAACCTTCACACCATAATAGGGTGAACATAAATATGTCTCTCAGGTATCTCGAAGGAATAGGTTGAGACGTATGCATCAAGATCGGGATCTATCCATCCGCGTGATATATATATATAGGGTGGCGCTATTTGACACCCAGGATGTAGAATAGTTATTCTTATTCTACACTCACCCTCTATCTTTAAAACCGTATATTATTTTTATGTTATGTAAATTTTGTTTTACTTCGTAAGTTGAGAAGAACATAAGAAAATTTAGAAATGACATAATTTTTTTGTTTATATGCCATAAAAAATCATGATGTAAAGTACGTATTTTTGGTGTTTTCTACACTATAATGACTCATAAACTTTATTCTTATGTCGAATTTTTTGGTTCTGGTGAATATATAAACATAAATATTCATATACAAAATATAATTTTTTCAATCTAACAACGTAAAAATATGTTAGGTGCAAAATAACTATAGTGTTAAATAGGGTTTCTCTCTCTCTCTCTCTCTATATATATATATATGGTGGCGTTATTTGACACCCAACCCTCTATCTTTAGAACTGTATATTATTTTTACGTTACGTAAATTTTGTATTACTTCGTAAGTTGAGAAAAACATAATAAAATTTTGAAATGACATAATTTTTTTGTTTACATGCCATAAAAAAATGATGTAAAATACATGTTTTTGGTATTTTTTACACTATAATGACTCGTAAACTTTATTTTTGTGTCAATTTTTTGGTTGTGGTGAATATATGAACATAATTATTCGTATACGAAACATAACTTTTTCAATCTCACAACGTAAACATAATTGGGTTGTGGTGACACCCAACATATTTTTATATTTTTATATCTTTGGGCTTTGGCGAGGCGAGCGCGACCGTGGCCTGTTAAATTGCATCTCTTTTTAATCTTTTTGCGGAGCAGTTTACTTATCTTATCCAACCGCGTCTGTCTCACGCACGAATCAAAGATAGACTTCCCATTGAGGGAAGTTAGGAGATCACTCGTGATGGAGATATACCAGGGGCGGATCCTCGAATATAGGCAGAACATGTTGCGTGGGGGTTATCCGCTTGAGTCTATAAGAGGAAGACGTACCTCTCGACAGAAGACACCAGATACACAAACCCTACTCCGTTCTCTTCTGCAGCCGCCACCGATCTTCGCCGATCCTTTCCCCGATGTGCCGCAGGAAGAGGAAAGCAGTAGTCTCCGGACTTTCCCCGGCGATTGGCGTCTCGCACGAGGGAGCCGGGCGATAAAGTTTCTGGGCAGTGCTTCGCACGACTGCTTCTTCTTTATCGTCTGCATCGACCGTCTGCTTCATCTTCCCCAACTGTTCTTCATCAATGTTTGTCTGCATCACTATAAGAAATCAATCTCGTGATCCTCTCTTTCGTGTTCTAGAAGGAGGTTTGAGATCCATGTCAATCTGCTGTGCCATGTTAGATTTCATGTTCATAATCGCATGTGTAATTCTGTTAGATCTATCTTTGTTGTCACACAAATTCAGAATTATTTTAATTCTATTGCATGCTATATTTCCAACATCCTCTCCCTTGTAAAAGATGGGGGTGGAGGACGGTGAAAAGATGCAGTAGTAGGAGCCAGTGCTTGCGCCGGCGCGCACTCGTTTCAAGAAGACGGTGGGCAAGCACGCCAAGGCGAGGGGGGATTTGGTCGCCGATGAGGAGACGAGAGGTGGAGAAGGAGAATAACGGCGATAAGAAGCTGATGCCGGTGTGTTTCCAAATTAGTGCTGCCGGTATGTGCCGGCGCGACGACCCTTCTGTCCGGCAGCCCGACGCCGTGGGGCGCTCCTCTTCTCCCACTGCACGAGCTCCTTCATGGTGGCCCAGATTTCCTTGCGAGCCAGCACCAGCAGAGCGGTGTTCATTGTCTGCTCCGAGTACAACCGCCACGCCACCGTCGGCACGCCGGCCACAGCTCCAGCGTCGAGTTCTGGCCGCAGTGCGACACGAAGATTGCCGTCGCCGGCTGAAACAGCGCGCGCGCCTGAGTCCTCGTAGAGAACTCCCAATCACGGAGCCAACAGCAGCTGAAGTTCTTGGCAACCGAGGGATCTCCTGGGAAGCTCTCCACCATTAGGGTTAGTGGAGAGGGGGATAAGCGCGGTGAGAGGATACAGAACGATGGTGATAAATGGGACACATATATAGCCGAGAAGGGTGGGAGCGGTGTAGTTGTGGCGGTAAAACAGACGGGGAGGCGAGCGGTGGCGCGCAATTACTTTGTCGTGTGCCCCGCAATTGGACACGTCGGCGTATGAAAGGCTGACCAGCGGCAATGCCATTAACGGGTGATGAGGACGAAGCGGTTAGGTCACATCCAAGTCGGAGCCACCGGGTGAACTTTTTTTTCGAGCGTTTTTCCTTCATCCTGCTTCCTAACAACTTCCCCACACGCCGGGATCGGTCTACCAGGGCAATAACCGGCCCATGCCGACAGAAAACTGGATCGTGGAAGGCTAGCTGGGCGAATTTTGTGTCGCTGAAGCTAAAGATTGGCTGGAGATATAGAGGGGGTGTGGAGTTGCCCATCGTCGTTATTTCTTTGAAATACAGAAACTCGATTGCGAGTTGAGATCCATTAGCATCAGAGCAAATGAAAACAAATTAGAGTTGCACTTTTTGAAAGCCGATTGGCTAGACGCTTCGTTTCAACGTGTTTGGTTTGCAGGGTCGTGTGGGGTACAGCGAGCCTGCGCCGCTGCCCGTCCGTTGCAAAATTGGCACGACGTCAGCTGTTACCGGGCCCACCAGGACTTGACTCCTACGACCTGACTCACCTGATCAACACCTGTACCTGGTAACCAATCCCTCTTCTCACTTCCGCAACATTCCTTTTTTTTTTGAAACTTCCAACAATTGAACTATCAACCTTCAAACCTGATGTCTCACTTTCCACATCGAGAAATCGTGCTAGTTGTGGGTACAAAGTTAGAGCGGCATGGTTATTTCTCCGCGATCGATTTCCAGATAATTTTTCCTATTTTGGGTACTATTGGCACTTTTTATATTTCATAAGATTCTGTGTTTGCCACTTATAAATATTACATTTCCGCCTTTCTAAAACTCTTGGTCCACCTTTTAGGATTTCAACCTTTCAAATTTTTAATTTTCGTAGTGTGTACTTTCAAATTCTCGAACCTTAAAATTTCAAAGTTTAACTTCTAAAGATTCAAACTTTAGAAAATCCAACTTTCGGATTTTTGAACTTCTAGTTCAGATAATACATGAAATTTCTAAAAAAATAAGATAATATCTGAAATTATAAAAATGTTTGGATTTTGTAGTTGAACTTTTTGGAATGATGAACTTTAATTATAAAATATATATATATATATATATATATATATATATATATATATATATATATATATATATATAAATGTCCATAAAGCCCGGGAACCATCATGCCTCACTCACGGTGCCGTTACTTATCCTCCTGGTGGCCCACTGAGCGATCCTCACCTCACAAGGCTGCTCGCATAGCGCATTCAACATTGGGCACGCCAGGCTGTGCATGGACGGGTTCGGTGGTTTTACATGATTTTTCAAACCGGTGAAATATTCTCCAGTTTTGATCGGATTGGTTTGGTTTCAGCGGTTTGGTGTCAGGTACATACGCGGGTTGGTTTGGCCTGGCTACACGGTCTGTATAGTTTTGCACCGTCAGCGATGAAGAGCAAAGAAGACACAAGGCTTGACTCCACCCGTCCCAAGCGCGAACAAGGTCTGCCATCATGCCATGGCCGTCAGGTCGCACATCTCCTTTGCCGCATAGAACGGCACCAGCCTCTCGTCGACATGGTCGGCACTCAGCAGCAACAGCCTTGACGGTGTCCCCGACGGAGGTGAAGCAGAAGGTGCCGTCGGCAAGGAAGGCGCGAGCTCGGCGGGGATGTACTCGGCGTGACTAACCGAGTAGACCAGGCAACGGCGGGCGACGCGGAGCTTGAGGAGAGCGATTTGGTGCCGCGGTTTAACGTCCTCGGAGGCTCGGAGCTCTGGCCAAAATGCCCGTGCGCCGGCGCCGCTCCGGGGGCTGAGTCGCTCCTCCCTCTCGGGTTGTAGCGGAGTACCTGCAGCGGTCCGTGGCGATGGTGACGTACGAGATTCGGAACTCGCGGTGGGCGAGCACGCGGATGCCTGCAGTGTTCGGACACGAGGCCGGACACAGTGCTCTAGAACATAACATGTTACAGCTCAGAGCATATGCACGTATCTTTGAATAGTGTGTATTAAACTGAGTGAAGCTGAATGCTAGTAAGCAATACTAATCTGCACATATCAACTACACATGTGTTTTTGCTAAGTGTTCTGCACAACACTATTCTCCTCCTACAGAGCAAAAAACTATCAATGTACAGACATCCTCCAAATAAGAGCAAACTAAATAAGAGACAGCTTCTTCTCACACAAAGGAACAAAGGATCCCAACTATTATTCACCGGTGTCGTGTGCATATACTTATATAGTTATGAATACTGCTTGTATAAAGAACTGAGTTACACACAAGTAGAATACAGAAAAAACATAACTAAGTTTGTTCGAACTGGTTCCTTGACAAAAGCCAATGTTAAGGGGTCAAGTTTGGTGGTGTCTAACCCCTTTACTTAAAAGCATTATAGTTTCTTCATAACCAATAAACTTCTAAAAGGAGTTCTTTAGGAACTCTCTATTCAGCTAAATCTACTCATATCCACTTTTGTTGAAAGTCTGAAGCCAGACAAATTCCTGCAAACTTTTCATGCAAAGCTTGAGAATAGTAAACCATACTTGATTATCAGGTAATTTGATCACAAATTTGAACTATACCATTTATGCCACTGCAACAAGCCTATTGCAGTAAAGACATGCTCAGATGGACATAACCTACACCTAATCTCAGATAGTATTTTTGGAGTAGCAATAATCTGAAGGGTTTCGTAGCATAGTAAATCAAAAAAAAATTACGGATGCGAACAAGAAAGCCAAGATCTAATCTAGGAGATGCAATCAACGAGAGAGATAGATGAGATCTTCATACCCTTGAAGAAATCGCACAGCGGAAACGTTCAACAGAACGTGGGTGATGTAGTCGAACTAGCCTTCTCCTCCTCGCGATCCGATCCGATCCAACGCCGCAAGTGACGACGCCTCCGAGAGATGCACACGTACGGTTCCGCGACTTCTCCTCCTTCCTTGGTCCAGCAAGTGGGGGGAGAGATGGATTGGATCTGCAGCACGACGACGTGGTGCTATGGTGGAGAGTTTCTGCGGCAGGGCTTCGCCTACGCGCAGTCGGGAGAGAGAGAGAGGTGGAGGGCAGCAGGACGGCGGCTAGGGTTGGAGGAGTGGAGGGGGAGGGGTGCGCCCCTGACCACCTTATATAGGGGGCTGGCCGGCCCCCTTGTCCCCTCCTCCAAGCCCTAGGGCGGCGGCCCCAAGGGTTGGAGTGGGGGGCAAGTTTCCCCCTCCTTCTAGAAGGGTTTCCCCTAGGGTTTGGCCGGCTGGGCCTATGGGGCCTTGTGCCCCTGGCCCAAAGCGTCCAGGTCACTCCCTCTTAGGCCCACGCAGCCCTCCGACAAGTGGGGCCACGTTGGTTCCACTCCGGAAGCTTCTATAACCTTCCGGTACAATACCGAATACTCCGAAACGATTTCGAAATCCAAAAACTGCTTTCCTTTATATGAATCTTATTCTCCGGACCATTCCGGAACCTCTCGTGATGTCCTGGATCTCATCCGAGACACCGCACAAAAACTCATAAAACAACTATCCATTCTATCCTAGCGTCGAGGCAAGTTAAGTGTGTGACCCTATGGGTTCAAGAATATGCAAACATGATCTTCTATCAATAATCAACAGCGGGATCTGGAAACCCATATTGACTCCCACATATTCATCGATGATCATATCGGATGAACCACGATGCCAGGATTCAATTAATCCCATATATGTATTCCCTTCGTCACGCGATATTTTACTTGCCCGAGATTCGATCGTTGGTATCGGCATACCTAGTTCAATCTCGTTCACAGCAAGTACTTTACTCGTTCCGTAATCCGATATCACTTTGTGATTAACTCCTTAACCACGTGCTTGCAAGCGGTGTTGATATCGATTACCGAGTGGGCCCGAAGTCGGGAGGGACAAATTCCATCTCGATACATACAAACCAACAAGTACTTTCCGATCACCTAAGAGACACCTTTATGATCACCCTCACATAGGATGACGTTTGATGACCTCAAAGCTTTCTTCCGATACCAAGGAGTTGTATCATCTCATGGTCTAAGGAATACAATATTTGACATAAGAAAAAGCTTCGCAAAGATGAACACGATGACACGATCTAATTGCTCTGCTTAATTTGGGTTTGTCCATCACATCATTCTCCTAATGACATGAACTCATTATTAATCGACAACTCATATCTATGGTTAGGAAACCTTAACCATCATTAATCAATGAGCTAGTCCATAGAGGCGTACTAGGGACACGGTGTTGTTCATAGACCACACAAGTATCAAAGTTTCCGCTTAATACAATTCTAGCATGGAATATAAACATTATCATGAACAAGAATTATAATAATAACATCTTTATTATTGCCTCTAGGGCATAATTCCAACAGTCTCCCACTTGCACTAGAGTCAAGAATCTAGTTTACATCTGGCTACAATCTAACACCCATGGCATTGAGGTGCTGATCATGTTTTGCTCGTGGAAGAGGTTTAGTCAAGGGATCTGCGACATTCAGATCCTTATGTACTTTGCTAATCTTCAGATATCCATCTGCTATATAATCTCGAATTATATGAAAACGGCGGTTGATGTGCTTGGTCTTTGGATGATATCTTGGTTCCTTAGCCAGTGCTATGGCACCAGTGTTGTCGCATAATATCTCTAGTGGGTCCAAGGCACTTGGAACCACACCAAGCTCAATGATGAAGTTCCTGATCCAAACTCCTTCACTTGATGCTTCTGAAGCAGCCATGTATTCCACTTTTGTTGTAGATCCCGCGATCACGCTTTGCTTGCAGCTTCTCTAGCTCACAGCTCCACCATTCAAAATATAAATGTATCCTGTCTGAGATTTAGAATCATCCGGGTCGGTGTCGAAACTAGCGTCGACGTAACCTTTTACGACGAGCTGCTCATCACCTCCATAGACCAAGAACATTTCTTTAGTACTATTTAAATACTTTAGGATGTTCTTTACGGTTGTCCAGTGTTCCACTCTTGGATCACTTTGGTATCTTCTCGTCAAACAAAGAGCATTGGACACATCCGGTCTAGTACATAGCATGACATACATAATAGAACCTATGGCCGAGGCATATGGCACTTTTCTCATAGTATCTCTATCTGTTACTGTAGCTGGACATTGAGCCTTGCTCAATATCTTACCTGACAACATGGGCAATGAACCTTTCTTTGTCTTATCCATTCTGAACCTTTTTAGAACTTTGTCTAGGTATGTACTTTGGCTTAAAGCTATTAGGCGTCTTTGTCTATCTCTATATATTTTGATGCCCAATATATAAGCAGCTTCTCCTAGGTCTTTCATTGAAAAACATTTATTCAAATAACTCTTCACATCGTTAAGCATACCAATGTCATTTCCAATAATCAATATGTCATCCACATATAGTACTAAAAATGTCACTGAGCTCCCACTCACTTTCTTGTAGATACAAGCTTCGTAGCAATTTGGAACAAATCCAAAGCCCTTGATCACTTGATCAAAATGAAGGTTCCAACTCCGAGATGCTTGCTTCAGTCCATAAATGGAACGCTGAAGTTTGCACACCTTATCAGCATCGACAAAACCTTCGGGCTGCATCATATACAACTCTTCATCAATGTTGCCATTGAGGAACGCAGTCTTGACATCCATCTGCCATATTTCATAATCATGAAATGCAGCAATTGCTAATAAAATCCGAATGGACTTACACATCGCTACCGGAGAGAAAGTCTCATCGTAGTCAACACCTTGAACTTGTCGAAAACCTTTTGCGACAAGCCAAGCTTTATGGACAGTAACATTACCATTCGCGTCTGTTTTCTTCTTGAAAATCCATTTGCACTCAACGGCCTTACGGTCGCTAGGAGGGTCCACCAAAGTCCACACTTGGTTTTCGCTCATGGATCCCAATTCGGATTTCATGGCCTCTAGCCATTTCTTAGAGTCTGGGCTCATCATTGCTTCCTCATAGTTCACAGGTTCACTGTTGTCTAACAACAAGACGGGTAAGACAGGGTTGCCGTACCATTCAGGAGTGGCACGTGACCTTGTCGACCTGCGAAGTTTAGTAGTATCTTTGTTCGAAGTTTCATGATCCTCGTCATTAGCTTCCTCTCTTGTTGGTGCAGACGGGACTGGAACAATTTCAGGTGCTGCGCTACTCTCCAACTCGAGAGAAGGTTCAATAACCTCGTCTAGCTCTACCTTCCTCCCACTCACTTCTTTCGAGATAAACTCCTTCTCAAGAAAGGACCCGTTCTTTGCAACAAACACTTTGCCTTCGGATCTGTGGTAGAAGGTATGCCCAATCGTTTCCTTAGGGTATCCTATGAAGACGCATTTCTCCGCTTTGGGTTCGAGCTTGTCCGGCATCAACTTCTTGACGTAAGCTTCGCATCCCCAAACTTTAAGAAACGACAACTTAGGTTTAGCACCAAACCACAGTTCATACGGTGTCGTCTCAATGGATTTAGATGGTTCCCTATTTAAAGTGAATGTAGCGGTTTCTAATGCATAACCCCAAAATGATAACGGAAAATCTGTAAGAGACATCATTGATCACACCATATCTAATAGAGTTCGATTCCGGTGTTCAGACACACCATTGCACCGTGGTGTTCCGGGTGGCGTGAGTTGCGAAACGATTCCGCTTGCTTTAAGATGCGTGAGAAAATTATAACTCAAATATTCACCTCCACGATTGGATCGTAGAAATTTAATTTTCCAGTTATGATGGTTTTCCACTTCGTTCTGAAATTCTTTGAACTTTTCAAATGTTTCAGATTTATGTTTCATTAAATAGATATACCCATATCTACTTAAGTCATCAGTAAAAGTGAGAAAATAGCGATATCCACCGCGCGTCAAAACACTCATTGGTCCGCATACATCGGTATGTATGATTTCCAATAAGTCCGTTGCTCGCTCCATTATACCGGAGAACAGGGTTTTGATCATCTTGCCCATGGGGCACGGCTCGCACGTCTCAAATGATTCAAAATCAAGAGACTCCAAAAGTCCATCAGAATGGAGTTTCTTCATGCGTTTTACACCAATATGACCTAGACGGCAGTGCCACAAATAAGTTGGATTATCACTATCTACTTTGCATCTCTTAGCCTCAATGTTATGGATGTGCGTTTCATTGCTTTCGAGATTCAGAAGAAATAAACCATTCACAACAGGTGCATGACCATAAAAGATGTTATTCACATAAATAGAACAACCATTATTCTCTGATTTAAATGAATAACCGTCTTGCAATAAACACGATCCAGATATGATGTTCATGCTCAACGCAGGCACATAATAACAATTATTAAGGTTTAAAACTAATCCCAAAGGTAAAACTAAGGAGAGCGTGCCGACAGCCATCACATCAACTTTTGATCCATTGCCAACGCGCATCGTCACCTCATCCCTTGCTAGCCGTCGTCTATTCCGTAGCTCCTGTTTCGAGTTACAAATATTAGCAACTGAAGCAGTATCAAATACCCAGGCACTACAGCGAGCGCTAGTAAGGTAAACATCAATAACATGTATATCAAATATACCTTTAATGGTGCCAGCCTTCTTGTTCGCTAAGTACTTCAGACAGTTGCGCTTCCAGTGAACCTTGTCCTTGCAATAGAAGCACTCAGTGTCCGGCTTAGGGCCAGACTTGAGCTTCTTCTCAGCAGGGGCAACGCGCTTGCCGCTGCCTTTCTTGAAGGATTTCTTTGCACCCTTACCTTTCTTGAAACTAGGGGTCTTGTTGACCATCAACACATGATTATCTTTCTTGATATCCACCTCCGCAGCTTTCAGCTTAGCAAAGAGCTCAGTGATCGTATCAGTGGAACCAATCTGATTGTGAGTAACTACAAAACCTTTGTAGCTAGGAGGGAGTGATTGCAGAACTCTGTCAATCTTGAGCTCTTCTGGAATCTTGTAGTCCAGTTGCTCAAGACGTTGAGTGTAGCCCGACATCTTAATGGCGTGTTCACTAACAGAACTCCCTTCCTCCATCTTGCAGTTAAAGAACTTCTCAGAGATCTCATATCTCTCAGAACGGGCCTGAGTCTGAAACATGGTTTTCAGTTCCTCAAGAATCTCAAAGGGCCCGGCGAACTCCTCAAAACGATTTTGAAGGTCCGGTTCCATAGCAAACAACATGGTACTCTTAATCACTCCATAATCATCTTTGCGCGACTGATAAACAACTTTTTCATCAGCCGGCGCATCAATAGCAGGGGCGTCACCTAGCGCTTTCTCAAGGACATAGTACTTTTGTCCGCCAGCGAGAATGATTCTCAGATTGCGGAACCAGTTGGTGAAGTTAGACCCATTGTTCTTAAGCTTTTCTTTCTCAGCAAAAACGTTGAATTTGAAGTTGGACTTAGCCATTTGATCTACAAAATTTGCAAATACAACTTAGACTATGTTCATGATAACTAGTTCAACTTAATCAAATTACTAGATGAACTCCCACTAAATTCAACATCCCTCAAGTTGTTTAGTGAACACGATCCAAATTCACCACACCTAATTGTAGGGTTTCGTAGCATGGAAAACAAAAAATTTCTACCGCATACAAACAAACAAGCCAAGATCTATCTACTAGATTGTAGCAACGAGTCGATGGAATAACTCACCCTCGAAGATTCCAAAGTGTTTAACGAGAGCGGATTCTCGTGGGTGATGTAGTCGTACTCTTCCCGATCTCAAGATCGCGTAGACGATCCTTCCGGCGCTGCATTCCGGCAGCGCTCCCGCAGTCAGTCACACGTTCAGTACTCGACGAAGACCTTCCTCTCCCTTGTTCCAGCAGGCAGCGGAGGTTGTAGCACTCTCCTCGCGATTCCGGCAGCACAACGGCGTGGTACCGGAAGTAGAGGGGAGATCTCGCAGGGCTTCGCCTTAAGCCGGAGCGAGTATGGTGGAGTATGAGAGAGTCCCTCGACGATCCAGGGTTTAGACATGCCGAGGAGGAAGCTTGGCCGGCGGCTAGGGTTGCTAGGCGGCGGCGGCTTGACCTAGGTCGGCAGCGGCGGTAGTGGAGGTGGCGGCGCCGGCGGCTAGGGTTTGGAGGAGAGGATCTTGTGTGCTAGGAGGGGCAGCCCTGCCCCTCCCTTTATAGGTGGGAGGCGCGGCCTAGGGGAGGGGAGTCCCTCCCCAACTCGGCTTGGAGGTGGGCCGGCGGTTGGAGGAGGGAACTCCTCCCCAACTCGGTTTCCCACTCCTCCTCTTTTCCTCTTTCCAAATTTAGCCGTTTGACTTTTCAAACTAGCTGTTTGACTTTTCAAACTAGGATTTGAATTAATCCTTTATTTGGTTCAGCGATGACACTTAGTACATGATGCAATCATACCAACTTGATACAACACATTCATGTACCCTTCCTCTCCGGAGTGCCGGACATTCCGGAACATTCTAGAACATTCCCGATGAAAACACCGGAACCATTCCCCAACTTCGAAACATATGAATCTTATTCTCCGGACCATTCCGGATCTCCTCGTGATATCCCGGATCCCATCCGGGACTTCGAACAACATTCAGTCTCTTTCTCATCATTCCATAACTACTCAAAACAACGTCGAATCCTTAAGTGTGTCTCCCTACGGTTCGTGAATTATGCAGACATGATCGAGACACTTCTCCGAACAATAACCAATAGAGGAATCTGGAAATTCATATGGCTCCCACATATTTCTACGATTACTTTGCGATCGAATGAACCACTTACATACGATATCAATTTCCCTTTGTCTCACGATAGTTTACTTATCCGAGGTTATGATCGTCGGTATCTCTGCATACCTAATTCAACCTCGTTACCGATAAGTACTCTTTTCTCGTTCCCGTGATATGTGATCCCTTGTGAGCCAGTCACATGCTTGCAAGCTAATTGGATGACATTTCACCGAGAGGGCCCAGAGTATATCTATCCGTCATATGGATGGACAAATCCCACTCTTGATCCATGTGTTTCAACCAATACTTTCCGAACACTCAATGCCACCTTTATAGCCACCCAGTTACGGTGTGGTGTTTGATGTCATCAAAGCATCCATCCGGTAAAGGTGATATGCATGATCTCATGGTCAAAGGAATTAGATTACTATGTATCAGAAAGCATATAGCAATTGAACTATTAAAATGACTTGATCTTTATGCTACGCTTATCTATAGGAGTATGTCCATCATATCATTCTCCTAACAATATGATCTTGTTGTTAATAACACCTCAATGTTCATGATAGGGAAACCACAATCATCTATTAACCAACAAGCTAGTATTATATAGAGGCTTTACTAGGGACTTCAAATCAAGTTTACAAATCACACAAGTATTAATGTTTCCTTGTTAATCCTATTATAGCATGATTGTAAACATTTATCATAAACACAAAGATATAATAATAACTACATTTATTATTGCCTCTAGGGAATATCTCCAACAGTCTCCCACTTGCACTAGAGTCATCTAATCTAGATTACATGGTAATATACCGAACACCCATGGCAGTTTGGTGCTGGTCATGTTTTGCCCTCGGGAGAGGTTTAGTCAACGGATCCGCCACATTCAGATCTGTGTGTACTTTGCAAATCTTTATATCCCCATCTTGGATATGTTCTCGAATAGCGTGAAAACGTAGCTTGATATGCTTCAGCTTCTTGTGTGACCTTGGTTCTTGCGCATTGGCTATGGCGCCCATGTTATCACAGTAGATAGACATTGGGTCCAGCGCACTAGGAACCACACCTAGCTCTGTAATGAACTCTTTCATCCATATCGCTTCTTGTGAAGCCTCCGAAGCAGCCATGTATTCCGATTCAGTTGAAGATCTCGCCACAACGCTTTGCTTTGCACTCCTCCAACTAACTGCTGCACCATTCAAAATAAATACGTATCCAGATTGTGATTTAGAATCATCCGGATCGGTGTTCCAACTAGCATCGGTGTAACCATTAACAACGAGCTGTTCATCACCTCCATAAGAAAGAACCATATCCTTAGTTCTTCTCAAGTACTTAAGGATGTTTTTGACCGTTGTCCAATGATCCACTCCTGGATCACTTTGATATCTGCTAGTTAAACTAACAGCATATGCAATGTCGGGTCTAGTACATAGCATGGCATACATTAGAGATCCTATGGCTGAGGCATAGGGAGTCTTACTCATCCTTTCTCTATCTTCTGCCGATGTGGGACTTTGAGTTTTACTCAAGGTCGTATTGGGCAACATGGGCAAGAACCCTTTCTTGCTATCTTCCATTCCAAACTTCTTTAGAACTTTGTCCAAATATGTACTATGTGACAATGATATTTGGCGTTTCGATCTATCTCTATAAATCTTTATGCCTAATATGTAAGCTGCTTCGCCAAGATCCTTCATTGAAAAACTATTATTCAAATATTCTTTGACACTATTAAGAAGGTCTACATTATTCCCAATCAACAATATGTCATCTACATATAGTATTAAGAATGCTACAGAGCTCCCACTCACTTTCTTGTAAATACAAGCTTCTCCATAAGTTTGTATAAAACCAAAACTTTTGATCACCTTATCAAAACGTTGATTCCAACTTCGGGATGCTTGCTTCAATCCATAGATGGACCGTTGAAGTTTGCATACCTTGTTAGCATCTTTAGGATCAACAAAACCTTTGGGTTGCATCATATACAACTCTTCATCAATGTCTCCATTGAGGAATGCTGTTTTGACATCCATCTGCCATATCTCATAATCGTAATATGCAACGATTGCTAACATAATCCTCACAGACTTTAGCTTCGCTACTGGTGAGAAAGTCTCATCGTAGTCAACTCCTTGAATTTGTCGAAACCCTTTTGCGACAAGTCGAGCTTTATAGACAGTAACATTACCATCAGCATCTGTTTTCTTCTTGAAGATCCATTTGTTCTCGACAGCCTTCCGGCCATCCGGTAAGTCCACCAAAGTCCATACTTGGTTTTCGTACATGGATCCAATCTCGGATTTCATGGCTTCTTGCCATTTATTGGAATCTGGGCTCATCATCGCTTCCTCATATGTCTCAGGGTCATCGGTGTTGTCCACTAACATGACACTCATAACGGGATCGTACCAATCTGGAGTGGTACGAGTTCTCGTTGACCTGCGAGGCTCTATAGCAACTTCAACCGAAGTTTCATAATCATCATCATTAGCTTCCTCTCTTATTGGTGCAGGCACCACAGGAACTTCTTCCGGTGTTGCGTTACTCGCAATTTCGAGAGAAGGTTCGACAACCTCGCCGAGTTCTACTTTCCTTCCATTCACTTCTTTCGAGAGAAATTCCTTCTCTAGAAAGGATCCATTCTTGGCAACAAAGATTTTGCCTTCGGATCTATGATAGAAGGTATACCCAATAATTTCCTTCGGGTATCCTATGAAGACGCATTTTTCTGCTTTGGGTTCAAGCTTGTCCGGCTGTAACTTCTTTACATAGACTTCGCACCCCCAAACTTTAAGGAACGACAATCTAGGTTTCTTCCCAAACCATAATTCATACGGTGTCGTTTCAACGGATTTAGACGGTGCCCTATTTAAAGTGAATGCGGTTGTTTCTAATGCATAACCCCAAAATGATAGCGGTAAATCTGTAAGTGACATCATAGAACGAACCATATCTAAGAGAGTTCGATTACGACGTTCGGACACACCATTACGCTGTGGTGTTCCCGGCGGTGTCAACTGCGAAAGTATTCCGCATTTCTTCAAATGCTCGCCAAACTCGTAACTTAGATATTCACCTCCACGATCAGAACGTAGAAATTTAATCTTCTTGTTACGTTGATTCTCTACCTCACTTTGAAATTCCTTAAACTTCTCGAAAGTTTCGGACTTATGTTTCATGAAATAGATATACCCATATCTACTCAAGTCATCCGTGAAGGTAAGAACATAACGATAACCACCACGCGATGCTACACTCATTGGACCACACAAATCGGTATGTATGATTTCCAACAAGTCCGTAGCTCGCTCCATCATACCAGAAAATGGAGTCTTAGTCATTTTACCCATCAGACATGCTTCGCATCTTTCAAGTGATTCGAAATCAAGTGATTCAAGAAGTCCTTCGGAATGGAGTTTCTTCATACGCTTCACTCCAATGTGACCAAGACGACAGTGCCACATATAGGTCGAGTTATCGCTCGATTTCAAACGATTAGCCTCAATGTTATTAATATGTGTATTTCCACTATCGAGATTCAATAAGAATAGACCATCTATCAAAGGTGCATGTGCATAAAACATATTACTCATATAAATCGAACAACCATTATTCTCGGATTTAAACAAGTAACTGTCTCGCAATAAACAAGATCCCGATATAATGTTCATGCTTAACGCAGGCACCAAATAACAATTATTTAAGTATAAAACTAATCCCAATGGTAGATGAAGAGGTAGCGTGCCGACCGCGATCACATCAACCTTTGATCCGTTTCCAACGCGCATCGTCACCTCGTTCTTCGCTAGCTTCCGTTTATTCTGCAGCACCTGTTTCGAGTTACAAATATGAGCAACCGAACCAGTATCAAATACCCAGGCACTACTACGAGTACTAGTGAGATACACATCAATAACATGTATATCAGATATACCTTTCTTCTTGATGTTGCCGTTCTTCAAATCCGCCAAGTACTTTGGGCAATTCCGCTTCCAGTGACCTTCTCCCTTGCAGTAAAAGCACTCAGTATCAGGCTTAGGTCCAGCCTTGGTCTTCCTCGTAGGCGTGGCAACTTTATTACCACCCTTCTTGAAGTGTCCCTTCTGCTTAGACTTGCCTTTCTTGAATTTGGTGGTCTTATTGACCAACAACACTTGGTGCTCTTTCTTGATCTCCACTTCTGCAGATTTCAACATGGCAAAGAGTTCTGGCAACGTCTTGTTCATGTTTTGCATGTTGTAGTTCATCACAAAGTTCTTATAACTTGGTGGTAGTGATTGGAGGACACGGTAAATCCCCAAAGCATTGGGAATCACTATACCCAAGCTTTGAAGTTTGTTTGTGTGCCCAGACATCTTAAGCACATGCTCGCTGACGGAGCTGCCCTCTTCCATCTTGCAGTTAAAGAACTTTTCAGAAGCCTCATAGCTTTCAATTGACGCATGAGTCTCAAAGATCAATTTGAGATCCTCGACAATATCATATGGGTCTGAATTCTCAAACCTTTTCTGAAGCTCCGATTCTAAACCATACAAGATAGCACACTGAATTATGGAGTACTGAGTCTTCCGAGTGAGGTAAACATTCTTTACTTCATCGGCAGCATCAGCTGCAGGTGGGTCACCCAGCGGTGCATCCAGCACATAGGTCAAATTACCAGCTGTGAGGACAATCCTCAAATTGCGGAACCAATCCGCGAAGTTGCTTCCATTGTTTTTCAATTTTTCTTTCTCTAGGAACGCATTAAAATTGATGGTAGGGGCTGCCATTGATCTACAACATATTTGCAATAGTTTAGACTAAGTTTATGACAAATTGAGTTCAAATTAATAATAAAATTAATCTAGGTGAACTCCCACTCAAAACAATATCCCTCACATTGTTTTAGTGATCACACGAACCAAATCCACCACATCAACACCGATCATCACGAGAGTTGATATAGTTTCAATGGCGAACAATCGACATGTTCATCATATCTACTATATGATTCATGCTTTACCTTTCGGTGATCCGTGTTCCGAGACTCAAACCTTAGTTTCCGCATGAGCAAATCTGGCTTGCTCACGTTGTATACACTTGCGGAATGTAACACACCCGATCATCACGTGGTGCTTCGAAACAACAAGCTTTAGCAACGGTGCTAACTAAGGGTGAACACTTTATGACTTGAAATTCATGTGCATGAGGTATCATCTTATAATGCTACCGTTGTCTACTAAGCAATACAAGATGCATAAAGGATTAACATCACATGCAATTCATAATATGTGATATGATATGGCCTTTCTTCTTTGTGCTTCCGATCTCCATCTTCTAGCACGAACATGATCTCCATCATCACCGGCATTGCATCAAGGTCAATGACGCTTCTCCATGGTTGTCGTCCACCGGCTTCAACTATTACAACTACTTTGAATAGACACGCAAATCTTAACATAAATTAAAGACAACCATATGGCTCCTGCCGGTTGCCAACTTACAATAAGGAACATTGCATACATCAAATATAATCACAATCATGGCCATATCACATCACAGCACACCCCTGCAAAACAAAGTTAGACGCCTCTACTTTCTTTGCATGTTTTATGTGGTTTGGGGCTTTCAATAAGTGTCGTTCTAACTTACGAACAGGAACCACAACATTGATACTAGTATTGTTAATCACCCGTTGTAAATTGGATCTTAACTATGCTAGGAGAAACAGGCACCCGCAAAGCCACTTATGCAATACAAGTTGCATGTCAAGCGTGGAGAAAGTCTCATGAACGATGTCATGTAAGGTTAGCCCAGGCCGCTTCATCCCAACATCCCGCAAGATGCAAAGTACACAAGAAGCAATCGACAAATAAAAGCATCAACGCCCATAATGACCATTGTGTTCTACTCGTGCAACAGATCTACATATAGACACGGCTCTGATACCACTGTAGGGTTTCGTAGCATGGAAAACAAAAAATTTCTACCGCATACAAACAAACAAGCCAAGATCTATCTACTAGATTGTAGCAACGAGTCGATGGAATAACTCACCCTCGAAGATTCCAAAGTGTTTAACGAGAGCGGATTCTCGTGGGTGATGTAGTCGTACTCTTCCCGATCTCAAGATCGCGTAGACG
The DNA here is from genome assembly GCA_916181665.1 of Avena sativa. NCBI lineage: Eukaryota > Viridiplantae > Streptophyta > Magnoliopsida > Poales > Poaceae > Avena > Avena sativa. Next base: position 299,268,288 of record OV702296.1, read on the forward strand.
ATCCTTCCGGCGCTGCGTTACGGCAGCGCTCCCGAAGTCGGTCACATGTTCGGTACTCGACGAAGACCTTCCTCTCCCTTGTTCCAGCAGGCAGCGGAGGTTGTAGCACTCTCCTCGCGATTCCGATAGCACAACGGCGTGGTACCGGAAGTAGAGGGGAGATCTCGCAGGGATTCGCCTTAAGCCGGAGCGAGTATGGTGGAGTATGAGAGAGTCCCTCGACGATCCAGGGTTTAGACATGCCGAGGAGGAAGCTTGGCCGGTGGCTAGGGTTGCTAGGCGGTGGCGGCGGCTTGACCTAGGTCGGCGGCAGCGGCAGTGGAGGTGGCGGCGCCGGCGGCTAGGGTTTGGAGGAGAGGATCTTGTGTGCTAGGAGGGGCAGCCCTGCCCCTCCCTTTATAGGTGGGAGGCGCGGCCTAAGGGAGGGGAGTCCCTCCCCAACTCGGCTTGGAGGTGGGCCGGCGGTTGGAGGAGGGAACTCCTCCCCAACTCGGTTTCCCACTCCTCCTCTTTTCCTCTTTCCAAATTTAGCCGTTTGACTTTTCAAACTAGCTGTTTGACTTTTCAAACTAGGATTTGAATTAATCCTTTATTTGGTTCAGCGATGACACTTAGTACATGATGCAATCATACCAACTTGATACAACACATTCATGTACCCTTCCCCTCCGGAGTGCCGGACATTCCGGAACATTCTAGAACATTCCCGATGAAAACACTGGAACCATTCCCCAACTCCGAAACGGGACTTTCCTTATATGAATCTTATTCTCTGGACCATTCCGAATCTCCTCGTGATATCCCGGATCCCATCCGGGACTTCAAACAACATTCGGTCTCTTTCTCATCATTCCATAACTACTCAAAACAACGTCGAATCCTTAAGTGTGTCTCCCTACGGTTCGTGAATTATGCAGACATGATCGAGACACTTCTCCAAACAATAACCAGTAGAGGAATCTGGAAATTCATATGGCTCCCACATATTTCTACGATTACTTTGTGATCGAATGAACCACTTACATACGATATCAATTTCCCTTTGTCTCACGATAGTTTACTTATCCGAGGTTATGATCGTCGGTATCTCTGCATACCTAGTTCAACCTCGTTACCGATAAGTACTCTTTTCTCGTTCCCGTGATATGTGATCCCTTGTGAGCCAGTCACATGCTTGCAAGCTAATTGGATGACATTTCACCGAGAGGGCCCAGAGTATATCTATCCGTCATATGGATGGACAAATCCCACTCTTGATCCATGTGTTTCAACCAATACTTTCCGAACACTCAATGCCACCTTTATAGCCACCCAGTTACGGTGTGGTGTTTGATGTCATCAAAGCATCCATCCGGTAAAGGTGATATGCATGATCTCATGGTCGAAGGAATTAGATTACTATGTATCAGAAAGCATATAGCAATTGAACTATTAAAATGACTTGATCTTTATGCTACGCTTATCTATAGGAGTATGTCCATCATATCATTCTCCTAACAATATGATCTTGTTGTTAATAACATCTCAATGTTCATGATAGGGAAACCACAATCATCTATTAACCAACAAGCTAGTATTATATAGAGGCTTTACTAGGGACTTCAAATCAAGTTTACAAATCACACAAGTATTAATGTTTCCTTGTTAATACTATTATAGCATGAATCTAAACATTTATCATAAACACAAAGATATAATAATAACTACATTTATTATTCCCTCTAGGGCATATCTCCAACACTAATCTGATCTTCACGAGAAGAGATGTGGTTTCAATGGTGGACAACAAAGTGTTGATCATATCATTCATATGACTCATGCTTAACCTTTCGGTTCATGTGTTCCGAGGCCATGTCTGTACATGCTAGGCTCGTCAAGTCAAACCCAAGTATTTCCGCGTGTGCAAAACTGGCTTGCATCCGTTGTATGTGAACGTAGAGTTTATAGCACCCGATCATCACGAGGTGCTTGAACACGACGAAATTTCGCAACGGTGTATACATGGGGAGAACACAATTTTATCTTGATCTTTAGGTGAGGAATCATCTTATAATGCTACCGTCACGATCTAAGCATGATAAGATACATAAAAGGATAAACATCACATGCATATAATTTTATGTGACATGGTATAGCCAATCGCCGTGCAATGATCTCCATCTTATGCGCTCCAGCATGATCTCCATCACTCCACCATGATTGCCTCCACCACGAATAGCAACTACAACTATTGCTAACTACTTAGCGATAAAGTAAAGCTATTATATGGCGTATAAGAAGTTGACACACATGTCATACAGAATTATAAAGACAACCATATGGCTCCTGCCGGTTGTGTACTCATTGACATGCAAGTCGTGAAATATTACAAAACATGATCATCGCATACATCATACACATCATGTCTTCGGCCATACCATATCACAAAACACTCCCTGCAAAAACAAGTTAGACGCCTCTACTTTGTTGTTGCATGTTTTACGTGGATTATGGGAGTAACAAGCTAAGAACGATTCTTACCTACGGAGAGCCACAACGGTGATATTATGGTTGCTAACATCCGGTGTAAATCCCATGACTACTATAGTGAGAGATACTGGCATCCACCAGCCGCATGTGTGGAACAAGCCACACGTCAAGTGCGGAGCCGGTCTCGCGAACGAGGTCGCGTAAAGTTGGCCTAGACCGCTTCGATCTCACTATGCCGCGCCATAAGAAATACACAACAATAGGCTTGCAACAGAAAACATCAACGCCCGCAACAAGCATGTTGCGTTCTACTCGTGAAACACATCTACGCATAGATCTAGCTCTGATACCACTGAAGGGTTTCGCAGCATAGTAAATCAAAAAAAATCTACGGATGCGAACAAGAAAGCCAAGATCTAATCTAGGAGATGCAATCAACGAGAGAGAGAGATGAGATCTTCATACCCTTGAAGAAATCGCACAGCGGAAACGTTCAACAGAACGTGGGTGATGTAGTCGAACTAGCCTTCTCCTCCTCGCGACCCGATCCGATCCAACGCCGCAAGTGACGGCGCCTCCGAGAGATGCACACGTACGGTGCCGCGACTTCTACTCCTTCCTTGGTCCATCAAGTGGGGGGAGATGGATTGGATCTGCAGCACGACGGCATGGTGCTATGGTAGAGAGTTTCTGCGACAGGGCTTCGCCTACGCGCAGTCGGGAGAGAGAGAGGTGGAGGGCAGCAGGACGGCGACTAGGGTTGGAGGAGTGAAGGGGGAGGGGTGCGCCCCTGACCACCTTATATAGGGGGCTGGCCGGCCCCCTTGTCCCCTCCTCCAAGCCCTAGGGCGGCGTCCCCAAGGGTTGGAGTGGGGGCAAGTTTCCCCCTCCTTCTAGAAGGGTTTCCTAGGGTTTGGCCGGCTGGGCCTATGGGGCCTTGTGCCCCTGGCCCAAAGCGGCCAGGGCACTCCCTCTTAGGCCCACGCAGCTCTCCGACAAGTGGGGCCACGTTGGTCCCACTCCGGAAGCTTCTAGAACCTTCCGGTACAATACCGAATACTCCGAAACGATTCCGAAATCCAAAAACTGCTTTCCTTTATATGAATCTTATTCTCCGGACCATTCTGGAACCTCTGGTGATGTCCTGGATCTCATCCAAGACTCCTAACAAAAACTCATAAACCAATTATCCATTCTATCCTAGCGTCGAGGCACGTTAAGTGTGTGACCCTACGGGTTCGAGAATATGCAGACATGGTCTTCTATCAATAATCAACAGCGGGATCTGGAAACCCATATTGACTCCCACATATTCATCGATGATCATATCGGATGAACCACGATGCCAGGATTCAATTAATCCCATATATGTATTCCCTTCGTCACGCGATATTTTACTTGCCCGAGATTCGATCGTTGGTATCGGCATACCTAGTTCAATCTCGTTCACAGCAAGTACTTTACTCGTTCCGTAATCCGATATCACTTTGTGATTAACTCCTTAACCACGTGCTTGCAAGCGGTGTTGATATCGATTACCGAGTGGGCCCGAAGTCGGGAGGGACAAATTCCATCTCGATACATACAACCCAACAAGTACTTTCCGGTCACCTAAGAGACACCTTTATGATCACCCTCACATAGGATGACATTTGATGACATCAAAGGTTTCTTCCGATACCAGGGAGTTGTATCATCTCATGGTCTAAGGAATACAATATTTGACATAAGAAAAAGCTTCGCAAAGATGAACATGATGACACGATCTAATTGCTCTGCTTAATTTGGGTCTGTCCATCACATCATTCTCCTAATGACATGATCTCATTATTAATTGACAACTCATGTCTATGGTTAGAAAACCTTAACCATCATTAATCAATGAGCTAGTCCATAGAGGCGTACTAGGGACACGGTGTTGTTCATAAACCACATAAGTATCAAAGTTTCCGCTTAATACAATTCTAGCATGGAATATAAACATTATCATGAACAAGAATTATAATAATAACATCTTTATTATTGCCTCTAGGGCATAATTCCAACACAATCCAGTTGCAATAAAGACATGCTCAGATAACATCTGAGACTCACATAACCTACACCTTATCTTATGGGCTTTGTTAGTTGATTGTTTCCTAATAAATGCTCCCGTTAACTACTCCTGTAATATTGGCATTGGTTTCCTTCGTTAGTTGATTGTCTCCCAAAAAATTCTCCCGTAATACCCGTCCGAATAAATCTCTATTATCACCTGCCTTTTTTCTTCCACATCAGAGCAGTTTCCTCTTCAAAACAAGGGAAGATGACATCAGATTGAGTTCCATGCAAAGGCTCTCTGAAGCAAAAAAATTACTGTCATAAGCATGTCATTATAACGCCAGTAGCTTTGAAATTTTGGATCTTCTGGTTATTTAAGCTTTGGAAGTAATTAAATTAGTATAAGGGAGCACATGCGACGTTAGTAGAATACAAGTGCCGGAAGTGCAGCAACGTTGGACTTTCCGAAGCTCACCCCTTGATAGATAATTTGTGCTTCCAATAATTCTAAGATATGCTTCCGACGGAATCAAAATTTGCTTATTATGGAATCAATAGCTGCTTCGATCTTAAAAATAATTGTAATGTTTTGTTTCAAACATATCGAAATTATGCTTCTACCCATCAAATCATTTGCCTTCTTCGTTACTAAAATTTTCTTCAGTTGAGCAACCTGTGTAATATACAAGATGTGCTTCCAAGGAAATAAAATTTACTACTATTGAATGATTAATTTGCTCCTGAGTAAACATACGCCTCAACCGAAAATTTCAACGTGTCTTTTATTATTTCAAATAGGTGCTTCCTACATGCAAACTGGAACTTCAGATCCATTGTACGGTTGCAAGCACATGTTTCGATTGTTCCTCCCCAACTCCATCCACATGGCCGCGTCAATTTTTGCGCTCTACTAATACAGCTCAGACACAAGCATATCGCGTATTTGTACCCTTGATGGAGCATGGATCCATAGAGTCTCCCGCTCGTAGCACTGTCGAAGTAGTAAAGTGCGCCTATGGTCGCAGTCAGGAACCTTGTGGACCTCAATGCTAGCTGTGCATGTTCATGACCTCCCTGCAAACAAGATATAAGATTAAAACTACAATACTGCTCAAGAACATCAAACAACCTGCAAGCTGCTTGCGATTCATAAGATTACGATTCACTGTTGTGGCAGCGGGACAACATCGTGCGGTGGGGAGAAATCAACGGCGGCAGCGATGCGGCGGTGTGGTTGAAAAAGCAGTCGTGGCAGCGGGTCGGGAGCGTGCGTCGGGGAGATGCGATTTGAGGCGGTTGAAAAAGCAGTCGTGGTAACGGGAGACATAACTAGCGGCTATAATTATGGAATAGGATGGCACCGTGCGGGGTTAACGAACTCGTTTTTTTTTGTTGGACGTGAGAAGCAATCGCCTGTGAGATGCAATATAAATCTACCGCAGCCAATCGGTCCAATGATTTGATTCCTATTGGACCACGATAGATAGTATTTACCTTATCTTATATAGTATATTTGGAGTGGCAACAAGCCTGTTGCAATAATATGTCCGTCTACTTACACTACTAACATAGTAAGCATCTTTGCAGTAATATTTCTGTCTACTAGTAACATAGTTAGCCTCTTGCGGTAAGTAGGATATGATCTAGCGCCCGTCACGTCCCCATATGAAATACCTGATTGTGACGCTGACGCTGACCCCTCCTCTGAAACACTAGATGCTGGACCTCTCCAGGTGTAGGGGCAGTAGGGCTTGAAGTGCAGATGGTGTCGCTAGGGCCTTTTCCTTGGTCTAGAATGCCACACTAAACTCAGGGCCAAAACATAGCATGAGGAAGAGGGGCCGCCACTCGTTAGGGCCCCTGACCCATGTACTGCATTGCTAGAGTCGTAGGCTAATGTGTATCTTGTTCCATTCAATTAATTTCTAGTTGTTCATATTTAATTTTTCAACTCGATCAGCATGCCCTTATCTAGGATGACTTGTATTTTTTACTTCTTAATACTAATTAAATAGCACACATTCAAATGTCACCTATGAAATGAAATCACTATTTCTTGTTTATTATTGGCTTGGAAGTATTTCTCGAAATTTTGTCTTTCGATGTGAATATCAAAAGCTTCAAGGAACGAACTGATATGTCGGAAATGTATCTATAATTTTTGATGTTACATGCTTGTTTTTATATGTTTTTTGGTACTAACCTATTAACAAGATGCCACAGTGACAGTTGTCTGTTTTCTTCTGTTTTTGGTTCCAGAAAGGCAGAAAATCAATATTCTCGGAATTGGACGGGACAAAATCCAAAATCAATATTTTACCATGGGGAACACGAAGCCTGAATACGAGACGGAGGGGGGCCACCAGGGGGCCACACCCCTGGACGCGCGGCCAAGGTGGGCCTGCGCCTGGGGGGTGCAGCCGCCCCGGCGACCCCCTGCCTCGCCTCTTCGCCTATAAATACCCCCGATGCCTAAACCCTAAGTACCCGATCAATATTCCACGAAACCGTCTGTAGCCGTCACCACCATCGTCCCTAGATCAGGGGGATCTGAAGCTTTTCCCGGCACTCTGCCGGAGGGAAGATCATCCTGGAGGCCTTCTTCTTCATCATGCCAGCCTCCGGTATGAAGTGTGAGTAGTTCCACGTTGGACTACGGGTCCATATAGTAGCTAGATGGTTGTATCTCCTCCTTTGTGCTATCATGTTTAGATCTTGTGAGCTCCGTTCATGATCAAGATCTCATCTATTTGTAATCATGCATGTTATGTTTCCGGGGATCCGATGGATATTGAGATTACTATGTCAGATTGATTAATGGTTTTGTCTTATTGATTCTATTATGTCTATGTTGTTTGTGATCTTGCATGCTCTCCATTTCTAGTAGCTATCTTGGCCAAGTAGATGCTAGTGACTCCAAGATAGGGTATTTATGCTTAATAGTGGATTCATGCCTCTATTTAATCTAAGAGAAGTGACAGAAATCTCTAAGGTTATAGATGTGATGTTGTCACTAGGGATAAAACAACGGTCTCTCGTTCATGGAACAAGTGGATTGTTTACCTTACATACTTTGCTTAAAGCAGTTATTTGTTGCTTGCAACTTAATATTGGAGGGGGTTCAGATAATAAACCGAAGGTAGATTTCTAGTCATAGATGCAGTTAGATGACGGTCTATGTATCATGTTGTATTGCCCAATCGAATCTCATAGGATCATGAATGTCTAGTATTGCATTGTTATGCCTTGCTCAGTCTTGTCAATTGCCCTGCTGTAATTTGTTTATCCAGCATGCCATGTTTGTTTATCTAAGGAGAACACCTCTAGTGAACTATGGACACCGGTCCAATCTTTACCATTAATACATCTTCCACTGTTACTATTTACTTGTTACAAACCACTATTACCTTCCACACCATATAGTTAATCCTTTATTACAGCAAACTGGTGAGATTGTCAACCTCACTGTTCGTTGGAGCAAAGTCTTGAGTTTGTGTTGTGCAGGTCTCCAAGTTGCTAGCAACATCTTTGAGTCGTTTCCTTCCTTCTACTGGTTCAATAACCTCGGTTTCTTATCGAGGGAAAACTTGTTGCTGTGCTCATCACACCTTGCTCTTGGGGTCTCCCAACAAGGCGTCATCAACACGCCCATCATCATGAACTAATTAGCAAAAATGTTTGTAAAATTTATAAAAAATAAATAAAACTCGTAATTATTTAGCCTTTTGTATGGCAACTCATTTTGATAATTTCGCAGCGGTATGTTTCTACCAAATATCTAGAAAAATGATTTTTTATTTATTTTTCAAAAGTATGTTTCATATGTACCCATATGCTATTATTCTATTATTTTATTTTTTGAAATTTCAAATTTGAGAAAGTTTCTCTATTTGTTTGAAGATTCATTCTATAATGGCGTTGTAATCTTTAACTTCTATCTTTGATACCTAAGCTTTTCTAAAATTTTGGAACATTTAGGTTTGTGAGAATTTTACAAAATTTTATAAAAAACTCAAACATGGTTTAAAGTTTTGGTAAGAGAATTATAACATATACACTAGAACCACCCAAATAGAACCACCCCTAGTTAGGATATATCTTCGAGCGTAAGTTTTAAAGATCTCTATATCTTGACATTTAATGATATTAAAACATATATATAGAAACACATATAGAGGCAACCCTTATGCATTATTGCATAATTTATTCCAAAATGAATAATTATATACATGGGAAATTTAATTACAACATGTAATTTAAATTTAGAACAATCAAACTATTGAGTGGTACATTATAACTTACAAACGAAGAATAATATAACTATCTCATAAACTTTGTTAATTCTGTCATCTAACTAAATAAAACTGTGATAATGCTAGTGTAGGAATATAATATAAGTTCAAATAAGTATAATAGGTTAGTATAAAGCATTACTTTTATTTGCCTTGGACCCATTTTTTTGGACCGGCCCTGGCTAAATTCAGGCAGTGGAACTCTCGAGTTGCGCATAACATAGGGAGTGCTGGCATGAGACCGTGTTCTCGTGAAGTCAGGTACTAGTGGCAGCTCGGAAAAAGATTTTTCCAGTCGATGTTGTCCTTGTCAGGCTTATAGTGGAGCTGATTGCTTGGCTTGGCAAACAAACTGTCACGAAGATTGTCCCTCACCTCAGGCGTGAAGATAATCTGGTGCATGCTTCTCGATCTCCTTCACCATCTCCTTTCTGGAGGTGCGCGGGGAGATTCCCACCCTTGGTAATCACATGCCTGAAAACGATGAAACATACTAGTATTAGTACCGTCGATCCAACAATTCGGTTGTCGCGTCAACGATTTCAAAGCCATCCAACGCAGCAGACCAAAATCTCAAGCCAACAAAAAGCCTAGAAACAACACATGTGCATCCTACTGATCGAAGACCGTTTACAGTTTGAGTGACATCCAACATTGGCGCAAGAATGATCTAGCGCAACGGCGATGTGTCGCAAAATCACGAGAACGATCGAGCGCGGTAGAAGAAGGACAAATTAGAAGACGCACATCTAAACCGAATCAACTGGGGAAGAAACCAAAGAAAAAACGACCAAAAATATAGAGTATTAGTACTAGTAGTACCGACCGGAAATAAAAGGATTAATCTAGTACAACCGAACAAAAAACGACGTGAGAGGAGGTTCTCGAGGCCCGAGCGGAATCACACTGACTTGCGCGTTGTTTGCAACCTAAACTCCCGTACAATATTGAGGTTTGGTTTATATAGTGCCCTACTTGTATGTGAAACAATGCTAGGATTTAGCTAGAAATAAATTTCTAGCCCAAATACATGTTTCTGAAATAACACTACTAAAAGTACAAAGGAAGTCGCCTAGAGGGGGATGAATAGGCTTTTAAAATTATTACGGTTTAGGCTCAAGTAAATGCGGAATAAAACTAGCGTTTAATTTATTGAGCACAAAACCTAGCCACTAAGTTCACCTAAGTGCACCAACAACCTATGTTAAGCAATACAAGCAACAAGGTGATAGCAAGATATAAATACTTCAAGCATGATGGCTATCACAATGTAAAGTGCATAAGTAAAGGGCTCGGTTGAGAGATAACTGATTGACGCGGAGACGAAGATTTGTTTCCCAAAGTTCACTTCCAAAGAAGCTACGTCTCCGTTGGAGAGGTGCGATGACGCAATGCTCTCCGAACGCCACAAATGGCTCACCTCGAGGTGTGGTGGCTCGATGCTCACCCAACGCCACATAAGGCGTCACCCCGGATGCGAAAGCACGCAACTCAACGACGCCACAAAAGGCTCACCCTCTTCTCTCGAGTGAGCACCACAAAAGGCGGGCACTCGCTCCACTATGGGACACTTGAGGGCGGTCACCGAACCCGTACAAGATTGGGGCTTACTCCACAACTCAATTGGAGGCTCCCAACAATAAATCTACAAAAGGCTACAATGCCACAAAAGGCCAACAACGCCACAAAAGGCTACAAGACCACAAAAGGTCAACAAACCAACCACACAACCGTCTAGGGTTCTAAGGAACCCAAGAGAAACAAGCCCACAAGCTTGAACTCGCCGAATCTCCGAGGAGAACTCAAACCTATGCAACAGATGCAAGGGCAAGTCCTTCACTCCCAAATTCCAACAAAGCTACAAAAGCTATTGGGGGATCAAGGGAGGAAGAACACAAGAGGAGAACGCAAAACTCTCCAAGATCTAGATCCCAATAATTCCTTCACAAAGAAGGGATTTAGCTTGGAGGGATTGTAGATCTAGATCTCCTCTCTCAAATCCATCAAAAAGATGCAAGAATCATAGGAAGGGAAATGGGAGAGGGAAAGCTTCGTCAAGGTCAACAATGGAGGAGAGAGAGAAAGCCAAGAGCCAAGAAAAAATTGTTACGCACGAAGGGGAAGAGGATCCCCTTTTAAAGGGCTCGCAGATCTACCCATTATGGGCATTCGCGACCATGGCCGGAACTTTCGGTGGGAGGCCGGAAGTTCTGGTGGCACACAGCCAATGGTCAAAAACTGCAAAGCGATAAACTGAAAACACGAGTCCTGGTCGGAACTTCCGCCGGTCCACCGGAACTTCCGGTGGAAGTTCTGACAGAAGTTCCGTCAAATAGTCACAACCAAAACAGAAGGTTACTGAACGTGAGCGGAACAAGAGCCGAAATTTCAATCGGTACTTTCGGCAGCAACTAGGCCCGAGCGGAACTTCTGGTGGGAGCAGAGCTACAGGTGGAAATTCCGACTAAAGTTTCGTCAAATATAACAACCAAACAGAGAGAATACTGAACGTGAGCGAAATAAGAACCGGAACTTCCACCGGAACTTCCGGCAACAAAAATGCCCTAGCGGAACTTCCGATGGGAAGTCGGAACTTCCGGTCAGGGAAATTCCAGAAATTAGAAAACCAGAAATGCAATAACTTTTGCATCCAAACTCCAAATGGTATGAAACCAATTTTGTTCGAAATATTGGGTATCACCTTGGGAGAAAATACCATGAATATATATGTGAAGTATACCCCAAGGTGTGGAGCCAGAAAACTCGCAAGATCAAAAACCGCAATAAGATATGCAAGTGAAATCCTTATTTGATGAACTAGAGATTGTTATGATGATGACAAGAAAGATGATGATATGAATGCAAAGGTTTGAGCTCTCTCCGAACGATGCAAACGAGACACCCGCTTGAGAGCCTCTCTTGATAGAACGACTATCTATCCTAAACCCGGTCTCCCAACTAACAACACGATACCGACAAAAGAAAAGCCCTATCAAGAACATACCTTTGCCTTGAGCATCCCACTTGAACTTGAATGTAGACCATCTTGTTCTTCTATAGTGGGAACACCTTTCTTGTTTGCTCTTGCTCGCTCTTGCTTGATGAAGACTTGCAAATTGCTCCCCCATACCATGGGGAAACCTCTTCTTGAACTTGTCTTCATCACTCCATGAACACGAGGATGGCAAGCTTCAAGCATGAGATCTTATAGAGATGGCACATCTTGAGCTCGCCCTTCTTGAGGTTGATCCAACTTGATGCCACTCTTTGCACTTGTCTTGATCAACCTTCAAGCTCCTTCTTTCTTTATGATGCCAATGGGCACAAAGCCCTTGGACATTACTTAAACTTTCAACCTTGAGACCAACACATGGCCCAAGCGATGCCAATGGACAAACCTACAAGTGAAACTCAATTTACACATTAGTCCATAGATATTGTCATTAATTACCAAAACTACGCATGGGGCATACATGCCCTTTCAACTACAAAAATACCCCTCATACCCGGCGGAATTTTGGGACAGCATAAGTGAAACTATGGTACTGAACACTAGCAATACTGATCCCAAAGATTCCAAGTAGAAGCCGCTGCGAGAAGGTCGGCCAGCTGGCCCGGCCGCCGGATCCGCTGTGTGGAGGCTGTCCGCCTGGCCCTGCCGCTGGATCCGCTGCGAGGTGGCCGTCCGCTGGATCCGCTGCGTGGAGGCCATCCGTCTGGCCTGGCCGCAAGATCCACTGCGTGGAGGCAGGCCATAGTAGGTAGGCCGCCGGATCCGCTGTGAGTAGTCAATTACTCTGTCCGGTAGAGTCCCCATACGGCACACATGTTGTAGAAACTTTTGTTTGTTGTTCCCTATCCATCATATGAGGATAATTTACTAATATGTGTGATCTACACGAAGTACTGCACATATGTGATGTGTTTTTTGGTTGTGCTATTTGTATCGGCAGCAAGTTTATGGTAGTTCGGATGTTGTAGCGACTATCCTTTTTACACTTATTTTTGTTACATCACAATACTCCACACTTGAACTGAATGTTGGATGTTCTGTTCATTCTCTGTGATGCCTACTTTCTTGTGTTCTGTCAGACTTATCTAAATACCATGATGTATGGCTAGTCTGTGTGTGCTTTGTGATGGGTGGCATGTGTTCAGCAGGAAGAAGGTCAAGCCCGAGGTGGAAGAGTATGTGACGTGAAGCCAGCAGCACTTGCTTAGGGAGGCGACTCTCACAAAGAGCATCTCCATTCGCCTACCAGAATGCCGATCCAAGGGCAAATTTTAGCTCCGAACACTAAAAATTGGTCCAGTCGTGTTTCGAGGACCCCCGGTTTCGTCCAGATTTGGGCCAACTTTGGTCCGGACTTTCTAGGCCATACCTAGTATCCTGGGAATACCCTGAAAACGCCGGACGAAGCTAATTCGGCGAAAATAAAAACAGACGGTGAGTGGACCAGCCTAGTCAGCGACAGAAGCCGAGTCATCGTCATCCTTCCCGCCGTTTCCCCTTTTCCCGCCCTCGCCGCCGGCCTCGGCCTATAAGAGCTATAGCACTTGCCGTCTCCCTTCACACTCTCTCACAGCGCTCCCAACTCCGGCGAACTCCAAACGCTCGCACCTTTCCACCTCCACAACTCTGGCGAAAAGCCATGGCCGAAAGATTCCCCGACGATAACGCGGCGGCGAACGGCTTCGGCCGCCGCACGCTGCAGCTGTGGGAGGCTCGGATGCTCCATGACGCGGGCTATATGGCGCCACCGGACTTTCGTCTCCCGTCGGCTGGAATCTCAGCGCCGGGGGGATCCCGATTCCGACGGTGCCGAACGACGAGGACATCGCTGACGAGATCCAGGCGGCTATCGCCGCCATGGAAGATCCGGATCTCGCCGAGGATCCGGGCAACCTGGTCTTCTGGAAGCAGTTCTTCGCCGACAGGCGGCTCCAGGAGCTTGCCCGCCGCGAGGGAGCGTCGGGCTCGCGGCCGAAGCGCAACAATGAGGCGTCGCGCCCCCGCTGGTGGAGCGCTCCCGGACGAACGCTCACCGCCGTGCTGGAGCACATCCAGGCCGGCAACCACCCCCGCCTCGGCATGTAGAAGCGGCGTCCGGCATTGGCATCGGCATCGGCGTCGGCCACGACGACGGCCTTTTTATGTTTTCCTAGTTTAAATTCGATATAATATATGTGTCCTCGTCCTAATTAATGAAATTGCCTATATTTGCCTAAATTTTGCCATGTTTAACTGAATTTAGCCGAACGCGGGAACTCGGCCTGGAAATACGAGTGGAAAAGTCACGTTTCCCGGCCAAAAACGAGTTTCGACCGACTCAAAATTGGTCCGGATTTTGACCTGGGATCGCCCAACGAGTGGGGATACTGCGGAGGCATCCTGAACTGGTCCGTTGCGATGGTCGACTTAGAGAGAAAAAACTTAGAATTTTGAGGAGGTGTGGTGTCTGCTTAGTTTTCCCTTTGTGTCTTGTCGTTCCTGCTTAGTTCTAGTTTGCACATGGTTAGCTGAGAGATTTCGCACTGTTAAGATATGCCATGGATCTTCATCTACTCCCTCCGTTTCAAAATATAAGCTGTTTTAGGTTTATGAAGAAAATGGTTGGCTGAGAGATATGCCATGGATCTTCATCTATTTGAGACAATCGTTTGTGGTGTGTTTTGATGACCCATATATCCGTATCTGGTTCTTCTCGTGTTTGTGTATTGTCCTCAGTTCATTGTGTGTTTTGTTGTAGCCCGGAGGTGATTTTCTCTCGTAGGATGTGGTGTTCTGTTCATCATGATTTCTGTTGTCATCAGTATAAGTCAGATTACAGAACTGATGGTGTAAACGATTTCTCCCATTTACGTCGATAATGCTACTGTAGCTCAATGGCTGTTTTCATGATGCTTTCTTGAGTCCTCCTACGCGCAGGTGCCCGCGCGACATGTGTTCAGGGAGGTGCCGCACTTCCCGCAGGAGTCCCTGGCTATGTTCAAATACCAACACCACAGGGAAGTGCCAAGGACACGACGGCTCCGGGCAGATTCGGCGGCAACGACTTGGACGTCCACGCGGTGGCCTCGCGGCTCAACGCCCGCCTCTCTGTTTGGAGGGTGTGCCTCTGAACGGGTGGACGGAGGACCTGGTGGCGCCACGACGCGGTGATCGACCACTTCGACATTCCCTCGGTAATGAAAAGAGAAGACGCTGCTGCAACTCTCCAAGATCCCTCGCATCTGCTGGCGAACGCGACCACTGAGCCTGAGGTGCGCGCATTCACACCTTTTTTCCCGGCTGTTTCCGAGCACCGCAGTCGAGGGTCGTTTCGCCGAGCACCTGCAGGGCGATGCCATGGTCTCGAGTCCTTCGAGCTCAGCCCGCTGTCCTCGCAGGCACCCATGCGCCTGAGCACGAACACGCGGCCTCCGTGTCGCGCGCGTCGCCAAACCACCTCACGGACGTGCCGTCACCACCAGATCATGGTCGCCGTCGCCTCTGTCAGCCCCGCGCATGCGTAGCACGCCCAACTCGCCTGCCTGCTCATGGTCGCCACCGCTCCATCTGCCGCGCGCGCAGGCTGCAGACCTCGCACGCGCACGCACACACGCTGCTGCAGTACCCCTGTTCCTCTCCATATTCCGGCTGCCTCATGCCTCCTCCGGAGCCGCCGTTATTCACGCTCACGTGATCTCGGCATATCCCTCTCTCAAACGCATCTCACGGCACTCAAATCCGCTGACCGTACCGCTCGGAATCATCCGCGAAATTCGCCAGCATCTCTCTGTTCCAACGCGACGTTTTCAGTTCAGTTCGACAGTTTTTGCCCGTTCGCCGCTAGATCCCGGCCAGATCAGTATATCTCCGGCGCATACATCTACATGTATCTCTTTCTCATTGTACCTTCTCTCTGAAGAATCAAAAGCGTCTCGATTCGAGGGCAGAAACGCTCGCAATTGTCTCCATAAGATCAGCGTATTTCACTGTAACGCGTGGGCGGAAATTCAGTTCACCGTCGTCCATAGAACGCGCGCAAACCCGTGGATTACACCTCTGTTCCCTCCTACCTAACGACCTCCACAGTTCACCTCCGGCAAAACTAGTCGCGTTCAGTTCATCTACTTTGTTCCAGCTTCACGGCGCACCAGACCGCTCGCCAAACAGATCAGCGATGCGCTCGGAATCTTTTCAAGAAGATCGAATCAGCTAGCCGCAAAAGCACTGCTCGAATTCAGTTTCGTCACTTTATAACCCGATCAGTTCTTACCCTTTTTTCCCAAAAAAACAAACCCTGGACCAAGTCACCTTTTCAATATAAAGTCAATATTCCTATTTGACTTCAAATCCCAAAAACTCATTTCAAATCTCTTTAGAATTTGGAAAAAGTCAACACATGAAATGTGTTTGAATTTGAAAAAATAATCCAAATCTGTTTTATGTTTTAAAAAACAATAAGTATTCTAAATAGTCAAACTATTAACCATTTTTGCCACTTATAATATAAAAATGCAATAATTCATATTCGTTGGCAATTTGGCAATTTGGCAATCAAGAATAGAAAGGAAACAATGTGCAAAGTAGCTCTGCAAATGTCGTGAAGAACACATTTGTTGGCCCGTAGCATGTCGCACAAGTAGCCATTCTTTTATTAATGACATTTGTTTCTATTGCTACAATCAACAAGATGTGATTGTTATTCATGTTCTAATCTTGTTATTTGATTTGAGGGTGGTGAGCCGATGGATTGGAATTCATGTTACTACGCTTAATCAAGATGAGAAGGAGAAGTTAATCACCCTAGCAGATAGGCTACATGAACGGATTGTTGGCCAGGATGAAGCAGTCAACCTAGTTTTGTAGAAGAAGTGCTACGATTCCAAGGGCTGGGCTTGATCGTCCTAGCCATCCCATAGGCTCTTTCCTTTTCTTGGGCTCTACTGGCGTTGGGAAGGCGGAGCTTACAAAAACTCTAGCCGAATAACTATTTGATAATGAGAAGATGTTTGTTCGCTTTGACATGTCTGAATATGTCAGTTGTGAATCTGTGACGCGTCTTATTGAAGCGGCTCTGAGGTTTAACTCATGTGCTGCATCTTTTCTTCTTAGCTTTAGCATTGCTACATTATCATATTGTCCTTGGTCCCTTGTTCAGTGATCTTTAAATTCTTAAAGCTTTCGTGCCTATGAAGATGGTGGCAACTAATTGAGACGGTTAGGAGACATCCATACAGTGTCATTCTTTTTGATGAGGTGGAGAAAGCAGATCCCTCAGTGCACAATGTTTTTCTTCAAATCCTTGTAGATTTATGGCGCAAGGTCCATAAGGAGACGGGTCCAAAATAATGTGATGATAATGCTCTCTAAGATGTTGGTCAAAGGAGAAGCAAGTGAAGGCTCAATAATCTGCACTGAAGCTACGAATGACAAGAAAGGGTTGGAGTATGAAGTGGTGAAGAAGATGTCACATCCACAAAGTCAGAGGCTAGTCATGGAGTATTCCTATGAATCTGATAGCAGCAATAACGATTTGGTTGTAGTTACTTTGATACCAGATAGCCTGGTGGCTAGTGACGTCCTTGGAAAGGACAATCAAACATTTGCTAGAAGATTTTCACGCTACTGGTGTGAGTTGGCCTCTTCTAGGAAACACCATGCGCTCTGGTGTTCTCCTAGACCATCCTGAATTAGTTAGCATCGGTTCACAGTAGCATACTCTTAGACCAATGTAAGAAGATTTGTGTCTGCTTATACCGTTGTAGTTCCATGTAAAACTATTTAGTTAATTTTCACTCAGCGTGAATGCGGATAGTGTTTATATGTATATGTAGAAATTAGGGATGCTACTAATAAAACTATAATTATTGGTTTGAGATATTTTAGTCTTGCAAGCCCCAATAAAACTATAATTGTTCCTGCCTTATAGTTTTTCAGCTTCTGTTGCTTGGACAATTATTTATCTCTTTTGCCAAGTATTAGATGAGTGATGAAGGTAAAATTCGATTGGCCTTAAGATCTCATTTAGAAAACAGATTATCAGTTGGAAGGCGATATTCATCGTTGTGCATATCAAAAAGGTCTATAGGTACATGAAACAATTTCTTTCCTTTTCATCCATGTGTACTGATTACTGGTTGATGAAACTTCAGCACTAAAAGATTTATCCATGTGTTCGTAGGCATCTCAAATGTTGTTGAAGCTTGTGCAACAACTATAGTTTAAAGAAATCCTTTGGGCCTCCAGGACCTGGTTTACGACGTTCCATTCTTGAGTTCCTCCCCAATCGGGTTGTTATTAAGAATTTCATGTATATTTTGTGTCCACGTTTCTTTAGGATTGCAAGATTTAGGCATGTAGTTATTGATGACCACAAATTTGTTGAAGTTGGCACTATTCTAGTATAGTTCGTATATGAGAAAATATCAAGCATGAATCAAAACCCAAAACTGAACAAGAACCCAAAAATGAACATGATCGTGTGTTCTCATTCTCTCTTTTCATTCTAGAACTACATTATGTAGATGAAATTTGTTATAGTAAAATATAATTGGTAATACAAAATGTACAATATAAGGGTAAGCATCACAACAATAACATAGAATAGAGAGCACATTGGTTCAAATATAATTGGGATACGTGAAATCACAGTTGTTAAAATACAATTGAAAACACAAAACACAAATAGTAAAACATGAACTAGGAACAAGTAAAATTACAACCCTAACATGCCAAATTCGCAAAATTCAATCCCTTATATCTTGGTTCTACTTTTCAAAAGGAATACAATCTTCAACTGGATGACCCTAGTTACTTGATCATAGTAGTCCAGCCTTTTGCAAACAAAAGCTAATGCCACCATGCTCCCACATGTATATTAGTTTTAACAGAAATATAGTCATGCATTGAGCAATTAATGTAGTTTGTAGAATACTTCCAATTAATCTTCCATCAGCAGAAACTCAAAGTACCGCATCTATCTTTCAATAGCTTCAAATGTTCATTTGATTAAATTTCACTGTACAATTACCCCTCTGTTTCTAGGTTATTAAAATTCTTTGAGTCAAAGACTAGAGACGATTCGATAGCAGCATATTGCCTGAAATGTTGGTGAAAAAGGGAGGCAATATCTCAAAACAAAGATAGGATGCATTGATATGTTGAATGTTCTGACCTTAGATTTATAAATTACAAACTGTAACATGCTACAGCTCAAAACTATTTAAATAGTTATGAGCATGTTACAGTTTAATACACACTATTTTATAAATTACGTGCATAAGTTCTGAGCTGAGGTCAGAACATTCTGATCAATACCAATCTGACCTCAATCTAATATGTAATGTATACTAGATAGCTCAAAACTTAAATAGTGTGTATTAAACTGAGTGAAATTGAATGCTAGTAAGCAATACCAATTTGTGCGTAGCTACTACATATTTGCTTTTGCTAAGTTTATATCCATTTAAGACACTATTCTGCACAACACTGTTCTCCTCCAGAGCAAAAAAAACTATCAATGTGCAGACATCCTTCGGATAAGAGCAAACTAAATAAGTGGCAACTTCTTCTCACACAAAGGAACGAAGGATCCCAACTATTATTAGTAGGTTTCGTGTGCAGATACTTATATAGTTATGAATACTGCTTGTATAAAGAACTGAGTTACATGCAAGAAGAATACAGAAAAAATATAACTAAGTTTGTTCAAAATGGTTCCTTGACAAAAGCTAATGTTATGGTGTCAAGTTTGGTGGTATGTAATCCCCTTTACTTAAAATCCTTATAGCTTGTTCATAACCAATAAAGTTCTAAAGGGAGTTCTTTAGGAAGTCTGTATCTAGCTAAATCTACTCATATCCACTTCTGTTGAAAGTCAGAAGCCAGAAAAATTCCTTCAAACTTTTCAATTAAAGCTTGAGAACAGTAAACCATACTTGATTACCAAGTAATTTAATCACAAATTTGAACTATACCATTTATGCCGCTGCAACAAGTCTGTTGCAGTAAAAACATGCTTAGATAACATTCGACACTGACATAACCAACACCTAATCTCAGATGGTATCTTTGGGGTAGCAACAATCCTGTTGCAATAAGGACCTTCTTAGATAACATTCGAGACTGACATAACCTACACCTTATATTACATAGTATCTTTGGAGTAGCAACAAGCCTGTTGTAGTAATATGTTCGTCTACTTACACTAATAACATAGTAAGCCTATTTGTAGTAAATTTATGTATACTAGTAACATAGTAAGCCTCTTGCAGTAAGTAGGATAGGATCTAGCGCCCGTCACGTCGCCACATGAAATACCTGATTGTGACGTCGACGCCAACCCCTCCTCCAAAACAGTAGATGTTGGACCTGTCCACGTGTAGGGCTCGAAGTGCAGATAGTGTCGCATCGGCCTATTCCTTAGACTGGAACACCATGCTGAACTCATGGCCAGACCATAGCATGGGGCAGAGGGGCGGCCGCCTTAGGCCCCCATTCGTTATGGGCCCCGACCCATGTACTGTGTTGCTAGAGTGAGAGGCTAGTGTGTATCTTGCTCCATTCAATTAATTTCTAATTGTTTGCATTTAATTTTTCAACTCGAATAGTGTGCCCTTATTTATGGATGACTTGTGTTTTACCTCTTAATACTACTTAAATAGCACCCATGCAAATGTCACCTACGAAATGAGTTCAATATTTCTTTTTTATTCTTGGCTTGGAAGTATTTCTAAAAAAATGACTATCGAAGTGAATATTAGATGCTTCAAGGAACGAACTAATTTGCATGAATATTTGTATAAAAATATAAAAATTAAATAAAACTCGTAATTATTTAGCCTTTTATATGGCAACTCATCATTCTGAGAATTTCGATTTATTTATTTTTCAAATGTACGTTTTGTATGTACCCATATGCTATTATTTTATTGTTTTATTTTTTTGAAAGTTCAAATTTGAGAAACTTCCTCTATTTGTTTGAAAATTCATTTTGTAAAGGCGTTGTAATCTTTAAATTCTGTCTTTGATACCTGAGATTTTCTGAATTTTGGAAACTTTAGGTTTGTGAGAATTTTACAGAAGTTTATAAAAAACTAAAACATTGTTTAAACTTTTGGTAAAAGAATATTAACATATACACTAGAACTATCCAAACAGAACCACCCCTAGTTAGGATATTTCTTCAAGTCGTATATTTTAAAGATCTCTATCTTAACATTTAATGATATTAAAAAATATATATATATCGACACACATACACAAACAACCCTTATGCTTTACTGCATAATTTATTCCATAGTCGATAATTAAATGAGAAATTTTATTACAACATGTAATTTAAATTTAGAACAATCAAACCACTGAGTGATACATTACAACTTCATAACAAATAATAGTATAATAACTACCTTACAAACATTGTTATGTGTTCCATCTAACTAAATAAAGCTGTAATAATGCTAGTGTAGTAAATATAAGTTCAAATAAGTATAACAGTTTAGTATAAAACATATTACTTTTATTTGCTCTAGGCCCATTTTTTGTTTGGACCGGCCCGCTGAACTCGGGCAGTGAGGCGCTCAAGTTGTGTAGAACATAGGGAGTGTTGACGTGCGACTATGTCCCCGTGAACTCAGGTACTGGTGACAGGGGGAAGCTGGCGAATGTCCTTCTCGGGCTTCTAGTGGAGCTGGTCGCTTGGCTTGCCGAGGAACCTGTCATGGAGATTCCCACTCACCTCAGGCGTGAAGAGATCTGGCGCATGCTTCTCAACCTCCTTCGTCGTGTCCTTTCCGGTGGTGCATAGAGAGATGCCCGCCCTTGATAACCACACGCCTCAAAATGATGTAACGTACTAGTATTAGTATCGTCGATCCAACACGTGGGATCATGGAGGGCGAAGAAGCCAGCTGGAAGAAAACGCACAAGCATGGATGGGGATCGCCTCTCGTAGATTGGGATTTGGAAGGATGGAAGGAAGATGGAGAAGAAATGATTTGAGAAGGTTTAGGCGCATGTGGTGCCTTTTATTTACAGTAGTGACAATCCACACCACCACCATGTGAGAGGAGCCTTCTCGGACTCCCACCTGGAAATTTATCATCACACTATCGCATATGTTGCTAAATCAATGACAAGTGGAGCCTACCACATAGGGGGGAGTGATGTGAGGGAGAGAAAACCTACGAGCCAGAGTATTCCACGGGTTATCCTCCCTTGCATTCGATTTGCGGGTCCCAATTGTCAGCCAGCAAAAGTAAGGGAAGGGCCCAGTTGACATAAACCTTGGCCACATATTTTTGTTGATTGAAATTGTAAAAATAAAACTACCGGAGTTTGTCAAACCTGGCAGGCTCATGATATCAATCCGATCGGGGGTATGTCCATTGTGCGACTCCGTCTCCTAGTAAAACTACCTCGCCCTCTCCCCGAGGGATTTTACAATTTGCCACGCTATACTTTTTAGTTTTGTTATTTTCCACACCGCGTGTCACTAACATATGGTGGTCAATGTGGAAAATAATAAAATTTTGAAGTAAAGTGTGGCAAATGATAAAAAATCATCTCCCACACAGTGCGTGATTTCTCCCGTGTTCCCATCTCGCCCTCTTCCCGCTGCCCGCATCGCCATCGCCACCTGCTGCTCCATCTGCCGCCGGCCGAATCCGCCGCCA
Source organism: Avena sativa (assembly GCA_916181665.1). Lineage (NCBI taxonomy): Eukaryota > Viridiplantae > Streptophyta > Magnoliopsida > Poales > Poaceae > Avena > Avena sativa. The sequence goes on from OV702296.1 coordinate 299,290,754, forward strand.
GCCTCTAACCAGCATTGATCTGTCGCCTCACCTCTGCCATTCCCGCTGCCGCAGTGCTCTCTCGATTCCAAAGCACACGCCCCATAAAACCCTAGCCCGCCTCCGTGCTGCTCACCGCCGGCCGCTACCGGTTCTAGCACCCGTCGGTGTTTCCTCGCCCTCGTGCTCTAAATCCCGTGGATAGTCTTAGCATGGTCTACCGATGGGGCTCCTAGCACCTGTGCCTCCTTTTGCTCTCCTCCTACATACACCACCTCCTCCTCGCATGTGACCTTCACCACGGGCTCCAGTGGCTCCTCCCCAATGGCTTCCACTTCCCGTTCGAGCCCTAGCTGACCTCGTGGGCGGCCTCCTTGGAGATGTGGTGGTGGAGCTACTGCTGCCTCCCTAGGCTAGTTGTGGCCTCCCACACCTCGGTGCGGTGGTAGGCTGTGGCTGGCCCAGCTCCTACTTTGACTCCGTCATTGCCTCCCAATGTAACTTCATAGGCTATGCCTCAGGCCAGGTATGATCCTCGGCTCTCCCTCGTGTTATGTGATGATCTGTTGACCTGGTCATGGAGCCATGGTCTTGTATATGATTCTCCCGGTGCTAGTGGTCGCCTCGCCAACGGATTGTTGTGATGGTTATGATTTGTGGCTATTTCTACTTGTGCTAAATGATTGTGTCCTGGCTATAGGTTTTGTTGTGTATGTATATAGATTGCTCCCATGTTAGTTTCATGTTCAGGTTGGGGCATCTGCTTCTACGGTTCTACATGTGTCCATAAGCCTTTTGTGATCTATATTGTCAAGTACAATTCATGATTTTCTTGCACTGTAGTAGCATCGTAAAAAATGATAAGTATTGATGTTTGGTTTATATATGCCCTTGTGAGACAACGCTATGAGCGATAAATAAGTGAAATAAATTTCTCGCCCAAATACATGTTTCTGAAATAAGTGATAAGTGATTTTCAGTTTCATATCCTCATACTTATCTACTGTTATATGTTGATCCAAATTCTACAAAGTATAGGCCAACTTCTGACGAGTGGAGCGAGGCCCGTCGCCGAAGCCTTGGTACGGTATGGATCGTCAAAGACCTTGGTTTCCACCGATATATAAACCTCTTGTAAGCCGCTGGTTGGGATGAGTTGCATTTGTGAAATCCCCGGCGTTTGTAAACACTCCAATATATAGTGAAGTTTTGCTGGCTGGCGCCCGTGGTTTCTTTCTCTCTTTGTTGGAGAGATTTTTCCACGTTAAATCTGTGTCCCTTGCTGTGATTTTATTTTCGTTCTTCGTTATCTTATTGTCGCAATTATAACAAGTGGTATCAGAGCCTCAAGTTCCAATCTAGAGTTTGCGACATGTTGTCATTGAAGTTTGATCTATCACAGCTGAAGTACACCACGAGATTCTCCTTGCGGCAGGTGAAGATGCGGACGATTCTTGCCCAAACTTCTGACCTGGATGAAGCGCTGTATGGATTCGGTGAAAAAGATGCTCAGACCTGGTCCACCGAAGAGAAGCGGAAGGACCGTAAGGCTTTGTCTTTGATTCAACTTCATCTGTCCAATAATATTTTGCAGGAAGTACTGGAGATAAAATCTGCTTCTGCCATGTGGCCAAAACTGGAAACAATCTGTGTGTCAAAGGATCTAACCAGTAAGATGAACGTGAAGATGAAGTTTTTCTCGCATAGGCTTCAAGAAGGTGGATCGGTAATGAATCACATATCTGTTTTTAAAGAGATTGTTTCAGACTTGCAGTCTATGGAGGTAAAATATGATGATGAGGATTTAGCTCTTCTACTCTTATGCTCGTTGCCTAGTTCTTATACACATTTTCGTGATACAATATTATTGAGACGTGATGAACTAACCCTTGTAGAAGTACATGACGCCCTCAAACAGAGGGAAAAGATGAGAACTATGGTAGGGTCAGATGGGACATAATCCAAGGTTGAGGCTCTGCAGGTTCGTGGCAGGATCGAGCAGAGGTATAATAACTATGGCAACACAGATAAGAGCAAGGACGATAGAAGTTGTTCAAAGTCCAAGGGAAATGACAAATTCTGCATGTATTGTAAGAAATCTAATCATATTATTGATGATTGTTGGAAGTTGCAGAATAAGGAGAAAAGGAACAGAACTTACCAATCGAAAGATAGGTCTGAAATACTGGTAAGGCTGCTGTTGTTTCTGATAGTTATGATGGTGAATGCTTAGACGTTTTTGCTGCTTGTACTTCTCATGATGATGAATGGATACTTGATACTGCATGTTCGCTTCATATTTGATGTAATAAAGATTGGTTCAGTTCATATGAGTCTGTGCAGACTAGAGATTTTGTGCGTGTGGGGAATGACAACCCATGCCATATTGTTGGTGTTGGATCTATTAAGATCAGGACACATGATGGCGTGACACACACATTAAGTGAGGTGAAGCACATACCAAGCATGGCCAGAAATTTGATCTCCCTGAGTACCATGGATGTTGATGGATACAAGTATGCCGGTAGGCATAGAGTTCTGAAGGTATCAAAAGGTTCTCTTATTCACATGATAGGTGATATGAATTCTGCTAAATTATATGTTCTTAGAGGTAGAACTTTTCCTGGTATTGCTGCTACTATAACTTCTAATGATTCCGATGACTGTGGTAAAACACATCTATGGCATATGCGTCTTGAGCGAACAAGACATGGCAGAGTTGGTCAAGAGAGAGCCGATTGATGGTTGCAACTTGAGTTAGTTTGAGTTCTATGAGCACTGCATTTTTGGTAAGCATAAACGAGTTAAATTCAATGCTTCCTTTCATACCACCAAAGGCATATTAGATTATGTGCATGCTGATGTATGGGGTCCGTCCCGTAAGACTTTTATTGGTGGTGCTAGTACATGCTTACTATTATGGATGACTAAAGAAAAGTGTGGATTTATTTTTTGAAGCATAAATCTGATATTTTGATGCTTTTAAGAAGTGGAAAGTTATGGTTGAAAAGCAAACTGAGAAGAAGGTAAAGGTACTACGTAATGACAATGGTATGGAATTCTGTTCTAATGAGTTTGAGGAGTTTTGCAGTAACGATTGCATGATCAGGCATCACACCATCCCCTATACTCCTCAGCAGAATGGCGTGGTTGGGCGCATGAACAGGACTATCATCTCGAGGGCTCACTGTATGTTGTCTAATGCAGGTATGAATAGGCGTTTATGGGCTGAAGCAGCCAACACAACGTGTTATCTTATCAACTGGTCACCTTCTATTCCACTTGAGAAGAAAACTCCCATTGAGGTATGGTCAGGTTCGCCTGCTGATTATTCACAGTTGAGAGTTTTTGGCTACACTGCATATGCTCATGTTGATAATGGAAAGTTATAGCCTATGGCTGTTAAGTGCATATTCCTTTGTTATGGTTCAGGAGTTAAAGCATATAAACTATGGAATCCTGAAACTAAAAGATTTTAATAAGTAGAAACATTGTTTTCAATGAGTCCGTTATGTATCATGATAGCTTGCCATCAGATACCTCTCATGTTGATGTTGGAGAGGAGGGAGTTAGTGTGCAGGTGGAGAACCTGCAGAAAACTGTTGATAATGATGCTATCGTTGAAGATACACATGAGGAAAATATTGATGATATTGTTGTTCAACACTCATCTACTGTTTTGCAGCAGCCACACGAGTCCATTGCTGCTGATAGACCGAGGCATAACTGTGGTCCTCATCCTTGTTTAATTGAAGAGTGTAATCTTGTTCATTGTGCTTTGAGTTGTGCTGGACAGGTGGAGAACGATTCTGAACCTGCTACATATAATGAAGCCATTGCATCCGTTGACCGTGAGAAGTGGGTTTCTGCTATGCAAGAAGAGATGCAATCGCTTGAGAAAATGGCACATGGGATGTTGTGCGCTTGCCCAAACAAAAGAAGGTGGTCCGCTGCAAGTGGATCTTCAAGGAAAAGGAAGGTTTGTCTCCCAAAGAGCCTTCAAGGTACAAGGCAAGGTTAGTAGAAAAAGGGTTCAACCAGATTCTAGGTATTGATTACAATGATGTGTTCTCCCCAGTTGTGAAGCATAGTTCCATTCGTACTTTATTTAGTATTGTGGCTATGCGTGATCTTGAGCTTGAGCAGTTAGATGTCAAGACTGCTTTTCTGCATGGAGAGCTTGATGAGGAAATATACATGGACCAACCAGAAGGGTTCATAGTGCCTGGTAAAGAGGATTTTGTGTGCAAATTAAAAAGTCTCTTTATGGCTTAAAGCAATCTCCAATACAATGGTATAAAAGGTTTGATTCATTTATGATCTCACATGGCTTTGAGAGGTCTAAATATGATAGTTGTGTTTATATTAGGTTTGTTGATGGATCACCTATATACTTGCTGCTATATGTTGATGATATGTTAATTGCTGCCAAGAGCATGAAAGAAATCACTACTTTGAAGGCACACCTTAGTAGTGAGTTTGAGATGAAGGATCTCGGAGCTGCTAAGAAGATCTTAGGTATGGAGATTACCCGAGATAGAAAATCTTGTTTGCTATTTCTTAGTCAGCAAAGTTACATTAAGAAAGTTCTTCATCATTTTAATAAGGATGGTGCCAAGTCAGTTAGTAATCCTATTGCTCCTCACTTTAAATTGTTAGTTTCTCAATGTCCTACTACTGATGAAGAGTTTGAGTACATGTCAAAGGTGCCATATTCTAGTGTTGTTGGTTCTTTGATGTATGCCATGGTTTTTTCTCATCCTGATTTGTCATATGCTATGAGTTTGATAAGTATATACATGGCTAATCCTGGTAAAGAACATTGGAAGGATGTTTAGTGGGTTTTTTATGTCTACACACTTCTATTCTTGTAGACAGTTGTTGGGCCTCCAAGTGCAGAGGTTTGTAGAACAGCATCAAGTTTCCCTTAAGTGGATCACCCAAGGTTTATCGAACTCAGGGAGGAAGTGGTCAAAGGTATTCCCTCTCAAGCAACCATGCAATCAAGATACAAGAAGTCTCTTGTGTCCCCAACACACCCAATATAGGTGCACTAGTTCGGCGAAGAGATAGTGAAATACAAGTGGTAACGGTGCCAGAAAATAGCTTGACGGTGAGGCAAAGACTAAAGGCATAAGAAGGAAGCAAGCAAACATGCAACATATCTTGTAGAAAACGGTGTTTCAATGCTTAGAAACAAGTCCTAGGGATCATACTTTCACTAGTGAACACTCTCTCATATAAATATCCTCTCTTCATGATACTACTCTTAATTACTCTCTGGTTGGACACTCTAATCATCTTTAGGGCTATAACAACACTCCTCAAAGTCTGCCTTCCCCAATCTAGATAACCCCACACTGTCACCTTGAGCGCTAGATGGTTCCAACAAACACCACAATTTCATAGAGACATCCAACTCCAAATATAACTCATAACAAATATTCAATCTAGCCAAAGTGCCACACACGGTATGCCCGCTGTCACTTTCACACATGTGGGGAAAAGCATAGATCTGTTAAAGCATAAGGAGTATTTATGTAGACTCAAGCCTAAGTGCCACCATGGTGTGCACGCTGTCACTTTCACACACATGGGGAGAGTAGAGATCTAATGAAGCACTTGAGTATAAAGGTAGATCTACTTGATTACAAAGCTCATGACCACAACAAGATCATGCATAGAGAGAGAGAGATGAACACATAGCTATCGGTAGAGACCTTAGCCTCGAGGAAGAACTACTCCCTCCTCATCATAGGAATCAGCAACGGTGATGAATATGGCGATGGAGATCGATGGAGATGGCTCCGGGGGAACTTCCCCGTCCCGGCAGGGTGCCAGAACAGATACTTTCTGTCCCCCGAATCTCCCCTTCGGTGGTGGCGGCGATGTGGAGGTTTTCGTGGCTTTTTGGTGAGTGCCCTAGGGTTTTTGGGCTAGAGGCTTCTTATAGGCGCAGGAATCAAGGTCGGTGGGGGTCCAAGGGACCCACACCCCCTGTGGGCACCTCCAGGGCTTGCCCGCGCCTAGGGGGTGCGGCCACCCTATGGCCCCCCTCCGGCTCTGCTTCGTGGTTCCGTGTTGCTCCGGAAAAAATAATAACTTTGGCTTTTGTACCGTCCAATTCCAAGAATATTGATTTTCTACCTTACTGGAACCAAAAACAGAAGAAAACAGGCAACTGGCACTATGGCATCTTGTTAATAGGTTAGTTCCAGAAAATATATAAAAACACCTCAAACTATAGACAAAGCAAAGCAAAGTAGATACAAAACAAGCATGTAGCATCAAAAATTATAGATACGTTTCCGACGTATCAATTTTTAGGTACCTTCTTGGCACTTCCAATGCTTTTTTGAAGTTTGGCAGGACCGGTGAGGGACTCATTGGCTATGTTGATTCAGATTTTACTACCGATTTGGATAAGAGAAGATCCCTCACAGGTTATGTGTTTAATGTTGGTGGTTGTGCTCTTAGCTGGAAGGCTACATTGCAGGTTATTGTTGCACAATCTACTACTGAAGCTGAATACATGGCTATTGCTGAAGCTTGCAAAGAATCTGTTTGGTTGAAAGGTTTGTTTGCTGAGCTTTGTGGAGATAATTCTTGCATTAGGTTGTTTTGTGACAGTCAAAGTGCCATATACCTTACAAAAGATCACATGTTCCATGAGAGAACTAAGCACATTGATGTCAAGTACCATTTTGTTAGAGACATTGTTGCTCAAGATAAATTAAAGGTATGCAAGATCAGCACTCATGATAATCCTGCTAATATGATGACTAAACCTATTCCTGTTGCTAAGTTTGAGCTTTGCTCGAATTTAGTTGGTTTAACTGATTAGCCCAAGTGGCTATTGGTGCCGAAAGTATTTGATTTGTTTGTTCAGGGATATGGTTGATGTTGATGCTACAAGAAGGAATTTTGTCTCAAGGTGGAGTTTGTTATATATTGATCCAAATTCTACAAAGAATAGGCCAACTTCTGACGAGTGGAGCATGGCCCGTCACTGGAGGTACGGTACGGATCGTCAAAGACCAAGGTTTCTGATACGTCGGAAATGTATCTATAATTTTTGATGTTCCACGCTTTTTTAGTATCTACTTTGCTTTGCTTTGTCTACACTTTGAGGTGTTTTTATATGTTTTCTGGTACTAACCTATTAACAAGATGCCATAGTGCCAGTTTCTAGTTTTCTTCTGTTCTTGGTTGCAGAAAGGCAGAAAATCAATATTCTCGGAATTGTACGGGACAAAAGTCAAAGTCAATATTTTACCATGGGGAACACGAAGCCAGAGTACGAGACGGAGGAGAGCCACCAGGGGGCGCACCCCCTGGCCGCGCGACCTAGGTGGGCCCGTGCCTGGGGGTGCGGCCTCCCTGGCAGACCCCTGCCTCGCCTCTTGGCCTATAAATACCCCCCGATACAGAAACCCTAAGCACCCGATCAATATTTCACAAAACCATATGTAGCCGCCGCCACCATCGTCACTAGATCGGGGGGTCTGAAGCTCTTCCCGGCACCCTGCCAGAGGGGAGATCATCCTGGAGGCCTTCTTCTTCATCATGCCAACCTCCGGTATGAAGTGTGAGTAGTTCCACCTTGGACTACGGGTCCATGTAGTAGCTAGATGGTTGTATCTCCTCCTTTGTGCTACCATGTTTAGATCTTGTGAGCTCCGTTCATGATCAAGATCATCTATTTGTAATCATGCATGTTGTGTTTGCGGGGATCCGATGGATATTGAGATTACTATGTCAGATTGATTAATGGTTTTGTCTTATTAATTCTATCATGTATGTGTTGTTTGTGATCTTGCATGCTCTCCGTTTATAGTAGCTATCTTGGCCAAGTAGATGCTAGTGACTCCAAGAGGGGGTATTTATGCTCGATAGTGGGTTCATGCCTCTATTTAATCTAAGGGAAGTGACAGAAATCTCTAAGGTTGTAGATGTGTTGTTGCCACTAGGGAGAAAACAACGGTGTCTTGTTCATGGAACAAGTGGATTGTTTACCTTACACACTTTGCTTAAACCAGTTATCCGTTGCTTGCAACTTAATACTGGAGGGGGTTCAGATGATAATCTGAAGGTGGATTACTAGTCATAGATGCAGTTGGATGGCGGTCTATGTATCTTGTTGTATTGCCCAATAAAATCTCATAGGATCATGAATGTCTAGTATTGCATTGTTATGCCTTGCTCAGTCCTGTCAATTGCCCTGCTGTAATTTGTTTACCCAGCATGCCATGTTTGTTTATCTTAAGGAGAACACCTCTAGTGAACTATGGACCCCGGTCCAACCTTTACCATTGATACATCTTCCACTGTTACTGTTTACTTTCTGTAAACCACTATTACCTTCCACACCATACAGTTAATCCTTTGTTTTCAGCAAACCGGTGAGATTGACAACCTCACTGTTCGTTGGGGCAAAGTCTTGAGTTTGTGTTGTGCAGGTTTCCAAGTTGCTAGCAACACCTTTGAGTCGTTTCCTTCCTCCTACTAGTTCGATAAACTTGGTTTCTTACTGAGGGAAAACTTGCTGTTGTGCTCATCATACCTTCCTCTTGGGGTCTCCCAACGAAGCTTCCACGCACCATCAAGACTTTTTCTGGCGCTGTTGCCGGGGAACATAAGGACAGCTTCAATCTCTTCCTCCCCGTCAAGACTTTTTCTGGCGCCATTGCCAGGGAGGCTAAGGACGTCTTCACAAGGGGAGTTTTTCACAACCTTTCTCTTTACTTTGTTTTTGTTTTGCTTAGTTTCTTTTGATTGGTTTTGTTTGCCTATTTTTATCAAAAACACACAAAAAAATAGTTCCTACTCTAGTTGCTGGTTTGTTATTGCCTTGCTTGGTCATGCTTTATATCAATGGATGGTTACTTTGGAACTAGTTATTATTGGCAATGTGGGTTCACGGAAGAACAAAAGTACTTTTATAAGGAACACTGTTTGTCACAAAAAGGGAAACACTTATGGGCACAAATTGATAAATTGAACACTATTGCTAGAGAGGTGTGCTCTACTTATAATGTTACTTATTGCTTTGATAAATCTTGTTGCTGTAGGAGGTATAAACACCTCCCCTTTCAATGTGAGTATAATGATAATGTTACCATATATTCTTATGTTAATGGAAATTATGACTTTTATGATGTGGAATAAATTGAAGAATTTATTGCTTTCAAGGGTGCATTTGAACTTGCCAGTTTGCTTGAAAATATTGATGATGCACCTTATGAATATGAGGTTTATGAGATACTTAAATTTTGCTTTGATAATTACAAGGAAGAAAATGGCTATATTATTGAATATTTTAATAAGTGCTTTCCACAAACGCAAGAGGCTAATGCCTTGCAGGAGCCTATGGAAGAAGCAATTGCTAAAAAAGGAAGATCAATAGATGAAAAAGAGGAGGATGAATGTTATGCTCCTGTGGATTATTTTGAAATATCTACTATGGGTAAAACTTGTGATGATGTTCCTATGCCTGTTATCTATAGTAGTGATCATGATTGGGAAAACACACTACTTTTGATATTGAAAATCTCTTTGGTACCAATTCTAAAAATTCTATTGCCTATGATGATACTTTACCTCCAATTTATGATGATTACAATTATGATTATGATATTTTCAGTCCACCTACAATTGAGGAGAACATTAATTGTGATTATAATATGTCTCCTATATTTGATGATTATGGTGATAATAATGATATCTATTTTGTTGAATTTGCTCCTACTACAATTAATAAGAATGAATGTGCTTATGTGGAGAGTAATAATCATTATATGCATGTGGCTCATGATAGGAATGTTTTATGTGATAGTTATATTGTTAACTTTATTCATGATGCTACTGAAAGAGAGGGAAACATGGTTTTATGCATCTTAATAATATTAAGTTTCCTCTCTTTATGTTGAAAGTTTTGAAGTTGCACTTGTTTTGCTTTCCTATGCTTGTTGCTTTGTGCTTTAATGACTTGTTTATTTACAAGATTTCTTTTCATAGGAATTGGGTTAGACTTAAATGTGTTTTAAATTTGCTTCTTGATGCTCTCTTTTACTCATATTTCTTATGTGAGCATTTCTCAAATTATCAAGTCTAACTTAAAGGCGTTAAAGAAAATTACTTATTGGGAGATAACCCAAAAGTTTTCTTGAGTCTTGTAAGTTATTACTTCAGTAATAACCTCTACTTATCCTTTTTGTTTGCTTTTTGTGCCAAGAATAACCTCTAATGAGAGAGAAGTAAGATTTGGAGAGTTGTTGTCCCAAAACAGATTTTTGTCCTCCACCGTAAAAATTCGTGTAAAATATTTATAAGTTGGATTGAGCTGATATTTTCTGAATAAATCCCCCAGTATGTTAGATAACTTTAGTTAGTTCAACACTTTTTTATTTGAGCAACACAAGGTCTCCGAAAAAATCGGTTTCTACCTGCTGTTCTGTTTTGACAGATTTCTGCCATTATTTGCATTTACTTCTTATTGATTCCTTATTGGGTTCTTTTTGGGAAATTGAGCTTTTTGAAGGAATTGCTACAGTAGCTTGTGTTTTTAGTAAAAGTTTTTCTGTTCTAAAGCTAAACCCAAAGGTTTATTATCTTTTGAATACACTTATGTTGCTAATGAAGATTGCGTGAAGTTTTGTATGAAGGAAAATTTTTAGGTGTAAAGAAAGAATGATGTAATGAGATGAAGAATGGACAAAATCTCAAGCTTGGGGATGCCATCCCGTGTCACCCCAAGAAATATTCAAGAGGTACAAGCGTCAAAGCTTGGGGATGCCCAAGGCATCCCCTTCTTCATCAATAAAAAGCTCAGGTCTTTCTAGACACTTTGTTTTTATTGTTTCATGCACTATTGTGTTGTTCTTGGAGCGTCTTAGTTTTCATTTGGTTGTATTGCCCGATCGAATCACATAGGATCATGAATGTCTAGTATTGCATTGGTATGCCTTGCTCAGTCCTGTCAATTGTCCTGCTGTAATTTGTTTACCCAGCATGCCATGTTTGTTTATCTTGAGGAGAATACCTCTAGTGAACTATGGACCCCGGTCCAACCTTTACCATTGATACATCTTCCAATGTTACTATTTACTTTCTGCAAACCACTATTACCTTGCACAACATACAGTTAATCCTTTGTTTTCAGCAAACCGGTGAGATTGACAACCTCATTGTTCATTGGGGCAAAGTCTTGAGTTTGTGTTGTGCAGGTTTCCAAGTTGCTAGCAACACCTTCGAGTCGTTTCCTTCCTCCTACTGGTTCGATAACCTTGGTTTCTTTCTAAGGGAAAACTTGTTGTTGTGTCCATCATACCTTCCTCTTGGGGTCTCCCAACGAAGCTTACACGCACCATCAGTTTCCACCGATATATAAACCTCTTGTAAGCCGCCGGTTGGGATGAGTTGCATCTGTGAAATCCCTGGCGTTTGTAAACACTCCCCGATATAGTGAAGTTTTGCTGGCTGGCGCCTGTGGTTTTTTTCCTCTCTTTGTTGGAGAGGTTTTTCCTCGTTAAATATGTGTACCCTTGTTGTGATTTTCTTTTCATTCTTTGTTATCTTATTGTCACAATTATAACATCTACAAAAAATACACACAAATCTGATACAAAGATGATGTTTTCACACTGTTACATTCTCTAGACCAAAAGATACCAACATGCACTCGATAACGACCTCTTTCCCCTCCCCTCACTACGCTTGGACATGTGCTTGTTTTCTTGCTTGGATGTTTCCTTGAGCCTGGTTCTTGTGTGGGGGGAAAAGTTCCATGTGTATGGTTTTTGTTACTTGTTCGTAGTATTTAACTTTTCGCTTGTTGTCGTGAAATGTTGGATAGCATGCCAAAGTCTTGCTTAAATCTTGCTTTCCACGAGGCCACCTTAGGGGGATTGCACTAATGCATAAATCACCTCTCCTTCCAAATAATCCATGCAGCCACAATGAAAGTTTCCATAAAGAGAACATTGTGCCAGTTAGCTTTCCCCTATTCCACTACCTGCAGTCTGTTATCTTTATGCGACCACTGCATATTTAGGACATCTTAGCAGAACAAATGTTCTACTATTCCCTCAGTTCGAGCATTGCACATAAGGTAGACAAACATTGTTACATTGTTATAGTGCCTCCTTCTCAACATATTTTTTGTGTTTCGCCTATCTGAAATAAGCAACTAGCAAAAGAATTTCAGCTTATGTGTACATTTGCTTTTTTTTCCAAAGCCATTTGAAAGAGGTGTATGGTAGAATATTCCTGAAATGGAATTTCTATTTGCTAGTATTGTAGTTTTCCGAGCCCCATATGGAACTTCATATATGAGTGGATTGATTATCCATGTCTATGTCAATTAGCCCGTCCGGTAGAGTCCTCAACTCATCCATGGCCTGAGGTGAAATTGGGATGACAAAGTTTGTTGCTAGGTCTGGGCTGTCAAAAATTATTGGACAAAGCCATCTTCTTTTGTGCTAAATGAATAAGCCCTAGGAGATAGTTCAGAAGCAATACCATCTAGCTAGTCATCCTTCCACATCAACAGTTGAGCCAGATCTCACTTTGCATATAGTAACCCCCTATAAACTCGCATCAATTTAATAATCTCCTCCCACTAGTAAGATCCACATGGTTCAACAGTATGAGGAACTTTCCCATTATAGCCGGCACACATATTACAGAAATATTTTTTTTTCTTGTTCCATGTCCATCACATGGGGATAATTTACTACTACGTGTGATCTGCAGGAAGTACTGCACATCTATGATGTGTTTTTTGTTGTGCTATTTGTATCGGCAGCAAGTTTGTGTTTGTTCGGATGTCGTAGCAATTATCCTTTTTGAACTTATTTTTTGGTACAACACAACACTCCACACTTGTAGAGTTATAGTCTCCAACCTTGCTCTGGTTGCCACCCATGCCATCTTTTGTGTAGTTATAAACTGAATGTTGGATGTTCTGTTCATTATCTGTGATCCCTGCTTTCCAGTGTTCTGTCAGACTTATCTAAATACTATGATGTATGGCTAGTCTGTGTGTGCTTTGTGATGGGTGGCATGTGTTCAGCAGGAAAAAGGTTGAGCCCGAGGTGAAGGACTATGAGACGTGAAAGCCAACAACACTGGCTGAGGGAGGCGACTCTCACTGAAGCGGAGGCATCCTGAACTCATCCGTCTATTATAATCGACTTAGAGAGAGAAACTTGAGAGTTTTGAGGAGGTCTTGTCTGCTTAGTTTTCTCTTTGTGGTGTGTTCCTTAGTTCTAGTTTGCACATGGTTGGATGAGCGATTTCGCACTGTTAACACATGCCATGGATCTTCATATATTTGTGGTGTGTTTTGATGACCCATATATCCATATCTGGTTCTCCTCGTGTTTGTGTCTTTTCCTCTGTTCATTGTGTATTTTGGTGTAGCCTAGAGGTGGTTTTCTCTTGTAGGATGTGGTCTTCTATTCATCGTGATACTAATGTCATGATATTTTCTTCTTCATTAGTGTATCATCCTTTTCTAAATCACTATTAAATTGGAAATGCGGCTCTAAGGCTTCCTTTATTTGAATTTACTAACAACCACTCGCCACCTAGGGTTAACTCTTCAGTCCAATTTCACAGTTTGTCTCTGATCATTGAAGTTTGATGGTTCCCCTCCATGCTTATCATGTGACTTCAGGCATGTTCCTTTCCTTTCTATATTTTCTATACGAAAAAGGTCGAACCGGTCCTAAATTCTTCATACAACTTTTGTTCAATGGTAATTCGTTACTATGATTACAGTTATGGCAGGATTGCGTGTATATCTGGCCAATTTACATTGGAGCAAAGTACTAGAGACCTTAGAAGTATTTTTATAGTTTTCCTGTCATATTAGAGCTCTGGTACAAATTATTCATCTTTGCGTACCAGTTACGTGTTTATAATTTTGTACCAGGATCATTTAAGCATCTCTATCGCATGCTTTGGTTATATTTTTCTCTTCAAATTCTAGACCTCCTGTTCAGATCGTGGTCTTCGTGTGTCTTCTTTTATAACTTCTCAAACAGGTTAACCTTGCAAGGAAGAACCACAAGTATTAGAAATATGGGAGGGAAGGTCACGGCTACGACTAGCCAGCAGATGACATTGTATGTTTCAAAGCAACCGTGAATATTATTAGTTCTTTCTATAATTAGCTTCATGTTTACACATGCGCATTGATACAAATATCATAGTTAGCATCTTCTTTTGCTATTTCAGTATGTCTTTGGTCACTCAGTTGACTTATCTACTTTTCCTCAAAAAAATTGACTTATGTATATTTTGCCATCTGGTGCAGTATTGATTGTTCAACATGCTTTATAAAATGTGTTTGTCATTGCAACCTAATTCCTAGTCCATCAGTTTTGAGCCTAGACTGCATACTATTACGGCTTCTTTTGCCCTCACACTACTGTATCTTCTTACTGTTTTGTTTTTTTACTTCACCCATGAGGATAGTGATCTGACACACTTTGACCATGGAGCCTCTAGAATTCTAATTTGTATCTGTTATTTCCTCGAGTTGACATTATAATACCCATATTAAATTTATTGTTTTCTTCCATCCGGTGATTCAAAGTAAATTAGCAAGTACGAATTTCGTGTGCATATATTGCCTCTTCCTCAGCCATATGATTTTTGTCTATAAGGTATTTTTGTAGAATGTTACAAACCTCGCATTGAATAAGGCTATCAGTAGGGCTGAAGCTAGATTAATGTTATACCAAATATTGAAATTTCTCCGGTTATAATTGTTACATATGTCTACATCACGATACTTGTGCAGAAAATTGAACGACTTGGCAAGTAATGTTATATCAAATCTGGTATGTTTAATCTGATCATTGATTACCAACCCACCATTAACATTTTCAGGTTCTGTGAGTCTTAATAGTTCTGAACAACTAGAAGCTTAATTGAATTGTTGATGCACGTGTAGTCTGTAGTTTCTTTGTTTTCTGTATAAGATGGAATTTGAGTTGTATTGTGTATTGTAGAGGCCCTCATATATAAATTATGTAGTCTGCCTCCCAAACACTTGCCACTAAATTATGCTAATAGCTATCTGAGTTGCATTGTGTATTGTAGAGGCCCTTATAAATTATGTAGGCTGCCTGCTGAAACCTTACTCCTAAATCCGATGCTAATAGCTATGTTCTGCATTAGACGCTACAAATAATGTTATATAGTGGAATGGTGTTTCCAGTACTATGTGTTACGATGCAGAGAATCATGCCTTTGAGCTGATCTTTGGAACTTGAATTCGGTGACACTGCATTTTTGGTAACATAGAGGCTAAATTGTATCCGTTCAGTTTAGATTAATGGTTATGCATGATGGAACACTCTGAACTTCTCTCTCTCACCAGGTTCAAGAGAATCGAGATGAAGTGTTGAAGATATAAGTTGAGTGCAATAGTATGACTAGCGACTCATCCTCTCTGATAGTAACTGAATTAGGAGAGAAACATGTGGTAAATTGTATGTGGGTAAAAACAGTCCAAATATTAAGAAAATTTGATCATGCGGCTGATGCAGGAACAATATGATGCTTGGGTAATGGACAGTGTTGGAGCTACCTGCAAGAATTAATGCAGTTTTCAGACATGATGACAGCCTTCATGATAGTGCAGCAATATCATATGTAGTCTCTATTGCCGGCTGGTTTCATGCATGTGTGATTGATCTTTTGCACTATGTAGTTTTATGGTTGTAATGTAAATGTGTAATCAGTATGTACAAAAAACTGTCAGCTACTTCTTTTGTTTGTTCCGGCCCTGGTTGTGATGACTAGAAAAAAATAGTGAGTCACGCAGGTTAGCACAAAATTCAGAGCATTGTGAATACTTTTTATTCACACCTTTTGTACTTTAATTTCTTATGGTATAATAATATTGACTAACTTGCACTGCACACGCAGTGGTATAGTAATAAATACTTGCTTAACACCCCAAAAAAGGAAGAAGAACCTTGAATTATAATGATACATATACAACTAAGTTCCAGGTTTTGATCTCGGTATTCTTAGCGCTGCTGCAATCGCAAGTGAAGCAGCGAGATTTCCGAGGTATATGACACTAATCTTCAGACTCCTGCAATCTGGAGACTATAAACCATCAAAACACGTTTAAACTAATTAGCGCTGAACATCATGTACATAACTAAATTAATGACACCGGACACGGTGACAACTTCCTCTAGTCAGTATATAAGTCAGATTACAGAACTTGACTCGGTATGGGTCCACGAGTCGACCTACTACAGATTTGTTACTTCACGCAGAATGTCTATCTAGTTTTGGTAGAGCAAATTACAAATAACCACCACAATTGGGACATAGGTAGCAACCCTTCACAAAAAAAGCCATCAAAACCTATAAAAAAAGGCATCGAAAAACATGCATTTTGCTGTGTGTTTGTTACCCTGGTCCCAATTGTGGTGTTTTTTTTTTGAAATTTACTCCGTTACATAAAACTTGACCCGGATTTGTCTATTTGTATGTATCTACTATAAAAACAAGTCTAGATATATACAAATTTAATAAATATGAGTCAAGTTTTATGAAACGGACGGCGTACTTGCTAATTTTCGCAACATTCTTTTTTTTTGGAACTTTCAACAATTTAAGTGGCAACTTTCAAAAACTCCTGTCCCTCCTTTTAGGATATGAAACTTTCAGATTTTGCAGATCCTAAAATTCAATTTTTTAGATATTGAACTTGCAAATATTTAAAATTTGACCTTGTAAATATTAAATACCTTTAGAAGATCCAACTTTCACATTTTTGAACTTCCTAAATTTTGCTTATAATATATGAGTTTTTAAAAATATAATGATATTTAAACTAAAGAATTTAGTATTTAAAACTATTGGAATTGTCATGTCCATTTAAGAAAAATCAATTGGTACTTTAAACTTTTTGAATTCTCAACTTTCTAGAACTTACTTTATAAAAAAGAACACACGGGGCAGGAGAATAGAAAATACAACACATGGTGCCCCTTACTTTTGTTGTGTTGTGCCCCATGTGCGCGCCTCATCCGTTGAGGCTGGTCGCATGGGTCCGAGAGCACCTTCATCTAATTATGGCTTCTCTTGTAGAAAAATATGTGGGAATATTATAATGCATATGCTAAAAACTCGTAAAAACACATACTCCCTCTGTCCTAAAATACCCTGCATTCTGGGTTTAGTCAAGGTCAAACTTTGTAAAGTTTGACGAAACATATTGAAAAATTTATGTACACCTATAATACAATATAAGTACCATTAGAATTGTCATAAGATATATTTTCATAATATATACATATAGTGCTATAGATGTTTATAGTTTTTTCTATATATTCTACCAAACTTTATAAAGTTTGACTTTGACTAAACCCAGAACACAGGGTATTTTAGGACAGAGGGAGTATGATGGAAAGTGTTTGGAACACAATTAGAAGTTCTTTTCTTTCGAATGAAATGATTTGATTAGTTAAATATTAGAAGGTTTACGTAAACTAGTATCTCCTTTAATATGTGAACCGGTACGTAAGCTGCTACCGCCGCCAGGAGAGCTACCAGGAAGAGAGAAAACCCACATCTAGGGTTTCATACCCCTCGCCGGCGACGTCGTTGGTCCGCTCCGCCTCCGGTGGCCTTAGGGCCTTCGAGGTGTGGCGGACCACGGCCTCTCGCCGGCGGAAAGTTTTCCATTCTTGTTTCGTCTATTTTTTATTGTCTTCTTCGGGATGTTGAGACGACGGCTATGTCCTGGAGTCAGAATAAGATCCTCCACGCTCTATTCTCGTTCCGGTGGTGCATACAGCGTTAGCGGAGGGCGCGTGGAGTCGTTTGTTCGGCGGATCTCCTGGGATTCTGTCCGTTTTTATGTTCGTCGGTTTGTTTTCAGATCAGTCTCTTCCGATCTACGGATATCATCATTGGCGATGATTGCGGCTCTAGTGTGCTGGTCATTTGTGACCTTAGCACGACGACTTCTCGTCTGTCTACTATAACAAGCTTTATTACGACAAGCTTTGCCCTGCTCTGGTGATTGAGGGGCGAGGAGGGTGGCGTGTCTTTGGCTCGCGCTAGTGTTTGTAGTCGTCGTTAGGTGTTTCAACGACCTATTTATAATTTTTATTTACTTTTGGATCTCCTTATACTACCGTTGATGATTAATATTAGATTGCTGGAATTTCGCAAAAAAAAAAGGAGGTTTACAGTCGTTCACGGAGAGGGCAGGGATATCTGCTGAGCAAGGCTTAAACCTCTCACCATACCGCAACAGGAGATGTATTTCACGCGCTAGGAAAAATGCTGGCTATCTTTCCAGTTTGGCGTATGATCTGCGCAGCTGCCTCCGTAGAGTAGTCCAGCTCCGGCACCCACGGCGGCTCGGACCAGCGTGAGCCCCTCCATTCGCGCTGCTAACTCAGCACCCAGACCACCCGAACTACAACTACGCATGCTCCTTCAGTTCATTAATGAAAGATATTCTAGTTCTTTTATAAACACATGTATATATGTGGACATGTTTTAAAGTATATGTTCACTCATTTTTAGAGTGTATCTAGTCCATTTTAAAATATCTAAAAGGTCTTAAATTAGTAAACAGAATGAGTATAAGTTACTAGGATCTCGTCGGGATAAATTTTTCTAGAATATGTCTTGAAAGGCACCATATAGAAGAAAAGCTTAGACAGCTACAACTCAATATCACACGATACACGGCTTACAACGTAAACCCAAGACACACGACTATAAAGACTCGCCTTGCGCCATCACCTACCAAGAAGGCTAGGGGCGGAGCACAGGTCCCTCGGATCGTGTCACATCCAAAGATGCAGACCTCAGTAGATCGACTCCGGAAACAACCGAATCAAGCGTGCTCCACACTCATACGCGCCTAGAGGAATCAGCGAGTGAACGGCATGAATCGAGCAGCCCAAAAGAGATCATCAACCAAGAAGCACCAACCATGGAGTATAATAGTATATTGCGTTCCGGAGGCTCACACTCTGAGCAGTTGCCAACGTTAACACCACGAGCAACCAAGGCGGCGCCTTCAAGAAGGAAGCGACACCGTAGTTTCCCCACACTTGCTTGTGATGAGGAAGAACAATCAAAGGCCGATGCCTCCAAGGAGAGAGACGGCACCCGCAGACATCGCTGCCATCAGCAAAAGCAAGGATTTCTTCCAGCCCGATCTTCAACCCTAAAGTCTGGCTGAAACTGCATAGATGGACACGAACAGTTGACCACACCATCGTCGAGAGGCAAACCGTCGTCGGAGCAGGGGAAGACGCTGACAACCGCCCACCAAGACGTGGGATTCAGACTGCCGTTGCCTCGTTGGCCGCCAGCACCACCAGGGGGGAGGGGTGCTGGTCACCGCCGGCCGCACCGCCAGCCAACATGGGCTCGTGGGAGGAGGCCCCCCATGCTGACTGGCCACCACGGCTGCCGCGCCGCCACAGGACGCCTGAGTAGGACCTCTCTGCTCGGCGGCACTGCACCTCGGACGCGCGCGACATGTGTTCAGGGAGGTGTCGCACTTCCGGCATGAGTTCCTGGCTATGTTCAAATATCAACACCACGTACGGTGACAGGAAGTCAGGGACACGACGGCTCCGGGCAGATTCGGCAGCAACGATTTGGACGTCCAAGGGGCGTCCTGGCGGCTCAACGCCCACAGAGACATTTTCAAGCTTGTTCACCCTTTTTCCCGGCTATTTCCGAGAGCACCGCGGTCGAGGGTCGTTTCGTCGACCACCTGCAGGGCGATGCCATGGCCCGCCCGATGCGTCACCACCGCTCCCTCTGCCGCGCGCGGCGCGCGCAGGCTGCAGACCTCGCACGAGCACGCAGACACGCTGCAGTACCCCTGTCCCTCTCCATATTCCGGCAGACTCATGCCTCGTCCGGAGTCATTCTTCACGCTCACGTGATCTAGGCATATCCCTCTCTCGAATGCATCTCACGGAACTCAAATCCGCTGACCTTACCGCTCGGAATCATCCTCGAAATTCGCCAGCATCTCTCTGTTCCGGCGCGACGTTTTCAGTTCAGTTCGACAGTTTTCGCCCGTAAATTTTTCCTCTGTTCTCCGCTAGATCCTGGCCAGACCAGTTAATCTCTGACACGTCCATCTACATGTATCTCTTTCCCTTTGTATCCTCTCTCATAAGAATCAACTTCCTCTAGATTCTAAGCACAGAAGAGCTCGCCATTGTCTCCATAATATCAGCGTATTTCACTGTAACGCGCTGGCAGAAATTCAGTTCACCGTCGTTGACAGAACGCGCGCAAACCCGTGGATTACACCTCTGTTCCCTCCTACCTCACGACCTCCATCTCTTCGCACTCGGTTCATCTCTCCTTTGTTCCAGCTTCACGGCGCCCCAGACCGCTCGCAAAACGGAGCAGCGATGCGCTCGGAATCTTCTCGAGAAGATTGAATCAGCTAGCCGCAAACGCACTGCTCGAATTCAGTTTCGTCAGTATAACCAGATCAGTTCTTTCTTGCCTTTTCCAAAAAAAAAAAAAAACGCCGGCCCTCTTTTCCTTTATAGCCCCTGACCAAGTCACCTATTCGATATAAACTCAAAATTCCAATTTAACTTCAAATCCCAAAAACTAATTTCATATCCCTTTGGAATTTGGAAAAAGTCAAAACATGAAACGTGTTTGAATTTAAATAAATAATACAAATCCATTTTCTGTTTTAAAAAATAATGAGTATTCTAAATAGTCAAACTATTAACAAATTTGCCATTTATAATTAAAAAAAGCAATAATTTATATATTTTACTCCATAATTTGAAATTAAACAAATAATATGGCTAAATCGATCGGAAAAACACAAGGATTCCAAATACACCATCCATTTTTTCTTTTGCATCATGCATCATAAAAACCTAAATTGTTATGCAGATGAAACCCTAAGTAAATGTGGCCCGCTTTATTATTGCAATGCATCCACTTAAATTGGACCAACTAATCATACCGCACTATAATATTTTGCCACTAATCATTTTGATTGCATTGCACTTTTTGTTCCCTTTTTTTTCGTATGCGTGTTTGGTTCTCCCTGGTATAGGACGAATCCGAGCTTCGCCGAGAAGCTCATATTTGGTTCTTCGAACGTTTTGTTTCCAGCCCACTCCCCTTAAGTGTCAAGACGAGCATTCTTCCTTTGCTACCTATTTTTGCATCGATAGCTTTCTCCTGCCTCTGTTGCAATCATTATATCAATGCTTTAGATTACGTGCCATTATTACTTTCTTACAGCTTATATTGCTTTGGTTATCCTATTGTCTTATTAGAGTAGATAGGTTAAACTTGTGAGTCGTAGCGTATGCTTAGGTCCGTTGCACGCTTTCATACAAGTGGATCTTCATAATTAGTTTTTAATGATACTAGTTAGTTAATCTCTTGTTGTTGGTTATGGTTTCACTTAACGATAAGGCATTGGGAGGGAGCACATTTGCAAATTGTTTGTGCTTTCCATGGACCCGTCGTTCTAAACACCTATTTTGAGACTATCGCGCTAACGAAACATAAGCCTATTTAGGAACACACATCAACTACTGGCGCTGCTCTTATATCTAGGACGCCACAAATTTGGGATTTCTATTTGGTGCATATGCATAATATGTCTTCAGACATCTGAGTGATGTGATATGATATTTTGGTCGACATCCGGCATGCATACATAAACGCGGTATGTTCCATTGGCTCGTGGGGAACTCTACAAGTTAAAGGCCGACAAGAATCAATGCCGAGGATGTCGCAGGTGCTCCTACGCGCAGGTGCCGCGCGACATGTGTTCACGGAGGTGCCGCACTTCCCGCAGGAGTTCCTGGTATTTTTTGCCAAATCTGCTCAAATCTGATAACTTCAACTAAATCTGGCCCCTCTTCGAAACTAATTCGGAATCTGACCCCTGGGGTCGGCGTCATTTAAAATGGCGCCGAAGTTGTGTATGTCGGAGCCAAGTTTTACCAGCTGGGAGGAAGGCCAGAGAGGTCGGCGCCATATCGTCAGAGAGGTCGGCGCCATTTGATATGGCGCCGAGGTGAGTTCGGGATATCCCTCTATCAAACGCATCTCACGGCACTCAAATCCGCTGACCGTACCGCTCGGAATCATCCACGAAATTCGCCAGCATCTCTCTGTTCCGACGCGACGTTTTCAGTTCAGTTCGACAGTTTTTGCCCGTAATTTTTTCCTCTGTTCTCCGCTCCTCCGAATCAAACGCCTCTCGATTCTAAGCACAGACGTGCTCGCAATTGTCTCCGTAAGATCAGCTTATTTCACTGCAAAACGCGCGGGCAGAAATTCAGTTCACCGTCGTTGGCACAACGCGCGCAAACCCGTGGATTACACCTCTGTAGTTCCCGCCGCCTACCTCACACGACCTCCGTAGTTAACCTCCTGAAACACTCTTCGCGTTCGGCTCATCTGCTTTGTTTCAGCTTCACGGCGCACCAGCCCGCTCGCGAAATGGAGCAGCGATGCGCTCGGAATATTCTCGAGAAGATTGAATCAGCTGGCCGCAAACGCACTGCTCAAATTCAGTTTCGTCAGTTTATTACCCGATCAGTTCTTACCTTTTTCCAAAAAAAAATAAAAAAAAATCTGGCCCTCTTTCCCTTTACAGCCCCTGGGCCAAGTCACCTTTTCATTTCAATATAAAGTCAAAATGAATTTTGACTTCAATCCCAAAAACTAATTTCAAATCTCTTTGGACTTTGGAAAAAGTCAAAACATGAAATGTGTTTGAATTTGAATAAATAATCCAAATCTATTTTATATTTTAAAAAATAATAAGTATTATACATAGTCAAACTATTAACAATTTTGCCATTTATAATATAAAAATGCAATAATTTATATATTTTAATCCATAATTCCAAATTAAACAAATAATATGGCTAAAGCGATCAGGAAAACAACACGAGGATTCCAAATACGCCACCCGTTTGTTATTTTGCGTCATGCATATTAAAAAAACTAAATTGTTATGCAAGCGAAACCTTAAGTAAATGCGGACCTCTTTATTATTGCAATGCATGTGTTCCTCGTGAACTTAAATTAGATCAACTAATCATATCGCATCATAATATCTCTCCATGAATCATTCTTGATTGCATTGCGCTTTTATATATTTCGATTATGTTTCTCATTTTTCGTGTGTGTGTTTGGTACTTTGGTTGTCCCCGTAGAGGACGAATCCGAGCTTCGCCGGAGGAAGCTCCTCTTCGGTTCTTCGAACGTTTTGATTCCACCCCGCTCCGCTTAAGTGTCAACCCGAGCATTCTCCCTCCCTATGCTACCTATTTTGTATTTATAGATTTCTCCTGTCTCTATTACAATCCTCATACCGATGCTTTAGATTACGCACCATTATTACTTCCTTGCAGCTTATATTTCTTTGGTTATTCTATCGTCTTGTTAGGGTAGCTAGGTTAGACTTGCGAGTCGTAGCGCATGCTTAGGTATGTTAAGCGCTCTCATATTGGTGGATCTTCATAATTGATTTCTGATGCTACTAGTTAGTTAATCTCTTGTTGTTCGTTATGATTTCACTTAATGATAAGGCCTTGGCAAGGAGCACATTTGCAATTTGCTTATGATGCCATAGGACCCGTCATTCTAAACACCTGTTTTGAGACTATCACGCTAACAAAAAAGGGCCTATTTAGGAAACCCCATCAACTACCGGCTCTACTCTTATATCCAGGATGACACAAATTTGGGATTTCTATTTAGTGCATATGCATAATATATATTTGGACATCTAAGTGATGTAATATAATATTTTGGTGAACAGCCGGCATGCAGACATAAACGCGGTACTTTCTGGTGGCTTCTGAGGAACTCTACAAGTTATCTACAAAGATCCATCCAGTGTCGTAGATAAGAACACACACTTGAGTTTCTGAGGCTTCTAAGGAGCTCTACAAGAAATCTTTATGGTAAGTAAATACATCTCGTCCTTAGGATCTTTTGCCACATATAAGAACACACTTAAGCTTGGCCTCTTACTACATAGAGGATTGGACTTTCTCTGAAAAGAGAATTTACTTTATTGTAATTTATTTTAAAATAATTTACTTTTCACCAAACTATAAACTCAAAAACACCAAAATTTTACATATTTTATTGTTTTACTTGCCAGACTTGCTAACCACTAGCCTAAGTTTTGGCCCTTGACTGAATTTCAAGGGGGCAAAACTCAGTAGAAACAACAAAATAGAAATGATCATAACTTGAGTCACCAGACACCAATTTCGATGACCTTAGGCTTGTTTTGGTAAGGAAAAAAATCTTTTAAAGATAATGTATAGAAACAAAATAGTAAAATAAAGAAGGATAAAACTAAAATATGAAATGTTTTACCTCTCTAAAAGCGACGAAGCGGTAAAACCTCCGATATTAAAAACGCAAGAAGTTTTTCATAAGAATTCTATTATTGATGAACAAGTTACTACCAAGAAACGTGTTGCCAAGGATGCAAGAATCTTGTCTTGAAGATAGACACAAGCTATAAAACCTCACATGGATAAAATTAAAATTACTAGCAAGAAATATGTTGCCAAGGATGTAAAGTTTTGAGCTCTCTACGAATGATACAGTCAAGTTACTCACTCGAGAGCTCCTCTTTATAGTATGGCTAACTATCCTATTACCCGGTCTTCCAACTAACAATATAAGACTGGTAAAGGAGAAACTTATCATGATCTTATGTTTTGTTGTGCAATCCACTTCAGCTAGATGATGACGATCTGATATTCTTAAGTTGGAACACCTTTTTTGATTGCGTTTGCTTAATAAAGTCTTGTGAATTTCTCCATCATACTCCACAATGGGAGAGCCACTTCTTTGGGCATATCTTGACATATCCATGATTACCACATGGAAGGAAAGCTTCAAGTTTGATCTCTTCGAGATGGCTCGGCTTGAACTTGTGACATGGTTATACCCTACGGGTACATGATCTCAGCATACCTAGTCCAGCCCAAGGAAGGCCCACGGCAGATGTACGCCGGCCCATGAAGATTTTTGAGTGGCCAAGGCCCATGACGCCTTCAGATCCTTGGAGAGCAAGACTAGCGTAGATAGGAAATTCAAAGGGGTAAAACCCTAGAACCTGTAACCGACTAGGACTATGCCCGGGACCTGCCTGAGTCTATATAAAGGCTAGGAGGGCACGACCTAGATCTCTCTCTCATACTCTCGCATACGCACCTCCATGCCAGATCGAATTTGCGCACCCCTGTAACCTTCGGTTCCACCGTAATCAAGAGCAGACAAGCAGGAGTAGGGTTTTCCCTCCGGGGCCTGAACCTGGATAAACCTCGTGTCCCCGTGTTGCTTGTTTGCTAACCGTTCCGCGATCTCCAGCATCCCCATCTTCTCCAAAACCCAAGTCCATAACAATGGGCATTGACGAGATCAAACCTCGTCAATTGGCGCCCTCTGTGGGAACTGGGGACGCTGATTGTGCGATCGTGATGGTCCCAACCCGAACGATCTACAACTCTGCGGCGACGGAGAGCCACCTCCTCTTCGGCGCTTTCGACTTCACCGCCCACTCGCTGGCCACCATGAAGGACTTCGAGCCCGTAGGCGACGGACTCGAGATCCTATTTGGGAGCTTCTGCTTCCAGGTGGGTCAGACTGGCACCCTCCGCCTCCCTGAGCGGGTGCCCCTACCATCGATCAGGCCCGCTTCATGGGCTCCACACCCTGTGCTACGCACATAGTCATCAACAGATGAGTCCTACGACAGCAGCTGCTGCAACTCCGATCTATGCGATCCGCCATCGACTGAAGGGACCTACGGTTCCGGATCCGAAAGCTGCGGCAGCAGCGGACCAATCTATGAGCGCTACCAATGCGCCGTAGTCATCCAGAGCGACGTGGATCAGCAACCACCCAACCCGCCGCCCAACTCGAACCCCAACCCGCAGGACAGAAACGACGGGAACAGAAGAAGCCAGTCCCCCCCACCCGAAGGGGAGGACAACGGCCACGTCATCCGCCTCAACAAGGAGGGATGGGCCCAAGCACGCGCCGCTGTGGCGGGCAACACAGTCTTGCCTGCAGACGCCTCACGAGAACTACTGATGGCATACCACTTCCTCCTTATCGAGGAGCACAAGAAACAAGTCAAGATGCAAAAAATGCTTGACAAGCGCAAGCAAGCAGCCTCCGAGTCCAGCGCGCGACGAGCTGCGCTCTCTGCCATGGGCATCGGCTCTAGCACGAATGGCAACCAAGGAAACAAGCACCGCTCTCGGGTGGAGAACATGGATCCCAAGGAGCGCCGTGAGGTGACCCGAACTCTCCACTTGTCGGAGCCGCGCTCCACCAGGAAGCTCCTGCGGAGCCGAAGAATAAAACTCCGGCCAGGCACGACCGAAGCCCCACCCCTTCATCCGAAGAAGAGGAACACGACCTTCCTCGAAGGAAGAAGAGCCCGCGTCATCATAATCGCTACTACGACGCCAGGGACGCGCTCACACAACGCAAAATAGACAAAGCGCGAGCCAAGCGCGCATGCTCGTCTGAATCCGAGATGGACAAAGATGAAGGAGAACTTTGCGGGGGCCGATGCTTCAGCAGATCTGTTCGACGAACAAAGATGCCGCGTAATTTCAAACTTCCTTCGGATACTCCGAAGTTCGACGACATGCAAGACCCAAAGGCATGGCTCAGCGATCATCTGTCATCCGTCAAGCTACACGGCGGCAACAAAGAAACCGCCATGCAATGCCTTCAGCTGCAGCTGACAGGCGCAGCCCGGATCTGGCTTAGCAGCCTATCCTCAGGGTCCATCTGAAGCTGGGAGGAGCTGGCTTACAGCTTCATCCGAAACTTTAAAGGCACTAGCAAGAGGCCCGCCTCAATCGAAGAGTTACGGGCCTGCACTCAAAGAACGGGCGAATCCATTCGCTCGTACATACTATGCTGGTCCAACACCAAGAACTCCACAGCAGACATCTCCAAAGAGAGGGCCATCGACGCCTTCAAGGACGGCGTCAAGCGCCAAGACTTCAAGGAGGAACTCGGGAGCATCAAGCCTAAAACACTCGACCACCTCATGGATATCGCCAACAGGTGGGCCGACGGTGAAGATTCCGTCCACCGAGCACACTCGGAAGAAGAAGACGACTACGACCGACGACGGGAGCGCCGTAGCAAGAGGAGATCGCGCGTCTATGAAGATCGCGACGGACCCGACATGGTCGCGGCCGGCTACACCGACCGCCGCAACGACGCCAACCGCAACAGCGGAGGATACCGCGGAGGAAACTTCCACGATGGTGGACGCCCAACACAGTCGTGGCAGCGCCGCGACCGCGATAACGGACCCTCAGCATATGAAAAACTTTCGGGTCCATGCACCATCCACTTCTACATCGACAAGCAGGATGGCAAAAAGAAGGTGAGCCACATGCTCAAGGACTGTCGTGAGTTCCAGAAGCTTAGCGAAAGCATGGTTCAGATGAGGCAGCAAGCCCCAATTCCTGCGTTCGGAAACGCACCCGCGCCATGTGAAATAGCGCACGGAGCTCCTCCACCACCACCTGTGGGAGGTCCGCACCAACCAGTCGCACCAGCACAGAACAACGCCCGGAACGGGTATCCCCCGCCGAAAGGAGCACTGATGATCCAGAAGGGGCACCCCACGAATAGGGTGCAAAAGAAAATCACTCGCCAGATCAACTTGGCCGTAGCAACTCCACCCGCCATCCCTGAGTACCTCAGCGGATCGGAGTCCTGCATCACGTTCAGCCATTCAGATCACCCTTGCCAGATCCCTCGCCCAGGTCATGCTGCCCTGGTGCTGGAGGCATAGATCAAAGGTTTCGAGATGAGTCGCGTCTTCATGGACGGCGGCAGCGGCATCAACCTGATGTTCCCAAGCACCCTAGCAGCAATGCGGATCCCGCAGTGCAGCCTGGAACAATCAGACACAACGTTCCACGACATCGTTCCAGGGAAGGGCATATTCCCCCTGGGCAAAATATGGCTTGATGTCATCTTCGGCAAACCAGATAACTTTCGACTCGAGCGGCTCGAATTCGAAGTGGTGGACTGGCCATCACAGTACCACGCCATCCTCGGGTGTGTGGCATTTTCAATGTTCTTGGCCGTCCCACATTACGCATACCTACTACTCAAGATGCAGGACCAAGGGGCGTCATCACAGTCCACAGGATCTTCACCCAATCGGACCAATGCGACAGGGATTTCAACAGAATCTCCCAGTCCTTCGGCATGCAAGACGAGCTCGTAAAGCTCCGCGAGGTGACGGATAATGGGGCACCCCCAGTTGCAAGGAAAAACGCACCCGACATGTCTTTGACTCCACCGTCAACACAAAAAAGGTGTAGGTCCATCCGACGGATGCCTCCAAGACGGTGCTGGTCGCCAACGACCTTAGCCCCGCATAGGAAGGCGCGCTCGTCGAATTCCTCCGTGAGCGCTGGGAAATCTTCGCTTGGTGTCCTGCGGACATGCCAGGAGTTCCCAGGGAATTCGCCGAGCACGCACTCAACGTCTTTTCAGACACCAAGCCCGTCAAGCAGTCCATTCGGAGACTGTCCGAGCCACGGGCCAAAGCTATCGGCAAGGAAATCAACAGACTACTCGCTGCAGACTTCATCAGGGAAATCAAAGAAAGCGAGTGTCTTGCAAATACAGTGATGGTTCAAAAGAAGGACACGGACATCCTGCGGATGTGCGTGGATTTCAAGTCGCTAAACAAGCACTGCCCAAAGGACCACTTCCCTCTTCCTCGGATCGATCAGATCATCGATTCGACTGCAGGATGCGAGAAACTCTCCTTCCTCGACGCCTACTCAGGCTACAACCAGATTCGACTCAAGGTCGAAGATCAGGAGAAAACGGCGTTTATCACACCGTTCGGAGTATTCTGCTACAACACCATGCCCTTCGGGCTAAAGAACGCAGGTGCCACGTACCAGCGATGCATGCAGGCATGCCTGAAGGACCAGATCGGTCGCAACATCCAAGTCTATGTCGACGACATAGTCATCAAAACCAGGGAAGCAAAAACACTCATCGACGATCTCCGCGAGACGTTCGATAATATCGACCGCTACAGGATCATGTTCAATCCTAAAAAGTGCACCTTCGGCGTCCCATCAGGACAACTCCTTGGCTACTTCATCTCCCAGCGAGGGATTGAGGCGAACCCGAAGAAAATCCGGGCCATCATGGCAATGGAGAAGCCAAAGAATCTCAAGGGTGTCCAGCAGCTCGCAGGGCGAATATCGGCATTGAGCAGATTTATCAGCCGCATGGGCGAGAAGGCCCTGCCATTCTACCAGCTGCTACGCAAGGCAAATAAATTCGAATGGACGCCCGAAGCCGACGACGCATTCGAAAGTCTTAAGCGACTACTCTCCACCTCGCCCATTTTGGTCACACCAAAGGAGCGCGAGCCTCTGCTGCTGTACATCGCAGCCACACACCAGGTGGTCAGCACCGTGCTAGTGGTCGAAAGACCCGAAGAAGGAAAAACCCATGGGGTTCAATGCCCAATTTACTATCTTAGCGAGGTATTGACGCCAACAAAACAGAGGTACCCTCACTACCAAAAGCTCGCCTACGGCGTGTTCATGACGGCTCGTCGGTTGAGCCATTACTTTCAGGAGCATCAGGTGATGGTGGTCAACGAGGCACCTTTGAACAGCATCCTGAATAACCCAGAGGCCACATGATGCATGGCCCTGTGGGGGAATTGAGCTGTCACCTCTAGACATCGTCTACGAGAAACGACTAGCAATCAAGTCGCAGGTCCTACCGGACTTTCTTGTACACTGGATGGAGCTACAACTGCCAGACACCCCAGACATGTCGCAGTCATGGACGATGCACTTCGACGGCTCCAAGCGTGAAGCCGAAGCAGGAGCTGGAGTCATACTAACCTCCCCGCAAGGCGACAAGATGAAGTACGTCCTTCGGATGAAATTCTGAGCTTCCAACAATGAGGCCGAATACGAAGCCGTCATCCATGGCATGAGGATGGCAAAAATCTATAGCGCAACGCGCCTGGTCATCTACGGTGACTCTAACCTCGTCGTCCAACAGACGATGAATGAGTGCGACGCACACGTCGAAAACATGATCGCGTACCGCGCGCTCTACAACGCACTCGAAGGAGAATTTGACGGCTGCGAGCTTCGGCACGTTGGAAGAGAAATCAACGAGGAGGCTGATAGACTTGCCAACATCGGCTCCACCTGCACAAAGGTGCCATCAGGTGTGTTCCTCGAACAGATCTGTGTGCCATCCATCAAGCGAAAATTCCCCAAGGGATCACCCGAAGAAGCAGAACACTTGGGGGCCATGTTGCCCGAAGGTCATGAAGGACCCGTGAAACTGGACACAGAGGTCGCTATGGTCAACCTGATGCAGGTAATGGCAGTCTAAGAAACATGGACACGACCATACCTCTAGTTCCTCATCAACGGAGAACTGCCTGACAGCCCGACAGATGCCCGGCGCATATCTCGCCGGTCGAAAGCTTTCACCATCATCAATGGCGAGCTGTACAAGCGCAGTATTACGGGTGTACTACAAAGATGCGTCACCATCGGTGACGGTAAAACCATCCTCCAAGACATCCACGAGGGCATCTGCGGCCATCACGCAGGCAGCCGCTCCCTTGTCGCCAAAGCTCTACGAGCTGGATTCTACTGGCCAACGGCCATGAGCGATGCAAAGGACATCGTCCGAAGATGCAAGGGGTGCCAAAGGTTCGCCGACAAACCACACGCACCCGGATCAGAGCTCAGGCCCATACCTATAGCCTGTCCCTTTGCTCAATGGGGCCTCGACATGATTGGCAAACTGCCAAAGTCCTCGAAAGGGGGGAACGTCTACCTCCTAGTCGCAGTCGACAAATTCACCAAGTGGGTCGAAGCCATGCCGGTCACTAACCAAAAGGGCAAGACCGCCGTAAAATTCTTTGAGTCCATTGTCTACATGTTCGGCGTACCGCATAGCATCATCACCGACAATGGATCGAACTTTATCTCCAAAGAATTCCAAGACTTCTGAGAAGGCCTCGGGATCAACATCACATACGCCTCAGTGGAACACCCGCAAACGAACGGGAAGGTAGAAAAGGCCAACGGCCTAATCGGCGCTGGCATCAAGAAGCGCCTCATGAGCCCACTCGAACGAAAGGCCGGAGCCTGGACGGAAGAGCTACCATCCGTCCTATGGAGTTTGCGGACTACGCCAAACAGCTCCACCGGCTACACGCCGTTCTTCATGGTGCATGGAGCCGAAGCCGTACTACCAGCCGAAGTACGCCACCAGGCCCCCCGGGTCGTCGCTTACAGCGAAGCCGAATCCACGGCTGCACTCGAAGACGCCGTCAACACACTCGACGAAGCAAGCGACGTAGCAGCAGCTCGATCAGCGGTGTACCAGCAGAGTCTCCGCAACTACCACAGTCGCCGACTACGCCCAAGGTCCTTCGTCGAAGGAGACCTCATCTTACGACTCAAGCAAGAGCGACCGAAGAAATTCGAGTCACCATGGGAAGGACCCTACATCATCACCGAAGTCATCCCAGGTGGCGCCTATCGCCTCAAGCACGTGGAGTCTGGAGTCGCATACTCTAATCCATGGAACATCGCGCACTTGCGACGATCCTACCCCTATCTATCTACCCCTTTACTTTCAATAAGGCTATTCAGCCAAGGCTACTCAGCCGAACAATATACTTCCTCCATTACGATATAAATAAAGCTAAGTGTCTCGCCCCGAAAATTTCGTTTTACTATTTACACCTTTACTACATGCTACAAAACGCACTCGGGGGCTCCCCCACCTCACGATCTCATCGACTGAGGATAACACATGTATACCTGAGTAGCTGATCACGTCAGGCTAACGAAAAGGACACGTATGCAAACAAAGCACTACGTGCTCAAACAACAACTGCATCTTTATAACAAAGGGGCAAAGCGCGCCCAGACACGTACATACAAATTTTACATCTATTTCTTTTACAGGTACTACCTATTCTGAAGAATAACTTGAGCATGTTTCTCAAACAAATCTACGACCTGTTCGGCATACTACCTTATAGCCGCATAATGTGGACGCATGTCCCACTCACCACCATCCGGCCGAAGAGGTGGTCCAGCCGCTACAGCAGACAAATCCACATCAGGCGATGCAGCCTCACAAGGGACAAAGCAGCCTTCACTCCTGCGACGAGTTGTTGCCGCACCAACTCCTTGACATTACTCACGTTCCGAAACTTCGACAGAAGACCAGCAAGACTTGTTGGCACGGCATCCAAAGGAAACATGACATGCAGTACTGATGCAAGCGACGTCTGCACCTGACGAAGCACCCATGAAACTTGGTGCACACGATCCTGCACCGTCGTCAGGGCCATAGCATGGTCACAATCCATCCAGAAGAACCTGCCGGCTTCCATGTCTTGTTGAGTCAAGCAATTGACCCGAACAGCGACACGCTCTTTCTCCTCCCTCGGAGCAAGGTTAGCACCTGCAATACTCGCACAAAATAAGACGCAAGGCCAGTAGGAGCATCCAAAGAACTGAGCTGCAGCTCCAAACAAGGAACAACTTACATTGAAGCTGCTTAGACAGTCGAAGCATTTATGCCATCAAGTACTCCTCTCTGGCTGCACCGCTATCTGCCTTGGACTTCCAAACGTCGGCGTGACCATGCACCCCAAGCAACTCCTTCTCAAGACTACGAGCACGGTCCCGAAGAAAAGCAAGTTGTGAGGAATCATCCAAAGATGGCCGCAGCCGCGTTGCAGGCGAGGTGTCAACGGGATCAGCACCCGAAGGAACCTAGAGCAGCAGAAAAGAAAAGGACATAAACATTCAGACGGAGAAG
Source organism: Avena sativa (assembly GCA_916181665.1). Lineage (NCBI taxonomy): Eukaryota > Viridiplantae > Streptophyta > Magnoliopsida > Poales > Poaceae > Avena > Avena sativa. The sequence goes on from OV702296.1 coordinate 299,323,676, forward strand.
AGCACAACTCAACAAAATTCATTAAGCATATAAAGGCCACTACGTGGCACAATGATTTTTGTTCCTCAACATAATTACAGCAAAATAAGATTACAAACTATCCTACAGCTACAACGCCTAAGACGCGGCACCCTGAGTAGCCTCGGAGCCGGATTGCCTAGCCTTGGCTTCCCCCTGTTGCCGTAGCGCGTACTCGGATAGCAGATCAATGAGCTTTGGCCCATATCGCTTGCAGCGAGCAGAGTAGGTAGCAAAGGCTACCTCGGATCCATCCGCGGTCGTCGGCATCCAGGAGGTGATCTGGGGAAGGTCCAGCTCCAGCCGCCAAGGCCATCGCCAGCCCGACGGACGCGCCGATGCCCTTCTGCTTGCGCTTGTACGCCGCAGGCGCTTTGGCTGACAAGGCCTCCGCCAGGGCGTCAACATCATCAAGGGTCGCGCCCTTGGGGACAAGCTCCTTGTAGAAGCGGCCAAGGACCTCCTTGGCCTTGGCGAGTGAGTTGATGACGATGCTGCAGCGATCTTCGACCGCTGCAGTAGCATCATGTAGAGAACTCCCGTGCTCCAGAGCGTTGCGGTCAAACTCGATGCCTGCGGCATTTGAGGCAAAAAAAGAAGAAGAAAAGGAATGAAGAAAGCATCACAGTAGAAAGACAAGAAAACAAGAAAAAGGGGCAAAAATAAGATACTCACCCGAAACAGCCTTGGCAGCAGCCATGAGCTTGCCTGCCACCTCTCTTTCACGCACAGTCACAGCAGTGGTAAGCTGCTCCTCGCGGTCCATGGCCTCCTGCTGCAGACACTCCTTAGCCTCGGCTGCCTTGGCCAGCTCCAGCTCAAGGCGCTCTTTCGCACCAGCGGCGGCCTCGGCCTTCTTCTCCGCTTGACCAAGGATCTTCTTGAGAGCATCAATCTCACGGAGGGAAGTATTATGCTCCTCTGCATTCAAACCATACAAGCGTCAGAAAGCAAGACAATAATACAAAAAGAAAGAAGCACCAAGGCATACAGGTACCTCGAAGCTGTTGGAGGTTGGCCTCCAGCACCAGGTGTTCCTGCACCAGTCGCTTGGCATCTTGCACAAAAGGCTGCAAGAACAAGACCTACCAGTAAGGAAAAGGACTTGGGGGCTGCGCCCAACACAAAAGAACAAAAGCAAAATTCGCACACGAAAACGCTCGGGGGCTCCCCTCGGGACTCGAAGAACGAACAAGACAAAGAAAACTTTTTGCAGATGCTCGAGGGCTCCCCTGGTGGCAGGAAACAAAAGTACTTACATGCTCTGATGGCGAGTCCAAAGGCCCGCTCGCAGCCTTCTGACGCGCAACCACCTGAGCCTTCTGCGGAGAAGGGACCGGCGCGGCACCTTCAGAGGTAGCCACCATCTGAGGAGGAGGAGACGCAACCTTCGACTCTCCCATCATCTCCCGAGCACCATCACTGGAGGAGTCGTGGGAGGAATGCGTGCACACGAAATAATTAGCACAAGTACAAAAGTCAACAGCGAAAAGGACAGCAGTATAAAGGAAAATTACGAGTCTAGTGAGCTCAGGTCGAAGACAGGAGGAGTCCTTCGGGCTCTCTTCTCCCCCTTCTTCTCTTCCTTCTTCTCTTCCTTCTTCTCTTCCTTCTTCTGCTTCGCTGGCGGGTGCGGCGCTACAACTCGCACGGGAAGAGCAGGAATGGGAGAGGAAGAACCACCATGCCCGTCACTGTGACGCTCAAGGCACAGAGGGTTTCTGGGAGTCGGAGGAGTCAAGGCATCCGAAGACTCGCTGGAGCTCCGCGATTGTTTGCGAGTATGGTCCTCGCTCGACTCGTTGACCTCTTCAGCTGGAGATCATGCCGAAGGCAGCTCGGACATGGAATCCACCACATCATTATCCAGAGCATCCGGAAATATTTTAGGCAATGGTGGCACCATACCCGGCACTTTGAAACTCTGCAGAAAAGAAGAGACTTTGTTAGCAAACAAAGGAAAATAAATACAGTCGACAAAAGCGCTACACGCATGAATCTACACCTGTGGAACGGCCAGCGTCGAAGAAAACGGCGGAGTCAACGACTTCCCCGGGATATCCTCTCTAGCCTTGTTCTTCAACAGCGTACGAAGGGCCCTGTTGAGATCACCCTGGGAAAGCTTCTCGGCCGAAACTCTCATCGGATCACGGCGCCCAGCATAAAGGAACATCGGGTGCGCCCTAGCCTGGAGGGGCTGCACCCGAAGCTCGAGAAACATGCGGATAATATCCACACCATTCGCTTCTTTCTCCGGAGTCAACTGGAGATCCTCCACCCGACGGTAAAGGGCCTCTATCTCCGCTGACTCGCCATCCAAGATCTGGTTTTTCCAGGACCTTTTCGGCTCGATTATTTGGGAGGAGTCGAAAGGAGAAAGACCAAAATGCCGCCCAGTCACTGTGGAGTCGCGAATGTAAAACCATCGCCTCCGCCAGTACTGGACAGATTCGGACATAGAGAAAGAAAAGAAAAGAATATTGGCTTTGAGGGAGATGATGCAACCCCCAATGGGATACACACCATCCGAACCAGATTGCCTCTTCACGGAATAGAGTTTCCGGAAGAGGCCAAAGTGCGGCTCGATGCCGAGCCAGCACTCGCAGAAAGTGATAAAACAAGCAATGTGAAGAAGAGAATTGGGGGAAAGATGATGCAGTTGGATGCCGTAGAGAAAGAGCAGCCCACGAAGGAAGTCGTGGACCGGGAAGGAAAACCCACGAATAACGAAGGCAAGAAACATAACCCGATACCCAGCGGGGGGACGGGGGATTACCTCGTTGCCGGGGGATCTGACGGCCTCCCTATCCTGCGGGATCAAGCCCCTCTCGCGAAGCTTGCGGAGGTCACTCTCCCGCGTCTCTGATCGCCGCCAACCACCGTCGGTGTCACGGGTAGCGGTGGCGCCTTTCTTCCCTCCGGCGGCGTTGGTACCAGCCGCAGATGATGACTTTTTCGGTTTCCCCATCGCGGTACGGCGGCGCCGGCGGTGAGAGCGCAGAAGGGAAGAAGGAAATGTGGAAGGATATTCCAGCGCGCAGCAAGAACTCTTAGAGCACAAGGAGGCAGTGAAAACAAGAATAGATGCGGTGAAAACAAACTGCAGCTTTCCCCAATGATTATAACAACGAAGATGACGCACGACAACCGTCCATCAAGAAGACCTAACGCCAACGGCAGATCTGGCCATACACGTGTCAGCATCACAACGAACCGTCATCAACACGCCGTCCACTACGCGCGGAAATCGAGGCGACGCCGTAATTATCTCCACCCCGCGCGTGACCGGTCAATTCAAGGTCATCAAGTGGGACCCACGTTCGTCTAGTCAAGTCATCTCTAGCGCAGCAGACGCTTGAGGTCATTGATCGTCAGCACTGATGCCATCAAAAGCTATACTAACAACAACTACAATTTTTTCGGCTTCAAAGCTAAGAGTACTCACTCGAATCTATGATTCGACTAATTACTCGGGGGCTACTCCTATTAGGAGCGCTGGTCGCGCACCCGAAAGATGAATAAAAGCGAACTATTTCTTCGAGTCCTACGTCGAGTCTACGACTTCACTACGAACTCGGGGGCTACTCCCATAGGGAGGATGGATTTAAGCATCCAAATTTTTTTGTGTCCAACGGACTTAACACTGAACAATGTTTGAATTAAAGTCTTCGCTCGAGTCTACGACTCGAACAGACACTCGGGGGCTACTCCCATAGGGAGCGCTGGTCGCGCACCCTATGAATTCTTCGACTGTGATCTTTCGGATCAGCATGCAAAAACTTTTCGGCAACTCTGCCCCAACAAGACGCTAAGTGAGCAACGTTCTTCTTGGCCACCCGAACACCTCCGCGGTGATAAACATTCGGATGCTGTGTTTGCGACACAAAGATAAGACCTACAGATATCATCTAATGGTCTGGCAACGCACACGACTGCGCTCTGCTAGTATAAACCCGTACCAGCAGGCGCGATGAAAAATCCCGACGGACGCGTTAGGTACATCAATTAAAATCACTGGAATTCCACTCCTGTAAGTCCTTCGCGGCCTAAGTCGAATTACGCTAGCATATGTTCCGGGTCCGAGTTGAGGGACTCGAACCTGAGAAAGATCGTGTTGTTTCATCCTAAGACAGCTAACTGACCCTGATCCATCGGGTGAGTCAGACACACGCATCAACAATCCCTACACACATACTGTTAATACATAGTTGCACCCGAAGGATTGAAGAGTCCTCAGCCGAATCTACGATTCGACTGAACACTCGGGGGCTACTGACATGGTTATACCCTACGGGTACATGATCTCAGCATACCTGGTCTAGCCCAAGGAAGGCCCACGACAGATGTACGCCGACCCATGAAGATTTCCGGGTGGCCAAGGCCCATGACGCCTTCGGATCCTTGGAGAGCAAGACTAACGTAGATAGGAAATTCAAAGGGGTAAAACCCTAAAACCTGTAACCGACTAGGACTATGTCCGGGACCTGCCTGAGTCTATATAAAGGCTAGGAGGGCACGACCTAGATCTCTCTCATACTCTCGCATACGCACCTCCACGCCAGATCGAATCTGCGCACCCCTGTAACCTTCGGTTCCGCCGTAATCAAGAGCAAACAAGCAGGAGTAGGGTTTTCCCTCCGGGGGCCTGAACCTGGGTAAACCTCGTGTCCCCGTGTTGCTTGTTTGCTAACCGTTTCGCGATCTCCAGCATCCCCATCTTCTTCAAAACTCAAGTCCATAACAATGGGCATTGACGAGATCGAACCTCGTCAACTTGCACTTCGACTTGATTATCCTCGAACTATCTCTTTTATCTTTCAACCTTAAAGCCAACATATGGTTCAAACATTTCCTATGAAAAATCTCTACAAGTATAACTCAACGCGAATATTAATATATAGAGATTGTCTTTAATTACAAAAACCACACATGGGGACACACATGCTCTTTTGATAACCACATTCATTGAATCAGAGACCCAATAACTAAGAATTACAATAAAGTCTCAAATCAAGCTGCTCCATGGTAACAATCTTCGTAACACAAAAATCCCCCAAGGCTTCGATGAATCATTGGAATCAATCTCGACAACGACATTGCCACTCATACACTCAGTAAAAATTGCCCATCAATATAGATGAGCAGGCATTTGAATGTGCATGCATGGGCCAAGCATTAAACCTTATAAGTACCGGTCATCAGACCACAAGTTTTTCACCATAGAGCCAAAGCTAGATTCAACTACCAACAATAGTTCCCCTAACCTAGGAGCACCAAGACGGCGACCGGAAGCGAGGGGAACCAACATGATCTCGTGGCGGCGACAACAGCTCTCTCGTGTAAAAACCTAGCTAAACGTTATGCATGCAAAACAATAATTATGTATTTGTAGAATAATATTTTTATAAGTTAATGTTCATATAAATCATACTCGTTCATAAATTTAATTTTTTATTTATCTATAAAACGGAAATTAAAATAGGAAATAAATAAAATGGAAATACACATCTATGGAGAAATAAAAAATTCATGAATTTTAAAAATGTTCATGTATTTATAAAAAATAAAAATAAAAGATAAACTATTGATGATGGAGAAAAAATATAAAAGAAAATAGAAACTTGAAAATGGAAAGGGAAGCATATCTTGTTGGAGTGGACCTGAAAAAAAATCCTATGAGACCCGGTCTATATTCTTGAAGGATAGACCCACCTTCATGTATGATGTTTAGAAAAAAAAGACTAATTAATAGACAAAAAAATTCTAGAAAACTGAAAAGACAGACACGTGGCAGACATAGAAGGAACCGATCTCATAGGATTTATTTCCCCGTGGCCGCGCGGCTAAGCCGAGTCTTTAGCTGACCAAGTATTCGCTAGCCCAATTCGTCGCTGAAATCACGCATCTGCAACGGTTTTATTTAAACAGAAGCAAATCAAGCGGGTCGCACTCGCACTGAAAGGGGATCTTTAGCAGACCGACCGAGCGCCGCGGCCACGCCTGCGCCACGATGGAGATGGAGGAAACTTCGGCGGCGCTGCCCAACGACGTGCTGGCCAACGTTCTCTGGCGCCTCCCGCCACGTGACCTCGCGGCGGCGAGGTGCGTGAGCAGCGGGTGGCGCGCCGTCGTCGACTCCTACTGGCTTCTTCACCCGTACGTGCTCCCGATGGCGGTGGCGGGCATCTTCGTCAACTACATCGACTACTGCCGCCAGCACCTCCTCGTCCGCCCCGGCTGCAACCTCCCCGGCGCTAGCCTCGACTTCGTGCCCCGCGACAAGCCCGGCCAGTGGAGCCCCACGGGCGACCACCTCAGTTTTCTCTTCGACGCGGTGCCCGTCGACGACCGCGGCAGGTGGAGCGCCGTCCGCGACCACTGCAACGGCCTCGTGCTCTACGACGACGGCCTTGACTTCCACGTCGTCAACCCCGCCACGCGGCGGTGGGCGCGCCTGCCGCAGCACGCGCGGGCCAGGGATTCCCTCGTGCACCTCGTCTTCGAACCCATCGTGTCGCGCCACTACGAGGTGGTCCTCATCCCCACCGTGCCGGAGAAGGCGAAGCCCGCGGCCTCGCCACCGTCGACGTCCGTTGGAGATGGCGTCCCTCCGACAGGATCGGCAGCGGAACAGCCATGCCCGGCCGGGGAAGCCGGACCCGAGCCTGAGGACGACCCGTATGGCTCGATGGAGTGGCCGCCGTCGCAGTGCATGGTGCAGGTGTTCTCGTCGAGGACCTGGCGGTGGGAGGAACGCGCTCTTGTGCGGCTCAGACACGCCGCCGGAACGGTGGCCGACGTGCGGCTGGATCCCGTGGAACCGGAGCTGTTCGGTGCGGTACACCGCCTCGCCACGTATTGGCAGGGAGATCTGTACGTGCACTGCCGAGGCGCCTACATCATGAGGTAATTACCTCAAGCGGATCTTGTTTTGAGTTAGTACCATGATCCACGTTCGATCTTGTTATTTTTTAGTACGTACATGGGTTAGTGCTCCTCTAAGATTAGTTTTTTGTGTAAATTGTCCGACAAATGTTGCTATGTTAATGCATCTCTACAGAACGTGTCTTCCAGCTGCAAATTGTTGACTGAAATTCACTCGTGATGTGTTGTGATTGGTGCTGGATTTGCAGGTTGTCTTTGCAGCGCAATATCTACCAGGTGATCAAAACGCCGACAAATGGGAAACTTACACGGTGCTATCTTGGGAAATCGGAGAAGGGGGTCTACTTCGCGGCATCCGCCAGTGGTATGATCTTCGAGTTTGGATCCTCAGCATGTCGTGTGGCCGGGCAGAGTGGGTGCTGAAGCACGAAAATAACCTCAAGACCACGGGATTGCTAGCCGTGACACGTATGAGCTACCGTAAGCAGATCGACGGGCCTTGGGTTCTAGAGGAGGACAATGGCATCAACGGAGATGGCAACAATGGTGACCAAGAGCCACCGGTAGAGGATGACAATGACGACATCAACGGAGATGGCAACAATGAAGGCCAAGAGCCACCGGTAGAGGAGGACAATGGCATCCATGAAGACCAAGAGCCACCGGTAGAGGAGGACAATGGCAACAACGACGACCAAGTGCCACATGTGGAGGAGGACAATAACATCAACGCAGAAGGCAACAACGTCGACCAAGAGCCACCGGCGGAAGAGGACAATGGCAGCAATGATGACCAAGAGCCACCGGTAGATGAGGACAATGTCATCAGCGAGGATGGCAACAATGAAGACCAAGAGCCACCGGTAGAGGACGACAATGGCATCAACGGAGATGGCAACAATGAAGGCCAAGAGCCACCGGTAGAGGAGGACACTGGCATCAACGGAGATGGCAACAATGAAGGCCAAGAGCCACCGGTAGACGAGGACAATGGCATCAACGACGACCAAGTGCCACATGCGGAGGAGGACAATAACATCAATGAAGAAGGCAACAACGTCGACCAAGAGCCACCTGTGGAGGAGGACAATGGCAACAACGCCGACCAAGAGCCACCAGCAGGGGAGGAATATTACTGGTGGAATTCCGATGAGGACGACTACGTTGAAATCGAAGAAGGGGATGAAAACTATCTTGGCGGCATCTACATCCTCGGGTTCCATCCTTTCAAGGAGATCATGTACTTTTGCTCGACGTTCGGAGGGGCAACGTATCATCTGAACACCCGCGAGGTTCAGTGCTTGGGCGACCTGCGCCCGAAGCGGTACCACTACACGCCGGTCGTGGGCATCCGTGGGGCGTTCCCTTACACGCCCTGCATGACCGGAGAATTTCCCGACGAGAACTTCTCTAAAACTAGCGCCTAGATCCGCCGAATAACAGACCGAATAAATCCTACCAACATGTTTATTTTGGCTTCATCCAGGAATTGATATTTGATTTTTATGTTTTCTTTCATATAGTCTTTGGGTTGAAGTAGTTTAATTTCGGAAACATAATATTTGGTATTTTCTTTCATTTAGTCTTTGCTTTGAGGAAATGATTTTTCTTAGAATATATTGTTTGGCCTTGTGATGGTCATTTTATTGGAAGCTACTGCTATGTTGTTAGTATGTCTACAAATGCAGTGTGTTCCACCGTATCAGTCGGAATGCTTTCTAGCACTTGCTTGCTGCTAGCTCAAGAGCTCACCTGCTTGCGTTCATTAATCGCAGCTTAGGACTGCCACGCACGCAGTTACAGGGTCGGCCCCGGGGAGAATTATGATATGGGCCCCACATTCACGTATAACTAATACAAGCATACTTTGGCTAAATTATATAATTTTTAGTGAGTGTTATTTTGTACATCAAATATTAATGTTAAAGAGTAAAGTTAGCCCTAAAGAAATAAACTGACATCATGTTTTAACAAAAACATCATTTGTAGTATGGTTTTTTCAAATAAAATATATTCAATATGTGCTAGTACTAGAGTTTGTGTAATTTTGTGAATCCGATCGACCTTTCCAAAATAAAGATGCCAGCATTACTAACTTTTCTTAAGTAAGCCCCCGTCACTAAATTTTCATAAAAAATTTCCATTTCTTGTCACTCCTAAGCTACGAATTGGCGATCGAAGACAATGCTGAAAACAAGAATAGAGACACGTGTTTTGCGCTGCTTAAAATTCCGCAGCATTTGTGATCTTATTTCTCTCCTTTTATATATTCTTAGTACAAAAGGTAAACGTGTGGCTAATCCCCGCATGACTCACTCCAATTTGTTACGAGGAAACATGAGCTAAGCTCTAACTGAAACAACTAAACCAAGTGCCAAGTGCTAAACTGACCAAACTGAAGAAATCTGACAGAACTAACACCTAACACTGAAACCGAGAGCAGCTGGGTTTATTCAACATTTTCTCACTGAAAAACCAGAATAGTCGGTCGTCCCTAAACCACATACATGTTCCTTTTGCATTGACAACTGCTGACACAAGGCCCGGCCGTGTGTGCATCACTCTTTTACTAACTGATGACTCAAAACCTGCAAGTAAGCACCTCCAATAATTGGATACTTGTATGTATCCTTAATTTGTGAAGCACTTGCGGAATCTGGGCTACGATGCTTGTGTCGATGATAGACCTGTGATATGTGTGCAGCCAGCACTGTATCCATGTACGGGGTATATAGTAGTAGGAAAAAGAAGTTGGGGTTGGTCGTATGGTGTGGATTTTGGTGGACCGGGACTAGAGATTAGAGAAGAGTGGCTGGCAGGACAGCCATGCCCCACCATCAGCTGGTCCTTTCCCCTGTTATCTGCACGGGCCAGCTGCGCGCCTGCACCATCTGCGCGCGACCACCTCTAATAACTCGAACATCGATCTTGCTTTTTCGACCAGTTGCATTGCCCAGCAGGTCCATTGATCTCCAGTCATATATTATATTATGCAGTTTATTATACTCTCAGGGTGCCTATCCGTATCCACTGATACACGTGTTGTTGTCGAATCAGATGCTTCGGTAATTAATGGCAGGTCCCGATCAACAGACGTCATGCGGATTCGAAAACAAGCAGGCTATCTTATGGGAAGATGTGTTCGCCACCGGCCGGGTATCTCCTACTGTCACATGTACTAATTGGTGAGAGGCTGTACAATTTTTCAGAGCGAACTGAACAGATAGGAACGCGTTCATACATTGATATTGATATTGTATTTTAGTATTGCCAAGATAGCAACGCGTTCATACAGTTAGTAGGAAAAATATGAAAAACATTGTACCAAAAGATATGAAATTGTTTTGAATTTACATAAAAAATCAATTAACAAGTAAAAATGTTTAGTATAAATATCAAGTTTTGCGGATAGGACAGTGGGTGAAGTTGCTAATAGGAAAACCATCTTCCTTGTTTGCTTTCTTGCCTCCTCCCCCAATTTCAAGTCGTCGAAAACTGGATCCCCCAAGACATGAACTGATGTGGGAGAACGAAAGCCACCTACATGACATGAGAGTTTCCTGACGAGAATGTCTCGAATACTAGCGCCTAGGATGGGTGTGATCGCAGATCCGCTGAATAACCGACGGAATAAATGTTACCATCATGTTTATTTTGGATTTATCTAGGAACCGATATTTGATCTTTATGTGTTCTTTCATTTAGCCTCTGGTTTGAAGTAGTTTGTTTTCGGAAACATTTTTTTAGATCCAAAGGGCCCCAAACAGGGGAGCCCCAGTTCCATTTCAAATGAAACGGCCCAGAAAGAGAGTCTTATACAACGATTACAAGCACAAAAGAAGCTTAAAAGTTCAAACTAAACAGAAAACTAAAACACGGAGAACATCCACGCTCAGCCATAGGTGCTACGGCTCAACTAGGTGACTCAAACTCTCGCCCGGTAGCACTCGTAGACATTTTTGAGGGCCTCCCTGGTCTCCTTAGCTGGAAGAAGTCCCGCTGGCTTCTGAGATGCCCAGGACTGTACCCAAAAGGGCGTCAGTGGCGAGGCAGCTGCCAGCCGGCACTTTGAAAATACACGATGGTATGGAAGGGTGGACCGGCGCGATAGAGGATGCAACCGCACCCCCCAGATTAGAGGGAGAAGCTACCCCCACTACAGAGCACTTGGGTCCTTGCACCTGCGCTCCATCACTCCTGAAAAGAGGACCAGCTGGGGAAACATGTTTTCCTTAAAGATTAGCCTCCACTTCCTGAGCGTTGAAAAACAAGCCACCAAACCTTTTTCAGATAGATCCAAGTTTGGGAATGAAAAATCAAATCATTTCTAATTTTTCAGATGCTCCAGAGAGCACCGCAGCACAAATGGCATTGAAAGTTTGATGTTTCTTTTTTGAAATCCAAAACCTAGATATAGACATGTAATCATGTCCACATTCAAGCTTAAAGAAAGTAGAGATAATCTTCTAGGTATGAGAAGCTATAGTACATTTGAAAAATAGATGATCAATAGATTCCTCTTCACTACAGAAAACACAACAAGTATGTTTACCCAGATTTCTTTTCTGACGGTTATCTCTTGTCATTAGCTTGTTGTTAGAGGGAAGAAACAGAAAGATACGGATCCGGGGTGGCACAACTAGGGACCAAATAGCCGGAGTGAGAACAGGGGTGACCCCTCTAAAGCCAATGATGTTACAACAAGAACTAGAGGAGAATTGACCATTAGCTGTGTAACTTCAAATAAGAGTATCGCAGTTAGAAGAGAAAGAAATACTAGTAGCAACATGTACCAATTCCAACCACTGCTCATGCAGCTTAGGGCTGAAGTTTATGCGGAAAGTGTTTCGGAAACATATTGTCTGGTATTTTCTTCCATTTAGTCTTTGCTTTGAGAAAATGTTTTTCCTAAGAATATATTGTTTGGTCTTTTGATGGTCATTATTAAATAACTCATTATTGGAACCTATATTGCTACTATTTGGGTATATGTACAAATGCGGTGTGTTCGGCCGTATCGGTCAGGATGCTTTCAGCACTTGCTGCTGGCTCAAAATCTCACCTGCTTGCATTCATTAATCGTAACTGAAGGTTGGCAGCAGGGATCCTCGCGAACTGGACTGGCAGTCTGGCACGCAGCCACGCATGCAGTTTACAGCAAGGAAAAATACTGTACAGCCTGAGCCTACCTCTGTATGCACGGCAGCTGCTACTTAATCTTCTTATCGACTTGCTTATCCTATATTCCCTGAGTTTTTGCTGTGGCTGTTGCGGAGATTTGCAGGTCGAGTTTTACGCCTTGGTCACTTGTGTCTGTGTCGATGATAAACCTGTGATATTTGTGCAGCCAGTACGGGTATATAGAAGCACGTAAAAAAAGAGTTCGGGTTGGTTTCATGGTGGATTTTGGTGGACCAGCAGGACTAACAGAGCAGTGGCTGGCACGATAGCCATATATATGCCCCACCTGGCTCTCATTTCCCCTGTTATCTGGCCGGCACGGGCCAGCTGCGAGGCTGCACCATCTGCGCGCGGCCACCTCTAACTCGAACATCTCTTGCTTTCTGAAATGCTTTTTCGACCAGTTGCATTGCACAGCAGCGCAGGTCCATTGATCTCCAGTTATTGGTATGCAGTTTCTACTCTCCGCGTCGCTCTCAGGGCGTCGGCTGAAATACACGTGTTATAGTCGAATCAGATGCTTCGATAATGGCAGGGGGTCCCAATCAACAGAGGTCATGCGGATTCGAAAACAACGAGGCTATCTAATAAGCTTCTTTGCATAGAAGAAGGTTATCTTATTGAAGAAGTGTTCGCGACGGGGGATCTTTACTGTCACGCGCATGTACTAATTAATGGTGAGAGGTTGTACTTATTCAGAGCGAACTGAATATACTAGATGGGAAGATCAGTTTGATTGTGCAACAGCAACCGCCAGCTTTGGACAGCTTAACAAGGTGCTTCTGCCACCGACAGTATGGTACTACCAAACAAGTAAACAACGTGAGAAAATGGCATGAAAAAAGCTCCTCGGCGGCAAGCCAGCGAACGTTAGAAACGGTAGGAAGGAACCGACGGCCATGTTGGTCCACTCACGTTTCCAAGACGCTCAACCGGTGCGATTTTTTGTTTCGAACGCCGAAAACTATTCTAGTCGCATTTCTAGGATCCCGTTTGTCCGGATCTAATTTTGGTCCAGACTTTACAGACTATTCCCAAGATCTTGGAAACGTCCTCGAAACGTCGTATGAAGCGAATTGACGTAAAACTAAAACAGCCGGCTAGTGAACCCGCCTAGTCAGCCTATATTCGTCCAAATTCATCCAAAGTTCACTCATAGCCTAAAATTCGCCCATATTGTCCATATTCGTCCAAATTTCGTTTATATTCGCCCAAAGTTCACCCATATTCGCCCAAAGTTTGTCCATATTTGCCCAAAACCGCTTATATTCGATTCGCCTAAAACCTCTTCTATTCGCCCATATTCGCATAAAGATCGCCCATATTCGCCCAAAATTTGCTCAATTTGCTCACAACCGCCTATATTCGCCCAAAGTTTACCAAAATTTGTTAAATTTTAGCCAAACACGGGAACTCGGCCTGAGAACGCGATTGAAAAACTCGACGTTCCTAGGCCAAAAACTAGTTTTGTCCGGACCAAAATACGTTCGGATTCCGGCCTGGGAATGGCCAAGGAGTGGAGATGCTCTTACTACTACTTGAATTCTAACCAGAAGAAGAAAACAACTCGCTCAAAGAGGGAGGAAAACGAGCACCTGTTTTTCTCTGCCTTTCCTTCCTACCATTTCTAACTTTAGGAAGGAAAACATATATGAAGATTCAACACAAATGTTCACTGGAATTGTCGTTTCCTTGGCTATTTCGGAAGCCTTGTGCACAAAAGGAAAATCATGCAATTAAACTTGGAAACGAACTTATAAATTTATGATGTATCTGCCCTCCACCAATAACATATTCTCTTGGTTACATGCATCATTACATATTTTGTGTTATGTGTAGTATCATTTTTCTCGGTTGCATATATTTCATTTTTTCTTGATGTGCATATGTTTAATACATATTTCTTCCGAATTCTGTCATGTAAATGTGTACTTTGGGTTTGCAGGCTAATAGTCAACTAAGTTGCACATTTCCATCCTACAAGCCATTACCAAAACACTTCATCATTTTGTATGATGTAGAACCTTCTACCTAGATATTCAAAGATAATGATAAGAAAAAAATAAATATAATCACACTATATGATACACATACACCTAAGCAAAACCATATTAAGAAATATAGTTTTGTCAAGTGTTTTATTTGCTCGGATTTAGACTTCCCAAATCAATTTAGTGAGGTATTCTTTCATTGAACTAAAATTTTAGTAAGTGGCAAAAATTACACCAGAAGATTTCACTTTAACGTGGTATTATTATTCAGCTACAATCATTGATATTGTATTTTAGTATTGCCAAGACAACAATGCGTTCATACAGCTAGTACAAAAAATATGACAAACATTGTACCAAAAGATATGAAATTGTTTTGAGTTTACATAAAAAACTTCAATTAACAAGGAAAAATGTTTAGCATAAATATCAAGTTTTGAGGAAAGGAGAATGGGTGAAGTTGCTAAGACCTTTTCCAATGGGGTGTATCTTAGCACGTTTTTATAGGAGCTATTAAAACTTAAGAAACAACTATCACAATGGGGTGTATCTTAGATGGTGTTTCTTAGAGATGTTGTATTTAATGATTTTGTGCTCATGCATGTGTGTGATTGGACTAGCCAATTTTTTTGCCTCTGATAGTGTGCAAGTGGTGTATCTTAGCTAAGATACAACACCCTTCTATTTCATCATTAAATAGGGTGCCACATAAGCATTTTACTTAGGATAGAGCTCTAAGAGACTCTCATTGTGAAAGGCCTAATAGGAAAACCTTCCTACTTATTTGCTTTGTTGCCTAGGTTTTGACACTAGCTAGGTTTATTTACACTGATCCGATTTTTTTAGGAGAGATCCATGTCTCCGACTCTTAGGCGGAAGAACCGGAAAACGAATATGACGTAGGCTCCCCTAATTTCGAGCAGTTGAAAACCGGATCCCCCAAGAAAAGAACCGATACGAGACAACGAAACTGACACAACACAGAGTTAGTGAATCTCCATTTATGTTTTGGTTTAATCTAGGAATCAATATTCGATTTTCATGTTTTATTTCATCTTAGTCTTTGCTTTGAAGAAATAGTTTTGTTTTGAAAGCATATTGTTTGGTCTTGTGATGGCCATTATACAACTTTTGTTAGACACTCTATCTATAATACTACATTCGTCCCAAAATGTGTTGCATATATTTTTATAGTCAAAGTTAAACTTTCTGAATTTTGATCATATATAAAGGAAAACATGTTAATCTTTGCTAGAACTAACGCGTACAACATGAAAAAATATATTCCATGGCGTTCTCTCGTAATTTAAGTTTAATATGTAGATACATTCGAATCTAGGCAAATTCAAGTCACTTATTTTTGAACGGAGGAAGTATTATAGACAGTGATATCATATATATTGAAGTTTTATTTTAACTAAAAAATATATGCAACATAATATGGGACGGATGGAGTATATGGTGTCATTAAAACTAATATAGGAGTGTATTTGTTGTAATAACATATTCTTCCTTTGTCCCAAAATAAGTGACCTGGTCTTGTCTAGATTGGCATGCACCTAGACACTATTTTAGTGTCTAGATACATATGAATCTATACAAATCCAAGTCAACTTATTTTAGGATAGAGAGGTATATATGGAACGGACGCGGTATATTACAAGCGTGGGCACTTCTAAAAAGAGCAGTATTTTCGACCGTATCAATAAGATGCTTTCTTGCAGTTGATGCACAAATTTAGCTTACCTGCTTGCATTCATTATATCGACTATAATCGAAACTGAAGGTTGACAGCAGGGATACGGGACTGGCACGAGGTTGATGTAAGGGTGCAGGTGGGACTGACCGCGGGAAGCCCGCATAGTCCCACACAATTTAAGTGGGTGTCCTACGAAAGCCCGTAAAACTTATGCGGGTGTTCACTGTCCCGCGCATATACCCGCAAATATGTTACTGTAATTATTCTTGTATAATGTTTATAAAAATATTTTAGTATATAATACGATCAACATTTAGCACTTTAATGTATTAATTATTTTTTCCATTTTTTGAGTGACTCGCCATTCTTTCTACTAGACATAATATTTGCTTGATTGAGAAATTCCTACTCCTTCCGATCCAAATTAATGTTCTCATATTTGGCTAGATTCGGATATATCTATCACTAAATATATCTAGATTCGACAATGTAAAAATATTAATTTGGATCGAAGTAGCTTTTTTAATGTTCGTGCTCGATCATGAGCTTTCCACGGAAACCCACTATTTTTTCTTGTTTACCCGCGGGTGTCTCGCATAGCCTTTTATGTGGTCTTGGGTAGTGGGCTCCGCGCGGGTAGCCCACTCCCACCTGCACCCTGAGGTTGACGGCAGGGAAATTAGAATCCCAGCTCTACCTCTGGATGCATGCACGACACTGCTGCGCGAAGACTGTAGGTTGAGTTTTACTGCTTGGTCACTTCTGTCGGTAATAATCCTGCGGTATTTGTGCAGCCAGCACTGGATCCATGTACTACTAGGAAAAAGATGTTCAGTGTTGGGCGTACGGGGATCTGGTGGACCCGGAGTACTGAACAGTGGGTGGCACGACAGTCATGCCCCACCAAGCCATTTCCTCCCATCGGCACGAACCAGCTAGCTACAGCTGCAAGCCTGCACCGTCTATGCGCGGGCCCTTCTGATTTTGCTTTCTGAAATGTCTTCTCGATCTGTTGCATTGCATACCAGGTCTGCAGTTTGGCAATTTCGATTCGCCACGTCTCTCTCAGAGTGCCGTATCCAGCTTCTCTGCATAGAAGAAAAATGGAAAGTTCACCGCAGTGACGGACTTGCCTATCGGATCTTTACTTTCAGATGTAGCAGTGGTGGTGTCAGTATAAGTTGTTTTTTAATTCGAAGTAAAAGCGGATTCGAGGGGTTTAACAGGTTCGCTGCACGAATTTCTGGACGAACTATGCTGACAGCGTGGAGGGGAGGAAGATCGGTTTGATTGGGCTACAGCGACCGCCAGTTTTGGACAGCTTAACTAGCCTTTTCTGCCACTGCCACCGACGATAGAAATGGAATGAAAAGCTCCTCGACGGCCAGCCACCGAAACAGTGGGTGGCGAGCCACGAACCGGAACGTACGGTAGGAACCGACGGTCACGGGTCACGTTGGTATCACAATTCACAAGCTTCGGCTGCCAGAAAATTTGTCAAATGAAAAAAAAGTTTGGCAGCAAGAAAGGTACTAGACATTATACCACTCGCACTATAATAGGAAAAAACAAATTCGTTCAAAAAAAAGGAAAACCAGGCACCCGTTTCCTTCTTCCCCCGTGCACGGTGCACATGGTAAAGTTGGAATACAACATGTGCCATGGTACGATCTCAATTTTAACTTCTCTTTCCCGAAGCATGAGGATAAGGTACATTAAGCTTAATTAGAGGAAAAGGCTATCCTGGCCATGCCTTAGTTTGGTGTGGCTATATGCAACTTCTTTCTCAAAGATGTATAATTAAGATATTTCTCCGTGACATGAATTTGATCACCGGAGGTAACAACATGCAACATGGAGGGGGAGGGCATCGAAGAAATATCCAATTTGAAAGCGCATGTGGATCTCCATTAGTGGTTTTGATAATTAATGACAATCTCTATGGACTAATGTTTATATCAAGTTGCATTTATAGAAATTGTCCATTGGCATCGCTTGAAGAATGTGTTGGCTCCAAGGTAAAAGAAATGAAGAAGAAGAATAAAGAAACGAAGATCAAGGGTGTCTTGAGGAAGAAGATAGAGTTCCTCATGTATATCTTCAAAACATCATCTAAATGGAGTTAGAAGAAATGTTGTGCAAGCTAAAGATGTGCCATATCTAGAAGATCTCATACTTAAAGCTTGTCGTCCTCATGATCATGGATCGATGAAGACAAAGACAAAGAAGAGGTTTCCCCATGGTATATGGGGGAGCAAGGTGCACGTCTTCATCAAGCAAGCACAAGGAAGAGCGACCAAGAAACGTGTTCCATCTTGAGGAGGACAATATCATCATCATCAAGATCAAGTGGAATATGCGCAAGGCAAAGGGATATGTGAAGATATGCCTAAAAGAGAGGCTCTCCCATAGTGAGTATGGGGGAGCAATTTGCAAGACTTTACCAAGCTAGCGCAATCAAGAAAGGTGTTCCATCTTGAGGTGGACAAGATCGTTATCGTCAAGCTCAAGTGAAATATGCTCAAGGCAAAGGTATGTTTTTGATAGAGTTTCTTTATTACCGGTCTCATGGTGTTATTTGGATAGACCGGTTTATAGGATAGGTAATCGTACTATCAAGAGGGGCTCTCGAGTGAGTAACTTGACCCCATCGTTCGGAGAGAGCTCAAACATTTGCATGATTGGCATCATATTTCTTGGTTCTTATTTGTGTCTTACTCATGTGAGGATTTAGAGCTTGTGTTAATCTCCATGACAAGCTCTAGTTTATCGAAAACGGATTTCATATGCATTCTCTATTGCGTTTTCGTTGTTGGAGGTTTTCGTCTTTTTGAGAGAGGTCAAACATTTCTTCATTTGGTCCAATCCTCCCTTTCTATACTATGCTGTTTTTCTGTATGATGTTGTAGAGATTATTGTACTCTTTAAAACGATCCCAAGATCATCAAAATTTGAGTCCGGATGCAAAATTTATGATTGTTTTTGTATTGGTATTTCTGCCAATTTTTGTAAGAACGAAGACTCCGGACTAAATCTCCGGTCTATCTCCGGACCGCGTATAGACTGTCCTCCAATTTGTCCCTGTTTAGCCTGGGTACATCTGAGATTCAGGTCCCAGTCTGGAGACTCCGGATCGGGTGATTTCTGGGCCTAACGTTTGGATTTCTAGGGACCTATTTAAGGGGGCCCTTCTTCCCCAATCGTTCCCTAGCTCTCTTGCAAGTTTCCCCCCACCATTGTTGACCTCTTAAAGCTTGCTATCTATCAATCCCTCCAATGATTCTTGCATCTTTTTGAGGAAAAATAGAGAAGAGATCAAGATCTACAACTCCACCAATCAATCTCCCCTCTAAGTGAGGGAAACATCTTGGGATCTAGATCTTGGAGTCTTTTGTGAATTTTCTCCATTGTTCTTCCTCTCTTATCCCCCATAAGCTTTTGTAGCTTTGGTGGAATTTGGGAGAGAAGGATTTGATCACTTCTTGTGTTCTTGCCATTGCATTAGGTGGATCGGTTTAAGTTCTCTACGGAGGATTTGGTTGGTGAAAGCAAGAAGCTTTTATCTCTTGGGTTCTAGGAACCCTAGATGGTTTAGTTGTTTTGCAGGTTTGTGGATTACTTGGGGCCTCCAATTAAATTGTGGAGCTTTTCCCAAGCTTATTTGTTGGGATCCTCCAATTGAGTTGTGGAGAAGTGCCCCAACCGTGTGAGATGTTATATGTTGATCCAAATTCTACAAAGTATAGGCCAACTTCTGACGAGTGAAGCGATACCCATGTTGATCCAAATTCTACAAAGTATAGGCCAACTTTTGACGGTACGGATCGTTGAAGACCTAGGTTTCCACCGATATATAAACCCCTTGTAAGCCGCCGGTTGGGATGAGTTGCATCTGTGAAATTCCCGGCGTTTGTAAACACTCCTCGATATAGTGAAGTTTCGCTGGCTGGCGCCCGTGGTTTTTTCCTCTCTTTGTTGGAGAGGTTTTTCCACGTTAAATCTGTGTCCCCTTGTTGTGTTTTTCGTTTTCGTTCTTCGTTATCTTCTTGTCGCAATTGTAACATGAGAGGTTCCGGATTGCCACCGACAAGTGCGCCGATAGTAAAAGTGTGGATCGATCCCGTTACGGTGAGATTCACTGGAGAACAAGGGAGGCCTTTCGTGGCGTTGATGGTTTGATATCATCCCCTCTCCAAACGGACATACTCCATGTTGGGAGGAACTTGGTAAAATATCGTCGTCTCCGCATACCTCGGTTATCTCTATATCCAAGCTCTTACGTATGCACCTTACTTTGTGATAGCCTTCGTGCTTAAAGTATATACCTTGCTATCACATAGTTGCTTATCTTACTTAGCATAAGTTGTTGGTGAACATAGGTGAACCCGAGTTGTTTTAGGTTTTTTGTTTGACAAAGTAAATGCTAGTTTAATTCCCTTTTTGTTGAGCCACTCCCGGAAAAGTTTAAAACCGCTTATTCACCCCCTCTAGACGGCAATTGTATCCTTTCACAGTTGTCCAACTAGTGTGTTGTCTAGCTATTACTACTTCGCATCCAAACCGATTCTGAATGTAATTAGATATAAAATTAACATATTGAAAACTATTGAATAAAATGTGTTCTCTATGTGCAGTGTAAAAAATACTTTGCTTGTAATTAAAAAGAAGACAAATAAAAATTAACAAAGAGACATATAAATGTAATTTTTTTTTAAAAAGTTAGCCACCGATAATACCACCGCATCCCTTGGATGCTAGAAACGTTATAAATTACAAGCCTTCTTATACTACCACGTTTTAACATCCACTGTCAGCACATTAAATGAAAGGATCCCAACGAATTTCATACTCTTAGAAAGAAAAAAAATAGGAGGAAAGCAAGTAAAAGAATGATCCGCCTTTATGCTTCTCCACCCGCAATAATACCGCCACACTTCGTCGCCCGCTAATTTAACTTGCTAGATATGTTAATAACAAATGAACTCATTAACAAAAATCATAGTTTCAGAAACTTGTATTTATAATAAACATTTTTATTTGTGCATAATTTTTATTCAAATGTATACACAAGATAATATTTATGGGTACAATCTCAGTCCCAAAACTTCTGCTAGTTACTGCATGGTTGTGTAATTTTTGCTTATTTACTAAAACTTAGTATAATATATCTAAAAGTATACCTCCATCTCGCGTGCGTCGATCACTCATCACGGCCGCTGGCGAGATGAATCCGCTTAACTCCGGCAACATGCGCAGGCTACGACAATGCTGGATATTGGCTGGGGAAGGCGGGGGGACACTCCTGGCGACGTCCCGGGTTGGAAACTGCCAATAAGATCTTTTGGTGCTCAGATGACGACACGGGAATGTGGCTACTAGCCAGCAGGATGCGGCCGGGAAGTGGCGACGGCAAGGGCGGGATGTGGTGATGGCAACGGCGATGCCTAGGGTGGCGGCGGAGATGGCGGGCGAGGTTTGCAACAGAGAGTAGCCTGGGTGCGCCTCTTGTGCCACTGGCAGGAGGGCTCGGATGGCCTAGTGGAGGACGCGGAAGGACAAGCGTGTTGTCGGGACCGACGCAACCGTGAACCAAATTTAGTGCATGTATGAGTCGGTCTATTTGGGTCGTCTTGATGGGCCATACTACAAGTGTCCGCCTGTTTGGTTTGACTGGTTCGAACATAGCAGGATCATTTGCGTTGGCTCGCTACAGGATGGTCATGTGTTGCATGAGGGCAGCCACAACGTTGTGCCAAAAGTGGTTCTATTTTAGATTTTGACATTTGGAATTACTAAGATGTTTTAGATTAATGAAGCTAACGTTTTTACACAACTTTTCGTTTATAGGTTCAAATGGATCTACATATTAAAATATGTCTAGATACATTTACTTCACAAACCTAAAACATCTTATATTTTCAAACGAAGGGAGTAGTTTCCATTGCTGCAAGTGTAGTTTCAATTTGGAGGAAATAGGGAATCGGTGCAACTCCGTGATGCCAAATTTGGCGATGGGATAAAAAAACGTTCTCTCCCACGCCTCCAAACTCTCTTGCATCTCACGCTTGGGCTCGGAAGTCTCCGACGAAGCGGCACCTCATGCGGCGACACTTGTTGAGTTGCCTGAAAGATGCAGGAGTTGGTGAGGGGCACCGTGCGTGGTCGGCGCACCCGAAGGAGGTGGCATTGCGGCTAAAGTGCGTCGATCTGGAGTCAGAGCGTGCATGTCGGCGGCGCGAGGCAGCGGAGAAGTCAAGCCCAAGTCGACCCGGAGTCTGAGCAAGCGTGCTGACGGCCAGAAAAATTATCAAAAATAAAAAATAAAAATGCTTGCGCTCCCGAAAAGTACTGGACCTTTAGAGCATCTGCACAGGGTCGACGCATCCCGTACGAGCGTGTCCAAACTGGTCAGTGCGGACGCGCGGGACATGCATGGCGCCCTGGCCGGCCGACCCGTACGGACAAACGTGTCTGGCTTGATCTATTCATGCATCTAATCTGAGCAACGAATGCGTCGGCCCGGACGCGTGCGAATAGAGGTCGTGTCCTGCCCGACTACCACTGGCCCACCCGTCAGCCACCGCGGCGTTGATTCATACGCACATAGGGAGACCGATTCAGACGCAACTGCGATACCGATTCAGAGGCGCTGCGAAAGGCTGACCGGCGGCAGCATGCGCCATCAATGACAACGAGATGGCACACTGACTGACTGGACGCCACGCTCTCCACCGCCGCTGTAGCGCCGCTGGACGCCTGACCTCCTGGCTGGACACTTCAATGTCATCTCTTCGGCCTCAGCGCCGACATCCGATGCCGGTCCTTTTTAACTAGCCGCCCACGGACATCTTCCCCCCCATAGAATACCATCCTCTCCTCCACGCTCGAGGGAGGCGTGGAGGACGAGGACGTGGTCGTCGAGGGAGGCGTGGAGGACGCGGCCAAATCAGCGCGCCACCATGCTCTCCCTCAATGCCCTTGTTGCCCAAAGATTTCGATCCAGACACTCACCTCTACATGCCGCGTGATAGACTGCTCCTCCCCCGCAGGTTCGTAACACTGATAGGCGACGCGCCGCCATCGCTTGTCATGCTGCAGGCGAACGGCTTCAGGACCACCAGGTACCCGGTCGATCTGCAATTTGACCACCTCGGCCAGATGTACCTCGGCAATGGCTGAGAGTGCTTTGCCCGTGATGATGGCTAGCACGGTTGACGTGGAGCCTGTTGGGAACCCCAAGAGCAAGGTGTGAAGCAGCACAACAACAAGTTTTCCCTTAGTAAGAAACCGAGAGGTTATCGAACCAGTAGGAGGAAGGAAACGTCACACAGGTGTTGCTGGCAACGTGGAGACCTGCACAACACAAACTCAAGACTTTGCCCCAACGAATCAGTGAGGTTGTCAAGCTCACCGGTTTGCTGTAACAAAGGATTAAATGTATGGTGTGGAAGGTAATGGTTTGCAGCAAGTAAACAAGTAACAGTAGAAAATGTATCAATGGTAAATATTGGACCGGGGTCCATAGTTCACTAGAGGTGCTCTTCTTAGATAAACAACATGGCATGAAGGGTAAACAAATTACAGCGGGGCAATTGACAGGAACTGAGCAAGGCATAACAATGCAACTACTAGCTAGAAAGATCCTATGAAGTTGATTGGGCAATACAACAATATACATAGACCATAATCCAACTGCATCTATGAGTAGAAATCCACCTTCAGGTTATCATCTGAACCCTCTCCAGCATTAAGTTGCAAGCAACATACAACTTCTTTAAGCAAAGTGTGTAAGGTAAACAGTCCACATGTTCCATGAACAAGAGACCGTTGTTTTCTCCCTAGTAGAAACATCACATCTACAACCGAAGATATTTCTGTCACTTCCCTTGGAAACTAGAGGCATGAACCCACTATCGAGCATAAATACCATCTCTTGGAGTCACTAGCAACTACTTGGCCAAGATAGCTACTAACAACGGAGAGCATGCAAGATCACAAACAACATAGACATGTTAGAATCATAAATATAGAACCATTAATCAAACCAACATAATAATCTCAATATCCATCGGATCCCCGCAAACACAACATGCATGATTACAAATAGATTAGATCTTGATCATGAACGGAGCTCACAAGATCTATACATGAAAGCACAAAGGAGGAGATACAACCATCTAGCTACTACATGGACTCATAGTCCAAGGTGGAACTACTCACAAATCATACCGGAGAAAAGGCCTCTGGTATGATCTCCCCTCCGGCAGGGTGCCGGGAAGAACTTCAGATCCCCCCCATCTAGGGACGACGGTGGCGGCGGCTACAGAAGGTTTCGTCGAATATTGATCGGGTGCTTAGGGTTTCTGCATCGGGGGCTTCTTATAGGCGAAGGGGAAGGCCGAGGAGGCGGACAGGGGCCCCACACCCTGCCTAGGCGCGGGCCCACCCCTGGCCGCGCCTAGGGGGGTCTGGGCACCCTGGCCCGCTTCTCCGTCTCCCCTCTGGACTTCTTGTTCCCCATGGAAAGTTATTGACTTTGACGTTTGTCCCTCCAATTCCGAGAATATTTCTTTACTAGCTTTTCTGGAACCAAAAACAGCAGAAAATAGGCAACTGGCACTATGGCAACTTGTTAATAGGTTAGTACTAGAAAACATGTAAAAAGCACCTCAAAGTGTAGACAAAGCAAAGCAAAGTAGATACTAAACAAGCATGGAACATCAAAAATTATAATTACGTTTCTGACGTATCAGCCCGCTGATACGCCCAATTTGCATCACCATTCTATATCATAATTTGCCTCTATTCATTGATATATGTCTTATTATGAGGTATTACTTATGTCTTTTCATCTGTTTATGCATGTTGGATAATTCTTGGAGGATGAACTGCCAGAGTCTGGATTCTGATGGAAAAGGAGGTGTTTTGATGCAATTTCGCGAAGATCAGAAAAATACCAGAAAAATATGGGAAAATTATATTTTCCCAGAAGACAGAAGAAGCCAGAAGGGGAGGCGAAGAAGGGCCGCAGGGGGCCCACACCCTCCTAGGCGAGGGTCCCCCCGGGTCGCGCCTAGGGCAGGTGTGGCCCACCTGCCCGGCTCCCGAGGGCTCCCTCTCGCCTATATCTTCCCTACGGAACCCTAATACCAGGGGAGCGACCACAGATAGATTTCCACCGCCTCCGCGGGGCGGAAAACACCGAGAAAGAAAGATCTCTCTGGCAGACAGATTTCTACTGGGTGAATTACTTCCCGGAAAGGGGAGATCGTCGCCATAAACACCATCGTCAAGCTAGGCTTCATCGGGATCATCATCATCATCCACACCATCATCTCCACCAGCACCATCAACATTACTCCATCCCACTATAACAATCATGTTGAATACTTGCTTAGTTCATTAGGGGAAACTTTCCCGGTGTTGATTACTACTGTAGTTGATGTAGGGTTTGCAGCATAGAAAAAAAAATCCTACGATGGGAACAACTATGTACCAAGATCTATCTACTAGATACAAACAACACGCGGATGTATATCCGTAGAGAACATACCCTTGAAGACTGACAAAGCTTAACGAGTCAAACTCGTGGTTGATGTAGACGATCTCTTGCCGATCTCAAGATCGAGAGGAAGTCCTTAGCACCGCAACTTAGCGGCGCATCCGTGATCACACAAATGTTCGAGGCACCGAGCAACCTCCGCCTCCTCGCTCCAGCGATGCAGCGGAAGCACAACTCTTTCTTGCTGAATAGCCACCGGGGACATGTATCTCGCTAGTCCAAGACCATGGGAGATAAATACTAGAGGGGGAGAGAGATCCTTCACGAGTAGGTGTGAGTGAGAAGTGAGGAGGGGGTGATACTCCCAATTTGCATCACCATTCTATATCATAATTTACCTCTATTCATTGATATTTGTCTTATTATGAGGTATTACTTATGGCTTTTCATCTGTTTATGCATGTTTGGTGATTCTTGGAGGATGGACTGCCGGAGTATGGATTTTGATGGAAAAGAAGGCGTTTCGGTGCAATTTTGCGAAGATCAGAAAAATACCAGAAAAATATGGAAGCATATTATTTTACCTGAGGACGAAGGAAGCCAGAAGGAGGAGCGAAGGGGCCCACCTGAGACCGTGCCTAGGGTAGGTGTGTCCCACCTGCCCGACCTCCGACTCTCCCCCTTCGCCTATAACTTCCCTTCGGAACCCTAAGCCTTAGGGAGCGACCACAGATAGATTTCCGCCGCCTCTAGGGGCGAAAAACACCAAGAGAGAAAGATCTCTCCGGCAGACAGATTTCTGCCGGGGGAATTCCTTCCCGGAGAGGGGAGACTGTCGCCATCAACACCATCATCAAGCTAGGCTTCATCGGGATCAGCATCATCATCACCCACACCATCATCTCCACTAGCACCATCATCACCACTCCATCTCACTGTAACAATTGTGTTGGATATTGCTTTAGTTCTTAGGGGAACCTTTCCCGGTGTTAATTACTATTGTAGTTGATGCTTGTGAGTGGAAC
This sequence comes from Avena sativa, assembly GCA_916181665.1. NCBI lineage: Eukaryota > Viridiplantae > Streptophyta > Magnoliopsida > Poales > Poaceae > Avena > Avena sativa. Next base: position 299,349,977 of record OV702296.1, read on the forward strand.
CATTGGATTATTGTTTATGTTCAGATTGTTATCCATTATCATATCATATTTGATCTTGATCCATATGATGTCTTGTGAGTAGTTCGTTGTGTTCTTGAGGACATGGGAGAAGTCATGTTGTTAGTAGTGAATCTGTGATGAGTTATTATTCAATGGTTTAGTATTTAAGTTGTGGTGCTATTCTTCTAGTGGTGTCATGTGAACGTCGACTACATGACACTTCACCATTTATGGGCCTAGGGGGATGCATTGTGTATTTGGCTACTAATCGCGGTGTTGCCGAAGTGACAGAAACCTGAACCCCTATTAGGACACCTTTGCACAAGGGAGTGTAGGATCTCAGAGTTTAAGGCTATGGTTAGATTTATATCTTAATTACTTTCCTGTAGTTACGGATGTTTGCAGGGGGTTTAATCACAAGTATGTATTAGTCCTAGGAAGGGCGGTATGTTAGCACAGGTTCACTGACACAACACTTACAAACACCAGAGAAGAGTACTCAGCTATTTGAAGCGAAAGCACTTGACAGAATTCCCATGCGTCCTCGAGAACATTTGGTCCTTATAAGTATTTCCACTGGCTTGTCCTTTGCTAAGAAAAGATTGGGCCACTTGCTTCGTTTGTTCGTTACTTCTGTTACTTGTTGCCTTATCAGAAAACCACTAAAAATCCATTTGCTAAGTATTCACAGGGATTTCCTGCTCCATACCACTGTTCAGCACCTTCTGCTCCTCGTTGGGATCGACACTCCTATTTATCAAAAATACTATGATACACACTCTATACTTGTTGGTCATCAAGACTATTTTCTGGCACCGTTGTCGGGGAGTGAAGCGCTATTGAAGAGTGGAACTGGTAAGGGAAACTTTTACTATGAGTATTCCCTTGTTACTGCTTGTTACTTTGTTTCCAATATGTATAACCCACTTGGTTTTCTGTTTGGAAAAATTACTACCACTGCTAGGGTAGTAGATGAACCACCACCTGTTGAGATAGATCCTTTTAAGATACCTACAAGTATTGTTGACCGTGTTATGGATAATTATTATTTTGGGGATGGAACTGTCCATCCTGGTGATCACTTGCTTTTTATCCATGAATTTATGCGGGTTGTTTAAGTGTGCAGGTATCACAACTGAACATGTGAAAAGTAGTTACTCTCCATATCCTTGAAAGGGAGAGCTGAAGAATGGTATAAGCTGTTGAAGAATGGACAATCCATGGAATGGGAGGATATGCCATCTCTCTTTTACTCTAAATTTTATCCTCCCATTGAAATTCATCAGGATAGAAATCTTATATATAACTTTTGGCCTCTTGATGGAGAAAGTATAACTCAAGCATGGGGAGATTGAAGTTACTAATGCTTAAATGTCCTATTCATGAACTCCCTAACAATATTATTCTCAATAACTTTTATGCTAGGCTTTCTCTTCATGATAAAGATTTACTAGATGCTTCTTGTACTGGATCATTCACACGTATGAAGGAAGAAGCTAAATGGGATCTCATAGACTGTATTCAAGATAACAATGAAGCTTGGGAGAATGACAAAGGAAGAAAGTCAGGTATAAACTATGATTATGAATGCTTTAAATCTTTTATGGGAACTGATGACTTCCATGATGTTAGCAATGAGTTTGGTCTTGGTCCTCAAGTTCTTGCGAAATGTTTTAATGCTTTTGCCTCTTATATTGAGATTCCCAAGAAAGAGTGAGACAAGTACCTTGCTCCATATAAAGACATTGTTACCCATGTTCCTGCTGGTGAAGAGGTTTGTACTGTTGATCCTATTTTGACTGAACCTTATGTTTAGAAGATCCCTTTTCCCTCCAAGGTAAGGGAACATTCTATTTCAGCTAATGTGGTTAGTAAAGGCGCAAAGAAAACTGTAGGGTCTGATGAGTTTATTGATATTGAGCATGTGGTAGCTATTGTGAAAGATCTTGTCACTAAAAATATAGAGGATGAGCATATTGTCTTCTGTGAAGACGCTACTAATATTGTTTCTCATCCTAAGAAAGTTAGAAAATCTAGTGTCCCTGTGCTTTCTGTTAAAATTGGCAGTCATAGCAATTATGGTTTATGTGATATTGGTGCTAGTTCTAGTGCTATTCCTTATGAGCTTTACAGGGGAATTATGCATGAGATTGGTCCTTGTGAGCTTGAGGACATCGATGTGGTTATTCACCTTGCTAATAGAGAGCAAGTTTGCCCCATTGGCATTATAAGAGATGTGGAGGTCCTTTGTGGTAAGATTAAATATCTTGCTGATTTTCTAGTACTTGGTAAAGAAGCTAGTAAAACCTATCCTATTATCTTTGGTAGAACCTTTTTGAATACTTGTGGGGCTATCATAGACTGTAGGAAGGAAAAGTTTTGACTAAGTTTGTTGGGGAGTCTTATGAGTTTAATTTTTCCAAATTTGCCAAAACTCCTTATGAAAATGAACTGCCTGATGAGGATTTTAGGGTTGAACAACTTTCTGCTATTTCTCTTGCTCCTAACAATGCCTTGCAGCAATTTATGGAAGACCATGAAAGTGATGCCTTCATGAAGGAAAGAAATGAGATTGACGAGGTTTTTCTTCGTCAACGTGAGTTACTTAAGCATAATCTACCTGTGGAAGACTTGGGTACCACACTATCACCTAAAGGGGATCCTGTTTTCGAATTAAAACCCTTACCTGATGATCTTAAATATGCTTATCTTGATGATAAGAAAATATATCCTGTTATTATAAGTTCTAAACTTTTAGGAAAGGAAGAATAAAGGTTATTGGAGATATTGAAAAAACACCGAGGAGCTATGGGCTATACTCTTGATGACTTATAGGGGATTTCTCCTACTATATGTTAGCATGCTATTAATATAGAGCCTGATGCAAAACCAGTTGTTGAGCACCAATGCCGTCTAAATCCTAAGATGAAGGATGTGGTAAGAAATGAGGTATTAAAACTCCTTGATGCTGGTATTATTTATCCTATTGCTGATAGTAAATGGGTTAGCCCTGTTCATTGAGTTCCCAAGAAAGGGGGAATTAATGTTGTGCCTAATGAGGATAATGAGCTTATACCCCAAAGAGTAGTGGTTGGGTATAGAATGTGCATTGATTTTAGAAAGATTACTAAAGTTACTAAGAAAGATCATTATCCTTTTCCCTTTATTGATCAAATGCTTGAGAGGTTGTCCAAAAAGACTCACTTTTGCTTCCTTGATGGTTATTTTGGGTTTTCTCAAATTGCTGTGAAAGCACATGACCAAGAGAAAACTATTTTCACTTGTCCTTATGGTACTTATGCTTATAGGCGTATGCCTTTTGGTTTATGTATTGCTCCTGCTACCTTTCAGAGATGTATGTCTGCTATCTTTCATGTTTTTTGTGAAGAAATTGTGGTGGTTTTCATGGACGATTTTTCCATTTATGGAACTTCTTTTGATAACTGTTTGCACAACCTTGATAAAGTTTTGCAGAGATGTGAAGAAACCAACCTTGTTCTTAATTGGGAGAAATTCCATTTCATGGTTAATGAATGGGATTGTTCTTGGACACAAGATCTCTGAAAGAGGCATTGAACTTGACAGAGCCAAAATTGAAGCAATTGAGAAGATGCCTTGTCCTGGAGATATCAAAGGTATTAGTAGTATCCTCGGTCATGTTGGTTTCTATAGGAGGTTTATTAAGGATTTCTCCAAAATTTCAAAGTCCCTTACTAATATTCTTCAAAAAGATATACCTTTCGTTTTTGATGATGATTGTAAGGAAGCTTTTAAAACTTTGAAAAAGGCTTTGACAACTACTCCTATAGTCCAACCACCTGATTGGAGTTTACCTTTTGAAATCATGTGTGATGCTAGTGACTTTGTTGTGGGTGCTGTCCTTGGACAACGTGTTGACAAGAAGTTGAATGTTATTCACTATGCTAGTGAGACTCTGGATGCTGCTCAAAAGAATTATGCTACTACTGAAAAAGAGTTCTTAGCTGTAATCTTTGCTTGTGATAAGTTTAGGCCTTATATTGTTGACTCTAAGGTTACTATTCATACCGATCATGCTGCTATTAAGTACCTTATGACAAAGAAGGACACTAAGCCTAGGCTTATTAGGTGGGTGTTGCTTTTGCAAGAGTTTGATTTGCATATTATGGATAGGAAAGGTGCTGAGAATTTATGTTGTTTGGAGAACATTTCTTTCGACCCATTGCCTGTTAATTATAGTTTTCCAAATGAGGAGTTAGCTGCAATAAGGGTAAGTTTGCATGAGAGTCCTTGGTATGTTGATTATGCTAACTTTATTGTTTCCAAGTATTTTCCTCCAACCTTTACATCTCAGCAAAGAAGGAATTTCTTTTATGATCTAAGTCATTACTTCTGGGATGACCCACACTTATATAAAGAAGGAGTAGATGGTATTATGCGAAGATATGTTCCATAATTTGAACAACAAGAGATACTGAGAAAATGTCATGGCAGTGCTTATGGAGGACATCATGATGGGGATAGGACTGCACAAAAGGTTTTACAATCTGAATTTTATTGGCCTACCCTTTTTAAAGATGCAAGGAAGTTTGTCTTATCATGTGATGAATGCCAACGAGTAGGTAACATCTCTAGACGCAATGAAATGCCTATGAATTATTCTCTTGTTATTGGACCTTTTGATTGTTGGGGGTTTGACTTTATGGGGCCTTTCCCTCCTTCAAAGGGGTATACCATATTCTTGTTGTTGTTGACTATGTTACAAAGTGGGTGGAAGCCATACCTACAAACAGTGCTGATGGTAAGACCTCTTTGAAAATGCTTAAAGATGTCATTCTTCCTAGGTTTGGTGTACCCAGATATCTCATGACTGATGGGGGCTCTCATTTTATTCATGGGGTTTTTTAGAAAAACTCTCGCTAAGTACGATGTAAACCACAGAATTGCTTCAGCTTATCACCCCCAGACTAGTGGGCAAGTAGAACTTTCCAATAGGGAAATTAAATCTATCTTGCAGAAGACTGTCAATAGATCTAGAAAAAATTGGGCTAAAAAATTGAATGACGCTTTGTGGGCTTATAGAACTGCTTATAAAAATTCTATGGGGATGTCTCCTTATAAAATGGTCTATGGGAAAGCTTGTCACTTGCCTTTAGAATTATAAAACAAAGTTTATTAGGCAGTGAAAGAGTTGAATAGGGATTATAGACTTGCTGGTGAGAAAAGACTGCTAGACTTAAGTAATCTAGATGAGTGGAGAGGTGAAGCTTATGAAAATGCTAGGCTCTTTAAGGAAAAAATTAAAAAGATGGCATGATAGGAGAATTCTAAAAAGGGAATTCCATGTTGGTGAGAAAGTTCTTTTGTATAGGTCTCGTCTCAGATTTTTTTGCAGGAAAGCTACTCACAAAATGGGAAGGACCTTTTATTATCAAGGAAGTATACCGCTCAGGTGCCATCAAAATCTCTTCTCTAAAGGATGACACAACACAGGTGGTTAATGGGCAAAGACTAAAACACTATATTTATGGAGATTCCTATAACGAAGATGTTGATGTCATTCGAATGACGACTCCCGAAGAATTTATCAGAAACCAAACACCAGAGTCTATAGAGTTCGTCTTTGAATAGGTAAAAGTGGTGAACACAGAAGGTTCGTGAAACTCCAACCTTTTTATATTTTTGATGTTTTTAATACATAAGGGAAGTTACAAGACGGAACTAAAGAGGAGACGGAGCCCGGGGTGGACACACCCACCCCAGGTGCGGGCCCTAGCCTGGCCGCGCCTAAGGGGGGTGTTCCCCCTCGCACTCCGCCTCCATCTCGTTTCCGTGTCAAAACCTTCCTTATGCCTTGAAACTTCGTAATATATAATCCCCCGGGTTTCCCGAGGTTCTTGCATCGAGTTCTCGTCGTGTTTTTGTTTCGATCTGTTTTTGGCCGGCAAATTTCTCAGTTTTGGAGCTACAATGTCTTCCTCTGGATCACCCATGGAGGGTTCCTCTGCGGATGCCCTCAACCCGTACATGTATGAGTTGAAGATCCATCCCAAGGAGCTGATCCTCAAAGATGGGAAGGTACAAATGAAAGAAGTTGAAGGCCCCAAGGGAGAAGGAAGTCTGGAAGACAAGATGGAAGCATTGGAGCAGGAGGTTTTCATGTACAAGAAGATGGCGGAGCGCGAAGTGGATGTTATTCACAATATTAGTTCGGAACTCATCACCAAGCACAAGGGAGAGGTTGCTGAGCTTCGAGAAGAGATCTTCTCACTTCGTCAGACTACCAACCAATTGCAAGCACAACTCTATGACATACAAAATCAAAATTGTGAGTATGAGGCTAGATTTGATTGCATAAGCTCTGCTGCTAGTTTAAGGATTGCAGAGACTAGGACATCCTTTTTGGATGGGGATTCTTTGCCATGGAAGCTTTACGATGACAAGGTAACACCACCACCACCAAAGGAGTAATTCATCTTCAGGTTTGGCATCCCCTTGGCTTCTTCCAAGCTTGGGGGAGTGTCGCGGTATCACCACCACTATCTTTCAAATTTTACCTTTCTAGTGGATTCATATCTATGGTAGAGAAGTTATCTTATAGTTTGGTTTGGATGTGGAAGTATCTCTCCTTTAGTTGATTATCTATGTATCCCTTGTTGTGAGTGTCGTTATTGAATATTAATGAGAAGTCTCATCTTTTACTTTTTGCATTTCTTATTTTAGTTTGCAATCTCTATTATATGATGGATCTTGTTCATCAGTATTGGCACCACTTTGGGATCATCAAGTGGATCTAAATTGGTTTTGGCAAACCGAGTTCTGGTCAGTAGCAACAATTTTTGAGGTTTGAAAGAAAAAGAGAAAGAAAAGGCTTATAGGTATTTGGTATCATTTGTTTTCTTTCTTGTTGGCTCATAAGTTTAGTATTCCTTATTTAAGATCTTTGTGTCTTCAAGAAAGATTGCATGTTTGGCTTTATTACTTGTATGTTTGCTTGTTTCTTTCAACTCTCTTGCTTGCTACCCAGCCTTGCTAAGCCAAAAACCTGTTTTGAGAAGGCATACTTCTCATGTTTCCCAACTCCTTTGAACCAAACTTTTGCCACTTGTGTCCACCATATCTACCTAGTAGCTATTGCTATTCCAAGCAAATTTTCAAGCTTCATCTACCTTCCGAATTAAAAAGTATTTTGTTATGGAAAACTAGTTAGTAAAGCTCTCATGAACTTGATGGCACACTTTATTTTCTTGCCCCTAATAAACTTGAACCATTGTGGACATCGAAGTTGTATATGCTTGCATCTATACGTTTGGATTAGTAGAACCGTGATGTCACGGGTAACGTTTTCAACATAGCACTTGTACTATGTACATCGTTGATATCGTACTCTTTTGTCTATGGATGTCAACTGTGTGAAATGAGAGGGGAACTTGTGAGTCCATGGAATTTGTACTTTGTGTTAGAGAAACGCCTAGGCCGCTAGCCTAAGCCATGCCTAATCATGGTGGAAACTTGCAGCACCACCATAGTGAGCATTCTGTGAAGCATCCTCAATAAAAACCAGACACATAGTAAATAAAAAGATCGCTGAGATTCTCACTGTCTGCTTGCCTTGTCATTTTGGTTATGGGAAAGCTCTTGTACCATGTGCAAGGGGTACCCCGTTGGCGGTTCTCGATGATGTGCAAGTACTTACAATGACAAGAACTTGCCTGGGCCCAAAAGTTGAGTAGCATGAGGAGTGGACCTCATATTCAAGGGACATGAGATTGCCAACTTATATTTCGTCAAGCATATACTCCATCTTTGTTCACTTTAACCTTAACCATCTCAAGATGCTTATGATAGGGGCAATGAAGGCTCAAAGCTAGTAAGTACCATAATCTTTTGGAAGCTCTTTATGACTTGTAATCCCTGCTTCCCTCTATGAAGGGACCTTTCTCCCACTTCCAAGTTGAGTCAGTAAACCTACTTCCTTCCTATCTCTAGCAAGCATTTGATTTGTTGTGTTTCAAGCATTCATACGGTGATTTATTCAATCATGTTCTTTATCTTCCTTGTTTGCACAAAACTCTTATCTATTGAGTATTACTTTGAAAGCCTTCACTTGTGAAAAACCTTTTTGAGCAAAGAGTGCTCCTATTTTGAAACTTCTACAAAAGCTTGTTGTGAAACTGTTTGCCAGGTGTTCTCTGACCAAGAACAAGTTTGCCAATTCCAATTATGATTTATCTTTATGCATCTCTATTGTGACTGTTGTTCTTGGTTGCAAGCTAAGTTATATAATGGTGAGTTGCTTTCTTCTATGAGTTGTGCAATGGTAAGTGTGATGCTTCTTGTTCGTATTCTTTTATCGACACTTCACTCCATAAACCCGTGGACATGTTTACTGAGCTCAGTATTCGCTTGGGGACAAGCGAAGTCTAAGCTTGGGGGAGTTGATACGCCCAATTTGCATCACCATTCTATATCATAATTTACCTCTATTCATTGATATTTGTCTTATTATGAGGTATTACTTATGGCTTTTCATCTGTTTATGCATGTTGGGTAATTGGAGGATGGACTGCCGGAGTCTGGATTCTGATGGAAAAGAAGGCGTTTCGGTGCAATTTTGCGAAGATTAGAAAAATACCAGAAAAATATGGAAACATATTATTTTACCTAAGTACGAAAAAAGCAAGAAGGAGGAGCGAAGGAGGGCCGCAGGGGGCCCACACCCCCTAGGCGCGGGCCCACCTGAGGTCGCGCCTAGGGCAGGTGTGGCCCACCTGCCGGCCTCCGACTCTCCCCCTTCGCCTATAACTTCCCTTCATAACCCTAAGCCCCAGGGAGCGACCACAGATAGATTTCCGCCGTCTTTGGGGGCAGAAAACACTGAGAGAGAAAGATCTCTCTAGCAGATAGATTTCTGCCGGGGGGATTCCTTCCTGGAGAGGGGAGACTGTCGACATCAACACCGTCATCAAGCTAGGATTCATCGGTATCATCATCATCCACACCATCATCTCCACCAGCACCATCATCACCACTCCATCTCGTTGTAACAATTGTGTTGGATATTGCTTTAGTTCTTAGGGGAAACTTTCCCGTTGTTAATTACTATTGTAGTTGATGCTTGTGAGTGGAACCATGAGATTATTGTTTATGTTCAGATTGTTATCCATTATCATATCATCTTTGATCTTGATCCATATGATTTCTTGTGAGTAGTTTGCTTTGTTCTTGTGGACATGGGAGAAGTCATGTTGTTAGTAGTGAATCTATGATGAGTTATTATTCAATGGTTTAGTATTTAAGTTGTGGTGCTATTCTTCTAGTGGTGTCATGTGAACGTCGACTACATGAAACTTCACCATTTATGGGCCTAGGGGGATGCATTGTGTATTTGGCTACTAATCGCGGGGTTGCTGGAGTGACAGAAACCTGAACCCCCGTTAGGACACCTTTGCACAAGTGAGTGTAGGATCTCAGAGTTTAAGGCTGTGGTTAGATTTATATCTTAATTACTTTCCTGTAGTTACGGATGTTTGCAGGGGGGTTAATCACAAGTATGTATTAGTCCTAGGAAGGGCGGTATGTTAGCACAGGTTCACCCACACAACACTTACAAACACCAAAGAAGAGTACTCAACTATTTGAAGCGAAAGCACTTGACAGAATTCCCATGTGTCCTCGAGAACGTTTGGTCCTTATAAGTATTTCCACCGGCTTGTCCTTTGCTAAGAAAGGATTGGGCCAGTTGCTCCGTTTGTTTGTTACTTCTGTTACTTGCTCTTTGTTTTGTTGCCTTATCAGAAAATCACTAAAAATCCGTTTGCTAAGTATTCACAGGGATTTCCTACTCCATACCACTGTTCAGCACCTTCTGCTCCTCGTTGGGATCGACACTCCTATTTATCAAAAATACTATGATACACCCCCTATACTCGTGGGTCATTAGGGGGTGCCTTTTATAGGAGAGGGGGGAACCCCAAGGGGGTGGCTGACGCATGGGGGCTGCTCCCTTGCCCTCCTCTCATTCATGTGGGTGGACACTCCACTCACAAAAATCCTTTCAATTCCCTCCAGTCAAAATCCCACTCAAATTCCCATTAAATTTCCACCAAATTTAATGCAAACTCTCATTAAATAAAACTCCTTTTATTTGTTCAGAATTTTTTCAATTACTTTAATGACAAACATTCACATATAACCCCTTGCTAGTATTTCATTTCACATGCAAAAACACTTTCTGTAATTTCACTTGAAAACCTGTTTCGGTATCTAGTGAAATAAATTCATGCGCTTGTTATTCTTTCCGGCGTGAAACTTTTGCTCCAAATGGATGTCGGTATCTCTTAAGTGTGTCACCCTACGGTTCGTGAATAATGTGGACATGATCAAGACCCTTCTTCGATCAATAATCAGAAGCGGGATCTGGAGACCCATACTGACTCCCACACATTCAACGATGACTTTCTTGTGATCGTCGGAACCTTTTACGCTAGTATCTTAATCCTTTTGTTTCGCGATATATTTGTAGGGTTCGCAGCATAGAAAACAAAAAAATTCCTATGATGGGAACAACTATGTACCAAGATCTATCTACTAGATACAAACAACGGGCGGATGTATATCCGTAGAGAACATACCCTTGAAGACCGACAAAGCTTAACGAGTTCAAACTCGTGGTTGATGTAGAAGATCTCTTGCCGATCTCAAGATCGAGAGGAAGTCCTTAGCACCGCAACTTAGCGGCGCATCTGTGCTCGCACACATGTCCGAGGCACCGAGCAACCTCCGCCTCCTCGCTCCAGCGATGCAGCGGAAGCACAACTCTTTCTTGCCGAATAGCCACCAAGAACATGTATCTCGCTAGTCCGAGATCATGGGGAATAAATACTAGAGGGGGAGAGAGATCCTTCACGAGGAGGTGTGAGTGAGAGAGAGGGAGCAGGGCTCCTTTTATAGGGAGAGGGGGGCACCCAAGGGGCTATGCGCCCAGCCATGGGGCTGCCCCTCCCCTCCTTTCATTCATGTGGGTGGACACTTCACTCACACAAATGCCTTTCAATTCCCTCCACTCAAAAAACCGCTCAAATTCCCACTAAATTTCGACCAAATTTAATGCAAACTCTCATTAAATAAAACTCCTTTTATTTATTCATAATTTTGTCAATTACTTTAATGATAAACATTCTCATATAACCCCTTGCTAGTATTTCGTTTCACATGCAAAAACACTTTCTGCAATTTCACCCGAAAACCCGTTTCGGTATCAAGTGAAATAAATTCCTACGCTTGTTATTCTTTCTGGCATGAAACTTTTGCTCCAAATGGATGTCGGCGTCTCTTAAGTGTGTCACCCTACGGTTCGTGAATAATGCGGACATGATCGAGACCCCTCTCCGATCAATAATCAGAAGCGGGACCTGGAGATCTGTATTGACTCCCACACATTTAACGATGACTTTCTTGTGATCGTGAGAACCTTTGATGCTAGTATCTTAATCCTTTTGTTTCACAATATATTACATGTCCGAGATTCGGTCATCGGTATCTCCACACCTAGTTTGATCTCGTTACTGACATGTACTCTTTTGTCGTTCCCCTGATATAACATTCTAGTGATCAAATCACTTGCTTGCAAGCTAATCAATGTGATATCACCGAGAAGGCCGAGAGCATATCTATCCGTCATCAGGATGAAAAAATACTACTCTCGATCCATGGGCCTCAACATAACACTTTAGTAGTTCTGAACCCATCTTTATAATCACCCTGTTACGGTGTGACGTTTGATGTTATCAAGAAACTCTTCCGGTGTTAGTGGTTGACATGATCTCATGGTCTAAGGATTAGGATCACTTCGTAAGTTGTTATATCAATATAAACTCAATGACTTTAATCGTAATGCTATACTTCGAATGAATGTTCATCACATCATTCCAACAATGTTGTGATCTCGTTATTAACAACATCCAAACGTCCATGATCAGGAAACCTTGATCATATTGTTAATCAACGAGCTAGTTTATGAGAGAGGCATAAGTAGGAACTTTCTGTTTGTTTATTAAACATACATGTATTAAAGTTTCCGTATTCATACAATTATAGCATGTAAAATAATCATTTATCATAAACAAGGAATACGATAATAACCAATTTATTATTGCCTCTCGGGCATATTCCTTTTAGTCTCCCACTTGCACTAGAGACAATAATCTAGTTTGAAAACTTTGCGTATTAAACACCTATGGCTTTCTACTGTTCCATATACTCAATTGCAAGTGGTTAACATAATCTACGGATCTGACGCTTTCAGGTCCGTATGTATTTGCATATCTTTGCATCTTCACGCACCACTCATTCTCCAATGAGATGACATTATATAAATTTGGTCTTTTGGTGAGATCTTTAGTTCCTTGGGGTTAAATCATGTCGATACTATAGTCGTACAATCTATCTTTAGTGTTAGCCCATTGCGAACCACACCTTAGTTTGATAACAAACTACTTGACACAATTTCCCTCCTTTGCTGGTATTATAGCAGTCATATACTTAGCCTTTTGTTGTAGTATTCGTCACAATGTCTTAACTATGGATTTCATCCAAATCCATCATGAAATCTCCTTTCCATTATATTGTGCCACCCATAGTTTAAATTGAGATAAACTTAATGTGTATCTTGTGACAAAACTAGTATCAATGTAACACTTTACAATGAACTATTTGTAATTGTTTGTCACCTCTACAAAAATATATTTTTAGTTCTTCCAAAAGATCATAAGAATTTCCTTACTATTTTCCAATGATCATTTTATGATTCATTCTGGTATATGCTCATAACACTCAGAGAATATAACATATCTGGATGTGTACATATCATGGTATGATTGATCAAATCATTCTTGTGATTTCACTCATCAAGTGTCAAAGCACTTGAATCTTGTTTCACTTATCAAGTGTCGATACACTTGAATCTTGATTCAATTCTTTTCCATGCGGCAAGAAACTTTTCTTGTTGTTTCTATATTGAACTCCTTCAATATATCATATATGTACGTTCGGCACAACCATATTAGCGTCACAGTCTATCCATGTAGATATTCATGCTAAATATTCGGGTTTTGCCTAAGTCTTTCATCGAAATGAAAGTCTTAAACTTTGTCAATAAAAGATAGATCATTTCCAATAAACAAGATGTCCTCCACATAATGTATTAGAAATATGTCTCAATGCTCCCACTTAATTTCTTGCAAATGCAAGCATCTTCATCGTCTTTAGATGAAAACTCCTTTTTCATCACGGTGAAGATTCCAACTCTGCGATGCTTACTTCAACCATTGAAGTTTGCATGCCCCTTTTAGCATCCTTTGAATTAACAAAACCCTTTGGATCATGTCATGTACACGTATTAGGTAACCATTCTATTAAAAGAAATTTGTTTTGTTTATTCATCTACCATATACCAAATTAAATGTAGTGGTTGCTACTTTAATCGGTCCAGACTAAATATCGCAACGAAAAATCAAATCTTGTCATAGTCAACTCCTTGAACATTGTCGTAAAATACTTTACGACATGTCGACTATTTCATAGATGTAAAACATCCATGTCTGTTTCTTTATAGATCCAAATACGACCGATAGGTATTTACACCTTTCCGGAGGGTCTTCCAAGTTCAAAACTTGAATTCTCGTGTATGGAACTATCACGGATTTTATGGATTCTAGCCATTTGACGGAGTCAGGGCCCATCATCGCTTCTTTGCATGTAGTCGGTTCATCATTGTCAAACAATAATGATTTACTCTCAAATCTCAGCATTTGATTGTTTATCCGAACTACTTGGTTCAATAAGAACTTATATCTCCATGACCATAACCTTTGAGGCACATAAGCTATGAGCATTATGTCTGCCTCTAGAACGATTTCCGGCGCTGCGCAACTCAGCATATTTAGCTAAGGTTCGTTAACCTTATCAAAGTTCTATTGTCCTCCCACTTAACTTTTATGAAAAATTCCTTTTTCAAGAAACTTCACGTTTCAAGCCACAAACCCTTTTCTCCTCGGTGTTATGGAGGAATAACCAATTGTTATTCGAAATAACCTACAAAGACATGCTCATCCGACTTTGGTTGTAAACATCTTACTTATGCTTAGCATACCAAAATTTAAGAAAGGACAACTTGGGTTTTATCCCAAACCATAACTTCCATGGTGTCATTTCAACGGATCAAGATGGAGCTCTTTTCAGTGTAAAAGCGGTAGTCTCTAAAGATTTAACCTTTTAAAACATAATGGCAGTTTTATAAATAACACCTTTGATCCAACCATGTCACACAAGGTTTCATTACAAATCTCAAACACTCCATGTTCCTATGGTGTTTCGGGAGATGTAAATCTAGGTGTTTTTGCTAAACTTGTAACTCAAATAAATCCCTTTATGATAAAATCATAAATTATTTATTTTCTTGTCACACTTGCAACTCAAATAAATCCCTTTATGATAAAATCATAAATCATTTATTTTCTTGTTACAATGATTTTAAACTTCATCTTGAAAGTCTTTGAATGTTTTCAAATATTTCATACTTCTTTCTCATTAAGTGAACATTCACTCAAATTTCCGGAGAAAGCATATGAAGTTGAAATCCATCGCTTACGACTATACATAATGGACTACATACATCGATATGTATAAATTCCAATATTTTAGTCGTTCATTCTTCTTTGCCTTTGAATGGAGTTTGAATTATCCCGAGGAAAGTCTCACAAGCGTCACTTGATCAAATCAAAGACTCCAAAAATCCATGAATATGGAGATTCTTCATGTTTTCTTTCTAATATAATTTAAACAGCGATGTCACTTTGTATGTGATCTTTCAATCATTTGTCTTGCGACATTTTAGCATTAGGTTTTATGGATGTGATTTCTCCAACTAGATTTGTAAATCATCCATCTTATATGGAATACAGTAATTATTTGAAAAATCTTTGTTGTCATAATACCTGATTTAAATAACAATAACAAATCTTGAAGGCAAGCTTTGATGTCAACGAGAATACAAACAACGGTTTGTTTGTTTTCGATGAACATCACCACATATTCTCTTGCTAGTTACTTAGGCCATTATGGTTCATGAATTACGTTGTTATGTATGAAATTTCATACCAACCAATTCGGTATTCAATACCTAAGAACCACATTGTTTAACAAGCAAAGAATACAACCATAACATGTATATCATCCATATACTTAAATTGGATATTTCCAATCTTTTCTTTTCTGCCAAATATATTTTATAGATTCTCTTTCAGCATTTCCTTTTCCTTTTTAAAAGAATCTATCAACATCAACAGTGGCGCCATATACATGACACATAGTCCAAAGTATGTATATTCAAATACAAAAACCTTTGGACTTGCACTTTGAAGTAGATCACCATCATCAATTGATCAGCGTTCTTTCAAAATACATTTTTTAGTAATCTTTTAGTGTAGTAAACACTTTACATACATCTTCTATTCATCCTTATCCTGACAACTTTCATGATCAAGCTAATGTATCTTATAAAGGCGAATCGTGAGTATAATATTACTTTCCAAAACTGTATAATTAGGATGTCTAGCATCTCCAACCTTTTCAAATTCTCATCCAATATGAGAACATATATTATACTCTATCATATTGCAACCAAAACACTGTTTCAGATATCGTTATATATGCCACACATGATGGTTTCTGAAATAATTCTTTTAGCTCCTAGATAACCTTGATATTTAAAAACAATCAAGAATCATGGATGCAAACATGATACTTAAAATACTAACAATGGAATTATTACTCTCGATTTAATACTAACTATTAAATTTCACGGAGTAAATAGAGTTTGCTGAAAGTTTGCAATAGGACATTAAACTTTAGACTGACACTCAACACAATACGATACCAGTTCGTAAAGTAAATATCCAGAATTCTATAGTTCTATTATCTCAATTACAACTATGCATAAGGTGGTAAACGAATGCCAATAACTACAACAAATTATGCAAATTCACTTTGATTTAATTTATGATATATTGTGTTCTACTAATCCAAATTAGAAATGAACTCCCACTCAAAAACGACATCCCTCGTGTCTTTTTGGTGATTACATGAACCAAATCCACTACACCAAGTCCGATCATCACGTGAGTCGGTGTAGCTTCAAAGGCGAGCATCAAATGGGCATCATATCTACCATATGACTCATGCTTAACCTTTCGGTCCGTGTTCCGAGGCCATGTCTGTACATGCTAGGCTCGCCAAGTAAGAACCTTAGTATTCGCGTGTGGATCCAAGAATACCCGATCATCACGTGATGTCTTGGAGCGACAAAACATAATCGGTGCATACTTAAGGAAGAACACATTTTTATCTTGATATCCAAATGAGGGATCATCTTATTATGCTAATAAAACACCAAACAAGCAATATAAGATGCAATCAAACATCACATGTTAATAAGTGAAATGATATGGTTCTTGCACTTGATGTCCATCTTGTGCATAACGGTATGATCTCCATCATACCTCTATATGTAAGGCCAAGGTCTATGGTAGAGTGTCAAGTGGGATCCCACCTAAATCCCACTTCTAGTTCATTTGCCAAATTCTAGTGTAAATTTTGAGCAAAAATTTACACTAGAATTTGAGAAATGAACTAGAAGTGGGATTTAGGCGGGATCCCACCTGACACCCTAGTCTATGGAACTTACACGTTATGTGTGTTGTAAGAGTATCGAATTATACTTCTACTTACAACATCACCATATCATGACACTAGCCCAGCAACAATCTAAACTAGACGCCTCTAATTTATCCATTGCAAGTTTTACATGGCTTAGGGCTTTTGAAGAAAGAACCATTCTTACCTACGAACATGAACCACAACGAGGACAACCAACTTGTTGACAACTCGTTGCAAATTATATATTGACTATAGTAGGAGAGACAGACACCCGCTAGCCACTTATGCAAAACTAGTTGCATGTCAAGCGTGGAACCGGTCTCATATGCGAGGACATGTAAAGTTTGTCCGAGCGGCTTCATCCCACTATGTCACCAATATACAAAGTACAACTAAGAAGCAATAAAATGATCAGCATCGCCCACATACTCATATGTGTACTACCCGTGCAAAGCATATACGCATAGATCCGGCTCTGATACCACTGTAGGGTTCGCATCATAGAAAACAAAAAAATTCCTATGATGGGAACAACTATGTACCAAGATCTATCTACTAGATACAAACAACGGGCGGATGTATATCCGTAGAGAACATATCCTTGAAGACCGACAAAGCTTAACGAGTTCAAACTCGTGGTTGATGTAGACGATCTCTTGCCGATCTCAAGATCGAGAGGAAGTCCTTAGCACCGCAACTTAGCGGCGCATCCGTGCTCACACACACGTCCAAGGCACCGAGAAACCCCCGCCTCCTCGCTCCAGTGATGCATCAGAAGCACAACTCTTTCTTGCCGAATAGCCACCGGAAACATGTATCTCGCTAGTCCGAGACCATGGGGAATAAATACTGGAGGGGGAGAGAGATCCTTCACGAGGAGGTATGAGTGCGAGAGGGGGAGGGGGCTCCTTTTATAGGGAGAGGGGGGCACCCAAGGGGCTATGCGCCCAGCCATGGGTCTGCCCCCTCCCCTCCTTTCATTCATGTGGGTGGACACTCCACTCTAACAAATGCCTTTCAATTCCCTCCACTCAAAAACCCACTCAAATTCCCATTAAATTTCTACCAAATTTAATGCAAACTCTCATTAAACAAAACTCCTTTTATTTATTCATAATTTTGTCAATTATTTTAATGAAAAACATTCTTATATAACACCTTTCTAGTATTTCATTTCACATGCAAAAACACTTTCTGCAATTTCACCCGAAAACCCATTTCGGTATCTAGTAAAATAAATTACTGCGCTTGTTATTCTTTCCGGCATGAAACTTTTGCTCCAAATGGATCTTGGTGTCTCTTAAGTGTGTCACCCTGCGGTTCGTGAATAATGCGGACATGATCGAGACCCCTCTCCGATCAATAATCAGAAGCAGGACCTGGAGATCCGTATTAACTCCCACACATTCAACGATGACTTTCTTGTGATCGTGAGAACCTTTTACGCTAGTATCTTAATCCTTTTGTTTTGTGATATATTACATGTCCGAGATTCAATCATCGGTATCTCCATACCTAGTTTGATCTTGTTACTAACATGTACTCTTTTCTTGTTCCCGTGATATAACATTCTAGTGATCAAATCACTTGCTTGCAAGCTAATCAATGTGATATCACCGAGTGGGCCCAGAGCATATATATATCCGTCATCGGGATGAAAAAATTCTAGTCCCGATCCATGGGCCTCAACATAACACTTTAGTAGTTCTGAACTCATCTTTATAATCACCCTGTTACGGTGTGACGTTTGATGTTATCAAGAAACTCTTCTGGTGTTAGTGATTGACATGATCTCATGGTCTAAGGATTAGGATCACTTCGTAAGTTGTTATAGCAATATAAACTCAATGACTTTGATCATAATGCAATACTTCGGATGAATGTTCATCACATCACTCCAACAATGTTGTGACCTTGTTATTAACAACATCCAATGTCCATGATCACGAAACCTTGATCATCTTGTTAATCAACGAGCTAGTTTATGAGAGAGGCATAACTAGGAACTTTCTGTTTGTTTATTAAACACACATGTATTAACGTTTCCGTATTAATAAAATTATAGCATGTAAAATAAACATTTATTATAAACAAGGAATACGATAATAACCAATTCATTATTGCCTCTCGGGCATATTCCCTTCAATATTACATGTCCGAGATTGGATCATCGGTATCTCCACACCTAGTTTGATATCGTTACTGACATGCACTCTTTTCTCGTTCCCGTGATATAACATTCTAGTGATCAATTCACTTGCTTGCAAGCTAATCAATGTGATATCACCGGGAGGGCCCAAAGCATATCTATCCGTTATCAGGATGAACAAATTCCACTCTCGATCCATGGGCCTCAACATAACACTTTAGTAGTTCTGAACCCATCTTTATAATCACCCTGTTACGGTGTGACGTTTGATGTTATCAAGAAACTCTTCCGGTGTTAGTGATTGACATGATCTCATGGTCTAAGGATTAGGATTACTTTGTAAGTTGTTATAGCAATATAAACTCAATGACTTTGATTGTAATGCTATAATTCGGATGAATGTTCATCACATAATTATACTAATGTTGTGACCTCGTTATTAACAACATCCAATGTCTATGATCAGGAAAACGTTGATCATCTTGTTAATCAATGAGCTAGTTTATGAGAGAGGTATAACTAGGGACTTTCTATTTGTTTATTAAACACACATGTATTAACATTTCAGTATTAATACAATTATAGCATGCAAAATAAACATCTATCATATACTTGGAATACACATAATAAACACTTTATTATTGCCTCTCAGGGCATATTCCCTTCAGTCTCCCACTTGCACTAGAGACAATAATCTAGTTACATAGTGATAAATCTAAGACCCATGGAGTTCTGGTGTTGATCATGTTTTGCTCTAGGGAGAGTTTTAGTCAACGGATCTGCTACATTGAGATCCGTATGTACTGTACAAATCTTTATATATCCATGCTTGACATGCTCATGGATGGAGTGAAACCGGCGCTTAATATGCTTGGAATTCTTATGAGATATTGGTTCTTTGGCATTGGCAATGGCGCCATTGTTGTCACAATAGATCACCATTGGGTCCAATGCGCTCGCAACCACACCTAGTTTATATATGAACTCCTTCATCCAAACCGCTTCCTGAGCCGCTTCCGAAGCAGCAACATATTCGGCCTCCGTTGTTGATCCCGCCACCACGGGTTGTTTGGAACTCCTCCAACTAACCACTCCGCCATTCATGAGAAATATGTATCCGGATTGAGACTTAGAGTCATCCGAATCGGTGTCAAAGCTAGCGTCGACATAACACTTAGCGACGAGCTCTTCTTCACCTCCGTACACAAGAAACATATCCTTAGTTCTTCGCAAGTACTTAAGGATATTCTTGACTGCTATCCAGTGTTCCGAACCTGGATCTTATTGGTACCTACTAGTCAAACTAATAGCATGTGCCACATCCGATCTTGTACATAGCATGGCGTACATTATAGAGCCTATGGATGAAGCATAGGGGACTTTGTCCATTATCTCTCTTTCTTCCGTCGTAGCCGAACTTTGAGTCTTACTCAATGTCTTGCCTTGCAACATAGGTAAGAACCCCTTCTTACTTCCGTCCATTTTAAACTTCTTTAAAATCTTATCAAGGTATGTACTTTGCGATAGCCCTATTAGGCGCCTAGATCTATATCTATAGATCTTTATGCCTAATATGTATGACGCTTCACCTAGGTCCTTTATTGAAAATTTGTTGTTTAGATAACTTTTAACACTGTTTAAAAGATCTATATCATTTCCGATCAATAATATGTCATCCACATATAATATCATAAATTCCACATTGCTCCCACTCACTTTCTTGTAAATACAAGCTTCTCCATAAGTTTGGACAAATCCAAACTCTTTAATCATCTCATCAAAGCGGAGATTCCAACTTCGTGATGCTTGCTTCAGTCCATAGATGGATCGTTGAAGCTTGCACACCTTGTTAGCATCCTTAGGATCGACAAAACCCTTTGGTTGTATCATATACAACTCTTCTTCAATATTACCATTGAGGAACGCGGTTTTGACATCCATCTGCCATATCTCATAATCGAAATATGCAGCAATTGCTAACATAATCCTAACTGACTTTAGCATCGCTATGGGAGAGAATGTCTCATCGTAGTCAACTCCTTGAATTTGTCTAAACCCCTTTGTGACAATTTGAGCTTTATAGACGGTCACATTACCATCAGCATCAGTTTTCCTTTTGAAAATCCATTTATTCTCCACGGCCTTTCAGTCGTGAGGTAAGTCCACCAAGTTCCAAACTTGATTTTCATACATGGATTCCATCTCGGATTTCATGGCTTATAACCATTTGTTGGAATCCGGGCTCATCATCGCTTCTTCATACGTCGCAGGGTCATCAATTTCATCAACCATGAAATTCATAACAGGGTTTCCGTACAACTCGGAAGCTGCACATGTCCTCTTAGACCTGCGAGGTTCGATAGTACTCTCTTTCGGAGTTTCATGATCATTATCATTAGTTCCCTCTTCAACTGGTGAAGCCAGCTCTGGAACGACTTCCGGCGCTGCGCTACTCGCCATACTTTGAAGAGAAGGTTCAATAACCTCTTCGAGTTCAACCTTCCAACTACTCACACCTTTCGCGATAAACTCTTTCTCTAGAAAGGATCCATTCTTGGCAACAAAAACCTTGCCCTCAGATCTGTGATAGAAGGAATACCCAATAGTTTTCTTAGGGTATCCTATGAAGATGCATTTTTCTGCTTTGGGTTCGAGTTTATCCGGTTGAAGTTTCTTCACATAAACATCGCATCCCCAAACTTTAAGAAATGACAGCTTAGGTTTGTTTCCAAACCACAATTCATATGGTGTCTTTTCAACAGATTTAGATGGTGCCCGATTTAAAGTGAATGCAGCAGTTTCTAGTGCATAACCCCAAAATGACAACGGCAAATCCGTCAAAGACATCATAAATCAAACCATATCCAATAAATTATGATTCCGACATTCCGACACACCATTTCGCTGTGGTGTTCCGGCAGGTGTGAGTTGTGACACAATTCTACACTCTTTCATATGAGTGCTAAACTCGTAACTTAGATACTCTCCTCCACGGTCGGACCGTAGAAATTTTGATCTTTCTATTACGATGATTTTCCACTTTATTCTGAAATTCCTTGAACTTTTCAAAGGTTTCAGACTTGTGTTTCATCAAGTAGATATAACTGTATCTACTCAAATCATCCATGAAAGTAACAAAATAACGATATCCACCTCACGCCGACACGCTCATTGGACCACATACATCAGAATATATGATTTCCAATAAATCTGTCGCCCGTTCCATTGAACCGGAAAATGGCGTTCTAGTCATCTTGCCCATAAGGCATGGCTCACATGTATCAAATGATTCAAAATCATGTGATTCCAAAAGTGCATCCGAATGGAGCTTCTTCATGCGTTTAACGCCAATATGACCTAGACGGCAGTGGCACATATATGCGGATCTATAATCATTAAGTTTAATCCTTTTAGCATCAACATTATGAATATGTGTAACACTATTATCGAGATCCAACAGAAATAAACCATTCATCATCGGTGCATACCATAAAAAATTACATTCATATAAATAGAACAACCATTGTTCTCGGATTTAAATGAATAACCACTTCGCATCAAACACGATCCAGATACATCGTTCATGCTCAGTGCTGGCACCAGATAACAATTATTCAAGTTTATTACTAATCTCGATGGTAAGTGGAGAGGTCGCGTTCCGATGGCGATCACATCAACACTTGATCCATTGCTGACAGCATCTTGACCTCACCCCTTGCCAGCGGTCGCTTGTTCCACAACCCCTGATTCGAGTTACAAATATTAGCAACTAAACCGGTATCAAATACCCAGGTGCTACTGCGAGTACTAGTCAAGTACACATCAATAACATGTATATCATATATACCTTTGTTTGCCTTGCCGGCTTTCTTGTCTGCCAAATACTTGGGGCAGTTGCGCTTCCAGTGGCCAGTCCCTTTACAATAATAGTGTTGGAGACATGCCCTAGAGGCAATAATAAATATAATTATTATTATATCTGTGTGTTTATGATAAATGTTTACATTCATGCTATAATAGTATTAACAAGGAAACATTAATACTTGTGTGATTTGTAAACTAAATTAGAGTCCCTGGTAAAGCCTCTTCATAATACTAGCTTGTTGGTTAATAAATGATTGTGGTTTCTCTATCATGAACATTGAGATGCTATTAACAACAAGATCTATCATTAGGAGAATGGTATGATGGACATACTCCTATAGATAAGCGTAGCATAAAGATCAAGTCATTTTAATAGTTCAATTGCTATAAGCTTTCTGATACATAGTAACCTAATTCCTTCGACCATTAGATCATGCTTATCACCATCACCGGAAGGATGCTTTGATGACATCAAACACCACACCGTTACTGGGTGGCTATAAAGGTGGCATTGAGTGTTCGGAAAGTATGGGTTGAGACACATGGATCAAGAGTGGGATTTGTCCATCCATATGACGGATAGATATACTCTGGGCCCTCTCGGTGGAATGTCATCCAATTAGCTTGCAAGCATGTGACTGGCTCACAAGGGATCACATATCATGGAAACGAGAAAAGAGTACTTATCGGTAACGAGGTTGAACTAGGTATACAGAGATACCGACGATCAAAACCTCGGATAAGTAAACTATCGTGAGACAAAGGGAAATTGGTATCGTATGTAAGTGGTTCATTCAATCGCAAAGTAATTGTAGAAATATGTGGGAGCCATATGAATTTCTAGATTCCTCTATTGGTTATTTGTCACATCCCAAATTTTAGATTTCGTCTTGCATATCATTCATATCATTGCATCATGCTTTTCCATGCAAAACCGTCGAGTGAAAAGAATCGGCGAAAACGCTATTTTCAAAACCCTATTCTATTTTGCTACGAGGCTCCTGCAGGAGGCTTTAGTAGGAATAGCGTTGTCCACCCTTGTAGCCTAGTGGTTTTGCTCAAACCTTGACCCTGGATTGTTCCCCTCGTCTTTACGAAACCGTAGGAGCAAGAATCACTCGATTCGGAGCTCGTACGGAGAAGTTGTGGCCGTTTTATGAAAAAAATCGGAAAACGGTCCGAATTTCGGGCCGATTTCCGAGTCCGCATCTAACTCTGCGCCGAATCAGCCTAGGATTCTGCGTGGGGCCCCACAAAAGGACCCCACCTGGCCCGGCCGACCCCGCCCTGCCTCGATAACCACCCCGCCGCCTCGCCCTCGGGAACCGAGCCCGCACCCGCCGCCATCGCCCTCGCCTCCCGCGATCGCCGCCGCCCCTCCGCCTCGGCCTCCGCGCCAACCCTGCCGCCAGGTACCCCCGCGCCGCCTCCTCTCTTCCCTCTCTCTCGCCGCGCCACGTCGCCCTCCCGCCTGCGCCGCACCCGCCCCGCCACCGAGCCGCCTCCCGCCTGCGCCTGCAGCGCCGCGGCCAACCGCCGCCTCGCCACGCGCCTCCGCCGCCAGCGCGCCGCGCCTCGCCCGCGACCCCGCAGCGCGCTGCCGCTGCCCCGCACCTGGCCGCCACCTGCCGCGCGCGCCGCCCTAGCGCCTGCCTCGCGCGCTGCTGCTGCCCTTGCACGCGCGTTGCCGCTGCGCTGCGCCGCGCGCACACACGCACGCGCACGCGCGCTGCCCGCTGTGCCGCTGCCGCTTGCCGCGCCGCGCGCTAGCGCGCCTTCGCGCGCGCGTCTACGTACGCACGCACGCACACACGCGCGCCGTCTTGCACGCCGCGTTAACGATCTCGAACCACACGCTGATTGTTTTCCCTACCGCGCAGGTCACCGTCGTCGCCGGAACCGCTCGCCGCACTGTCCGGAGTCCGTTTCGCCGTTTGTTTCCGGTAAGCCTGCAGCCACAGTCAGATCTCAGATCAGCGGCTCAGATCGTTCGTTGATCGGTCATACTCAGGCGTTGACTAGTCAGACGCCCAGTCAGCGCCCATTCAGCAGACGCGTTGACCAGTCAACAGACACAGTTGACTGGTTAATTTCGTTAATCCTTTTAGTTGACAGATTTCGGTAGAATCTTGTAAATTGCGTAGAAATTAAACCGCTTGGCCAAAAATTGCAAATAAAATATGTGTATATTTAGTGAGTCGTGTAGAATCTTGCTGTACCTTTGGTTCAGACTTTCGTAGCAAGGTTTAGTACAGTTTAATCAAACTAGTTAGTGACCTTTTCGGAGTAATAAATTCGTAGAAAAAGATCCGTAGCTCCAAAAATCGCGTATGATATGTCCCTGGATTCAGTGGAACGAGGGGAATCTCATCGTGAATTAAAAAGATAGGCTTACAGTAAAAACTTCTGCAGAAACTGTCTAGTGGCTTTCTGCAGTGTTTTAATTACTCGGGGAGTTCTATAATTCCTTTTTGAGTAATTCCAGTTGGTGCTGTTTCTAATAAGCGATGCCTATGCGGTAGAATTTTCCCAAGATTTTACAAATAGTATACTACCGTTAGTGAATTATTTGAGTTCTAGCTCTAGTTTGGAGCATTACTTTTGCTTAATAGTTTTCTTAGCGCTAAAACTATTTTCCATGCATGCAATCGGTAGTATTATGGAATGGGATGTTGTGGTGCAGCTGTAGCACCAATTCACTTGTCGTTCTTGCATTCATGCATCATATTTGTTGCATATGTTGTGGATTGTTTGTTTATGAATGCAATTGTATCGTGTAGATTGTGACGAGTGCAACGCTTGCTCGTGTGTGGATTGTTCTTCCGACCGCTACAACCAAGGCAAGTAGATGCTACTTTGTTCATGATATCGTCCTACTATTTTCACTGCATTGTCGTGTATTTTGTAGATGCATGTGTAGGATGATACTATCGCTATGGTATGTCCTATTATGTGGTAGGGTCTTCCTTGTAGATGAACCACCGTTGGTAGATGTGCTTAGCCATGCTATGTTGAACGAGGGCTGGGTTACATCATTGAGACTTGTTTCTAAAAGTATTGGTTTGTGAAAACTAAAAACAACTTAATCAATGAATCTCCTGGGTGTGATGGTATTGATAATTTTTGGTGGTTTCATTGCGGAAAGGCACCCAGGTATCAAGAGAGAATGTTTGGCTTCTTTATTGTGTAGCTTACGTGTACAACCATGTGCCAATAATGGAATGGGCGGTTGGTTGGACTTAGTAGGTTGTGGTAACTCGAACCCGCGTATCCAGAGATGTAGAATTTTGGTAGGTTGGACCGGTGCGCGTCGGGATTGGGGTGCTACTTTCCGAACGGTCTCATCTTGGACTTATCCCTATCACCACTCAAAATGAGAGTGATGGTACGAGCTGGGCTGGCCAAGTCACATGGGTAAAGTGTACTAACCCCTGCAGGGTGTATAATCTAATCGATTAGCCGTGTCCCCGGTTATGGACAACTGAGTTGCTTGATATTGATTCCATGACATGTTTCTCGCTCATTCTAATTTCATAATTGTTTTAATATTGTTGGGTTAACTTAATTGGGATCTTTTCAAAGAAAATCAAAAACTGTTTATGAAGGTAGGACAAAGGTATTTGCAAATGCAAGCCAGACACAGCTCCACTTGCCAAATATGCATGTAGATGTTAGAACTATTGTCTCCATTACTAGCTCTACTTGCCATACATTCCATGTATTGACCCTTCGGGGCTGCTACGTTTCATGTTGCAGGATATTCCGATTCTGAGTAATCGATATAGGCCACGGTACTCCACTCGGCACTTGTTCACTTGTGGGCAATTTGAAGAATGGAGGATTTACTTTATTTATGTTGCTACCTGAATAATTTGAGCTAGCCTTGGGCTAAGCTTTTATTGTAATAATGGTACTCTGGATCTTCGTTATTTATGATACACGGATATTTCGCTATGTTATTCATCTTATTCTATTGTGGGCCAATGAACCGATCCAGGGATTGGCATGTCACATAGAAGCCACGGTCTTTTCAGAACCGGGGTGTTACATTATTGTTCGGAGAAGTGTCTCGATCATGTCCGCATAATTCACGAACCGTAGGGAGACACACTTAAGGATTCGATGTTGTTGAATAGTTATGGAATGATGAGTAAGAGACCGAATGTTGTTCGGAGTCTCGGATGGGATCCGGGATATCACGAGGAGATCCGGAATTGTTTGGAGAATAAGATTCATATAAGGAAAGTCCTGTTTCGGAGTTGGAGAATGATTCCGGTGTTTTCATCGGGAATGTTCTAGAAGGGTCCGGAAGGTCCGGCACTCCAGAGGGGAAGGGTACATGAATGTGTCATAACAATGTGGAATGGTTGCATCATGTACTATGTATCATCGCTGAGCAAAATAAAGGGATAAATCAAATCCTAGTTTGAAAAGTCAAACGCCAATTTGAAAAGTCAAACGACAAGTTTGCTTGGTGGAGCGAGAGTAGGAAACCTACTTGGGGAGGAAGTCCTCCTCCCTCCACCGCCGGCCAAGGAGGCCGACTTGGGGGAGGACTCCCTCCCCCTTGGCCGCGCCCTCCCACCTATAAAAGGAGGGGCAAGGGTGCCCCTCTAGACCTACACCTCTCTCCACCAAACCCTAACCCTAGCCGCCGGCCACCAAGTCGCCGCCGCCGCCCGAGGGTTTTGCCCTAGCCGCCGAGTTGGGGCCCTCCCCTTTCCCTAGCCGCCGTCCTAGCCCTCTCTCCTTGGTGCCTCTAAACCGTAGATCTCCAAGGCCTCTCTCATAGTCCACCATACTCGCTCCGGCTTAAGGCGAAGCCCTGCGAGATCTCCCCTCTACTTCCGGTACCACGCCGTCGTGCTGCCGGAATCGCGAGGAGAGTGCTACAACCTCTGCTGCCTGCTCGAACAAGGGAGAGGAAGGTCTTCATCAAGTACCGAACGTGTGACCGACTGCGGAAGCACTGCCGGAACACAGCGCCGGAAGGATCGTCTACACGATCTTGAGATCGGCAAGAGTACGACTACATCACCCACGAGAATCTGCTCTCGTTAAACACTTTGCAATCTTCGAGGGTGAGTTCTTCTATCGACTCGTTGCTACAATCTAGTAGATAGATCTTGGCTTGTTTGTTTGTATGCGGTAGAAATTTTTTGTTTTCCATGCTACGAACCCCTACAGTGGTATCAGAGCCGTGTCTATATGTAGATCTGTTGCATGAGTAGAACACAATGGTCATTATGGGCGGTGGTGCTTTTATTATCAATTGCTTCTTGTGTACTTTGCATCTTGCAGTATGATGGGATGAAGCGGCCCGGGCTAACCTTACATGACATCGTTCATGAGACTTGCTCCACGCTCAACATGCAACTTGTATTGCATAAGGGGCTTTGCGGGTGTCTGTCTCTCCCATTATAGTATAGATCCAATTTACAATGGGCACTTGATAGTTCAAACATCAACGTTGTGGTTCTTGTTCGTAAGTTAGAGCGACACTTATTGAAAGCCCCAAACCACGTAAAATATGCAAAGAAAATTAGAGGCATCTAACTTTGTTTTGCAGGGGTGTGCTGTGATGTGATATGGCCATAATTGTGATCATATTTGATGTATGCAATGTTCCTTATTGTAAGTTGGCAACCGGCAGGAGCCATATGGTTGTCTTTAATTTCTGTTAAGACCCTCCTGTCTATTCAAAATAGTTGTAATAGTTGGATCTGGTGGACGACAACCATGAAGCGGCGCCATTAACCTTGACGTTATGCCGGTGATGATGGAGATCATGTTCGTGCTTGAAGATGGAGATCGGAAGCACAAGAAGAAAGGCCATATCATATCACATATTATGAATTGCATGTGATGTTAATCCTTTATGCATCTTGTATTGCTTAGTTAACGACGGTAGAATTATAAGATGATCCCTCATGCACATAAATTTAAGGTTTTAAAGTGTTCATACTTAGTAAGCACCGTTGCTAAAGCTTGTTGTTTCGAAGCACCACGTGATGATCCGGTGTGTTAGATTCTGCAAGTGTATACAACGTGAGCAAGCCAGATTTGCTCATGCGGAAGCTAAGGTTTGATCTTGACGAGCCTAGCATGTACAGACATGGTCTCGGAACACGGATCACCGAAAGGTAAAGCATGAGTCATATAGTAGATATGATGAACATGTTGATTGTTCGCCATTGAAGCTACATCAACTCTCGTGATGATCGGTTTTGATGTGGTGGATTTGGTTCGTGTGATCACTAAAACAATGTGAGGGATATTGTTTTGAGTGGGAGTTCACCTAGATTAATTTTAACTATTAATTAGAACTCAATTTGTCATAAACTTAGTCTAAACTATTGCAAATATGTTGTAGATCAATGGCGGCCCCTACCATCAATTTTAATGCGTTCCTAGAGAAAGAAGAGTTGAAAAACAATGGAAGCAACTTCGCGGATTGGTTCCGCAATTTGAGGATTGTCCTCAATGCTGGTAATTTGACCTATGTGCTGGATGCACCGCTGGGTGACCCGCCTGCAGCTGATGCTACCAATGAAGTAAAGAATGTTTACCTCGCTCGGAAGAATCAGTACTCCACAGTTCAGTGTGCTATCTTGTATGGTTTGAAATCCGAGCTTCAGAAAAGGTTTGAGAACTCAGACCCACATGATATTGTTTGTGAACTCAAATTGATATTTGAGACTCACGCGACAGTTGAGAGTTATGAGGCTTCTGAAAAGTTCTTTAACTGCAAGATGGAAGAGGGCAGCTCCGTCTGTGAGCATGTGCTTAAGATGTCTGGGCACGCAAACAAACTCCAAAGCTTGGGTATAGTGATTCCTAATGCTTTGGGGATTTACCGTGTCCTCCAATCACTGCCACCAAGTTACAAGAACTTTGTGATGAACTACAATATGCAAAGCATGAACAAGCAGTTCCAAGAACTCTTCTGCATGTTAAAATCTGTAGAAGTGGAGATCAAGAAAGAGTACCAAGTGTTGATGGTCAATAAGACCACCAAAATCAAGAAAGGCAAGTCTAAGCAAAAGGGAAACTTTAAGAAGGGTGGTAAGAAAGTTACCGCACCGGCGAAGAAGACCAAGGCTGGACCCATGCCTGATACTGAGTGCTTTTACTGCAAGGGAGAGGGTCACTGGAAGCGGAATTTCCCAAAGTACTTGGCGGATTTGAAGAACGGCAACATCAAGAAGAAAGGTATATCCGATATACATGTTATTGATGTGTATCTCACTAGTACTCGTAGTAGTGCCTGGGTATTTGATACTGGTTCGGTTGCTCATATTTGTAACTCGAAACAGGTGCTGCAGAATAAACGGAAGCTAGCGAAGAACGAGGTGACGATGCGCGTTGGAAATGGATCAAAGGTTGATGTGATCGCGGTCGGCACGCTACCTCTTCATCTACCATCGGGATTAGTTTTATACTTAAATAATTGTTATTTGGTGCCTGCGTTAAGCATGAACATTATATCGGAATCTTGTTTATTGCGAGACGGTTACTTGTTTAAGTCCGAGAATAATGGTTGTTCGATTTATATGAGTAATATGTTTTATGCACATGCACCTTTGATAGATGGTCTATTCTTATTGAATCTCGATAGTGGAAATACACATAATAATAACATTGAGGCTAAACGTTTGAAATTGAGTGATAACTCGACCTATATGTGGCACTGTCGTCTTGGTCATATTGGAGTGAAGCGTATGAAGAAACTCCATTCCAATGGACTTCTTGAATCACTTGATTTCGAATCACTTGAAAGATGCGAAGCATGTCTGATGGGTAAAATGACTAAGACTCCATTTTCTGGTATGATGGAGCGAGCTATGGACTTATTGGAAATCATACATACCGATGTGTGTGGTCCAATGAGTGTAGCATCGCGCGGTGGTTATCGTTATGTTCTTACATTCACGGATGACTTGATTAGATATGGGTATATCTATTTCATGAAACATAAGTCCGAAACTTTCGAGAAGTTTAAGGAATTTCAAAGTGAGGTAGAGAATCAACGTAACAAGAAGATTAAATTTCTACGTTCTGATCGTGGAGGTGAATATCTAAGTTACGAGTTTGGCGAGCATTTGAAGAAATGCGGAATACTTTCACAATTGACACCGCCGGGAACACCACAGCGTAATGGTGTGTCCGAATGTCGTAATCGAACTCTCTTAGATATGTTTCGTTCTATGATGTCACTTACAGATTTACCGCTATCATTTTGGGGTTATGCATTAGAAACAGCTGCATTCACTTTAAATAGGGCACCATCTAAATCCGTTGAAACGACACCGTATGAATTGTGGTTTGGGAAGAAACCTAAATTGTCGTTCCTTAAAGTTTGGGGTTGCGAAGCCTATGTAAAGAAGTTACAGCCGGACAAGCTTGAACCCAAAGCGGAAAAATGCGTCTTCATAGGATACCCGAAGGAAACTATTGAGTATACCTTCTATCATAGATCCGAAGGCAAAATCTTCGTTGCCAAGAATGGATCCTTTCTAGAGAAGGAATTTCTCTCGAAAGAAGTGACTAGAAGGAAAGTAGAACTCGACGAGGTTGTTGAACCTTCTCTCGAACTTGCGAGTAGCGTAGCACCGGAAGAAGTTCCTGTGGTGCCTGCACCAATAAGAGAGGAAGCTAATGGTGATGATCATGAAACTTCGGTTAAAGTTGCTACAGAGCCTCGCAGATCAACGAGAACTCGTACCACTCCTGATTGGTATGATCCCGTTATGAGTGTCATGTTGGTGGATAACAGCGATGACCCTGCGACATATGAGGAAACAATGACGAGCCCAAATTCCAATAAATAGCAAGATGCCATGAAATTCGAGATTGGATCCATGTAAGAAAACCAAGTATGGACTTTGGTGGACTTACCGGATGGCCAGAAGGCTGTCGAGAACAAATGGATTTTCAAGAAGAAAACAGATGCTGATGGTAATGTTACTGTCTATAAAGCTCGACTTGTCGCAAAAGGGTTTCGACAAATTCAAGGAGTTGACTACGATGAGACTTTCTCACCAGTAGCGAAGCTAAAGTCTGTGAGGATTTTGTTAGCAATCGCTGCATATTACGATTATGAGATATGGCAGATGGATGTCAAAACAGCGTTCCTCAATGGAGACATTGATGAAGAGTTGTATATGATGCAACCCAAAGGTTTTGTCGATCCTAAAGATGCTAACAAGGTATGCAAACTTCAACAGTCCATATATGGATTGAAGCAAGCATCCCGAAGTTGGAATCAACGTTTTGATAAGGTAATCAAAAGTTTTGGTTTTATACAATCTTATGGAGAAGCTTGTATTTACAAGAAAGTGAGTGGGAGCTCTGTAGCATTCTTAATACTATATGTAGATGACATATTGTTGATTGGGAATGATGTAGACCTTCTTAACAGTGTCAAGGAATATTTGAATAATAGTTTTTCAATGAAAGATCTTGGCGAAGCAGCTTACATATTAGGCATAAAGATTTATAGAGATAGATCGAGACGCCTAATATCATTGTCACAAAGTACATATTTGGACAAAGTTATAAAGAGATTTGGAATGGAAGATAGCAAGAAAGGGTTCTTGCCCATGTTGCCCAATACGACCTTGAGTAAAACTCAAAGTCCAGCAACGGCAGAAGATAGAGAAAGAATGAGTAAGACTCCCTATGCCTCAGCCATAGGATCTCTAATGTATGCCATGCTATGTACTAGACCCGACACTGCATATGCTGTTAGTTTGAATAGCAGATATCAAAGTGATCCAGGAGTGGATCATTGGACAGCGGTCAAAAACATTCTTAAGTACTTGAGAAGAACTAAGGATATGGTTCTTTCTTATGGAGGTGATGAACAACTCGTTGTTAATGGTTACACCGATGCTAGTTGGAACACCGATCCAGATGATTCTAAATCACAATCTGGATACGTATTTACTTTGAATGGTGCAGCAGTTAGCTGGAGGAGTGCAAAGCAAAGCGTTGTGGCGAGATCTTCAACTGAATCGGAATACATAGCTGCTTCGGAGGCTTCACAAGAAGCGATATGGATGAAGGAGTTCATTACAGATCTCGGTGTGGTTCCAAGTGCGCTGTACCCAATGTCTATCTACTGTGATAACATGGGCGCCATAGCCAATGCGCAAGAACCAAGGTCACACAAGAGGCTGAAGCACATCAAGCTACGTTTTCACGCTATTCAAGAACATGTCCAAGATGGTGACATAAAGATTTGCAAAGTACACACAGATCTGAATGTGGCGGATCCGTTGACTAAACCTCTCCCGAGGGCAAAACATGACCAACACCAAACTGCCATGGGTGTTCGGTATATTACCATGTAATCTAGATTAGTTGACTCTAGTGCAAGTGGGAGACTGTTGGAGATATGCCCTAGAGGCAATAATAAATATAGTTATTATTATATCTTTGTGTTTATGATAAATGTTTACATTCATGCTATAATAGTATTAACAAGGAAACATTAATACTTGTGTGATTTGTAAACTAAATTAGAGTCCCTGGTAAAGCCTCTTCATAATACTAGCTTGTTGGTTAATAAATGATTGTGGTTTCCCTATCATGAACATTGAGATGTTATTAACAACAAGATCATATCATTAGGAGAATGGTATGATGGACATACTCCTATAGATAAGCGTAGCATAAAGATCAAGTCATTTTAATAGTTCAATTGCTATAAGCTTTCTGATACATAGTAACCTAATTCCTTCGACCATGAGATCATGCTTATCACCATCACCGGAAGGATGCTTTGATGACATCAAACACCACACCGTTACTGGGTGGCTATAAAGGTGGCATTGAGTGTTTGGAAAGTATGGGTTGAGACACATGGATCAAGAGTGGGATTTGTCCATCCATATGACGGATAGATATACTCTGGGCCCTCTCAGTAGAATGTCATCTAATTAGCTTGCAAGCATGTGAGTGGCTCACAAGAGATCACATATCACGGAAACGAGAAAAGAGTACTTATCGGTAACGAGGTTGAACTAGGTATGCAGAGATACCGACGATCAAAACCTCGGATAAGTAAACTATCGTGAGACAAAGGGAAATTGGTATCGTATGTAAGTGGTTCATTCAATCACAAAGTAATCGTAGAAATATGTGGGAGCCATATGAATTTCCAGATTCCTCTATTGGTTATTGTTCGGAGAAGTGTCTCGATCATGTCCGCATAATTCACGAACCGTAGGGAGACACACTTAAGGATTCGATGTTGTTGAGTAGTTATCGAATGATGAGTAAGAGACCGAATGTTGTTCGGAGTCTCGGATGGGATCCGGGATATCACGAGGAGATCCGGAATGGTCCGGAGAATAAGATTCATATAAGGAAAGTCCTGTTTTGGAGTTGGAGAATGATTCCGGTGTTTTCATCGGGAATGTTCTAGAAGGGTCCGGAAGGTCCGGCACTCTGGAGGGGAAGGGTACATGAATGTGTCATAACAATGTGGAATGGTTGCATCATGTACTAGGTATCATTGCTGAGCAAAATAAAGGGATAAATCAAATCCTAGTTTGAAAAGTCAAACGCCAATTTGAAAAGTCAAACGGCAACTTTGTTTGGTGGAGGGAGAGTAGGAAACCTACTTGGGGAGGAAGTCCTCCTCCCTCCACCGCCGGCCAAGGAGGCCGACTTGGGGGAGGACTCCCTCCCCCTTGGCCACGCCCTCCCACCTATAAAAGGAGGGGCAAGGGTGCCCCTCTAGACCTACACCTCTCTCCACTAAACCCTAACCCTAGCCGTCGGCCAACAAGTCGCCGCCGCCGCCCTAGGGTTTTGCCCTAGCCGCCGAGTTGGGGCCCTCCCCTTTCCCTATCCGCCGACCTAGCCCTCTCTCCTTGGTGCCTCTAAACCCTAGATCGCCAAGGCCTCTCTCATAGTCCACCATACTCGCTCCGGCTTAAGGCGAAGCCCTGCGAGATCTCCCCTCTACTTCCGGTACCATGCCGTCGTTCTTGTATTTCTTGAAACCAGTGTTCTTATTGATCATCAACACTTGATGTTCCTTCTTGATCTCCACTTCTGTAGTTTTAAGCATTGACAGAAGCTCGAGGAGAGACTTCTTCATGCATTGCATATTATAGTTCATCACGAATCTCTTATAGCTAGGTGGCATAGACTGCAGAACACGATGGATGCCTAAGTCAATGGGAATCGATATTTCCAAGGACACAAGCTTATCGGCGTAACCCGACATCTTGAGTACATGCTCACTTACGGAGCTGTGCTCTTCCATCATGCAGCTAAAGAACTTTTCTGAAGCATTGTAGTTCTCTACAACAGCATGTGTGTCAAAAATCATTTTCAACTCACCCATTGTATCAAATGCATTGCCGTTTTCGAAACGCTTTCGAAGTTCTGGCTCTAGCCCATACAATATGCCGCAATGAACTAAGTTGTGGTCCTCCTGACGAGTCTGATAGACATTCTTCTCATTGTCAGGGGCATCATCGAACGGTAGGGGGCCTAGCGGCGCTTCTAGCACATATTGCTTTTGTGCAGCGGAGAGGAGAATCCTCAAATCATGGCCCATTCGGTAAAGTTGCTACCATTCATTGCAAGTTTCTCTTTCTCCATGAACACACTGAAATTAAAAGTAGGTGGTGCCATCTATAACAAAAAAATTAAAGTTTAGACTAAGTTTATGATAGATTGAGTTCAACTAATCCACATTATGAATGAACTCCCACTCAAAAACGACATCCCTCGTGCCTTTTTGGTGATTACATGAACCAAATCCACTACACCAAGTCCGATCATCATGTGAGTCGGTGTAGCTTCAAAGGCGAGCATAAAATGGGCATCATATCTACCATATGACTCATGCTTAACCTTTTGGTCCGTGTTCCGAGGCCATGTCTGTACATGCTAGGCTCGCCAAGTAAGAACCTTAGTATTCGCGTGTGTAACTGTCTTACACCCGAAATATGGTCGTGGATCCAAGAACACCCGATCATCACGTGATGTCTTGGAGTGACGAAACATAATCGGTGCATACTTAAGGAAGAACACATTCTTATCTTGATATTTAAATGAGGGATCATCTTATTATGCTAATAAAACACCAAACAAGCAATATAAGATGCAATCAAACATCACATATTTGTAAGTGAAATGATATGGTTCCCGCATATGATCTATATCATGTGCACCATGGTATGATCACTATCATACCTCTATGTGTAAGGCTAAGGTCTATGGAACTTACACGCTATGTGTGTTGTAAGAGTATCATCTTATACTTTTACTTACAACATCACCATATCATAACACTATCCCAGCAACAATCTAAACTAGACGCCTCTAATTTATCCATTGCAAGTTTTACGTGGCTTAGGGATTTCGAAGATAGAACCGTTCATACCTACGAACATGAACCACAACGAGGATAACCAAATTGTTGACAACCCGTTGCAAATTAGATATTGACTATAGTAGGAGAGATAGACACCCGCTAGCCACTTATGCAAAACTAGTTGGTCTCATGTGCGGGGACATGTAAAGTTTGTCCGGGTCGCTTCATCCCACTATGCCACCAATATCCAAAGTACAACCAAGAAGCAATAACATGATTATCATCGCCCACATACTCATATGTGTACTACCCGTGTAAAGTATCTACGCATAGATCCGGCTCTGATACCACCATAGGGTTCACAACATAGAAAACAAAAAATTTCCTACGATGGAAACAACTATGTACCAAGATCTATCTACTAGATACAAACAACGTGCAGATGTACATCCGTAGAGAACATACCCTTGAATACCGACAAAGCTTTACGAGTCAAACTCGTGGTTGATGTAGACGATCTCTTGCCGATCTCAAGATCGAGAGGAAGTCCTTAGCACCGCAACTTAGAGGCGCATCCGTGCTCGCACACACATTCGAGGCACCGAGCAACCTCCGCATCCTCGCTCCAGCGATGCAGCGTAAGCACAACTCTTTCTTGCCGAATAACCACCGGGAACATGTATCTCGCTAGTCCGAGACCATGGAGGATAAATACTAGAGGGGGGGAGAGAGATCCTTCACGAGGAGGTGTGAGTGAGAAGTGAGGAGGGGTGTGCCTTTTATAGGATAGGGGGACCCCAAGGGGGTGGCCGGCGCATGGGGGCTGCCCCCTTGCCCTCCCCTCATTCATGTGGGTGGACACTCCACTCACAAAAATCCTTTCAATTCCCTCCACTCAAAATCCCACTCAAATTCCCATTAAATTTCCACCAAATTTAATGCAAAATCTCATTAAATAAAACTCCTTTTATTTATTCAGAATTTTGTTAATTACTTTAATGACAAACATTCACATATAACCCCTTGCTAGTATTTCAATTCACATACAAAAACACTTTCTGCAATTTCACCCGAAAACCTGTTTCGGTATCTAGTGAAATAAATTCCCGCGCTTGTTATTCTTTCTGGCATGAAACTTTTGCTCCAAATGGATGTAGGTGTCTCTTAAGTGTGTCACCCTACGGTTCGCGAATAGTGTGGACATGATCGAGACCCTTCTCCGATCAATAATCAGAAGCGGGATCTGGAGACCCATACTGACTCCCACATATTCAACGATGACTTTCTTGTGATTGTCGGAACCTTTTATGCTAGTATCTTAATCCTTTTGTTTCGTGATATATTACATGTACGAGATTCGATCATCGGTAACTCCATACCTAGTTTGATCTCGTTACTGACATGCACTCTTTTCTTGTTCCCGTGATATAACATTCTAGTGATCAAATCACTTGCTTGCAAGCTAATCATTGTGATATCACCGAGAGGGCCCAGAGCATATCTATCCGTCATCGGGATGAACAAATTCCACTCTCGATCCATGGGTCTCAATATAACACTTTATTAGTTCTGAACCCATCTTTATAATCACCCTGTTACGGTGTGACGTTTGATGTTATCAAGAAACTCTTCTGGTGTTAGTGATTGACATGATCTCATGGTCTAGGATTAGGATTACTTCATAAGTTGTTATCGAAATATAAACTCAATGACTTTGATCGTAATGTTATACTTCGGATGAATGTTCATCACATCATTACACTAATGTTGTGACCTCGTTATTAACAATGTCCAATGTCTATGATCAGGAAACCTTGATCATCTTGTTAATCAACGAGCTAGTTTATGAGAGAGGCATAACTAGGAACTTTCTGTTCGTTTATTAAACACACATGTATTAACGTTTCCGTATTAATACAATTATAGCATGCAAAATAAACATCTATCGTATACTTGGAATACACATAATAAATACTTTATTAGTGCCTCTCAGGGCATATTCCCTTTAGTTGATGCTTGTGAGTGGAACCACTGGATTATTGTTTATGTTCATATTGTTATCCATTACCATATCATCTTTGATCTTGATCCATATGATGTCTTGTGAGTAGTTCGTTTAGTTCTTGAGGACATGTGAGAAGTCATGTTGTTAGTAGTGGATTTGCGTTGAGTTATTATTCAATGGTTTAGTATTTAAGTTGTGGTGCTATTATTCTAGTGGTGTCATATGAACGTCGACTACATGCTATTTCACCATTTATGGGCCTAGGGGAATGCATTGTGTATTTGGCTACTAATTGTGGGGTTGCCGGAGTGACAGAAACCTGACCCCCC
This sequence comes from Avena sativa, assembly GCA_916181665.1. Lineage (NCBI taxonomy): Eukaryota > Viridiplantae > Streptophyta > Magnoliopsida > Poales > Poaceae > Avena > Avena sativa. Next base: position 299,388,358 of record OV702296.1, read on the forward strand.
ATTAGGACACCTTTGCACAAGGGAGTGTAGGATCTCAGAGTTTAAGGCTGTGGTTAGATTTATATCTTAATTACTTTCCTGTAGTTGCGGATGCTTGCAGGGGGTTTAATCACAAGTATGTATTAGTCCAAGTAAGGTCGGTATGTTAGCACAGATTCACCCACACAACACTTACAACACCAAAGAAGAGTACTCAGCTATTTGAAGCGAAAGCACTTGACAGAATTCCCATGTGTCCTCGAGAACGTTTGGTCCTTATAAGTATTTCCACCGGCTTGTCCTCTGCTAAGAAAGGATTGGGCCACTTGCTCCGTTTGTTCATTGTCTTTATTACTTGATCTTTGTTTTGTTGCTTTATCAGAAAACCACTAAAAACCCGTTTGCTAAGTATTTACAGAGAGTTTATGCTCCATACCACTAGCCAACACCTTCTGCTCCTCGTTGGGATCGACACTCCTATTTATCGAAAGTACTGCGATACAACCCCTATACTTGTGGGCCATCAAGACTATTTTCTGGCACCGTTGCCGGGGAGTGAAGCGCTATTGAAGAGTGGAACTGTTAAGGGAAACTTCTACCGTGAGTATTGCTTTTGTTTCTGTTTGTTGCTTTGTTTCCAATATGGATAACCCACTTGGTTTTCTGTTTGGGAAAACTACTACCACTGCTAGGGTAGTAGATGAACCACCACCTGTTGAGATTAATCCTTTTAAGATACCTACAAGTATTGTTGTTCGAGTTATGGATAATTATTATTTTGGGGATGGAACTGTCCATCCTGGTGATCATTTACTTTTTATCCATGAATTATGCGGGTTATTTAAGTGTGCAGGTATCACAACTGAACATGTGAAGAAGAAGTTACTCTCCATATCTTTGAAAGGGAGAGCTGAAGAATGGTATAAGCTGCTGAAGAATGGACAATCCATGGAATGGGAGGAGATGGCATCTCTCTTTTACTCTAAATTTTATCCTCCCAGTGAGATTCATAAGGATAAAAATATGATATATAACTTTTGGCCTCGTGATGGAGAGAGTACAGCTCAAGCTTGGGGGAGATTGAAGTTACTAATGCTTAAATATCCTCTTCATGAACTCCCTAACAATATTATTATCAATAACTTTTATGCTAGGCTTTCTCTTCATGATAAAGATTTACTAGATGCTTCTTGTGCTGGATCATTCACACATATGAAGAAAGAAGCTAAATGGGATCTACTAGACCGTATTTAAGAGAACACTAAAGCTTGAGAGAATGACAAAAGAAGAAAATCAGATATAAACTATGATTATGAATACATTAAATCTTTTATGGAAACCGATGACTTCCGTGATATTAGTAATGAGTTTGGTCTTGACTCCCAAAGTATTGCCAACTGTTTTAAGACCTTTGCCCCTTACATAGAAATTCCCAAAAAAGAGTAGAACAAGTACCATGCTCCTTATAAAGACACTATTACCCATGTCCCTGTTAGAAGTACTGAAGTTTGTACATAGTACCCAAGAAAGAGTGGGACAAGAAGAAGGCCTCCGGGATGATCTCCCCTCCGGTAGGATGCCGGGAAGAGCTTTAGATCCCCCGATCTAGAAACGATGGTGGTGGCGGCTACAGACAGTTTCGTGAAATATTGATCGGGTGTTTAGGGTTTTGGCATCGGGGGGTCTTTATAGGCGAAGATGCGAGACATGGGCAGCCAGGGTAGTCGCACCCCCAGGCGCGGGCTAGGGTAGCCGCACCGCCAGGGGGTATGGCCCCCTGGTGGCTCCCCTCCGTCTCGTACCCTGGCTCCGTGTTCCCCACGGTAAAATATTGACTTTGGATTTTGTCCTGTCCAATTCCGAGAATATTGAATTTCTGCCTTTTTTGGAACAAAAAACAGAAGAAAACAGGCAACTGACATTGTGGCATCTTGTTAATAGGTTATCTCAGAAAAACATATAAAAACACCTCAAAGTGTAGACAAAGCAAAGCGAAATAGATACTAAAGAAGCATGAAACATAAAAAAATATAGATACGTTTCCGACGTATCAGTTAGTCTGTGCACGTGCCATGCATGATCTATCAATGTAGGCTTTGGCCATTTGCAATAAAATTCTTTATTCAGACCCTAAAACATTTATTACAAGCACACCACACAACCTTTAAACTACACGCGGCCGCAGGCGCTGGGGGCGGCGGCTGCGACGGGTCAGATACACCATTCGTCATTTTGATAATTAATGATCGCTCACCGCGTCTGCACTTCCATTTCAGCTCGATCGAGGTGGGCACACAAGGAAGCGTCATTGGGATTGGCCCGCACCGCTTCCTAGAGGTCGGCGCGCACCAATGCGAGCTCGTCACATCGCCGGTACTCCGATAGAAAGACGCGTTCCCCCACTGCCATCGTGAAAGGCTCGCCAGTGGTCACGTGATGGTTGTAGAAATGGCGACGAGGCGGAGTGCCAATCTTGTAAATCCGCGGGCACCCCGGAATCAGAGGAGGCAACACGTTCGGTAACTCCGACGGGTTCGGACACCACGAGGGCAGCGGGCGCTCGGGCACCTCTTCTCTGCCGGCGTCGGGGTTGCCATAGACCTTGTCGTGTCGACACCGACAGCCAGGCATGGTGTTTTTTGTGATGTGGGTGGTACGAGTTTGGTCAAAGATATCTCGGCGACTTCCTCTTTTTATGGCTGCGCCTGGAAACGGCGAAAAACGCCCAGAACTCGCGGGAAGCAGCGGGAAAGAAAGGCGGAAGACAACATGGCGGCGGGAAGGCACTGGAAATACGCCGGCGTTGGCGATGGCCAAGCGCGGACAGATGGGTCGTACCGCCGGGCGCGGTCAGCCAGACCACGACCCCAAATCGAGCTCGCCCGACGCAAACAGACCGTTTGGATGACCGGATGGGTCGGCCGGTGGAGATGCCTTATACCACTTGCAATCTAACTACTCCCTCCGTTCTGGTTTACTAGTCTTGCGCGTATATCTAGGTTAGCACTTTAACCACTAAAATATAAATTATATAATATAAAAATTATACCATTAAAAATATAATGTCTAAAATTTCTAAGAATATATATTTTTTAATTTAATTCTAATTTTATTGCTCAAATTAACGATCTAGGTATACACATGTTACTTGTAAATCCGAAACATAGAAAGTAGTAGAAGAGGAAAACCAAACTCGCTAAAAAAAAGAGGAAAACCAGGCACCCGTTTCTTTTTAATGCCCCTCGGATTGTAGGAACGCTACAGTCCCTGTTCCTCCCTATCGCCTTTACGTCCATCGGCAGTTCAATCAACAGACAGATAGGCACACGAGAAGAGAAAGAAACCCACCACCGTAGAAGGAAAGGAAAAAAAGAAAGAACGGAATGATCCGATTGTGCTCTGCCGCACCCGCTATAATACCGCCACGCCCTCGTCGCCTTCGTCACCGCAGCACCACTCCCTTCCTACCTCACTCCCGATCTCCCCACCGCCTCCTCCACCGCCAGCCCCTCGCGTCCTCATCACCTCCTCCTCCCCTCTCGCACGCGCAGCGGCGGCCGCGGGCCGGCGCGCAGCCAGCAGCCATGGTGTTCTCGGTGACGAAGAAGGAGACCACGCCCTTCGAAGGCCAGAAGCCCGGCACCTCCGGCCTCCGGAAGAAGGTCCGCTCCTCCTCTCCCGCCCTCAATCACTTCCGTGATCCCATTTTTTGCACTGCCGATCCGGATCTCAATGCGCCGTGGCAGCCTAGTTTAGGTCTGGGTGCTCCGATCCGCGATAACCGCTCCTCTCTGTTTCTGATTCCGGGCTAGCGGATCTCGCTAGCTGCCACCTGAGCGGGATATCAGCCGTTGCTTAGTTCTTACTTTCTGTAATTGTGGTTGATCTGCTTCCCGCTCCAATGACTTAGCTGTGATCCGCCGCGCGCGTGCTCGCTTGCTTGCGTGCGCCTTCGGTGATCGAATTGGTTTGGTTCCGCGCGTTCCAGTGAGATCCGATGTTCCGTTCTGAACGTAGGATCGAAACAGGACTAGCCTGATTAGGATTATGGGCTTTGATCCGGGAGATTTGCAGTAACACGGATCAGCTTTGTCAAGGATCACTAGATCTCGCTGAGTATGGTTGCTGCCTTATGATTGCACGCTGGCTGTCCATGTTGCGGCCTTGCTGGTATATTTGTCCTTACTCATTGTGGGGACTTGTCACCATGACCAGACAGTTGTACTAGAATGTCTTGATGTGTATAGGATCTGGCATGTAGCAGTGTCATGGTTGTTCAGTTTGGGTTCTAATTCATATTTTATGCAGGAGTTCTTTCGTGGTTTTGTAAAATAGGATGGACTAGAAGATCTTTGACGCTTTGTTAACTATTGCTAAAATATGCCGTTTTATGTTCACACGTTGTATAGGTGGCAATTTTTGAGTAAAGCCATTTAAATTCCTAAGCTCTGAATGTGACATGCGGCACAATGTTCCAAGACTGACCTGGGTGTCACCTGCTGTTCTGGTTTCGTTTGTCACTGTGGCCATGAATCCATGATGACTCCATATCAGATGAGATCTAATTTAGATACTGGTGCAATTTTGATGGTGTGGAGGGATTTTTTCGTAATACGTAAACAAACAATAGATTTTCGATATTTAATGAGGTTCAGAGCAATAAACGGTTGCTAATGTTCAGGCAGCCAACTCCATGTTATCTGAATTTGCTGATGTCACCTTTAGGTGTTTTTATATATCTAGTTTTAATTGATATAAGATAATTATCTGTTTCTGGCCAGCTAACCACGTCTTTAACTAAGATAAAAGTGTCGATAGTTTAATTGGCATAGTATTTGAATCCTCGATTGGAATAATGACACAGCTCCTCTCTTGTTATATGCTTATTCATAATTGACTGTTACTGTTATCAGGTTACAGTATTCCAGCAGCCTCATTACCTCGCGAATTTTGTCCAGTCAACATTTAATGCTCTTCCTGCTGACCAAGTAAAAGGTTAGTTCTTATCAGATGAACATGAATACAGCTTAGAACATCTGACTGCACATTGCCTGTTCTTGGAAATAATGTAGCATTGCCAGGCCTTCAAGTAATTATAACTGTAGTCATTATTCCATATCCAGGTGTTAACTGTAACTGTCTAGTAACGAGAAAATGCCAGACCTATCCAGTTTTCAAGATATCACAAGGGTTAAATAAATTACAATTGAGCTACTTCTACACATTTCTTTGCTGTTTACACTGTAAATGATGTTACCCGTTAATGCCACTGAGATATTCCATGATGTTCCTTGTCCTATTTCCACAGTTCTTTCTCATATCTGCTACCCTTTATTTCCTTATAGGTGCGACCATTGTTGTCTCTGGTGATGGCCGTTATTTCTCGAAAGATGCTGTTCAGGTGATCTGCAGTTGTCTATTCACTTCTTAAGATCTATTAGCCTATTGTGTTTTTACCCCTTTTTGTTGAATATGTATAGTTTAAGGATGCTGATGCAGATCTCTATTTCCTTATTGTATACTTAGCGCTCACATTCTTAAAATAATGTTTGCCAAGGTTTAGCTTATTTTGTATTAAAAATGTAAAACACCCATTTTATGTAACTCTTCTATATGTGGGACTTGTATTATATTAGCACATCATCATTTTCAGTGAACTATGCTTAGAAGTTTGACATTTTTTTTTGTTATAGATCATCACAAAAATGGCTGCTGCTAATGGAGTGAGACGCGTCTGGGTTGGACAAGACACTCTCTTGTCAACTCCAGCTGTATCTGCTATAATCCGTGAAAGAATTGCTGCTGATGTAAGTTTTGTTTCTTCCAGAGTCCCATGTGTTGCATGTAGTCGCAGTAGCTTCATATAAGTGGATCAGTCTAAAACATTAACATCGATATGTATTTGGTTGTGACTATCTGTATGCTCCAATGAAGAGGTCTTGAGTTTGAACCTCATGACCAGCAATTTATATTAAACTGTTAATCCTAGTTAGCAACTTTTCCAATTGATCCTTTTTGTCAGATAACGATGTTGTGATGCCAGATGAACCATTACCCCACTAACCAATATGTTTATATGAACGCATATAACCAATACTTACTGCACCCTTATTTTCCTTCTACAACACATTATCCATCTATTGATTTATAAAAACAATGAACAACAGGGATCCAAGGCTACTGGTTCCTTCATTTTAACAGCCAGCCACAACCCAGGTGGTCCGACTGAGGTAACATACTTATGGTGTTCACTGTTACTATATGCCTTATGAATCAAGTGTGGCTGATGTTCTGTGTAAATTAACACCTTTTGTTGGACTTGCCAGGACTTTGGTATCAAATACAACATGGGAAATGGTGGACCTGCCCCGGAGTCTGTCACTGATAAGATTTTCTCTAACACAAAGACAATTACTGAATACCTTATTGCTGACGACCTTCCAGATGTATGATTTGGCCCCAGCCTTTTTACTTTCTGTTCCTTTTGCTCGCATGTTACTGGAGTCCCTGTTTATTCCTTTCTTTTCCCCTACGTAGGTTGATGTTTCTGCATTAGGTGTCACTACCTTCACTGGACCTGAAGGCCCTTTTGATGTCGATGTCTTCGACTCTGCTACAGATTACATAAAGCTAATGAAGTGCGTAACTTTCATTTGGATTCATTAAATATTTTTGTTTCAATTATTATTTGATGTTTTCTTTTACGGAAGTGTGAGCTTACCTTGCATTTTAGTGGGAAATTCCTAGGATTTTATATATCCGTAAAAAAAGGAAAATATTAACCGTCTCCAATCAATTCCAGGACAATCTTTGACTTTGAGTCAATTAAAAAGCTTCTGGCCTCTCCAAAGTTCTCGTTCTGGTACTTATCTATAGCCCAAATATTGCTCAATCCTCTTATTAACAACCTTTAGCACATCTGAAACCTTGGTTTGTGATTTTAGTTTTGATGGCCTTCACGGTGTTGCTGGAGCTTATGCAAAGCGCATGTTTGTGGATGAGCTTGGTGCTAGTGAAAGCTCACTGTTGAACTGTGTTCCAAAGGTAATGTGTTCTTTACTTCTTGTGTCATCTCAAGTCGAAAATATAGTTTGGTTGGTGTTAATCTGTCATTTTTGTTCTTACAGGAGGACTTTGGAGGTGGTCATCCCGATCCTAACCTCACCTATGCAAAAGAATTGGTTGAACGGATGGGTCTTGGGAAGTCAAGCTCAAATGTCGAACCCCCTGAATTTGGTGCCGCAGCTGATGGAGATGCTGACCGGAACATGGTTCTGGGTAAAAGGTATTGTTTAGACTTTAGACTACATTTCTGGATTTACAAAAGCACATGATGGAGTTGATAATGAATCCTTCCTGTTATAGATTCTTTGTGACGCCATCAGATTCGGTTGCCATTATTGCAGCCAATGCTGTTCAATCGATTCCTTACTTCGCCTCTGGCCTGAAGGGAGTTGCCAGGTAAATAATTCTCCTGCATATTAAGCTTGTAGAATATGCTATTCTTTTTCGGGTTAGATATTCCGCCTGTAGTTCAATCAAGGCTTTGAGTTGCAGGTAGCACTGTTGCCTGTCGAGCCATACATATTTATGCAGATTTGCATCTGAATAAGCATGCCATTTACAGGCGATAGTGATCATGCTGTCCTAACGCTGGCCACTAGGCATAATATTGCGGCAGCTCTCCATTTCCTGATTGTAACTGGTCAATTAAAATTAGTAACAGACACTCTGGGCCCGTTGGTAGTCCAGAATCTAAAACACCGGTCTGGAGCTATCGAATGTTTCGCTAGACTTGCTACTTTTTGAGAAAAAACATTGGATCCATAGGATTGAAAAACTCACTAGCTAGAAATGTACAGATGAAAAGGGAAGTACCTGCCAGCATGCGGCTGGAAAAAAACTTGTAAATTGGACCTTTTTTTAGCTTGTAAATGGGACCTTAACTGTGGATGCCCGATATATTTATTGCTACTGGCCCCATGGCTTGTACGTTGTAAAGTTTATGATCCGCTAGCAGCCAGGGCAGAAACTAGCCAAGTGACATCTAGACTTGGCTGTTTTATTCTGATGGAAATCGTGATAAAAGCCCTCTCTTGCTGTTCTGTTAAGGTAGTAGCGTAGAAAAACAACGCAACACTCATCCAGCGAAGGCGTGAATTTCCCATAATTTGCAGCAACATTGATAAGAAATGCATCCATATCGCTTAAACGGCCAGCTGTTTTATCTAACTGATCCAGTTCCAGTTTTATATGTACTGTGGTATTTACTAGGTAAAATACCATTTATGATTTGTATTTATGTTGCTGTTGGATCATGTACGGCCTATCTGTGATTATATTCGCCATGCCACCCACCATTTAAAAGTGTGTTGTGCTTCAGTAAGTTGATCCAGTGGTGAAATTGCAGGAGCATGCCGACATCAGCTGCCCTTGATGTAGTTGCAAAGAATTTGAATCTCAAGTTCTTCGAGGTAAAGTATTATGACCATCAGTCATTGGTTTGAAATATAGCACAGATATATATGAAGAAAACCATGTTTCAGGTGCCTACTGGGTGGAAATTTTTTGGGAACCTGATGGATGCTGGAATGTGCTCAGTTTGTGGTGAAGAAAGCTTTGGAACTGGTAATGCTTGGAATTCATCTAGCTTACCTTCAATGTATGTCTTGATCATGCAACAGGCACCATAATAAATTGAACAAATTTCCTTATGTTTAATGGAACAGGACAGGAGACTTGATATTTTCAATAAATAGCTTTTATCGTTTTGAAAATTATCATGAATTTATCAAAGTCAAGCCAAAGGTTTGGTGATATTCACGACACTAACTTGACATGATACATTTTCTACTTTCTTTTAGGTTCTGACCACATTCGTGAAAAGGATGGTATTTGGGCTGTTCTAGCATGGCTATCTATTCTAGCCTACAAGAACAAAGATAACCTTGGAGGAGATAAGCTTGTTAGTGTTGAAGATATTGTTCTTCAGCACTGGGCTACTTATGGTCGCCATTATTATACACGATATGACTATGAGGTACTTCACCCAGCCCGACATGTATGTGTACCACATCTTTGATAACATGCTAAGTTGCTAATATTACTTTTTGTTTTTGAAGAATGTTGATGCAGAAGCTGCTAAGGCACTTATGGCAAACCTAGTCAAGATGCAGTCGTCCCTGACTGATGTTAACAAGTACGTTGGTTACCTATCATTTAATGCAGTAGTCAATAATTCAACATGAACACCTACATGGAAATTCTCACACACGCAAATGGACTTGAGGGGAGAACTACTTATGTACTCCATAGAATATTATGCACAATGATATGTATGACTGTTCAATTCTCTGCAAAATTGATGCATACTTTACTCAGCTCTGGAAGCTTGTTGGTTCATGTCTACAAAGTGTATGTGTTGGAAGATGGTAGATCTAAATTGTATTCCTTTTCTCCAGGTTGATCAAGGAAATCCAGCCTAATGTATCAGATGTGGTCTCTGCCGATGAGTTCGAGTATAAGGATCCAGTGGACGGCTCTGTCTCCAAGCACCAGGGTATCAGATATCTCTTTGGAGATGGTTCCCGGCTGGTACGAAACCTCATGGTTATTAATTGGTTGAACTGTTCTCTTCTCTCGAACCAAAGCAAATGATGTACTCCCTCTGATTCACATTAATTGTCACAGCTACAAGCAAAGTTTTGCTTGTAGCTGCGACAGCTAAATCGGACCAGAGGTTATAGCACACATATTTAGTCTGCATGCAGATATTTGAATTTGCACTGTAACCAGTTAATGCTTAATAGTGGTCGAGGTGGTCCCTTTCTTGCCTAGACTGTTGATAGGGCCTGCGACAAATGCTGGTGAACTAACACTAGCTGCTTGTGCTGTTCCAGGTATTCCGCCTTTCCGGAACTGGTTCAGTTGGTGCTACCATTCGCATCTACATCGAGCAGTATGAGAATGATTCATCCAAGACCGGGAGGGAGTCCTCCGATGCTCTTTCCCCACTGGTAAGAATGAATCCCTGTGTATAACCCCACATGCTTTGAACAAATTGTCGCACATTGTTGCGAGGTTTGCAGTTCTGATTCTCTTGTTTATCCAGGTTGACGTGGCCCTGAAGCTTTCAAAGATTCAGGAGTACACTGGCCGATCTGCCCCCACCGTGATCACATAAATTTTGAAGTAGATGTGTGCTCCGGCCTTCTATGCAGTTTCGTCCTGGCCTTCCGTTCGATAGTTTTTTTTTCTTAAACCTCCTCACAGCTGAATAAATGTATGTACCAGACCGTCCCCGTTTTATTGCATACACTGCATACTCTGCTGCTGGTACAGTATGCGGCCGTAATCTTGTCACAGTGGTGTAATCGAGAGTTGAGTTTCTTCAAAGCGATATATTGACTTGTGTTTTTTGGTCTAGTATTCGCGTACCTGTGTTTTCTTGAACATCCATGGCATGTTACTATGATTGTTCAGTTTCGTTGTTAGCGAACCTGTCACACAAACCGCACGAGGTCCTCTCCCGGCCAAACTAAGAGCGATGAACACAACCTACAATCGAACAAAGCATAGCCTGCGTCGAGCGCACTCACTTGCTGGCCCTCCATGCTAATCTACTCCGAGAAATTTGCCGCCCGAATGCCTGATGTCCCGAGCAAGCTAGCTACCCTATCCGTGGCGCGTACTTCTGCAGGGGGTCGTGGCAACCATCGTAAGCTACAACGTTGGCTAGTCAAACCATCTGATCGAACAGTTCTAAAATCATTTCCGATAATGGTTACAACCTACACTCAGTTAAGCTCGGTTCAGGTGAAAAATAAATCAGGTTTGATTTTTCTTTTGAGAGTAATCAGGTTTGATTTTGGATGGGCTGACGTACATATAAAATGAGTTTGGTTTTGGTTCCGATACCCACTTTGCTCGCGTGGGTTCGGTCGAGGTATTGTCTACTCCCTCCGTTTTAAAATATAAAACATCTTATATTTTTGAAACGGAGGGAGTAGATCTCAAACCATTCTCAGGTTTTAACACGCGACGTTTAGGAACCAAAAGTTCAGCACGAGGAATGCACAGCCAGTTTCTGAGGACATTGCATCTGTTATTGATTTGTTATTATTCGCATAGTCTGTGACCCTGTCTGCCAGTCTCATCGCAGCAGTGCAAACCCAATCACTCGGCCACATTGGTAGTAATACAGACTACAGAACAGTGAACCCGTCAACGGATCCATTCTACTTGCTGCCGTTGGAGATTTTAGTGTCCCAGAGGATGGTGGTCTCGGCGATCATGGAGGTGACCACGTAGGGGTCCATGTTGGACGCCGGCCTCCGGTCCTCGAAGTAACCTGAAAGCAAAACAAAACCAATCAGCACATGACACAGAGTCCCCATTCGTCTTCACGGGCAATGAATCTCCTCAAGTCTCGTTTTTTTTTTAAAAAAAAAACTCCTAAGTCTCACCTTTGCCTTCCTTCTCGGTGTCGCGGCCGACCCGTACTGACGCGCCACGGTTCGCGACGCCCTGTAATGGAAACAACGCAGCCGGAGAAGTGAGTACGATCTAGCAGTGCGTGACTCTCGAGTCTGAACTCTGAACACGAGGCTGGGCTTCTCCGTGTTGGACTTAACTTACCCATACGAAGGTGTTGATGTCGGCGGTCTCGTGGCGGCCGGTGAGCCGGCGCTCGTTGCCTTCGCCGTAGGCGGCGATGTGCTCCGCGTGCCGCGCGCCCAGCTTCTTGATCGCCTTCTTGATCTCCTCGTACCCGCCATCGCTCCTCATCGACTTGGTGCTGCATGAATGGACGAAGAATCAGAACAGCGGCATGTCATGACAGGAGGTGAATGAGACCAAGACGATCGATGATGCGTTCGCTCACTAGCCATCCTTTTTCTTGTGTTTACCTGTAGTTTGTGTGCGCACCAGCGCCGTTCCATTCTCCCTGCAGCCAAAACACATACAGAATTGCAGTTGACGCCTGATGTAAATGACCAGGTAGCGGATGCTAACATACATAACTTTTGGTAAACGAGGAGCAAGAAAAAGATGTTCACCGGAATCGGTTTGGGGTCGAACGAGACGACGACGCCAGCGATCTCAGTGATCCTCTGTTAGGCACTCAGGTTTAAATAAAAACACAGAAAACATCTTGTTAGCAGAAGCAAAGGTTTCATTTCAGTTAACAAGCCGAGACACGGGGACAGTTTTTACCTCTAAAATGTAGCGCGCCGCCCAGAGCTGGTCGCCGGCAGAGATGCCGACGGAAGGGCCGACTTGGAACTCCCACTGCCCAGAGTTCAGACATGGATCAGTCCATGAAAGAAGGGACATCGAAAATAACAGTTACGGTTCAGGTTGTTCAGGTCCTCTATCTTGTGCCCGAAATTTACCTGTCCTGGCATGACCTCTGCGTTGATGCCGCCGATGCTGATGCCGGCGTAGAGGCACGCCTTGTAGTGCGCGTCGACGATGTCGCGGCCGTAGGATTTCTCCGCACCCGCGGCGCAGTAGTAAGGTCCCTGTCGCACAGTTTCATCGGTCAATTGATTTACTAAACCATGAGTGACAAGCATGGTTTACTCTGTCAGCGTCACTGTCAGCTCAGCATTTTTTTTTAACTGGTCATCAGCAGGTAGTGAGCTGAAATCAAGCATTTACAACTAAGTTTCCTGCTTTGCTTAGGGGAGCACATAGTATCAATCTTGGTTAGTAGTAAGAACTTTGTATCTAATTAATTACCTGCGGACCAGGGTAGCCCCCTAGTGGCCAGCCAATAGGCCAGTTGGTGTCCTTCTGAAGCAGGGTGTACTCCTGCTCAATCCCATACCTTGCATTTCAGGCGGCAGACGATTAGTTCCAAACTTCCAATAAAAGAAGTACTTTCTGAAGAACAACTAGCCTGAATTACCCAAGACACTGACCATGGTTCTTCAGCCTTCACGTCAGGATGGCTGAATATCTTTTCCGCAGTGTACCGCTTGTTGGACGGAATCGGGTCTCCGTTAGGTGCATAGCAGTCACAGATAACCTAAACAGGGTTCAGAATTTGGTGGAAATCTTTCTGACAAGAAAATATTCACGCCATAAACTTTGCGTGTTACGGATCAAAGAAGGATGGAGAGTGTTGATGTTACCAGGATGTTTTTCCCCTTCCTGAAGGGATCCCTGAAGATGGCCTGAGGACTTTGACAGAGGCAAAATGTGAAGGCAAATTAGTACACTACAGCCTCAAAGGCAGGACAAATCATGGTAGGAGACTAGAGCCAGCCAAGAGGCATACCGGAGGATGACCTCGCTGTCGTCACCCGTGGCTTGGCCGGTGCTTGAGCCGTCGAAGTTCCAGTTTGGAAGCTTGCTCGGGTCATCGACGGGCCCGGCCAACGTCTGCCATTAACAGCCACGGAAAGGGTCAGGAACTTGCATCGTCAGCACAGTTGAAAAAAAAGAGCAAGAAACCAAGATAGGAATAATTCTAGCGAGAGATATAATGTTTTTTAGAGTTATTATGAGTGTAGGAAGTGGGGGCGTACTCTGGCTTTGCTCCTCACGTCCATGCCAGTGCCTCCGACCCTGGATCGCAGAAGGTATCAGTACTGGAAGCAGATCAGATAAGCAAGGCCGAAAGATACCGTGAAGTATTAACAGTAGGAAGAAACACAGCATTTGTTTGTTCACTCGACCGAGTGGAAAAGAGAACACACAAGGCAAGAGGAGGACGAACAGAGCAAGATAAGATGTGCTTGGACTAACGATGGGAACAGAACAATTTTAGTCGACAGACAGGAAACGGAAACCCACAAGACAAGACAAGAGGGTGAAGTCGGAACATGCACCAGATTTTTCTTCAGCAGGAACATCAGACTGGACGGAGGTGAAGGCCATGCAGGGCAATCTTACCATATGTACTCGGCGATGATCTTGCCGGTGCGGTCTGAGAGGTCGAGGTTGAGAAGATCCGTGAGCCCAGCCATGGTGGCGCTCAGCTGGTTCCCTGATGGTTTCAGGTCTGAAGAAGAAGGAAGAGGCGGGGCGAGGAGCGAGAGAGGTGTTCGGGTGGAAGGCAGCCTAGATTGTTCTTGCAGAGCGGGTGCGCGATTTCCTGAATTTGTGTCGCGGTGGCTGGTTAGCTGGGCGTGCCCCTCTATAAGTAGGGGCCTGCCTGCAAGGTTGGTGGCCTGGCCGTGGACGTGGCCGGTGATGCTGACTCAGGGTCAGGGAACTGGGGCGAGCTCTCCCGAAATCCGTGACTGGGACGCCAGTGCTGTCTGTCTGTTTGCGCGCCCACTCGCACTCGCGTGCACACAAGCCGGCCGGCCGGCTGGCCGGTGCACGACGCGTCCGCGCTTCCGGTGGACCAGCTGCTTTTTTTTTTGTTGTGAACAGGAGACCAGCTGCTGTTAAAGGTAGTACTAGTACTGTACTGTACGTAGCAAACGTTGTCGAGCCTTGGCGTCCGTCCGTCCGTCGAAATCACCGAGTACGGTCTCGATGTTTACGCATTGAGAGTAGACTGGTCTGGTCACCGTCACTGGTACGGAAAAGGGTAAGAGCATCACTACCCTAAACTCTGACCCCTGACCCGTAAAAAGAGGAGTACAGGACTCTGTACTCGGTGTTTACGGGTTAGGGTTCACCCGTGCAGTATTTTGACCTTTATATTTTTAAAATCAAAACCCGTGGAAAAATTATAGACATGATTATAGATATAATTGGATTACTAGAGATAGAATTGGATTACAAACTTATACTACCCTCAATTATAACGTAACCGTAATATAATCTAACACCCCCCTCCCCACGCAGTTGGATCGGCAGTGACGCGAAGAGCAGGAGCGTCGGGGACGGTCTGACTGGAGCATAATCCGAAGTCGCGGACTAGAGAGGATGTCGGTGGATGCTGATGTCGATGTAGCCAAAAGTGAGGCGCTGTAGTGGTGGTTGATGGCGCCGTTGGTAAAGTTGTCGTCGTTGATAAAGTCGATGATGTTGTGTTGTGGTCGATGTCGTCGTTGATCCAGGAGAATTCGTCGTAGTAGTTGATGTAGATGTAGCTGGAGTCGGAGTAGTCGAGGTAGGCGACACGCCTTGCCGAGCTTGCCAAACTCAGGAGCGCGCCGGAAACGAAGGCATGTGTCGGTGTTGTTGGAGATATGCCCTAGAGGCAATAATAAATGTAGTTATTATTATATCTTTGTGTTTATGATAAATGTTTATATTCATGCTATAATAGTATTAACAAGGAAACATTAATACTTGTGTGAATTGTAAACTTAAATTGAAGTCCCTAGTATAGCCTCTATACTTCACTAGCTTGTTGGTTAATAGATGATTGTGGTTTCCCTATCATGAACATTGAGATGTTGTTAACAACAAGATCATATCGTTAGGAGAATGATATGGTGGACATACTCCTATAGATAAGCGTAGCATAAAGATCAAGTCATTTCAATAGTTCAATTGCTATATGCTTTCTGATACATAGTAACCTAATTCCTTCGACCATGAGATCATGCATATCACCTTTACTGGATGGATGCTTTGATGTCATCAAACACCACACCGTAACAGGGTGGCTATAAAGGTGGCATTGAGTGTTCGGAAAGTATTGGTTGAAACACATGGATCAAGAGTGGGATTTGTCCATCCATATGACGGATAGATATTCTCTGGGCCCTCTCGGTGAAATGTCATCCAATTAGCTTGCAAGCATGTGACTTGGTCACAAGGGATCACATATCACGGGAACGAGAAAAGAGTACTTATCAGTAACGAGGTTGAACTAGGTATGCAGAGATACCGACGATCATAACCTCGGATAAGTAACATATCGTGAGACAAAGGGAAATTGGTATCGTATGTAAGTGGTTCATTCGATCGCAAAGTAATCGTAGAAATATGTGAGAGCCATATGAATTTCCAGATTCCTCTATTGGTTATTGTTCGGAGAAGTGTCTCGATCATGTCCACATAATTCACGAACCGTAGGGAGACACACTTAAGGATTCGACGTTGTTTGAGTAGTTATGGTATTATGAGAAAGAGACCGAATGTTGTTCGGAGTCTCGGATGGGATCCGGGATATCACGAGGTGATCCGGAATAGTCCGGAGAATAAGATTCATATAAGGAAAGTCCCGTTTCGGAGTTGGGGAATGGTTCCGGTGTTTTCATCGGGAACATTCTAGAAGGTCCCGGAATGTCCGGCACTCCGGAGGGGGAAGGGGTACATGAATGTGTCATTGCATGTTGGAATGATTGCATCATGTACTAAGTGTTCTCGCTGTCCGAAATAAAGGGTTAATTCAAATCCTAATTGGAAAAGTCAAACTGCCAGTTTTCGGTCAAACTGCCAGTTTTCGGAAAGAGGAGAAAGAGGAGGAGAGGTGGAGGCCGAGTTGGAGGAGGGTTCCTCCCCTTGGCCGGCGCACCTCCCAAGGCCGAGTTGGGGAGGAACTCCTCCCCTTGGCCGGCCAGCCCCTCCCACCTATAAAAGGAGGGGCAGGGCCTCCTCCTCTAGACACACTAGTTCCTACCCTCTAAACCTAAACCCTAGATCTAAACCCCGGTTTAGAGCTATTTTGGTTTAGAGCCTTCTAATTGGTTTAGAGCCCTCTAATTGGTGTGTCTAATTACTAGACCACTAATAGCCTCTCTCATAAGCTCCACCATACTCGCACCGGCTTAAGGCGAAGCCCTGCGGGATCTCCCCTCTACCTCCGGTACCACGCCGTTGTGCTGCCGGAATCGCGAGGAGAGTGCTACAACCTCCGCTGCCTGCTGGAACAAGGGAGAGGAAGGTCTTCGTCGAGTACCGAACGTGTGACCGACTACGGGAGCGCTGCCGGAACGTGGCGCCGGAAGGATCGTCTACGCGATCTTGAGATCGGAAAGAGTACGACTACATCACCCACGAGAATCTGCTCTCGTTAAACACTTTGGAATCTTCGAGGGTGAGTTATTCCATCGACTCGTTGCTGCAATCTAGTAGATAGATCTTGGCTTGCTTGTTTGTATGCGATAGAAAATTTTTGTTTTCCATGCTACGAACCCCTACAGTGGTATCAGAGCCGTGTCTATATGTAGATCTGTTGCACGAGTAGAACACAATGGTCATTGTGGGCGTTGATGCTTTTATTGTAGATTGCTTTGCGTGTACTTTGCATCTTGCGGTATGTTGGGATGAAGCGGCCCGGGCTAACCTTACATGACATCGTTCATGAGACTTGCTCCACGCTTGACATGCAACTCGTATTGCATAAGTGGCTTTGCGGGTGCCTGTTTCTCCTAGCATAGTAAAGATCCAATTTACAACGGGTAATCAACAATGCTAGTATCAATGTTGTGGTTCTTGTTCGTAGGTTAGAACGACACTTATTGAAAGCCCCAAACCACGTAAAATATGCAAAGAAAGTAGAAGCGTCTAACTTTGTTTTGCAGGGGTGTGCAGTGATGTGATATGGCCATGATTGTGATTATATTTGATGTATGCAATGTTCCTTATTGTAAGTTGGCAACCGGCAGGAGCCATATGGTTGTCTTTAAATTCTGTTAAGACCTGCGTGTCTATTCAAAATAGTTGTAATAGTTGAAGCTGGTGGACGACAACCATGAAGAAGCGTCATTGACCTTGATGCTATGCCGGTGATGATGGAGATCATGTTCGTGCTTGAAGATGGAGATCGGAAGCACAAAGAAGAAAGGCCATATCATATCACATATTATGAATTGCATGTGATGTTAATCCTTTATGCATCTTGTATTGCTTAGTAGACAACGGTAGCATTATAAGATGATCCCTCATGCACATAAATTTCAAGTTCTAAAGTGTTCACCCTTAGTATGCACCGTTGCCAAAACTTGTTGCTTCGAAGCACCACGTGATGATCGGGTGTCTTTGATTCCGCGGGTGAATACAACGTAAGCAAGCCAGATTTGCTTATGCGGTAGCTAAGGTTTGATCTTGACGAGCCTAGCATGTACAGACATGGCCTCAGGAACACGGATCGCCGAAAGGTAAAGCATGAATCATATAGTAGATGTGATGAACATGATGATTGTTCGCCATTAAAACTATATCAGCTCTCGTGATGATCGGTGTTGATGTAGTGGATTTGGTTCGTGTGATCACTAAAACAATGTGAGGGATGTTGTTTTGAGTGGGAGTTCACCTAGTTTAATTTCATTAATTAATTTGAACTCAATTTGTCATAAACTTAGTCTAAACTATTGCAAATATGTTGTAGATCAATGGCAGCCCCTACCATCAATTTTAATGCGTTCCTAGAGAAAGAAAAGTTGAAAAACAATGGAAGCAACTTCGCGGATTGGTTCCGCAATTTGAGGATTGTCCTCACAGCTGGTAATTTGACCTATGTGCTGGATGCACCGCTAGGTGACCCACCTGCAGCTGATGCTACCGATGAAGTAAAGAATGTTTACCTCGCTCGGAAGAATCAGTACTCCATAGTTCAGTGTGCTATCTTGTATGGTTTAGAATCAGAGCTTCAGAAAAGGTTTGAAGAGTCAGACCCATATGATATTGTCGAGGATCTCAAATTAATCTTTGAGACTCATGCGGCAATTGAAAGTTATGAAGCTTCTGAAAAGTTCTTTAACTGCAAGATGGAAGAGGGTAGCTCCGTCAGTGAGCATGTGCTTAAAATGTCTGGGCACGCGAATAAACTTCAAAGCTTGGGTATAGTGATTCCTAATACTTTGGGGGTTTACCGCATCCTCCAATCACTACCACCAAGTTACAAGAACTTTGTGATGAACTACAACATGCAGAACATGAACAAAGAGTTGCCAGAACTATTTGCTATGTTAAAATCTACAGAAGTGGAGATTAAGAAAGAGCACCAAGTGTTGATGGTCAATAAGACCACCAAATTCAAGAAAGGCAAGTCTGAGCAGAAGGGACACTTCAAGAAGGGTGGTAAGAAAGTTACCATGCCGACGAAGAAGACCAAGGCTAGACCCAAGCCTGATACTGAGTGCTTTTACTGCAAGGGGGAAGGTCACTGGAAGCGGAATTGCCCAAAGTACTTGGCGGATTTGAAGAACGGCAACATCAAGAAGAAAGGTATATCTGATATACATGTTATTGATGTGTATCTCACTAGTATTCGTAGTAGTGCCTGGGTATTTGATACTGGTTCGGTTGCTCATATTTGTAACTCGAAACAGGAGCTGCAGAATAAACGGAAGCTAGTGAAGAACGAGGTGACGATGCGCGTGGGAAACGGATCAAAGGTTGATGTGATCGCGGTCGGCACGCTACCTCTTCATCTACCATCGGGATTAGTTTTATACTTAAATAATTGTTATTTGGTGCCTGCGTTGAGCATGAACATTATATCAGGATCTTGTTTATTGCGAGACGGTTACTTATTTAAATCTAAGAATAATGGTTGTTCTATTTATATGAGTAATATGTTTTATGCACATGCACCTTTAATAGATGGTCTATTCATATTGAATCTCGATAGTGGAAATACACATATTAATAACATTGAAGCTAAACGTTTGAAATTGAGCGATAACTTGACCTATATGTGGCACTGTCGTCTTGGTCACATTGGAGTGAAGCGTATGAAGAAACTCCATTCCGATGGACTTCTTGAATCACTTGATTTTGAATCACTTGAAAGATGCGAAGCATGTCTGATGGGTAAAATGACTAAGACTCCATTTTCTGGTATAATGGAGCGAGCTACGGACTTATTGGAAATCATACATACCGATGTGTGTGGTCCAATGAGTGTAGCATCGCGCGGTGGTTATCGTTATGTTCTTACCTTCACGGATGACTTGAGTAGATATGGGTATATCTATTTCATGAAACATAAGTCCGAAACTTTTGAGAAGTTTAAGGAGTTTCAAAGTGAGGTAGAGAATCAACGTAACAAGAAGATTAAATTTCTACGTTCTGATCGTGGAGGTGAATATCTAAGTTACGAGTTTGGTGAGCATTTAAAGAAATGTGGAATACTTTCGCAGTTGACACCGCCGGGAACACCACAGCGTAATGGTGTGTCTGAACGTCGTAATCGAACCCTCTTAGATATGGTTCGTTCTATGATGTCACTTACAGATTTACCGCTATCATTTTGGGGTTATGCATTAGAAACAGCCGCATTCACTTTAAATAGGGCACCGTCTAAATCCGTTGAAAC
This sequence comes from Avena sativa, assembly GCA_916181665.1. Classification (NCBI taxonomy): domain Eukaryota; kingdom Viridiplantae; phylum Streptophyta; class Magnoliopsida; order Poales; family Poaceae; genus Avena; species Avena sativa. The sequence goes on from OV702296.1 coordinate 299,408,516, forward strand.
GACACCGTATGAATTATGGTTTGGGAAGAAACCTAAATTGTCGTTCCTTAAAGTTTGGGGATGCGAAGCCTATGTAAAGAAGTTACAGCCGGACAAGCTTGAACCCAAAGCGGAAAAATGCGTCTTCATAGGATACCCAAAGGAAACTATTGGGTATACCTTCTATCATAGATCCGAAGGCAAAATCTTCGTTGCTAAGAATGGATCCTTTCTAGAGAAGGAATTTCTCTCGAAAGAAATGACTGGAAGGACAGTAGAACTCGACGAGGTTGTCGAACCTTCTCTCGAAATTGCGAGTAGCGCAGCACCGGAAGAAGTTCCTGTGGTGCCTGCACCAATAAGAGAGGAAGCTAATGATGGTGATCATGAAACTTCGGTTGAAGTTACTACAGAGCCTCGGAGGTCAACGAGAACTCGTACCACTCCAGATTGGTATGATCCCGTTATGAGTGTCATGTTGGTGGACAACACCGATGACCCCGAGACATATGAGGAAGCGATGATGAGCCCAGATTCCAATAAATGGCAAGAAGCCATGAAATCCGAGATTGGATCCATGTACGAAAACCAAGTATGGACTTTGGTGGACTTACCGGATGGCCGGAAGGCTGTCGAGAACAAATGGATTTTCAAGAAGAAAACAGATGCTGATGGTAATGTTACTGTCTATAAAGCTCGACTTGTCGCAAAAGGGTTTCGACAAATTCAAGGAGTTGACTACGATGAGACTTTCTCACCAGTAGCGAAGCTAAAGTCTGTGAGGATTATGTTAGCAATCGCTGCATATTATGATTATGAGATATGGCAGATGGATGTCAAAACAGCATTCCTCAATGGAGACATTGATGAAGAGTTGTATATGATGCAACCCAAAGGTTTTGTCGATCCTAAAGATGCTAACAAGGTATGCAAACTTCAACGGTCCATCTATGGATTGAAGCAAGCATCCCGAAGTTGGAATCAACGTTTTGATAAGGTAATCAAAAGTTTTGGTTTTATACAAACTTATGGAGAAGCTTGTATTTACAAGAAAGTGAGTGGGAGCTCTGTAGCGTTCTTAATACTATATGTGGATGACATATTGTTGATTGGGAATGATGTAGACCTTCTTAATAGTGTCAAAGAATATTTGAATAATAGTTTTTCAATGAAGGATCTTGGCGAAGCAGCTTACATATTAGGCATTAAGATTTATAGAGATAGATCGAAACGCCAAATATCATTGTCACAAAGTACATATTTGGACAAAGTTCTAAAGAGGTTTGGAATGGAAGAAAGCAAGAAAGGGTTCTTGCCCATGTTGCCCAATACGACCTTGAGTAAAACTCAAAGTCCGACATCGGCAGAAGATAGAGAAAGGATGAGTAAGACTCCTTATGCCTCAGCCATAGGATCTCTAATGTATGCCATGCTATGTACTAGACCCGACATTGCATATGCTGTTAGTTTAACTAGCAGATATCAAAGTGATCCAGGAGTGGATCATTGGACAGCGGTCAAAAACATCCTTAAGTACTTGAGAAGAACTAAGGATATGGTTCTTTCTTATGGAGGTGATGAACAGCTCGTTGTTAATGGTTACACCGATGCTAGTTGGAACACTGATCCGGATGATTCTAAATCACAATCCGGATACGTATTTATTTTGAATGGTGCAGCAGTTAGCTGGAGGAGTGCAAAGCAAAGCGTTGTGGCGAGATCTTCAACTGAATCGGAATACATGGCTGCTTCGGAGGCTTCACAAGAAGCGATATGGATGAAAGAGTTCATTACAGAGCTAGGTGTGGTTCCTAGTGCGCTGGACCCAATGTCTATCTACTGTGATAACATGGGCGCCATAGCCAATGCGCAAGAACCAAGGTCACACAAGAAGCTGAAGCATATCAAGCTACGTTTTCACGCTATTCGAGAACATATCCAGGATGGGGATATAAAGATTTGCAAAGTACACACAGATCTGAATGTGGCGGATCCGTTGACTAAACCTCTCCCGAGGGCAAAACATGACCAACACCAAACTGCCATGGGTGTTCGGTATATTACCATGTAATCTAGATTAGATGACTCTAGTGCAAGTGGGAGACTGTTGGAGATATGCCCTAGAGGCAATAATAAATGTAGTTATTATTATATCTTTGTGTTTATGATAAATGTTTATATTCATGCTATAATAGTATTAACAAGGAAACATTAATACTTGTGTGAATTGTAAACTTAAATTGAAGTCCCTAGTATAGCCTCTATACTTCACTAGCTTGTTGGTTAATAGATGATTGTGGTTTCCCTATCATGAACATTGAGATGTTGTTAACAACAAGATCATATCGTTAGGAGAATGATATGGTGGACATACTCCTATAGATAAGCGTAGCATAAAGATCAAGTCATTTCAATAGTTCAATTGCTATATGCTTTCTGATACATAGTAACCTAATTCCTTCGACCATGAGATCATGCATATCACCTTTACTGGATGGATGCTTTGATGTCATCAAACACCACACCGTAACAGGGTGGCTATAAAGGTGGCATTGAGTGTTCGGAAAGTATTGGTTGAAACACATGGATCAAGAGTGGGATTTGTCCATCCATATGACGGATAGATATTCTCTGGGCCCTCTCGGTGAAATGTCATCCAATTAGCTTGCAAGCATGTGACTTGGTCACAAGGGATCACATATCACGGGAACGAGAAAAGAGTACTTATCAGTAACGAGGTTGAACTAGGTATGCAGAGATACCGACGATCATAACCTCGGATAAGTAACATATCGTGAGACAAAGGGAAATTGGTATCGTATGTAAGTGGTTCATTCGATCGCAAAGTAATCGTAGAAATATGTGGGAGCCATATGAATTTCCAGATTCCTCTATTGGTTATTGTTCGGAGAAGTGTCTCGATCATGTCCGCATAATTCACGAACCGTAGGGAGACACACTTAAGGATTCGACGTTGTTTGAGTAGTTATGGTATTATGAGAAAGAGACCGAATGTTGTTCGGAGTCTCGGATGGGATCCGGGATATCACGAGGTGATCCGGAATGGTCCGGAGAATAAGATTCATATAAGGAAAGTCCCGTTTCGGAGTTGGGGAATGGTTCCGGTGTTTTCATCGGGAACATTCTAGAAGGTCCCGGAATGTCCGGCACTCCGGAGGGGGAAGGGGTACATGAATGTGTCATTGCATGTTGGAATGATTGCATCATGTACTAAGTGTTCTCGCTGTCCGAAATAAAGGGTTAATTCAAATCCTAATTGGAAAAGTCAAACTGCCAGTTTTCGGTCAAACTGCCAGTTTTCGGAAAGAGGAGAAAGAGGAGGAGAGGTGGAGGCCGAGTTGGAGGAGGGTTCCTCCCCTTGGCCGGCGCACCTCCCAAGGCCGAGTTGGGGAGGAACTCCTCCCCTTGGCCGGCCAGCCCCTCCCACCTATAAAAGGAGGGGCAGGGCCTCCTCCTCTAGACACACTAGTTCCTACCCTCTAAACCTAAACCCTAGATCTAAACCCCGGTTTAGAGCTATTTTGGTTTAGAGCCTTCTAATTGGTTTAGAGCCCTCTAATTGGTGTGTCTAATTACTAGACCACTAATAGCCTCTCTCATAAGCTCCACCATACTCGCACCGGCTTAAGGCGAAGCCCTGCGGGATCTCCCCTCTACCTCCGGTACCACGCCGTTGTGCTGCCGGAATCGCGAGGAGAGTGCTACAACCTCCGCTGCCTGCTGGAACAAGGGAGAGGAAGGTCTTCGTCGAGTACCGAACGTGTGACCGACTACGGGAGCGCTGCCGGAACGTGGCGCCGGAAGGATCGTCTACGCGATCTTGAGATCGGAAAGAGTACGACTACATCACCCACGAGAATCTGCTCTCGTTAAACACTTTGGAATCTTCGAGGGTGAGTTATTCCATCGACTCGTTGCTGCAATCTAGTAGATAGATCTTGGCTTGCTTGTTTGTATGCGATAGAATTTTTTTGTTTTCCATGCTACGAACCCCTACAGGTGTTGCCAAGACCGGACGTGCGAAGACAGGGACCATCACGAGCCATGCGAGCCAGAGCCGGAGGGAGCAACAGAGAAATTCTCCGTGAACGGTCGGTGCGTAGAAGTTGTCCGCCGATTTGTCGGAGTAGATGAAGTAGTTGCAAGAAGAAAATTAATTTAGTGCAAAATGAAAATTAGACCGCGGCTCTGGCGGCGAGGTCGTGGTGGACGAAGATGACGAGGTAGTTGTTGATGGCGATTGAATTGTTGCGGTAGTCGATGTCAAGGATTAGACCCGTATTTTCTGCTTGTATGAGCGCGACGTCGCTCGTGGAGAAGAACTTGTTGGCGTTGACGATGACCACGATCGGTGGTAGCGGCGACGATGTTGTTGGGCGTAGATGGTTGTCGGCGATGATGACCACGGGTGATGAAGGTGCATCCCTTTGTTGACGGCAAGGCGCATACTAGGGGACGTGCGTCCCGGTAGATGTTGGCGAAGACGGGCCGGCGTGGTGACGACGTGAGGACGGAGCATCCGACACAGTGCGTGAAGGCGTCCCTTGGGGCGCCGCGCGGAGCCTCCTTGGCACGATCGTTGGCGATGATTTGCCGGAGTTGAGTCGACGTCGAGGTTGAAGTAGAGGAGCATGACAACGCATGCGGCTGTGGACGAGCAATCCGATCTATGATCGGTGAAAGAAGAAGAAACGCCGGTCAAGCGGCCGACGAGAAAATTTTGGTAAAATAAGATCTAATCTACTATTGCGCGGCCCCCGGAAAACGATCTCTCCGGGGACGGCGCGACAGAAGAGGTGGCTAAACCCTAGGCGGAGCGAACCGCTCTGATACCATGATAGATTATGGAAGTATAGATTGTATTGATATTGTAAGAGGTGATTAGATCATGAACCCTTGGGCTGTTTATATAGTACTAGAAGACTTGGGAGACAAGAAGACTACTAGAGATAGAATTGGATTACAAACTTAAACTACCAAAATGTAACGTAACCGTAATATATCCTAACACTACGGGCACACGATGGCACCGGCTAATCGTTGTCGAGGACGACGATAGGGATTGCACCCTCCTCCATCGCGTGGAGTTGGTCCAACACCTGCTGTAGCTCCTCCTCGTCCCGCCGGAGCTCGACCACGCGAGCCTCCGCCGACACCGCCATGGTGCGCTCCAGCAGCGAGCGCTCCTCGAGCTCGTTGCGCGGGAAATCCTCATCGGAGAGGACGCGCGTCTGCGAGCTCGAGCCCTACGAGTTCTCGCCGGTATACCTGTGCGCTTGAGGCGGCGGCGCGAGAGTCCACGGAGCACGGACAACTTCCGTGTCCGAGTCCGTTGAGTCGGAGACGTCCGCCTCGTAGTAGCGGCGGAGCTTGCATGGCACTGGCTTGTGGTGCTTGATGTACTGGAGGCTCGCGTGCCTCGCTGCCCCTACGGACGCAATCTGATGACGGCGCTGTTGGAGTTATGCCCTAGAGGCAATAATAAAGATGTTATTATTATAATTCTTGTTCATGATAAAGTTTATATTCCATGCTAGAATTTTATTAAGCGGAAACATTAATACTTGTGTGGTTTGTGAACAACACCGTGTCCCTAGTACGCCTCTATGGACTAGCTCATTGATCAATGATGGTTAAGGTTTCCTAACCATAGACATGAGTTGTCAATTGATAATGAGATCATATCATTGGGAGAATGATATGGTGGACAGACCCAAACTAAGCGAAGCAATTAGACCGTGTCATTGTGTTCATCTTTGCGAAGCTTTTCCTATGTCAAATATTGTATTCCTTAGACCATGAGATAATACAACTCCCTGGTATCGGAAGAAAGCTTTGAGGTCATCAAACGTCATCCTATGAGAGGGTGATCATAAAGGTGTCTCTCAGGTGATCGGAAAGTATCTGTTGGGTTGTATGTATCGAGATGGGATTTGTCCCTCCCAAGTCGGAGAGATATGCTTCGGGCCCACTCGGTAATCGATATCAACACCGCTTGCAAGCATGTGGTTAAGGAGTTAATCACAGTGATATCGGATTACGGAACGAGTAAAGTACTTGCTGTGAACGAGATTGAAGTAGGTATGATGATACCGACGATCGAATCTCGGGCAAGTAAAATATCGCGAGACGAAGGGAATATATATGGGATTGATTGAATCCTGGCATCGTGGTTCATCCGATATGATCATCGATGAATGTGTGGGAGTCAATATGGGTGCCCAGACCCCGCTGTTGATTATTGATAGAAGATCATGTCTGCATATTCTCGAACCCGCAGGGTCACACACTTAACGTGTCTCGACGCTAGGATAGATTGGATACTTGGTTTATGAATTTTTGTTCGAAGTCTCGGATGGGATCCGGGACATCACGAGAGGTTCCGGAGTGGTCCGGAGAATAAGATTCATATAAGGCAGTGCAGTTTTTGGAGTTCGGAATTGTTCCGGGTTAATCGGTATTGTACCGGAAGCTTCTAGAACCTTCCGGAAGGGGACCAACGTGGCCCCACCTTCCGGGAGGGGTCATGGGCCTATGAGGGAGTGTCCTGGCCGCATTGGGCCAGGGGCACAAGGCCCCATAGGGCCCAGCCGATTCTAGATAGATTTAACTCGTTTAAATCTAGAGATAGAATTTCTAGATAAGGGAAAGTTTAAATCGTTTAAACTGGAGATAGAACCCTATCCCCCCACTCCTCCTTATCCCTTGGCCGCCGGCCCAAGGCTTGGAGGAGGGGCTAGGGTTGACCTCCCCCTCCCCCTCTATATATAGAGGGCTAGGGCGCCCCCTCCCACACACCTTCCTCCAAACCCTAGTAGCCCTGCTGCCTTCCTCTCTCCCTCCCGAATGTTTGTAGGCGAAGCCTGTTGGAGATATGCCCTAGAGGCAATAATAAATGTAGTTATTATTATATCTTTGTGTTTATGATAAATGTTTGCATTCATGCTATAATAGTATTAACAAGGAAACATTAATACTTGTGTGATTTGTAAACTTAATTTGAAGTCCCTAGTAAAAGCCTCTTTATAATACTAGCTTGTTGGTTAATAGATGATTGTGGTTTCCCTATCATGAACATTGAGATGTTATTAACAACAAGATCATATCGTTAGGAGAATGATATGGTGGACATACTCCTATAGATAAGCGTAGCATAAAGATCAAGTCATTTCAATAGTTCAATTGGTATAAGCTTTCTGATACATAGTTATCTAATTCCTTCGACCATGAGATCATGCATATCACCTTTACCAGATGGATGCTTTGATATCATCAAACACCACACCGTAACAGGGTGGCTATAAAGGTGGCATTGAGTGTTCGGAAGGTATTGGTTGAAACACATGGATCAAGAGTGGGATTTGTCCATCCATATGACGGATAGATATTCTCTGGGCCCTCTCGGTGAAATGTCATCCAATTAGCTTGCAAGCATGTGACTGGGTCACAAGGGATCACATATCACGGGAACGAGAAAAGAGTACTTATCAGTAACGAGGTTGAACTAGGTATGCAGAGATACCGACGATCATAACCTCGGATAAGTAACATATCGTGAGACAAAGGGAAATTGGTATCGTATGTAAGTGGTTCATTCGATCGCAAAGTAATCGTAGAAATATGTGGGAACCATATGAATTTCCAGATTCCTCTATTGGTTATTGTTCGGAGAAGTGTCTCGATCATGTCCGCATAATTCACGAACCGTAGGGAGACACACTTAAGGATTCGACGTTGTTTGAGTAGTTATGGTATTATGAGAAAGAGACCGAATGTTGTTCGGAGTCTCGGATGGGATCCGGGATATCACGAGGTGATCCGGAATGGTCCGGAGAATAAGATTCATATAAGGAAAGTCCCGTTTCGGAGTTGGGGAATGGTTCCGGTGTTTTCATCGGGAACATTCTAGAAGGTCCCGGAATGTCCGGCACTCCGGAGGGGGGAAGGGGTACATGAATGTGTCATTGCATGTTGGAATGATTGCATCATGTACTAAGTGTTCTCGCTGTCCGAAATAAAGGGTTAATTCAAATCCTAATTTGAAAAGTCAAACGGCTAGTTTGAAAAGTCAAACTGCCAGTTTTCGGAAAGAGGAAAAGAGGAGAAGGTTGAAACCGACTTGGGGGAGGAGTCCCTCCTCTCCAAGCCGGCGCACCTCCCAAGGCCGAGTTGGGGAGGGACTCCACTCCCTCCCCTTGGCCGCCGGCCCTCCCACCTATAAAGGGAGGGGCAGGGCTCCCCTCTCTAGACACACAAGTTCCTATCCTCTAAACTAAACCCTAGATCTAAACCCCGGTTTAGAGCTATTTCGGTTTAGAGCCTTCTAATTGGTTTAGAGCCCTCTAATTGGTGTGTCTAATTACTAGACCACTAATAGCCTCTCTCATAAGCTCCACCATACTCGCACCGGCTTAAGGCGAAGCCCTGCGGGATCTCCCCTCTACTTCCGGTACCACGCCGTTGTGCTGTCGGAATCGCGAGGAGAGTACTACAACCTCCGCTGCCTGCTGGAACAAGGGAGAGGAAGGTCTTCGTCGAGTACCGAACGTGTGACCGACTACGGGAGCGCTGCCGGAACGTGGCGCCGGAAGGATCGTCTACGCGATCTTGAGATCGGAAAGAGTACGACTACATCACCCACGAGAATCTGCTCTCGTTAAACACTTTGGAATCTTCAAGGGTGAGTTATTCCATCAACTCGTTGCTACAATCTAGTAGATAGATCTTGGCTTGTTTGTTTGTATGCGGTAGAAATTTTTTGTTTTCCATGCTACGAACCCCAACAGTGGTATCAGAGCCGTGTCTATATGTAGATCTGTTGCACGAGTAGAACACAATGGTCATTGTGGGCGTTGATGCTTTTATTGTAGATTGCTTTTTGTGTACTTTGCATCTTGCGGTATGTTGGGATGAAGCGGCCCGGGCTAACCTTACATGACATCGTTCATGAGACTTGCTCCACGCTTGACATGCAACTTGTATTGCATAAGTGGCTTTGCGGGTGCCTGTTTCTCCTAGCATAGTAAAGATCCAATTTACAACGGGTAATCAACAATGCTAGTATCAATGTTGTGGTTCTTGTTCGTAGGTTAGAACGACACTTATGGAAAGCCCCAAACCACGTAAAATATGCAAAGAAAGTAGAAGCGTCTAACTTTGTTTTGCAGGGGTGTGCAGTGATGTGATATGGCCATGATTGTGATTATATTTGATGTATGCAATGTTCTTTATTGTAAGTTGGCAACCGGCAGGAGCCATATGGTTGTCTTTAATTTCTGTTAAGACCTGCGTGTCTATTCAAAATAGTTGTAATAGTTGAAGCTGGTGGACGACAACCATGAAGAAGCGTCATTGACCTTGATGCTATGCCGGTGATGATGGAGATCATGTTCGTGCTTGAAGATGGAGATCAGAAGCACAAAGTGAAAGGCCATATCATATCACATATTATGAATTGCATGTGATGTTAATCCTTTATGCATCTTGTATTGCTTAGTAGACGGCGGTAGCATTATAAGATGATCCCTCATGCACATAAATTTCAAGTTCTAAAGTGTTCGCCCTTAGTTAGCACCGTTGCTAAAGCTTGTTGCTTCGAAGCACCACGTGATGATCGGGTGTCTTTGATTCCACGGGTGAATACAACGTAAGCAAGCCAGATTTGCTTATGCGGTAGCTAAGGTTTGATCTTGACGAGCCTAGCATGTACAGACATGGCCTCAGGAACACGGATCACCGAAAGGTAAAGCATGAATCATATAGTAGATATGATGAACATGTCGATTGTTCGCCATTGAAACTATATCAACTCTCGTGATGATCGGAGTTGATGTAGTGGATGTGGTTCATGTGATCACTAAAACAATGTGAGGGATGTTGTTTTGAGTGGGAGTTCACCTAGTTTAATTTCATTAATTAATTTGAACTCAATTTGTCATAAACTTAGTCTAAACTATTGCAAATATGTTGTAGATCAATGGCAGCCCCTACCATCAATTTTAATGCGTTCCTAGAGAAAGAAAAGTTGAAAAACAATGGAAGCAACTTCGCGGATTGGTTCCGCAATTTGAGGATTGTCCTCACAGCTGGTAATTTGACCTATGTGCTGGATGCACCGCTAGGTGACCCACCTGCAGCTGATGCTACCGATGAAGTAAAGAATGTTTACCTCGCTCGGAAGAATCAGTACTCCATAGTTCAGTGTGCTATCTTGTATGGTTTAGAATCAGAGCTTCAGAAAAGGTTTGAAGAGTCAGATCCATATGATATTGTCGAGGATCTCAAATTAATTTTTGAGACTCATGCGGCAATTGAAAGTTATGAAGCTTCTGAAAAGTTCTTTAACTGCAAGATGGAAGAGGGAAGCTCCGTCAGTGAGCATGTGCTTAAGATGTCTGGGCACGCAAATAAACTTCAAAGCTTGGGTATAGTGATTCCTAACACTTTGGGGGTTTACCGCATCCTCCAATCACTACCACCAAGTTACAAGAACTTTGTGATGAACTACAACATGCAGAACATGAACAAAGAGTTGCCAGAACTATTTGCTATGTTAAAATCTGCAGAAGTGGAGATCAAGAAAGAGCACCAAGTGTTGATGGTCAATAAGACCACCAAATTCAAGAAAGGCAAGTCTAAGCAGAAGGGACACTTCAAGAAGGGTGGTAAGAAAGTTACCATACCGATGAAGAAGACCAAGGCTGGACCCAAGCCTGATACTGAGTGCTTTTACTGCAAGGGAGAAGGTCACTGGAAGCGGAATTGCCCAAAGTACTTGGCGGATTTGAAGAACGGCAACATCAAGAAGAAAGGTATATCTGATATACATGTTATTGATGTGTATTTCACTAGTATTCGTAGTAGTGCCTGGGTATTTGATACTGGTTCGGTTGCTCATATTTGTAACTCGAAACAGGAGCTGCAGAATAAACGAAAGCTAGCGAAGAACGAGGTGACGATGCGCGTGGGAAACGGATCAAAGGTTGATGTGATCGCGGTCGGCACGCTACCTCTTCATCTACCATCGGGATTAGTTTTATACTTAAATAATTGTTATTTGGTGCCTGCGTTGAGCATGAACATTATATCGGGATCTTGTTTATTGCGAGACGGTTACTTGTTTAAATCCGAGAATAATGGTTGTTCGATTTATATGAGTAATATGTTTTATGCACATGCACCTTTGATAGATGGTCTATTCTTATTGAATCTCGATAGTGGAAATACACATGTCAACAACATTGAGGCTAAACGTTTGAAATCAAACGATAATTCGACCTATATGTGGCACTGTCGTCTTGGTCACATCGGAGTGAAACGTATGAAGAAACTCCATTCCGATGGACTTCTTGAATCACTTGATTTTGAATCACTTGAAAGATGCGAAGCATGTCTGATGGGTAAAATGACTAAGACTCCATTTTCTGGTATGATGGAGCGAGCTACGGACTTATTGGAAATCATACATACCGATGTGTGTGGTCCAATGAGTGTAGCATCGCGCAGTGGTTATCGTTATGTTCTTACCTTCACGGATGACTTGAGTAGATATGGGTATATCTATTTCATGAAACATAAGTCCGAAACTTTCGAGAAGTTTAAGGAATTTCAAAGTGAGGTAGAGAATCAACGTAACAAGAAGATTAAATTTCTACGTTCTGATCGTGGAGGTGAATATCTAAGTTACGAGTTTGGCGAGCATTTGAAGAAATGCGGAATACTTTCGCAGTTGACACCGCCGGGAACACCACAGCGTAATGGTGTGTCTGAACGTCGTAATCGAACTCTCTTAGATATGGTTCGTTCTATGATGTCACTTACAGATTTACCGCTATCATTTTGGGGTTATGCATTAGAAACAGCCGCATTCACTTTAAATAGGGCACCGTCTAAATCCGTTGAAACGACACCGTATGAATTATGGTTTGGGAAGAAACCTAAATTGTCGTTCCTTAAAATTTGGGGATGCGAAGCCTATGTAAAGAAGTTACAGCCGGACAAGCTTGAACCCAAAGCGGAGAAATGCGTCTTCATAGGATACCCGAAGGAAACTATTGGGTATACCTTCTATCATAGATCCGAAGGCAAAATCTTCGTTGCCAAGAATGGATCCTTTCTAGAGAAGGAATTTCTCTCGAAAGAAGTGACTGGAAGGAAAGTAGAACTCGACGAGGTTGTCGAACCTTCTCTCGAAATTGCGAGTAGCGCAGCACCGGAAGAAGTTCCTGTGATGCCTGCACAAATTAGAGAGGAAGCTAATGATGATGATCATGAAACTTCGGCCGAAGTTGCTACAAAGCCTCGGAGGTCAACGAGAACTCGTACCACTCCAGAATGGTATGATTCCGTTATGAATGTCATGGTGGTGGACAACACCGATGACCCCGAGACATATGAGGAAGCAATGATGAGCCCAGATTCCAATAAATGGCAAGAAGCCATGAAATCCGAGATTGGATCCATGTACGAAAATCAAGTATGGACTTTGATGGACTTACCGGATGGCCGAAAGGCTGTCGAGAACAAATGGATTTTCAAGAAGAAAACAGATGCTGATGGTAATGTTACTGTCTATAAAGCTCGACTTGTCGCAAAAGGGTTTCGACAAATTCAAGGAGTTGACTACGATGAGACTTTCTCACCGGTAGCAAAGCTAAAGTCTGTGAGGATTATGTTAGCAATCGCTGCATATTATGATTATGAGATATGGCAGATGGATGTCAAAACAGCATTCCTCAATGGAGACATTGATGAAGAGTTGTATATGATGCAACCCAAAGGTTTTGTCAATCCTAAAGATGCTAACAAGGTATGCAAACTTCAACGGTCCATCTATGGATTGAAGCAAGCATCCCGAAGTTGGAATCAACGTTTTGATAAGGTAATCAAAAGTTTTGGTTTTATACAAACTTATGGAGAAGCTTGTATTTACAAGAAAGTGAGTGGGAGCTCTGTAGCGTTCTTAATACTATATGTGGATGACATATTGTTGATTGGGAATGATGTAGACCTTCTTAATAGTGTCAAGGAATATTTGAATAATAGTTTTTCAATGAAGGATCTTGGCGAAGCAGCTTACATATTAGGCATAAAGATTTATAGAGATAGATCGAGACGCCTAATATCATTGTCACAAAGTACATATTTGGACAAAGTTCTAAAAAGGTTTGGAATGGAAGATAGCAAGAAAGGGTTCTTGTCCATGTTGCCCAATACGACCTTGAGTAAAACTCAAAGTCCGACATCGGCAGAAGATAGAGAAAGGATGAGTAAGACTCCCTATGCCTCAGCCATAGGATCTCTAATGTATGCCATGCTATGTACTAGACCCGACATTGCATATGCTGTTAGTTTAACTAGCAGATATCAAAGTGATCCAGGAGTGGATCATTGGACAGCGGTCAAAAACATCCTTAAGTACTTGAGAAGAACTAAGGATATGGTTCTTTCTTATGGAGGTGATGAACAGCTCGTTGTTAATGGTTACACCGATGCTAGTTGGAACACCGATCCGGATGATTCTAAATCACAATCTGGATACGTATTTATTTTGAATGGTGCAGCAGTTAGCTGGAGGAGTGCAAAGCAAAGCGTTGTGGCGAGATCTTCAACTGAATCGGAATACATGGCTGCTTCGGAGGCTTCACAAGAAGCGATATGGATGAAAGAGTTCATTACAGAGCTGGGTGTGGTTCCTAGTGCGCTGGACCCAATGTCTATCTACTGTGATAACATGGGCGCCATAGCCAATGCGCAAGAACCAAGGTCACACAAGAAGCTGAAGCATATCAAGCTGCGTTTTCATGCTATTCGAGAACATATCCAGGATGGGGATATAAAGATTTGCAAAGTACACACAGATCTGAATGTGGCGGATCCGTTGACTAAACCTCTCCCGAGGGCAAAACATGACCAACACCAAACTGCCATGGGTGTTCGGTATATTACCATGTAATCTAGATTAGATGACTCTAGTGCAAGTGGGAGACTGTTGGAGATATGCCCTAGAGGCAATAATAAATGTAGTTATTATTATATCTTTGTGTTTATGATAAATGTTTGCATTCATGCTATAATAGTATTAACAAGGAAACATTAATACTTGTGTGATTTGTAAACTTAATTTGAAGTCCCTAGTAAAAGCCTCTTTATAATACTAGCTTGTTGGTTAATAGATGATTGTGGTTTCCCTATCATGAACATTGAGATGTTATTAACAACAAGATCATATCGTTAGGAGAATGATATGGTGGACATACTCCTATAGATAAGCGTAGCATAAAGATCAAGTCATTTCAATAGTTCAATTGCTATAAGCTTTCTGATACATAGTTATCTAATTCCTTCGACCATGAGATCATGCATATCACCTTTACCAGATGGATGCTTTGATATCATCAAACACCACACCGTAACAGGGTGGCTATAAAGGTGGCATTGAGTGTTCGGAAGGTATTGGTTGAAACACATGGATCAAGAGTGGGATTTGTCCATCCATATGACGGATAGATATTCTCTGGGCCCTCTCGGTGAAATGTCATCCAATTAGCTTGCAAGCATGTGACTGGGTCACAAGGGATCACATATCACGGGAACGAGAAAAGAGTACTTATCAGTAACGAGGTTGAACTAGGTATGCAGAGATACCGACGATCATAACCTCGGATAAGTAACATATCGTGAGACAAAGGGAAATTGGTATCGTATGTAAGTGGTTCATTCGATCGCAAAGTAATCGTAGAAATATGTGGGAACCATATGAATTTCCAGATTCCTCTATTGGTTATTGTTCGGAGAAGTGTCTCGATCATGTCCGCATAATTCACGAACCGTAGGGAGACACACTTAAGGATTCGACGTTGTTTGAGTAGTTATGGTATTATGAGAAAGAGACCGAATGTTGTTCGGAGTCTCGGATGGGATCCGGGATATCACGAGGTGATCCGGAATGGTCCGGAGAATAAGATTCATATAAGGAAAGTCCCGTTTCGGAGTTGGGGAATGGTTCCGGTGTTTTCATCGGGAACATTCTAGAAGGTCCCGGAATGTCCGGCACTCCGGAGGGGGGAAGGGGTACATGAATGTGTCATTGCATGTTGGAATGATTGCATCATGTACTAAGTGTTCTCGCTGTCCGAAATAAAGGGTTAATTCAAATCCTAATTTGAAAAGTCAAACGGCTAGTTTGAAAAGTCAAACTGCCAGTTTTCGGAAAGAGGAAAAGAGGAGAAGGTTGAAACCGACTTGGGGGAGGAGTCCCTCCTCTCCAAGCCGGCGCACCTCCCAAGGCCGAGTTGGGGAGGGACTCCACTCCCTCCCCTTGGCCGCCGGCCCTCCCACCTATAAAGGGAGGGGCAGGGCTCCCCTCTCTAGACACACAAGTTCCTATCCTCTAAACTAAACCCTAGATCTAAACCCCGGTTTAGAGCTATTTCGGTTTAGAGCCTTCTAATTGGTTTAGAGCCCTCTAATTGGTGTGTCTAATTACTAGACCACTAATAGCCTCTCTCATAAGCTCCACCATACTCGCACCGGCTTAAGGCGAAGCCCTGCGGGATCTCCCCTCTACTTCCGGTACCACGCCGTTGTGCTGCCGGAATCGCGAGGAGAGTACTACAACCTCCGCTGCCTGCTGGAACAAGGGAGAGGAAGGTCTTCGTCGAGTACCGAACGTGTGACCGACTACGGGAGCGCTGCCGGAACGTGGCGCCGGAAGGATCGTCTACGCGATCTTGAGATCGGAAAGAGTACGACTACATCACCCACGAGAATCTGCTCTCGTTAAACACTTTGGAATCTTCGAGGGTGAGTTATTCCATCAACTCGTTGCTACAATCTAGTAGATAGATCTTGGCTTGTTTGTTTGTATGCGGTAGAAAATTTTTGTTTTCCATGCTACGAACCCCAACAAAGCCCTGCTGCAGAAATTCTCCACCATATACACCGCGCCGTCGTGTTGTAGATCCAATCCATCTCTCCACCCTACTTGCTGGTCCGAGGAAGGAGGAGACGTCGAGGTGCCGCACGTGTGCATCTCACGGAGGCACCGCCACTTGTGGTGCTAGATCGGATCGGATCGCGAGGAGGAGAAGCGAGTACGACTACATCACCCACGTTCCGACGAACGTTCCGCTGTGCGAATCTTCAAGGGTATGAAGATCTAATCCAATCTCTCTCGTTGTTTGCATCTCCTAGATTAGATCTTGGCTTTCCCTCTGTTCGCTTCCGTAGAAAATTTTGATTTACTATGCTGCGAAACCCTTCAGGCGCATGTCCTCGTCGAGCTCCTCGCGCGAGCTCCGACGTAGCACGCCGCCGCTTTCCCCCCCGCATCGGCAGAGCCCCTTCACTGCGACCTTCCCCACGACTAGATCCCCCACCCCTCGACGACATGGTGGCGTTGTAGGGGTTCGTAGCATGGAAAACAAAAAAATTCTACGGCATGCACACAAATAAGCCAAGATCTATCTACTAGATTGTAGCAACGAGTCGATAGAAGCACTCACCCTCGACGATTCCAAAGCGGTTAACGAGAGCATATTCTCGTGGGTGATGTAGTCGTACACTTGCCGATCTCAAGATCGCGTAGACGATCCTTTCGGCGCTGCGTTCCAGCAGCGCTTCCGCAGTCGGTCACACGTTCGGTACTCGATGAAGACCTTCCTCTCCCTTGTTCCAGCAGGCAGTGGAGGTTGTAGTTCTCCCCTCGCGATTCCGGCAGCACGACGACGTGGTGTCGGAAGTAGAGGGAAGATCCCGCAGGGCTTCGCCTAAGCCGGATGCGAGGTATGGTGGATTAGGGTTTCCCGGAGATCTAGGGTTTAGATGACCAGGAGGAGGAGGAGGTGTCGGCGGCGGATAGGGCGGCGGCGGCGCTGGTGTGTGGGGAGGGTTTGGCTCTTGTGTTGTTGGGGAAGCCCTCCCCCTCTATTTATGAGATGGAGGGGCAGCCTTGGGAGGGGTGGGTTTGAATACAAACCCAAACCCAAGTTGGATTGAGAGAAGGACTTGTTTCTTCTCCCACCAAGAAACCATTATTCCAGTTTGACTTTTCAAACTTCCCGTTTGACTTTCAATTTAGAGCTTTATTTCTCTCTTGCAAATGCCAACACCAAGTGACCTAGGATATGATCCAATTATTCCACATACCCATGACACATTCATGGACCATTCCCCTTCGGCCCGGTGAACCTTCTAGACCCTTCTAGAACCTCTCCGATGAAAACATGGGAAACTTTCCCAAACTCCGGAATCGGACTTTCCTTATATGAATCTTATTTCTCCGGACCATTCCGAATCTCCTCGAGATATCCCGGATTCCATCCGAGACTCCGAACAACATTCGGTATCCCTACTAACATTCCATATCTACTAAACAACATTGAATCCTTAAGTGTGTCTTCCTACGGTTCGTGAATTATGCGGACATGACCGAGACACTTCTCCGATCAATAACCAATAGAGGAATCTGGAAATTCATATGGTTCCCACATATTTCTACGATTACTTTGCGATCGAATGAACCACTTACATATGATACCAATTTTCCTTCGTCTCACGATAGTTTACTTATCCGAAGTTTTGATCGTCGGTATCTCTGCATACCTAGTTCAACCTCGTTACCGATAAGTACTCTTTTCTCGTTCCCGTGATATGTGATCCCTCGTGAGCCAGTCACATGCTTGCAAGCCAATTGGATGACATTCCACCGAGAGGTTCTAGAGTATATCTATCCGTCATATGGATGGACAAATCCCACTCTTGATCCACGTGCCTCAACCCATACTTTCCGAACACTCAATGCCACCTTTATAGCCACCCAGTTACGGTGTGGTGTTTGATGTCATCAAAGCATCCTTCCGGTGATGGTGATTAGCATGATCTCATGGTTGAAGGAATTAGGTTACTATGTATCAGAAAGCTTATAGCAAACGAACTATTAAAATGACTTGATCTTTATGCTACGCTTATCTATAGGAGTATGTCCATCACACCATTCTCCTAATGATATGATCTTGTTATTAATAACATCTCAATGTTCATGATCGAGAAACCACGATTATCTATTAATCAACAAGCTAGTATTATAAAGAGGCTTTACCAAGGACTCTAATTTAGTTTACAAATCACACAAGTATTAATGTTTCCGGTTAATACTATTATAGCATGAATGTAAACATTTATCATAAACACAAAGATATAATAATAACCACTTTTATTATTGCCTCTAGGGCATATCTCCAACATGCGTCGGGGGCTCCGATCTACCTATGGGCGATGCGGATGGCTCGCCGAAGCTGTGGATGGCGGCGGCGTCGCTAGGGTTATCGCGACGGAGGGAGTAAGGGTTGCGACCCGTAAACGCATTGTTGCCCCTATTTGTAAGGGTTTGACTGGACCGAGTAGAGAGACCCATAATTTTTTTTTATGGGCCGGGCCAAGTAAGGGTCCTGCTAGCTCGCACTAGCAGGCCACGACCAGTATAGTCTCCGGAATTTCGCGATTTTTGCCGTTTAAGAATCCTGCTAGTGATGCTCTAAGCAAGCATCAACAGGATCCATTCATGCGTGTTGCTCTCATGCGGTGTGATACCGTGGTGTAAGGTGTCAAAGTGGGATTTAACCTAAATTCCACTTATAGTTCGTTTTAAGATTTCTAGCACTATAAAATTTAAGATAAACTAGAAGTGAGATCTATATGGAATCCCACTTGAATTCACACGCTACTGTGGTGCCATGTGTCTGGGTTCTCGATGGTCTTTCTATAGCAAAGTCTAAATTGATGAGTATTCCATTCGTTTTAAAATATAAGATGTTTTAGGTTTGTGAAGAAAATATCTAGATTTACTCCAAATCAAAGTGAAACTATATATTACCTTTGGTCTATATTATTATTTTTAACTTTGTCTAGATTCAAATGCATCTAACCTAAATGTTTAACTAGATACATACTAGACAAAGTTAAGAATATTAATATGAACTAAAAAATACTAAAAATAATCAAGATATATTTTGTTTCACAAAACTAAAACATAACTTCGTTCACCAACAGCGACTCGTACGGCTACATCACGGACAAGTTTTAGCCGGTGATGCTTTAACATCGTGCCGCGGTATTTTCTCGGGTTTCATCGCGTGGTTCAGCAAAACTGGACTAATCGACGAATATTTGCTGACGCTAAGTACTAGCACACACCAGTACACGGTTGAAAAAGAGTCGAAATACGGTGTACAAGAGCTTAGCTAACTACATGGTGTACGTTACTACTATGTGCAAGTGACGATGATCTTTGCTTAGGCACGAAGCTTTTCCTAGCTAGCGGCCCAAGGACGGTGACGCGAGCACGACACATCTGGGAGAGGATTTTTTAACAAATATAACCTTCTGCAATTTGCCATCACCACTAATATCCTTCACGCCGCAAAAGCCAAAAATATTCTGGCGGGAGGCTGAAAAGGCGACACGTGTCATCTCCCGTCACGGGGGTGGCGGGATGTTCCTTCCGCCAGGGGAAATGGCGGGATGAGGTGGGCCCCACGGCCAGGCTAGCGGGGAGGTTTGACTTGGCGCTGGCGGGAGGTTCGACTTCGCGCTCGCGCTGGTAGGCCCCATGGCGTCATTCTGCCACCGCCAAAGGCGGAAGGAACATCCCGCCACCCCCATGGCGGGAGGTGACACATGTCGCCTTTTCAGCCTCCCGTCAGGGCATTTTTCGCTTTTGCGACGCGAGAGGATATTATTGGCGATGGTGAATTGCAGAGGGTCGTATTTGTAAAAAAATCCTGGGATAGAGAGATACGAAAACGACTAACTAGCTAGTAGCTTTTGTGCCTTGTGGGACAACGTATATAACGTGTACACCGATCGACTTAATTTGTGAGTGGTAGTATGTGACACACGCTACGGACGGATACATCACACCTTTTGTTTTTGAAGCTTCATGCAGATTCTTGTACAACTATGTGGAGACCTTATTGTCGTTTAAACAACATCCTAATGCTGACAATGCCAAGGGGAAACGAGTGATCTCTTTTGCAGGTACAAACGATGCGGATAAGAAACATGAGAAGGAAGAGTGCAAGAAAACATGGAACTGTCCGATGGAAGGATGAGTGAAGCTGAATGTTGACGGTAGCTTCATTCAAGAAGATGTACAAGCTAGAGCGGGCATGATTCTACGAGATCATCGAGGCGAGGTGATATTCACGGCTTGTAGATTCCTGCTAAACTGTTCTTCGGCGTTGGAAGCGGAGCTGGCGGCGTGCTGAGGAAGGTATGCGACTTGCACTAAACTAGTCCAAACAACCAATTGATGTGGACATGGATTGCTCTGTTTGGGTAGCTATGTTAAAATCAGTCAAGAGAGATAACTCGAGATTAGTACACCTGGTGATCAACATTAAAGAGCTTCTGGCGGAAAGAGGGAGTACAATAACAAAGATACACATGAGCCAGAATGAGTCCAGCCACACTATCAGTGGCGGAGCCAAGGGGGGGCTAGCAGGGGCTAGACCCCCCTAACCATCGGCCCTCCTCAATACATAGGTGTTGATTTTAGTACTAAACTAATGGTCTTTTAGTCTTAATTAACACTAATCCCAAATTAATTGATTTGTCGTGCTTCTCTATACCAAAATCCAAATGTATCCCATGAATTCGTTTTATTAGTCAACCATAGTAACATGTTCCAACATTTTTCGTTTGTGTAACTAGACCTAATAGCTAGCACCATATGCAATCGTTCAGATCAACTGAACCATCGCTCGCTCCTACTCAGTAATATGCCACGCGATGCCGTGGCCGTGGCGCCATGCTAGCTAGCCATGTTGTTTGCCAGTTTCTACCTTTGTTAATCATGTCGCAACGCCAACAACAAGCATGTTGTGCCATCAAGTATAGAAATCAATCTTCCTCACTCTGATTGAAGGTACCAAATCGTTAGTATTTTTTTGATAGATTGCATAATAGTCTAATTGATTAATTTACAAAAATATGCATCTTTTGTTTGATGTTTGCTCGGTGATGACGATAACTTATTGCATAATAATTGGGAAATAATAATAGAAAGGTCACCTGGAATAGAATTATCAGGCTTTATACTCATAGAGATAAAGTTGATCCAATATAAACTAATTTTTTGTTTTGTATTGTCTAACATTTAGTGCTACATATTAATATCAGTTTTATACCGATACTTTGATATACTGTTTTGTTTTTTATCCAAATAGTTCTTCCAACACAAAATGATAGATAGTTGTTGTCTGTGAGAAAAAAAATCTTATATATGATCATCAGTATCTTCGCCCCCCTCAATGTCAAATCCTGGCTCCGCCCCTGCACACTATGGCTAAGTTAGGGAGATCAAATGCTAGAACTCAGTTTTGGATTAGAAGTTATCCGCAAGAACTCCATAATATTGTAACCAATGAATGTAACATTTCTATAAATTAATGAAATATTTTTTTCCGCAAAAAAAAAGGACCGAATCTTATACAGATCTCTCAGTTCCTTGATTGAAGGAGGGAATCCACTTGACAATGTTATTAAATCGAGAATAAACATGTATATTTACATTGCCCCGGAGGGAAGCAAAGGAAAATATATATGACAAATAATGATTGGCAATGACACAACTCACAGCCATGCGGTTGGCAAGGATGACGATGCAGGTCGTAAAGGTAACCCGGCCAGTTGACATGGAATGCAATTGGCAAGAACAACGACGCGGTTTGACAATGCTATATATAGGTTGCAGTGGTGCCGTTGACACTAGTTACAATCGATAAGGTCGGAGATGTTGTTGCCAATTTTATCTCACCTGGTTTTCTATACGGCACTCAATTGTATCATGTTCACTCTTAGAGGGTGTTTATGAGTTAGGTTTTTTTTCCAGTTTACTATGGATTAAAGTGGATTAAATCTCATTTAAGTCAAAATCTCTACAAATCCCTCAAATCTAGTTGGATTGTGGATTAACCGAACAAGCCCTTAAAAAGTTTGTCAAACGGTTTATTGTCGGAGTCACTTCCATAATCATCATTCTATCATATTTTTCTAGTCCCTCCGTTTTAAAATATAAGATGTTTTAGTTCGTGAAGAAAATATACCTAGACTTCTTTTAGTGCGTAAATTCACTTTAAACCCGAATGAATCTATATACTAAAAGAGATTTAGATACATTTGGTTTACAAAGCTAAGACATCTTATATTTTGAAACGGAGGAAATATCTAACAAGGAGGATCTTTACTTAGCGGATCAAATGGTAGGCGAGCTAGTGCGTCCTCGAATGCCCTTCTACAGTTCCACCTAGCTAGACGATGGATGATCATCCGATTACGGAGATTTTGATGCTTGTAGATTAATTGGTCTGCATGACAAAAGACAGAAGATAAGGCGATCTTCAATCTTGAACGGCCACTTCTTAGACTCAACATCACCTTTTCTGGTAGTCTATTTTGTTGTGGAGTTAGGCTCCGAAAGGATACAATAATCACCTAGAAGGATTCGACTCAACCTGGTTTGGTAGATGTTGTTTTTCTTTCCATGGTAAATAAACTTATTTAGCAGCACAGTTGACAGTTGTAATCAAGACACATAATAACTACTCCGTACCAAGCCAACCACAACGTCACATATTTTGGCACGAAGATAGTATAGTAAATGTAAATGTATATGTATTGATTGATATCTTCATATGCCATAATGTACACATGTACAATAAGCTGACATGTTTACTGTTTACAGCACATGCGCGCCAACAGACGAGGATGACGGCCGGACGGGCCACCGGCTCGCTCATGTGCACGTACGCAGCATCACAAAAGCTGCAAAGATACAAAGCAGAACCAAGATGGGTACGTAGGGTCTCGTTCAAAAACATACTCCATCGGCACCATGCATGTGAGAGGCGCTCAACAGACAGCCAAATTTGTTCTGTCTCTCCCGGCGTTCGTCCAGAAGCTTCGGGGGAGAGGCCAGCGCCGTCCATTAGCCAGCCAGTAGCAACGCGTCACCGTCTGGTTTCTTCTGTAAGTACAACGCGGATGAGAAAAGGGGTTCGCATCCATGCGTGTGCATTACCGGATCTCACGAAACGCGGCGGATCGAGGGTTTGAGACGGCCGGAGATCGATGAGATTTAATCATGCGCACGGTACTGTAATGCTGGAATCAGTGAAATGTTCCCTTGGAAATGAACGTGCCCAAAGGCGAGGCATGGTCGCAAACCAGCCAGATTTATTAGTCACTTCTCCGTTTAAAATTATTAGGGTGTTTGGTATCCCGCCAAACGACGGTTCTAGTACTTTTAGTTCATTTGATTGATAAATTCGATCAAACTTAAATACTTTTGGTCGCAATGGCACTTGGGTAATCGGTTAAATCAGCTAAGAGTTCGAGTATTAATCATCATATCAGCAGGATTATCATTAGTGCTGATAGATATTACACACTTTTAATCTATCTTGGACAACAATGTCTCGAATATGAAATGTACTTACATTAATGTCTTTTTTTCTCATGGAACATCTGATCATAAGTAAGGTGTATACTGTCACAAAATAAATAATACAAAAATCATCCCCACAAAACCCAGCAAACAAATCTTTCAATCAAATAGATTTTTTTGCAAACTTTGGCAATAGCCATGCATTCAGTTTTAGTGATAGATTGTGCATGAATGACGTTGTCTTCCAGCTAATAACATAACCACACACATTAAACACATAACCTATGAGTGATCTTCTCTTATCTAAATCATCAGCAAAATCTGAATCCACATGGTCAACGAGTCCCTCGTCGCGGTCCTATCAAACTTCAAACAAGCATTGAAAGTGCCAGAAAGCTACCCACTAAAAACCTTTCAATGTTCTTTATCAAGATTAGCCATGAATCTACTGATCAAACTCATTGCATAAGACAAATCAGAACGAGAATAAACCACCGCATACACTCCGCCAAAGACTCCGACGACAAGGCTCGCTCCGCTCGTTAGAAGTTAGCCTTCTTAATAAATCTGGATGATAACTTTAACATAGTTCTATTCCGTGTCACACTCACACATGCATGACTTGGATTTCCTAAACTTGTATGTGTGTCATGCACAAATTAGCGATGGTAATGCGTCCTTGTAAGAGACAACAATATCATTCCAGCATGACTGTTGATCCTTCGGTGTCCCAACTATGTATTCTAACAACTTCTTACACTTATTTGGATGACTTGTCATTTTGTATGACCCTGAGTGCATAGATGACCGATTATCAAAATAGTACTCATCGGAACAAAGATAGGTAGCCTTGAAAATAGTAAGTAATTTGTTTTATTGTAGGATACGCAAAAATACAATTTGTGGCTCCAATAAGTAAAAAATAACTTACTTTTTCCTTTCAACATATTTATTTTTTGTCGGGATCGCATGTACATACTACACATGCATATGTGCACTTGTATGCTTTTTTTCAGAACTTTTGGAGACAAAAAATATTTTTTGAACATTTTGAAAAGCAAGATCACTAACCTCGGGAGTTACAAATGATTTTTCTATCTAATTAGACAACAAAAGTGGTAGAATAATGTTTTTTTTTCCAAAAAATAAAACAGTTGCATGGCGCCATTTACTGCCTCATAAACACCGACGATAGTTGGAGGTCATAAAAGGGAATTAAAGCAAAGTCATACTTATAAGGCGTCATGTGGCGTGGGACAGAATAGCAAGCTTCCATATAATGCCTTTTTTTTTTTGGAAATGGATATATAATGCCATCTAGTTGGGGTAACCGGTAACATTAGAATGCTCATGCCTTCCCTATTTCCACTTCTAGCTGGCTTTCTTTGCTTAGGGTCGGGAGGCATCAGGATGTTACTCCAACAGAAGTATCCGGTATGCCACTAAACATGGATTTCCCTGAATTTGCTGTCATGATTGTTCATGTTACGATCCAGATCTGCTTGTTTATGCATGGTTGGGTGTTTTTAACGACAACTTCTGTTAGTAGTAGAGATCTTAGTATTAACATCATCTGGCCATTGACTTTTATGGCATCATAGGTATTTTTTCATTCAGGCATATTTTTTCTACAAAAC
This sequence comes from Avena sativa, assembly GCA_916181665.1. Classification (NCBI taxonomy): domain Eukaryota; kingdom Viridiplantae; phylum Streptophyta; class Magnoliopsida; order Poales; family Poaceae; genus Avena; species Avena sativa. Next base: position 299,433,599 of record OV702296.1, read on the forward strand.
CTATTTCTTGTACATACTTCTGAATTCTAATAGGTCAATCTCTCACTGTGATTAGGTCCAATTGCCATCAACATGTGATCTATTACTTGTGTTTGGTGGTATCACAATGCATCTACATCCTTCGACATTCTTCCACACGTGTACATCAATGTCATGTGTGGCAACATCCATACTCTCACATCGAACACAAAAGGGTTGCTTTGACTCGTCGACAATGTATTACGGCTTGGATGCATTTGCCAATGCTCACATTGTTCACCCGCTCCAATCGCGCACACACCAACATAATCAACTTGAGGTGTTTCTTTCTCTGTAGACTAGGCCACGAACGGAGTCACAATGTGCACTAATGATCAATAAGCTTCAAATACGATGCATTTTTTCTATTAAAAATATATCATTTCTACATAGGAACATCGACCATATCAAGGCTACCTATCTTTGTTCTGTTGATCAATGCTCCGCAACCAATTTCCAAAAAAATTGCATCACTTCAGAAGAATACAAGTACAGAGCCACCTAGATGAATGGACATATATAATGATCAAATTTTCATAGGAACAAAATGTGTTTAGTAGTCTCATCAAGAGCTTAGCTAACTACATACTGTACGTTACTACTACTATGTGCAAGTGACGATGATCTTTGCTTAGGCACGAAGCAGCTTTTGCTAGCGGCCCAAGGACGGTGACGCGAGCACGACACCTGGGAGAGGGAGGGAGATACGAAAACGACTAACTAGCTAGCTTTTTGTGCCTTGTGGGACAACGTATATAACGTGTACACCGATCGTGATTAAATCATACGGGACTCAGTTGAACCATGTTCACTCTTAGAGGGTGTTTATGAGTTAGTTTTTTTTTCCAGTTTACTATGGATTGAAGTGGATTAAATTCTATTTAAGTCAAAATCTCTACAAATACCTCCAATCTACTACCTCTGTTTCATAATATAAGTCTTTTTAGCAAGCAGTTTTAGCTTTCTAAAAGGCTTATATTGTATAATAGAGGGAGTAGTTGGGTAGTGGATTAATTGAACAAGCACTTAAAAAATTTGTCAACCGGTTTATTGTCGGAGTCCCTCCCATAATCATTCTATCCTATTTTTCTATTCCCTCCGTTTTAAAATATAAGATATTTTAGTCTATAAAGAAAATGTATATAGACTTTTTTTAGTGCGTAAGTTCACTTCAAACATGGGTAAATCTACGTACTAAAAGTCTAAAAATATTTGCTTTACAAAGCTAAAACATCTTATATTTTAAAACCGAGAAAATATCTAATAAAAAGGATCTTTACTTAGCAGATCAAATGGTAGGCAAGCTAGTGCGTCCTCGGATGCCCTTTTACAATTCCACCTACTAGACGATGGATGATCATCTCATTATGGAGATTTGATGCTTGTAGATTTTTTTTGAACGAGGGAGGGGTCGCGAATGACCCTGATGCTGCAACTCATATTAAAAGCGGTGGATACATTTTACAAGTAGGCCCCTTAAGGAAAAAACCAAACAACTTGGGCCTAAACTTTTACACAAAGGATCTCTAAAATACTGGAAAGAAAGCAATCGAGTCCTCGGTCCTCTCCACCTGCAAAAAGCTTCAGTCGTTGGCCGACGAAACGCCAGAGGGGACGAACCACTTGCTGGCCGGAACGCGGTGACTCCGACGAGAAGCTTAGAAAGGGCCTCCACACCGGAGGTTGAGCAGAATCGCCGTCTTGGCGTTTGACAGGGATGCTCTTGCGGCGACAGATAGCGGTGGCGATCTTGGCCATCGCTTGGAAAGCGCATCGATGCAGCAGACATGACTCGCCACCATGGAGATAGCAAGAACTGCAAGCAAGAAGGTCTTCTCCCCTCGCCTCCACGGCCGGCCGAAAAATACATCAGCAAGCAGCAACGTTGCAAATCCTGGTGACAACGCTTATTTGGGGGCCACACCAGCGAGAAGGGCTCCAAACGCATCCTCCATGGAAGCAAAAAGGAGCACCCTAGCTGAGACCGCTGTGAGCCACGCCAGAGCACCACAACGGAAGAACCACCCCTGCTCTCACTAGATCCAGCCATCACCGAGCTATTCCCCTTCACCCCCTCGCCTCCACGGCCGGCCGGGGGAAAGGAGAAGCAGCCCTGCAGCAGCGCAGATCCAGAGGAAGCAGATGACTGACCTGGTTTTTATTGCGGAGATCCCGGACTGGGCCGACGCCCGCCGCTCCGACCACCGGAGCTTGCCTCGGACGGCACGACAGATCCAGATGCGCCAGGGGAAACCAGAAATCCCCGACACCCTACTCCAAAACTCCACGATGGGGAACAAGCTACAACTAATCTACTATCGCTTGTAGATTAATTGGTATGCACGATAAAAGACAGAAGATAAGGCGATCCTCATCTTGAACGGCCACTTCTTAATTAGACTCAACATCACCTTTTCTGGTAGTCTATTTTGTTGTGGAGTTAGGATCCGAAAGGATACAATAATCACCTACTCCCTCCGCTTTATAATATAAGATGTTTTAGATTTGTGAAAGAAGTGTATGTAGACATCTTTTAGGGTGTAGGTTCGAAGTGATTAGGAATGAACCTACACACTAAAAGAGGTCTAGATATATTGCTTTGACAAACCTAAAACATCTTATATTAGGAAACGGAGGGAGTAGTATAGAAGGATTCGACTCAACCTGGTTTGGTATATGTTGTTTTTCTTTCCACGGTAAATAAACTTACTATTTAGCAGCACAGTTGTAATCAAGACACATAATAACTAGCATGTACTACCTCCGTGCCAAGCCAACCAAAACGTCACATATTTTGGCACGAAGGTAGTAAACGTAAATGTATATGTATATGTATTGATTGATAACTTCATATGCCATAATGTGCACATGTACTGACATGTCTACTGTTTACAGCACATGCGCGCCAACAGATGGAGAATGACGGGCGGGCCACCGGCTCGCTCATGTGCACGTACGCAGCATGACAAAAGCTGCAAAGATACAAAGCAGAACCAAGATGGGTAGGGTCTCCACTTGCTAAAACCAAACAATCAGATCATCTCCACTCGTTGGCCGAACCCAGGCCGAAATTTGGACCAAACTTTGTTCGGACGGCGCAAGTTTTCGATCTGGGTACGTCCAATTTCCCACTCGCGTACCTAGGCCGAGTTTTTGGGTCGCCCGTTTTCGCTCAAATTCGGCTTAAATTCGTCCAAATTTCAGTATAGTTCGTCATACAATGAATACAAAACACTTTAAGACCAAAGTTCTGCGAAATTTTAAATAGAGTTCGGCGTAAATGTAAACATAGTTCGGCCTGCAATAAAAGTACAACATATTTCGGCCAAGTTCGGTTAGTTCATGCTCATCATCTATGTCGTGTTGCCCCTGCGTATTCATAGGTGCTCGACAAGATCATCCTGCAGCTGTTGATGCATCGCCGGATCTCGGATCTCCTGACGCATTGCGATGAATGCCGCCCATGTTGAAGGCACCTGATGATCAGGCTCGGCAAGAGGACTCTGTCTGTAGTATGGCGCGTCCTCCTCGAGCAAACTCATTGGATCCTTCCTCTCATCCTCAATGATCATGTTGTGCAAGATCACACAATAGTTCATCACTTCCCACATCTGATCTTTCGACTAGGTCATAGCAGGGAACCGGACAACTGCAAACCTCTGCTGGAGCACACCAAATGCCCGCTCCACGTCCTTCCTGCAAGCTTCCTGTTCCTTGGCAAAGTGAGAATGCTTGGGGAGCATTGGGCTTGAGATAGTCTTTATAAATGTTGGCCATCTTGGATAGATGCAATATGCTAGATAGTATCCCTTGTTATAGTGGTGCCCTCTGATCTCAAATTCCACAGGGGGAGCATATGACCCTCAACAAGCTTGGAAAAGACAATTGAGGAGTTAAGGACGTTGATGTCGTTGTTCGATCCTGCCATGTCAAAGAAGGAGTGCCAGATCCAAAGATCATGTGTAGCAACTGCCTCAAGTATCACAGTGCAACCTCCTTTGTGGCCTTTGTACATTCCTTGCCATTCAAATGGATAGTTCTTCCACTCCCAATGCATGCAATCTATGCTTCCAAGCATACCAGGAAATCCTCTACTTACATTGACTGCGAGGATCCGAGCAGTGTCTTCAGAAGTGGGTGATCTCAAGTACTCTTCTCCAAACACTGCAATCACTGCCCGACAGAACCTGTACAAGCAATCAAGGGCGGTGGACTCGGCGATGCGGAGATAGTCATCGACATTGTCAGCCGACGCTCCATATGCAAGCAACCTCATCGCCACGGTGCACTTCTGAAGCGAGGAAAAACCAACCAAGCCGGTGCAGTCCTTCTTGCAAAGGAAATATGGGTCGAACTCCCGGATGGCATGCACGATCTTGAGGAAGAGCTTCCGGCTCATCCTGAAACGACGGCAAAACACGTCGTCTCCATGGAGTGGCTGGTCGGCGAAGTAGTCAGCGTACAACATGCAATAGCCCTCTATCCTCTGTCTCGCCTTGCACTTCATGCGACCTGGCGTCGAACCACCGCGATTCGGCTTCGCCATCTGCATGTACAGCTGGACGAGCGATGCGAGGATCTGCAAGTGCTCTTCACCTTCGACGACCTCGGCGCTCTCCTCCTCCAGGAGTACGGCGAGCAACTCCTCGTTGTCGAAATCCATGGCGAGTATCTCGTCCTCGTCAGAGTCAGTGGACAGTACCTCGTCGCCATCGGAGTCCATGGCCGATTTCGGCCAAATGTCGAACACCTGGCGGGCGTGGTGGTGGGCGCACGGAGCGAAGCAGAGCTACGACGAGGTTAGGTCGGCGAAAGCTGCGGCGGGAAGGCGTGGAGGTGGGCGGCAGCAACGGCGAGCGTAGCTAGAGGCGTGGTCATGTCTCAGCGCGGGGGAGCTCCGCCGGCGAAGTCATGGCGATAGAGCTCTTCGCGACAGCCTGGGCGAGTGGAGTGGGTGGGAATGAGACTGCCTCGCTGACAGAGCTGGCCCACGCCCTTTTTTGCGGCGTACGGCGTCGCCGTACCCGGGAACCTGGGTTCGGCCTGGGTAGGCCGGACCAAAACACGCCGAAATCCAGACGAAAACAGGTCCCTGGGTACGCGACTGGGCCGATTTTCGGCGTCCAGACTGAATTTCGGCGTCTCGGATCGGCGTCCTGGGTAGGCGAGTGGAGATACTCTCATACTCCCTCCGTCCCAATATAGATGTCTTAGGTTTTTTAAAATTTGGACGAATCTATATAGTAAATAGTGTCTAGATTCATTCAAATTTTGATAAGTTTGAGACATCTATTTGGAGACATAGGGAGTACTTCAAATCATTTTCTTGCTAGGAATCATTTTATGAAATACAAACATTTCCTAAATAGAATAATGATCATTACTGAATCATATGTCCAGTGTCTCAGATATTTTGTATACATGAATTGAGTATAGTTAGCTCCCAACAATAGAAAACCTTGCTGTAATAGAGTTAGCTACCCCTGTTAATTATTTTTTGGTGAAGAGGACTGTTGTTAGATATAACTGCTTAAGTCTCTGTTTGTGTTGCTTAATTCTTCGTTTGTGTGTTGTTTGATGTTTGCAGACATGGATGTCGAGAATGCGCAAAATGTCGAAGTCATCGACATTAGTTCTAATGATGAATTGGCTGTCCGTGAAGCTGCGGCTGCTATGCGGTGCACTTTTCGTGAAGCTGTGGCTGCTAGGAAGCGCGCTGCTCGTGAAGCCGCTGCTGCTAAGCAGCGTGTTGCTTCTCATGAAGCTAGAGCTATTGCCATTCGAGGTAATCTTCTGTGTATATGCTGCTGCATGCTAAATATGTCTCTTCTATGTATATGTCTCTTATATGCTAAGTATGTCTCTTATATATTAATATATGTCTCTTACATGCTAAGTATATATGTCTATTCTATGTATATGTCTCTTACATGCTAAGTATGTGTCTCTTACATATAACTCCGAGGGTAAAGGCAATGAGATTCAACTTTGATAAATGCTCTGTGTTTGCGAACTGTGTGGCTTTGGACGCTTCACAAGTCGACTTTCTGGAGGAGGTAGCTCGTGAGGGACCAACAAGACAAATCTATGTTTGCACTATTCAGGATACATACATAGAGAAGCGATGCGCCAAAATGGTATGCATTTCTGTCAATCACCTCTATTTCTGTTCACACAAGACACATCTATGTTTGTTGCTTTCATGTCTCGATCACCTCCATTTCTGTGAATTAATGTTCCTTTTGTTGCTTTTATGCAGTACTTTGCAAGGAAGTACAACTTTTCCTTCATCAAGAAATACCTGAACTTGCCAACAAACACCTAGGTGTTTTGAAAGGGGAGAAGCATTGCTACCGTGAGAGTCATATTTGGTATAGGAAGCAATGCAGGAGTCCAGATCACCTCTAACTGGAATAAGGTGGTGACGAAGACCAAAATGAAAGAGGGCGAAGTCTTCCTATTCTGATTCCGTGGGTGCTCGGAGAACGGTCTCAAGCTGATCCTTAAAAGGGTCGAGTATCTATGTAGTGAACTTTCTGTAGTCAGACATGTAGTGAACTTCAAGTTATACTGTCTGGTTGCTTTTGATGTCCAGGTTCTTATGGATAGTTTGGAGAATAAGTAATTATTATCCATATATAAGCCTTTCTTATGTATTAGTGTTGGTTATACTATGTTTTGGCCAATTACAACTTTCTAAAAATTATATGATGTGTATTCTGGACTATATATTAATTGTGTATTGTGTATTCTGGACTATATTATGGTTCTATAAAAATTTAAATTTCGAAATTGCTATTTGAGACGTATCTATATACTTGTGCAAGTTGCATTAGGTATGCGTCTTGTATAAGCTACATATGTGAGTCGCACTATTGATATGCGCCCCGCATATGTAGCTTATACAAGACGCATCCAAGATGCGACTCGTATAATAAATAATTGAGTCGCGGCGCTCGAGGCGTATCGCTAATGCAACTTTAATGACTTTCTATATGCGCCTCGAGGATGATTTTCCCTAATAGTGTTGGGCTCATAGCTAATCAAGAAAAATGGTGAGAGACACTTGAAAAGGTCGACTTAGAGGATTATTAATTATCATCAAAGAGGCATCATACAAGTCAAGCCATGATTAGACTTAATAGTGCTCACGTCTAATTAGAAGACTCGGAGAGTTATATATAAAGTCTTCAACTATGACTCCTTTAAGATAACCCTAAATGGAAAAGTGCCAAACATAAAAATTGTGTGTCTCGTCGAAACAAACAACTTTGTTTTTGAATCATATCAATCTGAGTAAGTATGCAAATTGTGAAACCAAAATACTATAAAAATCTGAATTAATAGGGGTTGTGGTTGTGGTCGCCCGACCATAGACAAGGTCTGTCCTTAGGCGCGAGCCAGACTGAAAACTGCATGAGCGAACATATTTTCGTGCGATTGAAATAAATCGGTCAAGATCAACTCGGATGAAAAAGTGGTAAATATTAAAGTTCTTCATTTTTTTAAGATTAACAACTTTGTGTTTGGAGTCATTTTCATCAGAGCAAATATGTAATTTCTAGATTCAAAATACGGACGAATTGAGTTGAAATTGTTCGGTCAAAATCGAAATTTAATAGAAAAAAGGGGAAAAGACCATCAAGATCAGTCTGATGAAAAAGTATCCAACACCAAAGTTCTTCGTTTTTCAAGACAAACAACTTTTATTTTTACAAGATTGATCTGAGCTCGTTTACTACCTCAAAAGTGGTCAGTAAGGTACATATAAGTTTTTGACCGAACAGTTACACAAATTTCGGATTTGCCTGTTCGAGTTGGACCCCAACTAGGGCTTTGGACGTAAATCCAACCCTCTTTCTTGCACGGAAAGTAATGCCGCTCCTTATATACATGAGAGGTGAAGGCCGCTTGAAAAAACATCAATCGAACAAAACACATCTACTACTTTTTGTGTTCATCTATCTTTTATCTCTCTCCCTTATATCTTGCTTCTCGTTCATCCGTTGTTCTTCACACTGTAGGGATGCTAATCCTCGAGGCTCTAGGGGCGGTTAGGCCGACCTAGGGAAGCCCATAGCCGCTTAGTCGCCCTGACGGGGTCCCTTTCGGACGAGCAGGGTTTCAAGTCTCAAAAGCGTCTACTAGATTGCCTTGTGTACTGCGCTTCCGGCGAGCCTTCCTTGGCGCATGCTGCCACGCATTGCGCTTGGCGCCAAGGGTACACGATGACATGTTCGTGTGGGAACACTTAGTTAATTATTAAATAATCCTATCAATGAATGACAAAATGACGCTTAGTAACTTGCAGAAGGACACATTCACGTCATGTGCGTCGAATTGCATAGCCAACCCAAATTTGGCCTAGGAATGCGCCGAAAGAGATCGGTCAAAATGTTGCAAAGCCTGGTGTAGAAAAAAGGGAGAAATGATGTGGTTATAGGATGCCATTTCCTCTTTAAATAAACCTCGTAATCTCATAAAAAAGTAGAAATATTCGAAGAATACTATGAAAACACCTTTCTGGATCATTGAATTAAAAGAGACATTGAGAGGGATCAATAATCCAAATTCTCACTGTTTGGAACGGATCCAATTCTATTGAGTCTGACTCATAATTATCATTTCTCTTGAGGAAAGGATGACCTTGGTGGTTATAAAATGATTGAACAACCGGAATGCATTTATTTATGATATCTAACTGGCATTGATAACAACGATCTAATAAATTATGAGTTTAATACTTCCTCCATTACGGTTTGGAGGGCGTCTTACAAAAGCCATGCGTTTCCAAAACTCCTCTCCTTCTAGGCGTGTTAGACTTAATTACAAAATTAATGCCCCATTTTTTCTCCCCACTTTCTACTCCATGCAGCTAAGGAATTAATTCTTGCATGCAATCCACCAATGCATGCGCCTAAACTCCTCGTTTCCATTGAATAATTACGTTTAATAGGGCGCCAAATAATTAATGGACGCATATTTTTGGCACAAATTTATCCCCAATAAGCGTCCACCTAGGTTATAACAATCTCTCTAAAAAGCCCTCCAAACCGTGACGGAGGGAGTATATGAGATTTCTACTTTTGTGTCCCTGGTTCGTTAGATGTACTCAGTTTTTTCCATTCGCTTAACTTTTCCTTACTTTTGCCCATCTCCTACTACGAAACTCTCACACAGTTTGAAAATCGCTGTCCCTCGGCCTTGCCGTTACGTGCTGACAAGTATGGCCACATCTAGTCGGGTCCCGTAGTGGACTCTCGCCGTTACGTGCTGACAAGTGGGATCGGTTGGTCAGGTACTGCGGTGACCCAGCTTACCACTGCATATGTAGTACACTATAGTCGTTGACATGACATCCACAGAACACCGTTCTGTAAATATCACATCCCTCAGAGTGGTACAACAGAAACATTGCGGGTCCATAATACAAATATACACAAATTATTATTATTACAATACCGGAAGTTCAAGACTTTCAAAAGATTCAACTTACAAACCAAAATATAAAGTGTTTCAGCAGAATATAAAAGTAACAACTCCGACTAGGAGTTGAGCTCAACAGCTTATTCTATAGAGTTCATGTTGCTCGGCTCCGTTGATTACTACTAACTAGGGATACTTAGTTGGACTCGTTATCATCGACACCGTAGCGGATTTCGTAATCCACTCCTTTAACACCTCCGGACAGATCAGGTTCCTCGTAGAACATATCTTCTTGGCATTCGGCTGCATACATTGGCAAGCAAGGGATCAAAGGAAAGAATGAGTAACCGCGTTACCCAACAAGTTCATTATATGCAAGGTGGGAAGTTTGATGCTCTAACTACCACCTCGGACTATAAGTCCTTGGCACTATGCAATTTTTATAAATCTTTCTTCAAAGATTGATTTTATTATGAAAATCTATGACCATCAGTCTTCACAGGTTGACCAAAACTTTCATGGAGTTCCTTTCCTGCCGCGTTCGTAGCTCCTTCCAGAAACAGGGAGTAACAAGTTACAGTTCTTACACTCTGCAGAGGTGCATTACTTTACCCATGAGAGATCAACTCCTTGTTGCACAACCGGGCGTACTTTCCCGTCCACAATTCCATGATGTGGGGCCCAGTAGTTGGTCCAAGCCAATCACTGCCCCCTTCGTGACCTCGCATGCCTCCTTGGTGTACACCATGCCGACATAATGAATTACGGCAATGGTTTGTACAAACCGTTAGATGCCAGAACTATCGTGGGACGATGAGGGTTCCCACCCATATGCTGCATATCCTCTACGAATTACCAATTAATATGCACGCTACGAGGATAACAACCACGACCTGCACATCCGGCTTCATGCGAGAGGAAGAAGATACATCTGACTTCTCTGTCCCATTCCAAATCTCATGGCTAACGCGTAATATACGGCGCTAGAATCACTGGTGTCAGGGTTATTAAGTCCCTACTTGATCATCATTGTTGCAAATAGAACCCTAAGTTCTATTGCTCCATTATACCACCGCTTAGGATGATACCTATGATTTTCTTTATTTGTGAAAATAATATTTTCTTTCTTTTATAATATATATATATGATAACACACAATTTGCAAATACTTTGATAAAGACTCTTCAAAGGACATGAGCAAGTGATGAACTTGCCTTGTGATGGCAAGGTAGTGAAGTCTGATGCTTGCACTGGACCTTGAGCTTCTATGTCTACAAAAACATCATTATTTCCCAGTAAGGACAATATTTTAAGAAGCAAAATGATTATGCAATTAATGTAATGCATCATCTAACTTGATATGCTATTTCCTCATTATTATAAAAAGTCTTTTTAATAATAAAGGATTTATAAATATTTCTTTTTAATATTTATAACATGTATTGAATTATTTTATTTTATTTTCCTTTTATTTGACTTTTATTGATTTAATAATTCTTTTAAGAATTATCACTTATATATTAAAAATTGTTATTAAATATTTTTTTAGTATTTTTCAAAAATACTACAATATTAATATATAAGGAAAGTGATTTTTTTTATCATCTTTCAATAATTTTGTAAAATTCCATAAGGTGTTTATAAATTACAAAATTCTTAATAAATTTTAAATGTCTAAAATTTTATAACTTAATTTATTTGGATAGTTTGGATTTTTGTGAATCCAAAAATATTTTATTTATAATTCTTGGACTTTTATTTTAGTTTATAGAATTTAATTAAATTCAGGGGTATTTTGGTCTTTTCCCATTTATTAAAACAAGCCTGAAAGGTTTTTGGGATGGTTTAATCTTATTGGGCCCTGGTGTCCCATTAGTCATACTCAAAATAGCCACCCCGAAGGGTCTGGCCCAACTCAGCCCACTCCTCACTGCTTCTCTCCCTCGAGCTCACTCCTCTCCTCTTCTGCCCCCGACCCCGTGGTCGGTGATATCTCCGCTGACGATTCACGCTGCCGTGGGTCGTTCTGGTCACCACCGTGGTGCAATAGGAGGTTATCAACGACGCCCGTCCTTTCTGTCCAACTGGATTTGAGTATGGGGCTCTCCTGCGATGGATCGATGTCGTCCTGAACCCTAGGGTTTGGGGGTTGGCATGGATCTTGGTGCTGCCGTTGCCGTTGTGCGTCTTGGTGATTCGCCTCGCCTCTAGGTGTGGTCAGGGTCGCTGCCGTGGCGCCGTATGGGTTGCAGCTCCCCCTCTGGGGTGCTCCCCGTGCCGCCAAGGTCGTCGGCCCCTCTGCTTCCTCTTCTAGTCTCCAGCGAGGACCTTTGGTGAGTTCTTTTCCTCTCCCCTTGTGCTCTCTGTGCTCGCTCATCCCATGACGGATGTTGGCAATGACCTCTCTGGTGACTGTCTTGTCCTAATTAGGATGGTTTATTTCATTTAGGTTTCTTATCATGTGATTGATCATGTACTGGATGAATTAGATCATGTGTGGATGGTCTGTAAGCATGCTAAATGGTTATTAGCATGAGGCTTGTTGCTTGAGATGAACTATAATGGTTCTGATGGCTTATTAGATGCTTTTATGCTTGGATTGCATATGATTCAGATGGTATAGTTGCTTTTGAACCAATGCTTGGTAAAGTCAGTGACTTGATAACTTTCCACTGTCATTTCATGGTTTAGGATCATGGTTATGGTGTGATGAAATCACTGTCTTAGTGTTGTTGGCTTAGAAATTAATATATGGTTTGAGATCACAATGATCTCAAACAGTACAGATAAACATTGGAATGTTTTAATTATGATTCCTGACAGGAAAATGATTAGTAGATTGATTTGTTGAATTTGTGATGATTGGATGTTTATCCTGATTCGTATAGAATTGTTCTTGTGACACCATCTTGGTATTGCACACAAGATTGATTCTTATTCATTGATTGGGTTGGTTTAAGCTTAAGACAAGCTTGGCTCCATAAGATAAATAGAAATGTTCTTTTTTGAAATCCCTAAGACCAATGATGTTGGTCTGAGGCTTAGGGATTTTAGGCATTATCTAATTGATTCATATAGATAGTCCTAGTAGTGGTACCAGCTATTGTTTTTGAATCAAAGCTTGGTAAAAATGATAGTAAGCTTGATCATTATCTGGATCCAAAGGATTAGTTTCTAAGGTGCTACCCTTACTTTAGGGATGTGCCTAGAAATTAGATCTTACCTATATTTATGCTTGAATTGTAATATATAGCTTAAAAACCAAAGCAATGATGTTGTTCTGAGCTCTGATTGGATCCTTGTACTTTGCTGTTTGCTTTTAGAGTTTAAAATCCCTATGATGGATTCACCCCACTTGGGTGCTTTCTGAGGGTTTGTTTTATAAAACAACACATGCTTATGTCTAGATAATATGATTAGATCATGTGAGGGTTTTATGATGCTCACCACAAAATCTGATGATTGTGGAGTAAGGTGGTGATGTTGATCTTGTTTTGCTGAGCTCCTGTGCTTGACCTTGAGCTAGCCTGCTCCTCCTAGCTCCTGGACTTGATCTTTGAAGGGAATATGCCCGAGAGGCAATAATAAAGTGGTTATTATCGTATTCCTTATTTATGATAAATGTTTATTTTACATGCTATAATTGTATTAATACGGAAACGTTAATACATGTGTGTTTAATAAACAAAAAGGAAGTTCCTAGTTATGCCTCTCTTATAAAATAGCTCGTTGATTAACATGATGATCAAAGTTTCCTGATCATGGCATTGGATGTTGTTAATAACGAGGTCACAACATTAGTGTAATGATGTGATGAACATTCATCCAAAGTATAGCATTACGATCAAAGTCATTGAGTTTATATTGCTATAACAACTTACGAAGTGATCCTAATCCTTAGACCATGAGATCATGTCAATCACTAACACCGGAAGAGTTTCTCGATGACATCAAATGTCACACCATAACTGGGTGATTATAAAGATGGCTTCAAAACTACTAAAGTGTTATGTTAAGACCCATGGATCGAGAGTGGAATTTGTTCATCCCGATGACGGATAGATATGCTCTGGGCCCTCTCGGTGATATCACATTGGTTAGCTTGCAAGCAAGTGATTTGATCACTAGAATGTTATATCACGGGAACGAGAAAAGAGTGCATGTCGGTAACGAGATCAAACTAGGTATGGAGATACCGATGATCGAATCTCGGACATATAATATATCGTGAAACAAAGGGATTAAGCTACTAGCGTAAAAAGGTTCACACGATCACAGAAGTCATCGTTGAATGTGTGGGAGTCAGTATGGATCTCCAGGTCCCGCTACTGATTATTGATCGGAGAAGGGTCTCGATCATGTCCGCATTATTCGCGAACCGTAGGGTGACACACTTAAGGGATACCGACACCATTCGGAGCAAATGATATGCCAGGAAAAGAATAACAAGCGCAGGAATTCACTAGATACCGAAATGGGTTTTCGGGTAAAATTGCAGAAAGTGTTTCTGCATGTGAAATGAAATACTAGCAAGGGGTTATATGTGAATGTTTGTCATTAAAGTAATTGACAAAATTCTGAATAAATAAAAAGAGTTTTATTTAATGAGAGTTTGCATTAAATTTGGTGGAAATTTAATGGGAATTTGAGTGGGTTTTTGAGTGGAGGGAATTGAAAGGCTTTTGTGTGAGTGGAGTGTCCACCCACATGAATGAAAGGAGGGGAGGGGGCAGCCCCATGGCTGGGCGCATGACCCCTTGGGTGCCCCCCTCTCCCTATAAAAGGAGCCCCCCTCCCTCTCTCTCACTCACACCTCCTCGCGAAGGATCTCTCTCCCCCTTTAGAATTTCCCCATGGTATCGGATCAGCGAGATGCATGTTCCCGGTGGCTTTTTCTGGAAGGATTTGTTGCTTCCGCTGCTTCGCTGGAGCGAGGGCGCGGAGGTTGTCGGGGTACCCGTACGTGTGTGCGATCACGGATGCACCACTGCTTTGAGGTGCTGGACTTGATCGTGCTGGACCGGCTGGACCAGATGGACTTCATCACGATCTTGAGATCGGCAAGCGTTCGTCTACATCATCCACGAGTACAACCTCGTTAACGCTATTCGGTCTTCGAGGGTATGTATTCTATGGATGTATATCCACCCGTTGCTTGTATCTAGTAGATAGATCTTGGTACATAGTTGTTCCCATCGTAGGAAATTTTTTGTTTTCTATGTTGCGAACCTAACAATCTTGTTGTCCACCTGATCCTTCTCCCTCCTTATGTTACCATCCTGGTGATGAGATCTGGGGCTTTGGTTGGTTTGGTTACTGGCTGTTGTGCTTGGTTTAGCTGCTGTCTAATTCGGCTGTTCTTGTGTGTGCAGTGGAGAGATGCACTAGTGCCTCTCCACGGCCGTGCTGCTAGTTTTGTGTGTTGGAGCTGTGTTGTGAAGCTGACAGCACACCACATGCATTTTGGTATGTGTCCTGCCTGTGTGCTTGTTGTGCACTTGTGGATATGTTCAGAATTTTAAAACGTACTGTTATCTGGTTACTTTTACCTGGCTGGTGAAACTTGCCCCTCTTTGCTGTCATTTGACTTCTGGATTAACAATTATGGAAGATTTATCTTTTCATATTAGTGAAACTTACCCCTTATATACTCAATGATGAAATATTGAACAGTGCACTTCACTGTCAACTTCTGAGAGTAAAACAATACCAATCCTAACTTTCCTTTTTCTATTTAGTTTCTGTTTGTTTTGTAGGTACAGATTTAAAGTTAAGATTTTAGTTTAGGTTTAGTTATAGAATAATCCAATGTAATATTTTTTATACTTTTGTAATTTTAGTTCTATTCTTTTGTAATCTTCATTTTATTATTTTGTAATAAAGATTATACTATTATCGAATATTCTTATTCTTTATTTATTTGCTTTTGTGAAGTGTGTGGATAATTTCAATAAGTTACAATTTTGTAACTTATTTATAAAATAAGAATATGAAATAAGTTTTCATATTCTTAATTGTTTTCTTTAGATAAAATTTGAGTTATAATAATTAACTCCTAATTAAATCAAGATTCAAACCTTATTCCTTATTCATTTGAATTATAATTCAAACACTCAAATTTGAAATTCAAATTCATTTTCCAAAACACATAATTCCTCAAAGATCACATCAAAGTCTATATCAATCATCCTTTAAGACTAAACCTAATCTCAAAGTATGAAAGAAACCTTGATCACTTTAGGTTTTTATTTGGCGAAAATTTTACCCACATTTTCACAGATGAATGCATGCAACATTTCAATTTCCTAAATCTATCCTTCGTTAGTTCCTAAATACTGGGATGTTACATGTACGCATTATGCTGATGTGTGTGGCCGTGCTGACAAGTGTTCAAGAGTTGTATCAATTATAAACACTCAATTACATTAAGAGTTGTATAATTTTTTCAATTTGAAAGTGTTTAAGAGTTGTGTCAATTATAAACACTCTTTTACATTAAGAGTTATACTTTTTTCAATTTGATAGTGTTTAAAAGTTGTGTTAATTATAAACACTCTTTTATATTAAGAGTTATATAATTTTTTAGTTGAAAGTGTTCAAGAGTTGTGTCAATTATAAACACTCTTTTACATTAAGAGTTATATAATTTTTTTAATTTGAAAATGTTCAAGAGTTGTGTCAATTATAAACACTCATTTATATTAAGAGTTATATAATATTTTTAATTTGAAAGTGTTGAAGAGTTGTGTCAATTATAAACACCTTTTACATTAAGAATTGTATTATTTTTTTTAATTTGAAAGTGTTTAAGAGTTGTGTTATTTTCTTATACATGCATCTCCCTAAATCTCAAAGTTTGACTTTCACCTTATAGATTCACTTTATTGCAGCCGAGACATTAACTCGATAAACCAATTAAATCATCGGAACGGCTCACCGACCGCATTTTCCACAACAAGCGCTCACGTCTAATCGAAACATTTTGGTACTAGAAATAAACTTCTCTGCACACGGTTGCCATTGTCATCCTTCATATAGGTCAATGAGACGGCACCATACTATGGCCAAGACGAATGGAAGGCCGATGTGAAGCTCGACAGGTCGTCGTCGCCCGCGAAGGGCCACCGTCGCCAGAGAAGAAGAAGAAAGGAGAGGCAATGACACGGACGCGGAGCTGGCTCACGTGGATAAGCTGTGGGTACGACGCTCACGTGGATAAGCTGTGGGTCCCATGCTGATGCGGATAAGTGAATGCGGCCCCACTTGTCAGCATATAACGGCAAGGCTGACAGACAACGATTTTCAGACCGTATGTGAGTTTCATAGTAGAAGATGGGCAAAAGTGAGAAAAAGTTAAGCGGATGGAGAAAACTAAGTACAACTAACGAACCAAGGACACGAAAATAGAAATCCCTTAATATATTCCCTTTAGTAGAATGACGTATATTCCTTACTCATTATCGGACAATCACTTATTTCCAAACCTCTCGTGCGAACCAATCGTTTCCTCTTTCGGTTCTATTTTGTCTTATCGGGTATTTTAGTGCTAGGTTATATAGAAACTTTATTTTTTTCACAAATATAGGAACTTGATGATCTCTCATTAGCAGAAAAGAGTTCCACCGGGACAACTCTTCATTGCAAGTTCCTGCTCAATCTCTTGCCTTTCTGATATGGGCTGCTCAGCATAAATCTAACCGTACCAGGTAATCCGTTTGCGGTTCCTGGGCCTTGCCTCTTTAGCCTATTTGCTTGTCACATTTGGAGTTGCTCTTAGCAGAGATAACTATAGAATTTAGCGGATCCGTTAGATGTTTTTTAGATTTATGGGTTAGATATATTGAATGCTCAACATTGAAGTGATCTTGGTTTGTTGGATTCTATAGTTTAACGGTTGATATTAAATGTCCAATAAGTTGTTACTTCCTTCGTTTTAGTTTACAAGTCTTGCACGTAATTATATATCATCAAATTGAGCAACTTAGTATAAGGTATATAATATAAAAAATATATCACCGAAAACTTTAAACTTTGTATTTTCTAATAAAATAAATTTTGAGAATTCTATTTTTAGACTGGTTGGTCATTTGCAAAACCTGGCAGGAAGTGTGAACGCGTACTGTCAAGTAAGATTAGAATCGTATTAAAAATTTAAAATGTCTTTTAGATCAAACCGTTTGTCCGATTTAAAATCTGTTTTATCGTTGAACTAGTCGTGACGAGATCTTCAAAACTAGATCCCATGTTGATATGTTTTGATAAAAAAAAATTTATAACCCAAAAGGTATCCACCGCAAACACGTGAGTTATCCATGTCATAATATGTAAGTTATTCACCCAATAACACATAAGTTACCCATCAAATAAATATGTTGGGTAGAGACATTCTCGCATACGTGTTGAGTAAATTTAATTAGAATATGGTAACCTAGTTGTTAGGGTATTGAGATTGCATTGCCATCAATGCGTTAGCGTCGATGAGCGATGAATACTTGGTACCCTAAAACCCTTTGAGGCTTTGTCACCCATACGTCATGATAGGGGCGACGGATGACAAAGTCGAGCCGTTAGACTACTGATTGTGCGTTAAGTTGTTCACTACGACTTAGTCTTGGGGGTGGTTGGATTATAAGACCCCATTTATCTATATTATATGCAAAAAAGCTTAGATTTAGTTCTTTAAAAAATTATGTTTGATGTTTGACTCAGCAGTCTTTCGAGGTTGAGTAGTCCGTACGCTGCGAGAACGGCGACAGACGACGAGGCCGAGCCGTTAGGATAACTTTTTATATTCTATCCGAGATAAATTTTTATAGTGATAGATAACTTACATGTTATTGGATAGATAAGTTACATGCTAAAGTATGAGTAACTCTCGTATTAATGATGGATAACCTGTAGGTAAGTAGAAAAGATTACTCATCCCTAATAAGTGATCCGTGGATAATTTTATAGTGATGGATAACTTACATGTTATTGGGTGGATAACATATATGCTGAAGTCCGGATAACTCGTGTGTCGTGGGTGAATAACTTTTGGTAAAAAAAAAAGTTGTCAGAACATACCAATATGGAATTTAGTTTCAAAGATCTCGTTACGACTAGCCTAGCGGTGTAAACGGATTTTAATTCGGATAAATGGTTTGACCTAGAAAGCATTTTAAATTTTTATATTTGAATTGGGCTGACTAATTAAAAAAATTGTCGTTTAGTTTTTAGAAAGATAATGTGCATGAACCAATTCCTATCCGAATGTCCCGCCAGGTTTTAAAACTTTTAAACTGGTAGATATCGTAGTCCATAAATTTTATATTATATAGGTCAAATTGATAGTTGATATACATGCATGACTTTTAAACCGAAATAGAGAGAGTACTTTTATAAGTACCCCTACGTTATGAAAAGGACATCGCAAATTTACCAAATTTAAATGTAATTAGACATTATTTTGCATATTTGATACATTCCGAATTTAGATAAATTTGTGGATAGAGAGAGTAGCTAATATTGGCTGATTCCGATACCATTATGATTTTCTGAAAATACGGATTCCGATTACCTTGTGTGCATTGCCACACCATATGTTTTGCGATACGCTTTCCCTTCGAGGACCCGAATTTTATCTAGTAGTGAAAATGAAAACTTATCTAAGAAGTGTTCTCTGGTTACGCCTATCCAAGGCGCATTCTGCACTTACGCCTTTGACAGTTGGACGTGATCGAATCCGAATAGGTTTCCCGAGTCTCGTCGCTGCTCCTCGCCGGCGTTTGCTGCTCGGTTGCCCTCATCGCGCGCCGCTGCCGAACCCCGTCCCGGTCACGCGCTGCAAGCTGTACCCTTCAGCGCGCGCCGCTAACCCCGCCCCCATCGCTCACCTGCCACTTCCGCCCCCAGCGCCGCCATCTGACTTCCCGACTACCTCGTCTCCGTGGCTCCGCCTGTGCTCAAATCGGCGGAAGCCGAAGCCTCCGACGCATTGCGCGCCGCCATCCCAGTTCCCCAATTTCTCACCCGCCCGCCAACTTCGCCCCACAATCCGCGCTGCCACCCAGCTTCCCTGCTCCTCGTCCCCACTGGTAATTAAATCGGCGAACGCCACGAACTCTGCCTCATTGCGCGATGGCGGGGAAAAGGGGGGCACGTGAGATGGTGGGTAAAAAGGCGGGACGTGAGGTGGGTAAGGCAGAAGCATTGAAGACCCATCGGGGAAGAGGCTCGGAGACCAAAATTGAACCAAACCCTGGTATCCACAGTAGCGAGGAGGGCTCCGATCAGTGCATCGAGTTCACAAGGCCGCCGCCTGTGCCTGGTGCAGACGCCAGAGTAAGCACTGTCACCTACTTTTAATATGGGTGTGATGATCATCCATGCATGATATGCATATTTAATAGCAAATGTGCATTGATATGCATATTTAATAGCAAATGTGCATTGGTGTTAATTAGTCATGTCTCTGCCATTTCGTGTGCTAACTGCATGTCAATTATGAACTAAGTGTATAAGGAAATACATCAAGAAAGAATGAATTAAAAATGAGGGATTACCAGTGCATTCTTTTTCTCCTGATGTGCATAATTTGGTTATGCTGCTGATTTAGTGACGACAGAGCAAGTTATTATTATTACCCACTGAGGTCAGCAAATAGTGTTGTTCATCATCCATTACATTTTACCCTGGCTGGCTTGATTCAGTTACTAATATGAAGCAAGTTTACTAGAAAGAACTTAGAAATAATGTTATTATAGATAATATTCTGTTTTGAAATAAAGAGATTTAAGATATTTCAAGAAATTTCTGATGCTAATCATGTCGTGGTTTATCAACAGAATTACGCCTTCATAGACTTAGATGAACCAGAGAAGGCGAGGGTGACCTGGCGGTCAGCTATTCAACAATTTCGGCTATGGTCCTATAACACAACTTCAGATCGGTACTGTTTTGGTCATGAGAGGAGGCGCAACTGTATGCTGCCGGAGGACGGCCATTTCCTGATTTATATGCAGTACCACAAAAAATGGCTTTGTGCTGTCATTGATGGTTCTACAGGTTATTTAAATGGTTATATCACAAGAAGTTCAGGCCAGGATATCAAGGTACAGGAGAATTCTGGCAAGGCAAGTGCCTCAGATAAAGGAAAGAAAACAGTCTCAAGTAAACAAATCAAGGAAAGGCCTCTGCAGGGCGATTACATTGAAGGTGCCATTAAGCTTCCATGGCCTGGCAGTTATGTGAATGCTAAAGAGTGCGAGCTTGGTTACAATCCTTTTGTAAACTCTTTTAGCACCATGCGTAAGCGCATTGAAGGCACACAACCAGCACCTGACAAATCTGAGGTAGTTGTTGCTGGAAATACAATGATATTGCTTCTTCCTGAATCAGGACGTTCTGATAGATTAAGGCGCAAGGCAGATAGAAATTTTTTCCGAGGCATTAAAGTCGGAAAAGATATTGCCGAGGAAGCAATCAATTGGTCAGGCCGCACTCTTAAGGCGTTTGCCAAGATGAGGGATGTAACCCCAAACAAGTGGCAAGCTAAGAAGCGAGGGTGGGCGGGAATGCAAGAGCCACATTGTATGAGTGATAAGTGCTTCGGGACAGGCCTTACAGAACAGATGGAAATAATTGAGGATCTGCGTTTGTTCTACAGGGTTAAACCACTAAACCCGAAGTTTTATCTAGCAGATATGCCAATACATCTTAACTGGCAAGGCCCTGTGGGTGATGGCTTTGATATTCTCACAAAGAGAGGTTGCGAAGTGAATGAACTTTCAGAGTTCCTCACCCAGCCGTTTTTACAATTCAACAGATCAGAACCTGCAAACAAGGCACCAGAAGATGAAAAAGCTGACCAGATCCCTGATAGTGGAGTAAGCCCCAAGCATCAAGCTTCACATGATAAAGTAGAAAGCCCTATGACCTTCCGAAAAGAAAAGGAGCACCCTTTTACTGAGCTCCAACGGCATAGTGATGGTTTCGAGAAAAATATGATTGAGAAAGTGACACAGGAAGTTGAAACACTAGATTTTACCGGCCTTGATAGTGCATATAAAGATCTGCATAATGTCATACCATATGAGCCACAGATGGTCTCACAGGGACAAACAAAAGAAGACCATGGCTCTGCTGGCATATATAACATCGGCAATACTTGTTATGCGAACTCTGCTCTGCAGTATCTTCATTGTGTCCCTGATCTCAAAGTAGTATTAGACAGGTACTATCTAAGAAGCTTTGGAAAATTTAGTTTACAGAAATTTATTTGTCTTTGCTGAACTTACTGATCACTACTTATATTTTACTTTCTAGATGCATAGATGGAGGGAGCAGTCAATTGGTTGACCCTGAATCTCATCATCTCATATCTGCTCTACGTGATGTCTTACAACTGATTGATAACAGTGACGTACCAATCAATCCTCAAACTTTTGTAGAGGTCAGTACTTAGTACAACATATCAATTTTTTATTTATTTAATGGATGCTTGTTGCCCATCTCATGGGCTGCCCCAGGCAACTCACAAGGCGACACCTAGACCTAAACCCTTGCCATCACTTACCTCTATTCTACCCCATCGCTACCGTAGTCGGTTGGTGCCAGCCGGTGATGGACACTACTACACGTTACCCCCAGCCCATTGTCTTCCGTGCACTGCTCCACATCTGTCATTTATTTTGTCCCGTTGTGTGTTTCCCTTGTGGGGCAATCGGCAGTCAACATCTGGAAAACATTTTGTGTGTTCTCAGTTTAAAAAGAGTCTTACTTTTCTTTTTGTCTAATTTGATCAGGCTTTGAGAAAAAGATTCCCTCAATTTAGAGAAAAAGAAAGAGACGGGACTACTTACAGGCAACAGGTTTCTTCTTGTCTGTAAATTCAATATAAGTCTTTTCAGTTGATATGTTAAATACTAAAAGTTGTTAAAAACTGGCAGGATGTTGCAGAATGCCTTACCCTTTTGCTTCCTATGCTCAGTGACAATTTCGGAATTGAAGCAAGGTAATATGCTGTGTACATCAGAGACAGTGTAGAAATAAATACTATTTAATACCATTCCTTTTCTCTTCATATAGTGGATCTGCTCCAAATCCGATCGGAAACCTTTTTGGAATTCAACGAATGAACAGGTTCTCTTTCTGGCTTTCTTCATGTATATTTGTGTTGTGTATCTGCTCTTTAGTAAAGAGATTTAGCCCGGTTTCATATAAAGAAACCACATAATTCTACAGTTTGTGGTAATGGATGCCTGTTCAAAAAAGATGACACGGTATGCAGATATTAGACTGGTTTTAATATAGGAGCTAAGATTACAGGATGGTCTATATTGTTGTTAGTTACAGAACTTGTACAAAGAAGAAATCACAATTTGCTCTAAAAAGAAGGTTTGGATCTTCAAGGGGTTTTCTACTTTCACAGAATTTTGTGTCTTGATCTTGTGTTTGTTGATGCCTATAGAAAGGTTTTATATAGAGTGAGTGATGATAGATGAGAATGCCATCCTCCTATGAGGGACTATACGAGATAAAAAATGCCCAACTCTTGTGTCCAATGCATTATAGGAGTAGTGCATCAGTGGTCTGTTTAAATATGAGAGGAGGTAAAGAATCTCTATGGCCAAATCCTTGATAAGTTTTGTAACCAGATTATGGTTAACCCTTACATTGACTTTGCTACTAATAATCGTACTCATGGTAAACTTATCACAAAATCCATTTTATCTAAATACTTGATAGAAAAGGGGCCAGTTTACTTGATACTCGTATTTCCAGGACACGATATACAAAAGAGGTGGTTTATAATTTGGATTGCTCAATAGATGAGGGGATAGGCCATCTGCAGCTGCAAAAAGGACTCGAGTTGGTAAATCTCTTGAAGATTTCTATATGTGCGTGTCTATTTTATGTGTGCTTGCATGTAATCTTGTTCTTTTCTGCAGGCTTTGGACAGAGCAGATGCAAGACTAACCCGTTTGCCTACGTAAGAATATTCATATTATCCATCTGTGCTAGTTTTTTTTTGTGGTTCAAAGATAACAATGTATACATTCTTTTCTCAGATATCTAACAATTCAGTTTCAAAGAGTGAGTGATGATGGAAAATCAGACAAAATTTTGCGTGTATGTTCTTATTTGTTTCTCTTAGTTCAAATACTAATATGGGAAAAGATCCATGGTTCTAGATTTACTAATAGAGGTTTGCAAATCTTGCTGCCAGAAAGTGGATTACCCTGTTGAGCTTGATGTGTATGACCTTTGTTCAGAGGAACTAAAAAAGGTTCTCAAAATTAATAAAGAGGTAGCACTCTTTCTTTACTGTTTGATGAATTTTAATTTCGAGGTGTTGATTAGGATAATAAATTCGTCATTAAGAACATCCTGTTAATTTTCAGTTTCTCACAAAGCTACTTAAGCATTGCTATTGTAAAATTTCCAGTCCATGATATATATTTTGATGGAACCTTTTCATTTTGCCTTCTATTGTAGGGCTCATTGACAGGCGGTCAATCATCTACCGTGGATGTTGACCATGGCAAGTAACTTAATTTATGTTCTGTTTTAAAGCTGCTCAAATACATAGGACAAATATTCTAATGCTTAGGAGCTCCTCACCTGACCCCTCCTCTCCCCCGGTAGTCTCCAGTCCCAACGGCCACCGCTACCCAACCATGGTCGCTCTAGACATGGGTCATCGAGTGGTTCTCCCCATCTTACAGCTCAGGAAGAGCTGCGCAACATAAGCCAACCAGTGTCCGGGGACTGCATGGGAGCTGTTTTAACTCTTTTTGCAGCCATCATCACACCATGGAAAACCACAAACCACCAACGCCTATCAGTTGCCATAGCCCTGACCACCATGCTAGAGAGTGCAAGCGTCCTCGCTATACCTCTTCTGAGAGGGAGAAATCGACAGCTTGCTGCTCTTTGGTGGAGGTCGTTAACTTCGCAGATGCTAAAAGACAAACCCTTTGGTCCCTTGCTCCAGCTTTTCGAAACGTTAAACCTCAAAGCAAGGCCTGGGTCATAGCTGAGCACCCTTGCTCTCCGTCCTCACCTGAAGATGCTGGTCATAGGACACTAGGGTATCGTGATGGTCACACCTGCACTTGCGGCAGGCTAGCCTGGTCGTCCTTCGATGTTGTCCGGCTTCTCCTTTGTCTACTTGGGCTGGTTTAAAGTTGCCTTATAATTGCCGCCACTGGGTTCCCGAGTGCTGGCGCCCGGCCACCGGGGTCGTCAGGTTTTTATCTGGTCATTAGAGACTACCATAGTTGTTCTAGGTTTTAGTTTTAGTTTTAGTTTTTTTCTCTCTGTTGATTTGGCCCTTGTTTTTTCTGGTCGGGCTATATATACATGCAGGCTGCATTCTCTCTGAAAAAAATCCTAACGTTTATATTCGAATATGTTAATCATGCAGCTAAAACAGGAACCTTTGATTTGATTGCCGTGGTCACTCATGAGGGAGAAACAACAAATTGTGGACACTACGTTATCTTGGCTAAGCAGGAGGACTGTCGATGGATTCAGTTCGATGACACAGAAAAAAGCTTGTGGAAGGAGGAGGATGTTTTAAACTTATCCGGTGGAGGTGAGCTCTTTTCTTAGTGCATAAGTCCAGGATTTATATCTGAGTTGTAAACTTTGTGTAACAGGGGGCAAGATGGCTTACATTTGTTTGTATAAAGCCCGTGCTGCCTGAGGTCAGGGTTTCTTCAGAAATGTGTGATAGCAGTATACACATGATCTCGAGGAGACGATAGCTATCCTTTACCCTGTTGGTTTCCTGCGATAACCCTCCTTGTAGTTGTTCCATCAAAATTTCTTGTCTCATGTCTGTTTAACGGAACAGTTAGTGTGGCTGGAGTATCTTCGTACTTTCTCGTAACTATAAACGTGAAGTGCATTTAAGCATCTGGACGAGACTGGATTTTGTTCGACATTGTGGTACATTTGAAGTACCAAATGGTAGCAGCAGAAGTCATAATCCACTAGATTTATTATGTTCGGTAAAGACTGGTTGTTTCCCTAACTTTGGAACTGAATTCCGTATGCTACTTGATTTGGTTGCATGCTTATGTAGCTGTACTACAGTATTAATCCATCTGAGTTTGTAGCTCACTAGCTTGTGTATTTCTTTTCCCAAATGATAAGGACATGTACAATGGGGTGATATTAGTCTTCTCTTAGACTCTCCACGTCGAATTTTTGCTTAGTTAGAAGAGAGAATTAAGAGAAGATTGTCTTTCCTTAGATAAGAGATGATCCTTTATAAAATAAAAAAGGACTACTTTCTGTATTGTACCATATGCCCTTCACTTGTTAATATAATTATTTACTAAAATTAGTCACTTCACATTAATCATTAGGGATGATTATAGAGTTGATTCTTTGTACGACTGAATTTTATTGTCTTCTCTAGACTCTACCATTGTATTCTTCTGATGATGGCGATCACGCGCGCGTCCACCCAGTTTTTTCTGACAACTTCCCCGCGCGACGGCAAGCTCCGTGGCTGGGAGCGAGACCGGCACGACGGGGGTGAGATTTTCGCTGCACCGACGACGGATTGCTCGGCCGTGACAAGCTGCAATGGAGGTGACTTCACTCGCCTACTGAGGTGTTTTCCTATGCTCAAACCTCAATCCTGCGAGATTTGTTTTGTTGAAAGCAATTCGTACTATTCCCTCCGACCCATATTAATTGACTCACATTTGTCAATGAGTCAATTAATATGGGTCAGAGGGAGTAGTTAAATTGTGTGGATTTTAGCTGCAATGGAGGTGACTTCACCCGACTACTGAGGTGATTTCCTATGCTCAAACCTTAATCCCACGAGATTTGTTTTGTTGAAAGCAATTTGTACCACACCCTCTGACCCATATTAGTTAACTCAAATTTATCTAGATACGGGTGTATCTAGCACTAAAACTTGACTAGATACGTTTATATCTACTCCCTCCGACCCATATTAATTGACTTGTATTTGTTAAAATTTGGATGAACCTATATGCTAAATAGTGTCTAGATTTATCCAAATCTAGATAAATATGAGTCAATTAATATGGGCTAGAGGGAGTAGATGAATCTAAGTCAATTAATATGGGTCGAAGAGAGTAGTTAAATTGTGCGGATTTTAGCTCGCGATGCATATTCCCTGCTCGTTTTTGTTTGTAATGGATCCCACTCGTGCTAATTTGACTCTGTTGGGATGTGGATGTCCTGCAAATCATGATGGTGCACACGATTCATGCGGTGGAAATCGTTTGGGTGCCGATACCCCGCTCGTTTTTTAGATGCACATGCGTCGTTCCTCCTTGTGTGCACATATCTCGTTTGATAGGACAATGGCAAATGTTTTGAAGTTTGCTAATAGGAGAGAACACCCGTGGGCTTTTGAAGATCCCCGTGTTCACGGTCATGTTCGTTATATAAGCAAGTGAAGGTTAATAGAGGTTTCATATGACCCAAATTTTATGTCATCTGATGTGTTAACCAATAAGGATGTTTTCACCTGTCATTTTATTACCTACAAAATGTTACTTACCATTACCTAGTTGTTCTGGTTGTAATAGACAAACTGGACAGATTACAGAGTCTTTTAGGGGGGTAGTTTTAGTTCTTCCTTTTTAATGCCATGATTAATGCATGTTTCTTCCTCTTGAGCTATATGGATAAGTTGGCTAGCGATCTAATTAAGTTGTTTTATCCCTATGCCTAAGTTGTGCACTGAAATAAATTAAGTTTATTCATCCATCATGCTTAACTTGTGGGGCATTTGCTACAATCTATGGTGTTCATTTTTTAGCAACATGCATAACTTGACCACTGGTTCAATTAGTTTCCTTGTCAACATTTTTAAGTTCAGTACTGAAATTAATTAAGTTGATTCTCTCTAGGAAAGCTTAAGTTGGGGTATCTCCAATCTATCTAGGTCATGGTTTTTAAGGCCTTAAGGCGTCTTAAGGCGATGCAGGGGCGCTCGGACGCCTAGGCGACGCCTAGATGGGCGCTTTGGACGCGTAGGCGCCTAAAGTGGCCAATTTTGCAAGGCAGAGGAGGGACGCCTGGACGCCTAAGCGTCGCCTAGGCGTCACCTAGGCGACGCCTTTAAAACCATGATCTAGGTTTTCTTTTTTAGAGCAACATGCATAAATTGGCCACTAGTCTAATTAAGTTGCATTGTTAACATGTTTAAGGTTCTTTTTGTGATCATACTAAGTTGCATGTCTATCTTTTCCCTGATAATTTTGTTTGTCTAAGATGCAATAATAATTTTAATTAGAAATATGCTTTCTAGGAAGCTTTTTAAGTCTAGTAAAAAGAAATTACAAAAGAGACAACCAAGGCACCCATTTATGTTTACCAGAAGCCGATGCAGCAACAAGGGGCCGTATAGTTTGTTTTATCATATGGTTTAGTAAGTTGTATACTAGATTTCATTTAGTTGTTTAGTTCAACATTCTTAAGTTGTTTACATAATCTAACTAAGTTATTTTTATTGTCAGTACGCATTTAGTTTGTGTTTCATCTTCTAGTTTAGTTTGATTTTATCTCCACATCCAATTTTGTTTGCAAAGTACACTTAATAGAACAACGGGAAAAACAGATGGGGGTAAAGCATAGACACTTCAAATGCATGTACATTGTAAGGGTTGTAGGTATGGTAGGAACTTATTTTTTTCATCATGCGATTTGTTGCAGGTTAAGTCTAGTTGCAGCCATTACCAATTGAGTTGTAGATGGAACCATGCAGAATTAGATGATGGTGTCTGATTAGTTTTTTTTAATCCCTGCAACTCAATTGGGTACATGTTTCCCATCCAGTTGTATTTACTGTCCCTAAGTTGCAAAAAAGATCATGTAGAGTTGTATGATGATGTTTGATTAGTTGTTTCTTTTTAAAATTCATGCAACTCATTTGGGTGCATGTTTTCCATCCATTTGTATTTAGAGTCCCTAAGTTGCAACATTGTAGAGTTCTATGATGGTGTCTGATTAGTTTTTTTTTTGAAATCCCATTTTTTCCAGTTGTTTTTACTCTAACCTAAGTTGCAACCGAGATCATGTAGAGTTATATCATGGTGTATGGCTAGTTGCCTTTTTTTAATCCCTACAACCAATTTTGGATACATGATTTTTCATCTAGTTCTTTTTACTTTAGACTAAGTTGAAGTAGGGATGATGTAGAGTTGTATGGTGATTTCTGATCAGTTGATTTTTTTAAAATCCCTGCAACCATGTTTCGGTATATATGATGTTTCATCTAGTTGTATTTATTGTACCCCTTAGTTGTAGTAGGGGTGATGTACGGTGATTTCTGGGTAGTTATTTTGGCTAGGTGGAGCAGCGTCTAGCTACGGCGGCGGCGACTACAATAGTTGTTTTGGCTAGGTGGAGCAGCGTCTAGCTATGACGTCGACAAATACCATAGCTGATTCGGGGAGGTGAAGCGGCCACCTTCCCGCGGTGGCGACCGCGACATGTTCTCGAGCTACGTTCTAGAGAGGGCAAGGGGATGGTGATCAACCACAAAGAATTTTTGGTGATAGTATATTTTCCATACATGCACATCAAACTTAGGGACTTACCGGCATACACAACTAAGGGTACATGCAAGTATATCTTAGGAGTGGACAAAGACAACTAATAATAAATGCATATCCAACTTAGTGATTTACTAGTGCATGTAACTGAAGGTATATGCAAATCCAACTTAGGTGTGGACAAAGACATCTGATTATCATGCACATCCAACTTAGGGAGTTTTTATTTGGCAAAACAACTTTGACTAGTGAATATGAGGAACTTTAACTGCTAGTGTTGCCTAGTTCTTTTCTTGCAGATTGTTTTGGCAAGTGGAGCAAAAAAGAAGCATCAATTTTGAAGCACACACAAATGGGCTGATGTGTGCATATTGGATAACTAGATGTTAACTTTTAGCAAGATGCTTTTCATGTGAAAAGCCGGCATTACAACTGCCTACTTCTATCATTTCCACTGTAATTTTGTATACTTGTCGTGTTCAAAGTCATCGGCAAAAATTGCTAACCAATTGCTTTAGTTGTTGTAATACTACCCTGCCTAGTAGCAGTAATGCTGTCTTTGTCGTGTTATTTCCTTGGTGTGTTTGGTTTTGAATTTTTGGAACCAGCTGATTTTACATCATGGGCAAGCCGGATCATATAGGAGGGGCACACGCGGGAATGGTGTGTGCTAGGCTTGCTAGATGGTTTGCTCATGCATGCGTGACTGGCGCATGGGAATTGGGAACATGGTTGGAACATATGTCCTCGTGTAAAATAACGTGGTTAGGAGCTTTTTATTTATTAGAAAACGTGTCTGTGCGTTGTAATGGGAGTGAAAAAACAATTTTAATAAAAAAAGTTGGCACGATCCAAATGTTGTCCTGTCGATCGGCGTAGAATAAATTTACTTTCTCTACCCATGCGAATATCAAGTTTAATCTTTTTTTTAAACCCTCTCATTCTATATTCCTACATTTTTAAAATCTCATTAGATTGGCAACACAAACTTACATTCCAGCTCAGCTTGTATCAACGTTAAATATTTTGGTCTATTCCTCGAGCCCTCTACCAAGCAAAACAGGTTATGCATAAACTAATAACTTCTACTCGTTGTCATTAGCTCTTTTCCAGGGTAGAATTTTGGAACTAATACATATACATGCTTTTTCAGAAACATTCTAGGAAGATAATCCTCTTTTTTTACAGAGGAAGATAATCCTTTGTGGTTTGTTCTGCGAGAGGTAATCTGTGGGCACGGTCTTAAAGATTTGTGAGCAAGAGTGGGTTTCGCTTTTGATAAATATTGAAGAATCCGAAACCAGTTACTGCCCTGTATAAGGAAACGTGATTTTTCTCCACACCATTTTGATTTTGTATCTTATCCGCCGCCGCATATGCTCTCTACACACCACTAATTGTCTATCCATCTAAATCAACTTGTAGCTACTCTCTCCGTTTCATAATATAAGATATTTTAGCTTTTCAGTTAAACTTATATACTAACAAATGTCTAGATTTATTTGTTTCATAAAAGCTAAACATCTTATATCATAGAACGGAGGGAATATAAACAAAGAGCAGCGGCAGCTACATATCGAGCTTGACAACGTGGAGCTCCACCTCGCTCTTCGGTTAGTGAGTCCGGTCATAGTGGGTTATATTACTATTATCATACACATACTACCTCCGTTTCAAGGCTTAAGGCTCACACGTTTTTCAAAGCAAAGTTTGACCAAAAGAATTGAGCAACAAAATCTTGATTATATTATACATAATTAGTACCGTTGAATTCGTATTGAAAAATATTTTCCGGTGATACTAGTTTTATACCAAAACTCTTTACATATTTAGAGTAATTTTTGGTCAAAGAAAAAACACGCAAAACGAGGACGTCTTAAGGCCTGAAACAGAGGGAGTAGTGTTTAGTATCATCTAGTTGTATCATAGTCTCATGGCATTTAACTATTTGTAAAATCTCAATGTAATTTGATGTACAAGATGTATTTGACATTAAATTTTCTTATTGTATGTGCTATGATACCGTATCATATTATGATACCACTAGCACATCTCTCTTCATTAATTGTTGTGCCACATCATCATTTGCCAAGGTGGCATGCATGAGACTAGCCTCAATAGAAGTATCATAGATGGTACCATGTAATACATGCATGCAAAATACTTATATGTCATTGTAATTAATGATGAAAGAGATTATGTTTGTATCATACTACCTCCGTCCCAAGGCTTAAGGCATATAACTTTTTTCAAAAGTCAAACTACCTAAAGTTTGACCTTCACAAGGTCAAACTTTAGGTAGTTTGACTTTTGAACAAGGTCAAACTTTAGGTAGTTTGACTTTTGAAAAAAGTTATATGCCTTGAGCCTTGGAACGGAGGGAGTAGGTAGATACGGTATCATAGCACATAAAACTAGAAAAACTAATTTCAAATAAATCTTATACACTATTTTACATTGAGATTCTACAAAATAATAAATAGACTAAGACTAGTCCGATAAATATACTACTATATGATACTATGTATTGTGAAGATGATATCATATACTAGTATCATATGCATGATACTACTATATGATACTCCCCATTGTGACTAGTCCGATACACCTTATGATACTATCACTAGGACCAGCCTCATAGTGGGAGTAACTTAGCTAGTAACATGCATGTAAATGCAATGCCAACTAGAAAAAATGATGACATGGCATGATAATTAATGAAGAAAAAGAGGGAGGTAGTAACTTAGCTAGTTACCATAATATCACACATATCAAGACCAGATGAGTCTACAACTTAATTAATTACGTCTTGAATGACACTATACACATGTTATCACCCACTATGAAGGTAGTAACATCAACTGATAACATGTGCAAGTTACTAGTCTTAGTTATTTCGCACTATGACCAGCCTTCACCAACGGGGTAGGGAAGTGATGACATGGGAAGCCTGCATGGCTTTATCTAGACAGTGCGACCTACAACGTGGCAGGCGGATTGATCTTGATGGCGTGACGTAGCGGCCGCTAGCCTCCCCTTCCCTTGATGATGCGGGACGACCTACAACTTGAGGACACAAAGTTTATGACGGCGGTGTTGACCACCGGAACTCGGCTGGCGAGGATCAAGGAGCAGCTCCTTATTGTTTTATTTTTGAATGGTTATTGGTTATTTTCCCTTACGAGCGGCATTGATGGGCAAAATCGTCAAAAAAGTGTAAGAAAGAGAAGAAAACTTTGTTCTTTATTATTAGGATATATCTAGCGGGCGCCAAATCGCCGTCCCGAGCGCTTCAGGAAACCGAACCAGCGTCGTCATCCCGAAAGGCCCCGCATCCCACCGCTCCACCCCGCTCCGTCCACGAGCACTATGATGCGGCTCAGTTGACTGTAGAGCCTCGTTGGGAAACCCCAAAAGCAAGGTGTGATGAACACAGCAGCAAGTTTTACCTCAATTATGAAACCAAGGTCGATGACCCATAAGTATAGGGGGTGTATCATAGTACTTTCGATAAATAGGAGTGTCGATCCCAACAAGGAGCACAAGGTGCTGAACAGTGGTGTGGAGCAGGAAATCCCTGTGAATACTTAGCAAACAGATTTTTAGTGGTTTTATAACAAGGCAACAAAACAAGGAGCAAGTAGTAAAGAACAAACGCAGCAAGTGGCCCAATCCTTTGTTAGCAAAAGGACAAGCCGGTGGAAATACTTATAAGGACCAAACGTTCTCGAGGACACATGGGAATTCTATCAAGTGCTTTCGCTTCAAATAGCTGAGTACTCTTCTCTGGTGTTGTAAGTGTTGTGTGGGTGAACCTGTGCTAACATACCGCCCTTCGTAGGACTAATACATACTTGTGATTAAACCTCATGCAAACATCCGTAACTACAGGAAAGTAATTAAGATATAAATCTAACCACAGCCTTAAACTCTGAGATCCTACGCTCCCTTGTGCAAAGGTGTCCTAACGGGGGTTCAGGTTTCTGTCACTCCAACAACCCCACAATTAGTAGCCAAAAACACAATGCATTCCCCTAGGCCCATAAATGGTGAAGTGCCACGTAGTCGACGTTCACATGACACCACTAGAAAAACAACACCACAACTTAAATACTAAACCATTGAATAATAACTCATCACAGATTCACTACTAACAACATGACTTCTTCCATGTCCTCAAGAACTAGACGAACTACTCACAAGACATCATATGGATCAAGATCAAAGATGATATGGTAATGGATAACAATGTGAACATAAACAATAATCTAATGGTTCCATTCACAAGCATCAACTACAATAGTAATCAACACCGGGAAAGTTTTCCCTAAGAACTAAAGCAATATCCAACACAATTGTTACAACGGGACGGAGTGGTGATGATGGTACTGGTGGAGATGATGGTGTGGATGATGATGATGATCCCGATGAATCCTAGCTTGATGACGGTGTTGATGGCGACGGTCTCCCCTCTCCGGGAAGGAATTCCCTCGGTAGAAATCTGTCTACCGAAGAGATCTTTCTCTCTCGGTGTTTTCCGTCCTCAAGAGGCGGCGGAAATCTATCTGTGGTCACTCCCCTGGTGTTAGGGTTCCGTAGGGAAGATATAGGCGAAGGGGCGGAGTTAGAGGCCGGGAAAGTGGGCCACACCTGCCCTAGGCGCGGGGTCAGGTGGGCCCACACCTAGGGGGGGGGGCCTGAGGTCCCATTTCGTCCCTCCTTCTGGCTTCCTTCGTCTTCTATTAAAATAATATGTTTCCATATTTTTCTGGTATTTTTCTGATCTTTGCGAAATTGCACCGAAACGCCTTCTTTTCCATCAGAATCCAAACTCTGGCAGTCCATCCTCTAGGAATCATCCAACATGCATAAACAGATGAAAAGCCATAAGTAATACCTCATAATAAGACAAATATCAATGAATAGAGGTAAATTATGATATAGAATGGTGATGCAAATTGGGCGTATCAAAGGTTATCGAACCAGTAGGAGTAAGGAAACAACTCCAAAGTGTTGCTAACAACTTGGAACCTTCACAACACAAACTCAAAACTTTGCCCCAACTTATAGTGAGGTTGTCAATCTCACTGGTTTGCTGAAAATAAAGGATTAAACGTGTAGTGTGGAAGATAGTGATTGTTTGTAGAAAGTAAACAGTAACAGTAGATGGTGTATCAATGATAAAGATTTGACAGGGGTCCACAGTTCATTAGAGGTGTTCTCCTTAAGATAGATAGCATGTTGGGTGAACAAATTACAACGGGGCAATTGACAGATTGAGAAAGCATAGCGATGCATACTAGACATCTTGACTCCTACGAGATTTGATTGGGCATTACAACATAATACATAGACTGTAATCCAACTGCATCTATGACTAATAATCCACCTTCAGGTTATCATCCGAACCCCTTTCAGTATTAAGTTGCAAGCAACAGATAGTTGCATTAAGCAATGTATGTAAAGTAAACAATATAATTGTTCCATGAACAAAGGATTGTTGTTTTCTCCCTAGTAGCAATAGCACATCTACAACCTTAGAGATTTATGTCACTTCCCCAGATTACTAGAGGCATGAACCTACTATCGATCATAAATACTCCCTCTTGGAGTCACAAGCATATACTTGGCCAAGATAGATACTAACAAAAGAGAGCATGCAAGATCACAAATAACATAGACATGATAGAATCAATAATCAATCTGATATAGTATCTCAATATCCATTGGATCCCCACAAACTCAACATGTATGATTACAAACAGATGATCTTGATCATGAACGGAGCTCACAAGATCTAAACATGATAGCACAAAGGAGGAGAAACGACCATCTAGCTATTGTATGGACCCATAGTCCAAGGGTGAACTACTCACGCATCACTCCAGAGGCTGGCATGGTGATGAAGGCCTTCGGGATGATCTCTCCCCTCAGGCAGGGTGCCGGGAAGAGCTTCAGATCCCCCCGATCTAGGGACGATGGTGGCGGGGGCTATGGACTGTTTCGTGGAGATTTTGATCGGGTGCTTAGGGTTTCTACATCGGGGTGCTTTTATAGCAAAAGGGCAAGGTCGGAGGGCGCCCGAGGGGCCCATACCAGGTGGCGGGGCGCCCCCTAGGCCGCACAGCCCTAGGGTGTGTCCACCTCGTGGCCCTCCTTCGACTGTCTTTTTGACTCCATCTTCGTTCCGGTAAAATATTGACTTTGGCTTTTGTCCCGTCCAATTCCGAGAATATTTCCTTACTAGCTTTTCTGAAACCAAAAACAGCAGAAAACAGGCAACTGGCACTGCGACATCTTGTTAATAGGTTAGTCCCAGAAAATGTATAAAAATACCTCAAAGTGTAGACAAAACATAACCAAGTTGATACTAAACAAGCATGGAACATAAAAAATTATAGATACGTTGACGACGTATCAAGCATCCTCAAGCTTAACTCCTGCTCGTCCTCTAGTAGGTAAGTGATAAAAAGAATAATTTTTGAGGTGACATGCACCATCACAATCTTGATCAAACCATTTGTAAAGCATTGATGGCTAGGATCAAAGTACTCTAAACATGAGCATGAAAGATGTAGCTCTAACAATAAGACATAGCAACTACGTTGTAAGATGAAAAGGTACAAACAAAGATCATGAATAATAATGCATTGAAATATATTTGTTTGTCTCACATATAGAAAACATAGCATAGTGGTATTTAGCTTATCCCTCATGGAATAGCAAAACATAAATGCATATGACACCTTCAAAGTTCATAAGGGTGACTAGATACAAATAGTTTAAGAACAAGTAATATCAACATTATGAATCAATCAATAAGTTTTGGGACAATGCACATAAAACTAAGAATGACAACTATGCTCTCTTAATTGGTGCATAAAGATAGAAGGTGGAGACTCAACATAAAAGTAAGAAGAAAGGCCCTTCACAGAGGGAAGCAGAGATTTCAAGTTTCATAAAGATCTTCCAAAAATTATGCTACTTATTACCTTTCAGCTCTCATTGCCCCTATCATAAGCATCTTGAAGTGATTAAGGTTAAAGTGAAACAAATATGGAGTATATGCTTGACAAATCATAAGTTGGCAATCTCATGTCCCTTGAGTACGAGGGTCGTTCCTCATGCTACTCAACTTTAGTCACAAGCAAGTTCTTTTCATTGTAAGTATATGTGTATCATAGAGAACCGCCAACGGGGTACCCCTTGACCATGACACAGGAGCTATCCCATATCAAAATGACAAGGCAACAGATCGTGGGCATCTCAACAATATTCTTATTTACCATGGGTATGTTCCTTTTCTCTTTTTTTCTATATTTTTTTCCTAAAGATGCTTCATTGATTGCTCACTATGGTGATGCTACAAGTTTCCACCATGATTAGGCATGACTTAGGTATCACAAATGGCTGATGTTTCATTTGAGTTGCAGTCGGAATCTCAACTGGATCATGTTTCATATGAGTTGGAGTCGGAATCTCAACTTGGTTTGTCATTCATAGAGGCATGAGTTGCTATTGCACTTGCAAATTTGTACTCAGAATTGACTTGAGTTGCGACCGGACTCGCAACTAGTCCATTGTATTCCGTTTTTTTTGAGTTGTGATCGGACTTTTTCATCTTTGTCCAAGTTTCTTTTACATATAAGTTGTGGTCGAACTTGAAACTAGTTCAAGTTTTTGTACACATGAGTTGCATCGCAAATGGCTTGTCTTTTTTCATAGAGGTACCAATTGCAGTCGGAATCGCAACTGGTCGATGTTTCATTTGAGTTGCAGTCGGAATCGCAATTAGCCCTTCATAGGGGTATCAATTGCAGTTGGAATCGCAATTGGCCTTTCATAGAGGTATCAGTTGCAGTCGGAATCACAACTAGCTGATGTTTCATTTGAGTTGTAGTCAGGAATAGCAACTGGCTTGTCTTTTTCATAGAGGCATGAGTTGCTTTTGCACTTGCGAAATCAGACTCGGAATTGACTTGAATTGCGACAGAACTCGCAACTGGTCCATTGTATTCCGTTTATTTTGAGTTGTGATCGGACTTTTGCATCTTTGTCCAAGTTTCTTTTACATATAAGTTGCAGTCGAACTTGAAACTAATTCAAGTTTTTGTACATATAAGTTGCATTCGAAATCGCAAATGGTCTATGTTTTATTTGAGTTGTAGTCGGAATCGCAACTGGTTAATGTTTCATATGAGTTGGAATTGGAATTGGAACTGGCTTGTCTTTTTTCATAGAGGTACCAATTGCAGTCAGAATCGCAATTATACTTTCATATAGGTCTCAGTTGCAGTCGGAGTCGCAACTGGCTGATGTTTCATATGAGTTGCAGTTGGAATTGCAACTGGCTTATCTTTCCATAGAGGCATGAGTTGCTATTGCACTTGCAAATTTGTATTCGGAATTGACTTGAGTTGTGACCGGACTCGCAACTGGTCCATTGTATTCCGTTTTTTTGTGAGTTGTGATCGGACTTTTGCATCTTTGTCCAAGTTTCTTTTACATATAAGTTGCGGTCAAACTTGAAACTAGTTCAAGTTTTTGTACATATGAGTTGCATTTGGAATCGCAAATGGCTTGTCTTTTTTCATAGAGCTACCAATTGCAGTCGGAATCGCAATTGTCCTTTCATATAGGTCTCAGTTGTAGTCGGAGTCGCAACTGGCTGATGTTTCATATGAGTTGTAGTTGGAATTGGAACTGGCTTGTACTTTCATAGAGGCATGAGTTGCTATTGCACTTACGAAATGACTCGGAATTCATTTGAGTTGCGACCGGACTCGCAACCGGTCCATTGTATTCCGTTTATTTTGAGTTGTGATCGGACTTTTGCATCTTTGTACAAGTTTCTTTTACATATAAGTTGCGGTCGAACTTGAAACTAGTTCAAGTTTTTGTACATATGAGTTGCATTCTGAATCGCAAATGGCTTGTCTTTCTTCATAGAGGTACCAATTGCAGTCGGAATCGCAACTGGTCGATGTTTCATTTGAGTTGCAGTCGGAATCGCAATTGGCCTTTCATAGGGGTATCAATTGCAGTTGGAATCGCAATTGGCCTTTCATAGAGGTATCAGTTGCAGTCGGAATCGCAACTGGCTGATGTTTCATTTGAGTTGTAGTCAGGAATAGCAACTGGCTTGTCTTTTTCATAGAGGCATGAGCTGCTTTTGCA
Organism: Avena sativa; assembly: GCA_916181665.1. Classification (NCBI taxonomy): domain Eukaryota; kingdom Viridiplantae; phylum Streptophyta; class Magnoliopsida; order Poales; family Poaceae; genus Avena; species Avena sativa. The sequence goes on from OV702296.1 coordinate 299,471,755, forward strand.
CTTGCGAAATCAGACTCGGAATTGACTTGAGTTGCGACCGGACTCGCACCTGGTCCATTGTATTCCGTTTATTTTGAGTTGTGATCGGACTTTCGCATCTTTCTCCAAGTTTCTTTTACATATAAGTTGCGGTCGAACTTGAAACTAGTTCAAGTTTTTGTACATATGAGTTGCATTCGAAATCGCAAATGGTCTATGTTTCATTTGAGTTGCAGTCGGAATCACAACTAGTTAATGTTTCATATGAGTTGGAGTTGGAATTGGAACTAGCTTGTCTTTTTTCATAGAGGTACCAATTGCAGTCGGAATCGCAATTGTCCTTTCATATAGGTCTCAGTTGCAGTCGGAGTCGCAACTGGCTGATGTTTCATATGAGTTGCAGTTGGAATTGCAACTGGCTTATCTTTTCATAGAGGCAAGAGTTGCTATTGCACTTGCAAATTTGTACTCGGAATTGACTTGAGTTGCGACCGGACTGGCAACTGGTCCATTGTATTCCGTTTTTTTCGAGTTGTGATCAGACTTTTGCATCTTTGTCCAAGTTTCTTTTACATATAAGTTGCGGTCGAACTTGAAACTAGTTCAAGTTTTTGTACATATGATTTGCATTCGGAATCACAAATGGCTTGTCTTTTTTCATAGAGGTACCAATTGCAGTCGGAATCGCAATTGTCCTTTCATATAGGTCTCAGTTGCAGTCGGAGTCGCAACTGGCTGATGTTTCATATGAGTTGTAGTTGGAATTGGAACTGGCTTGTCCTTTCATAGAGGCATGAGTTGCTATTGCACTTGCAAAATCAGACTCGGAATTCATTTGAGTTGCGACCGGACTCGCAACCGGTCCATCGTATTCCGTTTATTTTGAGTTGTGATCGGACTTTTGCATCTTTGTCCAAGTTTCTTTTACATATAAGTTGCGGTCGAACTTGAAACTAGTTCAAGTTTTTGTACATATGAGTTGCATTCGGAATCGCAAATGGCTTGTATTTTTTCATAGAGGTACCAATTGCAGTCGAAATCGCAACTGGTCGATGTTTCATTTGAGTTGCAGTCGGAATCGCAATTGGCCTTTCATAGGGGGATCAATTGCAGTTGGAATCGCAATTGGCCTTTCATAGAGGTATCAGTTGCAGTCGGAATCGCAACTGGCTGATGTTTCATTTGAGTTGTAGTTAGGATTTGCAACTGGCTTGTCTTTTTCATAGAGGCATGAGCTGCTTTTGCACTTGCGAAATCAGACTCGGAATTGACTTGAGTTGCGACCGGACTCGCAACTGGTCCATTGTATTCCGTTTATTTTGAGTTGTGATCGGACTTTTGCATCTTTGTCCAAGTTTCTTTTACATATAAGTTGCGGTCGAACTTGAAAGTAGTTCAAGTTTTGGTACATATGAGTTGCATTCGAAATCGCAAATGGTCTATGTTTCATTTGAGTTGCAGTCGGAATCGCAACTGGTTAATGTTTCATATGAGTTGGAGTTGGAATTGGAACTGGCTTGTCTTTTTTCATAGAGGTACCAATTGCAGTCAGAATCGCAATTGTCCTTTCATATAGGTCTCAGTTGCAGTCGGAGTCGCAACTGGCTGATGTTTCATATGAGTTGCAGTTGGAATTGCAACTGGCTTATCTTTTCATAGAGGCAAGAGTTGCTATTGCACTTGCAAATTTGTACTCGGAATTGACTTGAGTTGCGACCGGACTGGCAACTGGTCCATTGTATTCCGTTTTTTTCGAGTTGTGATCGGACTTTTGCATCTTTGTCCAAGTTTCTTTTACATATAAGTTGCGGTCGAACTTGAAACTAGTTCAAGTTTTTGTACATATGAGTTGCATTCGGAATCGCAAATGGCTTGTGTTTTTTCATAAAGGTACCAATTGCAGTCGGAATCGCAATTGTCCTTTCATATAGGTCTCAGTTGCAGTCGGAGTCGCAACTGGCTGATGTTTCATATGAGTTGTAGTTGGAATTGGAACTGGCTTGTCCTTTCATAGAGGCATGAGTTGCTATTGCACTTGCGAAATCAGACTCGGAATTCATTTGAGTTGCGACCGGACTCGCAACCGGTCCATTGTATTCCGTTTATTTTGAGTTGTGATCGGACTTTTGCATCTTTGTCCAAGTTTCTTTTACATATAAGTTGCGGTCGAACTTGAAACTAGTTCAAGTTTTTGTACATATGAGTTGCATTCGGAATCGCAAATGGCTTATCTTTTTTCATAGAGGTACCAATTGCAGTCGGAATCGCAACTGGTCGATGTTTCATTTGAGTTGCAGTCGGAATCGCAATTGGCCTTTCATAGGGGTATCAATTGCAGTTGGAATCGCAATTGGCCTTTCATAGAGGTATTAGTTGCAGTCGGAATCGCAACTGGCTGATGTTTCATTTGAGTTGTAGTCAGGAATAACAACTGGCTTGTCTTTTTCATAGAGGCATGAGCTGCTTTTGCACTTGTGAAATCAGACACGGAATTAACTTGAGTTGCGACCGGACTCGCAACTGGTCCATTGTATTCCATTTATTTTGAGTTGTGATCGGACTTTTGCATATTTGTCCAAGTTTCTTTTACATATAAGTTGCGGTCGAACTTGAAACTTGTTCAAGTTTTTGTACATATGAGTTGCATTCGAAATCGCAAATGGTCTATGTTTCATTTGAGTTGCAGTCGGAATCGCAACTGGTTAATGTTTCATATGAGTTGGAGTTGGAATTGGAACTGGCTTGTCTTTTTTCATAGAGGTACCAATTGCAGTTGGAATCACAATTGTCCTTTCATATAGGTCTCTATTGCAGTCGGAGTCGCAACTGGCTGATGTTTCATATGAGTTGCAGTTAGAATTGCAACTGGCTTATCTTTTCATAGAGGCATGAGTTGCTATTGCACTTGCAAATTTGTACTCGGAATTGACTTGAGTTGCGGCCGGACTCGCAACTGGTCCATTGTATTTTGTTTTTTTTTGAGTTGTGATCAGACTTTTGCATCTTTGTCGAAGTTTCTTTTACATATAAGTTGTGGCCGAACTTGAAACTAGTTCAAGTTTTTGTACATATGAGTTGCATTCAAAATCGCAAATGGCTTGTCTTTTTTCATAGAGGTACCCATTGCAGTCGGAATCGCAATTGTCCTTTCATATAGGTCTCAGTTGCAGTCGGAGTCGCAACTGGCTGATGTTTCATATGAGTTGTAGTTGGAATTGGAACTGGCTTGTCCTTTCATAGAGGCATGAGTTGCTATTGCACTTGCGAAATCAGACTCGGAATTCATTTGAGTTGCGACCTGACTCGCAACCGGTCCATTGTATTCCATTTATTTTGAGTTGTGATCGGACTTTTGCATCTTTGTCCAAGTTTCTTTTACATATAAGGTGCGGTCGAACTTGAAACTAGTTCAAGTTTTTGTACATATGAGTTGCATTCGGAATCGCAAATGGCTTGTCTTTTTTCACAGAGGTACCAAGTGCAGTCAAAATCGCAATTGGTCGATGTTTCATTTGAGTTGTAGTCGGAATCGCAATTGGCCTTTCATAGGGGTATCAATTGCAGTTGGAATCGCAATTGGCCTTTCATAGAGGTATCAATTGCAGTCGGAATCGCAACTGGCTGACGTTTCATTTGAGTGGTAGTCAGGAATAGCAACTGGCTTGTCTTTTTCATAGAGGCATGAGCTGCTTTTGCACTTGCGCAATCAGACTCGGAATTGACTTGAGTTGCGACCGGACTCGCAACTGGTCCATTGTATTCCGTTTATTTTGAGTTGTGATCAGACTTTTGCATCTTTGTCCAAGTTTCTTTTACATATAAGTTGCGGTCGAAATTGAAACTAGTTCAAGTTTTTGTACATATGAGTTGCATTCTAAATCGCAAATTGTCTATGTTTCATTTGAGTTGCAGTCGGAATCGCAACTGGTTAATGTTTCATATGAGTTGGAGTTGGAATTGGAACTGGCTTGTCTTTTTTCATAGAGGTATCAATTGCAGTCGGAATCGCAATTGTCCTTTCATATAGGTCTCAGTTGCAGTCGAAGTCGCAACTGGCTGATGTTTCATATGAGTTGCAGTTGGAATTGCAACTGGCTTATCTTTTCATAGAGGCATGAGTTGCTATTGCACTTGCAAATTTGTACTCGGAATTGACTTGAGTTGCGACCGGACTCGCAACTAGTCCATTGTATTCTATTTTTTTTTGAGTTGTGATCGGACTTTTGCATCTTTGTCCAAGTTTCTTTTACATATAAGTTGCGGTCGAAATTGAAACTAGTTCAAGATTTTGTACATATGAGTTGCATTCGTAATCGCAAATGGCTTGTCTTTTTTCATAGAGGTACTAATTGCAGTCGGAATCGCAATTGTCCTTTCATATAGGTCTCAGTTGCAGTCGGAGTCGCAACTGGCTGATGTTTCATATGAGTTGTAGTTGGAATTGGAACTGGCTTGTCCTTTCATAGAGGCATGAGTTGCTATTGCACTTGCGAAATCAGACTCGGAATTCATTTGAGTTGCGACCGGACTCGCAACCGGTCCATTGTATTCCGTTTATTTTGAGTTGTGATCGGACTTTTGCATCTTTGTCCAAGTCTCTTTTACATATAAGTTGCGGTCGAACTTGAAACTAGTTCAAGTTTTTGTACATATGAGTTGCATTCGGAACTTCAAATGGCTTGTCTTTTTTCATAGAGGTACCAATTGCAGTCAGAATCGCAACTAGTCGATGTTTCATTTGAGTTGCAGTCGGAATCACAATTGGCCTTTCATAGGGGTATCAATTGCAGTTGGAATCGCAATTGGCCTTTCATAGAGGTATCAGTTGCAGTCGGAATCGCAACTGGCTGATGTTTCATTTGAGTTGTAGTCAGGTATAGCAACTGGCTTGTCTTTTTCATAGAGGCATGAGCTGCTTTTGCACTTGTGAAATCAGACTCGGAATTGACTTGAGTTGCGACCGGACTCGCAACTGGTCCATTGTATTCCGTTTATTTTGAGTTGTGATCGGACTTTTGCATCTTTGTCCAAGTTTCTTTTACATATAAGTTGCGGTCGAACTTGAAACTAGTTCAAGTTTTTGTACATATGAGTTGCATTCGAAATTGCAAATGGTCTATGTTTCATTTGAGTTGCAGTCAGAATCGCAACTGGTTAATGTTTCATATGAGTTGGCGTTGGAATTGGAACTGGCTTGTCTTTTTTCACAGAGGTACCAATTGCAGTCGGAATCGCAATTGTCCTTTCATATAGGTCTCAGTTGTAGTCGGAGTCGCAACTGGCTGATGGTTCATATGAGTTGCAGTTGGAATTGCAACTGGCTTATCTTTTCATAGAAGCATGAGTTGCTATTGCACTTGCAAATTTGTACTCGGAATTGACTTGAGTTGCGACCGGACTCGCAACTGGTCCATTGTATTCCGTTTTTTTTGAGTTGTGATCAGACTTTTGCATCTTTGTCCAAGTGTCTTTTACATATAAGTTACGGTCGAACTTGAAACTAGTTCAAGTTTTTGTACATATGAGTTTCATTCGGAATTGGAACTGGATTGTCTTTTTTCATAGAGGTACCAATTGCAGTCGGAATCGCAATTGTCCTTTCATATAGGTCTCAGTTGCAGTCGGAGTCGCAACTGGCTGATGTTTCATATGAGTTGTAGTTGGAATTGGAACTGGCTTGTCCTTTCATAGAGGCATGAGTTGCTATTGCACTTGCGAAATCAGACTCAGAATTCATTTGAGTTGCGACCGGACTTGCAACTAGTCCATTGTATTTCGTTTTTTTTTGAGTTGTGATCGGACTTTTGCATCTTTGTCCAAGTTTCTTTTACATATAAGTTGCGGCCGAACTTGAAACTAGTTCAAGTTTTTGTACATATGAGTTGCATTCGTAATCGCAAATGGCTTGTCTTTTTTCATAGAGCTACTAATTGCAGTCGGAATCGCAATTGTCCTTTCATATAGGTCTCAGTTGTAGTCGGAGTCGCAACTGGCTGATGTTTCATATGAGTTGTAGTTGGAATTGGAACTGGCTTGTCCTTTCATAGAGGCATGAGTTGCTATTGCACTTGCGAAATCAGACTCGGAATTCATTTCAGTTGCGACCGGACTCGCAACCGGTCCATTGTATTCCGTTTATTTTGAGTTGTGATCGGACTTTTGCATCTTTGTCCAAGTTTCTTTTACATATAAGTTGCGGTCGAACTTGAAACTAGTTCAAGTTTTTGTACATATGAGTTGCATTCGGAATCGCAAATGGCTTGTCTTTTTTCATAGAGTTACCAATTGCAGTCGGAATCGCAACTGGTCGATGTTTCATTTGAGTTGCAGTCAGAATCGCAATTGGCCTTTCATAGGGGTATCAATTGCAGTTGGAATCGCAATTGGCCTTTCATAGAGGTATCGGTTGCAGTCGGAATCGCAACTGGCTGATCTTTCATTTGAGTTGTAGTCAGGAATACCAACTGGCTTGTCTTTTTCATAGAGGCATGAGCTGCTTTTGCACTTGCGAAATCAGACTCGGAATTGACTTGAGTTGCGACCGGACTCGCAACTGGTCCATTGTATTCCGTTTATTTTGACTTGTGATCGGACTTTTGCATCTTTGTCCAAGTTTCTTTTACATATAAGTTGCGGTCGAACTTGAAACTAGTTGAAGTTTTTGTACATATGAGTTGCATTCGAAATTGCAAATGGTCTATGTTTCATTTGAGTTGCAGTCGGAATCGCAACTGGTTAATGTTTCATATGAGTTGGAGTTGGAATTGGAACTGGCTTGTCTTTTTTCATAGAGGTACCAATTGCAGTCGGAATCGCAATTGTCCTTTCATATAGGTCTCAGTTGTAGTCGGAGTCGCAACTGGCTGATGTTTCATATGAGTTGCAGTTGGAATTGCAACTGGCTTATCTTTTCATAGAGGCATGAGTTGCTATTGCACTTGCAAATTTGTACTCGGAATTGACTTGAGTTGCGACCGGACTGACAACTGGTCCATTGCATTCCGTTTTTTTCGAGTTGTGATCGGACTTTTGCATCTTTGTCCAAGTTTCTTTTACATATAAGTTGCGGTTGAACTTGAAACTAGTTCAAGTTTTTGTACATATGAGTTGCATTCGGAATCGCAAATGGCTTGTGTTTTTTCATAGAGGTACCAATTGCAGTCGGAATCGCAATTGTCCTTTCATATAGGTCTCAGTTGCAGTCGGAGTCGCAACTGGCTGATGTTTCATATGAGTTGTAGTTGGAATTGGAACTGGCTTGTCCTTTCATAGAGGCATGAGTTGCTATTGCACTTGCGAAATCAGACTCGGAATTCATTTCAGTTGTGACCGGACTCGCAACCGGTCCATTGTATTCCGTTTATTTTGAGTTGTGATCGGACTTTTGCATCTTTGTCCAAGTTTCTTTTACATATAAGTTGCGGTCGAACTTGAAACTAGTTCAAGTTTTTGTACATATGAGTTGCATTCGGAATCGCAAATGGCTTGTCTTTTTTCATAGAGGTACCAATTGCAGTCGGAATTGCAACTGGTCGATGTTTCATTTGAGTTGCAGTCGGAATCGCAATTGGCCTTTCATAGGGGTATCAATTGCAGTTGGAATCGCAATTGGCCTTTCATAGAGGTATCAGTTGCAGTCGGAATCGCAACTGGCTGATGTTTCATTTGAGTTGTAGTCAGGAATAGCAACTGGCTTGTCTTTTTCATAGAGGCATGAGCTGCTTTTGCACTTGTGAAATCAGACACGGAATTGACTTGAGTTGCGACCGGACTCGCAACTGGTCCATTGTATTCCGTTTATTTTGAGTTGTGATCGGACTTCTGCATATTTGTCCAAGTTTATTTTACATATAAGTTGCGGTCGAACTTGAAACTTGTTCAAGTTTTTGTACATATGAGTTGCATTCGAAATCGCAAATGGTCTATGTTTCATTTGAGTTGCAGTCGGAATCGCAACTGGTTAATGTTTCATATGAGTTGGAGTTGGAATTGGAACTGGCTTGTCTTTTTTCATAGAGGTACCAATTGCAGTTGGAATCACAATTGTCCTTTCATATAGGTCTCTGTTGCAGTCGGAGTCGCAACTGGCTGATGTTTCATATGAGTTGCAGTTGGAATTGCAACTGGCTTATCTTTTCATAGAGGCATGAGTTGCTATTGCACTTGCAAATTTGTACTCGGAATTGACTTGAGTTGCGACCGGACTCGCAACTGGTCCATTGTATTTTGTTTTTTTTTTAGTTGTGATCAGACTTTTGCATCTTTGTCGAAGTTTCTTTTACATATAAGTTGTGGCCGAACTTGAAACTAGTTCAAGTTTTTGTACATATGAGTTGCATTCGAAATCGCAAATGGCTTGTCTTTTTTCATAGAGGTACCCATTGCAGTCGGAATCGCAATTGTCCTTTCATATAGGTCTCAGTTGCAGTCGGAGTCGCAACTGGCTGATGTTTCATATGAGTTGTAGTTGGAATTGGAACTGGCTTGACCTTTCATAGAGGCATGAGTTGCTATTGCACTTGCGAAATCAGACTCGGAATTCATTTGAGTTGCGACCTGACTCGCAACCGGTCCATTGTATTCCATTTATTTTGAGTTGTGATCGGACTTTTGCATCTTTGTCCAAGTTTCTTTTACATATAAGGTGCGGTCGAACTTGAAACTAGTTCAAGTTTTTGTACATATGAGTTGCATTCGGAATCGCAAATGGCTTGTCTTTTTTCACAGAGGTACCAAGTGCAGTCAAAATCGCAATTGGTCGATGTTTCATTTGAGTTGTAGTCGGAATCGCAATTGGCCTTTCATAGGGGTATCAATTGCAGTTGGAATCGCAATTGGCCTTTCATAGAGGTATCAATTGCAGTCGGAATCGCAACTGGCTGATGTTTCATTTGAGTGGTAGTCAGGAATAGCAACTGGCTTGTCTTTTTCATAGAGGCATGAGCTGCTTTTGCACTTGCGAAATCAGACTCGGAATTGACTTGAGTTGCGACCGGACTCGCAACTGGTCCATTGTATTCCGTTTATTTTGAGTTGTGATCGGACTTTTGCATCTTTGTCCAAGTTTCTTTTACATATAAGTTGCGGTCAAAATTGAAACTAGTTCAAGTTTTTGTACATATGAGTTGCATTCTAAATCGCAAATTGTCTATGTTTCATTTGAGTTGCAGTCGGAATCGCAACTGGTTAATGTTTCATATGAGTTGGAGTTGGAATTGGAACTGGCTTGTCTTTTTTCATAGAGGTACCAATTGCAGTCGGAATCGCAATTGTCCTTTCATATAGGTCTCAGTTGCAGTCGGAGTCGCAACTGGCTGATGTTTCATATGAGTTGCAGTTGGAATTGCAACTGGCTTATCTTTTCATAGAGGCATGAGTTGCTATTGCACTTGCAAATTTGTACTCGGAATTGACTTGAGTTGCGACCGGACTCGCAACTGGTCCATTGTATTTTGTTTTTTTTTTAGTTGTGATCAGACTTTTGCATCTTTGTCGAAGTTTCTTTTACATATAAGTTGTGGCCGAACTTGAAACTAGTTCAAGTTTTTGTACATATGAGTTGCATTCGAAATCGCAAATGGCTTGTCTTTTTTCATAGAGGTACCCATTGCAGTCGGAATCGCAATTGTCCTTTCATATAGGTCTCAGTTGCAGTCGGAGTCGCAACTGGCTGATGTTTCATATGAGTTGTAGTTGGAATTGGAACTGGCTTGTCCTTTCATAGAGGCATGAGTTGCTATTGCACTTGCGAAATCAGACTCGGAATTCATTTGAGTTGCGACCGGACTCGCAACCGGTCCATTGTATTCCGTTTATTTTGAGTTGTGATCGGACTTTTGCATCTTTGTTCAAGTTTCTTTTACATATAAGTTGCGGTCGAACTTGAAACTAGTTCAAGTTTTTGTACATATGAGTTGCATTCGGAACTTCAAATGGCTTGTCTTTTTTCATAGAGGTACCAATTGCAGTCGGAATCGCAACTAGTCGATGTTTCATTTGAGTTGCAGTCGGAATCACAATTGGCCTTTCATAGGGGTATCAATTGCAGTTGGAATCGCAATTGGCCTTTCATAGAGGTATCAGTTGCAGTCGGAATCGCAACTGGCTGATGTTTCATTTGAGTTGTAGTCAGGTATAGCAACTGGCTTGTCTTTTTCATAGAGGCATGAGCTGCTTTTGCACTTGTGAAATCAGACTCGGAATTGACTTGAGTTGCGACCGGACTCGCAACTGGTCCATTGTATTCCGTTTATTTTGAGTTGTGATCGGACTTTTGCATCTTTGTCCAAGTTTCTTTTACATATAAGTTGCGGTCGAACTTGAAACTAGTTCAAGTTTTTGTACATATGAGTTGCATTCGAAATTGCAAATGGTCTATGTTTCATTTGAGTTGCAGTCAGAATCGCAACTGGTTAATGTTTCATATGAGTTGGCGTTGGAATTGGAACTGGCTTGTCTTTTTTCACAGAGGTACCAATTGCAGTCGGAATCGCAATTGTCCTTTCATATAGGTCTCAGTTGTAGTCGGAGTCGCAACTGGCTGATGGTTCATATGAGTTGCAGTTGGAATTGCAACTGGCTTATCTTTTCATAGAAGCATGAGTTGCTATTGCACTTGCAAATTTGTACTCAGAATTGACTTGAGTTGCGACCGGACTCGCAACTGGTCCATTGTATTCCGTTTTTTTTTGAGTTGTGATCGGACTTTTGCATCTTTGTCCAAGTGTCTTTTACATATAAGTTGCGGTCTAACTTGAAACTAGTTCAAGTTTTTGTACATATGAGTTTCATTCGGAATTGGAACTGGATTGTCTTTTTTCATAGAGGTACCAATTGCAGTCGGAATCGCAATTGTCCTTTCATATAGGTCTCAGTTGCAGTCGGAGTCGCAACTGGCTGATGTTTCATATGAGTTGTAGTTGGAATTGCAACTGGCTTATCTTTTCATAGAGGCATGAGTTGCTATTGCACTTGCAAATTTGTACTCGGAATTGACTTGAGTTGCGACCGGACTCGCAACTGGTCCATTGTATTTTTTTTTTTAGTTGTGATCAGACTTTTGCATCTTTGTCGAAGTTTATTTTACATATAAGTTGTGGCCGAACTTGAAACTAGTTCAAGTTTTTGTACATATGAGTTGCATTCGAAATCGCAAATGGCTTGTCTTTTTTCATAGAGGTACCCATTGCAGTCGGAATCGCAATTGTCCTTTCATATAGGTCTCAGTTGCAGTCGGAGTCGCAACTGGCTGATGTTTCATATGAGTTGTAGTTGGAATTGGAACTGGCTTGTCCTTTCATAGAGGCATGAGTTGCTATTGCACTTGCGAAATCAGACTCGGAATTCATTTGAGTTGCGACCGGACTCGCAACCGGTCCATTGTATTCCGTTTATTTTGAGTTGTGATCGGACTTTTGCATCTTTGTCCAAGTTTCTTTTACATATAAGTTGCGGTCGAACTTGAAACTAGTTCAAGTTTTTGTACATATGAGTTGCATTCGGAACTTCAAATGGCTTGTCTTTTTTCATAGAGGTACCAATTGCAGTCGGAATCGCAACTAGTCGATGTTTCATTTGAGTTGCAGTCGGAATCACAGTTGGCCTTTCATAGGGGTATCAATTGCAGTTGGAATCGCAATTGGCCTTTCATAGAGGTATCAGTTGCAGTCGGAATCGCAACTGGCTGATGTTTCATTTGAGTTGTAGTCAGGTATAGCAACTGGCTTGTCTTTTTCATAGAGGCATGAGCTGCTTTTGCACTTGTGAAATCAGACTCGGAATTGACTTGAGTTGCGACCGGACTCGCAACTGGTCCATTGTATTCCGTTTATTTTGAGTTGTGATCGGACTTTTGCATCTTTGTCCAAGTTTCTTTTACATATAAGTTGCGGTCGAACTTGAAACTAGTTCAAGTTTTTGTACATATGAGTTGCATTCGAAATTGCAAATGGTCTATGTTTCATTTGAGTTGCAGTCAGAATCGCAACTGGTTAATGTTTCATATGAGTTGGCGTTGGAATTGGAACTGGCTTGTCTTTTTTCACAGAGGTACCAATTGCAGTCGGAATCGCAATTGTCCTTTCATATAGGTCTCAGTTGTAGTCGGAGTCGCAACTGGCTGATGGTTCATATGAGTTGCAGTTGGAATTGCAACTGGCTTATCTTTTCATAGAAGCATGAGTTGCTATTGCACTTGCAAATTTGTACTCAGAATTGACTTGAGTTGCGACCGGACTCGCAACTGGTCCATTGTATTCCGTTTTTTTTTGAGTTGTGATCGGACTTTTGCATCTTTGTCCAAGTGTCTTTTACATATAAGTTGCGGTCGAACTTGAAACTAGTTCAAGTTTTTGTACATATGAGTTTCATTCGGAATTGGAACTGGATTGTCTTTTTTCATAGAGGTACCAATTGCAGTCGGAATCGCAATTGTCCTTTCATATAGGTCTCAGTTGCAGTCGGAGTCGCAACTGGCTGATGTTTCATATGAGTTGTAGTTGGAATTGGAACTGGCTTGTCCTTTCATAGAGGCATGAGTTGCTATTGCACTTGCGAAATCAGACTCAGAATTCATTTGAGTTGCGACCGGACTTGCAACTAGTCCATTGTATTCCGTTTTTTTTGAGTTGTGATCGGACTTTTGCATCTTTGTCCAAGTTTCTTTTACATATAAATTGCGGTCGAACTTGAAACTAGTTCAAGTTTTTGTACATATGAGTTGCATTCGTAATCGCAAATGGCTTGTCTTTTTTCATAGAGCTACTAATTGTAGTCGGAATCGCAATTGTCCTTTCATATAGGTCTCAGTTGTAGTCGGAGTCGCAACTGGCTGATGTTTCATATGAGTTGTAGTTGGAATTGGAACTGGCTTGTCCTTTCATAGAGGCATGAGTTGCTATTGCACTTGCGAAATCAGACTCAGAATTCATTTCAGTTGCGACCGGACTCGCAACCGGTCCATTGTATTCCGTTTATTTTGAGTTGTGATCGGACTTTTGCATCTTTGTCCAAGTTTCTTTTACATATAAGTTGCGGTCGAACTTGAAACTAGTTCAAGTTTTTGTACATATGAGTTGCATTCGGAATCGCAAATGGCTTGTCTTTTTTCATAGAGGTACCAATTGCAGTCGGAATCACAACTGGTCGAGGTTTCATTTGAGTTGCAGTCAGAATCGCAATTGGCCTTTCATAGGGGTATCAATTGCAGTTGGAATCGCAATTGGCCTTTCATAGAGGTATCGGTTGCAGTCGGAATCACAACTGGCTGATCTTTCATTTGAGTTGTAGTCAGGAATACCAACTGGCTTGTCTTTTTCATAGAGGCATGAGCTGCTTTTGCACTTGCGAAATCAGACTCGGAATTGACTTGAGTTGCGACCGGACTCGCAACTGGTCCATTGTATTCCGTTTATTTTGACTTGTGATTGGACTTTTGCATCTTTGTCCAAGTTTCTTTTACATATAAGTTGCGATCGAACTTGAAACTAGTTGAAGTTTTTGTACATATGAGTTGCATTCGAAATTGCAAATGGTCTATGTTTCATTTGAGTTGCAGTCGGAATCGCAACTGGTTAATGTTTCATATGAGTTGGAGTTGGAATTGGAACTGGCTTGTCTTTTTTCATAGAGGTACCAATTGCAGTCGAAATCGCAATTGTCCTTTCATATAGGTCTCAGTTGTAGTCGGAGTCGCAACTGGCTGATTTTTCATATGAGTTGCAGTTGGAATTGCAACTGGCTTATCTTTTCATAGAGGCATGAGTTGCTATTGCACTTGCAAATTTGTACTCGGAATTGACTTGAGTTGCGACCGGAATGGCAACTGGTCCATTCTATTCCTTTTTTTTCGAGTTGTGATCGGACTTTTGCATCTTTGTTCAAGTTTCTTTTACATATAAGTTGCGGTCGAACTTGAAACTAGTTCAAGTTTTTGTACATATGAGTTGCATTCCGAATCGCAAATGGCTTGTCTTTTCTCATAGAGGTACCAATTGCAGTCGGAATCGCAATTGTCCTTTCATATAGGTCTCAGTTGCAGTCGGAGTCGCAACTGTCTGATGTTTCATATGAGTTGTAGTTGGAACTGGAACTGGCTTGTCCTTTCATAGAGGCATGAGTTGCTATTGCACTTGCGAAATCAGACTCGGAATTCATTTGAGTTGCGACCGGACTCGCAACCGGTCCATTGTATTCCGTTTATTTTAAGTTTTGATCGGACTTTTGCATCTTTGTCCAAGTTTCTTTTACATATAAGTTGCGGTCGAACTTGAAACTAGTTCAAGTTTTTGTACATATGAGTTGCATTCGGAATCGCAAATGGCTTGTCTTTTTTCACAGAGGTACCAATTGCAGTCGGAATCGCAACTGGTCGATGTTTCATTTGAGTTGCAGTCGGAATCGCAATTGGCCTTTCATAGGGGTATGAATTGCAGTTGGAATCACAATTCGCCTTTCATAGAGGTATCAGTTGCAATTGGAATCGCAACCGGCTGATGTTTCATTTGAGTTGTAGTCAGGAATAGCAACTGGCTTGTCTTTTTCATAGAGGCATGAGCTGCTTTTGCACTTGCGAAATCAGACTCGGAATTGACTTGAGTTGCGACCGGACTCGCAACTGGTCCATTGTATTCCGTTATTTTGAGTTGTGATCGGACTTTTGCATCTTTGTCCAAGTTTATTTTACATATAAGTTGCGGTCGAACTTGAAACTAGTTCAAATTTTTGTACATATGAGTTGCATTCGAAATCGCAAATGGTCTATGTTTCATTTGAGTTGTAGTCGGAATCGCAACTGGTTAATGTTTCATATGAGTTGGAGTTGGAATTGGAACTGGCTTGTCTTTTTTCATAGTGGTACCAATTGCAGTCGGAAACGCAATTGTCCTTTCATATAGGTCTCAGTTGCAGTCAGAGTCGTAACTGGCTGATGTTTCATATGAGTTGCAGTTGGAATTGCAACTGGCTTATCTTTTCATAGAGGCATGAGTTGCTATTGCACTTGCAAATTTGTACTCAGAATTGACTTGAGTTGCGACCGGACTCGCAACTGGTCCATTGTATTCCGTTTTTTTGAGTTGTGATCGGACTTTTGCATCTTTGTCCAAGTTTCTTTTACATATAAGTTGCGGTCGAACTTGAAACTAGTTCAAGTTTTTATACATATGAGTTGCATTCGGAATCGCAAATGGCTCGTCTTTTTTCATAGAGGTACCAATTGCAGTCGGAATCGCAGTTGTCCTTTCATATAGGTCTCAGTTGCAGTCGGAGTCGCAACTGGCTGATGTTTCATATGAGTTGTAGTTGGAATTGGAACTGGCTTGTCCTTTCATAGAGGCATGAGTTGCTATTGCACTTGTGAAATCAGACTCAGAATTCATTTGAGTTGCGACCGGACTTGCAACTAGTCCATTGTATTCCGTTTTTTTGAGTTGTGATCGGACTTTTGCATCTTTGTCCAAGTTTCTTTTACATATAAGTTGCGGTCGAACTTGAAACTAGTTCAAGTTTTTATACATATGAGTTGCATTCGGAATCGCAAATGGCTCGTCTTTTTTCATAGAGGTACCAATTGCAGTCGGAATCGCAGTTGTCCTTTCATATAGGTCTCAGTTGCAGTCGGAGTCGCAACTGGCTGATGTTTCATATGAGTTGTAGTTGGAATTGGAACTGGCTTGTCCTTTCATAGAGGCATGAGTTGCTATTGCACTTGTGAAATCAGACTCAGAATTCATTTGAGTTGCGACCGGACTTGCAACTAGTCCATTGTATTCCGTTTTTTTGAGTTGTGATCGGACTTTTGCATCTTTGTCCAAGTTTCTTTTACATATAAGTTGCGGTCGAACTTGAAACTAGTTCAGGTTTTTGTACATATGAGTTGCATTCAGAATCGCAAATGGCTTGTTTTTTCATGGAGGTACCAATTGAAGTCGGAATCGCAACTGATCGATGTTTCATTTGAGTTGTTGTCGGAATCGCAATTGGCCTTTCATAGGGGTATCAATTGCAGTTGGAATCGCAATTGGCCTTTCATAGAGGTATTAGTTGTAGACGGAATCGCAACTGGCTGATGTTTCATTTGAGTTGTAGTCAGGAATAACAACTGGCTTGTCTTTTTCATAGAGGCATGAGCTGCTTTTGCACTTGCGAAATCAGACTCGGAATTGACTTGAGTTGCGACCGGACTCGCAACTGGTCCATTGTATTCCGTTTATTTTGAGTTGTGATCGGACTTTTGCATCTTTGTCCAAGTTTATTTTACATATAAGTTGCGGTCGAACTTGAAACTAGTTCAAGTTTTTGTACATATTAGTTGCATTCGAAATCGCAAATGGTCTATGTTTCATTTGAGTTGCAGTCGGAATCGCAACTGGTTAATGTTTCATATGAGTTGGAGTTGGAATTGGAACTGGCTTGTCTTTTTTCATAGAGGTACCAATTGCAGTCGAAATCGCAATTGTCCTTTCATATAGGTCTCAGTTGCAGTCGGAGTCGCAACTGGCTGATGTTTCATATGAGTTGCAGTTGGAATTGCAACTGGCTTATCTTTTCATAGAGGCATGAGTTGCTATTGCACTTGCAAATTTGTACTCGTAATTGACTTGAGTTGCGACCGGAATCGCTACTGGTCCATTGTATTCCGTTTTTTTTTTGAGTTATGATCGGACTTTTGCATCTTTGTCCAAGTTTCTTTTACATATAAGTTGCGGTCGAACTTGAAACTAGTTCAAGTTTTTGTACATATGAGTTGCATTCGGAATCACAAATGGCTTGTCTTTTTTCATAGAGGTACCAATTGCAGTCGGAATCGCAATTGTCCTTTCATATAGGTCTCAGTTGCAGTCGGAGTCGCAACTGGCTGATGTTTCATATGAGTTGTAGTTAGAACTAGAACTGGCTTTTCTTTTCATAGAAGCATGAGTTGCTATTGCACTTGCGACTCGGAATTCATTTGAGTTGTATTCCATTTATTTGGAATTGGTGGCGGCCAATTATTTCGTAGCACCTTCTTACTATGAGTTGCAAATGACTTTCCTTGGGAGTTCCAACTGGGGTTGTAATCGAGGATTATTTTGTGGTCCCTTTTTATATGTATGCGAGATATCACTCTTTTTTGCAGTCTTTGTATTTTTTTATGGTATAAGAGTGTTGCATTTTAGATAATTAAAAAATAGGCATAGGTCCCTATGTATCTCTTAGGATATAGTTGTCTGTTGCAGCATTTTGCGCAACTTATTGATTTTATTTTGTCAATTGCATCACTAGTTGGAACGGATTTGGAGGCGGGGAGCTGTTTTGAGATGCCACCATTATCTAGGGGAAGTTGTTGTTCATCGTTGTTCCGTGATCCCTTTTTACTATGCTAACTTTTCACGGATAGTTGCAACTGGGATTGCAATCAATGATTGTCGTGGTCCCTTTTTATTATGAGTTGCAACTGAATTTACAACTGACTTTTCATGGGTAGTTATAACTGGGGTTGTAATCGACGATTGTCGTGATCCCTTCATATTATGATTTGTGACTAGATGACAGTTGTCTTTATCAGGAGTTGCATACTTTTTTTTGGTAAATATACGTGTTTTGATAGACTATTTTAGCCTAACAAATCATATTTAGAATCAAAGTATTCCCTCCATTCAAAAATAATTTGTCTATATCCATCTGAATCTAACAAATTTAAGTCACTTATTTTATAAATGGAAAAAGTAGATATTTGGCAATTAGAGTTGAGTTTATTAATTGGCTAAAACACACCCGTACAGTACCACACTCGGCATGCAAGGGAAAAAATATTTTTTAGATGAAAGTAGTCCCCAAATAGGCATGCATCGGAACATTGAGGCTCGTCACGCATGCAACTGATCAATGCAAGCGAGGCCACCATCCAAGCATAGCTGCGCAGGAGCAGCAGCAGAGCATGGAGCGCATCACGCATGGAGCCGGGGAGCAACGGAAATCAGCAGTGAAACAGAACAACAGCGCATGGCATGGCTTGACATCAGCTGACTGAGAATTATGTTAATTCTCAGTCAGCTGAGAATTAGAGAGACCCTTATTTTTTAAGAGCTGGAAACACGAAAGATCACACCGTTCAACAATGATCGTAAACAAAGTATAGCAAAAATAATAAAGTTTTGCTATACTATTCATGTAACCGTAAAGACCCAAAATTGTCAATCCACGCGAACTATCACTGCTATTGGTTCATGGAACGTCATAGATTTGATGTTTTTTTCTCTAAGATAATAGTATTAACATCTAATATAGTATGAATATACTCCCTCTGTCCTGAAATACCCTGCATTTTGGGTTTAGTCAAGGTCAAACTTTGTAAAGTTTAACCAAACATATTGAAAAATTTATGTATACCTATAATACAACATAAGTATCATTAGAATCGTTTTAAAATATATTTTTATAATATATACATTCGGTGTTATAGATGTTTATAGTTTTTTCTATATATTCTATCAAACTTTATAAAGTTTGACTTTGACTAAATCCAGAATGCGGAGTATTTTAGGACAAAGGGAGTATTGAACGCTTATAATCCATGAATCGGTTTTCTACCCCTTGTGTTTAGCAAAGTCATAACCACATTGTAATTGTAGGCTGGTCCTACTTTCCATCGTAATTATCTTAACACAACTAACCAAGAGAAATCTTGATTCTAGCGCGTAATAACTGTCAAAGAGGGATTCTGGCGCGTAAGCACTGAGCTTCACTTGTCACGTCCTCACCCGAGCATACAATGTTCTCACACTCGTACTGACCAAATTAAACACCGCATCCGGCCAATGTTAATCAGGTCGCAGCCCCACAGCGCCTTCTCATGGCTCAGGGCAAACCATTAGACTCTACACCGCCGCTCCGGCCAGCCAAGACCCAATCGGCCACTCCGGCAGCTGGCTGTGCGCCATGGCGTGGCCGGGGGCCATGCCAAGGCCTAAGCATGCCTGTCGTTCTGCTCACTGCATGACCAGTCTGCGGTGGGCCGGTGGCTCCACGTTCCCAGCCCATCGACTTGCTCGAGCATAATTCTGGCAGGAGCCGCACATGCAGGGAGGAGACGGGACAGAGACGTGCTACATTCATGATTCGGGGAAACCTTTTCCTTTTCACTTACCGGTGGTATTGGTAGGTAATTTATTTTCTGTTTAAAGGATAAAGCCGTTTAAAAAAATATAGGTACTATAAAAAAAGCTTATTCCTTTATTATTAGATAGGTATATATAGATATAGATAAAGCCCTGCTTGAAATATATGTTCAATGTCCGTGAATATTTCCTGCCCTGTTTTGCTGTGCCCACGAAAACACCACCGGTGTAAACAGAATTGCTGTCATTTTCTTCCTGCCTGAGTTCCAGATGACCAGACCTAGATCTACTCATCTACATGTGACCTGTCTTCCGAAAACCTTGGTCATGATCCACTATGATATTGCCCTTCTCTAGATGTAGATCCACTCATCTACATGTGAATAGTTGCTGAGAAGTTGCAGCAACTATTCCACGCCCAATGGTTGTAGAATCTCCCCTGGCAGATCCCACACTTAGAGCAACGAACGAAAATGTGGAAATTAAGTATCATCATCCCCGGCCGATAGCAAAACGTCAGCCACCCATCTGTATCGGCAACGTCCGTAGGAGCACCTCCACTCGATTCGGCGTTTTCGGGCCAAATTCCGAACGTAAATAGCGCTGGATGAAACTAGTTTTCGGCCTAGAAACCCTAGTTTTTCACTCGTGTTCCCAGGACGAGTTCCCGTATTTGGCCAAAATTCAATCAGATTCGACAAACTTTGGGCGAATATGGACGGTTTTCATTAATAGTGGGCGAATACATAAATATTACATCAAATTCGGGCGAACACCCGAATTCTGACTTCATTTAGGCTAAAAAAACTAGAAAAAGGCCGACGTTGATGCCGTCGCCGCCTCACATGCCGAGGTTGCGGTAGAAGCTTGTGTAACCGGGGTCCGCCTTGCCGTCGTCGTCACTCGGCGACTGCGGGGGACGCGAGCAGCCCTGACCAAGGTCGCCGTACCTACACGGCTGGTACGAGGGGCCGACCTCGTCATCGTCGTCGAGGACGACGAGCGGAGCGCCATGGTAGGCGAGCTCGCGACGAGCGCTAGCCTGGTGCTCGGTCTCCTCCTGCTGGCAATGAACACAGTGTGCCTCCTCCTGCTCCTAGTCAGCCCTCGACCAGGCGAGGATGTCCGGCTCCGGCGTCGGTGGCGGCGGCACCGCGTCCTGGAGAGAGCGCTCCATCGCCATCGGCAAAGGAGTCCTTGTCGACGGACAACGCCCAGTCCGCTGACTCCAGCTTCGCTGGCGCAGACGAAGCCGGCAGGTCGGCAACGACGGCGCACTGGGCTTGTTGATAACGATCCCCCGCGATCTTGTCCTCGGTGGCGAGTGGACCGACATGTCAGCCTCCCGCTTGACGGGCCAAAGAACCTCGCCGCTTGCGCGCGGCGACTACGCCGGCGCGGACCCGGACGAGCGGGAGGCCGAGGCAGCGGTGGAGGAGGAGCTGAGGATGGCGCCGCGCCCTGGCCGCGGGCGCCGGCGAGCGCGGGAAGGCCAGCCTGGGGCGGTTGCCGGCGTGGATGTGCTCCAGGACGGTGGCGAGCGTCCGTCCCGACGCACTCCACCACCGCCGGTGCCCCGCCGTGTTGTTGCGCTACAGTGACGTGCCGGGCGGCCCTTCGTGGGCTGCGAGCTCCCGAAGCCGCCGCTCGGTGAAGTGCTACTCCCAGTACGCGAGGTTTCCGGGGTCTTCGGTGAGCTCCGGGTCCTCCATCGCCGCGATGGCGGCCTGGATCTCCTCCACCATTTCATCGTCGGCCAGCACCGACGGCACCGGGATGCCGTCGGCGCTGAGCTTCCAGCCGAGCGGGCATCAGAAGTCCGACGGCACCATGTAGCCGCCGTCGTGGAGCATCCGGGCCTCCCAAGGCTGGACGGCCGAAGTCGTTCGCCGCCGCCGGGGTACCTCTCGGCCATGGTTTTCTTCTCGCCGGAGTTGGAGTTCGCGGTAGAGGGGGAGTGGAGAGGCTGGGAGTGTGTGTTGTGAGCCGGCGAGGGTGCCGGCTTTTATAGGCCGAAGTGAACGGGGAAGGCGGGAGGGGTGTAGTGGCGTGGGCGGGAAAAGGGGAAACAACGGGAAATTATTGCCCGGTGGTCTGTTGCGGGAGCCGAGGGGACGGTGACGTGCCATTACAGCAACTCGTGGTCGACGAGATGGACAGTTATTGCCCGGCGGTCCTTCACGGGAGCCGAGGCGGAAGGATGAAGACGACTTGGCTTTATGTTGTGACTGGGCGGATCCATGCGAGTCTTTTTTTTTATCGAATTCGTTTCGTCCGGCATCTCCATGGCGTTCTCGGTGCTCCGGAATCGCCCTGGGAACTCGGGATGAAAGTTGGCTAAATCCACATAAAACCAACGTCCTAGGAACACGACTTGGCCAAATTTCGATATTCGGACGAAAAAGATGTCCAGAGAATAGGCTGCTGGAAATCCGAGTGAAGATGCTCTAATTCTAGCATTATTGCCGTGGGACACCGTTGCCAACACGCCAAATCAGCCCCTGGTTAAGTAGCTCCAAGCTCCTCTAAAAATAAAGTAGCTCCAAGCCATGCTCGATAGTGTGCCATGTCGATGAACCATTGCCTAAATAAAAATATAATATCAATTAAGAAACCATTAGAATAGTACTTGGCTTTTAATAACTGCGCACAAGCATTAGGAAATTGTAGAAGTCAGCAAGACCGATCGAAAAAAGAAGAAAATGGGAGTCCCTCGTCGCCCCCCGCGTGGGCGACGGGGACAAACCCTAACCGCCGCCGCCGTCCTCCTCTAGCGCCCTCCCTCCCCCTCCCCTCCGCCGCCGGATGGCGTCACCAGGCAAAGCCTGGGCGCTGGCGGCGGGGGGGGGGGGGGCTCCTTCCCCTGCTCATGGACACGACGACGCGGGCCAAGAGGCCATGGCGGGCGGCGTGCTTGGCGAGGGGCATGTTGGCGCGGCGGCTACTATGCGGAAACCTCGCTCCGGTGGGCTGGCGGTGGTGGTTCCATAGAGGCGGAGCCTCGGTGGACTGGCGGTGGTGAGGGCTGGAGATCTGCTAGGGTGTTGGGAGACGTTGTCGGGATGGCGGAGGCGGCATCGCGTCAGAATAAGGGTGCCGAAGCTCGATCCCCATCTCGGCAAGGCCACTTGTGGCGGCGCCGATGAGCTGATGGCTAGGTTTCCTCCCAGATCGGATCTGGGGAGGGTGGTCTCTCCGGGCGTGGTCGTTTTTCGACTCTGCCGTGGAGCTTTGGGAGTCGGAAGGATGCTGTTGCTGTTGTCTTCCCCTCGGCCGGCCGTGGTGGCGAGGGAGGGGAAGAGGATGGTACAATTGCCTTCCTCGTTATGGTTTTTTGTGGTCTTTTTTTGAGATGCGACTGTCGCGTCTCGCAGTTCCCTCTGGCCGGCCATGGTGGCGAGGGGAGGAGGTGGCTAGGCGTGGCATCGATGGTTGGGACCTACTGCTGTCGTGGTATTGCCGACGAGTACCCCATGGAGGGGTCCTCACAGTGCGTGTTTAGAGACGTGGGGTAAGGCGGACGGTTGACGGGTACGAGGTAACACAACTTACCGAGGTTCAGATCCCACGACGGTGGCGGAATCCTACTCCTGCTATAAATCACTATAAGGGCAATACGCCGAGTTACAGGGATAGGTTCGCTGTGCGAGGTTGTCTGAAGTTATCTATGCTTGTGCCCTAAAGGCTCCCATAGGCCCGACTTATATAGTCGCCAGGTCCTAGGGTTACAGGGAAAAGTCCTAGCCGGACAGGTTACAGAGTCCTACACCGTCTATCACCAGTCTTGTGTATCTTGCACTCCAAGGCTCCGGGTACGCTGGTGACTCCATCGTAGCCTTCCCTTATCCGGCATGGGCCTCCCTTCTGGATCCACCTAACTGGGCCGCCCAGCAGGCCATAGGTCATGCTACCGACTATGGGCCACCCGGGTTAGTCGGATAAGAGACATGCTATTAGGATACCCATATAGCATATCCCCAACAGTAGCCCCCGGAGAACTCCGAGATCTTGCGCCGTCTTGCCTCTTCACGTGGAATGCTCTGTCTAGATGGATGTCGGCAAATCGTCAAGCAACATCTTGTAGTCCTCCCAAAGAACCCTGCAAGGTTTTCTCCGTCTTTGATTTGCAAGCCGGAGAAATGCTGAATCTTCCATCGTACTCTTCCATAGTCGGATTAAATCCGTCCATGCCGGAATCTTCGATGCGACGGCTCATCTACCCATGTCAGTTATGACGACGTAGGCTTAGGTCAGCGATGCCTCGTAACTCACACATGCAGAGAACGCAATCATATCCGTTTTTACCGCGCGAGCGATACGAACCGTTGGCGGCGGCGGTTGGAGACGTGGCGAAATTACCGCGCATGTTCACGAACACGTCGTCTACACGGCAACCGTCCGATTAGCTGCACGAATCTTGACGCAGAGCATGATAAATAGTAACCGTGGGACACTTGCCACTTTTTACCTCATTCTCTCGCGTCATCGTCTTCTTCCTCTAGACGCACGCCTCCTCAAGCTCTCCACGAGAAACCTCGAAAACCCTAGCTTCCATCTGCGTCAGTCGCGCCCTTCCAACACCCCATGGCCAACATCAGCTCCTCCCCATCGATGGCGGCGTCGAGCGAAGCCACGACGAAGCCGGCGAGCTCCGTCGTCATGCCTCCAGAGGGCTTGGTTATCCCCGCATCGGCGGTGATCGAGACCACCGGCGATGACCACAATCTGGCGGCGCTGGAACCACTAGAAGAAGAGCCAGACTCGCACAAGGGCGACTGGCGTGGCTTAGACATCACCGACCGCGACATCCAAGAGATGGTCGCCGAAGGCTACCTCCCCGCGACGGAGGGGCTCGCCTGGCGGGCGGCGTCGACCGGCGAGGTGACACCTTCTCCCCAAGTCGGAGAAAAGGTGTACCTCAAGGCTCAGCTGGTACGCGGCGTTTCCTTGCCCATCTCCCACTTCTTTCTCTCCGTCTTGAACCACTACAAAGTCCAACCCCACAACCTCTCCCCCAATAGCATCTTAGTGCTTAGCAACTTCGCGGCACTTTGTGAGGGTTACCTAGGGATAAGGCCTAGGTTAGACTTGTTCGTGTACTTCTTCACCGTCAAACATGAAGCCGGACATAGTAGGGAGGAGCTTAGGAACTGCGGCACCATAAGCTTCAAGATTCGTCCTGGCCGGCGGTTCCCCGACATCGTCGGCCACGAGTCCTGCAAGAACTAGCATTTGACGTACTTCTACGGCCCCGACATTCCTTTGGCGGGCTGAGAAGTGACGTACCCAGACTTCGTGGATGGAGCCGTCGCTGAAGTTTCTACATGGAGATCCCATGCCTCCCTTCCCTCCGACCTCGACGCTTCTCGCGCAATAAGGCGGATCGAATGGTTCGTAGAGACGGATTTGACCGGCTTGGACTTAGCCATGTGCTGGTTCATCAGGCGAATCCAACCTTTGCAGCACCGCACGAAGTTCATGCACGAGTACACCAGTGATCGAAGGGATACCCTCTGGATCTCCGTGGATAACTTCTCGAGCGACTCCGTCAAGCTCCGCCTTAAGGACATCGTCAAGGTGAAGGATAAGAAGCGTGGCTTCACCATCACCTACGACATGTTCGTAGACGGCAAGTGCCCAAAGGTAGGTATTTATTTTCCGTGTATGACATTGCTCCAGTTTTTCCGTCTTGCCAATACCATCCTACCTAACACGGTGATTTCTCACTTAATAGCTTAGCGATCTAGATGAGGGCAACCTGGCTGCCCAAATCTACGATCCAAAGATGAAGGAAGTCACGGTCGTGTCCGACGATGATGTCTCGTTGGCGCGAAAGCGGAAGAGCTCCACCTCTGACGCTGCCGACGGAGGCAAGAAGAAGAAGACGGAGGGTGGAGCCTCCAACAAGACTACCGCCGCCCTGGAGGCGAAAAAGAGAAAAGCCACCGGGATTTTTGCCAAAGCGCCCCTAGTGTAAGCCTCTCATTCTCCGACATTGTCTATTTATCTGTCTTGTTCCTGTACTTATGCACTTTGCATGTTTCAGGAAGAAAGCCATGACCAGTCTCAAGAAGTCTTCCAAAACTTTGGGGTCTTCTAGAAATATCAAGGACATGCTGCATCGTGACTCCTCCCCCGCCATCGCCCCTGCTACTCCTGCCGTCAAGCCCTCCTCCGCTCCGACAAGTTCTCAAGCCCAGGAGGCACCTGGCCCTTCCGCCATGGAAGTGGATTCTGGTGCCTCTACCGAACTCGCTATTGTCGGCGAGCAGGCGACGCAGGAGAGCGCTGCTTTACCAATGGCTGAAGCTCCGGCTAAGGATGCCATTGATAGCGGCAAGGCGGTGGTGGGAGCTGGTACCTCTGCCGAAGGCGGTGCCCCTACTCCCCAGAAACCTTTTGAGTTTCTGAAGATAGTTTACCCGGCGCTCATGCCGAGTAACACAACTCTGGTTCCTGGAGGAGTACCGTCATCTCCGACGTGCGGCCTTGAGGAGCTACTCCGACAAGCGGATATCTTGCAAGGAAATAGCATTTCCTTCGGCAAGCTGCTAGCCGAGAGTGCTACAAACCTCAATATTATTGCACTTGTAAGTTTTTACTTTGCCTTTTGTATTTCATATGAGTATCCCACTGTAGCCCCCGAGAATGTAGACGGAAAACCATAGGTTTTTCATCTATATGCTCTAAGAGTGACTAAGTTAGAAAAAACTCTCACTGTAGCCCCCGAGCATTTAGATGGAACAAACTATTCCGACTAGATGCTTTAAGAGCAGCATACGCAGTGTTCATTATTTTCAATGTTGTAGCCCCCAAGCCTCTAGTTCTAACTGAATTAGTTCCGACTAGATGCTTAAAGAAAAGCTAAACAGATTACGAGTTAAAAACTTTATACTGTAGCCCCCAATGTTCTAATCGAGAACTGAAATAGCTCTGACTAGATGCTTAAAGAAAAGCTAAGCATATCGCTAAATTAAAAACTCTCGCTGTAGCCCCCGAGCGTCTAGGTGGAAAGTTTTCGACTAGATGCTCCAAGCGGACCAAACAACGGTTTAACTTTATACTTGTTTCCACAGAACGAGAATGCTTGGAGGGGCATGGCCAACGACAAGTATCAGAAGATGCGCGCAGATCTTGAAGGAACAGATCATCAAAAACAAGAGTCTGTTTTCTTTTTGCGCATTTCCGTCTTATTTTTGTGCCCATAATCTCCGAGTACTCACTGTGTACTTTGTTTTCTACGACTTGCAGAGCATGTCGCCAAGGCCAAGGATATTGTCGAGCAGTCCAAGCACATCCAGCAGCTGGACAGCGAGAACAAAATCCTTAATAAGGAGAGGGAAGAGATGCTGAAGATGCACAAGGATTCCATGAAAGCCCTGCAGGATTCCGCCACCGCGGAAATCAATCGCTTGAAGGAGGATCTTGCGATCTTAAAGGATCATAAGCAAGCTGCTGATGAGCAAAACCATCGCCATAGCGAGGCATTTAAGCTCCTCCAACAAGAGAAGGAATCCCTGGCGGACACCCTTTGGCAGGCCAAGGCCAGCATCTTCAGTAAGTTTCCTCCGCCTTGTATTTCTATAGTCTGGATACTTAGAGTTTATTGAACTCATGCGCTCCTTGTCGGAATTTGCAGCTCCTATGGGTTTAACCCGCTCGCCTCCTTTGGACAAGGAATGCATGGTTCTTGCCGGCAACTTCATCAACACTGCCATCACCCAAGCCAAGGAGATTGCCAAGCCCCTCCGGATATATATCAAGGCCTCGGACTCCATGACGAAGTACTCGGAGATTCTACGCCGAGCCCCCGAGCGTGTCACGAGCTGGAAAGCTTCATGTGCACGGGCTGGCGCAAGGATGGCACTGTCAATGGTGAAGGCACACTACGACGATGCCGACATCGATACGGTGACCTCTGGCATCCCTGACATGGATGATGACGGCAAGGAGATTGATCACGAAGCCATCCTGTCATCACTCGCGGGTTATGACACCAGAGTTGCCGAGTTGGTGGACGTTGAAGTCTTCGTGCCCAGGAACACCATCGACAGCGTCAACCAAGATTCCTCCGAGTCTCATCACAGCGCCGACGTTGAGGGTGATTCTCCGGCTGGTGATGATGCTGCCTCCAAGTCTCCTACGCCCAAAGAATGAAAAACACTTTGTAATCTTTATTTCACCTTTGGTGTGTGCACTGAAAACTTGGTGATGTAACTTAAGGCGGAAAACAATGATTGTTATGTCCTGCTACTTAAGAACTAATTCCCAGCATGTATATATTTTTTAAGCAAGTGCTGGCTTATCCATTACTCTGGTTCTTATGCTTGACTTTTCGTGATTCGGAAGACTCGTTGTCGGAACCATGCGCTTAGATGATGATGCCCAATGGTACCGTCAATAACCCGAACACAAAATCGCCGACAATAAGTGCCAAAAGTCACTACTCCAGAATCCACATAAAAACGACAAAGAACGTGTAGACCAGAAAACTTAAGCTAACGCCCGTAGGCGGAATTTTCACAAGTGCAAACGCAAGACTTGTGCATAAAGGTTTTACATGATCCAAAAAAATGAACACTAAAGGAGGTAAAAGACTCAGCAATATGAGTGAACCAAAGAGCTTTATTTCATTGATCATATAAGAGGTACACAATTAGATAAAAAATGCTAAGTGTAGAAAGGACGTACCTGTGCTATGTTCCATGGCCGATCAAGCTCTAGGTAGTCATCATCCGGGTCACGTCGCTTACTCTTATGATCCTTGTTGGGTCTATCCTTGAGTTC
Source organism: Avena sativa (assembly GCA_916181665.1). NCBI lineage: Eukaryota > Viridiplantae > Streptophyta > Magnoliopsida > Poales > Poaceae > Avena > Avena sativa. The sequence continues at coordinate 299,499,618 of OV702296.1, forward strand.
ATGATTGTCAACAAGGTAGTAAGACCCATTGAGCAGCGCCTTGCTTATGATGAACGGTCCTTCCCATGGCGGGGATAATTTGTGGGACTTCTTCTGCTTAAATCGGAGCACCAAATCCCCCTCTTTAAACGAGCAATGCCGAACGCGGCGAATATGGTAGCTGCATAGCTTCTGCTGGTAGATGGCGGATCGTTGGCATGCCAAAACGCGCTCCTCCTCGAGAAGGTCCACATCTAGGCGTCTGGATTCTTCAGCGTCATCTTCGTCGTAGGCGGCAACTCTTGGTGCATCGTGGAGGATGTCGGAAGGTAAGATGGCTTCTGCTCTATATACCATGAAGTATGGGGTGTAGCCGGTGGATCTGTTGGGTGTAGTTCGTAAACTCCACAGCGCAGATGGAAATTCTTCCGCCCAGGCCCCAGCTACTCTATGTAGCGGTGCCTCAAGACGCGGCTTGATTCCCTGCAGAATTAATCCATTGGCTCGCTCAACCTGACCATTGGATTGTGGGTGTGCCACAGATGCAAGGTCAAGTCAGATGCCTTTGTCCCAGCAATAGGCCTCCACTTCTCCGAGTGATAAGTTGCTTCCATTGTCGGTGATGATGCTATGTGGGAGACCAAATCTCACCACTAGATCCCGGACAAACCTGAGGGCAGTTGCCCCATCAAGCTTTCTAATGGGTTTAGCTTCTATCCATTTGGTGAATTTGTCAACTGCTACAAGCAGATGCGTAAATCCACACGGTGCCGTCTGTAACGGTCCCACCATGTCTAGCCCCTAGACTGCAAACGGCCAAGTTATCGGTATTGTTCGCAATTCTTCAGCAGGAACATGTGGTTGTCGGGCATAATACTGGCATCCCGTGCATGTATCAACCAGCTTGTCGGCGTCTGCCTTCGTGGTCAACCAGTAGAATCCTTGCCGGAAGGCTTTCACAACCAATGATCGGGGAGCAGCGTGATGCCTGCAATCTCCGAGATGGATCTCACGCAGGATTTCCATACCTTCCAGCTGGGAAACGCACTTTAAGGATACACCAGTAGTGCTCCTTTTATAGAGTTTCCCATTGATTATGGTATAACCCTTTGCTCATCGTACTATTTGCCGTCTTTCGACCTCGTCATCGGGCAAAGTTCCATGTTCGAGATACTCCATGAACGGTTTTGTCCAAGCCGGAGGGATCTTTGTCACCATGTTGACGAAAGAGTCAGCTCTATCTGGGTTGTCGATGTCGGTGCCCTTCATGGATGGTGTGCGTAGATGTTCTAGGAAAACTCCTGGCGGAATTCGCTTGCACCCTGATCCAAGTTTAGATAGAAGATCAGTCGCCTCGTTTTGCTCCCTAGGCACATACTTGACTTCGTAGCCCAAGAAACTCTTGGCTATCTCGTCCACTTCGTCTCGATATGCCGCCATCATAGGTTTCCGCGCATTCCAGGTGCCAGCCACCTGCTGGGCAACCAAGTAGGAATCTCCACAGCAAACTATACGCTTGATGCCAATATCTTTGGCTACACATAGTCCGTGAATGAGTGCTTCATACTCTGCCATGTTGTTTGTAGCCTCGAAGTGGATCTGCAGAACGTAGTGTAGCTTGTCTCCTTTTGGTGACTATAGCAATACACCAGCCCCCGAGCCGTTGAGCAACTTTGATCCGTCAAAGTGCATCACCCAGTACTCTGGTTCTGGCAACGGAGTGGCATCTGACATCTCCGTCCAATCTGCAATAAAATCCGCCAAGGCTTGTGACTTGATAGCATCACGTCTCTTGTAGGTGATCTCGAAGGCGGCAAGTTCAATGCCCCACTTCGCGACCCTTCCTGTAGCGTCGCTGTTATTGATAATGTCGGACAGTGGAGTCTTGCTCACCACTATGATTGGGTGCTCCTGAAAGTAATGCCTCAGCTTCCAAGAAGCGAGGAATACTCCATAAGCTATCTTTTGGTAGCGCGGGTAACGCTGCTTGGACTCTGTCAAGACCTCGCTTATGTAGTAAACTAGTCGTTGAACTCCGTGCTCATGGCCTGGTTCCTTCCGCTCTACCACGACGACGATGCTGATAACCCGGTTGGTTGCCGCCATGTAAATTAATAGGGGCTCACCAGGCTCGGGTGCTGCAAGGATGGGCGCGGAGGAAAGAGTCTCCTTGAGCTGCTTCAATGCTACATCTGCTTCGTCTGTCCACGTGAATTTGTCCGCCTTCTTCAGCAACTTGTACATCGGCAAATCCTTCTCTCCAAGTCGGCTGACGAACCGACTAACTGCTGCAACACAACCTGTTAGTCGTTGAATGTCCTTTAGGCATGTCGAACGGTTTATGTTTAAGATGGCCTTGATTTTCTCCTGGTTGACCTCGATTCCGCGCTGGGAAACAATGAAGCCCAACAATTTGCCGGCTGGAACCCCGAAGACGCACTTCTTAGGGTTGAGCATCATGTTGTATTTCCGGAGATTATCAAAGGTTTCTTTTAAGTGGGAGATTAAGTCATTTGATTTTTTAGACATCACCGCGATATCGTCCACATAGGCGTGAATGTTCCGACCAATTTGGTCGTGAAGGCAATGTTGCATTGTCCGCTGGTAGGTAGCACCTGCGTTTTTCAGCCCAAAGGGCATCGTGACATAGCAAAACGTGCCGTATGGGGTAGTGAACGAAGTGGCCAATTGGTCCGACTTCCTCATCTTGATCTGGTGGTATCCTGAGTATGCATCGAGAAAACACAAAAGTTCCGAGGCAGCCGTCGAGTCAATGACTTGGTCAATGCGAGGCAAAGCAAACGGATCTTTGGGACATGCTTTGTTCAAGTCGGTGTAATCAACGCACATTCTTAATTCATTGGTTCCCTTTTTGGGGACAAGTACAGGATTGGCCACCCATCGGGTGTGAAGGACTTCTCGGATAAACCCAGCCTTGAGTAACCTAGCTATATATTTGCCAATGGCGCGTCTCTTCTCATCTCCGAAACATCGTAGAGGTTGTTTCACTGGTTTACATTTTGGATCTATGTTTAGGCTGTGCTCGGCGAGTTCCCTAGGTACACCTTTCATGTCGGCAGGTTGCCAGGCAAAGATGTCCCTATTCTCACGGAGGAACTCGACGAGCGCGCTTTCCTATTTGGGATCTAGGTTCGTCCCAATGGCGACGGTCTTGGAGGCATCGCCTACCACAAGTTACACCGGCTTGGTTTCGATGGAGGCTTTGAACACAGGAGCGGAGATCTGTTTCTTTGACGCGGGCATTTCTGAGTCATTGACCTTGCTCTGGATCTCTTTGAATTCTTCGTTGTAGAGGACAGCTTCTGCAACGACTGCTTCATTGATCTCGCAGTCCCTTGCCTTGGTAAAGCTTCCGGATACGGTGATGACACCGTTTGGTCCGGGTATCTTGAGCTTGTTGTAGACGAAGCATGGCTTGGCCATGAACGTGTGGAATATGTCGCGACCGAATATGACGTGGTACACGCTCTTGAAGGGGACCACCTCAAAGGTCATGCGCTCTTGGCGGTAATTATTAACATCGCCAAAGGCTACCTAAAGTGTAATGCACCCAAGGGACCGAGCCTCCCGACCAGGAACTACGCCATGGAAAACGGTGTTGCTCCGCCTTAGGTTTGCCTCAGTCAAGTTCATCTTCTGCAGTGTATCCAGGTACATGATGTTGATGCTGCTTCCACTATCCACCGTGCACTTGGTGAACTCCACACCGTCAATCAATGGGTTGATGACCATGGCGTACTGGTTCTCCGTGGGCACAAGGTCTGGTGGTCCGTCCTGTCCCAAGTTATTGGAATCTCCCACTAGCGCAGGTACTGGGGAACCGGGGGAAGAGTGGCCATCAGGATCCTTAGAGAGGTCTTCTGTTGTCGGATAGTGGGGGTGCCAAGGAAAGTGTGGTAGACTAGGGCATTCTTTGCGAAGGGGTTCTGTAAGATCCCTCCTTTATAAAGGAAAGGATCCCTGTGATTGCAATGCTAGTCCCTGGATCAATGCTAGCATCCACAGTTTAAGATGAAGTACACAGAAACAAAGGTCTTTATTACAAGTCATTCCAGAGACAAACATAGTCTTTTACAAACTCCATGGCCACAGGCCTAGCACAAGAGTTTAAATATGTAATAAGATAAATAAGTCTTCATCTTCATGTGCCACAGGCAAGCATGTTGAGTGTAGACTCATAACCCATAATCACCATCAGAGTAACCTACAACATCACAAGTTACAGCCATAGTGGGTCAATACATTGGAATAGTATTGGCAAGTGATACCTTAGAATAATATTGGCAACTAGATACTATATGCATTTGGCTAAGTGTAGCTTAGGCTTGCTTTGCTCAAAATAGGTTTTTCCTATTAGTTGAAAACACTAAGTTTTTCTTTGACAAAAACTTTCCCAAGGAACCACCAATAGAAATTGGGGAACCTTCACCCTTGTTCAACCACAAGTTTTTACTTAGAAATTGGGATGAGGAGATTCTTGATAGCTTCCATGTCTTGATGCTCAAATTGTCCTTTACCAGGGACATGGCTAAGTACTTAGATTCTTCCATCTGCAGTGGTTGTGCACTTTCCCCACAAGACTTGATTTTCACCAAGACAGGACCTTTCAGAAGCCTTCCCTTAGACCAAATGGACGCGCTCCAACCTATCATCCCACTACCACCAACTGTCCAAATGGCTAAGTTATTGCAACCTATATGATCCAAGCAAAGCCCATATTGCCAAGTGGCTGCACTAGAAGCTTCTTAACATATGGCATCTCAAATCCCTTTGTTCCTGGGTGGCTTTCCACAAGTGAGATACACAAGGTAAACCATAGAAATGGGCCTTGTGTAACCACTCAACACAAATCATTCACAACCATTCCACCTAGGTGTTTCATTCACTTAGTTGTTTTATTAAACAAAACACAAGTCCAAAGACTTAGAAATATTTTCTCATAGCATGAATATATAACCACCCTTGGTTGCTACTAGCTAGGCTAAGCATGGCATTGATAAGAATCTTAACTTAGAAATTTCTAGCAATTCTACAACTACTAGGGTTTGCCAAGCATAGCATATAGATCAAAATATTCATGCAAGGCTAGCAAAATATTTCTAATGCATAGTTTAAAAACATAGGAATAAAATCATGAAGTAACACTTGCCTTGGTAGCTTGGGGAGTAGCAACAATCCTCACAATCACAATCACTATTTGCACCAAAATCTACACATAAAATGATGGCACAAAATCACATACACAATATGTACAAGCAAAAATACATGAATGTATGCAAAATGTCATGTGATGTTTTTGTACACCAAGCAAGACAATTGCACAGTACTAAATCATAAACAAGTCCAAAACTTGACAAATATACTTTATTTGATTAGCAAAAACTTTTCCAAATAATTAATATACCCATTTTATGCCTACAAATGTTTCTGCAAAAACAACCATTTTAATAGAGGCAAAACAATAAACACATTGCATAAATGGAAAGGATTTTCTCTCCTGATTCCAATGATATAAAATTTGTCAAATTTGGACGTGGGAATCAAAAGTTATGAATTAAACAAGTTTAAACATCTAATAGATATAAAATCTGATTTTAAATCTAAGAACTGGCCACGCGGCGCGCTCTGATTGGATGGTACCGCTTCGCGCTGGATCGCGCTCACGCACCGTCAGATCTACTTAAAACTAGCGGCTCAGATATGCCCGTACCTCTTCGCATGGCTTCTATTCTAAACCACTGGATCTAGATCCAGTGGATCAAATCTCTCTGACTCTAAATCGGCGGCGCTCATGGGCACAACGGCGGCGACGGCTCTGCCGGCGATGGTGTGGCAATTCTAGTGAGGGCTGGGGGCAGTGGTGATGCTTACCGGCGTCGCAAGGTTGCGAGGAAGCTCCAGATGTTGTTGGCGTGGACAGGGGCAAGCTGTTGTGGCTGTGGGAGCTCGTCGGAGTCGGGGACAGCGTCGGGCTTAGGTGGACGGCGACGTTGGCGACGTTCTGATCCGCCCTAACACAAATGGAAGGCATCAGCGTGTGCACATCGTTCGGGCGAACATGATAGGGTCAAGGGGAAGGCACAGGACGATCGAACCTCACCGAAATTTCTTGTTGGAGTTGGAGACGGCGTTGAGAGTTTGCGGTGTTCGACGGAGTCGACGGCCTGGGGCAGTACAAGTTGAACCAAAGGTGTCAGAAGAAGCGCAATATGATTGCGAAGCATCTCGTGTAAACCAGAGAGCAAGGCGTGCTTGGAACTCACCGTGATGGCTCGCCGGAGTGGTTCGGGACAGCGGCGGCGCGAACTCAATTGTGGACAGCCTAGCGGCGCTCTATGGTTGGTGAGTGAGGGGAATGGAGCAGAGTGAGGAGGGGTTTAAGTAACCGGGGCGAGAGAGGGGGTTATGCCTGCAGTAACGCGTAATCAAGCGCGAGATCGTCGGGAAGAAACGGCCGTGGCGGAGCTGGTCGTGGGCATGATTTGGGGACGGAGGGGTGACATGGAGGTGGGTCCGGGCGTCAGCGAGAGGGAGGTGCTCGCGTGGGTGAGAAACAGAGGGAGAGGGAAACCCCGGGTGGGCTGGTTGTTGGGCTGGATCCAGTGTTGGGCCAGATTGGCAACACTGGCCATTTTTCTTTTCTTTATTCCTTTTCTATTTCTGTTTTGATTTTCTGGATTCATTTTCAAATAAATTCCAATGCAATTTGAATTCAAATCTTTTCTGGATTTTTGTAGAGTGTAACACTCATATTTTTGGGCATAAAACCTTGTGGTCTCTCTATACTAGCTTGGTCCCTTTGATTAAGCAAAATAAATAGTGCTATAGCACTTGCTTTGAATAAATTTTGAAAATGGTTTTAAAACCAAATCTGTTTTGTAAAATTTGGTCCAAGCACTAACATTCAACCAAAACAACAAGAGAGCAAGCAAAGCTTGGTTAAAACAAATAATCTCTCATTGGAGAGTAGCATTGGATCAATGCTTTGTCTACATAAAATAATAGCACATAGTGCTTCTGTTTACTTGAAATGGGTTTGATATTGGTCCCTAAATGATATGCATGCATGGATGATATGCAAACTTTGAAAACATGATTTTAGGAATGTTACAGGTTCTTGCCCTTGTCGTCGCTCTTGGCGGCGTGTTTGGGGTCAACGTCCTCGTCCATGTCATTTGAATACTTGGACTCCTCCTCCTTCTTCTTCCCCTTACCCTTGCCTCGCGGTCTGTTCTTCCGACTTTGCTTGTAGCCGGACTCCGGGTCTTCCTTGAGGTCATTGACGAACTTGCAGTGTCGATTGGTATGGGTGGCCTTGCCATTGGCTTCGAGGTGTACGAGGCACGGCATATCGCGGTACTCCTCGTAGGTTTGGGGAATGCGGAGCAGCGCCCAGGTGTTTTCACTTCCTCGTTGCTGCCCGTGGCCCGCTCCCCTTCCTCGGCCATGTTGTCCGCCTTCTCCTCGTCCTACAAAAGTCATAGTGACCATGTCGGTAGATTGCTTTTCTTCTGGAGCGATTTTCCGCTTTGTACTGCTGTTTCTCTGGGCTTGGGTTGGAACGGTCGTTGCCGGTAAAGAGCCACGAGCATCATCGTCGGCAGCTGCGAACTCACTAGATAACTGAATCATCTGATTCAAGTCAAGCTGATGATTGTCCCGCAAGCGCTTCAGCTTATGTCGGAGCAACGTGCCCCTTTCCAACCCATCGATGAAGGCGGCCATGGCGGTCTGAGCGTGCACTTCTGCGCAGGAATTCTTCATATCCAGCCAGCGGGAGAGGTAGGCGCAAGATGTCTCGTCTTTTTCTTGCACGCACCGCTGTAGATCGCCCACAGTGCAGGGACGCTTGTATGTACCCTCAAAGTTTTTGGTGAACATTTCTTGCATGTCCAGCCAGTTGTAGATAGATTTCTCCGGCAAGTCGTTGATCCATTGACGGGCCGTGCCCGCCAACATTAACGGGAGGTACTTGACGATGACGTTGGGGTTGCCTCCGGCAATCTCCACCGCGTTTCCGTAGTCCTGCAACCATGTGGCTGGCTTGGCGGTGCCGTCATAGGGCTTGATGGTCTTGTCAATCCGGAAGCCTTGGGGGTAAGTTGCGGACCGTATTGCAGGTCCAAAGCAACATGGTCCCAGGTATGGTCCTTCCCGGGCCTCGTGGATCTTATCGATCCGCGAACATGCATCGTACTGCTCCGGGTTCTTCTTCTTGTTGTCAACAGAGGATGGGCTGCGTGAACGACGCGGGCCTCTTCCTCCATGGTGACTGCTTGGCGGCGACGGAGGCGGAGGTGGCGGTGGGTTAGCCTTCTTGCTGTTACCCTCCTGCGACGCCTCACGCCTGTCACGGTTGCTTGTCGGACGTGGAGGGTCATGGTGTGACCTGCTCTTGTGTCCTTGGTGGCGCTCTTCATCATGACGGGTCTGTGCCGCGTTGTCGCGGATGACGATGCCGTACTGCTTTGGTGGGGGCATGTCCGTACGATGGTGAGCCTTGTAGTCTTCCTGACGTCGAGGGGATCGGGGCGGTGGCGATGGACGGTGAGGTCGGGATTTTTCTCCGTGGTTGGAGGATATGGGGATAGCATCCTTCCTGTTGCGCGCATCCCTCCGTCTTCGTTCTGATGAACCCGTCCATGACCCGACATCCTGAGGGGATCTGTCCCTTGGCGGTTTGTACTGGCTAGATCGGCAGAGCGCTGGGTCAGACTCAAGCCTCTGAGAGGTGGCCTTTTCCTGCTGCTTTACCGCCTTGGCCACTAGGTCATAGACTTGTTCTACTGCCTCAGGCGATCTATCCTGCTCCAGAAGGGTCTTGGCAACGGCGAGGTTAAGGAGTGGGGTGGGCATCACCTGCTTGCATTCACTGTCAATGTATGGCTTGGCCTGTGCCGGCTTCGAGGGAGCCCATCCTAGGTTGCGCCGTACACCAGGATCGTTGATGACGCGAGCTGGAGCTTTCTTAGCCTTCTGCTGCTGTAGTAGAGTCTTGTACTCGGCCTCCATTGCTTTAGCTTTCTCTATGGACTTCTGCGCGTTGACCAGATCTCGATCTAGTTTAGCGCCTTGCTCCGCGATGGCTTGTGCCTCCTCCAGCAGCTGCTGGCGCTTCTCGTCAAGCTGAGTCACGTTCTGGATATGAGCAACGGTTAGTGGCTCGACGAGGAGATTGCCGTACATCACTCTATCAGCTGGAGTAACATGGGTTGCTGCCGACGTGGATGCTGGAAGTGGCAAGTTTGCGGTGTTGTTGTTGCTCGGGTCGGTGCCGAGTTCTTGCGGCTGCTGCACTGGATTAGGCGGAGGAGGCATGACCTTTGCGTGATCATCGTCTGCAACAATAAGTGGCCCCTTCCCCTTTTCCAGCGCCGTAGGCGGATCTTGCCCGGGTTGATCTTCATCCATCGCCGTCCCAATGGTGACGAACACCCTCGAGACATGACGGTGTTGTTAGCTTGCTCGTCGCGCGAGTACTCCTCCTCCATCTCCTGCATAGCGGAGTCTAGCTCTTCTGGACTGAAGTCTATCTCCTCTGAATCTGCACTGAATTCAGCATAAAGCTCATCAATGACCGAGTCAGAGGGTGATAGGACTTCCTCGATGATGGGCGGTGGAGGTGCAGTGGCCTCGACGATGACTGGAGGTGGTGGTGCTGCTACGACGATGGCAGCCGGAGGCCATGGTGGCGGTGGCTGAATCGGAGGGGCTCCGTCAATGAGCGCAAGCACTGTCTGAGCTGCTGCTTCGGCCTCCGCGTAGTTGTTGAGGGTGTTCACCATGCCTTCAAAGGTAAGGTGTCCTGACGCCTGCTGCCGTCTTAAAGAATGTCCAAGAAGCGTGCCATGGTCCAGTCCTTCCACAAAGTGATAGATAGCATCATCATTAGGGTAATTGGCTAGATCGGCTCGTATGCGGAGCCACCTGGCCAGGTAGTCGCGGGGTTTTTCACCCTCTCTCTGAACGCATCGCGCTAGATCGAAGATGGTAACCACGCCGACGAACTTGGATCTCTGCTGTCTAGACGCACGGACGAAGCCGACGGATTTGTAGTGATCTTCCACCTTTATATCCTGCACAGGGGCGGTTTGGGTGGGCCTTGAATTTTTCTGATCTTTGCCGGCGAACTCCGAGGAGAGATCCGACATTGATCCTTCCGCAAACGTATCCTGCCCGTGGGCGGTCCGTGCGGGCCTTGGTGCTTTCCGATCTTTGTCGGCAAACTCCGAAGAGAGATCCGACATTGATCCTTCCGCGAACGTATCCTGCCCGTAGGCGGTCCGTGCGGGTCTTGATGCTCCTCCGACTCCTAGGGAACTAGTGCCCGAGTCGGTTTCGCTGATGAAGAGGTGAATGTCTCCGATAGGAACGATCGAACACCGCGTAGGGTTCGTCTTCGCCAGGATCCAGAACTCGTCAGGAGGGACGATCGGAATGTTGCCGAAGAAGAGAACACGGCCGATGGCTACGGTTTCGCCGATTCCCGCGAAGATCTTGGTCCTCGCCCACTAAAGAGCCTGAAGCGCCTCTTGCCCCACGGTGGGCGCCAACTGTCGTGGTATTGCCAACGAGTACGCCATGGAGGGGTCCTCACAGTGCGTGTTTAGAGACGTGGGGTAAGGCAGACGGTTGACGGGTACGAGGTAACACAGCTTACCCAGGTTCAGATCCCACGGTGGTGGCGAAATCCTACTCCTGCTATAAATCACTATAAGGGCAATACGCCGAGTTACAGGGATAGGTTCGCTGTGCGAGGTTGTCTGAAGTTATCTATGCTTGTGCCCTAAAGGCTCCCATAGGCCCGACTTATATAGTCGCCAGGTCCTAGGGTTACAGGGAAAAGTCCTAGCCGGACAGGTTACAGAATCCTACACCGTCTATCACCAGTCTTGTGTATCTTGCACTCCAAGGCTCCGGGTACGCTAGTGACTCCACCGTAGCCTTCCCTTATCCGGCATGGGCCTCCCTTCTGGATCCACCTAACTGGGCCGCCCAGCAGGCCATAGGCCATGCTACCGACTATGGGCCACCCGGGTTAGTCGGATAAGAGACATGCTATTAGGATACCCATATAGCATATCCCCAACAACTGCTCGGGGACCTTGGATTGGAGGTACTGCTTGGTCTCCACCATCTCCTGCCTGCGGTGTTCAAAGCCCAATGTGGCGAAGGTGGCGGTGGTGTCTCGATGGTGTCTGAAGATGGGCGGCTTCTGGATCCGTTTCCTGTATTTGGGTGGTGACGATAAGTACGATGAGCTTGATTGCGATTTGGGAGTACGGTGTCGGGTCTTCTGGGTCCATATTGTATTTTCTTTTTTTGTGGTGTCGTTTGTAATCGGTTTCGCCATGATTGAATTTCATCAGTTGTTATCTCAAAAAAAGGAAATTGTAGAAGTCTCCACGACTTGTCTGGTCAGCAGTGTGCGGCTCACGGTAAGGGCCAACCTGGTCGGTGTATAGAAATAGGATTCACCCCTCTTCCTGCCCCTTCGTCTTCGATCGATCGCAGGAGGCACGGTGGCAGGAACGAAACTGCCTGGCTCTAGGACGCATGGGCGACGGCAGTGCCTTGCCGCCAGTGCCACCCCTAGGTCAGACCATCAATTCCACCTCGTCCCGCCCATGGTCGTCCACAGCTCCAGTCCTCAAGCTCTAGGCCTCCACAACTTCAGTTCCAAATTTCCAGGTACTCGGTGCACAATGGTAGATTAGTATATTTCTGGCATGACACATGGATACTCATAGAGCCCCTCGCCATTGCCTTTCCCGCTCTATACACACACCACACCCAACAACATGCTTTCGTTTATAATGTTCTGCTTAATGGGATCACAAGCGGGTTATGAAACTGACTGACTAATGCAGCCACAGAGCGGCTCGTCCTTCTGTCTATTCTTTTGCAGGATGTGGTGCTAACAGACGACAGGGATAGCAGAACGCTGCTAGACGGGTCATGCTTTTCTTCCAAAGGGGCTTACGCCTCACTACAGATGGCGCTCCTTGATCATAACGCCTCCCATATATGGTCCACAAGGGTGCCTATGAAGGTTAAGGTCTTCGGGCGGCTGCTCCAGCTCGATAGGCTCAATACACGAGCCAATCTCATCCACAAGAACATTATTCACTCCACAGAATGCCCCAGGTGCTCAGCTCCCGTGAAAGATATGCAGCACTTGTTCTTCGACTGCCCCGCTGCCGTTGAGGTATGGAAACAACTACAGATCAACCCCATGGGCCATCTCTTCACCAACATATGGTCGGCAGCACTACCGACTGGACTGTCTCACTCCATATGGGGATTTGTTGCACTGATCATCCTCTGCAAAATCTTGGATGCTAGAAATGCAATGGTATTTAGGGAAATCAACCAAGATACCTCGTCGACCATCCGGAATATCATTTCGGACCTCACCTTATGGTCTTACCATTTTAAGAAACCAGAAGGTCGCGTGGCTGCCGACATGTGGCGAGATCACCTATCCCTCTATACCTATAAAATTTCATTTTGAAGCAATATAATTATTCAGGTGGGGATCCTCTCCCCTATTGAAATCCTAAAAAAATATGCAATCCTAGCAACCTACATGATCTCATTATGGTTTCTTACTTTGTTGTGTCACTGTGATCAGGGACAGGCTCTGATTCCGTGGTGATTGGTCAAGACTAAACGACATGGGTATGTCCTACGGGTGCCTGATGATAGCCTACCAGGTCCGGCCCAGCGGAAGCCCACAATATGATGTACTTATGGTGGTAAACCCCAGGAGGATTTTGGGTGGCCCAAGCCCAAGAAGAGTGCGATTCCTTGAAGGCTACGGCTAAACTATAGATATAACTTTGAAGGGCAAATTCTATACTGTAACCGACTCTACCTATCCCGGAACCTGACCTATCTATATAAAGGACAGGAGGGCACGACGAGGAGGACTCACCTCATAACATAGCACACACCTCGCCAGATCCAATCTACGCACCCCTGTAACCTTTGGATTCGCCATTAATCGAGAGCAGACAATCAGGAGTAGGGTTTTCCTCTGGGGGCTAAACCAGGGTAAACACCGTGTCCTGCGTTGCTTTTCTGTTAGCTGTGCCGTGATCTCCAGCGTCCCCTCCTCCAAAACCCAAGTCCATAACAATGGGCATTGACGAGTCGAACCCTCGTCAATTGGCGTCGTCTGTGGGAACTAGGGATACCGATGTTGCGGTCCTGACGACCCCATCCACCACAATCTTCGAATCCTCTATGATGGAGAACCACCTCCTCTTCGGCACCATCGACTTCACCGTCCACTCGCCGGCGACCCGCCAAGACTTCCATTCTGTAGGAGATGGAGTCGACATGATGCTTGGAAGCCTATGTTGGCTTCCAGGTGGGGAAAGTTGGCACCCTTCGCCTTCCTAAACGGGTGGTGCCTCCGGCGATGGCACCTGCTTCTTGGGTGTCACCAATCAGTGTCCTCAGCACACCCTCACCGGCGTGCAATTCGGAAGACAACAACAGCTGGAACTCCAATCTATGCGACCCTCCTACGGAGGAAGGAACCTACGGTTTCAGATCTGAGAGTTGTGGGAGAAACGATCTCCCCCATCGCTTCATGTGCATGGTCATCGTCGATGCCCATGTTGATAACGGATCCAACCTATAGACTCCTAATGCTACGAACGTAGGCCCTGCTCCTCCGAATGCCAACGACAATGCTTGTAGGGGGTCATAGCATGGAAAACAAAAAATTTCTACCGCATGCACACAAACAATCCAAGATCTATCTACTAGATTGTAGCAATGAGTCGATATAAGAACTCACCCTCGAAGATTCCAAAGCGGTTAACATGAGCAGATTCCCGTGGGTGATGTAGTCGTACACTTGCCGATCTCAAGATCGCGTAGACGATCCTTCCGGCGCTGTGTTCCGGCAGCGCTTCCGCAGTCGGTCACACGTTCGGTACTCGATGAAGACCTTCCTCTCCCTTGTTCCAGCAGGCAGCGGAGGTTGTAGTTCTCTCCTCGCGATTCCGGCAGCACGACGGCGTGGTATCGGAAGTAGAGGGAAGATCCCGCAGGGCTTCGCCTAAGCCGGTGCGAGTTATGGTGGATCTAGGGTTTCCGGCGATCTAGGTTTAGAAGGTCGGAGAGGAGGAGGAGGAGGTGTCAGCGGCGGCTAGGGCGACGACAACGAGGCGGCGGTGGCGCGGCGGTGCAAGGCGGCGGCTGGCGGCAGCGGTGGCGGTGGCGTGCGGCGGCGGCGCACCGGCGGTGGCGGCGGCGGCGCACGGGTGGGAGGGCTGGCTCTTGTGTGTTTGGGGCAGCCCTCCCCCTCTATTTTTGAGAGGGGGGTGGGGCAGCCTTGAGAGAGGGGAGTTTGAATCCACTTCCAAACCCAAGTTGGAAGGACTCTTTCCTTCTTCCACTAGGAAACCATTGTTCCAGTTTGACTTTTCAAACCTCCCGTTTGACTTTCAATTTAGAGCTTTAATTCTCTCTCACAAATGCCCAAACCAAGTGACCTAGGATATGATCCAATCATTCCACTTACCCATGACATATTCATGGACCATTCCCTTTCCGGTCTGGTGAACCTTCTAGAACCTTCTAGAATCTCTTCGATAAAAACATCGAAATCATTCCCGAACTCCGGAATCGGACTTCCGTTATATGAATCTTATTCTCCGGACCATTCCGGATATCCTCGTGATACCCCGGATCCCATCCGAGACTCCAAACAACATTCGGTCTCCCTATTTATATTCCATATCTACTAAACAACATCGAATCCTTAAGTGTGTCTCCCTACGGTTCGTGAATTATGCAGACATGACTGAGACACTTCTCCGATCAATAACACATAGAGGAATCTAGAAATTCATATGGCTCCCACATATTTCTACGATTACTTTGCGATCGAATGAACCACTTACATACGATACCAATTTCCCTTTTTCTCGCGATAGTTTACTTATCCAAGGTTTGATCGTCGGTATCTCTGCATACCTAGTTCAGCCTCGTTACCGATAAGTACTCTTTTTTTGTTCCCGTGATATGTGATCCCCTGTGAGTCAGTCACATTCTTGCAAGCTAATTGGATGGCATTCCACCGAGAGGGCCCAGAGTATATCTATCCGTCATATGGATGGACAAATCCCACTCTTGATCCATGTGCCTCAACCCATACTTTCCGAACACTCAACACCACCTTTATAGCCACCCAGTTACGGTGTGGTGTTTAATGTCATCAAAGCATCCTTGCGGTGATGGTGATTAGCATGATCTCATGGTCGAAGGAATTAGGTTACTATGTATTAGAAATCTTATAGCAAACAAACTATTGAAATGACTTGATCTTTATGCTACGCTTATCTATAGGAGTATGTCCATCATACCATTCTCCTTATGATATGACCTTGTTGTTAACAACATCTCAATGTTCATGATCGAGAAACCACGATCATCGATTAACCAACAAGCTAGTATTATAAAGAGGCTTTACCAGGGACTCCAATTTAGTTTACAAATCACACAAGTATTAATGTTTCCGGTTAATACTATTATAGCATGAATGTAAACATTTATCATAAACACAAAGATATAATAATAACTAATTTTATTATTGCCTCTAGGGCATATCTCCAACAATGCTCACCTGAATCCCGACGAGACTGCCCCTCGCAACCCTAATGCCACCAACGGTGACGAGGCGACTCGGCAGGAGATCCACCTTAGTGAGGCTAAGTGGGAGAGGGTCCGAGAGACCATGCGGGGCAACCCTCTGCCGCTGGATGCCTCATGCGACATGCTGATGGGCTACCACTGGATCCTCGTGAAGGAGCACAAGCGTCAGGTTGTGTAGCACAAAGAGCTCGAACAACATCGTAAGGCAGCCGACGAATCAAGCGCTTGACGAGCCGTGCTCTCCTCCATCGGCGGGTCCTCTTCAAAATGCTATGACAACCTCGCCACCTACAAGATCCGCTCTCAACTAGAGCGTATGGACCCTAGTGCCAGACCCGAGGCCACCAAGGAACTCAACCTGTCCTTCATTTTGATGGACTCGCAGGGCAACATGATGCCCAAAACACCACAGGCCATGGTCATAGCAGCTACTACGTACCTCCTCGCTAATCATCCACCGGTCGGGGATCCATGATCTGTCATCCACAAATCCACAATCGCAGGCCTCGGGCTCGTCGGAGCCGCACTAACCAGAGAAGAAACTCCATAGCCAAAAAAGGCCGCGGTAAAATTCACAAGGAACCGCACGCTCTCATCTAACAAAGCGGACCATGATCTGTCGCGGCGACACCACGGCCCGCGGAGAAGGAGTCGCAACTATGGCGCTAGTGATGAGCTCACACAGCGCAAGATCAACAAATTATGCGCAAAACGCACGTGCTCCACGGAGTCGGAAGATGAGGATATGGAGCTCTGCGGCGCCATATGCTTCAGCCGAGCCATACGGCAGACGCGGATGCCTAAAGGCTTCAAGTTCCTATTAGACAATCCAAAGTTGGATGGTCTGTAGGAGCCAAAGATCTGGCTGGACGACCACATTTGTCGATCAAACTGCATGGTGGGAGCAAAAACATAGCCATGCAATCCCTTGAGCTATAGCTAAAGGGCGCAGCCAGAGCCTGAGTCAATAACCTTCCCTCCAGATCCATCCTCAGTTGGGAGGAGCTGGACTACAGCTTCATGCGCAACTTCAAGGGTACCTGCAAGATACCAGCATCCATCGAAGAGCTACGCGCCTGCTGCCAACGGTCCAACAAGTCGATCCGCTCCTATGTCTAGTGTTGGTCCGTCATCAAGAACTCTGTCGAGGACATCTCGAAGGAAAGGGCAATCGACGCCTTTAACGACGACGTAAGGCGCCGCGAGCTTAGAGAGTAACTGGGTTGGATTAAGCCCAAAACCATCAATCACGTGCTGAACATCGCCAACTGATGGGCTGATAGTGAAGATGCCATTAACCGAACACGTTCGGATGATGAAGACGATCTCGGTGATGTCTACGCACGCTTCTATTATTGTAGACAGTTGTTGTTGGAATTATGCCCTAGAGGCAATAATAAAGATGTTATTATTATAATTCTTGTTCATGATAAAGTTTATATTCCATGCTAGAATTGTATTAAGCAGAAACTTTAATACTTGTGTGGTTTGTGAACAACACCGTGTCCCTAGTACGCCTCTATGGACTAGCTCATTGATTAATGATGGTTAAGGTTTCCTAACCATAGACATGAGTTGTCGATTAATAATGAGATCATATCATTGGGAGAATGATACGATGGACAGACCCAAATTAAGCAGAGCAATTAGATCGTATCATCGATGAATGTGTGGGAGTCAATATGGGTTTCCAGACCCCGCTGTTGATTATTGATAGAAGATCATGTCTGCATGTTTTCGAACCCGAAGGGTCACACACTTAACGTGTCTCGACGCTAGGATAGAATGGATAATTGGTTTATGAGTTTTTGTTCGGAGTCTCGGATGAGATCCAGGACATCACGAGAGGTTCCGGAATGGTCCGGAGAATAAGATTCATATAAGGCAAAGCAGTTTTTGGAGTTCGGAATTGTTTCGGATTGCTCGGTATTGTACCGGAAGCTTCTAGAACCTTCCGGAGTGGGACCAACGTGGACCCACTTGTCGGGAGGGGGCGTGGGCCTACGAGGGAGTGCCCTGTCCGCATTGGGCCAGGGGCACAAGGCCCCATAGGCCCAGCCGGCCAAGCCCTAGGGTAAACCCTAGGGGGAGCTTCTAGAAGGGGGGGGGAAACTTGCCCCCCACTCCTCCCTTCTTGGCCGCCGGCTCTAGGCTTGGAGGAGGGGCAAGGGGCAGCCGCCCACCCCTCTATATAAAGAGGGCTGGGGGCGCACCCTTCCCACACACCTCCTCATTCCCTAGCCGCCCTGCTACCCTCCTCTCTCTCTCCCTCCCGACTGCGCGTAGGAGAAGCCCTGCCACAGAAACTCTCCACCGTTTGCACCACGCCGTCGTGTTGTAGATCCAACCTATCTCTCCACCCCACTTGCTGGACCGTGTGCATCTCTCGGAGGCATCGCCACTTGCGGTGTTGGATCGGATCGGATCGCGAGAAGGAGAAGCTAGTACGACTACATCAACCACGTTTCGTTGAACGTTCCGCTATGCGAATCTTCAAGGGTATGAAGATCTCATCTATCCCCCCTCGTTGTTTGCATCTCCTATATTAGATCTTGGCTTTTCCGTTCGCATCCGTAGAAAATTTTGATTTACTATGCTGCGAAACCCTTCAGTGGTATCAGAGCTAGATCTATGTGTAGATGTGTTTCACGAGTAGAACGCAACATGCTTGTTGTGGGTGTTGATGTTTTATATTGCAAGCCTATTGTTTGTTTACTTCTTATGACGCGGGATAGTGAGATCGAAGCGGTCCAGGCCAACTTTACGCGACCTCGTTCGCGAGACCGGCTCCGCACTTGACGTGTGGCTTGTTCCACACATGCGGCTGGTGGATGCCAGTTTCTCTCACTATAGTTGTCATGGGATTTACACCGGAGTTTGGAAACCATAATATCACCGTTGTGGATTTCTGTAGGTAAGAATCGTTCTTAGCTTGTTACTCCCATAAGCCACGTAAAACATGCAACAACAAAGTAGAGGTGTCTAACTTGTTTTTGCAGGGAGTGTTTCTGTGATATGGTATGGCCCAAGATGTGATGTGTATGTTGTATGCAATGATCATGTTTTGTAATGTTTCACGACTTGCATGTCAATGAGTACACAACCGGCAGGAGCCATATGGTTGTTTTTATAATTGTGTATGACCTGTGTGTCAACTTCTTATACGCCATGTAATATCTTTGCTTTATCGCTAAGTAGTCAGCAATAGTTGTAGTTGTTATTTGTGGTGGAGGCAATCATGGTGGAGTGATGGAGATCATGCTGGCACGCACAAGATGGAGATCATTGCGCGGAGATTGGCTATACCATGTCACATAAAATTATATGCATGTGATGTTTATCCTTTTATGTATCTTATTATGCTTAGATCGCGACGGTAGCATTATAAGATGATTCCTCACTTAAAGATCAAGATAAAACTGTGTTCTCCCCATGTATGCACCGTTGCGAAAGTTCGTCGTGTTCAAGCATCACGTGATGATCGGGTGCTATAAACTCTACGTTCACATGCGCCAGTTTTGCACACGCGGAAATACTTGGGTTTGACTTGACGAGCCTAGCATGTACAGACATGGCCTCGGAACACATGAACCGAAAGGTTAAGCATGAGTCATATGAATGATATGATCGACACTTTGTTGTCCACCATTAAAACCACATCTCTTCTCGTGAAGATCGGATTAGGTGTGGTGAATTTGGATCATGTTCACTAAACAACTTGAGGGATGTTGAATTTAGTGGGAGTTCTTCTAGTAATTTGATTAAGTTGAACTAGTTATCATGAACATAGTCTAAATTGTACTTGCAAATTTTGTAGATCAAATGGCTAAGTCCAACTTCAACTTCAATGTTTTTGCTGAGAAAGAAAATGGCTAAGTCCAACTTCAACTTCAATTTTGTAGATCAAATGGGTCTAACTTCACCAACTGGTTCCGCAATCTGAGAATCATTCTCGCTGGCGGACAACAGGACTATGTCCTTGAGAAAGCTCTAGGTGACGCCCCTGCTATAGATGCGCCGACTGATGAGAAAGATGTTTACCAGTCGCGCAAATATGATTATGGTGTGATTAAGAGCACCATGTTGTTTGCTATGGAATCGGACCTTCAAAATCGTTTTGAGGATTTCCCCGGGCCCTTTGAGATTCTTGAGGAACTGAAAACTATGTTTCAGACTCAGGCCCGTCCTGAGAGATATGAGATCTCTAAGAAATTCTTTAACTGCAAGATGGAGGAAGGGAGTTCCGTTAGTGAGCACACCATTAAGATGTCGGGCTACACTCAACGCCTTGAGCAACTGGACTACAAGATTCCAGAGGAGCTCAAGATTGACAGAGTTCTGCAATCACTCCCTCCTAGCTACAAAGGTTTTGTAGTTACTCATAATCAGATTGGTTCCACTGATACAATCACTGAGCTCTTCGCTAAGCTGAAAGCTGCGGAGGTGGACATCAAGAAAGATAATCATGTGTTGATGGTCAACAAGCCCCCCAGCTTTAAGAAAGGTAAGGGTGCAAAGAATCCCTTCAATAAAGGCAGCGGCAAGCGCGTTGCCCCTGCTGAGAAGAAGCTCAAGTCTGGACCTAAGCCGGACACTGAGTGCTTCTATTGCAAGGACAAGGGTCACTGGAAGCGCAACTGTCCGAAGTACTTAGCGGACAAGAAGGCTGGCACCATCAAAGGTATATTTTATATACATGTTATTGATGTTTTCCTTAGTAGCCCTCGTTGTAGTGCCTGGGTATTTGATACTGGTTCAGTTGCTAATATTTGTAACTCGAAACAGGAGCTGCAGAATAGACGACGGCTAGCGAGGGATGAGGTGACGATGCGTGTTGGCAATGGATCAAGAGTTGATGTGATGGCCGTCGGCACGCTCTCCTTAGTTTTACCTTCGGGATTAGTTTTAATCCTCAATAAATGTTATTATGTGTCTGCGTTGAGCATGAACATCATATCTGGATCGTGTTTATTGCAAGACGGTTATTCATTTAAATCGGAGAATAATGGTTGTTCTATTTATATGAGTAACATCTTTTATGGTCATGCACCTGCTATGAATGGTTTATTTCTTCTGAATCTCGAAAGGGATGAAACACACATCCATAACATTGAGGCTAAGATATGCAAGGTAGATAGTGATAATACTACTTATTTGTGGCACTGTCGTCTAGGTCATATTGGTGTAAAACGCATGAAGAAACTCCATTCTGATGGACTTTTGGAGTCTCTTGATTTTGAATCATTTGACACATGCGAACCATGCCTCATGGGCAAGATGATCAAAACCCCGTTCTCCGGAATGATGGAGCGAGCAACGGACTTGTTGGAAATCATACATACCGATGTATGCAGACCGATGAGTGTTTCGACGCGCGGTGGATATCGCTACTTTCTCACTTTTACCGATGACTTAAGTAGATATGGGTATATCTATTTAATGAAACATAAATCTGAAACATTTGAAAAGTTCAAGGAATTTTAGAATGAAGTGGAAAACCATCGTAATAGAAAAATTAAATTTCTACGATCCGATCGTGGAGGTGAATATTTGAGTTATGATTTTCTCACGCATCTTAAAGCAAGCGGAATCGTTTCGCAACTCACGCCACCCGGAACACCACAGCGCAATGGTGTGTCTGAACACCGGAATTGAACTCTATTAGATATGGTGCGATCAATGATGTCTCTTACAGATTTGCCGTTATCATTTTGGGGTTATGCATTAGAAACCGCTGCATTCACTTTAAATAGGGCACCATCTAAATCCGTTGAGACGACACCGTATGAACTGTGGTTTGGTGCTAAACCTAAGTTGTCGTTTCTTAAAGTTTCGGGATGCAAAGCTTACGTCAAGAAGTTGATGCCGGACAAGCTCGAACCCAAAGCGGAGAAATGCGTCTTCATAGGATACCCTAAGGAAACGATTGGGTATACCTTCTATCACAGATCCGAAGGCAAAGTGTTTGTCGCAAAGAACGGATCCTTTCTTGAGAAGGAGTTTCTCTCGAAAGAAGTGAGTGGGAGGAAAGTAGAGCTAGACGAGGTTATTGAACCTTCTCTTGAGTTGGAGAGTAGCGCAGCACCTGAAATTGTTCCAGTGCCGTCTGCACCAACAATAAAGGACGCTAATGACAAGGATCATGAAGCTTCGGACGATGCTACTACTGAACGTCGCAGGTCGACAAGGTCGCGTGCCCCTCCTGAGTGGTACAACAACCCTGTCTTAACTATCTTGTTAGTAGACGACATTGAACCTGCGAACTATGAGGAAGCAATGATGAGCCCAGACTTTGAGAAATGGCTAGAGGCCATGAAATCCGAATTGGGATCCATGAGCGAAAACCAAGTATGGACTTTGGTGGACCCTCCTAGCGACCGAAAGGCCGTTGAGTGCAAATGGATTTTCAAGAAGAAAACGGACGCGGATGGTAATGTTACTGTCTATAAAGCACGACTTGTAACGAAAGGTTTTCGACAAGTTCAAGGTGTTGACTACGATGAGACTTTCTCTCCCGTAGCGATGTTTAAGTCCATTCGGATTTGATTAGCAATTGCTGCGTTTCATGATTATGAAATATGGCAGATGGATGTCAAGACTGCGTTCCTCAATGGCAACATTGATGAAGAGTTGTATATGATGCAACCCGAAGGTTTTATCAATCCTAAGGATGCTGATAAAGTGTGCAAACTTCAGCGTTCCATTTATGGACTGAAGCAAGCATCTCGGAGTTGGAACCTTTGTTTTGATCGAGTGATCAAGAGCTTTGGATTTGTTCCAAATTGCTACGAAGCTTGTATCTACAAGAAAGTTAGTGGGAGCTCAGTGACATTTCTGGTACTATATGTGGATGAAATATTGATTATTGGAAATGACATTGACATGCTTAACGATGTGAAGAGTTATCTGAACAAATGTTTTTCAATGAAAGACCTAGGGGAAGCTGCTTATATATTAGGCATCAAAATATATAGAGATAGACAAAGACGCCTAATAGCTTTAAGCCAAAGTACATACCTAGACAAAGTTCTGAAAAGGTTCAGAATGGATAAGGCAAAGAAAGGTTCAGTGCCCATGTTGTCAGGTAAGATATTGAGCAAGGCTCGGTGTCCAGCTACGGTAAATGATAGAGAAGCTATGAGCAAAGTGCCTTATGCCTCGACCATAGGTTCTATCATGTATGCCATGCTGTGTACTAGACCGGATGTGTCCAATGCTCTTAGTTTGACGAGCAGATACCAAAGTGATCCAGGAGTGGAACACTGGATAGCCATGAAGAACATCCTAAAGTACTTAAATAGGACTAAAGAAATGTTCTTAGTCTATGGAGGTGATGAACAACTCGTCGTAAAGGGTTACGTCGATGCTAGTTTTGACACCGACAAGGATGATTCTAAATCTCAGACAGGATACGTTTATATTTTGAATGGAGGAGCTGTGAGCTGGAGAAGCTGCAAGCAAAGCGTGATCGCGGGATCTATAGTAGAAGCGGAATACATGGCTGCTGCAGAAGCGTCAAGTGAAGGAGTTTGGATTAGGAACTTCATCACTAAGCTTGGTGTGGTTCCAAGTGCCTTGGACCCACTGGAGATATTGTGTGACAACACTGGCGCCATAGCACTGGCTAAGGAACCAAGATATCATCCAAAGACCAAGCATATCAACCGCAAGTTTCATATAATCCGAGATTATATAACAGATGGAGATCTGAAGATTAGCAAAGTACATACAGATCTGAAAGTCGCAGATCCATTGACTAAACCTCTTCCATGAGCAAAACATGATCAGCACCTTAGTGCCATGGGTGTTAGATTGTTGCCAGATGTAAACTAGATTATTGACTCTAGTGCAAGTGGGAGAATGTTTGAATTATGCCCTAGAGGCAATAATAAAGATGTTATTATTATAATTCTTGTTATGATAAAGTTTATATTCCATGCTAGAATTGTATTAAGCGGAAACTTTAATACTTGTGTGGTTTGTGAACAACACCGTGTCCCTAGTACGCCTCTATGGACTAGCTCATTGATTAATGATGGTTAAGGTTTCCTAACCATAGACATGAGTTGTCGATTAATAATGAGATCATATCATTGGGAGAATGATATGATGGACAGACCCAAATTAAGCAGAGCAATTAGATCGTATCATCGATGAATGTGTGGGAGTCAATATGGGTTTCCAGACCCCGCTGTTGATTATTGATAGAAGATCATGTCTGCATGTTCTCGAACCCGAAGGGTCACACACTTAACGTGTCTCGACGCTAGGATAGAATGGATAATTGGTTTATGAGCTTTTGTTCGGAGTCTCGGATGAGATCCAGGACGTCACGAGAGGTTCTGGAATGGTCCGGAGAATAAGATTCATATAAGGCAAAGCAGTTTTTGGAGTTCGGAATTGTTTCGGACTGTTCGGTATTATACCATAAGCTTCTAGAACCTTCCGGAGTGGGACCAACGTGGCCCCACTTGTCAGGAGGGGGCGTGGGCCTACGAGGGAGTGCCCTGGCCACATTGGGCCAGGGGCACAAGGCCCCATAGGCCCAGCCGGCCAAGCCCTAGGGGAAACCCTAGGGGGAGCTTCTAGAAGGGGGGAAACTTGCCCCCCACTCCTCCCTCCTTGGCTGCCGGCCCTAGGCTTGGAGGAGGGGAAAGGGGCAGCCGCCCACCCCTCTATATAAAGAGGTCTGGGGTGCACCCTCCCCACACACCTCCTCAATTCCTAGCCGCCCTGCTACCCTCCTCTCTCTCTCCCTCCCGACTGCGCGTAGGCGAAGCCCTGCCGCAGAAACTCTCCACCGTTTGCACCACGCCGTCGTGTTGTAGATCCAACCTATCTCTCCACCCCACTTGCTGGACCAAGGAAGGAGGAGACGTCTAGGTGCCGCACGTGTGCATCTCTCGGAGGAATCGCCACTTGCGGTGTTGGATCGGATCGGATCACGAGGAGGAGAAGCTAGTACGACTACATCAACCACGTTCCGTTGAACGTTCCGCTGTGAGAATCTTCAAGGGTATGAAGATCTCATCTATCCCATCCTCGTTGTTTGCATCTCCTAGATTAGATCTTGGCTTTTTCGTTCGCATCCGTAGAAAATTTTGATTTACTATGCTGCGAAACCCTTCAGTTGTTGGGCCTCCAAGTGCAGAGGTTTGTAGAACAACAACAACAAGTTTCCCTTAAGTGGATTACCCAAGGTTTATCGAACTCAGGGAGGAAGTGGTCAAAGGTATCCCTCTCAAGCAACCCTGCAATGAAGATACATGAAGTCTCTTGTGTCCCCAACACACCCAATACACTTGTCAGGTGTATAGGTGCACTAGTTCGATGAAGAGATAGTAAAATATAAGTAATATGGATGATTATAAGTGGTAATAGAAATCTGAAATAAAGATGGCAGTGTCACATCCCAAAATTTTCCAAATTTTGAAATGTGAAAAATAAATAAATAAAATAAATAATTGTTGAAATTTAGGGTGAAAAGAAACTTTTTGTTTCAAAGAGGAAACATCAAAACCCATCTAGAACAAACTTTGAATAAAATTTGAATCCAACTAAATTCAAATCAAGTGTAATGCATTCTTCATAAATGCATCTTGAAATTTAAACACTTGGAAAATAAACCAAAACCCTAAAACCGTAATGGAAGCAAATCATTTCCAAGATTACTCTAAGCCTATGGATTTGATCCATATAAAAATTTGTCAACAAACATTTATAAATTATCAAGAATTACAAATGGAAATATTATAAAACCATAGAAATTGGTTTCACTTAATTTGGAGCCATAGATAAAATCTTATGAATTTAGTAAGATAAGGAAATTGATTTCCCAAAGCTAATAAAGAACCTATCTAAAATTCATACCAAATGGTGAGCAAATAATCCCAAAGAGATTTAAAAGGATAAACAAATATTAAATAAAATTATACAAATTGGAATCACCAACTTTGGATCTATAAATAAAAATATATGGATTTTATGAAATAAAGAAAGAAATAATTAATAGGGAATATTGAAAAGCCAAATTGAAACTTGGCCAAGTCCATAAGCAAATGGAATAAATATAATCCTAATCCAAATGAATAGATAAAGAATATTCAAATAAAATTATGTGGAATTAAAACCATATTTGAATTTCATTGGAATAAAGACAATTGCCCAAATTAAATGATTAATAATCATAATAAAATAGTTCAAATAATTCAAAATGAATTATTTAACACCCCTTTTAAATAAATAAAACCTACTGAAAAGGTTTGGTGAAATTCTGATTTCAAATAAGGGTTAGAGAATATAATGAAATCTTATTTAATAAAGCAAAGTGCACATGTTAAATAAAATATAAACCATAGATAAATAAAGGAATTATTCCTAAAAAGGGCTTTAAATACATGTTTAAAACACATTAAAAACTTACTGAATAGTTTGGCAAGGTTTTGAATTCAAATGATTGTTTGAAATGTTTAAACAAAATTCAAAACAGAAATGAAAAATGGAAAAAGAAAAATAATCAGAACAAAAAAAGGAGAAGAAGCAGCCCAGCCCAGCTAAGCCCATCAAGCCCAGCAGTTACCCATCTCCTCCACCCCACAGAAAGCATTTCACACCGCTGTTCTAACCCGTAGAGTCGCTGACCACTGGACCCCACCCTTTTCTTTCTCTCTCACGCTGACGAAGTGGCCCCACTCGTCAGTCGTCTTCCTCACCCGCCGCTGACCACGCCCAGCCGTTTCTGCCATTGAAATCTCGAGTTAATTCGTCGTAACGCTGAAGTGATTCTGCTCTGCAACCACACCCTCTTAATCGCCTCCCTCCCCTCTCTGTTTGCCCCCATTCACCCGCACACAACCGCCACCATGCCGCAGCAATCGTTGCTCAAAACGCCCACTGCTCTGGCGAGCATTTCCTTCGATTCCAGCCAGCCACCATCGTTCCTCGCCCCCTCGACCACACGAGCACATTCCCCACCGTCCTGCGAACCTCCCAGTACCCCCACTTGCCCGCGCACGCCCCATATGCTCGGCAACGGCCACGTCTGAGCATCGCCGCCGTCTGCCTTTGTTCCGTCGACCTCCCCCCGGTAATCCTGACCACCCCTCTCCCCCTCGTGATCACTCTCATGCCCGCCTTGCTATTATGAACCTAACGGAGCCTTCTGTTTGTCTTAGCGCATCCTCCATCGCCGCCTCCGACGACGAACAGACGAACCCGACGATTTCACGAACTCCGGCGAGCGATTCGAGCCAGCATCGTGCGCCTCTCCATCGACAGAGACCACCTTGAGCATCAGCACTTCGCGGTGACCTCAGTGAGATACCTCTCTCCCTCTTTTGCTTCATGTATCACCTGCTTCGACACCGTCTGACCGCGACGCCGCCAACCACCGCTGCTAGTGCTGCCCGTTTAGAGTTAGTCGATATAGATCGTAGGATGTTGATCGCGTGGCTACGATAGAACATAACCGTAAGGGGTATCCTTTGATCTATACCGTGCATAGTCATTTAGATCTGACGGCTCAGAGAGGTCGATCCAACCAAAGTGGTACCAGCCAGTAAGAACGTGACGCGTGGCCAGTGCTTCGATTTAAAACCCAGATTTTGTTCTATTGAATGTTCAAACTTGTAAATTGCATAACTTTTAATCCACACGTCCAAATTTTATAAATTTTATATCAATGGAATCAGCAAAACAAACTCTATACAACCATGCACTTTGTTTAATGAATTGCTACTGGAAAATTGGTTGTATTTGCAGAAACTTGTGTAGGCATAATTTGGATATAAAAATTATTCTAGAAATGTTTTTAGGATAAAATCTTTGAAAAATGGTTTGTTTTGAACCTACTGACCATAGAAACCAACCTGTGGATTTAAAAACATATTTTGAGATGCTAATGAATAAATCTTTGAATAAAAGCATTTCTAGCCAAATAAAATTATTGATTATGGTTTAAAAAAGGATTTTTGAGAAAAACCTTTGGAAAATGATTTGATTTAAACTCTCTGACCCTAAAAACCAAGTTTTATGATTTAACAATATATTTGGTGAACCCTATAAAATTATTACTTTGCCAAAGGCACTTCCAACAACATAAAATATTGCTTTGATATAAAAATGGTTTATAGGTGAAACCTTTTGCAAATGGTTTTAATACTAAACACTTGACCATAAAACACTAACATTTGTGTTTAAAAATGTATTTGTCAAACACTAGAGATTATTACTTTGATTTGAACCATTTCTAACAAAACAAAATGATTTAAAATGGCCTTTTTACTAACTTGATATCAAATGGTTTTACCACTTTTATAAATGACCAATAGGTGTTTTAAAATGTTTATAACATGTTAGAATCCACTTTTCTAAATAAAACAATCTTTGGCATGCTTGCATGCATTGCTTTGTTTTTATTATTTTATGTGATGAAATTGCTTGAATGGTAGATTGAATTTGTGCCTTGATTGAATTGTAGTGAAATTTGAAGAGTGTGACTATTGCAAGATCAAGGAGTGAACTTATAATTCTCTACCAAAAAGGCAAGTGATGCTTCATACTTTTGTCCCATTATTTTCACTATGCATTAGTGATATTTCTAAGCAGAACTTGCATGGAATTTTTGCTAAGTATAAACAATGCCATGGTAAATCCTAATAGATGAAACCTTAGTAGAATTTTCCTAAGTTAAGATTCCTACTACTATCATGCTTAGCTTAGCTAGTAGAAAACAAGGGTGGATTATATTCATGCTATGAGAAATATTTCTAAGTCTATGACTTATGTTTTGCTTAATAAAACAACTAAGTGAATGAAACACCTGGGTGGAATGGAAAGAATGGTTTGTGTTGAGTGGTTACACAAGGCCCATTTCTATGGTTTACCTTGTGTATCTCACTTGTGGATTGCCACCCAGGAACAAAGAGATTTAAGATGTCAAATGTTGAGAAGCTTCAAGTGCAGCCACTTGGCATTATGGGCTCTGCCTGGATCACATAGGTTGCAATAACTTAGCCAAATGGACAGTTGGTGGTAGGGGTTTGATAGGTTGGAGCGCGTCCATTCTGGTCCAAGGGAAGGCTTCTGAAAGATCTTGTCTTGGTGAAAATCAAGTCTTGTGGGGAAAGTGCACCACCTCTGCAGAGTGTAAAATCTAAGTACTTAGCCATGTCCCTGGCAATGGACAATTTGAGCATTAAGACATGGAAGCTATCAAGAATCTCCTCATCCCAATTTCTAAGTTAAAACTTGTGGTTGAACAAGGGAGAAGGTTCACCAATTTCTATTGGTGGTTCCTTGGGAGTTTTTGCCAAACAAAAACTTAGTGTTTTCAAATGATAAGGGAAATCTATTTTGAGCAAAGCAAGCCTAAGCTCCACCTAGCCAAATGCATATAGATGATAGACTCCACTATACTACCTGCCAATACAATTCAAATGTATTGACCCTTGTGGCTGTAACTTATTATGTTGCAGGTTTGTTTGATGTTAGTGAGGTATGTGTTGATTAGGATTACAAGACTACAACCAACATGATTGCCTGTGGCACTTTGAAGATGAAGGACTCCATGCTATAGTTTTTCCTGCTGCATTGTAATGAGATAGCCAAATGAGCTATGTAATGAATTATTTTATTCCTGGTTATAAAGTTGTATTATGACCTTTGTTTCTTGATATTACATCTTAACTATGGATGCTAGCTATTGATCCAGGGACTAGCATTGCAATCACAGGGACCTTTACCTTTATAAAGGTGGGGTCTTACAGGCAGCAAGCAAACATGTAGCAGGACTGATTGTAAACAGTGTTTCAATGCTTAGAAACAAGGCCCAGGGATCATACTTTCACTAGTAAACACTCTCATATAAATATCTTCTCTTCATGATGCTATTCTGAACTACTCTCCGGTTGGACAACTCCAATCCATGGTAGGGCTACAAAATCTCTCCTTAAAGTTCGCATTCCCCATCTAGGTAACTGTTGGGCTACGTAGAGATAAAACAAAACTTTTTCCTCTAACGTGGTGATCCCAAGATCTAGCTGAGGTAGAAGGCCATGAGGTTTATCACTAGACTCACAGTTGCAGATTACTGATGAAGCGCGTCAGTTGATGCAGTGCAGTCCTCATGATCCGATCGTCCTGGTGCTGATCATACAGCACCACTGCTGGTATCCACACGGACAAGGAGGAGCACCGGCGGCGAACTGTTAGGTTTGTTACGTCAGCGGGACTGCTGTGGATCTAGGGTTTCCAACACATGGAATGACCTAACCGATCAACGATTAACCCTTCTGGGTTACTTTTCTCCACTATATATAGGGAGTGAACATGGTCTCCATTTTCGTGGCCCATTCACTAAAGCCCATATAACACTAGTCACCGTGAGTCCGACTCACTGACTCAGTCCAAATTCGGCTCGGGTCCAACCCAACCAGATATTCGGTTCAAATCCTATCCAAACTTGCCCCTACTCTTAAGTGTGTGACCCCGCAAGCTCTTGGCAACTTGGACACGATTAGAGTCTGAGTCTCAATCGATCAGTCCGTAGCGGCTCCTAGCAGAACGTGCAGACTCCCAAGTACCAAAGAGTTATGACAACTTGCCTTTCCAATGCGACTTGCGTCCGAGTCCCTTTTGCCTCACGATATACCTTGTCAGACTATAGGCGAATATTTGTCATCCCTTAAATAGTCTGACTCTCTTCTCGATCCGAGATAAGTGATTCACCTGACTAACTCTTAGTCGATTGCCTCGGTTAACACTTAACCGAGTCGTGCATGTCCATGCTTTCCGAATCATATCATCCGAGAGGGCCCAGAGAATATCTCTCCAAGTGGAGGGGCAAAATCCCTTCTTGGTTATTAACATCATGCAGCTTGATTCTCAGTCGACCCGAACTCTGCCTTTATGACTGCCCAGTTACGGATCAGCGTTTGACAGAACCTAAGTCGGTGATCCTCAACTCGGACTATGCAACAACCTCAGGTCTAAGAACTACATTGATTGAGATATACAAATGACAACTTGTTTGTTGTACCTCAATATGGGTCAATCCGACTCGCTAAACTCTTTAGCCGAATCTGTGTAAGTTGGAATAGCATCACCATGCCCATGACAAGTGGAACCGAGTCATCAAGCCGACTTTCACATTGGTCTAATTTATGTGTCCAGCACAACCTCAATGACCAAGGATATTTAGTACAAACAACATGAATGTATAGTTCCACAACCGAATCACATATTCAATGATACACATCGGATGTTTATACAAGGACAACTTAATAAATTTATGAATACAATGGGAAATATCATCATACATGATTGCCTCTAGGGCATATTCCCAACAGTCTCCCACTTGCACTAGAACAATCTTCCGACATCACATGTCTAAGCATCTAATGCCCATGGCTCTCAGGTGCGCCTCATGCTTCAGCTGTGGTAACGGCTTTGTCAACGGATCCGCAATATTTGCATCCATGTGTACCTTGCATAACTTGATATCACCCTGATCCACGAACTGGCGAATCAGGTGGTACCACATGAGTATGTGCTTGTTCTTCTGGTGTTGTCTAGGTTCCTTGGCTTGTGCAATAGCACCATTGTTGTCACAATACACGTATAACGGATTGGACGAGCCCTGAACCACACCGAGATCCATGAGGAAATTCCTCATCCAAACAGCTTCTTTTGCTGCCTCCGAGGCGGCAATATACTCAGCCTCTGTTGTAGATGCAGACACAGTCTCTTGCTTGGAACTCTTCCAGCTCATAGCACCTCCATTTATAATAAACATGTATCCGGATTGCGAACGAGAATCATCAGAGTCGGTAAGATAACTCGCATCCATGTAACCCTTTGCACTGAGTTTATCTTTACCACCATAAACCAAGAACATATCCTTAGTCCTTCTCAAGTACTTTAGGATATTTTTAGCCGCTGGCTAGTGGATTTCTCCAGGATCAGCCCGGTATCTGCTCACAACACTTAGAGCATATGAAACATCCGGCCTAGTACAAATCATGGCATACATGATGGATCTGACTGCAGAAGCATACGGAATCCCACTCATCCGATTTCACTCATTAGTTGTCAAAGGACACTGAGTCTTGCTAAGTTTTATGACATGGGACATTGGTAAGAACCCCTTCTTAGACGATTCCATGTTGAACTTCTTCAACACTTTGTCCAAATATGTACTCTGACTCAATCTAATGAGCCTTCTTGATCTATCTCTATAGATCCGGATTCCGAGAATATATGTTGCCTCACCCAAGTCTTTCATTGAGAAACTCCTTTCCAATAATTCCTTGGTTTCTTGCAACATCTGGACATCATTTCCAATCAATAATATGTCATCCACATATAAGATTAGAAATTTTACTTTGCTCCCACTAAACTTCTTATATAAACAAGAATCATGATCACTCTTGATGAAGCCAAACGATTTGACTACCTCATCAAAGCGAATATTCCAACTCCGAGATGCTTGCTTCAACCCATAAATGGATTTCTGAAGTTTGCACACTTTGTCAGCATTAGCCGGATCAACAAAACCTCGGGCTGTATCATATACATGTCCTCGGTTAAATTTCCGTTAAGGAAAGCCGTTTTGACATCCATCTGCCATATCTCATAGTCGAAATAGGCTACTATAGCTAACATGATCTGAACTGATTTAAGCATCGCTACGGGCGAGAAAGTCTCGTCGCAATCAACTCCTTGAACTTGTCGGAACCCCTTCGTGACAATACGTGCTTTATAGATTGAAACATTTCCATCCATATCAGTTTTCTTCTTAAAGACCCATTTTCATTCGACAGGTCTTGCACCGTCTGGCAGATCAACCAAGTTTCAAACTTGATTTTCATCCATGGACTTTAACTCGGATCTCATGGCTCCAAGCCATGACTCGGAATCAGATCCCACCATCGCTTCCGAATAATTTGCTGGCTCATCACTGTCTAATAGTAATACATCACGAACACTTCGTAATCTTGCTGATCTTCGTAGTACAGGTGCTGCTCACGGCTTAGCCATCCCGACTGGCTCAACCTCCAAAGTTTTTGCCGACTCGCTACTAGCCGGTTGCTCCCGAATTTCTTCGAGCTGCACCATGCTCCCACTGACTCCCCGACTGAGAAACTCTTTCTCAAGGAAGACACTGTTCCGAGCGACAAACACTTTGCCCTCTTCTCGGTTGTAGAAGTAGTAACCCAAGGTTTCCCTCGGATACCCCACGAAAATATACTGATCCGACTTGGCCGTAAGCTTGTCCGACTGAAGTCGCTTGACAAATGCTTCACAACCCCAAATCTTAAGAAAAGACAAACTCGGCTTTTTGCCTGTCCACATCTCATGCGGTGTCTTCTCCACTAACTTTGATGGTACTTTGTTTAGTGTGAACACCGCTGTTTCTAGACAATAACCCCAAAATGATTAAGGCAGATCTGTTCGACTCATCATTGATCATACCATGTCCAACAAGGTCTGATTCTGCCTTTACGAAACACCGTTCCGTTGCGACGTTCCTGGCGGAGTAAGTTGAGGAACTATTCCACAACTTTTCAGATGGTCATCAAACTCATGGCTCATGTAATCGCCTCCTCGGTCCGACCGAAGAAACTTTATTTTCTTGTTGAGTTAATTCTATGCTTCATTCTGGAATTCTTTAAACTTTTCAAAGGCTTCCGACTTATGTTTCATCAAGTAGATATATCCATACCTACTCAAATCATCAGTGAAGGTAATGAAGTACTCGTAACCTCCTCTGGCTGTCGTGCTCATTGGTCCACATACATCACTATGTACTAGTCCCAATAAGTCGGACGCCCTTTCGGAACTCTTTGCAAAAGGTGTCTTGGTCATTTTGCCGATTAGGCAAGATTCACATGTCTCGAATGACTCCAAGTCGAACGAAGTTAGGAGTCCATCATCATGGAGCTTCTTCATGCGTTTCCAACTTATATGACCAAGCCGACAGTGCCAAAAGTAAGTCATATTCAAATCATTTGGTTTCAACCTTTTAACATTTATGTTATAAACCGACTCACCATCAAGATTCAAAATAAATAACCCGTCCTAGACGGGTGCAAAGCCATGAAACATATCATTCAAATACAAAGAACAACCATTATTCTTG
This sequence comes from Avena sativa, assembly GCA_916181665.1. NCBI lineage: Eukaryota > Viridiplantae > Streptophyta > Magnoliopsida > Poales > Poaceae > Avena > Avena sativa. The sequence continues at coordinate 299,533,429 of OV702296.1, forward strand.
ATATTCGACTCATAGCCTTGCCTCATCAAACATGAAGCAGAAATAATGTTTCGACTGAGCACTGGAACATAATAACAATTATTCAGTTTCATAATGAATCCGGAAGGTAAATGAAGTTGCATTGTGCCGAATTCCAATGCAGCAACTCTTGCTTTCTCTTGCACTCCTGCGTAGGAACTCTTCATGTCCAGCCAGCAGGAGAGGTAGGCGCGAGATGTCTCGTCTTTCTCTTGCACGCACCGCTGTAGATCGCCAACAGTGCAGGGACGCTTGTATGTACCCTCAAAGTTCTTGGTGAACGCTTCTTGCATGTCCAACCAGTTGTAAATGGATTTCTCTGACAAGTCGTCGATCCATTGACGGGCAGTGCCCGCCAACATTAACGGGAGGTACTTGACGGCGACGTTGGGGTTGCCACCGGCAATCTCCACCGTGTTGTCGTAGTCCTGCAACCATGTGGCTGGCTTGGCGGTGCTGTCATAGGGCTTGATGGTCTTATTAATCCGGAAACCTTTGGGGTAAGTTGCAGACCGTATTGCAGGTCCAAAGCAACGTGGTCCCAGGTATGGTCCTTCCCAGGCCTCGTGGATCTTATCGATCCTTGAACGTGCATCGTATGGCTCCGGGCTCTTCTTTTTCTTGTCAACAGGGGATGGGCTGCGTGAACGACACGGGCCTCTTCCGCCATGGTGACTGCTAGGTGGCGACGGAGGCGGAGGTGGCGGTGGGTTGGATTTCTTGCTGTTACCCTCCTGCGCCGCCTCGCGCCTGTCGCGGTTGCTTGTCGGACGCGGAGGGTCATGGCGTGACCTACTCTTGTGTCCTTGGGTGCGCTCTCCGTCATGACGGGTCTGCTCCGCGTTGTCGCGGATGACGATGCCGCACTGCTTTGGTGGGGGCATATCCATACGATGGTGAGCCTTGTGATCTTTGCGATGTCGAGGGGACCGGGGCGATGGCGATGGGCGACGAGGTTGGGCCTTTTCCCCATGGTCGAAGGATAAGAGAGGGAAACATGGCTTTATGCATCTCAATAATATTAAGTTTCCCCTCTTTATGTTGAAAGTCTTGAAGTTGCACTTGTTTTGCTTTCCGATGCTTGTTGCTTTGTGCTTTAAGACTTGTTTCTTTACAATATTCCTATGCGTAGTAAGTGGGTTAGACTTAAATGTGTTTTGAATTTGCTTCTTGAAGCTCTCTTTTACTTCAATTCATATTTCTTATGTGAGCATCTTCTCAAACTATCAAGCCTAACTTAAAGGCGTTAAAGAAAAGTACTTGTTGAGAGATAACCCAAGAGTTTTCTTGAGTCTTGGAAGTTATTACTTCTGTAATAACCTATCTTTATCCTTTTTGTTTGATTTTTGTGCCAAGAATAACCTCTAATAAGAGGGAAGTAAGATTTGGGGAGTTGCTGTCCCGAAACAGATTTCTGTCATCCACCATAAAAATTCGTCATGAGTCTCTGTAAGTCAGATTAAGCTGAAAATTTACAAATAAATCCCCCAGTATGTTAGCTAACTTTCGTTAGTTTAGCACTTTTTGATTTGAGCAATAGAAGATCTTCGAAAAAATTGGTTTCTACCTGCTGATCTGTTTTGACAGATTTCTGCCATTATTTGCATTTGCTTCTTATTGATTCCTTTTTGGGTTCTTTTTGGGAAACTGAGCTTTCTCAGGGAATTTCTAAGGGAAAATTCCAAAACAAACCCTGAAGTTGTACTATTTCGGCGGTTTAAACCCTCAAGTCGAAATCCCTGTCGTTTGTACCCTAAACTATGTAATCCCGGTCTAAATCGAACCCTGAAACTGTTTGACCAAATTAACTCTTTGAACAAATTAACTGATCCCCATGTACGCAAAATTTTACAAAAAAAAACTAGATAAATTATCTATTCTAATCTTTTAATCCCTAAATCTCTTGTGGTTCTCTCAGTACTCAAGCCACAAGCCACTGGAGAAGAAGCAGGTGTCCTCGTATCAGTGTCCGCCTGCTATAGCTGGTTCGTCGCCCACGCCAGCGATGCGCCGTGGCCGCTGTACTGCTGACAGGCCAACGCCTAGGCGTGTAGGGGCGTCCTCTCTCCCTCGTCCTTCTACCACACAAGGAACTAGCACCTTGCACATACAACAAACAGAAACAACAGCGACTAGCACATGGCATCAGCGAGTAAGGCAAAATCAAGCAATCAGGAGCAGCGCGAGCGTGCCTAGTACAACGACAATTTATCTCGTGTTCCTGGCTATAGTACCTACAAATTGGTCGCGAGCATGTAGGACCCCTCGCGAGCGCAATAGGACCTCTCTATCGCGCGCGGCAGGACCTCTCGCGAGCATCGTCGACATTCCCCACCGCCGCTCCCGGGTGGACAGAGACGAGCAACGCTTGGTCGAATGGCACAGCTCCCCTCGGAAGCACCCTGCACGCATGGTCGGGCACGCGGCCGTGAGAGCATGGCCACTGAGCACGCCTAGAGCATAAGTAGCAGCGGCCGTGTCGGGCACGCGTTCTCCGGTCGCACGGCCTTTAGAAATGTCATCGAGTACGCGCAAAGCAGCAATGACGTTCGTCGAGCACGTGTAGAATGGATCGATCTGCACTAGAAAGAACAAAACAATTGGGGATGAAGGCTCTTACGAGTGGGATCCACAAGTCAGTGAGAGTAACTTGTAATCCCGTTCATGATGTTTTCTTTCCCGGTGCACCAAACAGCTCCAGGGTTTAATTTAGACTGGGATTGGATAGTTTAGGGTATGAATGACAGGGATTTTGATTTGAGGGTTTAAATCGCTAAATAACTACGAGTTCAGGGTTTGTTTTGGACTTTTTCCAATTTCTAAAGTACCTTGTGTGTTTAGTGAAAGTTTTTCTGTTCTAAAGCTAAGCCTAAAGGTCTATTATCTTTTGAATACACTAATGTTGCTAATGAAGATTGTGTGAAGTTTTGTATGAAGAAAAAAAATTAGGTGCAGAGAAAGAATGACGTAATAAGATGAAGAATGGACAAAAGCTCAATCTTGGGGATGCCACCCCGTGTCACCCCAAAAAATATTCAAGAGGTACAAGCGTAAAAGCTTGGGGATGCCCAAGGCACCCCTTCTTCATCAATAAAAAGCTCAGGTCTTTCTAGACACTTTATTTCTATTGTTTCATGCACTATTGTGTTGTTCTTGGAGCGTATTAGTTTTCGTTTTTGGTTTTCGTATGCTTAGTTTGCTTGAATAAGGTTGGTTGATTACATCACACTTCTTTTGGAGAGAGACACACTCCGTTTTCATTGCCTAGAACACTCTAGTTTCACTCTTATTGTTTTGTGAGTGTTCACTTTTGCTGGCACTATGTTTAGCCTTAGGTTTCTTATGATTTTTGCTTAACTTTTTAGTTATTCTTTGTGGATTTGTGATACAAGCTCACTGATCTTTATTGATTATTATCTTTGTGATTTGTTTCAAATAAGTTTATTGGTGTTGGAAATGAGTAGGAAGCTTCATGCTTAAGTGGTACAAAAGGGAGCTTGTTTTGATTGTGGCTTAGACTTTATCATGTCATGCTAGATGTTGTTTTGACCTTATGCTTAGTGATTATTGTTGTAGCATGACTTGTTCCAAACAATTGAGATTTCTTAATGTGCCTTGAAAGAATCATGCACTGTTTTAGCATACAAAAGCATAGTATTGTAGTATTCTCCTTTGATGCTTTGTTCGGGTTGACTTGGCACATGCTCACACCATGTTATGACTATGAAAAAGTCACCTTAGCCTCTATGATCATTTAGTTTTTGACTTGTAGTATCACTTTATGCTTTGATTAGTAATGTTTTGTTGCTCTGCATGATTATGGCCATTATTACTCTCTTAGTTGATCGCTCCCAGTCTTTTGCTAGCCTCCACTTGTATGAGTAAGCTTTACTCATGCATCCAACTCCCAAGAAACCAAGTTATTCCAAAGTGTCCACTATAAATTCCTATGCATGGTGGGTTACACCATTCCAAGTATATTCTTGTTTTCATCTATCTTCCAATTAAAAAGTCTTTTTGTTATGTGAAAACTTAGTGATTAAAGATCTGACGAACTTGATGGCACACTTTATTTTTCTTGCCCCTAATAAACTTGAACCATTTTGTTATCTATGTTGTATATGCTTGCACTTATACGTTGGAATTAGCAGAACCTTGCTGTCACGGGGAACTCTTTCAACATTGCACTTGTACTTTGTACACAGTTGATATCATGCTCTTTTGTCTATGGATGTCATCGGTGTGAAATAAAAATGGATCTTGTAAGTCCATGGAGTAATGTATGTGTGTTAGAGAAACGCCTGGGCCGCTAGCCTAAGCCATGCCTAATCATGGTGGAAACTTGCAGCATCATCATGATGACATCTATGAAGCTTTCTTCTTATAAAAAAGAGAGAGACATATTGAAAAGAGGAAAGAGAGAGAAAAGCACCATTTTCCCATGGTAAATAAGAAGATTGCTGAGATGCTCATTGTCTGCTTGCCTTGTCATTTTGATTATGGGATAGCTCATGTATCATGTGCAAGGGGTACTAAAGGGAATATGCCCTGAGAGGCAATGATGAAGTGTTTATTATGTGTATTCCAAGTATATGATAGATGTTTATTTTGCATGCTATAATTGTATTAATACGGAAACATTAATACATGTGTGTTTAATAAACAAACAGAATGTTCCTAGTTATGCCTCTCTCATAAACTAGCTCGTTGATTAACAGATGATCAAGGTTTCCCGATCATAGACATTGGATGTTGTTAATAACGGGATCACAACATTAGTGTAATGGTGTGATGAACATTCATCCAAAGTATAGCATTACGATCAAAGTCATTGAGTTTATATTGCTATAACAACTTACAAAGTGATCCTAATCCTTAGACCATGAGATCATGTCAATCACTAACACCGGAAGAGTTTCTTGATAACATCAAATGTCACACCGTAACAGGGTGATTATAAAGATGGGTTCAGGACTAATAAAGTGTTATGTTCAGTCCCATGGATCGAGAGTGGAATTTGTTCATCCCGATGACGGATAGATATACTCTGGGCCCTCTCCGTGATATCACATTGGTTAGCTTGGAAGCAAGTGATTTGATCACTAGAATGTCATATCACGGGAACGAGAAAAGAGTGCATGTCAGTAACAAGATCAAACTAGGTATGAAGATACCGATGATCGAATCTCGGACATGTAATATATCGTGAAACAAAGGGATTGAGATACTAGCATAAAAGGTTCCGACAATCACAAGAAAGTCATCGTTGAATGTGTGGGAGTCAGTATGGGTCTCCAGATCCCGCTTCTGATTATTGATCCGAGAGGGGTCTCGATCATGTCCGCATTATTCACGGACCGTAGGGTGACACACTTAAGAGACACCGACATCCAATTGGAGCAAAAGTTTCATGCCGAAATAATAAGCAAGCGCAGGAATTTATTTCACTAGATACCGATACAGGTTTTCGGGTGAAATTGCATAAAGAGGTTATGCATGTGAAATAGAATTCTAGTAAGGGGTTATATGTGAATGTTTGTCATTAAATTAATTGACAAAATTCTGAATAAATAAAAGAGTTTTATTTAATGAGAGTTTGCATTAAATTTGGTGGAAATTTAATAGCAAGTTTGAGTGGGATTTTGAGTGGAGGGATTTGAATGGATTTTTGTGAGTGGAGTGTCCACCCACATGAAGAGGGGAGGGCAAGGGGGCAGCCCCATGCGCCGGCCACCCCCTTGGGGTTCCCTCCCCCTCTCCTATAAAAGGCACCCCTCTCCTTACTTCTCACTCACACCTCCTCGTGAAGGATCTCTCTCCCCCTCTAGAATTTATCCCCCATGGTCTCGGACTAGCGAGATACATGTTCCCGGTGGCTATTCGGCAAGAAAGAGTTGTGCTTCCGCTTCATCACTGGAGCAAGGAGGCGGAGGTTGCTCGGTGCCTCGGACGTGTGTGCGAGCACGGATGCGCTGCTTATTTGCGGCGCTAGGACTTCCTCTCGATCTTGAGATCGGCAATAGATTGTCTACATCAACCACGAGTCGAACTCGTTAAGCTTTGTCGGTCTTCAAGGGTATGTTCTCTACGGATATACATCCGCCCGTTGTTTGTATCTAGTAGATAGATCTTGGTACATAGTTCACATCGTAGGAAATTTTTTGTTTTCTATGCTGCGAACCCTACAGGTACCCCGTTGGCGGTTATGTATGATACACATGTACTTACTATGAATAGAACTTACATGTGACTAAAGTTGAGTAGCATGAGGAGCATCCCTCGTATTCAAGGGAGATGAGATTACCAACTTATACTTTTTCAAGCATATACTCCATAGTTTTTTCACTTTAACCTTAATCACTTCAAGATGCTTATGATTGGGGCAATGAGGGCTGAAAGCTAAAAAGTACCATAATTTTTGGAAGCTCTTTTTGAAACTTGAAATCCCTACTTCCCTTTATGAAGGGCCTTTCTTCCACTTTTATATTGAGTCTCCACCTTCTATCCTTAGGCACCAATTAAGAGACCATAGTTGTCATTCTTAGTTCTATGTGCATTGTCCCAAAACTTATTGATTGATTCATATTGTTGATATTGCTTGTTCTTGAACTATTTGTATCTAGTCACTCTTATGAACTTTGAAGGTGTCCTATGAATTTATGTTTTGCTACTCCATGAGGGACAAGATGAATGCCACTATGCTACGTTTTCTATATGTGAAACAAACAAACGTTTTTCAATGCATGTTATTCATGATCTTTGTTTGTAACCTTTCATGTTGCATGTATTGTTACATTGTCTTACTGTTAGAACTCCATCTTTCATGCTCATGTTTAGAGTACTTTGATCCCAGCTTTCAATGCTTGCAAGTGGTTTGATCTTGATTGTGATGGTGCATGTCACCTCAAAAATTATTCTTTTTATCACTTACCTACTCGAGGACGAGCAGGAGTTAAGCTTGGGGATGCTTGGTAAGTTAAGCTTGGGGATGCTTGGTACGTTGAAAACGTATCTATAATTTTTGTATCCTCCATGCTTATTTTATATCATTTGTCTTATGTTTTGTCTACACTTTGAGGTATTTTTATACACTTTCTGGAACTAACCTATTGACAAGATGCCACAGTGCGAGTTGCATGTTTTCTTTTGTTTTTGGTTCCATAAAAGGCAGAAAATCAATATTCTCGGAATTGGACGGGACAAAAGCCAAAGTCATTATTTTTCCCGGAGCAAACGAAACCATGAAGCAGAGACGGAATAGGGCACCAGGGTGGCCACACCCTCCCAGGCGTGGGCCAGCCCTGGTGGCGCCTACAGGGGGTGTGGTCCCCCTGGGCCTCCATCGACCTTTCCTCCTTCGTCTATAAGAAGCCTCTGACCCAAAAACCCTAAATAATCGACCAAAAATCCACGAAAAGTTTTGTAGCTCCGACGCAACCAAAGGGGAGATTCGAGGGACGGAAGTCTCTATTTCGGCACCCTGCCGGGACAGGGAAGTGCCCCCGGAGCCATCTCCATCGATCTCCACCACCATCTCCATCGCCGTTGTTGATTCCCATGATGAGGAGGGAGTAGTTCTTTCTCGAGGCTAAGGGCTCTACCGGTAGCTATGTGTTCATCTCTCTCCCTATGCATGATCTTGTGGTCATGAGCTTTGTAATCAAGTAGATCTACCTTGCTACTCAAGTGCTTTAATAGATCTCTGCTCTCCCCATGTGTGTGAAAGTAGCAGTGTGCACGCCATGGTGGCACTTAGGCTAGAGTCTACATAAATACTCATTGTGCTTTAATAGATCTATGCTTTTCCCCACGCGTGTGAAACTGACAGCGTGCACGCCGTGTGTGGCACTTAAGCTAGATTACATATATATTTGTTATGTATTATATTTTGAGTTGGATGTCTTTATGATATTGTGGTGTTTGTTGGAACCATCTAGCGCTCAAGGTGACAGTGTGGGGTTATATAGATGGGGAAGGCGGACTTTGAGGAGTGTTGTTATAGCCCTACCATGGATTAGAGTGTCCAACCGGAGAGTAGTTCAGGGTAGTATCATTAAGAGAAGATATCTATGAGAGAGTGTTCACTAGTGAAAGTATGATCCCTAGGCCTTGTTTCTAAGCATTGAAACACCGTTTGCATCTAGATCTGTTGCATGTTTTCTTGCTTCCTTCTTTTTTCTTTTAGTCTTTACCTCACCGTCAAGCTCTTTTCTGGCACTGTTACCACTTATATTTCACTATCTCTTCGCCAAACTAGTGCATCTATACACTGACAAGTGTATTGGGTGTGTTGGGGACACAAGAGAATTCTTGTATCTTGATTGCAGGGTTGCTTGAGAGGGAAACCTTGGACCACTTCCTCCCTGAGTTCGATAAACCTTGGGTAATCCACTTAAGGGAAACTTGCTGCTGTTCTACAAACCTCTGCACTTGGAGGCCCAACAACTGTCTACAAGAATATAAGTACAAGAATAGAAGTGCGTAGACATCAGTGGGGGCAGCCACCATGGCTGCCATGCCATGCCCTTTGGACTGCCCCTCTCCCTATAAAAGGCCCCCCTCTCCTTTCATATCACACCTCCTCGCGATGGATCTCTCTCCCCCTCTAGAATTTCCCCATGGTCTCGGATCAGCGAGATACATGTTCCCGGTGGCTTTTTCTGGAAGTATTTGTTGCTTCTGCTTCTTCGCTGTAGCAAGAGCGTGGAGGTTGTCGGGATACCCAAACGTGTGTGCGATCACGGATGCACCACTGCTTTGCAGTGCTGGACTTGATGGTGTTGGACCCGCTGGACCAGCTGGACTTCATCATGATCTTGAGATCAGCAAGAGATCGACTACATCACCAACGAGTTCATACTCGTAAAGCTTTTAGGTATTCAAGGGTATGTATTCTATGGATGTATATTCACCCGTTGATTGTATCTAGATACATGGATTATGGCGTTTATAGTTCCCATCATAGGAATTTTTTGTTTTCTATGTTGCGAACCCAACAGTGGTATCAGAGCCAGGTTTATGTGTAGATGCTTTGCACGGTAATACACATATGAGTTGTGGGCGTTGATGGTCATGTTATTACTTCTTATGTGTATTTTAGATATTGGTGGCTGATAGCTGTGAGATTCTACACATTTTTTATGGTTTCTATCGATGGTTTTCATTTGGATTTGATGGTTTTCTAGATTTACCTAACACAAATACTTTGGTAGCAAATAAAACTTGGTTTTTAATGTGTTTTTCAGGTTCTGAACATCAACAGAGGGATTTAACAGCAAAAACACAATATTCAGACGAAAACAAGCAAGTCCCTTTTTGAAAGCAATCGAGGAGAGGACACAAAAGCTTTAATAAGCAACTATACGGGCCGCCGCCATATAGTTTCCATCTCCTTCGTCTTATTAAAAGTGACAACTTTCATGAAGAGGCCAAGGCAGAAAACAGAACACACGAGCCGCCATACCATCCAGAAGGGAGAAAGAAGGGATCCGGAGAAGAAGGTGAAGACGTTCTTCATCTCGCTCCATGATCTTCAATCTTCCAGCCACCACACTTCCATAGCTATCACTTGTACTTGAGAGAGAGATCTCCACCTTACAAGATTAGGGTTTGAGATTGTTCTTCCCATCTTGAATTGTGTTGGACCTACTTCTATTTATTATTGTGGATCTCCACGGTAATATCAAGAAGAACTCCCTTTATTTAATTATATCGATGATGCTTTTTCTCTCACGTGTGAGTAAGTTCCCTTGGGCATGGGAGATGTAGGGGATTGGTGAGATGTGATGTGCCTATATATTTTCCATCAAGTTCGTGGTTAATTTTAATTACTATATTATGTGTGCTTGACTATCTGTGGGATGCTTAATGCATGTTGTCCAATTAAGGGCCCAGACAACATGATGCTTTGTTCTACATAGATAGAATCTTGTTTGCTAGCAGACCGGCGACCCTCGAGTGACACGGGGATATAAATGGGAAACTAGTTTGACTTGAGGATAACGAGGAACCACCGAGCTTATTGCACTAGTCCGATCCAAGGAGCTTAATTGCTAAGCAACCTGAAGGATCTTAATCGTCTAGTGACTGACCATGGTTGTGGTAAATAGGCTAGTAGGATTATTGAAATTGGGATGAAATCTACCAAGAGGAGTTCCGGCTAATTATGGGTTTCTCGCCTACACACATACTTATAAGATTATAATTGTTACACTTATCACTCATTCACCCGACACATTCACTATAACCATGAACTGAAACTCTCTGCGCCTACTTTGTCATCTGCAGAAAACAACACACAAATTGTTCTTTACTTTTATGCCTTTTATTTCTGAAGTTTACATTTTAGTTTTATTTAAGTACTTCCAATTAAATCCAAACTCTACTCTCATTCTCAACACTTGCATTCAATTCACTCGAAGACCTGTTATAACTTCGGGTGCGACAGATACTTCACCAATAAACACTTACCTTTGGGATCCCTATGGGATCGATATCCGAACTTTGAAACTAGTTACAAATGATCTATGCACTTGCAGTCATCAGTGGCATAGTGGGATGAAGCGGCCAGGACAAACTTTACATGTCCTCGCACATGAGACATGTTCCACACTTGACATGCAACTAGTTTTGCATAAGTGGCTTGCGGGTTTCTATCTCTCCTACTATAGTCAATATCTGATTTACGAGTTGCCAATAATTTAATTATCATCGTTGTGGTTCCATGTTTATAGGTAAGAACGGTTCTATATCCGAAAACCCTCAGCCACGTAAAACATGCAAAAGATAAATTAGAGGCTTCTAGTTTTTGGTTTTGTCGGGCAAGTACTATGATATGGTAGTGTTATAATTTGTAGTATGGATAGATACTATTGAAAATTATAATATGACAAAGTGTAAGTGTTGGAATTATGCCCTAGAGGCAATAATAAAGATGTTATTATTATAATTCTTGTTCATGATAAAGTTTATATTCCATGCTAGAATTGTATTAAGCGGAAACATTAATACTTGTGTGGTTTGTGAACAACACCGTGTCCCTAGTACGCCTCTATGGACTAGTTCATTGATCAATGATGGTTAAGGTTTCCTAACCATAGACATGAGTTGTTAATTGATAATGAGATCATATCATTGGGAGAATGATATGGTGGACATACCCAAACTAAGCGAAGCAATTAGATCGTGTCATCGTGTTCGTCTTTGCAAAGCTTTTCTTATGTCAAATATTGTATTCCTTAGACCATGAGATAATGCAACTCCCAGGTATCGGAAGAAAGCTTTGAGGTCATCAAACGTCATCCTATGAGAGGGTGATCATAAAGGTGTCTCTCAGGTGATCGGAAAGTATCTGTTGGGTTGTATGTATCGAGATGGAATTTGTCCCTCCCAAGTCGGAGAGATATACTTCGGGCCCACTCGGTAATCGATATCAACACCGCTTGCAAGCATGTGGTTAAGGAGTTAATCACAAAGTGATATCGGATTACGGAACGAGTAAAGTACTTGCTGTGAACGAGATTGAACTAGGTATGACGATACCGACGATCGAATCTCGGGCAAGTAAAATATCGCGAGACGAAGGGAATATATATATGGGATTGATTGAATCCTGGCATCGTGGTTCATCCGATATGATCATCGATGAATGTGTGGGAGTCACTATGGGTGCCCAGACCCCGCTGTTGATTATTGATAGAAGATCATGTCTGCATATTCTCGAACCCGCAGGGTCACACACTTAACGTGTCTCGACGCTAGGATAGATTGGATAATTGGTTTATGAATTTTTTGTTCGGAGTCTCGGATGGGATCCAGGACATCACGAGAGGTTCCGGAGTGGTCCGGAGAATAAGATTCATATAAGGCAGTGCAGTTTTTGGAGTTCGGAATTGTTCCGGATTAATCGGTATTGTACCGGAAGCTTCTAGAACCTTCCGGAAGGGTACCAACGTGGTCCCACCTTCCGGGAGGGGGCATGGGCCTATGAGGGAGTGTCCTGGCCGCATTGAGCCAGGGGCACAAGGCCCCATAGGGCCCAGCCGATCCTAGAGAGTTTAAATTGTTTAAACTAGAGATAAGATAAGATAGGATTTCTAGATAAGGGAGAGTTTAAATTGTTTAAACTAGAGATATGCTTGGAGGAGAGGCTAGGGCTGGCCGCCCCCCCTCTATAAATAGAGGGCTGGTGCGCCCCCTCCCCCCCTACACACACCTTCCTCCAAGCCCTAGCCTCCCTGCTGGCCCTCCTCTCTCCCTCCCGACTGTTTGTAGGCGAAGCCCTGCAGCAGAAATTCTCCACCATATACACCACGCCGTCGTGTTGTAGATCCAATCCATCTCTCCACCATACTTGCTGGTCCGAGGAAGGAGGAGACTTCGAGGTGCTGCACGTGTGCATCTCACGGAGGCACCGCCACTTGTGGTGCTAGATCGGATCGGATCGCGAGGAGGAGAAGCGAGTACGACTACATCACCCACGTTCCGACGAACGTTCCGCTGTGCGAATCTTCAAGGGTATGAAGATCTAATCCAATCTCTCTTGTTGTTTGCATCTCCTAGATTAGATCTTGGCTTTCCCTCTGTTCGCTTCCGTAGAAAATTTTGATTTACTATGCTGCGAAACCCTTCAGTGGTATCAGAGCTAGATCTATGCGTAGATGTGATTCACGAGTAGAACGCAACATGGTTGTTGCGGGCGTTGATGTTTTATGTTGCAAGCCTCTTGTTTGTGTTCTTCTTATGACGCGGGATAGTGAGATTGAAGCGGTCCAGGCCAACCTTACGCGACGTCGTTCGCGAGACCGGCTCCGTACTTGACGTGTGGCTTGTACCACACATGCGGCTGGTGGATGTCAGTTTCTCTCACTATAGTTGTCATGGGATTAACACCGGAGTTTGGCAACCATAATATCACCGTTGTGGCTTTCCGTAGGTAAGAATCGTTCTTAGCATCTACTCCCATGAGCCACGTAAAACATGCAACAACAAAGTAGAGGCGTCTAACTTGTTTTTGCAGGGAGTGTTTTCTGTGATATGGTATGGCCCAAGATGTGATGTGTATATTGTATGCGATGATCATGTTTTGTAATGTTTCACGACTTGCATGTCGATGAGTACACAACCAGTAGGAGCCATATGGTTGTCTTTATAATTGTGTATGACCTGCGAGTCAACTTCTTATACGCCATGTAATAGCTTTACTTTATCGCTAAGTAGTTAGCAATAGTTGTAGTTGCTATTCGTGGTGGAGGCAATCATGGTGGAGTGATGGAGATCATGCCGGAACGCACAAGATGGAGATCATTGCGCGAAGATTGGCTATACCATGTCACATAAAGTTATATGCATGTGATGCTTATCCTTTTATGTATCTTATTATGCTTAGATCGCGACGGTAGCATTATAAGATGATTCCTCACTTAAAGATCAAGATAAAAATTGTGTTCTCCCCAAGTATGCACCGTTGCGAAAGTTCGTCGTGTCCAAGCATCACGTGATGATCGGGTGTTATAGACGCTACGCTCACATACAACGGGTGCAAGCCAGTTTTGCACACGCGGAAATACTTGGGTCTAACTTGACGAGCCTAGCATGTACAGACATGGCCTCGGAACACAAGAACCGAAAGGTTAAGCATGAGTCATATGAATGATATGATCTACACTTTGTTGTCCACCATTGAAACCACATCTCTTCTCGTGATGATCGGATTAGGTGTGGTGAATTTGGATCGTGTTCACTAAACAACTTGAGGGATGTTGAATTTAGTGGGAGTTCATCTAGTAATTTGATTAAGTTGAACTATTTATCATGAACATGGTCTAAATTGTACTTGCAAATACTGTAGATCACATGGCCAAGTCCAACTTCAACTTCAACGTTTTTGCTGAGAAAGAAAAGCTTAGAAACAATGGGTCTAACTTCACCAACTGGTTCCGCAATCTAAGAATCATTCTGTCTGGCGGACAAAAGGACTATGTCCTTGAGAAAGCGTTAGGTAACCCCCCTGCTGCAACTGCGCCGGCTGATGAGAAAGCTCTCTATCAGTCACGCAAAGATGATTATAGTGTGATTAAGAGCACCATGTTGTTTGCTATGGAACCGGAACTTCAAAATCGTTTTGAAAACTATCCCGGGCCCTTTGAGATTCTCGAGGAGCTGAAAACCATGTTTCAGACTCAGGCCCGTTCTGAGAGATATGAGATCTCTGAGAAGTTCTTTAACTGCAAGATGGAGGAAGGGAGTTCCGTTAGTGAGCACGCCATTAAGATGTCGGGCTACACTCAACGCCTTGAGCAACTGGACTGCAAGATTCCAGAGGAGCTCAAGATTGACAGGGTTCTGCAATCACTCCCTCCCAGCTACAAAAGTTTTGTAGTGACTCACAATCAGATTGGTTCCACTGATACGATCACCGAGCTCTTCGCAAAGCTGAAGGCTGCGGAGGTGGACATCAAGAAGGATAATCATGTGTTAATGGTCAACAAGCCCTCCTTTAAGAAAGGTAAAGGTGCAAGGAAGCCCTTCAAGAAGGGCGGCGGCAAGCGCAATGCCCCTGCTGAGAAGAAGCTCAAGTCTGGTCCCAAGCCGGACACTGAGTGCTTCTATTGCAAGGACAAGGGTCACTGGAAGCGCAACTGTCCGAAGTACTTAGCGGACAAGAAGGCTGGAACCATCAAAGGTATATTTGATATACATGTTATTGATGTTTTCCTTACTGGCCCTCGTTGTAGTGCCTGGGTATTTGATACCGGTTCAGTTGCTAACATTTGTAACTCGAAACAGGAGCTACGGAATAGACGGCGGCTTGCGAGGGATGAGGTGACGATGCGCGTTGGCAACGGATCAAGAGTTGATGTGATGGCCGTCGGCACGCTCTCCTTAGTTTTACCTTCGGGATTAGTTTTAAACCTTAATAAATGTTATTATGTGCCTGCGTTGAGCATGAACATTATTTCTGGATCGTGTTTATTGCAAGACGGTTATTCATTTAAATCGGAGAATAATGGTTGTTCTATTTATATGAGTAACATCTTTTATGGTCATGCACCTATTGTGAATGGTTTATTTCTTCTAAATCTCGAAAAGGATGAAACACACATCCATAACATTGAGGCTAAGAGATGCAAAGTAGATAGTGATAATACTACTTATTTGTGGCACTGTCGTCTAGGTCATATTGGAGTAAAGCGCATGAAGAAACTCCATTCTGATGGACTTTTGGAGTCTCTTGATTTTGAATCATTTGACACATGCGAACCATGCCTCATGGGCAAGATGATCAAAACCCTGTTCTCCGGTATGATGGAGCGAGCAACGGACTTGTTGGAAATCATACATACCGATGTATGCGGACCGATGAGTGTTTCGACGCGCGGTGGATATCGCTATTTTCTCACTTTTACCGATGACTTAAGTAGATATGGGTATATCTATTTAATGAAACATAAATCTGAAACGTTTGAAAAGTTCAAAGAATTTCAGAATGAAGTGGAGAACCATCGTAACAGAAAGATTAAGTTTCTACGATCCGATCGTGGGGGCGAATATTTGAGTTATGATTTTCTCACGCATCTCAAAGCAAGTGGAATCGTTTCACAACTCACGCCACCCGAAACACCACAGCGCAATGGTGTGTCTGAACGCCGGAATCGAACCCTATTAGATATGGTCCGATCGATGATGTCTCTTACTGATTTGCCGTTATCATTTTGGGGTTATGCATTAGAAACCGCTGCATTCACTTTAAATAGGGCTCCATCTAAATCCGTTGAGACGACACCGTATGAACTGTGGTTTGGTGCTCAACCTAAGTTGTCATTTCTTAAAGTTTGGGGATGCGAAGCTTACGTCAAGAAGTTGATGCCGGACAAGCTCGAACCCAAAGCGGAGAAATGCGTCTTCATAGGATACCCTAAGGAAACTATTGGGTATACCTTCTATCACAGAACCGAAGGCAAAGTGTTTGTCGCAAAGAACGATTCCTTTCTTGAGAAGGAGTTTCTCTCGAAAGAAGTGAGTGGGAGGAAAGTAGAGCTTGACGAGGTTATTGAACCTTCTCTTGAATTGGAGAGTAGCGCAGCACCTGAAATTGTTCCAGTGCCGCCTGCACCAACAATAGAGGAAGCTAATGACAAGGATCATGAAGCTTCGGACGATGCTGCTACTGAACGTCGCAGGTCGACAAGGTCGCGTGCCCCTCCTGAGTGGTACGGCAACCCTGTCTTGACTGTCTTGTTAGTAGAAGACAGTGAACCTATGAACTATGAGGAAGCGATGATGAGCCCAGACTCTGAGAAATGGCTAGAAGCCATGAAATCCGAATTGGGATCCATGAGCGAAAACCAAGTATGGACTTTGGTGGACCCTCCTAGCGACCGAAAGGCCGTTGAGTGCAAATGGATCTTCAAGAAGAAAACGGACGCGGATGGTAATGTTACCGTCTATAAAGCATGGCTTGTCGCAAAAGGTTTTCGACAAGTTCAAGGTGTTGACTACGATGAGACTTTCTCTCCCGTAGCGATGTTTAAGTCCATTCGGATTTTATTAGCAATTGCTGCGTTTCATGATTATGAAATATGGCAGATGGATGTCAAGACTGCGTTCCTCAATGGCAACATTGATGAAGAGTTGTATATGATGCAACCCGAAGGTTTTGTCGATCCTAAGGATGCTGATAAAGTATGCAAACTTCAGCGTTCCATTTATGGACTGAAGCAAGCATCTCGGAGTTGGAACCTTCGTTTTGATCAAGTGATCAAGAGCTTTGGATTTGTTCCAAATTGCTACGAAGCTTGCATCTACAAGAAAGTGAGTGGGAGCTCGGTGACGTTTCTGGTACTATATGTGGATGACATATTGATTATTGGAAATGACATCAACATGCTTAACGATGTGAAGAGTTATTTGAACAAGTGTTTTTCAATGAAAGACCTAGGTGAAGCTGCTTATATATTGGGCATCAAAATCTATAGAGATAGACAAAGACGCCTGATAGCTTTAAGCCAGAGTACATACCTAGACAAAGTTCTGAAAAGGTTCAGAATGGATAAGGCATTAAAAGGTTCAGTGCCTATGTTGTCAGGTAAGATATTGAGCAAGGCTCAGTGTCCAGCTACGGTAAATGATAGGGAAGCTATGAGCAAAGTGCCTTATGCCTCGGCCATAGGTTCCATCATGTATGCCATGTTGTGTACTAGACCGGATGTGTCCAATGCTCTTAGTTTGACGAGCAGATATCAAAGTGATCCAGGAGTGGAACACTGGACAGCCGTGAAGAACATCCTAAGGTACCTAAATAGGACTAAAGAAATGTTCTTAGTCTTTGGGGGTGATGAACAGCTCATCGTAAAAGGTTACGTCGATGCTAGTTTCGACACCGACAAGGATGATTCTAAATCTCAGACAGGATACGTGTATATTTTGAATGGAGGAGCTGTGAGCTGGAGAAGCTGCAAGCAAAGCGTGATCGCGGGATCTACAGTAGAAGCAGAATACATGGCTGCTGCAGAAGCGTCAAGTGAAGGAGTTTGGATCAGAAACTTCATCACTGAGCTTGGCGTGGTTCCAAGTGCATTGGACCCATTGGAGATATTGTGTGACAACACTGGCGCCATAGCACTCACTAAGGAACCAAGATATCATCCAAAGACCAAGCATATCAACCGCAAGTTTCATATAATCCGAGATTATATAGCAGATGGAGATCTGAAGATAAGCAAAGTACATACAGATCTGAATGTCGCAGATCCATTGACTAAACCTCTTCCACGTGTAAAACATGATTAGCACCTCAGTGCCATGGGTGTGAGATTGTTGCCAAATGTAAACTAGATTATTGACTCTAGTGCAAGTGGGAGACTGTTGGAATTATGCCCTAGAGGCAATAATAAAGATGTTATTATTATAATTCTTGTTCATGATAAAGTTTATATTCCATGCTAGAATTGTATTAAGCGGAAACATTAATACTTGTGTGGTTTGTGAACAACACCGTGTCCCTAGTACGCCTCTATGGACTAGTTCATTGATCAATGATGGTTAAGGTTTCCTAACCATAGACATGAGTTGTTAATTGATAATGAGATCATATCATTGGGAGAATGATATGGTGGACAGACCCAAACTAAGCGAAGCAATTAGATCGTGTCATCGTGTTCGTCTTTGCAAAGCTTTTCTTATGTCAAATATTGTATTCCTTAGACCATGAGATAATGCAACTCCCTGGTATCGGAAGAAAGCTTTGAGGTCATCAAACGTCATCCTATGAGAGGGTGATCATAAAGGTGTCTCTCAGGTGATCGGAAAGTATCTATTGGGTTATATGTATCGAGATGGAATTTGTCCCTCCCAAGTCGGAGAGATATACTTCGGGCCCACTCGGTAATCGATATCAACACCGCTTGCAAGCATGTGGTTAAGGAGTTAATCACAAAGTGATATCGGATTACGGAACGAGTAAAGTACTTGCTGTGAACGAGATTGAACTAGGTATGACGATACCGACGATCGAATCTCGGGCAAGTAAAATATCGCGAGACGAAGGGAATATATATATGGGATTGATTGAATCCTGGCATCGTGGTTCATCCGATATGATCATCGATGAATGTGTGGGAGTCACTATGGGTGCCCAGACCCCGCTGTTGATTATTGATAGAAGATCATGTCTGCATATTCTCGAACCCGCAGGGTCACACACTTAACGTGTCTCGACGCTAGGATAGATTGGATAATTGGTTTATGAATTTTTTGTTCGGAGTCTCGGATGGGATCCGGGACATCACGAGAGGTTCCGGAGTGGTCCAGAGAATAAGATTCATATAAGGCAGTGCAGTTTTTGGAGTTCGGAATTGTTCCGGATTAATCGGTATTGTACCGGAAGCTTCTAGAACCTTCCGGAAGGGGACCAACGTGGTCCCACCTTCCGGGAGGGGGCATGGGCCTATGAGGGAGTGTCCTGGCCACATTGGGCCAGGGGCACAAGGCCCCATAGGGCCCAGCCGATCCTAGAGAGTTTAAATCGTTTAAACTAGAGATAAGATAAGATAGGATTTCTAGATAAGGGAGAGTTTAAATTGTTTAAACTAGAGATAGGCTTGGAGGAGAGGCTAGGTCTGGCCGCCCCCCCTCTATAAATAGAGGGCTGGTGCGCCCCCTCCCCCCCTACACACACCTTCCTCCAAGCCCTAGCCTCCCTGCTGGCCCTCCTCTCTCCCTCCCGACTGTTTGTAGGCGAAGCCCTGCAGCAGAAATTCTCCACCATATACACCACGCCGTCGTGTTGTAGATCCAATCCATCTCTCCACCATACTTGCTGGTCCGAGGAAGGAGGAGACGTCGAGGTGCTGCACGTGTGCATCTCACGGAGGAACCGCCACTTGTGGTGCTAGATCGGATCGGATCGCGAGGAGGAGAAGCGAGTACGACTACATCACCCACGTTCCAACGAACGTTCCGCTGTGCGAATCTTCAAGGGTATGAAGATCTAATCCAATCTCTCTCGTTGTTTGCATCTCCTAGATTAGATCTTGGCTTTCCCTCTGTTCGCTTCCGTAGAAAATTTTGATTTACTATGCTGCGAAACCCTTCAGTAAGTTCCATAGACCTTGGCCTTACACATATAGGAATGATAAAGATCATTCCTTGATGCACAAGATAGTGATCAAGTGCAAGAACCATATCATATCAATGTAGCATATGATGTTTGTCTACATCTTATATTGCTTTTTGGCATTTTAGTAGCATTATAAGATGATCCCTCATTTAGATATCAAGATAAAAAATGTGTTCTCCCTTAAGTATGCACCATTTATGTTTCGCCGCTTTAAGACATCACGTGATGATCGAGTGTACTTGAATCCCCGATCATATTTTGGGTGTAAGACAGTTTTACACACGCGAGTACTAAGGTTCTTACTTGGCGAGCCTAGCATGTATAGACATGGCCTCGAAACACGGACCGAAAGATTAAGCATGAGTCATATAGTTGATATGATTCCCATTTAGATGCTCGCCTTTGAAGCTACACCGACTCACGTGACGATCGGACTTGGTGTAGTGGATTTGGTTCGTGTAATCACCAAAAAGACACGAGCGATGTTGTTTTTGAGTGGGAGTTTATTTCTAATTTGGATTAGTCGAACTCAATTTATCATAAATTAAATCAAAGTGAATTTGCATAATTTGTTGTAGTCATTGGCATTCGTTCACTATCTTATGCTTAGTTTTTATTGAGATAATAAAACTATATAATTCTGGATATTTGCTTTACGAACTGATATCGTATTGTTTTAAGTGTCAATCTAAAGTTTAAGTCCTATTGCAAACTTTCAGCAAACTCCATGAAATTTAATAATTAGTATTAAATCAAGAGTGACAATTCCAGTGTTAGTATCTAAATTATCATGTTTTCCTCCATGATTCTTGATATTCAAAAGTTGTTTTAATATCGAGGTTATATAGGAGCTGAAACAATTGTTTCAGAAACTAGCATGTGTGATAGATATTACGATATATGAAACAATATTTTGGTTGCAATATGATAGAGTATAATATATGTTCTCATATTGGATGATAATTTGCGAAGGTTGGATATGCAAGACATCCTAATCCTCCAAAAAGGTTTTGGAAAGTAAAGTTATACTCGCGATTCGCCTTTGTAAGCTATATTAGCTTGATCATGAAAGTTTTCATGAAAAGGATGAATAGAAGATGTAAGTAAAATGTTTACTACAATAAAAGATTACTAAAGAATGGATTTTGAAAGAATGCCAAACATTTGATGATGGTGATCTACTTCAAAGTGCAAGTCCAAAGGTATTATAGTATTTGACTATACATGCTTTGGACTGTGTGTCATATGTATGGCACCACTATTGATGTTGATAGATTCTTTAAGGAAAAGTAAATGATGAAAGAGAATGTATAAAATATTTGGCAGACTGGAAATGTCTAGCCAATGTATGTAGACGATATACATGTTATGGTTGTATTCTTTGCTTTTTAAACAATGTGGTTCTTGGGTATTGGATACCGAATTGGTTGGTATGAAATGTCATACAGAACGACGCAATTCATGAACTAGAATGGCCTAAGTAACTAGCAAGAGAATATGTGATGATGTTCATCGAAAACAAATAAAGTGTTATTGTGTTTATCGCTGACATCAAATCTTTCCTTCAAGATTTGTTTAAATAATTGTTATTTTGTTCCAGTATTATGAGAATGATGGTTGTTCAAATAATTACCGTATTCCATAAAAGATGGATGAACTTTTACAAGTCTAGTTGGAGAAATCACGTCCATAAAACTAATGCTAAAATGCCGTAAGACAAATGTTTGAAAGATAACTTACGAAGTGACATCACCGTTTCAATTATATTAGAAATAAAACATGAAGACACTCCATGTTCATGGATTTTTGGAGTCTTTGATTTTGATCAAATGACGCTTGTGAGACTTTCTTCGGAATAATTAAAAATCCATTCATAGGCCAAAGAGGAATGGATGACTAACTTATTGGACATTGTGCATGTTGATGTATATAGTCCATTATGTATAGCCATATGCGGTGGATCTTTCAACTTCATATGCTTTCTCCGGAAATTTGAGTGAATATATCTGTATATTTACTTAATAAGGGAGAAGTATGAAACATTTTAAAATTGTTCAAAGACTTTCAAGATGAAGTGGAAAATCATTGTAACAAGAAAATAAAGAGTTTATGATTCGATCTTAAAGGAAGATATTTGAGTTACATGTTTAGCAAAAAACCTAAGATTTCAGGAATTGTTCCTTCGATTTGCATTTCTCGATAAACCATAGGAGTACGGTATGTTTGAGACATCAAATCGAACTTTGTTTGACATGGTAAGATTAAAGGTGTCATTTATAAAACTGCCATTATGTTTTAATGATTAAAACTTTAGAGACAACCGCTTTTATACTGAAAAGAGCACCACCGTGATCCGTTGAAATGACACCATAAAGGTTATGGTTTGAGATAAAACCCGAGTTGTCTTTTCTTAAATTTTGGTACTATGCATAAGTAAAAAAATTACAGCCAAAGTCGGATAAGCACGTCTTTGTAGGTGATTTCGAATAACCGTTAGGTATTCCTCCATAACACCGAAGACAAAAGTGTTTGTCGCTTAGAACGTCAAGTTTTTTTTTGAAAGAATTTTTTGTAAAAGTTAAGTGGGAGGATAATAGAACTTTGATAAGGTTATTGAACAGCGCCGGAAATTATCCCGGAGGCAGCTACACATAGCTCACGTACCTCAAAGGTTGTGGTCACGGAGGTCTAAGTTCCTATTGAACCGAGTAGGCCGGGTAAACAATCAAATACTAAGATTTGAGAGTAAATCATTGTTTTTAACAATGATGGATCGACTACATGCAAAGAAGCGATGATGAGCCCTGACTCCATCAAATGGCTTGAAGCCATAAAATCCGTGATAGTTCCATACACGAGAAATCAAGTTTTTTCAACTTGGAAGACCCTCGGAAAGGTGTAAAACCTATCGGTCGTATTTGGATATATAAAGAAATAGACATGGATGTTTCATATCTATGAAATAATCGACGTGTCGGTAAAGATTTTACGACAATGTTCAAGAAGTTGACTATGACAAGATTTTATCTTTTATAGCGATATTTAGTCTAAACGGATTCATGTAGCAACCACTACATATTATTTTTCTATATGGTAGCTGAATAAAAAACAAAGTTCTTCTAATAGAATGGTTACCTAGGACGTGTACATGACACGGTCCAAAGGGTTTTGTTAATTCAAAGGATGCTTAAAAGGGCATGCAAACTTCAATGGTTGAAGTAAGCATCACGGAGTTGGAATCTTCACTGTGCTGAAACTATTAAAGGAGTTTAATTTCATCGAAGACGATGAAGATGCTTGATGACTGCAAGTGTACAAATTGTTTGTAGCTAGTTTCAAAATAAAGATATCGATCCCATAGGGAGCAGGAGTCTAAAGTCTAAGAATTCTTGAAATAAATACTAAAAATATAAATGCTAAATAAAGCTCTAAGTGACAAGCTAAAATGCGAGTATTGTGTAAAAATGTGTTTTTGGTTTTTTGGTATAAGAGAACAATGAGTAAAATAAATAAAACTGGATACAGAAAATAAGTATCGCATATGTAAAATAGATTTGAAACTTCAGTGGGAAAAAGCGTTCTCAGGGATTAGCGGATACACCACTAGCATTATAAAGGGCTAAGGGAAAGATTATTATCATGAACATTCTCAACTATGTATGTGTGGGAGGAACTCCGTATTTGGACAAACAGGCAGCAACCACTACTCAAATCATCCTCATAACCACAGCAGACAGCAATCAACATCAATTGAATTACTGCGCTATTAAGGGACATAATCCCGCAGGACGTATCCCATGGCATGGACAATGTTCCATGAGTTTCCTCGATTCCCAAGTTGATACGTAAGGGGTGACAACAGCTTTATAGTCCCCACAAGTAGTTCCCTCCATCAAGTCTCCACAAGAGGCAAATATTTAGAGGACTACTTCTCCCAACATCAAGATGTAGACAATCTAACACATGGTCACAGTGATGCATATCATAATAAACTTTATCTTATTTCAGTCTCATGCTAGGGTTTCTCCATCTCCCCAAGAACTAATGATCTACTTAGACATGGAGGCAATCAACATCATGGCAAAAGTAATGGAATCTATCATAGATGAATAGTACTTGTATAAATCTACATCGAGTATGGAAATTACAACAAGATATAGACAAGATGTATATGGGATGGATGGAGATGGTGGTGATGCAGCGGTTGATGACGAAGATCGATGCCTTAGCCTCCCAGATCTACGCAGGGCAAAGATGGATCCCCGATGGATGAGTTCACCCTCCAAATGTCTTCCGAAGGTTAGGTTTTAGAGATTTCTGGGTGTTCTATATATCGTTTCTCCGATCCAGTTGCAAGGGGTGAAACTATTTGAGGAGGCGGTGTTGGTGCCA
Source organism: Avena sativa (assembly GCA_916181665.1). Lineage (NCBI taxonomy): Eukaryota > Viridiplantae > Streptophyta > Magnoliopsida > Poales > Poaceae > Avena > Avena sativa. The sequence continues at coordinate 299,557,457 of OV702296.1, forward strand.
ACTATACGACGGGAACTATACGGCCAGAAAAGTTCTCCTGCTGTATAGTTGGTCGTTAACCCTTTTTATATCCTCCAATTGCTTCGGGTTTTCTTCTGGTGTTATTAATATTTTCCAAATAAGCAATTTACGTAGTTTTTGGCTCCTTTTCACTGCAATATAACTGGTCCAAGAATTGTGTCCATCAGATCCATCATCTGTCCTGATCCTGGTGAAAATAAACATAAAAGGTGTGCGCGAGCACTGTAAAATACCAAGATCCTACCACTATAGTGCAAAATAATAATATAAAACAAGATGCAAATATACACTCATCAACTTCCCTAAGCTTAGACTCTTGCTCATTCCGAGCAAGGTTAGCTTAATGGATGTGATCCTCATATTCATGAAGCTGAGTCGATAAAATAAATGAGGCAGTTGCAGCATGTGTTTATCATATATGATACATAGGAATAAGTTCATGATAGTACCTTACTCGAACCATCCGAGTAATATTGGCAGGCTTACACACCTTAGCATTTAACAGTTCACAAAAGATTACTCTCAATATGATGTAAAAGTATTCATTTCGACCGAATGAGTTAGCGAGGTAGTCCCAAGTGTTTTAGGATTAACATATTCACTTGGGATTTAAAATCTCAAATGTTCCTTTGTCTTAGCACAAGATAGTGGTGTATGCCTATTTGCTCTTTGCATATTTTATTTTCTCTTTTCTTTCTCTTATATATATATATGCTCACACTTTTGTTTAAGTGATGTGCAAAGGAGATAGCCATACATTCCACTTCATGTAGGAATTCAAAGTTTGATGATCTCAATTACCAAATTCCAATTGTATATGAAGCATCTTTATAGCTTGAATACTCTACCTCGTCTTGTTCTCACTCTAATTTGATAGCACTTCTAATTTTTCTTTGTTCAAGGTTCCTTTCTCAACTTAACTGATTAGATAATTTTTCCTTTTGTAAATCAAACCATGAACTTACAACATATTGACCAAATTATCTTTGTATGTTCCATTAATACCAATGGTGTGGAAGGCTCCTATTGCTATCATCAAGTGCAAGTAAAATCATACTCAAGCCATTCATATATTCGATAAGACAAGCACAAACTCAATAATTGTCCATATATGATAATAAACTCGGAATTTCATAAAATGGATCGACTATTCCCGAAGGGAATTCTAATGATGCAAACTTTATTTATAAGTTCAAACTAATGCAAAGCTAAAATAGTAATATAAAACTTATAAGATATATTACAAGGTCTTAAAGATCTCCCCAAGCTTGGAATCAAGTCAGTCGGGATAAAATAATCCCTTGAGATTTATTTGATATCGTGATTATTGTAGATCACTACGGCGCCATGGAACGTGGTATCTTCTCTTCACAGGACAACCTGAGATGGAGGGATTGATTGATAGCCTCCAGTTCTTTAATACGCATCTTATATAAAATATTATTCCTCTCCAGCACTTTCACTTGTTCTTTAATGAGCTCATTGTTATCTTGGAGGGTTTGTATCGCCTTAAGACTCATAGAAAAACCTGATTCGGTTGTCTGCTTAATATCTTCATCAAGTTTATCAAGATAAAGTCGCAGCAACCAAAGATGCCTGGATGTCCCTGGCGCCTCCTTATCCACCTCTGCAATATTCAGCTCGAGGTCTTTCAACTCCCTCCGTCGGCGTCCTTTGTCAGCTTCAAGAAACTCCATAGGGATGGTCTTAATCTCCTTGTTTTGCTTGCTATTGCTCCCGATCTCCATAGGAGCTTCTCTCCTTGGCTTACCGGCCCCTGGTTGCTCTATGGTTGTATATCCTCACCTATGAATAAGAGTTAGATTGGCTCCTAGTGATTATGAATAGAGAGAAACACAATGGAAGTATATAAGGGTGTCAGAGGTCGTTAAACTCGTGATAAAGACCAAAGTTGCACCCAAGAAAAGAATCTTAACAAAACAGGAAAAGAAATCTCGGATTTGGAGAAGTCCTGCCGCGTAACGACCAACTACACGGTCGCAGCTCGTATACTTCTGACCATATAGTTGGTTCCGGGCAGATATTTCCAAATATCTCGAGTCTAGGTCAGTTAGGTTATTGACTTGGAACTGACAAAACCCTTTTTTTAATAAAACGAAAAAGAATAGGAGATGCCAGAAGATTTAACGACCAACTATATGGCACGAGCTGATTCTCCGGTCGTATTGTTCGGTGGTATAGTTTCCAGACACCGAAAAATTTCGTGAAAGGTCTATAGTACGTTTAACGACCAACTATACGGCGGGATAATTTTCTTTGGCCGTATAGTTGGTACAAACCTTTAGAAACTTCAGAAAACAGGAGGAATTCAAAGGTAAAAATTTCAGCAGTATAAATTGTGAGGACAAATCACTTATTTAGAGAAAGAAAACTTACCTTGTACTTACCGTTTATTTAGTCGGGGTGACAAGCTCCTCCAACAACAAGGACTTCTTCTCTTTTGGAGGAATTGACCTTATCTCATCTAATAATTCTCGTAAATGAAAATTACTAGGACTAAAGTTCCTCTCAATAAGATTGGTGCCTTACTGGGCAGATATGGATACTGCATCCAATATGTTTATTTCTTGCCTCTGCATAATCTATAATTCAAATTCTTAAAGTAAAAGGATCCAACGGATCAGCCTTGGCTTATGATTTTTCCTCTCAAGGAGTTATTTTAAACCATCACGATCCATATGAACTCTTACTTTTCCATCAACTATATAAGAACGAAATTGATCACAGGAGAAAAATACAGAAAAAGTTCTCTTTCTTCTTTAGGATAATTCTTTTGAGCAGTATTAAGAGTTCTACTAGCATGATGTATAATATTAAATCTGTGACCTATGTGTTGTCCCAGAGTTACTCCTACAGCATCATAACTAGCTTCACATATTAAATCAAAAGTCATATCCCATATAGGTGGTTTAATGACAGGAGCATGGGATAAAGCATATTTAAGTTTATCAAAGGCAATAAGGCATTTATCATCAAAATTAAATCATAATCCCTTTTGCAAAAGGTTAGTTAAAGGTTTAGAAATTCCAGATAAATTCCTAATTAACCTTCCATAAAAACCCACATGACCAAGAAAACTTCTTACACCTTTTATATCCCTTGGTTGTGGCATTCTCTCCATTGCTGCGACCTTGGCTTAGTCTACTTCAATACCCTTACCTAATACCTTATGTCTGAGGACTAGACCTTCTTTGACCATGAAATGGCACTTCTCCCAGTTTAGAACAAGATTGGTTTCTTCGCAATGCTGCAAAACCCTTTTGAGATTATCCAAGCAACTAGTAAACGAAGTTCCATAGACAGAAAAGTCATCCATAAATACTTCCATTATCAATTCTATAAAATTTGCAAAAATGGCAGTCATGCATCTTTGAAAAGTAGTTGGAGCATTACATAAACCAAAAGGCATGCTTCGATAAGCATGTAAACCATAAGGACAAATGAAAGTTGTTTTAAGTTGGTCATCAAGATGAACAGCTATTTGGGAAAAACCAGAGTATCTATCCAAGTAGAAAAATGAGTGTGGTTTGCTAACCTCTCTAAAGTTTGGTCTATGAACGATCAAGGATAGTGATCTTTCCTTGTTTCTTTATTCAATTTCTTGAAATCTATACACATCCTATGTCCAACAATAGTTTTAGTAGGTATTAATTCATTGTTTTCATTAGGAACAACAGTAAAACCACCCTTCTTAGGAACACAATGAATAAGACTTACCCATTCACTTTCTTTTACATGATAGATTATACCTGCATCTAGTAGACATACTATTTGTTTTCTTACCACTTCCTTCATTTCGGGCTTCAGTCGTCTATTAAACTCTGCAACTGGTTTAGCACCTTCCTCCATGAATATTCGATGGACAGTTATCATGGGACTAATGCTTTTCAAATCGTCCATTGAGTACCCAAAGGCCTTGTGATGCTCCTTAAGTACTTCCATGAGTTATTATTCTTCATCCCCTAAAATTTTAGAACTAATAATAACAGGAAATTTATTTGTATTTTCCAAAAATTATATTTAAGATTATTTAGTAAAGTCTTCAATTCTGGGGGCGGTAATTCCTCGTCCCCTCTCTTTTCTAGATCTTCAAAAGCCTCATCAGTTGGAGGCCCTAAAATGGGAAGCGAATCGAATTCACTTTCTAATTCTTCTAGGGACATGTCCTCTACAATTATTTCTTCATAATTTGAGTTTTCATTTGCTTCTTCTACTTGATTACTAAAGAAGAGAGCTGACATCTCCTCATTTTTTTCCTTTCTCTTCTTCTTGTATTTGTAGAGGTCTGTCTTTTAATTTGGAAAAGTGGAATTCTTTTTCCGCTTCCCCAAGCTTAAGAGACACAATCTTCTTTTTGAAATCAACTTTGGCACCTAAATCATTCAAAAAGTTTCTTCCAAATATAATTGGGCAAAGAGTGTCAGCTGGCATATCAACAACTACAAAATCGATAGGAAGATTTTCCTTGCTAATTGTGATAGTTGCATCTTCAACTACTCACATTGGAACTCTAAGAGATTTATTGGCTAACATGATTATCATATCAGTATTCTCTATTATAGCCGGTACTATCTCTTCTTTTATTTCAAAATAAAAATCATAAGATATAACATTAACTGTGGTGCCAAGATCACATAAACCATAATATGAGGTTTCTTTAAATATGCAGGGAAGAACAGGCTTACCCACATATTTTACCTTAATTTTACCTTCAACCAGTATGAAAGTCTCTTTATCAAGTTCATCTATGTTACAATGTGCATACATAGCCATAATTGCTTCCTTGGTTACCTCTTCATGTTTGGTTTCATCTAAATGTTCTCCAACTTCTGGCACAATTTCCTCTTCTTTCTTATGCTGTATTGCTTGAAACTATTCATATTCCAAAATATGTTTTTGCGTAGTGTTAGGGAAAGGTAGCTCATACATTGGTTCTAGGGAGTCCAAGGTTGCTTTAACTTCTCTTTTATTCTTAGGTTCGGGTGGTGGATCATACTTGACCCAACCATCTTTTGGAGCTTTGATATGTTCTGTAAAAGCTTTAGCAACATGCAACACAAGATCTGAATCCAAATAAATTTCTTTAGATAATTCATTAGCATTGCCCTTTTTATTATAGTCATGAATACAATCATAATCTATTTCTATGCCTCCTTCACTTCCTAGACCAAAATTCAAAGAAACTCTATGATCGTGAATTCTATTAAGTAAATCCCAAGTTTTAGTTATGAGAATATACATGAAAGATCCACTCGCGAAAGAGTCTAGTTCCAATTTATTAGGTTCAATTAAACCGTCATAAAAGATATGCAATAAATACAATTCAGGAAAATCATGATGAGGACATTCATTAAGTAAATCTTTAAATCTTATATAAGCTCTTACTAGTACTTCATTAGGACGGTTCCTCCAAGTCATTATAAGACGCCTAATTCCAAAAGATTTTTATAAAGGATAATACTTAGCTAGAAACTCACATGCTAAATTATCCCAAGTAGTAGTGGCTTTGGGGGGTAAAGATCTATACCATGAGAGAGCTATGCTAGTCAAAGTCTGACTAAAGAGTTTCAGCCTTACCTCATTAGCAGTGTAACACCCCAAAAATATTAATGAAGATCATTCCCTAAGTAATCAAGATTAGAGTTAACAAAAGCTTTTATTACTTAAATTCAAATCCTATTGATTGAGTGTATGAATGCTTGCAATGCCATGTTTGATTGTTGTAAATGATGAGAGATGGTTTATAGATCAAAACCATATAATCTAGGTCACTATCAAATCAAATCAAAACAAAGGAAATGAAAATATAAAGCATAAGACCTAATGGTCATTTCTGCTCAAGTTAACCACTAGCTCACATTGAGCATCTCTAGCAACTAATCTCAAACAGAAAATTTCCCATTTCTTTTCTCACCTTGCTAGACCTAGTGACACTGAACCAAATGGAACTTACCAACCTTGCAGAAACATATTCAAACTCTTTTGAGAGGCAATTCAAATTTGAATCTATCTTATGTATCAAGATACCATTTTTGGAAAACCACTCAAGCTAACACCCCTTGGCAAACCATTGCACCCAGAGACTACCAAGATTAGTATCAGATCACTCACCAAAAATCATTGAATTTGGTGATGATTTAGTTCATGCGGCCATTTGATCGAACACTTGGTGATCATAGTACAACTACCAACTATCTATTATTTGTGATCAATCAGTTGCTCATCCATTGTACCCCAAATCTTTACCCTAGCTCACCCACGATCACCCCCAGTACCCAGCCGTGCAATTGAGCCATTCTCCTTCACTACCTTGATCAATGCAAGTGGTACCCGAGCTCACCATGTCACTCGGACATCGACAGCATGCCACAGGCCACGCTTCACTCGCTCACGATTTCTAGCTGATAGCCGTGACCTCACAACCCCTCTCTTTCCACCCCTCGACCAACGGCGAGACGCGGAGACACTAGAACGGCCACGCCAATTTAAGATACGGACATGCCGAGAGCACGACGGAGCGTCGCGGCCGCCTCATGCAGACACGCTGCGACTCGACCTATCCACCTGTACTCGCAACCGCGACGTCACCAGCCACTGCCCCGACATGCCCATTGGTCACCGCACACCCCCTTGTCCACCGTACTTGCTGACAAACACCGCCGTACCCGTAAAGAGCACCGGCGTCGCCCGACCAACTGAGACCGCCCCTTGTCGAGCCACCACTCGCATGATGATCGCCACACCAAACAGCGTCGACCCATGCCCTTCTTCATTCCTAGCTCGACCTGTAGCAACATTGTCGACAAGCCCTTGCCATGCCGCACTGCCTCACCCTCGAGGGTATAAAAAGACCCCTCCCCCAGCCTCAATCTTCACACCATTCTACTCCTCCCTCACTCAGAAACACCCCTGGCTTGTTCCCGGAGCAAGGAGAGCACCCTGTCGCCGGAATTTGGTCGGAGTACATCGGTGCCGTGAGGGAAATGCACCATTGGTGCCGTGAGCTATCATGACCGCCATTCGACTCGCCGTCATTGACAAGCTCATTCGCCCACACCGCCAACCCTAGCTGGAGCTCTGGTAATCCCACAACCACCCTCGCCGTGCCGCTAGGTTAGAATCTTGCCGGAGCCTAGCAGCATAGACGATGAACCTCGACCGTAGATCGTGTTGTAATCGTATGGCCAGCGTTAGTCAATACCGCTTTGTTTAGAAACACCCGCTGACGCGTGGGACCAGCCTGAGTGAGCCCGCTGCGCGAGCTGTGCAGTTGGGCCAGCCCAGTAACGTTTCCCGCGTGAGCCCAGTAATTCAAATCTAGTATTTTTCTTTTTATTCAAAAACCTTTTTCTGTAGTGAACTTTAAAAATCAATTCAGAGAGATTCACTACAACAAATTGTATGAATCCAATTTTTTTTAAAGTAGATGAAAATCTCTAATCACTCCCGTTAGATTCAAACAGTTTGAAACTATGGATCACCCTCAGTAAAAAGAACAAGCCAGTATCTTTTGCAACTTCAAACATTTTCTAAAATCAACCATAGGTGATTTTGAGTTGATTCCAACTCTCAAAAATCACATTTGACAAGACGTTTCTGAATATGTAAAAAATCTACATACTTACATATAGTAGTCCTAAATCAAAACTAAAAGAATGACTTTCTAGTCATTTTTAGCCACTTAAATATTATTAAATAATAGTGTTAAACTTTATAAATAAGGCCAACCACTTTAAATCACATTCTCAAGTATTAGAATATGTGGTGATGACATGTTTCAATATGATCCCATATTTTTAATTTGGAGAATATTAAATCCTAAGAAACTTTTCAATGAGTAGAAATTACTTTCCTAAAAATAAGATAAATAAAATCTTATCACCCTTTCTTGTAATGATAGAGATGATGCTAGATCATCTAGTGTGACCCTTGTGTGAAAAATAGAAGTAGTTAAGTATTGTTTGGTGATTAGGTGCCTCGTATTTATCTATAGACACTAGTATCAATCCGGGCTACGACAAGGAGGAATTCTACGAAGAATAGGAAGAGAACTTCGACCACCTTACCAATCCAGAAAAGCTATTCTATCTAAGCAAGCTAAGCTAAACCATGCAAGTCCCACTTGCAAGCCTTTGTGATACCTCTTTTTACTATACCAAATCCCAGTTTTACTTGCAAGCTTTACCTTTCGCAAGTTGTTCAGTAGTTAATTAATTGGATGATTATTGGAAAAGGAGGAAAGTGTCCGCAAGAGCTTGGAACTTGTTGAAAATAGATACACCAGCTTAGTACCCTACAACTAGTGACACCCCCATTTGATAGATGCTAGTGCTAAATTAAACTTGATCGCTAGATTGGAATAAATGATTATAAAAACCTTGGAATGATGAGTCATTCTATTGAAATGTTTTGACATGTGTTATGGACACAATGACTTGAAGATGATGGTGAAGAAAGTATGTGACTTGACTTTGACAAAAACTGATAGCTGGGTTCGGATGCGATACCATTCCAACGTTTACCGTACAACCACAATACCCGAATTTGGGTAGGGCTTGACTGGAAGTTTATATGTCTTAGTATGGGTTCCCTCGCGGAACGAGGTGAGTTGAGGCTACCTTGTGAATGTGACTGTCCACCTATGCAGTGCCCAAGATTACAAATGATCATGGTTGGGAGGCCAAACTCATAGGGGAGGTGCATATACTAGGTTGTGTAATTGAAAGGTTAGGATTGATTATCCGCATACTAAGTATGATGATTCAGGATTGTTCCTGAAGGATGTATCGAATGTTGTGGTGAAAGTGTACCACCTCTACAGAGTGTCAAACTATTCGAATAGCCGCGTCCGCGGTTATGGACAGTTGGATGGCCATGTTATTCTGTTGTCAGATGTTTTCCAAAATGACCCGTGACTTGAAAGATGACTTTGACTTGAGCCCACAAGTGGTGTACATGAAGCTAGGTTCCCACCTAAGTAACTTAGCCAACTAAAGTTAGGTTTTACTACTAGGCACTAGTTGAAATAAAATTGGCTTATGGCAAACAAACCCAGAGCTTAAGAATCCTATTAGATGGCCTTACTGTTTAGTGAAAGTTTGCGAGTACTTCAAAGTACTCATGGCTTTGTCCCTGTCTATTACCATAGCCAGACTATGAAGGAGACTACAAGGAAGAAGGACAGCAGGACGCTTACGATAACTAGGATCATCTCCCATCGTCAGCATTTCCTGTGACCCTAAAGATGGAGCCTTGACCACGCTACCTTTATTATTATTCCGCTGCTTTGATTGTAATCAGAATTGATCATGAGATCAACTATTTGTAAGAGTATTATGGTTTGTAATGGATGATGAACTATGGTACCAATATGTTATGTCTCGTAAAAATGGTAATCCTGGGATTGTGATGTATGGCATAACAGGCATCTGGGATTAAAAATCCGGGTGTTGACAAGTTGGTATCAGAGCCATCCTGACCATAGGAGACCCTAGTTAGCATGGACGTCAGAAAAACTTAATTTCCAAAACAAAGAAAGTGAGTATCTTTGAAAACCTATTCTCACTCTTACCCTTGAAATTATTTTCAAAAGAGAGTCATAAGTTCCTTAAAAAAATTGCAACCTTACCTAAAAATTTGCACACTTGAACACTTCTCTAACTTACTCCTCTCTAATTGCTTATAGATGGACTACGCCTACAGCAAGTTCTACCAGTTGGGAAATGGAGGGAATCTCATCTTTGAGAACGACCTGAGCAAGCTGACAGAATTTTTGGAGCGCCCACATCCGGAGTTCTATGGAGCTCAACTCCATGATCACCCCAGAGGGGATCTACATTGGCTGATAGTTGTCGATCTTCGCAGAAAGATGGAGCCACCTACCTCGGAGAAGATCCATTTCACCATCAGAGAGAACAACAGGATCGATGGACTGGCCAGAGCTATGTAGGAAGCACTTGCCCGACTATGTGGGCAGAATATCAACAAGATCATCGGCACCCGCTTTGCTCACTATGCTAGAAGTGACTCCAACGGACAACCCATGGATCTGCCAGCCCACCCTGATTTGAGGAACCATGTGGACCATCTTGCCTTCATGCTTAGTGAGAGTCAGAAGGAACTGGATAACGCTCGTGCTCACACCAATGTGAAGCAACTTGCTGCCGCCAAGAAGGACCAGACCTTCGCCATCCTCGTGAAGGAGCACAAGTCACTTCACAAACTGCGTGATAAGAAGGATCGCATCATTGCTCGCCTTCGTCACAAAGTGTCAGACTTGGAGGAGACCATCCACTATCGAGACATGCAGCTTGAAGAGAGGGAGAACGAAGGGGAAGATATTCGTGGAGATTCCTACTCGTATCTCAGTAATGATGATGACTACCTTGAGGACATGGACCAGGAGTACCGCACTGATGATGAGGACCGCACCTTCATTGATGATGAAGAAGCCACCGGTTCTGATGAGTAGTAGCACTTGAGCACTATCATAGGTGTGAGTTGTATCCGGTCCCACTGTATCATAGCTTGCCAGAATGGTCTTAAAACCATCTATTTGTGGTGATGTGTTGTTTGGAATGTGTTGCTTGTATGGTGTGACTTTGAAATGAATGAGAATGAGTTGTTGGCTTTCAAACCTTAGCCTTACTCAAAAGTTTAAAAGCTTTTAAACCAAACCCACAAACTTTAGAAAAATTTCCCTCTTGTCTCGTGATCTATCTCAATCTTCAGATGCCTCGTGGAGGGGGCAGCTCATCTCAAGACCCGATGGTCCAAATCTTGCAAATGTTAGTAGCCGACCGAGAAGCTGGTAGGACCGAGCGTCAAGCCAATCTAGCCACTCTTCAATAAATCGCTCAGCTAGCCCATGACAACCAAGACCCTGGAAATCAGGATCATCATGGATCCAAACTTAAGAACTTCCAGAATACCAATCCCCATATCTTTAGTAAGTCGGAAGAGCCCTTAGATACTGATGACTGGCTGGAGACTATGGAGAACAATTTGGAAGTAGCCGGAGTAGAGGAGGCCAAGAAAGTACTGTTTGCCACCCACTATCGGGCTGGTTCTGCAAGAGCATGGTGGAATAGCACCTGTACCATGAATGGAGGATAGATGATGACTTAGGATGAATTCAAACTCAAGTTCAGCCGAACCCATGTGCCACCGGGTTTGATTCTACGGATGAGGGATGAATTCAAGGAGCTGAAGTAGGGAAGTATGACTATGTAGAGTACCGCGACAGATTTTTGTCTCTGTCTAGGTACGCCCCTAATGAGATTGGAACTGAAGCAAAGAAAAATGAGAGATTTCTAAATGGTTTGCATGATGAGATGCGGATGGTGTTAGTCAATATCACGTTTGCTGATCTGGAAGCTTTAGTGGGTTCAGCAATCCAGATGGAAGGAAAGATCAACCAAGCTACTGAAAACCGTAAGCGTCGTATGATGCATCAACCAGGACCCCACCATACCCCAAAGTACCGCCCCAATTCGTCTGCTGGATTTGCAGCAAGGAACCCTAGGCCACCTATGTCTCGCCCAAACTTTCCCAATCGTAGTGGAGGAAACCCAAGACCTGGAGGCAACAACCACTACAACCATGGAAACTCCAATAACTTCAACCGTGCACCACCAAGGCCCACTAACCCCAATAATAATACTGCCCCAAGGACTGGAAGTAATGCCATACATGTTGCCAGAAAGGACAAGTCAACAATCACCTTCTTTGAGTGTGGAGTGACGGGTCACTACTCCAATGAGTGCCCCAAGAAGACTGTTGTAGCACCCAATGTTACCTCACCTGCCCAGCAGCAGCATCGTATCCAACCTGAAAAGAGATTCGCCCTAGGAAACCCGAACAACCGTGCTAGCCGTCTTTTCCTCATGAATGCTGAAGAAGCCCAGGAAGCGCCTGATGACGTGCTGGGTATGTTTTATGTTAATTCAGTACTTGCAAGAGTGTTGTTTGATTCTGGAGCATCGCACTCATTTGTTACGGAAGAATTTGCATGCACTAATAATATTCAACCAACAAATTTGAAGCATGTTATGATAGTTCAAATACCTGGTTAAACTACCAAAGCTAGGAAAATTTGCAAGGTCGTACCTATTAGAATTCATGGAATAGATTTCTATGCCAATCTAATAGTACTCGGAACAAAAGGTTTAGAAGTAGTACTAGGAATGGATTGGATGTCGAAACATCAAGGACTCATAGATTGTGCCAAGAAAGCCATAACCATGACCAGTAGCACCGGAGTATCAATTGAGCATGTGTCGGAGACATTGCCCCGTCAACTCAAGTGCAACAAGAGTTTAGCCCAACCAACCCTTGACCAGGTCAGAGTAGTCTGTGAATACCCCGATGTGTTCCTAGATGAATTACCCGGTATGCCCCTAGATCAGGATATCGAGTTTATCATTGAACTAATCCCTGGAACTGAACCCATAGCTCAGAGACCCTATAGTATGAACCCATCTGAGTTAGTGGAGCTCAAGAAGCAACTAGACGACATGATTAGCAAAGATCTGATTCAACCCAGTGCATCTCCAGGGAGATCACATGTTTTGTTTGTGGATAAGAAGGATGGTGCCACCTTTTTATGTACGGATTATTGGAAGTTGAATGATGTGACCATCAAGAACAAGTGCCCTTTGCCAAAGATAGAAGATTTGTTTGACCAGTTGACTGGTGCCAGAGTATTCTCTAAGATTGATATTAGAACTGGTTATCATCAACTAAAAATTCATGCAATGGATATTCCAAAGACTGCTTTCACGACCTGATATGGATTGTATGAGTACAAGGTCATGTCTTTTGGATTAACCAATGCCCCCTCTTATTTCATGAATCTCATGAATAAGATTTTTATGAATTTCTTAGATAAGTTTGTTGTTGTTTTCATTGACGACATTCTAATCTACTCCAAATCGGCGGAAGAACATGAACAGCACCTAAGAACCATCCTTGGAACCTTGAGAGAGCATCAGTTGTATGCCAAGTTCATCAAGTGTGAATTTTGGTTAAAGTAAGTAGGATTCCTAGGACAAATCTTGTCAGTCGGAGGAGTTGCAGTCAAACCCGCCAAGATTAAGGATGTTGAGGAATGGAGAGCTCCAACCACTCAAACTGAAGTTTGTGCATTTCTTGGATTAGCAGGATATTACCACAAGTTTGTTGAAGGATTTTCAAGCATCGCTAGGCCGATGACTCAGTTACTCAAGAAGGATCGGAAGTTTGAATGGACGGACAAATGTGAAGCGAGTTTCCAAGAACTCAAGAAGTGATTGATTTCAGCCCCAATTTTGATCATGCCTGATATCAGCAAACCCTTTGATGTGTATTGTGATGCATCCAAGATTTGTATTGGATGTGTGTTGATGCAAGAATGCAAAGTGATATCATATTTGTCCCGACAACTGAAGCAACATGAGAAGAATTACCCCACCCATGACCTAGAGTTAGCCGTCGTTGTTTTAGCCCTGAAGACATGGTGCATTATCTTATGGGTAACCGCTGTGAGATTTACTTAGATCACAAGAGCCTGAAGTATATTTTTACTCAGAAGGAGTTGAATATGAGGCAAAGGAGATGGATAGAGTTAATCAAGGATTATGGCCTTGACATTCACTATCACCCCGGCAAGGCCAATGTGGTAGCGGATGCTCTTAGTAGACTGTCGTGTAGATTAAACACCATGATTCTGAAAGAGCAACCAAGTTTGCATAAGGAGTTGGAAGATTTCAGAATGGAGCTAGTTAGCGAAGGATTCCTAGCTAGTATCAAACTTCAACCCACCTTGATAGATCAGATAACGGAAGCTCAGAAAGGAAATGCCAATATTGACGGAATTAAACGTCCTATCGGTAGAGGGAAGGTACCCAGATTTACGGAAGATGAAGAAGGAGTTATGTGGTATAAACAAAGAATTTGTGTGCCCGCAGTTTCAAATTTGAAACAAGCTATTTTGCAAGAAGCCCATGATACTCTTTACTCCATCCACCCGGGAGGAACCAAGATGTATCAGGATTTGAAGGAGCAATTTTAGTGGCATAAGATGAAGCGAGAAGTTGGAAGCTACATAGCCAAATGTGATATCTATCAGAGAGTCAAAGCGGAGCATCAGAGACCCGCAGGACTTCTGCAACCTTTGCAGATCCCAAAATGGAAATGCGATTCCGTTGGAATGGATTTAATCACCGGTTTGCTTATATCTAGTAGAGAAAATGATTCTATTTGGGTCATAGTGGATAGACTTTCCAAAGTGGCTCATTTGTTACCAGTCAAGACCACTTATTAGAGCTCGAAGCTAGCAGAGTTGTACATTGCTAGGATAGTCAGTTTGCATGGAATCCCCAAGGACATTGTGTCGGATCGAGGAACCCAGTTTACCTCAAGATTTTGGAAGAAAGTCCAAAAAGGATTAGGAACCAAGCTGAATTTCAGCACAGCTTGTCACCCGCAGACTGATGGACAAATGGAGCGAGTAAACCAGATACTCGAAGATATGTTGAGAGCTCGTGTGTTGGAATATGGATCTAAATGGGAGTATTGTCTGCCTTTCGCGGAATTCTCATACAACAATAGTTACCAAGCCAGTTTGCAAATGGCCCCATTTGAATTTATGTATGGAAGGAAGTGTCATACCCCACTGAATTGGTCGGAAGTAGGATAGAGTCAGATTTTCGGACCCGACATCCTACGAGAAGCCAAATAGAAAGTTTACAAGATCCGTGAGCACCTTAAGACCGCCCAATCCAGACAAAAAAATTATGCCGACAAGAGACGCCGATATCTAGCCTTCAATATTAGATATTTTGTGTATCTCAAAGTATCACCCTTGAAAGGAATGCAGCGTTTCCAACTCAAAGGAAAACTTGCCCCCAGATACATTGGACCCTTCAAGATTCTAAGTCGTCAAGGAGAGGTATCTTATCAGATAGAACTACCAGAAGAGATGTCAGCCGTGCATGATGTATTTCATGTCTCATTACTTCGGAAGTGTTTAGAAGTCCCAGAAACGACGGAAGTATTCAAGAATATCAATCACAGAGATGTGGAGATCAACCCAGACCTTACCTATCGCGAAGACCTATCCGTATTTTGGAAGAAGCTTTCCGAACCACCCAGACCAGAAGTATCAAGTTTCTCAAAATCCAATGAAGCAATCATACTAAAGAAGAAGCCACTTGGGAGCGCGAGGATTAAATGAGGACGGAGTTTCCAAATCTCTTTAGTACCTAGTTTTTCCTGAATATCGGGACGAGATTATATTTAAGGGGGGAAGTTTTGTAATGCCCCAAAAATATTAATGAAGATCATTCCCTAAATAATCAAGATTAGAGTTAACAAAAGCTTTTATTACTTAAATTCAAATCCTATTGTTTGAGTGTATGAATGCTTACAATGCCATGTTTGATTGTTGTAAATGATGAGAAATTGTTTATAGATCAAAACAATATCATCTAGGTCACTATCAAATCAAATCAAAACAAAAGAAATGAAAATATAAAGCATAAGACCTAATGGTCATTTTTGCTCAAGTTAACCACTAGCTCACTTTGAGCATCTCTAGCAACTAATCTCAAACAGAAACTTTCCCATTTCTTTTCTCACCTTGCTAGACCTAGTGACACCGAACCAAATGGAACTTACCAACCTTGCAGAAACATTTTCAAACTCTTTTGAGAGGCAATTCAAATTTGAATCTATCTTATGTATCAAGATAGACATCTTTGGAAAACCACTCAAACCAACATCCCTTGGCAAACCATTGCACCGAGAGACTACCAAGATTAGTATCAGACCACTCACCAAAAATCATTGAATTTGGTGATGATTTAGTTCATGCGTCCATTTGATCGAACATTTGGTGATCATAGTACAACTACCAACTATCTAATGTTTGTGATCAATCAATTGCTCATCCATTGTACCCCAAATCTTTACCCTAGCTAACCCACGATCACCCACAATACCCAACCGTGCAATTGAGCCATTCTCCTTCACTTCCTTGATCAATGCAAGTGGTACCCGGGCTCACCATGTCACTCGGATATGGACAGCACGCCACAGGCCGCGCCTCACTCGCTCACGATGTCTAGCTGATAGCCGTGACCTCACAGCCCCTCTCTGTCCACCCCTCGACCAACGGCGAGACACGGAGACACTGGAATGGCCACACCCATTTAAGACACGGACATGCCGAGAGCACGACGGAGCGCCGCAGCCGCCTCGCGCAGACATACCATGACTCGACCTCTCCTCCTGTACTCGCAATCGCGACATCACCAGCCACTCCCAGACATGCCCATTGGTCACCCTGCGCCCCCTTGACCACCGTACTCGTTAACGAACACCGCCGTACCCGTACAGAGCGCCGACATCACCCGAACAACTGAGACAGCCCCTTGTCGAGCCACCACTCGCATGAGGATCACCACACCCAACAGCGTTGACCCATGCCCTTATCCATGCCTAGCTCAACATATAGAAATGTCGCCGACGAGCCCTTTCCATGCCACACTGCCTCACCCTCGAGGGTATAAATAGACCCCTCCCCCAGCCTCAATCTTCACAGCATTCTACTCCTGCCTCACTCAGAAACACCCCTGACCTGTTCCCGGAGCAAGGCAAGCACCCTGTCGCCGGAATTTGATCGTACGCCGCTGTGAGGGAAAGGCGTCGTCGATTGGAGCCACCCCAAGAGCTATCGTGACCGGCATTCGACTTGCCGTCATTGACAAGCTCATTCGCCCGCACCGCCAACCCTACCTGGAGCCCTGGTAAGCCCACGACCACCCTCTCCGTGCCGCTAGGTTAGAATCTCGTCGGAGCCTCGCAACATAGACGATGAACCTCGACTGTAGATCATGTTGTGATCGTATGGCCAGCGTTAGTCGATACCGCTTCGTTGAGAAACACCCGCTGACGCGTGGGACCAGCCTGAGTGAGCCCGTTGCACGCGCGTTGTGCAGTTGGGCCAGCCTAGTAATGTTTCCCGCGCGAGCCCAGTAATTCAAATCTAGTCTTTTTCTTTTTATTCAAAAACCTTTTCTATAGTGAACTTTAAAAATCAATTTAGAGAGATTCACTGCACCAAATTGAACGAATCCAATTTTGTTTGAAAGTAGATGAAAATCTCTAATCACTCCCGTTTGATTCAAACAGTTTGAAACTATGGATCACCCTCAGTAAAAAGAACAAGTCAATATCTTTTGCAACTTCAAACATTTTTATAAAATCAACCATATGTGATTTTGAGTTGATTCCAACTCTCAAAAATCACATTTGACAAGGTCTTTCTGAATATGTAAAAATCTACATACTTACATACAGTACTGCTGAACCAAAACTAAAAGAATGACTTTCTAGTCATTTATAGCCACTTAAATATTATTAAATAATAGTGTTAAACTTTATAAATAAGGTCAACCACTTTAAATCACAGTCTCAAGTATTTTAATATGTGGTGATGACATGTGTCAATATGATCCTATATTTTTAATTTGGAGAATATTAAATTCTAAGCAACTTTTCAATGGGTAGAAATTACTTTCCTAAAAATAAGATAAATAAAATCTTATCACCCTTTCTTGTAATGATAGAGATGATGCTAGATCATCTAGTGTGACCCTTGTGTGATAAATAGAAGTAGTTAAGTATTGTTTGGTGATTAGGTGCCTCGTATTTATCTATAGACGCTAGTATCAATCCAGGCTACGATGAGGAGGAATTCTACGAAGAAGAGAAAGAGAACTTCGACCACCTTACCAATCAAGGAAAGCTATTCTATCTAAGCAAGCTAAGCTAAACCATGCAAGTCCCACTTGCAAGTCTTTGTGATACCCCTTTTTACTATACCAAATCCTAGTTTTACTTGCAAGCTTTACCTTTCGCAAGTTGTTCAGTAGTTAATTAATTGGATGATTATTGGAAAAGGAGGAAAGTGTCCGCAAGAGCTTAGAACTTGTTGAAAATAGATACACTAGCTTAGTACCCTACAACTAGTGACACCCCCATTTGATAGATGCTAGTGCTAAATTAAACTTGATCGCTAGATGGGAACAAATGATTATGAAAACCTTGGAATGATGATTCATTATATTGAAATGTTTTGACATGTGTTATGGACACAATGACTTGAAGATGATGGTGAAGAAAGTATGTGACTTGAATTTTATAAAAACTGATAGGTGGGTTCGGATGCGATACCATTCCAATGTTTACCGTACAACCACAATACCCGAATTTGGGTAGGGCTTGACTGGAAGTTTATATGTCTTAGTATGGGTTCCCTCGCGGAACGAGGTGAGTTGAGGCTACCTTGTGAATGTGACTGTCCACCTATGCAGTGCCCAAGATTACAAATGATCATGGTTGGGAGGCCAAACTCATAGGGGAGGTGCATATACTAGGTTGTGTAATTGAAAGGTTAGGATTGATTATCCGCATACTAAGTATGATGATTCAGGATTGTTTCTAAAGGATGTATCGAATGTTGTGGTGAAAGTGTACCACCTCTGCAGAGTGTCAAACTATTCGAATAGCTGCGTCCGCGGTTATGGACAGTTGGATGGCCATGTTATTCTGTTGTCAGATGTTTTCCAAAATGACCCGTGACTTGAAAGATGACTTTGACTTGACCCCACAAGTGGTGGACATGAAGCTAGTTTCCCACCTAAGTAACTTAGCCAACTAAAGTTAGGTTTTACTACTAAGCACTGGTTAAAATAAAATTGGCTTATGCCTAACAAACCCAGAGCTTAAGAATCCTATTAGATGGCCTTAATGCGAGTACTTGAAAGTACTCATGGCTTTGTCCCTGGCTATTCCCATGGCCAGACTATAAAGGAGACTATGAGGAAGAAGGATAGCAGGACGCTTACGATAACTAGGATCATCTCCCATCGTCACCATTTCCTGTGACCCTAAAGATGGAGCCTTGACCATGCTACCTTTATTATTATTATGTTGCTTTGATTGTAATCAGACTTGATCATGAGATCAACTATTTATAAGACTATTATGGTTTGTAATGGATGATGAACTATGGTACCAATCTATTATGTCTCGCAAAAATGGTAATCCTGGGATTACGATGTATGGCATAACAAGCATCTGGGATTAAAAATCCGGGTGCTAACAAGCAGTATACCTCGGTATTTGGAAAGTGACACATATATCCTTAAAGCATGCAATATGCTCATATGGATCAGGATTTTCTTCGTCTCCAGTAAATTGCTTCTTGTGTAAAATACCAAGTAGTAGAGGATTTATTTCAAACCCCCTTGTCTTCTCATTGGAGTTATCTCTTTTATTAATATCATAGGGCTTCCCAAAGTGGCTGAGTGGGTTTGCACTAGTCAAATGCTCAAAATCCATCATGTTGGTGGGACCCTATAACTCAAAACAAAACTTAGCAATACTAAAATAAATAAGAAAAAATTAAAAGACCTACAGTGCTTAGCTCCCCGGCAGCGGCGCCAGAAAATAGCTTGATGAGTGCAAGTGCACAGATCATTTGTAGCTAGTTTCAAAATAAAGATATCGATCCCACAGGGAACGGGAGTTCTGAAGTCTAATAACTCTTGAATTGAATACTGAAATAGTAATGCTAAATAACGTTCTAAGTAACAAGATAAAATGCGAGTGTTGTGTAAAAAGGTGTTTTTCGGTTTTCGTATAAGAGAAAAATAAATAAAGTAAAACAAACTGAATACAGAAAGTAAGTATCACGTAAGTAGAAGAGATATGAAACTGCAATGGGAAAAAGCGTTCTTAGGGAGTAGCGGATACACCTCTAGCATTATAAAGGGTCTAAGGTAAAGATTATTATCATGAACATTCTCAACTATGTATATGGGGAGGAACTCCGTAATTAGACGAATAGGCAGCCACCACTACTCACATCATCCTCATAACCATAGCAGACAAGCAATCGACATCAATCGAATTACTGCGCTATTAAGGGACTTTATCTCGTAGGATGTATCCCATGGCATGGACAATGTTCCATGAGTTTGCTCGGTTCCCAAGTTGATACGTAAGGAGTGCCAATAACTTTTTTTTTGACATGGAACTCATGATTCCATTAAATACCTGGCTCAGTCGAAGCACTGGCCACCATTACACGTACATTGTCATGTACCGATTCCGGCCATAAGATTTTAATGTCTGGCCGACTCGCACCAAAAGCAGCTAAAGTATGCGATAAGTTATTACATGTACGTGAGACATATTTGAACTCAACAGAGTTGAAGGCTAGCAACATATGGAGACATAGGTTTCTGTATATGACTCCCTCCGGTGCACGATCAAAATTTGTGGTTTGCATAGCTCGGACAAGGTTCTGGGCGTCAGACTTGATCTGTATCTTCACCATACCCTAGTTAGCAGCTGCATGGGCAGCCTCCTTGCAAGCTTGAATCTCTGCTTCGGCGGCACTTGAGATGTACGGCAGCATACCAGCACCAGAACCTCTAATACGACCATCTGAATCATGAACAACAAAACCCCACCCTCCCTTTCCTGTCTCTATGCGCAGAAAGCGCCATCGACATTGATTTCCAGCCAGTCATCTCGAGGTGCTTGCCAGGAGTTCTCCTGTTTATCCCCAGTCTCTGATGTTGATTTGCTGCAATACAGTTTTGATTCACCAACCCAGTACCTTACTTGACTGACAAGCTCAGATGCTGATCCCACACGTTCGTTTGCATTATAGTCACTGTAAGTGCTAGCACACCTCCGTCTACCAACAATTAGTTCCCTCCATCAAGTCCCCACAAGAGTCAAATATTGAGAGGTCGACTTCTCTCAACATCAAGATGAAGACAATCTAACACATGGTCACAGCGATGAATATCATAATAAACTTTATCTTGTTTCAATCTCATGCTAGGGTTTCTCCATCTCCCCAAGAACTAATGATCTACTCAAACATGGAGGCATTCAACATCATGGCAAAGACAATGGAATCTATCATAGATGAATAGTACTTGTATAAATCCACAACGAGTATGCAAATTACAACAAGATCTAGACAAGATGTAGATGAGATGGATGGATATGGTGGTGATGCAGCGGTTGATGATGAATATCGATGCCTTAGCCTCCCGGATCTACGTAGGGTGAAGATGGATATCCGGTGGATGAGTTCCCCCTTCAGATCCCTTCCGGAGGTGAGGTTTCGGTGATTTCTAGTCGTTCTGTATGTCGTCTCCCCGATCCGATTCCGTGGGGCAAAACTATTTGAGGAGGCGGTGGCGGCGCCAACTATACGACGGGAACTATACGGCCAAAAAAGTTGTGTCCATCGTATAATTGGTCGTTAAACCCACTGGTTGCTGCGATCGCCTCGGGTTTTCTTCTGGTGTTATTGATATTTCCCAAATTAGTGATTGATGCTGTTTTTTACTCCTTTTCGCCCCAATACAACTGGTCCAAGAATTGTGTCCATTGTGTCCATAATCTTTCCTGATCCTGGTAAAAATAGACATAAAAGGTGCACGCAAGCACTGTAAAATACCAAGATCCTACCACTACAGTGTAAAATAATAATATAAAACATGATGCAAGTACGCACTCATCATACATCTCTTTGAGTGCTCCGACATAGCACATAGGATGGATTAGATTTTCCTACATATTTGTGATTGGGGTTGCCCCTTATGGCTCCCCCATTCAAAACATTCTTCTTGACTTGGTCAATCACCTTGTCCCCTTCTTTCACAAAGTTTATCTTCTTTGGTGGAATGGCATTATTCTTGTTGTTCTTTGGGTCAAAACCAACACCTTCCTTGGAAACCTTCGTCTTTTGACGGGATAGAATCTCATCAAGAATCTTTCCCTTGGAAGTAGGTGCATGACGCTCTTTCTCGAGTTGCTCTTTCAACTTCTTATTTTCCTCAATGAGGAGAGTTTGATCAAAGGTAGAGTTAGAGGAACAAGAATAATTATCAACAATAATTGGATCCTTCAATGTACCAAGAGTGTTCTCATAGGTCACTCGAAGTTGGTCATGGTTCTCCGCAAGTTTTATGATCTCACACTTGACAAGAAAATTAGCCTTTTCAAGGTGCTCAAGATCCTTGGTAAGAGAAGCATGAGCAACCTCAAGCTCTTTCTTTGAAGCATCAAAATCTTGGGACAAGGAGTTAGCCCTATCAATAGTGTCCATGTATTTTGCCTTATCAAGTTCAAATGTCTCAATTTGTTGTTTAAGGAATGAAGAGGTGTTCTTTTCCTCGCATAGCTCTTGCTCAAGAAGATTGAATCTTCGTTTCTCATCATCAATATGAGATTCCAAGCTATCAATGGTCTCGTCACGTGAGTTCACGAGTTCCATTAATTGCTTGACTCTAGCACGAGCAATGCAAGGAAGAGACTTCATGATAACATACATTTCTTGTAGACATTCTTCACCAAATTCATCATTATCACTATCATGGTTACTCTTAAGATCATCCAAGGCGCTAGATAGAGATGGAGGAGAAGAGATTACCTTGGAGCTCCTTGCCATAAGATAAGAGTCGGTGATCTTGGGAATAGGAGAACTCTCGATGTAGTCCTTGGCGTAGTCATAGGTGAGAGGTGAACCGGGTTCGACATAGGCCAATCCGATCACATCCACCATCTTCTCATCTTCACCCTCCACGTCGGACTTGTCTAGAGCTCCTTGCCATGAGACAAGTGGCGGCGACCTTGGGAGTATGAGAGTCATCGGTGTATTCGTAGGTGAAGAGAGACCCGGGTTCGGCAAAGGCCAAACCGGCCACACCAACAACCTTCTCTTCATCCTCTTCCTCCTTATTAGATATGCATTCTTGACCTAGGAAGCCTTTTCCATCATGCCTATTGTTCCTCTTGTATATTTCATTGACGGGGTTGGGATTCAACCTTGGCTTGGCACCCTCTTCATACTTGGGTTTGTCAAGCCTCTTCTCATATGGATATTTATCGGCAAAGTGGCTCCACTCATCACAATTCTAGCACATTCTTTTCTTCTTACTTGATCCCGTTGAACTTCTCCTTCTTCGGAACTTCATGTTCTTGGTGAAGAGAGCAAGTTGAGAGAGCATATCATCAACTCCATCAACATTCCTTTCTTCTTCACTTGCAACATCTTCTTGCACATGCTTGGCCTTTAGTGCTAGAGACTGAGAAGACCCAATAGCACGATTGATCTCCTTGATCTTTTGTCCTTTATCCGCCAAGTTATTCGTGGCAACAAGATAAGAGACTAGATCATCGGGAGAGAACTTATTAGCTCTATCAAGGATTTGCAAGTTTAAGGCAAGCTTCTTATCGGTGACCGTGATCATAGAGACAATCTTGGACTTGATGAGTTCATCATTCAAATTGAACCCATCATCATACTTCTCACAACCTAGACCACCAATCTTCACACGGAGGGCAACAAGCCTCTTGTATGCTTCTGCGATGGACTCACCATCATGGTTCATGAACATGTTCATCTATGACTTGGCAGCTTCATAGTTGGACTTTTGGATAAGAGACGTTCCCTCTTAGAGAATAACAATCCTATCCCGAAGATCCTTTGCGGTGGAGATGTCACTGACTTGATCATGGAGAGTGCGGTGGATGACACTCCTTATCTTGTCACAAGCCGTTGCATTTAGTTGACGGTCATAGTACTCTCCCGGGATGAGATTGTTGGATCATGTGGGTGGAAGCCGGTGCACATAATCTCCCAAATCTCAATGCTAAAGCTGCGAAGATGAGATTCCATAGAAGATTTCCATTGAGAGAAATGAGTTCCATCATAATGAGGTGCGGGACCCTAACCATTAATATGAGGAATGATGTTCTTTTGCTTAGGATAAACATAAGGAAATTGATTAGGGGTACGGAGATTTTTGACGAGTTGACCTCATGAGCGGACTAGGCATCCTTATCATTTCCAGTGTCCATTGGTATCCCTTGAGGTACTACCAATGGGTTACCAAGAAAATCCCCTTCTCCAATGGCCTTAAGTTGTCCTTCTAGGAAACTCATTCGGACAAGGAGATTGGAATTAGCCTTGGCCTTTTCAAGGGCACTCTTGGCCATGATTTCACGAAGCTCCTTGACCGAATAAGTCTTATCCTCCTCATATCGGAGAAAACCATCTTTTCTCTTAGGCGGTAAAGCCCTTAAAAGAGCCCATGGATCTGATACCAATTGAAAGTGTAAGATGGTTAACCTAGAGGGGTGAATAGGTTTCTAAAAAATTCTTTGTAATCTTTTGCAAGTTTTAGGCTTTGTAGAATATAAGTGTGCCTAAATGCAAACTAGGTGAGGCAACCTAGATGATGATACAATATACTTCAAGCTCGAAGGCTATCACAAGGTAAACAACACAAGTAAGAGATTGGTTAAGGAATAACTGAAGCACGCGGAGACGAAGATGTATTCTTGTGTTCACCACCTTTGGGAAGGGGCTACGTCACGTTGGAGAGATGTGAGGTTCCACGAAGGATTCCTCAACACCATAAAGGCTCACCTTCTTCTCCGAGCCTATCCCACGAAGGAATAGCTCACTTGCTCGTGTTATACTTTACGGTAGTCTCCAAATCCTCACAAACTTTCCACGGAGCAAATCACAAGCCGAATGCCTCCGGGCGACCCTAGCCGCCTAGGGTTTCCCACAAACCCAAGAGTAACAAGCTAACTTGTTGAAGTCAATGGGGAATGAACTTTGGCTTGGTGGAAACGTAAATCGGGACCTCCTCTTCCTTTCTACCAAAGGGATTTGGATTTGGTTGGGTAGAATGGGAGATCCTCAATCTTTTGTGTTTCAACAATGGAGAGAGAGAGAGAGCTTCAAGAAGGAATTTTAGCTGAAATGCCTAACCTCTCATTGGATAAGAGAGGGGTATATATAGTATGGGGTGAAAAAGAGCCATTTGGAGGTTCCTGCGATGGAACCGACAATAAGTCCGGCGGCGCCGGTTCGTACGCCGGAAATTCCGGTGACAGCTCCGGCGAACCGGACGCCACGCCGGAAATTCCGGCGAAGACCGAGAATTCTAGCGAGCAACCAAAACCATATGCATTACCTTGTTTTGGTGCTCACCGAGAATTTCTGGCGGCCGCACCGGCGGCGCCGGAACCCCTGCCGATTTCGCAGTAGCCTCCTTAAGCTCATTTTTTCATGGCGATTTTCTTTGTCTCCTCGAATGGGTGTGTGGCTGAGGATTATAAGATGTGTATTTGGTGTAGAACATCCCCAAAGAGCACATCGAGATCACCCCTCTTAATAGTGAGGTGTTTCCTATTAGACTCAAAAGAAAATAAGATAATAAGGCATAAAAACATCGGATCTTCATATAGAAACGAATGGGGGGTCACACACCGCCTTTCATCACCAACTGTGGACTATCACCTATAGAGAAGCTAGTAGAAACATTAATCCGCTCTCTTGCTCTTATATCATAATTAACCAAAATACTTGATAAGGGAAATTTGCCCTTTCATAAGGCCTTCACCATCATTAACGGCGAGCTTTACAAGTGAAGCATCACCGGCGTTCTCTAGTGATGCATCACCAACGGTGAAAAAAGAGGCATACTCCTCGACATACATGAAGGAATTTGCGGGCACCACGCTGGCAGCTGCGGCTTGGTCGCCAAAGCCTTATGGGTTCGTTTCTACTGGCCAACAGCGATGTGTGACGCCACATAGTCGAAAAGTGCAACGCCTGTCAACAGTTTGCGGATAATCCGCATGCACCATGCGCAGAACTACGACCAATACCGTTGGCGTGTCCCTTTGCACAGTGGGGACTCGACATGGTTGGAAAGCTGCAAAAGTCCTCGCCTAGAGACTACGTCTTTATCCTGGTGGCAGTCAACAAGTGGATCGAGGCTACGCCCGTCACCAACCAAATGGGTGCCAGCACTGTCAAGTGCTTCCAATCCATTGTCTATAGGTTCAGGGTGCCGCATAGCATCATCACCGACAATGGCACAAACTTCACCTCGAAGGAGTTCTAAGACTTATGCAAAGGCCTTGGCATCAACATCACATATGCCTCAGTCGTGCACCCGTATACCAATGTCCAAGTCGAAAAGGCTAACGGCTTTGTCTGCAATGGGATCAAGAAATGACTCATGCGCCCTGTCGAACAAGCGGTGGGAGCCCGGGCAGACGAACTACCCTCTATCTTATGGAGCTATGCACAACGCCAAACATTGCCACCAGCTATACGCCCTTCTTCATGGTGCACGGAGCTAAAGCAATGCTACTTGTTGAGGTGCGCTACAAGGCCCCACGGGTCGTTGCTTACAGCGAGGCTAAATCAACGGCCGCACTCGAAGATGTTGTCGACCTGCTGGACGGGGCACGTGACATCACCGTCGCCCGTTCAACAGTATATCAGCAAAGCCTCCGCAACTAACATAGCCGATGGCTATTTTCAAGGTCCTTCATCGAAGGAGACCTCATCCTGTGACTCAAGAAAAAAGGGCACTTGAAGCTCGAGTCACCCCGGGAAGACCCCCACGTGGTCACCGAAGTAATTCCAGGTGGCGCATACCGCCTAAAGGATGTCGAGTCCGAAGTAGCATACTCCAATCCTTGGAACGTCGCACAACTATGATGCTTCTAACCTTAGCTGCTTTTACTTACAATAAGGCTTTTTAACCAGGCTACTCAGCCGAACCTTGTACTCTCTACTATGCGATGAATAAAAGCTAAGTTCCTTGGTCAATATGTGTTTTCCTTATGCAAATTTACATTCATACAACACACTCGGGAGCTGCGCCTCACCCAATGACTCCATCGAGTCACACATTACCGCATTCACCTGAGTAGCTGACCATGTCATCGAACCCTTGAAAATCCCAACCCAGTTGCAGCCCGACTGATAGGTTGGCAAGGATCAGAGATCGACAGTCGCGTCAGGGTAACGAAAAGGACATGCAAACTTAATAATAATAAGCATTACATGCAACACGTTTTTACAAATTTTGCAAAGGTAGAAACTGCCTAACTGAAACTATACAAATTTTATATTGTCATGTACAATACTTGCAGGAATGATGACGAATCACCCACGCTGAAGCAGAACGTTTGTTCGCTCGTCAAAGAGATGCACAATGTCTTCGGCATGACGGGCAACCGCCTTATACTATGGCCGCATGTTCCACGCCATGCCATCCGGAGGAATAAGCGGCCTTTCCACTATCTTTGTCAGGTCAACGTCCTAACGGTGTAGCCAAACAAGTGCCAGCTCCGCTTAGCACCTGCAAAAATTTGCTGTTGCACAAGCTCCTTCACGGCATCCACACTCCAAAATTTTCCCACCAATCCGAGGAAACTGGAGGGGGTTGCATCCAAGGGAAACATGGCAGCCCAGATGGACACGAATTACAATCTCGCATGCTTCAAAACTTGAATCACCTGATGAATGCAGTCTTGCACTGTTGCAACCACGACTGATCGGTCGCGGTCCATCCAGAAAAACCCTCCGGCCTCCAAATCCTGTTGGGTGAGGTAGTTGATTCGAATAGCCACACGCTCTTTCTCTTCATGCGGAAGCAGGTTGACAACTGCAAAGCGCAGTAGCTCAGAAGCTAAACAAAAATAAACACAACTACAAAACCTAGCAGGGCACCCAATTGCCGCTTACACTGAAGTTGTTCACCAATCCGCTAAAACTCTTCGTGAACATACTCCTACCTTGCGACAGCCCGCTCCGTTTAAGATTTCCAAACATCAACGTGGCCACGGATGATGAGGATGTCTTTCTTCAAACTCCGAATGCGGTCACGCAGCAAGGGCAACTACGACGCCTCACCCGTCGTTAGCTGGGCAGTGACCAAGGGAGCTGGCGAAGTCATCGGTGCAACATTCGAAGGGCCCTATGAGGCGCACAGTAACAGGGTATAAGGACAGAGAGATTTGCAATAGCAAAATAGGAAACCATGTATTCACATAAGGAACCACTACGTGGCAGCTTAGAAACTTATCCAGTAAAAAAATTACAAAGACCTACAACAAAATCTTAATAATTCTACATGGGCAGCTAAGCAGCAGAAGGGCCCCAGGGATTCGCCGCATTCGAAGCAGTTCCAAGCTCCATGGCTTGCGATGCGGCTACCCGTTGTTGCTCTATTGCATAATTGGCCAGCAGCCCAATCAAGTGCGGACCATAGCGCTTCCAGCGCGAAGCGAAGGGGGCAAAGGCTACCTCGGTGCCATCCACTACCACTGGCATCTTCGAGGTCGCCCGGCTCAGGTCCAGCTATGCACCAGATGCTAGTGCTATCGCCAGGACAAGGGTGGCACATGTGCCTTTCTAGGTCTTCTTGTACTCCGTAGGTGCATCCCCCGCAAGGACCTTCACCAGGAAGTCGACATCGTCCAGGACCATGCACTTCGGGAAGATCTCTTGATATAAGCGATTGAGGACCTCTTTGGTCTTAGCCAAAGTATCGACGGTGGAGCTACAACGGTCTTCGACCGCACCAACAGCATCCGCGACAAGGTCCCCACGGTCTAGGACATGGCGATCGAACGCAAGGCCAGTAGCATCTACAGATGCGCACGAATAAGACCAATTCAGAAAACATCAAATCCTAGAGAGCAGCGGATCCAAAATTTTGAGTAACTTACTAGACAATGCCTGGGCGGCGGTCATCAGCTGCTCCGCCATTGTCTTCTTCCAGATGGCAGCATCAGCTGCAAGCTTTTCCTTGTGCTCTTTCATTTCCCACTTGATGCACTCGAGGGCTTTGATGACCCACAAGTATAGGGGGTGTATCATAGTACTTTCGATAAATAGGAGTGTCGATCCCAACGAGGAGCAGAAGGTGCTAAATAGTGGTATAGAGCAAGAAATCCCTGTGAATACTTAGCAAACGAATTTTTAGTGGTTTCCTGAGAAAGCAACAAAACAAAGAGCAAGTAACAGAAGTAACGAACAAACGGAGCAAATTGCCCAATCCTTTATTAATAAAGGACAAGACGGTGGAAATACTTATAAGGACTAAACGTTCTTGAGTATACATGGGAATTCTGTCAAGTGCTTTCTCTGCAAATAGTTGAGTACTCTTCTCTGGTGCTTGTAAGTGTTGCGTGGGTGAACCTGTGCTAACATACTGCCCTTCCTAGGACTAATACATACTTGTGATTAAACCCCCTGCAAACATCCGTAACTACAGGAAAGTAATTAAGATATAAATCTAACCACAGCCTTAAACTCTGAGATCCTACACTCCCTTGTGCAAAGGTGTCCTAACGGGGATTTAGGTTTCTGTCACTCCGGCAACCCCACAATTAGTAGCCAAATACACAATGCATTCCCCTAGGCCCATAAATGGTGAAGTGTCATGTAGTCGACATTCACATGACACCACTAGAAGAATAGCACCACAACTTAAATACTAAACCATTGAATAATATCTCATCACAGATTCACTACTAACAACATGACTTTTCCCATGTCCTCAAGAACTAAACGAACTACTCATAAGACATCATCTGATCAAGATCAAAGATGATATGGTAATGGATAACAATCTGAACATAAACAATAATCCAATGGTTCCACTCACAAGCATCAACTACAATAGTAATTAACACCGGGAAAGTTTCCCCTAATGAACTAAGCAATATCCAACACAATTGTTACAGCAGGACGAAGTGGTGATGATGGTGATGGTGGAGATGATGGTGTGGATGATGATGATGATGATCCCATGAAGCCTAGCTTGATGACGGTGTTGATGGCGACGGTCTCCCCTCTCCGCGAAGGAATTCCCTGGCAGAAATCTGTCTGCCAGAGAGATCTTTCTCTCTCGATGTTTTCTGCCTCCTAGAGGCGGCGGAAGTCTATATGTGGTCGCCCCCCCCGGTGTTAGGGTTCCGTAGAGAAGATATAGGCGAAGGGGTGAAGTCGGAGGCTAAACAGGTGGGCCAAACCCACCCTAGGCGCGGGATTAGGTGGGTCTGCGTCTAGGGGGTGTGGGCCCCCTGAGGCCCCCCTCGCTCCTCCTTCTGGCTCCTTCGTCTTCCGGTAAAATAATATGTTTCCATATTTTTCTGGTATTTTTCTGATCTTCGTGAAATTGCACCGAAACGCCGTCTTTTCCATCAGAATCCAAACTCCGGCAGTCCATCCTCCAGGAATCATCCAACATGCATAACCAGATGAAAAGTTATAAGTAATACCTCATAATAAGACAAATATCAATGAATAGAGGTAAATTATGATATAGAATGGTGATGCAAATTGCGCGTATCAGGCTTCCACACCATCCTAGGCCTTCGTATCCGCCTGGCTGCGACTCTTTTCGAGTGAGTCCAGCTTGTGGAGGGCCTCGTTGTTCTCTTCTGCAGTAAACCAAACAAGAATGTAAAGTACGAACCCCAACACATGCATACGAAGAGCATAGACAACAATACACTTACCTCGGAGCTGCTAAAAACTCGCCTCCAAGGAAAGGTGCTGCTGCCTAAGACGCTCCAGGTCACGAATGAAGGGCTACACCAAGAAAGTATCAGTCAGCTGTATAAGAGGCTCGGGGGCTCGTCAATCATAACTCAATGGTACTCACATGTCCACCCGAAGACTTCAAGGTTTCAGCTTGTGCCTTCCAGGTGACAACTACACGAGTCCTCGGCTTGGAGGAACTTCATGCAACATCACCGGAGTTGGCTGCCGTCTTTGGGGAGGGCGCTACAGATTCAGCGCTTGGTGCCTTCGACTCCACGACCATATCTTCGGTCTCGTCCTTCATGGACTCACCCGCAGAATACCCCCTGATGCAACACAACAATGGAATACATAAAAATGTCATCCAGGAACATAAACACAACACAGTCAAAAAGTAAAGACGTCCAGGACTCACGAAGGTATGTCGGAGAGGTTAAGGAATAGCGCACGCTTCTGCTTCTTGGCCGGTGGCTGAGGATCTATGGCATGCAGAGGCACTGCTAGAATCTGGTAAGTGGTGCCCCCATCCGAAGCGTGTTGATGTAGGAAGGCAGGCCCCTTCAGGGTTGGCGGCGTTGAAGCATCTGAAGCTTCACTTCGGGTTCTCTTAAGAGAATGCTTGTCGCTGGACTAGGGGGCTTCGTCATCGACAGGCGACTGGGCGGCAGGAATCATGGACTCGGAATCCACATCCCCACCATCTGGTACTTTCAAGTACTTTTCGGGAAGGGGAGGCAGCATGTCCTCCACCTTTAAATCCTTCACACCCAAAGGACTATGTGTCAACCATAAATACAATGGAACACTAGCAAAATCTAGCGTGCACTACGTGCAAATAAAGAATCTACCCAAGATACTTTGTGAAGGGCGCAATAGACGACTCCACCGGTAGATCTTAGTCGGACTTGAAGCACAATAGCGGTCTGATAGTCCTATCGAGGTCCGATGATGAGAGCTCCTCATCTGATATCCTCATAGGATCGTTGATGCCGGAGTACAAGAACATCGGGTATGCCCTCGCCTGGAGGGGCTGCACCCGACACTTGAGGAAGGTTCGGATGATGTCGATGTCGGAGACTTCCTTGCCTCGCACCAACTGAAGAGCTTCCACCCGCTTGTACAACTTCTCCACCTCTTCAGTTTCACCCAAAGGAATATCATTTGACCATGAATGTTTCCTAGAGATCACCGCGTTGGCGTTGAAAGAAGCCACCCCATAATGCTGGTCACCCATCTTGGATTCGCGGATATAGAACCACTTGTTCATCCATCCTTGGACGGATTCGTAGAGGTGGAAGGAGAAGTACTGCTGATTGGGGTGGATATATATTCCGCACCCACCCAGGTCGTACACCGCGCCTCCATGGCCAGATTGCCTCTTCAAGGCATAAAGCTTCTTAAAGAGGCCAAAATGCGGCGTGATGCCGAGGAAACATTTGCACATCATGATGAAACACACAATATGCAGAATAAAGTTGGGCGACAACTGATGAAGTTGAATCCCATAGAGGAAAAGAAGCCCACGAATAAATTTGTGGGCAAGAAGAGAAATACCTCGAATAACGAAGGCATAAAACATCACCTGAAACCCTTCGGGTGGGTTAGGGATTACCTCTGAGCTAGGGAGTTTGGTGTCACCCTTTTCCTGCAGGATTAGATGCGCCTCACGCAGGCGACGCAGGTCCAGCTCCCGCATCGTTGACCACCACCAACCGCCGTTGGTGACACGCTGCCATCCTCTTGGCGCGATGTGTTGCACGCTAAGCACAGAGGACAGAGGAAGGAAAGGTGCGGAGAACGTCCAGCGCAAGATGGAGCAGAGGGCTCTAGATATGGTGAACGCAATAAGCACGAGACAAAGAGAAAACAAGCGATGGGGATTTTTTTTTACCAGGGACTTTGCGATATAAAAGGAGGAAGACGATGAAGTGCAACAGTTGATCTGCTAGCCTGAACACGTGTCTCACACCGCGTTGCACACATGGTGGCTGCCACGCGAACCATCGTGAACACGCCATCCACTACACACGGAAATCAAGGCGACGCAGTAACTATCACGGAAATTACACGTGACTAGTCAAATCCTAGTAAGAAAGTGGGACCCATGATCGTATAGTCCCATCAACTTCACTACCACAGACGATTGAGCTCATCAGACGTCAGCAATGATGTCACTAATCACAAAAGCAAAGGCCAGCAACGGATCTAATCTTTTGATTTAAGGCAAAAGTTTTTACTCGAGTCTGCGACTCGATCAAATACTCGGGGGTTACTCCTATCAGGAGCACTGGTCGCGCACCTGAAGAGTTGGTAAGGTCCCTGAGGCAATCGAAGAACTTTTGAAAATACTTTTTTGACACCATTTTCACGCTTCGAGTCCTCCTTCGAGTCTACGACTTAACTACGGACTCGGGATTACTCCCATAGGGAGTGCTGGTCGCGTATCTGAAAAAGCATCGGCATTGATGGCAACCCCAGGATCATCCGGAGAACTTATGGATCACTGTGTCATATGACTAATGACTATAAGTCTCTGCTCGAGTCTACGACTCGAACAGACACTCGGGGGCTACTCCCATAGAGAGCGCTGGTCGTGCACCCTATGAATCAATTGGTTGTGATCCTTTGGGTCCTTTACAGCTACGGTAAACATAACCTACAAAACAATCAACAACTTTTCCCGAAATAATGCTAAAAGATATGACGTCTCATTAGTCGCCCAAAACGCCTCCGTGGTGATGAACTTTCGGATGTTATGTCTACGACGCAAAGATAAGACCTACAGATACAATTTGATGGCCTAGTCACGCACCCGACTGCGCTCTGCCAGTAATAATCCATGTCAATAGGCACGATGAAAAATCTCGACGGACGCGTTGGGTATATAACATAAAACACTTGAATTCAACTTCTGTTAGACCTCTGTGTCCTGAGTCGAATTACGTCAGTAATTTTCCGGATTCGAGTCCGGGGACTCGAGTCTGAGCAGATAGTGTTGTTTTTCCCAAAGACAGTTAACTGACCCTGATCCGTCGAGAGAGTCGGGCACGCGTATCAACAATCCCTATAAACTAATATACTGACCCGAAAGCATTTTCGGATGAAAGCACTCGAAAACTTAAGAGTCTCCAGTCGAATCTATAATTCGACTGAACACTCGGGGGCTACTGACATGGGTATGCTCTACGGGTGCCTGGTGATAGCCTACCCAGTCCGGCCCAGCGGAAGCCCACAAGATGATGTACCTCTAGTGGTAAAGCCCGGGAGGATTTCGGGTGGCCCAAGCCCAAGAAGAGTGCGATTACTTAAAGGCTACGGCTAAAATATAGATAGAAATTTAAAGGAAAAACCCTAAACTTGTAACCGACTCGGCCTATCCCAGGACCTGGTCTATCTATATAAAGTCTAGGAGGGCACGACGAGAAGGACTCACCTCATAACCTAGCACACACCTCGCTAGATCTAATCTGCGCACCCATGTAACCTTTGGTTCGCCATTAATCGAGAGCAGACAAGCAGGAGTAGGGTTTTTCCTCCGGGGGCCTGAATCTAGGTAAACACGGTGTCCCACATTGCTTGTATGTTAGCCATTCAGCGATCTCCAACGTCCCCTCTTTCTCCAAAACCGAAGTTCATAACAATGGGCGTTGACGAGTCGAACCCTCGTCACTAAAGAACTAAGATGGACAAGGAGAAGAAATCTGTAACTTCAAAGGGAGAACGTATAATTCTTCGATTTTGTGGTCAACTAGATGAATTTTAATTTGTAAATTTTGAGCCACCATCAAATTAAATAAGCAAACTTCTCGTCATGTCTTTAATGTTTTCAATCGGAGATTTAAAGAGATATTTTGTGGCACTTTCTAGGGTAGCTCTAAACAAGCACCCATGAGAAAACTACAAGTGTTATGGCAAATAAAGATCAAGAGAAAGAAGCGGAAGGAGGGACCATCTAAACAAAGCACCCATGAAAGTGTGGATGTTGCACACCAAGAGCAAGACCAAGAAGTGGAAGAACGAATCAGAAATTCTATGACCACCGGCAAGAAATTGGAAGGATGATCATATCTTTAATGAGGCATCTTCATAGGTTCTTCAGAACTTTTCTTGTCTTGATCCAAAAGACTCATTTTCTAAGTTTAATGTGAATAAGCTTGCTCAGCTTACGAAAATTTATCATGAGGATTTTCCAGCTATGAAGATCATCAAGACCGGTTTGTGCAAAAGGATGTATGGTGTTTGATTTAATGATTTGATGGTGTGCTATATCGAGCGAGGGATATCCAAAATTCAAGATCTTGGTGAAACTAAAAAAGATTTTTCAAAAGGAAAGTAGAGCTTTTCCATTGCCTGGATCTTCTAGGCGACATTAAAGTCTTATTATTGGAACATTTGCATGTTCCATTTCGATTTGAATATGTTGCTATTACCATTGTAGTAATCGAATATGCTATTACCATTGTGTCGAGACAATTTTGATTTTTTTGCGTCAATTTTCTAATGTTCTAGAGTTCTCTAAACATTAAAAAAAATCGTCCTGCGCCACTGGCGGCGATGGTGCAAGCGACATGAACAATAATGACAAAGGTGCAGGGAATAACGGCGCCGTGGCTAGAGGCAAAGAACGGAACAAGGTATGTGAAGTCTTGCTTAAAAAAAGGTACATGAACTCTAGGCTTTAAGAACAGCTACAGTACAGTATATGCAAGAGTGGTTAATCTGGACAGCTAGAGTATTTTAAGGTTAGTTCTTGCAGCTATCGCCATTTGACTGAGTGGGAAAATAAAATGGAGGTGGGATGAACCAAAGCTATGTCAAATCACAAATCACACATTTGACTAAGGGTAGTTCTTGCAGCTATCGCCATTTGACTGAGTGGGAAAAGAAAATGGAGGTAGGACTTTTTATAAGGAGATGAACCAAAGCTATGTCAAATCACAAAACACACTGTTCTATGTATACTTTTTACTTCAGAAAGATTCATGTTTTTATCTGTAATCATTTTAGCTTGGAATTATCCGGACATTTTTGCAAAGTAACTGAATTTTATTTTTTCTGAAGTTTCTTGTACAGATGGATACATTCATGTTTGGTCCAACAAGGGTGAGGAGCAAGTCCATACTAATAATTTTTATGTAATGTATTGCATTTAACTCCTTTCAGATACATTTTGTTATATTGCTTCATGGGCAATCTGTTCTAAGAGTCAACTTGATGCCTCGGCTTCAAGTGGTAGATGGAGTTGGGTGGTTGGGGTAGTATTGGAGATGCCCTTGCTATGTTTAAAAAGATCAAGACCTATAGGCATATGAGTTACATAGTGTGTTACTTAATTCCGTACATGGTCTTATAATTCTTAAGCCCACTAGTAAAAGTGCACGTGCGATGCACATGTAATGCGGTGAATTTTTTACTCCAACGATCGCTATCATGTGCGATTAATGCAAATGTCGCGGAAACATATTCCAAGCTTAGGAAATTTATAATGCACCCAAACATTTTTAGCTGAACTGAAGAAATATCATGGAGGTTCACTCCATTACAAATCAATCGAATGATAATAATAAATAATAAGTAACATACATAGAACAATTTAATTATTGAGAAAGTTTATCATACAAAATAAATGATGGTTTAGACTTGAGACGACATACAGAAAACATTGACTTGTTTGAATTAAAAGTTTAACAGATCACTCAAGTTATTATTTTATTCTGGATGGGTTACATATAACCTCCACGCTAGGATGCAGTGGTACACAACGTATCAGATAGTTGAATATGTATTTGACCGAGGAAGTTCTGGAAGAACTCGAGCCATCTTCACCCTTGAGTGTAATCTTGTCTCATATGAATCCAGGTATACCAGTGGTTGAGACCTTTGGGAAATCAAACACTTTAGCCATATCTGTTCATGTGAAGAGAAAAGAATATATGATTAATTAGGAAAACACATGTACATTTTCACTTTAGCCAATATATAGTATGAGTGCTATTGAATTAAATATAGATCTATAAGAAATAGCAGATTAATTATCTAAATCAAACAAAATTATATATAAGAAATATATACTATATGAACATAGAAGATTAATCATCCAACCTTATTCACGTATGTACTTATTATTCAGAATTGTGTTTTTAGGGGAAAAAACTAAATAAGACTGGCATATGCAATCCAGAAGAAAATGAGGCGCACAGGCTTTGATCTATCAAGAAAAATCACCAATTACTACCGGAGTCTATAACAGTGCACTTAGTCAAAAAATGTATAGCAGTGCAGTACCTGGGGCAAATCACTGGATTGACAAAACTTTCCAGCGTACTTCACTGGAACGATATTATGATTCCCATGACAGTAGATCATGGATGCAAGGGCAGTATTTTATAGGAAGAAATCAAAATTGTCGTTCTTGTAAGATGGCGAACCATACCTATTTGGTTATTTTTGGATTGTTCTGGTTGCATGTCAGGTGTGCAAGGTGAGTTGATGAAGGGTGACTTGTGTGTCCGGGCCAATTTCTTATGCTCACGGTTATTTTGCAACCATATGTCCTTTTGTTCATCAGTCATTGAAGAATATCGTTCCCTTTCACATTGTCGTTTCTGCTCAGAGGATTCACTTTGTCGTTTTTTTTCGAATATGCACATTTTTCAGCAAAGCTCTCTTGCCCATGCAACCATGGAGATGTGGACCAGTTATTCGGATCATTGACGGATCTCACATCTCCCATGTAAGTTAAATTACTATGTAGCCAACCACTGTGATCTTCATCAACCACAACTGAGTTGTTGAATGGTGTGGTAAGATCTTTGGCCGTGCCAGAATATGAAGATCCAATGGCCCCAATAACTAAAGTTGAAAATTTGAAACATATAGCTTACCATGTTAGCTTGTGACAATCATTAAGTAACTTGCGAATGGTGATCAATACACGTCAGGCTTGCATATGCATATACCCCTACAGCCACACATGAACAATTAAGCCATACACTATTATTATAAACTTGAATCAAATAAGCTTTACCATTTGCATTTTTTTGAGACCCTTCTTTACTGTTAACAGCATTCTGGGCTGCAGCCCGCTTTTGCTGGCAGGCTATACGTTGTCTCTGTAAATAATTTGCTTTCTGCTCGACAAACAATCGAGCATACCAACTTTGAGTACTTTTTTGTTTTTGAACTTGCCGACTCTGATCATTACAGCTGTTTCTCAGGTATGTAACTGGGGAACACTCATCAGATTGCATAGTACACACCCCACTTTGATACAGAGAAATAGACTCGACACCTGAACACCTTAAACATTGGTATACATCTGATCGTAGAGTAATTTATATGTTTATAAAAAAACATGATGTCACACCTGGTGGAGTAATCTGAGATGTGTAGTTTCGTTGAACAACATGAGCCAAATCTGCAAAGTCATTGCACTTAGAAATCAGTATAAAAGACATATCTTTGCAATTAAAAAGAAGTTAAAACTATATGAACTTCTACAGGTGTTGTGTATTGCATTTGGGTGACTCCTGATGGTCCAGTAGGTGGTGTATGAATCAATGTGCTGTCCTGAAATATAGGTGTCGTTGTCTGCTTTTTAAGCTCTCGTGCTTGGCGTCTCCGTTTTAAAATCTCTTCTTTATTTTTTGCATACCACTCTCTCTTCCTCCGCCTTTCGGCCTCTTTTGGATCTGCATATATAAAACACTAAATCATATATTTGTACTAATAATAAGGGAGTTCAATGCAGCGACTACATATCATCAAATACCTTTATTTTGCTCATTGGTTATGTCTTGAAACGGAGAGGATGACATGTGTATTTTTCTTTTCTATTATTGAATACCTTCTCTGTGTGAATATTAGAACATCATTTAACATTTATGAATAGACTTCTCTAATCACAGTAGTATGCCCCTATCTATTAACATTTATTTAACAAGAGAAATCAGCCTTCCATGTTAAGTGTGACTTTACTTAACTGAAGCCCTTTCTATAGTATAGATTAAGAAAAAACATCTTAACTCAAGCCGCATTTATCTTGCGGAATTAGGCTCCACGAATATAAGATGGGAAGTAAAAGTTCGTAATTTTGTAGAGATAACTGAAACTTCATGTACGTCAAAACTGTTGCAGAATCAGACTGTCAGTGTAAGGAAAAAAACTTCATGTCAGGCTTCACGATCATCATCATATGCGGCATAAGAAACTATGACGATCTACGTCCTCCGCCAATTTGCAATCATCGGTGATATTCCAGATCTACGTCCTTCGACAACATGCACATTCATCATGTTATCAGTATGAGACTCCGATATATTTCAAGGAAGTTTACTTAGTGCACATTCCATGACATAGACAGAGACAAACTCTCCAAGCACACGCGGCCTAGACTTGAAGCGAATGAACATCACGTTGTTCCAGGGAATTTACATGTGATCTTTTTTGAAGCAAAGTCACACCACAGCATGGAAACTAACAAAGCTGCAAAGAACAGCACGACTTCATGGTTCTCTGAATGTCTTGGGTGCAGTCGTCCTTCTAAGTGGAATCGATTAACTCAGAATTTGCAGTAATTCAAGAATAAAGTACAGATAAAAGGAAGATCGATGGATGATTCACCTGCAAGGCTTGTAGAGCGGGACGTGGTGGGGGTTGCCCTGGAACGCGGGCGGGCAGCGGCGTCGTGGGCGATCTCCGGAGACGGCGTCGTCGTAGGAATCGGCGGTGGTGTCTCAGGCGGGGGCACGATGCAGCTCCGTCGGTACAGTGATGCGTCAGCGGCGGCGTGGTGGGCGCGATGCGGAGACGACGGCGTGTGCGCGATGCGTCGTCGGCGGCGACGACGGCGGTGTCTCAGGCGGGGGCACGATGCATCGCCAGGCGTCGGTGGTGGTTTCTGCTGCGGGCGATGCGTCGTCGGCGGCGGAGTCTCACGCGGAGTTTCTGCTGCGGGTCTGGCGCCGGTCTGTAGGCGGTTATGCCGGGGCACGTGAGTTTTTTTTTATTTGACGCGTGGGTGTGAGACGTCTTTGACGCGTGGGTGTGAGACGTCTAACCATGTCTTTTAGTGTTATAATCGTAGCCTCTGATCTAGATGTTTAGATGGTTGAGATCTTTCGGATCTGCCTGTCTGGGTCAATCTGGACAGCTACAGTACAATATATGCAAGAGTGGTTAATCTGGACAGCTAGAGTATTTTAAGGTTAGTTCTTGCAGCTATCGCCATTTGACTGAGGCCTTGTTTATTTTTCTGTTATTTTTATTCTAAAAACACGCGGGGATATGCGGGAATTTGGTGTTCGTCCAGTACTTTCAAATCCCCTAAAATCCCTTTCTCCAAAAATACTCTACCATGATGAAGAGTTTTTAATCTAGTAAAAAATACACTAGTGTGTAGGGGATTTGTGGGGATATTCCGGAATTATCTCCTCAAAATCCGGCCTAGTAAACGACCTATCGGGAAGATTTCGGGATACAAAATAATCCTCTCTCGTTCCCTGAAATACCCTATAAGTACACAAGGCCTGAGTGAGAAAATAAAATGGAGGTGGGATGAACCAAAGCTATGTCAAATCACAAATCACACATTTGACTAAGGGTAGTTCTTGCAGCTATCGCCATTTGACTGAGTGGGAAAAGAAAATGGAGGTAGGACTTTTTATAAGGAGATGAACCAAAGCTACGTCAAATCACAAAACACACTGTTCTATGTATACTTTTTACTTCAGAAAGATTCATGTTTTTATCTGTAATCATTTTAGCTTGGAATTATCCGGACATTTTTGCAAAGTAACTGAATTTTATTTTTTCTGAAGTTTCTTGTACAGATGGATACATTCATGTTTGGTCCAACAAGGGTGAGGAGCAAGTCCATACTAATATTTTTTATGTAATGTATTGCATTTAACTCCTTTCAGATACATCAGGAAGAAATATTCTAGCCCCCAAAGGGAGCTTTTAGAGGCCATGTGCCCTCTTTGTCGTTGGATTGAGTGGACAAAGCGATCCTGGTCGTCCCTTTTAGCCAGGCGTTTCGACACTCACAGGCACACAACTAGCTACCATCCCTGAAGGGTGGGGTCCTGCGTTTTGCGCGCCACACTCGTCAGAGACCGTGCGAGCGTGGTGTATGCGTGCTGCTGTGTGGATGACAACCATGAGAGAGCGCGGTGGCTCCACCGTGGTTTCCCAGACCGCATGGGGCTAATTTGGTACTTTTGTAGCCAAACCTATCACCGTGCAGCTATCTACCCGCCTCCCATTCGGCAACGCATTCCTCTCTCTCCCGTCTCCCTCCTCGTCTCTTGTCTCCCCGTGGCGGCGCGTAGGAAAGGGCAGGCGGCGGCGGGGAGTAAAGGATTCGGTGGCCGGTGGTGGCAAGAAGTGGCAGCGGCGAAGAGGAGCAACACCCTCATCGCCGGCATCCCGCACCCCTCCTCCTCCCCTCCACAACGCTCGTCTCCTAGGTGAGCCAACGAGGAAAGTAACATGCGGAGACAGGGAGTAAAGGAGCATGGCAGCGACGGGGAGGAAAGGAGCAGACGCTGGAGGGGAGGATTCGGCGGAGGAATGGATCCGGCCGGGGGTCTAGCACGTGGTGGATGGCTCCAGGTTGAGGCGTTGATTCTCTAGGTCGAGGCTCCTCCCTGACCATGAGCGTGGCGGCCGCCTGGGAGACGGGGTCAGCATCCTCCTCAACTCCCTCTCTTGTGCTCCATTTCTGCCTCCTCCCTCTCCTCTCCTTATCGTTTCCCTCCCTTCTAGGGTTTCTGGCAGCGGAGGCGATGTGGGAAGGGGGCCGCATCCTCGCGACCAGGGAGGAGTGGAGCTGTACGGGGTGGCCAAGCAGTAAGGGTTGGAAAGGGGTGGCAGGAGACGCTGCTCCGGGAAATGCGTCCATGAGGGTCTCGCAGACGAGGAGACCGACGCCTCTTGATTAAGGTTTCCACCTCTCCCTCCCTTTCTTCTGTGATTTTTAGCCATATTTTTTGTG
The DNA here is from genome assembly GCA_916181665.1 of Avena sativa. Taxonomy (NCBI): domain Eukaryota; kingdom Viridiplantae; phylum Streptophyta; class Magnoliopsida; order Poales; family Poaceae; genus Avena; species Avena sativa. Next base: position 299,598,937 of record OV702296.1, read on the forward strand.
GGCTCGATCTGCTCCGGGATTTGGCGCGATGAACTGCGATTTGGGGTTGGATTCGTGGGTGGATTGTTGGATCATAGCTATAGATTGTTGGATCCTTGTATGCTCCTTCATGTGTTTTATAGTTATAGATTTTAAATTAGATCATGTTTACTCCTGGATCATAGCTAAATTTGTTGAACCAATATATCCTTGCAATATCTGGGCTAGATATGGGTTTATTATCCCCTGCTTTTAGTTCCTGTTTATCTGCAATTGTGTCAACAATCCAAGATAGCTATGATGAATATATAGTTCATAGTTTCTAATAGATTATTCACCTAGTGTGTGTGGGAGAGAGAGTGTTTTGAATGTCTCTTGATTCTAGTGGTATCTAGGATAAAAATAATTTTGAGTTGAAATTCATGGCTTATATTTGCAATATATTGTGCTATATGTTGTTGTCAGATAGATGCTTGACATTCAGGTCTGATGTGGTTGATTCTTGTGAGAAAACTATGATGCTTATTCGTGTTAGACTCTCCAGACTAGAAAACGGAGCTTCGGAGCAATAGCAGGAGCCTCCCACCACAAGCAGTGAAGTACAAGGTGACTGTAAATTACTTATTTACTACCTATTGTGTAGCTCGCATAGCATCACGTTTTTGTAGATGACGCTCATCACTCCTTGTATAGCTATGATGCTCCTTGCAAGAAAAAGGCTGAGGATCGATGCTGGACCTACACTATAATCCTTTACTGACACCAGAGTAGGTGATGTTTCTATTACCCGCTCTTCTATGTAGATTGATCTCTTCTGTATGTTCACTGCATCTGGCCATGTTTCCATTCAATAGCAGATTCATGATGGGGGGAGTGTACAGAGTGCGTACAGGCATAGCTTAATAAATATTCACTTATTTGTTATGCCCATGTTTGATGTTGTTAAGCACTGAATTGGATCTTAGCTTTATTGAATGCCCGGCCAACTATAAATTTAGTGAGAAACTATGCTAATTTTTATTTATGTTTATTTATTCTTTTATGATTGTGCAAGTAAGTAGAGCAAAGTAGAGCTTTTTTCACTATGTCTTGTGCCTACTTCTTGCCTTTTTTATTTTTGTTTTGGTTATTCCGAGAGAAATATGGATGTGATGTTTGTGCATTCTCCATGTATTGGTTCCTATTATTTAGGTTCACACACGTAGCCTACACGGTGGTAGGTATAGCTCACAGTATTAGGCAGATTCGCTTATGCTATTTAGACATGATGAAGATGGTGCCTGGCCAATGCCTTTTCCATATATTATGCCTGCTATAGGTGACGATTTTGCCGGTTTATTTTCCATATATTATGCCTGGCCAATGCCTTTTCCATATACTATGCTATTTAGGTTCTTATATCATTGTTTTTCATATCAGGCTGACAGTTGATTTTGGATAAGCAATTTTGACATTGAGGTGAGCTATCAGCTATGGTATTTCTTATATCATTCCCAATTTCTCTTTCCATGGCACTAATCAGGGGCTGCATATTGTAGATATGATGATATAAAGTATTACATCGGTACAAAGAGATCAATTTGTATCTCTGTCATGGATGATGGTTTTGCCTATTGGAGATGCTTTAACTAGAGGCGATAATGAAATGAGGAATCATTGATATGTGAGATTCAGATATTTATGTCGAATTAGTTCCATAAATGCCGTGCAAATAGAGTATTCAGTATCTATAGTTTGAGGTCTGCACTTATATCTTCCTTTAGATTTTGCATTGTGCATTGTGCAAATAGATTAAAAGTTCAAAATCAGAGAACAAGCATTGGTAATATTGTGTGTTTAATATGGTTTATTCAATTTCTATCATAATGTAACCTCCTTACATTCTTCAAGTACCATGTAGAAGCATATTCTTATGAAATGATGAAAAAAGCCATTGTAGTTCACATCTATATGATGTTTGATGTATCAATTCACAAGTTCTTTTACACAATATGGTGTTTTAAGTCACTTCATCTTGTCTCTGTATCTAACAGATATTGTTGTACTTGTTGATGTGATCATCTTAATTGGACTATTTAGCATGCACCACTATGTTGCAGACAAATTTGGATGGCTGTTTGCACATCTTTTTTTTTTGTTTTATAAGACGTGATAGAACTTATATTTATTTCTAGCAGCCTCGTGTAATTAATGTTAGAAGTGCTACCAATTTGCCAGTTGATATTAAATGTACAGATGAAATCCCTTTTTAGTTTTTACTGCTATTGTTACATGGCGCCTTTTGTGAAATTGATTGGCTCAGTGCATCAAAAATTACATGTTAGGTTATCCTGAAACAAAGCCATATGATAGGTCTATTTTACTGGTGGTTAACAAAAGAGGTGATATGTAGTTAGAATAGGCAGGCTTGTTTGAACACCTGTATATGACTGTATTTTGACATCTGAACTCTAACAGGTAAATCTACAGTGTTGGAAAGGATTTCCTAACCAGGGTTCAGGTATGGTTATTCAAGCAGGAGCTCATAAGGTGTTATGAGTATTTTTTTTTTGATTCATTCATATTTTTGTTTGATTCTATTCTGCAGGCATTGTCATGTGTCGCCCTAGTTCTGTAGCTAAATATAATTGATGAAACCAGATAGTATGCTGAGTTCTTGTATCAACCTAGGAAAAGATTCACAGATTTTGGTAATTCCTTCAATTTTCTTCATATTTTTAGGAGTTGTTTCGTGCCGTCTAAAATGACTCCAATTATTATTGTAATTTATTATGGTTTTGTGGTTCTATGCTTCCTTTGTTAACCTACTAGGCATAATATCGTTAGCAAATTATACCATCACTTATGCAAAGGAATATTACACTTATATCTATACCTAATAATAAAGGAAAGCGTTTCTTGTAGTACCTACACTTTTTTAGACGGCTTTATCCTTTTAGTAGAAAATAAGTTACCCACTAATACCACAGGTAAGTGAAAAAGAAAAATTACCTACGATGCCATCAATAAGTGAAATACAGTTTGCTAATCGCACGTGCCGGAGACCGAGCTCCATCTATTACGGTCCGGTCGAGCTGCGACTTGACTCTCGACAGTGGACATCGTGGCCGAGCTAAGCTGCCTGGTAAGAGGAGTAGACGAGTCAGAGGCAGTGAGCCAACGATCCGGTTGCATGCATGCACAGCTAAAGACGATGGGACTATGGGAGAGAGATAGAGCTAGGCTGGGTACCCATCGCGTGAAGAAAAAGGGAGGCGAGGGCCGGATCGATCTCTGCCATTGTAAATACTACGCCATAAGGATCTTATTATCAATCGATAGACTAGCTAGCTTCTACAAGAGAGCTTATAGGTTGGTAAAAAAAGTCGGTCTCTTTCAAAACAGGGTCTAGGATTTTAGTTATGCCGTGGCAAAAGAAAAAAAAACTCTTCAAAGAAAATTGAAAATAAGAATAGCCTCAATTCCTTCGAAAATAGTACTCCCTCTGATTCATAATAAGTGTCTCTAAATTGCATATATCTAGCACTAAAACATGTTTAGATACGTCCGATTCAGCGACATTTAATATGGATCGGAGGGAGTAATATCTTTGCCAAAAGAAAAGGTCTGTTCATTGAAAAAAGGTATGCTTTTCTCGGATATGGACAAAAACGAATACGTCTGTCCTTTTACATGAAATCCGTATGACTATTAGAGGATACTATATTTTGGAGTATGCTTTATCTAAAAATCAACAAATCATCTAGGTATAGGTAGTGGAAATAATTTCTAAGTTCTGACATAACTCTGTGAATAGGTTCGTCCAAGATAAGAAAACATTTAACTCAATCGAGACCGGTGTCATGAGGCAACACAAAAGTTTTTTATGCGAATTAGATTGGTCTTCCCGGTGCAACACACGGGCACTTCTACTTCTCGAAGAGGTGTTTTTAAGCTTATATTTTAAGATGTTCATGCAAAACTTACATGCAGCCTGTTTATGAGAAATTTAGTGGAGATTCCCAGCTGGGCTGCATATCCTAACTCATGATAACTGAGTTGTTATGGTAAGTTCCTGCGAATTTCCCATCAGCTCTCTTTTCAAATATAGATAATAAGGTATATAATATAAATTATGCATGGTCATATTTAGATTAGCACGTCTGTAAACTATTTATGAGAAATTCAGTGGAAATTTCCCAACTAGACTGCATATCCTCACTCGTGATAACCGAGTTGTTAATATAAGTTCCTGTGAATCCCATTTGCTCTCTTGTTAAATATAGATATTAAGCTATATACCGTAAATTATGCATGGTTGTATTTAGATTAGCACATCTATAGAAAATGATATACTTGTGATTGCCGGGAAATAACACATTTTACCACAAAATACGTGTAGATGCTGATCCCCGAGCTGAAGATGGGAAGCTGCAGCTGTCGGAGCAAAAGACGCATCTTCCCTGAGATGAAGCCGTCAAACACCGCTCGGGCTTGCTGCTACTGCTATCGGCTGCCATCTAGAGGGCTCTGGAAGGCCGGTTCCCCTTGTACCATGTGAGCACAACATCTCCATCTCCCTTGCAAATCCAGACTATGAATTCTCCAAAATCAAGTGCCTGCCTGGGGATCTTGTTGTATTGTGTGGCTTTGAAGTTGCGATAATATTTTAGACCTAGAGATCTTTCCTATGTTGTTCTAGCATCAGGGGAAGTTTGGAACCTGTGAATTGGTAGAGTAGACAAGGTGCACTGGACAACCACTGTAAAACTTCTTCTCAATGTTATAGAGCATGTGTAGTATGGGTGAGACCTCCTGTATAAGAAGCTACACCTGGTAAGTTTAGTTCTTGGTCTGCCCCTGTAGCTAGTGCCAATGGGATCAATTTTGTAAGATTGCCAACGGGGACTGGAAACTGGAATTTCTCGGTGAATGACAAGTAATGCAATTCTCAGAGTTGAAATATACAGATAGATAAACCGAATGTGTATTTCATTTTATCATATGTATACTACAAACTAGGTTTTTTTTGACAGAACTACAAACTAGGTTTGGTGCAGGATTCTGCAGCTGGTTTATATTTATTGTCGTATTATGAAGTTTGTTCTAATTCTAGAAAACTGAAATAGCCATCCGTTATTGCCTCACTAATCATAATTCCCCTCACTGTTCTTGAGAAGTTCACTCTATGGTTATCTCAGAATATAAAGATATAACCTTGTAATTAGCCAAATGCTTCCAGTTCATCTCTATGAAAATGAGTGAATATGATGCAGGTAAATTTGTTTAAGAGTGAATCTGATTCATGAGTGTTTCAAGAAAATGTGTTTCCTGTTCATGTCACTAAGCTCTAATTTGACATATGGTGATTTTTTTCAAAAGGACCATTTTCCTTTATTTGATCAACATCAGGGACCAAACTAATTAGAGTACTTCTATTTCATCTAGATTGCTTCATCTAGATGGCATCAATCATAGTATGTAAGATTGCAATGTAGAACTTCTTTAATTCATGATTAGTTATATGGATACTACATGAAGAAAATAAAGAAAATGGGTGGAAATAGCCAAAAGCCATAGCTAGCATAAATTAGAGGTTTGAGAATTTTCAAAGTCAATAAGCAAGGCTAGGTGAGTTTTAGCATGTTTTTGTTAAGCCCTGACATATATTCATCCAGATTTTGGTTCTTTGACTCGAACTCATACTGCTATTAGGAACATTGTCTTATTGCATTTTTTAGATGTCATTTTAACCATTATGTGGACAGGATGATCAGTACCACTTTTGATAGTGATCAGTACCACTACTGAATACTACTTCTATACATTGTATCATTTTCCGTATCTCGAAAAATTATTGTCTTTCTGACCATGGTAAAATTATGATTGGCTTTCAGTGGGAGTTCCAAGTTGGCCCAAGCGTCGGCATTCCTGCTGGGTTGCTTGCTACATTCTTGAGGTATAATATTGATTATTCAATCAGGAAGATGATCTGGATTACTCATGTGATCTTATTTTGGCCATATCCTTGTGACGAGTGTTATCTCAAACAACATAAGTTTTCAGTTAACATTAGTGTGATTATTAAGTGGCAACTCTCTCTTTCTTTAGATTATCACGGAGATCGTTGGTGTTGTCACATTCGACCTGAAGCCCATTCCAGGAGACTGGAACGGTGCTGGTGCTGACAAAAACTTCATGTAAGATAATGCTTGTTGTGTCTCACTGTGCCATAGGTTTTTACATCTCTTTTAGTACATATGCTTGAGATAATGCAAATTGCACCACTGAACTCAAACTTGGTTTCTGTCACTGTCTCTGAAACTGCAAATTGCTATTGTCTCTAAAACTTGGTTTCTGTCTGAAAGTAATGCTAGGATTCAACACGCTTTTGCATTGATATTGCAGGGCTTTAAATAGCCAAGTACATGCTCTCGATCATGTACAACTTAAACAACTGATTGTATGATCATGCAGCAAAACGTGGGCAGGTTTGGGTGGTGCTGTTAACTAAAACTATACACGTGCACACCCAGCTGTTCTATGTTAACACTGTCATTGTCTCTGAACTTGTTCATCGTGTCTGAAAGTGCAGGAGGCTGGGCGGAGGGCGCTCGCGGGGTATCCTAGAACGGCAACAGGTAGGCTAGGCCGGAAGTGAAGAGGATGTCCGCGAGAGGGGCTTGGAGGAGGGTGCTTGCGCTAGGCTTGGCCGACGGAGGAGCTTCGGTGCTTCGACGGCTTGGTCGACAAGGAAGAGGCGGCATAAGGAGAGCTCGATGTCGGGGAACGGGAACATGGCGAGGAGGACGGAGCGGGAACGGGAGCTACGCGGCCTACCCCCCCCCCCCCCCCCCCCCCCCATCGGTACCAGCCTCCGTCGGCGTGGCTCGATCCTTCCGTCGGCGAGCGAAGCGGCGGCGTGTCGCACGGGCGGAGCAGGGCGAACCCCGCGGAGGGCTCCTACAGCGAGCATGGAAAGGTGGGGCGACCCCACGGGAGGCCTTTGGCGGCGAGCGGAGTGGTGGCGGACTGCCAGGGAGCGCCGTGCGGCTAGGATGACGGAGAAGACAAGATTTTGTAACTCTGTATTTTATTCTGTCGGGACTTTTATGCTGTAACTCGGCTGTAACTTCAGTTTATTCTGCAACTCTGTATTTTATTTAACCTCAAAACTTACGTGAGCTTCCGGTGGTGCTGCAAGCCACCGATGTTGATGCTACATACCGTCACTGCCACTACTACAAGCGAACAACGATTTTGTTTCAAACCGCCGTCAACATTGCTACAAGCGGCACTGCCTTTTTTGCTCATATTTAACAAAATAGAAGGTTAACTCGCAAGCATGCTTATCTTTTGCTTATGATGTAAAATAACTCTTTGTCTAATAAAATTGTCTATGTATAATGTCTTGGCTTCATTTTTTTTCAAAGCGATTGTTTATACCATGCTGCCCGCGAAGCGGGCTAGCGAGCGGCAAGCCGCGTTTCCTACCTAGTTTTGTTATATTGCTTCATGGGCAATCTGTTCTAAGAGTCAACTTGATGCCTCGGCTTCAAGTGGTAGATGGAGTTGGGTGGTTGGGGTAGTATTGGAGATGCCCTTGCTATGTTTAAAAAGATCAAGACCTATAGGCATATGAGTTACATAGTGTTACTTAATTCCGTACATGGTCTTATAATTCTTAAGCCCATGAGCTAGCTACTTTTGATCAAGGTGTTGGGTCTCAAAATTTCTACTCTGTAGCTACGTACAATTTTTTGAGAATTATTATTTTTAACTCTATAGGTCAGGGATATGGCGTTTTTAAAAATATAGTTGGATATGTGTGGAGAATGGTTAGAGAAGATCTTCGAGTTAATGGATTTCCTAATGTTGATTGTTTCGCAAAATTTCAAGTTCAAGCATTGCCCTTGCAGACAAGCTTGAAGAGTCATTTACCCTTTTATACCTAGAATTGTTTACTAATTATGAACCTCTTATGTTTCATGCAGACACTTCGCTTGTGTTATTATGGGTTCCTAGCAAAGTGAAAGAGCTGCGTTATTGTAGCGTTCTTCCATTTTGGTCCTTCTGTTCCCACTAGAAATCTAAATATTTCATAAATCTTAGGCTTTCCAAAAAAAATAAGGATGATAACGAGGTGACGATATGAATCAACTGTAATCAGTATGGATGGAGGTGAGATGGCCATATGGATATACCGAGACTGAAAATGCACCTCTGCACCTTGTTATAATTTTTCAATTTGTTCACCTTGTTATAATTTTCCAATTTGTTCACCTTGTTATAACTTTGCTTTGGCCAAAGTAACTTTTATGTGATTTTGTAGCATCGTAATCCAACATTTGGATAATAGGTATATAAGCTTTGCGAAACCCAACCTTGTGATGTACCATAATGTATGCTGGTTTGGTTTGCCTTGTAAATATTTGAATACGTAAGCAACTATTTTTGTTAATATTTCAAGGATTCAAGTGTACCAAATGTTCATGTATGTCAATTTGTGCGCTCATATTGCCATCTGTTGTGAATTGAGCAAGTTCTTTGTTCATTACTGATGCACACTTAATCATACAAATTATTGCAACAATCACCTCTTATTGTGGTTACGTAGAGATGTTCATGTTGGAAGAACCGATTGGGGAAAGTTGGCGGACAGGGTCCAATAAATACCGAAAGAGAAAGCTAAATTTAAAGACAAAGAAGATGGCGAAGGATATTCACTAGAGTTTGCAAACACAATGTGGTTAAGTGTCGCAATGTATCGTCCTATGTCTCACCAAAATAAAGCATACGTATTTACTCAACCATAGGTATAACATATTTTCATCTCGTTCCATACCAATCACATGGATATTTAGATGAAGACATGCTTGATTAATTCAGTCAATTTTCAGACATGGAGTGTTGTAAGTTCCATCTCGTCCGGAAATTTCCAGACACTTTATATGCATGTGATTGGCATATAAAGTGTTTCCCCTAGGATATATGATGACCCTAATGGCTTTGATCATTCAACCAGATGCTTCAGGGTCATGCTATGGAAGTATGTATTGTCGACACGACGAGTGAGTGAAAGCCAGAGAAATTGATAAAATTTTGATTCTAAGAGCATCTCCACTCGTACCCCCCCCCCCAACCCCAATACGGTGTCCGGCGCAGCTCGATTCTGGGCCGTATGGGGGGCGCCGGATTGGTGCTTGATTTGGGGGAGGGGCGCTGGCTCCCAGCCATACCCCCATACAAAAAATTGAACATTTGGAAATTCACACAAATACGAAAATAATCTAGAATTTATAGCAGTTCAAACATGTTTGCACAGAATTTAGAAAACAAAACCTAATCTAGTAGCGGCCCCGGCCACTGCACGCCCGCCCAGTCCAAAGCGATGGTACATCACAGTCATTGTCATCGTTGGGCTCCTGCTTCGGCGGCGGCATGGTGCTGCAGCCCTGGCCCGGATCGCCACCGCCGTTTCCCTAGCCTGAGCAGCCGGCCCCGTCGTCGCCCTCTAGGCCAATGAGCAGCATGAGGCACGCGTGCGCTCGGCCTGCTCGTGTCGGTACTCCGCAGCGGACCAAGCTTCAGCAAATGCGTTTGTCACTGGCGGTAAGGCCTCGAAGGAGACGCGCTCGGCGACGCGCTGGCCCGGAAAATCCTCCAGGTCCTCCTCGATCTTCAGCTGGAAGGCGTCCGCCTTGTACTCCATCGGCGGCGTCCACTCCTTCCTCACCTGGCACTGGTGTCTGGCAAGGCGGAGGCGGCCACGAGGAGGAGACGGTGCACCTCGACCCCTAACTGCGATGCCGTCGGAGTGCCTCCACAACTGCTGCGACGGCGGGGTCTCCTCGTACTCGTCCTTCATCGGGGCGAGGAGAGCGGAGAAGCACGGCGACGGCATGGAGTACGGTGAGTACCGGGCTGACATCGAGGAAGAGCGGGTGACGTAGCGCGGGGCCCACCGCTGGTCCGGGTAGCGCGGCCTCTGCCACGCATCATCAGCGGTGGGTTGTTGCCGGCGGTGATGTAGTCCAAGACCCAAGCGAGTGTCCTGCCCTGGGCGCTCCACCACCTAATACACCCTTCGATGTTGTTGTCCTCCGGTGGGGGGCCATTGCCGTTATAGGCGTCGAGGCGGGACTGGCTCTGGTCCTCGAAGAACGTGTCCCACGATGCAGCGTTGTCGGGATCCCAGGCGGGATTGTTCCACTACTCCGGCGTGAGGACGTCCCAGTAGTGCCGGTAGATCTCCACTGAGCGTGGCTGGCCACGGGGGACCGGCAGGACGGGCATGCCGCCGGCGCTGAGGACCTAGTGGTGAGGGCACTGTATGTTTGGCGGCGCCGGGTAACCTGCCTCCCACGGCGCCCACGCCTCATGGACGCGCAACGAGCGCCGCCCAAAACCGTTCGTGGTGGCGCCATCTTCGGGCCGACGAGGTGGGTTGTTGGGAAAGACAGGAGAGGAGGCTGCGAGGATGGTGTGCATCGAAGGAGCGGGGAAGAAGGGTTTTTAACGGTCAGGCGAAGAAGACGGCCATTTAATGCGCGGGGGCACGGCAGGCGAGGAGGGTGACGGACGGGACGCATCGGTTGCTCGCCTGCAAAAGGTTGCTCAGCAAGAAGTTGCGCCATTACTAGGGTGTGGCAGGCGAGGAGGAAGACAGACCGAGCGCGGATCGAACGCGTTGGCCGCTAACGCTGACAGGGGTTGCCCGCGATGACCCTGTTTCGCGCGTGATCTTCTCCGCTCCTTCCCGCCAGAAACACGGCATTCGGCGCCCCCGCTCCCCCCCCCCCCCCCGCGTGGGTTGGCTTCGGCCTGGGGGCGCCGGATAACAAAACGAACCGTGCCGGCGCCAAAATAAAATTTGGGGGTGGGCTGGGCAATTTGGCTGTCGGCGCCCCCGATATCCCTTTAGAGGGGCTTTAGGCCCCCGAGTGGAGATGTTCTAAGGGAAGCTGCTCGATACAATTGGAGGGTAGAGCGTCGACACATCATAGGTGGTAGTGGTGTCATCAAATCCTATCGGTTGCTGGAGAAGGAGGAAAATCAATTAATTTTGTCTTACAATGTGCAGGAGTAATTTGAATTTGTCTAGGTTCGCATGCACCTAAACGTGTTTTAATGTATAGATATATTCGAATCTAGACATATTCAAGCTGGTCACTTATTTTGAGACGGAGGGAGTAGCTATCTTCTCACTAGTTGACCCGCGTTGCTGCGTGTATTAGAGAAGATTTCCTATATGCAAAAGCATGAACAATCTATAAAAATAATGCTATTCTGCATATCTTATTATCAAGTGCAAGCATAGAGCTTTTACTTGGCATTGGTTGCACGTCTTGATTAACCACCGGGTAACTTTTTTTACCACATAATTTGAAGGGAATTCACTTAGGATTCGTTGTGGATGTGAAGCTTCTCTGCGGCCACAACTTGTGAAGTGCCATCATATCTTCATCTTGTCCTTGGATCCAGTTCACTTTGAGCGTAAGAACAATAAGTAAAAAAAACATAAATTAAAACAAAGTCAGACCATGGACTGCTGTTAGACGGGAAATGCGAAGGGGCATGGCAATGTATCCCCTTCACATAAATCTTAGTAGCGATGAAATTTTATAGATATCATAGATTATACTTGAATTTTTGACATATAATTTTTATCATAATCAAAGTGGGATTTAACAGTTTGACTTGCATAGATCGAAAGTCACTTGCCCTTCAAATCAAAGCAATATGTGTAAATAACCAATAATTAATAATAAACCATCGGTGTAGGGCTGTAGGTATGTAGTAATAATATACAAATGTTCAAATAGTGTTGGTCTCTCATTTATATACCTTCCTGAAAGAGATGAAGAAGTATGCATTACCAGACCAAAAAACTGAGATTTTCTTGCATGTCTCCTCGGTTGCATCTGAGACGATCTACGTAGTAACAATTAGGAGGCCATCATCAGTTGAACAATTGCCGCACACACCATAAGGTCCTGTAAGATGGGAGCAGAGAGATCTTCATGCAATGAAATTCAACATCACCGTATATATTGAATAAATCATGAAACATGACAGAAGATAAAAACAACAGCGCAGCGCAGGTACCAGGGTGGATCAGAGGCAGAACTCATGTTCATCACCAGATCCAAGATGTGCACTTGGCATTACTTGGTCTGGGTCTGATTGCAGCTAGCTAGCTAGCTAGCTTACTTTTGAATAGGCATTACCGAGGATGGTACTGACCATCGGTGGAGAAGTACTCAGTGAGAAGCATCTCGCCAGGCCCAGTAGAAAACTCCAAGGTGGAGGACATTGTCGTGCCGGTGCTTGGCCTCTCCAAATCGAACACCCTGCCACAGACGATTACATGACGGTATGTCTGTTTCCTGTGCCAACACGCATGACACTCGTCGTTCTTCGTCGGCTTGTTCGGTGGAGATAACAATCAAAAAATGAGGTATCGCGTGGAGACGATGGCCTGAATCAGAGAGTCGTCGTTCTCGGAGGCGCGCGTGCAGCACACGACGGCGCCGCCAAGAGGAACTCGTGCCGATTGGGGACCAGGAGAGGCAGGCAACGGCGTAGAAGGACGAAGACCACGACGGGGTAGGATGTGGATGGAGGCATTCCCTCCTTTTGAGCTTGCAGCACTCAAGTAAGATGGTGTGCTGTGGTGAGTTGGGTAGGGAACTTTATAGATATTATAGATTTTCACATGTGGTCATGTTGCAATGTGCAACAAGAATATAAACTTGGCAAGACACGGGAATTCACTAGTTCCAAATAAAGTAAAAAAAAAAAATCAGAAGCCTTTTGGGAATTAAAGATGATCAAAAGTAGTGTACTCGTATAAAAACATTTGGCCAGGAAATGATTCCCATTGACATCAAGGGAAAAAAAATTATGACGAATATAGCAATAGTACTTGTATATTGGGCATTTCAAGTACTCCGTTCATTCTAGTCTTTTTCTAAAAGACATACGTAGACGTGTTCATACATGTGTTTTAGTATATAGGTTCATTCATTTTAAAATGTATCTAGTCTATTTTAAAATATCCAAAAGGTCTTACATTAATGGAGTATGTTCCTTAGACAAAAGAAATACAAGTCATTTCCCTGCCAATTTTTTTATGATACCAAAAAGATGATATTTTCTGAATTACTGATTATTTTTGCATTTATAGGGTGCGCTGGTACCTATGTACACCAATGTATTTTCGACCCAGGTTTAACGTGCATCAGATGATGCATGAGTTCAAAGGGAAATATTGCAAATAAAATATAGTACCAAGCATGCACGATAAAACATGTTTGTTTCCAAGAGGTGTAACATATTTAGAGCACAGATTACACACCATACCTCCACACAGTAACACCACAGATGATACCGCATACTTCTTGCTGTTTAAAAACAAACCAAGGGTTTACATAACGAGAAAATGAACTGCTACCAATTACAAGTACTCCCTCCCCATCCCAAAATAAGTAACTTGCATTTGTATTCGGATGTATCTCACACTTAAACATGTCTAATTCGGATGTATCTCACACTTAAACATGTATAGATACATGCGAATCTAGACAAATCCAAATAACTTATTTTGAGAGTAAAACGGTACAATTTCAACACTTCTTTTCACAAGTATGAGCCAACTGGAGGATGTCTGAATGTTGTAGGTTGGATTCATTGGTAATCCTTTGGAGCAAAGAACACCCTTACAAAGAAGTGGCCATACGCAAGGATGGAGTCATCAGGACAACAAACAGGTCCAACATGTTCATCTTGAAAGGTCCACTGAAAGAGCGAATTGTCTACTTTCAAAAGAACATCCAACTTTTCATTTTCCTTCACTGTGACGACATGCTGGAATAATTTCACATCCCCAAATAACTTGCCATCAAAAAGAAGAATCTCATAATCATCATAGCAAGTGCTGAAAGCAGTGAACCTCACATGACAAGGATGGTCAACCTTTGCATAGACTTGTATTACAGTCTCCACACTTTGTGCAAGGGCCATGCATTTTAAGTCCAAGTTGCAACCATCACCAGGAATCCGTACATAAAGCATGTCATCAAATTCTGCACGTATATCTATCTCAGCATATGAAGAAAGTAGCTGCTTGTCAACGGATCCATCCCCTTCCTCTTTTACCCAAAGATCAACTTCTAGTAATGCACGATCCCGTACATACATTCCTCGAGAAGGGCTACAAAGAGGCAAGACAAAGGAATCCTACAGTTTAACATCTTGTTAGAACTTAGAAGGCTGTATCCACTTAACATACTGACAGAATAAATTCAATTAGAAGTGCAATCTCATGTTTAGATCAAATATTCAGGCTCGTTCAGATTGGAGGAATAGCACAGGAAAACCAGAGGAAAGCTGTTCCTAAGGAATGATTTCCTTTTTGGCCGTTCGGAATGGAGGAATCTCCTACGAATCCTCTGGAAAGTTTCTCCCACCCGTGAAAACGCAGGAAACTAAACATCGAATAAATTCAATTAGAAGTGCAATCTCATGTTTAGATCAAATATTCAAGGCTTGTTCAGATTCGAGGAATAGCACAGGAAAACCAGAGGAAAGCTGTCCCTAAGGGATGATTTCCTTTTTGGCCGTTCGGAATGGAGGAATCTCCTCCTACGAATCCTCTGGAAAGTTCCTCTCACCCGTGAAAACATAGGAAACTAAACATCCAGTACAACCTATTGTTTCGCGTTGGCACGAGGCAAGTGAAAGAAAAAAGGCTGCCGTGCTATGCAATCTGGGACCCACATGGGCTGTGAAATGTGCTAGCTAACATTTAAAAATTACAAGATGGGACCCAGGTGTCTTGATTTCCTAGTTCTTTCTCCTGTGTTCCGAACGCCAATCGCATGGCCCTATACTTCGTTTTCCATTCCTATGTTTTGCAACCCCTTTCCTTCCCGTTTCCTTTGTTTTGTTCCAAACCTCTGTTTTTCTTCCCTTTGTTCCAAACAGGCCCTCAGTGCCACTCACAATGTCATTATTTTCCATTTGTTCAATATGCAAGGCCGCATGTGATTTCAATGTCATTTTGTCCCTTCTGCTCATTTATCTAGTCAGCCACTTCAACACTGACGAATACACACCATTATACTATTCCCAAAAGATAAGAACTACGGACCTCACTATGATCTAAGCCTTAGCCCCGTACTGCCAGGAAAGCTGGATTTGTGAACAACATTAGTTCCCATGTGTAGTGAATAAACATGTGGTGGCAAGTATAGATAAAGTGTTTATATACAGGCTTATTAGCAAGATGAGCAGCTTTGCATATTCGTGGTAGAGGTTTTAATCATTTTGGAATCTTATCTGATAGCATGTTAATGTGATCATCAAATTCTTAACATAAAGGGCTGACTCTTGAAAATAGATACATAACTGCACCACCACTCACACATTTTTTAATGGATCTACGCAAAGAAGAGATTAAAATAATGAAAGAAGCTAATTTTGACAAAAATACCAGGGTTGAACATGGTTGTTCAGCAGCCAACAATATGTAGGAAGAGCAAGCCTTAAATTACCTGCTTCTCAATCATGATAGCATCGTCTCTGGTACAGTTGAATATACAATTCCGGCGCGGATCCAATTCATCGCGAACAGCAAATATTCCATAAACACTAATGGGATAGGAGGCCGCAGAGCTTGACAAATACACTGAAAAGAACTGGAGCATCTCTTTTGGTGTGCAATATCCAAGAGATGATGGAGCTGCATACATACATTTGGGAACAAAAGTAAATTGTTAGAAAAATAAATAGATAGCAGAAAAGCAGATTACTAGGAACGGATGGAATTTACTGGTAGAGGTATCATGGGTCTTGTAAGCTCTGTGGTAGCAGTTTTCACCCAGGATGCATTCAGCTGTTGCGTCAGGAAACACTTTCAAAGGATGGGGCGGGAAAGGAGTATCATCATCTTCCCGGGACATAATCTCATTATAGATATCAGTGTAGTCTCCAACCTGTTCGATGTACCTACGTAGCCACATACGCTCTATTTTCTCTGCGTCACTTTTGGGGTAGTGCTTTCCTGTTAGAATTTGAGAAGTGCAGATTTTTAAGAAGGCTAAGGATCAATGTAGCATTGATGGGCAGACGATTCTTTTGGAACCTATATAATATGTTTCATCTGAGGAGAGCATTAGCTACCTGGGCAGTTTGTCTCCGTATCATCGTCTATCACTTGGCCCCCACAGTCATCGTCTTCATCGCTGCCCTCCTGTGTGCTACAGTCATTAACTTCATTCCCTGGAGAATAAGTGTGGCATCTAGGGAGATTAGTTAATCATAGTTAAGACAGTTTGGTAGTAGAGGGCAATTTAATCTAGAGGGTGAATTTGCTACCTGGGCAATACGTCTCGTCGTTCCCTTCAATTACTTGGCCATCATCGAAATCCCGCTCGCCCTCCCGTCCGCTCCAGTCGCTCCAGTCGTCACCACAATCCTCTCGTGGGAACATGAGGTCCAAGGAACGCCAGGCAATTCCACTGGCGACTGGATCTGTGCAGTTACAATAAATAATAATCAACACCCAGTCGAGTTAGCGCAAAACGATCTCCTAGGGATGCATACGGAAAGAGTAGAGATGCAGAGTAAACCCACCGTTGCCCGTGCTCGGCGGCTGGTCGCGGGATTTGACCACGTCCAACTCCTCCAGCGGATCATGGAGATCGCCTAGGTCTTCCGGGCATCCGAAATCGGGCTCCTCCGTGCAAGAGCTGGGGGAGTAGGCGCCGTGAAAGGAATGGAGAAGCCCCACTGTTTCCCCAGATCTACGGCAGAGTTGCTCCTCCGTCGACGCCATCGACAAGCGAAGGTACCCTTGATGGCGGCGGCGTGTTGGGTCGGGACCAGGATTGGGGATTTGGGGTTGAGGTGGACGGAGGATAAATATATTATATATATATACTACATAGTGACTGGAGGGTAAATATGTAATAAAATATGTAAAGGTTGGGTTGCTACCCGGATAAGGGCCCAGGCCCAGCCCGCTGGGTTTGGCAAGGCCGATGCTAAATCCTATTTGCCGCCACATCCCACCTAAGCCAGCCCAACAATTGCTCGAGAAAGAAAACAATGCCCATACCGATAAGCCCCCGGAGTGCTTATTTGTGTCATTTTCACATAACGCGACTTTTGGCTCCGGGTGCTATATACACACCCTCATACTTGAAAAAATAAAAAATAATTTTAAAAAGATTTTAAAAATTATTATTTTTAAATCAAAGATGATCAGGTATTGTATAAAATATTTGGAAAGGAAATGATTCATATAGTCATCACGACAAAAAAAACAAAAATATGAAAATCAAAGGTGAATAGCCCTAGATGGCATTATATAAGGGAGCTTGCTATTTTGCCGGTTGTCCTGTCACACCTTATAAGTATGATGTTGCCTGAATTCCTTTTAATCATCACCATCTACCATCACCGGTTTATGAGGCAGTAAATGTGCCATGTAACTATGTTGTTGGAAATAAACATTATTCTACCACTACTACTGTCTAATTAGCACAATAAATGAAACATGACTGCTATCTTCAGTGTGTAAAATATAAAATTTAAATTGTCAATAAAATATGAACGAAAATTTCACATATACATACGGATATTCTACGCCCGTACAAAAGTTTTCAGAAAGGATGAACATTTTATGTGGCTTGTATAAAAAAGATAAAAAAATATGTTCGTGAATAGACACGTTGGATCACTCAAATTTGTCTTTTTACATGCGACATCTAAAATGTGCTTTCCACTCGAAAACTTGTGTGCGAACAGTTAGTGCCTGGATGCACATGCAATTGTTTTTAACATTTTGAAATATGATTTCACAAATGGGTTCATTTGCACCCGTGAGCCGAATTGGATTTTCGAAAGTAACCTTTGTCGATGCATACAATTATTTTATTGCATAGTTCATCATAATATCTCTAATTATCGAACTAGCCATGATGATATTTTTGTCCTAGAAGAGAGTAGAAAATAATCTGAAAATACTCCATAGCTTTGTTGGCTTTGTTGCCGCACTATGAACGGAAGCAATAAAACTTTATAAAGTACGTTAAACTTAACAAATTTTGACTTAGAACAAACCTAGAAGTATTCTTATTTGTGAATGGAGGAAGTACTAAGCATAAAACCAATGATTAGATAGCAAATTGCTGCCTGGAAGATGGATTCTCTATCGCAACACAAAACAATCTTGACAACATTGTTGTTCCAGTGGTATGATGGGCTGCCAAAGAGGTTTCTGAAGATTTGTGAAAGGAATACACATGTTGAGAGGGATCGCCTGCTAGAAACCGCTGGAAATATAACTCATGAGTCGTTAGACAATTTATTCTGGATCTGTATGTTGGTGTATTGACTATGCTAGAAAACGCTGGGTCAATAACTCATGGGTGGTTAGGCTAATTTCTGATTTTAAAAAAAGTTAGTTCCCTATCTTAATGTATAAACATGCAATGCTCTTCTTGTGAACGAGGAGAGGGAATTTGGCTGTGCACCTTATGGGTATATTCATCAAGTATTTATACCACTATATAGTACACGAGTTTTTGAATTTGGATTTACCACCCAGTTTCACGGCTTTCTGTAACATCCCAGCATTAGAGCTTAGAAATAAGCTGAACCCAGATATGTGCATTGCATTCATGCATAGAAAATTCGAATAATTTTCGCGCTTTTAAACAAAACTTGTCAAAGTGATTGAAACTTCTCTCAACTTGATGAAATTGAAGTAGATCATCAAGCTGACTGCGATAAGTTTCAATATAACCTTTGCTAAAACCTTATTTGGGTAAACATGATTTGATATAAGGGTAGATCAAATTTAATAAAATTACATCATAATGCATTGTTGAATGATTAATATCTGATCTTTAAGGGATCATATCATCATATTCATCACAACAACCCATGAATACCAAGTTAAGATTACAACTTAAGTAATAAGAATGTAATAACTAATCCTGACCTATCTTATTCTTATTTATTCCTACTATGAGTATCATTGTAATACCTAACATTAACTCTGTAGTGAGATTGAGTAGGAAAGAAACCAAGTCGTGATCATTCACCATATATCTTCCTTTCCATATCAATCCTTATAGAATCC
Source organism: Avena sativa (assembly GCA_916181665.1). Taxonomy (NCBI): domain Eukaryota; kingdom Viridiplantae; phylum Streptophyta; class Magnoliopsida; order Poales; family Poaceae; genus Avena; species Avena sativa. The sequence continues at coordinate 299,618,048 of OV702296.1, forward strand.
TATCTCAATATCTATTGTTCATCAATGTTGAGTAATCAACTATTGATTCACCAATTCTTAATCTATCAATTCTTGATCTATCAACTCTTATCCTTATCATAGCATTCAGTTAAAGTCCTTTAGAAAAATAAGTAGGAAGAGGTAGATGGTAATGGTAGTTATAAATATCATCCTTAGGATGGGAGTGTTGGAAGTGAATAAGATCAATATGATTATTGATGAAGTTAACTCGCTCCTGAAATGATAGAAGGGTATCTGAGGTAAACATTACAAGGATGATTATTGAAGATAGTTACCAGGAGTAATCCTATTGGATCAAGTAGGTATAGTCCATGAATAACATTTCTTAATCCACTAGAGATATTAAGAAGATAATTATAATACAACTATAGTGTTGTATTGATGAAAGCCTTGATTAGCCAACTGGTAATCTAAACCATAAATGATCAAAGGATTATAATGAACATTCTTTAGTCACCAAGATTGAATGCTTATATCATGTATAAGTGTCATGGATGGATAGAACATGATTGAACCCTAGTATAGATATGTTATTCGAGGTTAGACAAGACATGTCATAATGGTGTTAAGAGAAGTTGGAGTATAAGATACTAGAATTAAGTAGAGATAAGATAGTATGCTTAAGATGATGTTAGAGCAACATTGGATTAAAGAAGTAGTATTTTCCTCTTTGGAAATATTAAACACTTGAGGTAAAGTAGGATTTGATACATATATATATATAAATATATTAGAGTAATGTTGGTGATGGATGATTAAGAAAGAGTATGAATGTAGTTAGGAGTAACCACCTGTTGGATTGGGAGGTTATCAGCAGTAGAGTAGTTGATATAACCAAGTATGGATATAAGAAGATTATGAAAGCTTTAGTGTCAAGCTCATTGTATTTATAAATGGATTTAGAAGAATTAAAGGTAGATGAGAATATTTTTGTGTAGCAGAGCTTATTATATTAGCACATGATGATGGATATGAAGGAGTAGTATATCTAGGAAAGGAATTCCTTAATCAGAAGTCCAGAATTATGAATTATGGATGATAGGAATTCTTAGTAAACACTAAACCCTAAATCTATGGTCAAGCTTAACATCCATCTCATTTGTTGGATAAATCATTTTATCTTCACAATGTTTTATAGGAATATTTCCCTATAGCAAATCATTTAAGCACATCTCTGTCATTTCCAATTATCATAACCCTATGTGCTTAGGAGTTATTTTTATCAATTCTTTTCCATAAGACAGCCCAGATAATAACTTTCTATTTTAAAAGGTGATATCATTAAAGATCACAAACATAAAGACAATATGTTTAGCTATTAATATTTACTCATATCAACAAAAGAATATAAGTATAGTAAAAACCCTAAACCCTAAGATAAGCATTTTCAATTCAAACCTTAACTCCTATATTAGTTATAATGAAATGTATACATGGCTATTTACTAAAATTATGGGAATAATATTAACCATATTAATTCCCTAGAACTCTATGTATCATACAAAAATAAATGATCACCACAAAAAATTCCTTTAATAATATAAGTCTATGAGAATCAAATTCCATAAGTTAAAAGTAATGCATTCTTTAATAAGTTTATGATTATTAGATAAATTAAAAATTCATAACAAAAGATCTTACAGATACTAAAAAGAAAGAAATATTATAATATAAATCCATGGTTTGTTTTGTATAGAAAATAAAGAAATGTAACATTATTTAATAAAAGCTCACAAAATGCTGGTAAATACCTTTTAATATAGTTACAATTATTTAGCAAATAAAATCTATAAAGAAAATTCAAATCTAAGGTGCAAATTCAGATCTGAAAATAAAACAGAAATAGGAAAGAATAAAGAATAAGAAAAAGAGAACAGTTTCTGGTCGAAGCCCATTTCCTCTCTCTCCTTATTTGCTACTCACGAGCAACACTCAGCAGCCCGGTAACGGCCCAGCGAAGTCAGCCCGTTACCTTTATCTGTGGCTGACTGGTGGGACCGAGGAGGGACTGCGGGTTGAGTTGAAAGAATCGCGAGGGAGTTTTCGCAAAAGCAACGTCGTCATCTTCCTCCTCCAGCTGGAAGCAGCTCGCTGGACGTCGGCGATGCCGTCCGCCACTGCATCTGCGCCAAGATTAGCACTGCCAACAGCGGGGAAGGATAAGAACGTCATGGATCTCATTTCTATCGTCCTCATCCCCATTTCCTCCCTTCCTCCAGGATTTCTCCTCTAACCGAAACCCTAGCTCTTCGGAGCCACATATCGCCGTCGATAGAGTCCACCTCAGAGCCTATGGAGTGGTCGAGGAGAACCGTCACGTTCCCCTCTTTATCTTAGTAGAATCAATAGATCAAGGGAAGCACGGGTGGGTGCGAATTTTATCATTCCTTTCCGTCAGGGTTCGCCGGAAAAGTCGACCGTGTGCTTATCTCCAACCGTGCCGGTCCTCGTTGACCTCTCTATAGTCATCAGGGTGAGTTCCTGAACCCTCCAGTACCCTTAAATCGCATCATCTCGTTGTAACTCACCGTCGCACCTTATGACACTGTCGGCCACCGTCGGAGCTCGTCGGAGCCGCGGCTCCGATGACCATTTCCGAACGGCGCCGCCACTCTAGGGTTCAGCACATTGCGCTGATTCAAACTAGGCTAGTTTCGTTTGCTGGGGCGCCATAGATCATCGTCGGCGACCACCAACTGACGGTGGTGGTTGTGCTGACGTCATAGCGACGTCATGCCGACATCACCGTTGACCTAGTCCACCGTTTGACCGGTCCACTGCTTGCGTGGCATGTTGGCGTGGGACTGACCCCACCAGTCAGTGAATGTGTCTAGGTTTGACTGAGTATAAAAAGTATTCCCTGTTTGTAATATTATTTGAAATTTAATTAGAAAAAGATTCAACCTTAAAAATTTAATAACTTTGGTTTTGTAATTCAGAAAAAATATGTTTAATATATGAAAAAATTTAGAAAAATAAAATCTACAACTTAAAACTATTATCAAACATTATTATGATAATTATTTAAACAAATATTATTTAATAAAGGTTTTATAAGTAATAGAACTTAGATAATCCATATTTTAATATTGGTAAATATTACAAATATAAATAAAATACCAAAAATCATAGAAAAATAAAAAAACAATACTTTAAAACTATAATCATACATTATTATTTTACTTAATTTAATATTTATTATGTATTAATATTTATAAAGTAATAAATCTTATAAAAATCATATATTATTATTTATAAATCATAAAAATAAATGTAATATACCAAAATGATCACAAGAATGATACCTACATGTTTAAAATATAATATACCACTTATGAGGTAAATAAAAAATTAAAACACTTTAACAGCTTGTATTTAAACCTATTTCTTTAATTAATAATTAAGATAAGGGCAAATAAAAATTGCTAATATATCTAAAATTAGCCAATTAAGTCTAATAAATAGTATTAGTCTTAAATATTGATAATATGAAGTCAAAATGATTCAACACATTTTAAATACAATTTTATTGAATTATCCTTTAACCATAAGTGTAGATTATTTTTTAAAAGAATTCTTATTCATTATAAAATCCTCAAAGAATAATTTGTGACTAAATTAAATCTTTTCCATTACTTCAACCACAAGTTTACAAAAATATCAAAACACTAAAGTGAATCCATAAGTAGTTAAGTAATATTATTTCCTTATTTATAAATTATAACCACTCATCTATAAGAAGATGAATGATTCTATTCCATTACAAAATCAAGGAACCACTACACCAAATAAAAGTGCAACCATTCTTAAGTAACCTTAAGAAAACATTACAAAGTACACAAGGTACAAATATCATAAGCATTACACCTTAAATCTATCCATGTTTTTAAAGTTAACTTTAGTATACAAGACTTTAAATATTAGGCTAAAGACTTGGTTATATGTTTTATAGTTAACTTTGGTCTGTTATAATTAAGATATAAAGCATCTCAAATCCAAATTGTTCCAGTAAGCACAAACAACATCGACCACCTCTGACTAACCACAAGAATTGTTTAAACCTTAATAAAGAAATCTTTTCTTCAAAAGTTATTCGTTTTGCCACTTCAGTCAACAGATGGTAAATAATCGTAATCACATTACTTTATACTTTACTTGTATAACTTAAAATTATTAACACTAAAGTTATTTATATATGTCAATACGTGTAAAGTAAGGTTTTGAGATAAGGCAATTCTTATATAAGTAGTCTTTGAGTAGCATTCCACTTTCGTATATCTTGTTGTTGTATACCATTATGTTTACATGATGTTTCACACACACTCACAAGCCTTAATAAGAAGCACAAGTGTGAAACTTATCTAAAAGGACAACACATTCTAAAGAAACCAATTCCATTTTCCAAACCCTTGATCAACGTTATCCTCGGGATTTGCGTTTATAAAGTGCATCACATTACTTATACATAAAAGCATATTGCTTCTTTAAACATTAGTCCTTACCAGACCAATGATGCTGATTTCAGATATTGGATCTTATATTGTCTTGAAGACCATGAGTGTATAATCTTGCAATCACAAAAGGCAAGTTCACACTTGCTCATGTCCTTTGATTATTTTTTGTAAAGTATTTTGCAAATCCAGTGTTGTCATCACCTGCATTTGAAAAAGGTCAGAAAACACTATTTTCATAATAATATGACTATAGGTTATTTACCATGAGGTAATAACCAACTATGAAAGTTCCGGTGGTAAAGGAACATATTATCTAGGACTTAACAACCAATGTCGCCAGTGATTCTTGCGCCGTATATCACGCGTTAACCATGAGATTTGGAATGGGACGGAGAAGTCAGTTGTATCTTCTTCCTCTCGCATGTAGTCGGATGTGCATGTCATGGCTGTTATCACTCATAGCGTGCATATTAATTGGTAATTCGTAGAGGATATGCAGCATATGGGTGGGAAACCTCAACGCCCCACGATAGTTCTGGCATCTAACGTCCTGTACAAACCATTGCCGTAATTCAGTGGATGGGCATGGTGTACACCAAGGAGGCATGCGAGGTCGCGAAGGGGGCAGTGATTGGCTTGGATCATCTACTGGGCCCCACCATAGGAAGTGTGGACGGGAAAGATCGCCCGGTTGTGCAACAAGGATTTGATCTCTCATGGGTAAAGTAACGCACCTCTGCAGAGTGTAATAACTGTAACTTGTTACTCCATGTTCCGGGAAGGAGCTGCGAACACAGTGGGAAAGGAACTCCATGAAAGTTCTGGTAAACCCGTGAAGGCTGACGGACATAGCTTTTTAGAATAAAAGCAACCTTTAAAGAAATGTTTACGAAAACTTGCATTGCCTAAGACCTATGGTCTGTGGTCGTAGATATAGTGCATCAAACACTCCTTTTCTAGTGAACTTGCTGAGTACGCTCGTACTCAACGTATCTTCTTAACCCTTGCTAGATTCTGAAGCCATTCAGACGACGTCTACATCAACGTATAATCCAGGAATCATCATCAAAAGCTAAAGTTTTTCAATGAAGTCAAGAAGGTCAACATATACACCAACTCAAGTGAAGACGAAGTTATTGATTAGATAGGAATATAATCTCTAGCCATAGAACCTTTTCTGTAGTGTATTGTGATAGCAGCAATGCCAGACCATTAGTTAAGATACTAGTCTTAATAGTATGTTAGTTTTTGAGTTATTTATTTCTGATTCTTCTTTGTAAGAAGTTTCTTTCTCTCTCTTTAACCTAGTGTGTTCTCTGGATCTTGTGTAAAGAGTTGAGTTGTAACTTATAGTCATGTCTTGGACCTGTTGTGTTTCTGTTATAACACTCTGAGGGATGTAATACTTTTGAACAATATTTCATTGGTGTTATGTCAACGACTATAGTGTACTACATCATGCAATGGTATGCTGGGTCACCGCAGTTGGTATCAGAGCATATGCTTTGACATTAGGTTGGAAACCTAGTAAATGGGTAGAACCTGTAGGACACATACCTGCAATAATAAATAGTTCTCTAGTGATATGAGGGATATTCACTTGAGAATAATCCTGTCATGTTACTAGTGCGATAATTCTTTAGTATGATTGCAATCCCGATCATTACCCAAGAGTTTTAACTCCATGTGACTAATGATAATTTCTTATCTAAAGTTCCACATGGCACCTCGGTATCCACCCCGGAATGTTCAAGTGATGAACAGGACGCTGAATGACTACGGAGGGGATTGGACAAATAATCTCCGACAACTTTTATGGAGTTTGGAATGTGAATTGAGACTTTTGGTCAAAATTTACAGTTACTATAATGGGCAGGTATTAGCTAAATACCGTGCCATGATCATGTTACCCAAGAAGTTAGGAATTAAGGGAGAAATGCCGTCAGGAGAGGCAATGTGCATGGCATCTGCATATCAGATTGCCGTAGCAGCAGCCATAACTATGATCCGAGAACAGAAATCCCAAGCTCTAGAAGGTAGTACTCACACCATTATACCCCATGAAACCTCAAAACCGGAGCATGAGTTAGATCACTCTACTCTAGTCCAAACTGAACCCACTCTAGCCATAGAGTATATGGATCGTTATCGGTCTTTGTTAAACACTTATCATAACACTCACCAAGTCTTAGTTAAGGAATTGGATACGGTCATTGAGGATTTTACTGATCCTGATAAGGCAATGGCACGTAGAAAGAAGTTAGATAAAGAAGCTAGGCATCCCAAATACATACCTTCAGGAGAAGTGTATGAGGAAACTGATTTTGATGATCCACACTCAGAAAACTATGCCTACTACCAAAATAAACCCCGGCCACCTGAAGATCTATGGACCAAGTATAACTCTGAACAAAACGAATGGGCCGGAGCTATTCCAAATAACCCTGAGCAAAACCGGTATGAATGGGTAGTAGAATCTCAAGGTGGAACCATAGAAAATCCTATACCTTGTGATACAGGTATCGGAGAAGAGACCCACTATAACCATAGAGAGCCTTATGGACCATATGGAGGAAATACCAATCCAATCGACTTAGAAGAGTATTCCGGTAGTTACTATACCAATATGTATGAATGGATCCAAGAAAAGGCGAAAGAACCCTCTTACTTTGAGGAAGCATTGCCGGAAACGCAGGTATATCCTGTAGAAGACTATGCCAACTCTAGTCATTTTTCAATGACTAATCTCAGTCTAGGTACTTCTAATCAAGAATACGCACCTCCTGGATGCTCTTACGCTCCAGAAGGCAGTCGTAGGACTTCACGTCATCATGGAAGGAACTCCAGGAAGCACTAGAGGAAGATGAAAGTAAGAAAGGAACGACATCCCAAGGGATGAGTGCTTGAATAATGTACATAGAGGGTAACGCGTATTATAGTTTGAAAGGTTTGCCGAAATAAGTGAGGATATACTCACAAGAACAGGAAGTTCTTGTAAGGTAGTTGTGTAATGTATGTGAGAGGCAAACCGTTGGAACATTTAGTACATTTGTAAATTATTGAAAGCCTATGTATAATACATGGTATATGTTTTGTTGTTTATCGATTTTTGGATTTTCTTGAATCTTCTTGATTGTCTAGATCTGTACATGAAGTTTAATTAGGTGTGCAAATGCATGATGTAACACCCAGTTATTACTTGATGTTATAGACCTAGATAGGAATAGGAGTCCTTATAAGGGAGTGGCGAATTCGGTATACAAAGGAGGTTTACACATAGAATAAAACAACAAGAAGTAGTGAAATTAAGTTCACTAGAAATGGGTGGTATCCAAACTCGAATAAGTTAGAGTGAATGCCAGAAATATGTCAGAAATCGTAGGGTAATACATACACTCTAGGATGGTCCACAGTCGATAACTTGCCGTAGCAAGTATCGGTTTAAATAGTTAATCAGATCATTTTAAAAGTTGCATAAAGAGCATAAAATTTGGCCTAAGTTAAGTAAGACACAGAGGAGTATAAAATTTAAAACGATCGTCTTTCGAAGCGTTTCACGAAGTCAGCCCTACCAAAGCGAAAATGTATGAATAGTAAGTAAGAATAATAATGCTAAAAGATTTGCTTCGGAGATCCACAATTGTGTGGATACACCGTACAATCTTTCATGAGACCCTAACTAGGTAGAGTATAAGCGGGATAGAGACCAATATTCTAACTAGAAAGCCAATGGTTACTATATATAGTTTAGAGACTATTAGTAAACCCTAAGGGGGAGAGTAAACTATAAATAGAAGTATCGCTATCTGGTTATCCGAGTAAAGGTTGAAGAAGAAGGATTAACTTACAACAACAGTAAACCTTATTTTCATAGTGTTAAAAGAAGTCATCATTATAAAAGTACTCCTAGAAGAATTTAAGATAATAATAAAAGATTATCTAAAACTTGTTAAAGTAAAAAACTTGAAGATAGTAAGATAGATTAGTCTTAAAGGGCTAATTCTAGAGGAAACAACTCTTAAGTGATTCATAAGAGAGAATAAAGCACATCCAATTGGACAGGTGTAGAGGAACAAGAAATTCCAATAGGTATGAACCAAATGAATTCAAATCCAATTTTGGAAGGAATACCAGTATCAACCATACTATGACAGAACAAAAATATAGTCTTTTGACCATAACTATTGGCAAATAGAAATCTAAAAACCTGTTCTAGTGAGACTTCCTAGACCTTATTTAATATAATAAGAAAGTTCAACGATAAAGTGAAAACGTTGGATTAGGATACCTAATTAGGATATGGAACTAAAGAGAAGACCCCAAAATTTAGGAGTTATAATAAGTACATATCTCTAAAGGAGGATTGTAAAAGGAACCTGGAGTGTTGAAGAAAAAAAGTAGGAGAGTGCCAAGAATGATGAGAATTCAAGGAAAATATTTGGATATGGAATACTACAAGTATTTCCATTTGAGGTTACCCTGGAGTTGAGAAAGGTTATCACCAGTACAAGACAATTCCTAATTCCGAAACGTGAGAGTTTGCGAACTTCGAGGACGAAGTTTATTTTAAGAGGGAGAGTCTGTAACATCCCAGCATTAGAGCTTAGAAATAAGCCGAACCCATATGCGTGCATTGCATTCATGCATAGAAAATCCGAATAATTTTCGCGCTTTTGAACAAAAGTTGTCAAAGTGATTGAAGCTTCTCTCAACTTGATGAAATTGAAGTAGATCATCAAGCTGACTGCGATAAGTTTCAATATGACCTTTTCTAAAACCTTATCTGGGTACATGATTTGATATAAGGGTAGATCAAATTTAATAAAATTACATCATAATGCATTGTTGAATGATTAATATCTGATCTTTAAGGGATCATATCATCATATTCATCACAGCAACTCATGAATACCAAGTTAAGATTACAACTTAAGTAATAGGAATGTAATAACTAATCCTGACCTATCTTATTCTTATCTATTCCTACTATGAGTATCATGGTAATACCTAACCTTAACTCTGTAGTGAGATTGAGTAGGAAAGAAACCAAGTCAAGATCATTCACCATATATCTTCCTTTCCATATCAATCCTTATAGAATCCTATCTCAATATCTGTTGTTCATCAATGTTGAGTAATCAACTATTGATTCACCAATTCTTAATCTATCAATTCTTGATCTATCAACTCTTATCCTTATCATAGAATTCATTTAAAGTCCTTTAGAAAAAGAAGTAGGAAGAGGTAGATGGTAATGCTAGTTATAAATATCATCCTTAGGATGGGAGTGTTGGAAGTGAATAAGATCAATATGATTATTAATGGAGTTAACTCACTCCTGAAATGATTGAAGGGTATATGAGGTAAAGATTACAAGGATGATTCTTGAAGATAGTTACCAGGAGTATCCTATTGGACTAAGTATTTTTAGTCCATGAATAACATTTCTTAATCCACTAGAGATATTAAGAAGATAATTATAATACAACTATAGTGTTGTATTGATGAAAGCCTTGATTAGCCAACTGGTAATCTAAACCATAAATGATCAAAGGATTATAATGATCATGCTTTAGTCACCAAGATTGAATGCTTATATCATGTATAAGTGTCATGGGTGGATAGAATATGATTGAACCCTAGTATAGATATGTTATTCCAGGTTAGACAAGACAAGTCATAATGGTATTAAGATAAGTTGGAGTATAAGATACTGGAATTAAGTAGAGATAAGATAGTATGCTTAAGATGATGTTAGAGCAACGTTGGATTAAAGAAGTAGTATTTTCCACTTTGGAAATATTAAACACTTGAGGTAAAGTAGGATTTGATACATATGTATATATATAAATATATTAGAGTAATGTTGGTGATGGATGATTAAGGAAGAGTATGAATGTAGTTAGGAGTAACCACTTGTTGGATTGGGAGGTTATCAGTAGTAGAGTAGTTGATATAACCAAGTATGGATATAAGAAGATTATGAAAGCTTTAGTGTCAAGCTCATTGGATTCAAAAGAATTAAAGGTAGATAAGAATATTATTGTGTAGCAGAGCTCATTATGTTAGCACTTGATGATGGATATGAAGGAGTAGTATATCTAGGAAAGGAATTCCTTAATTAGAAGTCCAGATTTATGAATTATGGGTGATGGGAATTCTTAGTAAACACTAAACCCTAAATCTATGGTCAAGCTTAACATCCACCTCATATGTTGGATAAATCATTTTATCTTCACAATGTTTTATAGGAATATTTCCCTATAGCAAATCATTTAAGCACATCTCTGTCATTTCCAATTATCATAACCCTATGTGCTTAGGAGTTTTTTTATCAATTCTTTTCCATAAGACAGCCCAGATAATAACTTTCTATTTTAAATGGTGATATCATTAAAGATCACAAACATAAAGACAATATGTTTAGCTATTAATATTTACTCATATCAACAAAAGAATATAAGTATAGTAAAAACCCTAAACCCTAGGGTAATCATTTTCAATTCAAACCTTAACTCCTATATTAGTTATAATGAAATGTATACATGGCTATTTACTAAAATTGTGGGAATAATATTAAAAATATTAATTCCCTAAAACTCTATGTATCATACAAAAATAAATGATCACCACATAAAAAATCCTTTAATAATATAAGTCTACGAGAATCAAATTCCATAAGTTAAAAGTAATGCATTCTTTAATAAGTTTATGATTATTAGATAAATTAAAAATTCATAACAAAAGCTCTTACAAATACTAAAAAAGAAAGAAATATTATAATATAAATCCATGGTTTGTTTTGTACAGAAAATAAAGAAATGTAACATTATTTAATAAAAGCTCACAAAATGCTGGTAAATACCTTTTAATATAGTTACAATTATTTAGCAAATAAAATCTATAAAGAAAATTCAAATCTAAGGTGCAAATTCAAATCTGAAAATAAAACAGAAGTAGAAAAGAATAAAGAATAAGAAAAAGAGAACAGTTGCTGGTCGAAGCCCATTTCCTCTCTCTCCTTATTTGCTACTCACGAGCAACACTCAGCAGCCCGGTAACGGCCCAGCGAAGTCAGCCCGTTACCTTTCTTTCTGGCTGACTGGTAGGACCGAGGAGGGACTGCGGGTTGAGTTGAAAGAATTGCCAGGGGGTTTTCTGCAAAAGCGACGTTGTCGTCTTCCTCCTCTAGCTGGAAGCATCTCGCTGGACGTCGGCGATGCCGTCCGCCACCGCATCTGCACCAAGATTAGCACTGCCGACACCGGGGAAGGATAAGAACGCCATGGAGCTCATTTCTCTCGTCCTCATCCCCATTTGCTCCCTTCCTCCAGGGTTCCTCCTCTAGCCGAAACCCTAGCTCGTTGGAGCCACAAATCGCCGTCGATAGAGTCCACCTCATAGCCTATGGAGTGGTCGAGGAGAATCACCATGTTCCCCTCTTCATCTTAGTAGAATCAATAGATCAAGGGGAGCTCGGGTGGGTGCGAATTTTATCATTCCTTTCCGTCGGGGTTCGCCGGAAAAGTCGACCGTGTGCTTATCTCCGACCGCGCCGGTCCTTGTCGACCTCTCTATCATCATAAGGGTGAGTTCCTGAACCCTCCAGTACCCTTAAATCGCATCATCTCGTTGTAACTCACCATCGCACCTTATGACACCGTCGGAGCTCGTCGGAGCCGGGGCTCCGATGACCATTTCCGAGCGGCGCCGCCACTCTAGGGTTCAGCACGTCGTGCTGATTCTAACTAGGCTAGTTTCATTTGTTGGGGCGCCATAGATCGTCACCAGCGACCACCAACTGACGGTGGTGGTTGTGCTGACGTCATAGCGACGTCATGCCGACATCACCCTTGACCTAGTCCACCGTTTGACCGGTCCACGGCTTGTGTAGCATGTTGACGTGGTACTAACCCCACCAGTCAGTGACTGTGTCGAGGTTTGACTGAGTATAAAAAGTATTCCCTATTTGTAATATTGTTTGAAAATTAATTAGAAAAAGATTCAATCTTAAAAATTTAAAAACTTTGGTTTTGTAATTCAAAAAAATATGTTTAATATATGAAATTTTTCAAAAAAATAAAATCTACAACTTAAAACTATTATCAAACATTATTATGATAATTATTTAAATAAATATTATTTAATAAAGGTTTTATAAGTAATAAAACTTAGGTAATCCATATTTTAATATTGGTAAATATTAAAAATATAAATAAAATACCAAAAATCTTAGAAAAATAAAAAAACAATACTTTAAAACTATAATCATACATTATTATTTTACTTAATTTAATATTTATTATGTATTAAGTATTTATAAAGTAATAAATTTTATAAAAATCATATCTTATTATTTATAAATCATAAAAATAAATGTAATATACCAAAATGATCACAAGAATGATACCTACATGTTAAAAATATAGTATACCACTTTTGAGGTAAATAAAAATTTAAAACACTTTAACATCTTGTATTTAAACCTATTTCTTTAATTAATAATTAAGATAAGGGCAAATAAAAATTGCTAATATTTCTAAAATTAGCCAATTAAGTCTAATAAATAATATTAGTCTTAAATATTGATAATATGAAGTCAAAATGATTCAAAACATTTTCAATACAATTTTATTGAGTTATCCTTCAACCATAAGTGTAGATTATTTTCTAAAAGAATTCTTATTCATTATAAAATCCTCAAAGAATAATTTGTGACTAAATTAAATATTTTCCATTACTTCAACCACAAGTTTACAAAAATATCAAAACACTAAAGTGAATCCATAAGCAGTTAAGTAATATTATTTCCTTATTTATAAATTATAACCACTCATCTATAAGAAGATAAATGATTCTATTCCATTACAAAATCAAGGAACCACTACACCAAATAAAAGTGTAACCATTCTTAAGTAACCTTGAGAAAACATTACAAAGTACACAAGGTACAAATATCATAAGCATTACACCTTAAATCTATCCATGTTTTTAAAGTTAACTTTAGTCTACAAGACTTTAAGTATAAGGCTAAAGACTTGGTTATATGTTTTATAGTTAACTTTGGTCTGTTATAATTAAGATATAAAGCATCTCAAATCAAAACTGTTCCAGTAAGCACAAACAACATCGACCACCTCTGACTAACCACAAGAATTGTTTAAACCTTAATAAAGAAATCTTTTATTTAAAAGTTATTCGTTTTGCCACTTTCAGTCAACAGATGACAAATAATCGTAATCACATTACTTTATACTTTACTTGTATAACTTGAAATTATTAACACTAAAGTTATCTATAGATGTCAATACGTGTAAAGTAAGGTTTTGAGATAAGTCAATTCTTATATAAGTAGTCTTTGAGTAGCATTCCACTTTCGTATATCTTGTCGTTGTATACCATTATGTTTACATGATGTTTCACACACACTCACAAGCCTTAATAAGAAGAACAAGTGTGAAACTTATCTAAAAGGACAACACATTCTAAAGGAACCAATTCCAGTTTCCAAACCCTAGATCAACATTATCCCCGGGATTCACGTTTATAAAGTACATCACATTACTTATGGATAAAATCATATTGCTTCTTCACACATTAGTCCTTACCGGATCAATGATGCTGTTTTTAGATATTGGATCTTATATTGTCTTGAAGACCGTGAGTGCATAATCTTGCAATCACAAAAGGCAAGTTCACACTTGCTCATGTCCTTTGATTATTTTCTGTAAAGTATTTTGCAAATCCAGTGTTGTCATCACCTGTATTTGAATAAGGTCAGAAAAGACTATTTTCATAATAATATGACTATAGGTTATTTACCATGAGGTATTAACCTACTATAAAAGTTCCGGTGGTAAAGGAACATATTATCTAGGACTTAACAAGGAATGTCGCCAGTGATTCTTGCGATGTATATCACGCGTTAACCATGAGATTTGGAATGGGACGGAGAAGTCAGTTGTATCTTCTTCCTCTCGCATGTAGCCGGATGTGCAGGTCGTGGCTGTTATCACTTGTAGCATGCATATTAATTGGTAATAAGTAGAGGATATGCAGCATATGGGTGGGAACCCTCAACGTCCCACGATAGTTCTGGCATCTAACGGTCTGTACAAACCATTGCCATAATTCAATGGGTCTGCTTGGTGTACACCAAGGAGGCATGCGGAGTCGTGAAGGGGACAGTGATTGGCTTGGATCATCTACTGGGCCCCACACCATAGAAAGTGTGGACGGGAAAGATCGCCCGGTTGTGCAACAAGGATTTGATCTCTCATGGGTAAAGTAACGCACCTCTGCAGAGTGTAATAACTGTAACTTGTTACTCCCTGTTCAGGGAAGGAGCTCCGAACGCGGCGGGAAAGGAAATCCATGAAAGTTCTAGTAAACCTGTGAAGGCTGATGGACATAGTTTTTCAGAATAAAAGCAACCTTTGAAGAAATGTTTACGAAAACTTGCATTGCCTAAGACCTATGGTCTGTGGCTGTAGATATAGTGCATCAAACACTCCTTTTCTAGTGAACTTGCTGAGTACGCTCGTACTCAACATATCTTCTTAACCCTTGCTAGATTCTGAAGCCATCCAGACGACGTCTACATCAATGTATGCTCCAGGAATCATCATCAAAAGCTAAAGTTTTTCAATGAAGTCAAGAAGGTCAACATATACACCAACTCAAGTGAAGACGAAGTTATTGATTAGATAGGAATATAATCTCTAGCCATAGAACCTATTTCTGTAGTGTATTGCGATAGCAGCAATGCCAGACCATTAATTAAGATACTAGTCTTAATAGTATGTTAGTTTTTGAGTTATTTATTTCTGATTCTTCTCTGTAAGAAGTTTCTTTCTCTCTCTTTAACCTAGAGTGTTCTCTGGATCTTGTGCAAAGAGTTGAGTTGTAACCTATAGTCATGTCTTGGACCTGCTGTGTTTCTGTTGTACCACTCTGAGGGATGTAATACTAGTGAACGGTGTTTCATTGGTGTTATGTCAATGACTATAGCGTACTACATCATGTAGTGGTATGCTGGGTCACCGCACTTTCCCTCCAATGCAACTTTGAAATAATCCAGACCGTTGATTTGCAAGTTAGAGGTGGTATGTGCCACTCATCAGATCAGAGCTCTTTAGATCTAATGATTGTGAATGCATGGATTTGCCACTCAACATTCCCGCGCTTGTGGGCTCGCGCTGCTGCGCTACTAAAACTGCTAGAGGCTTCTAGATAACTCGACACTGTTCGAGCTAAATAGCTCCACCTTCTAACATCATGTAGTCATGAGTAGTCAGGAGTTTGGGGCCCCATGCAGTGACGAAGGACAGAAAGAATCTGAGGTAGGGCGAATTTAAAAAATAATGCAAAGACAAAATAGTGAAGAGACATTAATGCTACACACACACACATATATATATATATGATTCTAACACACACTTAGTAGTGCGATAGAAACAGAAACATATTTGAATATATTTACAACCTAAAAACATACCGATGATGAATTTTTCATGAAAGTCTTAGGAAATAGCAAAACTCTACTTCTTTTTAAAAAATCTGTATTTTTTATTGTGACTTTTAAATATCCCTCAGTTAATGTAGCAAGTCATCAAATCATCAAGAAGCCCTCACGACATCTCATTGCCCAACTCGGTCTTGATCATATTTATTACCAAGAAAACCCTTTCAATAGTTTTCATCATCATGAGTAAAACAAATAATCTCAATGACGCAATAAACCAGCTGAAAGCGTGATGTGCCTTTTAAATACCAAGGCTATCTCTAAAGTATTAAATTCTCCATGTAAGAATGATGAATAGATCAATCTTAACTTGTATCTACTCATACTCATAATAAGATCCTTGATAAATATCTCTAATATGAGCAATCTTATTCACATGAGTCTCTTGAGTCAAGACAATATAATTTTTGAAGCATCTCGGAAGATATATCGTTAAAGTGATGGTAAAAAGTGGCAGTAATAGTCTATAGCTACATAGAAGGTGAACACAATGTAAAAGTAATCAACATTAACCTCCTGTGTAGACACTTTTCTTGTTTTCCCCCATTCTATAACCATTTCATCCATACTTAGGATTGTGATGTAATTTTCTGCAAACTGACATCTTCCAATAGGGGCTCTAAATCAGAAACTATCCAATTGAGCAAACAAGTCCACATATTGATGGTGCTGACGTGGAGAACTTTGTTGGAAACCCCAAGAGCAAGGTGTGATGAGAACAGCAGCAAGTCTTCCCTCAGTAGAGACCGAGGTTATCGAACCAGAAGGAGGAAAGAAATGTCACACAAGTGTTGCAAGCAACACGGAGACCTGCACAACACAAACTCAAGACTTTGCCCCAACGAATCAGTGAGGTTATCAAGCTCACCGGTTTGCTGTAACAAAGGATTAAACGTATGGTGTGGAAGGTAATGGTTTACAGCAAGTAAACAAGTAACAGTGGAAGATGTATCAATGGTAAAGATTGGACCGGGGTCCATAGTTCACTAGAGGTGCTCTCCTTAGATAAACAACATGGCATGAAGGGTAAACAAATTACAGCAGGGCAATTGACATGAACTGAGCAAGGCATAACAATGCAATTACTAGTCAGAAAGATCCTATGAGATTCGATTGGGCAATACAACAAGATACATAGACCGCCATCCAACTGCATCTATGACTAGAAGTCCACCTTCAGGTTATCATCCGAACCCCCTCTAGTATTAAGTTGCAAGCAATAGACAACTGCTTTAAGCAAAGTGTGTAAGGTAAACCGTCCACATGTTCCATGAACAAGAGACTGTTGTTTTCTCCCTAATAGCAACATCACATCTACAACCGAAGAGATTTCTATCACTTCCCTTGGAAACTAGAGGCATGAACCCACTATCGAGCATAAATACCCCCTCTTGGAGTCACTAGCAACTACTTGGCCAAGATAGCTACTAATAACGGAGAGCATGCAAGATCACAAACAACACAGACATGATAGAATCATAAAGACAAAACCATTAATTAAACCAACATAATAATCTCAATATCCATCGGATCCCCGCAAACACAACATGCATGATTACAAATAGATTAGATCTTGATCATGAACGGAGCTCGGAAGATCTATACATGAAAGCACAAGGGAGGAGATACAACCATCTAGCTACTACATGGACCCATAGTCCAAGGTGGAACTACTCACACATCATACCGGAGATTAGGCCTCCGGGATGATCTCCCCTCCGGCAGGGTGCCGGGAAGAACTTCAGATCCCCCCGATCTAGGGACGATGGTGGCGGCGGCTACAGACGATTTCATGGAGATTTGATCGGGTGCTGAGGGTTTCTGCATCAGGGGCTTCTTATAGGCGAAGGGTGACATGGTTATACCCCGCGGGTACATGATCTCAGCATACCTGGTCCAGCACAAGGAAGGCCCACGGCAAATGTACGCCGGCCCATGAAGATTTTCGGGTGGCCAAGGCCCATGACGCCTTCGGATCCTTGGAGAGCAAGACTAGAGTAGATAGGAAATTCAAAGGGGTAAAACCCTAGAACCTGTAACCGACTAGGTTTATGCCCGGGACCTGCCTAAGTCTATATAAAGGCCAGGAGGGCACGACCTAGATCTCTCTCTGGTACTTTCGCATACACACCTCCACGCCAGATTACATCTGCGCACCCCTGTAACCGTCTATTCCGCCGTAATCAAGAGCAGACAAGCAGGAGTAGGGTTTTCCCTCTAGGGGCATGAACCTGGGTAAACCTCGTGTCACGTATTGCTTGTTTGCTAACCGTTCCGCGATCTCCAGCATCCCCATCTTCTCCAAACCCAAGTCCATAACAATGGACATTGACGAGACTAGACCTCGTCAATTGGCGCCGTCTGTGGGAACTGGGGACGCTGATTGTGCGATCGTGGCGGTCCTAACCCGATCGATCTACAACTCTGTAGCGACGGAGAGTCACCTCCTCTTCGGTGCTTTCGACTTCACCGCCCACTCACCGGCCACCATGAAGGACTTCGAGCCCGTAGGTGACGGACTCGAAATCCTGTTCGGGAGCTTCTGCTTCCAGGTGGGGCAAACTGGCACCCTCCGCCTCCCTGAGCGGGTGCCCCTACCATCAATCAGGCCCGCTTCATGGGCCCCACACCCTGTGCTACGCACAACATCATCAACAGATGATTCCTACGACAACAGCAGCTGCAACTCCGATCTATGCGATCCGCCTCGGATGAAGGGACCTACGGTTCCGAATCCGAAAGCTGTGGCAGCAGCGGAACAATCTATGAGCGCTACCAATGCGCCGTAGTCATCCAGGGCGACGTGGATCAGCAAACACCCAACCCGCCGCCCAACCCGACACCTAACCCGCCAGATCGAAACGGCGAGAACAGAAGAAGCCAGCCCCCCCACCCGAAGGGGACAACAACGGCCATGTCATCCGCCTTAGCAAAGAAGGATGGGCCCAGGCACGCGCCGCCGTGGCGGGCAACATAGTTCTGCCCGCAGACTCCTCCCGGGATCTGCTGATGGCCTACCATATGCTCCTGACCGAGGAGCACAAGAAACAGGTCAAGATGCAGGAGGTGCTTGACAAACGCAAGCAAGCAGCCTCAGAGTCCAGCACGCGACGAGCCGCTCTCTCCGCCATGGGCATCAGCTCCAGCTCGAACGTCAACCACGGCAAGAAGCACCGCTCCCGAACAGAGAACATGGACCCCAAGGAGCACCGTGAGGTGACCCGAACCCTCAACGCATCCTTCATGGAGATGGATGCCGACGGCAACGTCATCCCGAAGACACCGCAAGCTGCGATCATAGCAGCCACTGCGTACCTCGCTGCCCACCCACCTCCGGAGAGGGACCCGAAGAGAGCCATGCACAAGTCCGCACTCACCGGACTCGGACTCGTCGGAGCTGCGCTCCATCAAGAAACTCCTACGGAGCCGAAAAAGAAAGCTACGGTCAGGTTCAACCGCAGCCCCACTCCTTCATCCGAAGAAGAGGATCATGACCTTCCTCGAAGGCACAAAAGCTCGCGTCATCGCAGCCGCGATTACGACGCCAGAGACGCGCTAACACAACGCAAAATCGACAAAGCGCGAGCTAAGCGCGCATGCTCGTCTGAAGACGAAGGAGAACTCTGCGGAGCCCGGTGCTTCAGCAGATCTGTCCGACGGACACGGATGCCGCGAAATTTCAAGCTTCCTTCGGATACTCCGAAGTTCGACGGCACACAAGACCCAAAGGCATGGCTCAGCGACCACCTGTAATCCGTCAAATTGCACGGCGGAAACAAGGAAACCGCCATGCAATGCCTTCAGCTGCAGCTGACAGGTGCAACCCGGATCTGGCTTAGCAGCCTATCTTCAGGGTCCATCCGAAGCTGGGAGGAGCTAGCTTACAGCTTCATCCGAAACTTCAAGGGCACCAGCAAGAGGCCCGCCTCAATCGAGGAGTTGCGGGCCTGCACTCAACGAACGGGCGAATCCATTCGCTCGTACATACTACGCTGGTCCAACACCAAGAACTCCGCAGCGCACATCTCCGAAGAGAGGGCCATCGACGCCTTCAAGGACGGCGTCAAGCGCCAAGACTTCAAGGAGGAACTCGGGCGCGTCAAGCCCAAGACACTCGACCACCTCATGGACATCGCCAACAGGTGGGCTGACGGCGAAGATTCCGTCCACCGAGCGCAATCAGAAGAAGAGGACGACTACGGCCAACGACGAGAGCGCCGTAGCAAGAGAAGATCACGCGTCTATGACGATCGCGATGGACCCGACATGGTCACGGCCGGCTACGCCGATCGCCACAACGACGCCACCCGTAACAACGGAGGATACCGCGGAGGAAACTTCCACGATGGAGGACGCCCAGCACAGTCGTGGCAGCGCCGCGACCGCGATAACAGACCCTCAGGATACGACAAACTTTCGGGTCCATGCACCATCCACTTCTACATCAACAAGCAGGATGGCAAGAAGAAGGCAAGCCACATGCTCAAGGACTGCCGCGAGTTCCAAAAACTCAGCGAAAGCATGGTCCAGATGAGGCAGCAAGCTCCACTTCCTGGATCCGGGAACGCACCCGCACCAGGTGAGATAGCGCATGGAGCTCCTCCACCGCCACCTGTAGGAGGCCCGAACCAACCAGTCACACCAGCACAGAACAACGCTGGGAACGGGTATCCCCCGCCGAAAGGAGCACTGATGATCCAGAAGGGGCGCCCCACGAATAGGGTGCAGAAGAAAATCACCCATCAGATCAACCTGGCTGTGGCAACTCCACCCGCCATCCCTGAGTACCTCAGCGGATCGGAGTCCTGCGTCACGTTTAGTCGTTCGGATCACCCTTGCCAGATCCCTCGCCCAGGTCATGCTGCCCTGGTGCTGGAGGCGCAGATCAGAGGTTTCGAGATGAGCCGCGTCTTCATGGATGGCGGCAGCGGCATCAACCTGATGTTCGCAAGTACTCTAGCAGCAATGCGGATCCCGTAGTGCAGCCTGGAACAGTCAGACACAACGTTCCATGGCATCGTCCCAGGAAAGGGCATATTCCCCCTGGGCAAAATAGGGCTCGACGTCATCTTCGGCAAGCCGGACAACTTCCGACTCGAGCGGCTCGAATTCGAAGTGGTGGACTGGCCATCACAATACCACGCCATCCTCGGGCGTGTAGCATTCTCAAGGTTCTTGGCTGTCCCACACTACGCATACCTGCTACTCAAGATGCCAGGACCAAAGGGATCATCACAGTCCACGAGAGCTTCACCCGATCGGACCAATGCGACAGGGACTTCAATAGAATCTCCCAATTATTCGGCATGCAGGAGGAGCTCGTAAGGCTCCGCGAGGTGACGGACAATGGGGCACCCCCAGTCGCACGACAAAACGCACCTGACATGTCCTTCGACTCCACTGTCAACACAAAGAAGGTGCAGGTCCATCCGACGGATGCCTCTAAGACGGAGCTGATCGCCAACGACCTCAGCCCCGCATAGGAAAGCGCGCTCGTCGAATTCCTCCGTGAGCGCTGGGAAATCTTCGCCTGGTGTCCTGCGGACATGCCAGGAGTTCCCAAAGAATTCGCCGAGCACACACTCAACGTTTTTCCAGACACCAAGCCCATCAAGCAGTCCATCCGGAGACTGTCCAAGCCACGGGCCGAAGCCATCGGGATGGAAATAAACAGGCTACTCGCTGCAGACTTCATCAGGGAGATCAAAGAAAGCGAGTGTCTCGCAAATACAGTGATGGTTCCCAAGAAGGACACGGATATCCTGCGTATGTGCGTGGACTTCACGTCGCTGAACAAGCACTGCCCAAAGGACCACTTCCCTCTTCCTCGGATCGACCAGATCATCGATTCGACTGTAGGATTCGAGAAACTCTCCTTCCTCGACGCCTACTCAGGCTATAACCAGATTCGACTCAAGATCGAAGATCAAGAGAAAACGGCGTTTATCACACCGTTCGGAGTATTCTGCTACAACACAATGCCCTTCGGGTTAAAGAACGCAGGTGCCACGTACCAGCGATGCATGCAGGCATGCCTGAAGGACCAGATCGGTCGCAACGTCCAAGTCTATGTCCACGACATAGTCATCAAGACAAGCAAGGCGAGAACGCTCATCGACGATCTCCGCGAGACGTTCGATAACCTCGACCGCTACAGGATCAAGCTCAACCCCGAAAAGTGCGCTTTCAGCGTCCCATCAGGTCAGCTGCTTGGGTACTTCATCTCCCAGCGAGGGATCAAGGCGAACCCAAAGAAAATCCGGGCCATCATGGCCATGGAGAAGCCAAAAAACCTCAAGGGTGTCCAGCAGCTCGCAGGACGAATAGCGGCATTGAGCAGGTTCATCAGCCGCATGGGCGAGAAGGCCCTGCCATTCTACCAACTGCTACGCAAGGCAGATAAATTCGAGTGGACACCCGAAGCAGACAACGCATTCGAAGACCTGAAGCGACTACTCTCCACCTCGCCCGTTTTGGTCACGCCAAAGGAGCGCGAGCGTCTGCTGCTGTACATAGAGGCCACACACCAGGTGGTCAGCACCGTGCTAGTGGTCGAACGACCCGAAGAAGGCAAGACCCATGGGGTCCAACGCCCAATTTACTACCTCAGCGAGGTATTGACGCCAACAAAACAAAGATACCCTCACTACCAAAAACTTGCCTACGGCGTGTTCATGACGGCTCGTCGGTTGAGTCATTACTTCCAGGAGCACCAGGTGATGGTCGTCAATGAGGCACCCCTTAACAGCATCCTGAATAACCCAAAGGCCACATGACGCGTGGCCCTATGGGGCATCGAGCTGTCACCACTAGACATCGTCTACGAGAAGCGACTCGCAATCAAGTCTCAAGTCCTACCGGACTTCCTTGTACAGTGGATGGAGCTGCAGCTGCCAGACACCCCAGACATGTCGCAGTCATGGACGATGCACTTCGACGGCTCCAAGCGTGAAGCTGGAGCAGGAGCCGGGGTCATACTGACCTCCCCGCAGGGCGATAAGATGAAGTACGTCCTTCGGATGAAATTCCGAGATTCTAACAACGAGGCCGAATACGAAGCCCTCATCCACGGCATGAGGATGGCGAAGATCTGCGGCGCAACGTGCCTGGTCATCTACGGTGGCTCCAACCTCGTCGTCCAGCAGACGATGAACGAGTGCGACGCGCACGCCGAAAACATGATCGCGTACCGCGCTCTCTACAACGCACTCGAAGGAGAATTCGACGGCTGCGAGCTTCAGCACGTTGGAAGAGAAAGCAAGGAGGAGGCCGACAGACTCGCCAACATCGGCTCCACCTGCGCAAAGGTACCACCAGGTGTGTTCCTCGAACAGATCTGCGTGCCATCCATCAAGCGGAAATTCCCCAAGGGATCACCCGAAGAAGCATAACACTCGGGGGCTACGCTACCCGAAGGTCATGAAGGACCCGAGAAACCGGACACAGAGGTCGCCATGGTCAACCTGATGCAGGTCATGGCAGTCAAAGAAACCTAGACGCAGCCGTACCTCCAGTTCTTGATAGATGGAGAACTGCCTGACAGCCCGACGGATGCCCGGCGCATATCTCGCCGGTCAAAAGCTTTCACCATCATCAATGGCGAGCTGTACAAGCGCATCATTACGGGTGTACTACAAAGGTGCGTCACCATCAGTGACGGGAAAACCATCCTCCAAGACATCCATGAGGGCAACTGCGGCCATCACGCAGGCAGCCGCTCCCTTGTCGCCAAAGCTCTACGAGTTGGATTCTACTGGCCAACGGCCATGAGCGACGCAAAGGACATCGTTCGAAGATGCAAGGGGTGCCAAAGGTTCGCCGACAAACCACACGCACCCGGGTCAGAGCTCAGGCCCATACCTATAGCCTGGCCCTTCGCTCAATGGGGCCTCGACATGATCGGCAAACTGCCAAGGTCCTCGAAAGGGGGGCACGTCTACCTCCTGGTCGCAGTCGACAAATTCACCAAGTTGATCGAGGCCATGCCGGTCACTAACCAAAAGGGCAAGACTGCCGTCAAATTCTTTGAATCCATTGTCTACAGGTTCGCCGTACCGCATAGCATCGTCACCGACAATGGATAGAACTTCATCTCCAAAGAATTCCAAGACTTCTGCGAAGGCCTCAGAATCAACATCACATACGCCTCAGTGGCACACCCGCAAACAAACGGGCAGGTGGAAAAGGCCAACGGTCTAATCGGCGCTGGCATCAAGAAGCGCCTCATGAGCCCACTAGAGCGAAAAGCTGGAGCCTGGACGAAAGAGCTACCATTCGTCCTATGGAGCTTGCGTACCACGCCAAACAGCTCCACAGGCTACACGCCATTCTTCATGGTGCACGGAGCCGAAGCCGTGCTGCCAGCCGAAGTACGCCACCAGGCCCCCCGGGTCGTCGCTTACAGCGAAGCCGAATCCACGACTGCACTCGAAGACGCCGTCGACACACTCGACGAGGCACGAGACATAGCAACAGCTCGATCAGCGGTGTACCAGCAGAGTCTCTGCAACTACCACAGCCGACGGCTGCGTCCAAGGTCCTTCGTCGAAGGAGACCTCGTCTTGCGACTCAAGCAAGAGCGACCGAAGAAATTCGAGTCACCATGGGAAGGACCCTACATCATCACCGAAGTCATCCCAGGTGGCGCCTATCGCCTCAAGCACGTGGAGTCTGGAGTCGCATACTCCAACCCATGGAACATCGCACACTTGCGACGATTCTACCCCTAGCTACCTACCCCTTTACTTTCAATACGGCTATTCAGCCAAGGCTACTCAGCCGAACAATGTACTTCCTCCATTACGATATAAATACAGCTAAGTGTCTCGCCCCAAAATTTCGTTTCGCTATTCGCACCTTTACTTCATGATACAAACGCACTCGGGGGCTCCCACCACCTCATGATTTCATCGACTGAGGATAACACGTGTACACCTGAGTAGCTGATCACGTCAGGATAACGAAAAGGGCACGTACGCAAACAAAGCACTGCGTGCTCAAACAACAACCAAACCTTTACAACAAAGGGCACAACATGCCTAGTCAAAATATACAAATTTTACATCCATCTCTTTTATAGGTACTACCTATTCTGAAGAATAACCTGAGCACGCTGCTCAAATAGATCTACGATCTCTTTGACATACTGCCCTACAGCCGCGTAATGCGGACGCATATCCCACACATCACCATCTGGTCGAGGGGGTGGTCCAGCCGGTACAACAGACAAATCTACATCAGGGCGATGCAGCCTCACAAGAGATAATGCAGCCTTCACCCCCGCGACGAGCTGATGCCACACCAACTCCTTGACATGATTCACGTTCCGAAACTTCGACAGAAGACCAGAAAGGGTCATCGGTGCAGTATCCAATGGAAATATCACATGCAGAACCGACGCGAGCGACGTCCTGCACCTGACGAAGCACCAACGATACTTGGTGAACGCGATCCTGCACCATGGACAGAACCATGGCACGATCACGATCCATCCAGAAGAACCCGCCGGCTTCCATGTCCTGTTGAGTCAAGCAATTGACCCGAACATCAACACGCTCCTTCTCCTTCCTTGGAGCAAGGTTCGCACCTGCGATACTCGCACAAAAGTAAGATGCAAGGCCGGCAGGCGCATCCGAAGAAATAAGAAACAGCTCAAAAAACTTACACTAAAGCTGCTCGGACAATCGAATCAATTCCGCCATCAAGTACTCCTCTCTAGCAGCACCGCGATCCGCCTTGGACTTCCAAACGTCGGCATGGCCACGGATCCCAAACAACTCTTTTTCGAGACTACGAACACGGTCTCGAAGAAAAGCAAGCTGCGATGAATCATCCAAGGATGGCCGCAGCCGCGCGGCAGGCGAGGTGTCAACGGGATCAGCACCCGAAGGACCCTAGAGTAGCAGAAAGGCAAAAGACATGAACACTCAGATGGAGAAGAACACAACTCAACAAATTCATTAAGTGCATAAAAAGCCACTACGTGGCACAGGGATTTGTTCATCAACATAATTACAACAAAAGAGACTACAACTACCCTACAGCTACAACGCCTACGATACGACACCCTAAGTAGCCTCGGAGCCGGATTGCCTCGCCTTGGCTTCCCCCTGCTGCCGTAGCGCGTACTTGGCCAGCAGATCAATCAGCTTTGGCCCATATCGCTTACAGCGAGCAGAATAGGTAGCGAAGGCTACCTCGGATCCATCCGCAGTCGTCGGCATCCGGGAAGTGATCTGGGGCAGGTCCAGCTCCGCTCCAGCCGCCAAAGCCATCGCCAGCCCGACGGATGCGCCGATGCCCTTCTGCTTGTGCTTGTACGCCGCAGGCGCTTCGGCTGACAGTGCCTCCGCCAGAGCGTCAACATCATCAAGGGTCGCGCCCTTGGGAACAAGCTCCTTGTAGAAGCGCCCAAGGACCTCCTTGGCCTTGGCAAGCGAGCTGACGACGGTGCTGCAGCGATCTTCGACAGCTGCAGTAGCATCATCTAGAGCACTCCCGTGCTCCAGAGCACCGCAGTCAAACTCGATGCTCGCGGCATCTGAGACAATAAAGAGAAGGAATGGACAAAGCCAAGCAGAAGAAAGACAAGGAAACCAAAAAGATGCAAGTGAAGATACTCACCCGAAACAGCCTTGGCAGCCGCCATGAGCTTGCCAGCCACCTCTCTTTCACGCGCAGTCGCAGCAGTGGCAAGCTGTTCCTCGCGGTCCGTGGCCTCCTGCTGCAGGCGCTCGTTAGCCTCGGCCGCAGTAGCCAGCTCCAGCTCGAGACGCTCCTTCGCACCAATGGCGACCTCGGCCTTCTTCTTCGCTTGACCGAGGACCTTTTTGAGAGCATCAATCTCACGAAGGGAGGCGTTATGCTCCTCTGCATTAAAAAAATACAAGCGTCAGATAACAGGACAAGAATACACGAAGAAGCAAACATCAAAGGCATAACAGTACCTTGAAGTTGTTTGAGGCTGGCCTCCAGCACCAGGTGATCCTGCACCAGTCGCTTGGCATCCTGCACAAAAGGCTGCAGGAAGAAGACCTACTAGTCAGGAAAAGGACTCGGGGGCTACGCCCAACAGAAAAGAACAGAAGCAAAATACACACACGAAAACGCTCGGGGGATCCCCCCGAGACTCGAAGGAAGAACAAAACAAGAAAACTCTTTTACAGACGCTCGGGGGCTCCCCCCGTGGCGGGAGACAAAACTACTTACATGATCCGATGGCGACGCCGAAGGTCCGCTAGCAAAATTCTGAGACGCAACCACCTGAACCTCCTGCGGAGGAGGGTTCGGAGCAGCGCCCTCAGAGGTAGCCACCGTCTGAGGAGGAGGAGACGCGACTTTCGACTCCCCCATCATCTCCCGAGCACCATCGCTAGAGGAGTCGTTGGAAGAGTGCCTGCACACGGACAAATTAGTACAAGTACAAAGTAAACAATAAAGAAAACGCAGTGCAGAGTAAACTTACGAGTCAAGCTCGCTCAGGTTGAAGACAGGAGGGGTCCTTCGGACCCTCTTCTCCTCTTTCTTCTCTTCTTCTTTTCTTCCTTCTTCCACTTCGCTGGCGGGTGCGACACTACAGCCCGCACGGGAAGAGCAGGAATAGGAGATGAAGAGCCTCCATGCCCATCACTGTGACGCTCAAGACACATAGGGTTCCTAGGAGTCGGAGGAGTCGAAGCATCCGAAGACTCGCTGGAGCTCCGCGATCGTTTGCGAGTGTGGTCCTCGCTCGACTTGTTGGCATCTTCAGCCGGAGACCGCGCCGAGGGCAGCTCGGACATGGAATCCACCACATCATTATCTGGAGCATCCGGATATACTTTGGGTAATGGAGGCGACATACCCGGCACTTTGAAGCTCTGCACAAGAAAAGAACAATTTGTTAGCAAACAAACACAAGTACAATGCAGTCGAAAAATAGCGCTATGCGCACAGATCTACACATGTGGAATAGGAAGCGAAGAAGAAAACAGAGGAGTCAGCGACTTCCCCGGGATATCCTCTCCAGCCTTGAACTTCAGCAGTGAACAAAGGGCCCTGTCGAGATCTCCCTGGGAGAATTTCTCAGTCGAAACCCTCGTCGGATCACGCCGGCCAGCATAAAGGAACATTGGGTGCGCCCTAGCCTGGAGTGGTTGCACCCGACGCTCGAGAAAAGTGCGGATGATATCCACACCGTTCACTTCCTTGTCCGGAATCAACTGGAGATCCTCCACCCGACGATAGAGAGCCTCTATCTCCGCCACCTCGCCATCCAAGATCTTGTTTTTCCAAGACCTTCTCGGCTCGATCTTTTGGGAGGGGTCGAAAGGAACAAGACCAAAATCCTGCCCAGGCACCACGGAGTCGCGGATATAAAACCATCGCCTCCGCCAGTACTGGACATATTTGGACAAGGAAAAAGAAAAGAAAAGCAGATTGGGCTTGAGGGAGATGATGCAACCCCCAATGGGATAAACACCATCCGAACCGGATTGCCTCTTCACGGAATAAAGTTTTCGGAAGAGGCCAAAGTGCGGCTCAATACCGAGCCAGCACTCGCAGAAAGTGATAAAACAAGCAATGTGAAGAAGAGAATTGGGGGAAAGATGGTGCAATTGGACACCGTACAGAAAAAGCAGTCCACGAAGGAAGTCGTGGACTGGGAAGGAAAATCCGCAAATGACAAAGGCAAGGAACATAACCCGATACCCAGCGGGGGGACGGGGGATTACCTCATTGCCTGGGAGTTGGACAGCCTCCCTATCCTGCGGGATCAGGCCCCGCTCGCGAAGCTTGCGGGGATCACTCTCTCGCGTCTCCGATCGCCGCCAGCCACCGTCGATGACACGGGTAGCAGCGGCATTCTTCTTCCCTCTAGCAGCGCTGGTACCAACCGCAGAAGAAGCCTTCTTTTCCCCATCGCGGTACGGCGGCGCTGGCGGCGAGAGCACAGGATGGAAGATGGAAATGTGAAGGGATATTCCAGCGCGCAGCAAGAACTCTCAGAGAACAAGGAAGCAGTGAAAACAAGAATAGATGCGGTGAAAACAAACTGAAGTTTTCCCCAATGATTATAAAGACGAAGACAATGCACGACAACCGTCCATCGAGAAGACCTAACTGAAGGGTTTCGCAGCATAGTAAATCAAAATTTTCTACGGAAGCAAACAGAGGGAAAGCCAAGATCTAATCTAGGAGATGCAAACAACGAGAGAGATTGGATTAGATCTTCATACCCTTGAAGATTCGCACAGCGGAACGTTCGTCGGAACGTGGGTGATGTAGTCGTACTCGCTTCTCCTCCTCGCGATCCGATCCGATCTAGCACCACAAGTGGCGGTGCCTCCGTGAGATGCACACGTGCAGCACCTCGACGTCTCCTCCTTCCTTGGACCAGCAAGTATGGTGGAGAGATGGATTGGATCTACAACACGACGGCGTGGTGTATATGGTGGAGAATTTCTGCTGCAGGGCTTCGCCTACAAACAGTCGGGAGGGAGAGAGGAAGGCAGCAGGGCAACTAGGGTTTGGAGGAAGGTGTGTGGGAGGGGGGGGGGCGCACCAGCCCTCTATATATAGAGGGGGAGGGGGCGGCCAGCCCTAGCCCCTCCTCCAAGCCTATCTCTAGTTTAAACGATTTAAACTCTCCCTTATCTAGAAATCCTATCTTATCTCTAGTTTAAACGATTTAAACTCTCTAGGATCGGCTGGGCCCTATGGGGCCTTGTGCCCCTGGCCCAATGCGGCCAGGACACTCCCTCATAGGCCCATGCCCCCTCCCGGAAGGTGGGACCACGTTGGCCCCCTTACGGAAGGTTCTAGAAGCTTCCGATACAATACCGATTAACCCGGAACAATTCCGAACTCCAAAAACTGCACTGCCTTATATGAATCTTATTCTCCGGACCATTCCGGAACCTCTCGTGATATCCCGGATCCCATCCGAGACTCCGAACAAAAATTCATAAACCAATTATCCAATCTATCCTAGCATCAAGACACGTTAAGTGTGTGACCCTGCGGGTTCGAGAATATGCAGACATGATCTTCTATCAATAATCAACAGCGGGGTCTGGGCACCCATATTGACTCCCACACATTCATCGATGATCATATCGGATGAACCACGATGCCAGGATTCAATCAATCCCATATATATATTCCCTTTGTCTCGCGATATTTTACTTGCCCGAGATTCGATCGTCGGTACCGTCATACCTAGTTCAATCTCGTTCACAGCAAGTACTTTACTCGTTCCGTAATCCGATATCACTTTGTGATTAACTCCTTAACCACATGCTTGCAAGCGGTGTTGATATCGATTACCGAGTGGGCCCGAAGTATATCTCTCCGACTTGGGAGGGACAAATCCCATCTCGATACATATAACCCAACAGATACTTTCCGATCACCTCAGAGACACCTTTATGATCACCCTCTCATAGGATGACGTTTGATGACCTCAAAGCTTTCTTCCAATACCAGGGAGTTGTATTATCTCATGGTCTAAGGAATACAATATTTGACATAAGAAAAGCTTCGCAAAGATGAACACAATGATACGATCTAATTGCTTCGCTTAGTTTGGGTCTGTCCACCACATCATTCTCCCAATGATATGATCTCATTATCAATTGACAACTCATGTCTATGGTTAGGAAACCTTAACCATCATTGATCAATGAGCTAGTCCATAGAGGCGTACTAGGGACACGGTGTTGTTCACAAACCACACAAGTATTAATGTTTCCGCTTAATACAATTCTAGCATGGAATATAAACTTTATCATGAACAAGAATTATAATAATAACATCTTTATTATTGCCTCTAGGGCATAATTCCAACAGTCTCCCACTTGCACTAGAGTCAATAATCTAGTTTACATTTGGCAACAATCTCACACCCATGGCACTGAGGTGCTGATCATGTTTTACACGTGGAAGAGGTTTAGTCAATGGATCTGCGACATTCAGATCTGTATGTAGTTTGCTGATCTTCAGATCTCCATCTGCTATATAATCTCGGATTATATGAAACTTGCGGTTGATATGCTTGGTCTTTGGATGATATCTTGGTTCCTTAGCGAGTGCTATGGCGCCAGTGTTGTCACACAATATCTCCAGTGGGTCCAATGCACTTGGAACCACGCCAAGCTCAGTGATGAAGTTTCTGATCCAAACTCCTTCACTTGACGCTTCTGCAGCAGCCATGTATTCCGCTTCTACTGTAGATCCCGCGATCATGCTTTGCTTGCAGCTTCTCCAGCTCACAGCTCCTCCGTTCAAAATATACACGTATCCTGTCTGAGATTTAGAATCATCCTTGTCGGTGTCGAAACTAGCATCGACGTAACCTTTTACGACGAGCTGTTCATCACCCCCATAGACTAAGAACATTTCTTTAGTCCTATTCAGGTACCTTAGGATGTTCTTCACGGCTGTCCAGTGTTCCACTCCTGGATCACTTTGATATCTGCTCGTCAAACTAAGAGCATTGGACACATCCGGTCTAATACACAGCATGGCATACATGATGGAACCTATGTCCGAGGCATAAGGCACTTTGCTCATAGCTATCATTTACCATAGCTGGACACTGAGCCTTGCTCAATATCTTACCTGACAACATAGGCACTGAACCTTTCAATGCCTTATCCATTCTGAACCTTTTCAGAACTTTGTCTAGGTATGTACTCTGGCTTAAAGCTATCAGGCGTCTTTGTCTATCTCTATAGATTTTGATGCCCAATATATAAGCAGCTTCACCTAGGTCTTTCATTGAAAAACACTTGTTCAAATAACTCTTCACATCGTTAAGCATGTTGATGTCATTTCCAATAATCAATATGTCATCCACATATAGTACCAGAAACGTCACCGAGCTCCCACTCACTTTCTTGTAGATGCAAGCTTCGTAGCAATTTGGAACAAATCCAAAGCTCTTGATCACTTGATCAAAACGAAGGTTCCAACTCCGAGATGCTTGCTTCAGTCCATAAATGGAACGCTGAAGTTTGCATACTTTGTCAGCATCCTTAGGATCGAAAAAAACCTTCGGGTTGCATCATATACAACTCTTCATCAATGTTGCCATTGAGGAAAGCAGTCTTGACATCCATTTGCCATATTTCATAATCATGAAACGCAGCAATTGCTAATAAAATCCGAATGGACTTAAACATCGCTACGGGAGAGAAAGTCTCATCGTAGTCAACACCTTGAACTTGTCGAAAACCTTTCGCAACAAGCCGTGCTTTATAGACGGTAACATTACCATCCGCGTCCGTTTTCTTCTTGAAGATCCATTTGCACTCAACGGCCTTTCGGTCGCTAGGAGGGTCCACCAAAGTCCATACTTGGTTTTCGCTCATGGATCCCAATTCGGATTTCATGGATTCTAGCCATTTCTCAGAGTCTAGGCTCATCATCGCTTCCTCATAGTTCGTAGGTTCACTGTCTTCTACTAACAAGACAGTCAAGACAGGGTTGCCGTACCACTCAGGAGGGGCACGCGACCTTGTCGACCTGCGACGTTCAGCAGTAGCATCGTCCAAAGCTTCATGATCCTTATCATTAGCTTCCTCTATTGTTGGTGCAGGCGGCACTGGAACAATTTCAGGTGCTGCGCTACTCTCCAATTCAAGAGAAGGTTCAATAACCTCGTCTAGCTCTACTTTCCTCCCACTCACTTCTTTCGAGAGAAACTCCTTCTCAAGAAAGGAACCGTTCTTTGCGACAAACACTTTGCCTTCGGTTCTGTGATAGAAGGTATACCCAATAGTTTCCTTAGGGTATCCTATGAAGACGCATTTCTCCGCTTTGGGTTCGAGCTTGTCCGACATCAACTTCTTGACGTAAGCTTCGCATCCCCAAACTTTAAGAAACGACAACTTAGGTTTAGCACCAAACCATAGTTCATACGGTGTCGTCTCAACGGATTTAGATGGAGCCCTATTTAAAGTGAATGCAGCGGTTTCTAATGCATAACCCCAAAATGATAACGGCAAATCAGTAAGAGACATCATCGATCGGACCATATCTAATAGGGTTCGATTCCGGCGTTCAGACACACCATTGCGCTGTCGTGTTCCGGGTGGCGTGAGTTGTGAAACGATTCCACTTGCTTTGAGATGCGTGAGAAAATCATAACTCAAATATTCGCCCCCACGATCGGATCGTAGAAACTTAATCTTTCTATTACGATGGTTCTCTACTTCATTTTGAAATTCCTTGAACTTTTCAAATGTTTCAGATTTATGTTTCATTAAATAGATATACCCATATCTACTTAAGTCATCGGTAAAAGTGAGAAAATAGCGATATCCACCGCGCGTCGAAACACTCATCGGTCCGCATACATCGGTATGTATGATTTCCAACAAGCCCGTTGCTCGCTCCATCATACCGGAGAACGGGGTTTTGATCATCTTGCCCATGAGGCATGGTTCGCATGTGTCAAATGATTCAAAATCAAGACACTCCAAAAGTCCATCACAATGGAGTTTCTTCATGCGCTTTACTCCAATATGACCTAGACGACAGTGCCACAAATAAGTAGTATTATCACTATCTACTTTGCATCTCTTAGCCTCAATGTTATGGATGTGTGTTTCATCCCTTTCGAGATTTAGAAGAAATAAACCATTCACAAGAGGTGCATGATCATAAAAGATGTTACTCATATAAATAGAACAACCATTATTCTCTGATTTAAATGAATAACCGGCTTGCAATAAACACGATCCAGAAATAATGTTCATGCTCAACGCTGGCACATAATAACATTGATTAAGGTTTAAAACTAATCCCGAAGGTAAAACTAAGGAGAGCGTGCCGACGGCCATCACATCAACTCTTGATCCGTTGCCAACGCGCATCGTCACCTCATCCCTCGCAAGCCGCCGTCTATTCCGTAGCTCCTGTTTCGAGTTACAAATATTAGCAACTGAACCGGTATCAAATACCCAGGCACTACAACGAGGGCTAGTAAGGAAAACATCAATAACATGTATATCAAATATACCTTTGATGGTGCCAGCCTTCTTGTCCGCTAAGTACTTCGGACAGTTGCGCTTCCAGTGACCCTTGTCCTTGCAATAGAAGCACTCAGTGTCCGGCTTAGGACCAGACTTGAGCTTCTTCTCAGCAGGGGCAACGCGCTTGCCGCCACCTTTCTTGAAGGGCTTCTTTGCACCTTTACCTTTCTTAAAGGAGGGCTTGTTGACCATCAACACATGATTATCTTTCTTGATGTCCACCTCCGCAGCCTTCAGCTTTGCGAAGAGCTCGGTGATCGTATCAGTGGAACCAATCTGATTATGAGTCACTACAAAACTTTTGTAGCTGGGAGGGAGTGATTGCAGAACCCTGTCAATCTTGAGCTCCTCTGGAATCTTGTAGTCCAGTTGCTCAAGGCGTTGAGTGTAGCCCGACATCTTAATGGCGTGCTCACTAACGGAACTCCCTTCCTCCATCTTGCAGTTAAAGAACTTCTCAGAGATCTCATATCTCTCAGAACGGGCCTGAGTCTGAAACATGGTTTTCAGCTCCTCGAGAATCTCAAAGGGCCCGGGATAGTTTTCAAAACGATTTTGAAGTTCCGGTTCCATAGCAAACAACATGGTGCTCTTAATCACACCATAATCATCTTTGCGCGACTGATAGACAGCTTTCTCATCAGCCGGCGCAGTTGCAGCAGGGGGGTTACCTAACGCTTTCTCAAGGACATAGTCCTTTTGTCCGCCAGACAGAATGATTCTTAGATTGCGGAACCAGTCGGTGAAGTTAGACCCATTGTTTCTAAGATTTTCTTTCTCAGCAAAAACGTTGAAGTTGAAGTTGGACTTGGCCATGTGATCTACAGTATTTGCAAGTACAATTTAGACTATGTTCATGATAAATAGTTCAACTTTAATCAAATTACTAGATGAACTCCCACTAAATTCAACATCCCTCAAGTTGTTTAGTGAACACGATCCAAATTCACCACACCTAATCCGATCATCACGAGAAGAGATGTGGTTTCAATGGTGGACAACGAAGTGTCGATCATATCATTCATATGACTCATGCTTAACCTTTCGGTTCTTGTGTTCCGAGGCCATGTCTGTACATGCTAGGCTCGTCAAGTTAGACCCAAGTATTCCCGCGTGTGCAAAACTGGCTTGCACCCGTTGTATGTGAGCGTAGAGTCTATAACACCCGATCATCACGTGATGCTTGGACACGACGAACTTTCGCAACGGTGCATACTTGGGGAGAACACAGTTTTTATCTTGATCTTTAAGTGAGGAATCATCTTATAATGCTACCATCGCGATCTAAGCATAATAAGATACATAAAAGGATAAACATCACATGCATATAACTTTATGTGACATGGTATAGCCAATCTTCGTGCAATGATCTCCATCTTGTGCGTTCCGGCATGATCTCCATCACTCCACCATGATTGGCTCCACCACGAATAGCAACTACAACTATTGCTAACTACTTAGCGATAAAGTAAAGCTATTACATGGCGTATAAGAAGTTGACTCGCAGGTCATACACAATTATAAAGACAACCATATGGCTCCTGCCGGTTGTGTACTCAACGACATGCAAGTCGTGAAACATTACAAAACATGATCATCGCATACATTATACACATCACGTCTTGGGCCATACCATGTCACAAAAAAACACTCCCTGCAAAAACAAGTTAGACGCCTCTACTTTGTTGTTGCATGTTTTACGTGGCTTATGGGAGTAGACGCTAAGAACGATTCTTACCTACGGAAAGCCACAATGGTGATATTATGGTTGCCAAACTCCGGTGTTAATCCCATGA
The DNA here is from genome assembly GCA_916181665.1 of Avena sativa. Classification (NCBI taxonomy): domain Eukaryota; kingdom Viridiplantae; phylum Streptophyta; class Magnoliopsida; order Poales; family Poaceae; genus Avena; species Avena sativa. The sequence goes on from OV702296.1 coordinate 299,653,860, forward strand.
CAACTATAGTGAGAGAAACAGACATCCACCAACCGCATGTGTGGAACAAGCCACACGTCAAGTGCGGAGCCGGTCTCGCGAACGACGTCGCGTAAGGTTGGCCTGGACCGCTTCAATCTCACTATCCCGCGTCATAAGAAGAACACAAACAAGAGGCTTGCAACAGAAAACATCAACGCCCGCAACAACCATGTTGCGTTCTACTCGTGAAGCACATCTACGCATAGATCTAGCTCTGATACCACTGAAGGGTTTCGCAGCATAGTAAATCAAAATTTTCTACGGAAGCGAACAGAGGGAAAGCCAAGATCTAATCTAGGAGATTCAAACAACGAGAGAGATTGGATTAGATCTTCATACCCTTGAAGATTCGCACAGCGAAACGTTTGTCGGAACGTGGGTGATGTAGTCGTACTCGCTTCTTCTCCTCGCGATCCGATCCGATCTAGCACCACAAGTGGCAGTGCCTCCGTGAGATGCACACGTGCAGCACCTCGACGTCTCCTCCTTCCTTGGACCAGCAAGTATGGTGGAGAGATGAATTGGATCTACAACACGACGGCGTGGTGTATATGGTGGAGAATTTCTGCTGCAGGGCTTCGCCTACAAACAGTCGGGAGGGAGAGAGGAAGGCAGCAGGGCAACTAGGGTTTGGAGGAAGGTGTGTGGGAGGGGGGGGGGCGCACCAACCCTCTATATATAGAGGGGGAGGGGGCGGCCAGCCCTAGCCCCTCCTCCAAGCCTATCTCTAGTTTAAACGATTTAAACTCTCCCTTATCTAGAAATCCTATCTTATCTCTAGTTTAAACGATTTAAACTCTCTAGGATCGGCTGGGCCCTATGGGGCCTTGTGCCCCTGGCCCAATGCGGCCAGGACACTCCCTCATAGACCCATGCCCCCTCCCGGAAGGTGGGACCACGTTGGCCCCCTTCCGGAAGGTTCTAGAAGCTTCCGGTACAATACCGATTAACCCGGAACAATTCCGAACTCCAAAAACTGCACTGCCTTATATGAATCTTATTCTCCGGACCATTCCGGAACCTCTCGTGATATCCCGGATCCCATCCGAGACTCCGAACAAAAATTCATAAACCAATTATCCAATCTATCCTAGCGTCGAGACACGTTAAGTGTGTGACCCTGCGGGTTCGAGAATATGCAGACATGATCTTCTATCAATAATCAACAGCGGGGTCTGGGCACCCATATTGACTCCCACACATTCATCGATGATCATATCAGATGAACCACGATGCCAGGATTCAATCAATCCCATATATATATTCCCTTCGTCTCGCGATATTTTACTTGCCGGAGATTCGATCGTCGGTACCGTCATACCTAGTTCAATCTCGTTCACAGCAAGTACTTTACTCGTTCCGTAATCCGATATCACTTTGTGATTAACTCCTTAACCACATGCTTGCAAGCGGTGTTGATATCGATTACCGAGTGGGCCCGAAGTATATCTCTCCGACTTGGGAGGGACAAATCCCATCTCGATACATACAACCCAACAGATACTTTCCGATCACCTGAGAGACACCTTTATGATCACCCTCTCATAGGATGACGTTTGATGACCTCAAAGCTTTCTTTCGATACCAGGGAGTTGTATTATCTCATGGTCTAAGGAATACAATATTTGACATAAGAAAAGCTTCGCAAAGATGAACACAATGATACGATCTAATTGCTTCGCTTAGTTTGGGTCTGTCCACCACATCATTCTCCCAATGATATGATCTCATTATCAATTGACAACTCATGTCTATGGTTAGGAAACCTTAACCATCATTGATCAATGAGCTAGTCCATAGAGGCGTACTAGGGACACAGTATTGTTCACAAACCACACAAGTATTAATGTTTCCGCTTAATACAATTCTAGCATGGAATATAAACTTTATCATGAACAAGAATTATAATAATAACATCTTTATTATTGCCTCTAGGGCATAATTCCAACACTAACGCCAACGGCAGAATCTGGCCATACACGTGTCAGCATCGCAACGAACCGTCGCCAACACGCCGTCCACTACGCGTGGAAATCGAGGCGACGTCGTAATTATCTCCACGCCGCGCGTGACCGATCAATTCAAGGTAAGACAGTGGGACCCATGTTCGTCTAGTCAAGTCATCTCTGGCGCAGCAGGCGCTTGAGGTCATCGATCGTCAGCACTGACGTCATCAAAAGCTACACTAGCACCATCTACGATTTATTCGGCTTCAAAGCTAAGAGTACTCACTCGAATCTACGATTCGACCAAATACTCGGGGGCTACTCCTATCAGAAGCGCTGGCCGCGCACCCGAAGAATGAACAACATGTTCCAGCATTGAACTATTTCTTTGAGTCCTACGTCGAGACTACGACTCCACTACGGACTTGGGGGCTACTCCCATAGGGAGGATGGATATAAGCATCAAAAAAAATTGTGTCCTACGGACCCGATATTGAACAAATGGCTGAATTAAAAGTCTCTGCTCGAGTCTACTACTCGAACAGACACTCGGGGGCTACTCCCATAGGGAGCGCTGGTCACGCACCCTATGAATTCTTCGACTGCGATCCTTCGGATCAGTATGCAAAAAACTTTTCGGCAACTCTTCCCTAATTAACGCTAAGTGAGCAATGTCCTGCTTGGCCACCTGAAACACCTCCGCGGTGATAAACATTTGGATGTTGTGTCCACGACACAAAGATAAGACCAACAGATATCATCTGATGGCCTGGCAACGCACATGACTGCGCTCTGCTAGTAAAAATCCGTGCCAACAGGCGCGATGAAAAATCCCGACGAACACGTTGGGTACATCAATTAAATTCACTGGAATTCCACTCCTGTAAGTCCTCCGAGGCCTGAGTCGAATTACGCCAGCATATGTTCCAGGTTCGAGTTGAGGGACTCGAGCCTGAAGAAGATCGTGTTGTTTCGTCCTAAGACAGTTAACTGACCCTGATCCGTCGGGTGAGTCAGGCACACACATCAACTATCCCTACACATGAACTATTGAAATACATAGTCGCACCCGAAGGATTGAAGAATCCTCAGCCGAATCTACGATTCGACTGATCACTCGGGGGCTACTGACATGGTTATACCCTGTGGGTACATGATCTCAGCATACCTGGTCCAGCCCAAGGAAGGCCCACGGCAAATGTACGCCGGCCCATGAAGATTTTCGGGTGGGCAAGGCCCATGACGCCTTCGGATCCTTGGAGAGCAAGACTAGAGTAGATAGGAAATTCAAAGGGGTAAAACCCTAGAACCTGTAACCGACTAGGTTTATGCCCGGGACCTGCCTAAGTCTATATAAAGGCCAGGAGGGCACGACCTAGATCTCTCTCTGGTACTTTCGCATACACACCTCCACGCCAGATTACATCTGCGCACCCCTATAACCGTCGGTTCCGCCGTAATCAAGAGCAGACAAGCAGGAGTAGGGTTTTCCCTCCGGGGGCCTGAACCTGGGTAAACCTTGTGTCCCGTATTGCTTGTTTGCTAACTGTTCCGCGATCTCCAGCATCCCCATCTTCTCCAAAACCCAAGTCCATAACAATGGGCATTGACGAGACTAGACCTCGTCAAAGGGGGAGGCCGAGGAGGCGGCCAGAGGGGCCACACCACTCCCAGGCGCGGGCCCACCCCTGGCCGTGCCTAGGGGGGTTTGGATGCCCTGGCACGCCTCTCCATCTCCCCTCTGGACTTCTTGTTCCCCCACGCAAAGTTATTGACTTTGGCTTTTGTCCCATCCAATTCCGAGAATATTTCCTTACTAGCTTTTCTAGAACCAAAAATAGCAAAAAACAGGCAACTGGCACTGTGGCAACTTGTTAATAGGTTAGTACCAGAAAACATGTAAAAATCACCTCAAAGTGTAGACAAGCAAAGCAAGTAGATACTAAACAAGTATGGAGCATCCAAAATTATAGATACGTTTTCGACGTATCAAGCATCCCCAAGCTTAACTCCTGCTCATCCTCGAGTAGGTAAGTGATAAAAGAATAATTTTTGATGTGCATGCACCCTCACAATAAAGATCCAACCATTTGCAAGCATTGGAAGCTGGGATCAAAGAACTCTAAACATGTGCATGAAAGATGGAGTTCTAACAATAGGACATAGTAACTACGCATGCCACATGAAAGGCTACAAACAAAGATCATAAATAACATGCACTGAAAAACATTTGTTTGTTTCACATACAGAAAACATGGCATAGTGGCAATCAGCTTGTCCCTCATAGAGTAGCAATATAGATGCATAGGACACCTTCAAAGTTCACAAGGGTGACTAGAAACAAATAGCACAAGAACAAGTAATATCACAATATGCATCAATCAATAATCTTTGGAACACTTCACTAAGAATGACAACTATGCTCTCTTAATGGTGCCTAAAGGTAGAAGGTGGAGATTCAATAATGGTGGTAGAAAGGCCTTTTTTTGTAAAGGAAGCAGGGATTTCAAGTTTCAAAAAGAGCTTCCAAATATTATGGTACTTGTTAGCTTTCAGCCGTCATCTCCCCTATCATAAGCATCTGGAAGTGATTAAGGTTAAAGTGAACATACATGCTTGGCGATGTATAAGTTGGCAATCTCAAGTCCCTTGAATACGAGGGCCACGCCTCATGCTACTCAACTTCAGTCACCGGTAAGTTCTTGTCATTATAAGTATTTGCATATCATAGAGAACCGCCAACGGGGTACCCCTTGCACATGGTACAAGAGCTTTCCTATAACCAAAATGACAAGGCAAGCAGACAATGAGCATCTCAGCGATCTTTTTATTTACTATATGCATAGATTTTTATTGAGGATGCTTCATAGATAGCTCACTATGGTGATGCTGCAAGTTTCCACCATGATTAGGCATGGCTTAGGCTAGTGGCCCAGGCATTTCTCTAACACAAAATACAAACTCCATGGACTTACAAGTTTCCTCTTTATTTCACACCGGTGACATCCATAGACAAAAGAGCATGATATCAACTGAGTACAAAGTACAAGTGCAATGTTGAAAATGTTCCCCGTGACAGCACGGTTCTGCTAATTCCAACGTATAAGTGCAAGCATATACAACATAGATGACACAATGGTTCAAGATTATCAGGGGCAAAGAATATAAAGTGTGCTTGGGAGTTGGAATATAGCAAACAATAGATGACACAATGGTTCAAGATTAATCACTAAGTTTTCACATAACAAAATAGTTTTTAATTGGAAGATAGCTGAATACAATAATATACTTGGAATGGTGTAACACACCATGCATAGGAGTTTATAGTGGACACTTTGGAATAACTTGGTTTCTTGGGAGTTGGAAGCATGAGTAGAGCTTACTCATACAAGTGGAGGCTAGCAAAAGATTGGGAGCAACCGACTAAGAGAGCATAATGACCATAATCATGCAGAGCAACAAAGCATTACTAATCAAAGCATAGAGTGGTACTACAAGTCAAGGACTAAATGATCATAGAGGCTATGGTGACTTGTCATAGTCATAACATGGTGTGAGCATGTGTCAAGTCAACCCAAACAAAGCATTAAAGGAGAATACCACAATACTATGCTTTTGCATGCTAAAACAATGCATAATTTCTTCAAGGCACACTAAGCAATCTCAATTGTTTGGAACAAGACATGCTACAGCAATAATCACTAAGCATAAGGTCAAAACAACACCTAGCATGTCATTCTAAAGTCTAAGTCACAATCAATGCAAGCTCCTCTTGCACTTACAAGCAAGAACTTACTACTCCTTTCCAACACCAAGCAACTTACTTGCAAAACAACACAGCGAGAACGGGGGTACAAACTACTTTATTCAAGCAAACTAAACAACCTAAGCAAAGCAAACGAAAACTAAAATGCTCCAAGAACAACACAATTGTGCATGAAACAATAAAAATGAAGTGTCTAGACAGACCTGAGCTTTTTATTAATAAAGAAGGGGATGCCTTGGGCATCCCCAAGCTTTGACACTTGTACCTCTTGGATATTTCTTGGGGTGACACCATGGTGGCATACCCAAGCTTGAGCTTTTGTCCTTTCTTTATCTCATTTCATCATTCTCTCTCTACACCTGAAAATTTTCCTTCATACAAAACTTCACACAATCTTCATTAGCAACATTAGTTTATTCAAAAGATATTAGACCTATGGCAAAGCTTTGGAACAGTAAGGCTTTTCACTAAAAACACAGGCTACTGTAGTAACTCCTTAAAAAAGCTCAATTCCCCAAAAGAGAACTCAAAAAGGAATCAATAAGAAGCAAATGCAAATAATGGCAGAAATCTGTCAAAACAGACCAGCAGGTAGAAACCTATTTTTTCGAAGATCTTCTGTTGGTCAAATCAAAAAGTGTTGAACTAACGAAAGTTATCTAACATACTGGGGGATTTATTCGAAATTGTTTAGCTCAATCCGAGTTACAGAGACTCCTCACGAATTTTTATGGTGGAGGACCAAAATCTGTTTCAGGACATCAACTCCCCAAATCTTACTTCCCTCTCATTAGAGGTCATTCTTGGCACAAAAAGCAAACAAAAAGGATAATGAGAGGTTATTATTGAAGTAATAACTTCCAAGACTCAAGGAAACTCTTGGGTTATCTTTCAACAAGTACTTTTCTTTAACGCCTTTAAGTTAGGCACAAGAAGCAAGAAGAATCAAGTATTTTCAAATGATGAAGCATTAACATCAAACCTTGTTTTCAAAGGAGGAGCAAAAAGCAACTTATATCTCCTCATAGGGAAGTGTTCAATACCTTTCTTGAATGGAAAATGATATTTGATGGTGCCTTCTTTCATATCAATGATGGCACCAACTGTTCTAAGAAAAGGTCTTCCCAAAGTAATAGGACAAGAAGCATTGTATTCAACATCCAAAACATAGAAATCCACAGAGACATAAGCATTGTTAACCATAATGATAACATCATTAATACTCCCCATGAGTTTCTTCTTAGCATTATCATTGAGTGGGACATCCAAATAACAATCTTCCAATGGTGGTAAATCAAGCATTTCATAAATCTTCCTAGGCATAATAGAGACACTAGAACCAAGACCACATGAAGCTTTGAGATCAAAGTCATCCACTTGCATATTAATAATGGGTTCCCAACTATCTTCTACTTTCCTAGGAATAGAAGCTTTGCGTTTTATCTTCTCTTCCTTAACTTTCACAAGAGCATCTGTAATGTGTTTGGTGAAAGCAACATGCATATCACTAGCATCAGGACTTCTAGCAAGCTTTTGTAGGAACATAATCACTTCAGAAATATTGCAACCATCAATATCAAAATCAAACTTAGCATCACTAGTAGTAGGCTTAATAGGCTTAGGCATAGTAGGAGGAGGAATAGGGACTACTTGTGGTTTAGTGGTGATGGTGCACACACTATTGTTTCTATCAATTTAAGCTTCCCTTTCCCACCTAGCATGAAGTTGAGCTAATAGCCTAACATTTTCATCAATAGTAACTTGTATGGCATGAGCAGTAGCAAAGGTATTTTCCATAGTTTTAGGTTTAGCAGCCATTCTATTAATCAAGGAGGACTGAGCTTCAGATAAAGAGGATATATTTTTCTCAGCACTCAAAATTTTTGACTGTAAACTAGGAATTTCTCTATTCAAATTCTCAAACTGATGACTAATGTTTTTCAAGATAATAGATTGTTCCTCCATAGTTTTAGTGAAAATCTTATTTTGCTCATATTGCATTTGCATAAAATTCTTAGTGGATCTCTCGACTTCTAGAATCCTTTCTTCACTAGGCATTCCAGAACTACCATGATAAACATTTCCACTAGGAGGATAGGGTCTATAATTATTGTTGCTACCAAAATTATTCCTATAGGCATTGTTGTTGAAATTGTTGTTTCTAATGAAGTTCACATCAACTTTCTCTTCTTGAGCAACCAAGGAGGCTAAGGGAACACTATTAGGATCTAGAGGAGCTTTCCCATTAACAAGCATAGCCATAATAACATCGATCTTATCACTCAAAGAGGAAGTTTCCTCAACAGAATTTACCTCCTTACCATGTGGAGCTCTCTCAACATGCCATTCAGAGTAGTTAACCATCATATTATCAAGGAGTCTTGTTGCAACACCCAAAGTGAGTCCCATGAAGGTACCTCCAGCAACTGAATCCAACAGATTTCTTGAAGAGAAGTTCCTGCATAAAAAGTCTGGATAATCATCCAAGTAGTGAGTCCATGAGTGGGGCAATTCTTAACCAAAGACTTCATTCTTTCCCAAGCTGGAGCAACATGTTCACTATCAAGTTGTTTAAATTTTATAATGTCACTTCTCATAGATATAATCTTAGCAGGAGGATAGTACTTTCCAATAAAAGCATCTTTGCACTTAGTCCAAGAATCAATACTATTTTTAGGCAAAGATAGCAACCATTCTTTAGCTTTTTCTCTCAAGGAGAAAGGGAAAAGCTTGAGCTTAATAATATCTCCATCTACATTCTTATATTTTTGCATCTCACAAAGTTCAACAAATCTATTGAGATGGGCAGCAGGATCATCAGAACTAGTACCAGAAAATTGCTCTCTCATCACAAGATTCAACAAAGCAGGCTTAATTTCATAAAAGGTAGCATCAGGAGTAGGTGGAGCAATAGGAGTTCTTAGGAAATCATTGTTGTTGGTGCTAGTGAAGTCACACAACTTGGTGTTCTCAGCAGAGTTCATTTTGGCAAAGGTGGGCAAGCCAAAAACAGCAGCAACAACTAGAGCAGGAACTAATTTTTGTGTGTTTTTGAATAGAGAAAGCAAACCAAACTAGACTATTTTTTTGGGTTTTTTGAAAAGAGGCAAACAAAACCAAGCAAAATAAACTAAGCAAACTAAAAAATAAAGTAAAGAGAAAGGAAGTGGAGGACTCCCCTAGTGAAGACGTCCTTAGCCTCCCGGCAACGGCGCCAGAAAACTTGTTGATGGTGCTGACGTGGAGCACTTCATTGAAAACCCCAAGAGCAAGGTGTGATGAGCACAACAACAAGTCTTCCCTCAGTAGGGACGATGGTGGCAGCGGCTACAAACGGTTTCGTGGAGATTTGATCGGGTGCTTAGGGTTTCTGCATCGGGGGCTTCTTATAGGCGAAGGGGGAGGCCGAGGAGGCGGCCAGAGGGGCCACACCCCTCCCAGGCGCGGGCCCACCCCTGGCCGCGCCTAGGGGGGTTTGGCTGCCCTGGCACGCCTCTCCGTCCCCCCTCTGGACTTCTTGTTCCCCACGGAAAGTTATTGACTTCGGCTTTTGTTCCGTCCAATTCCGAGAATATTTCCTTACTAGCTTTTCTGGAACCAAAAACAGCAGAAAACATGCAACTGGCACTGTGGCAACTTGTTAATAGGTTAGTACCAGAAAACATGTAAAAAACACCTCAAAGTGTAGACAAGCAAAGCAAAGTAGATACTAAACAAGCATGGAGCATCAAAAGTTATAGATACGTTTCCGACGTATCACATATCCTTAGCAAAATACATTGTATTAAGTAATACAACTATAATTGTAGATCAATAAAATATACAAAGCTAAAGTAGAACCATAGAACATAATCCATCGTATACCTAAACTTGGTTTTGATCATAACCCATAAGCTGTCAAAAGTACCCTCGAGTCCTCCTTAAATACCCCACCTAGGACATTGTTTAGAGTAGAGCTTTGGTAGATTTAGATATTGCAAAGAGAAAGAGTTGGTTTTCAACTAGACAAGATCTAGTCCGTGTTTTTGGTTCAAAATCAGTTTTGCGCAGTGTTTACTAAAATAAGCATAACTTTCTCATTTGAAGTCCATTTTTTTATGTATAACCACTCAAATTGTTTAGAAAAACATACACATCTAAAGGTTTTCACAAAAAATAAAGATAGGGCGGCTTCCCTACCTTGCCCTACCGGGAGCTCCGCCCCTGGCCCCATGTGGCAAACGTCCACTCATATCTTATCTCCGTCTCTCGTTTCATTGCCAGGAGCAAACTACTGCTGTCATTAAATCTGAGCATTTTACATAGTTGAAAGTTAGACTATGCAGTAAATCATCAATCGATCTGATCAATTGTTGTATATGTCAAATCGTTCAATTTCTCCTACCTTACAAATATTCTTCAGACCAACACCAACTAGAAAACTCTCTTAGAATTGTTGTATGAGACCGTGACTCTCTTTTTTTGCCGGTGAGACCGTGACTAAATGTTGATCGTGTACGTAGTAGTTCCTCCTTATGTAACTATAACTTATCCGGAATATATAGTCTCTAACATGTAACTGTTTTTATTCCCTTTTGTGTACTTTAGTAAAAATATGTAAGACATAGACAATATAAAATTCATGGTTCTTTTATGGTGTGCTCAATATAATTATTTGTCATAAAAACATTGCAATTCTACAAGATTTTTGATATATAAGATAAGGTGTCAATCGTCCGTGTGAATGTTGTACATTTACTAAATCCAAAAACTACACCCAACACTTGCAAATTAAATTAACATGTTTATTGTCTGACATTTCTCATTACGGATTAAAATATTAATTGCTAAAAAGTCACGTATTTGCAAATATGAAAAAAAAGGGCATAACTCTTTTCAGATCGTTTGGAAATGAAGGTAGTATAATGTAACTTCTGGGAAGGAGTAAATGGCACCGGGAGTCACACAACTTGTCCCACATGTCCACTTAAGTCACAAAACTTGCAAACTAAACTAACAAGTCACACAAGTTGCGAACCTGTGCACTCGTGGTCATAAAACCGATCAACTAGGTGGTTTTTGACCAAAACCGGTCATAGACAAATTAAACTTTTACAAAGAAAACCTTAAGCTTGTATTTTTATTTTGGTAAGTGTATAGAATGCTCATGAGAAAAATGCTTACCAGCTCACTGGAGCTCGTTTTTTAGAAAAATGAAACATATAATTTTAAGACTTCAAAAAATCTGAAAACAATCATGCACAAACATTTGTACAATCAGAAGGTACACAACAAGTTTCAGAAAATACGTTTTATTTTGCAAAATACAAAAAAAGACAAATATTTGACAAAAATACGTGCTTTTATATATACAACTGGTTTTTTTTCTATAGCCCAAAGCAAAACGAGTTATTCACTGAAACTTACCAGAGTTATTCAGCCCACACATATGTATTCTGTAAATAAATTTTAGATTTTTTGAAACAAAAAGGTATGGATTTCGAATTTGTTATATATAGTATTTGATAACAAAATACGTTTACTTTGGGCTATAAAAATTTAATGTATTATAGATTCACACATTTGTTACTTATCTATACGATGTGCCGATATTCATTACTCCATTATTTAATCCATACTTTTTATATGATTTTTATCTATTGTTTAGTCTGTGTATGACCGGTTTTGGTCAAAAACCACCTAGTTGACCGGTTTTGTGACCACAGATGCACGGGTTCACAAGTTGTGTGACTTGTTAGTTTAGTTTGCAAGTTATGTGACTTAAGTGCACATGTAAGACAAGTTGTGTGACTCTCAGTGCCATTTACTCTCTGGGAAGTATAGAAAACTTTGATGAAACTTACAGTATTATAGGCAACATTGAATATAAGCTCAAATAATTGTTTATGGAGAGGTATATCCGCATTGTCTGCCTGGACGACAAATGTAAACGGTACAAATAAACGAAATTGCAAAGGCCAGATAGTCCCTCGAGACCATAGTCATCTAGCTAGAGTTGATGATATTTGTATCTAAATACTAGAGAAATACAACCTTTGTCCTAGAATATAAAAATATGGTACAATATTTTAGCCAACAAAACTTGTTATATTTTTGAACGGAGATCGGTAGTGGTTATTTCTATGTCATCTAAGTGTTGTATGCAACTTCTGAATTAGGCGTGAATATTATTATGGCTTAATAAGGTAAAATATTGTCATGCACAGAATAAAATATGTATTACGTGCTTAATTTACTAGTATATATAGACACATAGTACATGTGTGCGAGCACGTGCACGCACATTGGCTTTGTTTTGTGACGCAAGTGCTAGTGCACTCGCGCAGACACACGCACTAGTGTACTGTGTAGGTGCGCCGGTGGTGTGAGCGCGGGTCGATGAAAACGCGACGGATTAGAGTATGGGCGTTGCGCGAAATGAAGTGCCGGTGCGTCAAAGCGAGGACATGGAAGGATGTCTAGGCACTGAGGCAGCGGGTGCACTTAAAAAGGAGGAGCACAAATCCATGTTTACTTGCGTACCAGAAACTTTTTTTACTTTCCTTGGCATCAGTAACATCCCAATGCCTCCCGACCCTATGAAAAGAGCGAGCTTGAAGTGAAATATAGACATGGCATGACTATCCTAGTGTTGACAATTGCCTCAAACCTAGATGGCATTATATATTGGAGCTTGGTACTTTGTCCGATGTGCCGTGACACCTTATAAGTATGATGATGCCTTAATTCCCTTTAATCGTCCACATCTACCATCACCAATTTATGAGGCAGTAAATGTGCCATGTAACTATGTTGTTGGAAAAACATTCTTCTACCACTACTACTGTCTAATTAGATAGCACAATAAACAAAACAACACTGATATTTTCATATGTGTGTTAGAAATAATGGGGCTAATCCATTTAGGCCCATGTCTATTTCAGATTTTTTCTAAATCTCAAAGCCTAAATTTATGGCAGCCCATATGTGTTTGGGCCCATGTTTGTGGCAGCTCACATGGAAGTGGAGTGGGAGCTCAAGTTTAATCCCACATAAAAAGTTGAAGGAGAGTTGCACCACCTTATAAGGTGGAGTGTTGCACCACTTTGTAAGTGAGTAGCAATAACAGAGATACACGCGCGCGCTCCTCCTCCGACGATGCCGCCGCACGCACGCTCGTCTCGTCACGACGCGCGCGCGCGCCGCGGGTTGCGGGAACCGACCCGAACGTGCGTAACGTGGACTCGGCCCACGTTCGCCTCCGTTAGGGTTTCCTGAGCCGCTCTATATAAAGTCCTGCGCGGCTACCGCCACAACACCACCGAAAACCAATCTAGGGTTTGCCATCCTCTCTACTTGCGCCGTCACCATAGTCTACTCCATCCCGCTTGTCGGCGTGCACCGGCGGACGGGAGAGCAGGTCTCCGGAACCACTCGCCCTTGTGATCCTGTACGGGAGAGGGCGAATAAGGTTTTTGAGAAGCGCTCTGCGCGACTGCTCGAGTTTTCCATCACGAGTCGTCTTCCATCCAAGTCAAGCGGTGCTGCCTACCGCCGTCTTCGTCGCCATCTGCTGCGATCACTCTTCCCCAAAGTTTCTACTACGACAACCGAACGGTATGTGCTACGTGATCCTGTTTGGTTATTCTTCATGTTCTGCGAGTACATGTTAAGCTGCTGTTTGTTTCCGATCATCCTGTTGTTTAGTACATCTAGTATGTTTGAGTTACATGAGCTAGTAGCTAGTTTTGTTATGATTTATATTCTGAAATTAATCGTGAAAATTATGCCTAATAATCCAACAATGTGTACATGAAACATATAACGGGTACATCACCATACATATGCCACATATAGACAATGTATAGTCATGGTGTCTTCAACCTTGCTATCACTAATAGTTCATTGTTGTTGGTTCTGATGTACTATTTTGATCCTCGGTCATCTATACACTCAAGGTCATACAAAAAAATGAGCCTATCCAGCTAAGCAATACATCATAGTAGCAACAAGATCAACGACCATGTTGGACTGACTTTTTGGTCGCATCCAAGGTCCAAAGAAACATCACCATCGCTAATTTATGCATGACACACATATAAGGTAGGAGATCCAAGTCATGCATGTATGACAATGTGAAAAATTATAAGTACCTCCGACAATCTATAAAATATCAAGAAAAATTGCTAATTCGAGTGATTGTGTATTTTTGTCTCTTCCAAATACGCATCAACATCGTTCCTTTATGCATGACACACATATAAGTTCAGAATACATGTATGACACTGATGCCTCTCAAATCCAAGTTGTAGCCATAAACCATTCTTAGACGATGGAAGAGTGTTGCATGTTTATACATTATGAAGAGAACTAACAAATTAAAAATATATATATCATAAATTAGCCTAACGACCCATGAGTAATTGTCCGAGCGGTTTCTAGCATAGGTGATACAACACAACATACAAGATCCAGGATAAATTTCCTACCCGACCCAATAGTAATTGTTCCAGAGGTTTCTATCATCGGTGATCCCTCTCAACATGTATTCCTTCCACAAATCATCAGAAACCTCTTTGGCGTTCTTTTGAAGATCCTGTGTTTTCTTTCATCCAAACCATCCATACCACCAGAACAAGAATGTTGTCAAGATGTTTTGCGTTGCGATAGAGAATCCATCTTCTTCTAGGAAGCAATTTGCGATCCAATCATTGGTTTTGTGCTTAGTAGGTCAAAACATTGAATGATTGGTTTTGTCCAATCATTGATTCAATCTATCAAATCTATTTGGTTGAAAGATTTGTTTGAAGATTATTCGTGCATTATTTTGTTTTGTGACAGTCAAAGTGGCATACACCCTACAAATGATCAGATGTTCCATGAGAAGAAAAAGCACATTCACGTAAGTGCACTTTATTCAAGACACTGTTGCTCAAGATAGATTAAAAGTATGCAATATCAGCATTCATGATAATCCTGCTAATATGATAACTAATGCTCGAAACTTATTTGGTTTAACTGATCACCCAAGTGCTATTAGCGCCAAAAGTATTTTATTTTAATCTGAATTAGAATTTAGCAAATGAACTAATCTCGCGTGCGTTTGGCGGGATACCAAACACCCTAATAATTTTAAACGGAGTAGTGACTAATAAATCTGGCTGATTTGCGACCATGTCTCGCCTTTGGGCACGTTCATTTCCAAGGGAACGTTTCACTGATTTCAGCAGTACCGTGCCGCATGATTAAATCTCATCACTGGCCATCTCAAACTCTTTTTTTTCTTAAAAAAAGTTCGAGACGGCCATCTCGAACTCTCGATCCGCCGCGTTTCGTGAGATCCGGTAATGCACACGCATGGATGCGAACACCTTTTCTCATATCCGCATTGTACGGAAGAAACCAGACGGTGACGCGTTGCTCCTGGCTAGCTAATTGACTTCTGGACGCCGGGAGATACAAACAAATTTGGCTGTCTGTTGAGCGCCTCTCACATGCATGGTGCTGATGGGAGGAACGAGATCGTCTGACTTAGTAGTTGGGTCTAAGTCAGAGGGACGTAGAACGGCCAGAGCTGTCCACGCGAAATCCGACGGCAACGATCTACTGCCTTGTTTCCGTCGGGTGGAACCCACCCCAACTCGCTGTCCGCTGTAGAGCCGCCTGCTTCGCTGCTATTTGCGCGCTCTCCGGCCGAGTTCGCAGCGACAGGAGAGCTCTTCGACATGTATCCGGCGGGGATCGTGCTCATGTAGACGGTCACACTACAGGGTGAGATCAGGCCGCCGTCTTCCTGACGTAGCCATGGCTTGGCTGGCTACATTGAACAATGGATACGTGGGAGTGGATTCTTGCTCGCCATGGCCATGGCGCGGCGGTTGGTCATGAATCAACGAGCTGCGACCATGAGTTATGAGGGAGCCCTCTCGAGCGCAAGCGCTCGGCTGTCTAGTTTCTGTTCTGAAGAAGCAACCATAGGAAGAATTGAACCTTTCCTTCAGCAGGCACATGCCAAGTGTTCATTAGTTTTGGCTGGGTGATTCTGTTACGTTCCCACTAGATATTGCCACTGCTAGAGGGAAGATCATATGATCTGAGATAGTTTTGGGTACAAGGAGCTAGTAGAAGAGGTAGTGGATACACTGGAAATAGAGATCAGGAGGAAGAAGAGATAGTCCGCCCTTGCCAGGGTCCTCCATTCAGGTTCAGGTTCTTCCCCCCCTCAGCTCGCCATCGATTAGCTTTAATTAGAGTCGCTTGCCTCGTCCTGCCCAAATGCCTTGGGCCTGTAGCCCATTTCTTGCCACGGCCCATGCGACAGGGACTGCAACACACACGGTCCGTGACAGATTCTCCCAACGAACTGAACCGCATATGCAGATGATGCCGAGTACTGCCCGTCAGCCGTCAGCACCCATTTGATTTCATCTCGACGGTTGCTAAGGACAACAGACTGCAAAAACGATTCCATAGCAAGGCAAAATGTTCCAGTTGCTCAGCAGATGATATTCTGCGCAAACCCCTCATCCATCTCCCATTACTCAAAGCCTCTTGGACCGTGAGGCGCTTTCTTGCAACAAGGTTTATGAGAAGGGGGGCTACATCCATCGGTGCATCCCCATCAAGCCATCTACCAAATGAGGCCACAATGATGTGTAGTGAGGCCATCATGTTCTTGTTCTCTTATCTAGATGCTCATTTCCCGATAACTTTGTTTCTTTGCTATCTTGATGTGTGAACACGAGATGCTCCTCCATGGTCTAATATCATTTTGTAGCTTTACATCTTTCATTTTGAGAGGCATCCTGCACTAAAATTAGTGATCTTCTTGCGATTTTGTTCATTGCCCGAATTATTTGCAATTTGTATACCATTTTACACATGTGGCATGCCTTGCCTAAACTTATATGGGTGTCAGTGCAAAAGATAACGACTGTGATGCATAATTGCAACACAAAAGAAACTCACCAAGGCATCGTCATTGTCCGCCATGTATTGCAACTATATACCCAAACAACTTCTCACTTAGTTGGCTTGGGCTCATTTTGTATGCTCCGAGCGTGTAGATGACTAAGGATCCAAACAGTACATCATAACCAACAACGATGAACTATTAGTGATCGCAAGATTGTATACACAATGACCGCACAATATATGGCTATTTGGGTAATGATGCACCTGTTATATGGGAAGAGCCAAAGTATGAGGACAATGTCAGTTATGTCTTGTTTAATGGGTTAACATACAACGTCTGCCTAATTAGGTGTCACAGTACTCACATGGGATGGCCACATGGGGAGGTGTGTAGCAAGATCCCATATATAATCCCATCTATCTCGGTGGTAATTGGCAACAACACAATGACACCACTTACTGCCCCATAAAACCGTGATGGTAGTTGGAGATGATCAAAGGGAACTAATATCATACTACTTGTAAGCTAGGTGTCACGTAGGGTGGGCCAGAGTAGCAAGCTAGCATATATAACGCCATCTAGGTTTGAGGCACTTGGCAACAACACAATGATCAGGCCATATCTATTTCTCACTTCAAGCTCGCTCTTTGCATAGGGTCGGGAAGGAAGGTGTGGATTGGAAGCTTCCAATCCGTGAAGCAGGCCGCGTGGGCCTACGACATGGAGAACATCCAGCGCCATGGCTTCGACTGTGACGAGCTCAACTTCCCCCTCGGGGTGGGAAGACCAATGCTGGACCTAGAGCCGGTCGGTCTTCATTTTGTCTCTGACCGCGAGTGGCGGGAGGACAAGGAGGCCCGCAAGCGCCTCGGCGTGGCGATGGCGACAGCGCTCGTCAACCTCAACCCGGAGCTCGTCGGGGAGGAGCGGAAGCATTTGGAGGCATTCGCCAAGGCGAAGAGGAAGAACGACGCGGCGTGGATGAGGGTGAAGGAGGAGCACGACGGCGACGCGGGGACGTCGACAACACCAGCATCAGTCAGGGTGAAGGAGGAGGACGCCGACAGCTACACGGGACCGTTGATGGCGGCGGTGGTGATCAACGTCGACAGCGACTCCTCCTTCGACTGGGAGGATTACCTTAGGGTGTGGTCAAATCCGGTCGAATTTGGTGAAATTTGACCAACTTTTGGGTGTAATATGTACAAATTAATGTAAATGAAATAGTAGGTTTTTGATTCGGTTTGAATCAACCTATATTCGGCCAAATATGATTGAATTTTGCGGTGATCACGGGATTTACTCCTCTAAATTTAGGTGATCGGTTAGAAACCGTTTCAGTTAGAGGAGTACTTTTACTCCTCTAAGTTTTCTTCGGAGGTTTACTCCTCTAAAGTTTTATACTTCGGTTAGAGATGCCCTAAGGATCCAAACAATATATCAGCACCAACAACAATGAACTATTAGTGATAGCAAGGTTGTACACACAATGACTGCATAGTATGTGGCTATTTGGGTAATGATGCACCTATTATTTGGAAAGAGCCAAAGTATGATGATGTCAGTCATGTTTTGTTTACTGGGTGAACATACAACGTCTACCTAACTAGGTGTCACAGTACTCATATGAGATGGCCACATGGGGAGGAGTAGCAATATCCCATATATAATCCCATCTATCTCTGTGGCAATTGTCAACAACACAATGGCACCATTTACCTCCTCGAAACAGGCGTCTAGGTTTGAGGCACTTGGCAACAACACAATGATCAGGCCATATCTATTTCTCACTTCAAGCTCGCTCTTTGCATAGGGTCGGGAGGCATCGGGATGCTACTTGTGCCAATGAAATATGTTGTGCCATCGGGATGCTCCTAGTCGAGGAGGAGCGACAGCGGTTGGAGGCATTCGCCAAGGCGAAGAGGAAGGCCGATGCGGCGGGGACGAGTGTGAAGGAGGAGCACGACGTAGATGAGGGGCCGTCGGCAGCACCGGCGCCGGTCAGGGTGAAGGAGGAGGACACAGATAGCTCCACGGGACCGTCGATGGCGGCGACGGTGATCAACGTCGACAACGACACCTCCTTCGACTAGGAGGATTATTTTAGGGTTTGGTAAAATCCGGTCAAATTTGGTGAAATTCGACCGACTTTTGGGTGTAATATGTACAAATTAATGTAAATGAAATAGTAGGTTTTTAATCGGTTTGAATCGACCTAAATTCGGCCAAATTTGGAATTTTGCGGTGATCATAGGATTTACTCCTCTAAATTTAGGTGATAGGTTAGAAACCATTTCGGTTAGAGGAGTACTTTTACTCCTCTAAAGTTTTATACTTCGGTTAGAGATGCCCTAATGATCCAAACAGTACATCAGACCCAACAACAATGAACTATTAGTGATAGCAAGGTTATATATACGATGACTGCACAATATGTGGCTATTTGGATAATGCACCTATTATATATGCGCAGAGTATGAAGATGTCAGTCATGTTTTGTTTAATGGGTGAACATACAACATCTACCTAATTAGGTGTCACAGTACTCACATGGGATGGCCACACGGGGAGGAGTAGCAAGATCCCATATATAATCCCATGCATCTATCTCTTCGTCAATTGGAACAACACAATGACACCATTTACTGCCCATAAAACCGTGATGGTAGTTGGAGATGATCAAAGGGAACTAATATCAAGCTTGGTGTCATGTAGGGTGGGGCAGAGTAGCAAGCTAGCATATACTAACGCCATCTAGGTTTGAGGCACTTGGCAACAACACAATGATTAGGCCATGTCTATTTCTCACTTTAAGCTCGCTCTTAATTTGCATAGGATGGGAAGGCATCGGGATGCTACTTGTCCCAATGGAATATGTTGGTACGCAAGAAAACATAGATTTCCCTAATCACCTGTCATGATTGTTCGTGTGATGATTTCTATCCCTTTGTTCGTGCATGGTCGGAAGTTTTTTAACGACAACTTACCCTTGATTTTCGTACGTGGCAGCAAGTCCATTCAGGCATTTTTGTTCATGTAAGCCTATTTCTCCTACTACATACTACTCTCTTCGTTTCAAAATATAAGATATTTTAGGGTTGTGAAAAAAATAAATCTAGACTAGTTTTAGTATGTAGGTTCACTCAATTTTAGGATGAATCTACATACTAAAATAGTCTAGATTCATTTTCTTCACGAACCTAAAACATCTTATATTTTGAAACGAAGGGAGTACTTTTTATGGGTCAATTTATCCCTATGATTTAGGACAAATTCCTAAGGACTTGCACTCTTCCTCTCCATGTGCACCTGCTTCATAACCGCTTCGACATCCTTCCATGTTCTTTTTTAAAACGAGGGCAAAAGCTTACCCTTGGTTTGTGACGCAAGTACTGCCATGTTCTCGTTTCCACGCGCGAGGACCTTCTCTCGTGTGATACGGGATGTTTCTGCGGCCCCGCGCTCACTCTACCAGTGCACGTATTTGGGATGCCGATGCGTTTGTCTGCCAGTGCACTTGCGTCACAAACTAAGCCAGCATGTGCTGATCAGCACGTACTGAAGGCACTGGTGGTAGGGACTATGTCTGCGCAACCAACTGTTCTCTTGGCTCTCCGTGAGTATGATCAAGATGTCGAGGACACCGACACATGAGACCCATAGCATACACACACATAGACCATATTAATGGCTACATATTATTTCCATATAAAGGACACACCATTAAGCTTTAGGCTGTTTTAACTTTTTTCCCTTAATCAAAACCTGGATGGAGATTGCATATAAAAATCAAACATGCAGGTTTTGATTAAGGGTTTTTATAAAGGAGTTTCATATAAAGGACACACCATAAAGAATTTTTTACCAAGTATCAAATAGGGAAGAAAAACGTTTTTAGGGTCAATTAGGGAACTACATTTTAGAGTAGTGTCAAATAAGGAATTCTCTCCTATAAAATCTATCCATCGACCAAGCATGTGAAAATGAGCTGAAAGGGTTGGGCTTGTCAACTAGGCTATTCTGAGAAAACTCGTGAATGGTGGCATGAGAAGAGGCATAGACAACCCGTAATATTTTTTTTCTAGAAAGGGGAATGTTACCATGGTCGATGCACACAATTATTTCATTGCATAGTTCATCATGATGTCCCTAATTAATAGAACTAGCCATGATGGCTTTTCCTCGTAGAAGAGAGTAAAAAGCGAACCCAAAAAACTCCATAGCTCTGTTGGCTTGTTGTAGCACCATGAACAAACGCAGTAAAACTTAGCTTGCTCGAAGTGTAGCGTCCTCGATGGTCCAGCCTATAACTATCCATCTCGCTCCCGTCTTTCCTCGCTTATCTATGGTGTCATTGTCCACCCCACTACGACGTCTTCACCATCACATAAGAGCAAGTAGACATGAGTTGGGATACTTTTGGGGTTCGATAATTCTACTCTCTCCGATCCATAATAAATATCACTAATTCAGTACAAAGTTGTACTAAATCAAAATCTTATTATGGATTGGGCATAGTATAATTTTGACCTGGGTCTTGAAAATCCCAGGCTCAACCAACACCACATCGGAACCGGTCTCACAATGTGTTTTAAGTTGTGTCGTGTGGGATTGAATTTTCCTAGTACAACTGGATATTACCCGTGCATCTTTTGCCAAACCAATAAAGAAGACACTGATTACCACTACAAATGATGTTTTGATCACAAAAGGGAAAACCACCTTAATGATATTCAAGGAATCAACCTTGTATAGACAGAAACCATTCAATGTTTTGACCTACTAAGCACAAAACCAATGATTGGATCTCAAATTGCTGCCTAGAAGATGGATTCTCTGTCGCAACACAAAACATCTTAACAACATTATTGTTCTGGTGGTATGGATGGTTTGGATGAAAGAAAACACATAATCTTCAAAAGAACGCCGAAGAGGTTTGTGAAAGGAGTACATATCGAGAGGGATCACCGATGCTAGAAACCGCTAGGACAATCACTATTGGGTCGGTAGGCAATTTATTCTCGATCTTGTATGTTGTGTTGTATCGCTATTCTAGAAACCGACGGGACAATTACTCATGGGCCGTTAGGCAAAATTCTGTTTTTTTAATTGTTAGTTCTCTTTGTAATGTATAAATGTGCAATGCTCTTCCATCGTCTAAGAATGCTTTACAGCTACAACTTGGATTTGAGAGGCATCAGCGTCATACATGTATTCTGAACTTATATGCGTGTCATGCATAAAGGGACGATGGTGTTGCATTTGAAAGAGACAAAAAATATGTAATCACTCGAATTAGCAACATTTCTTTATATTTTATAGATTGTCTGAGGTACTTATAATTTTTCACATTGTCATACATGTATGACTTGGACCGCCTACCTTATATGTGTGTCATGCATAAATTAGCGATGGTGATGCTTCTTTGGACCTTGGATGTGACCAAAAACTTAGTACAACATGGTCGTTGACCATGTTGCTACTATGATGTATTGCTTGGCTGGGTAGGCTCATTTTTATATGATCTTGAGTGTATAGATGACCTAGGATCAAAATAGTATGTCAGAACCAACAAAAATGAATTAGTGATAGCAAGGTTGAAGACACGATAGCTGCACATTGGCTATATGTGGCTATATGTATGGTGAGTACCTGTTATATGTTTCATGTACACATATGAATATATTAGTGATGTTTTGTTTATTGTGCTATCTAATTAGACAGTAGTGGTGGTAGAGTAATGTTTTTTCCAACAACTTAGTTACATGGCACATTTACTGCCTCATAAACCAGTAATGGTAGATGGAGACAACTAAAGGGAATTAAGGCAACATCATACTTATAAGGTGTCACGGGACATCGGGCAAAGTAGTAAGCTCCCATATATAATGCCATCTAGGTTTTAGGCAATTGTCAACACTAGGATAGTCATGCCATGTCTATATTTCACTTCAAGCTCGCTCTTTTCATAGGGTCGGGAGGCATCGGAATGTTACTGATGCCAAGGAAAGTTTCTGGTACGCAAGCAAACATGGATTTGCGCTCTGCCTTTTCAAGTGCACCCGCTGCCTCGGTGCCTGCTGGACATCCTTCCATGTTCACCTTTCGATGCAACAGCACTTTGTGTCGTGCAAATGCCATGCTCTGATCCGTGATGTTTTCGCGACGCCGCGCTCACACCACCGAAGCATGTACACGGGACGTCAGTGGGTGTGTCTGCGCATCCGAGCGCATTGGCACTTGCATCACGGAACCAAGCCAGTCTACATTGATGCGCACGTATGCCACTGGTGCTTGATGCATCCGCACTATCAGGGACTATGCATGTGCTACCGGCGGTTCTTGCAAGTTATCCTTGGCTCCTTGGAAACACTTGACTCGTAGCATATACACACGTGGACCATGGGAATGGCTACATATTATTTGAATATAAAGGACACACCATTAAGCTTTAAGCTGTTACAACTTTTTCCCTTAACCAAAACCTGGGTGGAGATCTATTATATACTAAAAATCAAACATGCAAAGAAGGAAATAATAGACATGTCCATGTTAACTAAAAATCAAATCTACAAAGACAAAATAATAGACCTATCCATGTTAACTTCCACCTGAAGGGTTGCCTGTAAAAATGATCCACCTGAAGGTAATTCCCCCTAAAAAAATCCACGTGAAGCTTGCTTGCTAAACTGAACAACAATAAACAGTTTGCAAACTCGAATCGTCCACATCAGCTCAAGCCCTCTCGTCTCGTGTCCAAAAGAGCTGGTCGGTTACGTGTTGTAGTGAGGCGGGAATTGCTGTAGCAGTTTTCGTTTCCTACTTTACTCAGTCAAATGAATGTACAAACTGAAGCTATATATATAAAAGCAATAACAAAACATCGTAGGCATGATCCTTCAAACCACACATAGACAAATAAGATTGAAGAACGGAAATAATGAAGGACCTCTGTAGTAAACAGAATAATAAGTAGAAAATCATGGATTTGGTAGCACCTGTGTCGGCACCGGTCCTCACGGCATCTGAGAACGCCATCTACATTGCAGTCCGCTGTTAACTTTCGTACAAGTGTGATAAACTCGAGCCCCTCGTTCTCATTGTTCACCTTGAAGATGTCAGTCATGTTTTGTTTGATGGGTTAACATAGATTGTCTATCTAGGGTAGAACGATGACTTGGCTCGGCTCAGGCCCTGATTGTCTTCAACAAGTGCTTGTGTCCGACCTGATTGTAATCCCTGTTGAGTAATAAAATTCACTTTTACCCACAAAAAAAAAATTAGACAACGGCTGCGGCAGACTAATGTTTAATTTCAACAACACAATTGCATGGCACCATTTTCTGCTTTATACATACGTGATCGTAATAAGGGAGTTTGATGTCATAAATGGGATTTTAGGGTGGGATGATCCACACCGATTTAGGACTTTAGATATGATGGATTTGGTCTGGGTCTGAGATCCCCTGTTTCCTGGTGATTTTGAGCACATCGGCCTGACAGTTAGCAGCAGACAACAACAGGTTCACAACTCAGTTTCCTCAGGTACAGCCTGAAAATAATATATCAAGCATCTGCAGGTTCACACAACCACGGCCGCGTCGCATTTTAACCCATCCTCTGAACTCTGTTGTGGTTCAGGGAAGAAGACCGCATGATGCATGAAGTCATGAATCAAGATGTTATATTCCCAAAAAAACGAATCAAGATATTATGGACGTGTTCCCCTGGAATTACATGTACCTTCGCTGCTCCAGGCATTGCTAGGTCGCAGGTCTGCTCATGCCATTTGGGTTGCTACTAGTGCGAGATGAACCATAGATGGTTAGAGTGTCCTCATGCTCCAGAACCGTGAGAACAGGGATAGCCATGTCAGAGCTCAACGGCTATGTCGCAGGACAGTCGTAATTAAGCTTTGCATTAGGCTTATCATTCTTAGTAGGGAGCAGGGCTTTCCTAGGCGTCCGTGCAAGAAGAAGTGTATGGTTGTCTCTGGTGGTGTTGATTTTCGTGGAGTCCATATAGAGCAATTTTTCACCAGCCACAACCCTCGCAGTTCAGCATTAACGTATTGATAAAACTAGTTGGAGAAGCAGAGTTAGACTTCACTACCTGAATTGCATCGATCCTATTTGAAGTATAATTCATGGTACTCACATTGATCACATTTAATTGATTCATATCTCAGTGATATCTCATGAAATCTTTTACTACTATCTCTCAATGATAAAAGCATTATCAAGTATGTATATCATTCTTCATAAGTTGGGATCCCAGCCGAGTTATAACGTGTAAGAGGAGTGCGCGTATATAACCGCTCACACCATGCATCGAAGTCTTGCTACATGATTGCAGTGTAATAATGAGATAATATCAACAAAAAGTGGTGCCTAGCTAGTATTGTTTGCAGTGGTCATCGACCGGCGGGCAAGCATATATGGAATACAATATATTGGGATTGGGTGTCACCAGGAACACAACTTTCTCAAGGAATGGTGGAGGGTCTACGTCGGTGGTGGATCTACGTGATCTGAGTGGGATCCTGACTTTGGCCGCTAGTCTTGTTTTCGACTTTCTCCGAGTCGCATGTTTTCATTGATGCTAGCATGCATTGGGACGTGAAAGATGCACATAATAGGAAGTCAGAATTAGTTCTGCTCCGTTATTAGCTCAAGAAGAGCAAGGATTTCTCATCGGTGAACCCCATGTATCACTGGTTACGAAGGGATGGCTTGGAAGCTAGCTACTTACAAAAAGTCAGCTTCAGCCTGATGAAGTACAAATGACTTAACTGACCATTTCGTTCATTTCTCTTGCATTATTTCATACTAATATTAAATAATTCATAATTTGTCTACTAAGTTATCCGCTTGGCTGCTTATTATATTCAACTATGGTCCTCCCTCTTCCTGTCGAAGTCTATGGTTTCTAGATGCAACCTGGTGCTCATGGTCGCTCACGACTTCTATTCTCAGTCTAGCTGGCTGTGTTTTAGTGGAGTTCGGAATGGATATCCACTTCATGGTGCTTTTGCCTTCACTTTTCAGCTGGTTGGTTTTTGTTTAAACCCTTTGTGATCCATGATTGTAATTTATTGAATTCTTAAACATTGCAATAAAACGGCTGTGAGCATATGCACAGTTCTCCATTTTGAAGAAAAAAACATCAACCCGTTGTTCTTGCTGAATGGTTCCATGAATAAGAATGACAAAAATTTATGAATTCTAAGTTCTGTGGGCAACAAACATGTTTCAAGGTGCATGCTTGGTACTTTCTGCGCATGATCACTTGAACTACCTATTGTTCGATCTACAACTTTCAGTTTGTTAACTGAAAACGTTGGTACAAAATGTTTACTGAAATGTAGTTACATATATTCTCATAATGCCATTAAAGACGTAAACCAAGGGAATGTTGATACTATGTTCTCAAATTTAGGATGTAATTCAACACCGAAGCACATATATTCCACATCGTCTCTTAGATCTTAGATATTCCACAACACCAAATCTCGGAAAAAATAATGAATGACCCACCCAATGTATAGTTGATGGAAGTGAAGCCTAGTAATCATTTGCATAGATGTACAATTTTTTTTTAATACCACACAATGTTCTTGGCATTCATGATGTGAAGGTAAATAGTAAATGTCTACAAATTATTTGGCTTTATAAGTTGTTAACGGAGATTGGGTTAGCTTTTGTGTGTAGAAGTGCCTAGGAGACAAGTCCATTTCGGTATCGTGCCTTAATACTTTCTATTTTGACATAAGCGTGCTATGGAGGATGTAGTCCTCGAGGCAATGGTGTTCATGTATTTCGTCAAAAAATTATAGGCCAACATTTTCTGATTGCAATGCACCTTAAGGTAGTTCAGTTTCCACTAACACAAGAGAACGACATGATTAAATATGATCTACATAACATTGTGTTTTTAGTATTCTCCTCTGCATTAACATTAAGGGCTAAGCTAGTTCGATTTATGTCACAATGTTTATGGAGCCTTATAAAGTGTTCCTTTTATTTTCTTTGTTGTGATGGCATCCATCCCATTTTCTCAAGGTTCGGTAAATTTTGTTATATGGCACTATGTATATTTAGTTTATATGCTCCACCTACTACCTTTGTTCAATAAAGTAAGGCTTATACATTTTCCCTGAAGTGAAACGATGTAAAATTTGACCAAGATTATAGAAAAATCTATTGAGGACTAAGATACTTTATAGATATAATATGAAAAATTATGCCATGATGTATCTAATGACAGTGATTTGGCATAGTAGATGTTGATAGATTTTTCTTAAAACTTGTTCAAGGTTTACATGGTTTGGTTTTTGAAAAATACTATACACATTATTTTATGGAATGGAGGTAGTAGATAGTAGTATCTCGCATATTTTACGAAGTTGGTTAAGGGGGAGATAAGAATTTAAGATCATATTCTAGTCGGAGCTACATCGGTTATTTGGACTATTTTATGCATAAGTGTTGCTATTTTGAGAAAAACTAATCACAACTTATTATGTAGGTGCTACTCTTGTGTACTAGTTGTTGTCATCGGCTTTGTCTTCTGTTTCTGCTGATTACACGAAGGTCAAAAAATCAAAGCTGGGGCGAACTTCTTGAGAATCCAATCATTGCTTAGTGCCTACGTGGAGCGATCCAAAGTTCATGCCTACCCCGTCGTTTAGACAAGGAGAAGTCTATGATTGTCTCTGGTGTTGATTTATGGAGTCCACGTGGAGCAATTTTCATCCACCAAAAACATCGCAGTTCAGCAGGTACTTCATATTGATAAAATTTATTGGAGAAGCAGAGGTATACTAATTACTGTCTGGATTGCATCTCGATCCAATTTGTACAATTCCAGGTACTAACATTGATCGGATTTAATTCATACATGGCCGGTGGTGTCATCTGATCAAATCTTTTTCCATCTCTCAACGATAAAGGCACATTTTCCAACACGTATATTGTTCATAAATCGGGATCCCGGTCGGAGTTATTCCTTGTAAGAGATGAGTGCGTATATAAGAGCTTACACCATGCATCAAATTTTAGGGACGATCATTGCAATGACATACTATTACTATAAACAAGTTGTGCCTAGGTAGCATTGTTTGCAGTGGTCATCCACGGGGCAAGCATATACACAGTATATTGGGAATGGGTGGCATCAGGAACACAAATTTCTAACCACACGCTGGAGGCTCTACTAGATGGTTGGGCCATACTTTGGCCGCTAGTCGTGTTTTGGTTTCTCGTTACGGCCATGCATGTTCCACACACCAACATGGTACTCCGAAAGACACACGATCGAAAAGTTGGAACCTGTCCGGATATGCTTTCATTCAAACTCTAGGCCATGCGGGCTTCCTAATCCATCCGACCATAACCGTAGACACTTTTGTACTTCGGCCTCCGCCAATGTGTGGCCATGGTCTGCCTTGTAATTGGTTTGCTGTGTCCACGGTCTATCCATAAGAATGAGGCCATGCATAAAACTTGCACTTCGGATGTACTTCAAAAGAATCTGCGTGTGATGCACAAATTAAGCATGATGGTGACCCAAGACCAAACTGAAACTTTTTAGTTCAACATTATTATTGCGCCTAAATGGTCGCAAATTATATATCCTAACAACTTCAGTTTCTCTCGCCAAGTAACCCAGCCTCATTCTTGTATGATCTGGAGTGTACTGACGACACATAATCAGGTGCCTCCAAAACCATTATGAGGAATTATTATTTGTAGCAAAGTTAGAACGTGGATCTATGCATGCTGACATATCCATTATAGACATAAACACAGTGGGAAATAAGTGTAGGTATATCACGTTTTCTTTAACGAAATAGGCAATTTTGACTCATTTTATTAAAAAAACATAGGAGAATTGGTCGGTTCATACAAATACACTAATATCTTCATGGAATACGATCACATTGGGCACCACCACCACTACCGGCCGACTTGGCCACCCACAGAAGCACACACACCACGAAGAAGAAAGGCCACCGTCGAGGTTGCTATCGAGCGTCGTCATCATCATCATCACTCCTCCAGCCAGCGATTCCTACTTCATCTCCGATGACCCAAACGAAGCCTCGCTGCAAGCGACGCCGGAACCTGTGTCAGCCCATGTCAACAATTGGCCACACACGCCAATGGCAAACAACTCCGACTTTGATGACGAGCTTCCCGAGGCAAATATGTTGGGCTTGTGTCGACAAAGTCCACTACGAAGACCGCTAGTTGCTGGCCATCGTCACTCCCTGGAAACGCTCCACCATGACTCTGACTCCACAGTGACACATCGAGTACAAAAGAACCCATCGGACACACCGGGTAGACCTACTACCAAAGCCCGATAAGTGGCTCAAGCTCAACTCGACGCATCATCATTGTCATCAACGTATCATCATTGCCAAACTGAATATCAATGCTCTTTAGGGTTGTCTCAGCACCCACGCAATCCACTAGTCTCCAAGGTCCATTCGACTCCGAAACGATGTCGTAGTGGTGTGTTCGCTCACAAATACGAGCAAACACTCACCCCTATGACCATATGCACATACATCCTATCCCTATGAGTACCTTCGAAAGGCTGAGTCTGAGAGACTCATCTGGTGGATCTTAAGATTAACTTAATCACTATAGGTGTCTTGCTATCCATAGGAACGTCGCCTCCCACTGAATAATATTCCATCTTCTACAAGACACCAAACTATCAAATCTGGACTAGGGTACCACTATCCCTATGAGTCCACGTGGAGCAATTTTCACCCACCAAAAACATCGCAGTTCAGCAGGTACTTCATATTGATAAAATTTATTGGAGAAGCAGAGGTATACTAATTACTGTCTGGATTGCATCTCGATCCAATTTGTACAATTCCAGGTACTAACATTGATCGGATTTAATTCATACATGGCCGGTGGTGTCATCTGATCAAATCTTTTCCTATCTCTCAACCATAAAGGAACATTTTCCAACACGTATATTATTCATAAATCGGGATCCCGGTTAGAGTTATGGCCTTGTAAGAGACGAGTGCGTATATAAGCGCTTACACCATGCATCAAAGTTTCGGGGCGCTCAGTGCAATGACATACTATACTATGAACAAGTTGTGCGTCGCTAGCATTGTTTCTAGTGGTCATCCACCGTGCAAGCATATACAGTATATTGGGAATGGGTGGCATCAGGAACACAAATTTCTAACCACACGCTGGAGGCTCTACTAGATGGTTGAGCCATACTTTCACTAGTAGAAAACTAGCCAAAGGATTTGACCTTTAGTACCGGTTTCTTAAGAACCGGTACTAAAGGATGCATTAGTACCGGTTTAATTGCTCAGGTCACCGGCAAATCTTAGTACCGGTTCGTTTAGGCTGTATAGTACCGGTTCGTGTTACGAACCGGTACGAAAGGGTTCGCCTCAAATTTGAGGTAGAGGTGGGTCCAGCGTTGCACCTTTAGTATCGGTTCATATAAAGAACCGGTACTAAAGGGTCTCCACATCTATTTCTTCACGCGAGCCACCCGAGCCAGCTCCATTTTTGCTTCTCCTCTCACATTTTCAAATATTTCCCTCCTCTCACACTCCAACAAATCTCTATTTTTCTCCACCATTTTGTCAAGATTGACGGCATCGGCCGTCTATCCGAGGGTTAGCAATATCATCCTAATTTAGCTTATTTCATTGCTAGTCTAACTCGTATCATTTTTCTAGTGCTAGCAAGGTGTTCGATGAAATGCCTAAGTTAGGGATTTAATTCTTTTTATATGCAATTTGAGCTCAAATTGAAGTATGATTTTTTGGTTTTAGTATCGTCCCCGTCCTCATCACCGTCGATCGCCAGCGTCGTCCCCTAGCCGGCACAACCTCGGTGAGTCTTTTTTTTTTTAATAAAAACACTTAGTTTTATGTGATGATAAACTTGAATATTAATTAATTTGGTCACTCATATATTCATGATGTTGTGTAATTAATGATTTTTGATATACTTATATAATGCAGATGAATCGACAATGGATGTAGGTGACCGATGCCATCCCTAGTTCATTCCTGGCATGCATTATTTTCTCAACGTGGCTGAGGCAAACGGGCGGTCAAATGGTTTCATTTGTTGTCCATGTAGTTCCTGTAAGAATACGAATGATTACTCTACTTCAAAAACCCTTCACGTCCACCTGCTTAAGAACGGTTTCATGCCCGGCTATAATTGTTGGACCAAGCACGGAGAAAGAGGGGTTATAATGGAAGACAACAAAGAAGAAGAGGATAATGAAAACTATCCTTTGTTCACTGAAGACGGTGATAGTAGAATGGGGGGAGATGAATCTGAAGAAGAGCCCATTTTTGATGAGCCCGATGACAATTTGGGTCGGGCCATTCTTGATGCGAAGATAAACTGCGGAAGTGAAAAGGAGAGGTTGAAGTTGGAGAAAATGTTAGAGGATCACAACAAACTGTTGTACCCAAATTGCGAAGATGACCAGAAAAAGCTAGGTACCACACTGGAATTGCTACAATGAAAGACAGAGAATGGTACTTCTGACAAGAGATTTGAAAAGTTGCTGAAAATAATAAAGAAGATGCTTCCAGGGAAGAACGTATTGCCCTCTAGTACATACGAAGCAAAGAAGGTTGTCTGCCCTCTAGGATTAGAGGTGCAGAAGATACATGCATGCATCAATGACTGCATCCTCTACCGCGGTGAGGAGTACGAGAATTTGAATGCATGCCCGGTATGTGGTGCATTGCGGTATAAGATCAGACGAGATGACCCTGGTGATATTGAGGACGAGTCGTGCCCCAGGAAGAGGGTTCCTGCCAAGGTGATGTGGTATGCTCCTATAATACCATGGTTGAAACGTTTGTTCCAAAACAAAGAGCATGCCAAGTTGTTGCGATGGCACAAAGAGGACCGTAAAAAAGATGTGATGCTGAGACACCCTGCTGACGGGTCGCACTGGAGAAAAATCGACAGAGAGTTCAAGTCATTTTCAGAGGACGCAAGGAACTTAAGATTTGGTCTAAGTACAGATGGCTTTAATCCTTTCGGGGAGCAGAGCTCCAGTCATAGCACCTGGCCAGTGACTCTATGTATCTATAACCTTCCTCCTTGGTTGTGCATGAAGCGGAAGTTTATTATGATGCTAGTGCTCATCCAAGGCCCGAGGCAACCCAGCAATGACATTGATGTGTATCTAAGGCCATTGGTTGAAGAACTTTTACAGTTGTGGCGTGAAGAAGGTGTACCTGTGTGGGATGAGCATGCACAAAAGGAATTTAACCTACGAGCGTTGTTGTTTGTAACCATCAATGATTGTCCTACTCTTAGTAATATTTCAGGACAGTCAAACAAGGGATACAATGCATGCACACACTGTTTAGGTGAGACCGACAGTATATATTTGGGAAACAAGAATGTGTACCTGGGGCATCGTCGATTTCTTCCAAAACAACATCACGTAAGAAAGAGAGAAAAGCATTTCAGAGGTGAGGCCGATAACCGAACAAAGCCTACCCGCCCTACTGGGGATGTTATATATGATATGGTCAAGGATTTAAAAGTGATATTTGGAAAGGGTCCTGGCAGAAAATCTGTTTCGAATGATGTTGACGGACACGTACCCATGTGGAAGATGTCTATATTTTGGGAGCTACCCTATTGGAAAATCCTAGAGGTTCACTCTGCAATCAACGTGATGCACGTGACGAAAAATCTTTGCGTGAACCTGCTAAACTTCTTGGGCGTGTATGGGAAAACAAAAGATACACCGGATGCAAGGCAAGACCAGCAATGTATCCACGAAGGAAACAACCTGAATCTAGAGAAGTATCAAGGTACTGCCAGCTACGCTCTTACCAAAGAAGAGAAGGAGATCTTTTTTGAAGTCCTGAGTAGCATCAAGGTCCCGTCTGGCTTCTCATCGAATATAAAGGGAATAATAAACATGTCAGAGAAAAAGTTTCAAAACCTAAAGTCTCATGACTGCCACGTGATTATGACACAATTACTTCCGGTTGCATTGAGGGGGCTTCTGCCAGGAAATGTTCGAATACCCATTGTGAAGCTATGTGCGTTCCTCAATGCAATTTCTCAGAAGGTGATCAATCCACTAACTCTACAAAATTTACAGAAGGATATGGTGCAATGTCTAGTTAGCTTCGAGTTGGTGTTCCCACCATCCTTCTTCAATATTATGATGCATCTCCTCGTTCACCTGGTCGAAGAGATTGGCGTTCTCGGTCCTGTATTTCTACACAACATGTTCCCCTTTGAGAGATTCATGGGAGTCTTAAAGAAATACGTTCATAACCGTGCTAGGCCAGAAGGAAGCATCTCCAAGGGCTATGGAACAGAGGAGGTCATTGAGTTTTGTGTTGACTTTATTCCTGACCTTAAGCCGATCGGTGTTCCCGAATCGCGCTATGAGGGGAGACTGCGTGGCAAAGGCACGCTAGGAAAGAAAGCAACAATGTGTATGGACGGACATTCTTTCACTCAAGCACACTACACAGTTTTACATAATTCTAGCTTGGTGGCTCCGTATATAGTGGAACACAAGAATATTTTACGCTCAGAATACACGGAGAAGCGTGAAGATTGGATTGATGGAGAACACATGAAGACTTTCGGCGGTTGGTTGCAAACACGTCTCATTAGTGGCACTGATGAAGAACAGCTGTACTTGTTGGCCAAGCAACCATCTTCGACTATATCGACTTTTCAAGGATACGAGATAAATGGGAATACATTTTACACGATCGCCCAAGATAAAAAGAGCACCAACCAAAACAATGGTGTCCGCTTTGACGCAGCAGAGGACAATGGGAAGAAGGTTACATATTATTGGTACATAGAGGAGATATGGGAACTTGACTATGGACCTACTTTCAAGGTCCCTTTGTTCCGGTGCAAATGGTTCAACCTTAAAGACGGGGTACATGTAGACCCGCGGTATGGAATGACTACAGTGGATCTCAAGAATCTAGGGTACGACACTGAACCATTCGTCCTAGCCAGTGAAGTGGCTCAGGTTTTTATGTGAAGGACATGTCTACCAAATCAAAAAAAAGAAAGAAAGGCAAGAGGACACGTCATACGATGAGCCAAAGCGCCACATAGTTCTTTCAGGAAAAAGAAACATCGTGGGAGTAGAGGACAAGACAGACATGTCAGAAGATTATAATAAGTTTGATAATATTCCACCCTTCAAGGTGAAAACTGATCCAAGCATCGTGTTAAATAATGAAGATTGTCCATGGTTGCGTCGCAATCAGAAGAAAGGGAAACACACAAAGAAAACTCAGAAGACTAGATAGGGATGTTGTTGGTGATGTGTAATAATGTATTAAACCTTTCTCCGTGAACATTGTCCGTGCTTCCAAGACCCCAATACCAGCGACGGCGACATCGGCGACTACGACGACTACAATGGCGACGTTTATAGGGCTAGGCACGAGTATGACTGAATCACTCCAACATTCAAAAACAAGTTTGGTTGATTGTGACTTAATCTGGCCATGTATCTTAATTTTTAGTTGAGCTATGTACTTTAATTCCAGTTCAATCGTAATAAAAGTTTATTCCCGCCCATTATTTCCCGCCCTTTTCCTCTCGCCCGTTTCCTCCGTCATTTGGCCCGAGGTAAGATTGTCGAGGAAATAAAGATCTGGCCTGGCCACACACCACCGCCACGCAGGCCCGCCGTGCAGCTCCTCCTTCCTTCGAGAGACATGCCACCGCGCTCAGCGATGGCCACCCAACACCGCCACGGCGCACGGCCGAAAACACTGCCGCCAAATACCCGCCATGGAACCTCGAGACGAGGAAAGAAAGCCCTGCCGCCACCTTCCTGGGGGCGCACGCGGCTTCGCCGGCGGCGATGCGGGGGAGGCGCGAGGAGGGACCGTCGGTTGTTGGGGAGAACCAGTTGGGGGAGGCGCAGGGAGGGACCGCCGGTATATTTGAACATTAATAAAACAAAAATATAAACAAATACAGAAATAGCAAAACTCTAGCAAAACAGAAAAAAAAACTAAAACTTTTGGTACCGGTTGTTGGAGAGAACCGGTACAAAAAAAACATTAACACCGGTTGTTAGATGGAACCGGTACCAAAAGTCCAAGCCCTTTACTTTCCTGCAATGTGCTCCAATCGATATACAACAACTTATCCAAATTGACGTACGACGGCCACCTCCACCCCGCAGTCGGGCGCCGCAGCGCTCCTCGGCGTCGCCAAGCCGCCGCCGTCGCTGCTCCCCCGGCGCAGCTCCCCGGCCGTGCTCCCTCCCCGACGCAGCTCCCCGGCCAAGCTGCCGCCATCCTCGGCGCAGCGCTCCTCGCCGCCGCCACCGTCGCTGCTCCCCCAGCGCAGCGACTCCCCCGGCCAGCGCCAAGCCACCGCCGCCCCGCCCGCTCGCCGGCAAGTAGCAGGTGAGTCCTCCTCTTGTCCCCCTCCTCCCGGATCGTTGTTTCCACGGATGACGTTGACCGCCGGCGTGGCCGTCTCCCAGTGGCCGGACACCACCAAGATGGCGCGCGGCGGCTCAGACCCCGCGATGGCCGCCGGCAGCCACGATTTGAAGAAGTGCCTCGTGCGCCGGGATGGTCTCGTCGATGGAGAGCGTGTGGGCGAGCCGTGCAACAGGTGGTCTCGTCCATGGCGGCGGCTGTGGCCGGCATGGTCGGTGGGCGCCTCTCTGTGGTGGCTTCTGGATTAGCTAGTATGTGTTGATGCTGCGGCCGGCACCAGCGTGGAGCATCTCCGGCGGCGGTGGTGCATTTGTGTTCCGAGTCTAAGAAGAATTTGTGTTCTTATCACCAGCTCAGTTTGTGTTTTAGCTCTTTTTATTAACAGAATAGTTGCTGGGTTGATCATGCTATCAAAATTACACAAACTGTTCTTATCACCAGCTCATTTGTGTTCTTATCACCATAGACTTTTTAATTTCTTCAAGACAATCTGGCATTATTTTTTATGGACATCCGAGACTAAGAAGAATGTATGGTTATTGCAAAAAAAAGACACACACACATATATATATATCTAAACAACTATAAAACAAGTTTCAAATTTGATCAGATTTTGTTCAAAAAAACAACTTGCAGGGTTTTATGTTATCAGCAAGCAGATGTTAAACTGTGCTCTGTCTTCTGTCTATCCAGATTTTGTAGTGACATTGAGCTATGGAGCACGACCCCTTCATCCGAGATGAGGAGCAAGAAGACATTGTGCAAAAAATGATATATGAGAGTGCCCGTGGACCAGAACCCGATGGAGATGACGATGATTTTGGCTCACAATTTCTGAACAATGTCGGTGAGGGACTTGAGTTTGAAGAAAGAAGAGACAACGAAGTGTCCTTAACAAACTCCGGCGAGGTGTCTTTATATTAAGGCTATGTTCATCAGTAGATGCATTGATTTATTTGTATTGCACTTATTAACGAATAATTTTTATTTTAGCCTTCTGGATCATCGAGCAAATGTGATAAAGGGAAATGAGGCCCGACGCATCGTCTATCGGGCGAGGGTAGGTTAGCCCTCACCGCATTTAAGGATAGTGGTGAACCGGTGGAACCCAAAGAGTACTGCCATAAATTTATAAATCAAGCTGGAGTTATTGTTAGGGACCATGTACCGATCAACATTGTAAAGTGGCATAAGCCTAAGAACGCGGGGGATGAAGCTAGTTATGTCAACGATACTCTAATTTTTTTTCTTTGGGACAGTCTACTGACACACTTCAACCTACCGGAAAACTTGACGGAAGGCCAGAAGACGAAAGTAAAGAAATGGACTCTTAATAAGATGGCCACACAATTTCAGACCTGGAAGAAAAAATTATGGGCCAAATATGAAGATGAAGATCCAATATTCACTGAAAGTCTAGTGAAATGGACTCTGCGAACTTTTTCAGTTATAAATCTTCGGGCCCTCAACAAATCTATCATCAGTTGCTATTGTTTGTAAGTGATTTATTTATGTAATTTGAGAAGTCTTTAGCTCAGCTCGTTCATTGTCTGCAATTATACTCAATTTAATCTTTTGTGCGCTATATTATACAGATCGAAGAAGCTCGAATGCAAAAGGGATGAAATCAAGGACATTGGGTTCATTGACCCGGATACAATGCATGTAAAAACCATAAAAGATCCCATATATAACAAGGATACACCGGAGACTTTGCTAAGGTTTTTGAAGCGACAACGTGACAAAAAAATAATACTTTGGCCTTACAACTTTAAGTAAGTGTTACTGTGTTCTAACACATTCTTTTTGCTCACCAGATGTTAAAATTTTAACTGATGAGTTATATCTATGACACTGCATATTTAAACGTGCACAGGTTCCACTATATTCTTATCGTCATTAAAATGTACGATGGAGAAGTTGAAGTCTTTGACTCACTAAGCAAAGAGCCTATACTATACAAGACGGCTTTTGATATGCTCAAAAAGTAATTTTAATTCTTATTGGTTTTTTCGTTAATTTCCTGATATCAACAAATTGATAACTCTTTTATGCATTTTCTTTGTCGGGCAGCGTATGGCAAAAGTTCATCGAGGAAGATCCGGCCGGTGGATGTAAACCGAAGCTGATATGGCGTTCGAACAAAGTAAGTAGTACTACCTAGGTCCACACACCTTTATCATACTTGATTATTGTTTGATTGAATTATATTCTTGTATAGAAATGTGCGTAACAATCACTGGAGACTAATCTATGTGGATACTACGTTTACGAGTACATTCACAAGATTGTCAGCAAGAGAATGAATAATAAAAGAAATAAAGAGATACGTAAACAATATTCACAAATTTATTTTGTTTCAGTTGTGCTGAGTTTTAGTCATAATTGTTTTATTATGATTTGATATATATATACACATAGCTCATGTATTTATTTGTATCTCATTCTTTTACAGTTGGCAAGAAAGCGGGACACGCTCTCAATCGAGCACCGCTTCAAAGCAATTGGCGAGGAATTGGCGGGATTTTTCCTTCAGGACGTCATAGCTAATTTCGGAGAGTATCACTATGCATGAAGATCGATTTTCATGCATGTACTACATGTAATATATAGTTTGCCTCGGAGAGTACCACTATGCTACATGTAATATATAGTATGCTCCGAAGAGTACCACTATGCATGTACTACTTAATTTGCGATCTTATGCAATTACATATTTTATATATATGCACCAAGTTGATATGCATCACCTTGATCTTCATGTACTATCTAAACCCAAACGCGTTTCTGGCACATCAACGGGATCCTCGTACGATGAAATGGTCTGATACCCCTAAACCCCTCCTAAATCCTAAACCCTGAATTATCTGCCAAATCTCTGCCACGTCCCCATGTTTGGTACCGGTTCGTGTTACAAACCGGTACCAAAGACTCCAGCCCCGCTGGCTCCTGCGTGCCCACATGGAGGCACTTTTAATACCGGTTCGTAAGGAACCGGTACCAAAGGGGGGAATGTGTTGGGGTTCGTAGCATGGAAAAACAAAAAATTTCTACCGCATGCAAACAAACAAGCCAAGATCTATCTACTAGATTGTAGCAATGAGTCGATAGGGGAACTCACCCTCGAAGATTCCAAAGCGTTTAACGAGAGCAGATTCTTGTGGGTGATGTAGTCGTACTCTTGCCGATCTCAAGATCGCGTAGACGATCCTTCCGGCGCTGCGTTCCGGCAGCGCTTCCGCAGTCGGTCACACGTTCGGTACTCGATGAAGACCTTCCTCTCCCTTGTTCCAGCAGGCAGCGGAGGTTGTAGCACTCTCCTCGCGATTCCGGCAGCACGACGGCGTGGTACCGGAAGTAGAGGGGAGATCTCGCAGGGCTTCGCCTTAAGCCGGAGCGAGTATGGTGGACTATGAGAAAGCCTTGGTGATCTAGGGTTTAGACACACCAATTAGAAGGGGCTAAACCAGCGGCTAGGGCAATTAGAAGCTCTAACTCGGCGGCTTGGGAGAAATCCCTAGGCTGTGGCTAGGGTTTAGGTTTAGAGGGAGACAACTTGTGTGTCTAGGAGGGGAGCCCTGCCCCTCCTTATATAGGTGGAGGGAGGCGCCGGCCAAGGGGAGGGAGTCCCTCCCCAACTCAGATCCCTAGTGGGCCGGCGGTGGAGGAGGAACTCCTCCCCAACTCGGTTTCCCACTTCTTCTCCACTTTCCAAAATAGCCGTTTGACTTTTCAAATTGGCGTTTGACTTTTCAAACTAGGATTTGATTAAACCCTTTATTTTGTACAGCGATGACACCTAATACATGATGCAATCATTCCAACTTGCAATGACACATTCATGTACCCTTCCCCTCCGGAGTGCCGGACATTCCGGAACCTTCTAGAACATTCCTGCTGAAAACACCGGAACCATTCTCCAACCCCGAAACAGGACTTTCCTTATATGAATCTTATTCTCCGGACCATTCCGGATCTCCTCGTTATATCCCGGATCCCATCCGAGACTCCGAACAACATTCGGTCTCTTACTCATCATTCCATAACTACTCAACAACATCAAATCCTTAAGTGTGTCTCCCTACGGTTCGTGAATTATGCGGACATGATCGAGACACTTCTCCGATCAATAACCAATAGAGGAATCTGGAAATTCATATGGCTCCCACATATTTCTACGATTACTTTGCGATCGAATGAACCACTTACATACGATACCAATTTCCCTTTGTCTCACGATATTTTACTTATCCGAGGTTATGATCGTCGGTATCTCTGCATACCTAGTTCAACCTCGTTACTGATAAGTACTCTTTTCTCGTTCCCGTGGTATGTGATCCCTTGTGAGCCAGTCACATGCTTGCAATCTAATTGGATGACATTCCACCGAGAGGGCCCAGAGTATATCTATCCGTCATATGGATGGACAAATCCCACTCTTGATCCATGTGTCTCAACCAATACTTTCCGAACACTCAATGCCACCTTTATAGCCACCCTGTTACGGTGTGGTGTTTGATGTCATCAAAGCATCCTTCCGGTAAAGGTGATATGCATGATCTCATGGTCGAAGGAATTAGGTTACTATGTATCAGAAAGCTTATAGAAAATGAACTATATTAAATGACTTGATCTTTATGCTACGCTTAACTATAGGAGTATGTCCATCACATCATTCTCCTAATGATATGAACCTGTTGTTAATAACATCTCTATGTTCATGATCAGGAAACCATGATCATATATTAACCAACAAGCTAGTTTAACAAGAGGCTTTACTAGGGACTCTTTTATGTTTACAAATCACACAAGTATTAATGTTTCCGGTTAATACAATTATAGCATGGTATGTAAACATTTATCATAAGTATGAAGATATGATAATAACCACTTTATTATTGCCTCTTGGGCATATCTCCAACAGTCTCCCACTTGCACTAGAGTCAATAATCTAGTTTCAAACCTTTCTGTATTCAACACCTATGGCTTTCTGGTGTTGTATGTACACGATTTCTAGTGGTCAACTGATCTCCGGATCTGACACTTCTAGGTCCGTGTGTAATTGCATGTCTTTGCGTCTCTACGCATCACTCATTCTCTAATGAGATGGCTTTGTATAATTTTGGTCCTTCGGTGAGACCTTTAGTTCTTTGGGGTTAAAACATGTTGATAATATTGTCGTACAATATATCTTCATAGTATTATCCTGTTGTGAACTACACCTAGTTTGACAACAAACTAGTTGACACAAATGCCCTCTTTAGCTGCTATTATAGCAGTCATATACTTAGCCTTTTGTTGTAGTATCTGTCACAATGTCTTAACTTTGGAACTCATCCAAATCCATTATGGAACTTACTTTCCATTATATTGTGCCACCGTTAGTTTAGATTGAGATAAACTTAATTTGTACTCTGTGACAAAAACTAGTATCAATGTAGTACTTTTACAATGAACTAACCATCTATTTATCACTTCTACAAATAATATACTCTTAGTTCTTCCAAAAGATCATAAGAATATCCTTACTATCGTCCAATGATCATCTTATGAATCATTCTGGTATATGCTCATAACATTTAGAGCATAGGACATATCTGGATTTGTACATATCACAGTGTGATTGATATAAATACTCTTTTTGATTTCATACATCAAGTATCAATCTATACTTGAATCTTTGTTTCACTTACCAAGTGTCAATACACTTGAATATATCATCAATATTGAACTCATTCAATCCTTTCTGTGTGATAAGAACCTTTCTTGTAGTTTCTATATTGAACTCATTCAATACATCATCTATGTACTTTCGGCACAACCATATTAGCGTCTATTGATGCCAAATATTTGGGTTTTGCCTAAGTCTTTCATCAGGATGAAATTCTTAATATGTGTTAATAAAAGATACATCATTTCTAATCAACAATATGTCCTCCACATAATGTATTAGAAATATGTCTTAGCGCTCCCACTTAATTTCTTGCAAATGCAAGCATCTTCATTGTCTCTGATGAAATTAAACTCTTTTAACAGTTTCATCATAGTGAAGATTCCAACTCCGCTATGCTTACTTCAACCATTGAAGTTTGCATATGCATTTAGCATCCTTTGAATTAACAAAACCCTTTGGACCGTGTCATGCACACGTCCTAGGTAACCCTTCTATTAGAAGAACTTGTTTTGTTTATTCAACTACCACATAACAAAAATTATATGTAGTGGTTGCTACATTAATCCGT
Source organism: Avena sativa (assembly GCA_916181665.1). Taxonomy (NCBI): domain Eukaryota; kingdom Viridiplantae; phylum Streptophyta; class Magnoliopsida; order Poales; family Poaceae; genus Avena; species Avena sativa. The sequence continues at coordinate 299,695,219 of OV702296.1, forward strand.
CTAGACTAAATATCGCTATGAAAGATCAAAATCTTGTCATAGTCAACCTTTGAACATTTTTGTGAACTCTTTCCCAACATGTCGACTATTTCATAGATGTGAAACATCCATGTCTACTTCTTTATAGATCCAAACACAACTGTAAGGTCTTACACCTTTCTCGAGGGTCCTTCAAGTTCAAAACTTGATTTCTCGTGTATGGAACTATCACGGATTTTATGGCTTCAAGCCATTTGACGGAGTCAGGGCCCATCGTCGCTTCTTTGCATGTAGTCAGATCATTATTGTCAAATAATGATTTAACTCTCAAATCATGGTATTTGATTGTTTACCCGACCTACTTGTTTTAATAGGAACTTAGATCTCCGTGACCACAACCTTTGAGGCACGTGAGCCATGAGCATTATTGCTGCCTTCGGAACACTTTTCGGCGCTGCGCAACTCTGCACATATAGCTAAGGTTCCTTTAACCTTATCAAAGTTCTATTGTCCTCCCACTTATCTTTTCACGAAAAATTCCTTCTCAAAGAAACTTGACGTTCTAAGCGACAAACACTTTTGTCTCCGGTGTTTATGGAGGAATACTTAACAGTAATACAAAGACAGGTTTATCGGACTTTGGTTGCAAACATCTTTCTTATGCATAGCATACCAATGTTTAAGAAAGGACTACTTGGGTTTTATCCCAAACCATAACTTTATATGGTGTCATTTCAGCGGATTATGATGGAGCTCTTTTCAGTGGAAAACGGTAGTCTCTAAAGCTTTTAATCTTTAAAATATAATGGCAGTTCTATGAATTACACCTTTGATCTTACCATGTCAAACAAGGTTTTAATTACATATCTCGAACGCTCCATACTCTTATGGTGTTTCAGGAAATGCAAATCCACAGAACGATTCCTTAAATCTTAGGTATTATGCTAAACTTTTAACTCAAATATCTTCCTTTATGATCTTTATCATAAACTATTTATATTCTTATTACAATGATTTTGCACTTCATCTTGAAAGACTTTGAACTTTTTCAAATGTTTCATACTTCATCCTTATTAAGTAAATATTCATATATTCACTCAAATTTTCGGAGAAAGCATATGAAGTTGAAATCCATCGCTCTTGACTACATATAATGGATTTCATACAACAATATGTACAAGTTCCAATAAGCTAGTCATTCGTTCCCTTTTGGCCTATGAACAAAGTTTTAATTATCTCTAGGAAAGTTTCACAAGCGTCATGTGATCAAAAATCAAAAGACTCCAAAATTCCATCCACATGGAGTTTCTTCATGTTTTCTTTCCAATATAATTTAAACGGCGATGTCACTTCCTAAGTGATCTTTCAATCAATTTGTCTTTCGACATTTTTAGCACTAGTTTTATGGATGTGATTTCTCCAACGAGATTTGTGAATCATCCATCTTTTATGGATTACGACAATTATTTGAACAACCCTTTTGTTCTCATAATACCTGATAAAACAAATCTTGAAGGCAAGCTTTGATGTTTAACGAGCAACACAATAACCCTTTATTTGTTCTCAATGAACATCATCACATATTCTTTTGCTAGTTACTTAGGCCATTGTAGTTCATGAATTGTGTTGTTTCGTATGACGATTCACACCAACAAATTCAGTATCAAATACTTAAGAACCACATTGTTTAATAAGCAAAGAATATAGCCATAATATGTATATCATCTATATACTTAAACTGAACAATTCTAGTCTTTTCTTTTCTGCCATATATTTATGAGATTCTCTTTCAGTATTTATTTTCTGTTTGAAAGAATCTATCAACATCAACAGTGGAGTCATACATATGACACATAGTCCAAAGCGTGTATAATTAAATACCAATGTCTTTGGACTTGCACTTTGAAGTAGATCACCATCATCAAATGTTTGGTGTTCTTTCAAATTCCTTTCTTTAGTAATCTATTGGTGTAGTAAACACTTTACCTACATCAAATATTCACCCTTATCATGGAATTATCCATGATCAAGCTACTTTTAGCTTATAACGGTGAACTGCGAGTATAATGTTGCTCTCCAAAACATTTTGGAGGATTAGGACAACTAGTGTCTTTAACCTTTTGCAAATTCTCATCAAATACGAGAACATGACTTTTGCCATATTATACTCTATCATGTTGCAACCAAAACTTTGTTTCAGATATCACAATATCTTCCACACATCATGGTTTCTGAAACAACTCTTTCAGATCCTAGATAACCTTGATATTAAGACAATCCTTTGAATATCAAGAATCGTGGAGACAAACATGATACTCATACACTAACACTTGGAATTGTCACTCTTGATTTAATACTAATTATTAAACTTCATGGAGTAACCGGAACTTACTGAAAGTTTGCAATAGGACTTTTAAACTTTAGATTAACACTTCAAAACAATACGATACCAGTTCGTAAAGTAACTAACCAGAATTCTGTAGTTCTATCATCTCAATTAAAACTAAGCGCAAGGTGGTAAACGGATGCCAATGACTACAACAACTATGCAAATTCACTTTGATTTAATTTATGATAAATAGTGTTCAACTTTTAATCATATTGCCATTGAACTCCCACTCAAAACAATATCCCTCACATTGTTTTAGTGATCACACGAACCAAATCCACCACATCAAAACTGATCATCACGAGAGTTGATGTAGCTTCAATGGCGAACAATCAACATGTTCATCATATCTACTATATGACTCATGCTTTACCTTTCGGTGATCCGTGTTCCGAGACCATGTATGTACATGCTAGGCTCGTCAAGATCAACCTTGGCTTCCGCATGAGCAAATCTGGCTTGCTCACGTTGTATACACTCGCAGAATCTAACACACCCGATCATCACGTGGTGCTTCGAAACAATGAGCTTTAGCAACGGTGCTTACTAAGGATGAACACTTTAAAACTTGAAATTGTGTGCTTGAGGGATCATGTTATAATGCTACCGTCGTAAACTAAGCAATACAAGATGCATAAAAGGATTAACATCACATGCAATTCATAATATGTGATATGATATGGCCTTTCTTCTTGTGCTTCCGATCTCCATCTTCAAGCACGAACATGATCTCCATCATCACCGGCATTGCATCAAGGTCAATGACGCCGCTCCATGGTTGTCGTCCACCAGCTTCAACTATTACAACTACTTTGAACAGACAAGCGGGTCTAAACAGAATTTAAAGACAACCATATGGTTCCTGTCGGTTGCCAACTTACAATAAGGAACATTGCATACATCATATATAATCACAATCATGGCCATATCACATCACAGCACACCCCTACAAAACAAAGTTAGACACCTCTAATTTTCTTTGCATGTTTTACGTGGTTTGGGGCTTTCAATAAGTGTCGTTCTATCTTACGAACATGAACCACAACATTGATACTAGTATTGTCAATCACCCGTTGTAAATTGAATCTTAACTATGTTGGGAGAAACAGGCACCCGCAAAGCCACTTATGCAATACAAGTTGCATGTCAAGCGTGGAGCAAGTCTCATGAACGATGTCATGTAAGGTTAGCCCGGGCCGCTTCATCCCACCATCCCGCAAGATGCAAAGTACACAAGAAGCAATCGACAACAAAAGCATCAACGCCCACAATGACCATTGTGTTCTACTCGTGCAACAGATCTACATATAGACACGGCTCTGATACCACTATTGGGGTTTGTAGCATGGAAAAACAAAAAATTTCTACCGCATGCAAACAAACAAGCCAAGATCTATCTACTAGATTGTAGCAACGAGTCGATAGGGGAACTCACCCTCGAAGATTCCAAAGCGTTTAACGAGAGCAGATTCTCGTGGGTGATGTAGTCGTACTCTTGCCGATCTCAAGATCGCGTAGACGATCCTTCCGGCGCTGCGTTCCGGCAGCGCTTCCGTAGTCGGTCACACGTTCGGTACTCGATGAAGACCTTCATCTCCCTTGTTCCAGCAGGCAGCGGAGGTTGTAGCACTCTCCTCGCGATTCCGGCAGCACGACGGCGTGGTACCGGAAGTAGAGGGGAGATCTCGCAGGGCTTCGCCTTAAGCCGGAGCGAGTATGGTGGACTATGAGAAAGCCTTGGTGATCTAGGGTTTAGACACACCAATTAGAAGGGGCTAAACCAGCGGCTAGGGCAATTAGAAGCTCTAACTCGGCGGCTTGGGAGAAATCCCTAGGCTGTGGCTAGGGTTTAGGTTTAGAGGGAGGCAACTTGTGTGTCTAGGAGGGGAGCCCTGCCCCTCCTTATATAGGTGGAGGGAGGCGCCGGCCAAGGGGAGGGAGTCCCTCCCCAACTCGGATCCCTAGTGGGCCGACGGTGGAGGAGGAACTCCTCCCCAACTCGGTTTCCCACTTCTTCTCCACTTTCCAAAATAGCCGTTTGACTTTTCAAATTGGCGTTTGACTTTTCAAACTAGGATTTGATTAAACCCTTTATTTTGTACAGCGATGACACCTAATACATGATGCAATCATTCCAACTTGCAATGACACATTCATGTACCCTTCCCCTCCGGAGTGCTGGACATTCCGGAACCTTCTAGAACATTCCTGCTGAAAACACCGGAACCATTCTCCAACCCCGAAACAGGACTTTCCTTATATGAATCTTATTCTCCGGACCATTCCGGATCTCCTCGTGATATCCCGGATCCCATCCGAGACTCCGAACAACATTCGGTCTCTTACTCATCATTCCATAACTACTCAACAACATCGAATCCTTAAGTGTGTCTCCCTACGGTTCGTGAATTATGCGGACATGATCGAGACACTTCTCCGATCAATAACCAATAGAGGAATCTGGAAATTCATATGGCTCCCACATATTTCTACGATTACTTTGCGATCGAATGAACCACTTACATACGATACCAATTTCCCTTTGTCTCACGATATTTTACTTATCCGAGGTTATGATCGTCGGTATCTCTGCATACCTAGTTCAACCTCGTTACTGATAAGTAATCTTTTCTCGTTCCCGTGGTATGTGATCCCTTGTGAGCCAGTCACATGCTTGCAAGCTAATTGGATGACATTCCACCGAGAGGGCCCAGAGTATATCTATCCGTCATATGGATGGACAAATCCCACTCTTGATCCATGTGTCTCAACCAATACTTTCCGAACACTCAATGCCACCTTTATAGCCACCCTGTTACGGTGTGGTGTTTGATGTCATCAAAGCATCCTTCCGGTAAAGGTGATATGCATGATCTCATGGTCGAAGGAATTACGTTACTATGTATCAGAAAGCTTATAGAAAATGAACTATATTAAATGACTTGATCTTTATGCTACGCTTAACTATAGGAGTATGTCCATCACATCATTCTCCTAATGATATGACCCTGTTGTTAATAACATCTCTATGTTCATGATCAGGAAACCATGATCATATATTAACCAACAAGCTAGTTTAACAAGAGGCTTTACTAGGGACTCTTTTATGTTTACAAATCACACAAGTATTAATGTTTCCGGTTAATACAATTATAGCATGGTATGTAAACATTTATCATAATTATGAAGATATGATAATAACCACTTTATTATTGCCTCTTGGGCATATCTCCAACAGAATGATTTAGTCCCGATTAATTGGTACCGGTTGCCAAACCGGTACCAAAGCCCCTCTGGAACCGGTACAAAAGGGCATTTTCCTACTAGTGTTTGGCCGCTAGTCGTGTTTTGGTTTCTCGTTACGGCCATGCATGTTCCACACACCACCATAGGACTACGAAAGATAGACAATCGAAAGTCGGAACTCTACGCCATGCATGCTTCTTAATTCATTCGACGCATAACCCTAGACCCGTTTGTATTGATCTAGGCGAAAACGATGCCCTCTAGGGCTCGTGTTACGTGTTTATATAGAGGTAGGAAGAGCCCCTACCGTGGCTTACATGTGGGGTATCGTATAGGGTGGTGTACTACACCATGTCTATACGGTATGGTATATTATGTCTAACAACCCCCCTTAATCTGAACTTGTATAAATGTTTAGATTACGCCTAAAATCATGAAGATTCCTAACAGGAAGAGCCTTAGTTAAGTCGTCTACTACTTGATCCTTGTTGGAAACGAACTTGATCACCAACTGTTTATTTGCCACTCGTTCATGAACAAAGTGAAAATCAATCTCAATATGTTTTGTGCGAGCATGAAATACTGGATTTGCAGACAAGTATGTAGCACCCAGATTATCACACCAAAGACATGGTTTTTCTGTGAGTGAAATACCAAGTTTACCCAGAAGCGCTTCAACCCATATAAGTTCTGTTGTAGCATTTGCCAAGGACTTGTATTCTTCCTCAGTACTGGAACATGAGACAGTGGCTTGTTTTCTGGCACTCCATGAAACCAAGTTGGGTCCAATGAAGATTGCAAAGCCTCCCGTGGAGAGTCTATCATCAATACATCCTGCCCAATCTGCATTTGAAAAGGCACTTAACAATGCAGAGGGAGATTTCTGAAAAGTAATACCAAGTGTAATGGTGTCCTTGACATATCTGAGAATCCTCTTGACTGTTGTCCAGTGAGCTTTAGTAGGAGCATGAAGAAACTGACACACCTTATTAACTGAGAAAGATAAATCAGGTCGTGTCAATGTGAGATATTGTAAAGCACCAACTATACTGCGATATCGAGTGCTATCTTTGGAGGCAAGTGGCTTCCCCTCGACAAGGGAGAGAGGATTCGAAGGGGGCAGGGGGGTCAGGGCCCCTTTACAATCCCGCATACCAACTTTAGCAAGAATATCCTTGGCATATTTGTGTTGAGTCAAGAGTAATCCATCATTTAACTGTTGTACTTCCATTCCCAAAAAATAGTGTAAATCACCAAGATCCTTGCTGGCAAAATGAGCATTAAGGTCATGAAGTAAAGTAGAGATGGCAGTGTTGGAGGAGCTTGTCACAATTATGTCATCAATGTATATCAGAACAAAGGTAGTGATACCTGCCTTGTTATAAAGAAACAAGGATGTGTCGGCCTTGGAGGGAAGAAATCCAAGATCTTGAAGCTTCAAGCTGAGCCGAGAGTACCAAGCTCGGTGTGCCTGTTTCAGACCATACAAAGCTTTATCCAATTTGCAAACATGATGGGGAGCATTGGGGTCCTCAAAACCTGGGGGTTGACGCATATAAATCTCCTATTCCAGAACACCATGCAAGAATGCATTCTTTACATCTAGCTGCAGCAATTTCCAACCCCTGGAGACAGAAATAGCAAGAACAACTCGAATAGTAGCTGCTTTAATAACAGGACAAAAGGTATCTTCATACTCTATACCATAACGTTGCTTGAATCCTTTAGCAATGAGACGAGCCTTGTACCTATCAACAGTGACATCAGCATGTTTTTTGATTCTATAGACCCACTTGCAATCTATAAGATTTTTACCATGACTGGAGAGAACAAGATGCCATGTCTTATTCTGAAGAAGAGCATTGTGTTCATCTTCCATAGCTCGGCGCCAGTTTTTATCATCAAGGGCATCCGAGAGAGAGCTTGGTTCTCCTGTTGATGTGAGTAACCCATAGCAAATAGTACCATCTTTATAGATTTTAGGGTGTTTTATACCTTTCATTAGTCGGGTGCGCACACCAAGTGCAGGAGGTGCTGCACGGGGATGTGGCGCAGAAGACGTGCTGCTGGCAGCAACACTGGACGCACCAGACTCACCCGCAGACGATCCAGGCGGGGCAGACGGTGGAGGCGACATCATTGGCGACATGGCAGGCAAGGACGGGCTGGCGGGGACATGCACATCACGGGTGAGCGGCCATTCCAACCGAGAACGGTCAGCGCCCGGCGGGGACCGCCCAGCCGGCGACGGGGACCGCGCACGAGGACGCGGCGTGCGGGTTGCAGCCCCTGGGCACCTGGTCGGCGAGGGGGCCCGCAGCGGAGACCAGGCGGGCGAATGAGGAGGGCTCCCGCCCTCGAGAACAGACGTGGCAGGTGGGGCAGAGGGTCTGCCAGGCGGAGCGGCATGGGGATCATGCACAAGATCCAAGGAGGATTCCGGATCAGCACGGGATCTAGCGCCCGTTTGTCCTGTTCCTGCACTGTTTTCTTCATGATTTGAGCTCATTTATTCACTGTTTTGGCTCAAATTTTCTTCTGCACTTCCAGAATCAGAGGCATTGTCATATTCACTGTCATCTTCAATGTCACTTTCATGTTGTTCCTGGACATTATTAGTAACAATTGGAACAATGGGCAAAGGCATATGGTCATTATTTTGTGCATCCCCATTAGTATCATGCATAGAGGGTGTATGAGAGGGTAAGAAAAGAATATCTTTGCGAAGCTGAGCACCAGCATTAGGATGTAGGGAGGCAAAAGAAAACATATTTTCATCAAACACCACATCTCTAGAGATATAGATTCTACCAGTAGAAACATCTAAGCACTTAACACCCTTGTGGAGAGAACTATAGCCTAAGAAGACACATCTAGTGGAACGGAAAGCAAGTTTCCTTTTATCGTATGGGCGCAGGTTTGGCCAGCAAGCACAACCAAAAGTGCGAAGAGACTCATAGTTGGGTGTAGTGTGGAGGAGACGTTCTACAGGAGTGTCATGATTAATTACCTTGCTAGGAAGCAAGTTAATGAGAAATGTGGCTGTGAGAAAAGCTTCATCTCAAAATTTAAGAGGCATAGATGCATTAGAAAGCAAGGATAAGCCTACTTCAACAATATGGCGATGTTTTCTTTCAGCTGAGCCATTTTGTTGGTGTGCATGAGGACAAGAGACATGATGAGAAATGCCTACTTTTTTGGAAGAAACTATTAAGTTTTTCATATTCACCTCCCCAATCAGTCTGCATGGTATTAATTTTTCTCTCAAATTTGCGCTCAACAAATTTCTGAAAATTCAGAAAGGCTTGAAAAACATTAGAACGAGCCTTGAGCAAAGTGATCCATGTAAACTTGCTATAATCATCAATGAAACTCATATAATATGAATGTTTGCCAACAGAAACAGGTGTTGGACCCCATACATCAGAAAATATTTGCTCCAAAGGAGCAGTGGAAATACTAGTGGATACAGGATAAGGCAACCAGTGGCTCTTGCCACATTGGCATGCATCACAAATATATGGATTTATTTCTGGAGAATGAGAAAGTTTATGTTTCCTAATAATTTGCTGAACCACAAATGAGGAGGGATGTCCTAAATGGCAATGCCACGTGGATGACGTCGGATTTATTGTGAGAAAAGCATGCTTGGATGACCCGGTAGAGAATGGCACTAGCGGGTAGAGACCACCATGACAGGGGCCCTTAAACATTATCTTCCTTGTTGCAAGATCCTTGATCAAAAAGAAAAAGGCACGAAACTCAATGAACACATGATTATAAAGGGCAAGTTTATGAATGGACAAGAGATTTTTTGAGGAACTAGGAACATGCAAGATGTTATTTATATGCAATGAACTACTTGGGGTGCGGAAAATATAATGACCAATATATTTAATTTGCATATCATTTCCATTGGCGGTTTGGACACGATCACGGCCATGGTACTTCTCATGGACGGAGAGCTTGTTCAGCTCCCTCGTGATGTGGTCGATGGCTCCCGTGTCAGAGTACCAATTGGTGTCCACTCCATAGGACGCCATGTTTGCGGTCTTCTCATTGCGGTGGTCGTTGTCATCGTCAGAGTCATCATTCTTGTAGCGCCACCAACACTCGGAGGCTGGGTGGCCATGGATCTTGCAGATCTGGCACGTGACGTCGATGAAGGGAGTGGGCGCACGACCGTGTCTTCCATGCCCATTGTCGCAGCCACGGTGGTCCCCCTGGCGACGTCCTTCATCACGTCGGGGGCGGTCATCGCGACGTGGTGCATAGTAGCCGCGGTCACCGCGATCATCACGACGACCACAGGTGTCATCATAGCGGCCACCCTCCTGGCAGCCACGATCATCATAGCGGCGGTCCTGGCGGCTGCGTGTGTCATCGTGACGTTCCTGGCGGCCGCGATCATCATCACGGCGCTCTTGGCGTCTGCGATCATCAGAGCGACGCTCCTGGCGCTCTTGGCGGTCACCCTCCTAGTGGCCACGTTGAGCAAGGTTGGCGGAGGACGAGAACTCGGCGTCCTGGCCGGTGGAGGCGAGCATCCTCTGGCGCATGTTGTGGTCGCATAATTGGCCATAGAGATCGTCGAGGGTGGTGGTTTGATTGGCACGGACTGCCGAAACTAGGTCGTTGTAGGTCGCGTCGAGTCCATTGAGGATGTACGCGATCAGTTCGTCTTCATCCACCACCTTGCCGACTGCTGCAAGTTCTGAGGCAAAGTTTTTCATCTTTGCAAAGAACTCAGCGGCCAAGAGATCATTCTTCTTTTTGCTGTTGAGGGCGCCACGCGGGTAGGAGATCCTGGACTTGGACTGAGCAGAAAACATTAACGTGATAACAGTCCAAACAGCAACACATGATTTTAGACCTACCAGATGTGCCACGATCTCGGGCGACAGGGTTTGGATGAGCCAGCCCAGCACGATGTGATCACGAGAGATCCAGGCCGTGTAGGCAGGGTTCACCTTCTTCTTCTCATCAGGGTCGAGGTACGTCGGTGCCATCAAGCAGATCGAAAACCTGAGCCCCATGGAGGACAAGGAAGACGATGGTCTGCCAGAACAAGAAGTTCGAGTGTGTCATCTTCGTTGATGGAGGAGATCCGAGAGCAGCATGGAGGGCTGAGCTCGACGTTGAGGAAGACATAGTAGTGTCATGGAGGCAGCGGCCGAGATCGGAGGCGGCGGCGTCGTACAGTTTTGGTGTTTTTGGTCGTGTGGTTTGGGCGGCGACAGCAGCGAGGGGGGATCGCTGCGGTGGCGGCTTGGGTGTGTCGTGGGTTTTTGGTTGTAGGTCGTGGCTTTGTGGCGGCGGTAGATCAGGAAGATCTGTGGCGGCAGTGTTTTAGGGTTTTGGGTCGTTGTGTGGAGAGCGGCGGCGGACCAGATGGATCGGTGGCGGCATCTTTTAGGTTTTTGTTTGGGATCGGCGACTAGTGTATTGGAGAGGAGGGCTCTGATACCATATTGATCTAGGCAGAAATGATGCCCTCTAGGGCTCGTGTTACGTGTTTATATAGAGGTAGGAAGAGCCCCTACCATGGCTTACATGTGGGGTACCGTATCAGTTTGTACTTCGGCCTCCGCCAAAATGTGGCTATGCTCTGCCTTGTAATTGGTTTGCCGTCCGCAGAGCCATGCATAAAACGTGCGCATGGAAATAAGTGTAGGTATATCATTTTTTAACAAAACATGCAATTTTGACTCATTTTATTTTAAAAAGCATAAGAGAATTGGTCGGTTCATTGCGGGAAACCGGCCAAAACGGATACAAATGCACCAATATCGTCATGAAACACGGCCATATTGGACACCACCACCATCAGCTGACCTGGTCACCCACACAAAGCACACACACCACAAAGAAGAAAGGCCACCATCGAGGTTGCCATCGAGCGTCGTCATTATCACTCCTCGAGCCAGCGACTCCGACTTCACCTTGGACGACCCAAACAAAGCCTTGCTGCAAGCGACGCTAAAACTCATGTCGGCCCATGCCAATAATTGGCCACAACATGCCAATGGCAAAGAACTCCAACTTTGACGACGAGCTTCCCGAGAGAAATATGCTAAGCATGCGTTCACCAACTCCACTACAAAGACCACTAGTTGCCGGTCATCGTCACTGCATGGAAACACTCCACCGCAGCTCCGACTCCACACCTACACACCAAAGGCAGAAGAACCCATCAGACACGCCGGATAGACCGACTACCAAAGCCCGATAAGCGACCCAAGCTCAACTCGACGCATCATCGTTGCCAAACTGAATATCAACGCCCTTGAGGGAGTTCTCTCAACATCCATGCGATGGTACTGCCACCATCCACTAGTCTGCAAGGTCCAGTCGACTCCGAAACGATGGCGTAGTGCCCGCTCATAAATACAAGCAGACACTCACCCCTATTAACATACGCACGTACATCCTATCCGTATGAGCACCTCCAATAGATTGAGTTTGAGAGACTCATCCGACGGGTCTTAAAATTGACGAAGTCACCTTGGCATGGGAGGTGTCTGTAACTTAATCTTCTACTACCGCGGCAAGAATTCCGCTATGGTTCATTCAGGATGGAGTTCCCGCGCTTCAGTTTGCTGCCCCCTAGTCCCAATGCTATCCTAAACAACGGTGCATTCAGCCGTGGTCACTGGGCTTAACTACCTCGTGCTGGCGTAGATCTCATCATCGTTTGACTCATCTCCGAGTACGGTTGGATTAGTCAACTCAAACATTGAGAGATTAGAAGAAAATCATGGGGAATTTGAGCTCTCTCTTATTCCACATACTACCACAGAACAACTTCCCGGAGAACAACCGCGAGGCAATACTAGTCGCTACGTTCCTGGGGTAGCTAGACAGATAAGAGCAAATGTGTCTTCACATGAACGGGGAGAGCACACTGAATATGATTTATGGAAACCTTCACACATGGTTCAATTATTGTACAGTAAATTTTATTGCTCAAAAAATAGTGACACTAGTAGGTCCTCTTTTATGAGTTTGGAAATGAGAAGTGGCACAGCCAACGGTGACAGAGTTTTTTGCTTCGCTAATCGCGATAAAGATCTTGTGTGGCTCGTTGACGCGTACATAAAACCAAAAAGAGAGTACTGATCGAACTAGCAATGGACTATTTGAACAGTCATTCTTTTTGGTAGACATGGAGTGCATGTTCCTGGCGTGTCCCAAAATTAATGTATGCTAATATGGAGTAGCACATTTATTCATTTATGGAAGAGATATATAGCAGATTTTAAGAGCAAGCAGAAGTAAGCGGGGTGACCATGGCGTCTATCCAGCCCAATAGCCCATTCTCCAACTATTAATTTGCTCGTCCGGCTAAATCTCGAATTAACAATAACAACCACTGACTTACACTGGCTCAGTACCATGTCATCATACCTTTTATTATGTCTTACAATCACAAATTACTCCCTCCGCCCCAAAATAGATATATCAAATTTGTTAAATTTGGATGAATCTAGACACTATTTAGCATATAGATTTATCCAAAATTTGAAAAACCCCACTAGTGGAAACGAGGCCTTTAGTTGAGGTCGGAATTGGGCTTTAACACCGGTTCTCCTACAAACAGGTGTTAAAGGGGGGTTCTCGTACCAGCGTGGCCTGTGCAGCAAAAAGACGCACCCCCTTTAACACCGGTTTGAGCCGGTGTTAAAGGCCCTGCACCACCGAGCCGCGCAGCACACCCCCCCTTTTTAACACCGGTTCGTGGCTTGAACCGGTGCTAAAGGGGGTGCGCCTATATAATACATCGCAGCTCACACCTCTCTCTCTCTCTCTCATTTTTCACTCTCTCATTTTGGAGATTAGCAAAGAGGGTGAGAGGTGTGCTAGTTTGTGTTTTCTTCCTATGCACAAGAGGTGTTCAGTGAAATACCCGAGAGCTCGAATTAAGTTTTCTCGTTGCTCTCTCCTTCTCGGTCGAGGTCGGCAACTTTATCCTTTCATGTGTCATTGATGTACTGTAAAAGTGGCCATCTCCCTATTAATTCATGATGTACTGTAATGATTTTTGATATACGTAATTAATATATAACGCATATGAACCGACAATGGATGTACGGTGACCGACGCACTTCCGAGTACATTACGAGCCTCCAAAATTTCATCGTTGTGGCTAAGGCAAACCGTGGTCACCATGGTTTTATGTGTTATCCATGTGTTGACTGTCAGAATAAGAAAGATTACTCAAATACCAAAACCATTCACGTCCACCTGCTTCAGTCCGATTTCATACCCAGCTATAATTGTTGGACCAAGCATGGAGAAAGAGGGGTTATGATGGAAGACAACAAAGAAGAAGAGGATGATGACAACTATCATAATATGTATGCTGAATACGATGATACTGCAACGGGGTAGATGAAGATCAAGAGGCAGCAGATGGGCCCGCTGAAGACGATCTTGGTCGAGCCATTACTGATGCAAAGGAAGAATGTGAAACTGAAAAGGAGAAGGAGAAGCTAGAGCAGATGTTAAAGGATCACAAAACATTGTTGTACCCAACTTGCGAAGATGGCCACAAAAAACTAGGTACCACACTGGATTTTCTGCAATAGAAGGTAGAGAACAGTGTGACTGACAGCGCATTTTCAAAGTTGTTGATAAAAATGAAGAATCTGCTTCCAAGAAATAATGAATTGACCGACCGTACATACCAAGCAAAGAAGGTTGTCTTCCCTCTAGGATTAGACGTGCAGAAGATACATGCCTGCATTAATGACTGCATCCTCTACCGTGGTGAGAAGTACGAGAATTTGGATGCATGCCCGGTATGCACTGCACTGCGGTATAAGACCAAACGAGACGATCCTGGCGATGTTGAGGGCGAGGCCCCTAGGAAGAAGGTTCTTGTCAAGGTTATGTGATATGCTCCTATAATACCACGGTTAAAACGTCTCTTCATAAACAAAGAGCATGCCAATTTGTTGCGATGGCACATGGAAGACCGTAAGAAAGACACGATGTTGAGACACCCAGCTGATGGGTCACAGTGGAGAAAAGTCGAGCGAGAGTACCCGGACTTCGCACGTGACACAAGGAACTTAATGTTTGGTCTAAGTACAGATGGCATAAATCCTTTTGGGGAGCAGAGCTGCAGTCACAGCACCTGGCCTATGACTCTTATGTATCTATAACATTCCTTCTTGGTTGTGCATGAAGCGAAAGTTTATTATGATGCCAGTGCTCATCCAAGACCGAGGCAACCCAACAACGACATTGATGTGTACCTAAGGCCATTAGTTGAAGAACTTTTACAGCTGTGGGCCAAACCAGGTGTACGTATGTGGGATGAGCACAAAGGGGAGCCATTTGACCTAAGAGCGTTGCTTTTTGTAACCATCAATGATTGGCCTGCTCTTAGTAACATTTTAGGGCAGACAAACAAGGGATTCAAAGCATGCACGCACTGTTTAGATGAGACTGAAAGTGTATATTTGGATAAATGTAAGAAGGTTATGTACCTAGGGCATCGTCGATTTCTTCCGAACCTGCATCCCGTAAGAAAGAAAGGAAAGCATTTCAAACGTCAGGCAGAACCCTAGAGGAAGCCTGTCCTCCGTACTAGTGAGGAAGTATTTGGTATGGTCAAGGACCTAGAAGTAATTTTTGGAAAAGGTCCTGACAGTCAATCTGTTCCGAATGACGCTGCCGGACACACGCCCATGTGGAAGAAGCAATCTATATTTTGGGACATATCCTATTGAAAAGTCCTAGAGGTCCGCTCTTCAATTGACGTGATGCACGTGACGAAGAATCTTTGCGTGAACCTTCTAGGCTTCCTGGTAGTGTATGGGAAGACAAAAGATACACCAAAAGCACAGCAGGACCAATAACGTATGAAAGAACCTGAAAAGCATATGCATCCTGAGAACGAGAAGGGTAAAGGACGCCACTTAACTCGTGCCGGCTACGCTCTTACCAAAGCAGAGAAGGAAATCTTTTTTGAATGTCTGAGCAGTATCAAGGTCCCGTCTGGCTTCTCGTCGAATATAAAGGGAATAATAAATATGGCAGAGAAAAATTCCAAAATCTGAAGTCTCATAACTATCACGTGATTATGAGGCAATTGCTTCCGATTGCATTGAGGGGGCTTCTACCTGAAAATGTTTGAGTACCCATTGTGAAGCTTTGTGAATTTCTCAATGAAATATCTTAGAAGGTAATCGATCCAGAAAGCCTACCAGGGTTACAGACAGATGTGGCCCAATGTCTTGTCAACTTCGACTTAGTATTCCCACCATCCTTCTTCAATATTATGACGCATCTCCTAGTTCACCTAGTAGAAGAGATTGCCATTATTGGTCCTGTATTTCTACATAATATGTTCCCCTTTGAGAGGTACTTGGGAGTCTTAAAGAAATATGTTCATAACCCTGCTAGGCCAAAAGGAAGCATCTCCAAGGGCTATGTAACAGAGAAGGTCATTGAGTTCTGTGTTGAATTTATTCCTGACCTTAAGGCGATTGGTGTTCCACAATCACGACATGAGGGGAGACTGTGTGGAAAAGGCACCCTATGATGTAAAGCAATGATATGTAGGGATGGGCATTCTCTCAATCAAGCATACTACACGGTTTTACAAAGTTCTATCTTGGTTGCCCCGTATATCAATGAACACAAGAATTTTATACGCCTCAAACACCCGGGACAGTCTGATGAATGGATTAGACGTGAACACATGGCGAGTTTTGGCGGCTGACTGCAAAGACTTCTCACGAATAACACCACTGTTAGAGATCAGCTGTACTTGTTGACCAGGACACCATCTTCGACTGTATGTATTTTCCAAGGGTATGAGATAAATGGGAATACATTTTACATGATAGGCCAAGATAAAAAGAGCATCAACCAAAATAGTGGTGTCCGCTTCGATGTAGCACAATACAATGGGCAAAAGACCACGTATTATGGGTTCATAGAGGAGATATGGGAACTTGACTATGGACCTTGTTTTAAGGTCCCAGTGTTTCGGTGCAACTGGATCAAGCTGACAGGAGGTGGGGTTCAGGTAGACAAGCTGTACGGAATGACAACAGTGGATCTCAACAATCTTGGGTACAAAGATGAACCATTCATCCTAGCCAATGATGTGGCTCAGGTTTTCTATGTGAAGGACATGTTTACCAAACCGAAAAAAGAAAAAAAATAAGCAAACGGATACATCACACGATGAGCCAAAGCGTCACATAGTTCTTTCAGGGAAAAGAAACATCGTGGGAGTGGAGGACAAGACAGACATGTTAGAAGATTATAATAAGTTTGATAAAATTCCACCCTTCAAAGTGAATACTGACCGAACCATCCTGTTAAACGGTGCCGATACTCCATGGTTATGGCCGATGCGATCATAAGATTGACTATATGTATTAAATGAGCCATTATTGACACACATATGTATCTCAACATGGAAATCAATGTCATATTTTTTCCGTTAACACTTGGTTCTAAAGAAATGCATTTTTTATTTTTATTACAAAAAATAAGCCCCTTTAGTCCCAGTTGGTAAAAAATTCCGCCATTTCTTCCCACCATTTTTCTTCCTGCCATTTCTTCCCGCCATTTCTTCCCGCTAGTTTTCTTCCCACCATTTATCACTATATATATGTAGAATTGTCCTCCATTGTCATTGCACATCTCTAGACTCATATCTGCAACCTCATCACTCTTTCTCATGGCTTCCACCATACCACTAACCCTCATGGAGGCGGAGGCGCTTTGCGCCTCGAACTACCCCTGCATGTCAGGCTACTGTGTCCCTGCCGGCTAGATGCTGAGCGTTGGAGGCGTGCCGGTCCCTCCTGTCCCTCTAGGTGTGGCGCGCCGAATGGTCATCATGAATCACTACTACTTCGAGCTCACGCCGGAGCAGCGGAGGAATCCCAACTGGCATCCCGACTATTTTCCGACTTGGGAAGCCTTCTTCATGGATCGGCGTGAGAAGGCGCTCGCTAGGCACAAGGAGGATGGTCCACCTCCTCCGAACTTCAACGAGTCCAGCCGTCGGCTGTGGTGGCGCGGCCGGACTCTCTAGAGCGTCATGGCCTACAACACGGCCAGCTCTAACCCTCGCCTACGCTACCCTCAAGTTCAGCCCACGCATACTCAGCCTTCAAGGTTCAACTATGGCGACCTCGATGACAACGGCGACGACGGCCGCGGCGAGTATGACAACTATAGTAGGGAGTATTACAGGCGTAGGAAGGAGCATGGCTAAATCACTCCAACATTCCAAAACAAGTTCGGCCGATTGTGACTTAATCTGGCCATGTATATCTTAATTTTCAGTTCTTCTATGTATCTTAATTTTCAGTTGTGCTTTATGTAACTTAGTGTTAGTTGCGTTATGTACTTTAATTCTAGTTCTATCGTAATAAAATTTTCTTCCTGCTCATTATTTCCCGCCTTTTTCCTCCCGTGCATTCTGCTCGCCCTTTCCTCTTTGCTACTAGTTTAAATAGTTAGAATTTTATTTTTTGAAAAAAAAAATGTTTTTGGATTATTTATTCAAATGCAAACACTTTTCATGTTGAAAGTTTTGTCAAATTTCAAAGTATACAAAAGATGCTAAATTTAAATATCCAAACAATTCAAAAATGTTAATAGAAAATAAAATATGATTTGCTCTAATTATTTTTCATTTTCTCAAAATAGGGTTAGATTCCTTTTCATATGCTTAATATTTCTTAAGTTCAAAGTTTTAGGGTTTGACTATTTTATTTTTGTCTTAATTGAATAATCAAAATTCATATGTAAGTGTTTTAATCATTTTGAAAATTTTCATCTACAGTAACTATAAAAAAATTATATGAATGGATAGATCTTATTTTTATGAAAATTATGATATATTATTCATATTTTTTCTGAGTTGAAATGAAAAAGATATGAATTTTCTAAATTCTATCATATTTTTGGGAATTAAAATGCCCCCCTTTAACACCGGTTCCAGCCATGAACCGATGTTAAAGGAGGGGGGTATAAAGCAGTACACACATTCTTCCTCTTCCCCAGCCAGACACTAGCAAATTTTGGGATCGAGCAGAGGAGCGCACGGAGAACAACGACGACGCCGGCAGGCTGCTCGACCGCGCCGTCGCCGTCCGCCGCCGTCGCCTCTGCGCGAGCTCCGTCCGCCATTGCGCTCGCGTCATCCACCACCGCGCTCGCGCCATCCGCCACCGCGCGCCTCGACGTCCTCCCCGCCTCGACGTCCGCACCGCGTGCGCCCCCGTCTCGGCTGCGCCCCCCGTCGTCGTCCGCGCCGCCTCGCCGTCGTCGGCCATCGTGCCCTAGGTGAGCCATGCCTCCTCCTCGTCCACGTCGCCTCGCCATCGCCGGCCGCCGTTGGCAATTTTTGTTTAGGATTTTTGTTTAGCAATTTTGTTTTAGGATTTTTGTTTAGCAATTTTGTGTTAGCAATTTTGTTTTAGCAATTTTGTTTTAGCAATTTTGTTTTATGAATTAGCATATATATATATGTGTTAGGATTTTTTAGGAAATTTTGTTAGAATATTTTGTTAGGATATTTTGTGTCATAATCATAATCATAATTAAGTTTAGAGAATATTTTGTTAGGACTTTAATTTTAGAATATTTTGTGTCATAATCATAATTAAGTTTAGAGAATAATCATAATCATAGGATATTTTGTTTTAGGAATTTAGTGTTAGGGAATTGATTTTAGGATATTAATAATCTCGTCAAGAAAGAGCAGCTCAAGAATCTACCAACAAAGATGCGAAGATTGCATAAGTGGTACCTTAATTTCTGCAAGACAAAGGAAGAATCGATCACGGCGCATATAAGAGATGAGATTTTCTTGTGCGGAGACGACCAGATCACCTTCAACATTGAAGACTTGCATTATTTATTCAATCAGAAGGAACTCGACAAAGGTGCCCTCAGCCTTTATTGTGTGTAAGTACTATTTCTGTAATTTCTATCGCAACTCATTCAGTTTATTAATTGCATGTATATATATGCTCACCATATATGTATATACTATTATGTAGGAAAAAGGTTATGGAATGCATAAAAGCAGACCCTTATGACATTGAGTTTGTTGACCCAAATAAGGTTCATGAACTAGTAGTACAAGACAAACCCGGGCAAACAGAAGATCTCTTGCTAAGGTCTTTACCAAAACAACAAACCAAAAGGGAAATACTATTGCCTTACAACTTTTCGCGAGTGTTACCCTCTCTTGTACACATTCTGTTTCGACTTACTCGATGTTAAGTGTAACTGATGATGAGTTATGTATGCGCAGATTCCACTTTATTCTGCTAGTCATTCAAGTTGACGTAGGAAAAGTCCTTGTCATGGACTCGGCACGAAAAGAGAAAGAGCTATGGGCAGACTTTAAAGCGATGCTCAGGTAATTTCAATCATATTATCACACTAGATCAGCAACTTTCATGACAACAAGTAATTCATTACTCCTTTATTCATTTTCTTTGTCGGGCAGGATTTGGAAAAGGTTCACGGGCAGGACCGTGAGTGAATGGTCAGAAGAACTAGAATTTGTAGACCAAAATGTAAGTAATACTAGTCAGTTAGGTCTGCGTATCTCTTTGATTCTGCTTTCAATTCCATTATATAATGCTTTATTGATTATTATTTTGATTAAACTCTCTATTCTCGTAAAATGTGCGCAACAGGGAGCTGGTAATAACTTATGTGGATACTACGTTTGCGAGTTCATTCGCAACACGATGTGTGCGACGGGCCAAGCCGCATTAGAATAGCTTAGAGTGCGTAAACAAAGTACATAACATTATTTTATTACCATCAGTTGTGTTGAGTTTCATTCTTATATATATATATATATAGATATATATATATAGACCCCATTCTTCATATATAAGAAGCCCCCACGTGCGCCACCCTTTAACAGCGGTTCGTATAAGAATGGTGTTAAAGGGGACTAACACCGAAACCACAACAGCGGTTCGATAACCGGTGTTAGAGGCATTTGCGAACCGGTGTTAGAGGCATACGTGTGCACTAGTGACCTAAGACATTTATTTTAGGACAGAGGGAGTAAGTCTTATGAATTTTTGACATTTATTTCATTGAAATGGGGTCACCAATCAAGTCATGCCTTGTATTAAAAGGTGGGAGGGTGTATATGTTGGCTAGTGTATCGACTTGTTACTAGGCGAAGGCCTGGTTACCAGTTGCCTTGTGTGTTGTGATGTTGATACTACCATGTACTCCCTCCGTTTAGAAATATAAGACGTTTTAGGTTTGTGAAGTAGATGTATCTAAACACCTTTTAGTATATAGGTTCAAATGAATCTAAACATTAAAAGGTGTCTAGATACATCTCATTCACAAACCTAAAACATCTTATATTTCCAAACGGAGGGAATATGTACCTAACTATAGATGGATGGATTTCCAGCAATCATCAACTGGCATGCTAGTATTTGGCATAGGAGGTGTCGGGAACTCATATTTCACGTGGTGTGGCAAGAGTTCCACTATACCCCAATTAGGAAGGAGTTACAACAGCTCAGCCCGCTGTTCCTAGTCTAAATGCTATCTTGACTAGCCAAATATTGGTGCATTCAGCCATGCAAATTGGGCAAACTTGCCTCTTGGAACTAGGACTACCACGGAACAATTCTACGACGGATACTAGTCAGTAGTCACTGGGGTTAAAACTTTATGTTCGAATGTTTAGAGAGGTTGTCGTCTGGCAGTGGTGAGATTAGATCACTTGACAATTGAGAGCAATTATTCAAGCCTACACACGGTCTTGGAGCTATGGACGCCCCTAAGATAGTTCAATTGTATCTCGAAAATCAATATGCTTGTTATTTTTCCTAGCTTGTGGTTAAAGGAACACGGGAAAGCGATACAAATTAATGAGGAAACTCTCTTACAAAGCAGATCAAAAATTAAACAAAAGGCACAAGAAGACCAAGGCTTGCCACCCCCCAAGAGAGTTATGACACCCGTCGGGATCGTCGTCAATGGTGTCAGGGCGCTAAGATTTTGCCGAGAAAAACCATCATATCGATCACGACCAGGGAGCTACATTTGTCGAAGCACCGCCAACACCAGGATCCCATGTCGCCCCTCCTCGTCATCCACACGGACAAAGTTAGTGACCACCACCACAATGTTGCTCACCATAGAGACGTCTGCGCAATCCACCTCCCTACGCCGCCGCCCCGGCGCCCACGATTCTCACCCTGTGAAAAGATAGCCACCACCATGACTGAATCAACGACATAGACAGGGAGGCCGAGTGATAAGGCCAACACTCGGCAACATAGGGGCCACTAGCCATGCAACAACAACGACTCTATGTGCCTCCAACCAGTTGCACCCACGGCATGTCGGATGGGTCTGTTTAGCATCAACCAGATTTGTGCCTGCGTAGAGTGGATCTGGCGCCCCGGCCAGCACAGCCAGGGGAGATGAACCCCTCCTCCCACCACCTGCAAGAGGGGCTAGGAGTACCAACAACCCTCATCCATGGCGGTCGTAGCCTGCGAGGCCGAGATCAGGCCCAGATTTAGCCCGCGTCTCCCGGCCTCAAGGGGTTCGTCGCTGCCCCGTGCCGCTTTGGGCCAAGATCCACCGCCATCACCACCATTAGGACAGGGTGGTCGCGCCCAACACCTTCACTCTGCCGAGATCTGCAGAACGATCAGCATAGCCGGCAGCTGCCTTGCCCCGCGCAGGAAACCACTCCAACGGGTAAAGAATAAGGCCGGTAGTGGCACCATCCGGGCTTTCCCGACGGCGGAGGGGAGGTAGTGAGGAGGTGGGGGAGGTTGGTGGAAGCGTGAGAGGTTGCCCATGGGGAGCGACAAGACGGCCAAGAGTCGGGACGTAGCTTTTTATTCTCTGTGCCGGTCGGACCAAGAAATATAGGCCATTGATAGAATATTTTTCCTAGCCTTGCAAGCAAAGAAAGAGAAATATGGTTGAAATGAGTTGAGATGGTACCGAAAGACACACAAGAGATCACGGTACTATTAATTATTGACCGATAACTTTAACTTGTTAGTCGGGGTGTTCAAGTACAGGTTAGCTCCAGCCCGGTCAAACTGTCGATAAAAATGCTACTCCCTCCGATCCATGGTAAGTGCCCACTTATATACTTATATAACCCTTCGAGTCGACGAAATTCATAAAATTCTCTGCGGACGTATTGAACAATATAATAGGAAAGTAGGGATTGAGAATATTGGTCGCGTAGTTCAAGTGGGGGATGGGATTGCTCGTATTATAGGTCTTGGTGAAATAATGTCATGTGAATTAGTCGAATTTGCAGAAGGCACTGTTAGAATTATATTAGGAGTTCTCTCCTTATTTTCATTGTAACCAATATGGAGTAGTACTCCAATTAGGCTTTATCTCAATCTTGTCAATCTTGTAACAATCGGCTTGTGCTAAACTATATAAACACGCAAACGTACCGAGGCCAAGGTAACGTTAACACCAAAACCTAATATGGTATCAGAGCAGGCTCTTCCCTGACTTGCTGCCAAAACCCACATCGCCGCCGCCGCTGTAGATCTTCTACGCCGCCGCCGTGATTCTGCCGTCGCCTCGGTCTTCGACGCTGCCGCAAAAACTACAACCCAACAAAACCAAAGCCCTACCGCCGCGAGGTCTTCCCTTCGCCGCCACCCACAAACAAAACCTACAAAACCCTCACACGAAACCCGCCGCCGCTGCAACTTCTTGCCGCCGCCATGTCTACCTCGACAACGTCCTCGATTACGGCGCTGGCTGCAGCTCTCGGAGCGCCGCCAGCCCAACTCCTCACCCGCGACAATCCACTTGTTTGGAAAGCTCTCGTTGTTCCTGCCCTACGAGGAGCTCGGGTCCTAAATCTTGTGAAGGGCCTCGAGGCTGCCCCTGCTGAAGAGATCGAAGTTGCCGACAACACCGGTAAACAGATCAAGATCGAAAACCCTGATTATTCTGCTTGGATCACCCGTGATCAACAGGTCCTCCGCTACCTCTTGAATTCCTTGTCCCCCGATCTGTTATCGCATGTCATTGGGCTTGACACCTCTGCAGAGGTATGGAAGGCGATCGAGGCTCTCACCACTACCCCATCTCGTTCTCGGGATCAACAGTTGAGATCGGCTCTCAATGATACAAAGAAGGGTGACCTCTCCGCTGAAAAATACTATGACAAGATGAAGGCAATTGCATCTGAGCTTGCTGCTGCTGGTAAACCACTGGATGATGAGCTGATCTGGTCAATTATGCATGGTCTTGAGGATTCATACAACACACTGAAGGTAGCTGTCAACGCCAACCCTAACACCACCTTGTCTGATCTGGTGAATCAGCTTAAAGCTTTTGATCAGTTGCACAACGCTAGAGATGGCGGTACCGTGTTTGTGTCCTCTGCTCACATGGCACGTCGCGCTACTGATCGTCCTCCTTCTCGTCATGATGACCGACCCCGCCAGGAAGACTATGGACGACAGGACCGTTATGATACTGATCGCCGAGATCACTATGAAGATCGCCAGGATGATCGTGGTTGTCGCAATCTCTATGACGATCGTCGTGATCGCTTTGATGATCGTCGCCCTAGTGGCGACCGTGATCGTCGGTATGATGACCGCCCGCGCAGGCGTGATGATGATGCTGGGCGCCGACGTGATGATGATGCTGGGCGTCGGCGTGATGATGGGAGGGATGATGGGCGTCGTCATGGTCGTGCACCCACTCCATATGTTAATATCACATGCCAAATTTGTAAGATTCATGGTCACCCTGCAAATGACTATTGGTGGAGGTTCCAGTCTAATCGAGATCGCCGTGATGATGATGGAGTCCGTGGGGGTGATCGTGCTAGTGACAAGGGTGCTAATGCAAATATGGCCTACTATGGAGTTGATACAAATTGATACTCTGACACTGGTGCTACTAGTCATGTTGCCAATGATATGAGAAAGCTTTCTATTCATGAGAAGTACACAGGACGTGATCAAGTTCACAAAGCCAATGGCAACAGTATGCAAATTTCTCATATTGGTCACTCAATGTTGCACACTCCCCATAATTCTTTACATCTTAGAGACATCCTTCATGTTCCAGATGCTTTCAAGAATCTTCTTTCTGTACATAAGCTTACTCTTGATAATAATGTCTTTCTTGAATTTCACCCTCATTTTTTCTTGATTAAGGATCAGGCCACAAGGAGAACTCTGTTTGAGGGGCCATGTCATGATGGTCTCTATCCTCTAATGCCTTTATCTCAAGGGTCATCCAAGCAAGCCTTCATTACAATAAAGCCGTCGTCTTCTACATGGCATCGTCGCCTAGGACATCCATCCTCCTTTGTGGTGCAGCAAATCCTTAGGAAACATCGTATTTCTCATACCCCTGAAATAAATCCATATATTTGTGATTGGTGCCAATTAGCTAAGAGTCAACAGTTACCATATCCTGTGTCCACTAGTGTTTCTACTACTCCTTTAGAATAAGTTTTTTCTGATGTATGGGGTCCAACACCTACCTCTGTTGGCAAACATTCATACTATGTAAGCTTTATTGATGATTATAGTAAATTTACTTGGATCTATTTGCTTAAAAAAAGATCTGAGGTGTATCAAGTTTTTCTTAATTTCCAACAACTTGTTGAAAGGAAATTTGATAAGAAAATCATCACTATGCAGACTGATTGGAGTGGTGAATATAAAAATATTCACAGTTTGTTTCAAAAAGTTGGCATCACCCATCATGTCTCTTGTCCTCATGCTCATCAACAAAATGGTTCAGCTGAACGCAAACATCGTCATATTGTTCAAGTAGGTCTCGCCTTACTTGCTAATGAATCTATGCCACTTAAATTCTGGGATGAAGCTTTTCTCACAGCCACTTTTCTTATAAACCTTCTTCCTAGCAAAGTCATAAATTCAGAAACCCCTGTTGAGCGTCTCCTTCACACACCACCTAATTATGAGTCTCTTAGAGTTTTTGGTTGTGCCTATTGGCCTAATCTTCGTCCATACAACAATAGAAAACTAGCTTTTCGTTCCACCCAATGTGTGTTCTTGGGCTATAGTCCTCGTCACAAAGGCGTCAAGTGTCTAGATCCTAAAATAGGTCGTGTCTATATCTCCAGGGATGTGGTATTTGATGAGAATGTGTTTCCTTTTTCTACTTTGAATCCTAATGCTGGTTCTCGTTTAAAAAATGACATCCTCCTTTTGCCTGATAATAATGGGAAGACACACATTGATCATCATATGAATTTGCATGTTGTGCTAAATGTTACTAATCATGATAGTGTTTCTTCAGATATTGATACATTTGCAGATCAAACTCCAGTCCAGCAAGAAAATTCTGGCCAAAACAGTGCTACAGCTGATGTTGGTTCAGAAATCGAGGCTGATTCCTCGTCTGCCTCGGATCACTCGCCTGCAGACTCTGAGACCGACTCCCTGCATGCACCCAATGAGGCGTCCTCCCGCCTTGAGCTGTCCCCTGCACATGCAAGCACTGCACTCTCTGATCCTCTGTCCCCGCTACATGGTGATGGTTCTTCATCGCATGCAGCTGGCCCAGCCAATCCTCGTCGCATGCAGGTGACAGCGACGGTCCTTCACCGCATGCAAACAACCCTGGTCAGTCCTCACCGCATGCAGATGACAGCGACCAGAGCTCTGGCTCTGCTCACATGCATGCAAATATCACAGGAGATGGTGACGCCAGGGAGAGAAATAATCCAAGTGATCATGGCACTAGTACTAGTACTGATGAATCACATCAATCCGACCATGCAGCAGACGATAATGTGACATCAGTACGACTTGGACCCCGCACTCGGTTACAAAGAGGTATAAGATAGCCCAAACAGTATATTGATGGTACTATTCGCTATGGTCTGTTTACTGCTACAGGAGAACCGTCTACTCTTTCAGAAGCTCTTAAAAGTGATCAATGGTGCCAAGCTATGACTAAAGAATATAATGCTCTCTTAGAAAAAAAGACTTGGCGTCTTGTTCCTCCACATTCTACAAAGAATCTTATTGATTGTAAATGGGTGTACCGAGTGAAAAGAAATGCTGATGGTACAGTTGACAGATTCAAGGCATGTTTGGTTGCAAAAGGTTTCAAACAAAGATATGGTATAGATTATGAAGATACCTTCAGTCCTGTTGTGAAGGCAGCTACTATTAGACTGGTTCTTTCAGTTGTTGTCTCTTGTGGCTGGAGTTTACGGCAGCTAGATGTCAAGAACGCGTTTCTTCATGGCGTTCTGGAAGAGGATGTGTATATGAAACAACCTCCAGGATTTGAAGATCCTCAAACTCCACACTATATCTGCAAACTTGAAAAGGCTCTTTATGGTCTCAAACAAGCTCCTCGAGCATGGTATTCCAGACTAAGCACAAAATTGCAATCACTTGGTTTTGTTCCTTCTATAGCAGGTACTTCACTTTTTCTCTACAAAAAGGCAGGCATTATGATATTTGTTCTAATATATGTTGATGATATAATTGTTACAAGTTCATCTGATCAGGCAATCTCTGTTCTGTTAAGTGATCTAAAGGATGATTTTGCTCTCAAGGATCTGGGAGATCTTCACTTCTTCTTAGGCATTAAGGTAAAGAAAGTAAGTAATGGTCTACTGCTCACACAGGAAAAGTATGCTACTGATTTAATTACAAGAGTTGGCATGAAGAATTGCACCACGTGTCCTACACCTCTTTCGTCCACTGAAAAATTGTCTCTTAATGAGGGTACTCCTCTTGGCTCTGAGGATATTACTGAATACAGAAGTATAGTGGGTGCATTACAATACTTGACATTGACACGACCTGATATTTCTTTCTCAGTTAATAAGGTTTGTCAGTTCTTACATGCCCCAACAACTTCTCATTGGACAGCTGCAAAAAGGATATTGAGATATATTCAGGGTACACTGAAGGTTGGACTTATTTTTCAGAAATATTCCTCAAGTTTGCTTAGCGCTTTCTCTGATGCAGACTGGACAGGTTGTCTTGATGATAGAAGATCTACAGGAGGTTTTGCTGTGTTTTTTGGACCAAATCTAATATCTTGGAGTGCTAGAAAACAAGCTACAGTGTCTAGATCCAGTACTGAAGCTGAATACAAATCACTTGCCAATGCAACAGCTGAGTTAATATGGGTTGAGGCTCTTCTTGGTGAATTGGGTGTGTCACTAAAAGAGAAACCATGTTTGTGGTGTGACAATCTAGGAGCTACATACTTATCTGCAAATCATGTGTTTCATGCAAGGACTAAGCATATTGAAATTGATTTTCATTTTGTCAGAGAAAGGGTAGCTAATAAACTTCTTGACATCAGATTCATTTCTAGCAAGGATCAAATTACAGATGGGTTCACTAAGGCACTACCTGTCAAGGAACTTGATGAATTCAAACATAATCTCAACCTTTCACAAGGTTGTGATTAAGGGGGGCTGTTAGAATTATATTAGGAGTTCTCTCCTTATTTTCATTGTAACCAATATGGAGTAGTACTCCAATTGGACTTTATCTCAATCTTGTCAATCTTGTAACAATCGGCTTGTGCCAAACTATATAAACACGCAAACGTACCGAGGCCAAGGTAACGTTAACACCAAAACCTAATAGGCACTAGGGGTATTGCTCTGAATTTTGGAATCCAAAAATGTTGGGATTGTATTAATGGGTGATGGGTTGATGATACAAGAGGGATTACACTTGCATGATGGCTTGAGGAATTGAAACGAAACCGTTTGTAACACTACTACTTGGTAGTATAGGATTGGGAGGAATTAGGATATCATCCTATGGTTCACTAGATCATGCACTCGGATAAGAAGAAAAGCATGACATCTTTTCAATTTCTCTCATTTACAGTTCGTCAAATAGTTTGAATTGCACCACGACGAAAACCATCATTCATTCTTAATCCTTTTGGTCAGCACCTTACTAATTGTGTGTGTTATTTCGATTTGAACAGTCCACCTATCATTCTTAATCCTTTTGGTCAACAACATGTTCGGAGGCTGGGTTATCCGGTAACTAAAGATACATGATTCCAGTTCCACATTATGAACGCCATACTGAAGGGTTGCCCTCCTCGCATGGCTAAGAGAAACTACCAATATTTGTTTTTGTTCTGGTGCAGCAAGGGAGTTTAGTTGCCATAGGTTAAGTATAATGTTTGATGCAGTTTCTAAATTTGAAAAGCCTGGTCATAACTCATTAGTTCATCTGACCCCTATGTTTTCCCATGTCCGCAAGCCAGCGTTCTCCTGCAAGAAAAGAATCCCAGCTTTGCAATGTACGCATGGATACTTTTTTTTGGAAAAGAGAGGCATTGATACTTGTTCCTAGCATGTACCAAAATTGATGTATCCTGGCATGGTTAAAATGTTATGGCATGTCATTTGTGTTCTATGGAGGCCAAGATAGTATCGTTTCTCACATCCATATATAAGCTCTTTATATGCCAGTTCATAATTGGCGGATGGCTCATCTTCAATGTGCTTGTTGTTAACTCTACACTATAGCTAGCAGATTTCTTCATTTGTGGACAACAGCTAGCAGATTTTCTTCTTAAGAGCTCCCAGAACGAAGTGTCAAGTTATGGCGTGATATGGCCAGCCTTGGGCGTCTATCCACCACACTGCTCCATATTAATTTGCTCGACCAGCATTGTAGGAACACATTATTACCAGCATGTTTACACTGGCCGGCCGGATAAATATCGAATTAACAATCACTGACTTACACTTGTCGTAGTACGATGTCGGCAAACCTTTTATGTCTCATGATCACATTCAAGGCTCTATGAATTATGAACATACCTAATGTATCGACCTATTAATACGGAAGGGCCTGGCTACCAATTCCATTGTGTTCATGTTGATATGTGGATACTTACCATGTACTCCTAGCTAGCTACAATGATTTCCAGCAGTCATCTACCGACGTGCTAGTATTTGGCATGGGAAGTGTCGGGAATTCATATTTCTCATAGTGCGGAAAGAGTTCCAGTACATTTCCATCAAGCGGGAGTGAGTGATCTAGAGACCGCAGCGACTAGTCGAAGTGCTACCCCAGCATCTCAAATAAGGATGCATTCAGACATGCTAATCGGGCGGAGAAACTTTCTCAGACTAGGATATATCACCCTCATGCTTCATCAGTGGATTACCAGAGAGCTAGCTTCTTGAGAATACTAGTCTCTGAGGGTAATTAGTTGTTTTGTATTTGAGTTAAGTGTCTAAAGCGAGATCATTAGATAGCTTGAATTTTGCCGATCTAAAATAAGTGTCGGAGATGTAGTACAAACTTCGTACCAAAACAGTATTAAATCAGTGACTCTTATTATGGGTCGGTGGTAGTACATATACTTATCAATTTTCAACCTTCAATTCACTTGGAACGAGATCACAAATCAAGTCATGCCTTGTATTGTTAGGTGGGTGTATACATCACTCACATCATCCAATGTTGCCTAGAATGTCGACCTATTAATACGCACCTGGCTACCAATTGCCTCATGTTCTATCATATTGGTACTAGCTTACAATGTACGCACCCCACCCCACTAGCTAGAAGGATTCCTAGCGGTCATCAACCGGCAGGCTTGTGTTTGGCATGGGAGGTTTCTGTAACTTAATCTTCTACTACCGCGGCAAGAATTCCGCTATGGTTCATTCAGGATGGAGTTCCCGCGCTTCAGTTTGCTGCCCCCTAGTCCCAATGCTATCCTAAACAATGGTGCATTCAGCCATGATCACTGGGCTTAACTACTTTGGGATGCGATAGATCTTAAGTAAATCTCATCGTGTGACACGTCTTCGAGTACCATTGGATTAGGCAACTCAAACGCTGAGAGATGACAAGAAAATCAAGGGGGGGGGGGGGGGGGGGGGGGGTCGAGCTCTGTCTTATTCCACAAACCACCACAGAGAACAACTTTCCGGAGAACAACCGCGAGGCAATACTAGTTGCTACGTTCCTGTTGTAGTTATAAATAATGTTCAAAAGCGAGGTTTCCCTTGGGCAGTGATGGTGGTAGACAGATCAGAGCAAATGTGTCTTTACATGAACGGGGAAAGCACACTAAATATGATTTATGGAAACCTTCACACATTGTAAATTTTATTGCTCAAAAAATAGTGACACTAGTACGTCCTCTTTTATGAGTTTGGAAATGAGAAGTGGCACAGCCAATGGCGACAGAGTTTTTTTGCTTCGCTAATCGCATACATAAAACCAAAAAGAGAGTACTGAACTAGCAATGGGCTATTTTGAACCGCCATTCTTTTTGGTAGACATGGAGTGCATGTTCCTGGCATGTCCCAAAACTAAGGCAAGCGCTAGGCATCCCCGGACGATGGGGAAGTTTCCATCGTCCTGTTCCCCTGCGGGACACATGTTTCCAAAATCGCCACAAAATCCTGCTTTTGCTGCAAAACACATCTTTTTTTGCTATAAATTTTTTCGCTTTTGCTTCCGAAGCAAAAAAACGGCTCGTCCTAGAAAATAGAACGTCCCGTCAAAGACCTCGCCGGAGACCATGCAGCAAAAAAAATTGAGCTAATGTAGCAAAACCGATTTCGCCAGAGACATGATCGTAAAAAAACTCGCTGGTGACTATCGCCGGAGACCTTGTATCAAAAAGTTGACACCGTTATAGCAAAACCACAAGACGGTTGTAGCAATAAAGTTTTTCTAATGTAGCAAAAAACTAACTTCGCTGGAGACCTCGCCGGAGATTTTCTAGGCACCTTATAGGGGATGTCGTAGCAAAAAATAGGAGAACAATTGTAGCAAAATATTTTTACTACTATAGCAAATTCATTGGCCGTCGGTAACGACAACACCGACTGTCGGTAGAAAAAATCCATCACCGTATAAGTAGCAACAACATCAGTCGTTGCTAGCAGCCCCTCGTACCCCTTGCAGCAGCGTCGAGGAGCAGGCAGCAGCAGTGGGGAGCCGCGGTGGACCGAATGGAGGTTGTCGGCGATCCGGTGCATGGAGCGGTGCTCGTGCTCTGCCCCAAACGGGGGAGCAACAGGTGGCGGCGCCGGCGCTGCTCGTGCTCTGCCCCAGGTGGCGGAGGCGGCGGTGTGCTCGTGCTCTGCCCCAGGCGGCGGAGGCGGCGCCCTATGCTCGTGCTCTGCCCCAGGTGGTGTGGCGGCGGAGGCGGCGGCGTGCTCTTGCTCTGCCCCAGGCAGTGTGGCGGCGGTGCGCGTAGAGGATATCCGCTCATGGTTGTGTTCGTAACAGGTGAGTTGGAAAAGGGAAAGATACGTCATGGGTGGGGCCCCCACATACCGTAGATAGCGACGACCCGGACAATGGGAACGTTCCATGGTCCGAGGGATGTGGATCATTTCCACAAAATTAATGTATCCTGATATGGTCAAACACATGTTCATTGTTAATGCTACACTATAGCTAGCACATTTATTCATTTATAGAAGAGATAGCAGATTTTAAGAGCTATCTGAAGTAAGCGGGGTGATGGGGACACATTAGCAGCATGTTGACACTGGCCGGCTAAATCTCGAATTAACAACCACTGACTTACACTAGCTCAGTACCATGTCATCATACTTTGTACTCCTATGTCTTACGATTACAAATTAAGTCTTATGAATTTTCGACATTTATTTCATTAAAATGGGGTCACCAATCCAGTCATGCCTTGTATTAAAAGGTGGGAGGGTGTATATGTTGGCTAGTGTATCGACTTGTTACTAGGCAAAGGTCTGGTTACCAGTTGCCTTGTGTGTTGTGATGTTGATACTACCATGTATATCTAACTATAGATGGATGTTCCAGCAATCATCAACTGGCATTGCTAGTATTTGGCTTGGGAGGTATCGGGAACTCATATTTCACGTGGTGCGGCAAGAGTTCAACTACACCCCAATTAGGAAGGAGTTACACCAGCTCAGACCGCTGCTCCTAGTCTAAGACTCTAAATGCTATCCTGACTGGCCAAATATTGGTGCATTCATCCATGCAAATTGGACAAACTTGCTTCTCGGGACTTGAACTACCACGGAACAATTCTACAACGGATACTAGTCACTAGGGTTAAAAGTTTATAATCAAATGTTTAGAGAGGTTGTCGTCTGGCAGTGATGAAATTAGAGCACTGGTGGACAGTATTCAAGTATACGAACGGTCTTGGAGCTATGGACGCTCTTAAGATAGTTCAATTGTCTCTCGAAAAGCAATATGCTTGTTATTTTTCCTAGCTTGTGGTTAAAGGAACACGCGGAAGCGATACAAATTAATGGGGTCTTCCTTACAAAGAAGATAAAAAATTAAACAAAAGTCACAAGAAGACCAAGACTTGCCACCCCCCAAGAGAGTTAAGACACCTGTCGGGATCGCCGTTGATGGTGTCAGAGCGCTAAGATTTTGCCGAGAAAAACCATCATATCTCATGGTAATTCAGACCATCCACTTTCCCCAATCCCATCCTCTAGATCACGACTAGGGAGCTACATTTGTCAAAGCACCGCCAACACCAGGATCCCATGTCGCCCCTCCTCGTTGGAATCCACCTCCCAACACCGCCGCCCCGGCGTCCACGATCTCTCACCCTGCAAAAAGATAGCCACCACCATGACTGGATCAACGACATAGCCAGGGAGGCCAAGTGATAAGGCCAACACTTGGCAACATAGGGGACACTAGCCAAGCAACAACAACGACTCTATGTGCCTCCAACCAGTTGCACCCCACGGCATGCCGGATGGGTCTGTTTAGCATCAACCAGATTTGTGCCTACCCAGACTAGATCTGACACCCCGTCCAACACATCCAGGGGAGATGATCCCCTCCTCCCACCATCGGCAAGAGGGGCTAGGAGTACCAACAAACCCTCATCCATGGTGGTCGCAGCCTGCGAGGCCGAGATCAGGCCCAGATTTAGCCCGCGTCTCCCGGCCTCAAGGGGTTCGTCGCTGCCCCATGCCGCTCTGGGCCAAGATCCACCGCCATCACCACCATTAGGACAACGTGGTCGCGGCCAACACCTTCACTGTGCCGAGATCTGCAGAACGATCAGCACAGCCGGCAGCTGCCTTGCCCCACGCAGGAAACCACTCCGGCGGGTAAAGGATAAGGCCGGTAGTGGCAACATCCGGGCTTACCCGATGGCGGAGGGGGGTAGTGAGGAGGTGGGGGTGGTGGAAGCGTGAGAGGTTTCCCGTGGGGAGCGATAAGACGGTCGGGAGTCGGGACGTAGCTTTTTTTTCTTCACGCCGGTCGGACCAAGAAATATAGGCCATTGATCAGATATTTTTCCTAGCCTTGCAAGCAAATAAAGTGAAATATGGTTGAAATGAGTTGAGATGGTACCGAAAGACACACAAGAGATCACTGTCCTATTCATTATTGAGTGATAACTTTAACTTGTTAGTCGGGATGTTCAAGTATAGGTTCTCTATAGCCCGATGCTACTCCCTCCGATCCATGGTAAGTGTCACTTATATACTTATATAGTACAATTGCATGATGGCTTGAGGAATTGAAACGAAACCGTTTTTTAACACTACTACTTGGTAGTATAGGATTGGGCGGAATTAGGATATCATCATATGGTTCACTAGATCATGCACTCAGATAAGAAGAAAAGCATGACATCTTTTCAATTTCTCTCATTTACAGTTCGTCAAATAGTTTGAATTGCACCACAGCGGAAACCATCATTCATTCTTAATCCTTTTGGTCAACACCTTACTAATTTTGTGCGTTATTTCGATTTGAACAACCCACATGTCGTTCTTAATCCCTTTCGCCAGCAACGGCATGTTCGGAGGCTGGGTTATCCGGAAACTAAAGATACATGGTTCCAGTTCCACATTATGAACGCCATACTAAAGGGTTGCCCTCCTCGCATGGCTAAGAGAAACTACCAATATGTTTTGGTTCTGGTGCAGCAATGGAGTTTAGTTGTCATCATAGGTTAAGAATAATGTTTGATGCAGTTTCTAACTTTGAAAAGCCTGGCCATAACTCATTAGTTCATCTGACCCCTATGTTTTCCCATGACCGCAAGCCAGCGTTCTCCTGCAAGAAAAGAATCCCAGCTTTGCAATGTAGGCATGGATACTTGTTCCTAGCACGTACCAAAATTGATGTATCCTGGCATGGTTAAAATGTTATGGCATGTCATTTGTGTTCTATGGAGGCCAAGATAGTATCGTTTCTCACATCCATATATAAGCTCTTTATATGCCAGTTCATAATTGGCGGATGGCTCATCTTCAATATGCTTGTTGTTAACTCTACACTATAACTAGCAGATTTCTTCATTTGTGGACAACAGCTAGTAGATTTTCTTCTTAAGAGCCGCCAGAACGAAGTGTCAACTTATGGCGTGATATGGCCAGCCTTGGGCGTCTATCCTGTTGAAGTGTATAAGTGGATTGCACTAGTCCTTTCCATCAGTTCGGACTTTTGGTTACGTTGGCTAGTGCATGAAGCTTGACATGGTATCAGAGTCTAACGTCTCGAGTTCGAGTCCTGGCTTTCGCAATTTATCCTAAAATTGTTGTTGACCCCTCTATGTCCATGTATAGACCTCTTGAGTCATACGTGAGTTTCACGCGTCGTCGCTCTCTTCCGATTGCACGTGCTGACTTCTTCTCGTCACATGTGAGAGGGGGTGTTGAAGTGTATAAGTGGATTGCACTAGCCCTTTCCATCAGTTCGGACTTTCGGTTGCGTTGGCTAGTGCATGAAGCTTGACATATCCACCACAGTACTCCATATTAATTTGCTCGAGCGGCATGGTAGGGACACATTACCAGCATGTTTTCACCGGATAAATATTGAATTAACAATCATCGACTTAGACTAGCATAGTACGATGCCAGCAAACCTTTTATGTCTTGCGATCACATTCAAAGGCTTTTATGAATTATGAACATAATACCTAGTGTATCGGCCTATTAACCTAAGGGCATGGCTACCAATTCCATTTTCTTGTCATGTTGATATGTCGATACTTACCATGTGCCTAGCTAAATACAATGATTTCCACCAGTCATCAACCGTCATGCTAGTATTTGGCATGGGAAGTATCGGGAACTCGGGTTTCTCATAGTGGGGCAAGAGTTCCAGTATATTTCAAGCAAGCGGGAGTGGGTGATCCTAAGACCGTGGCCGCTAGTCGAAGTGCTACCACAACATCTCAAATGAGGATGCATTCAGACTTGCTAATCGGGTGGAGAAGCTACCCCGGACTAGGATATATCACCCTCATGCTTCACCAGTGGACTACCAGAGAGCTAGCTTTTTGAGAATACTAGTCGCTGAGGGTAATTAGTTGTTTTGTATCTGAGTTAAATGTCTAAAGAGAGATCATTAGATAGCTTGAATTTCGCCTAGAACTAAGAAGAGGTCACAGGAAAACATGGTTTGGACGATATCACCCACCATTATACACCTTTCGCCTCCTACAGCTTTAGATAACCTAGGTCACTAGGGAAAATGATCTAATACACTGGCTAGGTCAGAGTTCAAACACAAAGCATGTAGCACCGTCGTTTGTGGTTAAAGGATACAGTCCGATTTATTGTTATGTGATAGTTGTTTTACTTGGTAGTATAGAAGAGAAGAGTCACACACTGAGATATCATCCTACACTTCACTCTTGTTTTTAGGAAAGGGGGAAGCCTCTGCCCTCTGTATCGATCTATGCGCACACAACCATTTTATAACAACTTTTTAAGCATTGTACAAAGTGAATAACTGATTGCAAAATTAATACACATCTCACTCATGTGGCACAGATCATATTGCTACGTTGTCATCCAAATCGATTGAACATAGCACTGCTACCATCTTCACGGGGTTGCACCTTAAGGCTAGTGACTTGTATGCCTACAAGTGTTGAAGTGAACACCCGTACGGATCCAGTTTGCAGTCTGAGTAACATGCAAAAAATTGGGAGCTCTAAATTTGTTAAACACTTTTGCTCCGGTATTCCCTCCTCTTTTCCAAACTTTGACAATAAAAATTCGATACCGATTCGTTTTAAAGACCACACGAATCCATCTGAATCCTGTATTGTCCACTTAGACGTATACTCACTGTATATGCGTACTCAGCGTGCCTGCCAAAGACGGAAATCGAGAGAGATATAATGTGGCATGCAAAGGCGGACAGCTGGGCATCAACAGGAAGACACGGTGCTGCTGACCTCCTAAATGGACCACGTGAACCTAACTAGACCAGCGTGTATCTGTTTAGAGTAGTTTCATAGTTTTCTTTTGAAGTATTTCTTTCTTTTTCTTTAGCTTGGCTCTTGCCTTGTGTACTTTACTCCCTCTATTGGTCAATGAAATGCAGCACCGCACTGCCTTTCAGTAAAAAAAGACGTAGATCACGATAACGGGATGTGGGATCAGCCGATAAGAACATGGAGTATATCCAGCTCCACTGAGTACACCTAATGGAGGTTTCGACGGGTCAAAAGAAGGGGGGGGGGGTACACTGAAGCACACCTCTGCTAAAAATGACGTCATTGCGATATTCCAAATATCCCAACATAAAAGATTAAAAACCCAACATGGATAATGAGCAAAAGAACATGAAATAAAACAATCGCATGCCTTACTAATTTCTTTTGGTCCATACATAGCAAGAATTTGCTTTTGTACTATTTATCTCGCCACACGGTACATCCTAGCTGATTAGGACGTTTACAACGCGAGCGCTTAAGACGAGCGCTAGGGTAAAGTTCCTGGCTGTTAGGCCCTATTCCCGGTCGATCCCAGGAATTAAGCTAGCTAGCGTCGCTGCTTGAGAATGTGTTGGGCGCTCCGTCTTTTTCCTCCGCAAAAAACAAACTGGACCAGAGCTATCGAGCAAAGAGTTTAGCGCCTGTGTTTAGCGGTTTGCGTTGGATCTTCGGACTCTTAAGTAAAACGGTACGATTTTAGTCCTATTTTATTTCCCCCAAGCGTCCGTACAAGTGTCTCCGAATGTATATGCCCTTAGGCTCTGTCATATAGCTTTGCATTTGCACCGTGGTAAAAACAATGCCGCACCTTACTGATTGTTTGGGTTAATTCATTTTGAAGTGCTCACAAATTTATCTTACATCCTATCGTTAGCGATCTCGTGCCAGAGGCTAGATTTACAAAAACTAATGTTCCACGGTTATAATTTCACACTAGGATGCCATACTCAAGGATTGGTCGGGTGGCATAGCAGAAAAGAATTACCAGCGCATATTTCCGTCAGCAACGGATTGGCGTTTGCATATGTTGTGAATAACCTTTTCAAATGTGTGGACATGACTCCCTTGTTTGTTGGACCCCTGTGTTTTCCTATGTCGGTAGCAAGTCGGCGTTTTGATTTCAACAGTCAATCTGGTTTTTTCCACCTTGCAATTGTAAACATGGAGTATCTACCTATGGTCGTGCAGCATGTCCCAAAATTTAATGTATCATGAGTTCCTGATATGGTCGAAAAAGTGGGGTGCTTCATTTGTGTTATAAGGAGCCCAAGTGATTAATACATATTGCCTTCGCTTGGATCTGACAGTGTACAATTTATGGATGGCTCGTCTTTCGTATTTGATGATGTAGTAGTTCAGTCACATGTTCGCTATTATTAGTGCACGGGTTGGTGCGCGTATAAAAGCTGAACATCAACATATAGGACCCGATCGACAAGCTACAAATGTACTCGTACCACATATGACAGCCATATTATATGTGATGGGTGAGCCGTGAGCGATCATGCATGAAAGGACGATGAAGATGCCGAGGCGCTTGAGAGCTCCTATAGGGAAACAAAAAAAATGTTGTTTCAAGCAAGTTAGCATCACGTATGAGCATGGGTGGCATCAGGACATCACATGGCACTTCCAATCCCAGGAGCATGGGTGGCATCAAGACATCGTGAGTCGTGACTTGTCGCCTTGGGGGTGGACTTGATGGTGAGGGGCTCCTTCCATGGCGCTGGAGCAGCCCTGCCCGATCCTCGCCCAACTGCTGCAGAAGCGATTTTTCTCCGAGCCGCTGCAGATCCGGCCGTCGGAAGGGGGAAAATCCCATCTTGAACTCACGGGCGAAGAGGGCTATGGGAGAGGGAGGGAGAGGCAACTATGCACAAGAGGAAGAAGACGACGGCGAAGGCTCGTGAGGGAGAGGTCGGTGGAGACACGGGCGAGGCAGAGTACGGCGGCAAAGCCGGCGAGGGAGGGGCGCCGGCGTGTGGGTGAGCGGAGTGAGTTGCGAGCGAGGCGAGAGGACACGCGAGAGCTGTCCGAATAGGGGCAAAACTGGAAAACATGAACATATCGCTAGCGTTACCAAACGTGACCGTGGTTTACTTTCGCAACTTATCTAAAGATGTAATTGGTGAGACCCCTGGGAGCCTCCACAAAAATCAATGAATTTTGATCATCCGATCATGCCAGCCACATAGCTCCCAGCATATCCTGGCCGTCTATTTTAGGCATGGACCACCTGTCAGCGGCTGGAGGGGGTACAGATGTTGGTGCATGTGTGTTCCTTCTCTTGGCTGCTCTCCCATTCGCTGCCCACTAGTCCAAGCCATGTAACACCGCTTGTCTACCCGCCTGATACAGTGTGTGGGACCATCCTTTAGTTGGTCCACCTCTCAGCGGCTCGGGATGGATTTCATATGGGTCAATTGAGGTGTGGTGCCCTCGTGTACTCTCTTTATTTTTATTCACTCAAGCGTCCAATGAAGCGTCCCTGGTAGTACATGCCCTTAGGCCCTATTCCCGGTCGATCCCAGGAATTAAGTTAGCTAGCGTCGCTGCTTGAGAATGCGTTGGGCGCTCCGTCTTTTTCCTCCGCAAAAAACAAACTGGACCAGAGCTATCGAGCAAAGAGTTTAGCGCCTGTGTTTAGCGGTTTGCGTTGGATCTTCGGACTCTTAAGTAAAATGGTACGATTTTAGTCCTATTTTATTTCCCCCAAGCGTCCGTACAAGTGTCTCCGAATGTACATGCCCTTAGGCTCTGTCATATAGCTTTGCATTTGCACCGTGGTAAAAACAATACCGCACCTTACTGATTGTTTGGGTTAATTCATTTTGAAGTGCTCACAAATTTATCTTACATCCTATCGTTAGCGATCTCGTGCCAGAGGCTAGATTTCCAAAAACTAATGTTCCACGGTTATAATTTCACACTAGGAACGCCATACTCAAGGATTGGTCGGGTGGCATAGCAGAAAAGAATTACCAGCGCATATTTCGTTGTTTGCATATGTTGTGAATAACCTTTTCAAATGTGTGGACATGACTCCCTTGTTTGTTGGACCCCTGTGTTTTCCTATGTCGGTAGCAAGTCGGCGTTTTGATTTCAACAGACAATCTGGTTTTTTCCACCTTGCAATTGTAAACATGGAGTATCTATTTGTGGTCGTGGCATGTCCCAAAATTTAATGTATCTTGAGTTCCGGATATGGTCGAAAAAGTGGGGGTGCTTCATTTGTGTTATAAGGATCCCAAGTGATTAATACAGTATTGTCTTCGCTTGGATTTGGCAGTGCACAATTTATGGATGGCTCGTCTTGCGTATTTGATGATGTAGTAGTTCAGTCACATGTTGGCTATTAATGGTGCACTATGGCTAGGTGATTTATTTATTTATGAATCGAATAATAGATCAGGCAATTTTTTTAAGAGCTAGCAAAAGTAGGTGGCGTGCAGGGGTTGGTGCACGTATATATAAAAGGTGAACATCAACATATAGGACCCGATCGATCGACAAGCTTGCAAATGTACTGCTACCATATATGTGATGGGTGAGCGAGCATGCATGAAAGGACGATGAACATGCCGAGGCGCTTGTTGAGAGCTCCTACAGAAAGAAAAAAATTGTTGTTTCAAGCAAGCTAGCATCACGTATGAGCATGGGTGGCATCAGGACATCACATGCCACTTCCAATGCGAGGAACGCAATCCCAGGAGCATGGGTGGCATCAAGACATCGTGAGTCGTGACTGGTCGCCTTGGGGGTGGACTTCATGGTGAGGGGCTCCTTCCATGGCGCCGGAGCGGCCCTGCCCGATCCTTGCCCAACTGCTGCCGAAGCGCTTTTTCTCCGAGCCGCTGCAGATCCGGCCGTCGGAAGGGGGGGAATCCCATCTTGAACTCACGGGCGAAGAGGGCTATGGGAGAGGGAGGGAGAGGCGACGATGCACGAGAGGAAGAAGACGGCGGCGAAGGCTCGTGAGGGAGAGGTCGGTGGAGACACGGGCGAGGCAGAGTGCGGCGGCAAAGCGGGCGAGGGAGGGGCACCGGCGTGTGGGCGAGCGGAGTGAGTTGCGAGCGAGGCGAGAGGACACGCGAGAGCTGTCCGAACAGGGGCATCTTTCCTCCCTCATCTATGGTGTCATCGCCCACCCCACTACGACATTGTCGCCATCTTATAAAGTAGACGCGATCGAGTTGGGAGTACATTTGGAGTATCTATAAGTGCTTAATTTTGGCCCGAGTTTTGGAAAATTCCAAGCTCCACGTTGAACCAAACTCAGCCTAAGTTTTAAGGTGTGCCCCGCTGGATTGAGTTTCCCTAGTACAACTAGATATGGGCCGCGTGCTTCTTCTGGCGAAGCAACAAACACGACACTGACCATCTTTGTAGATGATGTTCCGCTCACAAAAATGAAAACCTTCTTAGATGATGTTCAAGGAATCAAGCTTATATAGAAAGAAGGCCTGGAACGTTTTTATTTATTAAGCATATATACAACCAAGGATTGGTTCCCAAATTGCTGATTGGCAGATGGATTCTCTATCATAACACAAAAAACACAATGGTGACAACATAGTCGTTCTAGTGGTATGGATGGTTCAGAATGAAATAAACCATAGAATCTACAAATCAACACCGAAGAGGTTTCTGGAGATTTGTGAAGGACTTACATGTCGTGGTTTATTGTTGATGCTAGGAACCATATACCTCCTCACAAACCTGTGATGGTAGTTGGAGGTCATAAAAGGGAATTCAAGCAATATCATACTAATAAGCTGTCATGTGGCGTGAGGACAGAGTAGCACAGAGCCGACCGGTCTTTGTTTCGTCTTTGACCATGAGCGGTGGGAGGACAGGGAGGCCCGCGAGCGCCTCCATGCGGCGATGGCGGCAGCGCTCGTTAGCCTCAACCCGGAGTTCGTCGACGAGGAGCGGCAGTTGCTGGAGACATTCGTCGAGGCGAAGCGGAAGGCCGACGCGGCGGGGATGAGGCTGAGGGAGGAGCACGATGGCGATGCGGGGCTGTCGGCAGCATCGGCGCCAGTCAGGGTGAAGGAGGAGGACGCCGACAGCTCCGCGGGACCGTCGATGGCGGCGGTGGTGATCAACGTCGACAGCGACTCCTCCTTCGACTGGGAGGATTAGCTTAGGGTGTGGTCAAATCCGGTCGAATTTGGTAAAATTCGACCGACTTTTGGGTGTATTATGTACAAATTAATGTAAATGAAATAGTAGGTTTTTGATTCAGTTTGAATCGACATAAATTCGGCCAAATTTGATCGAATTTTGCGGTGATCACATGATTTACTCCTCTAAATTTAGGTGATCGCTTAGAAACCATTTCGGTTAGAGGAGTACTTTTACTCCTCTAAGTTTTCTTCGGAGGTTTACTCCTCTAAAGTTTTGTACTTCGGTTAGAGATGCCCTAAGGATCCAAACAGTACATCATAACCAATAACGATAAACTATTAGTGATAGCAAGGTTGTATACACAATGACTGCATAGTATGTGGCTATTTGGATAGTGCACCTATTATATGCGGAGAGCACGAGTATGAAGATGTCAGTCATGTTTTGTTTAATGGGTGAACATACAATGTCTACCTAATTAGGTGTCACAGTACTCATATGAGATGGCCACATGGGGAGGAGTAGCGAGATCCCATATATAATCCCATCTATCTTTGTGGCAATTGGCAACAACACAATGGCACCATTTACTGCCCCATAAAACCGTGATGGTAGTTGAAGATGATCAAAGGGAACTAATATCATACTACTTGTAAGCTAGGTGTCACGTAGGGTGAGCCAGAGTAGCAAGTTAGCATATATAACGCCATCTAGGTTTTAGGAAATTGGCAACAACACAATAATCAGGCCATATCTATTTTTCCCTTCAAGCTCGCTCTTTGCATAGGGTCGGGAGGCATCGGGATGCTACTTGTGCCAATGGAATATGTTGGTACGCAAGAAAACATAGATTTTTCTAATTACCTGTCATGATTGTTCGTGTGATGATTTCTATATATCCCTTTGTGTTAGGGGTGACCTCTTGGGGTGGCCCGATCTTTCACGAATTCCGTGGGAATCGAGGGGAAAGCGATGGAAGGGGGAAGGGGATGAAGTCCACGAACACACACGCGAAGAACTCGATGAACACACACACACACACGAAAACATGATACAAGCCGATAACTCACGCCAGTGGCAACCGGTCCAACATAATCCCTAGGATCGATATTGGGCGAAGCTCTCTCTCCACGGCCTACAACGGGGGTGAGAAGCTTGGTGAGATCTTGACTACTTGGACAGGAGACACCGAGATCTCGAGGACTTGTACAACTTGAACACACTAGGCAAAATCCAAGAGGTTGTGGATAATTTGGTGCTCCTTGGTAAGGAGCATGAGACAAATAGTTGAAATAACCTCAAGGGGTGTCCTCAACTATTATTATCCAAGTCTAGGGTTTACAATAGAGGGTGGGGGCTATTTATAGGCCAGCCACATAAACAGGGGTAGTTTAGGTACGAAACGGTAAAGTCTAGGCGAAATAAGGGTTTACACGGG
Source organism: Avena sativa (assembly GCA_916181665.1). NCBI lineage: Eukaryota > Viridiplantae > Streptophyta > Magnoliopsida > Poales > Poaceae > Avena > Avena sativa. The sequence goes on from OV702296.1 coordinate 299,738,664, forward strand.
TCAAGACCGAAAGTTGACTTGAATCTGGGGATTTCCGGCGAGGGGTCCGGCGGCGCCGGCGTTGTCGCCGGAAATTCCGGTCGCCGCCGACATTTCTGGTCGCCCACCGGAAAGCCTTTCAGAACATCCTATCGGTCGTTCGCCGGAAGTTTCGGTCGTCACCGGAATTGTCGGCGAGGGGGCCGGTCAACCGGTCTGCCGCCGGAATTGTCGGCGTGGGGATCGGTTCGCCAGGCCTGGCGCCGGTTTGCTCTGGAGTATTTCCTCGGCTGCCTTTGGTCCCTCCCTTGACGATGCTTCATTGGGTTCATAGCTGAGGATGCACAAGGTTTGGGAATGAAGTAGCAACCCATCCAAGGGTGTATCGAAATCACTCGAGGAAAGGAGCGAGTTAACCTTAGCTTGTAGGAGCTTGGTTCGAGCGCGGGTCATCGGTCCACTTGGGGGACTAGTTGGTGGGGATGTAGATGCCTCCGAAGGACGGGCTGCATCAGCTCCCCCTCCTTGGGAAAGAGTCGTCCTCGACTCTGCAACCTTCTCAACTTCATCTTCTCCATGGTAGGGTGAAAGGTCCTTGACATTGAACGTCGGGCTCACAAGTTACTTTGATGTTGGGATATCGATGATGTAGGCATTGTTGTTGATCCTCTTTAGTACTTTGAACGGTCCATCACCCCTTGGCTTGAGTTTGGAGTCGTGATCCTTGGGGAATCGATCTTTAGTCAAGTGTATCCACACAAGGTCGCCTTCTTCGAAGATCATCTCTTTCTTGTTCTTATTTAGCTTTGATGCTTGGCGAAGGACTTGTTGCTCAATCATAGCTCTTGTGTCTTCATGGAGTTTCTTCATTGTTTGGGCACGCTTGTCAACGTCCATATTGGTACGGTCATGAAGAGGAAGGGGGAGGATATCGAGCGCGGTGAGAGGCTCGAAGCCATAAACGATCATGAACGGGCTCCTCATGGCGTGTGGAATACATTCCTCCCAGTCTTTAAGGTTCTTCTTTATCAACACACGGAGAAGTGTGCCAAGGCTTCGATTGACGACCTCGGTTTGTCCATCAGTTTGAGGATGCGAGGCGAACGAGAATAGGAGCTTGATGCCGAGCTTGGCCATGAGTGTCTTCCAGAAGTAGCTCATGAATTTGACGTCGCGGTCGGAGAAGATTGTTCTTGGTACACCGTGTAGCCGAATTATTTCCCTGAAAAACAAATTTGCTACATGTGAAGCATCATCGGTCTTATGGCATGAAATGAAGTGTGCCATTTTTGAAAAGCGATCCACTACCACAAATATAGAATCATGTCCATGTTTAGATCTAGGCAATCCTAACACAAAGTCCATGCTAATGTCCGGCCAAGGTGCATGAGGAATAGGTAATGGCATATAAAGACCAAAGGGGTTAGACTTAGACTTAGCTTGGATACATGTAGTGCATCGTTGGACGTGACGTTCCACGTCGCGCTTCATCTTTGGCCAAAAGTAGTGAGTGGATAGCATGTCATATGTCTTGTCACGGCCAAAGTGACCCATAAGGCCTCCACCATGGGACTCTTGAAGAAACAAAATTTGGAGAGACGACTTCGGAATGCAAAGCTTGTTTTGTTTGAAAAGAAAACCCTTATGCAAAGAGAAATCGTCAATCCCTTTGTCTATTGAACACTTTGCAAAAATTGATCCAAAGAATGGGTCGGACTCGTATAAAGATTTGATGTCATCAAGACCCACATTTACTTCGAGTCGCGTAAGAAGGTTTGTGTTTTTGCGAGACAAGGCGTCCGCTACTATATTTTCTTTGCCCTTCTTGTACTTGACAATGTAAGGAAAAGATTCCATGAACTCAACCCATTTGGCGTGCCATTTACTCAAATTGTCTTGGCCCTTAAGATATTTCAACGACTCATGATCGTAATGGATGATAAATTCTTTGGGCCAAAGGTAGTGTTGCCACACTTGAAGGACACGAACCAAGGCAAAAAGCTCTTTGTCATAAATTGGATAGTTAAGGCGTGCGCCATCAAGTTTCTCACTATGGTATGCAATAGGACGTCCATTTTGCATAAGTACGCCTCCTATGCCAATACCACTAGCTTCACACTCAATCTCAAAAGTTTTTGTGAAATCCGGTAAAGCGAGGAGTGGTGCTTCAGTGAGCCTGTTTTTGAGCTCATCAAACGCTTCTTCTTTTGCTTCACGAGCGAGTTGGACTTGTTCCCACCAAAGGTTGGCATATTCATCAAACTCGAGGGATGCCATGGCCATCATCTTTTCATTGCTATAGTTGTGCATGCGGAAGATCTTGTCAACCTTGAGTTCCCACGAGAGATATTCTTCGGGCTCATTAGAACCGGTGAATTTGGGCATGGTGAATTTGAGCTTGCCGAAAGTTTCTTCTTCATTGTGGTTCCGGTGGCGGCGGTTGCCATGATTGTGGCGGCCATCTTCATCATTCGAGCTCTCATGCCTTGCTTAGTGATGGTTGCGTTGCCCTTTTGGTTGTTGAGGTGCCTCGTTTGGTGGTGGAACTTAATTTTGATGACGAGCTTGGGGAGCTTGTTCGTGTTCTTGGCGCGGTTGAGGACGAGGAGGAGGTTGTTGGTCCTCGCGACGAGCTTGGGGAGCTTGCTCTTGTTCTTGTCGTGGTTGATGCCGATGAGTATTGTCTTGCGCCATGTGGCGAGGAGGACGACGAGCCACATGCGCAATGGGCTGCTCCCTTTCTTCTTGATGTGGAGGAGGCTCGTCATGATGATCATGTTGTCGATGTTGACGGTCATGTCGATGATGACGCCTCGGTGGATCTTCGAGTGCTTCACGCCAACGACGATCTTGTTCGTCCACTTCGGATGCTTCACTTGTTGTTGAAGGAACACGTCGTTGGCGATGGGCTTGGTGGTCCACGTGAGGTTGCTCTTGTTGAATCACAATTGCCCTTTGTTGTGGCCGGTTCACTTCACGTCTTGGAGGTCTTGCAGAGAGGTCACCACCATAGCTTGACGTCGCGGCGTGTCGTGGAGATGGTACCGCTTGAGAAGAGCTCATGGATTGAAGGACGGGTCCATCCCGGTGCCTTGAAGTGTGACGGAGAGGTGCGCTTGATTCACTTGAGGAGTTCCGTGATGAGCTTGAGTCGCGCGATCGTGTCCTTGCTAGCCCATCAATGAGGTGTTGAAGCTTCTCATCCATTGAGGCGAGGGCGCGACCAAGAGCTTCATTTTGATGGCCGAGGTTGTGTTGCATGGCATGCATTTTTCCTCGGACTTCTTCGAAGCGGTTGTCGATGTTCTTGAATTCCACGCGGGCTTCGCTAAATTGTTCATCTTGGCGCCGCTCAAGGGCTTCACAACGGTAGTTGAATTCTCCTCGGACCTTCCAATGATCCCATCTTGTCATGTATTGTGTGTCTTCCTCCGGAGGTGGTGGTGGTTGGGATGGTTCGCCATTCCTGTCCATGATGCAAAGCCGACACGGGTTGTATATGGAGAGGGAGAATGCAGGGAGTTAGCCTTTTACCTCACCTTGGAGATTATATCAAACTAATTGCCACACTTGAGAACTAATAGCTTGCAAAGTGAAATCGGAAAGAAACTCACACACAAATAAGCTACAACTCTCAAAAGCTTTTGGTGGAAGGTTAGGATTGTGGAAAACCAAACGAAACGATCCAAACAAAAGGTTATTGTTCTAAGTGGTAAAGAACTAAAGATCAAAAGCAAAAGGATACGATCTACAAAAACACGGGAGAACGCACACGTGGAGATTAACGGGGTTAGCACAACTATGAAAATGAGCACAAAAGGTCCTAACGAAGACTACGCTCGGATGTCGTGCCAACTCAAGGAGAGACGACAACTCGTTTGCCAAAATAGGATAAGCAACGGATTTATGCACTTGCCTTGGCGCGCTCTTTTCTCTCTCTTTTTGCTTACAAGCTTGATACTCTCTTTATATATATTTTTTTAATTCTTTTTCTCCCTTTCTATACTACTATGTTAACTTTTGTATTTTCCCTCACACTCTCACTTTCCAAAGGCAAGTGCACAATGCTTAGACAAACACAAAATGAGTTGCTCTCATAGGATAGATACACACAAAGGAAGATATGGGGCTGTCAAAGTGGCGCAAGTTATACCTTTGGTATTGTTGACGACTTGCAACCGGTGATGTGGAAGATGTTCGGGAGTCGCGGTGTCGAGGAGCGCGTGAAGTAGGGATTTGCGGAAGCTTGTTGTTAGTTTTTGGCGACACGCACGCGAAACACGAACAAAACAAGGAGGAAACTGTCAAATTTTGTGATCTACCAAAATTTTCGGCACAGGAACCGGCGGCGCTGGGTCTGCCGCCGGAAATTCCGGTTGTCGGTCCGGTCGACCGGAGCTGTCGCCGGAATTTCCGATTGCAGAACTGGTTCGCCGGATCTGGTGCCGAAAGCTGTTCGAGCTGAAATCCAAAAAGTCAAACAGAGAATTGTGTCAAAATTTTGACAAAATTGGGCTGGGGAAAGGTCAAGGGATGTAGATCAAGACCCAAAGCAACAGATCTATGGACCAAAACCACGAAAAACTCACCAAATCCAAAGATCGATCCGAAGGCAATTTGGGCTCTTTTTGGGGAATTTTCGATTTTATGGTGGATAGAAGAAAAATTGAGAGGAAATTCATGATCAACTTTGCTCTTGATACCAATATGTTAGGGGTGACCCCTTGGGGTGGCCCGATCTTTCACGAATTCCGTGGGAATCGAGGGGAAAGCGGTGGAAGGAGGAAGGGGATGAAGTCCACGAACACACACGCAAAGAACTCGATGAACACACACACACGAAAACACGATACAAGCCGATAGCTCACGCCGGTGGCAACCGGTCCAGCATAATCCCTTGGACGAAGCTCTCTCTCCACGGCCTACAACGGGGGTGAGAAGCTTGGTGAGATCTTGACTACTTGGGCACGAGACATCGAGATCCCAAGGACTTGTACAACTTGAGCGCACTAGGAAAAATCCAAGAGGTTGTGGATAATTTGGTGCTCCTTGGTAAGGAGCATGAGAAAAATAGTTGAAAGATCCTCAAGGGGTGTCCTCAACTATTATTATCCAAGTCTAGGGTTTACAATAGAGGGTGGGGGCTATTTATAGGCCAGCCACATAAACAGGGGTAGTTTAGGTACGAAACGGTAAAGTCTAGGCGAAATAAGGGTTTACACGGGTCAAGCCCGAAAGTTGACTTGAATCTGGGGATTTCCGGCGAGGGGTCCGGCGGCGCCGGCGTTGTCGCCGGAAATTCCGGTCGCCGCTGACATTTCTGGTCGCCCACCGGAAAGCCTTTCAGAACATCCTATCGGTCGTTCGCCGGAAGTTTCGGTCGTCACCGGAATTGTCGGCGAGGGGGCCGATCAACCGGGCCTGCCGCCGGAATTGTCGGCGTGGGGATCGGTTCACCGGGCCTGGCGCCGGTTTGCTCTGGAGTATTTCCTCGGCTGCCTTTGGTCCCTCCCTTGACGATGCTTCATTGGGTTCATAGCTGAGGATGCACAAGGTTTGGGAATGAAGTAGCAAGTCATCTAAGGGTGTATCGAAATCACACGAGGAAAGGAGCGAGTTAACCTTAGCTTGTAGGAGCTTGGTTCGAGTGCGGGTCATCGGTCCACTTGGGGGACTAGTTGGTGGGGATGTAGATGCCTCCGAAGGACGGGCTGCATCACTTTGTTCATGCATGGTCGGGAGTTTTTAACGACAACTTACTCTTGATTTTTTGTACGTGAAAGCATGTCTATTCAGGCATTTTTGTTCCTGTAAGCCTATTTCTCCTACATACTTCTTTATGGGCCAATTCTCCCTATGATTTAGGACAAATTTCTACGGGCTTGCGCTCTTCCTCTCACATGCTGCATCACCGCTTCGACATCCTTCCATGTCCTCGTTTCCACGCGCGAGAACCATCTCTCGTGAAGTTCAGTAGAAAGCATTTATTGTGCTGAGGGTTAGGGTAACTGCTCTCTCGCCCCTCTCCCCCCCCCCGACGGGCGACGGGGGCGCCCTCCTCTCCCCGCCTCCAGCACCCCCCAAGCTCTCTCCCCCGGCGTCGTCGCTGGCAGAGGCCACCGGGCTCCTCCCGGGTGGCGCCGGCGGCGGCGGTGTGCTTCTCCCCGCGGCTTGGCGTGGTGGTCGGGGCCTAATCCCCATGGCGCGGTGCTTCAAGGGCGGCGCCAGCCCAGCTCCGGCTGGAAGGTGACGGCACGGCGGCGTGGATGGTTCCCCGCGGGGCAGCGTGGGGCGGATGCGGCAGGCAGTGGCAGGGCGGCGCCGGCCAGCCCCCTGTGGCCCAGATCTAGGCCCGCAGGGCCTCATATGGGTTGGGGGTGGGCGGGCCTGCCCTATGCGCTGCTCGTCCTACAGGCGGCGGCCAGCCTGTTGCAACGTGGAGGTGGGCTTTATGGGTCTGATCCGGGCCTGTATAGGTCCTATTGGGACTGGTGTGCCCTCCACGAGGGCTTTACGGGCCTGATGGGCCCGGCCGGACCCAAAGGGGACTAGTGTGCCTACCTCCACGTTCGGTCGACTACCGTCTTTGGCTGTGGAGGTTGTTCCCTCCTGCTAGGCTGCTGTCCCACTGACCCTGATTCAAGCTACTTCTTGCCTCCACCTTGTAGGCCGCGTGACGGTAACCTTGGTGAAATGACGATGGCGGCCTCGTGACCATAGTGGCGCATGCTCGCGGATGGAAAGTTTGGTGGTGTCGAGGCCTCGCCCTCGTGGGACTCCTTTGCATCGGACTTCCCGGGGGTTGTGGAGTGGGTTTTCAGGAGAAATCCTTGTCGGCTCGACCCACACCAACGCAGTGCCGTCCGCGGGCGGCACCATTCCTTCCTGGAGGGCGTCATGGCTACCTGCCTTCCACTTCCCTCTGCGTGCCGGGGGAAACCCTAGGACCAGTCCCTGGTCCGGACAGCAGCGGTGCGCTTTCCTTCCTGAAGGTGTTGCTTGGTACTTGACGTTAGGTGCTAGGAGTGTAGTGGTACTCCTCTAGATGGCGCAGCGGTTGCGGTTCTCCTTCGTTTAGTGGATCCGCCTATGTCTTCATTTTATTTTTTCTTTGTTCCTTTGGGCGTGTGTTGCTGCTGTCCAGCATTTTTCTTTGAGCGTTGTGCTGTTTGTACCAGCAGCGGTCTTACCTAGTTGCTTTATTTATAAAGCGGAGTGAAATACTATTTCAACAACCATCTCTCGTGCAACTGTAATACTCTGATACGGGACGTTTCTGTGACCCCGGCCGCGCTCACACTACCGCTGCACGTACACGGGATGCCGGTACACGGGATGCCGGTAGTTTGTCTGCACATGAGTGCGCGCCGGCACTCAGGGTGTAGGTGGGACTATCCGTGGGAGTCCCGCATAGTCCCGTAACAGTTAAGTGGGTGTCCCTCAGTAGCCCGCTAAATTTATGCGGGTACCTACCATCCCATTTATGTCCACATATGCCTATAAATATTAAGTTATATACTCTCTCGTTCTTAAAATAGATATCGAAAATTTGTTTAAATTTGGATATATCTATATACCAAATAGTATCTAGATACGTCTAATTTTAGATAAATTTTCGACATCTGTTTTAAGGCATAGGAGTACTTCTATGAAAAACAAAATTGTATAATATGATGTAGGGAGTTAAGTCATGGATAGTGTTTATGTCTATAATGGATATGTCAGCCTGCATAGATCCACGTGCACCGTATCCTAACTTTGCTACAACTAATAATGGTTTCGGATGCACCTGAATCTGTGTTGTCAATACACTCGAGATCTTACAAGAATGAGGCTACGATACTTTGCGAAAGAAACTGAAGTTGTCAGGATATATAATTCCGACCTTTTATGCGCATTAATAATGTTGAACTAAAAAGTTTCAGTTTGGTCTTGGGTCACCATCATGCATGCTTAATTTGTGCACCACACGCGGATTCTTTTGAAGTACATCCGAAGTGCAAGTTTTATGCATGGCTCGTTCTTCTGGAGACTGTGGACAGCAAACCAATTACAAGGCAGAGCATGGCTACACTTTGGCGGAGGCCGAAGTACAAAAGGGTCTAATGTTATGCGTCGAATGAATTAAGAAGCCCGCATGGCCCAGAGTTTGAATGAAAACATATCCGGACAGGTTCCAACTTTTCGATTGTGTGTCTTTGAGAGTCCCATGCTGGTGTGTGGTGTGGAACATGCATGGCAGTAACGATAAACCAAAACACGACTAGCGGCTAAAGGCCGGCCCTCAGATCTAGTAGAGCCTCCAGCGTGAGGTTAGAAATTTGTGTTCCTGATGCCACCCATTCCCAATATACTGTATATGCTTGCCCGGTGGATGACCTACGTAGGCACAACTTGTTCATAGCAATAGTATGTCATTGCAATGATCGTCCCTAAAATTTTATATGCACTCATCTCTTACAAGGCATAACTCTGGCCGGGATCCCGATTTATGAACAATATACGTGTTGGAAAATGTGGCTTTTATCGTTGAGAGATAGGAAAAGATTTGATCAGATGACACCGACATGTATGAATTAAATATGATCAATGTTAGTACCTGGAATTGTACGAATTGGATCGAGACGCAATCCAGGCAGTAAGTATACCTCTACTTCTCCAATAAATTTTATCAATACGTGTTACTGCTAAACTGCGATGTTTTTGGTTGGTGAAAATTGCTCTAAGTGGACTTCATAAATCAACACCAGAGACAATCATAGACTTCTTGCCCAGATGCCTAGGAAAGCTCGGCTCCCTACTAAAGGACTCGCAGCTTACGGTCCTATGTCATCGTTGTTGACCTCTGAGATGGCTACCCCCCTCCCCCCTGTTCTCACTGTTTTGGAACAGGTGGGCACTCTAATCATATCTAGGGTTCATTTCACACCGGTAGCAACTAAAATGACATGAAGAGACGTGCGACCTACCAAAGTATCGCTCTGCTGAGGGTAGGAGATGGCTAGACATGAACTTTGGATCGCTCCAGTGAGGCACTAAGAAATGATTGGATTCTCAACAAGTTCATGCCAACTTTGGATAATATCACTGAGAAGACAAGTTATGGACTATATGTGGGAGTGATGAATTATCCTTCAACGCGGCCCTCTGCTATGCTTTCTCCTGTGAACCTGGAGCACGCTTGCATTACAATGAGATTCTAGATGGCTATGCTCGTGTCGGGGTGGATGAAGTTATACAACAATATGAATCATTGGAACTTGACATCCCTGGAGCTGAAGATGAGAGGGCACTAGGAGAAGTCAGGGATGGTATCATTCTATAGCGCAAGAAATACATCGTGTTTCCAGGCTCTGCGCCCAGTCCACCACCATCTCCTCCGAGTCAGCCGAGTCTGCCGCATCCATCAAGTCCACATGATGAGGAGTGGGCCGACCACCATAGCGCGAGTCCGCCGCCGCGTCAGCCCACTCCGCCGCCGTGTCAGCCGACTCTGCCGCCGCGTCAGCCGACTCCGCCGCCGCACCAGTCGAGGGCGGCCGCTCGGTCGACTAGCAGTACTACTACTCAGAAGAAAGGTAGTCAGGTGAAGAAAACCCCACCGCCTCCTCCCACGTTACCTTACAAGATGACTGATGAGGCAACCAAAGCGATCATCGATGCCCAAGTGAAAGCCTTTTTTGCACCCAAAAGAGCCCGAGCCAAAGAAATATTTGATCCAAAAGCCAAAAGGTGGGCTAAGAGTTTTATTGAGCAACCATCACAATATGAGATAAATAAGGCTGATGACAACAAACGCTATCTGATGAGAATTGGTAGTAAAAAGTCAAGAAGTAGTACTGCAAGCAGAATGAAAAAAGATATTTCCCAACTCGAAGAGCATGCAAAAAGATCGATCTCCCCGCTCAAGGTATTACCCAATTTTGACCATGATCAGGGTTTCCTCATTGATCAAGTGGCGGAGTTTGCTAGAGTTGCTGGTATTAATGTTGATCAAGCGCTAGGCAGACATGTCTCCATGTAGACGGAAATAGCATGGAAATATGAATACGGTAAGCTTCTGGTCAGACCTGATGAGGTCGAGCTTCTACCAACACAAATGCAAAGACCACATGAGTGATACAAGAAAGTTTCTACATGCGAGGAAGAAGATCGATTATCAACGCTGCTTGTGAGAGTTACAAATGATCATTTCAATGGTGAATACCAGATTCAAATTTATTTTGGGGAATTCTATATGTTATTCAAACAAGATGCCCCGAGTTGAGTCTCGTTAGTTTCTATTGTCTGTATGTGGTTCATTTATTTTTATGATAAAATCTCTAACTTAGATTGTTCATTGCCTGTAATTATCCCCACTATGCTATTATGCAGAATGAAGAGCGAGGAATGTGACCTAAAGAAAATCTTTGACACTGGGTTCATCGACCCATGCCGAGTTAATGAACGATTTCTAAAGCAATACTCTAAGGAGACGGAGCATAACTTGCTAAGGTTTATAAAGAGGCAACATTACAAAAAGAGAATATTGTTTCCTTACAACTATGGGTTAGAGTGTTACTGTCTTGTACACATTCACTTTTTCTTACTCGATGTTAAGTATAATTGATGAGTTAATAACGTATATAAATGTGCACAACTTCCACTGGATTCTACTAATCATTAAAGTTAACGCTAGAAGAGCTGAAATCAAGGACTCACTAAGGAAAGACGAATCCGAGTATGCAATCGTTAAAGATGCGCTCCAGATGCAATTTCAGTCATTGTCGCACTATATCGGTCTCTTTCGTTTACATATATCCTGAGATTTCAAGTAACTAATAATTCATTTATTCTTTATTTTTTGCCGGCCAGGGTTTGGCAAGATTTCACCAAGAGTACGGTTGGTGAATTTAAAGATGAGTTTAGTTTTCATTGGGTCGAGGTAAGTAGTACGAGCTAGGTCCGCGCATCTCTTTAATTCTAGTTTCAATACCATTATATAATGCTTGATTATTATTTGATTGAATTCTATTCTCGTAAAGTGCAAGAGACAGCCACTAGGGATTAATTTGTGTGGATATTTCGTGTGTGATTTCATTCGCTCGGAGGTTAGATATATGTGAACAATATATTCACAATTTGATTTTATTACCATCAATTGTGTTGAGTCTCATTCATAATATTTGTTATGACGATTGATATTCATATTGATCTTCCTTTTTTAATATATATAGTTAGAAAGATTGCGGGAGAATCTCCAACCAAAGAAGCGCCTGGTAGCAATTGAAGAGGAATTGGCGGGATTTCTTGTTGACCATGTCATAGACCCAAATGGAAAATTTCATACCAAGGGATTCTAGTAATTTAATGATCTCCATGTAATCGAATAGACGGATTGTGATCTCCATGTAATCAATATATATATATATATATATAATCGAATTGTATCTATATAACAATGACGATGTTATGTGTAATGGGTTCCTTCGTTGCACGTCATATACGCCAAAACTCTTCCTCCTCTACCGATCCTCCTGTCGCGGCAGAACACCCCCCCCCCCCCCTCCCACAATTCTGTCGCGGCAGAAATCGGCCCCAAAATTTTGCCGTGGCAAAAACCGCCATCGGCTGCCGCGACGGGCGAATTTGTAAAATGTTACCGCGACAGAGAACGTCTAGTCCCGGCTCGTTCTACGAACCGAGACTAAACGTCCTCCACACCCCGCTCTCCTGAGCGACCACGTGCAGAGACTTTAGTCCCGGTTCATAACTGACTCAGGACTAAAGGCTGGGACCTCTAGTCCCGATTGCAAAACCGGGACTAGAGCCTGTCTGGAACCGGGACTAGAGTCCCGTTTTCCACCGGTGAAGTGGGCCCCAACTGTCAGTGCTGCTATCAAAATACTCTAAACCGTGAATTAGTGCGATTCACAGGGCTGTGGCTCAAAATTAGTACCGACTCGCAAAAATTACCAAAGTCGGTACTGACTCGTAGTCAGAGGCCGAATTGTGTTAATTAGTTATATGTAAATTTCTTATTTTTTTTCTCTAACAAGATTGCTGCCCATATCCTTATCTCATGTACTGCATCATCAACTATAACAAAATAATTTCCATGACATTCGCAAACCACTAACAAAAACTTGTTCAACATCTTAACAGAAAATAGTAGAATTGCGCATGCATACATATATATGTAAATAGTCCACTGAAGCGAGCCTCGTTGCATATTCCATCAGCTGGGGTGGTTTCTTAATTAACCACTAGTACTACTAGTAGAAGTACTCAAATTAATGGAGATGCTGTACGGGAGGGAAACATATATACGTGGTAGGATACGTATATACACTGTATGTAAATAGTCCACTGAAGCAATGGATGCGTTGCATAGCCGATTCCATCAGCTGGGCTGGTTTCTGAGTAGTACGTAGTAGAATGATGAGTAGCTCAAATGGAGATGCTGTACGGGAGGCCCTTCCCTGGCTCGGATGCGCATGCGTGCTTGAATAGCTCATACGGCATGACGCCGGCGCCGCACCTGTTTTTGAGATCCTCGGTCAGGTTCCGTTGGTCGATGATCCCCTCGTTTCTGAGCATGTTCCCTTGTAGCCTTTGGAAGGCGGCGTTGATCATCGGATCAGCCTTCCACGCCGGCTCCACGTGAATGCCCATGTGCTGCTCGTCCGGCCAGTGCGACGACAGGATGTGGAGCACGGTGATGACGAGGACGGCCTGGTACTGTGACGGGAACACCTGCAGCAGCTCCATCTCAGGCTTGGCCTTGAAGCTGGCCATGCGTTCCTCGCGGTCGGGGCCCTCCTCCACGGGCATCTTCTTCCGCGCGATGCTGGGCCGGTTCGGGAAATAGCCGGCCAAGGGATACTGGGCGAAGTTGACGGCGGCGTGGTGCCCCGACGTGACCCACATGATGCTAGTGAGGACCTTGATGAGGCTCTCGCGGGAGTCCAGCCTGGGCCACCACGGCTCGTGTTGTTTGTCGGCGTGGCCTTTGGTGCGAACCTCGTCCCACCAGCCATTGAGCTCCTTGTCTCCGGTGACGTCCGCCGCCGACGAGTAGTAGTGCTTCACGTAGTCGGAGGTCCATTCCTTGAGGGATTCCCAGACGAGAAGCCCGTCGTTGGCGTACGGGTAGTCCTTTATGGTCAGCGTGAGCGTGCCGTCTTCCTCCTCGACCGCCATACCCCTATAACATGCATGTATATATTATCATCCCAGGATCGAGTTATCGAGTTATATATATATATATATACACACACACACACACACCATATATATACTGGAGTATATTCATACACACGTACTCCTCGTTAATTACGATCGAGATACCTTCGGATAAGGTCGGCTGGCAGTGCTTCCATGTCGAACCTCCAATGGTCCCTGTACACCAGGGAGCTGAGCGTCATGCTGTACCTCCCCGGCGAGAAGGTCTGCTCGATGATGCCGTCGGCGTTAATGAGACCACTCCGCGATTTTGCGTTCATCTGCATGGTGTAGCGGAAGTGCGGGTGCAGCAGGCGGTAGATGGGGTGCATTCTGCTCAGCTGACGGTTGGTCGCGATGATGTAGGGCTCCACGCAACAGTGTGTCCTCAGCCTGCAGCCAAATAATCAAATTATTTTATAAATTATTTCATGAATCTAGCCTATTAAGTAGCGGAGGAGATACCGCCCCGTACCAGTGGCTGACAAGCTGGTGGTACCCCGAGTCATGAGCCAGGACATGGGCCTTGGCCAGCTTCCAGAGCCAGGACCCAGTGGCGTCACACTGCTGCGGCGTGAAGACCTGGCTCCATGGCTTAACAGGGCTTGGGGGCTTGCCCTTGGGCCTCGACAGCTCGATCGCGATGGGCTTAAGCGTCCCTTCCTCTGTGAGGAAGAAGAGCGTGCGCGAGCCGTAGAGCGTCGTGTCGTCTAGCTCGCGGACAAGGTTCACAAGAGGGAGGAGCATGTCGTGGTAGTCCAGCATGAACAGCTTCTTCTTCTTGACGGCCTCTTCCGCCGTCATCACCCGACCTATCTGCTCTTCAATGACCTCTTTGGTGATGCCAGACTCCCGCGGGCCGAACTCTTCTTCATCGAGCTTGCTCACAAAAGGGAATTCCTGCTTGATCACCATGCATGCATCCAATTATATATATATATATATATATATATATATATATATATATATATATATATATATATATATATATATATATATGCATATATATTGTGTTGAACGAATAATCTAGCTAAGTGTGTAGTGTAGCAGAGATTCATTGACGTGCCGTGACAAGCCGTATGCTCAGTGGGTTCAGTCCTGCTAGGGTTTGTCTTGCGAACTCCTCGTCTCTGAACCATGCAAACTTGTCACCTGCAGTAAATATAATCTCAGCATATATATATATGTATATGTAGCTAGCGTACGTGCTGTCTTTTTTAGTATTTCCTACTAGATAGTACTAGTACGTACCGTCGACAAGTCGGGGCTTTTCGAATTTCAAGCCCTGCAGCGCCTCATGGATCGCTTCCTCCAACGGCACGGACGATCTCAAGGCCCTGATAAACTTCAAGGCCGTTTCTATGAGCATGGAGCCCGTGCTAGGCGGCTTCTCCTGGACGGTGTCATCGAACAGCGAGTCGATCGCCGAGAAGGAAGGGAAGCTCTTGCCCTTCCTCTCTTTGAGCAACCACATCTGCAGAAACGTCCACACCGTCGGCAAGAAGGACCCCAACCCCTTGGTCCATAGGAAGTCCATGTTATCGGAGCTCGAGAACACCTCGTCTTTCGGTACGTACACGTAGTCTCCAACCTTCTCTGAAGATGGATCTGCAATGCATGCATGCATAGCTACTCAGTAACTAACTAACGCTCCCTCACGAAATATAATTAATGTGATCACCCTTACATATGTACTCCATTCATTTTCAAAATTAAGATGTTTTAGCTTTGTGAAGCTAATGTAAAGGGTCATATTTTAAAAGGGAGGGAGCATATACCTTTGTCGCTGCGAGGCCGGCCGGTGCGGCACCGTCGTGGGTACGGGTACTCATTGCCGCCGAGCACAGGTCGTGTTAGGGCATCACCTTCATCGGGCTTCCCAAGGTCGTTGTATACATCGTAGTCGTAGATGCGGTCAAATTTGTTGCGCTTGCCCGTCCCTTCTCCACGTATGGCCTTAAGCTCCCTCTCGCGCAGGCTCTCGACGCCCGGTGGTGTCTCACACGGCAGGTATGACTACACCACCATACAAATTAAATTAATTACGTACCCGTCGTGCACAACCTGAAATAATAATCTCCTTAATTATATATATAGTAGATAGATATGGATGGGTTGATGTTTGACCTTGAGAGGGAAGAAGACATGCTGCTTCTCGGTTTCGGCGGACTTCGCGTTGATCCAGGAGTTGCCCTCGAAGATCACCTTTGCACTCAAGTCTTCCTCAGGGGCGACGACGATGTCCACGAGGAACATCTCCGTGTCATGCATGTTCTCCACAAGAACGGCACCGATGGAGCCGAACCAGACAGGCACATCGAAGGTGGCCTCACATGCAAACTTATTATGGACATGGATAATATCAAGCCCACAGTAGTAGGCGCTGCCAGGGATTGACTCCTTCACCTTTCCGGTTTCTGTAGAGCATGTGTATTGTATATATTATGTTCAAAAAGTTCTTTGCGGATATACATACGCCATTTTCCCTCATGTTTTCCAGTAATAATATATAGTTATATCACACTTTTCAATTTTATTAGAGATATAATAAGAATGCATGCATGGCAGTCTTATTTTCACAGTGCTATACATATGAATGGACAGGATTTGCTGACGTGGTTACATGAGTCGCTTCCCTTGAAGCAGGGTTGTAAATCTAGTTCAAATTTATATTAACTTGGTGTTGGTGATCATTTCATATCCTAATGGTCAAAACTAAACATATTTTTGTATATTAATTTGATTATTTTAGTCGGCCTTTTTCCGGAGTTTATGAAGCCAGGCGAGTACACTGGGCCGGGTTGAGCATGTGAAAATGTCTGGACTGGATCAGCCATATTTCAGAGTTCAAACCGGCGGGCCAATCCGCTGGGCCGGGATGCCCATGTGAATAGATCTGGATGGGACAGTGTGTCTCATACCACCTTGGAAATTAAAGTAGACTCAATTCTATTCTAGTATTAGTTTTTTTTTTTGCTGAAAGGTATTCCAGTATTAGTTAGATTCTTTGCAAATGAAAAAAATAATATATACGTATGTCATGCAGTTAGATTGCACAAGAAAGGCAGGTCTTTTGAAATTACTAGTTATTCTATATATTTTTTTATCATCTACATATTCATTTTATGTTGATCAAAATACAGAGATTGTATACTAACAAATACAGATTGTATACTAACAAATGTATGATCGGTGGTCTGTAAAATTTTAAAAAATAAAGAGAAATACCACAAATTAAAAATGAAATAAAAAATGCACGGAAGTTAACACAATATATAGAAGGAGCTTCTCACGTACGTGAATCCAAGTTGGAGCTCACGAGCTCAAGGTGAAGGACTTTGCTTGATATGAGACTCATAATACTATGGGACAGATAATCCTTTATAGTCACCGTGGCCTTCATCTTGACATAGATGGGCTTCGCTACTGTGATGAGGCCGGCCTCCGTGTAGGAAGCTGCAGGCTCGTCGACCACGACCAAGGTGCTGCTGCAGCTTATCCTGGCGGCTGTGCCGCGACTGCGAGCGGTGGTCCAGTTACAGGCCCGACGTCTCCGGCGTGGCACCACGGCACCACGCCGGCAAGCCGAGATTGTACTGGTGGGGAGAGAAGGGCCATGGCTCGGAGAGACCACCGCTGCTAGTGGAGGCAGTGTCATTGTGGCCTAAGCCTCCTTGCAACTCACGCAAGCTAGTAAGATGGTGCTCGATGGTACTAGTAGCTAGTTTGTCTGAAAGAGCGTGTACCGGGTGTCCAATTTATAGAGTCGCCTGGGCTTAGGGTCCGTAGCTGGATGGAACAGTACGAAAGGCCAATTATGCATTAATGCATATGTTTATGGGTGAGAAAACATGTGACTACGGAAATTCTAAGATAGAAGTCTAGTCTTTTTTTGGGGGGAACGGGGATGGCCCCGAAGGACCGAGTGCTTTCATTCATTCATTCATCAGCAGTGGCATACAAATTACAATAGGAGGCTTCAAGAAAAAGAAAAATACACGCAGGTCCCTGCAATTAGCACAGAGGTCCTCAAAAGGAATTGTAGAAAACGCAATCGAGGACATAAGCTCCTACACCACCGCGCAGAGCGCCATCGCAGTCACCATCACTTTCGCCAGGGACGGAACCACTTGGGACTGTGAGGAGGGAGCCAGCTATGACGACAACACCAAGCCTCCGGAACGACATCATGGCCTGGAGGTTGAAGAACATCCCGAGACGTCGGCTCGAGCACAACATCACCGATGCCAAAGTAGGGAGCGGCTTCCCTACAGCCATACATTCCGGCATAAGGACGACGACCGGCCGTCGAAAGGATGCCGGAGAAGAACTCCCCAAAGACAGGGGCAACAAACAAGCCGTCGAGTATTTTCTCCAACTGGGCGCAACACCATCACTTACCAATCTCGAAGCTCCGCTTCAGAGCGAACAACGACGGCCTGCGCCATCCCCTCGCCACCATGACCGGTAGAGGGTGCCCACTCGCGACTTCGCTCCACCACAAGAGGTGGTGGCCGCAACTGGATTTGTTCGAACAAGCGGTTGTTCTCTCCTCCATATCCAACTCCGGCCAGAGGCACAAGATCAAGAGGAAAAAGAACCCTAGGGCCAAGATCCAACCAGAGGAATCCCAACTCCCGCTCCTACCTACGGGCAGAAGGCCCACTACCGGCACTAGGCCAAGACTCCTATTGCTACCACTGTACAGTGGCCGGCCACCATCCCTCGTTCCCCTCCGGTCGGCGAGGCCGCCGGAGACGATGGAGGGAGGCGCCGGGGGCACGCGGCCGACTCTCAACAGAGGGGAGGAAACGAGAGCGGTTTGCCTCTTGTTTCGTGCGAAGCAAAAGTCTAGTCATTGGGATGGCATGTTTACAACGGCTTAGCTCAACCTAACGTCCTACACACAAGGAATATATAAGGCAAAGCGTACACTTTTTGGAGTTTTGAATGTGCAGAACATAACAGTTATTTTTTTTACGGATTTTTCTATGTCCAAGATATATTATTTTATAAAGGGGTTTTCATAACTTAAAAGGTTTAAGCATTATATCCGGGCTTTGCATAACTAAAATGCACACCGCCGCAACGTGTCCAAACGGTAGGAGCTACCGCTGCTTCAGATGCTGCCTTGTCCTCACTGCAGCTGATGATTTCGAAGACGGTGTTGACATGAATGGGAAGGAAGATGATGATGTAGCTGGGAGAAGATGAATGGAGCGATGGCCTCCGCCACCACTTTGCCCTTGGCATCGGCAGCTCTCTTCATCGACCCGGTGACCTCAAGAAGCTTCACAAGAAAGTGGGAGAAGAACTTGGCATGGTCACCAGGCTGGCCGTTATTAGGTGGATGGTTGGTCTCCAAAGGAGCCAGTCCAACTACTCGCATCATGAGAGAGGTCTGAAGATCGGCGTCGTCCCCCTTACGACCGCGAGGGCAGCCAAGGCTTCCCGTGTGGCAAGGGATTCTTTTGTCGGCGGACAACCGAGCCGCCAGCTGCTACATGATCTTCGCTTCCTGCTAAAGAAGATCGGTGCAGACAGAGCTCTCCCCGAAGAGCTCCTTCATGTCTGGCGGAAGCAACCATGCTCTCCACTAGCTCCTTGTACGCCCTAGTAAGCTTGGTGATGGAGCTCTATGCGCCGCACCAAGCTCATCTTGCAAGGAGCAGAATGCCTTGTCCTTCCCGGCAAGAACTTCCCGAAGAGCATGATCCTTGGGCAGCAAATGCCTCAGAAAGACGACTCTTGATTTTGTTGCGAACTGCTTGGTCTTGGCGAAAATACAATCTCACACATATGTTGGGCCTCCGGCACCATCACCGCAGTCCATTTCCTAGAGATTCGTTCTCCCTATTATACAGAAAAACCCTTCCACCCCACTTCTTGAGTGGTTTGCAGTTTTTCTTCTTAACCCCTAGCGTTTTCAGATTTCACACATTGTTTTGTCTTTGATTTTCCTCACGGTAGACAAAAATTTATTCTTTGTTTAATTTATTAATTATCCAATTTTAAGTATAATATAGTTTTACGAAATATTTTTCACAGAATATTACTCGAATCATATATTTTTCATAGAATTACTTTCATGGAATATTTTTCCTGACACATTTTTTTAGTTTCTTTATTAATTAGTAACAGTTTCAACATAGATTCATATTTTTCATGTATTGTTTTTCAAACAGTATCAAGAATATTTAACAATATCCTTACAAGGTTTCTCACGTTCTTGTTTTAAGCTAAAATCATTCGAGGATTTTTCCAGATTCACAGAATTAATCAACAATTTCTTAAACAATTATTTTTCTAGTATTCAACAATATTTAATATAATTTTGTTTCAGGAATATTTGTAAATAGCTATACAAGTTTCATACACTTTGTTCCAAGAATATCCTACAACATTCCATACAAGTTTCATAAAATATTTGTTCAAAGAATATTCTAATTAAAACGCATACAAGTTATGTACTTGTTTCTTCAAAGAATCATAAAATTTCATATAATATTTGTTTCCAAGAATATTGAACAAATATTATAAGGTTTATAAAAAACATTATATAAAATTTTCACAGAGATTCACACAGGAATTATACATAATTCACACGAACATTCATACACGTATCAAAGTTTAAACAAAGTTTCAATGAAGTACAAAGTTGCAAGTGAGATTTATTAGTACAAGATTTATAAAAAAAATGAGCAATTAGTATATGATTTATACACAATCTGTACATGATTCATACTTGTTTCTGCCAAGAAACACACATAATACATATTTTTTAGAAGACTATCAAATTTCCAGAACCGGTATACATCCAGAACTATACAGTATAAACATAAAGAATTTTTTCTTGACACATTTTTCAGTTTTCTTGATGAAGTTCACTTTTTTCAGTGTTTTTCAACACATATTCATGTTTGTTTTACCTCGTATTCTTACCCAAACCATGTTTGTTTTCATTTCATTTTCCTCCTTTTTAAACAAAATTCTTTGATGTTTCAAATGTAGATCCATACAAGATTCATACAAAGTTCCATGCAAGATTCATACTTAATATTCATATCATATAAGATCTATACACAGTATAAACCAATGTTTCACATGCTATCACAATTTCATGCATGTTTCACAAGATCCATATGATAAAAACTACAAGCAAACAAATTTTCACACCCGAATCATGCCAGATCCAATGAAGATTACCTAAAAATGAATTATCATGCATATTTATCATATGTCATCGTAGATCCAATAAAGATTCATAGATTCACTAAAGAAAAAAGAATCAAATAAGTAAAAAAAGGAAGAACAGAGAGGGATAGATGGATCGGGGTACTCCAGGCCCAGATCGGGGCACTGAGCGTTAAGCCTGTGCAAACCCGGTTTGACTGGTTTGGCCGGTTTGGGTTATTCAAATTTTTGCACTTGGTTTTAAGTTTTAAGAAAAATGAGCTATGATGCATTTGGCCGGTTTGGGTGGTTTGGCCGGTTTCATTTTTTCCACACCCTTACTGAGTGTGTAGAGATCGGGGATGGGGGGTGATGAGTCCAAAATTTAAGCATTTTTCAATTACTGATCATCAACTGCTGTATCTACATCACAACATTACTCTCATCCTTCATTCATTAGATCTTGTTGTAATTCTAGATTTAATTGTGGTTTGCACTAGATCTATTTCATTACATTCATCCATGCATTTGATTATGATGATGTTGTTGATTTCTTTCATGTGTGAGTAGTTCCTTTGTTCTTGGGGAGATGGACAAACCATAGCACTATTATGAATTTGCAATAAAGATAATATATTCTTGTGTCCGTATGACTTGCCTATCTATGATAGATTTAGGATTTGTGTTTGATCTCTCTCTTTAGATGGTATGCGAAAGTCAACCACATACCATTTGCCTTCGGGAATAAAGTGAGGGAGAAATCCTTTGGACGTGCTTTGGGATCGTACCCGGAATAGCCCCATGACAGATTGGCGCCGGCTCGTGAGCTACGCGGTCAAAGGAGTAATAAAGAGGAACTCCCTAAGCTAATTACGATATCCATGGGGAAACCCTGATATCAATGGGGAAACCCTTAATTGCGGTGGTCTGTATGGGTGACTGCTCTTAGGCATCGCAGTGGTTATTTAGAGGTGACCTCACTTTTGGCTCAACAAAGTGGCTTCCTACGAGCCTTGTAGTGAACATCTTATTATGGAGCTGTCTCCACACATCTCATGATAAAAAAAAGTATATTATCTTAAATTATTAATAATGACAATACCATTCTAGAGGAGTATCCTACATCCCCGAAAATGTTTTAGCCCTATTGCATTCCACCACGCTTTTATACGAACTTGTTGCTTGCTTTATTTTAATCGTTTTAATTACATTTTTGCACACAACTAAAAACCTTTCAAACACTCTTTACTTAAGAACAAAGGTAACTTACAAGTATCCTTTGGTAGATAGTGATGAGGGGCATTAAGACCTTTACCAATAGCTCTCTGTGGGTTCGATATCTTTACTTCAAAACTAGCTACAATTGATCTATCACTTGCATTCATCAAGCTATTTTATGGCTCCGTTGCTGGGGAGCTAAGCGCTTTTGGTCATTGTTCTTAGTTGCTTATTTCACTAATAGTTTTACTAAAGTAGCTTACTAGTTTCAGGTAAGCACCATGACTACACTCGGACTAATGAATCATCTTGATGCAACTAAATACTTCGGGGAGTTCAACAGAGGACTTGTCAAAGAATTATTGAGTGGGGGCAAACCAGAATACGAGGTCAACCTCGCTTTATCGCCATCATTAAAGAAAGGACTTTTGCAGGAGATGATCCAGATGAGGATCCTTACACACATTTAATGCATTTTACTGAGCTATGTTGGACTCTTAAATTAAGAGGCTATTCTGATGATGAATTAAAACTTAAACTGTTTAGCCAATCTCTAACTAATACTGCTTTAGCTTGGTATAGAATTTTCCCTGTAGAGAAAATAGATACTTGGGAGAAACTTAAATGAGAATTCGTGATTCAATTCTTTCCCAAGGTAAAGACTGCTGAAGTAAGGAGGGCGATTACAAACTTCAAGAACCGCCCAGGTGAAGGCTTGGTAAGGGCCTTCAAAAGGTATAAGTCCCTACTTTATAAATTTCCCCATCATGATTTACCTAAATGGTATGTTTTACACATCTTATATGGAGGACTTAATCAAGAAATTAAACATGAGCTAGACACCAATTCCGGAGGCTCCTTTATGGAGTTAACTATAACTAAAGCTTGGGAACTTTTAGAACATATTCGCTGTAATAGAGAAACATGGGGATTTGATTTAGGCGGTGAAGGAGATATAGAAATTGAATATGATTGTCTCAATGCTTATAAAGAAACCGGTAAGGTAAAAGAAACTTCTAATGAACTCCAACTTGATGATATTGTTTTGCAAATTATTTAGTCTTTTACAGAACATATTGAGGCTCCTAAAAATTATTGGCTCCATTACACTCCACCACCTGAGTGTAGAAGACGATCTAAAAATTACAGCTCCTATTGAACCATTGCGAGAGGTAGCCCCATATGTTGAACCCCTTCCTTTCCCAAGGACGGCGAAGAAACATATGATGGCTCAACAACTGCAGGATCAACGAGAAGAAGAGTTATTCCTAAAACAGCTAGAAGAAGCACATGTAAGGAAAACCGATGAAGTGTACAAGAGATGGGGGATCTAGCGAGGGAAGACATCCTGACCATGTTTTCTCACTGCAACGTGATTGAGTTAGATACCGAAACCTCACAGTTCATCAAAGGTAAGGCAAAAGCTAAAGAAGTTGGTAAGCCTATTCTCCCTTGTACTTTCGGAGCAACTTCCTATTATGGCCTTTGTGACATAGGGACATCCGTTAATGTGATATCATTTAACTTCTATTTAGAAATCCAAAAAAAGAACTAGCACCCGCCAAACTAGAGGATATGGACATGACTATAATGCTTGCAGATAAAACACTTAGAGTCCATATGGGAATAATTAGAGATGTTCCAATTTATTGTAGGATTCACAGCATAGAAAACAAAAAAAATTCTACGATGGGAACAACTATGTACCAAGATCTATCTACTAGATACAAGCAACGGGTGGATATACATCCATAGAATACATACCCTCGAAAACTAAATAGCGTTAACGAGGTTGTACTCGTGGATGATGTAGTCGAACGCTTGCCGATCTCAAGATCGTGATGAAGTCCATCTGGTCCAGCCGGTCTAACACCATCAAGTCCAGCACCGCAAAGCAGTGGTGTATCCGTGATCGCACACACGTCCGGGTACCCCGACAACCTCCACGCCCTCGCTCCAGCAAAGCAGCGGAAGCAACAAGTCCTTCCAGAAAAGCCACCGGGAACATGTATCTCGCTGATCTAAGACCATGGGGGAATTCTAAAGGGGGGAGAGAGATCCTTCGTGAGGAGGTGTGCTTTGAGAGGAGGAGAGGGAGGCCTTTTATAGTGAGAGGGGGATCACCCAAGGGGCATGGCGCCAAGCCCATGGTGGCTGCCCCCACCTCTTCCATATTCATGTGGGTGGAGCTCCCACTCAAAATGAAAAGCCTCCACTCACATAAACATGTCTCCACCCAAAAATCCACTCACATGCATTAAATTTCCACCAAATTTAATGTAAGCTCTCATTTAAATAAAACTCTTTTATTTATTTATTTAGAATTTTGTTAATTACTCTAATTAACAAACATTCACATAAAACCCCTTATAATATTTCAACTTCACATGCAGAACCAATTTTAACAATTTCAACTGAAACAGTTCCGGTGTCTAGTGAAATAAATTTATGCGCTTTATTTTTCTTTCTCTGGCATATTATTTGCTCCAAATGGTGTCGGTATCTCTTAAGTGTGTCACCCTATGGTTCGCGAATAATGTAGACATGATCGAGACCCCTCTCCGATCAATAATCAGCAGCGGGACCTGGAGATCCGTGCTGACTCCCACATATTCAACGATGACTTCTGTGATCTGTGAACCTTATACGCATGTAACTCAATCCCTTTGTCTTGCGATATATTACATGTACGATATTCGATCATCGGTATCTCCATACCTAGTTTGATCTCGTTACCGACATGTACTCTTTTCTCGTTCCTGTGATATAACATTCTAGTGATCAAATTACTTGCTTGCAAGCTAACTAATGTGATATCACCGAGAGGGCCCAGAGTATATCTCTCTGTCATCGGGATGGACAAAGTCCACTCTTGATCCATGAGCCTCAACATAACACCTTCGTAGAACTGAACCCATCTTTATAGTCACCCTATTACGGTGTGATGTTTGATGTTATCAAGATACTCTTTCGGTGTTAGTGATTGACATGATCTCATGGTCTAAGGAATAAGATTATTTTGTATGATGTTATAGCAATATAAACACAATGACCTTGATCGTAATGCTATACTTCGGATGAATGTTCATCACATCATTCCAACAATGGTGTGACCTCGTTATTAACAACATCCAGTGTCCATGATCAGGAAACCTTTGATCATCTTGTTAATCAACGAGCTAGTTTATATAGAGGCATAACTAGGAACTTTCTTTTTGTTTATGAAACACACATGTATTAACGTTTCTGTATTAATACAATTATAGCATGCAGAATAAACATTTATCATAAATAAGGACTACGATAATAACCACTTTATTATTGCCTCTCGGGCATATTCCCTTCAGTCTCACACTTGCACTAGAGACAATAATCTAGTTTGAAAACTTTGCGTATTGAACACCTATGGCTTTCTGGTGTTCCATATACACGATTGTAAGTGGTTAACATAATCTACGGATCTGACGCTTTCAGGTCCGTGTGTATTTGCATGTCTTTGCGTCTTCACGCATCATTCATTCTTCAATGAGATGGCATTGTATAAATTTGGTCTTTTGGTGAGACCTTTAGTTCCTTGGGGTTAAATCTTGTCGATACTATTGTCGTACAATATATCTTTAGTGTTAGCCCGTTGCGAACCACACCTTAGTTTGATAACAAACTACTTGACACAAAATCCCTCCTTTGCTGCTACTATAGCAGTCATATACTTAGCCTTTTGTTGTAGTATCCGTCATAATGTCTTAACTTTGGAATTCATCCAAATCCATCATGGAAACTTTCTTTCCATTTCATTGTGCCACCCATAGTTTAAATTGAGATAAATTTAATTTGTATCTTGTGACAAAACTAGTATCAATGTAACGCTTTGCAATGAACTATTTGTAATTGTTTGTCACCTCTACACAAATATATTCTTAGTTCTTCTAAAAGATCATAAGAATTTCCTTACTATCGTCCAATGATCATTTTATGATTCATTCTGGTATATGCTCATAACACTTAGAGCATAGGACATATCTGGATGTGTACATATCATGGTATGATTGATCAAAACATTCTTGTGATTTCACTCATCAAGTGTCAAAACACTTGAATCTTGTTTCACTTATCAAGTGTTAATACACTTGAGTCTTGATTCAATTCTTTTCCATGCGACAAGAATCTTTTCTCGTCGTTTCTATATTGAACTCCTTCAATATCTCATATATGTACGTTTGGCACAACTATATTAGCGTCATAGTCTATCCATGTATACATTCATGCTAAATATTCGACTTTTGCCTAAGTCTTTCATCGAAATGAAATTCTTAACCTTTTTCAATAAAAGATACATCATTTCCAATCAACAAGATGTCCTCCATATAATGTATTAGAAATATGTCTCAACGCTCCCACTTAATTTCTTGCAAATGCAAGCATCTTCATCGTCTCCAAATGAAAACTCCTTTAACAACTTCATTACGGTGAAGATTCCAACTCCGCGATGCTTACTTCAGCCATTGAAGTTTGTATGCCCTTTTTAGCATCCTTTGAATTAACAAAACCCTTTGGATCATGTCATGCACACGTCCTAGGTAACCATTCTTTTAGAAGAACTTTGTTTTGTTTATTCATCTACCATATACCAAATTATATATAGTGGTTGCTACTTTAATCTGTCCAGACTAAATATCGCTATGAAAGATCAAATCTTGTCATAGTCAACTCCTTGAACATTGTCGTAAAAAACTTTACGACATGTCGACTATTTCATAGATGTGAAACATCCATGTATGTTTCTTTATAGATCCAAATACGACCGATAGGTTTTTACACCTTTCCGGAGGGTCTTCCAAGTTCAAAAAACTTGATTTCTCGTGTATGGAACTATCACGGATTTTATGGCTTCAAGACATTTGATGGAGTCAGGGCCCATCATCGCTTCATTGCATGTAGTCGGTTCATCATTGTGAAACAATAATGATTTACTCTCAAATTTCAGCATGTGATTGTTTATCCGACCTACTTGGTTCAATAGGAACTTAGACCTCCGTGACCACGACCTTTGAGGCACGTGAGCCATGAGCATTGTGGATGCTTCCGGAACGTTTTCCGGCGCTGCACAACTTAGCACATATAGCTAAGGTTTGTTAACGTTATCAAAGTTCTATTGTCCTCCCACTTAACTTTTGCGAAAAATTCTTTTTTCAAGAAACTTCATGTTTCAAGCGACAAACCCTTTTGTCCTCGGTGTTATGGAGGTATACCCAATGGTTATTCGGAATAACCTAAAAAGACATGCTCATCCGACTTTGGTTGTAAACATCTTATGCTTAGTATACCAAAATTTAAGAAATGACAACTTGGGTTTTACCCCAAACCATAACTACATGGTGTCATTTCAACGGATCAAGATGAAGCTCTTTTCAGTGTTAAAGCAGTAGTATCTAAAGCTTTTAATCTTTTAAAACATAATGGCAGTTTTATAAATAACACCTTTGATCCAACCATGTCAAACAAGGTTTCATTACAAATCTAAAACACTCCATATTCCTATGGTGTTTCGGAAGATGTAAATCTAGGTGTTTTGCGAAACTTGCAACTCAAATAAATCCATTTATGATAAAATCATAAATCATTTATTTTATTGTTACACTTGCAACTCAAATAAATCCCTTTATGATAAAATCATAAATCATTTATTTTGTTGTCACAATGATATTCCACTTCATCTTGAAAGTCCTTGAATGTTTTCAAATATTTCATACTTCTTTCTTATTAAGTGAATATTCACTCAAATTTCCGGAGAAAGCATATGAAGTTGAAATCCATCGCTTACGACTACACATAATGGACTACATACATCGATATGTATAAATTCCAATAATTTAGTCGATCGTTCTTCTTTGGCCTTTGAACGAAGTTTCAATTATCCCAAGGAAAGTCTCACAAACGTCATTTGATCAAATCAAAGACTCCAAAAATCTGAATATGGAGTTTCTTCATGTTTTCTTTCCAATATAATTTAAACAGCGATGTCACTTCGTAAGTGATCTTCCAATTATTTGTCTTGCGGCATTTTAGCATTAGTTTTATGGATGTTATTTCTCCAACTCGATTTGTAAATCATCCATCTTATATGGAATACGGTAATTATTTGAACAATCTTTGTTCACATAATACCTGATTAAAACAAATCTTGAAGGCGGGCTTTGATGTCAACGAGGAATACAAACAGCAGCTTGTTTGTTTTCGATGAACATCATCACATATCCTCTTGCTAGTTACTTAGGCCATTGTGGTTCATGAATTGTGTTGTTCTGTATGAAATTTCATACCAACAAATTCGGTACTCAATACCCAAGAACCACATTGTTTAACAAGCAGAGAATACAACCATAACATGTATATCATCTATATACCTAAACTGGATATTTCTAGTCTTTTCTTTTCTACCAAATATATTTTATAGATTCTCTTTCAGCATTTCCTTTTCCTTTTTAAAATAATCTATCAATATCAATAGTGGCGCCATATACATGACAGATAGTCCAAAGCATGTATATTCAAATACTAATACCTTTGGACTTGCACTTTGAAGTAGATCACCATCATCAAATGATTGACATTCTTTCAAAATCCATTCTTTAGTAATCTTTTAGTGTAGTAAACACTTTACATACATCTTATATTCATCCTTATCATGATGGCTTTCATGATCATGCTAAAGCTTATAAAGGCGAATCGTGAGTATAACATTACTTTCCAAAACCCTTTTGGATGATTAGGATGTCTAGCATCTCTAACCTTTGCAAATCCTCATCCAATATGAGAACATGTATTATACTCTATCATATTTCAACCAAAACATTGTTTCAGATATCGTTATATCTGCCACACATGATGGTTTCTGAAACAATTCTTTCAGCTCCTAGATAAACTTGATATTAAAACAATCAAGAATCATGGAGGCAAACATGATACTTAAGATACTAACACTGGAACTGTTACTCCCGATTTAATACTAATTATTAAACTTCATGGAATAAATAGTATGAAAGTTTGCAATAGAACTTTAAATTTTAGATTGACATTCAACACAATACGATACCAGTTCGTAAAGTAAATATCCAGAATTCTATAGTTCTATTATCTCAATTACAACTAAGCATAAGGTGATGAACGAATGCCAATGACTACAACAAATTATGCAAATTCACTTTGATTTAATTTATGATAAATTGAGTTCTACTAATCCAAATTAGAATTGAACTGCCACTCAAAAACGATATCCCTCATGTCTTTTTGGTGATTACATGAACCAAATCCACTGCACCAAGTCCGATCATCACGTGAGTCGGTGTAGCTTCAAAGGCGAGCATCCATATGGTCATCATATCAAAACATATGACTCATGCTTAACCTTTTGGTCCGTGTTCCGAGGCCATGTCTGCACATGCTAGACTCTCCAAGTAAAAACCTTAGTAATGCTCGTGGATTCAAGTACACCCGATCATCACGTGATGTCTTGAAGCTGTGAAACATTGTCGGTGCATACTTAAGGAAGAACATATTTTTATCTTGATATCTAAATGAGGGATCATCTTATTATGCTAATAAAACACCAAACAAGCAATATAAGATGCAACAAACATCACATGTGAAAAAGTGAAATGATATGGTCCTTGCACTTGATCGTTATCATGTGCATCATGGTATGATCCTCATTATTCCTTTATGTGTAAGGCCAAGGTCTATGGAACTTACACGTTATGTGTGTTGTAAGAGTATCGACTTATACTTTTACTTACAACATCACCAATCATGACACTAGCCTAGCAACAATCTAAACTAGACGCTTCTAATTTATCCATTGCAAGTTTTACATGACTTAGGGCTTTCGAAGATAGAACCGTTCTTATCTACTAACATGAACCACAACAAGGATAACCAAATTATTGACAACTTATTGCAAATTAGATATTGACTATAGTAGGAGAGACAGACACCCGCTAGCCACTTATGCAAAACTAGTTGCATGTCAAGCGTGGAACAGGTCTCATGTGCGAGGACATGTAAAGTTTGTCCGGGCCGCTTCATCCCACTATGCCACCAATATCCAAAGTACAACTAGGAAGCAATAAAATGATCATCATCGCCCACATATACATATGTGTACTATCCATGCAAAGCATCTACGCATAGATCCAGCTCTGATACCACTGTAGGGTTCGTAGCATCGAAAACAAAAAAATTCCTATGATGGGAACAACTATGTACCAAGATCTATCTACTAGATACAAGCAACGGGTGGATATACATCCATAGAATAGATACCCTCAAAGACCAAATAGCATTAACAAGGTTGTACTCGTGGATGATGTAGTCGAACGCTTGCTGATCTCAAGATCGTGATGAAGTCCATCTAGTCCAGCCGGTCCAGCACCATCAAGTCGAGCACCACAAAGCAGTGGTGCATCCGTGATTGCACACACGTCTAGGTACCCCGACAACATCCGTGCCCTCGCTCCAGCGAAGCAGCGGAAGCAACATATCCTTCCAGAAAAATCCACCGGGAACATGTATCTCGCTGATCCGAGACCATGGGGGAATTCTAAAGGGGGGAGAGAGATCCTTCGCGAGGAGGTGTGCTTTGAGAGGAGAGGGAGGCCTTTTATAGGGAGAGGGGGAGCACCCAAGGGGCATGGATCCCAGCCCATGGTGGATGCCCCCACCTCTTCCACATTCATGTGGCTGGAGCTCCCACTCAAAATGAAAAGCCTCCACTCACATAAACATGCCTCCACTCAAAAATCCACTCACATGCATTAAATTTCTACCAAATTTAATGCAATCTCTCATTTAAATAAAACTCTTTTATTTATTTATTCAGAATTTTGTTAATTACTCTAATTAACAAACATTCACATAAAACCCCTTATAACATTTCAACTTCACATGCAGAACCAGTTTCAGCAATTTCAACCGAAACAGTTCCGGTGTCTAGTGAAATAAATTCCTGCGCTTTCTTTTTCTTTCTCTGGCATATTATTTGCTCCAAATGGTGTCGGTATCCCTTAAGTTTGTCACCCTATGGTTCACGAATAATGTAGACATGATCGAGACCCCTCTCCGATCAATAATCAGCTGCGGGACCTGGAGATCCATACTGACTCCCATATATTCAACGATGACTTCTGTGATCGTGTGAACCTTATACGCATGTAACTCAATCCCTTTGTCTCGCGATATATTAAATGTCCGATATTCGATCATCGGTATCTCCATACCTAGTTTGATCTCTTTACCAACATGTACTCTTTTCTTGTTCCCGTGATATAATATTCTAATGATCAAAACACTTGCTTGCAAGCTAACTAATGTGATATCACCGAGAGGGCCCAGAGTATATCTCTCCGTCATCGGGATGAACAAATTCCACTCTTGATCCATGAGCCTCAACATAACACCTTCATAGAACTGAACCCATCTTTATAGTCACCCTGTTACGGTGTGACATTTCATGTTATCAAGATACTCTTTCGGTGTTAGTGATTGACGTGATCTCATGGTGTAAGGACTAAGATTATTTCGTATGATGTTATAGTAATATAAACACAATGACCTTGATCGTAATGCTATACTTCGGATGAATGTTCATCACATCATTCCAACAATGTTGTGACCTCATTATTAACAACATCCAATGTCCATGATCAGGAAACCTTTGATCATCTTGTTAATCAACAAGCTAGTTTATAAGAGAGGCATAACTAGGAACTTTATTTTTGTTTATAAGGAATACGATAATAACCACTTTATTATTGCCTCTCGGGTATATTCCCTTCATTTATGTTGGACCATACAAATATCCTATTGATTTTGTGCTAGTTGATATGCCTACCGATGTTTATTGTCCAATCATTTTTGGAAGAACCTTTCTAAATACTGCAGGAGCAAACATAAATTGCAAGAGACAAACCGTATCTCTCAAATTTGGGAAAGAGAAAATGGATTTTCATTTCTCCAAATTTGACCATAAGCTAACTATTGAAGAACTAGATGATGATGAGTCTGAACGTGAGGAAGAAGGTAATTTTGTCAATTTAGCCTCATTAGTTATTGAGACTCCATATGATGATTTAGCGAGGAGTTTAGTAAATAATAATAATATCCTCTATGACATAGAGAGAACTGAAATAGATGATTATCTTGACTCCACACCTGAGGTGGATGCCGAGATTAATCAAGAATATGAAGAACCTATAAGAAAGGGAGATGAAACTCTTCCCCCTCCCATCCTTAAAACTTTACCAAAGGAATTAAAATACATATTTCTTGATGATACCGATAGATTCCCTTTCATTATAAGTTCCAACCTTACAGAAAAATAAGAGGATAATTTGATGAAAGTCCTTTAGATGCATAGAAATGCTCTTGGATATTCGATGAGTGACTTGAAGGGGATCAATCCTTCGATAGCCACCCATAGGATATTCATGGAGGAAGGTGCTCAACCGGTCACAGAATTCCAACGACGTCTCAAACCTCACATGAAAGAGGAGGTAAGAAAAGAGATAATATGTTTATTAGATACAGGGATCATCTTTCATGTAGAAGAAAGTGAATGGGTAAGTCATGTTCATTGTGTTGCAAAGAAAGGTGGATTACTGTTGTTGAAAATGAACATAATGAGCTGGTGCCCTACCCACATGGGCTGTTGATGGACGCAGGATGTGTATTCAATAAAGAAAACATAATAAAGAAACCAGAAAATATCATTATCCACTTATGTTTATAGATCAAACTCTAGAGAGGCTAGCTATGCATTCTTATTTTTGCTACTTAGACGCCTATTCTGGCTTTTATCAAATTGATGTTCATCCTGACGACCAACTTAAAACTACCTTCATATGTGCCTATGGTTTTTATGCTTATCGTTTTATGACTTTCGGTCTTTGCAATGCCCGTGCTACTTTTCAAAGATGCTTGACTGCTATATTTGCTGATTATGTTGAAAGTATTATGGAAGTATTCATGGACAATCTTTCTGTTTATGGAATTTCCTTTAATCATTGTATCCATATTCTTCATAAACTTTTGCAGAGATGCAAAGATACTAACCTAGTATTAAACTCGGAGAAATGCCATTTTATAGTTCAAGAAGGTATAATACTTGGTCACAAAATCTCAGGTAAGGGTATAGAGGTTGTAAAGCAAAGATATAGAAGCTATAGAAAGACTTCCTCCTCCTCGGGACGTGAAAGGTATAAGGAGTTTTCTAGGTCATGATGGATTTTGTAGAAGGTTCATTAAATTTTTTTCAAAAACTTCTAGACCTTTAACTAATCTTCTTCAGAAAGGGATTGTCTTTAATTTTGATGAAGGATGTCTAAACACTTTCAACATATTAAAACAATTTATCATTAAAGCTCTCGTTATTAAACCACCTAATTGGAAGAAACCCTTTGAATTATTCTGTGAAGCTAGTCATGAAGCTGTGGGAGAAATTCTTTGCCATTATGCTGGTGATAATATCAATATCATTCATCATGCTATACGCACCCTAAATGGGGCCCAAAAGAATTACCCCATGATATAAAAAGAATTTTTTATTGTAGTTTTCTCCTGTGATAAATTTAGATCTTATCTCAATGACTCAAAAGTGAGAGTACATGCCGATCGTATTGGCCTAAAGGAAATCCTAGAAAGGACTGATACGTTGCAAACGTATCTATAATTTTTGATGTTCCATGCTTGTTTTACACCAATTGATTTATGTTTTACTTACACTTCATGACATTTTTATGCATTTTTTGGAACTAACCTATTAACAAGATACCATAGTGCCAGTTCCTGTTATCTGCTGTTTTTCTATTCCAGATTTTTACCAAAGGAAATATTCTCAAATTTGGACGAAACAAAAGCCAAACCTCCTATTTTTTTCGGCACGAAGACGGAGCCCAAAGCAGAGATGGAGGAGGGCACCGAGGTAGCCACACCATAGGGTAGTGCGGGTCCCCCTGGCCGCACCTAGCCATGGTGTGGTCCCCTTGGGCATCCATCGACATCGCCCTTCCGCCTATATATTTCCCCCGACGAGAAAACCCTAAATCGATCAGCATCAATCCACGAAAAGTTCCACAGCGCTGCCGCCATCGAAGACCAATTTCGGGGGACAGAAGTCTCTGTTCCGGCACCCTGTCGGGACGGGGAATTGCCCCCGAAGCCATCTCCATCGACTCCACCGCCATCTCCATCGCTGTTGCTAACTCCCATGATAAGGAGGGAGTAGTTCTCCCCCGGGGCTAAGGGCTCTATGGTGGCTATTGATGCGTGCACCTAGTGTTATCGTGGGACGCTTCGTTGGAAACCCTAAGAGCAAGGATTGATGAAGCACAGCAGGAAGTTTCCCTCAGTAGAGACCGAGGTTGTCGAACCAGAAGGAGGCATGAAACGTCTCAAAGGTGTTGCAAGCAACGTGGAAACCTGCACAACACAAACTCAAGACTTTGCCCCAGCGAATCAGTGAGGTTGTCAATCTCACCGGTTTGCTGTAACAAAGGATTAACTATATGGTGTGTAAGGTAATGATGGTTTGCAGCAAGTAAACAGTAACAGTGGAAGATGTATCAATGGTAAAGATTGGACCGGGCTCCATAGTTCACTAGAGGTGCTCTCCTTAAACAACATGGCATGAAGGGTAAACAAATTACAACAGGACAATTGACAGGAACTGAGCAAGGCATAATAATGCAATACCAGACAAAAAGATCCTATGAGATTCGATTGGGCAATACAACAATATACATAGACCGCCATCCAACTGCATCTATGACTAGAAGTCCACCTTCAGGTTATCATCCGAACCCCCTCCAGTATTAAGTTGCAAGCAATAGACAACTGCTTTAAGCAAAGTGTAAAAGGTAAACAATCCACTTATTCCATGAACAAGAGACCATTGTTTTCTCCCTAGTAGCAACAACACATCTACAACCGAAGAGATTTCTGTCACTTCCCTTGGAAACTAGAGGCATGAACCCACTATCGAGCATAAATACCCTCTCTTGGAGTCACTAGCAACTACTTGGCCAAGATAGCTACTAACAACAGAGAGCATGCAAGATCACAAACAACACAGACATGATAGAATCAATAAGACAAAACCATTAATCAATCTGACATAGTAATATCAATATCCATCGGATCCCCGCAAACACAACATGCATTATTACAAATAGATTTGATCTTGATCATGAACGGAGCTCACAAGATCTATACATGAAAGCACAAGGAGGAGATACAACCATCTAGCTACTACATGGTCCCGTAGTCCAAGGTGGAACTACTCACGCATAATACCGGAGAAGAAGGCCTCCGGGATGATCTCCCCTCCGGCAGGGTGCTGGGATGAACTTCAGATCCCCCCGATCTAGGGACGACGGTGGCGGCCACTCCAAACGGTTTCGTGGAGTTTTGAGCGGGTTCCTAGGGTTTCTGCATCGGGGGCTTCTTATAGGCGAAGAGGCGAGGCAGGGGGGTGCCCAGGGGGCCCACACCCTGCCCAGGCGCGGGCCCACCCTGGCCGCGCCTGGGGGGCGTGTGGCAGCCCTGGATCACCCCTCCGTCTCTCCTCTGGACTTTGTGTCGCCCACGGTAAAATATTGACTTCGGCTTTTGTCCCGTCCAATTACGAGAATATTGATTTTCTGCCTTTCTGGAACCAAAAACATAAGAAAACAGGCAACTGGCACTGTGACAACTTGTTAATAGGTTAGTTCTAGAAAAGATATAAAAACACCTCAAAGTGTAGATAAAGCAAAGCAAAGTAGATACTAAGCAAGCATGGAACATAAAAAATTATAGATACGTTTCCGACGTATCAGCTATGTGTTCACCTCTCTCTCCATGGTGTGATCTTATTGTGATCATGAGCTACTCTTTGTCTATTATGTTACTCAAATGCTTTTATTAATGTGATCTCTGGAGACACCTTGTACCACGTGTGTAAAGGTGACAGTGTGCGCACCGTGTGTGGCTCTTAGGCTAAAGATTACAGAAATACTTATCATGAGTTATAATTTGAGTTGGATGTCTCTATGAAATTGTGGTGTTTGTCGGGAACCATCTAGCGCTCAAGCTGACAGTGTGGGGTTACCTAGATGGGGAATGCGGACTTTAAGGTGTGCTTTTATAGCCCTACATGGTGAATTGGTGTTCGTTATCCAACCTAAGTGTTGGGGATATGCTATATGGGTATCCCCATAGCATGTCTCTTATCCGACTAACCCGGGTGGCCCATAGTCGGTAGCATGGCCTATGGCCTGCTAGGCGGCCTAGTTAGGTGGATCCAGAAGGGAGGCCCATGCCAGATAAAGGAAGGCTACGAACGAAGAAGATGCAGCATTGAAGCAGCTCAAGGAGATTCTTTCCTCAGCGCCCATCCTTGCAGCACCCGAGCCTGGTGAGCCCCTGTTAATTTACATGGCGGCAACCAAACTGGTTATCAGCATCGTCGTCGTCGTAGAGCGGAAGGAACCAGGCTATGAGCACAGAGTTCAACGACCAGTTTACTATGTGAGCGAGGTCTTGACGGAGTCCAAGCAGCGTTACCCGCACTACCAAAAGATATCTTATGGAGTATTCCTTGCTTCTCGGAAGCTGAGGCATTACTTTCAGGAGCACCCAATCACAGTGGTGAGCAAGACTCCACTGTCCGACATTATCAATAACAGCGACGCTACAGGAAGGGTCGCAAAGTGGGGCATTGAACTTGCCGCCTTCGAGATCAACTACAAGAGACGCGACGCTATCAAATCACAAGCCTTGGCGGATTTTGTTGTAGATTGGACGGAGATGCTAGATGCTACTCTGTTGCCAGAACCAGAGTATTGGGTGATGCACTTTGACGGATCAAAGCTGCTCAACGGCTCGGGGGCTGGTGTATTGCTACAGTCACCAACAGGAGACAAGCTACACTACGTTCTGCAGATCCACTTCGAGGCTACCAACAACATGGCGGAGTATGAAGCACTCATTCACGGACTACGTGTAGCCAAGGATATTGGCATCAAGCGCATAGTTTGCTGTGGAGATTCCGACTTGGTTGCCCAGCAGGTGGCTGGCACCTAGAATGCGCGGAACCCTATGATGGCGGCATATCGAGACGAAGTGGATGAGATAGCCAAGAGCTTCTTGGGCTACGAAGTCAAGTATGTGCCTAGGGAGCAAAACGAGGCGGCAGATCTGTTGTCTAAGCTTGGATCAAGGCGCAAGCGAATTCCGCCAGGAGTTTTCCTAGAGCATCTACGCACACCATCCGTGAAGGGCGCCGACATCTACAACCCGGATAGAGCTGACTCTTTCGTCAACATGGTGACTAAGGTCCCTCCGGCTTGGACAAAACCGTTCATGGAATATCTCGAACACGAAACTCTGCCCGACGACGAAGTCGAAAGATGGCAAATAGTACGACGAGCAAAGGGTTATACCATAATCAATGGGCAACTCTATAAAAGGAGCACTACTGGTGTATACCTAAAGTGTGTTTCCCAGCTAGAAGGTATGGAAATCCTACGCGAAATCCATCTTGGAGATTACGGGCATCACGCCGCTCCTCGATCGTTGGTCGCGAAAGTCTTCCGGCGAGGATTCTACTGGCTGACCGCGAAGGCGGACGCCGACAAGCTGGTTGAGACATGCATGGGATGCCAGTATTATGCCCGACAACCACATGTTCCTGCTGAAGAACTGCGAATAATACCAATAACTTGGCTGTTTGCGGTCTGGGGGCTAGACATGGTGGGACTATTACAGACGGCACCCTGTGGATTTACGCATATGCTTGTAGCAGTTGACAAATTCACTAAATGGATAGAAGCTAAACCCATTAGAAAGCTTGATGGGGCAACTGCCCTACGGTTCGTCCGAGATCTAGTGGTGAGATTTGGTCTCCCACATAGCATTATCACCGACAACGGCAGCAATTTATCACTCAGAGAAGTGGAGGCATATTGCTGGGAGAAAGGCATCCGACTTGACCTTGCATCTGTGGCACACCCACAATCCAATGATCAGGTTGAGCGAGCCAATGGATTAATTCTGCAGGGAATCAAGCCACGTCTTGAGGCACCGCTACATAGAGCAGCTGGAGCCTGGGCGGAAGAATTGCCATCTGTGATGTGGAGTTTACGAACTTCACCCAACAGATCTACTGGCTACACCCCTTACTTCATGGTATATGGAGCAGAAGCCATCCTGCCCTCCGACATCCTCCACGATGCACCAAGAGTTGCCGCCTACGACGAGGATGACGCTGAAGAATTCAGACGCCTAGATGTGGACCTTCTCGAGGAAG
Organism: Avena sativa; assembly: GCA_916181665.1. NCBI lineage: Eukaryota > Viridiplantae > Streptophyta > Magnoliopsida > Poales > Poaceae > Avena > Avena sativa. The sequence goes on from OV702296.1 coordinate 299,776,576, forward strand.
AGCGCGTTTGGCATACCAAAGATCCGCCATCTACCAGCAGAAGCTACGCAGCTACCATAGTCGCCGCGTTCGGCATCGCTCGTTTAAAGAGGGGGATTTGGTGCTCCGACTTAAGCAGAAGAAGTCACACAAATTATCCCCGCCATGGGAAGGACCGTTCATCATAAGCAAGGCATTGCTCAATGGGTCTTACTACCTTGTTGACAATCATGAACTAAAGGATAGACCCAACGAGGATCATAAGCGTAAGTGACGTGACCCGGATGATGACTACCCGGAGCTCGATCGGCCATGGAACATAGCACAGCTACGTCCTTTTTACACTTAGCATTTTTTTATCTAATTGTGTACCTCTTATATGATCAATGAAATAAAGCTCTTTGGTTCACTCATATTTCTGAGTCTTTTACCTCCTTTAGTGTTCATTTTTGGATCATGTAAAATGTTTATGCACAAGTATTGCGTTTGCACTTGTGAAAATTCCGCCTACGGGCGTTAGCTTAAGTTTTCCGGTCTACACGTTCTTTGTCGTTTTTATGTGGATTCTGGAGTAGTGACTTTTGGCACTTGTTGTCGGCGATTTTGTGCTCGGGTTATTGACGGTGCCATTGGGCATCATCACCTAAGCGCATGGTTCCGACAACGAGTCTTCCGACTCACGAAAAGTCAAGCATAAGAACCAAAGTAATGGATAAGCCAGCACTTGCTTAAAAATATATACATGCTAGAAATTAGTTCTTAAGTAGCAGGACATAACAAACATTGTTTTCCGCCTTAAGATTACATCGCCAAGTTTTTACCGCGCATACACCAAAGGTGAAACAAATATTACATAGTGTTTTTCATTCTTTGGCGCAGGAGACTTAGAAGCAGCATCGTCCCCAGCCAGAGAATCACCCTCAGCATCGGCGCTATGATGAGACTCGGAGGAATATTGGTTGACGCTGTCGATAGTGTTCATGGGCACGAAGAAGTCGATGTCCACCAACTCGGCAACTCTGGTGTCATAACCCACGAGTGATGACAAGATGGCTTCATGATCAATCTCTTTGCCATCATCGTCAACGTCGGGGATACCAGAGGTCACCGTGTCAATGTCGGCACCTTCGTAGTGTGCCTTCACCATTGACAGCGCCATCCTTGCGCCAGCCCGTGCACATGAAGCTTTCCAGCTCGTGACACGGTCGGGGGCTCGGCGCAGAGTCTCCGAGTACTTCGTCACGGAGTCCGAGGCCTTGATGTATATCTGGAGGGGCTTGGCAATCTCCTTGGCTTGGGTGATGGCGGTGTTGATGAAGTTGCCGGCAAGAACCATGCATTCCTTGTCCGAAGGAGGCGAGCGGGTTAAACCCATAGGAGCTGAAAATTCTGACAAGGATCGCATGAGTTCCATAAACTCTAAGTATCCAGACTATAGAAATACAAGGCACAGTAAACTTACTGAAGATGCTGGCCTTGGCCTTCTAGATGGTGTCCGCCAAGGATTCCTTCTCTTGTTGGAGGAGCTTAAACGCCTCGCTGTGGCGTTGGTTTTTCTCATCAGCAGCTTGCTTCTGATCTTTTAAGATCGCAAGATCCTCCTTCAAGCGATTGATTTCCACAGAGGCGGAATCTTGCAGGGCTTTCATGGAATCCTCGTGCATCTTCAGCATCTCTTCCCTCTCCTTCTTAAGGATTCTGTTCTCGCTGTCCAGCTGCTGGATGTGCTTGGACTGCTCGACAATATCCTTGGCCTTGGCGACATGCTCTGCAAGTCGGAGAAAACAAAGTACACAGTGAGTACTCGAAGATTATGGGCACAAAAACAAGACGGAAATGCGCAAAAAGAAAACAGACTCTTGTTTTTGATGATCTGTTCCTTCAAGATGGCAGTTTTACTCTTTTCGGCTTCAAGATCGGCGCGCATCTTCTGGTACTTGTCATTGGCCATGCCCCTCCGAGCATTCTCGTTCTTTGGAAAAAAGGAAAAAGTTAAAACGTTGTTTAGTCTGCTTGGAGCACCTAGTCGGAAACTTTCCACCTAGGCGCTCGGAGGCTACAGCGAGAGTTTTTTAACTTAGCAATATGCTTAGCTTTTCTTTAAGCATCTAGTCAGAGCTAATTCAGTTCTCGATTAGAAGCTTGGGGGCTACAGTATAAAGTTTTTAACTCGGAATCTGCTTAGCTTTTCTTTAAGCATCTAGTCGGAACTAATTCAGTTACAACTAGAGGCTTGGGGGCTACAGTATTGAAAATTATGAACACTGCATATGCTACTCTTAAAGCATCTAGTCGGAATAGTTTGTTCCATCTAAATGCTTGGGGGCTACAGTGAGAGTTTTTTCTAACTTAGTCACTCTTAGAGCATGTAGATGCAAAACCTATGGTTTTCCGTCTACATCCTCGGGGGCTATAGTGGGATACTCATATGAAATGCAAAAGGCAAAGTAAAAACTTACAAGTGCAATAATCTTGAGGTTTGTAGCACTCTCGGCTAGCAGCTTGCCGAAGGAAATGCTATTTCCTTGCAAGATATCCGCTTGTCGGAGTAGCTCCTCAAGACCGCATGTCGGAGATGACGGTACTCCTCCAGGAACCAGAGTTGTGTCAGTCGGCGTGAGCACCCGGTAAACTATCTTCGGAAACTCAAAGGGTTTCTGGGGAGTAGGGGCACCGCCTTCGGCAGAGGTACCAGCTCCCACCACCGCCTTGCCGCTACCGATGGCATCCTTAGCCGGAGCTTCAGCCATTTGTAGAGCAGTGCTCTCCTGCGTCGCCTGCTCGCCGACAACAGCGAGTTCGGTAAAGGCGCCAGAATCCACTTCCATGGCGGAAGGGCCTGGTGCCTCCTGGGCTTGAGAACTTGTCGAGGCAGAGGAAGGCTTGACGGCAGGAGTAGCAGGGGCGATGGCGGGGGAGGAGTCGTGATGCAGCATGTCCTTGATATTTCTAGAAGCCCCCAAAGTTTTGGAGGACTTCTTGAGGCTGGTCGTGGCTTTCTTCCTGAGACGTGCAAAATGCATAAGTACAGGAACAAGACAGATAAATAGACAATGTCGGAGAATGAGAAGCTTACACTAGGGGGGGCGCTTTGGCAAAAATCCCGGTAGCTTTTCTCTTTTCCGCCTCCAGGGCGGCGGTACTCTTTTTGGAGGCTCCACCCTCCTTCTTCTTCTTTCCTCCGTCGGCAGCGTCAGAGGTGGAGCTCTTCCGCTTTCGCGCCAATGGTACATCGTCGTCGGACACGACCGTGACTTCCTTCATCTTTGGATCATAGATTTGGGCAGCTAGGTTGCCCTCATCTAGATCGCTAAGCTGTTAAGTGAGAAATCGTCGTGTTAGATAAGATGGTATTGGCAAGACGGAAAAATGGAGCAATGTCGTACACGGAAAATAAAAATATCTACCTTTGGGCACTTGCCGTCTACAAACATGTCGTAGGTGATGGTGAAGCCACGCTTCTTATCCTTCACCTTGACGATGTCCTTTAGGCGGAGCTTGACGGAGTCGCTCGAGAAGTTATCCCCGGAGATCCGGAGGGTATCCCTTCGATCACTGGTATACTCGTGCATGAACTTCGCGCGGTGCTGCAGAGGTTGGATTCGCCTGATGAACCAGCACATGGCTAGGTCCAAGCCGGTCAAATCCGTCTCTACGAACCATTTAATCCGCCTTATTGCACGAGAAGCGTCGAGGTCGGAGGGAAGGAAGGCATGGGATCTCCATGTAGAAACTTCAGCGGTGGCTCCATCCACGAAGTCTGGGTACGTCACTTCTCGACCCACCAAAGGAATGTCGGGGCCGTAGAAGTACGTCCGTTGCCAGTTCTTGCAGGACTCGTGGCCGACGATGTCGGGGAACCGCCGGCCAGGTCGAATCTTGAAGCTTATGGTGCCTCAGTTCCTAAGCTCATCCTTACTATGCCCGGCTTCACGTTTAACGGTGAAGAAGTACACGAACAAGTCTAACCTAGGCCTTATCCCTAGGTAACCCTCGCAAAGTGCCTCGAAGTTGCTAAGCACTAAGATGCTATTGGGGGAGAGGTTGTGGGGTTGGACCTTGTAGTGGTTCAAGACGGAGAGAAAGAAGTGGGAGATGGGCAAGGAAACGCCGCGTACCAGCTGAGCCTTGAGGTACACCTTTTATCCGGCTTGGGGAGAAGGTGTCACCTCGCCGGCCGGCGCCGCCCGCGAGGCAAGCCCCTCCGTCGCGGGGAGGTAGCCTTCGGTGACCATATCCTGGATGTCGCGGTCGGTGATGTCCGAGCCGCGCTAGTCACCCTTGTGCGCGTCTGGCTCTTCTTCCAGTGGCTCTAGCGCCGCCAGATTATGGTCGCCGCCGGTGGTTTCGATCATCGCCGATGCAGAAATGACCAGGCCCTCTGGGGGCACGACGATGGAGCTCGCCGGCTTCGCTCGATGCTGCCATCGATGGGGAGGATCTGCTGCTGGCCATGGAGTGTTGGAAGGATGCGACTAACGCAGATGGAAGCTAGGGTTTTCGAGGTTTCTCGCGGAGAGCTCGAGGAGGCGTGCGGCTGGAGGAAGAAGACGATGACGCGAGAGGAATGAGGTAAAAAGTGGAAAGTGTCCCACGGTTACTATTTATCATACTCTGCGTCAAGATTCGTGCAGCTAATCAGACGGTTGCCGCGTAGACGACGTGTTCGTGAACGTGCGCGGTAATTTCGCCACGTCTCCTACCGCCACCGCCAACGGTTCATATTGCTCACGCAGGAAAATCGGATATGATTGCATTCTCTGCATGTGTGAGTTACGAGGCGTCACTGACCTAAGCCTACGTCGTCCTAGCTGACATGGGTAGATGAGCCGTCACATCGAAGATTCCGGCATGGACGGATTTAATCCGACTACGGAAGAGTATGATGGAAGATTCACCATTTCCCCGGCTTATAAATCAAAGACGGAGAAAACCTTGTAGGGTTCTTTGGGAGGACTACAAGATATTGCTTGACGATTTGCCGACATCCATCTAGACGGAGCATTCCACGTGAAGAGGCAAGACGGCGCAAGATCTCGGAGTTCTCCGGGGGCTACTATTGGGGATATGCTATATGGGTATCCCCATAGCATGTCTCTTATCCGACTAACCCGGGTGGCCCATAGTCGGTAGCATGGCCTATGGCCTGCTGGGCGGCCCAGTTAGGTGGATCCAGAAGGGAGGCCCATGCCGGATAAAGGAAGGCTACGGTGGAGTCACCAACGTACCCGGAGCCTTGGAGTGCAAGATACACAAGACTAGAAATAGACGGTGTAGGACTCTGTAACCTGTTCGGCTAGGACTTTTCCCTGTAACCCTAGGACCTAGCGACTATATAAGTCGGGCCTATGGGAGCCTTTAGGGCACAATCTCAGACAACTTCAGACAACCTCACACAGCGAACATATCTCTGTAACTTGGCGTATTGCCTTTATAGTGATTTATAGCAGGAGTAGGATTCCGCCACCGTTGTGGGATCTGAACCTGGGTAAGCTATGTTACCTCGTACCCGTCAACCGTCCGCCTTACCCCACGTCTCTAAACACGCACTGTGAGGACCCCTCCATGGCGTACTCGTCGGCAATACCACGACACTAAGAGTAGTTCAGGGGAGCATAGTAAAGAGAAGATATTTATGTGTTCAATTATGTTATCATTGTTGAGAGTGTCCACTAGTGAAAGTATGATCCTCAGGCATTGTTTCTAAGCATTAAAACACCATTTACAACCAGTCATGCTACATGTTTGCTTGCTGCCATTTTTATTTCAGATTACAATTACCACTTATAATCATCAATATTACTTGTATTTCACTATCTCTTCGCCAAACTAGTGTACCTATGCACATGAAAAGTGTATTGGATGTGTTGGGGACACAAGAGACTTCTTATATCTTAATTGCAGGGTTGCTTGAGAGGGATATCTTTGACCTCTTCCTCCCTGAGTTCGATAAACCTTGGGTGATCCACTTAAGGGAAACTTGCTGTTGTTTTACAAACCTCTGCACTTGGAGGCCCAACACTAACTACAAGAATAGAAGCGTGCGTAGACATCAAGGACCGATGTTAAGCCAAGGATGATTCGTTGGACTCTAATTCTGCAAAAATTTGATTTACAGATTCTACAAAGGAAGGAGGAGATAGAGGAGACACCCATGGACATTCAAGAAATTAGTCCACCTAAAGAATCGTCATCCATTTACATACCCATAGGAACAACATAGCCAAAAATAAAATTATCAAATTCTCTTTACAATGGTTTTACTAATCTGCTTTAACCCACCTTGTTCAAAGAGAAAAATAAAAAGGTAATCCAGAAAGGAGAAGGTACTTATATGAACTCATTCTCTCTAAATGGATTAGGCATTTGAAATCTGAATTTATCTTTGTTCTGGATGACTTTCTGCTATTTCTTTCGACATTTTTGATTTCCTTTTGTTTTTCTGATTGCATTGTCAGTTTTGCGAGGTCGGTACGAGCGGCCGGTATGGTCGCACCCGCCCGTACCACCGATCGTTAGACACACTGCATCATTTTCCTTGTTTTCGTTGTTTCGGAACGACCATGCGGTACGGGCGCACCCACCCGTACCACTGTTTGTTACCGATACGGTATCGTTTCGCCAAACTTTGGTTCTATTCTTGCCTAAAAAAGAGAGAAGAAGTCGGTTAAAGGCCAGTACGAACGGACAGTACGGGCGGGACCCGCCCGTACCGCTTAGTCAGTTGGCAGGTTACCGCCTTCGAAGCCGTGTTGGCCTGGGAACGACCCGCCCGTACCGAGTGGCCGTTACAATCGTATTTTATGCCTTTTTTGTTTATCTCTTTCCATATTTATTGGGATTCTTTTCTTGGCCGCCCTTTTTTCCTTCCAGTACGTATTTCTTCCTACCTGTGACCCTTAATAAGCCTCCATAGAGGTCTTTCTTCCTCCCATATTAGCAAATTCAATCTACCTGATGCGCTACCCTGTTCAAGGCAAGGGCAAGCCTCTAAACCTCATGGCTCCTTCATGGAACAGCTTCTAGACCTCCTCCATTGAAGCCGATGACCGTGAAGCCCAAGGTTTGAGCCCGAAGAACAAGCGTTATGCGTATGACTCTAATGATGAATCCGAGGATGAGGAGTATGTGATCTTCATGGAGCAAACAAAGAGGGGGTGGCAGCAGCTGCCCTACTTGGCTATGGTGATGCCCGAAGATGAAGAGGAAGCCAATAAGCTCCATGGGAAGGACTGCACAGAGTCATTTAAGCTCATCGCCGTCGACTATCCTTCGCCAAAGCGTAATAGGTATCCCAATGCATAAACTTACAAGGAGACCACAGAGCACACTTGAAAGGATACAAATGCCGCCTAGAGGGGTGGTGAATAGGCGGTTTAAAACTTTTTCGAGAGTGGCTCAACAACTAGGGTTCACCTATTTCCACCAACAACTTATGCTAAGAAAGACAAGCAACTATGTCGTAGAAACATATATACTTCAAGAACGAAGGCTATCACAAAGTAAGGTGCATAAGTAAGATCTCGGATATAGAGATAACCAAGGCACGCGGAGACGATGATATTTTACCGAGTTACTCCCAACATGGAGTACGTCCCCGTTTGGAGAGGGGTGGTATCAAACCACCAACGCCACAAGAGTTCTCCCTTTTTCTCCTATGAATCTCACCCCAAGGGGATCGATCCACACTTCCACTATCGGTGCACTTGTCGGTGGCAATCCGGAACCTCTCACATGGTTGGGGCACTTCTCCACAACTTAATTGGAGGCTCCCAAAAAATTTTTTTGGGGAAAGCTCTACAAATTAATTGGAGGCCCCAAGTAATCCACAAACCTGCAAAACAACCAAACTGTCTAGGGTTCCAAGAACCCAATAGTAAAAAGCTTCTCACCTTTCAATCAATCGAATCCTCACCGAGAACTCAAACCTATGCACCAAATGCAACAGCAAGAACACAAGAAGTGCTCAATTCCTTCTATCCCAAATTCCACCAAATCTACAAAAGCATGTGGGGGAATAAGAGGGGAAGAACAATGGAGGAAATCCACAAAAGACTCCAAGATCTAGATCCCAAGATGTTCCCCTCACTTAGAGGAGAGATTGATTGGTGGGGTTGTAGATCCAGATATCCTCTTTCAAATCCCTAAAGTATATGCAATAATCATAGGAGGGATTGAAGGTAAGCAAGCTCAAGAAGGTCAAGAATAGAGGAAAAGACTTGGAAAACTCGGGGGGGCTCATTGGGGAAGAAGGGCCCCTTTTTTATAGGCCCACTAATTTTTGCCTGTTTTCTCCCTGTTGGGGGGGGGGTTCCACACTGGAGACTTGATACGTTGTAAACATATCTATAATTTTTGATGTTCCATGCTTGTTTAGTATCAACTTTGCTATGCTTTATCTACACTTTGAGGTATTTTTATACATTTTCTGGGACTAACCTATTAACAAGATGCCGCAGTGCCAGTTGCATGTTTTCTGCTGTTTTTGGTTTCAAAAAAGCTAGTAAGGAAATATTCTCAAAATTGGACAGGACAAAAGCCAAAGTCAATATTTTACCAGAACAAACACACAGAACGAAGGGCAGCCAGAGGGGGGCCACAGGGTGGCCACACCCTAGGGCCGCACGGGCCCACCCTAGGGCGTGCCGCCCTATGGTGTGTGCCCCCTGGCTGGCCCCCGACCTCGTCTCTTCGCCTATAAAAGCCCCCCGATGTAGAAATCCTAAGCAACCCGATCAGATCTCCACGAAATAGTCCGTAGCCGCTGCCACCATTGTCCCTAGATCGGGGGATCTGAAGCTCTTTCCGGCACCCTGCCGGAGGCGAGATATCATCCTAGAGGCCTTCTTCATCACCATGCCAGCCTCCGGTAGTATGCGTGATTAGTTTACCCTTGGACTATGGGTCCATACAGTAGCTAGATGGTTGTTTCTCCTCCTTTGTGCTATCATGTTTAGATATTGTAAGCTCCGTTCATGATCAAGATCATCTATTTGTAATCATACATGTTTTATTTGTGGGGATCCAATGGATATTGATATACTATGTTAGATAGATTATTGATTCTATCATGTCATATTGATTATTGATTCTATCATGTTTGTGTTTGTGATCTTGCATGCTCTCCGTTGCTAATAGCTATCTTGGCCAAGTAGATGCTAGTGACTCCAAGAGGGAGTATTTATGCTCGATAGTAGGTTCATGCCTCTAGTAATCTGGGAAAGTGACAGGAATCTCTGAGTTTGTAGATGTGCTGTTGCTACTAGGGAGAAGACAACAATCTTTTGTTCATGGAACAATTGTATTGTTTACTTTACACACATTGCTTGATGCAATTATCCGTTGCTTGCAACTTAATACTGGATGGTGTTCGGATGATAAACTGAAGGTGGATTATTAGTCATAGATGCAGTTGGATGACGGTCTATGTATATTGTTGTAATGCCCAATCAAATACCATAGGAATCATGATGTCTAGTATTTGCATTGTTATGCCTTGCTCAGTATGTCAATTGCCCCGCTGTAATTTGTTCACCCAGCATGCTATATATCTTAAGGAGAACACCTCTAGTGAACTTTGGACCCCGGTCCAATATTTACCATTGATATATCATCTACTGTTACATGTTTACTTTCTACCAGCAACCATTACCTTCCACACTATAAGTTTAATCCTTTGTTTTTAGCAAACCAGTGAGATTGACAACCTCACTGTAAGTTGGGGCAAAGTATTGAGTTTGTATTGTGCAGGATTCCAAGTTGCTAGCAACACCTTGGAGTTGTTTCCTTGCTCCTACTGGTTCGATAACCTTGGTTTCATAACTGAGGGAAAACTTGTTGCTTTCTCATCACACCTTGTGATGGCGCTGCGTCAACATGGAGCACTTCATTAGGAAACCCCAAGAGGAAGGTGTGATGCAGCACAGCAGGAAGTTTTCCCTCATTAAGAAACCGAGGTTATCGAACCAGTAGGAGGAAGGAAACGTCCCAAAGGTGTTGCAAGCAACATGGAAACCTGCACAACACAAACTCAAGACTTTGCCCCAACTAACAGTGAGGTTGTCAATCTCACCGGTTGCTGTAACAAAGGATTAACTGTATGGTGTGGAAGGTGAAAGTGGTTTGCAGTAAGTAAACAGTAACAGTGGAAGATGTATCAATGGTAAAGATTAGACCGGGGTCCATAGTTCACTACAGGTGTTCTCCTTAGATAAACAAATTACATCAGGGCAATTGACAGGACTGAGCAAGGCATAACAATGCAATACTAGACATAAAGATCCTATGATATTTGATTGGGAAATACAACAATATACATATACTGCCATCCAACTGCATCTATGACTAGAAGTCCACCTTCAGGTTATCATCCGAACCCCCTCCAATATTAAGTTGCAAGCAAGAGACAACTGCTTTAAGCAAAGTGTGTAAGGTAAACAATCAGCTTGTTCCATGAACAAGAGACCGTTGTTTTCTCCCTAGTGGCAACAACACATCTACAACCGTAGAGATTTCTGTCACTTCCCTTGATTAAAGTAGAGGCATGAACCCACTATTGAGCATAAATACCCCCTCTTGGAGTCACTAGCAACTACTTGGCCAAGATAGCTACTAACAACGGAGAGCATGCAAGATCACAAACAACATAGACATGATAGAATCACTAAGACAAAACCATTAATCAATCTGACATAGTAATCTCAATATCCATCGGATCTCCACAAACACAACATGCATGATTACAAATAGATGAGATCTTGATCATGAACGGAGCTCACATGATCTAGACATGAAAGCACAAGAAGGAGATACAACCATCTAGCTACTACATGGACCCGTAGTCCAAGGTGGAACTAATCACGCTTCATATTGGAGGCCGGCATGATGAAGAAGAAGGCCTCCAGGATGATCTCCCCTCTGGCAGGGTGCCAGGAAGAGCTTCAGATTCCCTCGATCTAGGGACGACCTTGGCGGCGGCTACAGACGGTTTCGTGGAATATTGATCAGGTGCTTAGGGTTTAGGCATCGGGGGCTTCTTTTAGGCAAAGAGGCGAGGCTAGGAGGTGGCCAGGGGGGCCACACCCTGCCCAGGCGCGGGGCCACCCTAGGCCGCGCCTGGGGGTGCATCCGCCCTGTGGCGCCCCTCCGTCTCTTCTCTAGACTCCGTGTTCTCCTCGGTGAAATATTGACTTTGGCTTTTGTCCCGTCCATTTCCGAGAATATTTCCTTACTAGCTTTTCTGGAACCAAAAACAACAGAAAACAAGCAACTGGCACTGTGGCAACTTGTTAATAGGTTAGTACCAGAAAACATATGAAAAGCACCTCAAAGTATGGACAAAGCAAAGCAAAGTAGATACTAAACAAGCATGGAACATCAAAAATTATAGATACGTTTCCGACGTATCACCTTGCTCTTGGGGTCTCCCAATGAGGATCTAAACTCAAATGAGCCCATCAAGACTCTAGTCTGCACATAACTCACACCGGAGATTCTGGTCCATCTCCGGACCCCTATACAGAATGTCACGGGGCAGGTCTTGATTCTCCCTCCAGAGTCTTGGTAGGAACTCCAGACCTGAGCACACCAGATACTATGGACTTTTCATTCCGGGGATTCCAGTCTACCAGTATACACCAAAGAATCTGGCCAAATATCCGATATGAACCAAATAAGGGCAAACTTCAAACTTCAAGTGACGTGATGAATAAAGTCGCTAACGGGATGTTCCTCTCGCGTTCGGATCTGCGGAAGTGCCTGTGTCGCATATTTGCTCTGGAGGAAACAAACAAGAAACTTCGAGCTGCAATCTCCAGCAAGAATTCTACAAACTAAAGGGCATGCCATAGTACCAAATAAAAGCAATAAATTATTTGATCTACCTAGTTTGATTCCAAGCTTGGGGAATCTATGAGAGCCTTGTAATATATCTTACAGTTTTTAGCATGTTTACTTTTCAGCATGCATCTAGACTTTAATTCCAAAGTTTGCATTAGCTGCACCAACTTCAAGTTCCCCTTATTCGAGAGATGATTTATATTTGTTGGGTTTCGAGACTTTATGATATTTGAAGTATGTTATGATTCATGATTATTATATTAGATGATTGAACCAGGTTGAGTGTTATGATACCTGTACAGCTGTCATGATTTTTAGGGACTTCCACACTAATAAAAGTATTGATTAGGTTATGAGAAGAAAAATTCTGGTAGCATATTATAATTAAGTTTTTTTCTTTGTAGCCATCAAAGTAGTGAGCATGATCAAATAGATGTACAATAAAAAATAGGGGAAAATAAAACAATAATATATTTATGCATGTTTAGACAAAATGCAAAAGAAGTAGAAAAAGAGAGAGCAACTATAAAAAAATCAAGAGGAAAATAAGAGTGATCATGAATCTTCATTACTAAACTAAGCGCTCAATATTTCAAAACTCAATGATTCTATGATATGTTAAATCACTAGAAACTTCTTATGATTTCATTAATACTAGAGAAGGTGTGGAAGCCTCTAAGTCATGTAATGTGTAAGGGTATGATAATACCCCCGACGGTTCTTTACATTCGATGTTGTATTCCTATTTCAAATTTTTGCCTCATTTACTGTAACGACTCGTCTCTCATGAACATGATGATCTTGTCCATAATACACAATATTTCTCCGGGACGAGCAAGAGCCTAGCGTGGGGGAGTTGTTGAGTCCAAAATTTAAGCATTTTTTACTTATTGTTTTCACATAAATAGAATAGGGATCTTTGTATTTCACTGCGTTCGCATGCACCTTTTGTCTTTATTTCAATAGAATCCCAAATCACTAAGCCTATTATGAACATATCAATTAAAGCTATCATATTATACTACAATATGGTATTTTTAAGTGATAAAAGTCATTTTGAGAAATCACTTTCGCACCTGGGAAATTACCAAGCGAGGAGAGGAAACCAGTGCCCGTACCGCCCGACCGTACCATCTGTCACCAGGTCTACCTCGTCAAATACTTTCTCCTAGCAAATACGGCATGGGGAAACGACATTCACAACCACACGAAACCACGAAAAACCACATCGAAAAGGTTTCTTGAGGAGGAACTTAGCTGGGGAGAAATCCCTGCTGATCCACGAATCATTGGAGTACAATGCATCATCCCCTTGATCATCAACCGCTGCATCTACATCACTACCATTACTCTCATCCTTCATCCATTAGATCTTGTTGTAATTCCAGATTCAATTGTGGTTTGCACTACATCTACTTCATTACATTCCTCCATCCATTCGATTATGATGATGTTGTTGATTTCTTTCATATGTGAGTAGTTCCTTTGTTCTTGGGGAGATGGAGAAACCCTATCACTATTATGAATTTGCAATAAATATGATATATTCTTGTGTCTGTATGACTTGTCAGTCTATGATAGATTTATGATTTGTGTTTGATATCTCTCTTTAGATGGTATGTGAAAGTCGACCACATACCATTTGCCTTTGGGACTAAAGGGAGAGAGAAATCCTTTGGACGTGCTTTGGAATCGTACCTAGCCCTGTGACAGAGTGACGCCGACTCGTGAAATACGCGGTCAAAGGAGAAATAAAGAGGGACTCCCTAAACTAATTACGATATCCACGGGGAAACCTTTAATTGCGGTGGTCTATGTGGGTGACTTCTCTCAGGCATTGTAGTGTTTATTTAGAGGTGACCTCACTCTTGGCTCAACAAAGTGGCTTCCTACGAGCCTTGAAGTGAACATCTTATTATGGAACTCTCTCCATACATCTCATGATATAAGAATTATATTATCTTAAATTATTAATAATGACAACACCTTGCTAGAGGAGTATCCCACATCCCCGAGAACATTTTAGCCCTATTGCATTCCACCACGCTTTTATATGAACTTGTTGCTTGCTTTCCTTTAATCGTTTTAATTACATTTCTGCACACAACCAAAAACCTTTCAAACACTCTTTACTTGAGATCAAAGGCAACTTACAAGTATCCTTTGGTAGATAGTGACGAGGGGCATTAAGACCTTTACCAATAGCTCTTTGTGGGTTCGATGTCTTTACTTCGAAACTAGCTACAATTGATATGTGCACTTGCAGTCATCAGGGGGTATAGGGGCGGGTCGATGGTGAGCTCATGGTCGTCATCGACCGCGAACGGTGTAGGGGAAGGGGTGGTCAATGGTGAGCTCTAGATCATGGTGCATGGTAGTCTTTGAAAGGGAACGGTGCAGGGGTGCATGGTCGTCGTCACCGGCATGTGCCTTGTGCGGCCATAAGTGGCCCTCCATGGCCACATCAACATTGGGAGGGGCAACGGCGCTGCGATGGGGCGCGGTAGCGAAGGGGCGTGGAAGCACTGGGGTGTGGCGGACGCGGGCATTCTGGGGGTAGGTGACCTAGTACGGGTCGGTACTGGGCGGTTATCCTCTCCCCTAGGCAGCAGGGTAAAATCTAAATAGTATGAGGGCCAAAATGAAAATATACGTCAGATGATGACCAATTGACTTCCGCACGAATCTCCAACTAACACGTGGATATGATGGTGATGGGGGCCCAACCGCCTTGGGTAAATCCGCTCTCTTGCTCTTGGTCCGTTGGCTCCCCGTGATGGTGCTCCTAGAGATCAGTAAGTCACGAACGGAGTCCTTAGCATCTGTTCATGCCACGTAGAAGAGCTTACAGCCGGAGAACCGCGTGCTACTTCTCACGAAAGTTAGGGCGTGTTTGGACAAGGGCACGATATTGGGCGCAAACCCCGACTTAGCGTTCCCATCACCAGGAGTGCAGGGCTCGGACGCCTCGACCTGTACTTTACTAGAGTGGGTCAATTCATGAAGGGAATGCTCCGCTGCTTCTAGTCGAGCTCTGTGGGTGCACAAATCATATTCAAGCGCGCGGAATCACTGCTCCAACAACTCTACTCCACAACGGTCCTGAGAGATGATGTTGTCCCCAGTTGATGCTTCACGGGTCTAGGGAAAGCTCTATCGCGGCTTGCACACCATCAAGATCACATCGTTGAGGTGCGCCATCCCCGACAAGGGAAGGGAACTTGGCCAACTCCAGATGAAGCACACACTTCCTCCATTCATGCCCAGCTAGAACCCAGGAAACACTCGGGGGTTGGCCTCCTGAACTTGGCCCATCACCGAGCGCGGACTTCTGATGTGGGCAAGGATGTCTGCCTCGATGCCCACAGTGGGATCATCGCGAGAAGAGGGGCAAGGCTTTTTGTGCGCCGTTCCCGGGATGGTGCTGCAAAAAGGAAGAGCCAAGAAAGTGGTCAATTTAAGTATCGATGCCAAGGACACCGCCTGGGAAGGAAGAGGACGGCCACCCACCTTTTTGAAGGAGATTTTCCCTAGAGGCCAATAAAAAATTTGTTTTATTAATATATCTCTAATGTTCATAATAGTTTTGTATCATGCTATAATTGTATTAAGTGGAAACATTAATACATGTGTGATATATAAACAAACCATGTCCCTAGTGTCATCTAATACTAGTTCTTTGGGCAACCAATGATCGAGGTTTCCTGATCATGGATTTATTAAAGTTAACTAACAACAAGGTCACTTCATTTAATAAATGAAGTGATGGACATACCCTACCACATAATAGTAATGTGATCTAGTCACATAGTTCAGCAATACAATATGTACCAAAGCATAGTAACTCAGTCCTTCGACCGTGAGATCATATTTAATCACTATTTCCCCTAGCTGCTTTGATCACATCAATCGTCATGAACATAACTGGGTGGACATAAAAGTGTGTATTGGGTATTCCAAAGGAGTAGGTTGAGGCACATGTATCGAGATCAGAATTTGCCTATCGAAGTGACAGATAGATACTCTGGACCCACTCGGTGAGATTACATCAATGAGTTTGCAAGGATGTGACTAGGTCACATGGATGTAATATCATGGTTCGAGTAAACGTGTTTGTCAGTAACAATATCGAACTAGGTATGTCCATACCAGAGATCAGGTATTGGATAAACTAGGTATCATGGTGCAAATGAAATAAGTCTCAACGTTTAAAAGTTTCAAGCGATCAATCAATTCATGGAATGTGAAGGGACCATCATGAGTTTCAAGAAACCGTCGTTGGGCATTGATCACAGAAATGTCTCGATCATGTATGAACATTCCCGAATCGTAAGGGTGTCACGCTTAATGGTGGAGACTCCACGGGTTGATCCGTGACCATAAGAGAAATAGGAAGAGAGAGAACCGAAAACGTTCCGGAAAGATACCGAAGTGTTTGAAGGTTATACAAAAGGAGTTTTGAATAAAGTAAATTAAATAAAAGATATTCAAAAATTAAGTAATGGAATTAATATTAAATATATTTATTAGAATAAATAATAGCGATATATTTTTTGGCCCAAACAGTTATCCACGTCTCCCCGATTATTTTCCGCTCTAGGATGTCGACGATCAACGGTTGAGAAACATCATCTGGAACTAAAATTTTAGTCCAATCCAGCGTCTGGTACTAGGCTCCGCCGGGCTGGCATGTGGAGATTCTACCATTATCCAGGGTCTCGACAGCAACTACTCCTTTCAGACCACCAAACCTTCAGCTGTTCGAGAGGAGTGGTTGCCGACCCTGATCTCCTTTCCTTGTGTTTCTCTATGTCCATGCTATACTTTGGGGCTAGATAGTTTATCATTTCATTTTGTATCCAAAGACAAAAGGAAAGAAACTATTCGACAGTTCATATAAAAATGTCGCCCACATGCTATACTAATAGTGAAGTAATATCTTTCCTTTCGACTTTGGGGCTACAGTGAGATATATTCACGCTATCTAATCTCTTCGTATGACCAAAGACGAAAGAAGAGAAATACTTCCATGATTCATATAGCATAAAGGAGTCGTTGTCGTGAACCCAAAATCCTTTCCTTGGCTTACCACTGCACATATCATGTATATGCTATATGAATTTCGAAAAAATTGTCCTCTTTCGACTTTAGGGCTACAAGATGAGATATTTGAACTAAATGAAACAAGACAGTCATCCGGCTAAACCATAACCCTAGAATAAGATAGTTGAACTATGTAGGACCGATTGAACTCAAGGTAGTGCGAACTATATAGTACCAATTAACAATTGCAGAAAACAAAACTAATAGCCTTGTTCACTGGACTCGTCCCCGTCGGCCACGGTCTTCAGATCTGGCGCTCGCAGCCACATCCATGGCGTCCCCTACCAAACATCAATGCTAACAATTTATGATCATCACTCATGAACTAGTATAGCATCAGAGAGTACCTTACTTCCATGATGAAATATGTACTGAAATATACTAAAAATGTCACTGTACTTATTTGACTCAACTTGCAAAAATGTTGTTAGCATGAACAATGGTCTAAATTACAAGATTATTAACAATATCAATGGTTATGTACAAATGGTGCAATGATTTGAAAAAAGGAGCAGAAAAGTACTCCCTGATACCCAAAAGCACTATCTTCTATGCTATAAGTCTGAAGGCATATAAAGAGAATTCAAGCACTATCTCAAAAAATTCATCATGGAAATGTTAGTACTGCTAGTAGTAGTAATTATTTTACTCGGTGTATTTCGTATCCATCAATCAACCCAATGGAAAGCAATCAGGCAGCCTACCCCTCGCTCCATTCGAGCTCCTTGATCTAACCAAATATTCCATCATCATTAAAGATTCCATTGCCCTCGACCTGCCCTCCCCTCTCCATTTCTACTACTGCTAGTGCCACCTAGTTCTTACTTCCAACAAGCATATCGATTTTCTTTTGGGAACAAGAAAGAACAAAGGCATCCATCCATCCAAAAAGTAAAAACTAAGCGTGGGAACATGAATCAAGTGACTGATCAGTGGTAAACTAGCAGCTACATACATTAGTAAGAGATCACTAATATGACTAATCTGAGATGCCAGCAGGGCTACTCTGCGCGCTCTACCTCCAACACAACGCCCTGTCCGGCGAGGTGTCGGCCTTGTTGTACACGCTCAGGAACCTGGTGAGGGTCAACGTCGGCGAGAACAAGTTGTTCGACGAGATCTTGCCGGAGTTCAAAAATCTAAACCGTCTTGGGTCGCTACTACAAGAAGAGATGGGGGAGTGGTGTACTTGCGGATGGGAGAGGTGGTCGTCGACAAGGTGGCGGCGCGGTACTCCTGTTGTAGGACGAGCGCGGGCCGGATTGGCCTCCTCCTCTAAGGTCGCGCGCGGGACGGTGCTCCCGCTCCACCTTCCCTTTGGCGGACACGGGACGACGACAACGAGGGGGACAAGGGACGACCAACAAGGGGACCCGGGACGACCGACGACAGGGAGGGGGACACAGTGCGGGTTGAGCTAAGGTTAATGGTGAGATCGGTCGAATTGGGGATTTTTGTTTCGATCAGGTCGCATCGCGATGGGCTAGTTGAGACAACCTCTGACAGGTGGGACCCGTGGGCCACTTACCCCGGCGCCCGCGGACTACATTCATCGGGGATAACCCTTTTTTTGCCCCAGGTGGCCCATCCAACCCACTGTATCCCCGGAGACCAGGTCCGGTATTCGCTACTGGTAAAGGTTGGCCCATCTAGGAGCACGCGGCCCACCATAGCCCCGACGCGCATGAGTCCTGTTCGCCAGTGGTATATGGGCTAGCCCCGGTGAACCCAGTATGCATTTGTCAGCGGTAATGCGAGGAAGTCCTAGAAGGCCTTACAGCCGGCGACCCCGGGCCCACTTCGCCGGCAGTAAGGAATCCGGCTAGAAGGTTTTCCCTACTAGTGTAAATAAATGGAAGCAAGAACAAAGGTTTGATGGTAAAAAGTGGATTGTACTAATGTCTTCAATTGTGTCCTTACTTAAGTTCAATCGTTCGTCACACCTCACAATTTATATGAGATGACTAGTGATGACCCACAAGTATAGGGGGTCGCAACAGTCTTCGAGGGAAGTAAAACACAAATTTATTGATTCGACACAAGGGGAGGTAAAGAATACTTATAATCCTTAATAGATGAGTTGTCAATTCAGCTACACCTAGAAAAGCACTAGTAATAGGGGTGATGTGAAAGCAGCAGTAATATGAGAGCAATGGCAATAGTAACACAGGAGTAGTAGAAGTAACACAGAAGAGATGGCACCAGAAAATATTCCAATGCGTAGTTGACTTTAGAGCAATGATGATAACAGAAGGACCGAGTTCCCAGCTATCTACACTAGTGGTAATTCTCCAAATAACATGTGTTGGGTGAACAAATTACAGTTGGGCAATTGATAATTGTGAGGGCATGACAATGCATGCTATGATAAAATAAAGGTTACTATAGTATTTAATTGGGCATTACAACATAATAAATATACCGTAATCCAACTGCGTCTATGACTAATAATCCACCTTCAGGTTATCATCTGAACCCCTTCCAGTATTAAGTTGCAAGCAACAAATTATCGCATTAAGGAATGCGTGTAAAGTAAACAATATAATTACCATTGGACAAAGTATTGTTGTTTTCTCCCCAGTAGCAACAACACATCTACAATCTTAGAGGTTTCTGTCACTCCCCCGGATTACTAGAGGCATGAACCCACTACCAAGCATAAATACTCCCTCTTGGAGATACAAGCAACTACTTGATCAGGGTAACAACAAGTACCGGAGAGCATGCAAGATCTTAAATAATAGTAGTATGATAATATGATGAACAATCTGATCACAATTCCACAATTTATCGGATCCCAACAAACACAACACTGATTACATCATATGGATCTCAATCATGTAAGGCAGCTCATGAGATCATTGTGTTGAAGTACATGGGAGAGAGTACCAACTAGCTATAACCAAGAACGCGTAGTCCAAGGGGGAACTACTCATGAACCATCATGGAGTCAAAATGGAGGAGGTGGAGTCGATGGAGATGGCTCCAGGGGTCAATCCCCATCCTGACAGGGTGTCGAAGCAGGAGCTTCTGACCCCCTGGCGATGGCGTTGCGGAACTTTTCGTGGATTTCTGATCTTGTATTTAGGTTTTTTTGCCTCGGGGGGAATATATAGGCGAAGGGGCAAGGTCGGTGGACGCCCGAGGGGCCCACTGTCAACACCCGGATTTTTTTCAATCCTAGATGACTGTTATGCCATACATCGCAATCCCAGGATTACCATTTTTGCGAGACATAACAAAATTGGATACCATAGTACATCATCCATTACAAACGATACATAAGTTCTTACACAAATAGGGATCTCATGATCTAGTTCTTAATACAACATCAAGCAGCGGAATACGTAATAATAACGGTAGCATAGGCGAAGCTCCATCTTCGGGGTCACAGGCAATGCTGACGATGGGAGATGATCCTAGTTGTCATAACCTTCCTGGGGGTCCGTCTTCCAGGTACTCCTCTTCATAGTCTGGCCATGGGAATAGACAGGGACAATGCCATGAGTACTCTTTAAGTACTCGCAAACTAATACTAACAGGTAAAGGGGTTTTTTGGATAATAGGACACTAGGCTCTAGGGTTGTTTTGCAAAAGCCAGATTTATCTCTACTACGTTATAAAGCTAGTCAAAATTTTATAACTCCTAAGTGGGATCTTGTAACTCATGTCACAACCCTGTTGTGGTCAAGTCAAAGTCTCAATTCATTTCACAAGTCATTTTGAAAAGTCTGACGGGGGAACAGTATGGCCACTCCAACTTTCCATAACCGCGGACGCGGCTATTCGAATAGTTTGACACTCTGCAGAGATTGTACACTTTCACCACAACATTCGATACATCCGTCAGGAACAAATCCTGAATTCACCATACTCAGTATGCGGATAATCAATCCTAACCTTTCAATTACACGCCCTAGTATAAGCACCTCTCCTGTGAGTTTGGCATTCCAACCATGACCAACTGTCATCTTGGGTACTGCACAGGTGGACAATCTTCACAAGGTAGCCTCAGCTCAGACCTTGGCCGTGAGGGAGCTAATACTAAGGTACATAAGTTTCCAGTCAAGCCCTACCCAATCTTCGAGTACTGTGGTTGTACGATAAAATTGGAATGGTATCGCATTCATACAACCATCAGTTTTTTTAAAGGGCTAAGGCTCATGCCTCATCATTTTCATCACCAAAATCATCAGGTGTTCGGAAACACATGTCAAAACATCTCAGTAGAATGATCCATCATTCTAAGGTTTTCATAACCATTTTCACCAAGTAATCCCATCTAAAGTTGATCAAGTTTTATGCTTAGCACTAGATCTACAAGTGGGGGTGAGCACTAATGAGGGGTGGTAAACTAGTGGAGTTTCAACTAAGTTCAATCTCTTGCCTCAGGATGACATCAAGATTATCTAGCTTAGGCCAAATTTTATGCTCGGTATGCAACCTTCAAATATCTCCTTAGAATCTACAAGTCACTTGAGTACTCTCTAAGGAAGTAGCTTTGATAAAGAAATAAAGTAGAAAGATTGCAAATAAAACTAGGATTGGGTTATCGAGTGGGTATGATCACATATGCTTAAGGCATATAGTTGGCATGGTAACAAGTAAGCGTTTGTTTGCATCAGTAGAATATCTTGCAAGGGTTAGCTTGCACATTCACTAATAGTATTAGGCTTGCTAAATTGCAAGTGTTAGATTGCCTTGTGCAGAGCAGTGGTTGAAGTTCTCCTCGGCTTCCTCTTCGTAGTATCCTCCTTCCTCCTCGTATCCTTTGCCAGTACTAGCGTATATGAATAAATACGAGGTACACAATCACCAAACAATACTTAACTACTTGCAATCATCACACACAAGTGTCCTATAGATGATCTAGCATCATCTCTAACATTACAAGGTTAAGGCTTGGTTTAATCCCTTTTATTTTTAGAAAAGTAATTTCTACTCATTGAAAAATTACTTAAGATTTAATATTCTCCAAACCAAACATGGGATCATGTTGACACATGTCATCACCACATATTGTGGTCCAAGGGAATGTGATTTAAAATGGTGTCACAATTTAATAAGGTTTTACCCTTTTATTTTATTTAAATAAAATGACTAGAAATGCCTATGTAGCATTCTTTAATTACTTGAACATTATTTCTGCAAGTAACCTATATATTTTTATATATTCTGAAAGGTATGGTTAAATGTGATTTTTGAGAGTTGGAATCAACTCGAAAGCTAGTATGGTTTAAATTTGAAAAATGTTCTGCCTTGTTATTTTTACTAAGGATGATCTATAGATCCAAATGACTTGAATCCAACGGGCTTGGATTCAGCATTCATAGACCTTTCCAACAAAATTGGTTTCATTCAAATTGGTGCATTGAATCGATCTGGATTGATTTTTGAAAATGGGTATAGAAGTGTGTTTGAATTAAAAAGAAAAAGATTTAATCCAAATCACTGGGGTACGCGGGAAAAGTTACTGGGCCGGCCTGCTAAGCGCAGTGCTCTCGCGGGCTGCTTAAGTGGGTGTCCCCGCTTGTCAGTGAGACAGGGAGGGGCGAAGCGGTACGGGGCAACGTGGGTCGTTCGATCTGATTCTAATCCAACGGCTGGGAGTCATCGTCGACGCGAGACAACGCCGACAAGAAAGAAACCTAGCGCGGCCAGTGAGGGGTGCTGGGGGCTCGCCGGAGTGCTGGCGAGGGTCGGCGAGGCGGGCGAACGACGAAGTCGACGGTGGCGAACTCAGGGGTGGTCGCGGCAGCTCCTGGGGTGGACGAAATCGATGGCTCCCTTCTTCTCCAGAGGCGGCGGGCTCCTGTAAAATTCCGGCGAGGTGGTGCTTGCCTTTCTCTGGGAACGGTGTGGCACGATTAGTGACGAGAGGGGAGTGAGATGGTGTGAAGAAATCGAGCGGGGGTGGCCTCTATTTATACTCGAGCGAGGGGACCGACGGGGCGCAAGGTGAGCTCGTCGGGGGCGATGTTACAGGCGGCTATTGGCATGGGCGATGGTAGGGGACGGTGCGGTGTTCCCTGGCGATGCTCAATGACATGGTTTCAAGGCGTGGGGCGGTGCGGTTTGGTCTAGAACATGCGACGCTCTGCACGGCAGAGGCGGCGTCTTCGACGGCGAGCGGTGGCTGTACGTCACGGGGCAGCGAACGAGGATGTCTGGCGGTCTCCTGGGTGGGTGGGGATTGTTTATGCACGCGGCGAGGGCGGCGCGCTGTCTGTGGGCTTCGGTCGAGGGTGGTGCTCTGGCGCATGCTCAGCACGGTCGCTGGCGGTCTGGGCGCGGTCCGTGCGTGTGGTCCAGTGGTTGGCAAGGTTCAAGCGGTGGACAGGGAGTGGCGGTGGATGGTGGGCTGCCTCCCAGACATGCTGGCTAGGCTTGTGTCTCCTCCTATCTTGCTATCGACATGGGAGTGACATGGGTGTGCTCGGCTGTTCACCATTGATGGCAATGGCAAGCTCACAGTGGTGCTAGTGCTTGGTTAATCTTCCTAGATGATCTACTGAGCTGGTTGTGAGCTAAATAGGGAACAAATTAGGCCAACTTTACTGCACACTATAGTGTTTGATGTTTGTTTGATTTGTATCTGCAACCTGTTTGATGAAATGGCCGCATGAATTCAAGTTTTGAATTTTGAAAAGATTTTTGGTGGGTTTGCTAGGTTGGTGCTGGTGAGTCTGCAAATGCTTGGGTTTTGAAAGTTGAGCTTGTTTGAGTGGTTTTTGAAAAAGTGGGATCTTCCCATATGATGAAGATTCAATTTTGAATTGTCATTTAAACTATGCATTTGAAAGTTTCTGGATGATCACAAAGTGGGCCTTGATACTTTGTTATTAGTACATTCAAGGGGTGCAAAGATCCAGAAAAGTTTCTGTTAGGTTTTGAAAGTTTGAGACAGCCAAAGTAGGCATGGGAGTTAAATTGGTCAAAGTGACCATTCCTTTAATATATGTGTTTTGATTTACTTGTCTTTAGGAAAAGTGTGGGAAATGTTTTAGATGATGTTTATTTCACCTAAGAAACATTTTACAAGCAATGAAACAATCAAACAAGGTGGTTCCAAAGAATTTCAAAATCCATGCATACTCATATGCATGCATTCATAATTTTATTTAGAAAAGTTTTTGTTAACCCTAAATGTTGGTGACTAATGCTTGATGATCCAAGCTTAGTATTTTTGGGATGTTACAAACCTTCCCCCCTTAAACAAAATCTCGTCCCGAGATTTGAAAAAGGACGAAAAGATTACCTAGGATTTGAAGAGATCGGGAAACTCCGTCCTGATGTGATCTTCGCGCTCCCAGGTAGCTTCCTCTTCTGTCTGGTTGCTCCACTGAATCTTGAGAAACTTGATGCTTCGGGTTCGGGTATTTCGAAACGCTTCTTCCAAAATACGGATGGGTACTTCGGGATAGGTCAGGTCATCGTTTATCTCTATGGTCCGATGGTCGATATTCTTGAACACTTCGGTCTTTTCGGGGACTTCGAGACACTTGCGAAGTAACGAGATATGGAACACATTGTGTACTGCTGACATCTCTTCGGGTAGCTCCAATTGATATGATACTTCTCCTCGACGGTTCAGAATTTTGAAAGGTCCGATATATCTGGCGGCTAACTTTCCTTTGAGTTGGAAACGCTGCATTCCCTTCAATGGCGACACTTTCAGATAAACAAAATCTCCTATGTTGAAGGCGAGGTCTCTACGTCTCTTGTCGGCATAACTCTTCTGTCGGGATTGGGCGGTCTTGAGGTGCTCATGAATCTTGTGAACCTTCTCTTCTGCTTCTCGTAGGATGTCGGGTCCGAAAATCTGACTCTCTCCTACTTCCGACCAGTTCAAAGGGGTACAACACTTCCTTCCGTACATGAACTCAAATGGGGCCATTTGCAAACTGGCTTGGTAACTGTTGTTGTAGGAAAATTCTGCAAATGGCAGACAGTCTTCCCACTTGGATCCATATTCTAACACACATGCTCTAAGCATATCTTCGAGTATTTGATTTACTCGCTCCGTTTGTCCATCGGTCTGAGGGTGATACGTGGTACTGAAATCTAGGCGGGTTCCTAAACCTTCTTGAACTTTCTTCCAGAATCTCGAGGTAAACTGCGTTCCTCGATCGGATACGATGTTCTTGGGGACTCCGTGCAAACTAACGATTCTAGCGATGTATAACTCTGCTAGTTTCGAACTCTGATATGTGGTTTTGATGGGCACGAAATGGGCGACTTTGGACAATCTGTCCACTATGACCCAGATAGAGTCATTTCCCCTACTAGAAGTAGGCAGTCCAGTGATAAAAGTCCATTCCTACAGAATCCCATTTCCATTCCGGAATCTGCAAAGGTTGCAACAATCCAGCGGGTCTTTGATGTCCTGCCTTGACTCGCTGACATATATCACACTTGGCAATATAGCTTCCTATTTCTCTCTTCATCTTATGCCACCAAAATTGCTCTTTTAAATCTTGATACATCTTAGTTCCTCTGGGATGGATAGAATAAAGAGTATCATGAGCCTCCTTCAAAATAACTTCTTTCAACTCAGAATCTGATGGTACACAAAGGCGTCCTTTGTACCACAAAACTCCTTCTTCGTCTTCGGTGAATCCGGGTACCTTGCCTGTACCGATACGACGCTTGATTCCGTCGATACTAGCATTTCCTTTCTGCGCCTCTTTGATCTGACTGATCAAAGTGGGCTGGAGTTCTATGCTAGCCAAAAATCCTTCACTTACTAATTCCATTCGAAAATCTTCCATCTCTTTGTGCAAACTTGGTTGCTCCTTCAAAATCATGGAGTTCAAGTGGCACGGCAATCTGCTAAGGGCATCGGCTACTACATTGGCTTTACCATGGTGATAGTGAATGTCCAGATCATAGTCCTTGATTAGCTAAATCCATCTTCTCTGCCTCATATTCAGCTCCTTCTGAGTGAATATATACTTTAGGCTCTTGTGATCTGAATAAATCTCACAATGATTTCCCATCAGGTAATGTCTCCATGTTTTCAGGGCTAGAACTACGGCTACGAGTTCGAGGTCATGGGTTGGGTAATTTTGCTCATATTGCTTCAATTGTCGGGATAGATAAGATATAACTTTGCCTTCTTGCATTAGCACACATCCGAGACCAATCTTGGATGTGTTACAATACACATCGAAGAGCTTCGTGATATCCGGCATGATTAAGATTGGGGCTGATATCAATCTCCTCTTGAGTTCTTGAAAACTCGCTTCACACTTGTCTGTCCATTCAAAATTCTTGTCCTTCTTCAGCAATTGGGTCATGGGTCGGGCGATACTCGAGAATCCTTCTACGAATTTGCAGTAATATCCCGCCAATCCGAGAAATGCACGAACTTGGGTTTGAGTGGTTGGGGCTTGCCAATCTTCTACATCTTTCACTTTGGCAGGGTCAACGGCAATTCCTCCGGCTGATACAATGTGACCGAGGAATCCTACCTCCTGTAACCAGAATTCACATTTGCTAAACTTGGCATACAACTGATGCTCTCTAAGGGTTCCAAGAATGGTCCTTAGGTGTAGCTCATGTTCTTCTTCTGATTTGGAATAAATCAGAATGTCATCAATGAAAACAATGACAAACTTATCCAGGAAGTCCATAAAAATCTTATTCATGAGGTTCATGAAATAAGCGGGGGCGTTGGTTAATCCGAAAGACATGAATGTATACTCGTACAATCCATATCTGGTGGTAAAGGCAGTCTTTGGAATATCCTCCGCACGAATTTTGAGTTGGTGATAGCCAGTTCTAAGATCAATCTTAGAAAATACTTTGGCACCGATCAACTGATCAAACAAATCTTCGATCTTGGGAAAGGGGTACTTGTTCTTGATGGTGACATCATTCAACTTCCGATAATCCGTACACAAACGGTTACCTCCATCCTTCTTGTCCACAAACAAGACAGCTGATCTCCATGGTGATGCACTTGGTTGAATCAATCCAATTTCTAGCATGGAATCCAGTTGCTTCTTCAATTCTTCTAGTTCCGACGGGTTCATACTATAGGGTCTCTGGGCTATGGGTCCTGTTCCGGGGATTAGTTCAATGATGAACTCGATATCCCGATCTGGGGGCATACCGGGCAAAACATCTGGAAATACATCGGGGTATTCACAGACTATCCGGACTTGGTCAAGGGTAGGTTGGGCTATACTCTTGTTACATTTGAATTGACGAGGTAAGGTTTCAGATATATGCTCGACTGATATTCCGGCGGTACTGGTCATAGTGATGGCTTTCTTGGCACAGTCAATCAATCCTTTATGTTTGGACATCCAATCCATTCCTAGTAATACTTCCAAACCTTTAGTTCCGAGTACTATCAGATTTGCATAAAAATCTATGCCATGGATTCGGATAGGGACGGCTTTGCAAATTTGCCTAGCCTTGGTGGTTGATTCGGGAATTTGAACAATCATCACATGCTTCAATTTGGTTGGTTGAATTTTACTAGTGCATGCAAATTCTTCGGTGACAAACTAGTGCGATGCACCAGAGTCAAACAACACTCGTGCAAGTACTGAATTAACAGAAAACATACCCAGCACGACGTCTCGCGCTTCCTGAGCTTCTTCAGCATGCATGAGAAAAAGACGGCCATTGCGGTTGAGTGAATTCCCTGGGGCAAATCTTCTTCCGGGCTGAACACGACGCTGCTGCTGAGCTGGGGCATTGGCATTGGGGGCTGTAGCATTCTTCTTGTTGGGGCACTCGTTGGAATAGTGGCCTTTATTTCCACAGTCATAACAAGTCACTTGCGACTTGTCCTTGGCTGCGACAGGCACAGCATTACTTCCAGTCCTAGGGGCAGGGTTGGTGTTGGCGGTAGCATTGTTGTTGTTGAACTTGGGTGGGGCACGGTTGAAATTGCTAGAGTTGTCGGGGTTGTTGTGATTTCCTTCGGGTCTAGGGTTTCCACGGTTGGGATAGGTTGGACGGTTCATCGGGGGTCTGTTGGTTCTTGGGGCAAATCCTGGAGATGGGTTGGGGCGATACTTTGGGGTCCGATGGGTTCCTGGCTGATGCATCAAACGATGCTTGCGGTTCTCATTGGCTTGGTTGATCTTTCCTTCCATCTGGATAGCAGAGTCGACAAGGGCTTCAATATCCGCAAAGGGGATATTGACTAACACTGTCTGCATCTCGTCATGCAGACCATTCAGGAATCTTTCTTTCTTCTTGGCTTCTGTGTCTATCTCGTCCGGGGCATACCTATCTAATGACAAAAATTTGTCACGGTATTCCACTACCGACATCCTTCCTTGCTTCAGCTCTCTGAACTCGTCT
This sequence comes from Avena sativa, assembly GCA_916181665.1. NCBI lineage: Eukaryota > Viridiplantae > Streptophyta > Magnoliopsida > Poales > Poaceae > Avena > Avena sativa. The sequence continues at coordinate 299,804,821 of OV702296.1, forward strand.
CTCATTCTCTTGATCAAACCCGGTGGAACATGGGTTCTGCTAAACTTGACCTTGAATTCCTCCTAGGTCATCATCTGGCCTCCGGTCATTGCACGAACATTGTTCCACCATGCTCTGGCATCTCTGGCTAGATAATGGGTGGCAAACAGAACTTTCTCGTTGGCTTCCACTCCAGCGACTTCTAGGTTATTTTCCATGGTTTGCAGCCAATCATCGGCGTCTAGGGGCTCTTCCGACTTAGTGAAAACAGGTGGGTTGGTGTTCTGGAAATTCTTGAGCTTAGATCCATGGTTGTCCTGATTTCCGTGGCCTTGGTTGTTGTGGGCAAGTTGGGCTATCTGCTGCAGAGTGGCTAGGTTGGCTTGACGTTCCGTTCTTTCAGCTTCACGGTCAGAAGTCAACATTTGCAGAATCTGCAACATCGGGTCCGGGGCTAAACCACTTCCTCCACGTGGCATCTGAAGATTGAGATAGATCTTGAGAAAAGAGGGAAATTTCTAAGGTTTCGGGTCTTTGAAAAGTTTTTAAAGTTTGACTCAGATTTTTCTAGCAACTTGCTTTTTCATTCATTCATTCATTCATTCATTCATTCATTCATAGCACACAATACAACACACACCACAACAAAGAAAAGCAGATGGTTTTAAGAACCATTCTGAGAACTACGATACAGTGGGACCGAATACTATTCACTACGCTAGTGCTCAAGTGCTACTACTCCTAGGAGTCTGTGGCTTCATCATCTTCATCATCATCGATGAAGGCGAAATCATCCTCATCGGTGAAGAAGTCCATGGCCTGATCCTCCAGAAAATCATCGTCATCGCTGAGATAGGAGTAAGGGTCTCCACGAAGATCCTCTCCGACATTCTCCCTTTCCTCCAACTGCATGTCTCTCTCGTGGATGGTCTCCTCCAAAGATGAGATGCGGTGGCGAAGATGGGCAATGATGCGCTCCTTCTTGTCGAGCTGACGGCGGCGAGACTTGCGATCCTTTGCTAGCATGGCGATGGTCTGATCCTTCGTCTTGATGATGGCAGACTTGTGGTTGCAGTAGTCACGGTAGTTGTCCAATTCCTGCTGACGATCGTACATCATGAAGCTAAGATGGTCCAATTGAGTCTTCAACTCGGGGTGGTATGGGGCTTCCAGTGGTTTTCCATTTGCATCACGCCTTGGGCAAAACTCAAAGCGAGTACCCTTGATCTGATTGATGCTCTGCCCACACAGACGGGAAAGAGCTTCCTGCATTGCTCTGGCAAGTCCATCGAGCTAGTTGTTTTCCCTCAAGGTAAACTGAATTCCTTCCGCAGTGGGAAGTTCAATCTTTCCTCGGAGACTTGCAACAATTATCCACTGCAGGTCTTCTCCTCCTTGATCATTGAGCTGGGCTCCGAAGAACTCGGGGTGCGGACGCTCCAGAAGTTTCGAAAGCTGGTCCAAATCCCTCTCAAAGATAAGGTCTCCTCCATTCCCAAGTTGGTAAAACTTGTTGTACTTCACGTCCATCTATAAAAATAGAGGATGAGTAGGTTAGCAAAGTGATCCAGTGTGTCAGAATTTTATGTATTTTGCAAGAGTTTTTGAGGAACATGAATTTTTATGAAAGAATCAAAGAGATAAGAATGAGAATAAGTTTTTGTAAATATTTGTTTTTCTTTGGTTTTGAAACTAAGTTTTTGGGTTCAAACGTCCAGTCTAACTAGGGTCTCCTATGGTCAGGATGGCTCTGATACCAACTTGTCAACACCCGGATTTTTTTCAATCCTAGATGCCTGTTATGCCATACATCGCAATCCCAGGATTACCATTTTTGCGAGACATAACAGAATTGGATACCATAGTACATCATCCATTACAAACGATACATAAGTTCTTACACAAATAGGGATCTCATGATCCAGTTCTTAATACAACATCAAGCAGCGGAATACGTAATAATAACGGGAGCGTAGGCGAAGCTCCATCTTCGGGGTCACGGGCAATGCTGACGATGGGAGATGATCCTAGTTGTCATAACCTTCCTGGGGTCCGTCTTCCAGATACTCCTCTTCATAGTCTGGCCATGGGAATAGCCAGGGACAAAGCCATGAGTACTCTTTAAGTACTCGCAAACTAATACTAACAGGTAAAGGGGTTTTTGGATAATAGGACACTAGGCTCTAGGGTTGTTTTGCAAAAGCCAGATTTATCTCTACTACGTTCTAAAGCTAGTCAAAATTTTATAACTCCTAAGTGGGATATTGTAACTCATGTCACAACCCTGTTGTGGTCAAGTCAAAGTCTCAATTCATTTCACAAGTCATTTTGAAAAGTCTGACGGGGGAACAGTATGGCCACTCCAACTGTCCATAACCGCGGACGCGGATATTTGAATAGTTTGACACTCTGCAGAGATTGTACACTTTCACCACAACATTCGATACATCTGTCAGGAACAGATCCTGAATTCACCTTACTCACTATGCGGATAATCAATCCTAACCTTTCAATTACACGCCCTAGTATAAGCACCTCTCCTGTGAGTTTGGCCTTCCAACCATGACCAACTGTCATCCTGGGTACTGCACAGGTGGACAATCTTCACAAGGTAGCCTCGGCTCAGACCTTGGCCGTGAGGGAGCTAATACTAAGGTACATAAGTTTCCAGTCAAGCCCTACCCAATCTTCGAGTATTGTGGTTGTACGATAAAATTGGAATGGTATCGCATTCATACAACCATCAGTTTTTTTAAAGGGCTAAGGCTCATGCCTCATCATTTTCATCACCAAAATCATCAGGTGTTCGGAAACACATGTCAAAACATCTCAGTAGAATGATCCATCATTCTAAGGTTTTCATAACCATTTTCACCAAGTAATCCCATCTAAAGTTGATCAAGTTTTATGCTTAGCACTAGCATCTAAAAGTGGGGGTGAGCACTAATGAGGGGTGGTAAACTAGTGGAGTTTCAACTAAGTTCAATCTCATGCCTCAGGATGACATCAAGATTATCTAGCTTAGGCCAAATTTTATGCTCTGTATGCAACCTTCGAATATCTCCTTAGAATCTACAAGTCACTTGAGTACTCTCTAAGGAAGTAGCTTTAATAAAGAAATAAAGTAGAAAGCTTGCAAATAAAACTAGGATTGGGTTATCAAGTGGGTATGATCACATATGCTTAAGGCATATAGTTGGCATGGTAACAAGTAAGGGTTTGTTTGCATCAGTAGAATATCTTGCAAGGGTTAGCTTGCACATTCACTAATAGTATTAGGCTTGCTAAATTGCAAGTGTTAGATTGCCTTGTGCAGAGCAGTGGTTGAACTTCTCCTCGGCTTCCTCTTCATAGTATCCTCCTTCCTCCTCGTATCCTTGGTCGATACTAGTGTCTTTGAATAAATACGAGGTACACAATCACCAAACAATACTTAACTACTTGCAATCATCACACACAAGGGTCATATAGATGATCTAGCATCATCTCTAACATTACAAGGTTAAGGCTTGGTTTAATCCCTTTTATTTTTAGAAAAGTAATTTCTACTCATTGAAAAACTACTTAAGATTTAATATTCTCCAAACCAAACATGGGATCATGTTGACACATGTCATCACCACATATTGTGGTCCAAGGGAATGTGATTTAAAATGGTGTCACAATTTAATAAGGTTTTACCCTTTTATTTTATTTAAATAAAATGACTAGAAATGCCTATGTAGCATTCTTTAATTACTTGAACATTATTTCTGCAAGTAAACCTATATATTTTTATATATTCTGAAAGGTATGGTTAAATGTGATTTTTGAGAGTTGGAATCAACTCAAAAGCTAGTATGGTTAAAATTTGAAAAATGTTTGAATGCAGAAAAGCTTCTGCCTTGTTATTTTTACTAAGGATGATCTATAGATCCAAATGACTTGAATCCAACGAGCTTGGATTCAGCATTCACAGACCTTTCCAACAAAATTGGTTTCATTCAAACTGGTGCACTGAATCGATCTGGATTGATTTTTGAAAATGGGTACAGAAGTGTGTTTGAATTAAAAAGAAAAAGATTTAATTCAAATCACTGGGCTGCGCGGGAAAAGTTACTGGGCCGGCCTGCTAAGCGCAGTGCTCCCGCGGGCTGCTTAAGTGGGTGTCCCCACTTGTCAGTGAGACAGGGAGGGGCGAAGCGGTACAGGGCAACGTGGGTCGTTCGATCTGATTCTAATCCAATGGCTGGGAGTCATCGTCGACGCGAGACAACGTCGGCGAGAAAGAAACCTAGCACGGCCAGTGAGGGGTGCTGGGGGCTCACCGGGGTGCTGGCGAGGGTCGGCGAGGCGGGCGAACGATGAAGACGACGGTGGCGAACTCAGGGGTGGTCGCGGCAGCTCCTGGGGTGGACGAAATCGATGGCTCCCTTCTTCTCTAGAGGCGGCGGGCTCCGGTGAAATTCCGGCGAGGTGGTGCTCGCCTTGCTCTGGGAACGGTGTGGCACGATCAGTGACGAGAGGGGAGTGAGATGGTGTGAAGAAATCGAGCGGGGGTGGCCTCTATTTATAGTCGACCGAGGGGACCGACGGGGCGCAAGGTGAGCTCGTCGGGGGCGATGTTACAGGCGGCTATTGGCATGGGCGATGGTAGGGGACGGTGCGGTGTTCCCTGGCGATGCTCAACAACATGGTTTCGAGGCGTGGGGCGGTGCGGTTTGGTCTGGAACATGCGACGCTCTGCGCGGCAGAGGCGGCGTCTTCGACGGCGAGCGGTGGCTGTACGTCACGGGGCGGCGAACGAGGATGTCTGACGGTCTCCTAGGTCGGTGGGGGTTGTGTATGCACGCGGCGAGGGCGGCATGCGGTCTGTGGGCTTCGGTCGAGGGTGGTGCTCTGGCGCATGCTCGGCACGGTCACTGGCGTTCTGGGCGCGGTCCGTGTGTGTGGTCCAGTGTTTGGCAAGGTTCGAGCGGTGGACAGGGAGTGGCGGTGGATGGTGGGCTGCCTCCCAGACATGCTGGCTAGGCTTGTGTCTCCTCCTAGCTTGTTGTCGACATGGGGGTGACATGGGTGTGCTCGGCTGTTCACCATTGATGGCAATGGCAAGCTCACGGTGGTGCTAGTGCTTGGTTAATCTTCCTAGATGATCTACTGAGCTGGTTGTGAGCTAAATAGGGAACAAGTTAGGCCAACTTTACTGCACACTATAGTGTTTGATGTTTGTTTGATTTGTATCTGCAACCTGTTTGATGAAATGGCCGCATGAATTCAAGTTTTGAATTTTGAAAAGATTTTTGGTGGGTTTGCTAGGTTGGTGCTGGTGAGTCTGCAGATGCTTGGGTTTTGAAAGTTGAGCTTGTTTGAGTGGTTTTTGAAAAAGTGGGATCTTCCCATATGATGAAGATTCAATTTTGAATTGTCATTTAAACTATGCATTTGAAAGTTTCTAGATGATCACAAAGTGGGCCTTGATACTTTGTTATGAGTACATTCAAGGGGTGCAAAGATCCAGAAAAGTTTCTGTTAGGTTTTGAAAGTTTGAGACAGCCAAAGTAGGCATGGGAGTTAAATTGGTCAAAGTGACCATTCCTTTAATATATGTGTTTTGATTTACTTGTCTTTAGGAAAAGTGTGGGAAATGTTTTAGATGATGTTTATTTCACCTAAGAAACATTTTACAAGCAATGAAACAATCAAACAAGGTGGTTCCAAAGAATTTCAAAATCCATGCATACTCATATGCATGCATTCATAATTTTATTTAGAAAAGTTTTTGTTAACCCTAAATGTTGGTGACTAATGCTTGATGATCCAAGCTTAGTATTTTTGGGATGTTACACCCACACCATATGGTGGCGCAGCTAGGGGCCGTGCGGCCACCTGGTGTGGTTGCTTCACGAATACTCTTCGTCTCTCCTTCGGACTTCGTGTTCGCCTCTGAAAAACAGGAAGTTTGCCTCTTGTTTCGTCCAGTTCTGAGAATATTTCTTTACTAGCTTTTCTGAAACCAAAAACAATAGAAAACAGGAACCGACACTATGGCATCTTGTTAATAGGTTAGTTCCTGAAAATCTATAAAAATGCCTCAAAGTGTAGACAAAACATAAGATAGTTGGTACAAAACAAGCATGGAGCATCAAAAATTATAGAAACGTATACGAGGTATCAAGCATCCCCAAGCTTAACTCCTGCTCGTCCTCGAGTAGGTAGGTGATAAAAAGAATAATTCTTGAGGTGACATGCACCAACACAATCTTGATCAAGATATTGTAAATCATTGATAGCTGGGATCAAAGTACTCGAACATAAGCATGAAAGATATATTTCTAACAATAAGACATAGCAACTATGTTGCAACATGAAAGGCAACACAACAAAATATCATGAATAATGCTTTGAAAGACATTTGTTTGTTTCACATATAGAAAACATAGTAAGGGTGGTAATCAGCTTGTCCTTCATGGAATAGAAAAACATAAATGCATAGGACACCTTCAAAGTTTATAAGGGTGACTAGATACAAATAATTTAAGAACAAGCAATACCATAATTATGAATCAATCAACAAGTTTTGGGACATTGCACATTGAACTAAGAATGACAACTATGCTCTCTTAATTGGTGCATAAAGATAGAAGATTGAGACTCAACAACAAAGTAAAACAAAATGCCCTTCGTAGAGGGAAGTAGGGATTTCAAGTTTCATAAATAGCTTCTAAAAATTATGGTACTTACTAGCTTTGAGCTCTCATTTCCCCTATTATAAGCATCTTGAAGTGATTAAGGTTAAAGTGAGACAAATATGAGTTATATGCTTGACAAATCACAAGTTGAAAATCTCATGCCCCTTGAGTACGAGTACCGTTCCTCATGCTACTCAACTTTAGTCACAAGCAAGTTCTTGTCATTATAAGTATATGTGTATCCCCATGACACAAGATCTATCCCATATAAAAATGACAAGGCAACAGACAATGAGCATCTCAACGATCTTTTTATTTACCATGAGCATGGTTTTTCTTTTTTCTTTTCTCTTTTCTTTTCTATATTTTTTCTGAAGATGCTTCATAGAATGCTCATTATGGTTATGATGCAAGTTTCCACTATGATTAGGTATGGCTTAGGATAGCCACCAGGCGTCTCTCTAACACATATACAAACTCCATGGACTTACAAGCTCCCCTTTTATTTCACACCACCGGAATCCATAAACAAAAGAACATGATATCAACTAGATAGATATGTACAATGTTGAAAGCGTTCCCCATGGCAACATGGTTCTGCTAACTCCCAACTTATAATTTGCAAGAATATAAGCAACATCAATGGACATAAAGGTTAAAGTTTATTAAGTGCAAGAAAATAAAGTGTGCCATCAAGTTCGTGAGAGCTTTAATCACTAATTTTCACATAACAAAAATTTAATTTGGAAGATAGATAAAACATGAATATACTTGGAATGGTGTAAGACACCATGCATACGAGTTTATAGTGGACTCTTTGGAATGACTTGGTTTCTTGAGAGTTGGATGCATGAGTAGAGCTCATACTCAGTACAGGTGGAGGCTAGCAAAAGACTGGGAGCGACCAACTAAGAGAGCAATAATGGTCGTAATCATGCTGAGCGACAAAACATTATTAATCAAAGCATAAAGTGATATCACAAGTCAAAAACTAAATGATCATATAGGCTAAGGTGACTGGTTCATAGTCATAACATGGTGTAAGCATGTGCCAAGTCAACCCAAATAAAGCATCAAAGGAGAATACCATAATATTATGCTTTTGTATGCTAAAACAACGCATGATTCTTTCATGGAACATTAAGCAACCTCAATTGTTTGAAACAAGTCATGCTACAACAATAATCACTAATCATATGGTCAAAGCAACATCTAACAACACATGATAAAGTCTAAGCCACAGTCAAAACAAGCTTCCTTTTGTACCACTTTAAGCATGAAACATTCTACTCTTTTCAAACACCAATCAACTTATTTGAAACAAATCACAAAGAATATAATAAATAAAGACTAGATATCTTGTATCACAAATCTACAAAGAAGAACTAAGAGATTCTAAGTACAAAGCATAAGAAAACTAAAGCTAAACACAGTGCTAGCAAAATTGAACACTCAAAGAACATTAAGAGTGAAAACTAGAGTGTTCTAGGAAATGAAGAACTAGGTGTGACTTCTCCAAAATAGGTGTGTTGGGGTCCAACCAATTTATTGCAATAAACAAAGCAAAAGAAAACTAAAAACAAAAACAAAGACGCTCCAAGAACAACTCAATAGTGCATGAATCAAATAATATAGTATCATGAAAGAAAACCTGAGATTTTTGTTGATGAAGAAGGGGATGCCTTGGGCATCCCCAAGCTTTTACGCTTGTACCTCTTGAATATTTCTTGGGGTGACACGGGTGGCATCCCCAAGCTTGAGCTTTTTTGTCCACTCTTCATCTCATCACATCACTCTCTCCCTACACTTGAAAACTTCCTCCATACAAAACTTCACACAATCTTCATTAGCAACATTAGTGTATTCAAGATAATAAGCCTTTGGGGTTCAGTTCTAACATATATCAAACATCCATTAAAACATTCACTACTAGGAAAAATATTATAGGTAGATTTTAATTCTGTGGCGCATATAGGAAAAATGCTCGACTAAAATTAATTATGTGGCGCATATAGCAAATACTCCACAGAATTCTTGCAATTCTGTGGCGCATATAGCTATATGCGCCATAGAAAGAGAGAATTATGTGGCGCATATAGCCATATGCACCATAGAATTCCTGTGGGCCCCATGTGGGCCTGACTCAGCACATGGGCATGCCAGAATTCTGTGGCGCATATGCTATTATTCTGTGGTGCATATATGCCTATATGCGCCACGAAATGTTAATATTCTTTGGAGCATATAGCATATGCGCCACATAATTCTCACTTTCTGTGGAGCATTTGCCATATGCGCCACAGAATATGCGAAACAGATCTAAAAAAAGTGGCATCCCCTCCTACCTATCCCCAAACCATTGCCCCTACCTGATCCACCCCGCCGCCACCAACCCAAATGCACGCAGTCAACACGACACACACATACCCCCGCTCCCGAGCACGCCCCACCGCTCACTAACAGCCCCACCTACCCCACTTCCCCTCATCCCTCACGGGATCCTCGTCCTTGAGCCCACGCCTGGCTCCACCCCGCCAACCCGGCACACCATCGCTCCTCCCCACTCCTCCCTCGTGCGACCCTCTCCTGACTCCCTCCCCGTCACCAGGGACCGACACCACCTCTCCTCGCCGGACACCCTCTTCTCCGCAGAGCACCACAGCCGTGCCAGGCTCACCACCCCGTGCTTCCCACGCCGCATCTTTATCCCGCATCCGCCGCCGACCTCGCCTCACCGAGCCTACGCCCTAGGCGCGCCGCCTCCCTCTCGCCTCCGGCCACCACCCTGTCGTCCCTCTCCCAGGCTGTGCGTCACCAAGCCCGTGCCACCTCCCGAGCTCCCCGCATCGGCCCGCTGTAGCAAGGTCCGCCCCCTCTGCTCGGGACCCCACCACCGTCGTCCCCCACGTCCACACCTGCCTCTCGAGTGTCGCCTGGGTCCCCACACCCTTCCTCACACGAGCGCTGTGCACCGTTGGTGTTCCTCTGCTTCTGGTCGCCGTCAGAGAGAGGGCGCCACGTGGCCCCTTGCTACCCTGGAGCGGCTTCCCGTGTCAAGCCGCCGACGTGGACGTCTCCGGCCAGGCACCTCCCCGTCGCCAGCCTCCTGCCCTACGCCTTCGCCTTCGTCGGCTTCCTTCCGCAAAGCACACGCGCACAAGGTCGCCCCTGTGCGTGAGGGATTTCCTCTGCCACCTGCCACCTACGGTCCTAGGTTAATTGACCCATCTCGTCTCGCTCGCTATTTGGTGCGTGTGAACCATATGTATGTATGTGTGTTTTGTGAAAACATTAACAATTTGAGGTCTTCTTTCCATTCGTGTTTAGACCCTCACTGGCGTTTTCTTCTACAACACATACATGTGTCTTTGCAGCCTAGAAGATGTGCGGGAAGAAGAATGGTGGTGGCCAAGTGGATACGCGACAATAGCTACAAGGGATACGCGACTAGAGAAGAGGCGGTGGCCAAGTGGAGGAGACACGTGTGGAAGAAAAACCGGACGAAGATCTTGGTGCCGCTCCTCCTCAACACCATCGCGGTTACAGTGTAATACATTATGTCCTAAGGTAGGCGATGACAACATCGCGCGGTTGTAAGTTATGTGAGTGAGATGAACACTTATGAAATGTACTTGTACACTTATTCGGTTCTAAGTGATGTGATTGATGAACACTTGTGAACATTCGTGCTTGAGGATGTATTATATGTGAACTGGAACATTTGTACTATTGTGTGCATCTTTTCTGTGTATTTATGTCATTTTTTGTGTATTTCCTGTAATATACCTATATTTGTACCAGATTTTGAAAATATCGAAATTCTAAAAAAAGGGATTATGTGGCGCATGCCTACATGCACCACAGAATCTGGGACAGAATTCTGTGGCATATGCGCCACAGAATGAATTTTGAGAATTCTGTAGCGCATATGCATATGCACCACAGAATTCTAATTTTAGTCGCGACAATTTAGTGGTGACCACTAGATGTGCCACAGAAATATTTTTTGGTGTGCCACTGATAACATTTTTCCTAGTAGTGACTTAGATACTATAGAAACTTCTTTGGAAAGCTCTTTATTTCAAAAGAACTCAAAAAAGGAAAAAGATCAAGAGGCAAATGCAAATCGTGATAGAAATCTGTCAATGCAGAACAGCAGGTAAAGATCAATTTTTTTGAAAAATCCTCTATTTCTCAAATCGAAAAGTGCAAAACTAACGAAAGTTAGATAAATACCAGGGGCATGCACACAAACAATTTCAGCTCAACCCGACGTTCTGAGATTTTTCATGATTTTTTTCAGTGAAGCACAAAAATCTGTTTCGGGACACCAACTTCCCCAAATCTTACTTTCTACCTATTATAGGCTATTCTTGGCACAAATACGAAATAAAAAGGATAAGGATAGGTTATTACAGAGGTAGGAACTTCCAAGACTCAACAAAAGAAAAATTACAGAAATAAAACAATGGGTTGTCTCCCATAAGCGCTTTTCTTTAATGCCTTTTAGCTAGGCTTGATAGTTTGAGAAGATGCTCACATAAAAAATATGAATTGAAGTAAAAGAGAGCATCAAGAAGCAAATTCAAAACACATTTAAGTCTAACCCACTTCCTATGTATATGAATCTTGTATGCAAATAAATTCACACAGAACAAAGTGACAAGCATCGGAAGATAAAACAAGAGTAACTTCAAAACTTTCAGCACATAGAGAGGTGTTTCGGTACCATAAAACTTCTACAACCATATTTTCCTCTCTCATAATAATTTTTAGTAGACACATGAATAAACTCAACAATATAACTATCACATAAAGCATGCTTTTCATGATCTACAAACACATAATTTTTATCAAGCTCACAAATAGTGGGATTAAAACCTTCAAACCCACTTTTAACAATTTTATAACAAGATGACTAATCATTCTCAAGAGGTATGGGGTTCCAAGATAAAGTCAAGACCCCTCTAATATCATTTTCAATAGTAGTACAATTAATATTATCAACCAATATAGAACCATCATCTAGAGCTTTATCATAAACATTTTCTAAGCAAAACTCTTTAGTACCTTGCATTTCTAAGTTAGGCACAAATAAATTATTATCATAAGATTTATCAAAATAACATGGATTATCATAGATAACAGGAGCATAATTATTATCACAAGTTTTACCCATAGTAGATATTTCAAAAGAATCCACAGGAACATAACATTCATCCTCCGTTGGTAAGCATGGGGGACAATCAAATAATGTAAGGGATAAAGAGTTACTCTCATTAGAAGGTAGGCATGGATAGCTAACCCATTCTTCCTCCTTTTGTTCATCACTCTCCTCCTCTTTTTCATCTAATGATCTTTCAGGTTCAGCAATTTCTTCTTCCACAGGTTCCTGCAAATTGTGGACACATTCTTGTGCATGATTGAGTCTCTCTTTATAATCAATGATATAAAAATTATTGCTGAAATTTTCTATGAAATAATCAAGGATAGAAGAGACCATATATCCTTGTGCATGTTGAGTATCTCTTACTCGGTGTCTTTCGTATCCAACAATCGATCAAATGGAAAGTAATCAGGTAGCCTACCCCTCGCTCCATTCCAGCTCCTTGAGCTAACCAAATCTTCCATTATAATTAAAGATTCCATTGCCCTCGACCTTCCCTGCCCTCTCCATTTCTACTACTGCTAGTGCCACCTAGTTTTTACTTCCAACAAGCATATCGATTTGCTTTTGGGAACAAAGAAAGAACAAAGGCATCCTGATGACCCACAAGTATAGGGGATCGCAACAGTCTTCGCGGGTAGTATTACCCAATTTATTGATATGACACAAGGGGAGAGGAAGAATACTTGCAAGCCTTAACAACTGAGTTGTCAATTTAGCTGTAGCTGGAAATAGTTCTTGCTCACAGAAGTTTATCAGTAGCAACAGTTTGTAGTACCAACAACAAAGCAACAACAACAGAAAAACAGGAGCAATAGTAGCAGTAATGGTAAGAGTAGGATTCAAGTGCGGTAGGCATACGGATGGATGGACGGGCGTTGCATGGACGAGTCTAAACATGTAACTTCAAGATCTAGGGCATTGCAGATAAATAATAAGCATCCAAGTACTAATCAATCCTATGCATGTGCTCCAAATATAGTCATACGTGCTCGCAATGAGAGCTTGCACAACATCTTCTGTCCAGCCAGCCCGTGGCAGCGGGGCCTCTAGGTAACTACTGGCAATTAAGGTGCTCCTTTTAATAGAGCACCGGAGCAAAGCATCAACACTCCGTGAACACATGTGATCCTCACACCACAGCCATCCCCTCCGGTTGTCCCAATTATTGTCACTTTGGGGCCTTTGGATCCGGATAATGATATGTGTACACAACTTGCAGATAAGATCACAAACAATACTATCATAATAATTCAATAATAAGTTCAGATATGAGATCATGGCACTCGGGCCCTAGTGACAAGCATTAAACACAACAAGTTGCAACAAAGTCAAATAGCACTAATAGAGATACTAGGCACTATGCCCTAACAGATCCTATTCGATTACATGATAGAACTCATCCAATCCCTACCACCCCCAAGACTACAGTGGTGGATTACTCACTCATGGATGAGGGAAACATCGATGGTTGATGGAGATGCGTTGCTGATGACGATGGCGATGATCCTATCCAAATTCCCCGTCCTGGCAGGGTGCCAGAACGGAGTTTCTGGATCCGAATCTTGGTTTCTGGCGGCGGCGGAGCAGAACTCTTTCTGGAAAACCATCGAACCCCCTCGGTTTTTAGGTCGAAAGGCAACTTATAGGCGCAGAGGGAGGCCGAGGGGGTGCCTGGGGTGGCGGCACCCCCTAGGAGCGGGCAGGGCCCACCAGTGCCTGGCAGCGGTGTGGGCCCGCCAGGCCCCTTCTCCATCTCGTATTCTGGCTCCGTTGGTCTTCTGGTGAAATATAATTTTTGGCATATTTCCTGGGATTTTTCCTGATAGTTCATTTTCTGCACAAAAACTATACACCAAGATAATTCTAGTGAAAACAGCGTCAGTCCGTGTTGGTTGTATCCAAATCACACAAGTTTAAAGGAGAAACAATAGCAAAAGTGTTCAGGAAAGTAGATACGTTTTGGACGTATCAACTCCCCCCAAGCTTAGCTTATTGCTTGTCCTCAAGCAATTCAGTTGAAAACTAAGTGCGATAAAAGAACTTTCACGAACACATTTGCTTCATATGATGTAAATATTCTCAGCACAGGAGTAGATGCTTAAACCATTCATAATAAGAAGTATGCAACTAAGTCTACTCAATAGTCATTGCAAGCTATGAAGAGAAACCAACTCAATAATAGTAAGTAGCATGAAACATAAACATAAGCAACATTGCAATCCTCATAGTAAGGTATGATAGAGTGGTATCTCGCTTACCTTTGTTTTTAGAGCACAATATGAATGCCAATACACCTCTGAAGTTCAAGTGAAGACTAGAGGTAAAGATAACAGAGATACAAGCATCAAAGTCATGACATAATTAACCAAGTTTTGGAACAAACACAAGAATGCCAACTATGCTCTCAATAAGGTGCTCATAGAATAAGTGGTGACTCAACATGGTTGTGAAAACGGTTTTGAAAAGTTTGAAAGGCTTCCTAATGCTGAAAGGAAGGTACTCATTAGATTTGAGCTCCCATTGCCCCTATCATAGGCATCTTCATATGGTTAAGGTGAAAGTGAGGTCCACTCTGAATCATATGCTTAACAGACCATAGACTGGAAATACCCTATCCCTTGAGTACGAGGGCCGCTCTGCATGCTACTCAACTTTGGTTACCTATAAGTTCTTGTCATTGTAAATACATGCATATCATAGAGAACCGCCAACGGGGTACCCCTTGCACATGGTATAGGAGTTTTCCCATAACCAAAATGATAAGGCAAGCAGACAATGAGCATCTCAGCAATCTTTTTATTTACCATATGCATAGCTTTTTATTAAGGATGCTTCATAGATGCTCATTATGGTGATGCTACAAGTTTCCACCATGATTAGGCATGGCTTAGGCTAGCGGCCCAGGCGTTTCTCTAACACAATGTATAAACTCCATGAACTCACAAGCTCCCCTTTTATTTCACATCGTCAACATCCGTAAATAAAAGAGCAAAGTATCAACTGGATAGGATATCCAAAAGGTGTTGAAAGCGTTCCCTGTGATAGCACGGTTCTGCTGACTCCCAGCATATAATTTGCAAGCATATAACTTTCATGGACTAGTCACAATGGTTCAGGATTATTAAGTGCAAGGAATAAAGTGTGCCATCAAGTTCGTGAGAGCTTTACTAACTAACTTTCTCAAAACAGACAAACATTTTATTTGGAAGAAAACACGGCATATTGAATATGCACTGAAATAGCAAATGATGCTAATAGGTAGGTATGGTGGACACAGATGGCAATATTGGTTTTGGAAGTTGGAAGCATAGCTAGAGCTAATACTCAGTGCAAGTGAAGGCTAGCAAAAGAGAGGGAGCGACAAACGAGAGAGCAATAATTGTCATAATCATGCTTGCAACAAAATAGAACTAATTATGGAATTAAAGTGATACAAGAACTCTGAGGCAAAATAAATCATCGAGGCTTATTGACTATTGATTAGTCATGTGCATGCGTGAGCATGTGCCAAGTCGATTCACATAAAAAGTCAGAGGAGGATACCACAATATCATACCAAAGTATGAATAAAACAATGCAAGCAAACATTCATATGACATGCTACAAACTATTAGCAAGCTAGAGCTAATCGTAGATAAGCAAGAACTACTAAGCATCCATAATGACATACACCTTACACAAACAGGCTAAGCATGCTCACAGTGATGAGTATATGTACAAAAATGAAACAAATAGAGTTTGTTACCAGCCTCTTACCACACCTCGAGTTGTCTTAATCTTCATTATTGCCCTTCACTTGTTTGACTTCAATAATAACATGAAACCAAAATCCACTGAGGACGGCTGAACCCTGCAAAGAACTCACAAAACCAAAGAAGAACAAATATTTTTGGTGTTTTCGATTTTTTTAAAGAAAGCAAACAAAGCAAAAACAAACAAAGAAAAAGCAAACCAAACAAAGCAAAATATTTTTGGATTTTTATTTTAAGGCAACCCGAAGCAAAGAAACAAACCAAGAGAAACAACAAAAATATTTTTGGTATTTTTGTGTTTTTGAGAAAGAAGCAACAAAAACCAAAAAGAAAGCGAAACAATGGATATACAAAGAACCGACTGAACATGATATATATGAGTGTGACGTCAGTATACCTCCCCCCAAGCTTAGGCTTTTGGCCTAAGTGGGGCTTAATAGCACGGGTAGTAACCCCATGCTGGTGGGTCATCATAGGAATGATCATAGTCAGGCGCTTGCGATGAAGAAGAAGAGGCGCCACAATCAAATGAGGGCTGCTGGTATGAAGACTCTCCCAAGTTCGAGGGTTGAACCGAATTGTCTTCGGTATCCTCTTCAACATTCTCCTCTTGCCGGGAGAGCTCCGCCACATATGTGTCAACCTCCTCCTCCGTAAGCGACCATCCTTGCCTGTTATCAAAATTAAACAAAGCAGGTGCAGGCAAATAAACTATTTTCTCAGTCCTACCCTTTCTCCGACCTTGCTGGGCAAAAGATAATTCATACGTAAAATTCTCACATTAGCCCCCAAGGAAACAAAACCATGTTGAATCATGGATTCAAGATCAAGCCTCTCTATGGGGAATTGATAATCTGAATAGTGAGGCTCTAAACCATGGAAAGCTAGCAACCTAGAAGTAATGAAATTTCCACAAATTCCACCATTCTCGCGGTTGGTGGTGAGACGGTGAGCTATCAAAGCACCCAGGCTATAAGATCTATTCCTATTCAGAGCAGCTGCGATAAAAGCTATATCAAAAGAAGACAACTTTCTAGCAACCTTTCTAGCAAGAACACACTTGGTAATGAAATAGGCAAAGTATCTAATAGCTGGGAACTGAATGTTATGAATTTTACCACTTTCCTTTGAGAAGTCGAAACCTTGGCAAATCTCAGCATATAAATCCATAAGTGACTTGGGACTTTCCTTGATCTTCACACAAGATCCCCACTGAGGTACTCTAATTGCTGCATAGAAATTAGCAAAAGACAGGTCGACAGGTATAATATATATTTTGTAATGGACCATGGGATTAGATGTAGACCAAGGAACCGAAAGTCCTGGACAAAATCCATGGTTAGCTTAACAAATTGAAATGGTTCACCTTCAACAAAGTGTTCCAATCCTGCATTAGCAATCAAGGTTTGGAAATCCTGGGAGATTCCCGTGGTTCTCATAAATTCATGGCATGGGTATTCGGAAGGAAAAACTGCCTCCTCACGATGAACCCTCATTGGCTCACACACCATCAAGTCATATTGATTTAGTGCATAGGTACTCATCTTCCTTGCTGAATTTTTTAGACAAACATAAAACCAAGTGATTTCTAAGTTGATAAATGATGAGTAACTACTATAGGAGCTTGCTAGAGGACTACACATGCATCAAAATTAAATTTCTAAGCATAGAACAAGCATGCAAGCTCAAACAACCTGTCACCTATAGCAGCAAAATACTCAAGATACAAACTACCAATCACAAATCTAATTGGACAAGTGGAGGAGGCACATACCAAGGAACAATCTCTCCACAAATCAGCAGCAAAGAGTGGCTGAGCAAGGAGATCGAAAATTGCGAGCAAGAATAGCAAGAACTCGATCTTGAGCAAGTTTTCCAGTGTTTTTCGGGAGAGAGAAAGAAGATGGCTTTGAGGAGGCAGCTTGGAGGGGACCAAGTGTCTCTCTGCCCCTTTTTTCAAGGAAAAATTTATTTTGAATTTTCTGGGATTTTTCGGGGAACTTTATTTTTGGCCAATTTTAAGGGTATGAAAATTGATTTTCTCGCAGAAACAGTTTTTTCAGAAGAAGCAAAAGCAAACCAAAAGCCAAACTACAAGAGCTCTAAGACAAACTAACAAGCACACAACTAACAAAACCAAAGCTAGCAAAAGAAAGGCAAAGACTAGGAAGGAGAAAAGTAAAAGAAAGCAAGTATAACCATAGTGAAAATATTATTTTCTTCATTAAAATCCTTTTGTTAACAAGGTTGATCAAGTCTTGTTACCAAAAAAATCTTATATGAAACAAAACTTTGCATTCCACAAGGTGATTATGTTACCTCATACTTGATAGCAATGGTCCCAATCATAATAGTTTCAAAATTTTCTTGTGGAATGGGACAATATATTTCTCCAACCTTGATGCTCTCAATATTTTCAATGGAATTCAGGCAATAGATTTTAACAACCTTCTTGGGGAAATAAATAGTATGCTCTTTGTCATCAATATTGAATGTTACTTTTCCTTGATTACAATTAATGACAGCACCTACAGTATTAAGAAAAGGTCTCCCAATAATAATAGACATATTATCATCTTCAGGCATTTCAAGCACAACAAAATCAGTTAAAACCAAGCAATTATGAGCCACTTGAACAGGAACATCCTCACTTATACCAACAGGAATAGTAGTTGACTTATCAGCCATTTGCAATGATATATCAGTTGGTATCAACTTTTCTAGCTGGAGTCTCTTATAGAGAGAAAAAGGCATAACACTAACTCCAGCTCCCAAATCACATAAAGCAGTTCTAACATAATTATTCTTAATAGAGCAAGGAATAGTTGGTATACCTAGGTCACCAAGTTTCTTTGGAACCTTACCATTGAAGGAGTAATTAGCAAGCACAGTAGAAATCTCCTCATTAGGAATCTTCCTTTTATAATATCCTTCATATACTTTGAATAAGGAGGCAACTTAATAGCATCAGTCAAAGGAATTTGCAAAAATAAAGGTTTCATCTACTCACAAAACTTGTTGTAGTGTTCTTCCTCCTTTGACTTATGTTTCTTACCTGGAAAAGGCATAGGTTTCTGCACCCAAGGTTCTCTCTCTTTACCATGTTTATTAGCAATAAAATCTTCCTTAGTGTACCTAGTGTTCTTAGTGTTCTTCTCAGGTTCTTCCTCACCTTCCTCCTTATCAG
Organism: Avena sativa; assembly: GCA_916181665.1. NCBI lineage: Eukaryota > Viridiplantae > Streptophyta > Magnoliopsida > Poales > Poaceae > Avena > Avena sativa. The sequence goes on from OV702296.1 coordinate 299,823,577, forward strand.
GAGCATCATTTTTATCATTACCACTCTCAGTTTCAGCATCAGAGACAGATATACTATTAGGATCCACAGCAGGTTCAAGTGGTTCCTCAACTACTTTATGTTTCTTTTTCTTTCTCTTACAAGGACTACCACTTTTCTCACCTTGTTGAGAATCCTGCTCAATTCTTTTAGGGTGTCCTTTAGGATATAAATGATCTTGAGTAGCTATACCACTCCTAGTTCTAATTCCATAAGCATGTTTATTTCCTGAGGCATTAACTAGCATATCCTTTTGTACCTTAGCAAGTTGATCAAGTTGGGTTTGAACCATTTAAAAGTGTTTACAAAGCATTTTAATATCATTAGAAGTTCTTTCCATAATATCTTTCAACTCATGTATAGCTCTACAGTTTCCAATAAATGATTCTGAACTTGTTTATTAAAATTACCTTGTTTAACAATAAATGTGTCAAGTTCCTCTAAACATTGATCAGGAGGCTTACCATAAGGAATATCACCTTCATTAAAATGGAGAGAGCGTACCTCAATAGTAGATGAGTGGGGAATTGTCTTACATAACTCTTCTATAGGACATGGATTCTTCACATCTTCAGCCCTAATACCTTTATCCTTTAGACACTTCTTAGCTTCCTTCATCACTTCATCATTTAATGCAATAACTCCCCTCTTCTTTGGTGTTGGTGTTGGAACTGGTTCAGGAATATTTAGCTCAGTCAAAGTCCAATCATCATAATTCTTGCTTATCTGAGCCATTAATTCTTCAGCATCTGTAGGAGTTCTTTTCCTGAAAACACAATCAGCAAAGCTATTTAGGTATGTCCTAGAATCATCAGTTAGTCCATTATAATAAATATCAAGAAGCTCATTCTTAGGCAATGGACATCCATGATGTGCATGAATCAAGGCACAGAACCTTGTCCATGACTCAGGCAATTTCTCTTCTACTCCCTGTTTAAAATCAAAAAGTCTCTACAAAGCAGCATGTCTAGCACTGGGAGGAAAATATTTCTAGAAGAAAGAAGCAATCAGGGATATCAATGGAACCAGGAGGTAATCTATTAAACCAAGCCCTAGCTTCTCCTTTTAGTGAAAAAGGGAAGATCTTAGTAACAGAGTACTTACGCATCTTAAAATCATTAGAGAATAAAGCACTCATAGTAGAAAGCTCATTCATATGAGCCACATCACTCTCATTTTCAGTCCCACAAAAGGTTCTTTCTCAACAATATCTAAGTAAGACAAATCAAGAGAGAAATCATAATCTTCATCTTTAATATCTATGGGAGAGGTGGCAAACTTAGGGTCAGAGGACAGTTTAGGCATAATAGTACGTCTAGCAAGGAGACTCTTAATAGCACTAATACCATGTGTGTTTCGGCACTCTTCAACAAATTCATCAGTGAACTCAATGTAACCATCATGAATATCATAACTCTCTCTAGACTCAGGTGAGCTAACCGGTGTAACATTGTCTTCACTAGGAGTTTCGGTATTTCCTAGACTAGCCATAGTAGCATCTAGGAAAGGACCTAATGAACCACTCGCATCAAGCACAGTAGAAGTAACATCATGAGCATCAAAAGCAGTTTTAGATTCAGTAGTAGTAGCAGTGTGTGTAGCATGAGTATGTGGTGGTGGTGTGAAAGGTTTACTTATAACAGACGGTGAATCAAGAGCAACAGAGGTGTTTAGGACTGTACCTCTTCTTGTAGTGGATGGTAAAATAGGGAACTTTCCATCACGAGACTTTCCCATGATGAAAGTAGTAGCAGTGAACAATAATAGATCCAAGTGAACTTACAAATAAAGCTATGCTCCCCGGCAACGGCGCTAGAAAATAGTCTTGATGACCCACAAGTATAGGGGATCGCAACAGTCTTCACGGGTAGTATTACCCAATTTATTGATTCAACACAAGGGGAGCCAAAGAATACTTGCAAGCCTGAACAACTGAGTTGTTAATTCAGCTGCACCTGGAAATAGTTCTTGCTCTCAGAAGTTTATCAGTAGCAACAGTTTGTAGTACCAACAGCAAAGCAACATCAACAGCAAAACATGAGCAATAGTAACAGTAATGGTAATAGTAGGATTCGAGTGTCGTAGGCATAGGGATGGATGGACGGGCGTTGCATGGATGAGTCTAAACATTTAACTTCAAGATCTAGGGCATTGCAGATAAATAATAAGCATCCAAGTACTAATCAATCCTATGCATGTGCTCCAAATATAGTCATGCGTGCTCGCAATGAGAGCTTGCACAACATCTTCTGTCCAGCCAGCCCGTGGCAGCGGGGCCTCTAGGGAACTACTGGCAATTAAGGTGCTCCTTTTAATAGAGCACCGGAGCAAAGCATTAACACTCCGTGAACACATGTGATCCTCACACCACAGTCATCCCCTCCGGTTGTCCCAATTATTGTCACTTTGGGGCCTTTGGATCCGGACAATGATATGTGTACACAACTTGCATATAAGATCACAAACAATACTATCATAATGATTTAATAATAAGTTCAAACATGAGATCATGGCACTCGGGCCCTAGTGAAAAGCATTAAGCACAACAAGTTGCAACAAAGTCAAATAGCACGAATAGAGATACTAGGCACTATGCCCTAACAGATCGTATTCGATTACATGATAGAACTCATTCAATCCCTACCATCCCTAAGCCTACATCGGGGGATTACTCACTCATGGATGAGGGAAACATCGATGGTTGATGGAGATGCGTTGGTGATGACGATGGTGATGATCCTCTCCAAATTCCCCGTCCCGGTAGGGTGCCAGAACAGAGTTTCTGGATCCGAATCTTGGTTTCTGGCGGCGGCGGCGGAGCGGAACTCTTTCTGGAAAACTATCGACCCCCTCGGTTTTTAGGTCGAAAGGCAACTTATAGGCACAGAGGGAGGCCAAGGGGGTGCCTGGGGTGGCTGCACCCCCTAGGAGCGGGCAGGGCCCACCCGTGCCTAGCAGCGGTGTGGGCCCCCTAGGCCCCTTCTCCATCTCTTCTTCTGGCTCCGTGGGTCTTCTGGTGAAATATAAATTTTTAGCATATTTTTCGGGATTTTTCTTGATAGTTCATTTTCTGCACAAAAACTAGACACCAAGGTAATTCTGCTGAAAATAGCGTCAGTCTGTGTTAGTTGTATCCAAATCACACAAGTTTAGAGGATAAAAATAGCAAAAGTGTTCGGGAAAGTAGATATGTTTTGGACGTATCACATCCATCCATCCAAAAAGTAAAACTAAGCGTGGGAACATGAATCAAGTGACTAATCGGTGGTAAACTAGAAACTACATACATTAGTAAGAGGTCGCTAATATGACTAATCTGAGATGCCAGCAGGGATACTCTGCACGCTCTACCTCCAGCACAACACCCTGTCCAGCGACGTGTCGGCCTTGCTGTACATGCTCAGGAACCTCGTGAGGGTCAACATCGGTGAGAACAAGTTGTCCGACGAGATCTCTCCGGACTTCAAAAATCTTAACCGGCTCGGGTCGCTGCTAAGAGAAGAGATGGGGGTGGTGTACCTGCGGATGGGGGAGGTGGTCGTCGACGAGGTGGCGGCGCGGTGCTCCTGCTATAGGACGGGCACAGGACGGATTGGCCTCCTCCTCCGAGGTAGCGCGCAGGACGGTACTCCCGCTCCGCCTTCCCTTCGGTGGACACGGGACAGCGACAGCGAGGGGGACGCAGGACGACCGGCAACAGGGAGGGGGACATGGTGCGGGTTGAGCTAGGGTTAATGGTGAGATCGGTCGAATTGGGGATTTTTGTTTCGATTGGGTCACATCGCGATGGGCTAGTTGAAACAGCCTCTGACAGGTGGGACCCGTGGCCCACTTACCCCCAGCGCCCGTGGACTGCATTCATCGGGGATAACCCTTTTTTTGGCCCGGGTGGACCATCCAACACACTGTATCCCCGGCGACCAGGTCCGGTATTCGCTAGTGGTAAAGGTCGGCCCATCCGGGGGCACGCGGCCTACCATAGCCCCGGTGCGCATGAGTCCTGTTCGCCGGTGGTATATGGGCTAGCCCGGGCGAACCCAGTACGCATTTGTCGACATTAACACGAGGAAGGCCTAGAAGGTCTTACCGTCGGCAACCCCGGGCCCACTTCACAAGCGTTAAGGAATATGGCCATAAGGTTTTCCCTACTAGTGTAAAGAAATGGAAGCAAGAACAAAGGTTTGAGGGTAAAAAGTAGATTGTAGTAATGTTTTCAATTGTGTGCTGAATTAAGTTCAATCGTTCGTCACACCTCACAATTTATATGGGATGACTAGTGATGACCCACAAGTATAGGGGATCGCAACTGTCTCCGAGGGAAGTAAAACCCAAATTTATTGATTCGACGCGAGGGGAGGTAAATAATACTTATAAGCCTTAACAGCTGAGTTGTCAATTCAGCTGCACCTGGAAAAGCACTAGTAACACGGGTGATGTGAAAGCAACAGTAATATGAGAGGAATGGCAATAGTAACACAACAGTAGTAGCAGTAACACATAAGAGATGGCACCAGAAAATATTCCAATGCATAGTTTACTTTAGATCAATGATGATAACAGAAGGACCAGGGTTCCCAGCTATCTACACTAGTGGTAATTCTCCAAATAACATGTGTTGGGTGAACAAATTACAGTTGGGCAATTGATAATTATGAGGGCATGACAATGCATGCTATGATAAAATAAACGTTACTATAGTATTTAATTGGGCATTACAACATAATACATAGACCGCAATCCAACTGCGTCTATGACTAATAATCCACCTTCAGGTTATCATTCGAACCCCTTCCAATATTAAGTTGCAAGCAACAGATTATCGCATTAAGCAATGTTTGTAAAGTAAACAATACAATTGCACTTGGACAAAGGATTGTTGTTTTCTCCCTAGTAGCAACATCACATCTACAATATTAGAGGTTTCTGTCACTCCTCAGATTACTAGAGGCATGAACCCATTATCGAGCATAAAGAATCCCTCCTGGAGATACAGGCAACTACTTGATCAGGGTAGCTACAAGTACCGGAGAGCATGCAAGATCTTAAATAACAGTAGTATGATAATATGATGAACAATATGATCACAATTCCACAATTTATTGGATCCCAACAAACACAACACCGATTACATCATATGGATCTCAATCATGTAAGGCAGCTCATCAGATCATTGTATTGAAGAACATGGGAGAGAGAGTACCAACTAGCTACAGCCAAGAACTCGTAGTCCAAGGGGGAGCTACTCACGAACCATCATGGAGTTGAAGTGGAGGCAGTGGAGTCGATGGAGATGGCTCTAGGGGTTAATCCCCGTCTCGGCAAGGTGCTGTAACATGAGCTTTTGACCCCCGAAACTTGTCTTCCGTGGCGGTGGCGCTGTGGATCTTTCCGTGGATTTCTGATCTTGTATTTAGGGTTTTTGCCTCAGGGGGAATATAAAGGCGAAGAGGCAAGGTCGGTGGATGCCCGACGGGGCCCACACCATACGGTGGCATGGCCAGGGGGCCTGGACGGCCACCTGGTGTGGTTTCTTCACGGCTAATCTTTGTCTCTCCTTCGGACTTCGTGTTTGCCTCTGAAAAATAGGAAGTTTGGCTTTCGTTTCGTCCAATTCCGAGAATATTTATTTACTATATTTCCTATAACCAAAAACATCAGAAAACAGGAATTGGCACTATGGCATCTTGTTAATAGGTTAGTTCCAGAAAATGTATAAAAATGCCTCAAAGTGTAGACAAAACATAAGATAGTTGGTACAAAACAAGCATGGAGCATAAAAAATTATAGATACGTTTACGACATGTTGATACGTCATAAACGTATCTATAATTTTTGATGTTCCATGCTTGTTTAATATCTACTTTGCTATGCTTTGTCTACACTTTGAGTTATTTTTATACATTTTCTGGGACTAACCTATTAACAAGATGCCGCTGTGCCAGTTGCCTGTTTTCTGCTATTTTTGGTTTCAGAAAAGCTAGTAAGGAAATATTCTCAAAATTGGATGGGATAAAAGCCAAAGTCAATATTTCACCGAGGAGAACACGGAGTCCAGAGGAGAGACGGAGGGGCGCCATAGGGCGGACGCACGCTCCCAGGCGCGGGCCCACCCTAGGCCACACCAGGGCAGGGTGTGGGCCCCCAGGACGCCCTCCTGCCTCGCCTCGTCGCCTATAAAAGCCCCCCGATGCCAAAACTCTAAGGACCCGATCAGATCTCCACAAAACAGTCCATAGCCACCACCACCCTCGTCCCTAGATCGAGGGGATCTGAAGCTCTTCCCGGCACCCTACCGGAGGGGAGATATCATCCTGGAGGCCTTCTTCATCACCATGCCAGCCTCCGGTATGATGCATGAGTAGTTCACCCTTGGACTATGGGTCCATACAGTAGTTAGATGGTTGTTTCTCCTCCTTTGTGCTATCATGTTTAGATCTTGTGAGCTCCATTCATGATCAAGATCATCTATCTGTAATCATGCATGTTGTGTTTGCGGGGATTCGATGGATATTGAGATACTATGTCAGATTGATTATTGATTCTATCATGTCTTATTGATTATTGATTCTATCATGTCTGTTTTGTTTGTGATCTTGCATGCTCTCTGTTTCTAGTAGCTATCTTGGCCAAGTAGATGCTAGTGACTGCAAGAGGGAGTATTTATGCTCGATAGTGGGTTCATGCCTCTAGTAATCTGGGGAAGTGACATGAATCTCTAAGTTTGTAGATGTGTTGTTGCCACTAGGGAGAAAACAACAATCTTTTTTTCATGAAACAATTGTATTGTTTACTTTACACACATTGCTTAACGCAATTATCCGTTGCTTGCAACTTAATACTGGAGGGGGTTCAGATGATAACCTGAAGGTGGATTATTAGTCAAAGATGCAGTTAGATGGCGGTCGATGTATATTATTGTAATGCCCAATCAAATCTCATAGGAATCTTGATGTCTAGTATTTGCATTGTTATGCCTTGCTCAGTCATGTCAATTGCCCCACTGTCATTTGTTCACCCAGCATGTTTTGTTATCTTTCTTAAGGAGAAAACCTCTAGTGAACTGTGGACCCCGGTCCAATCTTTATCATTGTTACATCATCTATTGTTACCGTTTACTTCCTGCAAGCAACCATTACCTTCCATACTATACGTTTAATCCTTTTTTTCAGCAAACTAGTGAGATTGACAACCTCACTGTAAGTTGGGGCAAAGTCTTGAGTTTGTGTTGTGCAGGATTCCATGTTGCCAGCAACACCTTGGAGTTGTTTCCTTCCTCCTACTGGTTCGATAACCTTGGTTTCGTAACTGAGGGAAAACTTACTGCTGTGCTCATCACACCTTCCTCTTGGGGTTTCCCAACGAAGCTCTACAATGATCTGAGCTCATCAAGACTTTTTCTGGCACCATTGCCAGGGAGTTAAGGACAGCTTCACAAGTGGAGTATTTCACAACCACTCTCTTTACTTTGTTTTTGATTTGCTTAGTTCCTTTTTCTTTGTTTTGCTTGTTTCTTTTTTACCAAAATTTACAAAAAAAATAGTTTTGTTTGGCTTGCTTTTTCTTATCAAAAAACAAAAAATAGTTCCTACTATAGTTGTTGGTCTGTTATTGCCCTGCTTTGTCATGCTTTCTATCAATGATTGGTTTCTTTGAAACTAGTTCTTATTGGCAAGGTGGGTTCACGGAATAACAAAAATATTATTATAAGAAACACCGCTTGTCACAAAAAGGGAAACACTTATGGGAACAAATTGATAAATTGAATACCATTGCTAGAAACATGTGCTCTACTTATAATGTTACTTATTGCTTTCATAAATCTTGTTGTTGTAGGAGGTATAAACACCTCCCTTTTCAATGTGAGTATAATGATAATGTTACCATATCTTCTTATGTTAAAGTAAATTATGACTTTTATGATGTGGAACAAATTGAAGAATTTATTGCTTGGAAGGGGGCATTTGAACTTGCTAGTTTGCTTGAAAATACTGATGATTCACCTTAGAAATATGAGGTTTATGATATACTTAAATTTTTCTTTGATAATTACAAGGAAGAAAATGGCTATATTCTTGAATATATTAATAGATGCTTTCCACAAACGGAAGAGACTAATGCCTTGCAGGAGCTTATGGAAGAAGAAATTACTGAACCTAAAAGCTCATTAGATGAAAAAGAGGAGGAGAGTGATGATCAAAAGGAGGAATAATGGATTAGCTACCCATGCCTACCTTCTAATGAGAGTAACTCTTTATCCCTTACATTATTTGATTGTCCCCCATGCTTACCAAAGGAAGATGAATGTTATGTTCCTATGGATTCTTTTAAAATATATACTATGGGTAAAACTTGTGATAATAATTATGCTCCTGTTATCTATGATAATCCATGCTTTTTTGATAATCCTTTATTTTTTCCTAACTTCGAAATGCATGATACTAAAGAGTATTGTTTAGGAAATATTTATGATAAAGCTCTAGATGATGGTCCTATGTTGGTTAATAATATTAATTGTACTACTATTGAAAATGAGATTGGAGGGGTCTTTACTTTATCATGGAACCCCATACCTCTTGAGAATGATCAGTCATCTTGTTATTAAAATTTTAAAAGTGGGTTTGAAGGTTTTAATCCCACTATTCTTGAGCTTGATAAAAATTATGTGTTTGTAGATCATGAAAAGCATACTTTATATGATAGTTATATTGTTGATTTTATTCATGAGGCTACTGAAAATTATTATGAGAGAGGAAAATATGGTTGTAGAAGTTTTCATGGTACTGAAACACCTCTCTATGTGCTGAAAGTTTTGAAGTTACTCTTGTTTTATCTTCCTATGCTTGTCACTTAGTTCTTTGTGAATTTATTTGCGTACAAGATTCATATGCATAGGAAGTGGGTTAGACTTAAACTTGTTTTGAATTTTCTTCTTGATGTTGTCTTTTACTTTAATTCATATTTCTTATGTGAGCATCTTCTCGGACTATCAAGCCTAACTTAAAGGCGTTAAAGAAAAGTACTAATTAGGAGATAACTCAATAGTTTCAGTTGAGTCTTGGAAGTTATTACTTCTGTAATAACTCTCATTATCCTTTTTGTGTGGTTTTTGTGTCAAGAATAACCTCTAATGAGAGGGAAGTAAGATTTGGGGAGTTGCTGTCCCGAAACATATTTTTGTGTTCCATCCTAAAACTTCGTGTAAAATCTCTGTACGTCAGATTGAGCTGTAATTTTCTGAATAAATCCCCCAGTATGTTAGCTAACTTTCGTTAGTTCAACACTTTTTGATTTGAGCAACAGAAGGTCTTTGAATAAATCGGTTTTTACATGTTGGTTTGTTTTGACAGATTTCTGCCATTATTTGCATTTGCCTCTTATAGATTTATTTTTGGGTTCTCTTTGGTAAATTGAGCTTTTTAAAAAGAATTGCTTTAGTAGATTGTGTTTTTAATGAAAGTTTTGTTGTGTTGAAACTAAAACCAAAGGTTTATTATTTTTGAATGCACTAATGTTGCTAATGAAGATTGTCTGAAGTTTTGTATGAAGGAAATTTTCAAGTGTAGGGGAAGAATGATATAATGAGATGAAGAATGGACAAAATCTCAAGCTTGGGGATGCCACCCCGTATCACCCCAAGAATTATTCAAGAGGTACAAGCGTCAAAGCTTGGGGATGCCCAAGGCATCCCCTTCTTCATCAATAAAAATCTCAGGTCTCTTTCTAGAAACTTCGTTTTTATTGTTTCATGCACTATTGTGTTGTTCTTGGAGCGTCTTAGTTTTTGTTTTTGGTTTTCGTTTGCTTAGTTTGCTTGAATAAAGTAGTTGGACCCCCGTTTTCACTGTGTTGTTTTCAAATAAGTTGATTGGTGTTGGAAAAGAGTAGAAAGTTTCATGCTTATAGTGGTTCAAAAGGGAGCTTGTTTTGACTATGGCTTAAACTTTATCATGTCATGCTAGATGTTTTTTTGACCTTATGCTTAGTGATTATTTATATAGCATGACTTGTTCCAAACAATTAAGATTGCTTAATGTGCCTTGAAAGAATCATGCGTTGTTTTAGCATACAAAAGCATAATATTGTGGTATTCTCCTTTGATGCTTTGTTTGGGTTGACTTGGAACATGCTCACACCATGTTATGACTATGAACCAGTCACCTTAGCCTCTATGATCTTTTATTTTTGACTTGTGGTACCACTTTATGCTTTGATTGATAATGTTTTGTCGCTCTGCATGATTATGGCCATTATTGCTCTCTTAGTTGGCCACTCCCAGTCTTTTTCTAGCCTCTACTTGTATTGAGTAAGCTCTACTCATGCATCCAACTCCCAAGAAACCAAGTTATTCCAAAAAGTCCACTATAAATTCCTATGCATGGTGTGTTACACCATTCCAAGTATATTCTTGTTTTATCTATCTTCCAAATTAAACTTATTATGTGAAAATTAGTGATTAAAGGTCTCACAAACTTGATGGAACACTTTATTTTTTTTGCCCCTAATAAACTTGAACCATTGTGTCATCTATGTTGTATATGCTTGCACTTATAAGTTGGGAATTAGCGGAATCATGCTGTCATGGGGAACGCTTTCAACACCTGTAAATATCTACCCAGTTGATATCATGCTCTTTTGTTTATAGATGTCGGCGGTGTGAATAAAAGGGGAGCTTGTAAGTCCATGGAGTTATGTATATGTGTTAATAAACACCTGAGCCGCTAGCCTAAGCCATGCATAATCATGGTGGAAACTTGTAGCATCACCATAGTGAGCAATCCATGAAGCATCCTTAGAAAAAATATACAGAAAAAAGAGAGAGAGAAAGAAAAAATATGCACCATTCTCATGGTAAATAAAAGGATTGCTGAGATGCTCACTGTCTATTGCCTTGTAATTTTGATATGGGATAGCTCCTGTGTCATGGGGCAAGGGGTACCCCATTGGCGGTTCTCTATGATACACATATACTTACAATGACAAGAACTTATCGGTAACTAAAGTTGAGTAGCATGAGGAACAACCCTCGTACTCAAGGTACATGATATTGCCAACTTATGATTTGTCAGGCATATACTCCATACTTTGTTCACTTTAACCTTAATCACTTCAAGATGCTTATGATAGGGGCAATGAGAGCTGAAAGCTAACAAGTACCATAATTTTTGGAAGCCCTTTATGAAACTTGAAATCCCTGCTTCCCTGTGAAGGGACTTTCTTCCACTTTTATATTGAGTCTCCACCTTCTATCTTTAGGCACCAATTAAGAGAGCATAGTTGTCATTCTTAGTTTTATGTGCATTGTCCCAAAACTTATTGATAGATTCATAATGTTGTTATTGCTTATTCTTGAATTATTTGTATCTAGTCACCCTTATGAACTTTGAAGGTGTCCTATGCATTTATGTTTTGCTACTCCATGAGGGACAAGCTGAATACCACTATGCTATGTTTTCTATATGTGAAACAAACAAACGCCTTCCAATGCATTCTTATTCATGATCTTTGTTTGTATCCTTTCATGTTGCAAATAGTTGCTATATCTTATTGTTAGAACTTCATCTTTCATGCTCATGTTTAGAGTACTTTGATCCCAGCTTTCAATGCTTGCAAATGGTTTGATCAAGATTGTGATGGTGCATGTCACCTCAAAAATTATTCTTTTTATCACTTACCTACTCGAGGACGAGCAGAAGTTAAGCTTGGGGATGCTTGATACGTCGTAAACATATCTATAATTTTTGATGTTCCATGCTTGTTTAGTATCTACTTCGCTATGCTTTGTCAATACTTTGAGGTATTTTTATACATTTTCTGGGACTAACCTATTAACAAGATGCCGCAGTGCCAGTTGCTTGTTTTCTGCTGTTTTTGGTTTCAGAAAAGCTAGTAAGGAAATATTCTCGGAATTGGACGGGACAAAATCCAAAGTCATTATTTCATCGAGGAGAACACGGATTCCAGAGGAGAGACGGAGGGATGCCACAGGACGGCAGCACCCCCCAGGCGTGGGCCCACCCTAGGCCGCGCTAGGCAGGGTGTGGCCCCACTGGCCGCCCTCCTGCCTCGCCTCTTCGCCTATAAAATCCCCCCGATGCCAAAACCCTAAGGACCCGATCAGATCTCCATGAAACAGTCCATAGCCGCCGCCACCATTGTCCCTAGATCAGGGGGATCTAAAGCTCTTCCCGGCACCCTGCCGGAGGGGAGAGATCATCTCGGAGGCCTTCTTCATCACCATGCCAGCCTCCGGTATGATGCGTTAGTACCCTTGGACTATGGGTCCATACAGTAGCTAGATGGTTGTTTCTCCTCCCTTGTGCTATCATGTTTAGATCTTGTGAGCTCCGTTCATGATCAAGATCATCTCTTTGTAATCATGCATGTTGTTTTTGCGGGGATCCCATGGATATTGAGATACTATGTTAGATTGATTATTGATTCTATCATGTCTTATTGATTATTGATTCTATCATGTATGTGTTGTTTGTGATCTTGCGTGCTCTCCGTTTCTAGTAGCTATCTTGGCCAAGTAGATGCTAGTGACTCCAAGAGGGAGTATTTATGCTCGATAGTGGGTTCATGCCTCTAGTAATCTGGGGAAGTGACATGAATCTCTAAGGTTGTAGATGTGTTTTTGCCACTAGGGAGAAAACAACAATCTTTTGTTCATGGAACAATTGTATTGTTTACTTTACACACATTGCCTAATGCAATTATCCGTTGCGTGCAACTTAATACTGGAGGGGGTTCGGATGATAAGCTGAAGATGGATTATTAGTCATAGATGCAGTTGGATGGCGGTCTATGTATATTGTTGTAATTCCCAATCAAATCTCATAGGAATCTTGATGTCTAGTATTTGTATTGTTATGCCTTTCTCATTCCTGTCAATTGCACCGCTGTAATTTGTTCACCCAACATGTTTTGTTATCTTTCTTAAGGATAACACCTCTAGTGAACTATGGACCCCGGTCCAATCTTTATCATTGTTACATCATCTATTATTACAGTTTACTTTCTGCAAGAAACCATTACATTCCATACTATACGTTTAATCCTCTTTTTTTAGCAAACCAGTGAGATTGACAACCTCACTGTAAGTTGGGGCAAAGTCTTGAGTTTGTGTTGTACAAGATTCCAAGTTGCTAGCAACGCCTTGGAGTTGTTTCCTTCCTCCTACTGGTTCATTAACCTTGGTTTCATAACTGAGGGAAAACTTACTATTGTGCTCATCACACCTTCCTCTTGGGGTTTCCCAACGAAGCTCTATAGTGATCTGAGCTCATCACGTATCAAATAGGCCTAGGAGACTATTGCACTGGCTTAGTACGAAAATAACTCACTGGCTTACAAAGCGGATTCTTTAGTACGAAAATAACTCTAAAAAATGCAACTAACACTGGCTTTGAACTGTATCTGGGACTCTAGCGTCCGACTTAACTCCTTTCTGAGTTGCCTTTCCTTCAGTTTTGGCATAGCTCCCATGGTCTTCGAGCTTTTTTACCACTAAGTTATGGTCTCTTGGATATAAGTCGGTGTAGGTTCTTCTAGATTATTCTATCTTAGTCTGCTTCTACTCTTCCTACTTATGAAACAACTCTTGAAATCTTACTTTGGATCCGGCTATTCCTCATACCTTAGTATCCACCTTGATTCTGTCTAAATCTTAGAAAATAGAAAAGGTTCATCCGACTGCCGCTTACTATTTTCCATCTTTCACCAATGTGCCGACAAAGATCCCAGAATTGGTGATAACAGTCATAGCTTTTTTTGGCCCCCTGGTCTACCCATAAAGCACGTAGCAACGATGGATTTTTATTTTGCTTATCAAACGTAAGTCTTGCGGGGATCAGTTTGCGAAGTACACATGATGGTATTTTGTGAGCTCGTCTAGGGTTCACCTTAATTACCACCGACGGACTTTCTTTTTTCTGCCACTAAGGCTACTGCAGCGCTAAGCCTTTTTACGGTAATGGGTACCCGGCGAGAATACAAGAATCTAGGGCTAATGGCTAAGGCAAATGGCTATGTCTTGGACTATTACGTCATGTCCTCTTCAAGTGAATGTCTTTCAGTATATATAGCCATCGATCTCCCTTAGTCATGACAGGTCTTATTTTGCCTTACACGTTAAGTCGATCATTGATCTCACTTGGATGTATGCATGGTCTTATGGATTCTCCATAGAGCCGTCTTGCATCTTGATATGTCAGATATGTTGAGAGCTTCAGGATGTGGGCCACTAAGTTGTGGAACTCGAGGTCTCCGTGGACAGGAAAATGTGATAAGGCCTATGTAGGATACATTCCTTAATCCAGTTATCACCGACAAGGTATGTTTCCGACTATAACAAGTCTTATCAAACCCAGGAGGAGACTCATAGTGACTTTTAAGGCTAAGACTGACCCCTCTATCAGGCTAGTCTTTTGGAAAGAGAGAGCCCAAAGCTTGATATAAGTCTATGTTGGTCTTCAGTTGGGCTGAGTTCGTGGGGCAGAGCACTCATGCAGTTGGTTTTGGAGTTCTGGTGCAGAAAACAAAAAAATTCCTATGACGGATCGCCCGGACTGCCCAAGATCTATCTACTAGTAATGTAGTAATGGCCGAGAGGTTTTGAATAGATACCTTCGTAGTCCAAAATCGGATAACATTCCGAGGGGAACGTGGTTGAAGTAGTTGTGGTCGTAGCTGACCTCAAGGTCGCGAAGCTCCTTGCAGCAGTATGGCTCACAACATCCCAAAGTGCCTCAAGTGTTGCATCTCGTGGATTTGTACACAATACGGTGTATGACAACCTTCGTATCCCTTGATCCATGCCGGGAGTGCGAAAGTAGATTTCCGACTTGGAATCCCCGCAGCGCAACGGCGTGATGTAGGTGCATCGTCTCTTGCGCGAACAGCCCTGGGCCGTGCCAACGCGTGGAAACAACTATAGAGAAAGAGATTGGAGAGTAGGAGGAGGAGAGCTCCCAACTCATGGGAGTCTATTGTGTCAATTGTGTGTCTCTCCTCCTCCAAGGGGGGGGATTTATATAGAGGAAGGGGGAACCCTTACCCCCCACCAAGGAAACCCTAAGGAGGCCAAGGGGGCAAGGGGTGGCGGTCAAGGGAGGGAGGGCGCCCCAAACCCTAACCCTCGCCGACGGCCAGGGGCAGCCCTAGGCGCATGGGCCCTCCCCTCTCACTTGGTTTTTCCCTCATGGGCCCTTTTTCCCTATGAAGTTTGGCACATTAGTGGAATAACTTTTCAAATTAGATTTTAATATTTAATACGTTGCAAAAATATCTATAATTTTTGATGCTCCATGCTTGCTTTACACCAATTGCTTTATGTTTTGCTTGCACTTCGTGGAATTTTTATGAATTTTCTGGAACTAACCTATTAACAAGTGCCACAGAGCCAGTTTCCTATTTTCTGCTGTTTTTGGTTTCAGAAAAAACTAGTAAAGAAATATTCTCGGAATTGGACAAAACAAAATCCGGAGTTCCTAATTTTTCCCGACACAAGACGGAGTCCAAAGCAGAGACGGAGGAGGGCACCGAGGCGGCCACACCACCCCTAGGCGCGGGTCCCCCTGGTCGCGCCTGGGTATGGTGTGGGGCCCTCGGGCGTCCACCAACCTCGACCCTTCGCCTATATATTGCCCCCGAGACAAAAACCCTAATCATCAAATTATAAATCCATGGAAAGTTCCGCAGCTTCGCCGCCACCGAAGACGAGATTCAGGGGACATAAGTATCTGTTCTGACACCCTCCCGAATGGGGAATTGCCCCCGGAGCCATCTCCATCGACTCCACCACCATCTTCATCGCCGTTGCTAACTCCCATGATGAGGAGGGAGTAGTTATCTCATGAGGCTAAGGGCTCTACTAGTAGCTATGTGTTCATCTCTCTCCATGGTGTGATCTTATTGTGATCATGAGCTTTGTAATCTAGTTGAATAAGTAGATGTTACTCTTCATCTATTATGCTACTCAAGTGATTTTATTAATGTAATCTCCGGAGACACCTTGTCCCACGTGTGTGAAGTTGACAGTGTGCGCACCGTGTGTGGCTCTTAGGCTAAAGATTACAAAAAATACATATCATGAGTTATAATTTGAGTTGGATGTCTCTATGAAATTGTAGTGTTTGTCTAGAACCATTTAGCGCTCAAGGTGACAATGAGGGGTTACCTAGATGGGGAATGCGGACTTTAAGGTGTGCTCTTATATCCCTACACGGTGAATTGGTGTTCGTTATCCAACCGGAGAGTAGTTCAGGGTAGCATAGTGAAGAGAAGATATTTATGTGTTAAATTATGTTATCATTGTTGAGAGTGTCAACTAGTGAAAGTATGATCCATAGGCTTTGTTTCTAAGCATTAAAACACCGTTTACAACCAGTCCTACTACATGTTTGCTTGCTGTCATTTTTATTTCAGATTGCAACTACCACTTATAATCATTCATATTACTTATATTTTATTGTCTCTTCGCCGAATTAGTGCACCTATACACCTGACAAGTGTATTGGGTATGTTGGGGACACAAGCGACTTCTTGTATCTTAGTTGCAGGGTTGCTTGAGAGGGATATCTTTGACCTCTTCCTCCCTGAGTTCGATAAACCTTGGGTGATCCACTTAAGGGAAACTTGCTGCTGTTCTACAAACATCTGCACTTGAAGGCCCAACACTATCTACAAGAATAGAAGCGTGCGTAGACATCAATATTATATTTAATATTAATTACATTAATTAATATGTAAATACATATTATAAAATCTGATTTGACCCGAAACACCTTTTGGTTCCCCTTCGATATCCCCCGAACAGCTTCGGAACCTCCCGGAACAATTCCGGTCCCCTCATGGAACTTTTCCGATTTCCTTTCTTTTTCCGAACAACTTCAGATCTCTCTTCACGGAACAATTTCGGCTTTCTCTTTCTTTATTATGATTCCAACTTATGGATAATCTCTAGCTCATCGCACCCTTAAGTGGATCCCCTCATGTCTCGGGAATAGCACATATATGATCTCTATCAATAATCAACAGCGGTACCGGGATGCCATGATGATCCCTATGCATTCCAGATGACGATGTCGTTTGAACCGTAAACGTCGAGTCCAATTCTCTTTGTTTCTTCGATACTACTTGTACGATATCCGATCGTTAAGGTATCACCGTACCTTGTTCAATCTCGTTACCGACAAGTAATATTTCACTTGTTACCGTGATATTACATCCTTGTGACCTAGTCACATGTTGCAACATTATGGATGTAATCTCAGCACGTCGGCCTAACTGTATCTTACCCGTCACTAGGTGAAAAAATCCCGATCTTGATGCATAGGCCTCAACCTGTTTCTCTAAAATATCCAACATACACCTTTATAATGACAATTTCACTAAGTGGCGTTTGATGTAGTTAAAGCATCCTCGAGAGATAATGATTAATATGATCTCATGGTCTAAGGAGGAGACTTCATTTCTGACTATTGCAACGATGAACTTTGTGACTTGATCATGTCGCAATCTTTGAGGAATGTTCATCACATCATTCACCAATGATATGACGAACTAGTATTAATAGAGGCTACTAGGGACTTATGTTTCATATCACACCTGTATTAATATTTCCACCTGATACAATTATAGCAGAATATGAAACTATTACGAATTTATTGGGATATGACAATAATAAACCTTTTATTATTTTCCTCTAGGGCATATTCCCTTCAGTGGGCCCACAATGATTATAAGTGGTATCAGAGCACTGATTTTGGAGAACGGTTGTCGTCAGATATTGTTCCGTTGAGATCGGGAGATGTAATTGGATCTCTGTGCAATCTTCAACTTTGTGTTGATACCACTTGTATCATTGTAGGACTCTACACGACTATAAATGTGCTAGCCAAGACGGTGGAACGCTGCAACCAACCAAACATCCATTTTACATGCCGTTGGATGAAAGAAAGGACTATGTAGACATCCAGAGTTCGAGACAACGCCTGTTGAAGACGTGGTGCCCATCCGGGCCACAGCACACCACAAAGTGCATTATCGGTGCTCGTTACCCAGTCAAATTCGTGTGGAAAAGTATATAAGGATAATATTTCCCCACCTCTGGCGAAGCTCGACCTCACCGAGGAGAGTGGTGCCATAGATCCAGTTCGTCCCTCTCGGACTGGTCCCATGCAACAATGGTAGGGTGGCTCGGAGCAGGGTTCTGTGTATTGATGGGACATTTCAATAAAGATTTCTGTTCTCCCGCAAAATCCCACGACCTTTCTTGAGAATACATACCACAAAGGACATTCCGAACATGACAGAGGAAAGGTACAAATAATAATTGGCCTCCCTGCTATATAGACCTCTAGTAGGATTAAAGGACTTGATTAGCTTTCACTGAGGATTCTATGAAAGTCACACACCTTATAAGGAGAAAATACACCTCTCACAAAACCAATCTGTTGTCACCATGATTGTCACCCCAAACCCTGGTCATAGCCAATTTTATGTGCAAAACCCTTCATGTGGCGGTTTTACCACCATGAGTCTTGATCGGTTAGCGGCTTCTAAACTGGCTGAGAAGGGACGCATCTCAGCTGAATTATTTTTCAGGCCACCGGAAAACAGTGACGGTTATTCAGGTGTGAACTTCACTGACGATTTCTTCGAAAATGAAACGCTAAACCATGGAGAAGCGATTGTGGACACAAGCACAAAGTAGCCGATGAATTTCACACGATGGCTAGCACATTGGATTTTCTTGTTGGCATGGAGCTCTAAGAAGTAAAACCGTCTGGTTGAGTAAAAAATAGTGTGCGCAGTGAATGTTTAGAAAATAATTATGTTTTTATGTCACATTTAGCACTACAACTGTTTTCTCTTCTTCATGTTTTGGCTCTTTTAACATGATGGGACGTCGAACAAATAACATGGGACACAGTAGTTTTAAGTAATTAGCTCGTCCACTAGTTAAACATAATAATGGTTACGTTGGGTACACAATGTGGGCTTTGTATGCTAGTGCGTATTGTCGAGTGGCTATTAATGTTGACGTGACTATAGAATAGACCGAAAACAATTTGTGGAGAGTACTAGCAATACAACTTGTTTGTCTTATATTTTAGCTCTGGACAGGTGTAACATCAATATATTCGGTAGTACTAGCGGAAAGTGGCAGAAGCACCCAAGCTTCATGGCTCCCGATCTTTGGAAAAATTGAAAAACACGATTTTTGGACTCGAAAAAAATCTGCAAACAAATACATGCATTAATCTACTAAACTCAATCTAAAAGGTGGCATTAATCTAATCCATTGTTGTCTGGTGCACACTTAGTAACTCCACAAGGAAAGTGGAAAAAACCCTGATGGATCTGAATTCCACTCAACAAGGACATCAGTTGCGCTGCAAATTGGCTTAGACGACTGGATTAGCTTCAACCAGGTTTCTATGAAATTAACACACTTTGTAATGAGAAAAATACACCTCTCGCAAAAAAACCAATCTGTTGCTGTCCCCATATACCCCGTCATAGCCAATTTTGATGTGCAGAGAACTCTTTCTATGGCGATTTTATTACCGTGAGTCACGATCAGTCGGCGGCTGGTAAACTGGCTGACCAAATTACTTGTCATATGCTTGTCAGTGAAATAGATGTATCTAGTGCTAAAATATGTCTAGATATATCTATTTTTATAACAAATAATATAGATTGAATGGAGTAATATTTTCGTGGGGCTATTAATGTTGACATGACGATGGAATAAACGAAAAACAATGTGTCGAGTGTACTAGCAATACAACTTGTTTGTCTTTTTAGCTCTAGACTAGAAGATATGTGTAACGTCAATATTGTTGGTAGTACACCCGCAAAAAAAAATGGTGTTGGTAGTACAAGCGGAAAGTGGCAGCAGGACCCGTGCTCCATGGCACTTGATATTTGAAAAATTAAGAAAACCCATTAATGTTGACATGACGATGGAATAAACAGAAAAAGATCTGTCGAGAGTACTAGTAATACAACTTGTTTGTCTTTTTAGCTCTACTAGGTAGGTGTAACGTCAATATTGTTGGTAGTACTTGCGGAAATTGGCAGCAGCACCCGTGCTCAAAGGCTCTTGATATTTGAAAAATTCGGAGAACACATTTTTTGACTCAAAAAATCTGTAAACAAATTGTTTGACACGAAAAAGTAAGTATACAAAAAATAAAAGACAAGTAACATAGGGAAAGATATCTTTATTGATTCTTTGTGAATTACAAAGTATAATTTCCCACAATTACAAATATTGCGCCTTGAGAAACATATGACTTGAATCAATGATCGTGTAGTTCCAAATTTCCAGGGCCACGCGAGACACCCGGTTAATTATATCCACGGGATCAAGCTCGCGGAATACCTCCGATTAAGCTGCGCTGATGATCGTCGTTGTTTAGATAATCTTGAGAATAAGAAGACTAGCTTTGTTCCACCGAAGCACAATCATATATGATCTTGATGTGCGTAATAATGAGAGATTTATTTGACAAGGACGGTGGATTTTGCCTCATCGGTGCCTAGCCATATGGCCCTCACTTCATCAAAGTAGTGTTGCTTTTGCCTCGTCAGTGCCCAACAACGGTATGACTATCTCATCAAAATTACGACGTGTTGATGGCATAATGATCGAGCTTCGTTGTCACTTGACCATAGCATAGTCTAGCTTCGTCGGCACTAGACATAAGATGATGTATGGGAATTGACCTTCATCTCATAGAGATTAGATCGTGAATCCGAGATAGGCAATTGATGAAGTGTTTCCTTACTCGTTTTATCAACCTAACTCCTTTATAAGGATCGAGGTTGAGCACCGCCGACATAGATGAAGCAATCGGACGATGACTTTGATATAACCCATATGAACGACATCGATGAGACAGACGGTCGTTGCTATGGTTGTGGCATAATTATCTTATGTGTTTTGCATGGACGACCTCGATGAGGCGGTCGTTACCATGGTTGTGATAATCTTCAGGGCCGACCCTAACGAAGCGGTCGCATCATGATTATAAAGATTCACATGGCCAACCCTGACGAAGCCGTTATGCCATGGTTCTGATGATTCACACCGACCCTGGTGAAGCGATCGCGCCATGGTTCAAATGATTTACACGGTCGACCCTAACAAAGCAGTCGCGCCGCATGGTTGTAAGACCAATCCACACTAATATTGAAGACACAATTGTAGTCCCACTCAAGGCATGGTTGAATAAAATCAGGGTCGGTCCTAAGATTTTGGGGGACCGGGGCGAAACTAAAATTTTAGGCCCCTTAGTATAAATTTTTATGCATATATGAGATGATGGAAGCTAAATATTTTAAGTACACTTCCAACTATAATATTCATATAAAAATAACAATATTTACATGATACCTTAAAATTTCCTCCAAAAATTCCTAGAAGCAAAGTCCGTGACGATGAAATCAATATCAATCTCGTCCACTAACTTCTTCTCGATACATAAACTTGCCAAACCATTTAACCTCTCCTAAGACATTGAAGATCTCAAATAGTTCTTCAATTACTCACATTGTCATCATCTACGTCTATATGAACATCGTCTTCTGTACCGACGATATTATCTTATGGATCAACATTAGTCTGTTCCCCCACAAGAACTAGCGCCAAGTCATCTGGATTCTGTGAAGTGCTCGTGTTGCTTTTCAAAAATTTATAAAAAGATCCGCTCTACGATTCTATTAATTTCTTCTCTTGTTATCTCCTTTTTTCTTTTCTGAGCACTGGTATTCGGGCGCCATAATCAGTTAACTTCGGCGCTACAAACAAGAACAGCAATTGGGTACTAATTAGAATTATGAACTAAAAATTAGGGCGAGCGTAACCAGCAGAGGTATGGGCTAGGCGTGGGTGGAGAGAGAACCAGCAGGCATGGAGAGGCGGTCGATCTTTGTCTCCTCGATGGACATCGCAGAATCACGCCTAACGATGTGGATCGTCGACGCAAAGAGCAAAGGACTGAAGGATGATCCGATCCAAGGAGGCAGGGACCAGGGGAAGCGTCGAAGCAACGACCTGCTCACGACGGGAGACTTTAGACTCGCGAGTCGGGAAACGAGTAGTAACTGATGTTGGGAGTCCTGGGACCTGATGACCTGTCCTGCCTAGGAAGTGGGAATCGATTGTCGTCTCATTTGGACATACATGTCTCAAATCTTTGGAATATCATAATTCTTCACCAGTTTATCAAAATTACAATCTGTTTGCACGGTCTAATGTGGATGATGAACTCTATAAAAAGAGTCTAATATTGAATATGTATTCTTCCATGAATATTTTACACATGATGGGACCCACATGTCATAGATAAGGGTTATGCTATAGTATATATATTGTATTATGAATTTTCGGTAAAAAATCCATCAAACACAAATATGCGCATACATTTACGCATTCTGAAGGCATGATAGAAATTGTCAAGGAAAGTACATTGTATTTTTTCCTACACAAAAATATAAATTTCTGATAAAAATAAGTTTTATATTCCTATATACAACCAGAATTTTGTTTATCTCAAATTACAATGCAATTTGTACCCAAACTTCGCAATTGTATGCATCACATGTATATGTATTAACGGATTAAATTTTGTGACTTTTTTAGAAGTATAAATTTCAAAATATTCTAATATTAGGAGCAATGGAGCCCGGGTGCTGCAAATCCGTTCTCATTAGCCACTAGGTACTCCATGTCAAGAGTATGAATATCATTGTTTAATGTTAACCTAATGACATAATAATAAAGGTGATGGCCAAACATGTGTGAAACTAGGAGACGTGCAACCCAACCCTAAAGATTGTTTTTTTTTTGCGGGTCCAACCCTAAAGATTGTTGGGTCTGTGCCCAGATAACATATTTACAAAACATGTGTAGTTACAAGACATGTGTACTAACTGTGACCATCCTAATGGAATAGTACCTCTTGATACTTTAAAGGACCTATAATCCGAACATCAAGTCCCCGGCCATGACGGTACGCATGGCCCAACCAAAACTTTGGGGCCTTCGTGTTCCGTGGATGGACTGTATGCCATAGGTCCGATGTGATCGGTCATGATATAAATGCGAGAACTCTCACCTCTTGCACTTTAAACACATGTTGCCTCTAGATTACAAAATCCGGTTTAGACTCGAATTGGACACACACCTAATCCAAGTATGCAGCACACGGTTTAGAAAGTCTCTCTTCCACACAAACATGCACTAGTACAGAAAAGGACAAGCAATCCCTTGTATCGCATATCATTTGTCCAAACCTTATGAAATGTTAGAGATCGCATATCTTTCAAAAAATACCATCAACAATGTAAAACTATCTCATGCCGTCCAAAAAACATTGTATGTTATACATCGCACAAAGTTTTTTCATAAAAAGGGTGAGCGATGTAGTAGGCAATCACACGGTTTTGGAAGAAAATGGTGTGATGCACCAAAAAATAATTCTCATCATAATGGCCCTGTTTCACAAAGATGTATTGTACCATACAAAATAATCTCTACTACCACCGCATGATTAAGTCTACTAAACTCCATCTAACAGGTGGCATTAATCAAATCCATTGTTTTATTGTGTGCACTTAGTAATTTAAGTTCACGGATGTACCACACCTATAGAGGAAAATGCAAAATTACTTGCCGCGTCAACGACCCCAACAACCCCGCAAGGAAAGTGAAAAAAAAAACCTCATGTATCTAAATTCCGCTCAACGAGGACATTAGTTGTGCTGCTAATTGGCTTAGATGACCGTATTAGCGTCAACGAGGTTTCTATGAAAGTAACACACTTTATAATGTGAAAAATACACCTTGCAAAAAACAAATCTGTTGTTGCTTGATTGTATGCCAAATACCTCATCATGGACAATTTTGATATGCAAAACCCTCTTTGTGGCGATTTTATTACCATGAGTCATGATTTGTTGGGGGATGGTAAACTGGCTAAGCAAGTTGGCTCCGACACCTTGGATTTTCTTGTGGGGATGGATCTCTGAGTATTAGCACCGTACTGTTGAGTAAAGATGCGGGTGTTCAGGCAAAGTTTAGATTTTTTTTCTTTTTTTTTTGCAAAAATTCCACCGATCTCATTAATAATCATTAACGGTAGTACAAAGAGGCGTTCACTTAGCAATACAATTGGTTTATCTTCTTGATGTTTTAGCTCTTTAACATGGAAAACTTCGCTATAACATGGGACACGACACTTTTAAGCAATTAGCTCTTCCACAGGTTAAATAGACGGTTACCTGGCTACACCATATGGGGTTTAAATGATAATATTTTTGTGGGGCTATTAATGTTGACATGACAATGGAATAAATGGAAAATGATGTGTCAAGAGTACTACTGATACAACGTGTTTGTCTTTTTAGCTCTAGATAGGTGTAGTATCAATATTGTTGATAGTACTTGCATAAAGTGGCAGCAACACCCATGCTCCAAGGTTCTAGATATTCAAAAAATTCGGAGAACACATTTTTTGACTCCAAAAATCTGCAAACAAATACGCGCATACATTTACGCATTCCCAAGGCACGATAGAAATTGTTAAGGAAATGTACATAATATTTTGGACTACACAAAAAGATAAATTTCTAAAAAAATGAGTTTTATGTTCCTATATACGACCAGAATTTTGTACCATATGAAATTTCTAAAAAAATGAGTATTGTACCATACGAAATAAGCTCTACTACCACCGCATGACTAATAAACTCAACTCTAACATGGGATGTACTACACCCGCATAGGAAAATGCAAAACTACCTTCCCTGTCAATAGCCCCTACAATCCCACAAAGAAAGTGAAAAAACCTGATGGGCACTATAAGAAATATTTCCATCCGCAACGATTTGGTCCGTCGGTCGTTAGAAGGCGTGTCGTCTTCCGTGACGAATTTCTCGGCTCGACCACGGTCGATGGAAAACTTTTTTTCCCATTTCGTGGCCCTCTACTATGACGAAATCGCTAAAAACATGAATAAAGCTTGACGAACGCGTGGCAGAAGCAAGATTTTCGGTTTTTCGCGTGATGTTAATTTGCTAGTCTTTTTAAGCTTGTGGGTCCCGAAAGTTATGCGCCTTCCTGATTTGAACTCAATAATGTTGCTCGCTGCGTCTTCCATTTAGTCAGACTGGTGTGTATGTCTGTTTCATATTAGAAGAATCGTGTGTATGATGAAAAATTTCTTTTATCGCTCGCTCTACCCTATTTCGAACTTGGTAGTATCGTTCGATGCATCTGCCGTTTAATCAGACTGCTGAGTTCCACATGTCATCCTCACATTAGAAGAGACCTATGCATGATGGATTTTTTCATTGGCTCGTGCCTCCCCGATTTAAACTTGATAACATTGCTTGATCTATCTGTCGTTTAGTCACGCTGTTGGGTTCCTCATGTCATCCTCTCATTAGAAGAATCGTGTATATGATGGAATCTTTTTCCTTAGCTCACGCTACCTTTTTTCGAACTTAATAGCGCTGCTCAATGCATCTACCATCTAATCACGCCGCTGGACCCCACATGTCATTCTCTTATTAGAAAAAACACGTGTATAATGTGTTTTTTTTGCCTTTGATCGCGTCTATGTGTTTCGAACTTGATAGTGTTGCTTGTCTGGTCTAGGAGACCTAGACTAGGGTTCCCCGAAGTTGCTCGGTGAAGACATGAGAGCTACATTGATGATGTATTCAACAAGAACGCGACACGGAGACACCGCCATTGCCCACCATGACCGGAGTCAGCTTGGCTTTCACCAACAGTCTCACATCCCACCATCTGATCCGCGATGTAGTCGTCGAGAGACCCGACGTACGTGCACAACGAACGAGGGCTACTGACCAAATAGTCCCTAGCAATCCCCGCTGCCACGCATACCATCGACGCCATAGGTGCCGTGAAAGCCTGCGTCGCCCGTGCCACCATGGTGCAGACCACCAGATTGGCGTGTCGGCCTCCATGGTGCAGACCACCAGATTGTCGTCCGCCCCGCCGCCAGATACCACGCCATGGCGCCTGGCGGCCATGCAATGCCCCGGCTTGAGGTCATCGTCCCGCGTTGATGCCCACCACGTGAGGGAACGAAAGGGCCCGCCGCCGGCAGCGCCGACCAGGCTTTGCTAGCTCGATCGTGCCCTCTAGCCAGTCCTGGCCCTAGAGGGGGGAGGGGCGGCCGTGCCCCAGGCCCTCTGACACCATGGGGCCCCAAGACGCAACTAGCTAAGGAATATGCAGGGATGAGGAACTCAAGTGGATGTGGCGGCGCCATTAACACGGTTGAAGTTTTTATTCGTATATAGTCCTGGAAGACGAGGACAAACACTTACTCTCCTTACCTAGTGGTGGGCCTTTTCCTTTGTTTAGTTGGGCTTTTTTCTGGTACTTCACATGGGCCTTATTCACTTTAGTTATCAAGGGAACTTTATATGGGGCCTATACGCTGATGCGGTCAAGAAGTTATGCGCACATGCATGTGAAACTGATTTGAGTAGCATGTCTCTCTCGAGCCAGGATAGCGATCAATTTCAGCCATTAGAAGCAAGAGTTAAATAAAGTAGCACATCTGCACATAGGCTCGAAACTCCCCATATATATGATGATGTAGGTGAGTCGAGAGGAGATCACACTATGCCCAAGACCACTACAACACAATACATGGTAAAGCCGACATGATTAATACTGGACAAAATATATGATCTTAAAATGTCGTAAGTAATTTTAAAATAATATGTATACATTATTTGAAATCGCTTTGTAGCATTTCAAATATTTTAGGTAACATTCATATACATGTAAAATTTATTATTTTGATACCCTTAGGGCCCAAATTTTGCTCTCGTCTCGGCCCCTCGAAAACTCATAACCGGCCCTGCCTCTGGCGCCAGCAGAGGAGGGGGTGAGAGCGGTGGAGGGGCGCTGGCGGCTAGGTGATGGGACCCTCTCCGCCGCGGCACGGGGCGGCAGGAGAGGCTCCATATATAAGCTATTTATATGCCAGTTCATAATTGCCGGATGGCTCGTCTTTCATATTTGGCGATGGAGTAGTCAAACACACATGTTCGTTGTTAATGCTACACTATAGCTAGCACATTTATTCATTTATGGAAGAGATAGCAGATTTTAAGCACAAGCAGAAGTAAGCGGGGTGATCATGGCGTCTATCCAGCCCAATAGCCCATTCTCCAGACTATTAATTTTGCTCGTCCGGCATGATGGGACACATTAGGAGCATGTTTACACTGGCCGGCTAAATCTCGAATTAACAACCGCTGACTTAGTCTGGTTCTAGTGGGAGTATCATAGTTAGTATCATGCATGTCATATTGACAAAATTCTGATGTGGCACAATAATTAATAACGAAAGAGATGATTAGAGTATCATAGGTAGATACCGTATCATAGCACGTAAAAATAGAAAAACCTCATACAAATAAATCTTTTACATAATTTTATATTGAGATTCTACAACTCATTAAATATAGTATTAGTATAATACTACCATATGATACCATACATTATAGATATACTATCATACACTAGTATCATATGCATGATACTGCCACTATGACCAGCCTTATACGGGCTCATTACCATGTCATCATACCTTTTATTATGTCTTATGATCACAAATTAAGTCTTACGTATGAATTTTGGACATTTATTGCATTGAAATGGGGTCACCAAATCGAATCATGCCTTGTATTAGAAAGTTGGAGGGTGTATATGTTGCCTAGTGTATCGACTTGTTACTAGGCGAAGGCCTGGTTACCAGTTGCCTTGTGTGTTATGATGTTGATACTACCATGTATCTTTAAGGAGCTCTAAGCTCCCTAGCTTTGGATCTCTATGGTGCGTCCGATCACTTAGAGTTTGGTTGGTCTCGCTGTGAAATGCTAATTGTCGTCTGCTGTGGCGCGGGTGGCTAGCACTGCACAGGGGCTCTGTCGTGGTGGTGGCACGCAAATGCCATGGGTAGGATAAATATGGATAAATATGAAGCCAATGTGCGCTAGTGGTATCTAGTAAGGGATAGTGTAGTGGATCTACACACGAAGAACTCACTCTTGATCTTGTATTTAGATCTATTGAGATGTACAAGTTGCTTCTTGATATGTATCAGAGAGAGGAAGAAGAAGAACTCTTTGCTCTCTCCCTGCTCTAGGGTTTTCTCTTGTACCAAATGAATCCCCTTCTCCTTGGAGGCCCTGGCTCACCTTATAAAGGAGTGGCCAGGCTACAATTAGGCCTTAGGTGAACATCATATTCCTTGGATATGCTCTTTCCAAAATAGTAACTCAGCAACCTCCTTTCCCTTGTCTCCCTCCTCTGCACGGCAATGGCACAGAGCCCACAACATGTGACTGTTGAGGTCAGGGACTGTCACCTCCGTGACCCCCTGCTCTGAGCCTGTCCCTCTGGCTCTTGTCGCTTGTCTCTCCCTGGATTCCTGAGATAGATAGAGGAAAATGTTGATCTTGGGCCTCGTTCTCTCCTTTCTGAGCAAGCCAACTCCGAACTCGGCCTCGTCCCTATTGACTCGGTCATGACGGTACCAACAAACATCAAACACTACAGACATCGTGCCGACATACCTCATATGTCGGCCGAGTCTTGCTGGTGCTATTTAGCTTAGGATAACCCGGCCATTATCCGGCTGGCCCTTATATACCTCGGCCGGATCATGCCTTGGCCTGATCAAGACCTCGGTGGGTTTTATCCTTTTACCATAGCTTGACCCTACCTGGGGTCATCCCCTCAACAAGCTCTCCCCTATTGGGCCGGCCCATTTCCGCAGTCTGGTGATTCTCTTTTTTATTCTATTTTCTTTTTCTTTTTCTGCTTTCTTTTTAGTTTTCGTTTTAGTTTTATTTTTTATTTTTTTATTTTGGAAAATGTTCATTATATTTTGAAAAAAATCATGTTTTTTAAAAAATTGGTTTACGGTCTGTAGATTTGGTTCATGACTTTTTTGAATTTGGTTTATGAATTTTAAAACTTTGTTCAAGTTTTCGAATTTTGGTTTATGTTTTTCTGAAATTGGTTCATGATTTTTTTGAAATTGCTTCATGAATTTTGAATTTAGTTCATGAATTTTGAAATTGGTTCATGATTTTTGGCATTTTTATTCATGATTTTTTAAATAATTTTTTTGCTCTAAATATTGTTCAGATTTAAAATTCATTCAAATCTGAAGAAAAAAACTAAAAGAAAGGAGAAAGGAAGAAGCATGCTTGCAGAAGCTAGTGGGCCGGCCCATCTACCACGTCATCAGGCGGCGCTAGCTGCTGGTACCGCAGCGGGAGGTGACTAGCAGCTCCCGGTCCCGTCTGTCGAACTCAATTGCTTGGACGGTAGCTGCGTGTGGTCGATTTGGGCCAGATTCTTTTGATTGGGGCCCACGTAGGTTCGTGGCATTGTGCGGGTTGACGCGTGTTTTGTACTTGGAAGGGAGGCGAGGCCGGTGGTGTCGGTTCGTTCCTCTTTGACCGATGGGTCGGCGGTTCCCCTCTGCGTTTTGCTATGCCGATGGGTTGTTTGCTGCTCCGCTGGTGTGTTGCTTAGTCACTCCGTGAGCCTCGGCGGTGGTCGGGATTGGGTTCTACGCCGACGGCCGTCTGTGTTCTCCGGCTCTCTGAGGTCTCCGTCTTGGTTCGTCTTCTCTGTTCCCCTCTACATTTTCTTTGTGCGTTGATGTGCACCTTTAATATTCTGGCAGCGCGATTCCTGGGGTGTCTTCTTCCCTCCTCCCGAAATTAATGGACCTTTGCTATCCTGTTAATGATGTGGGAGAATCAGCGCGATTCGTGCACCTTTGCTATCAATATTTAGTATTGATGGTGTGGTAGAATCTATGGGACAACATGGTGGACCTTGGTCTGTTACGATATATATGGCCTTCGCTCTTTGATTTTTTTGGATCCTGTTAATACAATATCAACACTTCTAAAGTTTTTGTCTTTCTGATTACATCAAAACCAGTGAGACTTAGATGCAGCTGTTGTGCTCTTTCTGATTACATATTGCTGGTTGTAAGATGCATTATTGAATATTTTTGGTGCCTCTTTTTGGTGGATCAATTAGGTGAACTAGGAGCCACTCCGGGTTGCATAGAATGGATGGTGTTGGAACGGGCATCAGGGGCTATGTTGGCACCCTCAAGGGTTCGACCATAGTTAGCATCGCCGAAGTAAACAATAGTTGCCCGCAAAAAAAGTAAATAACAGTTATAAGGCGGCAATTATTGACCATCTCCGTTCCCCAACGCTGATCTTAGGATTTGCTAATGTATTTTTGGAGTAAGAAAATACTGAATGCTGACAGCAAGAGGAGATGGCCACCGTGCCACTAGATGTCTTTGTCAATACAATTTTCTGTAGCGCTCACAGAAGTGCAACATCTGCTTTTTCTCCTTTTTCTGTAACATTTAGGATTGTTTTGATCACATATTGGTTGGAGTCACAGTTCATTTCTAAAATCAAAATACTGTCCTGCTCCACTATGTAAGAAATCTACATTTCATGGTAAGTGTTCTTTGCTTTGCTGTTTCTCAACTAAACAGTTTGCTGTGTCCATCTTTTGTTATTGGAACGATGATTGTTCTTCTATCTTGTGTTATTGAAACTGCAGAATTTCACCAAGATTGATAGGATTAACAGGCTTCGTCAATGCACTACGACGACTTTTTTTTGCGAATAGGACCCTGGCATTAAGAAAACATTGAATAGTACAAAGCACCACAACGAAGAAAAAAATTACAACAAAATTCGTGAGATGCCCTTCATCTTCAACTTTTAGACCGTGTCGACACAGTTTTTTTATAATATTGGTGAGTTTGGTCAGAACTATGTAGAAAGTTGTCCTACCATGTAGAGCAGGCGAGCTTTATGAACTTGAGTATATCCCCAACAAACAGAAGCCTTCCACCTCACCGTCATTCCATCCAAGAACAAAAGAAAAAACTACATACCAAAACAATCATAACACGGGACCTAAACGCTAGTACGGTGTTGGCGTCGCGGAGCGCGCCTATCCCATCTAGTACCTAACTATAGATGGATGGATTTCCAGCAATCATCAACTGGCATGATAGTATTCGGCATCAGAGGAGTCAGGAACTCATATTTCACGGGTGAGCCAAGAGTTCCACTATACCCCAATTAGGAAGGAGTTACAGCCATCTCAAAAAAAAGGAAGGAGTTACAGCAGCTCAGGCCGCTGCTCCTAGTCTAAATGCTATCCTGACTGGCCAAACGTTGGTGCATTCAGCCATGCAAATTTGGCAAACTTGCCTCTTGGGACTAGGACTACCACGGAACAATTCTACAACGGATACTAGTCACTGGGGTTAAAACTTTATGCTCGAATGTTTAGAGAGGTACGGTTGTCGTCTGGCAGTGGTGAGATTAGAGCACTGACAATTGAGAGCAATTATTCAAGACTACACACGGTCTTGGAGCTACTGACGCCCTTAAGATGGTTCAATTGTCTCTCAAAAAACAATATGCTTGTTTTTTTCCTAGCTTGTGGTTAAAGGAATACGCGGAAGCGATACAAATTGATGAGGGGACTCCCTTACAAAGCAGATCAAAAATTAAACAAAATGCATAAGAAGACCAAGACTTGCCACCCCCAAAAGAGTTACGACACCCGTCGGGATTGCCGTCGATGGTATCAGACACTAGTGCAGAACACCACCTCTAACACCGGTTCAGAACACCCTCTAACAGGACAACCGCTGTTGAGGGTTCGGTGTTAGAGGCCCTCCCTTTAACACCGGTTCGTATACGAACCGGTGTTAAAGGGTGGCGCACGTGGGGCTGCCGCAGCGCTCACCACCACCCCCCTTTAACACCGGTTAAGGTTATGTGCCGCGGCAGAAAAAAGAGATAAATCTCTGTCGCGGCAGAAAAACAGCCTAAATCTCTGTCGCGACAGAGTTCTTTCGCCGCCCCGTTTTGGGCGTATTTCTGCGGCGCGACGGGGACGGGGAGGGGGGAGGGGGAATCGATCGGGAGCGGTATATACACATACATCGTCGTCGGTACATACGAGTACATGAATAATTAAGCAACTATTATTATACACAAACATCGTCATTGCGTCGTATTCTCCATAAACATTGAAGCATCAAGCTAAGTACAAGACAAACACGTTCAAGCATATATACAACGTTCATTTCTTTAGATATCTAAAGAGTTCTCCGCCAAGCGTGATGACCTCATCAAGTATGAACCCCGTCAATTCCTCTTGAATGGCTCGTATGCGGTCAAATGGTAGGAGTTGGTCCCGCATCCGTTCGATCTAAATATACATGAAGAATGGGGTCAATATATAAGAATGAAACTCAACACAATTGATGGTAATAAAATAATATTGTGTACTTTGTTTACTTACTCTAAGTTGTTCTAGTACGGCTTGGCCCGTCGCACATATCGTGTTGCGAATAAACTCGCAAACATAGTATCCACATAAGTTATTGCCGGGTCCCTGATGCACGCACTTTACGGATAGAGAGTTCAATCAAAATAATAATCAATAAAGTATGATATAATGGAATTGGAAGCAGAATCAAAGAGATACGTAGACCTAGCTAGCTAGTATTACTTACATTTTGGTCTATAAATTTTAGTTCTTCTGACCATTCACCCATGGCCCTGCCCGTAAACCTTTTCCAAACCCTGTCCGACAAAGAAAATGGATAAAGGAGTAATTAATTACTTGTTGTCACGAAAGTTGCCGATCTAGTGCGATAATATGATTAAAATTACCTCTGGAGCATCTCTCTAAAGTCTGCCCATAGCTCTTTTTCTTTTCGTAACGAGTCCATGACAAGGACTTTTCCTGAGTCAGGTTGAATGACTAGCAGAATAAAGTGGAACCTACATACGCATAACTCATCATCAGTTACACTTAACATCGAGTAAGCCGAAACGGAATGTATACAAGAGAGGGTAACAGTACTCACGAGAAGTTTTAAGGCAATAGTATTTCCCTTTTGGTTCGTTGTCTCAGTAAAGACCTTAGCAAGAAATCTTCTGTTTGCCCGGGTTTGTGTCTTACCACTTCATGAACTCTATTTGGATCAATAAACCCAATGTCAAAAGGGCCTCCTTTTATGCATTCCATAATCTTTTTCCTGTATAATAGTATATACATATATGGTGAGCATATATACACATGTAATTAATGAATTGAATGAGATGAGATAGAAATTACAGAAATAGTACTTACACACAATAAAGGCTGATGGCAGCTTTGTCGAGTTTCTTCTGATTGAATAGAAATGCAAGTCTTGAATGTTGAAGTCGATCTCGTCGTCTCCGCACAAGAAAATCGGATCTCTTATATGCGTCGTGATCCATTCTTCCTTTCTCGTCTTGCATAAATCAAGGTACCACTTGTGCAATCTTCGCATCTTTGTTGATAGATTCTTGAGCTCCTCTTTCTTGACGAGATTCTTCCCATACTTCCATGGATGTATGGGGTTGACATCGCCTTTGGGCAAGTTGTCTCCCGTGATGTTCAAGTATGCAATGTAAGTCATCCCCATCTCATTTGCCTTTCTTTGTAGCTCTGCCTCGTAATCATTTACAGGAGGAGTGTTCCGTGTGTCGAACACTTGGAGCGAGGCGCATGATTGCTTTTCCTGCTCTCCGAGCATGGGAACTGTTTTCTGGGGTGTCGCACGACTGCTACTTTCAGTCTCCCTCCGCCTTGCATCCCCCTTCAAAATCTAGCACTCGTAGTCCGGCACAAGTGGGGTTTCAGGTTTCAAAAGATTATTGTAAAACTTCTCCACCACCGCCGGATCTATTTTCTCCTTTGGCTCGGCCCTTCTAGGTGCAAAGAATTTCTTGACCTCTTCTTCCGAGATCCTATTGGTCTCCTCATCGCTGCGATTCCATGGTAAAACCGGCAATGGCTTGGCGGAAGGCCGCGGGACGTAGTTTCTTGAACTCTTTGGTGCATGGTTTCCTGCGGATTTCTTCGTGGCAGTGCTAGTGATGCTCTTCGTGGCAGTGCTCTTCCGCTTACACTGAGGAGATGGCTGAAGCGCCGGAGATGGCTGACGCGCAGGAGATGGCTGGCGCGCCGGAGATGGCTGTCGCGCAGGAGATGGCTGAAGCGCTGGAGATGGCTGTCGCGTAGGAGATGGCTGAAGCGCCGGAGACGACAGGGGAGTATTCTGATGACTTGGAGACGGCTGAGGCGGCTCAGACTGCTGACGCTGCGTAGACGGCGGGGGTGCCAGTGGCCTCCAATTTGGAAGAACGATGTGTTCCTTCTTCCAAAGAATGGTTGTTTTCACTTCAAATTTGAGTTGAGTTTCCCCTTCACCTGTAGCATGGTCAAGCTGTGCTTCCTCATATTCCTTCACAACCTCATCCACCCCGACAATAGCATAGCCATCTGGAATCGGTCGGCAGTGGTAAGTTCCACCAGCTACAGGAGGTAAGGCATAGCTGATAGCCACCTTAATGGATAAGCCCATTAATCTCACATGCAGCTCAGCGTGTTCACTCTCCGTGATCTCATCCACGGGGTATCGAGGACCCGCCATTTCAAGCGCGGGCTGCATGTTCTCCGTGGAAGCCACGCTGCTTTTCCGCGCAGGGTCTAGGCCGCCGGCAGCTTCCAATACAGGCTCTTCTTGCCGCTGAGATGGGCCGATAGCTTGCTGGCTATTTTGTGCATTCACTTGCGCCTGCAGCGCCACAAGTGCATGTTCTATCTGTGTCATCCGCTCTGTACGCTCTTTTTCTTTTCTGCCACACCATCTGTAAGAGTCGCCCCACTCGGCAAACCCATCCTTCCACGTCATACCCCCTGTGCCTCGTGCATGTCCAGGGTGTTCTTTTTTACCGATGGCGCGTGTGAGCTGGTCATTCTCTCTGTCGGGATGGAAGGTCCTGGCGGCTGTTTCCTCGTATGCCGTGATGAGTTCAGTGACGGGTTTGGCAAGGAGGGTTGGGAAGATACACAATCTTGTTTCTGGGTCCAACCTTGCCCCGATTCCGTAGAACCAAGTCTTTGCATGTAGGTCCCACCCATGTGTCTAGGGTGTGATCCCTTTGTCGCGCAGGGCCTTCTCAGCTTCCTCCCACTTAGGCCTCTGAGATATGCATGTTGGAGATATGCCCTAGAGGCAATAATAAATGTAGTTATTATTATATCTTTGTGTTTATGATAAATGTTTACATTCATGCTATAATAGTATTAACAAGGAAACATTAATACTTGTGTGATTTGTAAACTTAATTTGAAGTCCCTAGTAAAGCCTCTATATAATACTAGCTTGTTGGTTAATAGATGATTGTGGTTTCCCTATCATGAACATTGAGATGTTATTAACAACAAGATCATATCGTTAGGAGAATGATATGATGGACATACTCCTATAGATAAGCGTAGCATAAAGATCAAGTCATTTTAATAGTTCAATTGCTATATGCTTTCTGATACATAGTAATCTAATTCCTTCGACCATGAGATCATGCATATCACCTTTACCGGAGATGCTTTGATGACATCAAACACCACACCGTAACTGGGTGGCTATAAAGGTGGCATTGAGTGTTCGGAAAGTATTGGTTGAAACACATGGATCAAGAGTGGGATTTGTCCATCCATATGACGGATAGATATACTCTGGGCCCTCTCGGTGAAATGTCATCCAATTAGCTTGCAAGCATGTGACTGGCTCACAAGGAATCACATATCACGGGAACGAGAAAAGAGTACTTATCGGTAACGAGGTTGAACTAGGTATGCAGAGATACCGACGATCATAACCTCGGATAAGTAAACTATCGTGAGACAAAGGGAAATTGATATCGTATATAAGTGGTTCATTCGATCGCAAAGTAATCGTAGAAATATGTGGGAGCCATATGAATTTCCAGATTCCTCTATTGGTTATTGTTCGGAGAAGTGTCTCGATCATGTCCGCATAATTCACGAACCATAGGGAGACACACTTAAGGATTCGACGTTGTTTGAGTAGTTATGGAATGATGAGAAAGAGACCGAATGTTGTTCGGAGTCTCGAATGGGATTCGGGATATCACGAGGAGATCCGGAATGGTCCGGAGAATAAGATTCATATAAGGAAAGTCTCGTTTCGGAGTTGGGGAATGGTTCCGGTGTTTTCATCGGGAATGTTCTAGAATGTTCCGGAATGTCCGGCACTCCGGAGGGGAAGGGTACATGAATGTGTTGTATCAATTTGGTATGATTGCATCATGTACTAAGTGTCATCGCTGTACCAAATAAAGGATTAATTCAAATCCTAGTTTGAAAAGTCAAATAGCTAGTTTGAAAAAGTCAAACGGCTAAATTTGGAAAGAGGAAAAGAGGAGGAAGGGGGAAACCGAGTTGGGGAGGAGTTCCCTCCTCCAACCGGCGGCCCACCTCCAAGCCGAGTTGGGGAGGGACTCCTCTCCCTCCCCTTGGCCGGCCGGCCCCTCCACCTATATAAGGAGGGGCAGGGCTCCCTCCTAGAGACACACAAGACCCTCTCCTCCAAACCCTAGTACCAAGCCGCCGCCGCCTCCAAGCCGCCGCCGGCCCTAGGGCACTCGCCGCCGCCTAGGTGAAACCCTAGCCGCCGGCACTAGCCCCTCCTCGGCGTGTCTAAACCCTAGATCGTCGAGGGACTCTCTCATACTCCACCATACTCGCTCCGGCTTAAGGCGAAGCCCTGTGAGATCTCCCCTCTACTTCCGGTACCACGCCGTTGTGCTGCCGAAATCGCGAGGAGAGTGCTACAACCTCCGCTGCCTGCTGGAACAAGGGAGAGGAAGGTCTTCGTCGAGTACCGAACGTGTGACCGACTGCGGGAGCGCTGCCGGAACGCAGCGCCGGAAGGATCGTCTATGCGATCTTGAGATCGGGAAGAGTACGACTACATCACCCACGAGAATCCGCTCTCGTTAAACACTTTGGAATCTTCGAGGGTGAGTTATTCCATCGACTCGTTGCTACAATCTAGTAGATAGATCTTGGCTTGTTTGTTTGTATGCGGTAGAAATTTTTTGTTTTCCGTGCTACGAAACCCTACAGTGGTATCAGAGCCGTGTCTATATGTAGATCTGTTGCACGAGTAGAACACAATGGTCATTATGGGCGTTGATGCTTTTATTGTCGATTGCTTCTTGTGTACTTTGCATCTTGCGGGATGTTGGGATGAAGCGGCCCGGGCTAACCTTACATGACATCGTTCATGAGACTTGCTCCACGCTTGACATGCAACTTGTATTGCATAAGTGGCTTTGCGGGTGCCTGTTTCTCCTAGCATAGTTAAGATCCAATTTACAACGGGTGATTAACAATACTAGTATCAATGTTGTGGTTCTTGTTCGTAAGTTAGAACGACACTTATTGAAAGCCCCAAACCACGTAAAACATGCAAAGAAAGTAGAGGCGTCTAACTTTGTTTTGCAGGGGTGTGCTGTGATGTGATATGGCCATGATTGTGATTATATTTGATGTATGCAATGTTCCTTATTGTAAGTTGGCAACCGGCAGGAGCCATATGGTTGTCTTTAATTTATGTTAAGACCCGCGTGTCTATTCAAAGTAGTTGTAATAGTGGAAGCCGGTGGACGACAACCATGGAGAAGCGTCATTGACCTTGATGCAATGCCGGTGATGATGGAGATCATGTTCGTGCTAGAAGATGGAGATCGGAAGCACAAAGAAGAAAGGCCATATCATATCACATATTATGAATTGCATGTGATGTTAATCCTTTATGCATCTTGTATTGCTTAGTAGACAACGGTAGCATTATAAGATGATCCCTCATGCACATGAATTTCAAGTCATAAAGTGTTCACCCTTAGTTAGCACCATTGCTAAAGCTTGTTGTTTCGAAGCACCACGTGATGATCGGGTGTGTTAGATTCCGCAAGTGTATACAACGTGAGCAAGCCAGATTTGCTCATGCGGAAACTAAGGTTTGATCTTGACGAGCCTAGCATGTACAGACATGGTCTCGGAACACGGATCACCGAAAGGTAAAGCATGAATCATATAGTAGATATGATGAACATGTCGATTGTTCGCCATTGAAACTATATCAACTCTCGTGATGATCGGTGTTGATATGGTGGATTTGGTTCGTGTGATCACTAAAACAATGTGAGGGATATTGTTTTGAGTGGGAGTTCACCTAGATTAAATTTATTAATTTGAACTCAATTTGTCATAAACTTAGTCTAAACTATTGCAAATATGTTGTAGATCAATGGCAGCCCCTACCATCAATTTTAATGCGTTCCTAGAGAAAGAAAAGTTGAAAAACAATGGAAGCAACTTCGCGGATTGGTTCCGCAATTTGAGGATTGTCCTCATAGCTGGTAATTTGACCTATGTGCTGGATGCACCGCTGGGTGACCCACCTGCAGCTACTGCTTCCGATGAAGTAAAGAATGTTTACCTCACTCGGAAGACTCAGTACTCCACAGTTCAGTGTGCTATCTTGTATGGTTTAGAATCGGAGCTTCAGAAAAGGTTTGAGAATTCAGACCCATATGATATTGTCGAGGATCTCAAATTGATCTTTGAGACTCATGTGGCAATTGAAAGCTATGAGGCTTCTGAAAAGTTCTTTAACTGCAAGATGGAAGAGGGCAGCTCCGTCAGCGAGCATGTGCTTAAGATGTCTGGTCACGCAAACAAACTTCAAAGCTTGGGTATAGTGATTCCCAATGCTTTGGGGATTTACCGTGTCCTCCAATCACTGCCACCAAGTTACAAGAACTTTGTGATGAACTACAACATGCAAAACATGAACAAGACATTGCCAGAACTCTTTGCCATGTTGAAGTCTGTAGAAGTGGAGATCAAGAAAGAGCACCAAGTGTTGTTGGTCAATAAGACCACCAAATTCAAGAAAGGCAAGTCTAAGCAGAAGGTACACTTCAAGAAGGGTGGTAAGAAAGTTACCACGCCTACGAAGAAGACCAAGGCTGGACCTAAGCCTGATACTGAGTGCTTTTACTACAAGGGAGAAGGTCACTGGAAGCGGAATTGCCCAAAGTACTTGGTGGATTTGAAGAACGGCAACATCAAGAAGAAAGGTATATTTGATATACATGTTATTGATGTGTATCTCACTAGTACTCGTAGTAGTGCCTGGGTATTTGATACTGGTTCGGTTGCTCATATTTGTAACTCGAAACAGGTGATGTAGAATAAACGGAAGCTAGCGAAGAACGAGGTGACGATGCGCGTTGGAAACGGATCAAAGGTTGATGTGATCGCGGTCGGCACGCTACCCCTTCATCTACCATCGGGATTAGTTTTATACTTAAATAATTGTTATTTGGTGCCTGCGTTAAGCATGAACATTATATCGGGATCTTGTTTATTGCGAGACGGTTACTTGTTTAAATCCGAGAATAATGGTTGTTCGATTTATATGAGTAATATGTTTTATGCACATGCACCTTTGATAGATGGTCTATTTTTATTGAATCTCGATAGTGGAAATACACATATTAATAACATTGAGGCTAAACGTTTGAAATCGAGCGATAACTCGACCTATATGTGGCACTGTCGTCTTGGTCACATTGGAGTGAAGCGTATGAAGAAACTCCATTCTGATGGACTTCTTGAATCACTTGATTTTGAATCACTTGATAGATGTGAAGCATGTCTGATGGGTAAAATGACTAAGACTCCATTTTCTGGTATGATGGAGCGAGCTACGGACTTGTTGGAAATCATACATACCGATGTGTGTGGTCCAATGAGTGTAGCATCGCGCGGTGGTTATCGTTATGTTCTTACCTTCACGGATGACTTGAGTAGATATGGGCATATCTATTTCATGAAACATAAGTCCGAAACTTTCGAGAAGTTTAAGGAATTTTAAAGTGAGGTAGAGAATCAACGTAACAAGAAGATTAAATTTCTACATTCTGATCGTGGAGGTGAATATCTAAGTTACGAGTTTGGCGAGCATTTGAAGAAATGCGGAATACTTTCGCAGTTGACACCGCCGGGAACACCACAGCGTAATGGTGTGTCCGAACGTCGTAATCGAACTCTCTTAGATATGGTTCGTTC
This sequence comes from Avena sativa, assembly GCA_916181665.1. Classification (NCBI taxonomy): domain Eukaryota; kingdom Viridiplantae; phylum Streptophyta; class Magnoliopsida; order Poales; family Poaceae; genus Avena; species Avena sativa. Next base: position 299,863,718 of record OV702296.1, read on the forward strand.
TATGATGTCACTTACAGATTTACCGCTATCATTTTGGGGTTATGCATTAGAAACAGCCGCATTCACTTTAAATAGGGCACCGTCTAAATCCGTTGAAACGACACCGTATGAATTATGGTTTGGGAAGAAACCTAGATTGTCGTTCCTTAAAGTTTGGTGGTGCGAAGCCTATGTAAAGAAGTTACAGTCGGACAAGCTTGAACCCAAAGCGGAAAAATGCGTCTTCATAGGATACCCGAAGGAAACTATTGGGTATACCTTCTATCATAGATCCGAAGGCAAAATCTTCGTTGCCAAGAATGGATCCTTTCTAGAGAAGGAATTTCTCTCGAAAGAAGTGACTGGAAGGAAAGTAGAACTTGACGAGGTTGTTGAACCTTCTCTCGAAATTGCGAGTAGCGCAGCACCGGAAGAAGTTCCTGTGGTGCCTGCACCAATAAGAGAGGAAGCTAATGATGATGATCATGAAACTTCGGTTGAAGTTGCTACAGAGCCTCGCAGGTCAACGAGAACTCGTACCACTCCAGATTGGTATGATCCCGTTATGAGTGTCATGTTGGTGGACAACACCGATGACCCTAAGACATATGAGGAAGCGATGATAAGCCCAGATTCCAATAAATGGCAAGAAGCCATGAAATCCGAGATTGGATCCATGTACGAAAACCAAGTATGGACTTTGGTGGACTTACCGGATGGCCGGAAGGTTGTCGAGAACAAATGGATCTTCAAGAAGAAAACAGATGCTGATGGTAATGTTACTGTCTATAAAGCTCGACTTGTCGCAAAAGGGTTTCGACAAATTCAAAGAGTTGACTACGATGAGACTTTCTCACCAGTAGCGAAGCTAAAGTCTGTGAGGATTATGTTAGCAATCGCTGCATATTACGATTATGAGATATGGCAGATGGATGTCAAAACAGCATTCCTCAATGGAGACATTGATGAAGAGTTGTATATGATGCAACCCAAAGGTTTTGTTGATCCTAAAGATGCTAACAAGGTATGCAAACTTCAACGGTCCATCTATGGATTGAAGCAAGCATCCCGAAGTTGGAATCAACGTTTTGATAAGGTGATCAAAAGTTTTGGTTTTATACAAACTTATGGAGAAGCTTGTATTTACAAGAAAGTGAGTGGGAGCTCTGTAGCATTCTTAATACTATATGTGGATGACATATTATTGATTGGGAATGATGTAGACCTTTTAATAGTGTCAAGGAATATTTGAATAATAGTTTTTCAATGAAGGATCTTGGCGAAGCAGCTTACATATTAGGCATAAAGATTTATAGAGATAGATCGAAACGCCAAATATCATTGTCATAGAGTACATATTTGGACAAAGTTCTAAAGAGGTTTGGAATGGAAGATAGCAAGAAAGGGTTCTTGCCCATGTTGCCCAATACGACCTTGAGTAAAACTCAAAGTCTGACATCGGCAGAAGATAGAGAAAGGATGAGTAAGACTCCCTATGCCTCAGCCATAGGATCTCTAATGTATGCCATGCTATGTACTAGACCCGACATTGCATATGCTGTTAGTTTAACTAGCAGATATCAAAGTGATCCAGGAGTGGATCATTGGACAGCGGTCAAAAACATCCATAAGTACTTGAGAAGAACTAAGGATATGGTTCTTTCTTATGGAGGTGATGAACAGCTCGTTGTTAATGGTTACACCGATGCTAGTTGGAACACCGATCCGGATGATTCTAAATCACAATCTGGATACGTATTTATTTTGAATGGTGCAGCAGTTAGCTGGAGGAGTGCAAAGCAAAGCGTTGTGGCGAGATCTTCAACTGAATCGGAATACATGGCTGCTTCGGAGGCTTCACAAGAAGCGATATGGATGAAAGAGTTCATTACAGAGCTGGGTGTGGTTACTAGTGCGCTGGACCCAATGTCTATCTACTGTGATAACATGGGCGCCATAGCCAATGCGCAAGAACCAAGGTCACACAAGAAGCTGAAGCATATCAAGCTACGTTTTCACGCTATTCGAGAACATATCCAAGATGGGGATATAAAGATTTGCAAAGTACACACAGATCTGAATGTGGCGGATCCGTTGACTAAACCTCTCCCGAGGGCAAAACATGACCAGCACCAAACTGCCATGGGTGTTCGGTATATTACCATGTAATCTAGATTAGATGACTCTAGTTCAAGTGGGAGACTGTTGGAGATATGCCCTAGAGGCAATAATAAATGTAGTTATTATTATATCTTTGTGTTTATGATAAATGTTTACATTCATGCTATAATAGTATTAACAAGGAAACATTAATACTTGTGTGATTTGTAAACTTAATTTGAAGTCCCTAGTAAAGCTTCTATATAATACTAGCTTGTTGGTTAATAGATGATTGTGGTTTCCCTATCATGAACATTGAGATGTTATTAACAACAAGATCATATCGTTAGGAGAATGATATGATGGACATACTCCTATAGATAAGCGTAGCATAAAGATCAAGTCATTTTAATAGTTCAATTGCTATATGCTTTCTGATACATAGTAATCTAATTCCTTCGACCATGAGATCATGCATATCACCTTTACCGGATGGATGCTTTGATGACATCAAACACCACACCGTAACTGGGTGGCTATAAAGGTGGCATTGAGTGTTCGGAAAGTATTGGTTGAAACACATGGATCAAGAGTGGGATTTGTCCATCCATATGACGGATAGATATACTCTGGGCCCTCTCGGTGAAATGTCATCCAATTAGCTTGCAAGCATGTGACTGGCTCACAAGGGATCACATATCACGGGAACGAGAAAAGAGTACTTATCGGTAACGAGGTTGAACTAGGTATGCAGAGATACCGACGATCATAACCTCGGATAAGTAAACTATCGTGAGACAAAGGGAAATTGATATCGTATGTAAGTGGTTCATTCGATCGCAAAGTAATCGTAGAAATATGTGGGAGCCATATGAATTTCCAGATTCCTCTATTGGTTATTGTTCGGAGAAGTGTCTCGATCATGTCCGCATAATTCACGAACCGTAGGGAGACACACTTAAGGATTCGACGTTGTTTGAGTAGTTATGGAATGATGAGAAAGAGACCGAATATTGTTTGGAGTCTCGAATGGGATTCGGGATATCACGAGGAGATCCGGAATGGTCCGGAGAATAAGATTCATATAAGGAAAGTCCCGTTTCGGAGTTGGGGAATGGTTCCGGTGTTTTCATCGGGAATGTTCTAGAATGTTCCGGAATGTCCGGCACTCCGGAGGGGAAGGGTACATGAATGTGTTGTATCAAGTTGGTATGATTGCATCATGTACTAAGTGTCATCGCTGTACCAAATAAAGGATTAATTCAAATCCTAGTTTGAAAAGTCAAATAGCTAGTTTGAAAAAGTCAAACGGCTAAATTTGGAAAGAGGAAAAGAGGAGGAAGGGGGAAACCGAGTTGGGGAGGAGTTCCCTCCTCCAACCGGCGGCCCACCTCCAAGCCGAGTTGGGGAGGGACTCCTCTCCCTCCCCTTGGCCGGCCGGCCCCTCCACCTATATAAGGAGGGGCAAGGCTCCCTCCTAGAGACACACAAGACCCTCTCCTCCAAACCCTAGTACCAAGCCGCCGCCGGCCCTAGGGCACTCGCCGCCGCCGCCTAGGTGAAACCCTAGCTGCCGGCACTAGCCCCTCCTCGGCGTGTCTAAACCCTAGATCGTCGAGGGACTCTCTCATACTCCACCATACTCGCTCCGGCTTAAGGCGAAGCCCTGCGAGATCTCCCCTCTACTTCCGGTACCACGCCGTTGTGCTGCCGGAATCGCGAGGAGAGTGCTACAACCTCCACTGCCTGCTGGAACAAGGGAGAGGAAGGTCTTCGTCGAGTACCGAACGTGTGACCGACTGCGGGAGCGCTGCCGGAACGCAGCGCCGGAAGGATCGTCTACGCGATCTTGAGATCGGGAAGAGTACGACTACATCACCCACGAGAATCCGCTCTCGTTAAACACTTTGGAATCTTCGAGGGTGAGTTATTCCATGGACTCGTTGCTACAATCTAGTAGATAGATCTTGGCTTGTTTGTTTGTGTGCGGTAGAAATTTTTTGTTTTCCGTGCTATGAAACCCTACAATGCAGCCACCTGACCCCGTCCTCTAGTGATATTCCTTCTTCTGGGCATTTAACGTATTGGTTTCTGACCTCTTTGTAGCTATAACATCTTCCTTGTATGCCACAAATTCGGGCCAGTGAGGTCTTATCTTCGCATAATACGCGTCTTTGAAATCTGGAGTCTCGCGAGCTTTGACAAATTTGTTCAATTTTGTCTTCCAGTTGCGGAAAGCGTCAGCCATCTTCTTTAGAGTCCACTCTTTAACCGTTTCCTTTATAACCGGTTTGTTTTCATCCTCCTTTGGCGGAAGGGTGAAATTTACCAACAGCAAATTCCAAAGCGTTTCTCTGGATCTTTCATCGACAAAGGTACCGTCACCCTTCTTTGGCTTATTCCAATTTTTAATTATGATTGGGATTTGGTCCCTAACAAGAACTCCAGTCTGACGTACAAATTTGTCTGCGGCCTTCTTAGGCTCCATCGGCCAGCCATCAACACGGGTTGCTTCAATTGTGAACTTTGCACGATCTTTCAACCGATGGCTCGCGCCTCGTTTGCTCTTTTTCGTAGAAGAAGATTGTTGCTGGCTGGTCGATCCAGAGGGCTAAAATAAGAAAGAAGCGTTAATTAATACATATACATATATACAAATCAATCGATAGAAGTCAGCAGAGGATAATCCATGCATATACCTCGACGGACTTTGTAATCACTCAAGTGCGTTCACCGGAGTCGTCATCTTATCCATGACTACTTGAGCTGTCATCATGTCCCTCCAAATTCAGGTATTGTGAGGTGTCCTCGTGGATGATGTTCTCCATTATTTCTTCATCTTCAAGGTTTCTACTGAGTGGATCCATAGTTTCTAAAACAATAATATTATATAGAGTAAGAGAGTAAAAATTCAAGTGGACTTGGATTCATACACAAATATACATATTATTTATACAAAAATACACAAATAAATACACAAATGAAATTAAAACCCTAAGGATGCTTGATCATTTTAAACGAGTTCCGAGGGGTCCAAACCCTAATTCAGAGAAATCCCGAATGCATATGAGAGGGGCTAGCCATAGTGGCTGACGCGTGGGACCGTGGCCACGTCACAGCCACATAGGCGCCACGCGGGCTCACCGGAGGATGCTCCAGACAGCGGCGGCTGGCAGCGCTGGAGAGCGACCTAGGGCGAGCGAGGTAGCGGGTTCGCCTCAGTGTGATGCGGCCTACCTAAAATGGGCGGCGCCACTACCTAGGGGTCATCGGAGCGACATTAACGACAACGGCCAGCGGCGGAGCTTGCAGAGCAGCGAGGTGACCACCCTAAACTAATACTAACTATAAAATACACTAAATAACCCTAAACAAAATACACTAAACTACACTAAATAAATAACCCTAAACTAAATAAATAACCCTAAACTAAATAACCCTAAACTAATAACCCTAAACTAAATAAACCCTAATAACCCTAAACTAATACTAACACTAAACTACTAATAATACACTAAACTACACACTTATAAAATACTAATAACTAATTAACTACCGGGGTCGGCCGGCAGGGTCGGCGGGGAGTGGCGGCACCGGGCGAGGACGGCGGTGTCGGCGGCGAGTGGTGCCGTGCGGCGCCGGCCGGAGGCTCCGCGAGTTTGCTGGCGGAGGCGCCGGCTCCCGAGAATTGCTGGCGGCGGCGCGGTGGCGGCTCCGCGAGTGGACGGAGGGGTGGCGGACGACACGGACGTGGTGGCGGGCGTCGGTGACGGCGGCGAACGGTGAAGGCGTGGTCGGGCAGCCTGGCGGCGTCTCTGTTTCTCCGCCGCGGCTCCTGCTCTGCTCCTCTTTGCGCTCGATCAAATTCTGGCTGGGGGAAAGAGGAAGAGGAAGGCGCGTGCCTTTATACCCCCCCTTTAACACCGGTTCCAGCCAGGAACTGGTGTTAAAGGGGGGTGTGCGCACGCGAAACGAAATAAATGCGCCCCCCCCTTTAAAGGGGTGGGGGCATTTTTAATTCAAAAAATAGGATATAATTTAGAAAATTCATATCTTTTTCATTTCAACTCAGAAAAATATGAATAATATATCATAATTTTCAGAAAAATAATATCTATCCATTCATATAAAAACATTTTATATTTACTTTAGATGAAAATTTTCAAAATGATTAAAACACTTACATATAAATTTTGATTATTCAATTCAAACAAAAATAAAATAGGCAAACCCTAAAACTTTGAACATAAGAAATATTAAGCATCTAAAAAGGAATCTAACCCTATTTTATTAGAGCAAATCATATTTTATTTTGTATTAATATTTTTGAATTGTTTGGATATTTAAATGCCGCATCTTTTGTATACTTTGGAATCTGACAAAACCTCGCTCAACTTGCATTGGATTTTTGATAAAATAGCATATTGTGAACCTAAAAATGATTTTTGTAAAAAATCATGAGCATCGTATCATGTACCTGTAGTTCATATCTGACCCACTTCCTGCCGATTCGGCAGGAATTTGTCTTTTTCACCAGAGGTGGACGGAAAGGTTTCAGATCCCCCTGTTGGTACATTATCCATATAAGATGGTCTAGTATTTTTGTAAAATATGGTGGTAGTTTTTTGAATTATCCATTTGGTGGTTGCTTCACAAAACCGTCCATTTTTTATGCTCGGAAAATGGAAAATGCCTTTTTGGTGCGACAAAAAGGAAAACTTCCTCTTGCAACATTGTTTGCCATGTCATATGCACATGTATGCACAATATGGCCACATTATCACAAACTATGCCTTGATTCTAGCCATAACATTGGTCATTTGACCCGAAAGCCAAGAAACCTCGAATGAGATAGGTTATTTTGTGATGGTTTTTTTGAGACATAATCAATATACCAAGTTTGATATTTTTCCTTCTAACTATGTCACAAAATATAACACCACGCGAAGGTTTCACATTGTTTCGATCGTTTTTTAATTTTTTATCCCCGTTTTAAACTATCGTCAAACTTTGTCAAACAACGGGCATGAAGATTCTTAGCTCGGGGCCAAGCCTCGCTCAACTTGCATTGGATTTTTGATAAAATAGCATATTGTGAACCTAAAAATGATTTTTGTAAAAAATCATGAGCATCGTATCATGTACCTGTAGTTCATATCTGACCCACTTCCTACCGATTCGGCAGGAATTTGTCTTTTTCACCAGAGGTGGACGGAAAGGTTTCAGATCCCCCTGTTGGTACATTGTCCATATAAGGTGGTCTAGTATTTTTGTAAAATGTGGTGGTAGTTTTTTGAATTAGCCATTTGGTGGTTGCTTCACAAAACCGTCCGTTTTTATGCTCGGAAAATGGAAAATGTCTTTTTGGTGCGACAAAAAGGAAAACTTACTCTTGCAACATTGTTTGCCATGCCATATGCACATGTATGCACAATATGGCCACATTATCACAAACTATGCCTTGATTCTAGCCATAACATTAGTCATTTGACCCGAAAGCCAAGAAACCTCGAATGAGATAGGTCATTTTGTGAAGGTTTTTTTGAGACATAATCAATATACCAAGTTTGATATTTTTCCTTCTAACTATGTCACATAATATAACACCACGCGAAGGTTTCGCATTGTTTCGATCGTTTTTTAGTTTTTTTATCCCCGTTTTAAACTATCGTCAAACTTTGTCGAACAACGGGCATGAAGATTCTTAGCTCGGGGTCAAGCCTCACTCAACTTGCATTGGATTTTTGATAAAATAGCATATTGTGAACCTAAAAATGATTTTTGTTAAAAATCATGAGCATCGTATCATGTACCTGTAGTTCATATCTGACCCACTTCCTGCCGATTCGGCAGGAATTTGTCTTTTTCACCAGAGGTGGACGGAAAGGTTTCATATTCCCATGTTGGTACATTGTCCATATAAGGTGGTCTAGTATTTTTGTAAAATGTGGTGGTAGTTTTTTGAATTAGCCATTTGGTGGTTGCTTCACAAAACCGCCTGTTTTTTATGCTCGGAAAATGGAAAATGCCTTTTTGGTGCGACAAAAAGGAAAACTTCCTCTTGCAACATTGTTTGCCATGCCATATGCACATGTATGCACAATATGGTCATATTATCACAAACTATGCCTTGATTCTAGCCATAACATTGGTCATTTGACCAGAAAGCCAAGAAACCTCGAATGAGATAGGTCATTTTGTGAATGAGATAGAACTAGAATTAAAGTACAGAATGCAAGTAACAGTAAGTTACATAAAGCACGACTGAAAATATTATACATGGCTAGATTAAGTCACAATCAGCCGAACTTGTTTCGGAATGTTGGAGTGATTTAGTCATGCTCCTGCTTACACCTGTAATACTCGCCACTGTAGTCATCGTACTCGCCGCCGTCGTCGTTATCGTCGTCGGGGTCGCCGTAATTGAACCTTGAAGGCTGAGTACGCGTGGGCTGGACTTGAGGGTAGCGTAGACGGGGGTTAGAGTCGGCGGTAGTGTCGTAGGCCATGACGCTCTGGAGAGTCCGACCGCGCCACCATAGCCGACGGCCGGCCTCGTTGAAGTTCGGAGGAGGTGGGCCGTCCTCCTTGTGCCTGGCGAGCGCCCTCTCACGCCGATCCCCGAAGAAGGCTTCCCAAGTAGGGAAATAGTCGGGATGCCATCTGGGATTCCTCCGCTACTCCGGCATGAGCTCGAAGTAGTAGTGGTTCGTGATGGCCATCCGGCGCGCAACACCTAGAGGGACAGGAGGAAACGGCACGCCTCCGGCGCTCAGCATCCAGCCGACGGGGACACAGTAGCCCGGCGGGCAGGGGTAGTTCGAGGCGCAAAGCGCCTCCGCCTCCCTGGGGGTTAGTACTACGGTGGAAGCCATGGGAAAGAGTGATGAGGTTGCAGATATGAGTCTAGAGATGTGCAATGACAATGGAGGCTAACCCTACATATATATAGTGAGAAATGGCTGGAGGGAAGAACTGGCAGGAAGAAAAATGGCGGGAAGAAATGGCAGGAAGAAAAATGGCTCATTTAATACATATATTGTTAACAGAAGAAATATGACATTGATTTCCATGTTGAGATACATATGTGTGCCAAAAATGGCTCAATTAATACATATAGTCAATCTTATGATCGCGTCGGCCGTAGCCATGGAGTATCAGCACCGTTTAACAGGATGGTTGGGTCAGTCTTCACTCTGAAGGGCGGAATTTCATCAAACTTATTATAATCTTCTGACATGTCTGTCTTGTCCTCCACTCCCACGATGTTTCTTTTTTCTGAAAGAACTATGTGACGCTTTGGCTCATCGTGTGATGTATCTGTTTGATTATTTTTTTCTTTTTTCGGTTTGGTAGACATGTCCTTCAAATAGAAAACCTGAGCCACATCATTGGCTAAGACGAATGGTTCGTCTAAGTTCTTGTCTACCTTCATAAGATTGTTGAGATCCACTGTTGTCATTCCATACTTCTTGTCTACCTCAACCCCTCCTCCTGTTAGCTTGACCCAAAAGGGGACCTTAAAATTAGGTCCATAGTCAAGTTCCCATATCTCCTCTATGAACCCATAATACGTGGTCGTTTGCCCATTGTCTTCTGCTGCATCGAAGCGGACACCACTGTTTTGGTTGGTGCTCTTTTTATCTTGGCCTATCGTGTAAAATGTATTCCCATTTATCTCGTACCCTTGGAAAGTACATACAGTCGAAGATGGTGTCCTTGCCAACAAGTACAGCTGATCCCCAACAGTGGTGTTATTCGTGAGAAGTATTTGCAGCCAGCCGCCAAAACTCGCCATGTGTTTACTTATAATCCATTCACCAGACTATCCCGGGTGTTTGAGGCGTATTAAATTCTTGTGTTCATTGATATACGGGGCAACCAAGATAGATCTTTGTAAAACCGTGTAGTGTGCTTGATTGAGAGAATGCCCGTCCCTACATATCATTGCTTTACATCCTAGGGTGCCTTTTCCACGCAGTCTCCCCTCATGTCGTGATTCTGGAACACCAATCGCCTTAAGGTCAGGAATAAAATCAACACAGAACTCAATGACCTCCTCTGTTACATAGCCCTTGGAGATGCTTCCTTCTGGCCTAGCACGATTATGAACATATTTCTTTAAGACACCCATGTACCTGTCAAAGGGGAACATATTGTGTAGAAATACAGGACCGAGAATGGAAATCTCTTCTACTAGGTGAACCAGGAGATGCGTCATAATATTGAAGAAGGATGGTGGGAACACCAACTCAAAGCTGACAAGACATTAGGCCACATCTGTCTGTAACCCTGGTAGGCTTTCTGGATCGATTACCTTCTGAGATATTGCATTGAGGAATGCACATAGCTTCACAATGGGTACTCGAACATTTTCAGGTAGAAGCCCCCTCAATGCAATCGGAAGCAATTGTGTCATAATCACGTGGCAGTCATGAGACTTCAGGTTTTCGATTTTTTTCTCTGCCATATTTATTATTCCCTTTATATTCGATGAGAAGCCAGACGGGACCTTGATACTGCTCAGGCATTCAAAAAAGATTTCCTTCTCTGCTTTGGTAAGAGCGTAGCTGGCAGGAGTTAAGTGGAATCGTTTACCCTTCTCGTTCTCAGGATGCGTAGGCTCTTCAGGGTCTTTCAGACGTTGCTGGTCCTGCCATGCTTCCGGTGTATCTTTTGTCTTCCCATACACTCCTAGGAAGCCTAGCAGGTTCATGCAAACATTCTTCGTCACGTGCATCACGTCGATTGAAGAGTGGACCTCTAAGAATTTCCAATAGGGTAGGTCCCAAAATATAGATTGCTTCTTCCACATGGGCGCGTGTCTGGCATCGTCATTCAGAACGGATAGACTGCCAGGACCTTTTACAAAGAGTCCTTGACCATACCAAATACCTCCTCACCGGTACGGAGGACAGGCTTCCTCCGGGGTTCTGCCATACATTTGAAATGCTTGCCTTTCTTTCTTACTGGATGCAGGTTCGTAAGAAATCGACGATACTCTAGGTACACAACCTTCTTACATTTATCCAAATATACACTTTCAGTCTCATCTAAACAGTGTGTGCATGCATTGTATCCCTTGTTTGTCTGCCCTAAAATGTTACTAAGAGCAGGCCAATCATTGATGGTTACGAAAAGCAATGCTCGTATGTCAAATGGCTCCCCTTTGTGCTCATTCCATATACGTACACCTGGTTTGGCACACAGCTGTAAAAGTTCTTCAACTAATGGCCTTAGGTACACAACAATATCGTTGACGGGTTGCCTCGGGCCTTGGATGAGCACTGACATCATAATGAACTTCCTCTCCATGCACAACCAAGGAGGAAGGTTATAGATACATAGAGTCACAGGCCAGGTGCTGTGACTGCAGCTCTGCTCACCAAAAGAATTCATGCCATCTGTACTTATACCAAACCTTAAGTTCCTTGCGTCACGTGCGAAGTCTGGGTACTCTCGTCGACTTTTCTCCACTGTGACCCATCAGCGGGGTGTCTCAACATCGCGTCTTTCTTACGGTCTTCCATGTGCCATCGCAACAACTTGGCATGCTCTTTATTTCTGAAGAGACGTTTTAACCGTGGTATTATAGGAGCATACCACATAACCTTGGCAGGAACCTTCTTCCTAGGGGCCTCGCCCTCAACATCGCCAGGATCGTCTCGTCTGATCTTATACCGCAGTGCAGTGCATACCGGGCATGCATCCAAATTCTCGTACTTCTCACCGCGGTAGAGGATGCAGTCACTAATGCAGGCATGTATCTTCTGCACGTCTAATCCTAGAGGGCAGACAACCTTCTTTGCTTGGTATGTCCTGTCGAGCAACTCATTATTTCTTGGAAGAAGATTCTTCATTTTTACCAACAACTTTGAAAATGCGCTGTCAGTCACACCGTTCTCTGCCTTCCATTGCAGCAAATCCAGTGTGGTACCTAGCTTTTTGTGGCCATCTTCGCAAGTTGGGTACAACAATGTTTTGTGATCCTTTAACATCTGCTCCAGCTTCTCCTTCTCCTTTTCAGTCTCACATTCTTCCTTTGCATCAGTAATGGCCCGACCAAGATCGTCATCAGCAGGCCCATCTCTGCCTCTTGATCTTCATTATCTACCCCCATTGCAGTATCATCATATTCAGGATACATATTATGATAGTTGTCATCATTCTCTTCTTCTTCGTTGTCTTCCATCACAACCCCTTTTTCTCCGTGCTTGGTCCAACAATTATAGCTAGGCATGAAACCGGATTGAAGCAGGTGGGCGTGAATGGTTCTGGTATTTGAGTAGTCTTTCTTGTTCTAACAGTGAACACACGGACAACACATAAAACCATTGTGACCACGGTTTGCATTAGCCACAACGATGAAATTTTGGAGGCCCGTAATGTACTCGAAAGTGCGTCGGTCACCATACATCCATTGCCGGTTCATCTGCATTATTATATAGTATATATCAAAAATTAATAGTGAGATGACCATTTATATATAGTACATCAATGACACATGAAAGGATAGTTTCCGACCTCGACCGAGAAGGAAAGAGCAACGAGAAAACTTATTTTGAGCTCTCGGGCATTTCACCGAACACCTCTTGTGCATAGGAAACAAACACAAACTAGCACACCTCTCACCCTCTTGCTAGGCTCCAAAATGAGAGAGTGAAAAAATGGAAGAGAGGGGTGTGGGCTGCGGTGTGTTATATAGCCCCCCTTTAACACCGGTTTAAGCCACGAACCGGTGTTAAAGGGGGGCTGCGCGGGCCAATGGTGCAGGGTCTTTAACACCGGTTCGTGCCACGAACCGGTGTTAAAGGGGGGGCTCCTTTTTGCTGCACGGGCCACGCTGGTACGGGCCCCCCTTTAACCAAAGGCCATTTCTAGGCTCATTTCTAGGCCCGTTAAAGCCCATTTCTAGGCTCAACCAAAGGCCTCGTTTCCACTAGTGAGAGCGCTAAGATTTTGCCAAAAAAAACCCATCATATCGCCTGGTAATCCAGATCATCCACTTTCCCCAAGCCCATCCTCTAGATCACAACGAGGGAGCTACATTTTTCGAAGCACCGCCTACACCAGGATCCCATGTATCCCCTCCTCGTCATCCACATGGCCAAAGATAGTGACCATCACCACCACAACATTGCTCTCCATAGAGACGCATGTGTAGTCCACCTCCCCGCGTCACCGCCCTGATGTACAGGATCACGCACCCGCAAAAAGATAGCCTCCACTATGACGTGATCAACGACATTGACATGGAGTCCGGCGTGATAAGGCCAACACTCGTTGTCTCGTTAATAGAAGGGCCACTACCTAGGCAACAATGACAACTCTCTGCGTCCAACCAGTTTCACCCCACAACATTCTGGATGGGTCTGTCTAGCATCTACTAGATCTATGTGCCTGCATAGACCGGATCTGGCTCTCCGGCCAGCACGGCTAGGGGAGATGAACACCTCCTCCCACCACCAGCAAGAGGGGCTAGGAGTACCAACAACCCTCATCCATGGCGGTTGCAGCTGTTGGAATTATGCCCTAGAGACAATATTAAAGATGTTATTGTTATAATTCTTGTTCGTGGTAAAGTTTATATTCCATGCTAGAATTGTATTAAGCGGAAACTTTGATACTTGTGTGGTTCATGAACAACACCGTGTCCCTAGTACGCCTCTATGGACTAGCTCATTGATTAATGATGGTTAAGGTTTCCTAACCATAGACATGAGTTGTCGATTAATAATGAGATCATGTCATTAGGAGAATGATATGATGGACATACCCAAATCAAGCAGAGCAATTAGATCATGTCATTGTGTTCATCTTTGCGAAGCTTTTTTTTATGTGAAATATTGTATTCCTTAGACCATGAGATAATGCAACTCCCTAGTATCGGAAGAAAGCTTTGAGGTCATCAAACGTCATCCTATGTGAGGGTGATCATAAAGGTGTCTCTCAGGTAATCGAAAAGTACTTGTTGGGTTGTATGTATCGAGATGGGATTTGTCCCTCCCAAGTCGGAGAGATATACTTCGGGCCCACTCGGTAATCGATATCAACACCGCTTGCAAGAACGTGGTTAAGGAGTTAATCACAAAGTGATATCGGATTACGGAACGAGTAAAGTACTTGCTATGAACGAGATTGAACTAGGTATGCCGATACCAACGGTCGAATCTCGGGCAAGTAAAATATCGCGTGACGAAGGGAATATATATATATGGGATTAATTGAATCCTGGCACCGTGGTTCATCCGATATGATCATCGATGAATATGTGGGAGTCAATATGGCTTTCCAGATCCCGATGTTGATTATTGATAGAAGATCATGTCTGCATATTCTCGAACCCGTAGGGTCACACACTTAACGTGTCTCGACGCTAGGATAGAATGGATAAATGGTTTATGAGGTTTTGTTCGGAGTCTCGGATGAGATCCAGGACATCACGAGAGGTCCCGGAATGGTCCAGAAAATAAGATTCATATAAAGGAAAGCAGTTTTTGGATTTTGGAATCGTTTCGGAATGTTCGGTATTGTACCGGAAGGTTCTAGAAGCTTCCGGAGTGGGACCAACGTGGCCCCACTTGTCGGAGGGGTGCGTGGGCCTACGAGGGAGTACCCTGGCCGCATTGGGCCAGGGACACAAGGCCCCATAGGCCCAGCCGGCCAAAATCCTAGGGGAAACCCTAGGAACCCTTCTAGAAGGGAGGGGGAGACTTGCCCCCCACTCCAACCCTTGGGGCCGCCGCCCTATGGCTTGGAGGAGGGGCCAAGGGGGGCGGCCATCCCTCTATATAAAGAGGGCAGGGGCACACCCTCCTCCCCCCACTCCTTCAACCCTAGCCGCCATACTGCTGCCCTCCCTCTCTCTCTCTCTCTCTCTCTCTCTCTCTCTCTCTCTCTCTCTCTCTCTCCCGACTGCGTGTAGGCGGAGCCCTGCTGCAGAAACTCTCCACCATAGCATCACGCCGTCGTGTTGTAGATCCAATCTATCTCTCCACCCCACTTGCTGGACCGAGGAAGGAGGAGACGTCGCGGCACCATACGTGTGCATCTCTCGGAGGCGCCGCCACTTGCGGTGTAGGATCGGATCAGATCGCGAGGAGGAGACGGCGAGTATGACTACACCAACCACGTTCTGTTGAACGTTTCCGCTGTGCGATTTCTTCAAGGGTATGAATATATCATATATCCCTCTCGTTGATTGCATCTCCTAGATTAGATCTTGGCTTTCCCGTTCGCATCCGTAGAAAATTTTGATTTACTATGCTGCGAAACCCTTCAGCAGCCTGCGAGGTCGAGATCGGGCCCAGATATAGCCCGCGTCTCCTGGCCTCAAGGGGTTCGTCGATGCCCTGTGCTGCTCTATGCCAAGCTCCACCTCCATCGCCACCAATAGGACACCGCGGTCGTGGCCAACACCTTCTTTCACCGTGCGGAGATATGCAGAATGATCAGTACAGCCACCAGCTACCTTGCCCTGAGCAGGAAACCACTACCGCTGGGTAAAGGAGAAGGCCGATGTTGGCACCATCCGGGCTTTGCCCGACGACATAGGTGAGGTAGTAAGGAGGTGGGGGAGGTTGGTGGAAGAGGGATAAGTTGCCCCTGGGTAGAGATGAGATGGGTCGGGACGGAGCTTTTTTTCTTCGCGCCGGTCGGGCCAAGAAACATAGGCCATTGCTCAGATATTTTTCCTAGCCTTGCAAGCAATGAAAGTGAAATATAGTTGAAATGAGTTGAGACGGGATCAAAAGACACAGAAGCGATCATGGTCTTGTACTCCTGTTCATTATTGAGTGATAACTTTAACTTGTTAGTAGGGATGTTTAAGTACATGTTCGCTTCAGCCCGATTAAACCATCGAAAAAATGCTACTCCCTCCAATCCATAATAAGTGTCACTTATATAGTACAATCGCATGATGGTTTGAGGGGTTGAAACGAAACCGTTTTTAACACTCCTACTTGGTAATATAGGATTGGGAGGAATTAGGATATCATCGTATGGTTCACTAGATCATGTACTCAGATAAGAACAAAAGCATGACATCTTTTCAATTTCTCTCATTTACAGCTCGTCAAATACTCCCAATTGGTAGCTTTGAAATGCACCACGGCGAAAACCGTCATGCGCCTTGCGTTATTTCGATTTGAACAACCCGCCTATCGTTCTTAATCCTTTTGGTCAGCAATGGCATGTTTGGAGGCTGGGTTCTCCGGAAACTAAAGATACATGGTTCAGTTTCACATTATGAACGCCATACTAAAGGGTTTTCCGGCTCGCATGGCTAAGAGAAACTACCAATATGTTTTTGTTCTGGCGCAGCAAGGGAGTTTAGTTGTCATAGGTTAAGAATAATGTTTGATGCAGTTTCTAACTTTGAAAAGCGTGGCCATAACTCATTAGTTCATCTGACCCCTATGTTTTCCCATGTCCGCAAACCAGCGTTTCGCCTTCAAGAGAAGAATCCCATCTTGCAATGTAGGCATGGATACTTGTTCCTAGCATGTACCAAAAATCCAAAATTAACGTCTCCTGACATGGTTAAAATGTTATGGCATGTCATTTGTGTTCTATGGAGGCCAAGATAGTATCGTTTCTCACATACATATATAAGCTCTTTATATGCCAGTTCATAATTGGCGGATGGCTCATCTTCAATATGCTTGTTGTTAACTCTACACTATAGCTAGCAGATTTCTTCATTTGTGGACAACAGCTAGCAGATTTTCTTCTTAAGAGCCGCCAGAACGAAGTGTCAAGTTATGGCGTGATATGCCCAGCCTTGGGCATCTATCCACCACACTACTCCATATTAATTTGCTCGAGCGGCATGCTAGGGACACATTACCAGCATGTTTTCACCGGATAAATCTCAAATTAACAATCACCGACTTACACTCGCATAGTACGATGTCGGCAAACCTTTTATGTCTTACGATCACATTCAAGGCTTTTATGAATTATGAACATAGTACCTAGTGTATCGGCCTATTAATACCGAAGGGCTTGGCTACCAATTACATTTTGTTGTCATGTTGATATGTCGATACTCACCATGTGCCTAGCTAAATACAATGATTTCCAGCAGTCATGAACCGGCATGCTAGTATTTGGCATGGGAAGTATCGGGAACTCAGGTTTCTCATAGTGGGGCAAGAGTTCCAGTACATTTCAATCAAGCGGGAGTGGGTGATCCTAAGACTGTGGCCGCTAGTCGAAGTGCTACCACAACATCTCAAATGAGGATGCATTTAGACTTGCTAATCGGGCGGAGAAGCTACCCCGGACTAGGATATATCACCCTCATCCTTCATGAGAATACTAGTCGCTGAGGGTAATTAGTTGTTTTGTATTTGAGTTAAGTGTCTAAAGCGAGATCATTAGATAGCTTGAATTTCGCCTAGAACTAAGAAGAGGTCACAGGAAAACGTGGTTTGGACGACATCACCCACCATTATACACCTTTCGCCTACTGTGGCTTTCGATAACATAGGTCACTACGGAAAATGATATAGTATACTAGCTGGGTCACAGTTCAAACACAAAGCATGTAGCACCGTCATTTGTGGTTAAAGGATACATAGTCAGATTTATTGTTATGTGATAGATTTTTTACTTGGTAGTATAGAATATAAGAGTGACACACTGAGATATCATCCTACACTTCACTCTCGTTTTTAGGAAAAGGGGAAGCCTCAACCCTTTGTATCGATCTATGCACACACAATTATTTTACAACAACTTTTTAAGCATTGTACAAAGTGAATAACTGATTGCTAAACGAATACACATCTCACAAATGTGGCACAGATCCTATTGCTACGTTGTCATCCAAATCGATTGAACATAGCACGGTTACCATCTTCACGGGGTTGCATCTTAAGGCTAGAGACTTGTGTGCCTCCAAGTGTTGAAGTGAACACCGCGTGCGGATCCAGTTCGCAGTCCTGTGAGTAACATGCAAAAAGTGGGAAGCTGTAAATTTGTTAAAAGTGACATCACTGCAACATTCCAAATGTCTGAACATAAACCACACACCCACACAGATTAGGGTCCTAACCTAAGCACTAACTTCATTCAACCAATTCCCAAGAATGTTCGAGATGCTGATTGGCGGAGGAAGATTAAAAACCCGACATAGATAATAGCAAAAGAACATGAAATAAAACCATCGTGTGCCTTACTAATTGCTTTTGGTCCACACATAGCGAGAATTTCCTTTTGTTATATTTATCTTGTCACACGATACATCCTAGCTGATTAGGCTCTGTCATATAGCTTGCATTTGCACCGTGGTAAAAACAATGCCACACCTTACTAATTGTGTGGGTTCATTCATTTTGAAGTGCTCACAAATTGTTCTTACTTCCTGTCATTAGCAATCTCGTGACCAAAGGCTATATTTCCAAAAACTAATGTTCCATGATTATAATTTCACACTAGGAGCCATATTGAAGGATTGGTCAGATGGTATAGCAGAAAAGAACAGCATTTGTTGCGAATAACCTTTCAAATGTGTGGCCATGACTCCCTTGTTCGTTGGACCCCTATGTCGGTAACAAGTCGGCATTTTGATTTCATCAGACAATTGGGTTTTTTCCACCTTGCAATTGTAAATGTGGAGTATCTATCTGTGGTCGTGCAGCATGTCCCAAAATTTGATGTACCCTGAGTTCCTGATATGGTCCAAAAAGTGGGGTGCTTCATTTTTTTTTGATAAAGAGCCCAAGTGATTAATACATATTGTCTTCTCTTGGATCTGACAGTGCACAATTTATGGATGGCTCGTCTTTCGTATTTGATGATGTAGTAGTTCAGTCACATGTTCGCTATTATTAGTGCACGGGTTGGTGCACGTATAAAAGCTGAACATCAACATATAGGACCCGATCGACAAGCTACAAATGTACTCGTACCACATATAACAGCCATATTATATGTGATGGGTGAGCCGTGAGCGATCATGCATGAAAGGACAATGAACATGCCGAGGCGCTTGGGAGATCCTACAGAAAGAAAAAAATTGTTTCAAGCAAAGCTAGCATCATGTATGAGCATGGGTGGCATCAGGACATCACATGCCACTTCCAATGCAAGGAACGCAATCCCAGGAGCATGGGTGGCATCAAGACATCGTGGGTCGTGACTTGTCGCCTTGGGGGTGGACTTGATGGTGAGGGGCTCCTTCCATGGCGCTGGAGCGGCCCTGCCCGATCCTCGCCCAACTGCTGCAGAAGCGCTTTTTCTCCGAGCCGCTGTAGATCCGGCCGTTGGAAGGGGGAAAATCCCATCTTGAACTCACCGGCGAAGAGGGCTATGGGAGAGGGAGGGAGAGGCGATGATGCACGAGAGGAAGAAGACGGCGGCGAAGGCTCATGAGGGAGAGGTCGGTGGAGACACGGGCGAGGCCGAGTGCGGCGGCAAAGCGGGCGAGGGAGGGGCGCCGGCGTGTGGGCGAGCGGAGTGAGTTGCGAGGGAGGTGAGACTGGAAAACATGAACATATCACTAGCGTTACCAAACGTTACCATGGTTTACTTTCGCAACTTATAAATGTGGAAGATGGGAGTAGTAGAGACTAATTATTCTAACCACCTTTTTATCTTTGGAACGATACAAGCTTAATGTTCTTCATTCTACGCCAAATTTAAAACGATCTTGCGATTTTCGAAGCACTACTAGTATCACTTGCTATATCACTTTTGCTTCGGTGTCCCACCTCCTTTTCAAACTTTGATAACAAAAAATTATAAAAAAGTTCAAGATCTATAATACAAAATCCATGTCATTAGATAAATCTTGCAATATACCTTCATATTATATCTATGTTATCTTGTAAATGCTGATAATTTATTCTATAAGTTTGGTCAAACTTTAAATCATTTGTCTTTGAAAAATAAATATATGTTTTTTTTGGAATGAAGGTAGTATTAATTTGATCTGGCGGCATGGAGGGGACACATTACAAGGATCTTGACACTTGTTGGATAAGTCGGATATATCTCGAGTTAACAATCACTAATTTACGCTGATATGGACCATGACATCAAACTTATACTCTATGTCCTACGATCACAACCAAGGCTCATGAAGAACATTTACTCCATTGAAATGAGGCCACCAATCGAGTCAAGCCTTGTACTAAAAGGTGGGTGTATATGGCAATCACGCTATATCCAATGTTGACTAGTGCATCGACCTATTAATACCGCAATGGTCTGGCTACCAATTGCCTTGTGTGTTGCCATGTTGATACTTACCACTCACCTATCATACGAGAATCCCATAGCTTCGATTTCTCATGATAGAATTTGGCATGTGAGGTATCAGGAGCTTCGATTTCTCATAGCGCGGCAGGAGTTCCACTTTGTTCCTATCATGCGGGAGTGCGTAATCCTTATCGTGCTCCCCCTATTTTCAGAGCTATCCCAGCGTCCCTGGTGACGGTAGATATAAACAAGCTCACCGTAGCTTTTAGCTACCCCACTGTATGATTGTCTGAGTATATGGGTGGCACGGGGACATCACTCCACGGTGGTAATCCCATGAAGCAGCCAAATACTACTTATTCACACCATATTCTTTGGTTGTTCTCTACCGAAAAGCACTCTCAACGAATACATGTTTGCTACATGTAATTGTTTTACTGAATTGTTCATTTGATTTCCAAACACGGCCGGTGCTACATGGTATACTACTAGAGTCTAGAGATCCATCTACATATGTGCTAACTGTCACAAATGTGCACATGCATATGGCAACTAAGGAAATTACTCTCTTTGTTTCCAAAAATAAGATGTTTTAGTAAGCCAAATTGATATAGCAAAACACTTTATATTTAGGAACGGAGGGAGTATGATACATGATAATTTTTGTACCTATAGGCGGAGAACTCCCTTCTGTAAACGGTATGGTGGTTAACTATCATCTTTCACACCAAACGGCGGAGGGAAAGGACGGGCAAGTTTAGTTCAAGTAATGGTAGAGAATTTGCACAACACCTCTAGATGATGCCAGCCTTAATCAGAACATGTGGAACGGTTAAGACCACATCCCAAAAACTAAACGGTTGCAGACAGCTGCAAAATTGAGATAGCATGAACTTGTATGAGCTCGAATTTTTGTACTTCAGAATGCTAATTATTAGAAGAAAAAAGGTCCTACCTCGAATTCTAGCTACCTCGCTTCATGCAAAACGACCAACTCACAAAAATATAAGAAAACTTTATAGATCTCTCTCATATATGTATGGACATCCACAGTAGGCACCACATAATTAAATCACTAAAGGTAAATATCAATGAAGTTTATGTCCCACCCAACATATGTCTGGGGTTGAAACCTATTACCATTTTTTAGACTAACATTTGAGGCATCTTACTCCTTCACATCGAGTATTCCTAGTACTATATTTTGGTCTATTTAAGAGATAATGAAAAAGAATCATAACACATGTATTACATACATCTATAATTATAACATAATTATAACATAACTTATAGCCTGAGAGAAAAAAGGAACAAGTCCAACATACGTAAATATCAATAATGCACCAAATTATTGGTCAAAATTGGAAGATGGTCCTTTCTATTTCTAAATTTGGCTATGCATGACATGATTGATATATATATATATAATGTCTATGTTGCCAATTGTTTTTGTTTTTTATTTTTTTATAATTTTTGGAGTGGAGTTTTTAGAACTGGGAGTACTCCACATCCTAAAGTACATTTATTTTCTACCGTCCAAGCTAGAAATTTTGAGCTATAAGACATAGGTGAGAATCTAGCAAAGGATGATCAATTGGGGCGTTTGGGTTGGTGGGCAACAGGAAAAAAGCACGTGTCCCTAGCTACAACCTTGCAAAGGTACTATATATGCTCGTTATATCTGAAGGTAAACGAGCATGCATGAATGGATGAAGATGAGCTCTAGGGAGTTTCCAAGCTTGAGCTCACACATTCTTTGTACTACGTCAACCAATGCAAGATAGCAACAAATATGAGCATGGGAGGCCCAGGACATCACTCCACAACCATAATCATCCGCTTCGGAGTATAACGAACCGATGAGTTCATGTAGTGAACTCCAGTAGGAACATATAACCTATAGGTTGCCGTTATGGTGCGTGTAGGACAAGGTCCGATCGATCATTTAGATGCAGTTGTGGATGTAGGAGAGCTATCTGGACTTGAATTACATGCTAAAGAGAATCCGTACGATCTTGTGATAAGTGTACTTTAGCTTGAAAACCTCAAGGATCAATATATGACATGGAAGACGCATGACCTTCCTTCCATCGGAATGCTTGCCCAGAGAAAATTGCAATGCAAAATAGACCGGTACTTTTTGACATTTTTTTGGGAGGTGGGCTCTTTTGATAATTCACTGAGACAGATGGTCCTTTCTATCAAAAATTCCCGAACACCCTTCCATAAAAATATGGTGGCTAAATGTCATCTTTCATGCAGCGTTGCACACACAGAATGGCAGACGGAAAGGACAGGCGAGTTTAGTTCAAGTAATGGTAGAGAATCCGCACAACACCTCTAGATGATGCCAGCCTTAATCGGAACATGTGGAACGGTTAAGCCCACATCCGAAAAAATAAACTGTCTAAGAGAACTGCAAAATTGAGATAGCATGAACTCGTATGAGCTCGATTTTTTGTACTTCAGAATGCTAATTATTAGAAAAAGGCCCTACCTCGAATTCTAGCTACCTCGCTTCATGCAAAACGACTAACTCACAAAAATATAAGAATACTTGATAATTTTCTTTCATTTATGTATGGACATCCATAGTAGGCATTACACAATTGAGTTGCTAAAGGTATAATATCAGCAAAGTTTATGGCCCACCCAACATATAGCTGGGGTTTGAAACCTAGTTACCATTTTTTAGATGAACATTTGAGGCATTGTGCTCCTTGACATTGAGTATTCCTAGTACTAAATTTTGGTCTATTTAAGGGTTAAGGAAAAGGATCAAAAGAATCATAAGACATGTATTACATACATCGACAATTATAACATAAATTCAAATCCAAACTCAACTTATAGCTCGAGATAAAAAAGGAACAAGTTCAATGTAAATCTTATTAATGCACCAAATTATTGGTCAAAATTGGAATATGGACCTTTCTATTTCTAAATTTGTGTTTTGAATTTGGCTATGCATGACATGATTGATATATATCTATGTCGTCAATTGTTTTTGTATTTATTTTTTTATAATTTTTGGAGTGGAGTTTTTAGAACTGGGAATACTCCACATCCTAAAATACATTTATTTTCTACCGTCCAAGCTAGCAATTTTGAGCTATACGACATAGGTGAGAAGCTAGCAAAGGATGATCAATTGGGGCGTTTGGGTTGGTGGGCAACAGGAAAAAAGCACGTGTCCCTAGCTACAACCTTGCAAAGGTACTATATATGCTCGTTATATCTGAATGTAAACGAGCATGCATGGATGGATGAAGATGAGCTCTAGGGAGCTTCCAAGCTTGAGCTCACACATTCTTTGTATTACTTCAAGCAATCTAGCAACAAATATGAGCATGGGAGGCACCGGGACATCACTCCACAGCCATAATCATCTGCTTCGGAGTATAATGAACCGATGAGTTCACATAGTGAACTCCAGTAGGAACATATAACCTATAGGTTGCCGTTATGGTGCGTGTAGGACAAGATCCGGTCGATCATTTAGATGCAGTTGTGGCTGTAGGAGAGCTTTGTGGACTTGAATTACATGCTAAAGATAATCCATACTACCTCGTGATAAGTCTACTTTAGCATGAAAACCATGATAGTCTATATATGCCATGGAAGCCGCATGACTTTCCACTAGAGTGCTTGCCCGGAGGAAATTACAATGCAAAGTAGACAGCTACGATGGTAGCCAGACTGGTGAATCTTGATCGCTGATAGCTTGGGAAGCTTGTTGCAAACAACTTTCTCGCGCAATAGAGGAAGTTTACATATGGAATGAATATACGCAGAATGGGTTAACATAAACAACAACTGCAAATAATTGCTGAGGTTTTGTTGATCCAAGATCGCGGGGTTTGATCAATCGAAGGCCTCAAATTGTATCTTGCTCTAAACAATCAGTATCGAGTTTTTGTTTGTCAAAGTTTGAAAGGGGGAGCGGGGGGGAGGGGAGCAAAAGTGCTTCGGTCCCCCCCCCCCCCTAAACTTAAGCTGCATGAGCCTTTTTTTGACCCGTCGAAACTCATGTCTAGGCCACATATATCTTCGTATATATGTACTCGGTCGAACTGAGTATAGTCCATGTTTCGGTCGGTTGATTCCACCTCCCATTATCGTAATCTACGTCTTTGCATGTCATATTTTAAATTTTTTTTGTTGCTGCTATATAACTTTCGATTTTCGCCTTTCGCAAACACATGAGTATACGTATACGGTGAGTATACGTCTAAAAGACATACGGACTTCGGGTGGATTCGTTACGGTCCTTTAAACAATTAGTATCGAGTTTTTGTTTGTCAAAGTTTGAAAGGGGAGGGGAACCGAAGAAAAGGTGTCTACGAAGATTAACTTTGCCATCATTTTCCTAATCATCTACTACTGCTAGAAAGAATAACACCTTCGCGAATTATGCATTCATCTGTGAAACCTTTTTTTAGGGACATCAGCTGTGAAAACCTTGTCGTAGTGTGTCTTGACTCTTGACGCACATGCGCCACCTTTGCCTCAACTCTCCAATCTCTCGGCATCAGACATCGTGCCGTGGCAGGAGAAGTGGGGAAAAGTCCCACAAAATGGGTGTGACCGCGGCAGTGTGGGGGGGACTGTTGGGAAGTGTCAAACCGCAGCCTCGCGCCGTCGCGTGCCGGCACAGAAGATGCTGCCATCCGCACCCGTCCGGCGGCTGTCCACCGCCGTCGCGCCGCTCTCAGACCTGACGGACGCGCTCCTCGCCACCCGCCTCGCGAACCACCTCCTCACCACGCCGCACATCCCGCCCGCGCTCCTGCCCGCCGCGCCGCTGCCGCTCCCCGTCCGCCTCCACATCCTCCGTCACCCGGCCCTCCCGCCGACCTCCAAGCTCTCCTTCTTCCTCGCCGCCACGCCGCCCGCCTCCCCGCTCCTCGCCGCCACCTTCCCCGTCCTGCTCCGCGCGCTCGCCACGCACTCCCCTCCGCTCCTCGACGCGCTCCTCCCCTTCGCGCTCTCCTCCCCGTCCCCCGGCGCCCTCCTGCCCAACCTACTCTCCGCACTCCTCTCCGCCTCCCGCCTCGACGCCGCGCTCGCGCTCCTCCAAGACGCTCCCCCCGACCTCCTCCCACGCCTCGCCGCCGCCGCCATCCCTTCCCTCATCGCCTCCCCTGACCCCATCTCCGCCGTCCCCGCCATCCGCAGGCTGCTTCCCATCGCCTCCCACCCGCCTCACGTCCGAGCCACCAACCGCCTCCTCCTCGCCCTGTCCAAGGAGAACCTCTACGACGACTTCTGCCATGTGTTCGATGAAATGTCAAAGAGGGGCCTTCCTTCCAACCTAAGGTTCTACAACATTTGCATCCATGCCTTCGGCAAGTGGAAGCACCTGGATAAGTCGCTGAAGCTCTTCGCGGCAATGAAAGCCGCATCTCCTCCTCTTGTGCCAGACATATGCACCTACAATTCGGTCATTCGTGTTCTTGTGATTGGCGGGAGGGTGGCTGACGCTTTGGTGGTCTTTGATGAGATGAAGTCGGCTGGCATCCACCCAGACGTGTTCACTTACCGCGCAATCGTGGATGGGTGCTGCAAGAGTTTCAGGATGGATGATGCGTTGTGTATGTTTCAGGAGATGCGTGGAAGCACCGGGGTGAAGGGGGATGTCGTGGTGTACAATACGCTTCTGGATGGACTCTTCAAAGCAAAGAAGCTTGACGAGGCATGTGGCTTTTTCGAGACAATGGTGGCGGATGGGATCCAGTGCTCAGCGAGCACACACAACACCATAATCGATGGGCTGTTCAAGAACGGGAGAGCGGAAGCAGCATGCCGGCTGTTCTATGAGCTAAGGAAGAAAGGCCAGCTGTTGGATGGGATTGCATATAGTATTATGGTAAGGGAGTTCTGCAAGGAAGGGACAGGGGACCAAGTTGCAGAGGCAGTCGGTTTGGTGAAGGAGATGGAGGAGCGGGGCTTTGTTATTGATTTAGTCACCGTTACATCACTACTCATAGGTTTCAACAAGAGTAGACGGTGGGATTTGGAAGATCAGATAGTGAAGATGATAAGAGATAGCTCTGTGTTGCCAGATGCCATCCGATGGAAGTCGAACATGATGGATGCCTTGAGAGGACCAAAGGATAGAGGGAAAGAGGGAACATCAATCTTTCCTTTCGATGGTAATATGAATGATGTGATGAGTTTGCTCAAACCTGTAGTATACACTGATACAAATGAAGAAACAACACATACTGAACCCAAGGATGATTGGTCTCTGTCCCCACACTTGGATCATCTTGCTAAACATGCGGACCATTTGAATAATTCTGCTATATTTACAGCACACAGAGGGCAGAGGGTGCAAGGTATGGGGGGTAAAACTTTCGATGCCGACATGGTTAACACATACATGTCAATATTCTTGGCCAAAGGAAAATTGAGTGTAGCTTGCAAGTTATTTGAGATCTTCACAAATCTTGGAAGGAAAGGGACAAGTTATACATACAATTCATTGATGACTTCATTTGTCAAGAAGGGGTATTTGAAACAGGTGTGGGCAATTCTTCATGAGAGGGGCGGACAACTCTGCCCAAATGATATAGCAACATACAACCTGATAATTCAAGGTCTTGGTCAGATGGGAAAAACAGAGGTTGCTACCTCAATCATGGATCAATTGTCAAAGAAAGGTGTTTACATGGATATTGTTATGTATAACACTTTGATCAATCAGTTGGGAAAGGTTGGAAAGGTTGAAGAAGCAAACTGTTTGCTTGACCAGATTATCACCAGGGGAATGAAACCAGATATTATCACTTTTAATACATTGATCAATATTAATGCAAAAGCTGGTAGGCTGAAGGAAGCTGACAAGTATTTGAGGAGGATGATTGCAGATGGCATTGCTCCAAATCACGTGACAGAAACAATAATGATTTTCCTTGATAAGGAGATTGAAAAGAAAAGAAAGCAATCTAAATGAACTAGCAAAAAACCATGAACGGAAGGCACCATATTGGCCAAATGGAACAATTTGTTTATGACAGACTGTACTGAGAAGGAGCTCCATTGTGATAAAATGCCATGAGGTAAATGCAGTATTTTATCGAAATTCCAGAATTGGTCGCTACCATATTTTTATTTACTACCTTCAGATAGCCTTTCATGACAATATCAGATGCATGAAATGTAATGATGCATAAGTCTAATTATGGTTACTTGATTTTGATTGTGATTATCTATTAGTAAGTCCGTTGAAGAATGCCTTAGAGTGTTGAATGATGGGAGTACGTGCCTTCAAGGATATAAGTACACATGCTTGCAGTTGTGTTTTTCATTTTCTTATGCCATTGACACCATGCAAATAAACATGTATGCTAATTTGATTATAGAAGTGATATTCTAGGAAACATCCGAATACCGTTCGAATATTACGAACATCCATTTGCTTGTTTATTATGTTAGTACATGAAGGTTCTGTTTTTTTAGATCATTGTTTCATTGATTGCTTGAACTGGTTTGCTCCCATTTTTCACATGAGTATTTAGTGTCGCCCTGTCCTTTTTAATGTTACCACTCTCATGCTTTCTTTTTCTTATAGGATCAGAGGGGTAACTCATGGCTTCTATTATTGAATTCAAAGGAAAGAAGATGTTCGAGGTTACGAATGAAGCATGCATCTTCCAGACTTTTGAGCACCCGAAACTGAAAAGGAGATGATGTCTCTTCTTGTGCATGAGAAATGGGAAATGCGGGAAACTGATGTCTTCTGCTTGCAGCTACAGCCATGTGGTTTATTGAAAAGCAGAGATCACTTGATTGATTTACGTGGCCAGAATACTTGAGCAGCTTCTCCCTATACTGCAATGAGGCAAAATGGAAAACAACTTCAGCCAGTTTTGAAATTTTATTGTTAAAGGTCAGTTTTTTCCTTTTGAATCAGAGAGTCAAGAGACTACATGTAATCTAAACATGTAGATTGCCATAGTTTCTAGGTTTCCTGTGTACCAGTTAGCCATAAAGTTTTCCAGTTGAAATAGCACATATGTCCAGCTCTAGAGCATTTCTGATTACACCCCATAGTTGCCTCTTGTGCTCTACAAAGCTTGCAGTTAATGATTCTCGACCTATTTTCATCTAGGGAAGTATCCAGACTGTTTCCTGGTTACTTTTGCCTCCACTGGCATTTCATTCTCCTGTTGGTCACCCCACTGCGTTGCTACCGGATCCCACTGAACGTACATCAGCCCTTCCTCTTCTTTAGCTGGATTGCACCGATCACCTTTCCACTGTATGCCACACCACCAGTTCGTAATCTTTGAGGTTGATTCAAGATTCAGTATGGAGCTCGTAGTCCTAGCAATATTCTTCTGCCATAACATTAAGGATTTGTGCATTCTCTAAAGTAGGTATAAATCGAAACAATAATGTCCATACTGGAACTACTTATGCACTCTCTACTATTAAGTAGACCCCAGTCCTGCTAACGTTGATCCTGGAGTGTACTTGTGCATTTTCTAAATCAGTGATCAATCCAAACAATAAGGTCCATACTGAAACTAATTGTGGATTCTATATCTAGCTTCAGTTGCACTCTAGTTCTGTCAGAAATTCTGACTTGTATTCTTATTATTTTGCTTCTTTTATGAATTGATGCTCTTTAACAGGAATTTTTGCAGTCAGCTGGTGGTACACTTGAATTCATTAATGAATTCTGGCCTGCACTCAGAAATTTGTTTACGAGTGGTTCATCACTCATTGTATTCTCTGAACCCCATAATACCAAAAGAGTAATTTAGGAAAAAGGTTCATGTCTCTATCCCTTCAGCAGTGTGTTGCACTAAGGTGTACTTTTTTGTAGCTCAGCTTGTTCATTTAGGTTAATATTTTCCTCTTCTTTTTATTAGCAAAACTCTTATTCAGTCTCCAATTGTAACTAGGGTGATGCACTGCGAAAGGGTTCGAAACTAAAAGGCTTGTTCTCGTAGAAATTTGGTTTTGGGGACTGCTAAATTAACATGGTCTTACACTTGCAATTAACATGTCATCCACTAACCAGACAATCCAAAACTAACCAAAAAGGTGCATCTTGCTAGACATTATTATTCTAGCTAGTGGAAATATAAAAGGACTACAAGAACAACATCATTTGTATTTTGTCTTGTCAGGATGAGTACCTATTCTGCTCGTTCTTTGCAAAACTTATTATTTCGATGTATTACATTTACCATTTTTCCTATGTATGACAAAATTAGAGTATAATTCCTTGAATACTAAGTAATAGGAATTATAGGGCTAAGGCGATTCCAGATAGAAAAACTTCAATCATTTTGATTTGTTTGAGGGGATAAAAAAGAGGTACAATCTAAATTATCCATGAATCTCAATGACCAAGAAAAAATTCGTAGAAGTGATTTGAGCTGCATGGTTTTATTAAATCTGTTGACATAAGAAACTAGGAGGCGTAGTAAGACATTTTTCCTTCATTTGAAACCAAACAGGGGTGCCGCCATTCATTGATAGAAGGGAAAGTGAGATCTAGGAAAATAGAGAATCGATTCAATCAATTTAGTGAGGAATTTATTTACCTCTTCTATATCTTCAATATGAGGGTGGACATTACAACGCAATGGTACTTTGGCCTTTTTTTACCTGTGCAATTGTTGTCTTACTGGACCTGTTGACTTACTATAACTTGCGAGATGACAAAAAACCTTTCAAGATGAACATTGATAAGTTGCTCTGGAACCTAACCCTAAACATGTTTCTTGTATACGTATATTTACGTCGTGTATACGATCTTGAAAGGATAGAAAATCCTTGCGTACTTTGCCCTTTTACTTACGCAAATTGGTGTCTCGCTGGGCCTGTTGACTTACTACGAGTCTACGACTTGTTGAGATGATAACAACCTTCCGAGATGAGAATTGATGAAGTGCTCTCGAACTAACCAAAAATGTGTTTTGTTACAGTGTGAAGGGGCAGTTGAAGGATGGAAGATACTTGCATACGTTGTGCTATCGTCTGTTTAATGATGAATTGATACAAGTGGGGGACTGATCTAACCGTATTGTCAGTGCTCGTGTTAAACATGGCTAACTTTGTAACAGGAGTATGCACAAGCAAGGGTGTCTGCCCATTGCATTATTGGCTGTGCACGTGTATTCCGTTTGAGCTTCTTGCTCTAAACATTTCTGTTGCGTCCTTCGTCTCCTTGATTATGTGCTTGGTACACGATTGCGGCTCAATATTCTTGATGTGACTAGCTTTAGTGTTTGTAATGAATCCATAGCAGAATGTTAGGTTAGTAATGACATGTGATCCCGATCTGTTAACATTAGCTGCATCTGGGGCCCATTGACTATTTGTAATTTGTAAAGTAACAAATGGGACTTTTGCTTTTCAGGAGGCGTCAAGGCACCGTGGTGTGAGGCTGTGAGCCATGAGTTTGTAATTTTCTCTGTGAAGGAAAACTGTAAACCAAAGAACAGGGGCTGCTGCTTTCTTGCGACTCAGGTTGGATGCTATGTAACGCAATCCAGGATGCTGAATTCCAAGCCGATTCAGGCCCCAGGCCAAGGATAAATACCATGGAAGACATGAAGCACGTTGTGGTTCCAGATGGAGAAGAGGAATCCAGTGGAGCTGCGTAACGTTTTCAGGTTCACTATGCATCGCATATCTGAAGCAGCTTTGTGCGGCTGTTCAGTTCACTTTTAAATACTTTTGGTAAACAAGTGGTGTCAATCATACATAGTACTCCCTCCGTTTCAAAATATAAGATGTTTTAGTTTTGTGAAGCAAATATATCTAGACTTGTTTTAGTAGGGAGTTCACTCAACTTTGGGATGAATCTACACACTAAAAGAAGTCTAGATTCATTTTATATTTTGAAACGGAGGAAGTAGATGCTAAACACAATCTGAATGGAACAAATATTCCGCTCGAAATTCGAGTCTGTCCAGTATACAAACCTGCTGTGTGACCGTTTTATATTGGGAAGTTGTTCTGCAGTGGGCTAGTGGCCATTGTGTATAATCAAATCCTTGTAGCGATGTCTGCCCATTGTACAGATTATTCCCCCTCACCTGTAGTAACTTTTGGGTTGCCATTTTTTTCCTGCAACCTGACAGCAGTAAATTAAACACAGCAAAATAATAATGGTGCTCGCTTGTCTGATTTGTATGCTAGTGTTGTCATCGTTTTCTGTTTTTTATTGCAAGCAATTTTCTGTTGGTAGGACATGCGTCAACAATCCAGTGATCCAAATAGTATGTCATTAACAATTCGCTAATGTTAGTGGGTGTTTGTTTCTATGTCAGTCATCGGGATGGTGATCTTATGGCATTTTTTTTCTGTTGGGCTGCACCAAAGGTAATAGAACTGTAACCTATTGCTGTCTGGTCATCACCATATGCATATAAGTATGCATAAGTGGCGTCCTTGTACTAATCTTTCAAGCATGAAAGCTGTAACATGTTGGAAACTGGCAGTAAATCTGATACTATGTGAAATAGTAACTTGATTGGCGTATTTGGCAGTAATCAGTAATCTTTTGTTCTGTATTGTTTTCTTGTCAGCTGATTTTATTTTCCTGATAGGTTGTGTTTATCTGAATTGAGGTTGCTGTTAGGGACAAGTCCATGATAGTACCCTAGTTTGTCCTTGCATATTTGTTCCCTGTATGGGATAAATAGTACTAGTACGTACCCTAGTTTACACTTTACATAGTCATGACTAATGTAGCAATGTGTTAAACATGCTATATGGCGATATCTTTGTACCTATTCCCTTTCAGCATGAGCTTTCCTAACAGTTGGAAGCTAGCAACAATCGCACTGAAAACACAAATCGCACAATCAGATCTATATGAGAAAAATGCCAATCAACCACTGCTGTGGTGGGATCCAATGTTGGTTGGTTGTTTATGTAGCTAGCACTTCTCGGGGATGCCTAAGTGAGTGAAATTCAATGTAATACGGGCGACAAACCGCTAACAATATAGTATTATCTCTACTCTTTGACCGTTTGTTTCAGCTTTTAGTACCCTTGTAGCAGGTAAACAAGTGGTCTCAATCGTCCGGTAGATGCTAAGAATAATCAGAATTGTAACAAATATTTCGCTCGGAACTCGAGTCTGTCCAGCGTGCAAGTGTGGTCCGTAACTGTTTTAAATTACGATGGTGAAGATGCCTTGTATAGTGGTCATTCTACAATGCGATGCCTGCCCAGATGCGCGTATCCTACAGTAACTCTTCTTGTCTATCGTCTCCAGTTCAATGCGATGCCTCCCCAAATCAGTGTATCCCGCAGTAACTCTTGTCTACCATCACTGGTTTACTCATGGTAGGTGAGACAGAACCATTGTAGCGTGAGTAGTTGTGACCTCCGTTCTAGTAATGAACAAGGCGTATATGTTTTCAAGATTTGTTTTTTTACTAAGAATTACTTCATGTAATATTTGATATAGAATTGGTATTATTACAAAGTATTTTTTTTCCAATACAAATGTAATTATATACTGGAGTATATAATCAAGACACTGAGCATTCTTTTGATTGAAGTTCATCTTCAAATACATGGCTTATATTGTGGAACGGAGGGAGTAGTATTTTATCACGGGTGTAACTGTTGGACGACACTAAACCCTTTTTAACAACAACAACAGAAACTTGTTCACTTGTATGATTGGCAGGTTTCTTGTAGCTATCATTTTCTTTGTCTTCACTGCAATTGAATTTTCTGTTGGTAGGGGCATCTAGCAACAATCCAAATCTGCCATAACAAACACCTGCATAGTCCCATACTACGGAGTAATATAGATGTGGGTGTCAAACGTGTGTAGTCACAACATGCGCATGGATGATATAAGGCGTAGCAAACTGTTAGTTGTCCCTGTCAAAAACAGAAGAAAAAAAACTGTTAGTAGTTGTCCAGCCAATCCTTGCCCCTGAAGAATTTGGCGCCACCGTAAGGAAGTATCAAAGCGTGTGTTTGATTCCAAGCGTTTCGCTTATCTAAAGAGAAACCAAAGCAGCTTGGTGCTAGACGCAATAGAAAGGTCTCTGCTTAATATGCAGAAATCGAATTTCACAGAAACGGTTCAATATGTGAAACATGTCCCGAGTCGATTCTTGTAAGATTTATGTGCGATCCGCGCACTCCACACTGACGAGGCACGCTTCTTTCTACGTCCACAACTCCACATACCTATCTGTTCCAAATTAGTTGGCTCAACTTATATGATACGTTTTAATGTGTAAATACATATGTATATAGATAAAACTGAGTCAATTAATTTGGAACCGAGAGAATATAAGAATTTGAAATGTTTAAATGGCTAGAATCGATTGAACTCGGTTCGATTTTCAAGTTGAGCTTGTGTTAAACATGAGATCAGTTAAAGCAAAGCGTTTTTCTTAGGGCTCCCGCAGGACGCGACCGGGCAACCAAGTTGTCTACCCCTCGGCCACAGCCGCTGCCGCTGGTTCCCCTGGCCTCCGCCGGCCGCTACATCGGCTGGAGGGCGGGGGAACCTTGGATCGGATGACCGGTCCCATATGGTCTTCGAGTTTTTGCTTCCCTGCATCGGCAATGATGAGAAAAATGGTTCTCCAGCTCGCTCTAGATCGGTGTTCTTCTGCAGAGGAGCATTGGTGGGCTGGAGTTTGGAGTCGATCGTTGGGCACCAAGTCTGGCATGCTAAGTGTCTATCTATGGCGGCGGCGTGAGGAAAAGGCTAGACTTCTTGGGATACCTATACATCATAGGAAGTTACGGAATGCAGATTGGAATCCAGTGGAAAACAGATTTGAAGGTAAATTAGGTTGTTGGCAAGGGAAACTATTATCATACGGGGACAGATTGGTTCTGATTAATTCTGTTTTATCTAGTATGCCTATGTTTATGTTATCTTTTCTTCAAATACCAAAGGGTGTGAGGAAAAGGCTAGACTTCTTTCGTTCACGTTTTTTTTTGGCAGAGTGATGAACATAAGAAGAAATACAGGCTAACTAAGTGGAATATTATTTGTAGGCCCAAAGATCAGGGGGCTTAGACATAGAGGTGCTAGAATTGAAAAACTTATGTTTGTTTAGCAAGTGGTTGCATAAACTACTGACAGAGCAAGTGGTGTGGAAAGAATTGATACATAACAAATACTTGAAAACGAAAACTTTAGCACAAGTGGAAGCTAAACCGACGGATTCGTCTTTTTGGAAGGGACTAATGGGAGTAAAAGATGAGTTCTTTGCCCGCGGTACTTTCAAAATTGGTAATGGGACAGGCATTAGGTTCTGGGAAGATATTTGGTTAGGAGCGACGCCGCTTGCACAACAATATCCTTCTCTTTACAATATTGCACATAGGAAGAATGTACTAGTGTCCCAGGTTCTATCTCATAATCCGATTAATATTACTTTTAGACGTACTTTAATTGGCAATAAATGGGATGCATGGCTGCATCTATGTGAGAGATTAATGAAAATAACTTTGACAAATGAGCCTGATAAATTTCTATGGAGTTTAACCGAGGATAGAATCTTCACGGTTAAATCGATGTATGGGGATCTTATGAATGGTCATCCAAGTTTCCCTACTAGATATCTATGGAAATTGAAGATACCGACGAAAGTAAAAAAAATCATGTGGTTTCTCAATAAGAAAGTGTTATTAACAAAAGACAACCTTGTAAAGAGAAATTGGAACGGATGTAAAAAATGTTGTTTTTGTGACGCTGACGAAACAATAGAACATTTATTTTTATCATGCCCTTTTGCTAAAATTTTGTGGCGTATGGTATTCTTCACTTTTAACTTATCGCCTCCAACCAATATCACCAATATGTTTAGGAATTGGCTAAACGGGGTAGACAAAGAAAGTAAAGCAAGAATACGTATAGGCATTTCGGCCATGTGTTGGTCAATTTGGAAATGCAGAAACAACTGTATTTTTAACAATACTAGAGTTCCATCTTTTTTGCAAGTTATTCTTATGGCGGCTTACTGGATTCAGCTCTGGGCACTTATGTCACCCCAACACCTGCGGCAACCCTTGGTTTCTGGGTGTATCCGTCTTGTGGCGGTTACTACGGAGTTTTTCAACCAAGCTTCGTGGCGTCATTCTAGTAGAGTGACTCATGTCTAGTTACTCCTTGTGAGTCCGATCTCGTGAGAGATCTCTATCTTTTTCTAGGGTTGGTGCTTATATCAACCTCTTTTGCTCTTTCGTTTGTAATACTATTGGCTACTTTTAAAGACTTCTTTAAATAAATGGTTGTGTGTATCATAAGATGCAGAGGCCGGGGAATTCCCCCATTTCGAAAAAAAATCTATGGCGGCGGCGTTCTATGCAAGAGATGATATCACAACGTATTGGTGTCATCAAATTCTGTCTCCACCTCCACATGAAGGAAGTATCAAAGCGTGTGTATGATTCCAAGCGTTTCTCTTATCTAAAGAGAAACCAAAGCAGTTTGGTGCTAGACGCAATAAAAAAGGCTCTACTTACTATGTAGAAATCGAATCTCACCGAAACGGTTCAATATGTGAAACATGTCCCGAGTCGATTCTTGCAACATTTATGTGTGATCCTTGCGCTCTACAGTAACGAGGCATGCTTCTATGCCCATAACTTCACGATACTCCCTCCGTCCTAAATTAGTTGGCTCAACTTATATCTATACGTTTTAGTGTCTAAATGCATGCGTATATAGACAAACTAAGTCAAATAATTTAGAAAACATTGAGAATATAAAAATTCGAATAGTTTAAATGGCTAGAATCGATTGAACTCACTTGAATTTCAAGTTGAGCCCATGTTAAACATTGGATGAGTTAACGCGAAGCGTTTTCGTAGTGCTCCTACATGAGGCAATTAGACGATCAAGTTCTTCTCCCCTTGGCCATCAGAGTTTCTATTGGTTCTCTGCCCTTTACCGGCCGCTACGACGGCTAGAGGGTGGGGGATCCTTGGATAGGATGACCGGTCCACGTAGGGTCTTCGAGTTTTTCGTTTCCGGTGTAGGGGCATCAACAATGATGTTAATAATGGTCCTTCGACTAGTCCTAGATCGGTGTTCTTCCACGGAGAAGCGTCGACAGGTTAGAGTTTGGAGTCGATCGTCGAGCATTAAGTCTGGCGGCGGCGTTCTGCAGAGGGGATGATGTCGCAACGTATTGTGTCCTCAAATTCCGCATCCGCCTGATGTAGCACGTCCAAGTATGGCTTCGTCTAGGAATTTGCGAGTTTGGTGTGCCCCATCTTCGTCTGGCTAGAGTTGGGATTATCTCTCATCCCTTCTTGATACTAGCTTCTCCAGGACGGCGGTCTCTCGACTCTCGAGATTGTGGTCATCTACATCTTCTCGTTTATGTCGACGACTTCCTAGCCGCTGTTTCTATGAGCGTATGTGTTAAGCTTTCTCCGACACGAGCTTTGCTATGTGGGAGGCCCAAGGACGACATCGAGCTTTGCTCATGGCACACCATCGAGGGATGCAGAAGGAAGATGGTATTGAATTGTGGCTCTAGCCAATTATTGCAAAAGTCTGAACTGATGGAAAGATGATAGGCAACATATTTATATTCTCAATACTCCCCCGCACGTCCAGGCCGGTGGTCTTTTTTTACGGGCATAGGACGTGGATTCGGGTGTCCGCGGAATCTTCTTTAACTGCGTGAGAAGAGTCTTAAACTTGAGACCACTTGACTCCAATACCATGTTGAATTGATGCATTATTCATCTGAACCAAAAATTCGAACTTATGTAAAGGGCTAGGCGTGTATATATTCCTAACACTCCCCCTCACGTGTAGGCTATTTTAGTCCTTAGCGTGGGTTCGGTATATGCCGCAGAATCCTTTTTTAGGGGAGTGTTGAGAATATAATACACCCCTAGCCCTGTTCATCAATTCAAACTTTTGAAATAATTGGCTAGGGCAACAATCAAATATGGTATCAAAGCCAAGAGGTTTCAAGTTTAAGACCCTGCTCACGCAGTTAAAAAAAGATTTCATGGACATCCGAATCCACGTCCTAGGTCCGTAAAAAAATACCACTGGTCTAGGCGTGCGGAGGAGTGTTGAGAATATAAATATGTTGTCTATTGTCTTTCCATTAGTTTAAACTTTTGGTTTAGATGGCTAGTGTATCAATTCAATATGGTATTAGAGCCAAGAGGTCTCAAGTTTAAGGCCCTACTCACGTAGTTTTAAAAAAAATTGCAGCTTGCATCGAACCCACGCTAAGGACTAAAATAGCCTAGATGTGAGGGAGAGTGTTAAGAATATAAATACATAGCTTAGATCTTTTCATCAATTCGGACTTTTGATCTAGATGGCCAGTGCATCAATTTAATATGGTACCAAAAAAAGATTTTGTGGACACCCAAATCCACGCCCTAGGCCCGTAAAAAAAGACCACCAACCTGGACGTGCGCGGGAGTTTTGAGAACATAAATATGTTGTCTATCGTTTTCTATCAGTTTGTATTTTTGAAATAATTGACTAGGGCAACAATTCAATAGATGGTATTGGACCTTTTCTTTTTCAAGAACTTGCGTGTTATTTGTTTTTCTTTTTTTTCGATAAAGGGCGTTTTATTACTTAAAGTTTAAGTATTACACCCGGCCTCTTCATAGCTAGGATGCACACATCCGATAAAGTTGTAAGGTTTAACGGAAACGAAAAATAAAAACAAGTCGGTTTACATATCAAAAAGAGAAAATGTGAAACGCCTAATATGTTGAAGGAGGACCTAGCCGAAGATCATGCTGCCATCCATGGCGGGTAAACAAATCCCGCGCCGTATCCTCCAGCCGCGTACACACCTCCTTAAAAAGGTCGTGAAAATCCGCATGATGCAGCGCCGACCAGGAACGCAGGGTGTTGGTGCATCTGTAAATAACCTACATAGGAGAACAAAGTTTATCATTAAAAAACTTATTATTTCTACATAGCCATAGCGACTATATGATAGCAATCACACCAACCCGAATAAGTAACTTATACTTGTGATCAATACCATGTAACCAATTTTCAAAAATATTGGCAATACTACAAGATGGATACAAGCCCGAAGCTACTTGGGTAACTGACCATATAGATCTAGCCAAATTGCATTGAAAAAATAAGTGTTTGATTGTCTCATTATGATGACAAAAAGCACATAAAGGATTCCCATGCCAATTCCGCTTGATAAGATTATCTTTAGTAAGGATAATCCCTCGACGAAGATACCAGACACAATTTTTGTTTTTTAGTGATATCTTCATCTTCCATATCATCCTATTATCTAAAACTGGTATTACTGGCTGGACTAAAGCATTGTATAAGGAACTGATAGAGAAAAAACCATTCTCGCTTAGGTTCCAACGGAATTCATCAGTTCCGACCGATAATTGAACCTCTGCTAATCGATGTAGCAATGATATCCAAGTGTCTAGTCTTGTACCGATTAAATCTCTCCTAAAAGTCACATTGGGGGGGGGGGGATGATTCCATTACTGTGGCAATCGATTCCTCCTTATAACGGACAATGGAATACAGTGCAGGATATTGTTCGCGAAGTGTAGTGGAACCTAGCCACTTATCCTCCCAAAACCTTATCTGAGAATCGTCCTTAATAGAAAAAGTCCCGAAGCGGAAGAAATGTTTCTTCGACGCCATCAGGCCGGCCCAAAAGTGAGAGTCCCCAGGTTTCCAAACCATTTGGGACAGTGTTTTTGAGCCAACATATTTCCTTTTTAATAGAGTCTGCCATATGCCATCTTCAGTTAATAATCTGAAGAGCCATTTACTAAGTAGGGCTATATTCTTGATCTCCACATCATGAATACCTAGCCCCCCTTGTTCTTTGGGTTGGCAAAGCACACTCCATTTAGCCAGTCTATATTTCTTCTTCTCAGAATCTCCTTGCCAAAAGAATCTTGATCGGAAGTAATCCAATCTCTACAAGACTCCTTTTGGTAGTTGAAAGAATGATATCATATACAGTACCATATTACTTAGTACTAAATTAATGAGTACCAATCTTCCTCCTACGGAGAGCAATTTGCCTTTCCAGCTACTCAACCTCAGTTGTAACCTTTGCTCAATGATTTTCCATTCAGCATTTGTAAGCCTCCGATAGTGAACCGGAATGCCCAAATACCGAATAGGGAAGATGCCTTGATTACAACCGAAGAGTTCAGCATAAAGGTCCGACTGATCCTGAGCCTCTCCAAAACAAAACAGTTCGCTTTTATGGAAATTTATTTTTAAACCAGAAAGCTGTTCGAAAGCTGAAAGTATCAGTTTCAAATTTTTAGCCTTTTCCAGGTCATGTTCCATAAATAGAATTGTATCATCTGCATATTGTAGGATAGATAAACCTCCATCCAATAGATGGGGAATCACACCTTCAATTTGGTCGTCAGCCTTTGCACGCTCAATCATGATGGATAACATATCAGTCACTATATTGAATAGCACTGGTGATAAAGGGTCACCCTGTCTAAGCCCTTTTTTAGTCTGAAAGTATTTACCAACGTCATCATTGACTTTGATGGCAACACTACCTCCTGACACAAAGCTATTGATTAAAGCACGCCACTCAGAAGAAAAACCTTTCATTCTGAGCGTTTGCTAAAGGAAAGACCACTTGACTTTATCATAAGCTTTCTCAAAATCAATTTTTAGGATAACCCCATTCATCTTTTTCCTATATAATTCATGAACTGTTTCATGCAATATAACCACACCATCAAGTATGTTACGGCCTTGCATAAAAGCAGTTTGTGAGGGACGAACTACCTTGTCAGCCACTGAATTTAACCTGATGGTCGCGACTTTGGTGAAAATTTTAAAACTAACATTAAGAAGGCAGATTGGTCTGTATCGTTGGATACGTTCTGCTTCATTAATCTTAGGTAATAGGACAATCTCTCCAAAATTCAAACGAAACAAATCCAATTGTCTATCGTGCAAAGCACTAAACAATTCCATAAGATCTATTTCGATAACATCCCAAAAGGTTTGATAAAACTCTGCTGGGAATCCATCCGGGCCAGGGGCCTTATTATGTTCCATTTGGAATACAACCTTCTTGATCTCCTCCTCAGCATAAGAAGCGATCAAAAAAATTGTTTTCCTCAACAGAAACTTGGGGTATATCATCTGTTTGGGATTCATCTAGAGAGAAAGAACCCTCATCTGGTTCCCCAAACAAACCTTTGTAATAATTTGTGATATAAGATTTCAACCGCTCATGCCCCTCAATAATTCCATCTTCATCTTGTAATAAGGATTGAATTAGTTTCTTCTTGTGTCTACCATTGGCGACACTATGGAAGTATCTAGTATTCGAATCCCCATGCAAAATAAATTGGGCTTTGGAACGTTG
The DNA here is from genome assembly GCA_916181665.1 of Avena sativa. Classification (NCBI taxonomy): domain Eukaryota; kingdom Viridiplantae; phylum Streptophyta; class Magnoliopsida; order Poales; family Poaceae; genus Avena; species Avena sativa. The sequence goes on from OV702296.1 coordinate 299,904,361, forward strand.
ACACCATTTGAGTTCCTCTTCGCGCAGAAGACGTGCTATCTCCGCATTCGACTGGCTTTTAAGCTCAATTTCTTGCGAAGATAACAAACGTGTTTCTGCTAATGCTTCGAGTTCATTAATAGTGGCAGAGAGCCGGTTTTTTTCTTTTTTAAGAATACCAGTTGTATGACGAGCCCAACCCCCAAGGTGTTTACGTATCGCTCGAACTTTGTTGTTCCACCTCTGGATTGGAGTAGTCCCCTTAACCGGTCTTTCCCAAACTGCATTGACCATATCCTGGCAACCATCCCGATGTATCCATCCTAGTTTAAATTTGAACGGACGGGAAAAACGAGCCTTAGGTATCCCAGTGGATAGCAAGATGGGAGCGTGATCTGAAAGGGCCTCAATACGTTCTAGAGCACGTACAGAGACTAGGGGAAATTGTTCTTCCCAATCTGAGTTCATCAATACGCGATCTAGCTTTTCATATGTAGGCTCCGGCAGACTATTTGCCCAAGTAAACTATCGTCCAATCATAGATACTTCCTTTAAGTCAAGACTGTCGATGACAGCATTAAAAAGAAAGGGCCAATGATCATCAAACCGACCTTTACTCTTCTCGAATGGGTACCGAAGCAAATTGAAATCACCCCCTATAAGAATAGGGTATGGATTATCTTTCGCTAGGTTCACCAATTCACGAAGAAACTCAGCCTTGAAAGCATCCTGTGCAGCACCATACACAGCAACCAAGCTCCATGTAAAATTGTCAGCTTTATTTCGGATGTGGAGTTTAATATGAAACTCTTCTTCCGAACAAGCTAAAATATCCATGGAATCGGTCTTGACGCCAAGTAGGATGCCACCAGAACGGCCCCGCGGTGGACGAGAATGCCACATAAAGTCTACGCCACCTGAAAGACGGTCAAGTAAACTTTGTGAGAAATCTCGTCTACCCGTTTCCGAAATAGCCACAAAATCTAAATTATGATCCCGAGCACAGTGTGCAATATGAAGGTGTTTAGCCAAGTCACGAAGACCACTGCTGTTATGAAACATACCATTCATTGAGAAACAATAATTGAGTTTGGGGTAAAATCTCGTTTTCGAGACTTGTTACATGAATAGGGTATGGATTATTTTTTTTTCTTGCAAGGATGTTCTTATAAATGTTGATTTCAGATAATACATGATCTTCTAGAGAGAAAAAAAACTTGTGTTAAACATGGCCAAGAGACCGGCGTTGCGCGCAGAGAGCGACAACGGGAGCGCCAAGAAAACTAGAAAAGGGCGCGCCCAGCCAGGACAGTCTGACAGCACGATCGCGGCTGGGCCCACCCACGCACGTCCCCCTGACCAGGCCACATCACCATATCCCGCCTCTGCGACCCGTGACGCCTTCCTGCGAAACCGTCTTCCCCCCTCCACCGGAATACTGAACCCAAAAAGCCCATGGCGGCCGCCGCCACCTCCGCGCCCAGGGTCTCCTTCCCCGCCGCGTCCCGCGGCCGCCGCGATGCTGGCGCGCATCGCGCCGGATTCAGGCCGCAGCCCTCCCGGTTGGCCGCGACGACGTCCATGACGGCGGCCTCGCACCCGGAGGCCGCGGCGCCCCTGAAGGGCGACCTGGCCCCCGCGGCCCCGGAGGCGCTGATGCGGGTGGTGCCCGAGTCGCTCAAGGGCGCGAGCGGGTCCCTGGTGGCCGTGCCGGACCGCGGGGAGGCCGACACGGTCGGCGGCCTGGACGGGCCCGGCGCCATGGAGTACCTGACGGCCGTGCTGACCTCCAAGGTGTACGACGTGGCCATCGAGACGGAGCTGGAGAACGCCAAGAAGCTGTCCAATCGCCTGGGGGTCAAGTTCCTTGTCAAGCGCGAGGACCAGCAGCCGGTAATCACCAAAGCTCGCGGCCCTATTGATTTTATAATATCATCCGCCTCCCGATAAGTCTGGGTTTTGCTGAGGTTTTACTCTGAGTAGGTTGGTATGCTCTTGATACGTCCTGGGTTCTTCTCTCTCCTTACTCGAGGACGATGAAAGACTCAGGATGTTTGCGCCTTTGATTCTTTTTTTCTGGATTACTCAAAAATGTTTGGATTCTTGTTCGGAATGTCTGGGTATTTCATTTGCAGGGATCCTTGGGATGGTTTCTGTTTTAAATGGACCTCGTTCCTGTCTGTGTTGGTGGCTGCTGGATTCCCATGCTCGATAGGGGTACTTAATTTCGTTAAGACGGTTTGCTTTATGTTTTGGTGATGGAAGATAGAATCTTCTGTTCCCCACCGCTACTATAAGTGAGGAATGTCAAGTCTTCAATTGCTGGGGCTGGACAGCAAGAATGTAAATGCACATTCACCGGCACAATAAATATGCATAACTCAACCCTTCAAGTTATAACCAAAAAAAAAACTAGACCGGCCGGGGAGGAGCCTGTGGAATTTCATAAAGAAGAATGTTTCAACATCACCGAATTGCGAGCAAGAGGACTCAAACTCGGGTGGATGGGAAGGGATCAGTCCTTCCCCACCATTGGGCTATGCCCCGGCTTGCACCCTTTAAGTTATAGTGAACTTGGATTCCTTTGATTTACCATATACCAAGATTGCGCACCTCCCAGTACACCGCAGCCAGATCTAACTAAACCACTCAAGTTCATTATTCTGGTTGATCAACCTTCAAACCAACTAATCGTGTGGGACAAACTCCAAGTTTAGAACTAATCCAATCACGTTGCAGCCTCCGATCATAGGCTTGAAAGTGATTGGGCATCTGGGCAGAACTTCACTTCTCCTGTCTCTAAGCAACTTGGGAGATAGCTAATCCAAGGGTGAGATGATGATGGCCTCTCCGTGCGGCGATGTCGTGTTCGTTTCCTTCTAGGCACTCTTTTGATCTTCTGGCCAACCTTTGCCCGTGCAAGTGCTAGTTGCTCAGGCTGGTGGTGGATGTTGTCCCTGGTGTTTGTGCTTCAATCATCGTCGTGGTCAGATTTGTTGTGATTTGGTTGACTTTGTGAGCTCCCGCAGTTGATGCCTTTCAGGCCCTGAATGTTGTTCCCTACTGTGCGCTTATCTAGGTCTGCTAGGGTCCTTTAATTGTGGCCTAGTGAGGAGTGGAAACAAACTGACTCAGAATATGAACTAGATAGGAGATATCCAGACGAGCAACAATTAGATAGACAAGTCTTGCAACAAGATGATGATGGCAAGTTGGATCAGAAAGAGGCTCACCATCGGAAGCTTGGAGGTAGACATGGAGCTCCAGCGCTGTTTCGGTAGTATGTACATCAGTAAGGGCTCACCAATGAATAGTATGACTGCTTACCACTTTTTTGTGTGTTTCTCTTTTTAGGTGAGTGTGGTTCTTTTGCTATGCGCATGTAGTTCTTACTGGCTGCATGATTACTGTTAAAGTTTTATATACTTTCCATGTATTAGCCGTATAATATCCCTGTTGTAAAAGTATTTTTTTTGCATATTTACCACACATGCACGTGTATATATTCCGGCCCATGGCCTCATAGAAATACAAGTTGCATATTTCCTCGCAATTTGCAGCCTAGATAAACCTTGTTTGGTTAATGTATAGGTATTTTCATTCTCGCAATTGGCAGCCTAGATAAAATTTCATTTGCTTCATGTATAGGTATTTTCATTCAAGATTAGAGGTGCATATAATATGATGGCAAAGCTCTCGCAAGAGCAGTTGAAGAAGGGCGTCATCTGCTCCTCTGCTGGAAACCATGCTCAAGGAGTTGCTCTTTCTGCCAAGACACTGGGCTGTGATGCCGTTATCGTCATGCCTGTGACAACACCAGAAATCAAGGTTATCAATCTTTCGGTGCCCTTGCCTTAAATTTGTTATTTTGTATGGTATGTTTATGTTGTCACCAGCTGGTAAACATGTTAGCTTAATCCAGTGGCAATCAGTGGAGGCATTGGGTGCAACAGTCGTTCTCACGGGTGATTCATACGACGAAGCTCAGGCATATGCAAAACTACGATGTGAGCAGGAAGGCCGGACATTCATACCTCCTTTTGACCATCCCGACATTATAGCTGGTCAAGGAACTGTTGGCATGGAAATTGTTCGCCAATTGAAAGGCCCATTGCATGCAATATTTGTACCTGTGGGAGGTGGTGGATTAATTGCTGGAATTGCTGCCTATGTGAAAAGGGTCCGCCCAGAGGTTAGCTTTGAAACTTAGAAGTGTTTTTTATGGAAAGTCTCACAGGACAACTGAGTTCTTTATACACCATCAAATAAATAACCATTATTGTAAGTGTGTTTTGGAAGTTCAATTAATTTTCATCCAATCACCTAACTCTAATCCTTTTTGGGTTGAATATAATACGCATTTGATTATACTGGAGTACAATGTTCATATTGAGTGTCAGTTCTTGTATTTTTACAACAGTTCTGGTACAGGTAAAAATAATTGGAGTGGAGCCCTCAGATGCAAATGCCATGGCATTGTCCTTGTGTCATGGTCAGAGGGTCATGTTAGAACATGTTGGAGGGTTTGCTGATGGTGTAGCTGTCAAAGTTGTAGGAGAGGAGACATTTCGCTTGTGCCGAGAACTTGTAGATGGCATTGTCATGGTCAGTCGAGATGCTATATGTGCTTCAATAAAGGTGAGAGTTGCTGATTGATTATATGACCGATTTGCCTTAATATGTTAAAATGGATGCAGTATCCTGTTTTCATCATTAAAAGTTGCTCGACTCGCTTGAATTGATCCCGGGCATAAAATGCACAAGAAAATAAAGAAAAATAATTCCCACCTTCTTGCATAAGTATTCTGTGTTCCAGTGGTCTGTGAATAACTCAATATAATCAACGAGCTGACTTTCCTATTGGATAAGCGTTCTAATATGTGAATTCTGTGATGTGGTGACCTAGCGATCTAGCTCTCAGTTATTGTTGTAGATATCGATGTTCATTGTAATTTCCTTAATTTACCACACATATTAGCTGTTGATATTCGTAATATTTTGCTCTCTTCCAATCTTACTACTGTCATGTTCTGGGCTATGCTATGCTAATGTGGACGCTGTGTCCCTAATAATCTTATTCATTCTGAGGATATTTTTGTTTTTGGGTGCAGGATATGTTTGAGGAGGAAAGAAATATCCTTGAACCTGCTGGGGCCCTTTCCTTGGCAGGGGCTGAAGCTTACTGCAAATACTACGGTTTGAAAGGGGAAACTGTGGTTGCTATAGCTAGTGGAGCAAATATGAACTTTGATCGACTTAGAATAGTAACTGAGCTCGCTGATGTTGGTCGAAAACGAGAAGCAGTTCTAGCTACATTTTTGCCAGAGGAGCAGGGAAGCTTCAAAAAGTTTGCGGAACTGGTATGTCTCATAACTTTTCTATCAACACATGATGGTTTATATTCTATTTATTTTCCTGTGACTTCTTGTTCTGCAGGTTGGCCGGATGAATATTACAGAATTCAAGTACAGATATGATTCTAATGGAAAAGAAGCCCTTGTTCTTTACAGGTAAGCAGACAACAATGCCAAGCCTGTTCACGTCTTCCTTTATATTGGTTATACTCTGTTATTTTTTCTAGAACCTTGATGGGTAGGAATACTCATAGACGGGAAAAGTCAACTTACATTCTCCTCTGTGTCTGGTTCTTTTGAATTTCAGTGTTGGCATCTATACTGATCATGAGCTTAGAGCAATGGTGGAACGCATGGAATCTTCAAAACTTAAGACTGTGAACCTTACTGACAATGACTTGGCAAAGGATCACCTAAGATACTTTGTAAGTTCAATATGTTCCTGCTGTGCTGATAGGCTATAGCTATCAGCACACTTTTTTTGTAATTATTATACCAACAATTAATTTTAGAACCTAGCCAGTGATATTGTGGTAATATGAAGGATTACATTATCAATAATTCATGTGCAATATACTAGGATTATTTGCAAACTATTGTGAAGCAAAATAATTTTGAACATGTTTTAGCTGAATGAATATAACCAACTCTATTGTTTTCTCTCTAACCATCATTGATCATAACGTTGCAAGCTTCATTAAACTTTTCTTAATATGTGTACCTGTTAAAGGTCTGCTCATTATTACCCTTGTGCTCCTCTCTGATATTAAAATGGTTCTGAAATTTTTGGTTTAGTGTGGAGGAATTAGGTTTTTTCCACTAATATTTTTTGAGAACATGCAGGGAAACTTCCCTATGATGCATTAAGAAGGGAAACAAACTGTACAGGACAACAGAACAACACCCTTAGGCATGAAAGAACAAACTGACACAGAAGTCGTAGAAAAGTGTACAAAGAAAGGAAACCCCTAAAACAGTGTAATGATGGCTTGAACCACCTTCATATCAATCTGCCTTAAGCTACCAGAGCTCCCAGGTCCTTTGCCCTGGCGAGACACCACATGGGGACATTTTCCTTTATAGGCTCGATGAATGTACATTCCCATTCGGTGGTGGTAGTGTACACCCATACCTCCCACCAACGAGCTAGACTCTGTTCATTGTGTATCATGAGTAATAGGAACAAAGTACTCAATATCATACTCCTAGGAAATATGTATATATGTTCTTAATATATGATCGAGGGTGTTTGCATTTGAAATGTTTTTATAGTTATACTATAATATCTTGTAAATAAAATTTGAGGAAACTTAGTTATGTTGCAGTATTTGCATAAAACAACTGAAGCAATAAGTGCAACAGATCAAAGGTCTTATCCCTAGTTTCTCCCTCCCTTTACTTCAAATCCCACTGAGGATGGAGTTACAGTTTGGTATTACTCTGCCAATACAATCACCTTAAAAATGAGGGCATAGAATGATCGTGTTCATTTCGTATGCCTCAAGTGTTGAATTAGCCTATTCTGGTACTTCTAATTTCTGTTTGGCATTTGATTTGATTTTTGGGTGTAAAATACGATGTTGGATAATCTTATAATTCTTTTCTACAAATTTTCAGATTGGAGGCAGGTCAGAAGTAAAGGACGAACTTGTTTACCGGTTCGTTTTCCCAGAAAGGCCTGGTACTCTTATGAAATTTTTGGATGCCTTAAGTCCCCGTTGGAATATTAGCCTTTTCCATTACCGTGCACAGGTATGTGATTTGAGTTATGTCAGTAGCCACCTTATGATAGTGGCCTTCTATGCCATCTCATTCATCTCAGAATATCATCTCATTGCCACTAGCCCTGAAAGGTGGGAAATAAATGAAAATATTTCACTGAAAATGAAAATGAGCAACAGCATTGTTTCAGACACACAGTAGTTTATTTACATTAGCGTGGCAAACAATGCAAAAGAAAAATCACAATATAGAAGAGCTACAAATACACAGATTCAGTGAGCTAATTCTCTTTGGCAGGGCGAAACTGGAGCAAACGTATTAGTTGGCATACAAGTGCCGCCGGAGGACCTCAACGAGTTCACTAGTCGTGCTGACAGTCTTGGGTATGAATACATGTCCGAGATGAACAATGAGATCTATAATCTACTTCTGCGCAACCCCAAGGTCTGACTAGGCTGACTCGCCAACCAACCAATGGTTGATTTCTCTGTCTAAAGCAAATTGTAGAGGCTTTACAAGGAAAAGTCTTCTGTAGGTAGGATTGTTACTTTGTGTTTTGCTCTCTTGTGTTGGAATAAAACCCTTGTAGTAGAATTTATTTATGTAGAATTGTTAAGTGTGTCATTTGTCGACATGTTCTTTTTGGTGTAGTAATGTGTGGTGTATGTGATCTGCGCTTCTGCGGCTAAATCTCTCGGTTGTAAGCTTGTAAGGCACCAAGAATTCGTGAATAATATTAGTGATTGATGATGCAATCCAAGTATCGTTGAGTTGAGTTGCCATCGTTTGACGGCTTATTTTAGATATCTCTTTAGGGCATGTAAAACGCGGACGCTAAGCTTAAATTCCCGGCCGTTTTGCCATATTCCCGTTCGATTCCAGAAAATCAGCTAGCGTCACCGCAAAACGGCGCTAAGTCTCCTTTTTTTCTTTGGCCAGCAGTTTTGATCAGCTCCAAACCTTACAGAGGGCTTGTAATCAAACCATGTTTAACGCCTGTGCTAGCGGCTCGCGTTGAGGGATAGGACGTTTGGTTCCCTTTTATTTTTTGTACCTATTATTTTTAATCACTTAAGCATCTCCCTAAACGTCTCGCAGTGTACATGCCCTTACACCGAAAGCCCATGGATGTGGAGCGAATCTGCAAAGCTTAAATATCTTATTTTCTTTTGGATGGAAATTAAGGGTGTGTTTGGTAGCCCGTGTCATTTAGAATTCACTTTCCCATTTGAGATATGTTGACCCCATACAAGCTGGCTTGAGATTTTGGGGTGTGTTTGATAGCCCGTATGTGTTGGGAGTTGCTAAACAGAGAATATGTTTGGTAGGCTGTATGTGTTGAGACATGCTGAGTTGCTCTCTAAATTGGTAAGGATACCCCTGAAATTACGAAATTACAAGGAGGTCCAACTTTCTTACACCAAGACACTTGAACAGAAATAAAAAATGCAATCGGACCCTCAGCTCATCTCTACCACGCCATGAAAATCTTGCCTGTGCTGGGAGCACCTCGTCGGTGGCACCAGGAGGAGCTAGGCGGCAGTGCTGGGTGGTAGGCCGTGAGAGCCGCGCTAGGTGGTCATGAGGGTGGAGCCAAGACGTGCTAGGCGGCGCGTGCTAGGAGGCGGCCCTGCGTGAAGACGAGGAGGACGGCCGCCGGCGAGATGAGGGTGGCCGACGGCAAAGACGAGGAGGACGGTGGTGCATGTGGCTGAGGGTGGTGCTTGGAGACGAGGAGGACGGGAAGGAGCGCCTCGCGTTGCTAGGGAGAGAGCGCGAGATGGGGGCTGTGGGGGAAATGATCCCCTTGAGTCGTGCGGGGTCGTGACCCTAGCGGTTTGCGGGACGAATTTTGGGCGAGTCCGGCCTTGCTGAGTTGCGAAGCTCGATTTGAGCTTCTCTGTCGGGCAAGGCTCGGAGCCCTTTTCGTGCGAGGTGGACAGTGCCCAGACGAGAAAAACGGGCTACCAAACAACTAAATTCTTAAAACTCTCAGTTGGGATGGGATTTTCTGGATTGAGCCGGTCTACCAAACACACAATAAGTAGCCTCATGATGATTTAATGAGGTGTGTCCTAGATGAGGCGTGGTACAATTTTTTTCTCAGACTCGTCACCTCATAGGGTAAATAGATACCCGAGGGTAAGCATATCCACATTTACAAGCTACGCACGCCTAACGTTGTTAGCCATTCGTTAACATAACTTTCCCGTCTGAATAAAATACAGTATCTTTTCCACCGTCATGAATCGTTGTTAGCCATTTGTTAACATAACTTTCTCGTTTGAGTAAACTACAGTATCTTTTCCACCGTCTGAGACAAAAACCACTCTTGTTCTATGTCTCAGAATAAAAACAACATTTGTTTTTCTCCGTCCCAAAAAAAAGAAAAAAAAGGAAGTGCTAGGCATTCCCCAGGGGATATTTCCCCTTGGATCCCGCCCCCTACTGACACGTGTCATCCAAAAATCCTTCAACTTTCGCTTTTGCTATAAAACCTCTATTTTTGCTACAAAATGTCCTAAAAATGATTTGTTCACAGGACAAAATGAAAAAGACAGATCTAACCGGAGACGTCGCCAGAGTATTTGTAGCAAAAAAAATTGTGCTAACGTAGCAAATCCGACTTCGCCTAAAACTTTCGCCGGGAGACCTCGTTGGGGACCTTGTAGTAAAAACTTTACGCTATTGTAGCAAAACCAAAAAAAGGTGATAGCAAAAAAATAGTGCTAATGTAGCAAAAAAAGATCTTGTCGGTGGCTTGGTAGCAAAAAAATTGGGCTGCCCTAGCAAAACCGACTTTGATGTGGCCTTTTGTCGAAAATGTCGTAGCAAATACTTTATACTATTGTAGGAAAAACATAGAATGAAAATAGCAAACATTACAACTATTGTAGCAAAAACAAACTTCTCCAGAGACAACACCGGAACTCTCGCAGGAATTCATAGCTAATATTTGTACAAAAAAACATCGGTAGCAACATCGTTGACCCAAGGTAGCGAAACCGTTTGTGGCCGGTAGCAACAATGTATACTCATGATTGCAAAAAGCCTCCCGATGTCTGTAGCAACAGTGTATATCCAAAGTAGCAAAAGCCTATAGTTGTTGGTAGCAACACCGTACAACTATGGTAGCAAAGCTATCCGCCAGGTCGGTGGGTGCCATGGACGCACTGGCCTCCGATGAACCCCATAGAGACGGCCTCCGTCGGACGTGAACCGGGAAGGGGAAGGAAAGGAGGTGCAAGGCGATCCGGCGGCGCGTGTATTGGGTAGACGGCGACGACTATACGAAAGGCGGTGCGAGGTGGGAGAAGGCTTCCAACCAAGGGACGAGCCATGGGGATCGGGGCACGGCGGCAGTACCCATGGGGATGCAGCTGCAGAATCCCCAACAGGGGCATGTCGGCGGTAGCCATGGCGGCATGCGGCGAGGAGCTGCGGGCGGCGCACGGTGAGAAGCAGGCGCAAGGAGCTTCAGGTGGCGAGCGGATAGGCTGCGGGTGGCGCACGGCGACGTAGCTCGCTGATTTGGGAACATGAAAGAAAGAGATAAGGAGAGAACGGGCTGGGTCCCACCCACCGAGGCGTGACTGCACGCGCGAGGCAACTACCCAAGGGATCGCGAGGCGTTATCCCTCGGGGGTACTGCACTAGTAGAAAACAGGCCTTTCGTCCAGGCCATTAGTCTCGGCTGTGGATTGGGCCGGAACTAATGGCCCGCGCCGGACGGCCCGAGCCACCCCAAACCATAGGTCCCGACCCGTTAGACACCATTAGTCCCGGTCTGAGACACAAACCGGGACTAAAGGGCCCTGGCCCTTCCGCTCGCTGGGGGCACCCCCTTTAGTCCTAGTTTGTCTCTCCAATCGGGACTAGTGGTCTGGCCCTATATATATGCACAACCCCCTCCCCCTCTCAACTTTTTTTTCCTGGTGGGAGAGGTGGTGTTTGTGGTGCTATTTTTTTATTGTTCATATGCACTAGAGGTGTTCGGTGAAATGTCCATTAGAGCGATGCGAGTTTAGGTAACACAAGACATACATGATATGAGGTGCCCGAGCCACACTTAAGTTTTCTCATCTTTGTTTCCAAGTGTAATAAAAGGTTAGCAACTATTTTCTCGTTTAGACCGTCGTGCGGTACTAATTTTAGCATAGTGATTTCGTTTGACATATATTTGTATGATACAGATGAGCCATCCATGGATGTGCGGTGAACGACGCTCTGCCGCTTTCAGAGAAGGCGTATGTTCTTTTCGAGTTGTGGCCAGGGAGAACAAGTGGCGGGATGGTTTTATGTGTTGTCCATGTGTTGACTGTAGGAATGAGAAGGCTCACACTTCCACAAGAGTCATTCAGAGCCACCTGCTTCGGTCTGGTTTTATGTTCGGCTATAATGTTTGGACCAAACACGGAGAAAGAGGAGTTGTGATGGAAGACGGCGATGAAGAAGAGAACGATGATGACAACTACCGATCAATGTTCCCTGAATATGCTGATACCGCAATGGAAGACAATGAAGAAGAAGTAGGTAAAGAACGGGAACCAGACCGGTCCGCTGATGATCTTGGTCGGGTCATTTCTGATGCAAAGCGAGACTGCGACACAGAAAAGGAGAGGTTGCAGTTTGAGAAGATGTTATAGGACCACAACAAATTGTTGTACCCAACTTGTGAAGATGGCCAGAAGAAGCTGGGTAGCACACTGGAATTGTTGAAGTGGAAGGCAGAGACCGGTGTGACTGACTCGGGATTTGAGAAGTTGCTGGTACTCATGAAGAGGTTGCTTCCAAGAAATAACGAATTGCCCACCAGTACATACGAAGCAAAGAAGCTTGTCTGCCCTCTAGGATTAGATGTGCAGAAGATACATGCATGCCCTAATGACTGCATCCTCTACCGCGGTGAGAAGTACGAGAATTTGGATAAATGCCCGGTATGCACTGCATTGCGGTATAAGATCAGAAAAGATGACCCTGGTGATGTTGATGGCGAGCCACCCAGGAAGAGGGTTCCTGCCAAGGTGATGTGGTATGCTCCTATAATATCACGATTGAAACGTTTGTTCAGAAACAAAGAGCATGCCAAGTTGTTGCGATGGCACATGGAAGAACGTAAGAAAGACGGGATACTGAGGCACCCCGCTGATGGTCGACAGTGGAGAAAAATCGAGAGAGACTTGCCGGACTTTGCTGGTGACATAAGAAACTTATGGTTTGGTCTAAGTACAGGTGGCATGAATCCTTTTGGGGAGCAGAGTTATAGTCACAACACCTGGCCCATCATTCTATGTATCTACAACCTTCCTCCTTGGTTATGCATGAAGCGGAAGTTCATTATGATGCCAGTGCTCATCCAAGGCCCGAAGCAACTCGGCAACGACATTGATGTGTACCTAAGGCCATTAGTTGATGAACTTTTACAGTTGTGGGCCGAACCAGGTTTACGTGTGTGGGATAATCACAAACAGGAGTCATTCGACCTACGAGCGTTGCTGTTTGTAACCATCAACGATTGGCCTGATCTTAGTAACATCTCAGGACAGACGAACAAGGGATATAATGCATACACACACTGTTTAGATGAGAATGAAAGTATATATCTGGATAAATCTAGGAAGAATATGTACCCGTATAATCGTCGTTTTCTTTCGCCCAGACACCCCTTAAGGAAAAAGGCAAGCATTTCGATGGCGAGGCAGATCAGCGGAAGAAGCCTGCCCCCCGTACTGGTGCTGATGTATTTGGTATGGTCAAGGATTTAAATGTAATATTTGGAAAGGGTCCCGGAGGACAACCTGTTTCGAAAGACGCCGACGGACGCGCACCCATGTGGAAGAAGAAATCTATATTTTTGGAGCTACCCTATTGGGAAGTTCATGAGGTCCGCTCTGCAATCGACGTGATGCACCTGACGAAGAATCTTTGCGTCAATATTCTAGGCTTTTGGGCCTGTATGGGAAGTCAAAAGATACACCGAAAGCATGGGAGGACCAGCAACGTCATAAAGGACGAGACGGCAAGCATCCAGGGAAGTTTCAAGGGCCTGCTAGCTACGCTCTTACAAAGGAAGAGAAGGAAATCTTTGTTGAAGTCCTTTTCAATATCAAGGTCCTGTCTGGCTTCTCGTCTAACATAAAGGGAATAGTAAATATGAAAGAGAGAAAATTTTAAAACCTAAAGTCCCATGACTGCCACGTTCTTATGACGTAATTGCTTTCGGTTGCATTGAGGGGGATTCTACCGGAAAATGTTCGGCTAGCCATTGTGAAGGTATGTGCATTCATCAATGCAATTTATCAGAAGGTAATCGATCCAGAAAGTCTATCAGGGTTACAGATTGATGTGGCCCAATGTTTGGTCAGCTTCGAGTTGTTGTACCCTCCATCTTTATTCAATATTATGACGCACCTCCTAGTTCACCTAGTCGAAGAGATTAGAATTCTCGGTCCTGTGTTTCTACACAATATGTTCCCCTTCGAAAGGTTCATGGGAGTCTTAAAGAAATATGTTCATAACCGTGCTAGGCCAGAAGGAAGCATCTCCAAGGGCTATGGAACAGAGGAGGTCATTGAGTTTTGTGTTGACTTTCTTCCTGACCTTAAGCCGATTGGTGTTCCTGAATCTCGGTATGAGGGGAGGCTGACTGGAAAAGGCATACTAGGAAGGAAAACAATGGTATGTATGGATAGGGATTCTTTCAATAAAGCACACTACACAGTTCTACACAATTCTACCTTGGTGACTCCGTATATCGAGAAACACAAGATTATTGTACGCTCGGAAAACCCGGGGATGCCTGACTCCTTGATTAAAGTGGAACACGAGAACACTTTCGGCAGTTGGTTGCAGAAACATCTCATGAATAACAACACTGTTGAAGATCAGCTGTACTTGTTGGCACGGTTACCATCTTCGACTATATGTACTTTCCAAGGGTACGGGATAAATGGTAATACATTTTACACGATCGCCCAAGATAAAAAGAGCACCAACCAAAACAGTGGTGTCCGCTTTGATGCAACAGATGACAATGGGCAGAAGGACACATATTATGGGTACATAGAGGAGATATGGGAACTTGAGTATGGACCTACTTTTAAGGTCCATTTGTTTCAGTGCAAATGGTTCAAGATGACAGGAGGAGGGGTACATGTAGACGAAAAGTATGGCATGACAACAGTGGATCTCAATAATCTTGCGTACATGGACGAACCATTCGTCCTAGCCAACGATGTGGATCAGGTTTTCTATGTGAAGGACATGTCTACGAAACCGAGAAAAAGAAATCGGAAAAATAATAAATCGTCCGATGAGCCAAAGCGCCACATAGTTCTTCTAGGGAAAAGAAACATTGTGGGAGTGGATGACAGGACAGATATGTCAGAAGATTATAATAAGTTTCATGAAATCCCGCCCTTCAAAGTGAAAACTGACCCAAGCCTACTGTTAAATGATGAAGATTCTCCATGGCTATGGCGCAGAAGAAAACAATAACACTAGATAGGGATGTTTGTGTAATATATTAAACCTTTTATGTAATCATATTGTTAAATGATGAAGATTCTCCATGGCCATGACGACCGCACTATAAATAGAAGGAAAGGGCGGGGCAGGCTGGGCCAGGCAGCACTAATAATAGGTGTTGAACCTTTAGTCCCAGTTGGAGAAACCAACCGCGACTGAAGGGATTGTGACAGACTGGGCCAGGAAGCACTAATAATAGGGGTTGAACCTTTAGTCCCGGTTGGAGAAACCAACCGCGACTGAAGGTATTGCGGCAGGCTGGGCCAGGCATCACTAATAATAGGGGTTGAACATTTAGTCCCGGTTGGAAAAACCAACCGCGACTGAAGGTATTGCGGCAGGCTGGGCCAGGCAGCACCAATAATAGGGGTTGAACCTTTAGTCCCGGTTGAATGAACCTTTAGTCCCGCTTGGAGACACCAACCGGGACAAAACACGAGTGAGCACTAATAATAGGGGTGAGTGTCGACATTATGTCGTGAGTGTCGACACTATGCCGAGCTGCTTGTACTATAAATAGGCCAGTCCTCCAGCCAGTTTGAGGCATCTCCAAGATCGATGGTTTGCGAAAGCAGGGACACCACTATGGCTAGTTTAAGGGAGATGCCGCCGGAGCCCAGTCCTCCGGCATCTCCAACAAACTGGTCATAGAGGCACTCCCTAATATGTGAAATTAGGTTAGCTCCCAGGCATATTGATCTAGTTAGAGAAGTTACAAGCTGCAAGATGGTCTTCGAGAGCAGGGACACCACTACGGCCAGTTTCAGGAAGATGCCGCCGGAGCCCAGTCCTCCGGCATCTCCAAAAAACTGGTCATAGAGGCACTCCCTAATATGTGATCGCACGTGTTTGGAGATCAGATCTTCATGGTAAGTACGAATCGGGACAACATCTTCATAGTTTGGGAAAGTCGTAGTACGAATCGGAACTAAAGGCCCCCCTTTAGTCCCGGTCCAACCATAAAACAGGACTAACACTTAAGACATTTATTAATATTTAAAAACTGAGACTATGGAATCGGGACTAAATGCCCCTTTTAGTCCAGGTCCAGCCACAAATCGGGACTAACACTCAATATATTTATTAATATTAAAAACCGGGACAAACCGGGACTAGCTAACACTCAGGACTAAAACCGCTCCCTTTAGTCATAATCATGACTAGTCCTATAGTACACAGCTTCAGGGTCTTCTTCGTCATCATCATCATCATCATCATCGTCATCGTCACCTGCCACTCCGGGGATCCTCAGCCCAGCCATGGCATATATCGGGGGCACCTGCCACTCCGGCCTCGGATTCACTGCGGGCGGGTGGACTTGTGGGCACCGCAGGCGAGGATGGTCTCCCCCGACGATGTAGCACATCACGCCGATGATAGTACGGTTCACCTAGTAGACGCTGTCCATTTCTTTGAGAGAGGAAGGTGTGAATGTGTGCATAACCATGGTGCGGTCGGCCTATATATATAGATGGAAAGGGATGGAAAACATGGCGGAAAGCGGTGGGAAATAACGGAAAATATCTTTAGTCCCTGTTAGTGGCTACAACCGGGACTAAAAGCTCGGTTCAGAGGAAAGGGCGAAAAAACTTGGCGGGAAGCGGTGAGAAATGGCGAGAAATATCTTTAGTCCCTGTTAGTGGATACAACCAGGACTAAAGCTTATTAAGAAAGTTTAATAATAGTTAATGCATTTTTAAATTGATAATAGCGAGATTCAAAAATATGCAAAAAATAATAGTTAATGCATTTTTAAATTGATAATGGCAAAATGGTTAATAATTTGACTATGTAAAATAATTATTTGATAAAATAGAAAATGGATTTAGATTAATTATTCAAATTCAAGAACTTTTCATGTTGAAAGTTTTGTCAAATTCAAGAGTATGCAAAAAATAATAGTTAATGCATTTTTAAATTGATAATGGCAAAATGGTTAATAATTTGACTATTTAAAATAATTATTTGATAAAACAGAAAATGGATTTTGATTAATTATTCAAATTCAAGAACTTTTCATGTTGAAAGTTTTGTCAAATTCAAAAGTATGCAAAAAATAATAGTTAATGCATTTTTAAATTGATAATGGCAAAATGGTTAATAATTTGACTATTTAAAATAATTATTTGATAAAACATAAAATGGATTTGGATTAATTATTCAAATTCAAGAACTTTTCATGTTGAAAGTTTTGTCAAATTCAAAAGTATGCAAAAAATAATAGTTAATGCATTTTTAAATTGATAATGGCAAAATGGTTAATAATTTGACTATTTAAATAATTATTTAATAAAACAGAAAATGGATTTGGATTAATTATTCAAATTCACGAACTTTTCATGTTGAAAGTTTTGTCAAATTCAAAAGTATACAAAAAATAATAATTTAAATATTGTAAATGATATATTGGAAAATTTGAAAAAAAGCAAAGCACGCGCTGGGGGTTTTGGCCCAGCGCGCGCAAATTTGGGCCTTTAGTACCGGCCCAGTTTACCAGCCGGGACTAAAGGTCTGGCCTAGCGCGCGAAAACGAAATGCCCCACGCACCGGGACTAGAGACCCCCTTTAGTCCCGGCTGGTGCCACGCACCGGGACTAGAGGGGGGTATAAATGTAGCCCTTCTCCCCCGGTGCGTTCCACGCACCGGGAGAAGAGGAGGCCAGCAGACGAGCACGACGCCGCCAAGCTGCCCAACTCCGACGACGAGCAACACGCCACCGTGCCCGCGCCTCCCTCTACGTCGGCCTGCCGCCGCGCCCCGCGCCCCCACCGACCTGCGCGCCCTCCGTCGACGCCGCGCCCCGATCTCCTCCACCGCCAGCCTCTGGCCACCGCCTGCCGCCAGCGCCGCCGCCAGGTAGGACGATTTGTTAGTGTTAGGATTTTGTTATTAGTGTGTTTAATTAGGATTTATTAGTGTTAGGATTAGTGTTAGGCCTAGGGTTTAGGTTTTATAAGTCAAGTGTAACTTTATCGGTGAAGGGCATGGGCACGGCTAGGTGTCGAGGCCTAGGGTTAGGGTTAGGGTAATTATTGTAAGACCCTCTTTGTAACCGGAGTTAGGGTTAGGGTTAGGGTGTTGGTGCTCGGTGGTGACCGGAGTTAGGGTTAGGGTGGTGGTTCTCGCGGGAAGCCGCTTAGTCGCCCACCTCTCCCGCGGCCACCATCACCGGCCACCGCACCTCCGGGTTTAGGGTTTATGTTTTATAAGTTAAGTGTAAGTTTATCGGCGAAGGGCATGGGCACGGCTATGTGTCGAGGCCTAGGGTTAGGGTTAGGGTAATTATTGTAAGACCCTCTTTGTAACCAGAGTTAGGGTTAGGGTGTTGGTGCTCGGTGGTGACCGGAGTTAGGGTTAGGGTGGTGGTTCTCGCGGGAAGCCGCTTAGTCGCCCGCCTCTCCCGCGGCCACCATCACCGCCACCGCCACCGCACCTCCGGGTTTAGGGTTTAGGTTTTATTTGTTAAGTTCAAATAAATATTGTGTGCATTTTGCAGGAACTATGGATCCACCTAGTCCGGTCCGCAGAGACCTAGATTCAGAACACTTGCTCGAGGATATGATTCACGATGCCGATGAGGGATCTCCCTCGAGGTATCTGAACTCATCTGGTGAGGGAGAGAAGCCCACCCCATGATGACTACGACCACCACATCCCGAGTCCATCTCGATCTCCGCCGCAAGCTCAGCAGTCTTCGCCGCCCGCTAAGGACAATAAGCGGAAACGTGCTCCGTCAGTGAGTACTAAAGGACGCGGCAGCCCAAAACGGAAAATGTCGCCCCTCCCAACAGTGCCTCATCAGAATCTTCCCATCAGACCTTACGATCGTACTGATGCAGAATCTGCAGCGATACCAAAGGCCGAAGTGGCGGCGCATTTTGAGAAGAAGAAACCCGAGCCCGCTCCGATATACACCAAGAAGCAAAAGGCATATGCACTTGATTTTCTGAACACACCATCGCAATATGAGTTTCACCATAAGCCAGATAACTATCTACGCACACTTCAGAAAGAAGTGGCGAAGAGCAAATCAAGCAAATCAAGTTCAATCGGTGAAACATCAGCAAGCACATGTGCAAGTGGGACCAAAACTGCAATCAGTAAAAAATCAGACGTTCCTCTTCTCGGACAATAGGCAAAACAAACGATCGCACCCCTCAAGGTGGTTTCACAAAATGTTCCACTCCTCGCACAACAGCCACTAGATATGTCAATAGCTGCGGAGTTGGCGGACAGCTTGGAAATTACTCTTGATGAACTGTTAGGCCCCCAACTCGACCATCTACCCAAGATGCCACTAGCCCCTAAATATGTTGCAGGCGAGGATTTGGTCAGCAAAGAGAGGCTGAGAGAACTGCCAACACAAATGCGGAATCTCCATCAATGGTACTCGGTGGTCATGAAGCAGGGGAGAATAATGATCGTAGCCAAAGTCCCACCTAAGTACTACTTCAGACCCGAAGAGGTATATATTGAGTTTTCAGAACTGTTCCAGTTATACCATCTCGACGCCCTGGACAAATCCATCCTCAACTGCTATTGTCTGTAAGTTGTTGAATTCATTGTCTACATGTTCAGTTTTTTAGTTGTTTAGTTCAGAACATGTGATTATCCTTATTATGCATAATGAAGATCCTGAAATGTAAAAGAAAAAAGAATCTACAATATTGGGTTCATTGACCCAGATAAAGTGCATATAACCACGCTAACGCATAACCCCGAGGAGACGGAGGAAAACCTTCTAAGGTTTCTGATGAAGCAAAATTTCTTCGACCACATATTGTTTCCTTACAATTTCAGGTGAGGGTATTACTCTGTTGTACACATTCACTTTTGATTAGTCAATGCTAATAAGTGTAATTGATGAGTTACTGATGTATATATAAATGTTTGCAGCTTCCATTTGGTTCTGCTAGACATTCAGCTTGATAAGGGAAGAGTTGATGTCATGAAACCATCAAAGAGAAACCTGGAAGATTTCCGCAGCATGCAGGACATGCTACAGAAGTAAGTTTCGCGCTATATCGGTCTCTTTCGTTGATTTTCTGAGATATCAGGTAATGAATAACTCATTCATTCATTTTCTTCGTCGGACAGGGTTTGGATCCGGCTCAAACGCGAGGTTACCGGTGTATTTAGTGAGAAGCTGACGTTTAGGACGGTCTCGGTAAGTAGCACATGATATGTCCGCGCATCTTTTTTCTTCTAGTTTCAATACAATAATGATGCTAGATTATTATTTTAATTGAATTCTATTCTTGTAAAGTGCGCGAGGCAGTCACAGGGGTCGAATCTATGTGGATTCTACGTATGCGAGTTCATTCGCACGTTTACCACCGAACACAATGATTATAGAGTCGATGTAAGCAATGCATTTTATCATGATTGATATTCATATTGATCTCCTTTTTTCTTATATACAGTTCGAGAGAATGTGGGATCAACTACTACCAGCGTAATACGTATAGCAATTGCGGAGGAGTTGTCGGAATTTATTGTCAAAGAGATCGTAGACGATGCCGGAGAATTTAGCGTGAATATGCGCTATTGATCTCCATATAATCGAACAGACGTGCTCTAGTCCCAAGATTTTGTGATCTCCATGTAACTATGTAAATTATATATATTTGTATGCTCGATATCGTAATACAAGTTATCTTATATATGCACGAATGTGTACGATATGTGGTGGCGTAGAAATATTCAAAAACTATGTTGAAATGAAAAATAAGTAAATAAAATAATAAAAAATAAAATCTCTGCCGCGGCAGAGAACCACTAGTGCAAGATAATGCTCTGCCGCGGCAGAGAAAAGTGCCAAAATGCTGCCGCGACAGAAACCCACTAGTCCCGGTCTGTAAAACCAACCGGGACTAGTGAGGGTACACCACGAGCGCGCAGGGACAGCCACGTGGACATCCACTAGTCCCGGCTGGTAATTGGGCCGGGACTATGATGGGCCCCGGGACTAGAGGTCATGTTTCCACTAGTGCTGTATCGTTTTCCAAATAAATAAATAAATAAATAAATAAATAAAACACATTCTTATATACAACAATACTTACTCATGAATAGCAACACATCGTAAGTACTAAAAAGAAGCACATAGTCATACGCTTTAAGTTCACAAACACGCGATAGAGTATATAGGTGACCAAAATGACATCGGTCTCTTGATCTCCTCGTTCTAGTTACGTGATCATGATTCCTGAGATCAATCGGTGCGGGTGTTACAGTGTGGGGTAGTGGGAAGTGAAGGGCTTCTATAGACTGGCCTCCCTTCTTCGATCGTTGTTTGTGGCATCGTGACATTCAAATTTAGTGGCTTGGTCTTATGTAAGCTCAATTTTTATTACGGGAGGCCACTTGTCAGTATATGGACGAGTACGCGGTTATGGGTTAGATCATCCCTTATCTAAATTTCACATATACATACTCGTGGGTATTTTTTTGTCCTAAACCCTTCCCATAATATGGTTTTTACCCACCCAGTACGCTGGTAATGGGTACCAATTGCCATCGCTATGCACAAATGTGATATAACAACATTAGATGCAGACCCGCCTGACCTGGAACTAGCTCGCGAGCGGGTAACACGCAGACCCCATATTAGAGCCCGCCTGGCCTAGATCCGGCGCCCTAACCATAAAGCAGCTAGGGGAGAACACTTAGACAAGCATGACCATCGAGAGCTCTCTGGCTTGGACCTATCGAGCCCAGATTAAACCCACACAAACATGTTGTCACAACGTTGCTCCACTGCCCAAAGCCACCCGATCGCATCTCCCGCGCCTCACCGCTAACAGGCCAGCACCGAGACGATCTCAAGCTTCATTAGCTCACCACGTCGTTGTTAGCGCTGGCCCGTGACATGGCAAAGACGAACCCGCCGCCGCTGACACCTCTCGGGCTCTCACCGACTACATCGAAGGAGGAAAGTGAGGTGGTGCGGGAGGGCTAGGGTTTGGCCCGTGAGCGCTCTCGCGAAACGTGTTTTGGTCTATGTCGTATATGTTGGTTCTTGCAACACAAATTCTAGAAAAATAAAATTCTTGACCGTATAGTGCAACTATGAACGTGTTTGTATCAGTTTTGTTAACGTAAACGGTATTGTAATCATATCAGAGGAGTACAGGTAACAGAACCGAAGAAAATCCAAAAGTGTTTGGTTCATATATGTAAGGGAACTAGATACCTTAGATTAAAAAAAAGGGATCTGAATACCTCAGCCTAGCACGATAAACGAGAAAAGGTCCGGAACAACATGACCTCCCTGATTAGCAGAGGAGAACGATGTCGTTTGGCGATCTGGAAAAACCACTGCCTCAAGCGGGAGAGAACGGTGGTCATGGTGTCGCTGCCTGTAGGACGTTGAGGGGAAATATGAAGGCTTGTACCACCACCAGCGCTGGTGCCGGCGTTGTAGAGGAGGGTAGACGCAGGGAAAGATCAAGATCGGGGAAGCTCAGTGGAGGAAGGTAGACGTGAGAGGAGATCAGGATCGAGGCCGAATTGCTTGCTCGCGTTAACGCAATCTGTTTTCGGCGGGGGGTGACTGATATCAGATTTGACTTACGATGTAATTTGTTTGCACGAACCTGATTACGGACAAATCGAACCAAACGAGCTTAACGGTTTCAGATTACGGTGTAATAGGATACCGGGCAAAAATGTGGGAACCAAACACGTTCTATGTTAATCCCTAGGAATGCAACTGTATTTGGGCTAGTTCTTGGAGCTTCAGAATTTGAAATGGCTTCCTGATCCTCACTGTCTGTTCGTCTCCATCCCTGCCGTCCATTTCAAACGCGAGGCGCGGCCGACGGAGGCTCGTAGGTGAGTGCTGCTCACGCGTCGCGCACCAGAAAATGGTCCCACTCCCAGCCATGGGACAGAGCTGGAAACAATACAAAAGCTGATGAGATCCAACGGCTCCGGCTCCGTAGTCCCGGTCCACCCAACGTGAATCCACGGCACGTTCAAGTGTCACATACACTCTGGCCCCACCTGCAGCCACCCAGCTTACCTTCTCGGGGCCCACGCCGGCGCTGCAACTCCCGGTTCACCCAAGCTCGCCTCCCAAAACTACACATATAACCTTCGCTTTTAAAATCCTGAAGCTGCCATTTTCTCGATTTCTCCTTTCTCACTCCGGTAGATCCCAACCTCCACCGCCACCGCGTCCTCCTACTCCTTCTCGCCGCCGGCGACCGCGGAAACCGTACAGGACCCTCGGGCGCACGGGCAAGCGCGGGCTCGCCCGAGATGGCGACCATGGGGAGCCTGATCGGGCTGGTGAACCGGATCCAGCAGGCGTGCACCGTCCTCGGCGACTACGGGGGCGGCGGCGGCGGCTCCCTCTGGGACTCGCTTCCCTCCGTCGCCGTCGTCGGAGGCCAGGTACGCAACCGCCACTCGCCTGCACCGCCTCCCAGATCCGCCGGCCCCGCTCCCAGATCTGGCCGCGCAACCGCTCGCCCGCTGATTGCGTTTTCTGATGCCTCCAGAGTTCCGGGAAGTCGTCGGTGCTCGAGAGCATTGTCGGGAGGGACTTCCTGCCCCGTGGATCTGGTAATCCCGTCGATAGATCGCTAACTTTCAAAATATTCGGATCGACTTTCGGTCGTCAGTCGCTAATATCGCGTTCTCGTGGGTCTGATTAGGGATTGTGACGAGGATGCCTCTGGTGCTGCAGCTCCACAAGACGGAGGGCGGGACGGAGTACGCCGAGTTCCTCCACCTCCCACGCAAGCGGTTCACTGACTTTGGTAATTAGACCTATGCTCCTTTTGCGCTTGCAGCTTGCTTGGTTTCTTCAGTCCCAATTATTAGAGTTAGTGTTCATAGTTGGCAAAGTATCTTAGAGACTCCCTTATGTTGCCTTCTCATTCACTTCCTCGTTCAATTGAAACAAGCTTTCAATTAATTGGCCACATGATTAAGTATCTTCATACAGTGTGAACTAAGGAATGGATGTCATTGAGGACTACAACTCAGAAGTAACGTTTGCCATTGGTGCTACATGTTCTCACTAGTGTAATATTTGCCAATGACCAAGCACGTGTTTGTTAAGCGTTGCATTTTGAAGCTGTACTAGACTAGAGTATTTGACAACCAATTTGCCAAATTAGCAAATCTAAGACAGCTAATTTGGGAGAGGGAGTACTATACATCACATGTAAGAATTATGCACAAATTATAATACATTGAAGGTCCATGCAATATCGTGACATGTACCCCCAATAGCAGCATGTCGTCTTTTTTGGTTTTCCTCATGCAGCAAACTTGGTTATTCATGGCGCACAACTGAATGAGTTCATCTCTTCTTTTTGAACTGTAAACTTCTATCTGGATTATGCCAAAACGAGTATTGTGTATACCATAGAAAGCTGGGGAATTTCATTTGCGGATGAATTAACTGTAGTAGTTTGTAAAAATCTGTGTACCAATTCATGGTTCCTGTCAGTTTTACTTATAATTTCTTGGCCGTTCACTATTAATTAGCATGATATCTTGGTGGTTTTTGTTTGTTTATTTATTTATTTATTGTTAATGAATGTAAGACATCAAAGAAGATATGATTACTGGTCTGTTCTTTTGCCCGTCTGTTGTGGTGATGTTAAGTTAAACTTTTGTTAAAACCTTTATTGCAGCTGCTGTTAGGCAAGAGATATCCGATCACACTGATCGCATAACTGGAAAATCGAAAGCAATATCAAATAAGCCTATCCAGTTGAGTATTTATTCTCCACATGGTAAGTCCTGGTATTTGTTTGGATTTGCTGAGGTGTGTCTTAATGTTTACTTTTCAAATTTATACTGAAGCCTTTTTGGCTATATGTGTTGATGCTGCACTATATTGCCCATACTCCACTACTCCTAAAGATTTCTATATGCTGACTAGATATATGGTCCTTATAATACTTTACCTTTTGAACTAGTTTAATTTTATGACCTTCTATGTGCAGTTGTTAACTTGACACTTATTGATCTTCCTGGACTGACAAAGGTTGCTGTAGGTAATGTCTCTTTTGACTTAGCTTTTCTGCTTTGGTTAGCATACTCTTCTTTATTATATTATTACTTAACTATCGTAACTGCAACTACAGAGGGGCAGCCAGAGTCTATTGTCCAAGATATTGAAAACATGGTCCGGTCTTATGTTGACAAGGTAAAAGAATCATCGCTGTTGTTTGATATAACTGACCGTAATGCCATGTTTAGTTGATCTAGATTTATTTCATGGATATTCCCTGTTGATGTTGTTGTATGCTATGTCAGTTCCAGCATTACTCCATTTTAGCCTAATGGTGTTCCCTTCTGGGGTTGGTATAATAAATTTAGAATCAGTCGTAATTGTGTTCACCATTCTTTGTTTCTTGCTATGTACTATTTATATTGTGAGTTCTGTTTTATTTATATGGGCGAAGATTATTTACTTTTCATTGTCTGGGAACTTCAGCCAAACTCCATCATATTGGCTATTTCTCCAGCAAACCAAGATATAGCAACATCAGATGCTATCAAGCTTGCTAAGGAAGTTGACCCTACAGGTGCAGTTCGATATTTGTTCACAGCAGCATGTCACATTAGTCTGCCAAGTTTCTCTTCTTTCTTTTGACATTCCTTTTCATTTGTAAGGTGATAGGACCTTTGGAGTCGTGACAAAACTTGATTTGATGGACAAGGGTACCAACGCTGTTGATGTATGTGATTTTGCAATCGTTATGAACTCAATCTCTGTGGGCATAGCACTTAAAACCTCCTATCTTTATGGATCCTAGGTACTTGAAGGGAGGTCGTATCGCCTGCAGCACCCCTGGGTGGGTGTTGTCAACCGTTCACAGGCTGATATCAACAAAAGTGTTGACATGCTCGCAGCACGTCGCAAAGAACAAGAGTACTTCCAAAGCAGTCCTGATTATGGTCATTTGGCACATAAAATGGGTGCTGAGTATCTCGCTAAGCTTCTGTCAGAGGTTAGGGCATTCTGCTCTCATAGTTTACTTTGCCTAAATTTTTCATAAACTGTATGCCAATGTGCTTCCATTTATTTATCCAGCATTTAGAGGCTGTGATCAAAGCAAAAATTCCGAGTATTATAGCAATGATTAACAAGACCGTCGATGAAATTGAAGCTGAATTGGATCGACTTGGTAGGCCAATTGGAGGTGACGCTGGGGTAAGTAGTACATACTCCCATAACAAACTAAAATCCATATTTTGTGCCATAGTGTGGAATGTTCATTTGCAGTATTGGTAATGGCACCATAACTTATTCTATATTCCCAAACAACTTTTATATAACATTTTCTCGTACATTTAACATAATCTACAGGCACAACTGTATACGATATTGGACATGTGTCGTGCATTTGACCGTGTTTTCAAAGAGCACTTAGATGGCGGGTAAGATGTTTAACTGGCCCTTTTATTGATGTGATTTTTTCCTTTCATATTTATGCCATATATGTTGATAAAGGGGCATATCTACAGATGAGGTGTAGATAATGAAAGCATTTTTTAAATTCCATTTGGAATAAGATAATTTACCTTTCATTATTCACTGTTACCAGTCGACCAGGTGGAGATCGCATTTATGGTGTCTTTGACCATCAGTTACCTGCAGCACTGAAAAAGCTTCCATTTGATAAACATCTATCTTTGCAAAATGTTCGAAAAGTCATTTCTGAAGCTGATGGTTACCAGCCCCATTTGATTGCCCCTGAGCAAGGTTACAGAAGACTCATCGATAGTTCACTCAGCTACTTTAGGGGTCCAGCTGAAGCTTCAGTTGATGCGGTATAACTATTTATCCATGGCTCCTCTTAAGGCTCTTTTACCTTAATGTTTAAGCAACCGGCTCATGTTTCAGTAAGTGTATAAACATATGAAATTAACTATCATCTCATATCCAATCTAGATTTCAGCTTATGTTATTTATTCACTATAAAGTTAATTAGGGATATTGCTGGACTTCGGGAAACTTCTGACGTAGTAGGGACATCTGAAATACACATGTCATGTGGTTATCTTGGTTAAATTAAAAAATGTCATGTATGGATGTGGTATGTGAAGATACATAGCAGGAGACTGTTATATTCTGAACATAGGAATGCTCTAATAAGTGAATGGAGCTCATATTTAACAAATATATCTGATAGTAATGCTTTTCTGGGAGCATTTTTCATACCATGCGGATGTGCTTTTGTTCGCTATCTGCAATTGCTCATTGTCTCGCAATTTACAGGTCCATTTGGTATTGAAGGAGCTGGTCCGTAGATCGATTGCAGCAACAGAGGTGAGTGTTACCTCTCGATTTGGTTGAAGTTACGGATTACTGATCACCAGACATCACTCCTGTCTCACTGTTTCTTGTTTCTTATGTATCATGGCTACCTTGATTTGTGCCAGGAATTGAAGCGTTTCCCAACACTTCAATCAGATATAGCTGCTGCAGCCAATGAAAGCCTGGAAAGATTCCGTGAGGATGGCCGAAAGACGGTTATTCGTCTAGTTGACATGGAGGCCAGTTACCTAACAGTTGAATTCTTCTGGAAACTTCCCACTGAACCAGATAAAGGGGCTAACAATAACACTCCAGCCAATGACAGATATCAGGACAACCATCTCAGAAGAATTGGTAAGTGAACCACTATTTCCCCTTAACACCCTATTGATTAGGCAACAATTTTAGGGCCTATTGACAGGGAAATAAAGTCCTTGAATAACAGACCAAACAATTTTGTGTAAACCAATTTGTAACCATTAGCAAGGCAACCAGTTACCCGTAGCTGGTGGTACATCCTCCTTTATGCCCTGTTTGCATTATTTTAATTTCCCCTGCTTCCTGTTTCATGTGAAGTTTCTGCCTTCCAAACTATGCTTTATACCAACGAGTTCTGTAAGCTCCATCTATGTTTCACTATATCTATCCTCAGCCTGCCATACATACAGAGTGCACATACTCCTAAAGGTCATGATGCAGCCACAATGCCACATATACTTCTCTTGGTTCCCAAACATGTAGGAGTACATTATTTACTCTTGGTTCTCTCAATAGACAAAAGTTTTGTAACTTAATAACAAAACAGTGAAAATAGACAAATGTCCTTTGAATGTTCATGAAACCACCCATGTTAATAGAGTTGATAACAATTTACAATATCAGTACAAATGATGCCATCACTCCTTTTGTTTTCAGGGTCAAATGTATCATCTTACATTAACATGGTTTGTGATACATTGAGGAACACGATTCCGAAAGCCGTTGTACATTGTCAAGTGAAGGAGGCAAAAAGAAACTTGCTGAACCGTTTCTATGCTCATGTGGGAAGCAAAGAGGTATGTTTACTAATTCCTCACCGAATTTACTATTTATCACATACCTACAAAAGGGTATATTGATCAATAGTCGAACCACATATTTTTACTGTACATGACATCAGTCGTCATTTGTACTTGACCTTTGACTTCCAATTTACCCATGCACTAAATCAGTGACAATGAAAATTTCCATCCAGCTTTAATTTTTTGCTGATTTTAACCATGTGTACAAGCCACCTGGATAACGTACTAAAGCATCTCTCATTTTTTTCCATTTGTTTGCATAACGCAGAAGAAACAGCTGAGCGCGATGTTGGACGAGGACCCTGGTTTGATGGAGAAGAGGGATTCTCTCGTGAAGAAGCTTGAGCTGTACAAGTCTGCAAGGAATGAGATCGACTCGGTTGCATGGAAATGATCGGCTGGAAAGTCAAGGCGGGAAACATGTTTTGGACGTGTTTGCAGTAGAAATGCTCCATTCGTTTTGCGTATGTGCCTAACATTGGATGATTTGTACACGGGCTTTTCTTGCTGAGTGTTCTCTAGCTTTGGAGACACGTGTGGACACAACACCGTTGCTTCTTCGGCCACCCTTTGGCCGCCGCCCTTATGTATGATTCGTATATCTATATTAATACAGATGTATTCTTTGTTCAGTTGTGTGTTTCCCTCGTGATCTGGTGTGATGTTTCTCTTGATCATCGAGAGTTTATTTATGTGGTTGGTTTCATGCTTTGGTACCTGAACGAACTGAACTTGTTTTGCTATTCTAACAACAGAAGGATAGCAGATCATCATTCTACAATTCTGTTAATTACTCGTATGTTTCCTGTGTCTTTTAAGTCTTACCTGGCAAACCAACCCTTCTCTAGGTACTTGATGTTGCGATGTGGAAGAGGATCCCCTGAGTGGCCTCTCCTGCCATTGAGTCCCTGACAAGTGGGGACCACCACTGGTGGGACCCACATGTCAGTGACCGAAAGTCAGTGTACTGCAGGGTTAGCTACGTCAGAGGAGCCACGTCCGATGTTGCTGCCTTGCTGGGGTCATTTCTCATTTGAGAGTGTTCATTGGCCGTTTCATGCTTGATGTGCCGAAAAAACTGAACCGAGCTTATTTTGCTATTCTAACAACGAAGACAGACAAGACAAGTCTACAATTCTCCATGTGGAGTATTTCTTTTGCTACTACTGAAGGCGGGTCTTGAATTCTCCCCACGATACATCTTTCTCCAGGTACTCGATATTGGCTGGGTCGAATGGCCCCTCCACCACATCGACCGACTGTATGATCGCCCTCTCCGGCAGCACGCTCATGGCCGGATCCGGCGCCGTCCTCCCGCTCAGGTTCGACGAGAAGCCCTGCCACACAGAAAAAAAACGAGCCAGCATCCGTTAGTAAGCAATGGACTCCGAGGGGAAGCACGGCCGGCGTTGGCGCGCGTGTGGTGGGGGCGATGATAGTACCTTGAAGACGAGCACGACCTCCGTCTCGCCGTCGACGGTGGCCTTGACGAGGAGGGCCTGGCCGCGCGCCCCCTCGCTGTACGCCTCCAGCCGCGCCATCTCCTCGTTGTGCCCGTACTCCTCCTCCTCGTCTTCGTCCTCTTCCTCGTACCGCACCCGCCTCCTGGCGCCGCACGTCGTCCACCGGGCACCGGCGGCCAGGGCGCACGGCTTCCGCCGGAAAGGGAGGCGCGAGAGCGCGCGGTGGTGGCGAAGCAGGAGGCACGGGGAGACGGCGGTGGCGGTGGCTGTGACGCAGCGCAACGCCATGCCCCTGCTCGTGCTGCTGGCCGATGAGCGTCGGTTGTTGGAGGATAAGGCGCGCTGCCACGAGCGTTTGGTCGTGGCAGTGTACGTGTGCTGCTCTGACAGACTGACACGCTGTCTGTCTGGACTCGATTCGATTCTCAAGGATAGCAGAGTTTCCATCAGGTTCTGCGCACTACGCTGGCAGTTGAAACATTGGCAGGCGGTGAAAAAATTATGCCACTCTTCCTTCCTTCAGCCCGTGCCACCTAAGCTTTCTGCCGACTTGCATTGCAGAAGGCATCGTCCATTGAGATTCAGTGTTAGCCATTAATTTGACCAGTAAAATGTGGGTTGTTTGCTAAAAAAATGTGCACTTGAATTTGTATTTTTTTTTCAAAAGTTAGATCAAGTAAAACGAGGTCGCATGTAAATACTCGTTTCGTTCAAAAAATATAAGATATTTTAGCCTTTTTCTGAAATAGTGTCTAGATATTTTATTTCTTAACATTTTTTACTATGCAGGTTCACTTATTTTGCTACGAATCTACACACTAAAATTCGTTTAGATACATGTGTTTCAGAAAAAAGCTAAAACATCTTAGATACTCCCTCCAACCCATTTTTTTTTTGAAACATCCGTCCGACCCATGTTATTTGACTTCGATACAGATATATCATGACAAATTTGAGTCAACTAATATGGGTTAAAGGGGAGTAGTAGAAACGAAGAGTAGCCAACTCCAGTGCCGTTCATTGTGGTGAGCCAAGACATGTTTATCAGCCACTGTCAAATTACGAAATCAATCAACACAACAGACAGCACCACAGAACTAATTCAAAATAATGAGAGGTTCAAAACCATGTGTAGTTCAACACAGAGAGGACCGAGTAATACCTTAATTTGCACATACAACTGCTACATTTCCCTGCTTTCCAGGAACCGGAAAACCAGCAGGGGAAACGGAAATACAACAAAATTATTGC
The DNA here is from genome assembly GCA_916181665.1 of Avena sativa. Lineage (NCBI taxonomy): Eukaryota > Viridiplantae > Streptophyta > Magnoliopsida > Poales > Poaceae > Avena > Avena sativa. Next base: position 299,935,008 of record OV702296.1, read on the forward strand.
CTGTGGCTGTTGTATATGATTCAAAAGGACAACAAGCTTATTAAGTATGCTCTGCTTCTCACAACACATTACAGAAATGCACTGCTTTAGGTTTCGCTGCTCTTCGGATCTAGAGGCAGTCCAAATTATACTCCAACCAAGCAAGCAACAACCGGCCGGAGTTCCGAGCAAAACAGAAAAATCAACTACAATCTCGTCGTCTGCCGATGATTAGACGTAGAGTAGATCTCAGTTCTTCAACAAGGCCGCGCTGCACTGAGCCATGATCTTCGAGGCTCGTGTAATCGAGTCGGTCATGTAGAAGTTCTCCACGGCGGTTTTAAATGGAGCCGAGCTCACTTGTTGCTTCACCGGGGGCTTCACCTCGGCAGAGATCGTGGATGGCTCTCTCTCGTCTACACGCACAAGGTTTGGGGCCACCATGCTAATGCGGTCCCTCACGCCTGCGACGCTGTCGTAAGGCAGCGGAGCCCCGGCGACCTCAGAAAGAGCACGGATGATCTTCCAGTCATCCCTGGCATCGCCAACTGTAGGGACAGCCGGGATGGTCCACTGGGTGCACCCCTCAGTGTTCTCGTAGGTGCCTTCTTTCTCGCTAAATGCTGAAGACGGCAGGATAACATTGGCCCTGTAGACAGCCTTATCACCATGGTGCCCCTGGTAAACAACGAAGGCATCCTCTGGAAGGTTGTCCAAGTTTACATCATCAGCTCCCATCAGGTAAAGAAACTTTGCAGACTTGACGCTCTCGGTAGGATTAGCAACAAGGCCCAGATCAAGAGCTGCTGCCTGTGCAGCGTGGAGCAGTAGGACATTAAGACCATTCCAGTCTGGTCTGGTTACGTTGAACTTCTTCGCTACAGTCTCAATTGTTGAGAACACAGCACCTTGGTCTTCCCGTTCAAATAACCCAGCTCCAGCGATGATGACTGGATTCTTTGCAGACTTGAGTACTGAACAGAAAGGATGCCTGCCCTCAGCGATCTCAACAAGGGTCTCAGGCCCAGTGCCAAGATGCTGATGGTCATAGTTGAAGTCTGCTGGAGCACCAATGTAGCCCACCTTTGCTTGTGTTGCTCTAACAGTCTTCTGAATCCTTGCATTGACTATAGCAGCTTCAACTCTAGGCTGTTTTATGGCATACATAAAAGATGTTACTGTTATTCACAATGAAAAAATTATCTGCAGAATGTGACTGAAAAGAAGGGATAGCCAAAAATAACATATCTCAAGTCCTTTGGTCTAACAAGATGAATATGGAGCTAGCTGGCAAATATATTAGGATATTTATTGGGGATTCACTACTTCAATACACCAAGTCAACAGAAGAAACTGGGTTCTATAGAAACATCAGCTGCATAATTAAAATTGATACTATAGAGTATACATAGTCCCTCCCTTCCAAAACAATATAAGGGATATTATGTTTCTTAAGACAACGATTTGACCAAGAATTACTCAGTTAATATGTGGTCTATGTGATACAATATCACATTCATAATTAAATACTTTTGAACATAAATCTAGTGACAACCAATTTCATGTCACATAAACTAAATATTAACAAGGAAACTCTTGGTCAAATACTTTCTTAATAAAAGGAACTATTAATTATCTTTTGAAATGGGGGAGTACTACATGCACAAGAAATAAAATGCCAACATGCAAGAACATATAATTGAAGACCACTTTGTGCTTCATGTGTCCTGTTATTCTGTGGTGTAGAATATTTCTATCACGGAGCCATTTACAAATTTTAGCAAGAGCTTTATGCTATGGCTCTAGAAAAGATGCTTTCAAGCAGTTAGCATATCTACGAGTAATAAAATTAAAACTGCAGTCATACACCACCAGAATGTGAAACTAAGGCTAAGTGGTTACAGAACAGAGCATACTGTTAGACAAGGAAAATGGTCAAGAAAATGGCAGTACATAATAGTTATGAGCAAGAAAAAAATTATACCTGTGTACCAACCAAAAGGAAGACATCAGCTTTCTCAAGGCCAGCAATGCTAGTATTCATAAGGTAGTTTGATCGAAGATCTGCTGGTGGATTCGGACCATTTCCCTCACAGAGCACCTTGTCTGAACCCATTTTGTTGACAAAATCTTTCAATGCCATCATGGATTCTGCATCGGAAAGTTTGCCAGCGACTCCAGTAATTTCTTGTGGTTTAACTTGGTTCAAAACCTCAGCAACAACAGCAATAGCATCACGCCATGTCACTGCCTTGAATCTGCCATCAGAACCACGAATCATAGGATCGTTTAGTCTTTGCCTCTTCAGACCATCATAACAAAACCGCGTTTTGTCAGATATCCACTCTTCATTGATATCCTGCAAGGATTAGAAAAAGGAGGATCCTAAATCAAGTATTCTTTTTCATGATATATACAATAGCAGGTTTTGTAGCGAAGGTTTAACCAAAAAGCTGCTGGATATAACTTAGTTATGTGCCGAAGATTCATGCGACCACTATAACATTCTCAAAAGAACAGGCACTAGAAGAGCGGTATAATAGCACATTGCACCTAGTTGCCGACTACTAGGGATAGCCAAAAGCAGGGTGGTGCTCAGTGCCTACGTGCAGTCTACACGGGCTAGGCGACCTTCTACACCAGGCTTGACAGATATTATGGGGGATCATAACACGGTTAAGAGATCATGATTCATGAAATATCAGGCAGCATGAAGATGTCACCATTACCAAAAAAAAATACACATAACTAAGTAAAAGTTGCAACAGGATCGGCAAGCAAACCTCATTGATGCGTGGAACAATGCGCATAACTTCAGGACCTCTGCTGTCAACTCTTATGTTTGAACCTACTGCATCGGTGACATCAATAGTCTCAGTGCCCTTGAGCTCCCAGTTCCTAGCTTTAAATGCAAATGGCTTGGATGTAAGAGCTCCGACAGGGCAGATATCAATGACATTTCCAGATAGTTCACTTGTCATAAGCTTCTCCACATATGTTCCAATTTCTTCACCACTGCCACGACCTAACATACCCAGGTCTTGAACACCAGCAACCTCAGATGCAAACCGGACGCACCTGTAAGGTCAGAGAAATTCGAAAATTACATACCTAGCAAAGGTAAAAAAACTCGAACTTGCCCGAGTAGGTAAAACCATTTTTTTTAAAGGATGATGTGTTACTGTAATAAGGAAAAAGTACATGGAAAACCTCATGACTGCACAAAGAAAACACAAACTAAGAACCAGTACAATGCTCATATGGATGCACATGAATAAGTTAGACGGAATGTTCAGTTCCAACAGTTTTTGACTTTAGTAAGTTCTAACAATAAGCTCTTATAATCCTATAATGCTAGAAAAAATGAACCACAAGCAGTGGCAAAAACTTTGACAAACAAGATAGCCATAAAATTATTTGAGATGGATACACGTACAGCTTTACAAAGAAGCACCAAAAACATCACCTTGTACACTGGATGCAACGGGTCATCACAGTCTTCACCAAGGGGCCCAGATTCTTATCCACAACTGACCGCTTCATATCGGTGAAACGACCGCGGTCAGACCCAAAGGCCATAGACTGATCCTGCAGGTCGCACTCCCCACCCTGGTCGCAGATGGGGCAATCTAGCGGATGGTTCATCAACAAGAACTCCATGACACCCTCCCTTGCCTTCTTTGCGATTGGTGTGTCTGTCTTAATCTTCATGCCTAATCGAACAAGATGGTCCAAGGTTAGGAACTCTAGCAAATTCTTACTAGGAATCGCACACACTGGACTGATCATTCAGTACCTCGACAATCACTGGCTAGGTTGATGTTTCTAGTTTCTACAATAAGTATACTGATTAAACGCAAATCTAAACAAGAACCCTGAAATGCTGGTTGCTGAGACGTCTAGGGGCTGAATGGATCTGAGAGACTGAGGCCTAGGCACACAACACAGGCAAACCAGACTGACATATCCCATTTTGCAACGCTGAAAAAACGCCGAGTACGTACAGAGGCGAAACGAAATGGGCTGGAACAGCAGAGTCTGACCTGGGAGCGCGGGCATGGCGCAGGAGGCGACGGGCTTGGGCGACTTCTCGACCTCGACGAGGCACATGCGGCAGTTCCCGGCGATGGAGAGGCGGCTGTGGTAGCAGAACCGCGGGATGTCGACGCCGGCGACCTCGCAGGCCTGGAGCACGGAGAACCCCTTTGGGATCCGCACGGCGTGGCCGTCGACGAACACCTCGAGGACGTCCTCCGGGTTGCTGGGCAGCTCCACGCGCGCCCCGCCGACGGGTTCCCGCGGCGGCGGCAGCTCCGGGTCGGCGGGTGCCACGGCCGCGCCGGCCTCCGGCGAGCCCGCGGAGGGGGTCTGGGAGATCCAGCGGCAGGAGGCGCCCACCGCGGGGTTGCGGGATGAGAGGTAGGGCTTGGAGTGGCGGAGCGCCCGCGCGAGGAAGGCCATGGCGGCGGCGGGGGCGGGGGCGGCGAGGCGATTTGGATCGCGCGGAGGGGAGGAGACCTCGTGCCCTTGGCTGGCTCGGCTGGTGTGGGTGGAGATGGGGGCGAGGCGGTGTCTCTCGAGAGAGTGGAGGCCGGTGCTACGTGCACCGGAGGCTCGGTGACAGGTGGGGTCGGAAGAGCAGCGGGACCTGAGTGCAGTGAGGGGAAGGATCTGTGGGGTTGGAATGGCCGCGTGGGCGTTACAGGTTGTGCAGTGTGGAACGCAGAGGCCTGGGTGGACGTGGGGCATACACAAACACGAGCTGAATTGCGCATAGCACCAATGTTTTGTGTTGTTGTTGTTATTGTTGTTGTTGTTGTTGTTATTGTATAAAAACGTAGAATCAAAACACGAACTGCAGCTGATCCCTATTTTCGTCCAATTGGTTGCAGCTAGGCAAAATAAAGGGATTTAGACCCATAACACGTATAAACATGCGGGCCAAACGTAGAAATCTAAACATAGAAAACCAAACCGTTCGGTCTCGTTTACGTAGATATAATTTGAGTGCAGTGATGTTCTTTTTCGTCTGAAGATATAATAACATCACTGCCATTTGTCATTTTCCTCGCGAGAAAAAATAATTCGATGTAAAACACACCTTTTTAAAATTCTCTGCAAAAGATATTGACATCATGGTAACCTGACTATTGATGGCCGTTTCACGTAACTATTTTGTCTCAATGAACGGGTGACAATTAAGATAGCACTTGCCGTTGTTGATAAGTTTGAGCGCAGATACATATGGCCATCCACGACATTGTTTTATGTAGGTTATATTTTAGAATTGAGGCACCCCCTTGATTTTTTTTCATGCACAACAATCAAAACACATGTAGTTGTAGGCTCCGTGTGCGTGCAGCACTAAAAATTTGTGAAGAAATAAACCATCGAGTAGGACACCGTTTGTTTGTCAACAGAAATTTGTGAAAAAATAAACCAGCGTATTGGTCAATCTGAAAATACACTCGGTTAGAACGGTGTTAGTAGACGTGGGGATTCCGTTTGCACCCTTTAACAGAAACTATGTGATCCTACGATGCATGGGGTGTGCACAGCTATCCCCCTAGTTAGCTGGCTATTTTGCATATTTTGTGTATATATAAAAGAATCTCTATATTTTCTAAATTTCTTTTGCCCATTTTAAAAAATTGTCGTATATTATAGTATACGGTAGTCGGTAGAGAAATACAATAACCCACATGTCTATAAGTGTTAAGGGCCTAAATCATCTTTGATTGGGCTAGCTGCAACGAATTAGACAAAAACATGGGGTCATCTCTAACTGGTTTTTTGATTCTGTGTTTTGTGCAACGATATCATCAAACAATGGTGCTATGTGCAATTTTATCTGAATGGTTAGATGTCTGGACGCGGGTACCGCTGTGTACTTGTGTGTAAGTGTGTATGGTCTACTACCTCAGTTCCAAAAACAGAGCCTATTTTCTATGAAGTCAGAATATGTTTAACCAATTTTATTGAATAAAGTATTAAAATCTACGCTATCAAATTTATATCATTAGGTATGTTATAAAATATATTTTGACATGGCATGTACATACGTAATAATATTACTCCCTCTGACTCATACTAGTTGACTCAAATTTGTCTAGATATGGGTGTCACTAGTGGAAACGAGGTCTTTTGTTGATCCAGAAAAAGGGCTTTAACACCGGTTCTTCTACGAACCGGTGTTAAAGGGGGGGGGGCCGTACCAGCGTGGCCCCTGCGGCAAAAAAGGAGCCCCCCTTTAACACCGGTTCGTGCCACGAACCGGTGTTAAAGGACCCTGCAACAGTGGCCCGCGCAGCCCCCCCTTTAACACTGGTTCGTGGCATGAACCGGTGTTAAAGAGGGGCTACATAAGACACCACCGCAGCCCACACACCCCACTCTTCCATTTTTTCACTATCTCATTTTGGAGCCTAGCAAGAGGGTGTGAAGAGTGCTAGTTTGTGTTTTTTTCATATGCACAAGAGGTGTTCGGTGAAATGCCCGAGAGCTCAAAATAAGTTTTCTCGTTGCTCTTTCCGTCTCGGTCGAGGTCGGCAACTATCATTTCATGCGTCATTGATGTACTATATATATAAATGGTCATCTCCCTATTAATTTTTGATATATACTACATATTAATGCAGATGAACCGGCAATGGATGTACGGTGACCGCCGCACTTCCGAGTATATTACGGGCCTCCAAAATTTCATCGTTGTGGCTAATGCAAACCGTGGTCACAATGGTTTTATGTGTTGTCCATGTGTTCACTGTCAGAACAAGAAAGACTACTCAAATATCAGAACCATTCACGCCCACCTGCTTCGATCCGGTTTCATGCCCAGCTATAATTGTTGGACCAAGCACGGAGAAAAAGGGGTTGTGATGGAAGACAACAAAGAAGAAGAGGATGATGACAACTATCATAATATGTATCCTGAATATGATGATACTGCAACCGGGATAGATAATGAAGATCAAGAGGGAGCAGATGGGCCCGCTGATGACGATCTTGGTCGGGCCATTACTGATGCAAAGGAAGAATGTGAAACTGAAAAGGAGAAGGAGAAGCTGGAGCAGATGTTAAAGGATCACAAAACATTGTTGTATCCAACTTGCAAAGATGGCCACAAAAAGCTAGGTACCACACTGGATTTGCTGCAATGGAAGGCAGAGAACGGTATGACTGACAGCGCATTTTCAAAGTTGTTGGTAAAAATGAAGAATCTTCTTCCAAGAAATAATGAGTTGCCTGACAGTACATACCAAGCAAAGAAGGTTGTCTGCCCTCTAGGATTAGACGTGTAGAAGATACATGCCTGCATTAATGACTGCATCCTCTACCGCGGTGAGAAGTACGAGAATTTGGATGCATGCCCGGTATGCACTGCACTGCGGTATAAGATCAGACGAGACGATCCTGGCGATATTGAGGGCGAGGCCCCTAGGAAGAAGGTTCCCGCCAAGGTTATGTGGTATGCTCCTATAATACCACGGTTAAAACGTCCCTTCAGAAATAAAGAGCATGCCAAGTTGTTGCGATGGCACATGGAAGACCGTAAGAAAGACGCGATGTTGAGACACCCCGCTGATGGGTCACAGTGGAGAAAAGTCGAGCGAGAGTACCCGAACTTCGAACGTGACGCAAGGAACTTAAGGTTTGGTCTAAGTACAGACAGCATGAATCCTTTTGGTGAGCAAAGCTGCAGTCACAACACCTGGTCTGTGACTCTATGTATCTATAACCTTCCTCCTTGGTTGTGTATGAAGAGGAAGTTCATTATGATGTCAGTGCTCATCCAAGGCCCGAGGCAACCCGGCAACGACATTGATGTGTACCTAAGGCCATTAGTTGAAGAACTTTTACAGCTGTGGACCAAACCAGGTGTACGTATGTGGGATGAGCACAAAGGGAAGCCATTTGACCTACGAGCATTGCTTTTCGTAACCATCAATGATTGGCCTGCTCTTAGTAACATTTCATGGCAGACAAACAAGGGATACAATGCATGCACACACTGTTTAGATGAGACTGAAAGTGTATATTTGGATAAATGTAAGAAGGTTGTGTACCTAGGGTATCGCCGATTTCTTCCGAACCTGCATCCAGTAAGAAAGAAAGGCAAGCATTTCAAACGTCTGGCAGAACCCCGGAGGAAGCCTGTCCTCCGTATCGGTGAGGAGGTATTTGGTATGGTCAAGGACCTAGAAGTAATCTTTGGAAAAGGTCCTGGCAGTCTATCTGTTCCGAATGACGATGCCGGACACGCGCCCATGTGGAAGAAGCAATCTATATTTTGGGACCTATCCTATTGGAAAGTCTTAGAGGTCCGCTCTTCAATCGACGTGATGCACGTGACGAAGAATGTTTGCGTGAACCTGCTAGGCTTTCTAGGAGTGTATGGGAAGACAAAAGATACACCAGAAGCACGGCAGGACCAGCAACGTCTGAAAGCCCCTGAAGAGCCTATGCATCCTGAGAACGAGAAGGGTAAACGATGCCACTTAACTCCTTCCAGCTACGCTCTTACCAAAGCAGAGAAGGAAATCTTTTTTGAATGCCTGAGCAGTATCAAGGTCTCGTCTGGCTTCTCGTCGAATATAAAGGGAACAATAAATATGGCAGAGAAAAAATTCCAAAACCTGAAGTCTCATGACTGCCACGTGATTATGACACAATTGCTTCCGATTGCATTGAGGGGGCTTCTACCTGAAAATGTTTGAGTACCCATTGTGAAGCTATGTGCATTCCTCAATGCAATATCTCAGAAGGTAATCGATCCAGAAAGCCTACCAGGGTTACAAACAGATGTGGCCCAATGTCTTGTCAGCTTTGAGTTGGTGTTCCCACCATCCTTCTTCAATATTATGACGCATCTCCTGGTTCACCTAGTAGAAGAGATTGCCATTCTCGGTCCTGTATTTCTACACAATATGTTCCTCTTTGAGAGGTACATGGGAGTCTTAAAGAAATATGTTCATAATCGTGCTAGGCCAGAAGGAAGCATCTCCAAGGGCTATGTAACAGAGGAGGTCATTGAGTTATGTGTTGATTTTATTCCTGACCTTAAGGCGATTGGTGTTCCAGAATCACGACATGAGGGGAGACTGCGTGGAAAAGGCACCCTAGGATGTAAATCAATGATATGTAGGGACGGGCATTCTCTCAATCAAGCACACTACACGGTTTTACAAAGATCTATCTTGGTTGCCCCGTATATCAATGAACACAAGAATTTAATACGCCTCAAACACCCGGGACAGTCTGATGAATGGATTATAAGTGAACACATGGCGAGTTTTGGCGGCTGGCTGCAAAGACTTCTCACGAATAACACCACTGTTGGGGATCAGCTGTACTTGTTGGCCAGGACACCATCTTCGACTATATGTAACTTTGTAACTTCTCTAACTAGATCAATACACCTGGGAGCTAACTAATTTCACATATTAGGGAGTGCCTCTATGACTAGTTTCTCGGAGATGCCGGAGGAGTGGGCTCCGTCGGCATCTCCCTGAAACTGGCCGTAGTGGTGTCCCTGCTCTCGAAAGGAGGTAAGGCATAGCCTCAAACTGGCTGGAGGACTGGACTCACAAGGATGCCTATTTATAGTACAAGCAGCTCGACATAGTGTCGACACTTACGAAATAATGTCGACACTCACCCCTATTATTAGTGCTGACTCGTGTTTTGTCCCGGTTGGTGTCTCCAACCGGGACTAAAGGTTCATCTTTAGTCCCGGTTGGTGACACCATCCGGGACAAGGTACACGCCGCACGACATAATGTCGACACTCACCCCTATTATTAGTGCTGACTCGTGTTTTGTCCCGGTTGGTGTCTCCAACCGGGACTAAAGGTTCATCTTTAGTCCCGGTTGGTGACACCATCCGGGACAAGGTACACGCCGCACGACATAATGTCGACACTCACCCCTATTATTAGTGCTGACTCGTGTTTTGTCCCGGTTGGTGTCTCCAACCGGGACTAAAGGTTCATCTTTAGTCCCGGTTGGTGTCTCCAACCGGGACTAAAGGTTCATCCCGCCATTTTTTTCCCGCCATTTTTCTTCCCGCCAGTTCTTCCCTCCAGTTCTTCCTGCCAGTTCACTATATATATGTAGGGTTGGCCTCCATTGTCATTGCACATCTCTAGACTCATATCTGCAACCTCATCACTCTTTCCCATGGCTTCCACCGTAGCACTAACCCCTAGGGAGGCGGAGGCGCTTTGCGCCTCGAACTACCCCTGCCCGCCGGACTACTGTGTCCCCGTCGGCTGGATGCTGAGCGTCATAGGCGTGCCGGTTCCTCCTGTCTCTCTAGGTGTGGCGCGCCGGATGGCCATCACGAACCACTACTACTTCGAGCTCACGCCGGAGCAGCGGAGGAATCCCAGATGGCATCCTGAGTATTTCCCTACTTGGGAAGCCTTCTTCGTGGATCGGCGTGAGAGGGCGCTCGCCAGGAACGAGGAGGACGGCCCACCTCCTCCTAACTTCAACGAGGCCGGCCGTCGGCTATGGTGGCGCGGTCGGACTCTCTAGAGCGTCATGGCCTATGACACTGCCGCCGACTCTAACCCTCGTCTGCGCTACCCTCAAGTCCAGCCCACGCGCTACCCTCAAGTCCAGCCCAAGCGTACTCTCCAGAGGTTCAATTACGGCGACCCCGGCGACGACAGCGATGATGGCGGCAGCGAGTACGACGACTACAGTGGCGAGTATTACAGGTGTAGGCAGGAGCATGACTGAATCACTCCAACATTCCAAAACAAGTTCGGCCGATTGTTACTTAATCTGGCCATGTATCTTAATTTTCAGTTCTTTTATGTATCTTAATTTTCAGTTCCAGTTCGGCTTTATGTAACTTACTATTAGTTGCATTCTCATTCGAGGTTTCTTAGCTTTCGGGTCAAATGACCAATGTTATGGCTAGAATCAAGGCATAGTTTGTGATAATATGGCCATATTGTGCATACATGTGCATCATGGCATGGCAAACAATGTTGCAAGAGGAAGTTTTCCTTTTTATCGCACCAAAAAGGCATTTTCCATTTTCCGAGCATAAAAAACGGACGATTTTGTGAAGCAACCACCAAATGGCTAATTCAAAAAACCACCAACATATTTTACAAAAATATTAGACCACCTTATATGGACAATGTACCAACAGGGAGATCTGAAACCTTTCCGTCCACCTCTGGTGAAAAAGACAAATTCCTGCCGAATCGGTAGGAAGTGGGTCAGATATGAACTACAGGTACATGATACGATGCTCATAATTTTTTACAAAAATCATTTTTAGGTTCACAATATGCTATTTTATCAAAAAAACAATGCAAGTGGAGCGAGGCTTGGCCCCGAGCTAAGAATCATCATGCCCGTTGTTCGACAAAGTTTGTCGATAGTTTAAAACGGGGATAAAAAAATAAAAAAAGATCGAAACCGTGCAAAACCTTCGCGTGGTGTTATATTATGTGACATAGTTAGAAGGAAAAATCTCAAACTTGGTATATTGATTATGTCTCAAAAAAACCTTCACAAAATGACCTATCTCATTCGAGGTTTCTTGGCTTTCGGGTCAAATGACCAATGCTATGGCTAGAATCAAGACATAGTTTGTGATAATATGGCCATATTATGCATACATGTGCATCATGGCATGGAAAACAATGTTGCAAGAGGAAGTTTTCCTTTTTATCGCACCAAAAAGGCATTTTCCATTTTCCGAGCATAAAAAACGGACGGTTTTGTGAAGCAACCACCAAATGGCTAATTCAAAAAACCACCAACACATTTTACAAAAATACTAGACCACATTATATGGACAATGTACCAATAGGAGGATCTGAAACCTTTCCGTCCACCTCTGGTGAAAAAGACAAATTCCTCCTGAATCGGTAGGAAGTGGGTCAGATATGAACTACAGGTACATGATATGATGCTCATGATTTTTTACAAAAATCATTTTTAGATTCACAATATGCTATTTTATAAAAAAACAATGCAAGTTGAGCGAGGCTTGGTCAGATTCAAGTGTATACAAAAGATGTGGCATTTAAATATCCAATCAATTCAAAAATGTTAATATAAAAGACGCGGCATTAAAATATGATTTGCTCTAATAAAATTGGGTTAGATTCCTTTTTAGATGCTTAATCTTTCTTATGTTCAAAGTTTTAGGATTTAACAATTTATTTTTGTTTGAATTGAATAATCAAAATTTATATGTAAGTGTTTTAATCATTTTAAAAAATTTCATGTAAAGTAAATATAAAATGTTTTTACATGAATGGATAGATATTATTTTTCTGAAAATTATGATATATTATTCATATTTTTCTGAGTTGAAATGAAAAAGATATGAATTTTCTAAAGTCATATCCTATTTTTTGAATTAAAAATGCCCCTTTAATGCATGAAATATATGCCCCCCTTTAACACCGGTTCCAGACACGAACCGGTATTAAAGGGGGGGGTGTTAATAAATGCGCGCGCGAAACGAATTCCCCCCTTTAACACCGGTTCGTGTCTGGAACCGGTGTTAAAGGGGAGGGGGTATTAAATGCCGCCTTCCCCTTCCTCTCTTTCCCCAGCCAAATCGATCGAACCAGGAACGAAATTAGCAGAGGAGCTCGCCGTCGCCGTCGGACGTCCACGCCTGTCGCCATCGCCGCCCTGTTGTCCGCCGCCGCGTCCGCCATCGCCGTCGGACGTCCACGCCTGTCGCCATCGCCGCCCTGTCGTCCATCGCCGCCTTCCATGCCCCTGTCGCCACCATCGCCGTCTGTCGTCCTCGCGCCGCCCCGACGTCGCTCATCGCCGCCGCCGCCCGCGCCAGCCGCCGCCCGTTTGCCGCACGCCGCGCGCCGTCCCCCGCACCGGTTCTGCGCGCCGTCCGCGCCCCGCGCTTCCCCAGCCGCGCCTCCACCGTACGGCCGTCGCCCCGCCACCCGCGCTGCCAGCTGCCGGCCGCCCCGTAGAGGTTAGTATTAGTTTAGTATTTTATTTAGTTAGTTTTTGGGTTAGTTTAGTGCTAATTAGTTAGTATTAGTTAATTATTAGCAGTTTAGTGTGTATTAGTTAGTATCTTTTTTAGTAGTTAATTAGTTAGTATTAGTTTAGTATCTTTTTTTTGGGTTAGTTTAGTGTTAATTATTAGTAGTTAGTTAGTATTTTATTTAGTTAATTAGTTAGTATTAGTTTAGGGTTATTTAGTGCAGTTTAGTGTACGGGGACGGGCGAGCGCTGGGCAGGTGGAGTCTGGGGGCGCACGCGCGCTAGTCCGGCGCTCGGCGCTCGCCGGCGGCTGCCCGTGGACTGCGCGGCCTTAGAAGGTGTACTACGCGGCCTTAGAAAAAAAATAGATAAATAAAAAAGGAATGTCGGTGGCGGCCTTAGAATTGAAGAAGGTGGACTGCGCGGGCAGCTCTTTGGCGAGCGTCGTGGCTTCTCCCCTCGGTCTGGGGCCTATCTTGGGGACAATGGGCGGGGCAGAAGACGGGGAAAACCCTTTACCATAGGTCTCTGGGGCCGCCGATTCTGCCAAGTTGTTTGCCATCGCTGCCGTCGCTCCGGTGACCATACTGAGGCGGCGCCGACACTATAATGCTTGCCTCGGCCTCCTCTTTCGAACAACGCCCGTTTTAGGTAGGCCATATCACGCTACCTCGCGCGCCCTAGGTCGCTCTCCAACGCCGCCAGCCTCCGGTCAGCCACTGTAGCTAGCCCCTCTCATATGCATCCGGGATTTCTCAGAATTAGGGTTTGGACCCCTCGGAACTCGTTTAAAATGATCAAGCATCCTTAGGGTTTTAATTTCATTTGTGTATTTATTTGTGTATTTTTGTATGAATAATATGTATATTTGTGTATGAATCCAAGTCCACTTGAATGTTTACACTCTTACTCTAGATAATATTATTGTTTTAGAAACTATGGATCCACTTAGTAGAAACCTTGAAGAAGAAGAAATAATGGAGAACATTATTGATGAGGACACCTCACAATATCTGAACTTGGAGGGACATGATGACAGATCAAGTAGTCATGGAGAAGATGAAGACTCCGGTGAACGCAATTTAGTGATTACAAAGTCCGGCGAGGTATATGCATTGATTAAGCCTTTGCTGACTTCCACCAACAATCTTCTTCTACATGTATTAATTAACGCCTCTTTCTTCTTTTAGCCCTCTGGATCGACCAGCCAGCAACCATCTTCTTCTACGAAAAAGAGCAAGCGAGGCGCGAGCCATCGGTTGAAAGATCGTGCAAAGTTCACGATCGAAGCAGTCCGTGTTGATGGCAGGCCGATGGAGCCCAAGAAGGCCGCAGACAAATTTGTACGTCAGGCTGGAGTTCTTGTTAGGTACCAAATCCCAATCATAATTGAAAATTGGAATAAGCCAAAGAAGGGCGACGATACCTTTGTCGATGAAAGATCCAAAGAAACGCTTTGGAATTCGTTGTTGGTAAATTTCACCCTTTCGCCAGAGGAGGATGAAAACAACCCGGTTATAAAGGAAAAGGTCAAAGAGTGGACTGTAAAGAAGATGGCTGACGCTTTCCGCAACTGGAAGACAAAATTGAACAAATTTGTCAAAGCTCGCGAGACTCCAGATTTCGAAGACGCATATTATGCGAAGATAAGACCTCACTGGCCCGAATTTGTGACATATAAAAAAGTGCTATAGCTAAAAAGAGGTCAGAAACCAATACGCTTAATGCCAAGAAGAAGGAATATCACTAGAGTACGGGGTCAGGTGGCTACATATCTCAGAGGCCTAAGTGGGAGGAAGTTGAGAAGGCCCTGCGCGCTAGAGGGATCACACCCCAGACAGATGGGTGGGACCTACGTGCAAATACTTGGTTCTATGGAATCGGGGCAAGGTTGGACCCAGAAACAGGATTGTGTATCTTCCCAACCCTCCTTGCCAAACCCGTCATTGAACTCATCACGGCATACGAGGAAACATCCGCCAGGACCTTCCATCCCGACAGAGAGAATGACCAGCTCACACGCGCCATCGGTAAAAAAGAACACCCTGGACATGCACAAGGCACAGGGGGTATGACGTGGAAGGATGAGTTTGCCGAGTGGAGCGACTCTTACAGATGGCGCGGCAGAAAAGAAAAAGAGCGTACAGAGCGGATGACACAGATAGAACATGCACTTGCGGCGCTGCAGGCGCAAGTGAATGCACAACAGAGCCATCAAGCTACTGGCCCATCTCAGCGGCACGAAGAGCCTGCATTGGAAGCTGCCGGCGGCCCAGACTCTGCGCGGAAAAGCAGTGTGGCTTCCACGGAGAACGTGCAGCCCACGCTTGAAATGTCGGATCCTCGATACCCCATGGATGAGATCACGGAGAGCGAACACGCTGAGCTGCATGTGATATTAATGGGCTTATCCATTAAGGTGGTTGTCGGCTATGCCTTACCTCCTGTAGCTGGTGGAACTTACCACTGCCGACCGATTCCAGATGGCTATGCTATTGTCGGGGTGGATGAGGTTGTAAAGGAATATGAGGAAGCACAACTTGACCATGCTACAGGTGAAGGGGAAACTTAACTCAAATTTGCAGTGAAAACAACCATTCTTTGGAAGAAGGAACATATCGTGCTTCCAAATTGGAGGCCACTGGAACCCCCGTCGTCTCCGCAGCGTCAACAGTCTGAGCCGCTTCAGCTATCTCCTGCGCGGCAGCCATCTCCGGCGCTTCAGCCATCTCCGGCGTGCCAGCTATCTCCGGCCCGTCAGCCATCTCTGGTGCTTCAGCCATCTCCTCAGCGTAAGCGGAAGATCACTGCCACAAATAGCATCACTAGCACTGCCACAAAGAAATCCGTAGGAAACCGTACGCCAAAGAGTTCAAAAAACTACGTCCCACAGCCTTCCGCCAAGCCATTGTCGGTTTTACCGTGGAATCGCAGCGACGAGGAGACCAATAGGATCTCGGAAGAAGAGGTCAAGAAATTATTTGCACCTAGACGGGCCGAGCCAAAGGAGAAAATAGATCCAGCGGTGGTGGAGAAGTTTTACAAAAATCTTTTGAAACCTGAAACCCCACTTGTGCCGGACTACGGGCGCCAGATTTTGAAGGCGGATGCAAGGCGCCGTAGGGAGACTGAAAGTAGCAGTCGTGAGGCACCCCAGAAAACAGTTCCCATGCTCGGAGAGCAGGAAAACCAATCATGCGCCCCGCTCCAAATGTTCGACACACGGGACGCTCCTCCAGTAAATGATTACGAGGCAGAGCTACAAAGAAAGGCCAATGAGATGGGGATGAGTTACATTGCATACTTGAACATCATGGGAGACAACTTGCCCAAATGCGATGCCAACCCCATACAGCCATGGAAGTATGGGAAGAATCTCGTCAAGAAAGAGGAGCTCAAGAATCTACCAACAAAGATGCGAAAATTGCACAAGTGGTACCTTGATTTCTGCAAGACGAGAAAGGAAGAATGGATCACGTCGCATATAAGAGATGAGATTTTCTTGTGCGGAGACGACGGGATCGACTTCAACATTCAAGACTTGCATTTTCTATTCAATCAGAAGGAACTCGACAAAGCTGCCATCAGCCTTTATTGTGTGTAAGTACTATTTCTGTAATTTATATCTCATCTCATTCACTTCATTAATTGCATGTATATATATATGCTCACCATATATGTATATACTATTATGCAGGAAAAAGGTTATGGAATGCAGGAAAGGAGGCCCTTTTGACATTGGGTTCGTTGACCCAAATAGAGTTCATAAAGAAGTGGTAAGAACCAAACCCGGGCAAACAGAAGATTACTTGCTAAGGTCTTTACTGAGACAACAAACCAAAAGGGAAATACTATTGCCTTACTGTAGGGGTTTGTAGCATGGAAAACAAAAAAATTCTATCGCATGCACACAAACAAGCCAAGATCTATCTACTAGATTGTAGCAACGAGTCGATAGAGGAACTCACCCTCGAAGATTCCAAAGCGGTTAACGAGAGCAGATTCTCGTGGGTGATGTAGTCGTACACTTGCCGATCTCAAGATCGCGTAGACGATCCTTCCGGCGCTGCGTTCCGGCAGCGCTTCCGCAGTCGGTCACACGTTAGGTACTCGATGAAGACCTTCCTCTCCCTTGTTCTAGCAGGCAGCGGAGGTTGTAGCACTCTCCTCGCAATTCCGGAGCACAACGGCGTGGTACCGGAAGTAGAGGGGAGATCTCGCAGGGCTTCGCCTTAAGCCGGAGCGAGTATGGTGGAGTATGAGAGAGTCCCTCGGTGTTCTAGGGTTTAGACACACCAAGGAAGGGGGCAAGCCGACGGCTAGGTTTTAGCTAGGCGGCGGCGGCGGTTTGCCCTAGGGCCGGCGGCGGCTATGGAGGCGGCGGCGGCTTGGGGCTAGGGTTTGGAGGAGAGGAGCTTGTGTCTAGGAGGGGAGCCCTGCCCCTCCTCTTATAGGTGGAGGGAGGCGCGCCTGGGGAGGGGAGTCCCTCCCCAACTCGTACCCAAGGTGGGCCGGCGGTGGGAGGAGGAACTCCTCCCCCAAGTCGGTTTCAACCTTCCTCCTCTTTTCCTCTTTCCAAATTTAGCCATTTGACTTTTCAAACTAGCTGTTTGACTTTTCAAACTAGGATTTGAATTAATCCTTTATTTGGTTCAGCGATGACACTTAGTACATGATGCAATCATACCAACTTGATACAACACATTCATGTACCCTTCCCCTCCGGAGTGCCGGACATTCCGGAACATTCCCGATGAAAACACCGGAACCATTCCCCAACTCCGAAACGGGACTTTCCTTATATGAATCTTATTCTCCGGACCATTCCGGATCTCCTCGTGATATCCCGAATCCCATTCGAGACTCCGAACAACATTCGGTCTCTTTCTCATCATTCCATAACTACTCAACAACATCGAATCCTTAAGTGTGTCTCCCTACGGTTCGTGAATTATGCGGACATGATCGAGACACTTCTCCGAACAATAACCAATAGAGGAATCTGGAAATTCATATGGCTCCCACATATTTCTACGATTACTTTGCGATCGAATGAACCACTCACATACGATACCAATTTCCCTTTGTCTCACGATAGTTTACTTATCCGAGGTTTTGATCGTCGGTATCTCTGCATACCTAGTTCAACCTCGTTACCGATAAGTACTCTTTTCTCGTTCCCGTGGTATGTGATCCCTTGTGAGCCAGTCACATGCTTGCAAGCTAATTGGATGACATTCCACCGAGAGGGCCCAGAGTATATCTATCCGTCATATGGATGGACAAATCCCACTCTTGATCCATGTGTCTCAACCCATACTTTCCGAACACTCAATGCCATCTTTATAGCCACCCAGTTACGGTGTGGTGTTTGATGTCATCAAAGCATCCTTCCGGTGATGGTGATAAGCATGATCTCATGGTCGAAGGAATTAGGTTACTATGTATCAGAAAGCTTATAGCAAATGAACTATATTAAATGACTTGATCTTTATGCTACACTTTAACTATAGGAGTATGTCCATCACATCATTCTCTAATGATATGACCCTGTTGTTAATAACATCTCTATGTTCATGATCAGGAAACCATGATCATATATTAACCAACAAGCTAGTTTAACAAGAGGCTTTACTAGGGACTCTTTTATGTTTACAAATCACACAAGTATTAATGTTTCCGGTTAATACAATTATAGCATGGTATGCAAACATTTATCATAAGTATGAAGATATGATAATAACCACTTTATTATTGCCTCTTGGGCATATCTCCAACACTTACAACTTCTCGTGAGTACTGTTACCCTCTCTCTTGTACACATTCTATTTCGGCTTACTCGATGTTAAGTGTAACTGATGATGAGTTATGCGTGCGTAGGTTCCACTTTATTCTGCTAGTCATTCAACCCGACTCAGGAAACGTCCTTGTCATGGACTCGTTACGAAAAGAAAAAGAGATATGGGCAGACTTTAGAGAGATGCTCCAGAGGTAATTTCAATCATATTATCGCACTAGATCGGCAACTTTCGTGACAACAAGTAATTAATTACTCCTTTATCCATTTTCTTTGTCGGACAGGGTTTGGAAAAGGTTCACGGGCAGAAGAACTAAAATTTGTAGACCAAAATGTAAGTAATACTAGCTAGCTAGGTCTGCGTATCTCTTTGATTCTGCTTCCAATTCCATTATATCATGCTTTATTGATTATTATTTTGATTGAACTCTCTATTCTCGTAAAGTGCACGCATCAGGGACACGACAATAACTTATGTGGGTACTATGTTTGCGAGTTCATTCGCAACACGATATGTGCGACGGGCCAAGCCGCACTAGAACAACTTAGAGTAAGTAAACAAAGTCCACAACATTATTTTATTACCATCAATTGTGTTGAGTTTTATTCTTATATATATATTGACGGCCCATTCTTCATATATATTCAGATCGAACGGATGCGGGACCAACTCCTACCATTTGAACACATACGAGCCATTCAAGAGGAATTGGCGGGGTTCATACTTGATGAGGTCGTCACGCCTGGCGGAGAACTCTTTAGATATCCACCAAAATGAATGATGACGATGTATGTGCCGATGACGATGTATGTGCCGATGACGATGTTTGTGTATAATAATAGTTGCTTAATTATTCATGCACTCATATGTACCGATGACGATGTATGTGTATACCGCTCCCGATCGATTCCCCCTCCCCCCTCCCGCAGAAATACGCCCAGAACGGGGCAGAGGCAGAACTCTGCCGTGGCAGAGATTTAGGCCGTTTTCGTGCCGCGGCAGAACTCTGCCGCGGCAGGAAAACGGCCTAAATCTCTGCCGCGACAGAAGAACCTTTAACACCGGTTTCAGCCCTGAACCGGTGTTAAGGGGGGGGCTGAGGCCTGCGGCAGCCCCACGTGCGCCACCCTTTAACACCGGTTCGTATAAGAACCGGTGTTAAAGGGCCCCCCCTCTAACACCGAACCCTCAACAACGATTGTAGAACCGCTGTTAGAGGGCCCTCCCAACCGGAGTTAAAGGGGGGGGGTCTGCACTAGTGTATATCTAGCACTAAAATTTGACTAGATACATCCGTATCTAGATAAATCTAAGTCAACTAATATGGGACAGAGGGAGTATAATAATGATGAGCTGGGTAGTTGGACCGGGGAGAGAAAAATCTCTCGCGACCGGCCACCCTCCACACAGGCGACCGGCCGCCCGCCACCTCCTCTTCCTCGAGGCTCCCCCTCCTCCCTCTCCCTTGTCGTCGGGTGGTGGCCATTGCCGGGCTAGGCCTGGGCGGTGCCGGCGGTGGCGCCATATGCATTTCCCCCTCCCGGTGGTGTGCCCGCGCCGGGAGGCACAACGGCGGCGGGTGCGTGCAGGTGATAGCGTTCTAGCGCGACAACATGGCGACCTAGCGCTAGCGAGGATGGATATGTGTTGCGATGGACCTTCCACTTGGTAGCCATGGCGGCTGGGCAGGAGGCCAGAGTGCCCTGCACGCCCAGATCCAGACCCAAAAGGGCCTGATCTAGGTTAGGAAGGGTCGGGTTGGGCTCAGGTTCGGCGCCTCTGGCTGTTCTGACGTGCGGTTCGTGACGAGGGTGGGGGCGATGATGTCACGCCAGCTGCAACATGGCGACGGGAGATTCTCGGACCCATCTGGGCCTGGTCGGGCCTATGGTGCCGAACAAGAGGATGGCGGTGAGTGTAGCCTGCGTGCAATAGTGTGACGGCGGAGACTTTACGAGCCCGTCCAAAGCTCGGCTGGGCTGTTTAGCCTGGTTTGTCTCTGGTGCCGCGTCCGGTCGGCACTCGTCGATGGTGGTGGAGGTAGTCCTCGAGGTGGATGTGCTGTTGTCGTCCTCCGGTACCAAGTGGCTTGGTGTTCGCTTGATCTTGTGTCCGGTCGGCTACCGTTTATGGTGGTGGTTCTACACCTGTTGTCTACGACTGTTTCCTCTCGGTACAACCGGTATCGTAGCGTTTTCCATTGTGAGAAGACGATGTTGACTGCAAGATCGTGGTGGCGTGGGTTGGGGGTGGCAGTTTGGTGGAGCGCTTTGGATTGGCTAGGGTTGTGTTTTTTTGGGGGTTGGGAGAAATCCTTCTCGGCTTGGCCGATGATACGCCCAATTTGCATCACCTTTCTATATCATAATTTACCTCTATTCATTGATATTTGTCTTATTATGAGGTATTACTTATGTCTTTTCCACTGTTTATGCATGTTGGATGATTCTTGGAGGATGGACTGCCGGAGTCTGGATTCTGATGGAAAAGAGGGCGTTTCGATGCAATTTCGCGAAGATCAGAAAAATACCAGAAAAATATGGAAAATATTATTTTTCCAGAAGATTGAGGAAGCCATAAGGAGGGACGAAGAAGGGCCGCAGGGGGCCACACCCCCCTAGGCACGGGCCCACATGACCCCGCGCCTAGGACAGGTGTGGCCCACCTGCCCAACTCCTGACTCTGCCCCTTCGCCTATATCTTCCCTACGGAACCCTAAACCTCGGGGAGCGACCACATATAGATTTTCGCCGCCTCTAGGGGCGGAAAACACCGAGAGAGAAAGATCTCTCCGGCAGACAGATTTCTGCCTACAGATTTCTGCCGGGGGAATTCCTTCTCGGAGAGGGGAGATTGTCGCCATCAACACCGTCATCAAGCTAGGCTTCATCGGGATCATCATCATCATCCACACCATCATCTCCACCAGCACCATCATCACCACTCCGTCCCGTTGTAACAATTGTGTTGGATATTGCTTTAGTTCTTATGGGAAACTTTCCCGGTGTTAATTACTATTGTAGTTGATGCTTGTGAGTGTAACCATTGGATTATTATTTATGTTCAGATTGTTATCCATTATCATATCATCTTTGATCTTGATCCATATCATGTCTTGTGAGTAGTTCGTTTAGTTCTTGAGGACATGGGAGAAGTCATGTTGTTATTAGTGGATCTGTGTTGAGTTATTATTCAATGGTTAGTATTTAAGTTGTGGTGCTATTCTTCTAGTGGTGTCATGTGAACATCGACTACATGATACTTCACCATTTATGGGCCTAGGGGAATGCATTGTGTATTTGGATACTAATTGTGGGGTTGCCGGAGTGACAGAAACCTGAACCCCCGTTAGGACACCATCACACAAGGGAACGTAGGATCTCAGAGTTTAAGGCTGTGGTTAGATTTATATCTTAATTACTTTCCTATAGTTACAGATGTTTGCAGGGGGTTTAATCACAAGTATGTATTAGTCCAAGTACGGTCGGTACATTAGCACAGGTTCACCCACACAACACTTACAACACCAAAGAAGAGTACTCAGCTATTTGAAGCGAAATCACTTGACAGAATTCCCATGTGTCCTCGAGAACGTTTGGTCTTTATAAGTATTTCCACCTGCTTGTCCTTTGCTAAGAAAGGATTGGGCCACTTGCTGCGTTTGTTCTTTATTACTTGCTCTTTGTTTTGTTGCCTTATCAGAAAACCATTAAAAATCTGTTTGCTAAGTACTTACAGAGAGTTCCTGGTCCATACCACTGTTCAGCACCTTCTTCTCCTTGTTGGGATCGACACTCCTATTTATCGAAAGTACTACGAGACACCCCTATACTTGTGGGTCATCAAGACTATTTTCTGGCGCTGTTGCCGGGGAGTGAAGCGCTATTGAAGAGTGGAACCGGTAAAGGAAACTTCTGCTGTGAGTATTGCTTTTTGTTACTGCTTGTTACTTTGTTTCCAATATGGATAACCCACTTGGTTTTCTGTTTGGGAAAACTATTACCGCTACTAGGGTAGTAGATGAACCACCACCTATTGAGATAGATCCTTTTAAGATATCTACAAGTATTGTTGATCGTGTTATGGATAATTATTATTTTGGGGATGGAACTGTCTATCATGGTGATCACTTGCTTTTTATCCATAAATTATGCAGGTTGTTTAAGTGTGTAGGTATCACAACTGAACAGGTGAAGAAGAAGTTACTCTCCATATCCTTGAAAGGGAGAGCTGAAGAATGGTATAAGCTGCTGAAGAATGGACAATCCATGGAATGGGAGGAGATGACATCTCTCTTTTATTCTAAATTTTATCCTCCTAGTGAGATTCATAAGGATAGAAATCTAATATACAACTTTTGGCCTCGTGATGGAGAGAGTACAACTCAAGCTTGGGGGAGATTGAAGTTACTAATACTTAAATGTCCTATTCATGAACTCCCTAACAATATTATCATCAATAACTTTTATGCTAGGCTTTCTCTTCATGATAAAGATTTACTAGATGCTTCTTGTGCTGGATCATTCACACGTATGAAGGAAGAAGCTAAATGGGAGCTACTAGACCGTATTCAAGAAAACACTGAAGCTTGGGAGAATGACAAAGGAAGAAAGTCAGGTATAAACTATGATTATGAATGCATTAAATCTATTATGGGAACTGATGACTTCCATGATATTAGCAATAAGTTTGGTCTTGATTCCCAAAGTATTGCCAACTGTTTTAAGGCCTTTGCCTCTTACATAGAAATTCCCCAAAAGAAGTGAAATAAGTACCATGCTCCTTATAAAGATGTTGTTAGTCATGTTCCTGTTAGAATTGCTGAAGTTTGTACTACTAATCATATTGTGCCTGAACCTCATGTTGAGAAAGTCCCTTTCCCAGCTAAGGTAAAGGAGTATTCTATGATTATTAGTGCAAATAACAAAGGTACAAAGAAAACTATGGAGCCTGATGGGCAATTGAATGTTGAACCTGTGGTAGCTATTGTGAAAGACTCTGTCACTAGAAATATAGAGGATGAGCACATTGTCTTCTGTGAAGACGCTTCTAATATTATCTCTCATCCTAGTAAGGCTAGAAGAGCTAGTGTTCCTGTGCTTTCTGTTAAAATTGGTGATCATTGCTACTATGGTTTATGTGATATTGGTGCTAGTTCTAGTGCAATTCCTTATGAGCTTTACAAAAAAAATATGCATGAGATTGGTCCTTGTGAGCTTGAGGACATTGATGTGGTTATCCACCTTGCAAATAAGGAAACCATTTCCCCCATTGGTATTGTAAGAGATGTGGAGGTTTTTTGTGGTAAGATTAAGTATCCTGCTGATTTTCTAGTGCTTAATTCTGCAGCTAGCAAAACTTGTCCTATCATTTTTGGTAGACCTTTCTTGAACACTTATGGAGATATTATAGATTGTAAGAAGGAGAAAGTTTTAACTAAGTTTGATGGAGATTCTTATGAGTTTAACTTTTCCAAATTTGCTAAATCTTCTTATGAAAGTAGCTTGCCTAATAAAGATTTCAGGATGGACCAACTTGCTTCTATTGATCCAGTTTATGACCTTGGACCTATTTTTGGTGACTGTAAGTATGCTTACTCAGATGATAAAGTTGTTGCCAGTGACAGTTATTGAAGGAAATATGCCCTAGAGGCAATCATAGAGATGATGATATTTCATATGTATCCATGAGTTATTGTAATGTTCCTTGAATATCCATATCAGGCAACTTGTATTGATTGGCAATTACGTGAATTGTTTGTGAAACTCTATACTTGTATGGTTATTTAAGAGTTGTCCCTAGTCAGAGTTCATGTGAGGACACACGTGAATATTAGACTAGCACATCGATTGGTTGATGACTATGTTTCGCAAGTCATAGACATGGAGATGTCAAACCAATGATGTGGACACATGTTATGAACATGGGGTTGGACTGACCCAACCTGAGACTGGCAATTAGTTGCAGCTCTCTCTCTACACATCGTGTACGTTTTGTCCTTAGACCTGAGATTGTCGCATGTACTTGAGATGTGGATCGACCTACTTTGGGGCTTTTAAACGCTGCGCCGTAACAGGGTAGTTATAAAGGTAGTTTTCGGGTTTGTCCTGAAGCATGCTGCAAGACATGGTCAATCAAGATGGGATTTTCCCCTCTCTACTTGAGAGAGATATCTCTGGGCCCCTCGAGTGATCGGATCCAGAAATGCATGGCTGTACTACATATGGTTAAGAGTTAACCTAGTAAAGGGATTCCAAATCGCGGTATCAAGAAAGGGAGGTCAGCTTGGAGCTAGACCAAATATCATGAGGCAAAGGGAAAGACATGTACTAAACCTTGTGATGGTTCGTCCGATATGATCTTTGTATGCGTTTAGGAGTTGGCACGTCTTGCTAGAGGCCGCTACCAACTATTGACAGAATAAGTGTATTCGTGTCATGTCTATACGCATATGAACCTATAGGGTCACACACTTAAGAGGCTGGAAGCCTAATGAGGATTGGATCCGAATTAGACCAGGCTTAGGCTACTAATGGGCTGCTAATGTAGAAGCCCACTAGGGACGCCTATATAAGAGAGGGTGGGGCGAGCTGACCAGGGTTAAACGTTAGACCTTAGACCTCAGATCATTCCCAGCCGCCACTCCTCATGCCTGTGTCGCGCGCGCGGACCTAGCAGTCCGGCGTCTGACGCTTCCACCCTGTACGTGTGGATACCTCGGAGGCGCTGCATCTGTAGCGCTTGGACGAGCCGCACAAGGGGAGCTGCTTGTGGGACGAGGACAAGGAGGAGACGTGGAACGTCTGCACTGCCTCGATGCGCTTCATCGATTCCGCAACTGCGCGTCTAGTGGTAATCTCGTGATCTATGACAACAGTAATCCTGGTTTACGCGGTAGAAAATTTTGATTTGCGCTAGTGTAGCCTACCCGTATCCCTACAGTGGTATCAGAGCCGATGCTGTTCAGTTATAGATTCGGGATGTTTGCATATGGTGATATGTAGATTGATATGAATGATGTGATCGTTTATATGGCGGTGGTTCAGGATTGATCTATGATCTTGCTTTACATGATCGTAATTCTGAGGTTGTCGAACGACCTACCCCTACCGGTCGGCTTCCGCCATCGGGGTAGACAGTGACACATAAATCCTGTTGAATCACGCGAAGATCAATTTGATTGATCGAATCGGAACCTAGATCTAAAAATCGATGTACCGTAATCAAAGGAGTTTAATTGAATCGGGACAGGAGTCGGTTTATGGTAAATTTGATTTTCCGATCAAAATCCTTAAAGAAAATTGTGTAAATTTGATACGCGAGGGGCGCTGCCCGTTCGAACCCCGCAGGGGGAGACCCCCTAGACCCCCCTTTATCGTAGCCCCTTTTGTATCTCGTTAAGGTAACTAGGTGCTGCGATGTCACTTGATCCGGTAGAATGCGATTCTATGCATAACTCGTTTTTGTAGGATGTATGTGATTAGTATGGCCCATATATGTATGTGATGCATGTATGAAAAATTGCATGACCTGCGTGTCGTGAGTAGGGCAACACGGCTGGAGCCGTATGTGTTGTCATTTATTGTAATGGCCTGCGTGCCAACTTGTGATGTTTCCAATACTATGTAATTTTGATTACTAGCTGTTAGGAGTAATAGCTTGTATTAGTTCTTGGAGGACTCATCACTTGGAGGATGGCTCACATGGAACATGAAGATGGAGATCATCATGGTGGACAGGTTCTATGGCGATGGAGATCACCATGAGAAAAATGGGCCATACTGTGTCACATCTATGTGAATGTTATTCTTATGCGTTTTACTACTATGCATGCTTAGATGATAGAAGTAGAACGATCCCTCACAAAGTTTAAGTTAAACCATGCCCTCCCAACCAAACCTTGCACCATCCTATGCCCTGTACAATCGTTGGTGGGCCTATGAAATTAGGGTGCCGCGGTTTTCCTTGGCTGGATGGGTTTGTATCGGATACCTATACGCATAATGGTTGGTGAACTTAACAAGGTCATCTTAACAGTTAAGGACCTTGGGGCATAAAGGTTGGGTGCCTAGTTTTGACATAGAGATGTCACCCAACAACAAGAGTCATATGTGATATGATTAGCAAGTGTTGCTTACCGATTTACCTTATCTTCTAGCAGTGATGCTAAAGCTCACTAGTCGACTTGTTAATTGTGGATCTTGAATCACTTAGTATCAATAGAGGGATATTGATTTAAGTGGGAGTATATGCTATTAAATCGTTTAATATGTTTTACTCTTTCATGGTTACATGGCTTAGTATTTTGCATTTTTCTGTTGTAGATCAATGGCACCAAACACTACATCACCTTTCTCTTTGCGTTCGATTCTTGACAAAGATAAACTAAATGGAACAAACTATTCGGACTGGGTCCATAACCTGAGAATTGTTCTCAGGTCTGATAAAAAGGAAACGGTTCTGGATACCCCAATCCCCGATGAACCTGCTGATAATGCATCTGCTGCCCTAAAGAATGCCTACAAGAGAGCATGTGATGATTCTCTTGAGGTTAGTTGTCTTATGCTTGCATGCATGGAACCTGAACTCCAAAAGAAGTTTGAGGATCAGGAAGCGTACGATATGATCGTAGCGCTTAAGGACATGTTCCAGGATCAGGCAAGGACTGAGAGGTACAATGTTGCCAAGTCCTTTGTCGAATGCAAGCTGGCAGAGGGAGCAGCTGTAGGACCTCATGTGATCAAAATGGTTGGTTACAGTCAGACTTTGGAAAAGCTTGGTTTTCCACTAGGCCAAGAGTTGGCCACTGACTTCATTTTGGCATCTCTTCCATCCAGCTATGGGCAGTTCATTTCGAACTACCATATGCATGGGGTGGAGAAGGGCCTTAATGAATTATGTGGGATGCTTAAAACAGCAGAAAGTGACATGAAGAAGTGTGCAGGGCATAGCCATGTGATGGCTGTGCAGAACAAGCCTAGCTTCAAGAAAAAGGGTACTTCTTGGAAGAAGAAGGGCAAGGCTAAGGATACGATCCCTAAGTCTGCACCCAAGCAAAAGGCTAGACCTATAGATGACACTGAGTGCTTCTTTTGTCATGAACATGGCCACTGGAAGAGAAACTGCAGCAAGTACCAGGCTTCTTTGAAGAAGAGTGGAAGTAAGAGTACTTCCAACTCAGGTACGCTTGTTGTAAATGTTGTGGACATTCTTCTCGCTGATTCCTATGTTAACTCTTGGGTATTTGATACCGGATCGGTTGCTCATATTTGCAATTCGATGCAGGGGCTAATAAGGACTAGAGAAGTGCAGAAAGGCGAAGTGGATTTTCGCGTCGGAAATAAAGCAAGGGTTGCTGCATTGTTCGTCAGCGTCATGCAACTTCACCTTCTATCAGGATTTATTATGGAGTTGAATAATTGTTATTACATTCCTAGTATGGGTCGAAACATTTTATCACCTTCATGTTTGATGAGGGATGGTTATTCATTCGCGAGTGCAAACAATGGTTGTGTAATCTCTAAGAATGATATGTTTATGGCTAATGCTCCCATTGTGAATGGGTTATTTATTTTAAATCTTGATGATGCATCTGTTTACAATGTTAGTGCTAAAAGGCTTAGGCCTAATGATTTGAGTCCTACCTATTTATGGCATTGTCGTTTGGGGCATATAAGTGAAAAGCGCATGAAGAAGCTCCATGGTGATGGTCTTCTAACTTCGTTTGATTTTGAATCATACGAGACATGTCAGGCTTGTTTACTTGGAAAGATGACCAAGTCACCTTTTTCGGGTTTACCCGAGAGAGCGACAGACTTGTTGGAACTCATACATACTGATGTATGTGGGCCAATGAGCACGACAACCAGAGGAGGATATCACTACTTCATTACTTTCACTGATGATTTCAGTAGATATGGTTATGTCTACTTGATGAGGCATAAGTCTGAAACTTTTGAAAAGTTCAAGGAGTTTCAGAGTGAAGTAGAGAATCAATGTGGCAAGAAAATAAAGGCCTTGCGATCTGATCGTGGAGGTGAATATTTGAGTCACGAATTTAGCGATCATCTTAAGAGTTGCGGAATTGTTCCACAACTTATGCCGCCCGGAACGCCTCCAAGAAACGAGGTCTCCGAACGGCGTAATCGAACTTTGTTGGACATGGTTCGATCTATGATGAGCCAGTCGGATTTACCATTGTCATTTTGGGGTTACGCTCTAGAAACGGCAGCTTTCACACTTAATAGGGTACCATCTAAATCCGTAGTTAAGACACCATATGAGATGTGGACTGGAAAGAATCCCAGTTTGTCTTTTCTAAAGATTTGGGGTTGTGATGCATTTGTCAAGCGACTTCAGTCGGACAAGCTAACGCCCAAATCGGATAAGTGCATTTTTGTGGGATATCCGAGGGAAACCTTAGGGTATTACTTCTACAACCGAGAGGAGGGCAAAGTGTTTGTCGCTCATAGCGGTGTTTTCCTAGAGAAAGAGTTTCTCACAAAGGGAACAAGTGGAAGGTCGGTGCGACTTGAAGAAGTTCAAGATGAGCCAGTTGGGGATGCTTCTACGAGTGATGCTATTGTAGCTGAACAAGTTGAGGAACCCGTGGCAACAGAAGCACCACAATCACGAAGGTCGGCGAGGCTCCGTGAAGCGCGAGAATTATTATTGTTAGACAATGATGAGCCTGCGACCTATGCAGAAGCAATGGTGGACCCAGACTCTGAGAAATGGCTGATCGCCATGAGATCCGAGATAGAGTCCATGGGAGACAATCAAGTTTGGAACTTGGTTGACCTACCTGATGGTTTTAAAGCCATTGAGTGCAAATGGATCTATAAGAAGAAGATTGATATGGATGGAAATGTTCACATCCATAAAGCTCGACTTGTTGCAAAAGGTTTTCGACAAGTTCAAGGAGTTGACTACGACGAGACTTTCTCGCCCGTAGCGATGCTTAAATCTATACGGATAATTCTAGCCATTGCTGCACATTTTGACTATGAAATATGACAAATGGATGTCAAGACGGCTTTCCTAAATGGAATCCTAACTGAGGACGTGTATATGATGCAGCCCGAAGGTTTTGTCGATCCAAACAATGCTGGAAAGGTATGCAAACTTCTGAAGTCCATTTATGGGCTGAAGCAAGCATCTCAGAGTTGTAACATTCGATTTGATGAAGTTGTAAAGGAGTTTGGCTTCATCAAAAACGAACAAGAACCTTGTGTTTACAAGAAGGAAAGTGGGAGAGCGCTGGTATTTCTAATCTTATATGTAGATGACATATTACTGATTGGAAATGACATTCCTATGCTCGAGTTTGTTAAGACTTCATTGAAAAATAGTTTTTCGATGAAGGACTTGGGAGAAGCGGCATATATTCTGGCATCAAGATCTATAGAGATAGATCAAGGAGGCTAATTGGATTAAGCCAGAGTACATACATTGACAAAGTGTTGAAACGGTTCAGCATGGAAGAGGCTAAGAAGGGGTTCTTGCCCATGTCTCACGGCATTAAACTCAGCAAGACTCAGTGTCCTTCGACTACTGATGAGCGTGAGCGCATGAGTAGGGTTCCATATGCTTCGGCTATTGGATCCATCATGTATGCAATGATATGTACTCGCCCTGATGTTTCCTATGCTCTAAGTGTTACGAGCAGATACCAGGCTGATCCAGGTGAAGGTCACTGGACAGCGGTAAAGAACATCCTTAAGTACTTGAAAAGGACTAAGGATGTGTTCCTAGTTTATGGAGGTGAGGATGAACTCAGTGTAAAGGGTTACACAGATGCGAGTTACCTTAACGACTCAGATGATTCGAAATCGCAATCAGGTTATGTGTTTGTCATGAATGGTGGTGTTGTGAGCTAGAAAAGTTCCAAGCAAGATACGGTGACCTCCTCTTCAACAGAAGCTGAATATATTGCTGCCTCGGAGGCCGTAAAGGAAGCTGTTTGGATTAGGAATTTCCTGATCGCTCTCGGTGTGGTTCAGGGCGCGTCCAATGCCTTGGACGTTTATTGTGATAACAATGGTGCTATTGCACAGGCCAAGGAACCTAGACAGCACCATAAGAACAAACATATTCGCATGTGTTACCATCAGATTCGAGAGTTCGTTGAGGATGGTAGTTTCATGATATGCAAAATGCATACGGACTCAAATGTTGCTGATCCCTTGACTAAGCCTCTCCCGCAGCCCGCGCATGAAGCACACACAAGAGCAATTGGTATTAGATACATTTTAGATTGAATCTAGTGCAAGTGGGAGACTGAAGGAAATATGCCCTAGAGGCAATCATAGAGATGATGATATTTCATATGTATCCACGAGTTATTGTAATGTTCCTTGAATATCCATATCAGGCAACTTGTATTGATTGGTAATTACATGAATTGTTTGTGAAACTCTATACTTGTATGGTTATTTAAGAGTTGTCCCTAGTCGGAGTTCATGTGAGGACACACGTGAATATTAGACTAGCACATCGATTGGTTGATGACTATGTTTCACAAGTCATAGACATGGAGATGTCAAACCAATGATGTGGACACATGTTATGAACATGAGGTTGGACTGACCCAACCTGAGACTGGCAATTAGTTGCAGCTCTCTCTCTACACATCGTGTATGTTTTGTCCTTAGACCTGAGATTGTCGCATGTACTTGAGATGTGGATCGACCTACTTTGGGGCTATCAAACGCTGCGCCGTAACAGGGTAGTTATAAAGGTAGTTTTCGGGTTTGTCCTGAAGCATGCTGCAAGACATGGTCAATCAAGATGGGATTTGCCCCTCTCTACTTGAGAGAGATATCTCTGGGCCCCTCGAGTGATCGGATCCAGAAATGCATGGCCGTGCTACATATGGTTAAGAGTTAACCTAGTAAAGGGATTCTGAATCGCGGTATCGAGAAAGGGAGGTCAGCTTGGAGCTAGACCAAATATCGTGAGGCAAAGGGAAAGACATGTACTAAACCTTGTGATGGTTCGTCCGATATGATCTTTGTATGCGTTTAGGAGTTGGCACGTCTTGCTAGAGGCCGCTACCAACTATTGACAGAATAAGTGTATTCGTGTCATGTCTATACGCATATGAACCTATAGGGTCACACACTTAAGGGGCTGGAAGCCTAATGAGGATTGGATCCGAATTAGACCAGGCTTAGGCTACTAATGGGCTGCTAATGTAGAAGCCCACTAGGGACGCCTATATAAGAGAGGGTGGGGCGAGCTAACCAGGGTTAAACGTTAGACCTTTGACCTCAGATCATTCCCAGCCGCCACTCCTCACGCCTGTGTCGCGCGCACGGACCTAGCAGTCCGGCGTCTGACGCTTCCACCCTGTACATGTGGATACCTCGGAGGCGCTGCATCTGTAGCGCTTGGACGAGCCGCGCAAGGGGAGATGCTTGTGGGACGAGGACAAGGAGGAGACGTGGAACGTCTGCACTGCCTCGACGCGCTTCACCGATTCTGCAACTGCGCGTCTAGTGGTAATCTCGTGATCTATGACAACAGTAATCCTGGTTTACGCGGTAGAAAATTTTGATTTGCGCTAGTGTAGCCTACCCGTATCCCTACAGTTATATTGTCAACTTTATTCAAAGTGCTACTGAAAGTTATTATGAGAGAGGGAAACATGGTTTTATGCATCTCAATAATGTTAAGTTTCCCTGTTTTATGTTGAAAGCTTTGAAGTTGCATCTGTTTTGTCTTCCTATGCTTGTGGCTTTTTGTTTCAACAATTTGTTTTCTCATGACACTCCCATGCATAGGAAGTGGGTTATACTCAAGTGTGTTGGTTATTTGCTTCTTGATGCTCTTTTTCACTCCAGATTTATATCTCCTTTGTGAGCATCTTTGAAAGTTTCAAGCCTAACTTAAAGGCATTAAAGAAAAGTACTTGTTGGGAGATAACCCAAGAGTTTTGTCGAGTCTTGGAAGTTAATACTTGTAATAACCGCTCATTATCCTTTTTGTTTTGGTTTTTGTGTCAAGTTCGACTACTTTTGTGAAGTAGAGGAGTTTTGAAAAGTGGCTCTCCTGGGACAGATTTTTTGTGCTGCACCGTAAAAATTAGTGAGGAAGATCAGTATGTCGGATGGAGCTGTACTTTTATGATCTTGTTCTCCAAGTTGTTACCCAACTTTCATTAGTTCTGTACTTTTTTATTTGAGCAACAGAAGGTTTTCGGAAAAATCAATCTTTACCTGCTGGTCTGTTTTGACAGATTTCTATTATCATTTTGCATTTGCCTCTTTTAGAAGCTTTTGTTTTGATAGATTTCAGTTGAAGTGTAAACCTAATGGTTTATTGTTTTGCTTATACTAATGTTGCCATTGAGTTTGTGCAAGGGTTTTGTAAGAAGGAAATCTTCAGGAGAAGGAGAAAAGGAGTCTGCAGAGTTCGTCTTTGACTAGGTAAAAGTGGTGAAAAGAAGAAGGTTCGTGAAACTCCAATCTTTTTATATTTTTGATGTTTTTAATACATAAGGAAGACTACGAGATGGAATAGAGGAGTAACCAGAGTCCGGGGGTGGACAAACCCACCCCAGGCGCGGGCCCATCCTGGTCACGCCTGGAGGGGGTTTGACTCCCCCGAACTCCGTCTCCGCCTCGTTTCTATGTCAAAACCTTCCTTATGCATTGAAACTTTGTAATATATAACCCCCCGGATCCCCCCAAGGTTCGTGCATCGTGTTCTCGTCGCGTTTTCGTTTCGGTCTGTTTCTGTCAGGAAAACTTCTCAAGTTTAGAGCACCATGGTCTCCGCCAACGACAAAGGCAAGAAGCCGAGGAGGACGATCCTCACAAACCCAATGAGGAGGAGATTTTGGTAGGTTATGAAGTAGACACGAAGGAGGAAAAGCAACTGGACACCCGCGCTACAGCCGCAAGCATTGGATTGGTGGCAAAACCTATCAAGCTTAAGAGGACAGCACGGATGTCTACAGGAGGGAAACCTCCACGTCTTATCTACAATCCACAGTCATCTCCTCCAAGTACCAAGAAACCCTTCCACACTCTTATAAATGAGCATCAATATCAACATGTGCCCAAAGGGAACTTGCCCTCGATGTGGGATATGCCTCGTTCTAACCATGCAGGAGAAGAGCATACTAAGAAGGAAGAGTGGGGAAAGAATAGCAAGGACTGGAATTCTTGGTCCGATATGATCATGAACCGCATTGAGCAAAACTCGGAGTTGATTCGTACTCTAACCTTTGAGATTGAGGAATTGAGGAAGCTTATTGAGGAACTTATCAAGAGAACACCACCACCACCGGAGGAGTAATTCATCATCAGGTTTGGCATCCACTTGGCTTGTTCCAAGCTTGGGGGAGTGCCGCGGTATCACCACCATTATCTTTTATCTTTTACCTTTTTAGTGGATTCATATCTTTGGTAGAGAGGTTATCTTATAGTTTGGTTTGCATGTGGAAGTATCTCTCCTTTAGTTGATTATCTAAGTATCCCTTGGTGTGAGTGCCTTTATTGGAATATTAATGAGAAGTTTCATCTTTTACTTTTTGCACTTCTTATTTTTAGTTTGCAATCTCTATTATATGATGGATCTTGTTAATCAGTATTGGCATCACTTTGGGATCATCAAGTGGATCTAAATTGGTTTTGGCAAACCAAGTTCTGGTCAGTAGCAATACTTTTTGAGGTTTGAAAGAAAAAAGAGAAAAGCTTAGAGGTATTTTGTATCATTTGTTTTCTTTCTTGTTGGCTCATAAGCTTAGTATTCTTTATTTAAGATCTTTTGTGTCCTCAAGGAAGATTTCATGTTTGGATTTATTACTTGTATGTTTGCTTGTTTCTTTCAACTCTCTTGTTTGCTACCCAGCCTTGCTAGCCAAAAACCTATTTTGAGAAGGAATACTTCTCATGTTTCCAATCCCTTTGAACCAAAACCTTTGCCATTTGTGTCCACCATATCTATCTAGTAGCTTCTGCTATTCCAAGAAAATTCTCAAGCTTCATCTACCTTTCAAATTAAAAAGTATTTTGTTATGTGAAAACTAGTTAGTAAAGCTCTCATGAACTTGATGGCACACCTTATTTTCTTGCCCCTAATAGACTTGAACCATTGTGCCATCGAAGTTGTATATGCTTGCATCTATACGTTGGAATTAGCAGAACCGTGCTGTCACGGGGAACGTTTTCAACATTGCACCTGTACTTTGTACTCAGTTGATATCATGCTCTTTTGTCTATGAATGTCAACGGTGTGAAATAAAGAGGGAACTTGTAAGTCCATGGATTCTGTATTTTGTGTTATAGAAACACCTGGGCTGCTAGCCTAAGCCATGCCTAAGCATGGTGGAAACTTGCAGAATCACCATAGTGAGCTATCTATGAAGCATCCTCAATAAAAAGCTATGCACATAGTAAATAAAAAGATCGCTGAGATGCTCATTGTCTGCTTGCCTTGTCATTTTGGGTATGGGAAAGCTCATGTGCCATGTGCAAGGGGTACCACGTTGGCGGTTCTCTATGATACGCAAATACTTACAATGACAAGAACTTACCTGGGCCTAAAGTTGAGTAGCATGAGGAGTGGCCCTCATATTCAAGGGACATGAGATTGCCAACTTATATTTCGTCAAGCATATACTCCATCTTTGTGCACTTTAACCTTAATCATCTCAAGATGCCTATGATAGGGGCAATGAGGGCTCAAAGCTAGTAAGTACCATAATATTTTGGAAGCTCTTTATGACTTGTAATCCCTGCTACCCTCTATAAAGGGACCTTTTGTCCTATTTACCAAGTTGAGTCAGTAAACCTACTTCCTCTCCATCTCCAGCAAGCATTTGAGTTGTTGTGTTTCAAGCATTCATATGGTGATTTATTCAATCATGTTCTCTATCTTCCTTGTTTGCACAAGACTCTTATCTATTGAGTATTACTTTAAAAGCCTTCACTTGTGGAAAACCTTTTTGAGCAAAGAGTGCTCTTGTTGTAAAACTTCTACAAAAAGCATTTTTGTGAAACCATTTGCCAGGTGTTCTCTGACCAAGAACAAGTTTGCCAATTCCAATTATGATTTATCTTTATGCATCTCTATTGTGACTGTTGTACTTGGTTGCAAGCTAAGTTATATAATGGTGAGTTGCTTTCTTCTATGAGTTATGCAATGGTAAGTGTGATGCTTCTTGTACATATTATTTTGTCGACACTTCACTTCATAAACCTGTGGATATGTTTACTGAGCTCAGTTTTCGCTTGGGGACAAACAAAGGTCTAAGCTTGGGGGAGTTGATACGCCCAATTTGCATCACCTTTCTATATCATACTTTACCTCTATTCATTGAAATTTGTCTTATTATGAGGTATTACTTATGTATTTTCCACTGTTTATGCATGTTGGATGATTCTTGGAGGATGGACTGGCGGAGTCTGGATTCTGATGGAAAAGAGGGCGTTTCGATGCAATTTCGCGAAGATCAGAAAAATACCAGAAAAATATGGGAAAATATTATTTTTCCAGAAGATTGAGGAAGCCAAAAGGAGGGACGAAGACGGGCCGCATGGGGCCACACCCCCCTAGGCACAGGCCCACATGACCCCGCGCCTAGGGTAGGTGTGGCCCACCTGCCCGGCTCTTGACTCCGCCCCTTCGCCTATATCTTCCCTACGCAACCCTAAGCCTCGGGGAGCGACCACAGATAGATTTCCGCCGCCTCTGGGGGTGGAAAACACCGAGAGAGAAAGATCTCTCCGGCAGACAGATTTCTGTCTGGGGAATTCCTTCCCGGAGAGGGGATATCGTCGCCATTAACACCATCATCAAGCTAGGCTTCATCGGGATCATAATCATCATCCACACCATCATCTCCACCAGCACCATCATCACCACTTCGTCCCGCTGTAACAATTGTGTTGGGTATTGCTTTAGTTCTTAGGGGAAACTTTCCCGGTGTTAATTACTATTATAGTCGATGCTTGTGAGTGGAACCATTGGATTATTGTTTATGGTCAGATTGTTATCCATTATCATATCATCTTTGATCTTGATCCATATGATGTCTTGTGAGTAGTTCTTTTAGTTCTTGAGGACTTGGGAGAAGTCATGTTGTTATTAGTGGATCTGTGTTGAGTTATTATTCAATGGTTAGTATTTAAGTTGTGGTGCTATTCTTCTAGTGGTGTCATGTGAACGTCGACTACATGATACTTCACCATTTATGGGCCTAGGGAAATGCATTGTGTATTTGGCTACTAATTGTGGGGTTGCCGGAGTGACAGAAACCTGAACCCCCGTTAGGACACCATCGCACAAGGGAGCGTAGGATCTCAGAGTTTAAGGCTGTGGTTAGATTATATCTTAATTACTTTCCTATAGTTACGGATGTTTGCAGGGGGTTTAATCACAAGTATGTATTAGTCCAAGTACGGTCGGTACATTAGCACAGGTTCACCCACACAACACTTACAACACCAAAGAAGAGTACTCAGCTATTTGAAGCGAAAGCACTTGACAAAATTCCCATGTGTCCTCGAGAACATTTGGTCTTTATAAGTATTTCCACCAGCTTGTCCTTTGCTAAGAAAGGATTGGGCCACTTGCTGCGTTTGTTCTTTATTACTTGCTCTTTGTTTTGTTGCCTTATCAGAAAACCACTAAAAATCAGTTTGCTAAGTACTTACATAGAGTTCCTGCTCCATACCACTGTTCAGCACCTTCTGCTCCTCGTTGGGATCGACACTCCTATTTATCAAAAGTACTACGATACACCCCCTATACTTGTGGGTCATCAGCCGACAACGACGTGGTGACTCCTTCGGGTGTCGTCTTTCCTTATTGAAGGGCATCGGGGTGTGCCTTTCCCACTCACATATGTGTACGAGGAGAAATCCTAGGACTAGTCCGAGCAGCAGCCTCATCATCGTCACATCCCTTCTTGAAGGTGTTGCTTTGTACATGGCGATCCGAAGGCATAAGAGTGTGGTGGGAATCCTCTGGAGGGTGCAACGGTTGCGGGTCATCGTTGCTTTCGTTGATCTAGCGCTCTCAACATTAGTTTCTCTTTTGTTCTCTTATTTTTTCTTTTGGGTTTGATTGTGTTGTTTGCCCTAGCTGTGGACTCAAGTTGTATATACTTGGTCAAACTTAATATTTTATTCGACTTTTTGGAACATTCACGTGTCTTCTTTTCTGGAATGGAGATAGTAGCAGCGTATGGTCAAAGTTGAAAACTCAATGTACTGCGATAGAGGAAGCCCTAGAACGATTTTGTTTTTAAAATAATGAGAGCCCAAATCCACATTCATGAGGACTTGAATTTGAGTAGATGGGTTGTAAATCCACTTTCCTAACCACGGAGTAAAGATCACTTCTTGCGGTTACCACTTACATTAAAGTGGTGAGATTACCCAACACTCAATCAATATCATAGTCAAAATAAAGAGTTCATAATAATCCCTTCATCATAAGGAGATGGTATAAGACAATACCACTGAAACTAATAGTTAACCTAATTACTGATGTACCACGAGTTAACCAACAAAAACTCGTGACAGATCAAAAGTTCATCATTGAAAGGGTTAATAAACATTACCTCCGGAGAAAGTTTCAAAACCCGCTCCTCGGTTGCTCCCGTGCGACCTGGGGGCGAAAACCCTAACCCTCGCCTCTCTCCTCCCTCCCCAGCCGTCGCCAGCGTGCGCCGCCGGGCAAAGCCCGGTCAGTGCCGGCGGCGGCTGGCCCTCCTCTACCCGGTGCGCGGAGACCCGAACGGGACGACGCTCTCCCCGGCAGCGGTGTGACTCGGCGGGGGCGGACATGACCTGGTGCGGCGGCGGACGGCGGACGGCGTCAGGGGCGGCTTCACGCACAGTTGGAGGCGGCAGCGCCCTTTGAGCTCGTGGCTGCTGCAGCCTATCGACGACCCGGCCGCTGCGCCTTCATCTTCAGGAAGCAGCGGCGGCGCGGCCCGTGGTGGCTTGGTGGTGAGGCGACGCGGCCACGGCGGTTTGGCCGTGTGCCAGACCCAGATCGGGGCCCTGCAGGGCCCATCTGACTTGGTCAGGATCTGGGCTTGGTCGGGCCCGTTGCGCCTGCTGGTCGTCCTCTGGAGCTGGAGAAGGTGGCTCGGGTGGAGCAGGTCGGCGGCGGAGGCGCAGCCTGCGTGCTGCAGTGTGGCGGCGGAGACTTCACGGGCTCGATTCGGGCCCGACCGGGCCTGTCTAGGCCTGGTGTGTCTCCGCGGCCGTGTTCAGTCAGCACTCGCCTACGGTGATGGAGGGTAGTCCCCCCAGGTGGTCGTGCCGCTATCGCCCTCCGGTTTCATATGTGGCCACCTCCTCCGCCTCGCAGGTCACACACCGTGCCTCGCTACACGGACGCAAGCTCACGGATGCCGAGGCGACGGCCCCGGAAGGTGTACTGCACGGGGGTCTCGACGGCGAGACGACGTGGCAATGGTGATGGCGCGTCTCTTTGGACCATGAGGGTGGCATGGGGCGGGCATCGGGGATTCCTGGCAGTGGCGGCACCCAGATCGCGTGTTAGAAGTTCGGCTCGGGGATTGGTGGCCTGAGAAACCAAATGTGGCGAGAGTTTTTCCGGGCGAAATCTCAGCGCTTCGGCACCGACGACGGCGTTGCCTGCGGGTGTCGTGACCCTCTTGAGGGTGTCGTCGTGGCTACCCTTGCCGTATTGGAGCTCCGGGTGAAAACCCTAGACCCTTGTGGTCTCGGCGGCGACGCTTCTTGTGTCGTTACCTTCTTGGAGGCGGTGTCGTGGAGCTCCGGGTTCCTTAGTCTCGAAGTCCTCGGTGGCAAGCTAGATGCTTCTTAGGCTTAGTAGTTTTATCTTTGATCTGCTTGTATGAGGAATTCCTCGTCACTTTCTATCGGTTCGGCCGTTTGGCTTTATTTATAAAGCGGGGCGAAAGCCTATTTCGAGGGAATAAACATTACCTCCCAAAATATTACAAGGTTGACACCAATTTTCATCAGATGCTAGATAATGGAGGGGATATCAAACCACCTCTCAAAATATGCATGACATTTGTCGACGAACCATGACGACCATCATGCAACAAAGTTGTAGCAAAATAGTAACACTAACAATAGTCCTTGTGTTGCCAGATCCTAATGCTAGTTACTGTCATCCCGACATTTATGTTACATTTAGCTTTGTTGTCAGGAAACGTGGATTGAAGAGTTTGGTAGTATACTTAGGCTCGTAGATCGTCTTTATCTAATCATATTTAACTATGGGATTGTTCAAGAACTCATCGTCATAATAAATATAACCTCCTAAAATATCATAGACATGACATCAGTTTTCCTCAGTGCTAGCTAATGGAGGGGATACTAAACCACCTCTCAAAATATGTGTGACATTCATCAACGAATCATGACCACCATCACACAACAAAGTTGTAGCAAAGTAATCACACAAACAATAGTGCTTGTGTAGCCAGGTCCTTGTGTTAGTTACTATCATCCTAGCATCGATGATACATTCATCTTTGTTGTTTGCAAGGTAGTCTATAGCCTGTATCAGTAAGTGTGGATCGAAGAGCTTACAGTATGAACATACTTAGGCTTGTAGATCGTCTTCATATGATCATACTTCACTATGGGCTTGTTCAAGAACTCATCTTCTTCCGTTTCTCCTAAGATTGACAAGACAATGTGTTAATTCAACTAAATATGTAGGCTAAGAACTAGTGAAAAAGTAGTGTTATGCTATCTAACCATGAGGCATGTTATCGACATATTATCATTCATTAGAATGGTCATGGTATCCTTATACCATGTGACTCATTCAAGTTCAATAAGTTTGCACATAAGGATCCACTTCCGTCTCCACTTTCTTAGGTGACTGTAAATCTGACTAGGGGTGAATGTAAGCTCGGTGAAGTTAAG
Source organism: Avena sativa (assembly GCA_916181665.1). Classification (NCBI taxonomy): domain Eukaryota; kingdom Viridiplantae; phylum Streptophyta; class Magnoliopsida; order Poales; family Poaceae; genus Avena; species Avena sativa. The sequence continues at coordinate 299,975,674 of OV702296.1, forward strand.
AACATTGTTGCTAACACTCTACGTGTGGATGCCGGTTTTCCTCATTTGACAAATCCTATTCATGGCAGACTTTCACATAGAAGGTTCACATACTATCGGAGGTTTGGACATATACTTAGCTCAATTTGGGACTACATTGATAGAATGCATCTATAAAATGTCAAGCAACAATGAGATGGAGCAGATAGATCAGGTGAGGTACTCATCATGATGTCCTACATCAGGTTAACACCGTAAGCATGAAACTGAAATCCTACATCGATCATCACAAACCACCACCATGGTCTACACAAAATGAACAAACTGAAATCTTACATTGATCATCATGAATCCCTAGCCAGAAAGGCTACATTGATCATCCTAAACTGAAATCCTACATTGATCATCCTAAATTGAAATCCCTAGCCAGAAGGGCTCATTGAGAAGGGGAGCACCGCCGCAAGATCCCTGGGATCGCCGCACATGCCTAAGCACCGCTTCCACCGCTCGCCAGATCTCATGGACCGCCGTGCGGGCCCAACATAGCCGCCCCCCGTGCAGACCCGTCGGGTATCCGCAAACTCACCGGGTTGCGGATCTGGTGAATTTCTGGACCCAGTGGCGGGTATGGGGGAGGGTAGAATGGCCGGGGCGGGTATAGGATATCAAACCCGGCCCCAAACCTTGCGGGTGCCATCCATACTCTTTGCACGCGTGTTTAGCTAGTATACGTTACTGTAAGTCAGTGACGATAAAACTAAATTAGAGATGTTTCGCTGATCCTATATTTTTAAGCCGCCTTTTCTCGTCAGCAGACACCTCAGCCACAACGCAACAGAGCAACAACATCATGGCAGAATTAGGCCTTAATAAAAAAATGATCAAAACGGCCCAGGTGCCGGCCATGGCGTGCTGCGTTCTAAGGAGGGACACACCTGATGACACACGTCGCATGACATCTTTTAAGCTAAGTAAAAAAAATCTAATGATAAAAAACATTACTAGTATTTAGTAGACCTATTACATGACTCTTTGATATTTTTGCCCTATTTTCTTGAGATATTTGGAACTAAAGTTTTTCAAGATTTTGACTCCCGGCCGGGTGTTGAGTTGACAATGGCCATTTTCACATGGACGACTGAGCTCTCATACGTATCCCTTTCGTCCCAATAGACGGGCAGCATGCCAAGGATGCCTGTCTGTTTGCAAGTAGGCGATCCCATTCGACGCCATGTTCTTCCACTTGATCAGGAACGCTTTGTTAATCTCTGACGGCCGCCGAGCAACGTGTTACTATATAGGAGTACTAATCAATCATCAGGCGGCTTTATTCTACTATTCCCCATGAGAGCTAAACCTAAACACAATCTAGAATCCACCTCATACATGGACAAGGCCTACCTGTGACTCTGTGTAGGTCTCAAGTAAAATTTGGTGCAAATTAATGTACACTGAAAGCGAAATGAAAATATATCCTGAAAGTAGTTCATTTCGCAGTCTTTATTTGAGTGTGATTTGGTGAAAGCAACACAGGGTCAGAGAGATGATACAAGTATAAGTAAGGCAATCGCTCAGCTGATCAGACCCAAATCAGTTGCTCAGAAGTGCACAGCGAAGACAGACAGCTTAATAATTAGACTACAATCATACATGGCTCTCATAAGGGAGAAGCGACTTCGGCAGCTGCACCTCTCGCTGCCGGTTCCGCCCCGCGCTGCCGGCCAGCGCCCCAACCCAACGTTCACGCCGGCGCCCGCGCCAACGGGGGTAAAAGCCTTGACCCCGACGGCGCTGTCCAGCCAATTCCGCCTCGCCGACTTCGACAAGCTCGCTGTCCTGGGCCGAGGGAACGGCGGCACCGTGTACAAGGTTCGCCACCGGGAGACGAGCGCGCTTTACGCGCTCAAGGTGCAGCACTACGACAACCCGGCCGCTGCCGCCGAGGCGGACATCCTCAGTCGCACGGCCTCGCCGTTCGTCGTCCGGTGCCACTCTGTCCTCCCCGCCGCCGCCTCCGGCGACGTCGCGATGCTCCTCGAGCTGGTGGACGGCGGATCGCTCGACTCGATCAGGAGCCGCCTGCAGGGCGCGTTCCCGGAGGCAGCGCTCGCGGAGGTGGCTGCGCAGGCTCTGTCGGGCCTGGCGTACCTCCACGCTCGCCGCATCGTGCACCTCGACATCAAGCCCGCGAACCTTCTCGCCAGCACGGCGGGGGAAGTAAAGGTTGCTGACTTCGGCATCGCCAAGGTGCTCGCCCATGCCGGCGACAAGTGCACGTCGTATGTGGGCACCACCGCGTACCTAAGCCCCGAGCGCTTCGACCCGGAGGCGCACGGCGGGCACTACGACCCACACGCCGCCGACGTCTGGAGCTTTGGCGTGACAATCCTTGAGCTCCTCATGGGCCGGTACCCGCTCCTCCCTGCCGGGCAGCAGCCGAGCTGGGCGGCACTCATGTGCGCCGTCTGCTTCGGTGAGGCTCCCGTGCTGTCCGACGGCGCGGCGTCGCCGGAGCTCCAGGATTTCGTCGCCACGTGCCTGCACAAAGACTACCGCAAGAGGGCGTCCGTGGCGGAGCTACTTGCTCACCCGTTTGTTGCCCGGAGGGACGTGTCAGTGTCAAAATGCGCGCTCCGGAAGCTGGTCGCTGACGTATCGTCGGAGAGCCGGCGTTGTTAGCGAATATATCTCTGTTAGTTAGTTGTTCATATGCTGTAACAATAGCTAGCTAGATATGAGTCCGGCCAATCTCTTTGTAGTCTGTTACAGGAGATATGCGCTGGTTATACTGCTATTTATAGCTGCATCATCTGATCAATAAACTTCAGCTGATTGCATCGCCTATATCCTCTACCTAGCTTAGGCTCTGACATGGTATGAAGCCTTTAGATCCAAGTCTTCCGCTGCCCACCCTCCCCTTTCTGCCATGAGCTCCCTCTTCAACTACTACTTGTCCGACGACGGCTCCGTCGAGAACTTCGACATCCCTATTGCAACTCAGCCGCTCCCCACCCCACAGCTCCAGGCCCTCCGCATCCGTGACCACGTGACGTCACGCTCGACTACGAGAATACAATTATGGTCTCTGGAGCCACCCATTCCTAACCCCCCTCTGCAAGTTTGGTCTTCGGGATCACATCGATGGTTCCCTTGCCCAGGGCACCTTTGATTGGGTCCTCAACAACTTTGCTACCACTCCGGTACAGTAGTAGGTAAGCTAGAAGGGGACACTACAGGAAAAATTGTCGCTGCCGTCGGCCCTCGCCTTTGCCGTGTGCCAACAGGCCCGGAACACGGCAAAGCTCATCTCTGCCGTGTGTATATCTGGAAGCACACAGCAAAGAAAACATACACGGCAGGTTACAGAAAAAGAACACGGCAAAGAAATGAACATGACAATGGATAAACTACGGCACACGACAAAGAAAATAGACACGGCAAAAGCAATGAGGACACATGGCAAAGATTTGTTTACGGCAAAGAAGTGGGCCTCGCGGCCCCGCAGGGCCACCCGCCGACAGGGGCGGACGACAGAATCTTTGCCGTGTTCCCTCGCCGTTAGGTACACGACAAAGATCAGTTTTGCCGTGTGTATTCTTCTGTATACACGGCAAACAACTGCTTTTCCCTTTTTTCTTTTATTTAGTTAGCAAGACTTTTATTACATATATGTTAGGTGATGTTATTTCATAGGATCGTGAGCACACACATATGAATAGGTTGTTGTGGTCTTGATCACTACATGCACCCCCCTTATACGATTAGGTTTCACCGGAACGGGGAGTTTCCCCCTTGTACAAGTCCAAAACCTTCGCTTCTAGGTTAGAGCGCATGCATGTGAGGGGGGACACATGCAAGCACCCGAAGACTAGTAGGTTTTGTATGTTTCAACATAACACCACACTTTCATGCATGTGCTAGGGCCACATGCAGGTCCTTGAGGTATTCTGATGCCTCGGAGCGCGGTTTGCTGCGGAACCCTAATCTACGGGCCTCAGATCGTCTACCCCCTAGACATTCTTCTGATGGGGTAGCCCGACATAGCTCTCTCTTGTTTTGTGTTTGTTTAGGTCATAGGATGATGTAGAAACATGTTGGTTCACAAGGTGGGGCACTATCCTACACGGTTTCATCGGAACGGGGAGTTTCCCCCTTATACAGGTCTAGAATCTTCGCTTTAGGTTAGAGCGCATGCATGCGAGGGGGGACACATGCAAGCACCCATAGACTAGTAGGTTTTATATATTTCAACATAACACCACACTTTCATGCATGTGCTAGGGCCACATGCATGCAGGTCCTTGAGGTAGTCAAAACTGAGAACAATCTAAAGGATGCCAAACAACAAATTTCAGACTTTGTCGTGAAATCCTCCCATCTTGGTCTTTTGATTGACCCAAAGAGTGACCTTTCCATTTCAAAAGTAGTCCAATAGCTTGCTTGGTTTTGTTGGTCAACAGCTCTACCGTGAGGGGAAATTCTACTCTTGCCAATTGGTTGAGGATTGTTTCTCAAATTTTGTGAATAGGCACCCACCTAATGGAAATGAAGTTCAGCATCCTCCAGAAGCTTATGGTCTAGTGCAAAGTTCATATTTCCACGGTCTCAATCCTTATGAAGAGTTGGTACATGCTATATCTATAAGAGAAACTCTCGTCCGCTCCTCAAGAGGGTTGACAGAACCAGGAACTCTGTTTAAGAGTCTAATGGCCATCTTGAAAGATGTAGTTATATGCTATGATTGAATTGTACGAAACATCTCCAGTAATTCAATCTTTGCAACTTAAGTATAGATAAGATTATCTCATAGATTTTCCAAGTGTTATAACTCCTGGAGAACCGGTGGTCTATCCCTATAGCTTTCTCCGTACGAGGGTAGTCCGGTGGACTTTCCTTTTTTGTTTTGGTTTGTTTAGGACATATGTACATGGAAAGCAAAGGTTGGGCCAACTTTGCCATAAAATAGGCTCTGATTGCCCCGCGGCGGGAGTTTCCAAGTATATATCCAGGATTTTACTAAGTGTTAACGCATGTATACAAAGGGGGGCACACTTGGGACTTATACATGGCACCTACCAACCTTGCACCACACTCACACACATATGCTAGGGACACATGCAAGTTTTCATCTGATTCCGACGCTCTCGTGGTCTTCCTCCGGCGAAACCCTGATCTGCGGGTCGCGGATCGTCCACCCCCTAGACATTCTTCTGATGGGGGTAGTCCGGCATAGATCTCTCTTGTTTTGTGTTTGTTAAGGTCATAGGATGATGTAAAACCATGTTGGTTCACAAGTTGCGGCAGTATCCTAGCCGGTTTCACCGGAACGGGGAGTTCCCCTTATACAAGTCCAGAACCTTTGCTTTTAGGTTAGAGCACATGCATGAGAGGGGGGACACATGCAAGCACCCGTAGACTAGTAGGTTTTGTATGTTTCAACATAGCATCACACTTTCATGCATGTGCTAGGGCCACATGCAAGTACTTGAGGTATTCCGATGCCCCGGAGCGTGGTTTCCTGCGGAACCCTGATCTACAGGCCTCAGATCGTCTACCCCCATAGACATTCTTCTGATGGGGGTAGTCCGACATAGATCTCTCTTGTTTTGTGTCTGTTTAGGTCATAAGATGATGTAAAACCATGTTGGTTCACAAGGGTGGGGCACTATCCTACCCGGTTTCACCAGAACGGGGAGTTTCCCCCTTATACAAGTCCAGAACCTTTGCTTTTAGGTTAGAGCGCATGCATGAGAGGGGGGACACATGCAAGCACCCGGAGACTAGTAGGTTCTGTATGTTTCAACATAGCACCACACTTTCATGCATGTTCTAGGGCCACATGTAGGTCCTTGAGGTATTCTGATGCCCTGGAGCGCGGTTTGCTGCGGAACCCTGATCTGCGGGCCTCAGATCGTCTACCCCCTAGACATTCTTATCATGGGGGTAGCCCGGCATAGATCTCTCTTGTTTTGTGTTTGTTTAGGTCATAGTATGATGTAAAACCATGTTGGTTCACAAGGTGGGGAACTATCCTACCCGGTTTCACCGGAACAGGGAGTTTCCCCCTTATACAGGTCCAGAACCTTCGCTTCTAGGTTAGAGCGCATGCATGCAAGGGGGACACATGCAAGCACCCGGAGACTAGTAGGTTTTGTATGTTTCAACATAGCACCACACTTTCATGCATGTGCTAGGGCCACATGCAGGTCCTTGAGGTATTCCGATGCCCCAGAGCACGGTTTGCTGCGGAACCTTGATCTGCGGGCCTCAGATCGTCTACCCCCGTAAACATTCTTCTGATGGGGGTAGCCCGGCATATCTCTCTTGTTTTGTGTTTGTTTAGGTCATAGCATGATATAAAACCATGTTGGTTCACAAGGTGGGGCATTATCCTAGCCGGTTTCACCGGAACAGGGAGTTTCCCCCTTATACAAGTCCAAAACCTTCGCTTCTAGGTTAGAGCGCATGCATGCGAGGGGGGGGGTGAAAGGGCATGTATGCCCCCATGTGTGGTTTTGGTAATTAATGACAATCTCTATGGACTAATGTGTAAATTGAGTTTCACTTGTAGGTTTGTCCATTGGCATCGCTTGGGCCATGTGTTGGTCTCAAGGTTGGAAGATGAAGAAATGTCCAAGGGCTTTATGCCCATTGGAATCATGAAGAAAGAAGGAGCTTGAAGGTCGATCAAGGCATGTGCAAAGAGTTGCATCAAGATGGATCAACCTCAAGTAAGGATGAAGAAGGACGAGCTCAAGATGCGCCATCTCTAGAAGATCTCATGCTTGAAGCTTGCCATCCTCGTGCTCATGGAATGATGAAGACAAGTTCAAAGAAGAGGTTTCCCCGTGGAATATGGGCGAGCATTTTGCAAGTCTTCATCAAGCAAGAGCGAGCAAGAGCAAACAAGAAAGGTGTTCCCACTATAGAACAACAAGACGGTCTACATCAAGTTCAAGTGGGATGCTCAAGGCAAAGGTATGTTGATAGGGATTCTCTTTTGCCGGTCTCGTGTTGTTAGTTGGGAGACCGGGTTTAGGATAGATAGCCGTACTATCAAGAGGGGCTCTCAAGCGGGTGCCTCGTTTGCATCGTTCGGAGAGAGCTCAAACCTTTGCATTCATAGCATCATCTTTCTTGGTTGTTATTTGGTTCTTGTCCATGAGAGGATCTAGAGCTTGTGGTCATCATCATAACAAGCTCTAGTTCATCATCTAAGGATTTCACTTGCATATCTTATTGCGGTTTTTGATCTTGCGAGTTTTCCGGCTCCACACCTTGGGGGATACTTCACATATATATTTATGATATTTTCTCACAAGGTGATACCCAATATTTTGTTGGATTCTATTCGTCGTTATCTTTCCAACAAAATTGGTTTCATCCCGTTTGGAGTTCGGATGCAAAAGTTATTGCGTTTCTGGTTTTCTGGTTTCTGGAATTTTCCTGACCGGAAGTTCCGGCTTCCCACCGGAAGTTCCGCTAGGGAATCTTTGCCGCCAAAAGTTCTGGTGGAAGTTCCGGGTCTTCTTCCGCTCACGCTTAGTAACCTTCTGTTTTGAAACGTTCTATTTGCCGGAACTTTGTCGAAACTTGCTCGGAAGTTCACCGGAACTTCCGGTCTGTTTTGACCGGAACTTCCGGTTGCGCTTCTGGAGAGGGCGTCAACGGTCTGATGACCGTTGGAACCAGGCTGGGCGGAACTTCCGCCCCAGAGCCGGAAGTTCCGGCCATGATTCGTGTTTTCAGTTTCTCGCTCCGCAGTTTTCGTCCGTTGGCTGGGTGCCACCGGAACTTCCGGCCTCCCACCGGAAGTTCCGGCCAGGTGTCGCGAATGCCCATAACGGGCAGATCTGGGAGCCCTTTAAAAGGGGCTCCTCTTCCCCTTCATGGTTACGAGCTTTTTCTTGGTTCTTGGCTTTCTCTCTCTCCTCCATTGTCAACCTTGAAGAAGCTTTCCCTCTCCCTTTCCCCTCCTATGATTCTTGCATCTTTTTGAGGGATTTGAGAGAGGAGATCTAGATCTACAATCCCCCCAAGTCAAATCCCTTCTTTGTGAAGGAATCATTGGGATCTAGATCTTGGAGAGTTTTGTGTTCTCCTCTTGTGTTCTTCCTCCCTTATTCCCCCAATAGCTTTTGTAGCTTTGTTGGAATTTGGGAGAGAAGGACTTGCCCTTGCATTTGGTGCATAGGTTTGAGTTCTACTCTTGTGTTCTTCCTCCCTTATTCCCCAATAGCTTTTGTAGCTTTGTTGGAATTTGGGGGAGAAGGACTTGCCCTTGCATTTGGTGCATAGGTTTGAGTTCTCCTCGGAGATTCGGCGAGTTCAAGCTTGTGAGCTTGTTTCTCTTGGGTTCCTTGGAACCCTAGATGGTTGTGTGGTTGGATTGTTGACCTTTTGTGGTCTTATTGACCTTTTGTAGTCTTGTAGCCTTTTGTGGCGTTGTTGGCCTTTTGTGGCATTGTTGGCCTGTTGTGGCTTTGTTGTTGGGAGCCTCCAATTGAGTTGTGGAGTTAGCCCCAATCTTGTACGGGTTCGGTGACCGCCCTCAAGCGTCCCATAGTGGAGCAAGTGCCCGCCTTTTGTGGTGCGCACTTGGGAGAATAGGGTGAGCCTTTTGTGGCGTCGGTGAGTTGCGTGCTTTCGCATCCGGGGTGAGGCCTTGTGTGGCGTTGGGTGAGCATCGAGCCACCACACCTCGAGGTGATCCATTTGTGGCGTTCGGAGAGCATTGCACCATCGCACCTCTCCAACAGAGACGTAGCTTCTTTGGAAGTGAACTTCGGGAAACAAATCTTCGTCTCCGCGTCCATCGGTTATCTCTCAACCGAACCCTTTACTTATGCACTTTACATTGTGATAGCCATCGTGCTTGAAGTATTTATACATTGCTATCACCTTGTTGCTTGTATTGCTTAGCATAGGTTGTTGGTGCACCTAGGTGAACTTAGTGGCTAGGTTTTGTGCTCAATAAATTAAACGTTAGTTTTATTCCGCATTTACTTGATCCTAAACCGTAATATTTTTAAAAAGCCTATTCACCCCCCTCTAGGCGACTTCCTTTGCACTTTCAGGGGGGACACATGCAAGCACCCAGAGACTAGTAGGTTTTGTATGTTTCAACATAACACCACACTTTCATGCATGTGCTAGGGCCACATGCAGGTCTTTGAGGTATTCTAATGCCCCGGAGCGCGTTTTGCCGCGGAACCCTGATATGCAGGCCTCGGATCGTCTACCCCTAGACATTCTTCTGATGGGGGTAGCCCGTGAAAGGATACGGATGTCGCCTAGAGGGGGGTGAATAGGCGATTAAAACTTTTCCTAGAGTGGCTCAACAAAGGCGGAATAAAACTAGTGTTTACTTTGTTAAGCACAACCTAGAACAACTAAGGTTCACCTATGTGCACCAACAACTTATGCTAAGTAATACAAGCAACAAAGTAATAGCAAGATAAATATTACTTCAAGCACAAAGTCTATCACAATGTAAAGTGCATAAGTAAAGAGCTCGGGTATAGAGGCACGCGGGGACACCGATATTTTACCGAGTTCCTCCCAACATGGAGTACGTCTCGTTTGGAGAGGGGGTGGTATCAAACCACCAACGCCACAAAAGGCCTCCCTTATTCTCCGGTGAATCTCACCCCAACGGGATCGATCCACGCTTCCACTATCGGTGCACTTGTCGGTGGCAACCGGAACCTCTCACAAGGTTGGGGCACTTCTCCACAACTTAATTGGAGGCTCCCAACAAATGCCACAAAAGGCCACAATACCACCAAGGCCACAAAACCGTCTAGGGTTCCAAGAACCCAAGAGGGACAAGCTCCAATGAGCAACTCAAACCAAATCCTCCGAGGAGAACTCAAACCGATGCACCAAATGCAAATGGCAAGAACACCACAAAAGATGCTCAAATCCCTCACTCTCAAGTTCCAACAAAGCTACTAAAGCTATTGGGGGAACAAGAGAGGAGGAATCAAAGAGAGACACAAAATCCCCAAAATCTAGATCCCCAAAGATGCACTCACCAAGAGATGAATCGGTTAGGTCAAAACGTGGGGCTAGATCTCCTCTCTCTTCCTCTCAAATATGGGCAAGAATCATCGGAGGGAAAAGATTAGGCAAGCTTCAAGATCTAGAGCAAGTGTGGACAAAGTTTAGCCTGCAAGCATAGACAGAGAAAAGCAGTGGGGAATCGGGGCAAGGGCCAAGCAACAGTAGGCGGGGTCCAGCAGCGCGGCAGCAAGCGCAGCAGCTAGGCAGCAGCGGAGCAGCGCGCGAGCCAGCAGCTACATGCGTGCAGCGAGCGGGCGCAGCAGCAGTGCAGGCGCGCAGCAGCAAGGCCAACGCGCGGGGGCCACAACGGGCCAGCAGATCAAGCGCGCGCGCGCGGCACAGCGACGCCGACGCGGGCTCGAGCGCGTGCGTGACAGAGCGGGAGCGAGGCAGCCTCGGTCAACGCGGGCGACGCGCGGGTTTAGCGAGCGGCGGCTGCAACGGGGCCCAGCACGTGGCAGGCGAGAGCGAGCGGCGGCTTGCGCGCGGGATCTGGGCTGCGAGCGGCAGATCTACCTGGGCCGGGCGGTACTACCGGGCCGGTCCGGTAGAACCGGTTGAAGGTACCAGGCCACACAGGAATGGGCTGCACGCGCCAGGCTCGTCCGGTACTGGGCCCGGTAGTACCGGACGACCCAGAAAATACCTTTTCCTTTTTCTTTTTCAAACCGAATAATAGCAAATATTCAAACGTCAATAACTTTTGATTGGAGACTCCGATTGACCCGATTCCAATTGCGTTGGATAGAGGACGACAAGGGCTTCTCAATATGAAGTGGAAATGTTGATTATCACCAAGTGAGAAAGTATCAAGTAGAATAATGTGAAATACCTCACTTGGTGAGAAACCGAAAAGCCGCATAAATCAAAATCGCAACAAGATACAAACGGAAGATCCGATTTTGATGAACAAGAGCTTGTTATGGAGATTACCACAAGCTCTATATACTCACATGGATAAGACCAAATAACAACCAAATACGATGACGCAAGTATGCAAAGGTTTGAGCTCTCTCCGAACGATGTAACCGAATTACTCATACGAGATCCCCTCTTGATAGTACGGTTATCTATCCTAAACCCGGTCTCACACACACAACGTGAGACCGGCAAACGGGAAAACCTATCAATATTATACCTTTTCCTTGAGCATTCCACTTGAGCTCGATGTCGACGATCTTGCCCTTCTCAAGATGGAACGCCTTTCTTAATTCCTCATCATCGACCTCGCATATTGAGCTTGCCCAACATATCTTCTTTGCATTTCATCGACCTTGAAGCCAACACATGCTCCAAGCGATGCCAATGGACAAATCCTACAAGTATAACTTAATACATACATTAGTCCATAAAGATTGTCATTAATTACCAAAACCACACATGGGGGCCTAACATGTTCTTTCAGCCCGGCATAGCTCTCTCTTGTTTTGTGTTTGTTTAGGTCATAGGATGATGTAAAACCATGTTGGTTCACAAGGTGGGGCACTATCCTACCCGGTTTCACCGGAACGGAGAGTTTCCCACTTATACAGGTCCAGAACCTTCGTTTCTAGGTTAGAGCACATGCATGCGAGGAGGGACATATGCAAGCACCCGGAGACTAGTAGGTTTTGTATGTTTCAGCATAACACCACACTTTCATACATGTGCTAGGGCCACATGCATGCAGGTCCTTGAGGTAGTAAAAATTGAGAACAATCTAAAGGATGTCAAACAATAAATTTCAGACTTTGTCATGAAATCCTCTCATCTTGGTCTTTTGATTGACCCAAAGAGTGACCTTTCTGTTTCAAAAATAGTCTATGTTGGTGATGATCATATACATGTAGTCTATGTTGGTGATGATCATATTATTGTTGTTCGATGCAATTTGGTGTTGCTGATGATTTGTATATCATATATATATATTCTGTGTTTTGAATTGTAGGAAATGAGAGGAAACAGATTTTTTTTTTGAAAAACATGGCTCCACGTGTTGCACATCTGTGCGCTCTGGGGTTTGGTCACAGTGTCTTTGCCGTGTGCTGTTTAGCAGTGGCACAAGGCAAAGGCGGGTTCGTTGCCACGTGCATTTTGCCGCAGGAACACGACAAAGGCGGGTTCGCTGCCGTGTGTCGCCCCTGTATGGCACACGACAAAGGTCAGGTACACGGCAACGCGCAGACACACGGCGAAGAAGAAAGGCACACGACAAAGATATTGTACACGACAAAGAATGGGAACACGACAAGGCACAGGTACACGGTGAAGAAGAAATGCACACGACAAAGAAATCGCACGATAGAGACCTGTTGGCTCCGTCAGACGGATGGAACCGTGAAGTGCCTTTACTTTGCTGTGTCTTTGATGAAAACACATGGCAAAGGCTTTGCCGAGTTCCGTGAACTAAGACACACGGCAAATGGCCTTTGCCGTGGCTATCGCTGTCGTGTGGCTTTTGCCGTGTGTAAACACACGACAAAGCCTTTGTCGAGTTTCGCGGGGCCTTTGCCATGTGGATATGCCCACATGGCAAAGAACGCCTCTGCCGTAGTGGGAACGCGAAATGACTTTATGTTTTATTGATTTATTGCGCGATGATTTTATTGAAAAAGATCATGCTCGCAGTATCTTTTTCACCCAGAACTGGGTATCCATGTCAGGTGTCGCCTCATGGTATGACGGCACAGTCACCCCTCTACCCTGGCCATCGTTGACACTAAAGCTACCACCGCCGGTTCTCTGTGGCACTCCATCCGCGCCGTCTTCCGCAACAACTACGACACTCTGGCCACCTTCCTCCGCGATGAGTTCCACGGTTTCAACCAGGGCAATCTCTCCGTCGTTGAATACACCGCAGAGATGAAGCACATGGCTGATATGCTAGGTGACCTTGGCTCCCGCGTTAAGGATCGCGAGTTCATTCACAATATTCATCGTGGACTCAGCGAGCACCTATAGCACGTTGTTCCCCACATGAAGGAAGGGCGCCTCCCCACCTTCATCAAGCTTCACTCTTTTCTGCTATTGGAGGAACAACTCCTTGGCCGCCGGGCGCGTGTTGTCGCCCGAAATGCCTTGCTCGCCCAGGCATACTAGGCTGCAGGCGCTCAGGCCCCGACGCACATCGCCCAGGCTCACTAGTCGGCCGTGCACTCTCGCGGGGCTCCCTCACCGGAACCCTTCAACCCCGCCGCGCTCGGCCTTTACGGCACTAGTGCCTCCCATGCTGGCGCAGCCCCCTCCAGCGGCACCCCCCATAATAGCAAGAAGAAATGCAAAAAGAACCCTGCCACCACCGGTACTGCATCCTATGGCAGGGCTCCTACGTACGACACCACCACGGGCAACCCCACCATGGCTATCGCCTGTCCACGCCGGGCCCGTAGCACGCGCCCACCATGGCCGACACGTTCCAGGCATGGTCTGCCCATGGTCTCCTTGGGCCTTGTCCTACAACTCCACCAGCCCCACGCATGTTCGCTGCTGACACAGCTCTCTCCGGGCACACAACGCCTGGTCCAAGCTGGGATTAGTCCGCCTTGATTGCAGCGCTAAACTAGATGTCCCTCTAGACCGCTGTAGACAATGACGCGTAGCCCGGCCACGATGGCGACTGGGTCTTCGACAACGGCGCATCATCCCATATGGGTTATGGTTCTAGTATAATTCCTCAACCTCTCCCTCCTCATTTTCCAACTCAAATCATTGTTGGTAATGGTTCCGTTATTCCGATTTACTCGTATTTCCACTGCCTCTCGCTTTGACAACAACCTCATTTGTTCCAATCTTATCAAAAATCTAGTATCTGTCCGTGCTTTTACACATGATAATTTTGTTGCAATTGAATTTAACCCATTTGGTTTCTCTGCCAAGGATTTGGCAACGGGGCTAGTTCTTCACCGATGTGACTCCAACGGCGATCTTTACCCCTTCGTTCATCCTCTCCACTGTATGCACGTGACCGTCTCGGCAGCCCTGTGGCATCAGCGACTCGGACACCCTGGCGCTTAAGTTCTGCAAAGGCATCCAAATTATTTGATTTCAATTGTAATAAAATTTTGTCCACCCATTGTGACTCATGTCAGTTGGCAGACATACTAGGCTCCCTTTTACTTCTTCCACCACCAAAACCACTTTTCCTTTTGAGCTTTGTCACTGCGACTTATGGACAAGTCCCATTTTAAGCATATCGGGTTATCAATATTATCTAGTCATTCTTGACAATTTCACGCATTTTGTATGGTCTTTTCCCATTCGTCAAAAATCAGAAGTTCACCAACTCCTCTCTCAATTCTATGCTTATGTCCGCACTCAATTTTTATGTTCCATCAAGGCTTTTCAAACCGACAATGGACGTGAATTTGATAACACCGCCAACCGATCTCTCTTTAACTCCAATGGCACACTACTTCGTCTCACTTTCCCATACACATCACATCAAAACGGGAAGGCTGAGTGTATCATATGCACCATCAATGATGGTATTCATGCCCTCCTCATACATGCCGCCAAAATGATGGGCAGAAGCCCTCTCCACCACCACCTACCTTCTCAATAGACACCCATGCAAGTCTAAACTGTAGGGTTCGTAGCATAGAAAATAAAAAATTCTACCGCGAGAAGGCACAAAACCAAGATCCAATCTATGAAAAATCCAAGATATAATCTACAAGATAGGTGCAACAAGATTGATGAGAACTAACCCTCGAAGATCCAAAGCATTAACGAGATCTAATCTCATGGTTGATGTAGTCGATCACTTGCTGATCTCAAGATCGTGATGACGATCCTTCCGGCGCCGCGTTCCGGCAGCGCTTCCGCACTTGGTCACATGTACGGAGTCGATGTAGACCTTCCTCTCCCCATTCCAGCAGGCAACAGAGGTAGTAGATCCCCTCGGAATCCCAGCAGCATGGCGACGTGGTGGTGGTGGTGGAGGAGAAAACCTGTAGGGCTTCACCTAAGCCGGAGCAAGAAGATGGAGGAGAGGTGGAGGCTAGGGTTATAGGAAAGGGAAAAGGGGGCGCCCACCCTCCCCTCTTTGTATAGAGGGGGTGCGGCTAGGGTTCCCCCCTTGGCCCACCTCCTCCTAGGTCCAGCGCAAGAGAGAGGGGGGGGGGACGGAAACTTGCCTCCCCCCAAGTCTCCCTCCCAAAACCCTAGGGCTGGCCGTTTGGGCCTCTTGGTCCTGGTGCGGCTGTCCCATGGGCCCCCACGGCATGCCCTCAGCCCATGTGGCCCCTCCCGGGGTGGTGGACCCACTGGTGGCCCTCTAGAACTTTCTAGAAGCTTCGATCAAAATACCGAAAACTTTTCCGAACCCCGGAAGATGACTTCCTTTATATGAATCTTATTCTCAGGACCATTCCGGACCTCCTTGTGATATCCTGGATCCAATCTGAGACTCTGGACAACATTTAGTCACCAACTCACATTCCATATATACTTAAACAACATCGAACCTTAAGTGTGTCACCCTACGGTTCGTGAACTATGCAGACATGATCGAGACACCTCTCTGATCAATAACCAACAACGGGACCTGGAGATCCATAATGGCTCCAACATATTCAACGATGACTTCGTGATCGAATGAACCATTAACATATTGAAAGGATATGGATGTCGCCTAGAGGGGGGGTGAATAGGCGATTAAAACTTTTCCTAGAGTGGCTCAACAAAGGCGGAATAAAACTAGTGTTTACTTTGTAAAGCACAACCTATAAACAACTAAGGTTTACCTATGTGCACCAACAACTTATGCTAAGCAATACAAGCAACAAAGTGATAGCAAGATATATATTACTTCAAGCACGAAGGCTATCACAATGTAAAGTGCATAAGTAAAGAGCTCGGGTATAGAGATAACCAAGGCACGCGGGGGCACCAATATTTTACCGAGTTCCTCCCAACATGGAGTACGTCTTGTTTGGAGAGGGGGTGGTATTAAACCACCAACGCCACAAAAGGCCTCCCTTACTCTCCGGTGAATCTCACCCCAATGGGATCGATCCACGCTTCCACTATCGGTGCACTTGTCGGTGGCAACCGGAACCTCTCACAAGGTTGGGGCACAACTCCACAACTTAATTGGAGGCTCCCAACAAACGCCACAAAAGGCCTCAACAAATGCCACCAAGGCTACAATGCCACCAAGGCCACAAAACCGTCCAGGGTTCCAAGAACCCAAGAGGGACAAGCTCCAATGAGCAATTCAAACCAAATCCTCCGAGGAGAACCCAAACTGATGCAACAAATGCAAATGGCAAGAACACCACAAAGATGCTCAAATCCCTCACTCTCAAGTTCCAACAAAGCTACCAAAGCTATTGGGGGAACAAGAGAGGAGAAATCAAAGAGAGACACAAAATCCCCCAAAATCTAGATCCCCAAAGATACACTCACAAAGAGATGTTTTGGTTTGGTCAAAACGTAGATCTAGATCTCCTCCAACAACCCCTCAAATATTTGCAAGAATCAATGGAGGGGTGTGTAGAAATCAAGCTTAAAGAGTAGAGCAAATGGGGGCAAAGCTTGGGCAAGAAAAGGAGGAAGTAGTAACCCTAAAAGACAAAGGGGCAAAGCTATTTAAAGAGAGGGGCCAAATCTGCCAGTTGGGGCATTTTTCCTGGACGGACCGGTACTACCGGATTTAACCGGTAGTACCGGACCCAACAACCATACAGCGAGCGAGCAAGCACGGAAATTGGGGCAAGCGCTGCGAGCGGTCAATGCGGTGGCAGGCTAGCTGGGCCCCAGCGCGCTGCAGCAGTATCGAGCAGTGCCAGCGGGACAGCAAGCAGCAGCCAGCAGCGGCGGCGGAGCAGAGCAAGCCGCGACACTGCGGGACTGGGCCCAGCGCGCGCGCGTGCAGCAGCGGCAGGTGACGCGGCCCGCGCAGGAGGGGCGCGGCGGGCCCCAGCGAACAGCGAGGCGGCAGCAGGCGGGTAAGCGCGCGCGAGTAGGAAGCAGCGGCGCGCGCGGGTGGAAAGCGGCAGCAGGCGGTGGGGCCATGCAGCATGCAGCGCGGCAGCAGCAGATGCGCGCATGCAGCAGTGGGAGCAGCAAGCGCAGCGCAGCAGGCGGGGCCACAGCAGGCGGTCAGCTCATGCGTAGCTGCGCGCGCGGGCGAGCGCGAGATCAGCCGCGCGGGCGCGTGGGCCAGGAAGCGGGTCAACGCGCAACGACGGGCAGGGCTGCGCGGTACCAAGATCTGGATCTGAAAAATATTTAGGACAGAAAAACTGGGTCGGCCGGTAGTACCGGCCCACCCGGGCGGTACTACCGGGCCGACCAGTACTACCATAAATAGGTACCTAGCGAGGCAGTACCGGCCCGTCCGGGCGGTACTACCGCTTGGCCCAAAAAACAGACCGGCAGGCAAATATTCAAACGGCAATAACTTTTGACTGGAAGCTCCGATTGACCCGTTTCAAATATTGATTATCACCAAGTGAGAAAGTATCAAGTAGAATAATGTGATATACCTCACGTGGTGAGAAACCGAAAACAATCAAAATCGCAACAAGATACAAATGGGAGATCCGATTTAGATGAACAAGAGCTTGTTATGGAGATTACCACAAGGTCTATATCATCACATGGATAATACTAAATAACAACTAAATATGATGATGCAAGTATGCAAAGGTTTGAGCTCTCTCCGAACGATGTGACCGAATTACTCATACGAGAGCCCCTCTTGATAGTACGGTTATCTATCCTAAACCCGGTCTCCTACACACAACAAGAGACTGGCAAAATAGAAAACCTATCAAGATTATACCTTTGCCTTGAGCATTCCACTTGAGCTCGATGTAGACGGTCTTGCCCTTCTCAAGATGGAACGCCTTTCTTAATTCCACATCATCGACCTCGCATATTGAGCTTGCCCAACATACCTTCTTTGCATTTCATCGTCCTTGAAACCAACACATGCTCCAAGCGATGCCAATAGACAAATCCTATAAGTATAACTTAATACACACATTAGTCCATAAAGATTGTCATTAATTACCAAAACCACACATGGGGGCCCAACATATTCTTTCAATCTCCCCCATTTTGGTAATTGATGATAATCCCTTTAAGAGGGTTTATATAAGGAATATTAATGAATAAAATGGTAATACCAATATCAAATACTACATAAGTATGTTATATTGGTACCACCACCATATATAGAGCAAACTCCCCCACAATCTATGCATGTGTGATGAACTTGAATTTCATTGCATATATTGCCAATCATTATCATTGGTGGAGTTTCCTCTATATATACCACATGCTAAGCAACAACAAAGATGCAAGAGCATGAGAAGAAAATGCACAAGAACAAACTCAATGCATATGTATTTACCTTAAACCCTCTAAAACTTCTCCCCCATTGGCATCGATTGCCGAAATGGGTGACAAGTTCTAGAAAGAAAATATAGTAATAAGTCCTCCAAAGATGTGCCTTCGCACATATCCAATGATGAATCCCCGCACTCTTCGAGGATTTTTTTCAGCCAAGCCAAATACGCTGAAGAGATTCTTCAATGAGCTGGTATGGCCAACTGCATACCCGTGTATACACCCATGGACACCCTCTCCAAGGTCGCAGTTGACGTACGATCTTCGGTCCCCAACCCGTCAGAGTACCGCAGCCTCGCCGGTGCCCTATAGTATCTTACCATGACACACCCGAAGTTGGCTTATACCTTGCAGCAAACATATCTTCATATGCATGACCCCCGTGACTGTCACCTTGCCATCATCAAACATATCCTTCAGTATGTACGTGGCACTACTTCTTCGAGTCTTATTCTCGCTGCGACGCCCTCCACCGACATCATCGCTTAGTTCGATGTCGTGCGCTGGATGCCCGGACACACAGGATGCTCCACCTCCGACTATTGCGTGTATCTCGGCAGCGTGCTTGTCAGCTGGTCATCCAAGCGGCAAGACACTGTCTCGCCATCGAGTGTAGAGGCAGAGTACCGCGCGGTAGCCAACGCCGTCGCTGATTGTGTATGGCTTCGACAGTTGCTTGGTGAACTCGGTTGTCCTGTTCCTCAAGTGACCGTCGTTTTCAGTGACAACATCTTGGCTATGTACATGTCCAAAAACCCAGTTCATCATCGACGGACGAAACATATTGAGCTGGACATACATTTTGTATGCGAGAAGGTGACTCTCGGTGAACTACGAGTCGTTCACGTTCCTACTACTGTTTTTTCGGTCCAGTCTGCCAAGTGAAGACGTTGTGACTGCGGCAAAGTGTTATAGAATATATATCTATTAATTAGTTGTCCATATCATGTAACCATAGCTAGCGAGATATGTATACGAGTCCGGCTAATCTCTTTGTAGTCTATTACAGGAGATATGTGCTGGTTGTACTACTATTTATAGTTGCATCATCTGATCAATAAACTTCATGGAATCAATAAACTTCAGATGATTGCATCGCCTATCTACTCTACCTATCTCAGGCTTTGACAGGCCTACATGATCCCCATGGGCTACCAAACCATGCACATACATAGGAATAGGAATATATGATCAATTTTGATAGCCAATGTACAATATCATAACATCTAACACATGACTGATCAAATATATCATTATCTTAGCCATGACATAGAAATGTGTGTACTGCTATTTTTTTAATTTACATGGTGTTTCCAGTTTCAACTTACGGAGGGGACCCCCACCCTCCCCACCACCATCACCTCATTGACCTAGAAGACCGAGATCTAGTCAATTAGCTGAAAATTAGACAAAAACCAATACAAATAGGTCTCAAGGGCACATCGAGCTCACCGAGAAGAAGAACAGTGTTGATGTTGCTATGACTTCACCGCATGCGACCATCAACCAACTTCATTATTACCAAAACAATCACGTCCTTTACAATTTGTGAAACAATCGACCAAACTTTGAGGCAGCAGGGAGCCTCCGATTCTAAAGGTGGGTCACGGAGGAGAAATATGTAAGTTTGTGACATGAAAGATCACCAAACCAGAACTTCCATCACATGTCATCATCACCGTTGGAATGTCGCCGCCAGAACTCACACTTCACAACATCAAACAAACCATGACAACCTCACGATAGTGTTTAAGAGCTGGCTACCAAAAAATTGTAGCTTCACTCTTGATGATATCGAGAAGGATTAGACGTAGGGTGGCTATGTTATTGAAGATTCTCACATTTCTATCTTTCCAAATAGTCCAACATGTGAGCATGACGAGAAAAGCCATCGCCTGATGGTTTGTCATGGTCTTGGACATCATCATAGTCCACAATTTCTTAGTGTTAAGGTTTGTCGCCTACACTTCGGTTTGGATGGATGGTAGCCCAAGACAACCTTTAATCAACCCCACACCCTCTTTGATGGTATCCCAAGACAACCTTTAATCAACCCCATATCCTCTTGATGAATTGCCAACGAGAGAAAAGGTGTGCCCCAGTCTCTTGTGCCTTGGAAAGACCACAATTCTCCCACACTCTTTTATCAAGACGGTCTACGTTCCATAAACTATTTTGAATGGCTAACCATACGAAGAAATTCACTTTTGGTGGTGCCTAAGCCTTCCAAACCATCATGTTCATGGTTGTGAGAGTTGCACCAAAAAATGTGCATTGTAGGCCGACTTGGATGTGTATTCACCATTGCTTGTGAGGTTCCAAATAATTGAGTCGTCCACTTCTTCTCTAAGTTGAATACGGTTTACCTCACTCCAGAGAGCCATATGTATTGGTGTATGTGGGGAATTTTCCAATTTATGTCTATCTTGATCTTGGAGATCCAATCATTGTTGCACATAGCTTGCTTGACGCTCCACATCCCTCTCAAAGAAACCTCATAAATTAGTGGAGCAATGTCTTTTGGCTTCTTGCCATTTAGCAAAGGGGGGTGTACAAAAAAAGGTGCAATGTTTCCATTATATATGGTGATAGTGGTAGTGGCATAGAAGAGGCTCATGTCCGTCTCATTACAAGGGTTCCCCATCCCAACTTAAATCTTATTTGGATCGCGCCATTCCAAGCATCGGTGCTACACCTTTTTTCTTGGCAGGAACGGCTTCTGATAGAATGCGTCTTGTTTATATCGAAGAACTTGGGGGAATATCTATCCCAATGACGATTTTTTTTACTATTTTTACTACCTCAACCTGAGAGCCTGGACAAACTTTCAAGGTGAAGAATCCCTAATCCATTGAGGTCAGTAGGCATACAAACCGTCTCATGATTGATCTTGCATTTGCCACTAGAGACCTCTCTTGTGCATGTCCATAGAAAAGCACGCTCAATTTTCTTCATGCTAGCAAAGCAACCCGGAGTCTGAAAGACCACATCATTATGCGATGGATAATCGGCGAAGTAGTTGGCGTGCAGCATGCAACAACCCTCCATCCTCTGCCTGGGCTTGCTCTTGCGGTGTCCTAGCTTCGAACCTCCACGACGTGGCTCTGTAGCCCGTGAGTATAGGTCGGGCATACAAGATATGGCCTTCAAATGCTCGTCGGCGGTGGCTTCCTCTTCCATCAGAGAGGATACCATCTGCTCGTCGTCCAAATTCATGGTCAGGGCAAATCGCCGAACACCTCGTGGCAGGGTGGTCGCAGGGTGGGCTAGGAACCACCGGTGAGGCCAAAGGACGACGACAGAGCCACTAGAAGGGGGAGGTCGGTGCGGCGGCGCACAACCCTTCTACCAAAGTGGGAACTGCAGAGAGGGGAGATGGGTAGTGCCGGTGGCGATCTGGTGGGATAAAGTGAACATGGGCGGGGTGGGCATAGAAATAGACGAAATAAGAATTTGTTTTGCCTCTTCTCGACGATAGGACTAGCTCACCCACGTTTTAGCTCCATCTGGCCGCCCCCGCTCACCTCCCGTGTGTTGGGTGCGGCCTTGGGGTGCCGGATGTAAAAATGAGCCGCCTTGGTCGAAATTCGACTATGGGGCCAGCTGATGATGCTGTAAGATTCTTCTGGAGAGTAAAGTATAAGCATTATACTGAACTTTTACTTGTAGCCGTGTTTACTCGTCTGCAGAAAGCGGCATAACATACTACCCGCTAAAAAAGAAGAAGAAAGAATTAGGCCTCAATAAAAAGTAATCAAAACGGCGCAGATCAACGCGTGCCATGCCGTGCTGTACTCTGTGATAGTGTATATTCTAACATGGGACGCGCCTGACGACACACGTCGTCGCACAATCCTTAACCAAACCCTAGTTAGTATAATGGCAGTCTGATCGACATAGCCATTTTTACACGGATAAACTGAGCTCTCTTCTCTGTCGCTTTCGTTCTAATTAATTAATTAATTAACACGTAGCCTGTCAATTAGCCACTACAGGACCTGGTTACGATTGCATTACAGGTAGTTTCCACCCAATTCCATGCATGGTCATATTCTTCATGTCGCTAGATTAAAAGTACACTCGCCAATCTCCTACGGGCTACAAAAATCCATTTTTTTACTATTTAGTCCAGCGGCGGTTTATTTTATTCTGATATAATACAAACATCCTCCCATTAGAACCTTCAGACCAAATCACAAACTGACTGTTCTGGAAAAGAAGCTTGAAGATACAATGTCACAATCTGAGATCCACACCTATAAATAAGCTGCTGATCCAAGTATCCAACCGAAGAAGTACAAGGTCAGACCATTCAGCTCAAAGTGCACAGCTTAAGCAGCACATGGCTCCGGAGGGATGTGTCAGTGTCAAAATGTGCGCTCCGGAAGCTGGTCGCTGACGTATCGTCGGAGAGCCGGCGTACGTGACCCCCAAGGGCTACCGAATCATGCACATACATAGGAATATAGGGTCAATTTTGTTAGCCAATGTACAGTACCATAGCATCTAACATGAAAATATATTAGCAGCGCAGCGATGATCTGGAAATGTGCTCTGTCGTTTAGACTTTGTCGTGTTTCCGGTTTCAACTCTTTTAAAATGGAGGGGGGGAAAAGCTTTCCCTTCCTCCTTGACTTAGAATGACATCCGGTCAATTAGGTGAAAACCACTAGGGTGTCATCCCACCTAGATCCCACTTTTAGTTTATTTTGAATTTTATAGTACAAAATTTTACACTAGAAATCTTAAAATGAAAACTAGAGGTGGGACTTTGGTAGAATCCAACTTGACACTCTAAAAACCATTATAAATCACTAAACCGGTTATTTTAATGGGAAATTGCCGTAATTTATAAATCTTAGTTTTTTAGAGCAACCACATATTTCATTAATCAAAAATCAAGTTACACCATTGCAAGAGTCCTCCCGAGACGGACGCCCGGAAGAGACGAGCATCCACCACTGCAAGATCCAAAAAAATATCATCGCCAACAAGGTTTTATGAGTCGATGACCGAAATGGTTGATGGAGATGATGATTCGTTTGGGCCTCATGGCCTCTCTCGCGAGTATCCAAGTCCCGAGGTCCTTGTTCCGATGAAAAAACTAGCGTGGTATTTTTTCCGATTTAATTTTCTACGGAAAAGGATAGAAAGAGTATGTTTGCTAAAAACAACGTCAGATTCAGCAGTTTTATCCCAGTTCGATAAGATTCTAAAGCAAAGTAGTTAAAAAATAAATACATTTGGAATGTATCATTGTCTTTCCCATGTCCAATCCCCAAGTTTGTAAATCTAGCCACGAAATGTTCGATGGCTTCCCTCAACAATGAAAATGTTATTACATATGGTCATCCCATAGCCAGATACACCCAACGACCAATGTAGACAAAGTAAAACATGTCTTGGACTATTAACATTCATGATGGCTTGGTCGGGAGGCAACTTTGGGGTCGGGTCCGGGAGGTGATAACCTCCCAAGTTTGACGCTAGCGGAAACCCCGCCCACACCAAAACCAGTAAGCTGTTCAAGAAGTTGCTCCTTCACTCTCCAGCTTCGCAAGTGAAGAGGACCGAAGATCCAAAAAACTTGGCACCACGTGTTATGTGTGTAGGTGTTGTGCTGATTTATCTGCATTTCCCTCCATATGTTTTGGGCTATAACTACAACCCTTTAATTGCATTTATTTGTGTATTAGTATACTAGTATTTAACATATGCTATAGGATGTACAAATTACGTCCGCCATTGTAGTGGTTTTAGTGCCACTATAGTCTAACATATGGACCAATCATAACTACAAAAGTTTATCCCTTTTCCTCAGTTCTGGTTTAGAACTAGAGGATGTTAACTAGCTAGAGGCCTAACCATGAATGTATGTTCAATGATTACTCCCTTTTTTCCTACAATATGACCCGTTTTGCAGATGTCTTATTTTTTTGTAATAGATGGAGTACTTGAGTCCCTTGGATTAGTTGTACTTTTATCTGAAAATACATCTACTTTAGGCTGCCTATATGGACCAAATGATCTAGTCTTGAGGACTGAGGAGGGCAACACGCAGGGACCGTCCATACTTATTCAGGGCACTGGGGCGAGAAAACGAAAAAGGGCCTTGTCGACAAAAAAAAGAGTTCAAAATTCAATTTATTTCAAAAGCATCCCGATACATAGCATATATCGATGTTCTTTGAACTACAAAACTCACACCACGGAGTACATATTTGTAAAGGTCCAGATAACTTTAAGTCTTTTGAGTTAAGTAAGAAGCCAAATATATCTTTGAACACTTTAAGTTCTTCAAATCTGTTTTTTAGAGAGACTTTTACAACATCAACCATGACTAAGAAAGAATTAACTTCAAACACCTTCTCAGCTAATAGAACTTATTCATCGTGATCAGGCTCATCAAATTGCTTTTTCCTAGCTAAAAGACCCAAACCAGATGTATCATCCACCTTTAGAAATTCAATAAAGAACTCCTCTATCTTAATTTTGTTGTTCACATGTTAACACATCTAATAATTAAAGTCATTTGTTCTTGATGGCTAACATCAGGAGTATAATCAAGAATAATGGAGAGATATTTGGCCTCTTTAACATTTTTTAAGATAGAACTTGTAACACTAGAGGCCAAGAAGGAAATTAACTCGTTCTGAATTTTGTGGCTGAGATAATGATGATAAATTTTATCATTTTTTATTCTCCTAAGATGTTCTTGCATTACTAGATCAAATTCAGCAATCATATCTACACATGCCAAGAAATTACCATTGTTGTGTTGGTAAATTTTTTCAGTAGATCCATGAAAAGCTAAGTTTCGTTTAGCAAGAAACTTTACAATGGATACTAGTCTTATTAGCACTCGTCTCAAACGTTCTTTCCCCTTTGTGATCTGTTGTTGCAAATCCCTATCAATTGTTTTATTTTTAGATATTTTGACTCTAAACTCATTCCATGTGTTCACGTTTTTAATATGCTCTACACCATTTTCATGGTCTTTAAGCCTGTCACCAAGATGCTTCCAGCCTCTCAGTCCATTACCCGCTAACAAACTCTTGTTGCTATGGGATTTTAAAATGTTACAACAAAAACAGTACACCTTGTCAACATATGTAGAGTAAACCAACCATTTCCTATCATGCATCTCCCCATTGTTCATTTTTCTAGAATAGTAAGTTTCTGAAAAATGCCTAGACTTACTATCTAATGGGAACACAATATTATTTTCTCTTACGGGTCCCTTTTCAATTAAAGCATGCCTAGCTTTATCTGTTGGAGATATGCCCTAGAGGCAATAATAAATGTAGTTATTATTATATCTTTGTGTTTATGATAAATGTTTACATTCATGCTATAATAGTATTAACAAGGAAACATTAATACTTGTGTGATTTGTAAACTAAAATAGAGTCCCTAGTAAAGCCTCTTTATAATACTAGCTTGTTGGTTAATAAATGATTGTGGTTTCTCTATCATGAACATTGAGATGTTATTAACAACAAGATCATATCGTTAGGAGAATGATATGGTGGACATACTCCTATAGATAAGCGTAGCATAAAGATCAAGTCATTTTAATAGTTCAATTGCTATATGCTTTCTGATACATAGTAACCTAATTCCTTTGACCATGAGATCATGCATATCACCTTTACCGGATGGATGCTTTGATGACATCAAACACCACACCGTAACTGGGTGGCTATAAAGGTGGCATTGAGTGTTCGGAAAGTATTGGTTGAGACACATGGATCAAGAGTGGGATTTGTCCATCCATATGACGGATAGATATACTCTGGGCCCTCTCGGTGGAATGTCATCCAATTAGCTTGCAAGCATGTGACTGGCTCACAAGGGATCACATATCACGGGAACGAGAAAAGAGTACTTATCGGTAACGAGGTTGAACTAGGTATGCAGAGATACCGACGATCATAACCTCGGATAAGTAAACTATCGTGAGACAAAGGGAAATTGGTATCGTATGTAAGTGGTTCATTCGATCGCAAAAGTAATCGTAGAAATATGTGGGAGCGATATGAATTTCTAGATTCCTCTATTGGTTATTGTTCGGAGAAGTGTCTCGATCATGTCCGCATAATTCACGAACCGTAGGGAGACACACTTAAGGATTCGACGTTGTTTGAGTAGTTATGGAATGATGAGAAAGAGACCGAATGTTGTTCGGAGTCTCGGATGGGATCCGGGATATCACGAGGAGATCCGGAATGGTCCGGAGAATAAGATTCATATAAGGAAAGTCCTATTTCGGAGTTGGGGAATGGTTCCGGTGTTTTCATCGGGAATGTTCTAGAAGGTTCCGGAATGTCTGGAACTCCGGAGGGGAAGGGTACATGAATGTGTCATACCAAGTTGGAATGGTTGCATCATGTACTAGGTGTCATCGCTGAACAAAATAAAGGGTTTAATCAAATCCTAGTTTGAAAAGTCAAACACCAATTTGAAAAGTCAAGCGGCTATTTTGGGAAGTGGAGGGGAAGGTGGAAACCGAGTTGGGGAGGAGTTCCTCCCCTCCATCGCCGGCCCCCTTGGGAAACTGAGTTGGGGAGGGACTCCCCTCCCCTGGCGCGCCCCCTCCACCTATATAAGGAGGGGCAGTGCTGCCCCTCCTAGCACACAAGTTGCCCCTCTCTAAACCCTAACCCTAGCCGCCGCCGCCCTCCATAGCCGCCGCCAGCCTAGGGCATCTCGCCGCCGCCTAGGTCAAACCCTAGCCGCCGGCCTAGCCCCCTCCTTGGTGTGTCTAAACCCTAGATCACCGAGGGCTCTCTCATAGTCCACCATACTCGCTCCGGCTTAAGGCGAAGCCCTGCGAGATCTCCCCTCTACTTCCGGTACCACGTCGTTGTGCTGCCGGAATCGCGAGGAGAGTGCTACAACCTCCGCTGCCTGCTGGAACAAGGGAGAGGAAGGTCTTCATCGAGTACCTAACGTGTGACCGACTGCGGGAGAGCTGCCGGAACGCAGCGCCGGAAGGATCGTCTACGCGATCTTGAGATCAGGAAGAGTACGACTACATCACCCACGAGAATCCGCTCTCGTTAAACACTTTGGAATCTTCGAGGGTGAGTTATTCCATCGACTCGTTACTACAATCTAGTAGATAGATCTTGGCTTGTTTGTTTGTATGCGATAGAATTTTTTTTGTTTTCCATGCTACGAAACCTTACAGTGGTATTAGAGCCAGGTTTATATGTAGATCTGTTGCACGAGTAGAACACAATGGTCATTGTGGGCGTTGATGCTTTTATTGTCGATTGCTTCTTGTGTACTTTGCATCTTGCGGGATGTTGGGATGAAGCGGCCCGGGCTAACCTTACATGACATCGTTCATGAGACTTGCTCCACGCTTGACATGCAACTTGTATTGCATAAGTGGCTTTGCGGGTGCCTATTTCTCCTAGCATAGTTAAGATCTAATTTACAACGGGTGATTGACAATACTAGTATCAATGTTGTGGTTCTTGTTCGTAAGTTAGAACGACACTTATTGAAAGCCCCAAACCATGTAAAACATGCAAAGAAAGTAGAGGCGTCTAACTTTGTTTTGCAGGGGTGTGCAGTGATGTGATATGGCCATGATTGTGATTATATTTGATGTATGCAATGTTCCTTATTGTAAGTTGGCAACCGACAGGAGCCATATGGTTGTCTTTAATTTATGTTAAGACCCGCGTGTCTATTCAAAGTAGTTGTAATAGTTGAAGCCGGTGGACGACAACCATGGAGAAGCGTCATTGACCTTGATGCAATGCCGGTGATGATGGAGATCATGTTCGTGCTTGAAGATGGAGATCGGAAGCACAAAGAAGAAAGGCCATATCATATCACATATTATGAATTGCATGTGATGTTAATCCTTTATGCATCTTGTATTGCTTAGTTAACGACGGTAGCATTATAAGATGATCCCTCATGCACATGAATATCAAGTCATAAAGTGTTCACCCTTAGTTAGCACCGTTGCTAAAGCTTGTTGTTTCGAAGCACCACATGATGATCGGGTGTGTTAGATTCTGCAAGTGTATACAACGTGAGCAAGCCAGATTTGCTCATGCGGAAACTAAGGTTTGATCTTGACGAGCCTAGCATGTACATACATGGTCTCGGAACACGGATCACCGAAAGGTAAAGCATGAATCATATAGTAGATATGATGAACATGTAGATTGTTCGCCATTGAAACTATATCAACTCTCGTGATGATCGGTGTTGATATGGTGGATTTGGTTCGTGTGATCACTAAAACAATGTGAGGGATATTGTTTTGAGTGGGAGTTCACCTAGATTAATTTAACTATTAATTAGAACTCAATTTGTCATAAACTTAGTCTAAACTATTGCAAATATGTTGTAGATCAATGGAGGCCCCTACCATCAATTTTAATGCATTCCTAGAGAAAGAAAAGTTGAAAAACAATGGAAGCAACTTCGCGGATTGGTTCCGCAATTTGAGGATTGTCCTCACAGCTGGTAATTTGACCTATGTGCTGGATGCACCGCTGGGTGACTCACCTGCAGCTGATGCTGACGACGAAGTAAAGAATGTTTACCTCGCTCGGAAGACTCAGTACTCCACAGTTCAGTGTGCTATCTTGTATGGTTTAGAATCGGAGCTTCAGAAAAGGTTTGAGAATTCAGACCCACATGATATTTTCCGTGATCTCAAATTGATCTTTGAGACTCATGCGACAATTGAGAGCTATGAGGCTTCTGAAAAGTTCTTTAACTGCAAGATGGAAGAGGGTAGCTCCGTCAGTGAGCATGTGCTTAAGATGTCTGGGCACGCAAACAAACTTCAAAGCTTGGGTATAGTGATTCCTAATGCTTTGGGGATTTAACGTGTCCTCCAATCACTACCACCAAGTTACAAGAACTTTGTGATGAACTACAATATGCAAAACATGAACAAGCAGTTGCCAGAACTCTTTGCCATGTTGAAATCTGCAGAAGTGGAGATCAAGAAAGAGCACCAAGTGTTGATGGTCAATAAGACCACCAAATTCAAGAAAGGCAAGTCTAAGCAAAAGGGACACTTCAAGAAGGGTGGTAAGAAAGTTACCGCGCCGACGAAGAAGACCAAGGCTGGACCTAAGCCTGATACTAAGTGTTTTTTACTGCAAGGGAGAAGGTCACTAGAAGCGGAATTGCCCAAAGTACTTGGCGGATTTGAAGAACGACAACATCAAGAAGAAAGGTATATCCGATATACATGTTATTGATGTGTATCTCACTAGTACTCGTAGTAGTGCCTGGGTATTTGATACTCGTTCGGTTGCTCATATTTGTAACTCGAAACAGGTGCTGCAGAATAAACGGAAGCTAGCGAAGAACGAGGTGACAATGCGCATGGGAAACGGATCAAAGGTTGATGTGATCGCGGTCGGCACGCTACCCCTTCATCTACCATCGGGATTAGTTTTATACTTAAATAATTGTTATTTGGTGCCTGCGTTAAGCATGAACATTATATCGGGATCTTGTTTATTGCGAGACGGTTACTTGTTTAAGTCCGAGAATAATGGTTGTTCGACTTATATGAGTAATATGTTTTATGCACATGCACCTTTGATAGATGGTCTATTCTTATTGAATCTCGATAGTGGAAATACACATATTAATAACATTGAGGCTAAACGTTTGAAATCGAGCGATAACTCGACCTATATGTGGCACTGTCGTCTTGGTCACATTGGAGTGAAGCGTATGAAGAAACTCCATTCGACTTCTTGAATCACTTGATTTCGAATCACTTGAAAGATGTGAAGCATGTCTGATGGGAAAAATGACTAAGGCTCCATTTTCTGGTATGATGGAGCGAGCTACGGACTTGTTAGAAATCATACATACCGATGTGTGTGGTCCAATGAGTGTAGCATCGCGTGGTGGTTATCGTTATGTTCTTACCTTCACGGATGACTTGAGTAGATATGGGTATATCTATTTCATGAAACATAAGTCCGAAAATTTCGAGAAGTTTAAGGAATTTCAAAGTGAGGTTGAGAATCAACGTAACAAGAAGATTAAATTTCTACGTTCTGATCGTGGAGGTGAATATCTAAGTTACGAGTTTGGCGAGCATTTGAATAAATGCGGAATACTTTCACAATTGACACCGCCGGGAACACCACAACATAATGGTGTGTCCGAACGTCGTAATCGAACTCTCTTAGATATGGTTCGTTCTATGATGTCACTTACAGATTTACCGCTATCATTTTGGGGTTATGCATTAGAAACAGCCGCATTCACTTTAAATAGGGCACCATCTAAATCCGTTGAAACGACACCGTATGAATTATGGTTTGGGAAGAAACCTAAATTGTCGTTCCTTAAAGTTTGGGGTTGCGAAGCCTATGTAAAGAAGTTACAGCCGAACAAGCTTGAACCCAAAGCGGAAAAATGCGTCTTCATAGGATACCCGAAGGAAACTATTGGGTATACCTTCTATCATAGATCCGAGGGCAAAATTTTCGTTGCCAAGAATGGATCCTTTCTAGAGAAGGAATTTCTCTCGAAAGAAGTGACTGGAAGGAAAGTAGAACTCGACGAGGTTGTCGAACCTTCTCTCGAACTTGCGAGTAGCGCAGCACCAGAAGAAGTTCCTGTGGTGCCTGCACCAATAAGAGAGGAAGCTAATGATGATGATCATGAAACTTCGGTTGTAGTTGCTACAGAGCCTCGCAGGTCGACGAGAACTCGTACCACTCCTGATTGGTATGATCCCGTTATGAGTGTCATGTTGGTGGACAACACCGATGACCCTGTGACATATGAGGAAGCGATGATGAGCCCAGATTCCAATAAATGGCAAGAAGCCATGAAATCCGAGATTGGATCCATGTACGAAAACCAAGTATGGACTTTGGTGGACTTATCGGATGGCCGGAAGGCTGTCGAGAACAAATGGATTTTCAAGAAGAAAACAGATGTTGATGGTAATGTTACTGTCTATAAAGCTCGACTTGTCGCAAAAGGGTTTCGACAAATTCAAGGAGTTGACTACGATGAGACTTTCTCACCTGTAGCGAAGCTAAAGTCTGTAAGGATTATGTTAGCAATCGCTGCATATTATGATTATGAGATATGCCAGATGGATGTCAAAACAACATTCCTCAATGGAGACATTGATGAAGAGTTGTATATGATGCAACCCAAAGGTTTTGTCGATCCTAAATATGCTAACAAGGTATGCAAACTTCAACGGTCCATCTATGGATTGAAGCAAGCATCTCAAAGTTGGAATCAACGTTTTGATAAGGTGATCAAAAGTTTTGGTTTTATACAAACTTATGGAGAAGCTTGTATTTACAAGAAAGTGAGTGGGAGCTCTGTAGCATTCTTAATACTATATGTAGATGACATATTGTTGATTGGGAATGATGTAGACCTTCTAAATAGTGTCAAGGAATATTTGAATAATTGTTTTTCAATGAAGGATCTTGGCGAAGCAGCTTACATATTAGGTATAAAGATTTATAGAGATAGATCGAGACGCCTAATATCATTGTCACAAAGTACATATTTGGACAAAGTTCTAAAGAGGTTTGGAATGGAAGATAGCAAGAAAGGGTTATTGCCCATGTTGCCCAATACGACCTTGAGTAAAACTCAAAGTCCGACAACGGCAGAAGATAGAGAAAGAATGAGTAAAACTCCCTATGCCTCAGCCATAGGATCTCTAATGTATGCCATGCTATGTACTAGACCCGACATTGCATATGCTGTTAGTTTAACTAGCAGATATCAAAGTGATCCAGGAGTGGATCATTGGACAGCGGTCAAAAACATCCTTAAGTACTTGAGAAGAACTAAGGATATGGTTCTTTCTTATGGAGGTGATGAACAGCTCGTTGTTAATGGTTACACCGATGCTAGTTGTAACACCGGTCCGGATGATTCTAAATCACAATCTGGATACGTATTTACTTTGAATGGTGCAGCAGTTAGCTGGAGGAGTGCAAAGCAAAGCGTTGTGGCGAGATCTTCAACTGAATCGGAATACATGGCTGCTTCGGAGGCTTCACAAGAAGAGATATGGATGAAAGAGTTCATTACAGAGCTGGGTGTGGTTCCTAGTGCGCTGGACCCAATGTCTATCTACTGTGATAACATGGGCGCCATAGCCAATGCGCAAGAACCAAGGTCACACAAGAAGCTGAAGCACATCAAGCTACGTTTTCACGCTATTCGAGAACATGTCCAAGATGAGGACATAAAGATTTGCAAAGTACACACAGATCTGAATGTGGCGGATCCGTTGACTAAAACTCTCCCGAGGGCAAAACATGACCAGCACCAAACTGCCATGGGTGTTCGGTATATTACCATGTAATCTAGATTAGATGACTCTAGTGCAAGTGGGAGACTGTTGGAGATATGCCCTAGAGGCAATAATAAATGTAGTTATTATAATATCTTTGTGTTTATGATAAATGTTTACATTCATGCTATAATAGTATTAACAAGGAAACATTAATACTTGTGTGATTTGTAAACTAAAATAGAGTCCCTAGTAAAGCCTCTTTATAATACTAGCTTGTTGGTTAATAAATGATTGTGGTTTCCCTATCATGAACATTGAGATGTTATTAACAACAAGATCATATCGTTAGGAGAATGATATGGTGGACATACTCCTATAGATAAGCGTAACATAAAGATCAAGTCATTTTAATAGTTCAATTGATATATGCTTTTTGATACATAGTAACCTAATTCCTTCGACCATGAGATCATGGATATCACCTTTACCGGATGGATGCTTTGATGACATCAAACACCACATCGTAACTGGGTGGCTATTAAGGTGGCATTGAGTGTTCGGAAAGTATTGGTTGAGACACATGGATCAAGAGTGGGATTTGTCCATCCATATGACAGATAGATATACTCTGGGCCCTCTCGGTGGAATGTCATCCAATTAGCTTGCAAGCATGTGACTGGCTCACAAGGGATCACATATCACGGGAACGAGAAAAGAGTACTTATCGGTAACGAGGTTAAACTAGGTATGCAGAGATACCGACGATCATAACCTCGGATAAGTAAACTATCGTGAGACAAAGGGAAATTGGTATCGTATGTAAGTGGTTCATTCGATCGCAAAAGTAATCGTAGAAATATGTGGGAGCCATATGAATTTCCAGATTCCTCTATTGGTTATTGTTCGGAGAAGTGTCTCGATCATGTCCGCATAATTCACGAACCATAGGGAGACACACTTAAGGATTCGACGTTGTTTGAGTAGTTATGGAATGATGAGAAAGAGACCGAATGTTGTTCGGAGTCTCGGATGGGATCCGGGATATCACGAGGAGATCCGGAATGGTCCGGAGAATAAGATTCATATAAGGAAATTCCTATTTCGGAGTTGGGGAATGGTTCCGGTGTTTTCATCGGGAATGTTCTAGAAGGTTCCGGAATGTCCTGCACTCCGGAGGGGAAGGGTACATGAATGTGTCATACCAAGTTGGAATGATTGCATCATGTAATAGGTGTCATCGCTGAACAAAATAAAGGGTTTAATCAAATCCTAGTTTGAAAAGTCAAACGCCAATTTGAAAAGTCAAGCGGCTATTTTGGGAAGTGGAGGGGAAGGTGGAAACCGAGTTGGGGAGGAGTTCCTCCCCTCTACCGCCGGCCCCCTTGGGAAACCGAGTTGGGGAGGGACTCCCCTCCCCTGGCGCGCCCCCTCCACCTATATAAGGAGGGGCAGTGCTGCCCCTCCTAGCACACAAGTTGCCCCCCTCTAAACCCTAACCCTAGCCGCCACCGCCCTCCATAGCCGCCGCCGGCCTAGGGCATCTCGCCGCCGCTGCCTAGGTCAAACCCTAGCCGCCGGCCTAGCCCCCTCCTTGGTGTGTATAAACCCTAGATCACCGAGGGCTCTCTCATAGTCCACCATACTCGCTCCGGCTTAAGGCGAAGCCCTGCGAGATCTCCCCTCTACTTCCGGTACCACGCCGTTGTGCTGCCGGAATCGCGAGGAGAGTGCTACAACCTCCGCTGCCTGCTGGAACAAGGGAGAGGAAGGTCTTCGTCGAGTACCGAACGTGTGACCGACTGCGGGAGCGCTGCCGGAACGCAGCGCCGGAAGGATTGTCTACGCGATCTTGAGATCAGGAAGAGTACGACTACATCACCCACGAGAATCCGCTCTCGTTAAACACTTTGGAATCTTCGAGGGTGAGTTATTCCATCGACTCATTGCTACAATCTAGTAGATAGATCTTGGCTTGTTTGTTTGTATGCGATAGAATTTTTTTGGTTTCCATGCTACGAAACCCTACATTATCATCTAAATTGTCCCAATTTCGTGGATCAACAATATCAACGGTAAAAGGTTGTTCATCAACACTTGGAATTTCTGAATTTGGTGAATCAACTAGCTTTTCATTATGACTAACATTATTATCAACCTTGTTGGTATCATAATCATCGGCTAAATTCTCAGTTTGCTGCTCTTCAACACTTACTATGGCTAATTGCAGGGAGTTCCTAGAAAAACTTCAGGTTCTAAAATATTTGTTAAGTGAACCTCTCTGGGATTATACCAGTTCATCTTTATATTTTCTTTATCTTCCTTTTCTCATTGCTATATAAACATTTTTTAGGTGGCATGTCACCAAGAGGTCCAAAACAATTCGCAGAGAACAACTAGTAAAGGGAATCAAAGCACCTGGATATGGGCAGATGGCCTGATGTCGAATTGATCTTCTCGGTGAGAAGACCGCTTGCTCAATCCCTGTGACCCATCCCCTCTTCTTCTCACGCTCAGGCTCGGAGCTAGTGAAATCTTGAAGAACTCAAGAATAGACCTAAGAAGAGAAGAACAAGAGATGTGGAGCAGTAAGAATCAGGGAGCCGTCAGCCTTGCTATTTAACAACGGATCGATTGAGGGGGGAGGGAGACGTACCATATCTGAGGAGTAGAAGAACGTTGATCTTGGAAAGAGAGCATGGGGTGATTAGATACCAAAATATCACCGTTTGTCTCCATTAATGGCAGCGACGACCTTGGAATTGGAAAGGCCTAGGGCGGCGGCGGCGCTGTTTGATTGGAGAATTTGGGGAGGAGACGAGACGACAGCGTGAGTACAGAGGATAACATGCGTTCTTTTTTCTGAGGGGAAGAACGATGAGTGGTGCGTGCTTCCATGCTGGTATACTAGCAGAACTATGACCTAGGTTGGGACCCCTGTCCTTGGAGGGCCCAGGTCGGTCGCCCCATTGCCCCCTCATGGTCTGGCCCTGGCAACACGGTGGAACAAGATACATGTTCAACACTACACCACAAATATGATGCATTAAAGGAATTCAAACACATGAACTTTTATTCATCGAGTTTCAATGTTGCTCACCCAGGAGCCATACACAACCAACCTACACTTTGTTATATGCATTATCCAAATGGATCCCATCATGTAGCTCTATCAAATAACTAAGATTGTGTAGATCCTAGGGAGAACCCTATGTTTATTTCCTACGTAATCCGTCTCGAATTACTCATTAGTTTAGTGACATATACAATTTATTAGTTCAATGGGATCACGGGTAATAATGCACGTGTGCCCCAATGTGCGATTTTGGTAATTAATAATAATCTTTATGGACTAATGTTTCAATTGAGTTTTACTTGTAGAAATTGTCTATTGGCATCGCTTGGACCATCCATGTGTTGGCTTAAAGGTAGAAGAAATGGACAATAAGTAATGTCCAAGGGATTTGGGCCTATTGGAATCATGTTGAAGAAAAAAGATGATTCAAGACGAAGTGCAAATAACTGATTCAATATTGGAAGATTTTTCGGCTCCACGCCTTGAGAGGTATCTCACATATATATAGTTGATATTTTCTCCCTTGGTGGAATCTAATATTTCCAACAAAATTGGTTTAATCTCATTTGGAGTTCGGATGCTCAAGTTATCGCGTTTTTGGCTCAAGCGGTTTACCATCTGATTTATGCTTTTATCTACCCGGCAGTGCCACACATGCGGTACTGCCTCTTAAAGTACCATGGTGATGACCCACAAGTATATAGGATCGCAACAGTCTTTGAGGGTAGTATTACCCAATTTATTGATTCGACACAAGGGGAGTCAAAGAATACTTGCAAGGCTTAACAACTGAGTTGTCAATTCAGCTGCACCTGGAAATAGTTCTTGCTCACAGAAGTTTATCAGTAGCAACAGTTTGATAGTAGCAAAAGCAAAGTAACGATATCAGTAGAACAAGAGCAATAGTAACAGTAATAGTAAACAGTAGGATACAAGTGCGGTAGGCATAGGGATGGATGAACATGCGTTTCATGGACAAGTCTAAACATGTAACTTCAAGATCTAGGGCAATTAAAGACAAATAAGATAAAGCATCCAAGTACTAAACAATCGTAGGCATGTGCTCCATATATAGTCATGCGTGCTCGCATTGAGAACTTGCACAACATCTTTTGTACAGCCAGCCCGTTGCAGTGGGGCCTCAAGGGAACTACTGGAAATTAAGGTGCTCCTTTTAATAGAGCACCGGGGCAAAGCATTAACACCCCGTGAACACATGTGATCCTCACATCATAGCGATCCCCTTAGGCTGTCCCAATTTCTGTCACTTCGGGGCCTTCGGATCCAGACAATGATATGTGTACACAACTTGCAGATAAGATCACAAACAATACTATCATAATGATTCGATAATAAGTTCAGATCTGAGATCATGGCACTCGGGCCCTAGTGACAAGCATTAAGCACAACAAGTTGCAACAAAGTCAAATAGCACTAACAGAGATACTAGGCACCATTCCCTAACAATCTTATTCGATTACATGATAGAACTCATCCAATCTCTACCATCCCCATATCCTACTGCGGGTGATTACTCACTCATGGATGGGGAAACATGGATGGTTGATGGAGAGGCGTCGGTGATGATGATGGCGATGATCCTCTCCAAATTCCCCGTCCCGGCAGGGTGCCAGAACGGAGTTTCTGGTTTCAAATCGCGGTTTCCGGTGGTGGCGACGCAGCGGAACTCTTTCTAGAAAAACATCGACCCCTCACCCCGATTTTTAGGTCAAGAGGCATCTTATAGGAGAAGAGGGAGGCCGAGGGGGTGCCTAGGGTGGCCACACCCCCTCAGGCGCAGCCAAGCCTGGAACACGCGGCAGGGGGTGTGCCCCCCCCAGGGACCCACTCCGTCTCGTACTCTGGCTCCGTGAATCTTCTGGTGAAATAGAATTTTTGGCATATTTTCCGGGATTTTTCCCGATAGTTGATTTTCTGCACAAAAACTAGACACCAAGGTAATTCTGCTGAAAACAACGTCAGTCCGTGTTAGTTGTATCCAAATCACACAAGTTTAGAGGAGAAACAATAGAAAAAGTGTTCGGGAAAGTAGATACGTTTTGGATGTATCACATGGTCACCCTCGCTTAATTGTAATTGGTTCTGGTCGTGGTGTAGTAGTAGACCAGCAGTGCTATGACAATGTCGTTCTACTTCCTCATCGATCATTGCCTATGGTCATCTGAGGCAGCGGCGGTGCCGGGGTTGGGTCTAGCAGTGCCACCCGTTTTCTGACTCGTGTGCATATTCTTCTATGGATGTCCGAGGAGGGCCAGAAGGCAGTTCCGCTTGCGCGCAGACTTGACATAACGGATGTATTTCGGGGCCTCCTATTGAATGGGACCCTCCATCTTCGTCACCACCGAACTTTTTGAGCTCTTCTACTCTCTCTCCTCCATTATTGACCTTCAAGATCTCGTCCTCTACTCTTCCCCTTCTATGATTCTTGCATCTTTTAAGAGATTTTATAGAGGAGATCTAGATCTACAACCCCACCAAACCAAATCCCTTCTTTGTGAAAGAATCCTTAAGATCTAGATCTTAGAGAATTTGGTGTTCTCTTCTTGTGTTCTTCCTCTCCTATTCCCCCAATAGATTTTGTAACTTTGGTAAAATTTGGGAGTGAAGGACTTGTCTTTGTATTTGGTGCATATGTTTGAGTTCTCTATGGAGATTCGGCGAGTTGAAGCTTGTGGGATTGTTACTCTTGGGTTCTTGGAACCCTAGACGGTTGTAATGTTGTGTTGTGATTCCCTTGGGGCCTCCAGTTGAGTTGTGAAGCTTTCTCAAGCTAGAGGCCTTTGTGGTGATTGTTGGGAGCCTCCAATTGACATGTGGAGATTTCCCCAAGCTTGTACGGGTTCGGTGACCGCCCTCAAGTGTCCCATAGTGGATAGAGTGCCCGTCTTTGGGGTGTGCACTCGGGAGAATAAGGTGAGCCATTTGTAGCGTCGGTAAGTAGTGTGCCTCCGCATCTTGGGTGAGGCCTTGTGTCCCGTTGGGTGAGCATCGAGCCACCACACCTCAAGACGATCCAATTGTGCCATTCTGAGAGCATTACGCCATCGCACCTGTCCAATGGAGACGTAGCTTCTTTGGAAGTGAACTTCAGGATAAAATCATCGTCTCCATGTCTATCGGTTGATTCTTCTACTGGCTTTACTATGGTCAGTACTTGAGATTGGATAGATGCCTAAAAAGAAGTTGAAAGCTTTTCTTGATATCTATGCCTATGATGTTGGTCTGAGGCTCTAGGAACTAGATTCCTATCTTGCTGTCCCTTTCAAATATGCTAGAATAACATGGTTTCTCACTGGATCTTGGATCCTAGTTGGTTAAGATGATTGGTTTTTTTATAGCTTATGAAATCTGAGGTGCTACTCTTTTTAGGAGATGTGCCTAGTTTTATAAGAACAAATGATGAAATATATAAGTTGTTTGTTGGTATCACCAGATCTATGATGATGGTCTGAGATTTTGGTGGATTTGGTAGAGTTTACTGTTGGTCTTTATATTTCAAATCCTCTAGGATAGGTTCACCCCACTTGGGTGATCACTGAGAGGTTAACTCTAAAACATCACATGCTTTTCTGTCTAGATAAGATGAACAAAATATGTGTATGTTTTATGTTACTCACCACAACTGTTGATGATTTGTGATGGTTGTTGGTTTATCTGTGGCTTGATCTTGCTGATTATGTTGCTGGCCTGATCCTGTCCTTCACCTCCTGGTGCTGTTCTTGTTTCCCCTGGTTCCCGTGCTTGGCCTTAATCAGCCCTGCTCCTCCTATATCATGTGAGCTTGACCTTGCTATCCACCTGATTCTCCCCCTCCTTATGTCACCATCTGGTGATGCTTGGATTGATCTGGTGTGAGGTTTTTGGCTGGTGGTTTGCTTAGCTTTGTGAAGCTGAGTGTTCTTGGTGTGGTGTGGGAAATGTAGAGACACACTAGTGGTTGCCCACGGGTTTGCTTGGTCCTTTTACTTGGTTGAGCTGTTGTATCTGTGTCGACAACACACCCCATGCAATTTGGTGATTGAGCTGCCTCTGTGTCTGTTGCATGGTTGTGGATGAGATCAGTGAGGTGTTGTCGTGGTGGTGGCACGGCAGATGCCATGGGTAGGCTAAAGTTTGGGGCCAATGGATGCTAGTGGGATCTGGGGAGGGAAGATGTAGTTGATTCTACACACAGAAAGCTAACGCAAAGATCTTTATTTCTCCTTCCTTGGGCTACAAGTGCTCCTTGAGCTGTATACAAGGAGAAAGAGAGAACTTTACCATCCTAACGGTACCAAGAATGAGTCGATCCCTTCATCAGGGTCCAAGCCTCCCCTTATAAAGGAGAGCCCTGGGTTCTTCTAGGGCTGATGTGGCAAGCATATTCGAGGAATATGCTTGTCCCAATATAGTAGTTCGGCGCTCCTCTTTCCCTGTCGCCCTTCTCACTGCGGTAAGATTCCAGAGGGCCCCTCCTGCGTGCCTCGGGCTCCAGAACTGTCACCTCCGTGACCTCCTTCTGCCCCTCTGTCGTTCTGCACATTTGTCTTTAGCGCTTGGCTCTGCTCAGATTCCACGACTAGGGTTTGACTTTGGGCTTCTCCTTCTCCTGCAAGCTTCGTATCATTCGGCCCTTCCTCGCGTAACTCGGCCTGTCCTTCACCTGCATTAAGATCATTCGGGCCAACCCGGCCGACTTACGCCATATCTCGGCCGGGTAATGCCTTGCCATTAGTACTGAGGTCCTGCCTTTTCCTATCTCGGCCGACCTTTACAAGACTCGGCCAGCTTAGAATATAACTCGGAAAATGGACGGGGAATAATCCTTTCGTCTTTCCCCGTCCTTACCCTATCCGGGGTTACCTCCCCAACATTAGTCCCCGAAGCTGATATGGTCCCGCCGATAACCTCGGCCGGGTCGTATCAGTTTCATGATACACATTATGCATTCTTTCCGAGTTATCTTCTGCCCGCTCGTGGTAACACCGTATTTACTAGTGCACGCCTCGTCCCACGTGTCATCCTCATCATTGTTTCTCTAGTTTTTTGTTCCTCTACAGTATTTACTGACAAGCTACAGTTACTGCCGCGCCTGTCGCGCCGTTGCTGCGACGCCTCGTGCGCCGTTCTCGTTGGGGATCGTGAGCTCCTTGGTCAATCGTGTGGCCTTCGGTGCGGTTCCGCTCAGCGACGCGTGGTCGTGCCGCGCACACGATCCGCGCTACCAACTGCCACACCCACGATCCCACTACCTTGCTTGCGGCTAGGTTATAAAGTGGGGGCGCGGCGCTGGGGATTCACTTTCCCCTTATCGTTCGCCTGCGCCCTTCTTCTTCCTCTCGCTCCCGTGCCCGCTCACAGCTCCGCCGCCGTGCGTTCATCAGAACTTCTGACGGCGAGGACTCCGCCGCGTCGCTCCGTCTGCCTCCTCCGTGTTCGCTAGCTTTGGCGTCGTCGCCGGTGAGTTCTCTCCGGCTGCGTTGCCTAGGCCCTATCCTAGATTTCTCTGTCTTGGTTTCGTATTCGTGCGGCGGTTTCTCTGCTCCTCCGCCGTCGTTCTCATTCAAAATTGCGACGGGGCCTCGTGGCTCTGAACTTTCCTCCGCCGCCAGTTCTTCCTCCGTCGATTTTTCTGGCGAACCCATGTCTAGCTCTTTTAGTGGTGCCCTGGTAGAGGATGACGATGCTGGCTCTGGGCCTGAGCGAGGCTCGTGGCAAGGTTCCTCTATTACCCGCCGCAAGATCGAATGGCTTATCCGAACTCGGAGGATTCCCGCCGAGGTCTCCTGTCGCTTACCCGGCAGCGAGTCTTCTCCGGATATTAGGGAGGGCGAGTACGTAGTTTTTATGTCACATTTCTCACGTGGCTTTGGTCTCCCTCTTAGTGACTTCGCAAGAAAGTTTCTCGACTACTTAGGCCTTCAGCCGCATCATCTTCCCGCAAATGCCATCGCTTCTCTTTCTGCTTTTATCTCTGCTTCGGAAGGATACTTCGGCCTATGGCCGTCTGTGCACGTCTGGTCGAAGTTCTTCCAGATTCGTTCTAATGTAGTCCCCGACAAGTCTCTGCACCCTTCCGAGAAACTGCTTACTCAATGCGGGGCAGCGTCCATTACACCTCGGAGGAAGTCCGTATTCCCTCGTGTCACCGGGTTAGAATCGTGCAAGAAGTGGCACAAATCCTTCTTTTATGTCAAGAACAGAGGGGCGGAGGACAAGATTCGGCTTCCTGCCTTCTCCATTGGTCCGCCTTCCAAGGTAAATTGGACTTACAATCCGAGGAGGAGTCACGTCTTGGCCGAGCTTTTCGAGACTCGGCTCAAGGAGCTGATCCGGGCCGGGTTACACGGCGAGGACTTGATGGCTACCTTCATCAGTAGCCGAATTTGCCCATTCCAGAAAAGGACACACAAACTTTGCTACATGAGTGGTCCACTTGATCCCAACCGAGTCTCGACCGTCGAGCTGGACAACTACCTTGTCTTCAAGCGTGTCCGAGCTATATTTAAGACGGAGATGCCTGAAGATTGGGCTTGGGGATTGAAACCGTTTACCCGCGAGCATCCTCCTCCCGCAGTAAGTTTAACCATTAATGCTTTGACTTTCTATTGTTTTCACAGCTGTTTTCGCTAACCTTCCTTCTTTTTTGCCTCACAGAGGTTCGCAGAGCAAAAGGACGAGGATGCCGAGGTTTTGTCGCTTCCGTGGACTGCGGACCGGAATACCCCGGACGTTGGGGAGCCGGACTCCGAAGAATTCGTCCCTAAGTCGGATCTTGCTCCGGCCCACGCTCGTGGCAAGACTTCGGTCCATGAGTAGGAAGGTGATTCGGACGAGGTCCAAGTTCTTGAGGTAGTTGCCGCAATGCCTATTTCTTATGCATTTCCGGCTTCTACTTTCCCAGCTAATCCGGCCGGTCAGGTTCACGACGCCGAGCCTATTGCTTCCTGGCCCCCAGTTACCTCGGGCAAACGTGGGGCTCCCGTTGGTACCTCGGAGGCGGCCCCCAAGAAACGAATGAAGAAGTCTGCTCCGAATCCTCCCAGGCGCAAGACCATGCCTGGGGTCGCAGGGTAAATTCCTTTTGCTCGTATTTCTTGTTTCCCTCTTTCTGTTTTTCATCCTGACACCCTTTTTTCTTTCTTATTTTCGCAGTGCTCCGCTTTCCGTTAAACCCGGCGGTCCTAGCATGACTGGCCCTGTGACTCGGCAGCCATCTCCTCCGCCCGTTGAAGATACCAGGATCCCCAGTCCTGCTCATTCTGCGTCTCCTCCAGCTCCGCATCTGTCACCCCCTCGTCACGATGCGCCTGATACTCGTGTCTCCGAGATTTCTACCGAACCCATTGCCCCTCCATTGAATCCGAGCATATCCTCCGAGCCTCTTTCTACCTCGGTAGCTCCTATAGTAACCCCAGCCCCAGCCGTGGTCGTTAATACCCCGGCGTCCTCTGCGCCTATGATCCCTCCTGCTCCTAAAGGCACCGTTCCCATTGCCGAGGTATCGGCTCCTGCTGGTGCCTCCTCTACAGTAAGAAAAACTGTTGCCACCAAGGCTTCCACTTCCCAAAAGGGTCTTGCCGGCTCTTCTCAGCCGAGTATTGCCGACGCGCTGCGTAAAGGGATTGCTCCCGCCAAAGCCTCCGTTACTCCGGCCACCGGTACCCAACTTGCTCTTCATAAGAGCCCTGCTGCCTCGGTAATTACACAACACGTCCGGGGTAAAGTCCTTACTCGGACGGCCAGTGGGAACAGCCTCGGCTCGCTGGTGGAATATGCTCATAACTGGAATGCTGCTGATCAGCTCGAGGGCAATCCAATCAGTCAGCCATTTCAACTTTCCGACATCAGCAGCCGTTTGGATCAAGCTGCCAAGATCGTTCTGGATAGCAACAAGATGAACGAGGTAATTGCTGCTTCTCGGAGTTTTGACTGATTCTCCATATGTTATTATATATACATTAGTCCCCGAAACTTGCAAACGAGTAATTTGTTATTCGCTTGGAAGTTTTTATAGTGCTATACTTAACTCGACTTAATTTAGGGTTCGAGCCTATATCCGAGTAGATCTATCTTAAACTTTGCTTAAATTTTATCTAGCTGTTCTTTGAATGTCTAGCCACATAGGTCCGGGTTAAGCTTTTGCCTGACTCGAATCTACTTTTGGCTTTGAATATCCAGCCACCTAGATCTGGGTTAAGTTTTCGCTTAACTCGGATCTGTTTTGGCTTTGAATATCCAGCCACCTAGATCTTGGTTAAGTTTTCGCTTAACTCGGATCTATTTTGGCTCTGAATATCCAGCCACCTAGATCTGCGTTAAGTTTTCGCTTAACTCGGATCTGTTTTGGCTTTGAATATCCAGCCACCTAGATCTGGGTTAAGTTTTTGCTTAACTCGGATCTGCTTTGGCTTTGAATATCCAGCCACCTAGGTCCGGGTTAAGTTTTTGCTTAACTCGGATCTGTTTTGGCTCTGAATATCCAGCCACCTAGATCTGGGTTAAGTTTTCGCTTAACTCGGATCTGTTTTGGCTTTGAATATCCAGCCACCTAGG
Source organism: Avena sativa (assembly GCA_916181665.1). Classification (NCBI taxonomy): domain Eukaryota; kingdom Viridiplantae; phylum Streptophyta; class Magnoliopsida; order Poales; family Poaceae; genus Avena; species Avena sativa. Next base: position 300,019,971 of record OV702296.1, read on the forward strand.
TCCGGGTTAAGTTTTCGCTTAACTCGGATCTGTTTTGGCTCTGAATATCCAGCCACCTAGATCTGGGTTAAGTTTTCGCTTAACTCGGATCTGTTTTGTCTTTGAATATCTACTCATCGTTTGTTCTATCGCTCAGGTTGCACATGACCGGCGGACTGCCGAATTTCAAAGACTGCTTTTCTCGCACAGGAAGTTGGAAGAAAAATATGAAAAAGTTCTTCCTGTGGTGAAAAAAGCAGGTAAGTCGACCATTTTCCTTGTCATCTCTGATATTGTCATTGTTTTGTATGCGGGATGCCGAATTACTTTGTGGGTTAACAGGTAACATCAATAATCTCAACATTCGTCTTGAGAAGAAAGTCAAGAACTTGGAAGGTTAGTTTTCCATTTACCTCATACTTTTCCCTTTCTAAAACGTGCATTAAGTTTCTTTTACTTTGTTTGGCTTTGGTAAAGCCGAGATACGAACCTTTGCAGCATCTCACCAAGATTGTACGCCCATGCTTGATGTAATGCTGCATTTTTTAGAACAAAGCGCTACCCACTCGGCACAGCTAAAAGAAAAGGATGATGAAATAGCTCGCCTAAGCGCCGAAGTGGAGGCCCTTAAGCTCTCTCAGAGGTCCGAATTAGAAAAGGTCGATCAGGAATTCTCTGAGGAGAAGAATCGGCTAGCTCTGGAGCTGCAGAAGAACAAAGAACTCCTCGAGGCTGCCGAACTAAAAACTTGTGGAATGAGCGAGGAAATTGCTTCTTTTGAGAAGAGCAAGATCATCTGGGCTAAAGACCTCCAGATAATGTTGAGTTATATTCATTGTAAGTTTCTTATCACAGCCGGATTATGTTTGTTTTCTTTGTCTTTGCTGTCTCCTGACGCATGCGTGTTTTGCGCAGGTCATTTCCCAGAAGCTAAGCCTGTGAGCTCGAAAGCGGTTCTTGCAGCTCGTGCGCGCCGAGGTGTCCCTGTTGACATTGATTCGGAGTACTCGATGGAAGATTTCCTTATCGCTGTCGGCGCTGCCATTGGTCCGATGAAAATTATGGGCAGGGACTTGGTGCAGGCAGCTATCCGAGCCTACCATGTTCTCTGGCCGAATACCTCTGGGACTCCTAATATCAGCGAGGTCGAATTGCTGGTGAAAAGATTAATGGCCTCTGAAAAACAACTAAGTCTCTGGAGGGAATCAGCTGGGCGAGCTGGCGCTGATATGGCCCTCACCGTTATCATGTCATGGTACGAAGACATTTCTCTTGATATCCTGAGGAATTTGCGCACAGGTTCCCGTTGGGTTGAGGACCCCACCCTTGTTGCTCTTCGGCAAGCTCGCGCGTTCCAGCTCGTTGAGTATGCCGACGTGCATACCTGGAATGAAGGTCCGAGCTTTCTCCCGAACTCGGACGATGAGGTTGAGGTAGAAGATGCATCAGACAATAACTCGGCTGAACAGGGTGAAGGTGAAGATGATTCGGCTTCCTCTGGTGACTCCAGTTCGAGCTCGGACGACAACGGTGACGCGCGATCCTCCTCCAAAGGTACTGGGCATTCAACTGCGCAAATTGATGCCCCTCAGCAGCCTCTAGCTTCAGCCGAAGTCGTACCTGGGTCTGTGGAAAGCGAGGCAACCTCGGCCGAGGTTCCGCCTATCTCGGAGCATCCGGCTCCTAACACAACTATTGCCTCTCCAACAGAAAATCTTTAAGTTATTACTTGTCCCTGGTATGCCGGGCGTACGATGTCCGTGGAACACTTGTTTATTTCCTGTATGACCTGAATCTCCTTTTGCCGTACATTGCTGCGACATATAAGTTTGCAGTTATTATAACTTTGTTTAAGTGGGTTTCCATCCGAATTCTTGCTTTGGTAGCCTGCAATTTTTTGTTGTTAGGATGTATCTCTGTCTTTGTTTTCCCGTGTTTTAGTCGAGTAATCTGGGTGTGAGCTTCGAACATCATACGGGGTTGATCTGCTCTTATTCTGAGTGCCGAAGTGTGATACCTTTTTTGTATCAAAGATTGACTACCACTTTGGAACAATATATGGCAGTCCCCGAGTGACTGCCTGTTCCGCTGAAGTCTAGTGTGTAAACTAAATTTCAGGAACAATATAAGACCACTGCCGAGGCGCTGCTCAGGGTGTCAAGTTTTGGTGCTCAACATAACACTGGGGCGGTATATGGTAGTCCTCTAGTCGCTGCTTCGAATGCCGAGGTTTAGTACATAAAACGAAATTTCAATAACATATAGCAGTCCCCGAGTCACTGCTCTGGATGCCGAAGTTTAGTACATAAGATGAAATTGAAATAACATATAGCAGTCCCCGAGTCACTGCTCTGGATGCCGAGGTTTAGTACATAAGACGAAATTGAAATAACATATAGCAGTCCCTGAGTCACTGCTCTGGACGCCGAGGTTTAATACATAAGATGAAATTGAAATAACATATGGCAGTCCCCGAGTCACTGCTCTGGATGCCGAGGTTTTAATACATAACATGAAAGTGAAATAACATATGGCAGTCCCCGAGTCACTGCTCTGGATGCCGAGGTTTTACATCATTGGTCCTTGACCTTGAAATACTATGCTATGAGTAAAATGGACGAAGTAAGGCTACATTCCATGGCCGCTTCGTTTCTTCGCCAGCTTTATCTGCCTTGTTCCTTCCGGGGGATTGAGCGTCGATTAGATAATAGGCATCATTATGTAATGCTTTGCTCACGATGAATGGTCCCTCCCATGGAGGTGACAGCTTGTGCATGCCGGCCGTGCGTTGCACCAGTCGGAGGACTAAATCTCCTTCTTTGAATACCCTTGGATTCACCTTCTTGCTGTGATATCGTCGCAAGTTCTGCTGATAAATAGCTGATCGTGATAGTGCCAGTTCTCTGGCTTCTTCTAGCAGGTCTACAGTATCTTGCCGAGCTATTTCGTTTACGTCTGAGGTTGTATACTGAGTAACTCTTGGCGAGTCATGTATTATGTCGGCTGGAAGCACGGCCTCTGCCCCGTATACCAGAAAGAATGGTGTATAGCCTATTGATCTATTCGGAGTAGTCCTGAGGCTCCATAATACGGCTGGGAGTTCCTCAATCCAACATCCTGCCGACCTTTGCAGTGGTTCGACAAGTCGTGGTTTTATTCCTGACAATACTAGTCCATTAGACCTTTCCACTTGCCCATTAGATGCTGGGTGAGCCACAGAGGCAACATCTAGTCTTATGTGTTTCTCTCTGCAAAATCTGGCGAAGGCTCCTTCTGCAAAATTTGTGCCATTATCTGTAATAATACTGTGCGGATACCCATATCTTAAAATAATATCTTTGAGAAATTTCACTGTTGTGGGACCATCGCATTTTTTTATTGGTTTCACTTCAATCCATTTTGTGAACTTGTCCACCATAACCAATATGTGGGTCATTCTCCCTCGGGCCGTCTTAAATGGTCCCACCATATCTAAGCCCCACACAGAAAATGGCCAAGTGATGGGTATTGTTTTTAACTCGGCCGATGGCATATGTATCTTGGTTGCATATCTCTGACAACCATTGCATTTTTCAACCAACTCTTTGGCTTCTTTCAACGCCGTCGGCCAATAAAATCCATGCCTGAATGCTTTGGCTACCAAGGCACGAGATGAGGCATGGTGTCCACACTCTCCTTGATGTATATCTAGGAGGATCTCCTGGCCTTCTGCCGAACTCACACATTTCTGCAATACGCTTGTGACGCTTCTTTTATATAGCTCATTGTTTATGATCGTATAAGCTTTCGCTCTCCTTATAGTTTGTCTTGCTAATACTTCATTGCTCGCTAATATCGCGTCTTTAAGGTAAGAGAATATGGGTTGCGCCCATAGCGGTGTGATTTTTTCTGGTGTGGTCTCACTGTCTATTTCCATGTTTTCTGCCGACATATCTACCTCGGCCTTCTCCATAATTGTGCTTACTTCTGCTGTCCTCCTCTTGGGGGGTTCCGAGTCATATTGCTGGTCTACTTCCATCGGCGCATTATCTTCTGCTGAATTTGCCGGAATAAAGATAGATTCGGATTCTGGTGACGGGATTATTGATGGTTTTCTAAGGTGTTCCAGGGCAATACCCGGGGGAATTGACTGCCGGGTTGATCCGAGTTTTGACAACGTGTCTGCGGCATCATTTTCTGCCCGAGGTACGTGGTGAAATTCACATCCTTCAAAGTACCCACTGATCTTTTGCACATGAAATCTGTATAAAGCCATATTAGCATCTAACGCATCCCAATTGCCTAAGACTTGCTGTACTACTAGATCCGAGTCCCCATAGCATAAGATTCGGCGTATGCCAATCTCTTTTGCTACTTTCAATCCATGGACCAGTGCTTCATATTCGGCTACGTTGTTGGATGCGGCAAAATGTATTTGTAGCACATATTTCAGCTGATCTCTTTTAGGCAAGGTTAACACTATTCCTGCCCCCAAACCATTTCTTAGTTTGGAACCATCGAAATGCATCGTCCAATAATTTGGATCTGGTAATGGTGGCTCATATTGCACTTCGGCCCAATCTACGAAGAAGTCGGCGACTGCTTGAGATTTGATTGCATCTCTCCTATCAAATTGTGGAGCGTATGGTGACAACTCGATTGCCCATTTTGCTATTCGGCCACTTGCATCTTTGTTGATCAATATGTCGGCTATGGGCGCTTCACAGATCACTTTGATGGGATGCTCTTCGAAGTAATGTTTAAGCTTTTTTGCCGACATATACACTCCATAAGCCATCTTCTGATAATGTGGGTAATTCTGTTTTGAAGTGGATAACACCTCACTTAAATAATACACCGGCCTCTGTACGGACTTATCATCTTCAAGTCGTTCTACTACGACTACAACACTCACTACTCTGTTGGTAGCCGCTATATAGAGTAACATAGGCTCTTTTGATAATGGAGAAGCCAAAATAGGTGCTGTGACCAACATTTTTTTCAACTCATGAAACGCGCTGTCCGCTTGTGGAGTCCAAACGAATTTATCTGATTTCTTCATCAGCTAATATAGTGGTAGCGCCTTCTCTCCCAGCCGACATACAAACCGGCTGAGCGAGGCTAGACAACCCGTGAATTTTTGTACATCATTTAAGCATCTTGGTAATTCCATTCTTTCTACTGCCTTTATCTTTGTTGGGTTGGCCTCTATACCTCGGCTAGATACAAGAAAACCGAGTAATTTTCCTGTCGGCACGCCAAACGTGCATTTTTCCGGATTAAGCTTCATTCGGAACCTTCTCAGGTTCGCAAAAGTTTGCCGTATATCTTCCAGCAACGTTTTGCTTTCCTTGGTTTCGATGACCACGTCATCTACATATACTTGTACATTTTTTCCTATCTGATCGTGTAGACATTTTTGCATACATCTCTGATATGTTGCTCCTGCGTTTCGCAGGCCGAATGGCATTGTGCGATAGCAATAAGCCCCGTAGGGGTAATAAACGCAGTCTTTATTTGATCGGCCGGATTTAACGGTATCTGGTGGAAACCAAAATACGCGTCTACAAATGACAATAACTCACAACCAGCGGTCGAATCAATGACTTGGTCTATTCTAGGTAATGGAAAAGGATCTTTTGGACACGCCTTGTTCAGGTTCGTGTAATCGATACACATTCGCCATACAATGGCTACATTGGGATCATCCTTCTTCTTTTCTACTAGCACCGGATTCGACAACCAATCCGGATACATCACCTCCATGATGAACCCGGCTGCGAGGAGACGAGCTATTTCATCCCCTATTATTTTTCTCCTGTCTTCGGCGAAGCGGCGGAGAGGTTGCTTCACCGGCCTTGCTCCTGGCCTTACATTCAAAGAGTGCTCAGCCAACTCCCTCGGAACGCCTTGCAGATCCTGAGTTGACCATGCAAATATGTCCCGATTCTCACGGAGGAAGTTGGTGAGCTCGCTTTCCTATTTAGCGTCCAGGCCTGCACCAATAGTAACAGTACGCTCCGGGAATTGCTCATCTATCTGAAACTTCTTCGTTTCTTTAGTCGGCTGAAAAGAGACACTGCCATGCGGGTTGGCTAGTGCCGGCATGTTCAGCTGCGCCGACTGAGCGAGGGCTGCTACCTCCTGAATCCTTCTTTTTTCTCTTGCTATAACCAATGATTCGGCCAAATTTGACCCGGCTGAAGCACACTCCATTGACTTCTTGTAATCCCCTGCAACCGTTATCACTCCTTGTGGTCCGGGTAGCTTCATTTTCAGATAACTTACATGACAGCTGCCCATGAATTTGGCCAACGCTGGCCGTCCGAGTAAATCATGATAACAACTCTCTAGATCCACCACCTCAAACTCTAAGTTTTCTGCTCTGTAGTTATCTCTTGTGCCGAATAACACATCCACTCGGACCTTACCAATGGGTTCACATGAAAGCCCTGGCACTATCCCATGGAAAGTGGTCCTCGTGGATTGCAACATGTTCTGCGATATTCCAAGTTTATGCATGGTATCTTTGTACATGATGTTGATACTACTTCCATTGTCAATGAGTACTTTTGAGAATTTCACATTGATGCTCGGTCCAACAAATGTCGGATCCAACACGAGTGCATATGATCCGGGATTCGGCATTATCTTGGGATGATCCTTTATGCTCCAAGTTACTTCCTGATCCGACCAAGGCGAATATCTTGGTACCGCCGGCATAACTGCATTTACTTCCATATGCCGGCGTTGCACACTCTGTTTGTGTTGTTGTTCCGTTGTGAACACGCAATAAGACTGATGATGTTCTCTGTAATCATTGCGTCCAGTATTTGTCGGATTGGTCCTTCCATCCTGGACTTGGTTCATCACTTGATGTACCGCGTCTCTCCGATCCGAGTTATCGTACCTCGGGGGAGGGGGCGACAACATCAGTTGATGTGCATTTGCTCCAGTCAACTGTGGTTGATGCTGCTAATGTACTTGATGGGGTGCCTGAATACCTCCAGGGTTCCCCATTGCATTTTTCATCCATGCACATTGGCGGGTCGTATGGTTGGCTGGCCTGGACGGGTTTGACGTGTGAAATTTACATGGCTGATCTAACATAGATTCGAACGTGTACTTCGGCCTCTCTTGCCACTGTTTCTTTTGTTCTGGGGTCCACTGCCTTTTTCCTTCATTCCTTGGCGTCCACTGCTGAGGACCATTCTTCTGCCGTTGAGTTGCTCCGTGACTCGGTGGATCTTGCGCTACTGCCGCCACTTGGGCCGAATTATATCTATAATCCGGCCTTTCCTCTCTTCTTCTTCCTCTGAAATCATTGCGCCTGGATGACCCGGCCAAATCTCTCGCGTAATGGTCCTGTTGCTCGCGGTGATCTGCCGACATTAATTCTGGTTGCGTTGGGTCTCCTAATGCGTAGGAGTCCGCTATTCTGATAGTTTCTGCTAGTGTGGTCGGCATATCTCTTTGCAGACGTTGCCACAATACGCTGCCATAACGGCATCCTTGCGCGAACCAAGCTATTGCTTGCGATTCTATGACTCCTTCACATGAGTTTCTCAGGTTGCACCACCGAGTTAAAAACTCTCTATATGTTTCATTCGGCCTCTGCTTGCACATGGCTAACTGTTGTGGCCGGTTTGGCCTCTTGTATGTACTGGTAAAGTTGCTGACAAACATTTCCTCAAAATCCAGCCAACAGTTGATACTACCCGCTGGTAGATTATTCAGCCACACCCTAGCTGGTCCCTCCAGCATTTGTGGGACGTACCGTACTGCCCATCGTAAGTTTCCACCCGCTATTTTTACTGCAGTGGCATAGTCAATTAACCAGTCTTGTGGTTTGGTACTCCCATTATACGTTTTCGTGCCCCTTGCCAGCTGAAAGTTCGGCACAGGTGGTTTGCCCATGATCCGTGGTCCAAAGCATGTCGGCCCTGGTGGACCCTGTTCTTCCAACAACTCGGACCTGTATAGCCTGTCCAGCTTCACTCTTGCATCATTTGATGGCAAATCTCTGTACAGAACTCTGTCCTGTATTCCATAGTGATTGTTTCCACCATGGATCGCATATTCCATCTCAGAATAACCATCATTGTATCTTTCATTAATTTGATTGTGGCGAGCTGGCCTCGTTTCTCTTTCCTGCCGGGGTTCATGCCTTGGTTGCGGGTTGAGTGGCAGTTCTCTCCTTACTTCGACCGGGGTATTGTTCTCCTGATTGCCTCTCGCGGGTTCTCTTCTGCCGAGATCTCCATTGCCTCGGCTTCCGCCGTCTTTCTCAACACGGCCGTGGTTCCTCTCCCCACTGTTACCTCGGCTTGCATTGCCTCTGTTCTCATTTGTCTTTCCGGCCATTGCCGGATCATATGGAACAATTTGCTTGTTCCTCTTTCCTGAGGTTACTGCTTTGTCCCTTCGTGCATTATTTCCGGGTGAAGATGCCGCCGCCACGGATAAGGCAGGCGCTGCTCCTGCCAAGTGAACCATTCGCGAGGCCCCCGGCCTTGCCGGGTTTGCCCTGAGAATTTCTTCGTTCTGCTGGTTCGCGATGCGCACCAGCTCGTTCACTCTTTCTTGCTGTTTCTGCCGGGCTTCGCCGGTCAACCCCTCTAACTCTAATGCTGCGGCATTTGCCTCTCTTAGGTTTTTTGCCGGGGTACTGTACCTCGGCAAGCCCAAATCCACTGATTCTGCTTTATGAGCATCATGCTCTTTGTTGATGTCATCCATGAGGTTTTCCCCCTCAATCTTAATTCGTCCACCCGTTCGGGCGCGACGTCAAGCTTATTAGCTTTGGCATATTCTCGCAGGGTCCTGTTTAAGGACTCCCGCAAGGCTGACACCTTTTTGGCCTCTACCAGCACCTTTTGCCTGGTTTCCTCTAACTCTGCCTGAGCATTTGCCGGATCAAGTATCGGCGCTACAGGTGTAGTCAAGTTTTCAATGGTCGCCTGAAGAATGTTCTCTGGCCTTTCCAGAGGTGGCCCTCTTACTCTTGGTGCCTTTGGGGTGGTGTCCTGCACCTCGGTCGGGTTGGTCGCTGGCGGGATTACCTCGGTGGGTAATGGTGCTGTCTGCCTGGGTGCGCCCTGTACACCGGTGGCGGGTTCTCTGCTTGACCCGGCAGCTGCTACTCCAGTTTGCACCCCGGCCGCGACCATCACCTCGACGCTGCCTGCAGTATGCGCTCCGGGCGGACGGCTTGCAGCGTTAAGAGGTGGATCTCCTGCAACAACAACTTGGTGAGGATAAACACCGGAGATGTCGACGCCGACATAAACCTTGTGCCCGCCCAAGCTGATGAAGACACCGTTGCGCGGGGGAGTTTTTCCCCTGAAGCTGCCCACATTGTCGCTGACATAGTCACAGAGACCAAATCTCTGGACCAAGCCAGAAACAACGCGCTCGCCCGTGTTGATGAAGTTTCCCGTCCGGATCGTAACTCCAGCTAGCACCGCTGCTGGCCCCACGGTGGGCGCCAACTGTCGTGGTGGTGGCACGGCAGATGCCATGGGTAGGCTAAAGTTTGGGGCCAATGGATGCTAGTGGGATCTGGGGAGGGAAGATGTAGTTGATTCTATACACAGAAAGCTAACGCAAAGATCTTTGTTTCTCCTTCCTTGGGCTACAAGTGCTCCTTGAGCTGTATACAAGGAGAAAGAGAGAACTTTACCAGCCTAACGGTACCAAGAATGAGTCGATCCCTTCATCAGGGTCCAAGCCTCCCCTTATAAAGGAGAGCCCTGGGTTCTTCTAGGGCTGATGTGGCAAGCATATTCGAGGAATATGCTTGTCCCAATATAGTAGTTCGGCGCTCCTCTTTCCCTGTCGCCCTTCTCACTGCGGTAAGATTCCAGAGGGCCCCTCCTGCGTGCCTCGGGCTCCAGAACTGTCACCTCCGTGACCTCCTTCTGCCCCTCTGTCGTTCTACACATTTGTCTTTAGCTCTTGGCTCTGCTCAGATTCCGCGACTAGGGTTTGAATTTGGGCTTCTCCTTCTCCTGCAAGCTTCGTATCATTCGGCCCTTCCTCGCGTAACTCGGTCTGTCCTTCACCTGCATTAAGATCATTCGGGCCAACCCGGCCGACTTACGCCATATCTCGGCCGGGTAATGCCTTGCCATTACTACTGAGGTCCTGCCTTTTCCTATCTCGGCCGACCTTTACAAGACTCGGCCAGCTTAGAATATAACTCGGAAAATGGACGGGGAATAATCCTTTTGTCTTTCCCCGTCCTTACCCTATCCGGGGTTACCTCCCCAACAGGTGTTTTACCCTTTAATCTTTTTACTGTTATCCTGCTTGGTGAAACTTTCCCCTTTTACTTGCTGTGATCATTTGACTTATGGCTTATTTATTATGAAAGATCAAATTCTTTCATATTGGTGAAACTTACCCCTAAAAGATTTACTCAATGATGTAAACTTGAGCAGTGCAACTCACTACTCTCTATAGAGAGTAAAATTAATAATTTATCTTTCATTTTCCTTTTTGTTTTTTCTTTATTTTGCAGGTACAAGATCTGGAGATTCAAGATTTAGTATAGGTTTACTTTTAGACAAATAAATTCCTTTGTAATTTTCATTTCATTCTTTTGTAAGAAATGTGTAATAGTTTATTAATATATATATATTTATCTTTTTGTAATTTCCTTTATGTACAGATTCTTTATTGCCTCAATGAGTTAATCTTTGTAACTTATTCATGGAATAAAGATAAGGAATAAAATATTCCTTTCATAATTGGATTTCTTTATTTAGAGTTTCTACTACTATTTATTATTTATCGATTAAATAATATTACTAAATCATTTTAGAATTCATTTTAAAATATAAATTTCTAACTTTAAAATATAAACTCAAAGTTGAAATTTGAATTCAAATTCTTTTTCCCACAAAATACACTAATTCATAAAGATCATGTCAGAATTTATCACTCTCCAGAGCTATTCCTACACCTAGAGAGTGAAAGAAACTCTGATCACTTTGAGTTTTTATTTGGCGAAAAATTTACCCACATTTTACAGATGAATGCATGCATATGCACAAATTCCTAAATCTACCCTTCATTGGTTTCTAAATGTTGGGATGTTACAGACTTCCCCCCTTAAATTAAACTTTGTCCCGAAGTTTGCTAAAGTGTACCTGAATGCTTATGGATAGGCTTTTCTTAAATCATCCTCTTTCTCCCATGTGGCTTATCTCTCGAGGTGATTCTCCCACTATACTTTACAGTACTCAATTGCCCTATTTCTTAACCTTTTCCTGTTCTCTTCCAGAATTTTACAGGGTTTCTCAACATAAGTCAGGTCTGCTTGTAATTCCACCTCTTGATGTGTAATTGCATCATCAGGAACTTTAAGACATTTCCGGAGTTGTGACACATGGAAAACATTGTGAACTTGAGCCAATATTGATGGTAACTCTAAAGCATAAGCTATGGTCCTGTTCTAACTCAGTACTTTGAATGGTCCTATATATCTTGGAATCAGTTTTCCTTTAACTCCGAACCTCTTGACTCTTTTCATTGGGCTTACTTTGAGATATACCACATTTCCTATTTCAGGATGCCATGATCTTCGACTTTGGTCAGCATAACTTTTCTGCCTACTTTGAGCTATTTTTAATCTATCCTTGATTATATCGATGATATCTTGCCTTTCCTTGATATAGTCTGGTGAAAATTCTTTGCTACTCCCAGGCTCATATCAACATATAGGCGATCTACATTTCCTTCCATAAAGTACTTGATATGGAGCTGCCTTCAGACTACTCTGATAGCTGTTATTGTAGGAAAATTCTGCCAACGGTAGATGATCTTCCCACGAACCTCCAAAATATAATGCACAAGCCCTAAGCATGTCTTCCAGTATTTGATTGGTTCTTTCAGTTTGACCCCCAGTTTCTGGATGATAGGCTGTGCTGAAATCCAACTTTGAACCAAGTGCTTCATGTAATTGTTTCCAAAATGCTGAAGTAAACACCGATCCCCTATCAGTTACGATCTTCTTGGGCACTCCGTGCTTACTTACTATCTCCTTGATGTAAACTTCTACTAACTTCTCGGCATTATCTTTCCGATTTACCGGAATAAAATGTGCACTTTTATTGAGGCTATCAACAATCACCCATATCATATCCTTCCGTTTTGGTGTCATGGGTAGTCCTGTGATGAAATCCATACCATTTCCTCCCATTTCCACTCAGGAATTTCCAAGGGTTGTAATGGTCATGCTGGACTTTGATGTTCAGCTTTTACCCTTTAACAAGTATGGCATTCTGACACATATTTTGCAACGTCTCTTTTCATGTTATCCCACCAGAATAATTCTTTAAAATCCATGTACATCTTAGTACTTCCTGGATGAATGGAATAGGGTGTCTCATGTGCCTCTCGAAGTATCACTTCACGAATCTCTGGCACAGCTGGAACACAAAGATGATCTTGGAACCATAAAGATCCATAATCTCCGAATTTCTTCAGCAATAAAAGGATCTTCTGCTTGATGTCTAAAAATTCCGTGCTTGAGATCACTCTTCTGTTCTGCAACTACCTGCATAGTAGCTAATCCTCCAAGAGTCTTTGTTCTTATGAATTGAAGCTCTAATCTTTCCAAATCCATCTGTAACTCTTTTGGTAACTCCTGATTGTTAGGCTGAATATCTGCACTTTTACGACTTAAAGCATATGCTACAACATTTGCCTTTCGAGGGGTATAATTGATTGTAAAATGATAATCTTTGATTAGCTCTAACCAACGCTTATGTATCACATTCAATTCCTTTTGAGTGAAGAAATATTTGAGACTTTTGTGGTCAGTGTATAACTCACATCTGGCTCCATAAAGGAAATGCCTCCATCCTTTCAAAGAAAAGACTACTGCTGCTAATTCCAAATCATGGGTTGGATAATTGACTTCATGTGTTTTTAGTTATCTTGATCCGTAAGCAATTACTTTACGATCTTGCATTAATACACAACCTAAACCTTCTTTGGATGATGGGGATATGCCTACCGGGGTATACCCAGCAGGACGTTTCCTACTGGCCCAAGCGCCAGCGAGTGGGCCTATAGGACGACGACTAGATCAAGATGAGGCGTGGACTCAAGCGACTGGAAGTTGAAGGCCCAGAAGCGTAGACAGGCCTAGTCGGACTAGGTCGTAGAATCACCGAATCCTTAACTAATTCGGTTGAGATCTGTAAACCCTAGGGAGGTGAGTCTATATAAACCTCCCTAGAGGACGCATAGAGGTTACGTTCCATCATACACCCTAGCGACTCGCCGCCTAGCCACCGAGCTCGCCCCATTGTACTCTCACCATAATACAATCTAGCAGGAGTAGGTATTTACCCTCCGGGGGGCCGAACCTGGGTAAACCCATGTGTCTCAGCCCTCATCTCGCACCGCAGATGGTTGGCCGCCCTTGCCCCATGTTCTACTACTCGCTGCCGATTGCAGCATCTGCCATGGTCATTCCCATGACAGTGGCGCCCGCCGTGGGGCCTGGCCGGTGTTCTGCAGCGAGATCCAGTCTGCCAATCAACGAGTCGATCGCCACCGGCCGCATGATCGTGATCGGCGAGATGCTCCAGATCTTGCCGAGCAACTACGTCCCAGCGGCGCGACCCGTCACGCATAGCGTGATCCTGCCGGTCAGCACGATCAGCCTCTTCGTCGGCCTCACCAACGTCATCATCTCGGAGGACTCGACTCGCATCCGCGAGTCGCCGCCACGCGACCGGCTCTCTGAGAGCCAGATCTGCACGATTCACCGCCTCGCCTCCGAGTACGACTCGGCCCACAACAACGTGGCCGAAACCACCGCAGCCGCGGAAGACGCGGCCCTCAACGACGACGCCGATTCGGCGACCCCGGCGTCGCTCGCCGGATCCATTGTCGCTGCGTCACCCGCGGGCTCCATCACCCAGGTCTCCAACGTCGGAGACTTCGAGGATCCCCCTATCCTTGGGATCTTCGACTTCGACTCCGGGTCAGAGAACTCCACCGACCTCCACGACGGAACCAGGCGCCACGCCGTGACCTACATGGCGACTGGCGCCGACCGCCGAAAGATCCATTCTCCACGCCGATCCCACCAAACGCGACGGCAACGGAGGTCAAGGAACTCCGCCTAAAGCTGGCGGAAGCAGTCCGCAAGGAACAAGCCGAGCGCAATTTTTTTTGCCTCGAGCAGGTGACAGCGCAGGAGCTGTCGCGCTACCACCAGCTCCGAATCCGGTCGCGCCTGAACCCCACCGTCCAGGGGCGCGCCCTGAATTTCGACGACGAGAACGACTCGGCCCGCGCGGCCAAGCGCGCGATCTGCGAGAACGCGCCACCAGGAGGAAGCACTCGGCCCCCACCAGGGGCAACGGCCAATGGCGCCCCGCCACCACCCAACCGCGCACCCCCCAGGGACCAGCCAAGGATCATGGTCTCCTCACGAGAGCGAGACGCGAACAGCCTCCCGCTGTTCTCCACCCCAATGGATAACCTCGTCACGGGCCGAGCATCAGTCGACAACATCGCGACCACTGATGAAGGCGCCCTGCAGATCCAATACGCCAAGGCTCTGCTCGCCAAAGCGGTCGAGCAACAAAACGCCGGTGTCGATTCGTAGGGTCGGATGTACTCTCGTTCATCGGGCAGCAGAGCGGCCTCAAGCGGCCGCCCCATGGCGGCGAACACCCTCAACTGTCCGCCACCCAAAACACTACAGCTCCAACACCGACCCGCGAACGTGGCACTCTCCACCAACGACCCCCGGCCGCCGACCAACTTCGTCGCCGCCAACGGGCAACCTGTCGACGCCCGCACCCACATTATCAACAACCAGAGCTGGTGCGCATGCCAGCCCGACGACCTACGACATACCCTCACCAACCACCGTGACGGTGAGCCGAGGGGATCGCTGAGCCGGCTCGGGCCCCGGTGCTTCGGACCGATGATCTGAGGCGAAAGATACCCGGCGAACTTCAAAGCGCCGAAGGAAATAGAGAAGTATGACCCTTCATACGATCCCTCTGTGGCTGGATACCTACCTCACGGCAATGGGGATCGCCGGCCACACCGATCTACTAGCCGCCCGCTACCTTCCCCTGATGATGGAGGGGGCGTGCAGGCAGTGGATTAACACCCTTCCCGCGGATAGCGTCGACTCCTGGGAAGAGATGCGCGACACCTTCGTCAGGCACTTCGAGGGTTCATACACCCGCGCCACCATCACCGAGGACCTGGAACGGTGCGTCCAGGGACCCCGCGAGTCGACCCGCAGCTGGGTCCAACGGTGGCAAGATCTATGGTAGAACGCGGTCGGCATCCACCCAGACACCGCGATCCACTGCTTCAAGACCTCGTGCCGCTACGAGCCCCTGGTCGCCAAGCTCAAACGAGCGTACCGCACACTCGACAACACACCGGATCTCCTGGAGATTGCAAAAAGGTACGCGAAGGAGGACCCAAACCAGGAAACCGACGACGAGTCGGGAGGACACCGCCGCACGAGCGGCCATGACAATGGGAGACGACCCGATCTACGCTACAGCAACACTCGCCTCACCGGCAAGCGCCGCAGTGACGGGCGAGTCGACTTCGTCGCCAATGCCGGATACGCGCAGCGCGAGCCCAAGAGCTTCCGCTGCGACGGGGGACAACACCGCGACGGTGGAAACTACAAGGCGAAGCCGAGGTTCGACCCCGAGGCCCTTCTTAACCAACCTTGTGTAATTCACAGCAGGGAAGGAAAGCCCGCCACGCACACAACCGCCGACTGCCACTCTCTCAAGGAGATCGAGAAGGCACGGCGTGCGCGGGAAGACCCTGACAACAACCCGCCAAACGGCGGAAAATTTGGCAGCGTCGCCGGCTCGCTCCACACCTTCACAGGCTTCAACATGAAGCACGAGAAGAAGGTCATCGCTTGCGCCGTCGTCGTCAACGCGGTGGCCCAGATAGATATCCCCCAGTTCCTCAACTGGTCTGAGCAACCAATCACTTGGAGCCACGCGGACCACTCGCCACGGATCGAGTATCCGGGCCGAGTCGCCCTGGTGGTTAAGCCCAAGGTGGGAGACTACTGGCTCCCCAAAACATTGATGGATGGCGGCAGCTCCATCAATATCCTGTACCTGGACACCTTCAGGCGACTGCGGCTCCCGCAGTCGATGATAGAGACGACCTACACCACGTTCCACGGCATCGTCCCCGGTCGGAAGGCGTACCCGATCGGCAAGGTGACGCTGCCAGTCACCTTTGGCACACCAGCAAACTTCCGCACCGAGCGGATCGTCTTCGAGGTGGTGCCCTTCGACAGCCCTACCACTGCGTCCTGGGACGCCAGGCGTTCGCCAAGTTCATGGCAGCACCCCACTACGCGTACAACGCGATGAAGCTACCCGGGCCGTGCGGCATCATCACCATCCACGGCGACCCCGACATGGCCGCCGAGTGCGAGGCCAAAGGAGCTGAACTCGCCGACGCCGTCATCGTGGCAGAGGCCAACCACGCAGCAAGCTCGCCAAGTACGCGAGCGGGGTCAACAACGACGACCCCACCATACTCAAGAAGCCCAACTCGGAGGGCGGCAACCCCACCACCTTCGAGGCAACAACGCATACCCGCACCATCGAGCTGGTCCCAGGCGACTCCAGCCAGATGGTGACGATCGGGACGGGCATGAGCCCAGCATAGGAAGGCGCGCTCATCGAGTTCCTCCGTGAGAATAGGGACATCTTCGCGTGGAATCCCTCTAACATGCCTAGTGTCCCGAGGGAACTCGCTGAGCTCAAACTCAACGCCGACCCCAAAGTGCGACCTGTCAAGCAGTCGCTTCGGCCCTTCAATGAAGAGCGCCGCCGAGCCATCGCCGAGGAGGTGCAGCGTCTACTCGCTGCAGGCTTCATCCGGCCAATCAAGTACTCCAAGTGGCTGGCAAACCCAGTCCTGGTCGAGAAGAAAAACGGGACCTGGAGGATGTGTATCGATTACACAAATTTAAACAGCGCCTGCCCGAAGGAGCAACTCGTCCTCCTGCGGATCGACCAAATCATCGATTCCACCGCGGGCTCGGAGTCGCTGTGCTTCCTTGGCGCCTACTCTAGGTACAACCAGATCAAAATGGCCGTCGAGGACAAAGAGAAAACGGCGTTCATCACGCCATTCGGAGCCTTCTGCTACACTGCCATGACCTTCGGCCTCAAGAACGTCGGGGCGACCTACCAGCGGTGCATGCAGGAGTGCCTCGCGAGCCAAATTGGTCGCAATATCCACGTCTACATCGACGACGTGGTGGTGAAGTCCGCTCGCCAGAGACACCTACTCGCTGACCTGGCGGAAACATTCGCCAACCTGCGGAAGTACAAGATAAAGCTAAACCCAGGCAAATGCACCTTCGGTGTACCAGCTGGACAGCTACTGGGATACGTTGTCTCCAAGCGCAGGATCGAAGCGAACCCCACGAAGATCGACACGATCGCTCGACTCGGCAAACCCGAGTGTCTACGCGACGTCCAGAAGCTGGCCGGGCGAGTCGCGGCTCTCAGTCGCTTCATCCCCCGGTTGGGCGAAAAGGCGATGCCCCTCTACCGCCTAATGCGCAAGAACCCCACCTTCCAGTGGGACAAGGAGGCAGATGACGCGCTCCGCGACCTCAAGAAGGTGCTACTCGCAGCACCGCTACTTGCCGCCCCCGTCAACAAGGAACCCATGTTGGTCTACATCGCGGCTTCTGAACGCGTCGTCAACGCCGTCATGGTCGTCGAACGACCAGAGGAAGGAAAGGAGCGCCCGGTGCAGCGACCCGTGTACTACATCAGCGAAGTCCTCACCGAGTCGCGCCAGCGCTACCCGCAATACCAGAAATTGGTATACGCGGTCTTCAGAGCACAGCGCGACTGCCGCACTACTTCCAGGAGCACCCGATAACGGTCGTCTCCTCAGCACCGTTGCAAGACATCATCCGCAACCGTGAGGCGACTGGGCAAGTCGCCAAGTGGGCCGTCGAGATCGGCGTCCACAACATCAAGTACGAGCCGCGCAAGGCGATCAAGTCACAGGCTCTCGCAGACTTCATCACCGACTGGGAGGAGGCCCAGCAGCCAGAGAATCTACCATACCTCCATTACTGGAGCTTACACTTCGACGGCTCCAAGAACGTGGACGGTGCAGGAGCAGGGATCGTGCTAACCTCTCCGAAGGGCGACAAGCTCCGTTC
This sequence comes from Avena sativa, assembly GCA_916181665.1. Classification (NCBI taxonomy): domain Eukaryota; kingdom Viridiplantae; phylum Streptophyta; class Magnoliopsida; order Poales; family Poaceae; genus Avena; species Avena sativa. The sequence continues at coordinate 300,038,152 of OV702296.1, forward strand.
CGTCCTCTGCCTCGACTTCACCCCCTGCACCAACAACATGGCCGAGTACGAGGCGTTACTCCACAGCATGTGAGCTGCCAAGGAGATGAACGTCAACCGCCTGCGCTGCTACGGAGACTCCGACCTCGTCACCGGGCAAGTCGCTGGCACCTGCGACGCCGTCTCCCCCACCATGGCGGCATACCGCCAAGCAGTGGACAAGCTGGGTGGATACTTCGCAGGCTACTCCGTCGAGTGGATTGACAGGCGGAAGAACGAGGAGGCCGACGCACTCTCTCGCATCGGCTCGGCTCGACTCGCACCACCCGCCGGCGTCTTCCTCGACACCATCACCAAGCCTTCCGTCTCTCCCCCCAGGGAGATCGACATCGGAATCCCGTTGCAACCAGAAGCAGCCCTGGTCGCTTTAATCGCCAAGCCAGACGACTGGACCGCGCCATACGTCGCCTACTTGGAGGGAGGCACCCTGCTAGCAGATGAAACGGATGCCCGGATGATAGCACGCCGCTGCAAATCCTTTGTCATCATCAACGGCGAGCTCCACAAGCGCGGCGTGACCGGCGTGTTCCAACACTGCGTTCAGCTCGCTGAAGGACGAAAAATCCTCCAAGACATTCACTCCGGCGACTGCGGCCACCACGCCGGTGCCCGTTCTCTGGTCGCAAAGGCTATGCGGCATGGCTTCTACTGGCTCACCGCACACGCAGACGCTGTCGACATTGTCCAGCGGTGCGTCGGGTGCTAGAAATACGCCAATCAAACCCACGTGCCAAGCTCGGCGCTCAAGACAATCCCCATCACCTGGCCGTTCGCCGTATGGGGCATGGACATGGTACGCCCCTTCAAGAAGGCCCCCTCCAGCTTCACGCACCTCCTAGTTGCAGTCGACAAGTTCACAAAATGGGTGGAGGCCAAGCCAGTCCGCAAATGCGACGGGAAGACCGCCACCAAGTTCCTACGCGAGCTCATCTATCGCTACGGGTTCCCAAACAGCATCATCACGGACAACGGCACCAACTTCACCAAAGGATCCATGGCCGAGTTCTGCGAGGAACACAACATTCGACTCGACCTCGCCTCAGTCGCCCACCCAGAGTCCAACGGCCAGGCGGAACGCGCCAATCAGAGCATCCTCCATGGCCTGAAGCCACGGCTCCAAGTACCACTCGAGCGCACCGCCGGATGCTGGGTCGAGGAGCTACCCTCCGTCATCTGGGGCATCCGCACCTTTGTTAACAGGTCGACAGGGTTTACACCCTTCTTCATGGTGTATGGCGCCGAGGCAGTCATGCCAACCGACCTCAAGCACGACTCGCCAAGGGTGGTCAACTACACGGAGGCCGCAAACGAACTCGCACGACAAGACGGATTCGACCAGCTCGACGTGGCACGCGACCTAGCTCTCTCCCGCACCGCCATCTACCAGTAAGAGCTACGCCGCTACCATAGCCGGCGAGTAAGGACTCGAACTTTCCAGGAAGGCGACCTGGTACTACGCCTCATCCAGGACAAGAAGGGCATGCACAAGCTCTCCCCCCCTTGGGAGGGACCATTCGCCATCGGGCGAGTCCTAGGTAACGACGCCTACTACCTCACCGACGTCCGAGGAGACGGGAAACTCGATGTCAAGCGGCCGTGGAATGTAAACCTCCTACGGAAGTTCTACTCCTAGAACTCCATCCATGTACTCTCCACCTGCTATGAAATAAAGCAGATCGGTCACCAAAAATTGTGTCTACTCTCCGTGTCTTGTGCCACTCGCACTCGTAATAACAGCGTTATGCTATTCGCAGAAGTCAACCTCTGGTAAAGCGACCGGCACGGCCAAGTAGTGCGGTACGAGGGCATTGGGACACCCCAGGCCTCGTAACGTCCACGAAAAACGCCAACCCGGAGCCCCATTGGAGTCGCCTAGCTCGACTGGATTACCGAGCCAAGACAACTGCCCTCGCTCCTCACAGCGACCAAGGTCCTCCGCATCCTCGGCATAGCGACTTGAACGGCCAAATACCATGCTCGGGGACTGACGTCCACTCAGCTTCGAGCGACTAGGGAAAAACACCAAGTATGAGAGTGTGCCCAAGACTCGCCATGCGACTGATCCTTCGGGTCAGGCAGGAGTGACGCGCTTAATTTAACGCGCTTAGTCCTCACCTACCTTGGAGCTGCGACTACAACCACCAAGTACCACGCTCGGGGACTCGGCTACCCGACCTCGTTCGCGCACGGGAAAACGGTCAAGTAAAGAGCACCCATGGGAGTCGCCCTACGACTGGCTCTCTGAGCTCTGGCGAGTCGACCTTAATCCATTAAACATTCGCAAACACATAACAAACGAGGTAAACCCCATAAAAAGGATGGACACGCTCCGGGACTCGTTCAATCAAAATCCAAATCGCAAAACAAATGACAAAACAACACGAATTTCCTTCATAGCAACACAAGTTGTTCCAAAATACAAGGAAAGTTCAATAATCTTATTGTACTAACTCCCAAGGGCACAACGCTTCTACTCCGCAGGTTTTGACGCCGACTCGCCGCCACCCCTGCGGTTACGGATGAAGGGCACGTACGGGTTAGACGGGTACGTCGTCAACTCGCCCGCCATCGCCGCACGGAACGGCTGCTCGACCCTGAAGTCCCGATGCTTCGGTTCGGGATCGTTGCGAGCGACAATCGTCTCCTGATAGGGGAGGGGGTCGCCCATTGCCCAAACGCGATCGGAATACACCGCGGCCCGGTCCGTCAACTTCAGCACCTCGGCAATCTCCACAGAGTCCGTGGACGAGGGGTAGCCGCTCGTCACATCGTCAAGATCGAAGTCCTCCGGGAAATGAGCAAGCCCAAGGCTGAGCGCCATCGTCGCCCCGCGCCGGAAGGCCGACCGCGTCATGAATTCGACGACTGATGGAGCCTTCTCCAGGTAGCGCCATACCACGACGAGGTCGCTGGGGATCACCTCCGTGGGCGATATCTCTTGCAGATAGGCTCGAAGGCAAGTCGCAGACAACGCGGCCGAGTCGACTAGAGTGGCCACACACTGCCGCGCGTCATACGACTGCGCTTCTTCCACGTTGTCAGTAATCCGGCCTGTAGCACATCAATAAACAGTAAGCGACTCGTCGACATCACAATAAAGTCAGTGCCTCCGAGTATTGGGTAAAGGAGAACTTACCAATCAACGGGCGGCAGAGGTCCGTGATGAAACGTTGAAGAGAAGTAAGGTCATCTTGCAGCCCAGCAACGAGCGTGTCAGATAATTTCCGCTCTTCAGCGGCAGAAGTGACAGCAGCTTTCGCACGCCCCTCCGCTAAACTCGCTTCCGCCCTCGCCTCCTTGAGCTCACGCTCCAGGTCGGCGACCCGTTTTTCGGCTACGCTCAGAGCAGATTGAGCCGCCGTCAAGTCACCCACCGGGACAAGGCCTCGGCGGACTTCCTCTTCCTCGGCCACAATCGCTTGAAGCCCCTTGTTCGTCTCCTGGACGACAACGAGTTCCTTCTCCAAGCGACACTTTGCAGCAAGCCGATCGGCCGATTCTCGCTGCAGGCCCTGCACACAAACTGCAACGTCAACAACAACAAACTTCCTAAGTGCCCACTCGCTGAAATTCAGCGACTAGGCACTCGGGGACTCGACATTGAAAATTCTAAGTGCCCACCCGCTGAAATTCAGCGACTCGGCACTCGGGGACTGGACATTGAAAATCCTAAGTGCCCACCCGCTGAAGTTCAGCGACTAGGCACTCGGGGACTGGACAATATAAAAACATTAAGAATCCGACCACTGAAATTCAGTGGCCCGATCCTCGGGGACAGGACATACCTGGATGGCAGCGCCTAGCATGCCGTGAAGCTCCAGTGCGTCCACACATGCAAGCACGACCGGAGTTTAGCCGCGACGCTTTTCGACTTCCACCTCGGCGACCCCAGGCGTCCGGCTTGCTGGCGCCGAGCCACTCGTTGCGGCCGCCTTCGCCATGAACCGAGGGAAGGTCGCTGCAGATGCCGCGGTGCCACTCAGAGCCGGCTCGGCCACGTCGGGTGAGACAACAGCCTCCTTGGTCTTCGAGGCCACTTCCGCCGCAGTTGGAGGATCGTTCGGAGCATCCACCGGGTCATCAGAGACCGTGACAACGTCGTCGCCTTTCTCCCTCTTGACACCTTCGGCGGGAGCAGCGACTTCGTCGGTCTTCCTCTTCCGCGAAGAGTCCACCTCGGTGACGACTGGCGGAACCTTAGCCATGGAAGGATGGCCGATCTTTTTAACACCAGTCCTGTGAAACAACAATATGAATAAGATTGTCCGACTACAACGAAAAACAGGCAGATGAACAACACTCACTTGGCGACTGGTATGAACCGCAGTCCGGTGCGGATGCTAGCCGGCTTTTACAACTCGGGCCCCAACCTCCGAGTGAGGCCCGTTTCGAACACATCGTGTGCCCAAGACATTGAGGGCTTCTTCGAAGAAGAAGCCGCGGCAGGAGCTTCCGTGATAACTGCTGCGGAAGCTTCCTTCGGAGGTGAGGCTGCTGCGGCTGGAGAAGCCCCTAAAACAAAGACCGGGGCGAATGGAGGTGGCAACGATGCCAGGGGTACCTCGTCCATGGTGGCAGCGGCGTCCGGTGCCTCGGTCGCACGCGCCGCTGCGTCCTTTGCGGAGCTGGTGGCGTCGGAACTGGTCGCAGATCGGGACGTAGACATCTGTTGCGCCGGCTTCGCCTTCTTCTTCGGCGGAGCCTTCGTCTCCTTCTTCTTCTTCGACGGCGTGGCCTCACGCTGTGAGGTGGGCTCGGGAAGCTCGTCATCTTCATCATCGTGGGGCTCGAGGCTTTTACTCGCCTCGAGCTCGCGCTGGTGTTGCCCGCGGGTCTTGCGAACTGTGGGGGCAGCGACCTCCACGGGATCGTCTTCGTCGTCGTCGTCATCATCACCCTCGTTTCTCTCGGCGTCGCCTTTGACGGGTGGTGACTCGCTCCCATCCTGGACGGACGAGCTCGAGTTCTCGTCGTCTGCGGGTGGAAGCCACCCTTCTACCACTTGAAACAACTGAAATAAAAAACAATACAACGTCAGCACAACCGCGAATGCATCATCTGCTACTGCGAGTGGTGACGAAATGACGTCTTACCGTCGGAGCCGGGCGCCTTGCAGTATAGGGGGCGACCCCGGCCTTCGTGTCAAGATACACCGCCTGGGTGATCTTCTTCAGAGCCAGGGTGTAGTCTTCGAGCCTCCATTCGGCGAAGGAGGACTTCGTCGGGTCATCCTTGCCCGTATACTCATACATGTAATGGTCGCAGCGAGCCAAGGGCACGAGCCGCCGCCCGAACCAGCAGTTGTAGAGGTTGATGGTCTGGATGCCCTTCTTCTTCAGACCGCGGATGGTCTGCAACATTTCATCGACAACCATCCGTTGATCCAGCGGGAGCTTGACGACCTGGAGTCGACGCGGTTCGGGGCGGTCGGCGGAATACCTTGGAAGCGCCACTTCGCCGTCTGGAGTCGACTCGGTGACGTAGAACCAGGACTTCTTCCATTCGTTCGCCGCCTTGGCGGGCAGCATCAGGTCGAAGAACGACGCCTTCGACTTCAGCTGGAATGTCAGGCCGCCCACGGCTAGCATCGGGCCGCCTGACTCTTCGCGGCTGATTCTCCCATGGAACAGATCTTGCCACAGGGGGAAGTAGGGCCTGCAGCCCAGATAGCACTCGCAGAACGCCACGAAGATGGCGAGCTGCTCGATACTATGCGGACCCAGATCCGATGGCTGGATCCCGTAGTAGGCGCAGAAACGCCGGAAGAAGAGGGTGGTAGGAAAGCCCAGCCCCCGCTCCAGGTGGCTGGTGAAGCAGATGAATTCTCCCTCGCGCGGGTTCGGAGTCACTTCTCCGGCCGCGGGGATGCGCCATCTGCCGGCGCGGAGGATCCCGGCCTCTTCGAAGGACGCCAGTAGCGCCTTAGTACACTTGGATCGGCCCCAAGGTTCGGTGGAGGGGGCCATCGGTTGGAAGATCGTGGAGGCCGGGGCTCTCTGGATTGTTTAGATCGCTATGCTGCGGAGTGGGAAACGGAGACGAGCGGGATCAGAGGAAGGACGAAGAAGTGTTTCCCCGTTCGCCTATCATTCTCCTTATATAGAGGTTGCTACCCGCCAATTTCGGGAGCCGTTACTACGCGGTAATTACGCCGAAGTTACCGTTGGATTACCCCAACGGCTAGTTTGACCCCAAGTCACGGTCCAACTTCATCCATTCGACTCGTCGCTCGACGCGACTCGACAATTTGCCGACCCGATCACTATAACAGTGACTGAGTATTCGTCGACCCGTTCGCCGAGCCGCGACCCGGTTGGTCGCCGTTATTGCGATTAAAATGAGCAGTTCTTCCTTTATTCAGGAGTCCGCCGCCGTTTCGACTGGACGTCCGCATTGGACCCGCATACTCCGACTGCCAGCGAACGCCTGCGACAAATCAACGACGGCCTCGGGGACTACTGATGGGGATATGCCTACCGGGGTATACCCAGTAGGACGTTTCCTACTGGCCCAAGCGCCAGCGAGTGGGCCTGCAGGACGGCGACTGGATCAATATGAGGCGTGGACTCAAGCGACTGGAAGCTGAAGGCCCAGAAGCATAGATAGGTCCAGTCGGACTAGGTCGTAGAATCACCGAATCCTTAACTAATTCGGTTGAGATCTGTAAACCCTAGGGAGGTGAGTCTATATAAACCTCCCTAGAGGACGCATAGAGGTTACGTTCCATCATACACCCTAGCGACTCGCCGCCTAGACGCCGAGCTCGCCCCATTGTACTCTCACCATAATACAATCTAACAGGAGTAGGTATTTACCCTCCGGGGGACCGAACCTGGGTAAACCCTTGTGTCTCAGCCCTCATCTCGCACCGCAGATGGCTGGCCGCCCTTGCCCCATGTTCTACTACTCGCTGCCGATTGCAGCATCTGCCGTGGTCATTCCCACGACATTGGATGCATCACAGTATACTGTAAAGTCCTTCCCTATTTGAGGAACTGCTAAGATTGGAGCGGTAGTTAATCTAGTATTTAACTCCTAAAAGCTTTCTTCACACTTCTCATCCCAGATGAATGGTGTATTCTTCCTTAACAATTTGGTCATTAGTCCAGCTATCTTGGAGAAACCTTCAATGAACCTCCGATAATACACAGCCATACCCAAGAAACGTCAAATTTGTTTCACATTGGTTGGTGCAGTCCATTCTAATACTAATTGAACTTTGGATGGATTTACAGCAATCCCATCCTTACCGATCACATGACCTAGGAATTCTACCTCATCTAGCCAGAATTCACACTTACTGAACTTAGCATAAAGCTTATGTTCTCTTAGGATCTGCAATGCTATTCTCAAATGATCAGCATGCTCTTCCTTATCCTTTGAATATATTAGAATATCATCAATAAACACTATGACAAACTTGTCCAAGTATGGCATGAAGATTTTGTTCATCAAATTCATGAATATTGCTGGTGCATTGGTCAAACCAAATGGTACGACAAGATACTCATGGTGTCCATACCTTGAGACAAATGCTGTCTTTGGAACATCTTCCGGTTTGATTTTTATTTGGTGGTATCCGGATCTTAGATCAATCTTGGAAAATACTTCGGATCCTTTAACTTCATCAAATAGATCCTGAATTCTAGGTAATGGATACTTATTCTTGATGGTAACATTGTTAAAATTTCTATAGTCCCCACACATCCTTCTCCCTCCATCTCTTTTATCTACAAAGATCACTGGGGTTCCCCATGGAGATACACTTTCTTGAATGAATCCTTTTCTGGCTAACTCATCAATTTTCTCTTTAAGTTCTTTTAATTTTTTCGGACCCATCTTGTATGATGCTTGAGAAATTGGTGTTGTACCCAGAATTAGGTTAATAGTGAACTCTATTTCTTGATCTGGTGGCATCCCTGGCAATTCTCCTAGAAAAACATCTCGAAACTCATTTACCACATGAATATCTTCCAACTTGACCTCCTTCATTGTATTCAACTGAAGATCTACCATGATATGACTGTGCTTATCAGCTTGATAAACTATCCTTGCTCCACTTGGAGTCTTGATTGAGACAGTTTTATCCTCACAATTAATCTGAGCCCCATGTTCAGTCATCCAATCCATACCCAGCACTACTGCAATTCCCTTTGAAATGGATCGTATGGGAACCTAGAGGGGAGGGGGTGAATAGGTGCTACTCACTTTTTAATTCTTTTTCAATTTTATGCTTGGCATAAAGTATATTCTCTAGATATGCAACTACAAGAATTTCCCTATATGCAACCCTAGCTACTAAGCACGTAAAGAGAGGAGCGAGGAAACCGTAGTGGAGCACGCGGAGACACAGGGATTTGTTTTACCGCAGTTCCTTCCTTGTTAAGGGAAGTACATCTGCGTTGGAGGGGTGGGTGGTTCTAAGACAACCACGCCACAATAGGCCTCACCCTATTCTCCGATGGATCTCGCCACGAAAGGCCTGATCCACCTTCTCCACTATTGGTACCCTTCGAGGCGGGAACCGGTGCCTTTACAACTCTACCGGGGCACACACCCACAACTGAATTGGGGGCTCCCGTAATGACAACAAGCTGTCACAAGAACAAGGATTATCAATATAATCAAAAGCAAGGATCTAGATATTTGCAAGAAATACTAGATCGGAGATTCTCCAAACGAATGGAGAGGAGATTAAGCGCTTGATTGCAGTTGTTGAAGATCGAGTCCTCCTCCTTCGACTCCCCAAGGGACGGGGCCTTTGGGTGGATCTAGGTGGAGCTCTCTTGGATGAAGGTTGCAGATCAGATCTTGACTTTTTTGAATGAACCAAGAGATCTAGCAAGAGGGGGAAGGCAGGCTTAAATACCCCCTGCCCAGATCTGGCCGTTGAAGAAGTTTGGGGGCGGATTATCCGTGCCCACTAGGGGCGGATTATCCGCCCTGGGGAAAAACTCCGCCCCCAGGACGGAAACTCCGGGGGGAAATCCGCCCCCCATACAAAGAGCGACGTAGGTCCTAACTTGGTGAAATTCCTCGGGGGGCGGATTATCCGTCCCCCTCAAGGGGCGGACTATCCGGCCTAGGGGGAAACTCCGCCCCGAGCCGGAGAGTCCGGGGAAACTCCGCCCCGAGCCGGAGAGTCCGGGGGAAAATCCGCCCCCCATACAAAGAGCGACGCAGGTCCTGACTTGGTGAAATTCCTCGAGGGGCGGATTATCCGGCCATGCCGAAAAATCCAGCCGATTCTCCGCCCCCTCTCTGGGGGTTGCGCCCTTCTGGGTATGGGGTGGGGCAGATTATCCGCCCCCCAAAAGTAGTTTCCTTTTCCTTTTTCAATGTAAAGATCTGCAGCACTTCAACACACATTAAATAATCCTTGATATTGTTATCTAACACACAAAACACTAGGGATTATGACATGTTCTTTCAATCTCCCCCTTTTTGGTGTTAGATGACAATACCAGGATTTGCAATGAAACCTACTAACGACACCTTAAAAAAATGAAAGAGGATCTCCCTATATGTGTGCATATTTAAAATTTGCATTTGAATACAAATGCACACACTAGAGAGTACGCAACTTTCATAACAAAGACAACTAAAACAAGGTGAGTTAGGAAACAAGGTCATACCACCGGGATGTGAACATAGCCAAAGTAAATAATGAGATTATCAGGCTCCAAGCACATCCCACAATATTGATGCATACACTAGATAATCCCATGATTCCATATGCCATCAAATAGAATACCAACTCCATAGATAAATCCATAATTACATATGAGTAGGTCCACATGATAAATCTAGAATTCCAGAGGTCCGTATAGAGTATCACACGACAGAGTCTTACACAAATCAAGCACAAATAACAAATAAGTTCACGCTAAAATGGCACAAGCAAGCAAATAAACGACTGAAAAAGAGACAATAGCTTGCACCCGACCCATGCAAATCCGCGAGGCCTAATAGAACTACTTCTCCCCTTTGGCATCGAAACGCCAAAAAGGAAGAAGAGCGATGCTAACGTCCCTTTGTTCCGCGACCCCTTTGTTTGAGCCTGGCCTCCCCGACCCAGCCCTTTAGAGGCAGAAATCGCCCGGGGCAGATAATCCACCCCCCACTAGGGGCGGATAGTCCGCCCCTCCTCTGAATTTTCTGTAAAGAACAGATTCAGGTCGGAGCACCCTTGCAAAACCCCTTGATGGTGTATAGAGGACTTGTGTGCAAGAATAGATGGTTCAAGGAGGGAAAAGGCTTGGGTTTAGAGCAACAAACTGAGATGGTACTACACACCCAAAGTTGCAAGAACAAATCAAACAAAAGCCAAAGTTGGGTGTGTTTTCCATAAGAACAAAAGATAAGCAAGATAATCCAAAGAGAGCCATTAGAAACCAACTCTTCTCAAGGAAGAGGGCGGTGGCCGAAGCCACCATGTTGGAGCGCATGGCATGACACCGTGAAGATGTATCTTGACTTCAAAACCAATTCTCACCAATAACCCACATATCACAAAATGATATTAAGGGAAATGATTTGTCTTGATTTCAGCATTATGGGGGGAGGGTTAGTCCAATCAATTAGGACCACACTCCCCCTATGTCTATGCCTGCATATAAACCAAATACATGAATAAGAGTAAGTGAGTGTGCAAGGGTAGTCAAGCTAAGCTCCTTGAATCTATGACATTTAGTTCATTCCTCAAATAACAAAACCTTGCTTCATAAAGAGGCTTCGTGAAGATATCAGCAAGTTGGTTCTTCGTGCTCACAAAGGATAGTGCAATATCGCCATGAGCAACATGATCCTGAATGAAATGATTGCGAATCTCAATATGTTTTGTTCTTGTATGCTACACCGGATTGTAAGCAATTTTGATAGCACTTTCATTGTCACATAAAAGAGGCACTTTGTCACAATTGACACCATATTCCTTTAAAGTTTGCCTCATCCATAATAATTGTGTACAAGCACTTGCAGCAGCAACATATTCAGCCTCGACGGTTGAGAGTGAAATGCAATTTTGTTTCTTTGAAGACCAACACACTAGAGACTTGCCCAAGAATTGACATGCACTAGAAGTTGATTTTCGATCATCTTTGTCACCAGCCCAGTCTGAATCAGTGTAACCACATAGAGAGAAACTTGAACCTTTGGGATATCATAACCCAAAATTTGGGGAATGAACCAAATATCTGAAGATTCGTTTGACCACCACTAAGTGGCTTTCTTTAGGAGCGGCTTGGTACCTTGCACACTCTCCTACACTTAACACGATATCGGGCCTAGATGCGCAAAGGTAAAGGAGAGAGCCGATCATGGATCGGTATACCTTTTGGTCCACGTCTTTACCCTTAGGATTAAGCTCAAGATGACACTTTGTTTGCATTAGAGTAGCAACGCCATTGAGATCCGTCATATTGAACCTCTTGAGCATGTCTTGGATGTACTTAGCTTGATTAATAAAAGTTCCCTCTCTAAGTTGTTTGATCTCGAAACCAAGAAAGAACCTCAATTCTCTCATCATAGACATCTCAAACCTGTCATTCATAAGCTTTGAAAACTCATCGTTAAAAGCTTGGTTAGTAGAGCCAAAAATAATGTCGTCGACATATAGTTGGCATACAAAAAGCTCCCCATTAACCTTCTTAGTAAAAAGAGTGGGATTGATTTGCCCAACTTCGAATCCACGGTCTAACAAAAGCTCTTTAAGGTGCTCATACCACGCACGTGAGGCTTGTTTAAGGCCATAGAGCACCTTATCGAGTTTGTAGACATGGTTCGGGAATTTGGGATCCTCAAAATTCGGGGGTTGCTTGACGTATACCAACTCATGTAGTGGACCATTTAGAAACGCACTCTTAACATCCATTTGTTGTAATTTAAAATTATGATGCGCGGAATAGGAAAGAGGGATACGGATGGACTCAAGACAAGCCACAAGAGCATAAGTCTCGCCAAAATCAATTCCTTCTACTTGAGAGAATCCTTGTGCCACTAGCCTTGCTTTATTCCTCACAACAATGCCATTTTCATCTTGTTTGTTCTTGAAGATCCACTTGGTGCCACTAACATTGTGACACTCTTTGGGTTTATCTACGAGCTTCTAGACCTTGTTGCGCTCGAAGTTATGTAATTCCTCATGCATTGCAACCACCCAATTGGGATCTTCGAGAGCATCAAAGACCTTCTTTGGTTCAACCATAGAAATGTGAGCTTGATGATCACAGAAGCTTGCAAGTTCTCTTCTAGTAGATACCCTTCTTTGTAGATCACCGATAACCTTGTCAAGAGTGTGACCCCTTAACTCAATGTTCCGATCAGCACGAGCCTTGCGACGAGCCTCAATTTCCTTATTGTTTCTAGAGGGAGTTGGTTCCGCATTTGGATCCTTGTATTATTCACTACCTTGCCCTTTATCTTGATCTGAGCTGATAACAGGAGCTTGGTGCTGAACAGATTCTTTAGGGCCGGATAATCCGCCCCTGGGTGGGGCCGGATTATCCGGCCTAGGAGATGTGGCTGCAACTTCCTCTTCCTGTGAATGCCTGACAGAGCTAGGAGTTCCAGGGCCGGATAATCCGCCCCCGGGGGCCGGAGAATCCGGCCTGGAGTTTTCTTGGCTGTTTTCTTCTCCTTCTGATCCCCTGGGACGTGTTGGAGTGCCAGGGGCAGATTGTCTGCCCCTTGGAGGGGCGGATAGTCCGGCCTGGGACTATCATTTTTCCCATAAGACTGATGATCTTCAGTAGGTTGCGGTGTTGGTGCAGAGTTTTCTCCAGCAGTAGGAGCTTGTTGATCTTGTGTAGATGAGGGCTCCACTTGAGTGGATCATTTTCCTTCCCTATCCGCCATAAGGGGTTCCTCAATGGGGCGGAAAAATCCAATGCCCATTCTTCTTATGGCATCTTGGGGTATTTCAACATCTGCGTCACAAACATCAACTTGCCCCACATGGGAGCCGTTATTTTCATTGAACTCCACACTACAGGATTCTACAACAGTCCCGGTGAGCTTATTGTAGACTCCATAAGTGTGGTATTTGGCACCGTAACCAACAAAAATACCTCTAAAGCCTTGGACTCAAATTTAGACAAGCAGACACCTTTGATAAGAAAGAAACACTTACAACCGAATACCCTGAAGTATGAGATGTTGGGCTTGTTACCGGTAAGTATTTCATACAGAGTCTTGTCCAAGATTTTTTGGAGGTAGAGCTGGTTAGATGAGTGACAAGCGGTGGATATGGCTTCAGCCCAAAAGTTGTAAGGAGACTTGAATTCAGCTAACATTGATCTTGCCATGTCCATCAAAGTGCGGTTCTTCCTCTCGGCTACACCATTTTGTTGAGGGGTGTATGCAGTGGAATATTGATGTCTTATCCCCTCTTCACTTAGGAACTCATTCAAGGTGTAGTTCTTGAATTCGGAGCCGTTGTCACTTCTTATTGCCAAGATGGGAACATTGTGTTGACGTTGAACTTCATTGGCAAAGTCAATGACCATTTGTTGAGTCTCACTCTTTAGCTTGAAGAAATAGATCCATGTATATCTTGAGTAATCATCGACAATGACCAAGCAATATTTCTTCCCACCGAGACTGGCTTGAGATGGAGGACCAAATAAGTCCACATGAATTAATTCCAAGATTCTCTTTGAATAAACAATAGTCTTCCACTTGTGGGGAGAGTCATGCATTTTGCCTTCAACACAAGCCCTGCAAACACGATCTTTGGCAAAGGAGACATTGTCTTTTAGTCCAAGGATGTGGCCACCCTTGTGGAGACTTTGCAAAGTTCTCATGTTGACATGGGCTAAACGGCGATGCCATAGCCAGCCCACGTCGGCCTTTCCGAATAGGCACATCGGACCCGAAGTGGTTTTCCCCGAAAATTCCACCACATACAGGTCATTTTTGATGTACCCAACGAAAGCGAACTTTAGAGACTTGCTCCACAAAAGTACCACCAAATCATCATCAATGAAAACAACAAAACCCATCTTGCCAAGGGCACAAACAGAAAGAAGGTTGTAACCGAGGGTCTCAACAAGCATGACGTCCACGAGAGAGATATCATGGGAAACCACAACCTTGCCAAGACCCAATATCTGAGATTTAGACTTATCACCATAGGAGACTGTAATATTATCATGATTGGGACGCATCTCCGTGATGATCTCCTTGCTTATGGTCATATGACTAGTGCATCCACTATCCAGCACCCATTTCGACCCACCGGAAGCATAGCCCTGGAAGAGAATTACTTCTTGGTTTTAGGTACCCATTTTTCAATGGGTCCTCTCATGTTAGTAACAAGGGTCTTTGGAACCCAAATAGACCAAGCAACATATTCATCAAAAGGACCAACATAATAAGCATAAACATCACCATAATAATCACAAAAGAGTTCATAATTTGGATTGTGAGACCCTGCAAAACCAATATTGTTAGTTTTGTCTTTTGTGATATTATTGTCAACGGTGCTAGTCTTTGATTGTACATTCTTGGTCTTCTTCTTCTTGTTCTTCTTCTTCTTGGACTTGGTGACATACCCAAGTCCCTCTTTACCCAGATTTGATCTTTGCTTGCCAAGCACCTCATCAAGAACTCCCTTGTATTTGGGAGTAGTGTCATTGACAAGCCCTTCTTCAACACAAGAATTTTCTTTGTGACCATATGTTGATTTAGATGTTCTAGGAACATCATACTTGGTCAATCGAATTTGAAGCAGATCATGTTACTCATTGAGAGTGGAGAATTCACTTTTCAACGCCTTATGAGCGATGTCAAGTTTCTCCAATTCCTCAAAGAGTCTAGCATGAGCAGACCCAAAGTCAATCTTTTCCTTCTTTAACTTCTTTGCTTTGGCAACTGCATTGTCACGTTCCTTAACAAGCTTTGCCTCCATTTCTTCATGTGAATCTTCAACGGACTCAAGCCTCTCTTCAAGAGAATCCCGAGCCTCTTCTTCCTCTTCTAGAGCATTCTTTAAGGATGCAATTTCCATTGCATGCTCCCTTTCAATTCTTCCCTTTTCTTCGAGGAGCACTTCATTTTGGGCCAGCTGGTCTATAAGAGCCTCAAAATGTATTTTGTGCTCACCTTGCAAGTTAGTGAAGAAATAGTCCAAATCAATAATCTCTTCTTTAACCTTAAGACTAGTAGGATCATCCATGTCAATCATAGCCTTAGGAAAAGAAGAGTTAGAAGTAGTTACCTCGGAACCTCTTGCCATGAGGCAAGTAGCATTCTTGTTGATGACGTTTTCGTTCGGGGAGTCGAAGAGTGATGTTGGTGTAGATGTGGTGGCTATAGCAGTCACCTCTCGAGAGCTATCATCCTCGTCCTCATCTTCACTTCCTGAAGAATATTCTTCTTGAGCCAGTAGAACAATCTTTGGTTGCTTCTTGAATGGAGCATTCTTCTTTACAAACTGTTTCTTGCATGGAGCCTTTGACTTTTCCTTGAGAATAAGTCTTCCTCCATTATCTTCCCTACTTTGATATGGACACTCGGCTACAAAGTGCATCCGGTCTCCACAGTTGAAACATGTTCTCAGCTTCGGACCATTTTCCTTTCTTCCATAAGCTCCACTCTTGCGTTCTAGTTCAGATTTTGCCTTGGCCGGGTCCTTCCAAAAGTTTCTAGCATAGAAGGCCATGTATTGTCCATGGATTCTTTTTACATCCTCGGTACAGTCCATACCTTCTATGTCATCTTCATCATGATCAATCACACTAGTCTTCAAGGCCACATTGACCCCCTTTTGCATCCCCATAGCTCGTGCACGAGCATCTTCAGCATTCTTGGCAGCCACTTTGAAAGGGGCCAGTTCTTGCATTACCTCATTGGATGTCGTAAGGTGGTAGTTATGCCTTCCTTGGAGACTTTTCAAATCTATGGGCTCAAATGGTATAAGAGCACTGACATACTTGCGCTTGATCCATGCATCATCAACATGAGAGGCACCATGATTCCTGAAAGTGGTGGCTATTGACTTGAGCCTCCTATACATGTCCTCGTGGTTTTCACCATCAAACATATAAAATCCTTCAGCTTCATTGCTCAAAGCATCATATCTATTCCTTCTCATACTTTCATTTCCGATGAAGAGCTCAGTGAGGGCATCCCAAGCTTCCTTAGCCGTACTAAGATGTTGAATGTGTGGCATGTCTTTGTCACCCACACCAAGATGGATCATGTGTAGAGCTGTAGCGTTGAGTTGACTATAAACAACCTCTCTTCTTGTTAGGTTGTTGGGATCTCCAACATGAAGGCCATTCTCAATAATTTTCCACAACTCAATGGAGGAGCTGAACACATGAGACTTCATCAAAAACTGCCATTGAATAAAAGTAGATGCTGAAAGTTTGGGTGGATCACCCCTATTATGTATATGTGGGTGCGGGATAGGTGGACCAGGAGAATACACATGGGAAACCTCATTGTATCCTTCCTTGCCACTATATTTTTTCAAGGCGGAGCTCTTGCTAGTGCCATCACCAACCACTTTGTTATCTTTGGAATCGGTTTTACCTGTTTCCTTGGATTGCGGAGTGGTAGCCTCCAAAGAAGATGGAGGTGAGGCTGCGGATTTGGAGAGACGCAATATCAATTAACGCACCTCTTCCATCTTAGCCTCCATTGAACTAACCAAGGTTGTTTCCAACGTCTCGATATCATTCATGGTGACTACCTCTAGAGCATCACTCCCATCTCCCTTGGAACCCATACTTCTCTTAGGCGGTTAAGCCCAAATTAAGAGCCAGGGCTCTGATACCAATTGAAATGGATCGTATGGGCACCTAGAGGGGGTGAATAGGTGCTACTCAATTTTTAATTCTTTTTCAATTTTAGGCTTGGCATAAAGTAAATTCTCTAGATATGCAACTACGAGAATTTCCCTATCTTCAACCCTAGCTACTAAGCACGTAAAGAGAGGAGCGAGGAAACCATAGTGGAGCACGCGGAGACACAGGGATTTGTTTTACCGCAGTTCCTTCCTTGTTAAGAGAAGTACATCTGCGTTGGAGGGGTTGGCAGTTCTAAGACCACCACGCCACAATAGGCCTCACCCTATTCTCCGATGGATCTCACCATGAAAGGCCTGATCCACCTTCTCCACTATTGGTACCCTTCGAGGCGGGAACCGGTGCCTTTACAACTCTACCGGGGCACACACCCACAACTGAATTGGGGGCTCCCGTAATGACAACAAGCTGTCACAAGAACAAGGATTATCAATATAATCAAAAGCAAGGATCTAGATATTTGCAAGAAATACTAGATCGGAGATTCTCCAAACGAATGGAGAGGAGATGAAGCACTTGATTGCAGGTGTTGAAGATCGATTCTTCCTCCTTCGATTCCCCAAGGGACGGGGCCTTTGGGTGGATCTAGGTGGAGCTCTCTTGGATGAAGGTTGCAGATTAGATCTTGACTTTTCTGAATGAACTAAGAGATCTGGCAGGAGGGGGAAGGAAGGCTTAAATACCCCCTGCCCAGATCTGGCCGTTGAAGAAGTTTGGGGCGGATTATCCGTCCCCCACTAGGGGAGGATTATCCGCCCTGGGGAAAAAATCCACCCCCAGGACAGAAACTCCAGGGGAAAATCCACCCCCCATACAGACAGCAACGCAGGTCCTGACTTGGTGAAATTCCTCGAGGGGCGGATTATCCGCCCCCCTCAAGGGGAGGACTATCTGACCTAGGGGGAAACTCCGCCCCGAGCCGAAGAGTCTAGGGGAAATCCGCCCCCATACAGAGAGCAACGCAGGTCTTGACTTGGTGAAATTCCTCGAGGGGAGGATTATCCGGCCCCCCTTAGGGGCGGATTATCCGGCCAATTCTCCACCCCCTCTCTAGGGGTTGCGCCCTTCTGGGTATGGGGTGGGGCGGATTATCCGCCCATGGTAGGGGCAGATTATCCGCCCCCCAAAAGCAGATTCCTTTTCCTTTTTCAATGTAAAGATCTGCAACACTTCAAGACACATTAAATAATCCTTGATATTGTTATCTAACACACAAAACACTAGGGATTATGACATGTTCTTTCACCCTTCAAAGGAATTACATAAAGGTCCGAAAGTAGGTACAACCACAGATCGAGATAACTTGATCTTGTTTAATGTGGCGTACAACTAGATTTCCCCCTACCGTCACCATGGTCATAGGGTTTTCTAACGCTGGCCTTCTAATCCCGAATTTATCATAGAATTCTTCAGAAATGAATGAAGTAGTTGCACCAGTATCAAATAGAACCTTTTCGGGATTGGTAAGGATATTGAGCGTACCTATCACTGCATGCTCTGAGTTATCCACCTCCTCTAGGGTTGCGCAATTCAACTTCCCGGTAGGTCAGTTCCTCTTGCCATTATTGTTCTTGAAAAAAAATTCTCCTTTATTGGGTTGTCCATTGCCTCCACTAGTTTGTCCTTCACCTTTAACAGGCCAACCAACTTGTGGTTTACTCGGGCAATTTGGCTTTATATGACCCTTCTGGCCACAAGCATGGCACACTATCATTGGTTTCTGGCAATCTCTGCTTATATGCCCTGAAAGTTTGCAATTATGGCATATAATATTCCTTCCGGTTGGATTTGCACTCTGGTTGGAATTGTTATTGTTGTAAGGTCTATTCCTTGGCTTGGATTCCAGATTAGGCTTGAGTTTACTTGCCTGAATCCTCTTAGTTTCCTTCTTAGCTCTCTTCCTTCTATCCTCTTGGACATTCTTGTAGTCATCTTCAAAAGTGATGGCTGCATCCACTAACTGCTGATAAGTTTGTTTATTGGACAACCTCAACTACATCTTCACAAATGGATTTAACCCTCGCAGAAAACGCTTCTTCCTCTTTTCTTTAGTGCTGACTTCTTCCTCTGCACAATGAGACAGTTGGCTAAATTCCCGGATGTACTTCATGACACTAGTATATCCTTGTTGAAGATCTTCAAACTCTCTACACTTCAACTCCATCACACTTCCAGCAACATGATACTCACGGAACCTCTGCTTGAACTCTTCCCAAGTATACTTTCTTCCTGGCTATTGCATGGCTAACTGATTTTCCCACCATGATGCTGTAGGTCCAGTCAAAATATGAGTTGCATACCTCAGCTTTTCCTCATTGTTAGAACCTACGGTCTTCAGCTTTTTCTCCGTATTTGCTAGCAAATCTTCTGCATCCATTGGTTCAGGGGCTGATGCAAAAGGTAACGGCCTTGCATTCTGGAAGTCAGAAAGACTTACTCTTCCACCTTCAGGTGCTCTCTGGTTTCCAGCTCGACCCAACAACTCTTCCATGAACTTGTTTTGGTGTTCTTGCATCATTTGCATATACTGCATAAAGTTCCGCTCCATTAGCGGCCTCATTGGTGGTGGTAATGTTCCCTGATTTTCGGCATCTGAATCTTCCTTATCCTTGGCCATGCGCTCCATGCGCTGCTGCTGAGATTCAGTTTCTACACCCGATTCCATGACCCCCTAGTCCTGCAACATAAAGCGAATACTCATAATTACATCATGCACATGTGTTCTGAGCTCAACTTTACGCACAGAACTAGTCACACAATGGAAATCAAAATCCAAATAAAATCCAAATATGCATTTTACATATTATACATTACAAACAACTTAGTAATACAAAGTCATTGCAACATGTACCATATAAGTACATTAACAACTTAACAACACTTCCTCATTTATTTAGCTACATCATTCTCTCAGATTACAATACGCAATACCCATACTCCCTAATAAGTAGCCTGCTTCTAGTAACCGTGATGCTCATCATACATGCCTGAAGTCCAACCGTGATGACGTAACGTCCGTCGCATAGTTTGTGGAACAAATGGCCTTCCAGAAGGAACATAATCAATATATGAAGTATCAGGACTTGAGTCATTACTCAGCCTGAGTGCATTGACTCCATCCAGCTCAACTAAAAAGCCTTCAGAACCCTGTTCAACATTATCACCTACTTGCATCTCCTGAGCTTCATTCATAGAGTTGTCAACAGAATACGCAGATTCTGCTGCTCCCAGGTGCTCTGTTGGGCAAGATAGTTAAACACTGGATACTGTATATTCCCTGGGTTTTGAGAAGATGTTGATAATTCAATTACTCTCTCCTCAGGTTCTTCTTCCTCATCCTGATCATCTACGAATATGGTATTTCTACTACTGTTATTAGGATTGGTTCCCATACCCATCCAGCTAGGTTGTCCAACATCTCTGTCAGACCCATCTATAGACATCTGATTCCCTTGGGATCCTCTAAGTGATCCCATTCTCCAACCATCAGAATTCTCGATATGAAGTTCTGAATCAGACCCTTCCTCTGAACCCTGTGGTACAGAATACCTCATATCTAATATAGGATCATAGGTAGACTCTGGTCTGGGTGAACAAGGATATGGTATAAAAGATTCGGGATCTATGGGTATATCCTTAAATATTGGTTTTGTACTACTCCTTGCTTCTTTCTTCAACTAGAATTCTAACTGTTTCCTTCTTTCCGGACCAGTTAGATCCTCTAACATGTCATTTTTATCTTCAACAATAACTTGATGTGTCTTATAAAAAGATGCAGCAAGTGTTCGATATCGATCCAGAAACTTGGAAGCTAACTTAGGATGCTTCTTCACCAAAGTAAAATGATCCGGTACTGGCTCTGAGTCTATAGAATCATGAGGAATCACAGAAAATGTGCTCCCTTCTAACTCTTTGGCTTTATGCTCCCGGATATTGGCTATCGCCTCCACAACAGCAACATGATATGCTGCTAAATGACTCCTACCTTCACCTATAGGTAGATCGTGATATAATCCAAGCTCCTCTGGAAGTTGGATACTCACACGATACTTGGATAACATACAACCATCATAATAGGTTATGGTATTCACCGGAATTTTAGTTGGACAACTAAAAATCCTTATGAGTTAACGAAGATGATCAGTGAATGATCCTTGGTACTCATCGAGAGTTTCCTCTTTCCTTACCAAAGTTTGTTTTGGAAACTTTGGTGCCATACTCTGTATAACAAAATATTTTTTATTAGTAATCAATAATATATTGCATCATAACAAAGAATTATCGCACTAAAAATATATAACGGAATATTCTCATTTGAATACCCATTATACCCTTTTTTAGAGAATTCTTTATCGTTGCTCTACAGTCCTATAGGTAATACCCTTTACTAGGTTCCCAACCTAAGGTCAAAGCAATTTGCTCTGATACCAACTGCGGTGACCCAGCATACCACTACATGTGTAGTACACTATAGTTGTTGACATGACATCCATAGAACACCGTTCCGTAAATATCACATCTCTCAGAGTGGTACAACAGAATCATTGCGGGTCCATATTACAAACATACACACATTATTATTATTATTACAATACTAGAAGTTCAAGACTTCAAAAGATTCAACTTACAAACCAAATATAAAGTGTTTCAGCGGAAGTTTTAAAGTGACAAGTTAAACTCCAAATTGAGCTCAACAACCTATTGTTATATATTGTTCATGTTGCTCGGCTCAATTGGTTCCTAGTACTATGGTAATTATTCTGACTCATGGTACTCTCCTCCGTAGATGACATCGTAGTCCACCCCTTCTACAACACCGTACATATTGGGATCTTCATAGAAGACCTCCTCTTGACTTTCAGATGCATACATTGGGGTATCTTCTGGATCCTCAGAGTCTAAGCAGGGGATCAAAGGAAAAGGTGAGTAACAGCGTTACCCAACAAGTTCATTATATGCAAGGTGGGAAGTTTGATGCTCTATCTATCACCTCAGACTATAAGTCCTTGGCACTATGCAGTTTTCATAAACCTTTCTTCAAAGATTGATTTTATTTTGAAAATCTATGCCCATCAGCCTTCACAGGTTTACCAGAACTTTCATGGAGTTCCTTTCCTGCCGCGTTCGTAGCTCCTTCCCGGAACAAGGAGTAACAAGCTACAGTTCTTACACTCTACAGAGGTGCATTACTCTACCCATGAGAGATCAACTCCTTGTTGCATAACTGAGTGTACTTTCCCGTCCACAATTCCATGATGTGGGACCCAGTAGGTGATCCAAGCCAATCACTGCCCTCTCCGCGACCCCATATGTCTGCACGATCCTTTGAGGCTGTCTCACCTCCGTTAAGCCCCCTTCCGGGCAGGCTAAAACCCTGATGAGTTCCCGAAGACTCTATGAGCTTGTGGTACCCCGGTAAGTACCTTATAGGTCCGTCTAAACCTCCGGCAGCCACTCATAGATAATGTAGACACCAAAAACGTGGGGCCTAAGGGTGCCCACCCATATGTTTAATCCACATAAGGAATCACAACGTCACGTTAAGGTAGTATTGCCTCCATACAAAAGGAAAAGGATACAGCTGACTTCTCTGTCCCATTCCAAATCTCATGGCTAACGCGTAATATACGGCGCTAGAATCACTGATGTCATGGGTTGTTAAATTCCTAGGTGATTATCATTGTTGCAAATAGAAACCTAAGCATCACTTAGGATGATATTGACAATTTATTTACTTGAGAAAATTATTTTTTCTTTCCTTGAAACATAGATGATAACACACAATTTACAAATACTTTGGTAAAGACTCTTCAAAGGACATGAGCAAGTGATGAACTTGCCTTGTGATTGCAAGGTAGTGAAGTCGAATGCTTGCACTGGACCTTGAGCTTCTATGTCTACAAAACATCATTATTGCCCGGTAAGGACAATATTTAAAGAAGCAAAATGAATATGCATAGTAATGTAATGCATTATTATCATTTATTTTCTTTGTGTGTTTTACCAATATTTTAGTTTCAAGAATTCCTTTAAGTAATATAGGGTTTCATTTTAAAGAATAATCTTTAATATTTTATAAATATTTCATTCTATATTAATAGAGTTAAAGCTAAGAATATTTATTAAATATACATTCTTGTATTTATTTGTTTACTAGTTATTTTAAGAATTAGTATTTAGATAAAAGATAATTTCTTTTAAAAACCCTAAATCTTTATTTAGAATTTTTCTAAAATACTATAATAACAAAACATAATAAAAGTGATTTTTATGTATTTTTATCCTTTTTCTTTAATTTTATAAAATTCCTTAAGGAATATATATCATAAAATTCTTGACCAAAAATTATATACATAAATATTATTTCTTAATTTAATTAAGTAGGTTGGATTATTATGAATCTAAAAATATATTATTTGCAATTTTTAGACTTCTATTTTATTTTCTAGAATTTTATTTAATTCTAGGGTATTTTGGTCTTTTATTAATTAAAAACATCCTTTTAAGTTTTTGGGCTAACCCTTTGGTCTTATTGGGCCAAACTTTCCCAAGTGGCTTGGCCAAAAGATCTCCCCAAAGGGTTCTGGCCCTATCGGCCCATTCTTTGCCTTTCTCTCTCTCCCGACCTTATCTCCTCTCCTCTTTGACCCCATGGTCGCTGGCGCCACCAACGTGTGATGCCTGCCGCCGTGGTCCTCCTTGGCCGCCGTCGTGGTGCATGGCGAGGTTGTCGACCATGCTCCTTCGGCTGCTCCAACTTGATTTGGTTCTGGGGCCCTCCTACAGCCAGGCTAGCCCCGTCTTGAACCCTAGGGTTTGGAGTGGTGTTGTTAACGCCACCGCCGATGCTCCCGTGATGACATGCGATGCTTGTGCGCCCTTATGTGCTGCTGTGGCTGCCGTCGTGGCTGGGTGCGGGTTGCAGCGCCCCCTGGGTGCTCCCCATGCCACCGCGAGCTCGTCGTCCCCTCTGCTTCCTCTTCAATTCTCCAGCGAGGACCACATGTGAGTTGGTTCTTTGTTATCACCCATGCCTCTGTCTACTTCGAGTATATCTGTGTGTAACTAGTGGCTATCCTTCATTAGGGTTTGTACTAGTTCTAGGGTTCATCACTTTGTGTGCTTGCATGATAATGATTTGATCAGGCAGTGATGCCTAGTATGAATTGTGCTCATTGTAATTTAAGGCTGACTGTCATGATTTGATTGTCTGATGCCACTATGAATCTGATGCTAGTGGTTAGATAATGTTGCCTCTAATTGGTGATTAAGCTGGTTAACCTGATGGCATAATTGTGAAATCTGTTGGGTGAGATTGATGCTTAGTGTGTTCACTTGCTGTCATTACTTTGATACTGGCACTAACACTATCAGTGGTTGTTCACTGCATCAGTGGGTGTTGGCTTGTATGTTTATCAATAGACTGAACTTAATCATTAGAGTCTAATGATACTTTGAAGATAGATGGATATATTAGCTGATCTCTGAGTGTAATCTCGGGGAAATGATAATTATTGGATTACTGGTTTATTCATGAAAGCTAGAATAACTGTTTGGCTTGGTTATAGGATTTGTTCTTATGACACCATCTTAGAATGGCACAAAAGTTGATTCTACTATTGGCTTTACTATGGTCAGTGCTTGAGATTGGATAGATGCCTAAAAATAAGTTGAAAGCTTTTCTTGATATCTATGCCTATGATGTTGGTCTGAGGCTCTAGGAACTAGATTCCTATCTTGTTGTCCCTTTCAAATATGCTAGAATAACATGGTTGCTCACTGGATCTTGGATCCTAGTTGGTTAAGATGATTGGTTTGTTTGTAGCTTATGAAATCTGAGGTGCTACTCTTTTTAGGAGATGTGCCCAGATTTTATAAGAACAAATGATGAAATATATAAGTTGTTTGTTGGTATCACCAGATCTCTGATGCTGGTCCGAGATTTTGGTGGATTTGGTAGAGTTTACTGTTGGTCTTTATATTTCAAATCCTCTAGGATAGGTTCACCCCACTTGGGCGATCACTGAGAGGTTAACTCTAAAATATCACATGTTTTTCTGTCTGGATAAGATGGACAGAATATGTGTATATTTTATGTTACTCACCACAACTATTGATGATTTGTGATGGTTGTTGGTTGATCTGTGGCTTGATCTTGCTGATTATGTTGCTGGCCTGATCCTGTCCTTCACCTCCTGGTGTTGTTCATGTTTCCCCTGGTTCCTGTGATTGGCCTTGATCAGCCCTGCTCCTCCTAGCTCCTGTGATCTTGACCTTGCTATCCACCTGATTATCCCCCTCCTTATGTCACCATCTGGTGATGCTTGGATTGATCTGGTGTGAGGTTTTTGGCTGGTGGTTTGCTTAGCTTTGTGAAGCTGAGTGTTCTTGGTGTGGTGTGGAAAATGCAGAGATGCACTAGTGGCTGCCCACGACTATGCTTGGTCCTTTTACTTGGTTGAGCTGCTGTGGCTGTGTCGACAACACATCCCATGAAGTTTGGTGATTGAGTCGCATGTGTGTCTGTTGCATGGTTGTGGATGAGATCAGTCAGGTGTTTTTACCCTTTGATCTTTTTACTGTTATCCTGCTTAGTGAAACTTGCCCCTTTTACTTGCTGTGATCATTTGACTTATGGCTTATTTATTATGAAAGATCAAATTCTTTCATATTGGTGAAACTTGCCCCTAAAAGATTTACTCAATGATGTAAACTTGAGCAGTGCAACTCACTGCTCTCTACTGAGAGTAAAATTAATAATTTATCTTTCATTTTCCTTTTTGTTTTTTCTTTATTTTGCAGGTACAAGATCTGAAGATCAAGATTTAGTATAGGTTTACTTTTAGACAAATAAATTCCTTTGTAATTTTCATTTCATTCTTTTGTAAGAAATATGTAATTGTTTATTAATATATATATTTCTCTTTTTGTAATTTCCTTTCTGTAAAGATTCTTTATTGCCTCATTGAGTTAATCTTTGTAACTTATTCATGGAATAAAGATAAGGAATAAAATATTCATTTCTTAATTGGATTTCTTTATTTAGAGTTTCTATTAGTATTTATTATTTCTTGATTAAATATTATTATTAAATCATTTTAGAATTCATTTTAAAATATCAATTCCTAACTTTAAAATATAAACTCAAAGTTCAAATTTGAATTCAAATTCTTTTTCCCACAAAATACACAAATTCATAAAGATCATGTCAGAATTTATAACGATCACTCTCCAAAGCTATTCCTACACTTACAGAGTGAAAGAAACTCTAATCACTTTGAGTTTTTATTTGGCGAAAAAATTATCCACATTTTACAGATGAATGCATGCATATGCACAAATTCCTAAATCTACCCTTCGTTGGTTTCTAAATGCTGGGATGTTACATTTACCCCCTCTAGGTGACATCCATTGTCGTTTCAATAGGGCAAGGAACTATGTTTCATGTTTTCTTACTTACCAAACAATTGCTACCATGAAACTGATGCTAGCCTTTTATGCACATAAGAGAACCAGCTAGCAATGCATTGCATCGGTTTAGTAGGTGTGGAAGTTATACACTAAATTCCTTGCAAATTCTACACATGAGCATTTGAAAAGCATATGATCAGTAAATTCATCTTGGGAACAAATAAAAGACTTCTCTCCATGCCACGCTTGGTGAAACATGCACCTCGCTTATCAGAATGCTTCGCTTGAAAGCTAACCAGGAAGCACTTAAATTTTTTGTGGCACTTTCACCTTCAAAAACAAACAATGTGGATAGGAAAGAAAGTGGGAAGGTACTTACATGTAGGAGTGGACAAACAATATATTTGTAGGATTTGGTATGTGGATGAAAGTGTCTTGTTAATTAGTTAACCAAATACCTTCCGACATCTATATAGTTTCAAGGTACATATCAGGATATGAGACACATAGAGTCTTTTTAAAGTAAGAAGATAATCCCATTAGTCAAGGAAAAAATCCACCATAACAGATGCGGAAAAGTCGATGTTGTATACTCCTCTAATTCTAGAGCAAGTGAAGTATCACAAATGCACACATTCTCACAAAATCAAGTGTTGAGTCCATTTCCAATTTTCATTTTGCAAAAAGGAGAAATAATTTTATATTTATTGTGCGTTTCAAAAGTATTATTCCTTTTCTAAGCTTGAGACAAGGTCTGATTGGTGAGATATCTCTTCCTAGAAATATATTGCCATAGAAAGAAGAGTTATCAAACTTTCACAACCATTTCCCGAGCAAAACTATATTCATCAAGCCCAAGTTAAGAACACTTAAGCCACCAATGTATTTAGGTTTAAACATAAAAATCCCAATTTAATAAGTGTTATTCTTTAGTTCCATAACTTCTTATGACACTGTTTTTTTATAAAAGCAGAAAGGATTGGAAAAACAACTTCTTGTAATTGTGTATGCCAACTCCTATCATATATACTAAGAGGACTTTAAGCAGTCCGAGACTTTTATTTATGATCTTGTTTAGGATTTATGTAATTGAAATGGGATTGATGAATAAAAAATAAACATAGTATTGTTTATTAGTCACATGAAACGCGAAATGTAAATAGTCAAACATTTTATTCAATCTTTTGGCAGGGCATCAATAAATGGATTTGTTTGCTTACACAAGCATTTAAAATTATAAATATATTTATGTATTTCCTTGATCATGCTTTGCCAAAAACCTACCTTTTGGTCTATTCTTTTGTCCATTAGTATTGAGTCCGTATTAGGGATTTTAGTAGATTCAAAAGAATGCCTAAATAGACAGGTGGCATTTTTCCAACTTGGCAAAAAAAATGTCTTCACAATGATTTTTTCAACAGCTTGGCCAAGACAAAAGATTAAACTCTTGTGAAAGTTTACTTTTGACTAGAGAGTTTTTGAAACATGCACAATATGAATTTCACATTTCTTGCATTTTCCCCCTTCTCCAAGCAACATCATGGTATCATCTACATATTTTCAAGATGTTAATCCCATATTCATGCAAATATGATATCATTTATTTCATTATACTAGCATCTTGTGCTTGATGAATTAAATAGTATAAGGCATCCACGCCTATATGGAACAAAAGTGGTGACAATGGATCCCCTTGTCTCACCCTATAGGTGTTGAAATAGGGACCTAGTTCATTGTTTAACATGACACAAGCCTTAACATCAACCATTATACTCATAACCATGTCAACTACATTATTGGAAAAACCTTTAGCCTTCTCAACATCAGGAAGAAAATTTAAGTTTATTTTATTGTAGACTTTCTCAAAGTCTACTTTAAATAAATCTCTTGCTTTGTTATTAATATCATGCAAAACTTGATGTGAAATCAAAATCCCTTTCATAGTGTTTTTGCTATTCATAAAGGCAATTTAACTTTGGCTAATTATATCCTCACCATAAACCCCCATTTTATTACTAGTGCCTTTAGTAAGTATAAAACTAGCATTAAAAAACCATGTCATTATAAATAGTTATTTATAATAACACCAACTTTCTTTGGGATCAAACAAATTTTTTACAGATTTTTAATTATATCCCAAAGGTGTTGATAAAATTCAATTGGTAGACTAGCTGACCAGAGTCTTTGTTGTCATTGACAGAGAAAACTAGCTTTTTAATCTCTTGCATAGTGTATTCACTAGTAAAAATGTCATTTAAACTATTATTAGTAACATTTCCAAAAGTAAAAGCTGCAATAGAACTACCATCTTTTCTATCTAGAAAATGTGTAATACTCCCATCTTTGGAAGAACAAATATAATTTTGTATCATTCTAGCAGTAGCTTTACTCATAAAGTATTTGGTGTTCCAATGAGTGGAGATTTAGGCACTAGTGATCCCATTTTATTAAAAAAAATACTTTTGAGCTTCGAAAAAACTGAAAAAATTCAGGTGTGTAATCAATGATGTATCCACTAACATGCAAAATATCATGATTTCAGTATGCATAGTTTTAAATCTCCAAATTTATAAGATCTTATTATTTTTGTGTAGCTCACAATATAAATCAAAACTATTTCACCGAACCTATATTTTTAAGCCGCCTTTTCTTGTCAGCAGACACCTCAGCCACAACACAACATAGCAACAAAGGCGTCGCGGAATTAGGTCTTAATAAAATGATCAAAACGGTACGGGTACCGGCCATGGCGTGCTGCATTCTAAGGAGGGAGACACCGGATTACACACGTCGCACAACATTTTTAAGCTAAGTAAATAAAAACTCTAATAATTAAAATTATAATTAGTATTTAGTAGACCCATGGGAGTGCTCAGTGATATTTTTGTGCTCTTTTCTTGAGATATGTGGGACTAATGTTTTCAAGATTTTGACTCTAGGACGGGTGTTGACAATGGACGACTGAGCTCTCATTCGTATCCCTTTCGTCCCAATAAACGGGCAGCATGCCAAGGATGCCTGTCTGTTTGCCATGTTCTTCCACTTGATCAGGAATGCTTTGTTAATCTCTGACGGCCGCCGAGCAACGTGTTATTCTAATCCATCATCAGGATTCAGGCGGCTGTATTCTACTACGTATTTTTCCCATTAGAGCTAAACTGTGAATCCACCTCATACATGGAGAAGGCTTACCTGTGACTCTGTGTAGGTCTCATGTAAAACTCTGTAAATTAATGGACATTTTGAAAGCCAAAATATAGTATTTCCTCCATCTCGCAGTCTTTAATTGAGTGTGATTTGGTGAAAGCAATACAGACAGAGATATATACTTTGTTTCAGAGCTACAAGTATAAATGAGGAATCGCTCAGCTGATCAGACCCAAATCAGTTGCTCAGACCACTTTTAGCTTCTTTCGACTACAATCATAGTACATGGCTCTCATAAGGGAGAAGCGACTTCGGCAGCTGCACCTCTCGCTGCCGGTTCCGCCCCGCGCAGCCGGCCAGCGCCCCAACCCAACGTTCACGCCGGCGCCCGCGCCAACGGGGGTAAAAGCCTTGACCCCGACGGCGCTGTCCAGCCAATTCCGCCTCGCCGACTTCGACAAGCTCGCTGTCCTGGGCCGAGGGAACGGCGGCACCGTGTACAAGGTTCGCCACTTGAGGGTACTGAAAAATGCTTTGTTAATCTCTGACGGCCAGCCTGCAAACATGTTACCATATTCTACTCCACTAATCAACCAGCAGGCGGCTTTATTCTAGTAATAATCTACTTGAGAGCTAACACAAATCACCATCTAGAATCCACCACATTCATGGACGGACGTGGCATGTCAGCTAATGCCTATTGTCTTCCATCAAGAGCAGGTGCAGGTAAAACTTGATGAAAATGGACACTGAAAGCGAAAAGAAATTCTATCGCAAAAGTACATATCTCGCAGTCTTTGGTTGAGCGTGATTTGGTGAAAGCAACACAGCTGAGTCAAACTCACATCGTATAAATAAGCAATCGCTCAGCTGATCCAACCCAAAGCAGTACTATCTCAGCTTAATTGCACAGATTGATTAGCCAGGCAGCTTAATAAGGCTACGATCATACATACATGGCTCTGATAAGGGAGAAAAGGCTGCCGCAACTGCACCTGTCGCTGTCGCTGCCCGTCCCGCCCCGCGCCGCCGGCCAGCGTCCCAACCCAACGTTCGTGCCGGTGCCCACGCCGACACCGAACGCGAAGAAAGCCTCGACCCCAACGGCGCTGTCCAGCCAGTTCCGCCTCGCCGACTTCGACAAGCTGGCCGTCCTGGGCAGAGGGAACGGCGGCACCGTGTACAAGGTTCGCCACAGGGAGACGTGCGCGCTCTACGCGCTCAAGGTCCAGCACTATGACAACCCCGCCGCGGCCGCCGAGGCGGACATCCTCAGCCGCACGGCCTCGCCCTTCGTCGTCCGGTGCCACTCTGTCCTCCCCGCAGCCGCCTCCGGCGATGTCGCGATGCTACTCGAGCTGGTGGACGGCGGATCGCTCGACTCGATCAGGAGCCGCTTGCCGGGCGGGTTCCCGGAAGACGCTCTCGCGGAGGTAGCAGCGCAGGCTCTGTCGGGCCTGGCGTACCTCCACGCCCGCCGTATCGTGCACCTCGACATCAAGCCTGCGAACATCCTCGCCAGCAAGGCGGGGGAAGTCAAGGTCGCCGACTTCGGCATCGCCAAGGTGCTCTCACGCGCCGGCGAGCAGTGCACCTCATACGTGGGCACCACCGCGTACATGAGCCCCGAGCGCTTCGATCCCGAGGCGCACGGGGGGCACTACGACCCGTGCGCCGCCGACGTATGGAGCCTCGGCGTGACAATCCTGGAGCTCCTCATGGGCCGGTACCCGCTCCTGTCTGCCGGTCAGAAGCCGAGCTGGGCGGCGCTCATGTGTGCTGTCTGCTTCGGTGAGACACCTGCCGTGTCCGACGCCGCGGCGTCGCCGGAGCTTCAGGGGTTCATCGCCGCGTGCCTGCACAAGGACTATCGCAAGAGGGCGTCAGTCGCGGACCTGCTTGCTCACCCATTTGTTGCCCGGAGGGATGTCTCGGTGTCCAAGTGCGCGCTCCGCAAACTGGTCACTGATGCTTCAGCATCGACGTCGTCGGAGTGCCGGCATACGTGATCTCGCTGGGCGGCAGAGTCATGCACATACATAGGAGTAGCATAAGGACCATATCCATATGTGCAGAATAGTACAGCACATCAGTTAGATTCGGAATGACCTTGTACTCACTAACTGGAGTTTTCTTACTATTAGAATGCCAATTAACAGTCCAATCAATTTTTCTCGTTTTTTCGTGCCTATACTCCACAGATGCGACTAGCCCTAATCTGACCGAGAATAGTTTGCGCCACCCAGTTCTAAAACATCCCAGTTGTGAGAGGAAAAAAATTCAGTTTCAAATGAATTTTAGTTGCAACCGAAAACAGTTAAGCGGGAATTCCAGCTTTATAAGACCGTCTTATCTCATACTAGCACAATTGCCCGTGAGTTGCTAAGGGTTAATTTTGTTGAATACTTCCTTCGTTCCAAAATACTATAAGATAATTTAGTCTTTTTATAAAATGCATGTATCTAGACGCTTTTTAGTGTGTAGATTCCATCAAATAAATCTGAAACTTGGCCATTGTTGTCGGGCAGAGCTGGTCTGCTTCTACTCTCGTGACTAAAGATTGCTTCTCTTTTTCAAAATTCGCCAAGCTCGCACTCGGCGATGGCGCTAGCTCGCTTCGTACTAAGGTGTCAAGTATGATAATTTTTCGGGACACATTTACAACTGAAGCTTGGGTTGTTCTTGTTTCTCTTAGTAACTTCAATGACCCAGGAGACACAGACCTTCCTCTACAAATAAGTTGTCTGCATAGCTACACATACAACATTTTGCATCTTTAATTTTGGAACATGGAGCACAATTCAGCAAAAGGCTTAAATTTGAATCGAGAGCAAATAAAGTTTCTCAATGTTAACCTGCATTACTCAAAAGATGCATTGTATTATTCAGTACACTTGCATATTTATCTGAGAATAATCTGCAGCTACGGGAGAACTTTTTTGCACATATGCTGATATAGGTTGTTGGCTGATAGACACCTCGACCATGAGACACAGACATTCAGATCTCTGCCAGAATATGCTCAGTGAGAAACAGTAGGATCGTGTTCATTAGTTAGAACCAATTTTGACGCATACTTACGAACCTTGCAACTCAATAGTTGCATCCGTATTCAGTTTCATCCATCCAATTTCATAAGGAGACCATTTGGATACAGAAACCTGCACCTCACCGTGACCCTGTCCTTTAATCTCAAGTGGGCGAACTAATTCATCAACAAGCACCATAGATCTGTGTGATTTGTATTGGATTAGTCTGAAGGTAGCATCCATCAAGCTCAATTTCTGCGGATGGTGCCAAGATTGACAACCAATACAAAATTTCCTACAGTCCTGCATGGCCTTATCCATCCAATCTAGCCCAGGTAGGGGAAAGTGCGTGCGCCAAATGAAGCGACCAAGTCGGTGGCCATCGCATCCTCCACGCCAGGGCCTGCGCGTCCCTGGTTTCCCTCCTGCGCCTCCATCATGCTGGCGATGACTGCTGAACTGCTGCCTCGCAGGCGCGACTCCCTTTTCCCCTCAACCACCGGTGCGCGAAGGCGACGCAAGATAGTAGAATGGGGTCCAGACGTTCTGCAGCGCTGCAACTACGCCCCACTCGGTGCTGAGCTCCATGGCGAGCCATCGGAGGAGTGGAGGACCACGAAACTGTCCCAGACCACGGCGTTGGTCATCCCGCCATGGAGGACGGGGAGGCGGCAGACATAGGTGTCGATGTCCAGGGAGTCCGCGACGCGGAGAGCGAACTCGTGGAGATCCGGGCCCTCATCCCCTCTGCCGTGCTGCCGGCGTGCCGCCTCCACCGGTCTCTGGGTCGTCCGCTCTCATGGTGAGGGTATCCAACGCGATGGTACTTTTGCGATGGGAGGCGCGCAAGAGGAAGCGGCGGCACGCGGAGGGAGGGCCGAAGGCGGCAAGAGGAGCACCTGGGAAGCGGCAGTCGGTCGGAGCCGGCCGACAGGAGGCGAGCTGCACGCGGCGGGGCAGGCACATCGAAGGTAGAGGTGGAGGTGGAGACCGGATTGGGGGCGGTCGGTCCGAGAAGAAAAAAGAAAATAACGTTTCGGTGGCTCGGTGCGTAATATGTGTTTTCGTGGGAGGGCAAAAGGGTAAAAAAAAGACTGATTGCCAGAAGCTTTGCTGTTTTTATTATTAGGTATAGATATGTCACGAAATTTGATATAATAATAAAATATAAGTACAATAAGTCTTTTTTAATCTTATCTTCAGCGAGAGATATCCCTAAATATGTGATGAGATATATGGTGCTAAGAGATCGCTCTTAGCTAAGAAAAGACAGTGGTCTTTTTTGGTTCTCTCTTCTCTAACTCAACAATCCTTCTACGTGGCATTACTAAGATAAAACTAAAATAAAACCATTATATCGTGCTCTAAGTGTTGTGCAACCAGCGAGAAGATCCGCGTCAATTTCAATGGCTCACAAGTTTTTTTCTTTGTCGTATGGGGAACTGCGAGGTGTCAGTGACAGTCATTAAGTATGTCAACCAGACACGTGTCAATGCCAAATGGGACTGGCTGTTCTATTGGGCCTCTGTTCGCGTGGACCATGGTGTGAGCCCTTTTTCTGGCCAACATGCCAATATGTCCATCTGGGGGCTTTTTTTAAAGCAACCACACATTTCATTAAACAAACGTGGAAATTAACAGATAAATCAGAAGAAAATAGATATCCTAAAAACTTTACAGAAAACTACCCCTAAGACTTTTTACACTTGCCGAAGCCAGCGGCCTATTTTGGGTGCTTTTGGGAGTGTTGATGGAGATGCTCTATCACCCCTTCCAGTGTGAGGTGTGAGGAGCTATACCGCTGCCGACTGACTAGGCACCTACGCCTATTTCCCATTGAGTTGATGAGCTCCACCCTGCAGCGCGTGGACTTGTTGTCCGCCACATGTGATTTTTAACTCATTTGGCTTAGCAAGGAGGGGAGGAGGAGGGTGGTGACTTTTAGGGTTCAAAACTCGCATTAGTTAGCCAAAGATTATGCGGGGCCTAGGTATTTTTCACGTGTTTGTGTCCTGTATGGTTTTTCTGATTCTTGGTTGTATAAAAATTAACTTAGAACCATTAAGTTGTAAACCGTTCATCGCTTTCCACCTACTGTGCATGGCCGTCCATTTATACCCCGGAGTTCCATCGTGTCTGCGCATGCCACTCTCCTCCATCGTCGTTCCATTATCACTTCTACCCTTCATCGCCTCCCCTTCTCCTCGTCCTCCATCGGAATGGCGTACAACGGTGGCGAGGACAAAAGACGGTCTGGGCGAACTGATTGGGTCATGTCTACGAAGCTCCGATTTAGTGTCATTGCAACTAGAGAAGCACTGGCAGAGCTAGACCAAAGTTGTTGGGGGGGCGAAATGAAAATTCTGATTGGTTCGGGGGCAAAAGGATAATTTTTATTCCATCTAAGCCCTGCTAAAAGAATTCCTGAGGGTTCTGTCCAAAGCTTCGGGGGGGCTGCTAACATACATGTAGCTCCTCCACTGGAGCGACGACCCCAAAACATGGTGATAGAGCAAAGGAAATTCGGAGCAGCTACTGCGAGCATTCGATAACTTTGAGGATGTTTGACCTTGTGTCATGTAGGCGATAAGGTAGCTCTCGACGTTTTTCATTAGATACAGGCTTATTCACCATTGTGAGAATGTCCCGGGTCTATTCCTCCCATAAAAGGCCTAACTTCGTCTCTTCTCAATGGTGGGAGATCGGCTAGTTATGTGGAGTGGGTCAGCGTTGGGTGTGTTCATGCGGTTGGCATCTTTTTGTGGTTTCCGATAGGCTCCATTGTTTTGCTGGGTGTGCTTGACCCTTTTTTATTGGTTTTTATCCGGTTTTCTCTAATTAAATGGACACTTTTCTTAATTGATGGATTTGCCTTAGTTAAAGAACATCCTCCTTTGCACATCTCTTAAAATTGTGCGTGATTCCTCAATTGCAGTCATTTTAAGTGTATAATTTTCAAACTTGCGAACTAAATATAGGCATTTTTACAACCTGTCATATGTACATTGTTTTTCAATTTACGTGCACACGATTGCCCCTTCCACTAGCGTTGGCTGATACAGAATGAAAGACACACAATTAACCAATTATGCATAAATAAAAGGAATCAAAATCTAAATATTGTCCTTCATTGTTCATATGCAATCAAAATTTTGATTTGGCAATACAATTGGTACTAATTAATTGCTAATAAATGCCCGTACAATGATAGCCATTATTACTTCAACAACAAGAGAATAGTTAGATATATTGCTTGGATTCATGTCTACTTTCAGCAGAACGCGCATTTGCACTTTCCATCATCACAACTTATCTCAGGCTTGCCACGTCCAGACATGGAGTTGCATGTGTCTATGCATCTCTTGATTTCATCACAAGGCATAGGGGTTGCGACTACACATTCTATTCCAGTTAGCAATGCACCCTTTGTTCTTGATGATGTCGCCGAGGTACCTTCAATATTATTAATAGAAAAAACAAAGACCACTGGATAAGGGAACTATGTATACATAAATAATTTGTTGTTCATGTTCATTGGTTTAAAACATAAATACAAATACGATACCTGAGCCTAGCACGAGAAGGACAAGACCAACAATCATCATGTGGCTAAACCTCATCCTTGTGTGGAAATGTTAGCATTAGTTGGTGTGATTATAGATTACACGTCCTTGGAACGGTGGGTGTGTGTTCTTGCTTGTGGTTCCTTCTAATATATTTTTCCATCGTCTAAGGATTGACTGACTTTTATAGAATTTGGTTATGTATCTTGTTTTGGCAGGAATTAATAACATGATTTGCATATTTATTTTAGATTTATTGGCTTCTTATCTACCAATATGCATTAATGTTTTTTATCGTGTATGCATATCTATAATAGCATAAAATTATTAACTATAATATGTATCATCTTAAGATGAAAAATCAGTATCAAATATCAAGTCAGATTCATAGGTACATCCATATATTGCTACGGTATGTACTTTAAAAGTGTATCTTTGGATTCTATGATATGTAAGTTAGAGAGAGAATTTTCACAACGGGGCACTACTAATTCGAACTGGGAGCCAATGGGAAGAGAATACACATGGCCTACAAGGAAAAGTATGCCCTTAGGGAGCAAAACAAACTTATTATCAGAATTCAATAAATTACAGAAAAAAGAAAGCATGTAGATAATGGTTGCGGTTATAAATTTCAAGTTGAGAAAAACTTGCAAACCTCCAACAACTAGGGTAATAGTTGCATCAAGGAACTGCAATTTTGAGGAAAGTTGAAGAAAACTACAACTTTTGGAGTGTCTTACATCTAATTTAACGGTCCAGTCAAACGTGCAAAATTTGGTGCCACACCAGCACTTAGAAGGAACCCCACTAGTCAGAAACACACTAGTGCAGGGCCCCCCTTTAACTCCGGTTGGGAGGGCCCTCTAACAGCGGTTCCCCAACCGCTGTTGAGGGTTCGGTGTTAGAGGGGGGACCCTTTAACACCGGTTCTTATACGAACCGGTGTTAAAGGGTGGCGTTCTGCCGCGGCAGGAAAACGGCTTAAATCTCTGCCGCGGCAGACTTCTGCCTCTGCCCCGTTCTGGGCGTATTTCTGCGGGAGGGGGGGAGCGAGGGGGAATCGATCGGGAGCGGTATACACATAAATCATCATCGGTACATACGAGTACATGAATAATTAAGCAACTATTATTATACAGAAACATCGTCATCGGCACATACATCGTCATCGGCACATACATCGTCATCGTTCATTTTGGTGGATATCTAAAGAGTTCTCCGCCAGGCGTGACGACCTCATCAAGTATGAACCCCGCCAATTCCTCTTGAATGGCTCGTATGCGTTCAAATGGTAGGAGTTGGTCCCGCATCCGTTCGATCTGAATATATATGAAGAATGGGCCGTCAATATATATATAAGAATAAAACTCAACACAATTGATGGTAATAAAATAATGTTGTGGACTTTGTTTACTTACTCTAAGTTGTTCTAGTGCGGCTTGGCCCGTCGCACATATCGTGTTGCGAATGAACTCGCAAACATAGTACCCACATAAGTTATTGCCGTGTCCCTTATGCGCGCACTTTACGAGAATAGAGAGTTCAATCAAAATAATAATCAATAAAGCATGATATAATGGAATTGGAAGCTAGCTAGTATTACTTACATTTTGGTCTACAAATTTTAGTTCTTCTGACCATTCACCCACGGCCCTGCCCGTGAACCTTTTCCAAACCCTGTCCGGCAAAGAAAATGGATAAAGGAGTAATTAATTACTTATTGTCACGAAAGTTGCCGATCTAGTGCGATAATATGATTGAAATTACCTTTGGAGCATCTCTCTAAAGTTTGCCCATATCTCTTTTTCTTTTCGTAACGAGTCCATGACAAGGACTTTTTCTGAGTCGGGTTGAATGACTAGCAGAATAAAGTGGAACCTACGCACGCATAACTCATCATCAGTTACACTTAACATCGAGTAAGCTGAAATAGAATGTGTACGAGAGAGGGTAACAGTACTCACGAGAAGTTGTAAGGCAATAGTATTTCCCTTTTGGTTTGTTGTCTCAGTAAAGACGTTAGCAAGTAATCTTCTGTTTGCCCGGGTTTGGTTTCTACCACTCCTTCATGAACTCTATTTGGGTCAACGAACCCAATGTCAAAAGGGCCTCCTTTCCTGCATTCCATAACTTTTTTCCTGCATAATAGTATATACATATATGGTGAGCATATATATATACATGCAATTAATAAAGTGAATGAGATGAGATATAAATTATAGAAATAGTACTTACACACAATAAAGGCTGATGGCAGCTTTGTCGAGTTCCTTCTGATTGAATAGAAAATGCAAGTCTTGAATGTTGAAGTCGATCGCGTCATCTCCGCAGAAGAAAATATCATCTCTTATATGCGCCGTGATCCATTCTACCTTTCTCGTCTTGCAGAAATGAAGGTACCACTTGTGCAATTTTCGCATCTTTGTTGGTAGATTCTTGAGCTCCTCTTTCTTGACGAGATTCTTCCCATACTTCCATGGCTGTATGGGGTTGGCATCGCATTTGGGCAAGTTGTCTCCCATGACGTTCAAGTATGCAATGTAAGTCATCCCCATCTCATTGGCCTTTCTTTGTAGCTCTGCCTCGTAATCATTTACGGGAGGAGCGTCCCGTGTGTCGAACATTTGGAGCGGGGCACATGATTGGTTTTCCTGCTCTCCGAGCATGGGAACTGTTTTCTGGGGTGCCTCACGACTGCTACTTTCAGTCTCTCTACGGCGCCTTGCATCCGCCTTCAAAATCTGGCGCTCGTAGTCCGGCACAAGTGGGGTTTCAGGTTTCGAAAGATTTTTGTAAAACTTCTCCACTACCGCCGGATCTATTTTCTCCTTTGGCTTGGCCCGTCTAGGTGCAAAGAATTTCTTGACCTGTTCTTCCGTGATCCTATTGGTCTCCTCGTCGCTGCGATTCCACGGTAAAACCGGCAATGGCTTGGTGGAAGGCTGCGGGACGTAGTTTTTTGAACTCTTTGGCGTACGGTTTCCTGCGGATTTCTTTGTGGCAGTGCTACTGATGCTCTTCGTGGCAGTGCTCTTCCGCTTACGCTGAGGAGATGGCTGAAGCACCGGAGATGGCTGCGGGCCGGAGATGGCTGCCGCACAGGAGATGGCTGAAGCGCCGGAGATGGCTGCCGCGCAGGAGATAGCTGAAGCGGCTCAGACTGCTGACGCTGCGGAGACGGCGGGGGTGCCAGTGACCTCCAATTTGGAAGCACAATGTGTTCCTTCTTCCAAAGAATGGTTGTTTTCACTGCAAATTTGAGTTGAGTTTCCCCTTCACCTGTAGCATGGTCAAGCTGTGCTTCCTCATATTCCTTCACAACCTCATCCACCCCGACAATAGCATAGCCATCTGGAATCGGTCGGCAGTGGTAAGTTCCACCAGCTACAGGAGGTAAGGCATAGCCGACAGCCACCTTAATGGATAAGCCCATTAATCTCACATGCAGCTCAGCGTGTTCGCTCTCCGTGATCTCATCCACGGGGTATCGAGGACCCGCCATTTCAAGCGTGGGCTGCACGTTCTCTGTGGAAGCCACGCTGCTTTTCCGCGCAGAGTCTGGGCCGCCGGCAGCTTCCAATGCAGGCTCTTCGTGCCGCTGAGATGGGCCGGTAGCTTGATGGCTCTGTTGTGCATTCACTTGCGCCTGCAGCGCCGCAAGTGCATGTTCTATCTGTGTCATCCGCTCTGTACGTTCTTTTTCTTTTCTGCCGCGCCATCTGTAAGAGTCGCTCCAGTCGGCAAACCCATCCTTCCACGTCATACCCCCTGTGCCTCGTGCATGTTCAGCGTGTTCTTTTTTACCGATGGCGCGTGTGAGCTGGTCATTCTCTCTGTCGGGATGGAAGGTCCTGGCGGCTGTTTCCTCGTATGCCGTGATGAGTTCAGTGACGGTTTTGGCAAGGAGTGTTGGGAAGATACACAATCCTGTTTCTGGGTCCAACCTTGCCCCGATTCCGTAGAACCAAGTCTTTGCACGTAGGTCCCACCCATCTGTCTGGGGTGTGATCCCTCTCTCGCGCAGGGCCTTCTCAGCTTCCTCCCACTTAGGCCTCTGAGATATGTATCCACCTGACCCCGTCCTCTGGTGATATTCCTTCTTCAGGGCATTAAGCGTATTGGTTTCTGACCTCTTTTTAGCTATAGCACTTTTTTTATATGTCTCAAATTCGGGCCAGTGAGGTCTTATCTTCGCATAATATGCGTCTTCGAAATTTGGAGTCTTGCCAGATTTGACAAATTTGTTCAATTTTGTCTTCCAGTTGCGGAAAGTGTCACCCATCTTCTTTAGAGTCCACTCTTTGACCTTTTCCTTTATAACCGGGTTGTTTTCATCCTCCTCTGGCGGAAGGGTGAAATTTACCAACAACGAATTCCAAAGCGTTTCTTTGGATCTGTCATCGACAAAGGTACCGTCGCCCTTCTTTGGCTTATTCCAATTTTCAATTATGATTGGGATTTGGTCCCTAACAAGAACTCCATCCTGACGTACAAATTTGTCTGCGGCCTTTTTGGGCTCCATCGGCCTGCCATCAACACGGACTGCTTCGATCGTGAACTTGACACGATCTTTCAACCGATGGCTCGCGTCTCGCTTGCTCTTTTTCGTAGAACAAGATGGTTGCTGGCTGGTCGATCCAGAGGGCTAAAAGAAGAAAGAAGCGTTAATTAATACATGTAGAAGAAGATTGTTGGTGGAAGTCAGCAGAGGCTTAATCAATGCATATACCTCGCCGGACTTTGTAACCATTAAATTGCATTCACCGGAGTCTTCATCTTCTCCATGACTAGTACTTGAGCTGTCGTCATCATGTCCCTCCAAGTTCAGATATTGTGAGGTGTCCTCATCAATAATGTTCTCCATTATTTCTTCTTCTTCAAGGTTTCTACTAAGTGGATCCATAGTTTCTAAAACAATAATATTATCTAGAGTAAGAGTGTAAACATTCAAGTGGACTTGGATTCCTACACAAATATACATATTATTCATACAAAAATACACAAATAAATACACAAATGAGTCAGAGGTCCAATTTCTATACAAGTTTTAATCTATGCATGTAGTACAATTTATCGAGCAAACAAGTTTTAATCAGGATGAGTCAGCAATCACACACGTTGCACTCCTCGCAATCTATCGAGCAAACAATTTCATATAACATAAACAATAGCATATAGAGATCAAACAAATGCATGCATGGCAATTTAATAAGTCACAATGGATAGAGGACATTAATACGAACCAGTAGGCGTTGGATTCACCCTAATCAGAGTTGCAAATCTTTTTCTTATGATTTAAATAGTGTTTAATGGGTTTTAAATCATTTAAATAGTTTCTGTTGTCTAAAAATCAAACTAAAATCAGATATATAATCCCCACGGGGTTGTGATTCCAGGGACATATTATTTGTAATTTTCTGAACATTATTTATTTTCTTATGAATTTATTACTCTAAATAAGCCATTCTACCATTTATTTAATTGCTGAAAAACCTTATATTATTTGGCTTAACCATTTGCATACTGATGATCTACACACAATTGTGAATCTATAGGTATATTATTTGTGATTTTTGGACCAGGAGATATTTTACTATGAATTTATTAACCTAAAAGACCATTAAAACTAATTAAATTATTACAGTAAACACGTACTGTAAAAGTTAAATCCAACTTGATATTAATAATCTACTCAATTTTCTGAATTCATTGATACATAATTTGCTATTTTTGGATCGACGAATCTTTTTATATGATTTTTTGCAAGATTATACAATTTTCTGCAATTTTTATCTTTTCTTCTATTTTTCAGGCTGACGTGGCAGACACGTGGCGCTCACCGGTGGGGCGGCGGTGTTTGTCGGGCAGCCGTGCTCGTCGGGCGGCGGTGCTCGTCGGGCGGCGGTGCTAGCGGCGGTCCCGTCGGGCGGCGTCGGCGTTGGGCGGCGTCGGCGTTGAGGCGTTGAGGCGGCGGTGCTAGCGGCGAGCTCCGAAGCGGCGGCGGCGAGACGCTCCTGCACGGGTAAGAGAGCGAGGTGGTCAGGGCGATGCGGTCGGGGGCGAGACGGACGGGGAAGAGAGGGTCGGGGGCGACGGACCTCGAGCTTCTCTCGCGGCGGCAGCGGACTCCGAGGGCGGCGGCGGCGGACTCCGAGAGCGAGGGTCGAGGGCGGCGGACTCCGAGGGCGGCGGCGGCGATACGCTCGCGGGCGGCGGTGGCGGCGCTTCTCTCTGCGCGCGGCCGGCGGTGTTCTTCGATCGATCTGGCTCGTGGCTGGGGAAGAAAGGAAGGGGAAGGTGAATTAAATACCCCCCCTTTAACACCGGTTCGTGGCTGGAACCGGTGTTAAAGGGGGGGATTCCGTTTCCCGCGCGCATTTATTACCCCCCCCCTTTAACACCGGTTCCAGCCACGAACCGGTGTTAAAGGGGGGGGGGGTGCACGCGGGAAACGAAATAAATGCCCCCCCCCTTTAACACCGGTTCGTGAACCGGTGTTAAAGGGGGGGCATTTATTTCATGCATTAAAGGGGCATTTTTAATTCAAAAAATATGATATGAATTTAGAAAATTCATATCTTTTTCATTTCAACTCAGAAAAATATGAATAATATATCATAATTTTTAGAAAAATAATATCTATCCATTCATGTAAATCATTTTATATTTACTTTACATGAAAATTTTCAAAATAATTAAAACACTTACATATAAATTTTGATTATTCAATTCAAACAAAAATAAATTGTTAAATCCTAAAACTTTGAACATAAGAAATATTAAGCATCTAAAAAATGATTTTTATTAGATCAAATCATATTTTAATGCCGCATCTTTTGTATTAACATTTTTGAATTGATTGGATATTTAAATGTCGCATCTTTTGTATACACTTGAATCTCACCAAGCCTCGCTCAACTTGCATTATTTTTTGATAAAATAGCATATTATGAACCTAAAAATGATTTTTGTAAAAAATCATGAGCATCGTATCATGTACTTGTAGTTCATATCTGACCCACTTCCTGCCGATTCGGTAGGAATTTGTCTTTTTCACCAGAGGTGGACGGAAAGGTTTCAGATCCCCTGTTGGTACATTGTGCATATAAGGTGGTCTATTATTTTTGTAAAATGTGTTGGTGGTTTTTTGAATTAGCCATTTGGTGGTTGCTTCACAAAAACGTCCGTTTTTTATGCTCGGAAAATGGAAAATGTCTTTTTGGTGCGATAAAAAGGAAAACTTCCTCTTGCAACATTGTTTGCCATGCCATGATGCACATGTATGCACAATATGGCCATATTAT
Source organism: Avena sativa (assembly GCA_916181665.1). Lineage (NCBI taxonomy): Eukaryota > Viridiplantae > Streptophyta > Magnoliopsida > Poales > Poaceae > Avena > Avena sativa. Next base: position 300,081,459 of record OV702296.1, read on the forward strand.
CACAAACTATGCCTTGATTCTAGCCATAACATTGGTCATTTAACCCGAAAGCCAAGAAACCTCGAATGAGATAGGTCATTTTGTGAAGGTTTTTTCGAGACATAATCAATATACCAGATAAAGCCAAACTAATAGCCAACTAATAGTAAGTTACATAAAGCCGAACTGGAACTGAAAATTAAGATACATAAAAGAACTGAAAATTAAGATACATGGCCAGATTAAGTAACAATCGGCCGAACTTGTTTCGGAATGTTGGAGTGATTCAGTCATGCTCCTGCCTACACCTGTAATACTCGCCACTGTAGTCGTCGTACTCGCCGCCGCCGTCATCGCTGTCGTCGTCGGGGTCGCCGTAATTGAACCTCTGGAGAGTACGCGTGGGCTGGACTTGAGGGTAGCGCGTGGGCTGGACTTGAGGGTAGCGCAGACGGGGGTTAGAGTCGGCGGCAGTGTCATAGGCCATGACGCTCTGGAGAGTCCGACCGCGCCACCATAGCCGACGGCCGGCCTTGTTGAAGTTAGGAGGAGGTGGGCCGTCCTCCTCGTGCCTGGCGAGCGCCCTCTCACGCCGATCCATGAAGAAGGCTTCCCAAGTAGGGAAATAGTCGGGATGCCATCTGGGATTCCTCCGCTGCTCCGGCGTGAGCTCGAAGTAGTAGTGGTTCGTGATGGCCATCCGGCGCGCCACACCTAGAGGAACAGGAGGAACCGGCACGCCTCCGACGCTCAGCATCCAGCCGACGGGGACATAGTAGCCCGGCGGGCAGGGGTAGTTCGAGGCGCAAAGCGCCTCCGCCTCCCTGGGGGTTAGTGCTACGGTGGAAGCCATGGGAAAGAGAGTGATGAGGTTGCAGATATGAGTTTAGAGATGTGCAATGACAATGGAGGCCAACCCTACATATATATATAGTGAACTAGCGGGAAGAACTGGAGGGAAGAACTGGCGGGAAGAAAAATGGCGGGAAGAAAAATGGCGGGAAGAAGAACTGGCGGGAAGAAAAATGGCGGGATGAACCTTTAGTCCCGGTTGGAGACACCAACCGGGACTAAAGATGAACCTTTAGTCCCGGTTGGAGACACCAACCGGGACAAAAAACACGAGTCAGCACTAATAATAGGGGTGAGTGTCGACATTATGTCGTGCGGCGTGTACCTTGTCCCGGATGGTGTCACCAACCGGGACTAAAGATGAACCTTTAGTCCCGGTTGGAGACACCAACCGGGACTAAAAACACGAGTCAGCACTAATAATAGGGGTGAGTGTCAACATTATGTCGTGCGGCGTGTACCTTGTCCCGAATGGTGTCACCAACCGGGACTAAAGATGAACCTTTAGTCCCGGTTGGAGACACCAACCGGGACTAAAAATGAGTGTCGACATTATTTCGTAAGTGTCGACACTATGTCGAGCTGCTTGTACTATAAATAGGCATCCTTGTGAGTCCAGTCCTCCAGCCAGTTTGAGGTTATGCCTTACCTCCTTTCGAGAGCAGGGACACCACTACGGCCAGTTTCAGGGAGATGCCGACGGAGCCCAGTCCTCCGGCATCTCCGAGAAACTGGTCATAGAGGCACTCCCTAATATGTGAAATTAGTTAGCTCCCAGGTGTATTGATCTAGTTAGAGAAGTTACAAAGCTGCAAGATGGTTTTCGAGAGCAGGGACACCACTACGGCCAGTTTCAGGGAGATGCCGACGGAGCCTAGTCCTCCAGCATCTCCGAGAAACTGGTCATAGAGGCACTCCCTAATATGTGACCGCGCGCGTTTGGAGATCAGATCTTAATGGTAAGTACGAATCGGGACAACTTCTTCTCATAGTACCGGTCCATCCACAAAACATGACTAACACTCAAGACATGTATTAATATTAAAAACATGAACTAGAGTTACATAATATGAGCATGAACTTCTTGGCATATGTCCTTCCTTATGATCGCTTCAGACGTAACCATGGAGCATCTTCTTTACTTAACGGAATGCTTGGGTCAGTTTTCACTGTGAAGGGCGGAATTTCATCAAACTTATTATAATCTTCTGACATGTCTGTCTTGTCCTCGATTCCCACGATGTTTCTTTTCCCTGAAAGAACTATGTGACGCTTTGGCTCATCATATGATGTATTCGTTTGCATATTTTTTTCTTTTTTTAGTCTGGAGGACATGTCCTTCACATAGAAAACCTGAGCCACATCATTGGCTAGGACGAATGGTTCGTCTAAGTTCTTCATAAGATTGTTGAGATCCACTGTTGTCATTCCGTACTTCTTGTCTACCTCAACCCCTCCTCCTGTTAGCTTGACCCATTTGCATCGAAACAAGGGGACCTTAAAATTAGGTCCATAGTCAAGTTCCCATATCTCCTCTATGAACCCATAATATGTGGTCTTTTGCCCATTGTCTTCTGCTGCATCGAAGCGGACACCACTGTTTTGGTTGGTGCTCTTTTTATCTTGGCCTATCGTGTAAAATGTATTCCCATTTATCTCGTACCCTTGGAAAGTACATACAGTCGAAGAAGGTGTCCTGGCCAACAAGTACAGCTGATCCCCAACAGTGGTGTTATTCGTGAGAAGTCTTTGCAGCCAGCCGCCAAAACTCGCCATGTGTTCACTTATAATCCATTCATCAGACTGTCCCGGGTGTTTGAGGCATATTAAATTCTTGTGTTCATTGATACACGGGGCAACCAAGATAGATCTTTGTAAAACCGTGTAGTGTGCTTGATTGAGAGAATGCCCGTCCCTACATATCATTGCTTTACATCCTAGGGTGCCTTTTCCACGCAGTCTTCCCTCATGTCGTGATTCTGAAACACCAATCGCCTTAAGGTCAGGAATAAAATCAACACAGAACTCAATGACCTCCTCTGTTACATAGCCCTTGGAGATGCTTCCTTCTGGCCTAGCACGGTTATGAACATATTTCTTTAAGACTCCCATGTACCTCTCAAAGGGGAACATATTGTGTAGAAATACAAGACCGAGAATGGCAATCTCTTCTACTAGGTGAACCAGGAGATGCGTCATAATATTGAAGAAGGATGGTGGGAACACCAACTCAAAGCTAACAAGACATTGGGCCACATCTGTTTATAACCCTGGTAGGCTTTCTGGATCGATTACCTTCTGAGATATTGCATTGAGGAATGCACATAGCTTCACAATGGGTACTCGAACATTTTCAGGTAGAAGCCCCCTCAATGCAATCGGAAGCAATTGTGTCATAATCACGTGGCAGTCATGAGACTTCAGGTTTTGGATTTTTTTCTCTGCTATATTTATTATTCCCTTTATATTCGACGAGAAGCCAGACGGGACCTTGATACTGCTCAGACATTCAAAAAAGATTTCCTTCTCTGCTTTGGTAAGAGCGTAGCTGGCAGGAGTTAAGTGGCATCGTTTACCCTTCTCGTTCTCAGGATGCATAGGCTCTTCAGGGGCCTTCAGACGTTGCTGGTCCTGCCGTGCTTCCGGTGTATCTTTTGTCTTCCCATACACTCCTAGAAAGCCTAGCAGGTTCACGCAAACATTCTTCGTCACGTGCATCACGTCGATTGAAGAGCGGACCTCTAAGACTTTCCAATAGGGTAGGTCCCAAAATATAGATTGCTTCTTCCACATGGGCGCGTGTCCGGCATCGTCATTCGGAACAGATAGACTGCCAGGACCTTTTCCAAAGATTACTTCTAGGTCCTTGACCATACCAAATACCTCCTCACCGGTACGGAGGACAGGCTTCCTCCGGGGTTCTGCCAGACGTTTGAAATGCTTGCCTTTCTTTCTTACTGGATGCAGGTTCAGAAGAAATCGGCGATACCCTAGGTACACAACCTTCTTACATTTATCCAAATATACACTTTCAGTATCATCTAAACAGTGTGTGCATGCATTGTATCCCTTGTTTGTCTGCCCTGAAATGTTACTAAGAGCAGGCCAATCATTGATGGTTACGAAAAGCAATGCTCGTAGGTCAAATGGCTCCCCTTTGTGCTCATCCCACATACGTACACCTGGTTTGGCCCACAGCTGTAAAAGTTCTTCAACTAATGGCCTTAGGTACACATCAATGTCGTTGTCGGGTTGCCTCGGGCCTTGGATGAGCACTGGCATCATAATGAACTTCCTCTTCATACACAACCAAGGAGGAAGGTTATAGATACATAGGGTCACAGGCCAGGTGCTGTGACTGCAGCTCTGCTCACCAAAAGGATTTATGCCGTCTGTACTTAGATCAAACCTTAAGTTCCTTGCGTCACGTGCGAAGTCCGGGTACTCTCGCTCGACTTTTATCCACCGTGAACCATCAGCGGGGTGTCTCAACATCGCGTCTTTCTTACGGTCTTCCATGTGCCATCGCAACAACTTGGCATGCTCTTTATTTCTGAAGAGACGTTTTAACCGTGGTATTATAGGAGCATACCACATAACCTTGGCGGGAACCTTCTTACTAGGGGCCTCGCCCTCAACATCGCCAGGATCGTCTCGTCTGATCTTATACCGCAGTGCAGTGCATACCGGGCATGCATCTAAATTCTCGTACTTCTCACCGCGGTAGAGGATGCATTCATTAATGCAGGCATGTATCTTCTACACGTCTAATCCTAGAGGGCAGACAACCTTCTTTGCTTGGTATGTACTGTCGGGCAACTCATTATTTATTGGAAGAAGATTCTTCATTTTACCAACAACTTTGAAAATGCGCTGTCAGTCACACCATTCTCTGCCTTCCGTTGCAGCAAATCCAGTGTGGCACCTAGCTTTTTGTGGCCATCTTCGCAAGTTGGATACAACAATGTTTTGTGATCCTTTAACATCTGCTCCAGCTTCTCCTTCTCCTTTTCAGTTTCACATTCTTCCTTTGCATCAGTAATGGCCCGACCAAGATCGTCATCAGCGGGCCCATCTGCTCCCTCTTGATCTTCATTATCTACCTCCGTTGCATTATCATCATATTCAGGATACATATTATGATAGTTGTCATCATCCTCTTCTTCTTCGTTGTCTTCCATCACAACCCCTTTTTCTCCGTGCTTGGTCCAACAATTATAGCTGGGCATGAAACCGGATCGAAGCAGGTGGGCGTGAATGGTTCTGGTATTTGACTAGTCTTTCTTGTTCTGACAGTGAACACACGGACAGCACATAAAACCATTGCGACCACGGTTTGCATTAGCCACAACGATGAAATTTTGGAGGCCCGTAATGTACTCGGAAGTGCGGCGGTCACCGTACATCCATTGCCGATTCATCTGCATTAATATGTAGTATATATCAAAAAATAATAGGGAGATGACCATTTATATATATAGTACATCAATGACACATGAAACTATAGTTGCCGACCTCGACCGAGACGGAAAGAGCAACAAGAAAGCTTATTTTGAGCTCTCGGACATTTCACCGAACACCTCTAGTGCATATGAAAAAAACACAAACTAGCACTCTTCACACCCTCTTGCTAGGCTCCAAAATGTGAAAGAATGGAAGAGTGGGGTGTGTGTGGGTTGGGGTGGTGTCTTATATAGCCCCCCTTTAACACCGGTTCATGCCACGAACCGGTGTTAAAGGGGGGGTGCGCGGGCCACTGCTGCAGGGACCTTTAACACCGGTTCGTGGCACGAACCGGTGTTAAAGGGGGCTCCTTTTTTGCCGCAGGGGCCACGCTGATACGGCCCCCCCCCTTTAACACCGGTTCGTAGAAGAACCGGTGTTAAAGCCCTTTTTCGGGATCAACAAAAGACCTCGTTTCCACTAGTGACAGTGTCAAACTATATTTATTGAAGAAACATTTTTGGAAAACTATAACACACTTTTGGTTGTCTTTGCAAAAACATGAAATGCCATAGTTTTTAAAACCTAACCTCAATTGTGTTTCTTAATAGAATCAAAGAACAAGCATATGAAACCAATCTACTACATATTGTTTGAACAAGCTATTTTGTGATGACATGTTTCATCAAACAAGTTTGGTTACTTCTTCATGTCAGAGGATGAGGAATCACTTTTGTAAGTTGTCTTTGGTTCGGGATTATAGTTCCTTTTTTTCTCTCGGAAATTCCTTTTGTCTCATGAGCTCCACTGCTCCCTATTTATTAAAAATAAATAAAACTATACTTATAAATTTCAAAAAATTATGAAACAAAATCCTAGAAGTTACTAATAATGTATCCCACAAACATGTAAAATCTCCATTCGAAGCACTTTGTTTTCCGCGTTACACAAAAATGACAAAGTGTGACTTTTTTGTGATCTACATTTTTTGTCATTTTTGTATAGCTCAAAATACACATTATTTCAAATTGAGATTTTTCTCATTTATGGCATAAATCACAGGCGACATCCTGATTTTATTCTGATTTTTTTGGAGCTCAAAAATATGATATTCAATTTTTTAAAAAAAAACAGGATCACCAGTGCCCATGTGCACCAAATCTATACTTTTTTTTTGGAAATTCATAATATATGTGCGACTATTTATTTTTGAGCTTATATGAGACTTGAGTGTTTCTAAGAGATGAACAAAGAACAATGATAAGGAAAAAAAATAAAAGAAAACACATTCTTTTTTTTAGCGGAAAAAGGAAACACATTCAGGCAATCAGGGCCTGCCCAGGTGTCACCCATTGTTGGCCCAAATATGCCCATTTATGTCTTTGCCCGCGTTCCATCTGACAACGTGTTGGTTTCAAGTCTGCACCCAGTTTGCACGCCTTCAGGTATTCAGGAACACTCTCTAAAAAAAGGTCTTCACAAACTCAAATTTGCCCGCCGTTCATTTGAAAGAATCTCCCCGCATCAAATTGTTTTCTCTTAAGAAATTCAAATTCAATTGAGCTGGGTAGTGGGCTCATGGCAATGTCGATACACATTGGCGACATTGCACAAACAGACGTCACTACTCCATCCGATTCATATTAATAACCTCAATTTTATCTACTCACTTCGTCTAAAAATAGATGTTACAGGTTTATTAAAATTTAGATGAATCTATATAGTAAACAATGTCTAGATTCAGAGGAATTTTAACAGATATGAGTCATCTATTTTTGAGACGGAGGTGAATCTAGTTAATTATTTAGACTAAATATATTCCTATTTAGACAAAGTTGAGTCAAATAATATGAATCAAAGTGAGTAGTATAATCAGGTGAAGCAGCACGCACACAAGCCGATCGTGAGCGGCTTCCTTCCTTGACCACTGAGTCTGAACACCTACGAGGATCAAACCTGTCCGAGTAAGCCTGTCCTGATGATAACATGACGTGCTAATCTTGCTTAGACCATTGGCAGTTATATTACTTACCCGCGTAATCTTCTCCAAGTCTTATTTAAAAAGGACTGCGGCCGGATATGTTCTAGGATGACGGCGGAGGCACCGATCGAGGTCGTTAGCTGTACTTGTTCGTTAAAGAAAGAGCCCAAGGTGCTTGGGAGTTGGAGATGTCCCTATTGATAGGTACAGACACCTAGCTACATCATACACATACTGGTACCTGTACCTGTATCAAGTTCATGGCACCTCCCTAGACCGCAATTCGCACAACATGGAGGATTTATCCTTGAGATGTAATAAGTTTAAGACTTGAGACCTGAACCTTAATAATGCAATCAAAGGCTGTTTGCATCAATCGATGCAGAGGTGCGTTCTTCCCCTTTCCCAAAAGAACATGGACCCTTTGTGAACAGAACAATAAAAAACAAATACTAGATAATATAAAAAATACAGTATAAATTATGTATGTTGTGCATTTCAAGTTTGAAACTAAAATATAAAAGTATGTTTTTCTCTTTTTTGTGTAGGCCATATAACGTTTGTATTTTTTCTTGAATCAAGGTAATATGTACGTGCGCGATTTTTTTCAAGTGAAACTCTGAAATACTCACATATTTGAGATTTTTGAAAAATCAGGTTCAGGTAAACCCAGGTTCTTCTGGCTATTTTCTGTGCACATTGTCACTTTCGGAAGAAAAAACATGGAAATGAAAAGAAAGAGCAGACACTAGACAGTTGGGAGATGATTACGGTTACATGTCACTCTCTCAGCCGCCGCTAATCCATTCCCTTAATTCGCAGGGTATTTCTAGCTGTGCAGTGTAGGGAACCGTACCGTGTACCGTACGTGTTCATTAAGCTTCTTTCTGTGCACACTCATGGCTCTGACGATCAGAGAGCGGAAGGTCCCGCAGCTCGACCTCCGCTCCTGCGCCTTCCGGTACTCGAACAACACGCCCGTGCAAGATCAGGCCTCGACGTCCGGCGAGTTCCGCGTGTCGGACTTCGACAGGCTCGACGTCCTCGGCCGCGGGAACGGCGGCCCCGTGTACAAGGTCGCGCACCGCCGCACGGAGACCCTGTACGCGCTCAAGGTGCTGCGTGGCGGAGAAGGGGAACCAGGTTCCAGCGCGGCCGAGGCGGACGTCCTCCGGCGCGCCGACTCGCCGTACGTCGTGCGGTGCCACTCCGTCCTCCCGACGGCGTCCGGCCACGCCGCTCTCCTGCTCGAGCTGGTGGACGGCGGCTCCCTCGCCTCCGTCATGGGCCGCCGCGGGGCGTTCCCGGAGGCGGCGCTCGCGGAGGTCGCGGCGCAGGCGCTGTCCGGCCTCGCGTACCTCCACGCCCGCCGCATCGTCCACCGGGACGTCAAGCCGGCCAACCTCCTCGTCAGCACCGCCGGCGAGGTCAAGATCGCGGACTTCGGCATCGCCAAGGTGCTCGCCCGGCCCGGAGACGGCTGCGCGGAGTACGAGGGGACGGCAGCCTACATGAGCCCCGAGCGATTTGACTCGGAGCGCCGCCACGACGCCGACCCCTTCGCCGCCGACGTGTGGGGTCTCGGGGTGACCATCCTGGAGCTGCTCATGGGGCGCTACCCGCTGCTTGCCGACGGGCAGAAGCCGACCCGGGCCGCACTCATGTGCGCCATCTGCTTCCGCGAGATGCCGACGGTCAGTGGAGGCGCGGCGTCGCCGGAGCTCCGGCGATTCGTGGCACTGTGCCTGCTCAAGGACCACACGAAGCGAGCGTCCGTCTCGCATCTTCTCGCACACCCTTTTGTGTCCGGGAGAGATGTGACGGCGTCCAAACAAGCGCTCCGACAACTGGTGGCCCGAGACTGAACCGGCAGATCCACTTCAGATTCTACTCCTGACGAATCATAGCCGTTAATAGTTTGTACATCCACTTAACAAATCTAAAGCACCTTCTATTTCTAAATGGAGGTAGTACTTATATAGCTGATCGTATAGATCTTTCTTTTCAAGAACAAATGAAGGAAGATTATCAACAACCAGCAAATAACTCGAAGTGATCTGGGTTTTTTTTAGATAAAGAGGGCCCCGCCCCGGTTTTCATTACTGAAACCTCATAGAGTTTGTTACATCATTCGGTTGACACAACACACGGGTCTGAAGCAATGCGCAACAGCCAGCTAAATTCCTGGCTACAACCTCCAAAACACCACACACGTCAACAGCCAAAAGTTCCAGATAACAGACACACTACCACCATACAGGCACTGACCCTAGCACACAACTCTGAGACCGCTACGTCATCACCATGTAACGCTCACCATTTCCCACCAGCTCCAAGTCATTTGCATCTAGGGTTCTCGCCAGATCTTTGGCAGTGATCCAAGCTTTCCCACCCACATGAGTGAGATTCTTGAGTTCGATCATCGACTGTGTCATCCTCCTCTTCTCCACCGTCACCCAGGCTCCGGCCACAACAGAAGCGGAGGGGCACGCGCTATCGATTCCAGGCTGCCCACTAATGTGTTCAGCTTTCCTTTTTCTCCTTCCCCAGTAGAATCCCCCATTATGCAAGATCGTAGGCACATTTTCTCCATAGCTCCTGCATTCCAGGCCAAACGACATGTTTGAAGCATAAATCATTTCGTATAAGCCAAACGGACCACATAATTGCAGCATACATGACATTTTCAACTTTAAGCAGTTTGTTGTTTTCCCATCTATTAGCTACCATCTCCATTTTCACTGGAATATCACTGGTGATCCTACCAACTTCCTTCCAGGCAGCTGTAGCAACCACACATTCAAAGAATAGGTGATTACAAGTCTCCAATTCATTGCAAAATAAACAGGTGAGATCATCCACGTTTTGTCTCTTAACAAGGTTGTCTCTAGTGAGCACCCTGTTGTGAAACACAAGCCATAAAAAGAAATGGATTTTTGGTGGGACTTTAACATCCCACACTGCCTATACATGCATAACACTTTTAAAGTTGAGGACATCATATAGTGACTTAACACTATATTGACCACTAGACTCAAGTTTCCACAGAAGGCAATCCTCGTCAACACTAAGGTGCAAGGACTGAGCAATCTGAACAACTTCATACCACTGAAATAACGAATTCTGATCAAAGCATCTCCTAAAAGTAAATTTGAGGGTTTCCCCATCCCACACATCATCAATGCATGAGTTTTGTTCATTTAAAATCACATATTTATCCCAATATTGGGTAGCTAAACTACATGAGCTAAACTAATGATCCTCCTAGAATTTTATCTTTTTACCATTCCCTAGTTTCCATTGATAACCCATGTGAGCTGCCCTAGCAGCCTACATCACACCTTTCCAAAAAGGTGAAGCACCAACCTCAGGACAACAAAACAAATTGGGGTGATTGATATCATATTTATGATCAACAATTTGTCTCCACAACTTGTTCTCATCCAAAAAATATCTCCTAATCCAAGATGCTAATAAACATTTATTCATGGTAGCTAGATCAGGAATACCCAAACCCCCAAACTCTTTTTTATGTGAAACCAAGCCCCAATTGGCAAAGTGATATTTGTGGTGTCCCTCATAATCGTCCCAAAGGCAATGAGCCATTTGAGAATTGATTAAAGTAATGGCCCACTTGGGGAACTTAATCACACTCAAAAGATAAAGAGGTATACTGGCTAGAACACTCCTGAACAACTCTAACTTAGCAGCATGGCTTAAGAGTTTACCTACCCAGCAGATTTTTTAAGAGTTTAATCTACAATAGGTTGTAGATCTTCTCTCTTAAGTTTAGCATGATGTAGAGGAACCCTAAGTATTTAAGGGGAAAATTACCAAGTCTACAAGTCAGGGTTTGAGAAAATGACTAGGCCACATCATCCTCCACATTAATGGGAATAAGTTCACATTTATGAAAATTAATGCACATCCCTGACATTTGTTCAAAGCAAGACAACAACCATTTTAAGTTCCTCGCAGTTGATAGATCATTATCTAGGAAAAGCAAGGTGTCATCCGCATATTGCATAATGATGACCCCTGTCTGATTAAGGCTTCTCATCAAACCATAAATTTGGCCATGACCAGCAGCTTTCATCAACATCTTAGTAAAAACATCAACCATGTAATTAAATAACAGAGGGGAAATAGGGTCCCCTTGTCTAACACCATGCCCACACAAAAAAATCACTATTAGCATCATTGATTCTAACTGCTATAGAGCCATAATCAAGAAGGGATTTAACTCTCTTAATCCATTTGGGACTAAAGCCCCTACTCCAACATTTTTAACAAAAAGTCTCTATTCACCCTATCATAAGCTTAAGGATAAAACCAGACTGTTGTTTGTGAACTACATCATGAATAATTTCATGAGCATACATAACACTTTCTAAAATGTACCTACCTTTTATAAAAGCAGTCTGGTGGGGAGAGATATGAGCATCACTCACAGCACCCAGCCTAGTAGTGGCACATTTAGAGAAAATTTTAAAAACACAATTAGTTAAAGCAATGGGACTAAACTTCTGAATAGTTACAACATTGTCTTCCTTAGGGATGAGTGTTAACAGGGAAAGTTCAATATGTAAATATCAAGATCACCCTATTCCAATCATTAGCAAGGGCTAGAAGATCACTCTTAACCACATCCCAAAACTGTTGAAAAAATAGAAAGGATGGGCCATCAGGCCCAGGGGCTCCTTCAACATAAGAGCTGAAAACAACATCCCTAATTTCCTGTTCTATAAAATCAGCATCCAGAGATGCATTTTGTTCATTAGTAACTTTATCACAATCATCCCAAAAATCCTCAGCTAAATTAATACTCCCTCTGTTTGGAAATATAGGATGTTTTATGTTAATGAACCTAATGTATCTAGACACCTTTTAGTATGTAGATTCATTTGAACCTATACACTAAAAAATGTCTAGATATATTTACTTCATAAACCTAAAACATCTTATATTTCTAAACGGAGAGAGTATTTGGCTTACTCTCATAACCAAACAGCTCCTTGTAATAATAAACCGTTATATCTAGCATACCTTTGGTATCAGCCACTTCTCCATGTGGTCCCTCCAACATGTCAATCTGCTTCTCCCTTCTTCTCTGGTTAGCTACAGAGTGAAAATAAGTAGTATTATGATCACCTTCTAAAATATTGCTCTCTCTAGACCTTTATCTAGCTTTAATTTCCTCTTTCTTCCAAATATCAGTTAGTTCAGATGAAATAGATTTCATCCTTTATTTAGAATGAGGAGAAAGAGGTTGAGTTTCAGATAAAACATCTAGTAAATCATATTCAACAACTAATTTTTGCTTAGTTTTGTTTTGGTTGGATTCTAAATTAGCATTCCAACCTTTAAGACCTTTCCTAAGATTCCTAGATTTGAACTGCCATGTGTCAATAGATTTAATACACAAACATGGGACATCCCAAAGCTTAGAAACCATATGGGAGAAACCATCTACTTGCAACCACCACTGCCCAAACCTAAATTGTTTAATTTTAGGCACCACCAGAGCCCGAGTGTCCACAATAAGAGGGGTGTGGTCATTGACCACTCTAGCTTTAGCTACGGCATTACTAGATGGGAATAACGCATCCCAAAAAGTAGAAACAGATACTCTATCAGGCAAAGTCATGACTAAATTCTCTTGGTTATTAGCCCAAGTAAATTTCCTACCAGTATTTTTAATCTCCAACAGACTATATTTATTAATCCAGTCATTAAAGAGATCAGCCCAATGTTGATTAATATTTTCAGTATTTTTCTCACAAATTTCCCTAATAAGATTAAAATCACCACCTACTAAAGTAGGCCCAATGTGAGATCCAAGCACATGACTTAATAGAATTGATAGGATACTCATACCAACAAGTTGCAACTTATTTTTCGGAAGCTCATTCGAAAATAACTCTAAGGTTAAGCGTGCTTGGCCTAGAGCAATTCTAGGATGGGTGAATGACCGGGAAGTGGGTACCCGGTGCGCACGAGTGAGGACAAAGTGCGCAGAAAAGACTAGTGTTGATTTGTGGGGCTAGTCTAGATATCCTATTAAGCTATCAGGAGTTATACCCCCCGGGCCCAGTGGACAGGGTGTTACAAGTGGTATCATAGCCGATCCTCGCAGTTAAACAGGTGTGTGTGGGTCGATGGCAGGACATGTGGAGCATGACGCGTGTGGGCCAGAGTGGAAACGACATGGAACATGTGCCGACACTGGACGCACATATGCGTGCCAAGAGGGAACGTCCCTGGGGTGTGCTTGATCGATGAGGACATCGATGTAACATCCCAGGATTAGCACCTAGAATTATAGAGGACACATGTTTGTGCATTGCATTCATGCATAAGAAAATCCGGAGAATTTTCGCGTAAAACTAAAGAAGCTATAGAGGGATCGATATCTCTCTTGTTCCGATAGAAATATCAGAGCAAGTGCGATGGATTTCGACATGACCTCTACCGTACTTCTGTGTTTAAGGGGAAAGTAATTCAATTTGAATACTCAAAAGATATATTTGAATTATAAAAGAATAGGTAGAAGGAAAAATAAATGAATTACAATAATACAGAAATAATTGAATTCTTATTTATAAATAGGATATAAATATTTACGAGTTCTAAGTTACATTAAGAAAGAAGACATTTACTTTATTATTATCATATTATAATTATTACCATAAGAATATTCTATAATAAGAAACAAATACTATTTATATTTATTACCATTAGAATATTCTATAATATTTATTGAATATTAACATGAGTGAAGAATAAAACTTTACTTTAACAAAAAGAATACCTTAATACAAAATATCATTAGTCAATATTACAACATTCTATATTTCACAAAGGAAAGAGAAAATTACAAAAATAATGAAAGAGAGAGTTCTAAACTATATTTCCTAAACTAAACTTTTGGTATCTGCTCATCTTCTTTTGTACCTGCAAAACAAATAAATAAACATAAAAACAAATAAAGGGATTAATGTTAGTAATTTTGCTCTCGGTATGGCAATGAAATGCATTGCTATTCACATCATTGAGCATATTTAAATAGGGGCAAGTTTCACCAAAAGAATATCTGTTCTTATCAGAATGTTTTGCCTTAGAACAACCTCATTGGCAGTAATTTATGGGGCAAATTTCACCAGAAAAGTAGAAGAGTGGAAGTAAGATATTTTTTTGCCTTGCACTGATCCAGAACAGTGCAGGCAACTCACACATACATGCAGGAATGTGGTGCTGTCAACACAGGAAGCAAACAGGACAGGGGATAAGTATCAGCCGAAGCAGAGTGAGGATACTCTGCTAAACACTGGCTACAACACTCAGAACAGCAAGAAACCATTTTATCATTAGCTCTCATCAGATTCACATCAACTCATCCCCATCTCATCAACCAAGATATTAGCCAGATCACCACCAACCAAACCACTAGCCAGATTCCATCACACCCTTAGCTCTGGTTGCTCTCTAGAGCCATCCAAGAACTAGGATAAGGAGGAAATCAAGGCAAGGAAGCAGCTCCAGGAAAAGGAATCCAGGCCACGGCTATAGAAGAAGCTGGACATGGGAATAAGGAGGAGGAGGTCAGCTGTACCAGGAGCAACATCCACAAGATTGGATATCAAGTAATCAAGTACCAACTACAGCAGGAGGATAGAAAGGTCAAACAGCTATTCACAAGAGAAAGGAGGAGCTGGAGAAGCACCAATAGGTGGAGAACAAGGTCCAGGGAGTGATCACCACTTCAAGATCAAGCCAGCAAGGGCAATCATCATAGCTACATCACCAACAACAGTTGTATGGTGAGTTTATACAAAACCACACATAATTGATCTTATCCATTTCAACAGAACATATGATGTTCTGTACATGATCTTCTCAGAAAAACACCCAAGTGGGGTGTACAACCATCATGGAAGAAAGAAAACAAAGCCAATAGTAAATCTTTACAAACCACAATCAAAATCTCAGCCTTGCATCACAGATCTTAGATTAAAATCTCTAGTTTTATAACTAGATACACATAATTCTTAGAATAATCATTTCTGGGCACATCCTATGGATGGTAGCACCTAAGAAATGAATTACATCATAATATTTCATCTTAAACAATAAGTATCTATCATATTATCCTTACCAAGACCTATCAAATCATTTTCCCAAGCACTGTAGGAATCATACTTAGAGATTATTCATCATTTAAGAAAGAAAGCAGCAAGTAAAAAACATTAGTTTCTACTTAGCATAGTCTCAGACCAGCATCATAGACCAATGGATCTAGTTATAACTAGATCTATACTCACCACATTGCTGGTACAGGGCATATCCCATCTCGGGAGCACTTTGTATCAACTGGTTCATCCATATCTACTAAGAATCAGATAATCATTTTCCTAAAGGAATCCAGGAATCATATTAGACATTTGATTCAGAAAAGACAGTGAATGTAGCACTGTCTATTATTAAGCCACACCTGACAGAGATCATTAAGTAAATCATCTTCCTATCATGAAATAGGAATCAATCAATATCTGAATCATTTTCCTAGTAATTCACCTAGGAACCATCTCAATCAATAGCTAACTTTTTAAGCAACAATGGAATCCAATCAACACATATCATTTTCCTAGTAGAAAAATCTAGGAATCAAATATGTACATTCTTTTACTGTTAATAAGGCATGAAGTCAGATCCTTTTCCCAGGCTCTAAATTAGTATCAAAGTTACAACCATCATTCTAGTGTATCATCAGGCATTGTCCCTAAGAATCAAGCACATATAACTCCACAACCATCTTTAACAATTATAAAGTTTCAGAAACCCAAATTGGTCCTTCAAGGCAGTACCAGACCAAGCCAAGTACGAGTCCCACAAGTTTATAATGGATGCTCACAGCAGATTTCAGTAGGTGAGATAAGCATGCAACCAAAACCATATGATCCATTGGATCATATCATTAACAGGGTGGATAGGAGTAATATCACTACTATTCCTAGATAATTCGACAACAACTTATAGCACCAATTCCAGCAGTACATAACTTATGATTGTGTAAGCCACACCAATAGTGCAAACAACACATGTTAGCTAGCATGGGGCCAATACCAAACAATTCCACAAGGGAACTAGATCAAAACCAATTAATATTGGATCATCTCAACAACTAGCCAAACCTCATATAAGAATAAATTCATTATCCTGTAGTCACAAACTAGCACCATCCACTATCCAATACAAATAGATAAATTTACAAGCCAAATTCAGTGAGAAAGCTATGTAGCAAAGCGACTGTAGTGTATCATGAACCAAAGTAAGGAACCCAAATTAGGGTTCATACTGAGAGAGAGTGGGATAGAGAAAAGCTTACCGATTGGCCTCGCACAGCAAGAAGAGGAAGTAGACGGTGGTGACATAGAGATGATGAGAGCCAGGGCGGCGGCACGAGGAGCACCTAAAGGCGCTGCAACCCGTGCCTACGCCGCAATCAAGACAGCCGAGGAGAAGCACGGCGGTGCTGGACATCACCACACCGGCAAAACACCTGCTCGTCACCGCAAGCGGCTGTGGCCAACGGCCACGAACACACCACCACCAGGCCCTCTCCGCATCACCAGGGCACCACCACAAACCAACGAACGTAACATCCACCTTTAGAGCCTTGGGCAGTAAGAACCCTAGAACCAGATAATTGAAGGGGCGAGATCAATAGGGCGTCATTCACAAATCGAATTGGAGGGATGAGTAGGTCTGATATGGGTGGAGCTAGGGTGGCTGGCGGCGGTGGCCGCAGCAATCGGTGTGTGCCGGGATTTGGCGAGCGGCGGCAGTGGGCGCCGCAGAGGGGAGGCTCGGGTTTGTCCTAGGAGCAAGATGTGAGCGAGAAGGGTGAAGGGGTCGGGGTCATGTTGACCCCGAGCCAGGGCTGGGCCGGGTCAGGCCGTTCTTGTTACCAACCAAATAGACAAAAATAAAAAAAAGGGGCATAAGATAAAGCTAGGATAAAGTAATGACCAAAACACCCCTGAACACTATTTTATATCTAGAAAAATGTAGGAAAAATCCTAAAAATATATTTAATACATCTAAATACTTATAAGAATAATCTCTACCTAAGAAAAATATAATCATATTTATTTAAGGTTAAAAAAATGTAGATAAACATTAACAACCTTAAATGACTAAATGAAATTTAATAAATTCAGAAAAATTCCTAAAAAAATAAATAAAAATCACTTTCAAGCATACAAATAAATCTCTTATCTAATAAAAATACTAACTCAAAATTTTACAAATAAAACATAAATCAAATATTTAAAGACACTTAATTCTTTGATGAATTTTATAAAAATAAAGATAATACTTAAAAATAAATAAAATTCATTTATAAGGTCCTGAATAAATATATTACACTATAAAAATATTAAATTCATTATTAGGAAAGTATTTAATATTTTAAATAATAAATCGTTACCTAATACCTATTTTGTGAATTCTTAAAAAAACAATTCTTAAGTAAAAAATAATAATAATAATCATAATTCTTATAAAACCCTGAGCAATTAGTGTCTTAGTACTAATTCCAAAACCATCACTCGAATTCATAATTAAACTCAAGTATAACTTTTAACCTTAAAATATTCTTTTAAAAATCTTATTAAGAATCCTTTTAAATAAACATTGGGTATCATTCATTTATATAATATGGTGAATAATCATTATATCTTAACCACTATTAACATAACTTTAAATTCTAACAAATTACTAAGACCATCTAATTATGATTCCATTAAATAAATACATATTCCTTTCATAATAGCAAAACAAATTTAATCTAATCATTCACTTAAATAGAAAGTGAATAATTCCACACCTTAGTTATACCTATCCTAAATCTAAAACTTAGGAATAATTAAAACATATTACATCTTAAATTTACTTACCCTTTTAAAGTTAATTTTAGTCCCAAAACTTATAAACATCAGGTCTCAGACACTACTTATGTTTTTATAGTTAACTTTGATCTATTTCAATTAAGACATAATACATCTCAAGTCCAAACTAATCAATCAAATACGAGAAGGCACTGATCACATTTTATTAACAATGAAGATTGCTTAAACATTATAAAGTAAATATTTTCTTCAAATGTTATTCTTTTTGCCACTTCAAATAACAATCTTATAATAAGTTCTTCAACTCTTAACAACTCAATTCCAAGGACTCTTATCATAGTCACCACATGACAATTCACCATAATCACATAATCTTATACTTTGCTTACATATTTTGGACTGTTAACACCTAGGTTCCTTATAAAGGTCACTACTTGTAAAGTAAAATTTGAAGATAAACCAACTCTAAAAAGAATCACTTAAATTCACTCCACTCAAAATATTGGGGATTCAATTTGGGAGTTTTACAAAAATGCATAACATTACTTATGCATAACTGCATATTGCTTCTTCAAACATTAGTCCTTACCGGACCAATGATGCGGATTTCAGATATTGGATCTTATGTCGTCTCAAAGACCGTGAGTGCATAATCTTGCAATCACAAAAGGCAAGTTCACACTTGCTCATGTCCTTTGATTATTTTCTGTAAAGTACTTTACAAATCCAGTGTTGTCATCACCTGCATATGAAAAAGGTCCGAGAACACTATTTTCATAATAATATGATTATAGGTTTATTACCATGAGGTAATAACCTACTATGAAAGTTCCGGTGGTAAAGGAACATATAATCTAGGACTTAACAACCAACGTCGCCAGTGATTCTTGCGCCGTATATCACGCGTTAACCATGATATTTGGAATGGGACATAGAAGTCAGCTGTATCTACTTCCTCTCGCATGAAGCCGGATGTGCAGGTCGTGGTTGTTATCTTTGTAGCGTTCATATTAATTGGTAATTCATAGAGGATATGCAACATATGGGTGGGAACCCTCAATGTCCCACGATAGTTCTAGCATCTAACGGTCTGTACAAACCATTGCCGTAATTCAATATGTGGGCATGGTGTACACCAAGGAGGCATGCGAGGTCACGAAGGGGGCAGTGATTGGCTTGGATCATCTACTGGGCCCCACACCATAGGAAGTGTGGACGGGAAAGATCGCCCGGTTGTGCAACAAGGATTTGATCTCTCATGGGTAAAGTAACGCACCTTTGCAGAGTGTAAGAACTATAACTTGTTACTCCCTGTTCTGGGAAGGAGCTGCGAACGCGGCGGGAAAGGAACCCCATGAAGGTTCTGGTAAACCCGTGAAGGCTGATGGACATAGCTTTTCAGAATAAAAGCAACCTTTGAAGAAATGTTTATGAAAACTTGCATTGCCTACGACCTATGGTCTGTGGCTGTAGTTATAGTGCATCAAACACTCCTTTTCTAGTGGACTTGCTGAGTACGCTCGTACTCAAAGTATCTTCTTAACCCTTGCTAGGTTCTAAAGCCAGCACAGACGATGACTACATCAATTCATGCTCCAGGAATCATCATCAAAAGCTAAAGCTCTTCAATGAAGTCAAGAAAGTCAACATATACAGCAACTCAAGTGAAGACGAAGTCGCTGATTAGATAAGAATAGAATCTCTAGCCCTAGAACCCATTTCTGTAGTCTATTGCAATAGCAGCAATGCCAGACCATTAGTTGAGATATTAATCTTAATAGTATTATAGTTTTGGAGTTGTTTATTTCTGATTCTTCTGTGTAAGAAGTTTATTTCTCCCTCTTTAACCTAGAGTGTTCTTTGGATCTTGTGTAAAGAGTTGAGTTGTAACCTATAGTCATGTCTTGGACCTGCTGCGTTTCTGTTGTACCACTCTGAGGGATGTAATACTAGTGAACGATGTTTCATTGGTGTTATGTCTACGACTATAGTGTACTACATCATGCAGTGGTATGCTGGGTCACCGCAGTTGGTATCAGAGCATATGCTTTGACCTTAGGATTAAAAAACCTTTTAGGAAGATCTGTAGGTTGGATAGTTACTATAAGAGCCATCTTATCTTAACCAAATATTCATATAACTTGTGATGAGTATCCACTTTAGGATAACCTTGTCACACCTAAGTCAGATGCTTAAGTCATTCTTTCTTAGTAGTAATTATTTTATCTTTTCTCAAGTCTAGTGCTCTTTAGTGTCTTCCGAGGGAGACATAAACTACCAAGATACTGTAGGAAAGTGTAAGACATCAATTGAAGTAGTCTTAATGGGGTAGCCCAACCTTAAATTCATGTAAGACAGTGGAATCTTAGTGTTAGTTGATAATCAAAGACAACATAATGAAGACCATTAGAGTATGTATAGTTGTATTGGCTAGTAAATCGTGTAGTATTCATTTAAGAATTCTACATGAAGGAGTGAATTATGTCAAAGATCAATGATCATACTGTGAGAAGTAAAGTCATCATGGTGAGATTAGCTTTTAAATCATAATAAAGTGGGAAAGCATAATAAGATCATGGTGAGATTAGCTCCGAGACCATGATGTAAGTGTAAATATGACAAAAACTTAGTAAATTATATTGGAGTAGAAGTATGAAAATACCATGGTAGAATTATGATAGAAGTCATATGTGCTAAATATTTCTAATAATCTTGGGTTTAAGTTAACAAATAGAATCTGATTAGTCATTTGGAGAGATCATGTGAGGTTAGTTGGCTAATAAAGAAAGGTTGAACCTAGTTAATCATTCCAAAGGTGAAACCAAAGGTTAGTCAAAACCAAATTGAGACCACTTTGCTTAATATTATCATGTTGCACTTGAGAATTTTGGGTAAATATTGAGATAAAGGTTAGTTGACTTTGTATGCTAAGTATCACAATGTGAACCTATATGAGGAGGTGTCATATACTACACAATTAAGCCTGAATTCTAGAGATATTATACTTAACTACTATATTCTGGGCTTAGAATATTGTGTGTTATATGTACCACATTGGATTTATTTGTTTTTCTTGGATCTTCTTGATTGACTAGATCTGTACATGGAGTTTGACTTGGTATGCAAATGCATGTTGCAACATCCAGTCACTACTTGATGTTATAGACCTAGATAGAGTAAGGGAATTCGTGTAAGGGAGTGACAAATTTCAAAGACCAAAATGAAGACTTACGTGAAGAATGAAGCCAAGTGTAAGAATTATCAACTCAATTTGGAGGATGGATCAAGCTTAGATCATTATTAGTCGGCAACAACAAGTGATGAACTTAAAGTTTAATCAAAATAGGTCATTTTTGCTAAGAAGTCAATGGAGTAATTATGCAAGTTCATGGAAGTATCATGAATAAATATAAAGAAGTAACTTTGAAACCAGGATGGTATTCAAGCTCTGACAATTCAGAGAGGATATCAGAGGTATATCGGAAACCATAGGGTACTACATATACCCTAGGATGGTTCACAACTGATAAATATCCGCAGCTGGTATTTGATCCACAATTGGTATCTTGTCCGCAACCGGTGTTGGATGACATAGTTAACCCAATCATCTTAATGGTTGCATAAAGAGCATAAAATTTGGCCTAAACTAAGTAAGGCCTAAAGGAGTATAAAATATTAAGTGACAAATTTCTAAAACGTATAGTCAAGTCAGACTTATCCAAGCGAAAATGTCCAAAAGTAAGTAAGACAAATAATGCTGAAAGATTCACTTCGGATATCCATAAATGTGTGGATACACCGTACAATCTTTCATCAGACCCTAATTAGGCAGAGTATAAGCTGGATAGAGACCAACATTCTAGTTATAAATCCAATAGATACTAAACAGACAGGTTGAAGAATATTAGTAAACCCTAAGGGGGAGAGTAAACATTATAAATGAAAGTTGAAGAAGTACCATATGTAATAATGAAAGAATATCTAAAGCTTAGTATGGTAAAAGCTTGAAGGGGATAAAAGGTTAATTCAAACAGACTAATTCTAAAATAAACCATTCTTAAGTGATCCTTAAGAGGTAATAAAACACATCCAATTGGGCATGTGTAGAGAATAAGAAATTTCGATGGGTATGGACAAAATGAGTTCAAATACAACCTTCGGAAGGACCACCAGTATAAATTTTGAAATGGCAAACCAAAAATTTAGTCTTTTTGTTACAACTATTGTCTAATAGAATCTAAAACCCTATTTTAGTTAGACTTCCTAGACCTTATATGGTATAGCAAGGAAGTTTTATGATTAAGTAAAGGAGTTGGATTAGGATACCTAAGTACGGGAATGAACTAAAGAAGAGACCCCAAATTGAGGAGTTTGTAATAAGGATATATTCTGAAGGGACCAAAGTAAAAAGAACTTTGGAGTATTGGAGACACCAAGTTAAAAATTGTTGAGTATGATGAGGATTCAAGGAAAAGATTTGGATATGGGATATTACAATTGTTCCCATTTAAGATTACCATGAAGTGGAGAAATACAGTACCCAATGCAAGTCAATTCCTTACTCCAAAACGTGAGAGTTTACGAACTTCGAGGACGAAGTTTATTTTAAGGGGGAGAGTCTGTAACATCCCAGGATTAGCACCTAGAATTATAGAGGACACATGTTTGTGCATTGCATTCGTGCATAAGAAAATCCGAAGAATTTTCGCGCAAAACTAAAGAAGCTATAGAGGGATCGATATCTCTCTTGTTCCGATAGAAACATTAGAGCAAGTGCGATGGATTTCGACATGACCTCTATCGTACTTCTGTGTTTAAGGGGAAAGTAATTCAATTTGAATACTCAAAAGATATATTTGAATTATAAAAGAATAGGTAGAAGGAAAAATAAATGAATTACAATAATACAGAAATAATTGAATTCTTATTTATAAATAGGATATAAATATTTACGAGTTCTAAGTTACATTAAGAAAGAAGACATTTACTTTATTATTATCATATACATAATCTTACAAGAATAAGAAACAAATACTATTTATAATTATTATCATAAGAATATTCTACAATATTTATTGAATATTAACATGAGTGAAGAATAAAACTTTACTTTAACAAAAAGAATACCTTAATACAAAATATCATTAGTCAATATTACAACATTCTATATTTCACAAAGTAAATAGAAAATTACAAAAATAATGAAAGAGAGAGTTCTAAACTATATTTCCTAAACTAAACTTTTGGTATCTGCTCATCTTCTTTTGTACCTGCAAAACAAATAAATAAAGATAAAAACAAAGAGAGGGGTTAATGTTAGTAATTTTGCTCTCAGTATGGCAATGAAATGCATTGCTATTCACATCATTGAGCAGATTTAAATAGGGGCAAGTTTCACCAAAAGAATATCTGTTCTTATCAGAATGTTTTGCCTCAGAACAACCTCATTGGAAGTAATTTATGGGGCAAATTTCACCAGAAAAGTAGAAGAGTGGAAGTAAGATATTTTTTTGCCTTGCACTGATCCAGAACAGTGCAAGCAGCTCACACATACATGCAGGAATGTGGTGCTGTCAACACAGGAAGCAAACAGGATAGGGGATAAGTATCAGCCGAAGCAGAGTGAGGATACTCTGCTAAACACTAGCTACAACACTCAGAATAGCAAGAAACCATTTTATCATTAGCTCTCATCAGATTCACATCAACTCATCCCCGTCTCATCAACCAAGATATTAGCCAGATCACCACCAACCAAACCACTAGCCAGATTCCATCACACCCTTAGCTCTGGTTGCTCTCTAGAGCCATCCAAGAACTAGGATAAGGAGGAAATCAAGGCAAGGAAGCAGCTCCAGGAAAAGGAATCCAGGCCACGGCTATAGAAGAAGCTGGACATGGGAATAAGGAGGAGGAGGTAAGCTGTACCAGGAGCAACATCCACAAGATTGGATATCAAGTAATCAAGTACCAACTACAGCAGGAGGATAGCAAGGTCAAACAGCTATTCACAAGAGAAAGGAGGAGCTGGAGAAGCACCAATAGGTGGAGAACAAGGTCCAGGGAGTAATCACCACTTTAGGATCAAGCCAGCAAGGGCAATCATCATAGCTACATCACCAATAGCAGTTGTATGGTGAGTTTATACAAAACCACACATAATTGATCTTATCCATTTCAACAGAACATATGATGTTCTGTACATGATCTTCTCAGAAAAACACCCAAGTGGGGTGTACAACCATCATGGAAGAAAGAAAACAAAGCCAACAGTAAATCTTTACAAACCACAATCAAAATCTCAGCCTTGCATCATAGATCTTAGATTGAAATCTCTAGTTTTATAACTAGATACACATAATTCTTAGAATAATCATTTCTGGGCACATCCTATGGATGGTAGCACCTCAGAAATGATTACATCATAAGATTTCATCTTAAAAAATAAGGATCTATCATATTATCCTTACAAAGACCTATCAAATCATTTTCCCAAGCACTGTAGGAATCATACTTAGAGATTATTCATCATTTAAGAAAGAAAGCAGCAAGTAAAAAACATTAGTTTCTATTTAGCATAGTCTCAGACCAGCATCATAGACCAATGGATCTAGTTCTAACTAGATCTATACTCACCACATTGCTGGTATAGGGCATATCCCATCTGGGGAGCACTCTGTATCAACAGGTTCATCCATATCTACTAAGAATTAGATAATCATTTTCCTAAAGGAATCCAGGAATCATATTAGACATTTGATTCAGAAAAGATAGCGAATGTAGCACTGTATATTTTTAAGCCATACCTGACAGAGATCATTAAGTAAATCATCTTCCTATCATGAAATAGGAATCAATCAATATCTGAATCATTTTCCTAGTAATTCACCTAGGAATCATCTCAATCAGTAGCTAACTTTTTAAGCAACAATGGCAATCCAATCAACACATATCATTTTCCTAGTAGAAAAATCTAGGAATCAAATATGTACATTCTTTTACTGTTAATAAGGCATGAAGTCAGATCCTTTTCCCAGGCTCCAAATCAGTATCAAAGTTACAACCATCATTCTAGTGTATCATCAGGCATTGTCCCTAAGAATCAAGCACATATAACTCCACAACCATCTTTAACAATTATAAAGTTTCAGAAACCCTAATTGGTCCTGCAAGGCAGTACCAGACCAAGCCAAGTACGAGTCCCACAAGTTTATAATGGATGCTCACAGCAGATTTCAGTAGGTGAGATAAGCATGCAACCAAAACCATATGATCCATTGGATCATATCATTAACAGGGTGGATAGGAGTAAAATCACTACTATTCCTAGATAATTCGACAACAACTTATAGCACCAATTCCAGCAGTACATAACTTATGATTGTGTAAGCCACACCAATAGTGCAAACATCACAGGTTATCTAGCATGGGGCCAATACCAAACAATTCCACAAGCCAACTAGATCAAGACCAATTAATATTGCATCATCTCAACAACCAACCAAACCTCATATAAGAATAAATTCATTATCCTGTAGTCACAGACTAGCACCATCCACTATCCAATACAAATAGATAAATTTACAAGCCAAATTTAGTGAGAAAGCTATATAGCAAAGCGACTGTAGTGTATCATGAACCAAAGTGAGGAACCCAAATTAGGGTTCATACTGAGAGAGAGTGGGATAGAGAAAAGCTTACCGATTGGCCTCGCACAGCAAGAAGAGGAAGTAGACGGTGGTGACATAGGTGATGAGAGCCAGGGCGGCGGCACGAGGAGCACCTAAAGGCGCTGCAACCCGCGCCTACGTCGCAATCAAGACAGCCGAGGAGAAGCACGGCGGTGCTGGACATCACCACACCGGCAAAACACCTGCTCGTCACCGCAAGCGGCTATGGCCAACGGCCACGAACACACCACCACCAGGCCCTCTTTGCATCACCAGGGCAGCATCACAAACCAACGAAGGTAACATCAACCTTTAGAGCCTTGGGCAGTAAGAACCCTAGAACCAGATAATTGAAGGGGGCGAGATCAATAATGCGTCATTCACAAATCGAATTGGAGGCATGAGTAGGTCTGATATAGGCAGAGCTAGGGTGGCTGGCGGCGGTGGCCACAGCAACCGGTGTGTGCCGGTATTTGGCGAGCGGCGGCAGTGGGCACTACAGAGGGGAGGCTCGGGTTTATCCTAGGAGCAAGATGTGAGCAAGAAGGGTGAAGGGGCCGGGGTCGTGCTGTAGGGGTTCGTAGCATGAAAAACAAAAAATTTCTACCGCATGAACACACAATCAAGATCTAATCTATGATCAAGCCAAGATCTATCTACTAGATTGTAGCAACGAGTCGATAGAATACTAACCCTCGAAGATCCAAAGCGGTTAACGAGAGCAGATTCTCGTGGGTGATGTAGTCGTACACTTGCCGATCTCAAGATCGCGTAGACGATACTTTCGGCGCTGCGTTCCGGCAGTGCTCCCGCAGTCGGTCACATGTTTGGTACTCGATGAAGACCTTCCTCTCCCTTGTTCCAGTAGGCAGCGTAGGTTGTAGCACTCTCCTCGTGATTCCGGCAGCATGACGGCGTGGTACCGGAAGTAGAGGGGAGATCTCGCAGGGCTTCTCCTTAAGCCGGAGCGAGTATGGTGGAGCAAGAGAGGGGCCTTGGCGATCTAGGGTTTAGAGGTGCCAAGGAGGGTGGTGTAGCCGGCGGCTAGGGTTTGGGGAAACCCTAGTCGGCGACTTGGGAGGAGCCCTAGGAGGCGGCGACGCTTGGAGTTGGCCGGCGACTTGGAGCTAGGGTTTTGGCTGTGTCGGTAGGGGGCATCCCTACCCCTCCTTATATAGGTGGGAGGGAGGCGCGGTTGGGAGGAGGGAGTCGTCCTCCAACTCCTCCTCCTTGGCCGGTGGGTGGAGGGAGTAGGACTTCCTCCCTAAGTAGGTTTCCTACTCTCCCTCCACCAAGCAAACTTGCCGTTTGACTTTTCAAATTGGCGTTTGACTTTCAAACTAGGATTTGAATTCTTCATTTATTTTGCCCAGACAAGTGACCTAGTGCATGATGCAACCATTCCATATTGTCATGACACATTCATGTACCCTTCCCCTACGGAGTGCCGGACCTTCCAGACCCTTCTAGAACATTCCTAGTGAAAACACCGGAATCATTCCCCAACTCCGAAACATGACTTTCCTTATATGAATCTTATTCTCCGGACCATTTCGGATCTCCTCATGATATCCAGGATCCCATCCGAGACTCCGAACAACATTCAGTCTCTTACTCATCATTCCATAACTACTCAACAACATCGAATCCTTAAGTGTGTCTCCCTACGGTTCGTGAATTATGCGGACATGATCGAGACACTTCTCCGATCAATAATCAATAGAGGAATCTGGAAATTCATATGGCTCCCACATATTTCTACGATTACTTTGCGATCGAATGAACCACTTACATACGATACCAATTTCCCTTTGTCTCACGATAGTTTACTTACCTAAGGTTTTGATCGTCGGTATCTCTGCATACCTAGTTCAACCTTGTTACCGATAAGTACTCTTTTCTCGTTTCATGATATGTGATCCCTTGTGAGTCAGTCACATGCTTGCAAGCTAATTGGATGACATTCCACCGAGAGGGCCCAGAGTATATCTATCCATCATTTGGATGGACAAATCCCACTCTTGATCCATGTGCCTCAACCCATACTTTCCGAATACTCAATGCCACCTTTATAGCCACCCTGTTACGGTGTGGTGTTTGATGTCATCAAAGCATCCTTCCGGTGATGGTGATTAACATGATCTCATGGTCGAAGGAATTAGGTTACTATGTATCAGAAAGCTTATAGCAAATGAACTATATTAAATGACTTGATCTTTATGCTACGCTTAACTATAGGAGTATGTCCATCACATCATTCTCCTAATGATATGACCCTGTTGTTAATAACATCTCTATGTTCATGATCAGGAAACCATGATCATATATTAACCAACAAGCTAGTTTAACAAGAGGCTTTACTAGGGACGCTTTTATGTTTACAAATCACACAAGTATTAATGTTTCCGGTTAATACAAGTATAGCATGGTACGTAAACATTTATCATAAGTATGAAGATATGATAATAACCACTTTATTATTGCCTCTTGGGCATATCTCCAACAGTCTCCCACTTGCACTAGAGTCAATAATCTAGTTTCAAACCTTTGTGTATTCAACACCTATGGCTTTCTGGTGTCGTATGTACACGATTGCTAGTGGTCAACTGATCTCCGGATCTGACACTTCCAGGTCCGTGTGTAATTGCATGTCTTTGCGTCTCTACGCATCACTCATTCTCTAATGAGATGGCTTTGTACAAATTTGGTCCTTTGGTGTGACCTTTAGTTCCTTAGGGTTAAAACATGTTGATAATATTGTCGTACAATATATCTTCATAGCATTATATCTGCTGTGAACTACACCTAGTTTGATAACAAACTACTTGACACAAATGCCCTCTTTTGCTGCTATAATAGCAGTTATATACTTAGCCCTTTTGTTGTAGTATCTGTCACAATATCTTAACTTTGGAACTCATCCAAATTCATTATGGAACTCTCATTCCATCATATTATGCCACCCTTAGTTTAGATTGAGATAAACTTAATTTGTACTTTGTGACAAAACTAGTATCAATGTAATTCATTTACAATGAACTAACCATCTATTTGTCACTTCTACAAAATAATATATTCTTAGTTCTTTTACAAGATCATAAGAATATCTTTACTATCGTCCAATAATCATCTTATGAATCATTCTGGTATTTGTACATATCACAACATGATTGATATAAATACTCTTTGTGATTTCATACATCAAGTACCAATCTATACTTGAATCTTTGTTTCACTTACCAAGTGTCAATACACTTGAACATATCATCAATATTGAACTCATTCAATCCTTTCTGTGCGACAAGAACCTTTCTTGTAGTTTCTATATTGAACTCATTCAATATATCATCTATGTACTTTCGGTACAACCATATTAGCGTCTATTGATGCCAAATATTTGGGTTCTGTCTAAGTCTTTCATCGAGATAAAATTCTTATCCTGTGTTAATAAAAGATACATCATTTCCAATCAACAATATGTCTTCCACATAATATATTAGAAACATGTCTTATCGCTCCCACTTAATTTCTTGCAAATGCAAGCATCTTCATCGTCTCCAATGAAATTAAACTCTTTTAACAGTTTCATCATAGTGAAGATTCCAACTCCGCGATGCTTACTTCAACCATTGAAGTTTGCATATGCTTTTAGCATCCTTTGAATTAACAAAACCCTTTAGACCGTGTCATGCACACGTCCTTGGTAACCATTCTATTAGAAGAACTTGTTTTGTTTATTCAACACATAACAAAATTATATGTCGTGGTTGCTACATTAATCCGTCTAGACTAAATATCGCTATGACAGATCAGATCTTGTCATAGTCAACCTTTGAACATTGTTGTGAACTCTTTCCCAACATGTCGATAATTTCATAGATGTGAAACATCCATGTCTATTTCTTTATAGATCCAAATACGACTGTAAGGTCTTGTACCTTTCCAGAGGGTCTTTCAAGTTCAAAGCTTGATCTCTCGTATATGGAACTATCACGGATTTTATGGCTTCAAGCCATTTAACAGAGTCAGGGACCATCATCGCTTCTTTGCGTGTAGTCGGATCATTATTGTCAAATAATGATTTAACTCTCAAATCTTGGTATTTGATTGTTTACCCGACCTACTTGTTTCAATAGGAATTTAGATCTCCGTGACCACAACCTTTGAGGCACGTGAGCCATGAGCATTGCTGCTGCCTCCGGAACACTTTTCGGCGCTGCGCAACTTTTCACATATAGCTAAGGTTCTTTTAACCTTATCAAAATTCTATTGTCCTCCCACTTAACTTTTCACGGAAAATTTCTTTCTCAAAGAAACTTGACGTTCTAAGCGACAAACATTTTTTCCTTTGGTGTTATGGAGGAATACTCAACGATTATTCAAAATAACATACAAAGATATGTTCATCCGATTTTGGTTGCAAACATCTTACTCATGCATAGCATACCAATGTTTAAGAAAGGACAACTTGGGTTTTATCCCAAACCATAACTTTATATGGTGTTAATTCAACGGATTATGATGGAGCTATTTTCAGTGGAAAAACGGTAGTCTCTAAAGCTTTTAATCTTTAAAATATAATGGCGGTTTTATGAATTACACCTCTGATCTTACCATGTCAAACAAGGTTTAATTACATATCTCAAATGCTCCATACTCTTATGGTGTTTCGAAAAATGCAAATCCACGGAACGATTCCTTAAATCTTAGGTATTATGATAAACTTGTAACTCAAATATCTTCCTTTATGATCTTATCATAAACTATTTATATTCTTGTTACAATGAACTTGCACTTCATCTTGAAAGTCTTTGAACTTTTCAAATGTTTCATACTTCATCCTTATTAAGTAAATATTCATATATTCACTCAAATTTTCGGAGGAAGCATATGAAGTTGAAATCCATCGCTCTTGACTACACATAATGGACTTCATACAACAATATGTACAAGTTCCAATAAGCTAGTCATTCGTTCCCTTTTGGCCTATGAACGAAGTTTTAATTATCTCTAGGAAAGTTTAACAAGCGTCATTTGATCAAAAATCAAAAGACTCCAAAATTCCATCCATGTGGAGTTTCTTCATGTTTTCTTTCCAATATAATTTAAACGGCGATGTCACTTCCTAAGTGATCTTTCAATCAATTTGTCTTTCGACATATTTAGCACTACTTTTATGGATGTGATTTCTCCAACGAGATTTGTGAATCATCCATCTTTTATGGATTACGACAATTATTTGAACAACCCTTTTGTTCTCATAATACCTGATAAAACAAATCTTGAAGGCAAGCTTTGATGTTTAACGAGCAGCATAATAACCCTTTATTTGTTCTCGATGAACATCATCACATATTCTTTTGCTAGTTACTTAGGCCATTGTGGTTCATGAATTCTATTGTTTCGTATGACGATTCATACCAACAAATTTAGTATCCAATACTTAAGAACCACATTATTTAACAAGCAAAGAATACAGCCATAACACGTATATCCTCTATATACCCAAGCTGAACAATTCTAGTCTTTTCTTTTCTGCCATATATTTCTGAGATTCTCTTTCAGTATTTCCTTTTCTGTTTGAAAGATTCTATCAACATCAATAGTGGAGTCATACATATGACACATAGTCCAAAGCGTGTATAATTAAATACCAATGTCTTTGGACTTGCACTTTGAAGTAGATCACCATCATCAAATGTTTGGTGTGCTTTCAAATTCCATTCTTTAGTAATCTCTTGGTATAGTAAATATTTTACCTACATTAAATATTCACCCTTATCATGGAATTATTCATGATCAAGCTACTTTAGCTTATTGCCGTGAAGCGCGAGCATAATGTTGCTCTCCAAAACCTTTTGAAGGATTAGGACAACTAGTGTCTCCAACCTTTTGCAAATTCTCATCAAATATGAGAACATGATTTTTGCCATATTATACTCTATCATGTTGCAACCAAAACTTTGTTTCAGATATCACAATATCTTCCACACATCATGGTTTCTGAAACAACTCCTTCAGATCCTAGATAACCTTGATATTAAGACAATTCTTTGAATATCAAGAATCATGGAGACAAACACGATACTCATACACTAACTCTTTGGAATTGTCACTCTTGATTTAATACCAATTATTAAACTTCATGGAGTAACCGGAACTTACTGAAAGTTTGCAATAGGACTTTTAAACTTTAGATTAACACTTCAAAACAATACAATACCAGTTCGTAAAGTAACTAACCAGAATTCTATAGTTCTATCATCTCAATTATAACTAAGCGCAAGGTGGTAAACGGATGCCATTGACTACAACAATTATGCAAATTCACTTTGATTTAATTTATGATAAATAGTGTTCAACTTTTAATCATATTGCCGTTGAACTCCCACTCAAAACAATATCCCTCACATTGTTTTAGTGATCACACGAACCAAATCCACCACATCAAAACCGATCATCACGAGAGTTGATGTAGCTTCAATGGCGAACAATCAACATGTTCATCATATCTACTATATGACTCATGCTTTACCTTTCGGTGATCCGTGTTCCGAGACCATGTCTGTACATGCTAGGCTCGTCAAGATCAAACCTTAGCTTCCGCATGAGCAAATCTGGCTTGCTCACGTTGTATACACTCGCAGAATCTAATACACCCGATCATCACGTGATGCTTCGAAACAACGAGCTTTAGCAACGGTGCTTACTAAGGATGAACACTATAAAACTTGAAATTGTGTGCTTGAGGGATCATCTTATAATGCTACCGTCGTGAACTAAGCAATACAAGATGCATAAAAGGATTAACATCACATGCAATTCATAATATGTGATATGATATGGCCTTTCTCCTTGTTCTTCCGATCTCCATCTTCAAGCACGAACATGATCTCCATCATCACCGGTGTGGCGTAAAGGTCAATGGCGCTGCTTCATGGTTGTCATCCACCAGCATTAAGTATTACAACTACTTTGAATAATAGACACGCGGGTCTTAACGGAATTTAAAAGACAACCATATGGCTCCTGCCGGTTGCCAACTTACAATAAGGAACATTGCATACATCATATATAATCACAATCATGGCCATATCACATCACAGCACACCCCTACAAAACAAAGTTAGACGCCTCTAATTTTCTTTGCATGTTTTACGTGGTTTGGGACTTTCAATAAGTGTCGTTCTAACTTACGAACAAGAACCACAACATTGATACTAGTATTGTCAATCACCCGTTGTAAATTGAATCTTAACTATGTTGGGAGAAACATGCACCCGCAAAGCCACTTATGCAATACAAGTTGCATGTGAAGCGTGGAGCAAGTCTCATGAACGATGTCATGTAAGGTTAGCCCGGGCCGCTTCATCCCACCATCCCGCAAGATGCAAAGTACACAAGAAGCAATCGACAACAAAAGCATCAACGCCCACAATGACCATTGTGTTCTACTCGTGCAACAGATCTACATATAGACACGGCTCTGATACCAATGTAGGGGTTCGTAGCATGGAAAACAAAAAAATTCTACCCCATGAACACACAATCAAGATCTAATCTATGATCAATCCAAGATCTATCTACTAGATTGTAGCAACGAGTTGATAGAATACTAACCCTCGAAGATCCAAAGCGGTTAACGAGAGCATATTCTCGTGGGTGATGTAGTCGTACACTTGCCGATCTCAAGATCGCGTAGACGATCCTTCCGGCGCTGCGTTCCGGCAGTGCTCCCGCAGTCGGTCACACGTTCGGTACTCGATGAAGACCTTCCTCTCCCTTGTTCCAGCAGGCAGCAGAGGTTGTAGCACTCTCCTCATGATTCCGGCAGCACGACGGCGTGGTACCGGAAGTAGAGGGGAGATCTCGCAAGGCTTCTCCTTAAGCTGGAGCGAGTATGGTGGAGCAAGAGAGGGGCCTTGGTGATCTAGGGTTTAGAGGCGCCAAGGAGGGTGGTGTAGCCGGCTGCTAGGGTTTGGGGAAACCCTAGTCGGCGACTTGGGAGGAGCCCTAGGAGGCGGCAGCGCTTGGAGTTGGCCGGCGACTTGGAGCTAGGGTTTTGGGTGTGTCGGTAGGGGGCAGCCCTACCCCTCCTTATATAGGTGGGAGGGAGGCGCGGTTGGGAGGAGGGAGTCCTCCTCCAACTCCTCTTCCTTGGCCGGCGGGTGGAGGGAGTAGGACTTACTTCCTAAGTAGGTTTCCTACTCTCCCTCCACCAAGCAAACTTGCCGTTTGACTTTTCAAATTGGCGTTTGACTTTCAAACTAGGATTTGAATTCTTCCTTTATTTGTCCCAGCCAAGTGACCTAGTACATGATGCAACCATTCCATATTGTTATGACACATTCATGTACCCTTCACCTCCGGAGTGCCGGACCTTCCGGACCCTTCTAGAACATTCCCGGTGAAAACACCGGAATCATTCCCCAACTCCGAAACAGGACTTTCCTTATATGAATCTTATTCTCCGGACCATTCTGGATCTCCTCGTGATATCCCGGATCCCATCCGAGACTCCGAACAACATTCAGTCTCATACTCATCATTCCATAACTACTCAACAACATCGAATCCTTAAGTGTGTCTCCCTACGGTTCGTGAATTATGCGGACATTATCGAGACACTTCTCCGATCAATAACCAATAGAGGAATCTGGATATTCATATGGCTCCCACATATTTCTATGATTACTTTGCGATCGAATGAACCACTTACATACGATACCAATTTCCCTTTGTCTCACGATAGTTTACTTATCCGAGGTTTTGATCGTCGGTATCTCTGCATACCTAGTTCAACCTTGTTACCGATAAGTACTCTTTTCTCGTTCCCGTGATATGTGATCCCTTGTGAGCCAGTCACATGCTTGCAAGCTAATTGGATGACATTTCACCGAGAGGGCCCAGAGTATATCTATCCGTCATATGGATGGACAAATCCCAAACTTGATCCATGTGCCTCAACCCATACTTTCCGAACACTCAATGCCACCTTTATAGCCACCCAGTTACGGTGTGGTGTTTGATGTCATCAAAGCATCCTTCCGGTGATGGTGATTAACATGATCTCATGGTCGAAGGAATTAGGTTACTATGTATCAGAAAGCTTATAGCAAATGAACTATATTAAATGACTTGATCTTTATGCTACGCTTAACTATAGGAGTATGTCCATCACATCATTCTCCTAATGATATGACCCTGTTGTTAATAACATCTCTATGTTCATGATCAGGAAACCATGATCATATATTAACCAACAAGCTAGTTTAACAAGAGGCTTTACTAGGGACTCTTTTATGTTTACAAATCACACAAGTATTAATGTTTCCGGTTAATACAATTATAGCATGGTATGTAAACATTTATCATAAGTATGAAGATATGATAATAACCACTTTATTATTGCCTCTTGGGCATATCTCCAACACGTGCTGACCCCGAGCCAGGGCTGGGCTGGGTCGGGCCGTTCTTGTTACCAACCAAATAGACAAAAATAAAAAAAGGGGCATAAGATAAAGCTAGAATAAAGTAATGACCAAAAAACCCCTGAACACTATTTTATATCTAGAAAAATGTAGGGAAAATCCTAAAAATATATTTAATACATCGAAATACTTATAAGAATAATCTCCACCTAAGAAAAATATAATCATATTTATTTAAGGTTAAAAAATGTAGATAAACATTAACAACCTTAAATGACTAAATGAAATTTAATAAATTCATAAAATTCCTAAAAAATAAATAAAAATCACTTTCAAGCATACAAATAAATCTCTTATCTAATAAAAATACTAACTCAAAATTTTACAAATAAAACATAAAGCAAATATTTAAAGACACTTAATTCTTTGATGAATTTTATAAAAATAAAGATAATACTTAAAAATAAATAAAATTCATTTCTAAGGTCCTGAATAAATATATTATACTAGAAAAATATTAAATATATTATTAGGAAAGTCTTTAATATTTTAAATAATAAATCCTTACCTAATACCTATTTTGTGAATTCTTTAAAAAACAATTCTTAAGTAAAAAATAATAATAATAATCACAATTCTTATAAAACCCTGAGCAATTAGTGTCTTAGTACTAATTCCAAAACCATCACTCGAATTCATAATTAAACTCAAGTATAACTTTTAACCTTAAAATATTCTATTAAAAATCTTATTAAGAATCCTTTTAAATAAACATTGGGTATCATTCATTTATATAATATGGTGAATAATCATTATATCTTAACCACTATTAACATAACTTTAAATTCTAACAAATTATTAAGACCATCTAATTATGATTCCATTAAATAATTACATATTCCTTTCATAATAGCAAAACAAATTTAATCTAATCATTCACTTAAATAGAAAGTGAATAATTCCACACCTTAGTTATACCTATCCTAAATCTAAAACTTAGGAATAATTAAAACATATTACATCTTAAATTTACTTACCCTTTTAAAGTTAATTTTAGTCTCAAAGCTTATAAACATCAGGTCTAATACACTACTTATGTTTTTATAGTTAACTTTGATCTATTTCAATTAAGACATAATACATCTCAAGTCCAAACTAATCAATCAAATACGAGAAGGCACTGATCACATTTTATTAACAATGAAGATTGCTTAAACATTATAAAGTAAATCTTTTCTTCAAATGTTATTCTTTTTGCCACTTCAAATAACAATCTTATAATAAGTTCTTCAACTCTTAACAACTCAATTCCAAGGACTCTTATCATAGTCACCACATGACAATTCACCATAATCACATAATCTTATACTTTACTTACATATTTTGGATTGTTAACACCTAGGTTCCTTATAAAGGTCATTACTTGTAAAGTAAAATTTGAAGATAAACCAACTCTGAAAAGAATCACTTAAATTCACTCCACTCAAAATATTGGGGATTCAATTTGGGAGTTTTACAAAAATGCATAGCATTACTTATGCATAATTGCATATTGCTTCTTCAAACATTAGTCCTTACTGGACCAATGATGCGGATTTCAGATATTGGATCTTATGTCGTCTCGAAGACCGTGAGTGCATAATCTTGCAATCACAAAAGGCAAGTTCACACTTGCTCATGTCCTTTGATTATTTTCTGTAAAGTATTTTACAAATCCAGTGTTGTCATCACCTGCTTTGAAAAAGGTCCAAAAACACTATTTTCATAATAATATGATTATAGGTTTATTACCATGAGCTAATAACCTACTATGAAAGTTCCGGTGGTAAAGGAACATATTATCTAGAACTTAACAACCAATGTCGTCAGTGATTCTTGTGCCGTATATCACGCGTTAACCATGATATTTGGAATGGGACATAGAAGTCAGTTGTATCTACTTCCTCTCGCATGAAGCCGGATGTGCAGGTCGTGGCTATTATCATCATAGCGTGCATATTAATTGGTAATTCGTAGAGGATATGCAGCATATGGGTGGCAACCCTCAACGTCCCACGATAGTTCTGGCATCTAACGGTTTGTACAAACCATTGCCGTAATTCAATATGTGGGCATGGTGTACACCAAGGAGGCATGCGAGGTCGCGAAGGGGGCAGTGATTAGCTTGGATCATCTACTAGGCCCCACACCATATGAATTGTGGACGGGAAAGATCGCCCGGTTGTGCAACAAGGATTTGATCTCTCATGGGTAAAGTAACGCACCTCTGCAGAGTGTAAGAACTGTAACTTGTTACTCCCTGTTCCGGGAAGGAGCTGCGAACGCGGCGGGAAAGGCCCATGAAGGTTCTGGTAAACCCGTGAAGGCTGACAGACATAGCTTTTCAGAATAAAAGCAACCTTTGAAGAAATGTTTATGAAAACTTGCATTGCCTACGACCTATGGTTTGTGGCTGTAGTTATAGTGCATCAAACACTCCTTTTCTAGTGGACTTGCTGAGTACGCTCGTACTCAAAGTATCTTCTTAACCCTTGCTAGGTTCTAAAGCCAGTACAGACGATGACTACATCAATTCATGCTCTAGGAATCATAATCAAAAGCTAAAGCTCTTCAATAAAGTCAAGAGAGTCAACATATACAGCAACTCAAGTGAAGACGAAGTCGCTGATTAGATAAGAATAGAATCTCTAGCCCTAGAACCCATTTCTGTAGTGTATTGCAATAGCAGCAATGCCAGACCATTAGTTGAGATATTAATCTTAATAGTATTATAGTTTTGGAGATGTTTATTTCTGATTCTTCTGTGTAAGAAGTTTCTTTCTCTCTCTTTAACCTAGAGTGTTCTCTGGATCTTGTGTAAAGAGTTGAGTTGTAACCTATAGTCATGTCTTGGACCTGCTGTATTTCTCTTGTACCACTCTGAGGGATGTAATACTAGTGAACAGTGTTTCATTGGTGTTATGTCTACGACTATAGTGTACTACATCATGCAGTGGTATGCTAGGTCACCGCAATCGATCTTCTAAAAGATGGGTGTATGTGAGATCCAAGCACATGACTTAATAGGATTGATAGGATACTCATACCAACAAGTTATAACTTCTTTTTCGGAAGCTCATTCGAAAAGAAATCTAAGGTTAAGCGTGTTTGTCCTAGAGCAATTATAGGATGGGTGACCGACCGGGAAGTGGGTACCGGGTGCGCACGAGTGAGGACAAAGTGCGCCGAAAAGACTAGTGTTGGTTTGTGGGGATAGTCTAGATATCCTATTAAGCTATTAGGAGTGACACCCCCCGCTCCCAGTGTACGGGGTGTTACACCCAACCCAGGAGGAGAACACATTATGTAGTTCATTAATGAACTCCAGCTTGTGTTCCACATAGGAAGATCCATAAACTGAAATGAATCTCCAGACAACTACATCATTTTTATTTTAAACCAAAACAGATATAGTGTAAGAGTGGATACCCCAAGACAATACATCAAACAAATCAACACTAACACCCACTAAGATACCACCAGCAGTATCTTTAGCAGGCAGCCAATTCGAGACATATTTATCAAAAGGATCTAGTTGCTTGAGCTGAAAATGAGTAAAATCCATTTTCCTTGACTCAAAGAAACTAATAATATCAAGACATGTCTCTCTAATGAGATCATGGACGCTAGTAAGCTTATCAGGTTTGTTTAGACCTCTAGGGTTCCATATTAGAGCAACTACCATTATCAAAATGGAGTTTTTTCCTACTCCTTTTCCTAGAAGAGACCTCAATTCAAGGTTCTGCCTCTACCTGAGTCTCACTAGTGTGATCCTCAGGCAACACACCTTGAGTACCATAATTGGCAGAGCAAGATCCAACCACATCCCCAACAGCAACATCTAAATTATTAGGAAGGAACATGTCAGGATAATCATTATGAAACGCAGAAAGCCTATTGGCTTCTACATCTTTGATCAAGTTGATATAACTATCAATTTCACCCTTCGAACTACCAAGAACAATGCTAGCAGCTCTAGCTTTATGCAGCAGAATATCATTATTGAGAGCAGCAAAAGAATTATCAAAACCATGCAATTTGGGTTTACCTTTAGGGATCTCCAAATTTTTAGTCTTCTTAATTGCTTAAGCTTTCTCAATGACAGACTTAGATCTTGCTGCTCATTCTTGGCGCCACAACATGACCCCATTTATTCTTCTTTCCCACAACTTTGCTAAGAATCTCAACACCAGGAGCAGAAGCCACTTGCTGTACATCATTTAGAACGGGTTCTTTTTCAACTTGAGCTCCACCCTCAGCAGCTTCCTCCAAATTCTCCAGCAAATTTGTACTAATGTTCTCTGCGGGATACCTAAAATACATCATAGGCACAACAGTTATACCACCAGCACCACTGATCTTATCCATCACATGAGCTTCTAAAGCCTTAACAGAACTCCCAGTCCCAACCATAGTCTTGTTCCTAGGCCTATTTGAGCCAGGAGTCTTGTGAGACTCAGTATCCATCTGACTGGAGCTAGTAGCCTTGTCCTTCCCAAGGAGATCTTGAAATTCATCACCTAGATCATCTTCCTCATTCTCCTTCAGTTCCCCTTTATCAACATCATTGTCATCATCATCTCCCCCACCAGTTTCCTCACCCAACACCTCATCTTATACCTTGAAGTGAATAAGGAAGAAACATTGCTCCATCTCAAACAACTTTCTTGCTGGTATCTTGGCAACATCCCTGACAGAAACTCTCACTCTGATGTTCTTGTAGAAGGACTTAAAGATTTCATGCCAGTCCACATTAACCAAGACCCCAAGGGTAGAGGAGACTTGACATATCACCTTCTAGGACATATATTGAGGTGGAATCCCCTCAATCATCACCCACACCTCTTAGAACATCTCCACTGGTTCAAGCTCCCCATTCCAATTTCAAAAGAGACATTAACCCCTTTATTCTTGAGATTAATGGATGGGTAATCCACCAGATCCTTGATCTTCTTGGAAGGAGGGAACCTCACCAGGAACCTCTTATCTGACAACTGCCTTATTTTCCATACCCAATTCACTTTCCACATTTCAATAAAGCTTTGCTCCAATTCTTTCTCATCAAGCAAACCATCATTAACTACTACCACACCCACATTATCCATATTCAACCACTTAACTACTGCTGGTCCATCAACATCTACATGGAAGAAGCCCAACCTAGGATTAGCACTTCCCCAATATTGGGCATCGGTAAGAGGTTTATACCACTCTGAA
Organism: Avena sativa; assembly: GCA_916181665.1. Taxonomy (NCBI): domain Eukaryota; kingdom Viridiplantae; phylum Streptophyta; class Magnoliopsida; order Poales; family Poaceae; genus Avena; species Avena sativa. Next base: position 300,121,981 of record OV702296.1, read on the forward strand.
CATGAATCCATGTGGTGCCCCTGCTTGTCACAGATGAAGCATCTATTTTGTCTTGTGCAGATCCCCACATAGTGCCCAGGTTCTCCACAGTTGAAGCAGGTCAGATTCTTGTATCCGAGATCAAAAGCGAACCAACAATATCACCAGAGTTACCCTTAACAGAAGCAACATTTGAGATTCCTCCATCACCACCAGGTTTAGCAGTTTTCTGAATCTTCTTCTTGTTCTTGCCAGGAGCCAAAATCTGCTACATATCACTCTGGTTCCCAGTGCTGCTATTTTGATTAACACCTTGAACAACCGGCTGCGAAAACTGGCTACCTCCAGGTACACTCATCATTTGATTTTGCATCATGGCTTGTGGGGGGAGGGGAAACGAAGGCCACTGTCCCATCAGGAAATTAAACATCCCAGGCTATATCATTGGGTACATGCCCCGAGCCTGATTCCCCCCCCCCCCCAAATGTTGATTCATACCATGGTTGTAGCCAGCTGAAGCAGCGGGGCGTAGAGCAGACACCCCAGGGCCACCACTAGCAGGAGTAGGAGCCGACGCCGTAATAGCCAGAGGAGCAGCACGTCTGTCACCACGGCCGAAACGACCACGACGTTGACACTGCTGACCTCTAGTGGCTCTTGGCACCGGCGAATCCCTTCCATTTTACAAGGCTGGGATTTTTATTCTTTTCTTTATTTTTATATATGCAATATGGGATGGGCCAAATCTTAGGGTGGGGCATTCCACCTTGCTGGCTCCGCCACTGGCTCTTGCGTATTGGTGATGCGGTGGACCATGACCCCTCGCTGACAGGGTTCTCGTCATTTTTTTAGTTAGTTTCAGTGTCTTCTTCGTGCTAGGGATACGACGCGACATCCTAAAATCTAAACAACGTCCCTCACGTGGTCAAGCCCTATCCCTACTCGCCCGAAAGAGAGCGCATAAAGTTGTGTCTCCGATAGATAACCTAGGATCTCGTCATTTTTCATGTCAATCCATTGGTATGGTGCAAGTCCGTGTCTTCCGGTTCTCATCATTGTCAATGATTGTTAGTCTCGTGTGCTGGTTCTTTAGGTTCTTAGCATGATGGTTTCCTGCCTGCTATGGTGAACGAGAGGTGAATACCGCGACCGTATCTTCGCTTCATTCGAGTGCTTGTAGTAATTTCTAGGTAGTATAAGGACATAATGTATTTGATATATTTGTATTTTTTATCATTTTAGGTGTTCTTTCTACTGCATTGATGATTATAGATAAGTGGATCTTTTTGAAAAAAATAATCAAAACTAATCTTTGCCTAGGATGCCCTATCAGCCGAAGTTCAAAGGCTTTAAAACAACGTAGTATCATATTAGACAACGTGGACGAGTATGTTCCCTTATTTTCAGGATGATAGAATTTGTCCCTATCAGTTGATGTCACTTAAGCTCTCATATCAAGATGCATCACTTAGAACACTTGTATCTATGACTATGACATGCTCGTGATCATAGATCGGATTTTTATAATGATCTACCCCAGAAATTTGCCGGAGCACATTTAGAGGAATCTCCACGGAAGCACAGGATTCATGAAGGAATATTTCGAAGTATCTGAACTGTTGTAGATTTTCCAGGAAATTCTTCCACTAGAGGAGGCCAAAGTAAACAATTCTTAAACATTGTTGTTATAATCATCAGGGCTAAAATCCATTACTGCCTTGCCTTGCACTGCGTTGGTAAATTGCTGGAAGCAACAGAAGTACAGAACGGAGCATAATCCGGAAGATCATCCAAACCAGACGCCAAGAACAATGCTACCAATTTGACGGCTACTAGGTGAATAACTGAACATGCACTCTCTGTCAGGGGAGTTTACTGTCGCCGTCAACACGCACTTGCCATGCGTGCGTGAGATCGACCCTGACGTCTAATCCCTCCTGACGGCGACATTGTTGATAGAACCACCTAGCCGTCACTGCACTTCATTGGTAGGTACTACTAGTACTTGATGTTAGTTGCACACTGTCAGCCTGCCATGCGTGACATTGTAATAACCTGGGTTTTGCCTCACCTGGCCGGTTCCAGTTTCCGTCAAATTTCAGCAATTGTGAGTTCAGTTTCAGTCAATCGCTTTCCTTTCAAAATAAACAAATAAATTTCACTCCCTATTTATAATAGTGAGACTCAGAATATCAGTGCTTTGGGTAAAGAAAATTTGAAATCATTGTTGTATTTGGGATTTCACGTTCACAGTTACGCACACTTCACTTGATTCTCTGGTGGTGTCCGTACAGGCCAAGAGCCGTACATGTATCACTCAACGTCAACGTCAACGTCAACGTCCACGTTGTTTGTGTCTTCATTAATCCGTTTGATTAGGAGTATGTTCAATACTAATGAAAATGACAGCCGCCATCTAATTTTCTCTCGATGCTAACTGAACTCGTGAAGAAAAAAATATCCATATGTTCCGAATTATTTGTTGTAGATTTTTCTAAATAAATATACTCCTTCGACCCATATTAGTTGACTTGGATTTGTCTAGATTTAAATGAATCTAGACACTATTTAGTATATAGGTTTATCCAAATTTTAACAAATCCAAGTCAATTAATATGGGTCGGAGGGAGTAATTAATATGTTGATGCATGCGAATCTAGATAAATCCGCGAGATCTAAATTGGGACAGCGGTAATACTAGAGTTGATTCTGTTAATCTGTCACGAATCCATGGCAACCATGAGCTCAGATACGCTTTGGCCCGACCTTCACAAATTGACCACGAGGATGAACACAATTACACAAGGTGAAGACCCAACCGAATTTTATGGCAAACACAAAGGTGTAGATAAATAGCAAAGTTTACTTTTGGAATTTTAATGGAACCTATTACTCTTAATAGCTGGTCCACCGGTCCAATAGAATCCAACTAAAAACATCGACAAAGGTCTACAAGAATCCGTATCAAAGGAAAGAGTAGCTACTTCCAAGAGGGATTCATCATTCCACAAAGGAGGGTCTTGAGGCTCCACAAGGGGAGGGGGAGGACCAAAGCTCTAGATCCTATCTTAGCATCATATTTGTATAACCCTAGATTTGAACGTGTACATCCCTTAGATTTGCTAGGAGGAAGGGAGGGGTGTGTGTGGGGTGGGGAGTGGGGGGTACAATCGTGGAAGTGAGAGGATAGGTACAAGGGTCGCAACCCCTTTAATGCATGAATGCAGGGTGCCTAAAAGTTGGCCTTTAGGGCGCCGAAAAATCCTATGATTGGCGACGTCAGCAGGTTGGCGTCTACGGCTTGGTCTTCACGACTCGTGCTCCAGGCGCCGGACAGTCCAGAGGTCCATATGGAAGTGAACCACACAAGTGTCATAAACTATTCGGGGATAGTCAGGCTCTCTGTTAGCCTCACCACATAGTCTGAGTCTGGAGGCCTGTAGGCATTGCTGCTTAGGTGTCGGACAATCCAACGACCTGAAGTCTTCCTTCTTCATGTTTTCCTTTCTTCCTCTTCTTCCATGCTTCTCTTTTGTCGGGTTTGAGTTCCCGTGCAGCATTGGGTTCCTCCCTTGCGTCAGTACACATTAGCAATAACAATGCAATGGGAGGGAGTATCGAGTAGTATACCATCTAGGAGGGTAAGAATTGGATTCACATAAGAGGTGTGCTTCGGTGTCCCCTTCTCAAACTTAAGTTTACATGTGACTTTTGTTTTGACCCGTCGGAACCCATATCCAGGTGTTGTATACCTCCGTATAGGTGTACTCGGTCGATCTAGGTATACTTCATGTTCCCACCGGCTGATCCTACCTCCCCGTATCGAGATCTACGTCTTTGCATGTCATATTTTGAAATTTTGTTGCTGCTGCTATATACCTTCTGATTTCCACCTCCCGCAGGCATGTGAGTGTATGTGTACGGTGAGTATACGTCTAAAAGGACCATACGAGTTTGGGTGGGTTCGTATGATCTTCGAAACAAATCTATACCGAGTTTCTGTTGATCAAAATTTGAAGAAGAGGAGGGGACACCGAAGCAAACGATGTTCACATAAAGGATAGGTTCCACCTTTGAAGTCCATGAGGACACGTCGGTAGTTGGAGCACATGACATGGTGATGTTTGTGGACCGTACCATATCATATAGATTACAATATGTTCGTTCTCCTTAGTTTGAGAATGGCAGAATTTGAGGACACAAAAGACACAAGGTAAGTACAAAACAACAGTCATATAAACCAGTACGGATTTACTCTCGCCATTGCAATCAATCAATCAATCAGTTGAAGCTGTCACTTGAGCTCTCATATAAAATGACGCGTCACCTAGGACGGTTATATAGGATTATGACGTGCTCATATGTGTATATTTTGGTACGTTACTTCATGGATCGGATATTAATCATGCATGATCTAATACAGAAATTCTCCGGCATACATTAGAGGCACCCCCAGAAGCACATGACTGATGAAGATTTTCTTAAGTATCTCAACTATACTTTTCTTGAGAAACTCTTGCAGATTTTACTGGAAATTCTAGCATTACAGAAGGCCAAAATAAACAATATTATTGTTATAATCATGATGCTAAACCTCGCATTGTGCTGGTAATTTCTGGCCTCAAGACGCAGCATAATCCGATGGATCATCCAAAAAGGATGCCAAGAACAATGCTTCTATTTTGTGACGGCTACTCGTTTCAGAAAAAGTTTTTGACGGCTACAACGTGAAATCGACATGAAGTCACCTAGGACGGTTATATTTACGATTATGACGCGCTTATGTGTATATTTTGGTACCTTACTTCATGGATCCGATATTAATCATGATCTAATACATAAATTCTCCAGAACAGATTAGAGGCATCCGCAGAAGCACATAGTTGATGAAGATATTCTGAAGTATCTTAAGTACTGTTCATCGGCCGATACACCGATTAATCGTCCGCTTTATCGCTACTTGAGGGTCGCCGATATGCCAATTTTATAATTTATCGTCCGATTTTTCGATTTATCGCCCGATAAATTGGCCGATATGCTGAAAAATCGCTAATTTTCAGCCGGTTAATAAATTACCGATAAACGATATCCTTAACATTGATCTCAACTATACTTTTCTTGAGAAACTCTTGCAGATTTTAAAATCGCTGGCACAATCATGAAGGCTAAACCTCGCATTGCGCTGGTAATCGCTGGCGTCAAGACGGAGCATAATCCAGTAGATCATCCAAAAATGACGCCAAGAACAATGCTTCTATTTGTGACGGCTACTACGTTTCAGGAAAAACTCTCTGACGGCTACTAGGTGAATAACTGAACATGCACTCCCTGTCAGAGACGTTTACTGTCACCGTCGACACGTACTTGCGTGCGTGCCTGAGACCCTGACGTCTTATCCCTTGGAGATCTGCAGTTAACTGGTACTCCCTCTGTTTCAAATTACTCCGCACGTATTCTTATCTAGGTGGGCTAGTACTCCCTTATTTTTTATCCAAAAAGATTCTAAATTTTTTGAACTAGATAATATGCAATGTGTACTAGCTATTTCAAAAATCTCAGGAATTTTTTGAACAAAAATAAAAGAATACTAGTCCACCTAGATAAACGTGCGTGCGGAGTAATTTGAAACAGAGGGAGTACTAGCTTGGTACTTGCAGTTGGACACTGTCACCATCCATGTGTAGCAATGTAACCTGGGTTTTACCTCACCGGCCGGTAAGAATTGGGGAAGGACGGGTACATCCACGCTGTGTTTTCAGAATGGTTCCTCATTCGGTAAAAAAAAACTTAAACTCAGGCCTAGCTAAAAAGAAATAGAGTTCCAATTTCGGTCAAATTTCAGCAAGATTCAGTCAAATTAAAACCCCCTAGATGACCAAGTGACGACTTCAGATATGTTTGATGCATGAACTAGCAAGTACGATAGCGCGCAAGAAACCTTGAACGCACTATTCTCTCTCCAGGTAAAACAACATTATTATAACATATATAAACCCTCAAGATACCTTACACTCACGCATCACCCAAGATTTATATATCGTCATAAAATTCTTCTTCTGCTTGGCAAAACCTATGATGGTATACCTGAAGAAATCGACATGAAGTATCCTAGAGTACTGTCCCGCGTAAACTTGAACGTAGACACTAATTTACCACAGCCTATCAAGCATCAACTGCTGAACGATGCACACAATGTAGGGACGTTGAGACTCTCGTGTGATTCGTCGAGAGGTTTCCCATGGACGGTGGTATCCTAAGATTCCTATCAAAGGATTGGAATCTCGGCTCTGCCAGGGAATGTTCATCGGAATATTCTTTGGCTCAAGGTTCAAAGAATTTTTTTTACAGGATCTCGAATTTCTACTTCTTGAAAAAAGTCTGGATTTTAGAGAAGTTTTTTTTTGCAAAATTTTGTCAATCTATTAATAATCATCAACAACAGTATAAAGAGTTAAAAAAAAAAATAGGTAATTGAACCACCTAGCGATGACTACAGACAGTAGCACGAGTCGAAGGCGCGCCGCTGTCCTCGCCCTCCATCATCGGAGCCAGGCAAATCGTGTTGTAGTAGACAGACGAGAATTCATCGTGCTAAGGTCCCAAAGGACCAGCGCACCAGATCAGCAACCAGCGCCGAAGATGAGAACCATAGATCGAAAGAGACTGACAATGAACGACACCAATAGATACGAAACACATACATCCCAAGAGATCCGCCGGATATAAGACTCCACGCGCTCTCCGACGGCGCTAGACGCATCACCAAAGCGAGGATAGAGCAGGGAGTACCTTATTCTGACTTCAAGATATAGTCGCCGCCTCAACATCGTAAAAAAGACTCTAGAAAACAGCTTAAAAACGAGAACCCTCTCGCCGGCGAGAGCCTTTGGTCCGCCACGCCTCCAAGGCCCCAAGGCCAATGGAGACAGAGCGGACCGACTACGTCGCTGGCGAGGGAGACGAAACCCTAGATGGGTTCGAGTCGCTGTCGTGTTGCCTCTCTTTTTCTCTCGTACATGTTCATGCATTCAAGGAGGCCTCCACATTTGATCTGTTGGCATTTTTGCCTAAATAGGCCCAGCCCATTTATTATATGCCAATAAATTCCTAAAATTCTAGAGACTCATTTGGCCCATTCATGCAAGGCAAGAGCTGGAACAAATGTTTAGTCCCACATTGCTAGTTGAGTGAAAGTTGGACCAGCTTATAAGGTGAGCTCTTCCGCCACTTGTACGAGCTTGAGAAGATAAGACATATACACGCACGCTCCTCCTCCTCCTCGCTCGCCTCGCCTCTTCACGACGTGCGCGCGCCGCAGGTTGCGGGAATCTTGCAAGCCGAGCTTTATTTTGCCACGCAAGAATGATACATGAACAGTTGTACAGAAGCTGAAACATTTTGCTCGAGTGGACTTTTAATACGAGCTAAGTAGAAATGAATATGAACTGAGTGGAGGCTATCTGGTTGGCTGCCGCCTGTTCGCTTCAACATTCGTCCATTCGTTTCATCTCCTGCGCAACCCGTCTGCCTTCCCTCTGTGCCTATAAAAGCGCGATCGCGCCTCCTCTCAGATATACTTCTGCATATCTCTTTGCGTCTCCAGTTCCAGAGCACCGCGCTACCTAGTCTTATCCATCCCGTCTTGCGGCGTGCACGGTGAGCCGGGATAGTAGGCCTCCGAGACCCCGCTGCTTCGAGTCCTGTACGGGAGAAAGGCGATAAGATTTTTGGGGAGCGCTATTGGCGCAACTACTGACTTCATCACGGACTCCTTCACGGATAGCGATACCGCTGACTGTCTTCTCCAACGAGAACTTCTTCCCCGACATCAACAACCTCTTCCTCCACGACATGGTTTACGACGGTGTGCCAACGCGAACGCTGGCGGTTCCTCTGCTCCTGCTACGATGTACATCCTTTTTCTCAACTTTGTTCTGGTCGTATCTCAAGTTCTATGCCTTGCAATCCGTTTGGTTATCTGTCTTAATCTGTATTCGCTATTTCACATGATTAGTATAATTTCTTTTATTCTATTCATATTTTATCTAGCGTTTATTTTGGTTAATTCGCTTGGTAAATTGCTCTTTTATTCAACATGATCTTTCTCTTTTTCTCTTGTAACCTAGCACTGTGCTATAATAGTGAACCATATTTATTTTGGTTCTCTTGGTTCTGGGTAAAATTTGCATTGTTCCGCGTCTGCACAATATTCGTTCCGTATCTGTTTTCGACAATATCTGCTTCTGTTTGTGTTTCCGAGGTTTCTGTATTCGTTTTCGCTTCCGCCAAAATATGAAACAAAAATGGCACCTGTAAGCTCCGTCTGTTTCCGCTCCATTGTCATCCCTACAAGAGCACATAAATGATCGTATACATCTTATTTTGATTATGGAGACACAAGTGGGATATCACTTTTAGACTCCCATATTAACTCTAAACTAAGTGGGATAAGTGAGATTTGTCAAATCCTACTTATCTTATTTAGTTTAGAGTTAGTCTAGGGATCTAAAAGTGAGATCCCATTTCTCCATCCTTAATTTTGAAGGATCTAAACTGTATCTTTTTTGAGAAACTCGTGTAGATTTTCCTGGAAAGTTTAGCATTACAGGAAGCCAGAACAAATGATTTAAATTTCTGTTATAGTCACCAAGGCCAAACCTTGCATTGAGTTTGTAATTGCTGGCGTCTACTCAGAGCATATAATCCGGTAGATCATCCAAAGCCGACTCCAAGAACAATGCTAGCATTTGACGGCTACTACGTGAGTAACTGAACATGCACTCTCTGTCAGAGGGGTTTATTGTCGCCGTCCGTACGAAGTTACTAGCGTACCTGCTTGCGTGAGATCGACATACGCCTAATCCCTTGGAGACTTGCAGAGATCGACGGCTTAATTTGATACTTACTCCGTTTTATAATATAAGCTTTTTTAGCAAACTGTTTTAATTTACTAAAAAGGTTTATATTGTAAAACGGAGATAGTAGAACCTAACCGATCGTCAGCGCAGTTAATTGGTAACTTGCAAATGCACACTGTCACCATCCATGCGTAACAATGTAACCGGGGTTTTGCCTCACCGGCTAATTAGTCAGTAGGCGAATCAAAAAGATGGCACAAGTGACTTCGATATACATATTTGATGCATAGTGGTTGGCTCTTCACAAGAGTGAAATCTGAATCTAGAGTCGTCAATCACACGGAAAGTGTCTTTTGGCTCTCGAGGTCTAGTGCCCCGTTCATTTTAAAAAATAAAAAATTATATTTATAAGTCTCAACAACCTAGCATGTCAAATCACAAACTGAAATTATTTATACCGTGGGCTACACAAAAATAACAAAATCTGATAAAATTCGTAGATTTGAAATAATGCATATTCAAATTCACACCTTTTTTGTAGCTCATAATATAAAGTAATTGAAATTGATATTTTGCATGTTTATAGGACACATCATTAGCTATATTTGGATTTTTATTTCCAATTTTTTTGATAGTCATAAACATGATTCTCGATCTTTAGAAAAAAATCGGATCACTTGTGCCTATGTGCACCAAATCTCCAACTCTTAATCACACACATATATCAATGGAGAAAAGATGGCATTAGCCCCTTGCTCCAATGTGGTGCTTATTAGTTTACCCCCAAGAAAGATATGGATGTCATCACGTACCTGATGGTAGCTTTCTCTGCAAGTACAACAGCATTATCATAACATTTATGAACTTGCAAGATACCTTACACTCACGGGGTCACATAAGTTTTATCTCCATATAGTACTACTGCCGCTTGTCAAAACCTATGCTAGTTTATGTGAAGAAATCGACAATGAAGTACCCTAGAGTACGGTCCTACGTCATTTTACTTGGATACCAATTCAGCACAACCTAGCTATCAACTGCAAAACGATGCACACAATGTCGGGATGTAGAGACTCTAGTGTGATTTGTCCAAGGATTAGCGGTGGACGGTTGCATCCTAAGATTCCAAGGAAAGGATTGTAAGCGGCACTGTTAGGGAATGTTTCCCAGAATATCCTTGGCCTCAAGGTTCGAGGAAAATTCTCAAGAGAGATCTCGATTTTCTTATCTCCCTTGAGAAAAAAACTGAATTTCTGAGGACTTGTGCATATGATTCAGTCAAACATATTTGAAACTATTGTATTTGGATTCTAAGTTGGCCATGTCACCGGTGTTTTTATTGGTAGTACTCCCTTCGTTCAGAAATATAAAACGTTTTAGCTTTGTGAATCAAATGTATCTAGACGTATTTTAGTGTGGTTCATAGAGGTTCGGTGTGAATCTAGCACTAAAAAACGTCTAAATACATTTATTTTACAAAGCTAAAATGTCTTATATTTCTAAATAGAGGAAGTACTTCACTTGATTCTCTAGTAGTGTATAACGTTATCGCTCCGGTGGTACACCTTACATGTATCATTCAACATGCGTCCATGTCACCGGGATTTTCTTAATCCGTGTGATTAAGCATATGTTCGTTGCTAATAGAAATGACAGCCTCTTCTAATTTTCTCTAGGTGCTAACTGCAACTACTAGAGTCTATCTTGTTATCCTATTATTTTTTTTTGTACGGAGTAGATGGAGACATAATAAAAGAGATAAACCGAATAAGTAAGACGGTATAATTATGTAGCTAGATCAATCTAAGTGCTAGTTAGCCCCGACGGCTATAGAATATTGTGCTAAAGCATATAAAAATAACAACCCAAATTAGTAGCCAGGTGGTAAGAGCATCCCCACTCGTTGGCCATTCTTAGACCGAAATCCGGACCTATTTTAGGCCAGATGAAACTCAATTTTGGCCTGGAAACGCTGAGTTTTTCACGCGCGTTCCCAGACCGAGTTCCCGCGTTTGGTTAAAATTCAACAAATTTCGGCAAACTTTGAGCAAATATAGGCGGTTTTCATGAATTTAGGGAAAATACATATATATTACATAGAATTCGGGTAAACACCCGAATTTAAACTAGATTTAGGCTAATATAACTAAAAACATAAAAAGGCCGCCGCCACCGATGCCGACGCCGCTTCTACATGTCGAAGTTGCTGTAGAAGCAGGTGTAGCCGGGGTCAGCTTTGCCGTCGTCGTCGCCGCTCCTCCAGGGCTGGTAGGAGGGGCTGGCCTCTTCGTCGTCGTCGAGGACGACGAGCGGCGGTCCCTAGTATGCGAGAACACGGCCAGACCAAGCCTGGCGCTCGGCCTGCTCCTGCTGGCGCTGGACGCGACGCCGCTCGGTCTCCTTCCAGTCTGCCCTAGACTAGGCAAGAATGTCCGGCGACGCAAGCTCCGGCGAAGGGGGCGCGGCGTCACGGAGGGACTGCTCCATCGCCATCTTCATGGCGAAGGCATCCTCGTCGACGGGCACCGCCCATTCGGCCGGCTCCGGCTTTGGCTGGCGAAGACGGAGACGCTTAGTGGGCAGTGAGGGTGCGTGCGGCTCGTTGATGACGATGCCGCGTGCTCTTGTCCTCGGTGGCGAGCGGACCGACGTCTCCGGCTCACGCTTGATCAGCCGGAGTGGTGGCGACGTCGCCGAAGCGGACCCAGAGGAGCGGGAGGCCGAGTCTACGAGGGAGGAGGAGGAGGAGGAGAGGCTAGCCATCCTCCTCGGCAACCAGTTGGCCGAAGGATGGCACCTCTCCCTTGACGTCGGCATCGGGTTGCGGGGGAAGCCGATGCGGAGATTGTTGCCAGCGTGGATGTGCTCCAGTATGGCGGCGAGCGTCCGTCCGGGAGCACTCCACCAGCGGCGGCGCGATGCCGCGTTTTTCCTCTTCGCCGGCGACCCCGGAAATCCTTCGTGGCGGGCGAGCTCCTGGAGCCGCCGGTCGGCGAAGAACTGCTCCCCAAAATGGAGGTTTCCCGGATCCTCGGCAAGGTCCGGGTCCTCCATGGCCGGTCTGGATCTCGTCGACCATCTCTTCGTCTTTCGGCACCGGCGGAATTGGGATCACGCCGGCGTTGAGCTTCCAGCCGGGGGGAGACGAACGTTCGGCGGCCGAAGATGTTCGCCGTCGCGGGGTCGTCGGGAAACCACTCGGCCATGGGGAAGTGAGGGAAGTGTGGAGAGTTCGCCGGAGTTTGGGTTCGCCGGAGTTGGGAGAGCTAGGGAGTTGCAAGAGAGTGTGAAGAGATTCAGCAAGGTGTACGGCTTTTATAGGCCGAGGCAAGCGGCGAGGGCGGGAAAAGGAGAAACGACGGGAAGTTATTGCCCGTCGGTCCGTCATGGGAGCCGAGGAGGCGGCGGTGGTGCGGCATTACAGCGACGCGTGGCCGAAGCGACGGACAGTTAATGTCTGGCGATCCTCCGCGGGGTTCCGAGGCGGAAGGATGACGATGAATCGGCTTATGTCGCTGACTGGGCAGGTCAACTCGCCGTATGTTTTTTCGCCAAATTCGCTTCGTCCGGCGTTCACAGTGCGTTTCCGGGATGCTGGAAATGGTCTGAAAAATCCGGACCAAAGTTGGCATAAATTCAGACAAAACCGGGGTCTTCAGAACGCGACTGTGCCGATTTTCGGCGTTCAAACCAAAAAATCGACCTGAGAACGGCGTCCTAGGAAGTCGAGGGGAGATGATCTAAGATAGTGCATCGCTTTGCCAACCAACTTCCTTCCCTGCAGAAAAAAAAAACTTCCTTCCCCGCACATCTTTTGTAGTAGTCATGTAGCTGTTCAGCCGTACATTGCTCATCCAAAATATGGTTGTCACAACACTCATGCAGGTGAACTAGATGTTTCACTCAAAAAAAGTGAACTAGACGTGTGCCACATGGACAAGACGGCAGAGAACCTCCGGGGTGAGATGGATCAGGGTTATACCCCTCTAATGAGATCAACAAGTGTTTGAGGAGACTAACAACTCCTAGCCAAGTGTGCAGAGGCGCCCCAGAAGAGGGCGTTGTATATTGGTGGTATAGACGGTCGGGGAGTAGTTAGGGTTCCGCCCCTCGGTCGTGCGAGGGCGACCGAGGAGGGGGGAGGACTGAGGAGAGTCGACGCATCCAACTCCGACCGCATGTTTTTAGGAGTACATTACTAATGAAGGTATTTTGAAGGATCTGAACTTACCTTTCTTGACAAACTGTTGCATACTTTCCTAGAAAGAAGTCTAGAATTACAGGAAGCCAACACAAATGATTTAAAATTTATGTTATAATTACCAAGAGCAAACCTGCGCCGAGTTGGTAATTTCTGATGTCTACTCGGAGCATATAATCCAAAAGATCATCCAAAGCCGACTCCAAGAACAATGCTAGCATCTGACGGCTACTACATGAGTAACCGAACATACACTCTGTCATAGGCGTTTACTGTCGCCGTCCGTACGTAGTTACCAGCGTACGTGCTTGCGTGAGATCAACCGGCGCCTAATCCCTTGGAGACTTGCATAGATCGACGGTTCATCGATAAATTGTCTTCCGATAGACGACGACATCGTTGATAGAACATAGCCCATCGTCAGCGCAGATAACTGGAAAAAAATCCTATGAAACCTGGTCTATTACCCTCCAGGAAAGACCCACCTCCATACATAACTACTAGTACTACTTTCTCTCAAAAAAAAAAACTACTAGTACTACTTGCAGTTGCACACTGTCACTAGTCACCATCCATACGTAACAATGTAACCTGGGATTTGCCTCACCGGCTAATTAGTCATTAGGCAAATCAAGATGGCACAAGCGACTTCGATATACGTAGTATTTGATGCACAATTGGTTGGGTCTTCACAAGAGTAAAATCTGAATCCTAGAATCCTAGAGTCCTTAATCACACGCATGGATATCAATGGAGTAAAAATGTCATTAGCCTTGCTCCAATTTGGTGCTTGTAATAGTTTACCCCCCAAGAAGATGGATGTAGCTTTCTCTGCAAGTACAACAACATTATCATAACATATATGAATTCGCAAGATACCTTACCCTCACATGGTCACATAAGTATTATCTTCATATAGTACTACTGCCGCTTGTCAAAACCTATGCTAGTTTATCTCAAGAAATCGACAATAGAGTACCCTAGTGTACGGTCCTTCATAATTTTACTTAGATACTAATTCAGTGCAACCTAGCTATCAACTGCAAAACGATGCACACAATGCAGGGACGTAGAGACTCTCGTGTGCCAGTGAATGTTATTTCTCCAAATAATCCCTGGCCTCAAGGTTCGAGGACAAATTCTCAAGATGATCTCAAATTTATATTTCCCTTGATAAAAAATCTGGATTTCCAAGGACTTGTACATATGATTCCATCAATCATATTTGAAACCATTGTATTCGGTTGATTCTCTTGTGGTGGCGTTATCTCTCTGGTTGTACACCATACATGTATCACTCAACGTACGTCAATGTCACATGGTCTTTCTTAATCCGTGTGATTAAGCGTATGTTCGTTGCTAATTGAGATGACAACCGCCAATTTTCTCTAGGTGCTAACTGCAACTACTAGAGTCCACCTTGTTATCCTTTCATTTTTCTTCTGTAGATGGAGACATAATAAAAGAGATAAACCGATAAGTAAGACAATAAAATTATAAGCTAGATCAATCTAAGTGCTAGTTGGCCCCGGCGGCTATAAATTATTCTGCCAAAGCATATAAAAATAACAACCCAAATGAGTAGCCAGGTAGTAAGATAGTGCATCCCTTTTCCAACCAACTTCCTTCCCCGCACATCTTTGTAATAGTCATGTAGTTGTTCAACGAGATACATGGTTAATCCAAAAAATGGTTGTCACAACATTCCTTTCTTTAACAAGGGACGGGCCTTGAAGGACCTCGAAGCAGCATTGAATTCCAAAGCGGTGGATACAATTTTACATACATACCCCTACAAATAACCTAAACTACAGAACAACCCTGTAATATTACAAAAAGGACCCTGGGAGAAAAATCAAAAAAGACATCAAGTTCCTTGCCCTCTTTGGCCGTCGATGAGACTCCAGCTCCGCCCACCTTTCCACCACCGGGGATGAATCACTTGGTGGCAGGAGGGCGTTCAGGCGTTGAACGCCTGGAAGGATCTCCAGAAGCAGCCTCCATCTTGGAGGTTGACAAGACACACTTGTGGCATCTGTATGGGCCAACGATTCAGCCACAGATCACGCCGACAAGCCTGATCATCATGTGGTGGTATCCATGCGATGCTCACGCCTTCCCTGCCGTCACCTAGAAGCAGAAATAGTGATGCCAATGTGCTCCCCCTCTCCACCGAGGCCGGCCAGGGGAAGCTCACCAGCTCCACTGCTTCATTCCAAACAACATCACCTACAAGCAACCTTATTGAGGTAGACGATGGTATTCTCGCTCCTCCACTTGCGTCTCTGACCAGATGATCACAAGAACAAAGAGGAAGAACCCTAGGCAACTCAAGATCTGGTCGCCGATATCCCAAACTTCGCTCCAAACTACGGGCATATATCCCAAAGTCGGCACAAGGCCGAACACCCTATAGCTCAATCCATATAAATAAAATACAATGATTGTGTTTTGAACGTTGGGGAGTTTATTGTGGAGTCTATGCTAATGTGCACAATAGTCAATGTTATATCCTACAAGCATGCAAAGTCGCCAACTTAAATTATTTATATTATGGGCTACACAAAAATGAGAATATCGGATAAAATTTGGAGATTTGAAACTATGCATACTCAGTTGAACACTTTTTTAGCTCATAATACAATGTATTTGAAATTTTGCACAATCGTGGGATTCATGACTGTAATATCTGGATTTTTTCAAACTTTTTGATAGTCATAAATATGATTTTTGATCTTCTAAAGAAACCGGGATCGCTGGTGCCTATATGCACCAAATCTCCAACTCTTAATCACGCACGTATACCAATGGAGAAAAACTGGCATTAGCCTTGCTCCAATATGGTCCTTATTAGTTTACCCCAAAAAAAGATGGATGTGAGCCCGTACCTGATGGTAGCTTTCTCTGTAAGTATAACAACCTTATCATAACATATATAAACTCGCAAGATATCTTACGCTCACGCGGTCACATAAGTTTTATCTTCATATAGTACTACTGCCGTTTGTCAAAACCTATGCTAGTTTATGTGAAGAAATCGACAATGAAGTACCCTAGAGTACGGACCTACGTCATTTTACTTGGATACCAATTCAGCACAACCTAGCTATCAACTGCAAAACGATGCACACAATGTAGGGATGTAGAGACTCTCGTGTTATTCGTCGAGAGGTTTAGCGGTGGACGGTGCTATCCTAAGATTCCAAGGAAAGGATGTAATCTTGGCTCTCCCAGCGAATGCTATTTCTCTCAATAATCCTTGGCCTCAAGGTTCGAGGAAACTTCTCAAGATGATCTCAATTTTCTATTTCTCTTGATAAAAAACTGGATTTCTGAGAACTTGTGCATATGATTCCGTCAATCATATTTGAAACCATTTTATTCGGATTCGCAGTTGGCCATGTCACCTGCGTACTTCAGTTGATTCTCTGGTGGTGTATAACGTTATCTCTCCGGTCGTACACCTTACATGTATCACTCAACGCGCGTCCATGTCATCTGGTCTTTCTTAATCCGTATTATTAAGCGTATGTACGTCGCTAATTGAAATGACAGCCGTCTCTAATTTTCTCTAGGTGCTAAGTGCAACTACTAGAGTCCATCTTGTTATCCTTTCATTTTTCTTTTGTATAGATGGAGACATAATAAAAGAGATAAACTGATAACTAAGACAATAAAATTATGAGCTAGATCAATCTAAGTGCTAGTTGACCCTGATGGCTATAAAATATTCTGCTAAAGCATATAAAAATAACAATCCAAATGAGTATCCAGGTGGTAAGATAGTGCATCCCTTTTCCAACCAACATCCTTCCCCGCACATCTTTGTATTAGTCATGTAGTTGTTTAGCGAGATACATGGTTAATCCAAAAAAATGGTTGTCACAACGCTCCTTTTTTTAACAAGGGACCGGCCTTGAAGGACCCCGAAGCAGCATTCAATTCCAAAGCAGTGGATACAATTTTACATACATGACCCTGCAGATAACATAATATATAGAACAACCCTATAAGATTACAAAAAGGGCTCTGGGAAAAAAATCAAGTCCCTAGCCCTTTTCGGCCGTCGATGAGACTCCAGCTCCGGCCACCTTTCCACCACCGGGGACGAACCACTTGGTGGAAGGAGGGTGTTGAACGCCTGAAAGGATCTCCAGAAGCAGACTCCATCTTGGAGGATGATAAGACACACTTGTGGCATATGGATGGGCCGACGATTCATCCACATATCACGTCGGCAAGCCTAACCATCGTGTGGTGGTATCCATGGGGATGCTCACGCCTTCCCTGCCGTCACCTAGAAGCAGAAATAATGACGCCAGTGTGCTCCCCCTCTCCCCTAAGGCCGTCAAGGGAAAGCTCACCAGCTCCACAGCTCCATTCCAAGCAACATCACCTACAAGCAACCTTATTGAGGTAGACGATGGTATTCTCGCTCCTCCACTTGCATCTCTGACCGAGGTAGCACAAGAACAAAGAGGAAGAACCCTAGGCAGCTCAAGATCTGGTCGCCGAGATCCGGAACTTTGCTCCAAACTACGGGCATATAGCCCAAACTCGTCACACGGCCGAACACCCTATAGCTCAATCCAAATAAATAAAATACAATGACTATGTTTTGAATATTGGGGAGTTTATCGTGGAGCCTATGCTAATGTGCACAATATCATTACCACTATTAAAGTTGGTTCTTTAAATCTAAATCCACAGCGTGCAACCTTACCCAATGGTAAAATAACTCCCCACTTGGGGAATCATATAAAAATTAAAGTTTAAAAGTGTGCGATTGAACATTTAATTTTCTAAATTTCTCAACTTTATGTAACTTGTTGGCAAGTTTATTTGATGTGATGCACTCCATAAATTAGAACATTCGAAAAAGAAAGCAACTTATGGACACCAAATCCGTTTAATAACCAGACCCCCAAAGTCTGTTCCGCTATGTGCAAATTTGTAGTACTACTACTACTACTCCCTACAATCTACAATTCCACTGGTGCTTTATCGACACCGCTCCTCGATCACTTGGCAGAGCGCATGTCTCGACGCAGCCACGTCTCTTGCAGCGACGAACGGGTGTGCGAGGAGGTCCGCGACGGATGCCCGCTTCCGGTGGTCTTTCTGCAGGCAGGCGGCCACGAAATTCCGGAGCGCCGGCGACGCCGCGCCGTCGGGAATTGCCGGCAGCTCGCCGAAGCAGATAGCGCACATGAGTGCCGCCCAGGTCAGCTTCTGCCCCGCGGGGAGCAACGGGTAGCGGCCCATGAGGAGCTCCAGGACGATCACGCCCAGGCCCCAAACGTCGGCGGCGTAGGGGTCGACGCCGCCGTCGCGCGACCGCTCCGTGTCGAAGCGCTCGGGGCTCATGTACGCGGCGGTGCCCTCGTAGGCCGCGCGGTATTTGCCGGCGCGGGAGACGACCTCGGCGATGCCAAAGTCCCCAATCTTGACATCCCCGGTCTTGCTAACCAGGAGATTAGCCGGCTTCATGTCGCGGTGCACGACGCGGCGGCTGCGGAGATATGCCAGGCCGGACAGCGCCTGCGCCGCCACCTCCGCCAACGCCGCCTCCGGGAAGCCACCGC
The DNA here is from genome assembly GCA_916181665.1 of Avena sativa. Lineage (NCBI taxonomy): Eukaryota > Viridiplantae > Streptophyta > Magnoliopsida > Poales > Poaceae > Avena > Avena sativa. The sequence continues at coordinate 300,140,604 of OV702296.1, forward strand.
CGACGAGCGAGTCGAGCGAGCCGCCGTCCATCAGCTCGAGGAGCAAGGCGGAGTCGCCGGACGCCGTCGGGAGGACCGAGTGGCACCGGACGATGTGCGGCGAGTCGACGCGGCGGACGACTTCGACCTCGTCCGCGGCGCCGGGGTGGCCCCGGTGGATGATCTTGAGCGCGTAGAGCGCCGACGTGCGGCGGTGCGAGACCTTGTGGACGGTGCCGCCGTTCCCGCTTCCAATGACGGAGAGCCGGTCGAAGTCGAGCAGGCGGAACTCGCCGTCCGGCCGAGCAGCCGCCGACGTGGACGGCGTCTCGGCGGTGACCGCAGGCGCCGTCGTCGGGGCGGGGCACCGGAAGGCACACGACGTGGGGAGGTCCAGCGTGAGGTGAAGCTGGGGCAACCTTCGTTCTCTGGCGGCGGCCATTAGATTGATCAACCTGTAACCAAGCTGCAGGTAAATTTGCAAGCTGGATGAATCTGCGAGTTGAACGGATAATGGATGATTGCTTCTTGCGACGGCGAAGTTTGCTTGCTTTTATGCTGGGGCAGCGTGGCGGCGCAACTAGTATCATATTCCGCTGGCTGTCTTGTGATTTCGATGTGTAACTGACGAACACTCCTGTTCTTATAAAATCTTTCTTTTGAAAACGATGATCAAAATCTTCTCAATTAACTTGTGCATGAATTGGATATTCTCATATTCATGAAGTTGTTTAGTCTAAAGCTTGAGAAAAGAGGATCTTGAACATTTGATAAGCTTGAGGTACAGATTGTCGCAATGTGTAAAACACACTATATACATGAATGAAAGGTACGATGTACTCTATCCGCCTCAAAATAGATGTTGCAAATTTGTCAAAATTTAGATAAATTTATACACTCCCTCTCAAAATAGATGTCAAAGATTATATTTACAAATCCACGACATCCATTTTGAGACGGAGGAAGTTTTTTTTTATATAATACGGTTGCTTAAGTGTACTAGCAATTGGACACTTGAAGTCTTGAACTACATTTGTACAATTGTACACAATACTGGATTACACAGAATATGTAGTGAAATAGGACATGCAAGAGTCTGCATGGAAATGTAATAGTCTTAATAATAGAATAAAGAAATATAATGTGTAATATTTTGAGTAAAACACACACCTAATCTATGAACTTGCAACAACATACATACTCTGTTCCTATGAATAAGCAGCATTCACATTCCAAGATCTTCATTAGATAGTACATAATTAGTACTCCTACCATCTCAAAAAGTTTTAGTGTATAGATACATGTGAATCTATATAAATCTATGATGTTTTGTAGGATGGAGGGGGTATGATTGAATTCGTATTAAATATAATTTCCAAACAAATTAACTTTATACTAATTTTTTATATATTTAAATTAATTGTTGGTTAAAAATTAATCCTAAAATATGCACGCGACTTATTTATTACAATGAAGGTACTGTAGTATGTATTGAAAAATGGCAGCTACCGTTCAGTTGCATGTGTGTCCGACTGATTTCTTGCAACATGCCCCCTAAACTTGTGTTCCTTGTCATTTCTAAGTCCCCCTCCTTACTAGTAGTATGAAGTAGCATTAAATATTAAGAGTCTGCAATTAGGAGTGAGCTCACGTGCCATCCATCTTATATTACCAGACAGGCTTTCCCCACTGGTTATTGTGTAAAAAAAGCTATAGTGATTATATGGCGCAGGAGTCCCACTTGTTTTGAAGTCCATTTGATTAATTTTCTTGCATGATCTTGATTGACCATCTCTTACTCTTTCAAAAATAAGCATGTTTATGCCATTGGGAAAAATTACTACTACTATGACCCAGAAAAACATTTTAGAAATCACATATTCACATTTACATTCAGAGTGACATCTACCACTCATTTTCGCTGTGAGATTGGTGCACTACTTTTGCCTTTTTTTTTCTTCTAGCCAACACATAGATGGTGTCGTCACGCTGACGCCACTAACTTAAACATAGTAATTGAAATCAAACAAAAACATAATCGAAACAGTGAAACTGTCCGTAAACTAATCACTACAAGAGGTTTTACAGGCTTCAGACATGTTCCACAAGTTTTAAATCTTTTTTGTTTTTACAAAAATCTTCAGAATTTTGGTTTGCACATATTATGGCTGATGCCAGCATGATATGGCACTCTGTATGTACTGGCGCCTTTAGATTTGGATGCGGGGTTCTACCGTGACCCACCAACGCTACTGCTTCTAAAACTATGTGTTCAGAATTCCAAATGAGTCTTCCATATTAATTTTTTTTTTTGCAGAAGTGTCGGGTGGAGCTAGATGTTTATCCGTTCCACAAAGATTATACTAGCAGTAGTATCACCGTACTAGTGCGGCACAGCGCGATTAAATTAACCAGCTAAAATCTGGTTCGATACTAACCCGTGACACTCTGGGGGCTTGGGGCTCCCGCCGTCGCTAACGAACACACATGGCATCTTTTTTTTGAACGGTGACGTGGATCCGCATTTTCTTAATCGGTAAGCTTAGCGACGAAAAGAAAAACATAGGCCTGATCCATGAGATATTTCTTCCGTTCCGAGTCCGAGGGCCTGGGAGGAGATATTTACGATCGAAGATGCAGACCGACTGCTTGAGCGATCGATCGAGAATGAAAAATAAAATAAAAGCCAAGATGCATGACAGGTAGGACTGGGACGGTGACGGGTGCGGGCGTTGTTGGACCGCGGAGGTGGAGTGAGTCATCAGTAGATCAGACCGGGCTCAGCAGTCAGCGCAAGCATGGAGGAACAAGGGAGAACGCGGTTGCGACGACGGAGTAGGCACGCAGGCCATCGCGGGCGACCGCGCCATGCTTAATTAGCACGCTATATGTTGGCCCGAGATGACCGGTTTATTTGGTCATGGATCTGATCTGATCTGATCTTCTTTGCCTTACTAGTACTATAATATATAATCCTTTTTGCCTGCTCATCATTCCACGTGTTGGCTAGCATTGATCCAAGCACATTTGTACAGACTGTACTCTGCTCGTTGTACGTATATTGCACGTCAGCATTCATCATGTAGTAATTGTTCTGCTCCCCATCGCCTGCGAAGCTTCCAGACCATCCCTGCACCCGACCCCTCAGGTTCAGCGAGAGAGGGCGAAGGAGGGGAACAGCACACTGTTGAAAATAGCGAGGCTCTAGAGGATTACTCTGCTACAAACATCATTTAAATTGTTTTGGGCACAAGATCAGTTACATCGATTTTACGCTGCCACTACATTCTATTACTCCCTCCGTTTGGAAATATAAGATGTTTTAGGTTTGTGAAAAAGATGTATCTAGACATCTTTTAGTGTCTAGATTCATTTGAACCTATACACTAAAAAATGTCTAGATACATCTCCTTCACAAACCTAAAACATCTTATATTTCTAAACGGAGGGAGTATATACTATCTCTGTTTGGATTATAGGTCTTACACGTATATCCAGATCGTTAATTTAACCAAGAAAATATAAGTTATATAGCATGAACAACTGTATTGTGGTGTCTAGAAAGGAATATTGTGGCATGACAGCGTGGGTAGAAAGTTTCTTTTAGACTTTAAGATCCTGGAGCTAATCTCTAGCTCCATCCCTCCGTAATTTGTAACTTGTGAACCTCTCGCTTTACTACAATAAATAAATAAATAAGAATATACGGTGGGAAAACCTACTGTTCTGCCTAAAAAAACAACTGTAGCCATCGAGAAATACAATTGGGTAGTCATTTTCAATGATTTATTTTATTTTATTTTTGGCAGGTGAAGCTGAACAGTGCAAGCTGCATTCTGTTCTGGAGCCTTGCGTTCTCCTTAAGCCTAATCCACACCGGCATCGCGTTCTGGCCAGGCCAGCAGAGCGGAGGCCAGTGGCGTTGGCAACATCAACATGATCGAGCAGGGGATGATGATGATGATGACCAGCTGGCAGCTGCGTCACAACAACTAATAGCCGGGGAGATGTTTCTCTGCCTGTTCTCATCGTCATTCGTAAAGCACAAGGGGAGACAGACCCGTGCACGTAGAGTACTAGTAGGACTCTAGCAGACAGTTCCCTTTCCGTCGTGCGTGAAATTTCATTTCTTCGTGCCAACGTACTTACAAAGTTCCAGCGAAATTTATACAGTATACTGTATATAACAAAACGTCAGAGGTTGTGGCTCTGGATATTTCCTTCGTAAGTACTTGCGAAGCTACTTCGGATGCAACGTCGAAGTACATAGTCATAGTTCTCACAACACAAGGTTTCAGCAGACATTTTTTTTTAGATCAACAGACCTCAGCCCCCATTCCATTTTCATTGAAAACGAAATGACAAATGCTCAGTGAGATTGACTGTTCTAGACGTTTAAGTTCAGCAGACAATTAGGAGTCCAGAACGTGGAACCTGCAATATCAAGCTCCACCATTCCTCACAAAACGCACTGCATCAAGCAACACCTTACAGCTAACACTGCAATTATATATTCTCAAAACACAAGAGGGGTTAACACAAAAGCAGCTTCAGTCATGGCACAGTTAGCACGGAACATAGTACATCTCACTGTTGGAAACTATATATAGTATAGTATAATGGGGAAAGTTGCATTCTCTCTATATGGTAGCAGAAAACAAGAAAACCTTTCAGTGGTCTAGTATAACAAACCTGATAGGAACACAAGGGCAGCATTCTAAAATTTACATCGCACTACGGGCAACAGAAAACCTTGTTCCTGCTCCAGTGCAGCGTCGCAAAACTATATATGGGCAAAGTAACAATGAACAGATGACAAACGTAACAAAGCGACTACCATTCTATTTTGCTGGATTATCACACGGCCTGGAGCTTCTGCTCATCCATCGATTCCACGGGAAGGACCGCAGGTTCCCACGCCGAGTGCTCGTCGAGATGGATCTTTGCGTACTCGCTCACCAGCCCGTTCCTCTCTTCCCACATGATCGCCTTCCTCTCCTCTTCGGCCCTGTCCACCTTGTCTTTGGTCATTGAGCTCATGTCCCCTGCTGCCTTGGTTACCATGCCAAACGCGCTGGTGAGCCAGGACGCACCAGCCGAGACGTACTGGTTGCCCATCAGAGCAGAGCCTGCGATGGTGGCCTTCTGCTCTGCAGCAGCCAGAGCAGTCTTTGTGAGTTCTGAGACCTGGTAGCGCTCGTCCACTTCCTTGACCTTGCTGCCAACGACGGCCCGGCCCAGGTTGATCTTGTCACTCAGGCCGTACTGGCGGTCTAGGGAGGCGACGGTGGCAGTAGCATTGGACAGGATGTTGTGACGCTCGTCAAAAGATCTTGCTGCGCTGAGAGCGTCCTTGCTCAGGACAAAACCCTTGGCCATCATGCTGCTCACAACATCCTCTGCCTTCCTGACTGCAGATTCAGTAGATGTTGATATTTCTCCCTGCACCAACAAGGGCATGCACAAAAACTGATGATCAGTTTTTTCTGCAGATTCAGTGGATGTTAGAAGTTGTCAGGATATAAACTAAGTAATTCTGATAAAAAATGATCAGCAACTGGGTTTAAGCTAACTGCAGGACCCTGATTTAAGAGACAATGCATGCATCTGTATTTCTCTTCTCATTGACATACTGGCCTGAATCAAAAAATATGTCTAGTTTAGAAACTTCCTTACCATGGTAAGAATGGTCATTGAACTGTCAAAACAGACAAACACCATATCGGCGAGGTTATAGAAAATCATTGGATAGTAAGAGCAAGAAGAAATCTACTTTTATTCAAGGTAAGCACTTTTTTGAGCTGATATTCCAAGTGAGCACTGCTAAAAGTATGCACTATAAAGTGTTTGTTTGCAATGATCATTTTGTGAAAACAAGGACATTGTCCAAATCCCCAGATGCTTTTCTCACAGAATTTCACTGTAAACCAATTAACTCTTCTTCAGTTTAATAGACTAAAGGACCAACAGGCCTCACAGTTCTTTCAATTTTTCGTGCAACTACAAATCTTGAGCGCACTACTCAAATCCAAAAATGTTCTTACCGATGATTGTTTGCAGGCTTCAGGAGGCAACTGATAGTTCGCAACTGGAGTTATGATGACAGAAAGATCAACAATTGTTGCCCCCTGTAGATCAGTTAATCAGGTGATTGTAAGATATCTCAAGACAAAGAATGGTGAGACAAAATAGCAAGAAACAAACATAGAGCCTGGCTAATTTCATAGAAAAAATAATCAACATATGATATAAAATGAGTTGAACTTGAACATACTGAGAGAAGAACAGCAGTGTCTGCTCCTTGTGAGTCCTTAAAAGTGACGTAAGCAAGTTGTGACCAATTGGATTCACTGATGAAAACACAAGAAAATATTTAAGGAATACTCATCCATTCCTACACATCCAGGCAGTGCAATAATGATGAATTACCTTTGCATTTCAACATATTCTATATCCCCAGAGAAAGAAAAGAACTCTGTGATCTCTCTTTTGGAGGCATTCAACGAAATGTTGCCAACTTTTACTGTCCTCGCCTGCAAAAAAATATCAAGATGAGCAAATGGATGAGATCACCAGCACTACTTTATCAAGACAGAGGAGATACAAATTCCATTTTTCGTGAAACGACTGGGCACCTAGAATGTGGAGATGTATGTGCGGCTATTTGTTTTGGAATTTTTTGACATTTCGAAATGCTTTAAAAGTACATTTCAATTAAAGGGAGCACGCACCAAGAGCCAAAACACCACGTCATTGTAGTTCCAAGTGGGACAATCAACTACACCCATTAGCTAAATAAATATGATTCCAGAAACCAGGTTTTTAAATAAATGTCCTTTACACCTTTTGAATATTTAATTCAATGTAGGTACAAATAGCAGGTGACATTACTAAAAGATCATGTACTTTGCATTAACGAAGAGAGGCACATGTCACAGGGTAACCTGATGCTTCCACTTTACAGAATCAGAATTGTATAGGACAGTTAACCGATTTAAATTTATAAGCTGTTATACTTACAACATCACATAGAAAGCATGCAATTATAAAATATTAACACGATGTAATGTTGACAGCACAGATTAGATCACAGACAGGCCAAGAGGGATAGTGCTGTTGTGTAGGACGGCAAACGTAATGCAGGCCAGCTGTCTCCAGTTACCAGGAGTGATTAATTTCTCCAAATGCAAATAATCAACGAGAGCATTCATTGCCCCCGAAATCTAATCCCCTTAATTGATAGAAGCCTCAAATGAAGGCCTCAAACGAAGGAGAAACTGGTACAGGCAGAGCACCTTTAAGCAATATAATACTATCGCTCTCATATAATTTTAAAGAAATCAGGTTCGTCCCCCTTTTCAAAATAATAGCTAGGAAATGCAGCAGTTCATTCATAGTAGTTTGGTATCCACCACCATGCCCCAAATCATCTATTGGTTGAAGCAGAACACAGGACTGCAATTCCGGGCAGAAACTGAACAATAAAAAAGCTTCAAGATCAGATCTGCCAGATTCCATGAGCGTAATAATGGAGTAACTAGTACTCCAGTTCAGAGGCACTATTTTTTTGATTCAGAATCAAGGATCCGGGAAACAACAAGCAGGTCCATCCTATGGGAATCCAGTCGACACTCCCCCACCAACCGATGACCCACCGAGCACCAGAAACTGGGGACAGAGCGACTACTTGAACACCTGGCCTCGCCTGCATCAAGAGATTTTTCAGCGTTGCGGCGGCCTTACCGAGGAGCAGAGCAAGCAGCTCACGTTTGACCCGCATTGCGCTAAATTTCTTCGGGGGAACCCGCGGAATCTGGCGGAAACCAGCAACGAGGCTCGTTTCCGTCGCGATGTCCCCGAATCGACAAAGTCAGGCGAAATCGCCGCAGAACTGAACCATCTCCCACATGAGCTCCCCGACCAGGAGTTCCGGCACGCACGCACCCATGGTTAACTTATTCCGACGGAAGAGACGGCCGAGCAACACCCGACCAGAACGCGAGCACTAACAGGGGCGCAGCGCCTCCAGGAAGAAGTAGATACAGTAAGTAAAAACTAGAAAAAAAAAGGCCGAGAGTCAGAGCTGACGCACCTCCATTGCGGGATCTGGGTCGCGGCCGGGAAACTCGAGGCGGGCGGCGAGGCTGGCCGCGGGGGTCGAGGGGCCGGGGAATTTGGCGAGGCGCCTGCGGTGTGTCGGTCGGCGGGCGGAGGAGGAGGAGGACAGGAGGAGCGGGGGGTGGACTCGGCCGGGAGATGAGGAGTCGGGTAGGCCGGTAGGTGCTTGGTTTCAGCGAGGAGTCGTGCGAGCGAGTTGTAAACGTAACGACCCGCACGGCAGGCAGATGGCGAAGCGCGTCGCGTGATTAGAGGTCGGCGCGGGTGCGGCACGGCAGTGGTGTCGGACCGGGCGCGCTACGGGATCTGGTCGTGCGGCACCACGGTCAGATGCCATTTGCTGGACCGGTAGGCATTTGGATCGGGAGTTCGAGTGTCACTACTTTACCCACTTTTTTTTTTAAACCGCACTGTCGGTCCTCTTTTGAAATAGACTTTTATCCCACTATATTAATATAGCAACACACGATACAACGAGCAAGCTGTGGCCACAACACATCCAAGCTCAAAAGAAAAATAAAAAGAATAAAAGAGAAACAAATGTCGATATTGGCACTTCGATGAAACGAAGACGACCCTCAAACGATGCGCCCTCCGGACAAGTCCTACCATGCTCCTGGCATTCTGAACCGCCGTGTACCAAACAACACCTTCACCAAGGAATGCGACAGCAACGCCACTGTTGCCGGACTGGTCCTAGGGTTTTCCTCGGTACATGAAGGGGAGTGGCATGGAGGTATACCCGACACCCTTCAAGAAGGAGTAACGACACCTGCTAGCATCACCACGCCAGTGTCGGACAAAGCTGACAGGGATTTCTCCCAACCCCAAAAAAACCAACACCCCGAGTGTTCCGTACCGCTCCACCCATCGTACCGCCAACCAGCACGCGCCACCCCGGGAAAGGCGTCATCTTCGTCATCTCAATGTGGATCTCAACGCGAGACCTTGGGGTCCAAGAACAATGATACTAGGAGTGGAGGCAGCAACATCGCAACCGCACGGGAGGAAACTACCTCCACCGCAATCGCGGTAGCCAATCGAACGTGGTGACAGGAACACACCAGACCCGCCTGGCCCGGCCGGGCCCAAAAGCCCCCATCTCCATGTTGTAGTAGGGGTGGCTGCAAGCGCCGCCACCACCCAGACCCACTCTCGACGTTCTGCACCTCCAGGGAGCTGCGCCCGCTCGCAGAGCCTCCGGCACGCCCTAGCCCAGATGAGGCCCATATCTGGGCCGAGCGGGCGACGCCGGCCAGCCTTTGCTCGCTGCGCCGCTCCTTCGCCCAAGAGGCAGCACGGTCACGCCTCCTGCCACTCCGCCAACCGTCTAGGGCCCACGTCCCCTTCCGCGCGTCGGGGAAAAGCCATCCCGCCGCTGCCATCCCCGCGCGGGCAACGCCCGGCGGTCCATGCCGGCAGCTGCGGCAATATGGAGGGAAAGGGAGGGGACTGGGGCGGGAGAGATGGGGGCGTCCGCCCGTCGCCCGCGAGGAGGCGAGCGAGCGAATGAGGCGAAGCTTTTTCAGAAATGTGGCGGTCCCTATTATTTTCCCGACTCCTTCATTTAACCGCACGTGACACAATTTAGAGACAATTAAAGCATGTACAATGCTAGATGCTTATAGAAGTGCCTAGAAAATTTAACCGGTTTTTTATTAAACACCGGTGTTTATTTATACTAGCAAGATGACTAACTAGGCATCTCTCGTGTACGAATAAACACAGGTGTTTATGCAAATGGTTGGTTTATTTTTCTAAGCACCACCCTTAGTACCTTGCATAATTGCATTGTACATGGACTAAGTGTATTTTCAACTAGTAGAGACTTAAGTGAAGGATCCGCGAAAGAATAGATAGGAACCGCAGTTGCGGTTTAGGCTCCGTTTGGCAGCTCGGTATTTCTAAAATCATAGTATGCCTAAACCGCAGTATTCTGTTGCTCGGCAATGAAATACTACAGTTTTGAAAAACGATTTAGGCTTTGTTTGGCAGCTCGGTATTTCTAAAATCATAGTATGCCTAAACCGCAGTATTCTGTTGCCCGACAATGAAATACTACAGTTTTGAAAAACGGTTTAGGCTCCGTTTGGCAGCTCGGTATTTCTAAAATCATAGTATGCCTAAACCGCAGTATTCTGTTGCCCGACAATGGAATACAACAGTTTTGAAAAACCACATTTTTCTTCTGTTTTGCCTAGAAATCCGAGGTGTTTGAAAATGTGCATGTACTATGATATTTAGTTGCTCGGTTCTATGGAGGAGAAGCGTCCATTGAAGTTCTGGACCGCCACATGGACAGGGCACGAGCCCCGCGTGGACCATCTTGACAAATCGCTCGCTCTTTCTGAGCAACAGTAGCAAGAAATAAAAGGAGGGGAAGGCTTCTGCCATATGACAAACTTGTTTGAATATTTTTCGGTGAGTATGTCATCGAGCATTTAGTCTATGTACAGATGGTCTATGCAATCGGTGAGGATTGCACCACGACAGATTTCAGAAAAGATGGTACGGTGGCCTGCAGTACCAGCGAAAGAGGCGGAAGAAGAAAGCATTTCTCAGTTTTAGAAAAAAGAGGTCCGGGGCTCTTTTTTAGATACAACGGAAATACCACATTATTGCCAATAATACAGTATTTAAAACTGCAGTTTTCATTAGAGCCAAACACCTCAAAGTATCTAAAACTATGGTATTTCTAAAAACTGAAATATATGCTAAATACTTAGAAAATACTTAGCTACCAAACGGGGCCTTGCTCTCTTTTTTTGTCCTCGCTGGTAGCTCTGGATTCGACATGGTGCCAAACTTCGTTTCTGGCGCACTGTGCACGCATTTTCTGTACCTGAGGAGAGAAGGTTTTTAGCGAGGTCATCACGGGGCGCTGTTGCGTTCTGTACCGAAGCACATAGCACGACTACCATAATCTCACGCCTTTCCGTACTGATGTCATTTGCTTTGCTGGAGCACCACGGTGTCTCGCTCCCTTTCTGGTACCGCAGAAACCGCACCAGCCTTCGTTTGTTTGGTGCCCCAGCGAAGAGTAGCTGAAGTTCCTAAGTACCTCAGCAAAGTCAGATCCTGTAAGTGAACTGTGATATGTACAGTTGAGGTCTAAACCGTGATTTCTTGTACTCCCTCCGTCCTATCAAATTTATCAAAATTTGAATGAATCTAGACACTATTTAGTATATAGATTCATTAAAAAAATTAAAAACTAAGACATCTATTCTTAGACGGAGGGAGTATTTGGTAGAAAAAAGAGGAAGCATCTTATTAAACAAATAGAGGTTAACGTGTCCACATTTTACCTAGTACTCAAGATGGACCAACATTTTGGATTGAAGTAGTATTAGGTTGTTGTCATTATTTACGTTCTATTAGGAGAATGCGTGCATGTCGCTTCATGCTTCGAGTGATTTTTGTCTCTCTTTACTCAGGAATTACATTAGGTGTTCTTTTTTTTACTTCTCTATTGTTTCCTCCGTTTTAAAATATAAGATGTTTTAGCTTTTATGAAAGAATAAATCTAAATGCATTTTAGTGTGTAGGTTCGGAGTGAATATATACACTAAAATACGTCTAGATACACTTTTTTTACATAAGTTATTAAAACAGCTTATATTCTAAACCGGAGGGAGTACTACGCACTACTATTATTAGACATGAAATGTGTTTGCAGATTTCATTACGATGTACTACTACTAGGTACTAGTAAAAGTGTACGTGCAACGCACGCCTAGCCCATAGTCTCTCAATAATAATTATGCCAATGTTCCAACACAATCTCCCCTCTCAAAACGTTTAGCAATAATTTCAATACAAAGCAATCATGCAACATGAACAACACAGTCAATAGTCATCGTACCTTTTGGAACCAAAAATTAAATCAACTTCAGCTCGAGCGACCGGTGAGCGTTTAGAAGTTGAGTTGTGCATTGATTTTCTGATAAATCAACATCACAACCTCCATGGTGCGTGTTGGCTAGAATTCACACAAACATGTTCCCACGGGCATTTAGACAAAAGCAACATGCTCCTGTGTTTTCCTAAAAATTTAGGTTATGTAATTTTTTTGTTTTAGATAACCTTGAATTGTAAGCCCAACTATCAATCAACAAAGCTCAATCATGGGCTGATATACAGGAATGTGGGATGGTACATTATAAGTGCTAGGTACCGTTAGTAGAAATAAGAATGGAAAACCAGAGACCTAATACACATATTTATACTACAGGATGACGTGCGAACATGGTTTCTGGAAAATTAAAAAATGTACTGAATCTAGGGAGTGACATGTAAAATTGTACTCTCTCTGACCTAAATTAGTTCACTCAAATTTAAAATACGGATTATTTAAATACTAAATCATGTCTAGATACAATTGAATCTAGACAAATCTAAGTTAACTAATTTCGGTCGGAGGGAGTAACATATACAGTCTTTTGGAACAGTGGTAGAAAATGAGATACGCATGGACAAGAGAAGTAGAGCAAAATTATTTGCATACCACGGATGAATTAGGAGAGGCAGCGACACATCAAATAGAAGGAGTGGGGCGGCGGCGGTATATCCAGGCTTGGCGTTGGTGGATCTGGCATGTGCTATCTTAGAGGAAGGCGGCGGATTTCGTCCGTGCTACGGTATCCGCGCGCATGTCGGCGTTCAGGCCTGCATCCTGCTTGACTTGAAGGGGGGAGAGGAGCATACATGTGGTCGTGGAGATGAAAATATGAGATGCACCGAGTTACACAATTAGTGGAGCAATAAGGGAAGAGTAATTAACATGCCATTAATTAGTTAGTAATTAGCGGGCCAATTTACCAGATTAGTCCGATCAGGCGGGTTTTCAAAATCGTGTTGAATGGAGCTCAACATTGGAAGGCTACAGACTGTTAGATTAGATAGTACAAACGGTGGAGATTGATTGTATCCCAATAAATTGGTGCCTTTATAAGTAGTAAAGATAGAGATAGAGATAGAGATAGAGATGGACGACTGGTGGAAGCTCTTCATACCCCCTCCCCCCCTCCCTCTCTCAATGTGTTTCGCATATGTACAATGTAACAACTTATCTTTATTTTCTACTCACTAACCCATTATAAATTGGTCGGCCCAATTAATTTACCTGCCAAGTGCAACCTCGTCCACTCGTTCTCAACAAATTTTGCCAAACATGTATACAATATGGCTCGAGTCACCCCTCACTTCATAACATTTTTATATCGCGGTTATAACCAAATGTTGATTACCTCTTTCTAAAAATATCGCGGTTCAACTTTTATAACCAAATTGAATATCCGAGTTATAGGCTCATATAGAAAATTTAATATGTTTAGCTATAAATGATACACAAGCATCAGTTGACTTACCATGTCGCCGATTCAGCCGCTGTGTAAGACAATACCACACATCTACAAGTCAAGTAAGGATTCGTGGTGAGATGATCATAAATATGTTGTTACCTATTGTCCGTACAACGCGTACATCGTCAGGAAAATGTCCATAAAAAATCAAGAAATAATAATGTGTGTTGAAAGACATGTTTGCTAGTATGATTTAATTTATTTAGGTAATGTTCAATTCGGTTGACCGATCACGGTGCCCCTTATATGCAATAGTCTAAACGTTTTGTGCAATGTAGGCCCAATTGCTAGACATGAAATATGTTTGAGCATTCTATATGGTTGACTCCCTAAAATACCTAGTGTTAGATGTTTAAATGTCTCCATACAAGGATATTAAGTGGCAAGATACCTGAATCCATGTGTTACTCTCTATATATCTAGGCCCTTGTAAATTGACATAAATAATTTTATCTGCCAAGAAGCCCCGTTCACTGGTTGTCGGCTACCTTTTGCCCTCCGTGTGTACATATATATAGCTTGAGCATCTCTTTAGTTTCAACATTTTTATGTTGCGGTTCTAAACAAATTACACTCTTCTCAAAACTCTTATCTAGATCTAAAATGGGTGTGGTTGACATATTTATTTCCAAGTATTATCATTCTAAACTTACTAAGATCTAGAGTTCTTCTATAGATTGTGAAACATATGCATTGGACATATTATGAAACATTTGGCATCACATGCTTGGAATGAGTGGCATTGGGAAAATATGTGGAATCCATCTTGTTCTTTAATTCACAGTTCATCTATTGGGTTGTTGGCAAGACTCGGGGACCATGTGGAGGAGGAGTCTTACTTGATAAACTTGTGCATTTGTGACACATACTACCTAATTTAGTGGATCATCTACCTAAACATCTTGTCGGGATATTTTGAAGATGGTTTTACCCCAGTTTAGCACTTAGCTTCTTTTTGTTAGATACGATTGGTATGTTACATCGCCGTTGAATGACAATATATGTAAAAATCGGATGGTATCATCGATAATCATGTCTAGATTTCTCTGATCAATCTATTCCATTCCTCGTTATTGTCTCGATATTTTCAAACCCCGAACATCACTTTACACCATGCCCAACGGACATGCATCAGAAAACAATAGTCCAAATTTTCTAAAAGGGGTAACCTAGACATATTTTTTCACGAACGGGGTAATTAGCGTGAATACATATCTAGGAGGTAAAACGCTCACTCAGATTATATTTGAAATAGACATCAAAGATCACACAACACATACCTCTGATCCAAACATGTCCTCTATGTTTGGTATACACTATACAAACATGTGATGAGATGGGCACCAAATTGAGGTTGGGTAGATGATCCATACATTAGCACAGAACAAACAAGAGTCGGGACTCTATCGGGTTGAACCAGTGTGCACATCAAATAGTTCAATAATATTGGTGGTTAGATGATTATATGTTTTTCTGTTGCATGTTTCGTTTACACCATGTCAGCGTGGCACGGTTTTTTCTGTCATTTTGGCTATATGCATCCTTGGTGTCTAGAAATGTTATTGAAATTATGTTGGTGCAGAGACCTTAGTTGGTATCTACTGGATAGTAATATATTCCTTTATCGGAAAATAATGTGGGGAAATAGTGTATGTATATTTATTTACAATGTAAGTAGAAGAAAATTTACATACATGTCCGCCATGATTTAAAAAATATTATGTATATAGGAAGTTTTGGTTGAAAAAAGTTAGGCATCCCATATATACAATCTGCCCGTGGAATCTAAATGTCTCGGTAGATGCAAGTAAGTGCCAAGAGTATCCCCATGTGTTCCTCTCTCTATCTCTAGCCCATTTTAAGTTGACCTAAATAATTTACCTACCAAGTGCAACAACATTCACTTGTTATCGACCACCTTTTTCTCATATATGGCTCAAGACTTCCCTTCAACAGTTTCACAATGGCTCTTGGTGAAAGGGTCTTATATATTTTCTCAACTCTTGCCATATCTATATATAGTACTATCTACAGAGTGTGAAATTCACATCTTTAGTTATAATCTTGAGTGGGCAGGCCACATCTTTCCCTATAGACATGGATATGATTGTGAAACATGCGCACAAATTCACTTGCTTGGAATGAGCGGCACTGGGAAGATACGTGAAACAAGTATTGTGAGCCATGGAATGAAATAATCTGTGATCTCTACCTGATCCTCGAGTACCATAGTAGTTGTTTGTGAGTGTAGTACTATTTGGGGAATCGCTTTTGTTTAGTTTAAATCTGAAATAGACACTAAAGCTCACCTAAACAACACCTTTAGTCGAAGCACAATTTTTAGACAATTTTCTTTTGGCATACACTATACAAGCTCGCCGACTCAACGAGTATCGACATGATCAGCGCCCAGGACATATAGTAATGAGCACCGTATGCCCACCAAACAGTTCCATGCCTTTTTGTGTTGATGCCATTGTAACACCCCATGAATCAACCCTTCCTGAAGTGCTACCACTCTATTTTAAAAGGGCATCTGGAAACTATTAGAGTGGGCATCCAAGATAGGAAATAGATAATGAATTATTAGATAATGACTTGAAAGAACACCCATATAGCTTACAAAAATCTAGGCAAGCTACACGAGAGGAAATCTATCGGTTCGACATAATAACCAGGAGTAAAATAGTAGAACTTGTTGGTGACATGTTTAAATCATCCACTATGTATCATATGAGTATGTGTGATGTGCTAAACAATGTAGATGTGTGCTATGCCCGGGTCCCATGCATGGAGATTACTTAGTACCTGAAAACCAAATGAAAGGAAGGATGAGTATAAAATATTCAGCAAGTACAATCGAAACCATAAGAACATTATTCAATGAACACCATTAGAACTTCACTCAGAAACATAGATTTAGTTTGAACTATGGAATGCCGCTGGCTCGGAATTTACCAGCTATGGGTTTTGGTAGTGCTAGCTCGGAATTTACCAGCGTGTCGGCTCGGACTTACCGGCCTGCCGCAGTGTTGGCTCAGAACTTACCAACCCGCAACCCATGAAGCATAGAAGAAAACATGGGATGAAATAAAGTCCCAAATAAGAACCGAGCACAGTGAAACACAACCAAGAGCACAAGCAATCATAAAGAAGAAATGTCCGTCATGCACTTGCCTGGACCCGTCGACTATCCTTGACACCAATGCTCACAAACCTGTGCGTAAACCTTCTATTAGAAACTATTCTAGGGACATATGAATTATCCGAAAATGGTCCATACAACATCATGTCCCAGATTAAATCATGCTGTTACGCAACTCGTCTCTAGTCTTTCTTTTATGTTGATCCCATTTATAATATAAACTGCATACTTTACAGGTTATGAAATTTCTCCAAGTCAAACTTATTAGTACCCATCTGAGAGTAAATGTGTAAGCAGCAGAATTACTCCATGACTCCTAATAAATCAGCTAGACCATCTCCATTATTAGTATAGCAACTAAGCAATCAGACCTTACTTCTGCTAGTACCGGCATCTAACAGAAAATACACCTATTGGTACTATTACTAGCAGAACCGTGTTACTTCTCATATCAGGTAGTTTAGTTCCAATGGCTAAGTAAGTTGGATAGCAGATCAATTACAAAATCTAATTAGCACGCGTGGACCATCCAAACAAGCTGGTAATTCAAGTACTAGGTGGAGAAAAACATAGCGTGTTGAACCAGTATGGATCTAGTATTTTGTAGTTTATTAGACTAATCAAGCCATGGTACGCTATAGCTGTGTAGCAAAATAGCAACTGACCAACGATTTGAATCAGAAGATCAATAGAATTGCTGCTGGTTCGGCTACATACATGGCAGCTCGAACCCCTCCAAGACTGCAGCAAAGGATGCAAGCGACAATGATCGGGTACTTATGTGGCATTGTAGGGTTGGGAGGTAGGTCACCTGCAGATGACCCACAAGTATAGGGGATCGCAATAGTCTTCGCGGGTAGTATTACCCAATTTATTGATTCGACACAAGGGGAGACAAAGAATGCTTGCAAGCCTTAACAACTGAGTTGTCAGTTCAGCTGCACCTGAAAATAGTTCTTACTCACAGAAGTTTATCAGTAGCAACAGTTTGTAGTAGCAACAGCAAAGCAACAGCAACAGCAACAGCAACAGTGAAACAACAGCAGTAGTAACAGTAATGGTAACAGTAGGATTCGAGTGCGGTAGGCATAGGGATGGATGGACGGGAGTTGCATGGACGAGTCTAAACATGTAACTTCAAAGAACTAGGGCATTACAGATAAATAATAATAAGCATCCAAGTACTAAACAATCCTAGGCATGTGCTCCAAATATAGTCATACGTGCTCGCAATGAGAATGTGCACAACATCTTCTGTCCAGCCAGCCCGTGGCAATGGGGCCTCTAGGGAACTACTGGCAATTAAGGTGCTCATTTTAATAGAGCACCGGAGCAAAGCATTAACACTCTGTGAACACATGTGATCCTCACACCACAACCATCCCCTCCGGTTGTCCCAATTATTGTCACTTTAGGGCCTTTGGATCCGACAATGATATGTGTACACAACTTGCAGATAAGATCACAAATAATACTATCATAATGATTCAATAATAAGTTCAGATCTGAGATCATGGCACTCGGGCCCTAGTGACAAGCATTAAGCACAACAAGTTGCAACAAAGTCAAATAGCACTAATAGAGATACTAGGCACTATGCCCCTAACAGATCTTATTCGATTACATGATAGAACTCATCCAATCCCTACCATCCCCAAGCCTACAGCGAGGGATTACTCACTCATGGATGAGGGAAACATCGGTGGTTGGTGGAGATGCGTTGGTGATGACGATGGCGATGATCCTCTCCAAATTCCCCGTACCGGCAGGGTGTCAGAACGGAGTTTCTGGATCCGAATCTTGGTTTTTCGTGGCGGCGGCGGAGCGGAACTCTTTCTGGAAAACTATCGAACCCCCCTCTGTTTTTAGGTCAGAGGGCAACTTATAAACGCGGAGGGAGGCCGAGGAGCTGCCTGGGGTGGCCAGACCTCCCCCAGGCGTGGGGTCAGTGGGCCCGTGCCTTGGGTGGGTCTAGGCCCCCCAAGCCTCCCCTCTGTCTCCCCTTCTGGCTCCGTGGATCTTCTGGTGAGAAATAGTTTTTGGCATATTTTCCGGGATTTTTCCTGATAGTTCATTTTCTGCATAAAAACAAGACACCAAGGTAATTCTGCAGAAAACAGCGTCAGTTCGTGTTAGTTGTATCCAAATCACACAAATATAGAGGAAAAACAATAGCAAAGTGTTCGAGAAAGTAGATACGTTTTGGACGTATCAACTCCCCCAAGCTTAGCTTATTGCTTGTCCTCAAGCAATTCAGTTGAAAACTGAGTGCGATAAAAGAACTTTCAAGAACACTTTGCTTCATATGATGTATATATTCTCAGCAAAGGAGTAGATGCTTAGACAATTCATAATAAGGAGTATGCAACTAGGTCTACTCAATAGCCATTGTAAGCTATGAAGAGAAACCAACTCAATAATAATAAATAGCATGAAACATAAACATAAGCAACATTGCAATGCTCATAATAAGGTATGATAGAGTGGTATCTCGCTTTCCTTTGTTTGAAGAGCACAATATAAATGCTAAGGCACCTCTGAAGTTTACATGAAGACTAGAGATAAATATATCAGAGATACAAGCATCAAAGTCATGACATAATTAACCAAGTTTTGGAACAAACACAAAAATGACAACTATGCTCTCAAGAAGGTGCTCATAGAATAAGTGGTGACTCAACAAAGTTGTGAAAACGGTTTTGTGAAGGTTTGAAAGACTTCCTAATGCTGAAAGGAAGGTACTCATTAGCTTTGAGCTCTCATTGCCCCTATCATAGGCATCTTCATGTGGTTAAGGTGAAAGTGAGGTCCACTCTGAATCATATGCTTGACAGACCATAGACTAGAAATCCCAAGTCCCTTGAGTACGAGGGCCGCTCCGCATGCTACTCAACTTTGGTCACCTGAAAGTTCTTGTCATTGTAAATACATGCATATCATCGAGAACCGCCAACGGGGTACCCCTTGCACATGGTACAGGAGCTTTCCCATAACCAAAATGACAAGGCAAGCAGACAATGAGCATCTCAGCAATCTTTTTATTTACCATATGCATAGCTTTTTATTGAGGATGCTTCCTAGATGCTCATTACGGTGATGCTGCAAGTTTCCACCATGATTAGGCATGGCTTAGGCTAGCGGCCCATGCTTGGTATGAAGACTCTCCCAAGTTGGAGGGCTGAACCGAATTGTATTCGATATCCTCTTCAACATTCTCCTCTTGCTGGGAGAGTTCCCCCACATAAGTTTCAACCTCCTCCTTCGTAAGTGACCATTCTTGCCTGTTATCAAAGTTAAACAAAGCAGGTGCAGGCAAATAAACTATTTTCTCACTCCTACCTTTTCTCCGACCTTGCTGGACAAAAGATAGTTCAAATGGCAAACTTCTCACATTAGCCCCCAAAGAAACAAAACCATGCTGAATCATGGATTTAATATCAAGCCTCTCTATGGAAAACTAAAAATCTGAATAATGAGGCTCTAAACCATGGAAAGCTAGCAACCTAGAAGCAATGAGACCTCCACAAATTCCACCTTATCACGGTTGGTGGTGAGACGGTGAGCTATCAAAGCACCCAAACTGTAAGGACTATTCCTATTCAGAGCAGCTGCAATAAAAGCTAGATCAAAAGAAGACAACTTTCTAGCAGTCTTTCTAGCAAGAACACACTTGGTAATGAAATAGGAAAAGTATCTAATAGCTGGGAGCTGGATGTTCCGAATTTTACCACTTTCCTTTGAGAAGTCAAAATCTTGGCAAATCTTAGCATACAAATCAACAAGTGACTTGGGCCTCTCCTTGATATTCTCACAATATCCCCACTGAGGTACTCTAATTGCTGCACAGAAATCAGCAAAAGGCAGGTCGACAGGTATATTATATATTTTGTAATGGACCATGGGATTAGAGGTAGACCAAGTGAACCGGAAGTCCTGTACAAAAGCCATGGTTAGCTTAACATATTGGATTGGTTCACCTTCAACAAAGTGCTCCAACCCTGCACTTGTAACCAAAGTTTAGAAATCTTGGAGGATCCCCACAGCTCTCATAAATTCATGGCATGGATATATGGAAGGAAAAACTGCCTCCTCACGATGAACCTTCATTGGCTCATGCACCATCAAGTCATATTGATTCAGTGGATAAGCACTCATCTTCCTTGCTGAAATTTTAAACAACCATCAAACCAAGTGATTTCTAAGTTGATAAATGATGAGCAACTACTATAGGAACTTGCTAGAGGACTATACATGCATCAAAACAAAGTTTCTAAGCATATAACAGGCATTCAAGCTCAAACAACATGTCACCTACAGTAGCAAAATACTTAAGATACAATCTACCAATCACAAATCTAGTTGGACAAGTGGAGGAGGCACATACCAAGGAACAATCCCTCCAAAAATCGGCACTTGAGATGGGATGAACAAGGAGATCGAAAATCGCGAGCAAGAACAGCAAGAACTCCAGCTTGAGCAAGTTTTCCGGTGTTTTTCGGGAGAGAGAAAGAAGGTGGCTTTGAGGAGGCAACCTGGAGGGCCCCAGGGAGGCCAGACCCCCCTAGGCGCCACCAGTGGTGGGCCCGCGCCTACCACAGGTGTGGGGCCTAGGGGTGTCCCCTTGGGTCACCTCTGGTACCTCCCTGCCCCTTTTTTCGAGGAAAAATTTATTTTGAATTTTCTGGGATTTTTTGGGAAACTTTATTTTTGGCCAATATTCAGGGTATGAAAATTGATTTTCTTGCAGAAATAGTTTTTCATAAGAAGCAAAACCAAACCAAAAACCAAACTACAGGAGCTTCAAGAAACTCAAACAAGCAAACAACTAGCAAAACTAAAGCTAAAGCAAAGACTAGGAAGGAGAAGGGAAAAAGAAAGCAAGTATAACCATAGTGGAAACATTATTTTGCTTATTAAAATCCTTTTATTAACAAGGTTGATCAAGTCTTGTTACCAAAACAATCTTATATGAAACAAAACTTTGCATTCCACAAGGTGATTATGTTACCTCATATTTGATAGAGATGGTCCCAATCATAATAGTTTCAAAATTTTCTTGTGGAATGGGACAATATATTTTTCCAACCTTGATGCTCTCAATATTTTCAATGGAATTCAGGCAATAGCTTCTAACAACCTTCTTGGGGAAATAGACAGTGTGCTCTTTGTCATTTATATTGAATGTTACTTTCCCTTGATTACAATTGATGACAGCACCTGCAGTATTAAGAAAAGGTCTCCCAAGAATAATAGACATATTATCATCTTCAGGCATTTCAAGCACAACAAAATCAGTTAAAACCATGCAATTATGAGCAACTTGAATAGGAAAATCCTTAGATATACCAACAGGAATAGTAGTTGACTTATCAGCCATTTGCAAAGAAATATCAGTTGGTATCAACTTTTCTAGTTGGAGCCTCTTGTAGAGAGAAAAAGGCATAACACTAACTCCAGCTCCCAAATCACATAAAGCATTCTAACATAATTATTCTTATTGAGAAAGGAATAGTTGGTATACCTGGATCACCAAGTTTCTTTGGAACGTTACCATTGAAGGAGTAATTAGCAAGCAAAGTAGAAATCTCCTCATTAGGAATCTTCCTTTTATTAGAGACAATATCCTTCATATACTTTGAATAAGGAGGCAATTTAATAGCATCAGTCAAAGGAATTTGCAAGAATAAAGGTTTCATCCACTCACAAAACTTGTTGTAGTGTTCTTCCTCCTTTGACTTGTGTTTCTTACCTGGAAAAGGCATAGGCTTCTGCACCCAAGGTTCTCTCTCTTTACCATGTTTATTAGCAATAAAATCTTCCTTTGTGTATCTAGTGGTCTTAGTGTGCTTCTCAGGTTCTTCCTCACCTTCCTCCTTATCAGGAGACTCGTTATTATTACCACTCTCAGTTTCAGCATCATAGAAAGATATACTATTAGGATCTATAGCAGGTTCAAGTGGTTCCTCAACTTTCTTATGTTTATTTTCTTCCTCTTACGAGGACTGCCACTATCCTCACCTTGTTGGAAATCCTTCTCTATTCTTTTAGGGTGTCCTTCAGGATATAAAGGATCTTGAGTAGCTGCACCACTCCTAGTTCTAATTCCATAAGCATGTTTATTTCCTGAAGCATTAACTAGCATATCTTTTTACACCTTAGCAAGTTGACCAAGTTCAGTTTGAACCATTTGAAAGTGTTTACAAAGCATTTTAATATCATTAGAAGTTATTTCCACAATATCTTTCAACTCATGGATAGCTCTAGAGTTTTCCAATAAATGATTCTAAACTTGTTTATTAAAATTACCTTGTTTAACAATAAATGTGTCAAGTTTCTCTAAGCATTGATTAGGAGGCTTACCATAAGGAATATCACCTTCATTAAATTGGAGAGAGTGTACCTCAATAGTATATGAGTGGGGAATTGGCTTACATAATTCTTCTATAGGAGGTAGATTCTTCACATCTTCAGCTCTAATACCTTTATCCTTTAGACACTTTTTAGCTTCCTTCATCACTTCATCATTTAATGCAATAACTCCCCTCTTCTTTGTTGTTGGTGGTGGAACTGGTTCAGGAACAACTGGTTCAGGAGTAATAGGCTCAGGTGAATTCAGCTCAGTTGAAGTCCAATCATTATAATTCTTGCTTATCTTGTTCATTAATTCTTCAGCATCTGTAGGAGTCCTTTTCCTGAAAACACAATCAGCAAAGCTATCGGTAGGTCCTAGAATCATCAGTTAGTCCATTATAATAAATATCAAGAAGCTCATTCTGAGGTAATGGACATCCACGATATGCATGAATCAAGGAACATAATGTAGCACCCCGGGTAAAATCACTATTAGAAAATCGTTGTGTTTTATATTTGTACATCATCATGACATCATCATACATATTTCTGCACTAAACTATCTTTCCTGAAAGCCTATCTTTGTTTCTAATTATCTCCTCCTCTATTCAAATTATAAAATCCCCAGTCTTGTGAGATATATTGTTTGACTAAAAGTATTTGCAAAAGACTTTTAAAATAACACATAAAAAAATATAAAACTATTTTGTCCGGGGGAGGCCGCCACCGGCCAGGCCCAAAGGGCCCAGCAGACAGCATCCTTCAACCCCGGCCCGACAAAAGGAACCCTAATCTACCCAAACCTAACCCTAGCCACCCAAATCTCCTCACCCAACCCCACTTTTTCCCTCCTGCCGCCGCCACCCACCAAGGCTCTACACGCACGCACTCAGCGATCGAACCCGCTCCCCAACCCCGCATCCCCGCAAGCCTCGTCCCACCCCGTGATCCCCATCGCCTCGCTACCCCGGGGCCCCACCCGCACGTCTCCCCAACCCGCTCGCGATCCCCTTCCCTTCTTATCTTCCTCGTCCCTCGACCCTGCTCATCGCCGTCAGCAACCGTCGCCGGCCTTGCCCACCGCCATTCCCCTGGCCTCCTCCCTCCTCTCACCCTCTGCGCCACCGCGGCCACCCTGCATCGTCGGCCTTCCTCTCCTCTCCTCTGGCCGCATCTCGAGCACCTCGCGCCGCCATGCGCCCAAGCAGCAGCGCCGCGCCCCGCCGGCCTTTGCCTGGGCTTCCCCTCCCCAAGATCTGGCGCCCGCGGTCCGTCCTCCTGCAAGCCCGGACCCGATGCCGTCTTACCGCCGTCCTCTGTGCTCCCCACGCACCGATGACGCGACCAAGCTCCGTCGCCAGACCCGTACCCCGCTCGCCGCCGAGCTCGTCGTCCTCCCCGCGCGTCCTCGCTCTCTCCCCGCCTCGCGCTGGCCTCTCTCTATAGTGCCATGGTCAAGCCTCATCGCCGAGTGTCTCCTCCTTGTCCTACGCCCCGTGTCTCTGTCTCCCTCCGCTGGTCGTCGGTGCCCCACGCCGTCGGGCACCCCACCTTCCTATCTGGCCACCTGCCGCCTTGACCATCCCCGGTAGCTCCTGCCTGCACCGCGGAAGCCCGATGTTCCCTTCAGCGTCGAGCCCGTCTTGGACTCCTTGCGTGTGTGTGCTCCTGTGTTTGTGTTTGGAGACGTTAGGGGCAAACCAAGTACAAGTTGATTCGAGGCTGAAATGGAGACACTAATTCCAACTGTGTGAATCTAGTGTGGCAATGTTGATGCTATGTGAAAAAAAACCGCAACCTCGACGAACAAGATCCACATGCACCTAGGCAAACCCCAGGAACCACCGGCGCTTGAACCCGAGAGAACCACGCCGATGACCTATGGTACCTGAGGATCGACATCATGCCGGTACATCAAGAACTCCTTCATGGAACATCAAGGCCCTGTTCCCGGAGATCCGAAGACCGATCCCCGAACACCTTCGGACCCCAAGATCTTTGACCCCAATGTGTGACCCCTATCTTATCCGCCCCTATTTTGTAATATAACATCTATCTTGTTGCATAATTAAATTGTCATGCTTGCATACATATTGTGGGTGTTTAGGGGTGTTTCGACGTTTCACCTAAATTAAACATGGTGGCCATATGAGGGCGAATCTAGTCTAATATTGGTCCCATTTAAATTTGTGTAGCGAACTGGTGCTATATTTTGCCTTGTTAAGACAACATTTAAATTGCTGGGTATCTAAACAACATGAAACCTCTAAGTAATTGTCGGGACCCGGTTCCACTTAATATGGCCTAATTGCATCGCATCTTTGCCATGTCATACATCATATATGTATCATGCCCGATTTTTTGCCGTAGTATTAAATAGTGCATCCGGTGTTTGTGCTAGTGCTTTGCTTCTTCACGGATTAGGCCGATGAGTTGATGAGAGTGTCGACCCGACCTTCGGATAAACCTTCGACAATGTTTTCAAGCGAGCATTCTCCCCCTTTCTACCTATTTTACATTTCTAGTCTTTATTTCCTCCTTTTGATCTATTGCTATCTGTGTTGCGATGCTCTAGTTTTCGTACCCGTGATATCCCTTGCAGCCTTATATTGCCTTGGACATATCCTATTACCTGTTGTTTGGTAGATAGTTAGACTTGCGCGTCGTACTCGCTTGCTCAAGTGTTGTTGCATGTCGTCCAGTACCACAGTTGTTGGAAGGCTGCCATATGCTTTATGGTGGAGATGATCATGGATTTAATTACTGTTTAATAACTAAAATTGAAAGTAGGTAAATGCAGAGGCACCGGTGGGTAATAGACAATATTTGGTTTTTAACTGCTCACTGGTGTCCCGTAGGACCCCGAGTTCTTGACACCTGTTCCGAGATCGAGCGCGCTAACTACATGTGGGGTGTGTGGGCACCCCCATCGATTAGTACCTGATTTCAAAGTACTGTACCGGAGGCCACAAAGTAGTTTGGGGCTTTATTACTATCATGTACTTATGCTATGTTTTACTGCTTTATTTACGATTGCGCGTGGAGCGCCTATACTATTTTGGATCGCGGCACGATTTCGCAGTATCGACAAGCCCAGTCACACTTTCGGGTTCCCAGTCGTTTACAGCCGTTCTCGCAAACCCTGGGTCCGTCTCGGAGATCGGCCGACTTCGTTACAGGTAGCTTAGTGGGGTGGCCCCCCATGTGCTTGCTTTGGGTCTGGGAAACGTCGTGTCCGAAACCCCGTCGACATACCGTTGGGTGTATGTTTTGTGATCTTGTACCTACCTGATCTGACAACAAGGGTGTAGGTGCGTGTGGAAACTTTGGTGCACCCCTGCAGGGTTAAATCTTTTCGAGAAGCCGTGTCCGCGGTTATGGACGACTTGGAGCACAGTTCTCGATCATAGACAACTATAACTAAAGTTTACTGTTATAACTTGACTTGTATCCGATATGACTAGTAATCAGCTTCACTACAACGGAATGGCTAAATAAAAGTACCAACAACTACTGGGTTTGGGATATCTCATGCTAAATGTATCTGACTAGTAAGTGTCGCAACTACAACGGAATGGTTAACTAAAAGTGGCCACTGCTTATTATATCAGGATGACTATCTCTACCCGACTAGTAATTGCTACAACGATAACTGAATCAATAAAACTGCCTACTGTGTGAGTTCCTCGGTTGACTCCTTCGTTTGGTCTCGAGGGGGAAATGCCAGGATGGGTATGCTTGGTGATAGTTTCAGGTTGGATCCGAATAGGTCTTTCTTACCCCTCTCTAATAGCCGCCAGTTGTATCGAGTCTCTATAGGTTGTTTAGTGCATGCTTTGCTGCCGCTTCAGTCCACCATACCTATGTAGGCGAGGACCGCCGAATTCTAGTCTCGTCGTGTACTGGCCTCAGTACTGACCGCTCTCTTTTTCCTTTGCCCTTTGTCGGCACCCCTTTTGTTTAAGCAGGTTTTGAGATCGACGTCGTTAGCAGGGTTACCCTTCCGGCTTGGCCTGGGCAGGGTTATGGACGCCATTGGTTATTCTTCAGGGCTCTTAGCCCCATTTGCATCTTGTCCGTAGTCGGACGCTGTATCATTTTCAAGTTGATTTGGATCTTTGTATTGTGTATCCGTATTCTTGACTCATGGAGTCATTGTTGTATATATCTGTTCTGTGGGTTCCATCATGGACTATTGTGTAATGGTATTACTTCGTTTTCCACCCGCACGAAAGTGCCTGGTGGGCACCTTTGAATCGTTTCTATGCGGGTTTGGCGGGAAGCGCTAAAACTTGCATAGGGCCGATTCTGAGGGTGTTACAGAGTGGTATTAGAGCTCAGCAGTTGCGATACCCCACTGGTCCAACCTGTAGGATAACCTAGCTAACGGTCGTTGTAGAGTGTCAAAAGTATTTTGGAAAAACCGGTTGGATAGATCTGATTAGGTCTGCTTTTACTCCTTACCCCTCTGCTATTCTTTTCTTACCTTTGCGAGTTTTGAATCTACCTCTTATCTTTTCTTCGAGTCCAGGATTTCTCGTGGTTGGGTTTCTGTCGTACCTTTAGGGTTTCGCTTCTTTCCTATTATCACGATGGTGCTACAAACATCTTATCTGCATCTCGTTGGTGTACCCTTCATCCAATCTTTTTGTTCTTGAACTCTTTATCTATATGTGTACCTTGCTGGATATCCATATCGTTGAAAAACATATGAGAAGGACGAGCATTGGTGAAGTTGGAGTATACCTTGAGCATGTATTGTTCATGCCAATGGAACCATTGCGAAATCTAATCGTTATGTATTTTCATAAAAAATTCTTTTGTATCTTCCGGTGTTTTCCAACGTGATGACCTAATCTACATCAGATCCAATGCAAAGCTTGCATCACCCCTTTGTTCCGAATACCGCTTATGAAGATCTTCATTCTAAATTTCGAGAGTTGTGTTGCATGATTTTCCTATTCGTGTATAGAGTTAATAGTTTGGGTACGGGATGGACTGATCCCCCTACCCGACTCTTACTGTTCACTCTTGTACATCGAACTGGTGGATCAATGTAACTTTTCCTCTTCTCATGGAAGTTAGAGGTGGCCTTATCTTTTGATACCTTTACCTTCGTCCTTTGTTTCTTCGGAGTGTTCTCTCGACGAACGTGAGCACCGACCCTTGTTGCTGGTGTCGCGGATTTCAAGATGGAGAAAGAACCCTTGTTAGTGGTGTCGCGAGGATCTACATGAAGTGAGAAGATTCAGATCGTCGGCCTTCTTCCTCGACCATAAGGCGGATCTCGAGGGCGAGATCCATTGTTAGTGGTGTCGAATTGTAGCACCCCGGGTAAAATCACTATTAGAAAATCGTTGTGTTTTATCTTTGTACATCATCATGACATCATCATACATATTTCTGCACTAAACTATCTTTCCTGAAAGCCTATCTTTGTTTCTAATTATCTCCTCCTCTATTCAAATTATAAAATCCCCAGTCTTGTGAGATATATTGTTTGACTAAAAGTATTTGCAGAAGACTTTTAAAATAACACATAAAAAATATAAAACTATTTTGTCCGGGGGAGGACGCCACCGGCCAGGCCCAAAGGGCCCAGCAGACAGCATCCTTCAACCCCGGCCCGACAAAAGTAACCCTAATCTACCCAAACCTAACCCTAGCCGCCCAAATCTCCTCACCCAACCCCACTTTTTCCCTCCGGTCGCCGCCACCCACCAAGGCTCTACACGCACTCAGCGATCGAACCCGCTCCCCAACCCCGCATCCCCGCAAGCCTCGGCCCACCCCGTGATCCCCATCGCCTTGCTACCCCATGGCCCCACCCGCACGTCTCCCCAACCCGCTCGTGATCCCCTTCCCTGCTTTTCTTCCTCGTCCCTCGACCCTGCTCATCGCCGTCAGCAACCGTCGCCGGCCATGCCCACCGCCGTTCCCCTGACCTCCTCCCTCCTCTCACCCTCTGCGCCACTGCGGCCACCCTGCATCGTCGGCCTTCCTCTCCTCTCCTCTGGCCGCATCTCGAGCACCTCGCGCCGCCATGCGCCCAAGAAGCAGCGTCGCGCCCCGCCGGCCTCCGCCTGGGCTTCCCCTCCCCAAGATCTGGCGCCCGCGGTCCATCCTCCCGCAGGCCCGGACCCAATGCCGTCTCCCCGCCGTCCTCTGTGCTCCCCACGCACCGATGACGCGAGCAAGCTCCGCCGCCAGACCCGTACCCCGCTCGCCGCCGAGCTCATCGTCCTCCCCGCGCGTCCTCGCTCTCTCCCCGCCTCGCGCTGGCCTCTCTCTGTAGCGCCATGGCCAAGCCTCGTCGCCGAGCGTCTCCTGCTTGTCCTGCGCCCCGTGTCTCTGTCTCCCGCCGCTGGTCGTCGGCGCCCCACGCCGTCGGGCTCCCCACCTTCCTCTCTGGCCACCTGCCGCCTTGACCATCCCCGGTAGCTCCTGCCTGCACCGCGGAAGCCCGATGTTCCCTTCAGCGTCGAGCCCGTCTTGGACTCCTTGCGTGTGTGTGCTCCAGTGTTTGTGTTTGGAGACGTTAGGGGCAAACCAAGTACAAGTTGATTCGAGGCTGAAATGGAGACACTGATTCCAACTGTGTGAATCTAGTGTGGCAATGTTGATGCTATGTGAAAAAACCGCAACCTCGACGAACAAGATCCACATGCACCCAGGCAAACCCCAGGAACCACCGGCGCTTGAACCCGAGAGAACCACGCCGAGGACCTATGGTACCCGAGGATCGACATCATGCCGGTACATCAAGAACTCCTTCATGGAACATCAAGGCCCTGTTCCCGGAGATCCGAAGACCGATCCCCGAACACCTTCGGACCCCAAGATCTTTGACCCCAATGTGTGACCCCTATCTTATCTGCCCCTATTTTGTAATATAACATCTATCTTGTTGCATAATTAAATTGTCATGCTTGCATACATATTGTGGGTGTTTAGGGGTGTTTCGACGTTTCACCTAAATTAAACATGGTGGCCATATGCGGGTGAATCTAGTCTAATATTGGTCCCATTTAAATTTGTGTAGCGAACCGGTGCTATATTTTGCCTTGTTAAGACAACATTTAAATTGCTGGGTATCTAAACAACATGAAGCCTCTAAGTAATTGTCGGGACCCCGGTTCCACTTAATATGGCCTAATTGCATCGCATCTTTGCCATGTCATACATCATTTATGTATCATGCCCGATTTTCTGCCGTAGTATTAAATTGTGCATCCGGTGTTTGTGCTAGTGCTTTGCTTCTTCACGGATTAGGCCGATGAGTTGATGAGAGTGTCGACCCGACCTTCGGATAAACCTTCGACAATATTTTCAGGCGAGCATTCTCCCCCTTTCTACCTATTTTACATTTCTAGTCTTTATTTCCTCCTTTTGATCTATTGCTATCTGTGTTGCGATGCTCTAGTTTTCGTACCCGTGATATCCCTTGCAGCCTTATATTGCCTTGGACACATCCTATTACCTGTTGTTTGGTAGATAGTTGGACTTGCGCGTCGTACTCGCTTGCTCAAGTGTTGTTGCATGTCATCCAGTACCACAGTTGTTGGAAGGCTGCCATATGCTTTATGGTGGAGATGATCATGGATTTAATTACTGTTTAATAACTAAAATTGAAAGTAGGTAAATGCAGAGGCACCGGTGGGTAATAGACAATATTTGGTTTTTAACCGCTCACTGGTGTCCCGTAGGACCCCGAGTTCTTGACACCTGTTCCGAGATCGAGCGCGCTAACCATAGGTGGGGTGTGTGGGCTCCCCCATCGATTAGTACCTGATTTCAAAGTACTGTACCGGGGGACCACAAAGTAGTTTGGGGCTTTATTACTATCCTGTACTTATGCTATGTTTTACTGCTTTATTTACGATTGCGCGTGGAGCGCCTGTACTGTTTTGGATCGCGGCACGATTTCGCGGTATCGACAAGCCCAGTCACACTTTCGGGTTCCCAGTCGTTTACAACCGTTCTCGCAAACCCTGGGTCCGTTCGGAGACCGGCCGACTTTGTTACGGGTAGCTTAGTAGGGTGGCCCCCCATGTGCTTGCTTTGGGTCTGGGAAACGTCGTGTCCGAAACCCCGTCGACATACCGTTGGGTGTATGTTTTGTGATCTTGTACCTACCTGATCTGACAACAAGGGTGTAGGTGCGTGTGGAAACTTTGGTGCACCCCTGCAGGGTTAAATCTTTTCAAGAAGCCGTGTCCGCGGTTATGGACGACTTGGAGCACAGTTCTCGATCATAGACAACTATAACTAAAGTTTATTGTTATAACTTGACTTGTATCCGATATGACTAGTAATCAGCTTCACTACAACGGAATGGCTAAATAAAAGTACCAACAACTGCTGGGTTTGGGATATCTCATGCTAATTGTATCTGACTAGTAAGTGTCGCAACTACAACGGAATGGTTAACTAAAAGTGGCCACTGCTTATTATATCAGGATGACTATCTATACCTGACTAGTAATTGCTGCAACGATAACTGAATCAATAAAACTGCTAACTGTGTGAGTTCCTCGGTTGACTTCCTCGTTTGGTCTCGAGGGGGAAATGCCAGGATGGGTATGCTTGGTGATAGTTTTAGGTTGGATCCGAATAGGTCTTTCTTACCCCTCTCTAATAGCCGCCAGTTGTATCGAGTCTCTATAGGTTGTTTAGTGCATGCTTTGCTGCCGCTTCAGTCCACCATACCTATGTAGGCGAGGACCACCGAATTCTAGTCTCGCCGTGTACTGGCCTCAGTACTGACCGCTCTCTTTTTCCTTTGCCCTTTGTCGGCACCCCTTTTGTTTAAGAAGGTTTTGAGATCGACGTCGTTAGCAGGGTTACCCTTCCGGCTTGGCCTGGGCAGGGTTATGGACGCCATTGGTTATTCTTCAGGGCTCTTAGCCCCATTTGCATCTTGTCCGTAGTCGGATGCTGTATCATTTTCAAGTTGATTTGGATCTTTGTATTGTGTATCCGTATTCTTGACTCATGGAGTCATTGTTGTATATATCTGTTCTGTGGGTTCCATCGTGGACTATTGTGTAATGGTATTACTTCGTTTTCCACCCGCACGAAAGTGCCTGGTGGGCACCTTTGAATCGTTTCTATGCGGGTTTGGCGGGAAGCGCTAAAACTTGCATAGGGCCGATTCTAAGGGTGTTACACATAATCTTTTCCATGACTCAGGCAACTTCTCTTCTTCTCCCTGTTTAAAATCAAAAAGTCTCCGCAAAGCAGCATGTCTAGCACTGGGAGGAAAATATTTATGGAAGAAATAAGCAATCAAGCAATCAGGGCTATCAATGGAACCATGAGGTAATCTATTAAACCAAGCCCTAGCTTCTTCTTTTAGTGAAAAAGGGAAGATCTTAGCAACAAAGTACTTGCGCATTTTAAAATCATCAGAGAACAAAGCACTCATAGTAGAAAGCTCATTCATATGAGCCACATCACTCTCATTTTCAGTACCACAAAAAGGTTCTTTCTCAACAATATCTAAATAAGTTAAATCAAGAGAGAAATCATAATCTTTATCTTTAATATCTATGGGAGAGGTGGAAAACTTAGGATCATAGGACTTCTAGGGCATAATAGTACGTCTAGCAAGGAGACTCTTCATAGCACTAGCACCATGTGTGTTTTGGCACTCTTCGAAAAATTCATCAGTGAGCTCTATGTAACCATCATTAATATCAAAACTCTCACTAGAAGGTGAGATAACAGGTGTAATAGTGTCTTCACTAGGAGTTTCGGTATTTCCTAGACTAGCCATAGTAGAATCTAGAAAAGGACCTAGTGAACCACTCGCATCAAACACAGTAGAAGTAACATCATGAGCATCAAAAGCAGTTTCAGACTCAGCAGTAGTAGCAGTGTGTGTTGTAGGGGTTCGTAGCATGGAAAACAAAAAATTCTACCGCATGCACACAAACAAGCCAAGATCTATCTAATAGATTGTAGCAACGAGTCGATAGAATCATTCACCCTCGAAGATTCCAAAGCGGTTAACGAGAGCAGATTCTCGTGGGTGATGTAGTCATACACTTGCCGATCTCAAGATCGCGTAGACAATCCTTCCGGCGCTGCGTTTCGGCAGCACTTCCGCAGTCGAGCACACGTTCGGTACTCGATGAAGACCTTCTTCTCCCTTGTTCCAACAGGCAGCGGAGGTTGTAGTTCTCCCTTCATGATTCCGGCAGCATGACGGCGTGGTATCGAAAGTAGAGGGAAGATCCCGCAGGGCTTCGCCTAAGCCGGTGCGAGTTATGGTGGATCTAGGGTTTCCAGGTAATCTAGGGTTTAGAAGACCAGGAGGAGGAGGAGGTGTCGGCGGCTGGTGGCGGCGGGCGACGGCAGCGGCGGTGACGGCGCACGGGTGTGGGGAGGGCTAGGGCTTGTGTGTTTGGGGCAGCCCTCCCCCTCTATTTATGAGAGGGGGGCAGCCTTGAGAGAGGGGAGTTTGAATCCACTTCCAAACCCAAGTTGGAAGGACTCTTTCCTTCTTCCATCAGGAAACCATTGTTCCAGTTTGACTTTTCAAACCTCCCGTTTGACTTTCAATTTAGAGATTTAATTCTCTCTAACAAATGCCCAAACCAAGTGACCTAGGATTTGATCCAATCATTCCATTTACCCATGACACATTCATGGACCATTCCCCTTCCGATCTGATGAACCTTCTAGAACCTTCTAGAATCTCTATGATGAAAACATCGAAATAATTCTCGAACTCCGGAATCGGACTTTCCTTATATGAATCTTATTCTCCGGACCATTTCGGATCTCCTCGTGTTATCCCGGATCCCATCCGAGACTCCGAACAACATTTGATCTCCCTACTTACCTTCCATATCTACTAAACAACATCGAATCCTTAAGTGTGTCTCCCTACGGTTCGTGAATTATGCGGAGATGACCGAGACACTTCTCCGATCAATAACACATAGAGGAATCTGGAAATTCATATGGCTCCCACATATTTCTACGATTACTTTGCGGTCGAATGAACCACTTACATACGATACCAATTTCCCTTTGTCTCGCGATAGTTTTACTTATCCGAGGTTTGATCGCCGGTATCTCTGCATACCTAGTTCAGCCTCGTTACCGATAAGTACTCTTTTCTCGTCACCGTGATATGTGATCCCTTGTGAGCCATTCACATGCTTGCAAGCTAATTGGATGACATTCCACCGAGAGGGCCCAGAGTATATCTATCCGTCATATGGATGGACAAATCCCACTCTTGATCCATGTGCCTCAACACATACTTTCCAAACACTCAATGCCACCTTTATAGCCACCCAGTTATGGTGTCGTGTTTGATGTCATCAAAGTATCCTTCCGGTGATGGTGATTAGCATGATCTCATGGTCGAAGGAATTAGGTTACTATGTAACAGAAAGCTTATAGCAAACGAACTATTGAAATGACTTGATCTTTATGCTACGCTCATCTATAGGAGTATGTCCATCATACCATTCTCCTAATGATATGACCTTGTTGTTAACAACATCTCAATGTTCATGATCGAGAAACCATGATCATCAATTAACCAACAAGCTAGTATTATAAAGAGGCTTTACCAGGGACTCTAATTTAGTTTACAAATCACACAAGTATTAATGTTTCCGATTAATACTATTATAGCATGAATGTAAACATTTATCATAAACACAAAGATATAATAATAACTACTTTTATTATTGCCTCTAGGGCATATCTCCAACAGTCTCCCACTTGCACTAGAGTCAACTAATCTAGATTACATGGTAATATACCGAACACCCATGGCAGTTTGGTGCTGGTCATGTTTTGCCCTTGGGAGAGGTTTAGTCAACGGATCCACCACATTCAGATCTGTGTGTACTTTGCAAATCTTTATGTCACCATCTTGGACATGCTCTCGAATAGCGTGAAAACGTAGCTTGATATGCTTCGGCTTCTTGTGTGACCTTGGTTCTTGCGCATTAGCTATGGCGCCCATGTTATCACAATAGATATACATTGGGTCAAGTGCACTTGGAACCACACCGAGCTCTGTAATGAACTCCTTCATCCATATCGCCTCTTGTGAAGCCTCTGAAGCAGCTATGTATTCCGATTCAGTTGAAGATCTCGCCACAATGCTTTGCTTTGCACTCCTCCAGCTAAGTGCTGCACCATCAAAGTAAATACGTATCCAGATTGAGATTTAGAATCATCCGGATCGGTGTTCCAACTAGCATCGGTGTAACCATTAACAACGAGTTGTTCATCACCTCCATAAGAAAGAACCATATCCTTAGTTCTTCTCAAGTAATTAAGGATGTTTTTGACCGCTGTCCAATGATCCACTCCTGGATTACTTTGATATCTGCTAGTCAAACTAACAACATATGCAATGTCGGGTCTAGTACATAGCATGGCATACATAAGAGATCCTATGGCTGAGGCATAGGGAGTCTTACTCATCCTATCTCTATCTTCTGCCGTTGCAGGACTTTGAGTTTTACTCAAGGTCGTATTGGGCAACATGGGCAAGAACCCTTTCTTGCTATCTTCCATTCCAAACCTCTTTAGAACTTTGTCCAAATATTTACTCTGTGACGATGATATTAGGCGTCTTGATCTATCTCTATAAATCTTTATGCCTCATATGTAAGCTGCTTCGCCAAGATCTTTCATTGAAAAACTATTATTCAAATAATCATTGACACTATTAAGAAGGTCTACATCATTCCCAATCAACAATATGTCATCTACATATAGTATTAAGAATGCTACAGAGCTC
This sequence comes from Avena sativa, assembly GCA_916181665.1. Classification (NCBI taxonomy): domain Eukaryota; kingdom Viridiplantae; phylum Streptophyta; class Magnoliopsida; order Poales; family Poaceae; genus Avena; species Avena sativa. Next base: position 300,176,338 of record OV702296.1, read on the forward strand.
CCACTCACTTTCTTGTAAATACAAGCTTCTCCATAAGTTTGTATAAAACCAAAACTTTTGATCACCTTATCAAAACGTTGATTCCAACTTCGGGATGCTTGCTTCAATCCATAAATGGACCGTTGAAGTTTGCATACCTTGTTAGCATCTTTAGGATCGTCAAAACCTTTAGGTTGTACCATATACAACTCTTTATCAATGTCTCCATTGAGGAACGCCGTTTTGACATCCATCTGCCATATCTCATAATCGTAATATGCAGCGATTGCTAATAAAATCCTCACAAACTTTAGCTTCGCTACTGGTGAGAAAGTCTCATCGTAGTCAACTCCTTGAATTTGTTGAAATCCTTTTGCGACAAGTCGATCCATATAGACAGTAACATTACCATCATCATCTGTTTTCTTCTTGAAAATCCATTTATTCTCGACAGCCTTCCGGCCATCCGGTAAGTCCACCAAAGTCCATACTTGGTTTTCGTACATGGATCCAATCTCGGATTTCATGGCTTCTTGCCATTTATTGGAATCTGGGCTCATCATCGCTTCCTCATATGTCGTAGGGTCATCGGTGTTGTCTACCAACATGACACTCATAACGGGATCATACCATTCAGGAGTGGTACGAGTTCTCGTTGACCTGCGAGGTACCGTAGTAACTTCAACCGAAGTTTCATGATCAACATCATTAGCTTCCTCTCTTATTGGCGTAGGCGCCACAGGAACCACTTCCGGTGCTGCGCTACTCGCAAGTTCGAGAGAAGGTTCAACAACCTTGTCGAGTTCTACTTTCCTTCCAGTCACTTCTTTCGAGAGAAACTCCTTCTCTAGAAAGGATCCATTCTTGGCAACGAAGATTTTGCCCTAGGATCTATGATAGAAGGTATACCCAATAGTTTCCTTCGGGTATCCTATAAATACGCATTTTTCCGCTTTGGGTTCAAACTTGTCGGGCTGTAACTTCTTTACATAAGCTTCGCAGCCCCAAACTTTAAGGAACGACAATTTAGGTTTCTTCCCAAACCATAATTCATACGGTGTCGTTTCAACGGATTTAGATGGTGACCTATTTAAAATGAATGCGGTTGTTTCTAATGCATAACCCCAAAATGATAGCGGTAAATCTGTAAGTGACATCATAGAACAAACCATATCCAAGAGAGTTCGATTACGATGTTCGGACACACCATTACGTTGTGGTGTTCCCGGCGGTGTCAATTGTGAAAGTATTCTGCATTTATTGAAATGCTCGCCAAACTCGTAACTAAGATATTCACCTCCATGATCAGATCGTAGAAATTTAATCTTCTTGTTACGTTGATTCTCTACTTCACTTTGAAATTTCTTAAACTTCTCGAAAGTTTCGAACTTATGTTTCATGAAATAGATATACCCATATCTACTCAAGTCATCTGTGAAGGTAAGAACATAACGATAACCACCGCGCGATGCTACACTCATTGGGCCACACACATCGGTATGTATAATTTCCAACAAGTTCGTAGCTCACTCCATCATACCAGAAAATGGAGTCTTAGTCATTTTACCCATCAGACATGCTTCACATCTTTCAAGTGATTCGAAATCAAATGATTCAAGAAGTCCATCGGAATGGAGTTTCATCATACTCTTCACTCCAATATGACCAAGACGACAATGCCACATATAGAGTTATCGCTCAATTTCAAACGTTTAGCTTCAATGTTATTAATGTGTGTATTTCTACAATCGAGATTCAATAAGAATAGACCATCTATCAAAGGTGCACGTGCATAAAACATATTACTCATATAAATCAAACAACCATTATTCTTGGACTTAAACAAGTAACCGTCTCGCAATAAACATGATCTGGATATAATGTTCATGCTCAACGCAGGCACCAAATAACAATTATTTAAGTATAAAACTAATCCCGATGGTAGATGAAGAGGTAGCGTGCCGACCGCGATCACATCAACCTTTGATCCATTTCCAACGCGCATCGTCAGCTCGTTCTTCGCTAGCTTCCATTTATTCTGCAACACTTGTTTCGAGTTACAAATATGAGCAACCGAACCAGTATCAAATACCCAGGCACTACTATGAGTACTAGTGAGATACACATCAATAATATGTATATCGGATATACCTTTCTTCTTGATGTTGCCGTTCTTCAAATCCGCCAAGTACTTAGGGAAATTCCGCTTCTAGTGACCCTCTCCCTTGCAGTAAAAGCACTCAGTATCAGGCTTAGGCCCAGCCTTGGTCTTCTCCGCCGGCGCGGTAACTTTCTTACTGCCCTTCTTGAAGTTTCCCTTTTTCTTAGACTTGCCTTGCTTCTTGAATTTGTTGGTCTTATTGACCATCAACACTTGGTGCTCTTTCTTGATCTCCACTTCCGTAGACTTTAACATGGAGAAGGGTTCGGGCAACGACTTGTCCATGTTTTGCATATTGTAGTTCATCACAAAGTTCTTGTAACTTGGTGGTAGTGATTGGAGGACACGATGAATCCCCAAAGCATTAGGAATTACTATACCCAAGATTTGAAGTTTGCTTGCGTGCCCAGACATCTTAAGCACGTGCACACTGACGGAGCTGCCCTCTTCCATCTTGCAGTTAAAGAACTTTTCAGAAGCCTCATAACTCTCAACTGCCGCGTGAGCCTCAAATATCATTTTGAGTTCACGGACAATATCATGCGGGTCATGGTTCTCAAACCTTTTCTGAAGCTCCGATTCCAAACCATACAAGATAGCACACTGAACTATGGAGTACTGATTCTTCCGAGCGAGGAAAACATTCTTTACCTCATCGGTAGCATCAGCTGCAGGTGGATCACCCAGCGGTGCATCCAGCACATAGGTCAAATTACCAGCATTGAGGACAATCCTCAAATTGTGGAACCAATCCGCAAAGTTGCTTCCATTGTTTTTCAACTTTTCTTTCTCTAGGAACACATTAAAATTGATGGTAGGGGGCGCCATTGATCTACAACATATTTGCAATAGTTTAGACTAAGTTTATGACAAATTGAGTTCTAATTAATGTTTGAATTAATCTAGGTGAACTCCCACTCAAAACAATATCCCTCACATTGTTCTAGTGATCACACGAACCAAATCCACCACATCAAAACCGATCATCACGAGAGTTGATGTAGCTTCAATGGCGAACAATCAACATGTTCATCATATCTTCTATATGACTCATGTTTTACCTTTCGGTGATCCGTGTTCCGGGACCATGTCTATACATGCTAGGCTCGTCAAGATCAAACCTTAGCTTCCGCATGAGCAAATTTGGCTTGCTCTCGTTGTATACACTCGTAGAATCTAACACACCCGATCATCACGTGGTGCTTCGAAACAACGAGCTTTAGCAATGGTGCTAACTAAGGATGAACACTTTATAACTTGAATTTTTGTGCATGAGGGATCATCTTATAATGCTATCGTCGCGAACTAAGCAATACAAGATGCATAAAAGGATTAACATCACATGCAATTCATAATATGTGATATGATATGGCCTTTCTTCTTGTGCTTCCGATCTCCATCTTCAAGCACGAACATGATCTCCATCATCGCCGGTATGGCGTCAAGGTCAATGGCGCCGCTTCATTGTTGTCGTCCACCAGCATCAACTATTACAACTACTTTGAATAGACACGCAGGTCTTAACGGAATTTAAAAGACAACCATATGGCTCCTGCCAGTTGCCGACTTACAATAAGGAACATTGCATACATCATATATAATCACAATCATGGCTATATCACATCATAGCACACCCCTGTAAAACAAAGTTAGATGCCTCTAATTTTCTTTGCATGTTTTACGTGGTTTGGGGCTTTCAATAAGTGTCGTTCTAACTTACGAACAAGAACCACAACGTTGATGTTTGAACTATCAAGTGCCCGTTGTAAATTGAATCTATACTATGATGGGAGAGATAGACACCCGCAAAGCCACTTATGCAATACAAGTTGCATGTTAAGCGTGGAACAAGTCTCATGAACGATGTCATGTAAGGTTAGCCCAGGACGCTTCATCCCATCATACCGCAAGATGCAAAGTACACAAAAAACAATTGATAATAAAAACACCACTGCCCACAATAACCATTGTGTTCTACTCGTGCAACAGATCTACATATAGACACGGCTCTGATACCACTGTAGGGGTTCCTAGCATGGAAAACAAAAAAATTCTACCGCATGCACACAAACAAGCCAAGAGCTATCTACTAGATTGTAGCAACAAGCCGATATAAGCACTCACCCTCGAAGATTCCAAAGCGGTTAACGAGAGCAGATTCTCGTGGGTGATGTAGCCGTACACTTGCCGATCTCAAGATCGCGTAGACGATCCTTCTGGCGCTGTGTTCCGGCAGCGCTTCCGCAGTCGGTCACACGTTCAGTACTCGATGAAGACCTTCCTCTCCTTGTTCCAGCAGGCAGCGGAGGTTGTAGTTCTCCCTTCGTGATTCCGGCGGCATGACGACGTGGTGTCGGAAGTAGAGGGAAGATCCCACAGGGCTTCGCCTAAGCCGGTGCGAGTTATGGTGGATCTAGTGTTTCCCGGTAATCTAGGGTTTAGAAGACCGGGAGGAGGAGGAGGTGTCGGTGGCGGCTAGGGCGGCGACGACGAGCCGGCGACGGTGCGAGGCGGTGGCGGTGGTGGCAGCGGCGACGACGATGCACGGGTGTGGGAAGGGCTAGGGCTTGTGTGTTTGGGGCAGCCCTCCCCCTCTATTTATGAGAGGTGGGCAGCCTTGAGAGAGGGGAGTTTGAATCCACTTCCAAACCCAAGTTGGAAGGACTCTTTCCTTCTTCCACCAGGAAACCATTGTTCGAGTTTGACTTTTTAAACCTCCCGTTTGACTTTCAATTTAGAGCTTTAATTCTCTCTCACAAATGCCCAAACCAAGTGACCTTGGATATGATCCAATCATTCCATTTACCCATGACACACATTCATGGACCATTCCCCTTCCGGTCTGGTGAACCTTCTAGAAACTTCTAGAATCTTTCTGATGAAAACATCGAAATCATTCCCGAACTCCGGAATCGGACTTTCCTTATATGAATCTTATTCTCTGGACCATTCCGGATCTCCTCGTGATATCCCGGATCCCATCCGAGACTCTGAACAACATTCGGTCTCCCTACTTACATTCCATATCTACTAAACAACATCGAATCCTTAAGTGTGTCTCCCTACGGTTCGTGAATTATGCGGACATGACCGAGACACTTCTCCGATCAATAACACATAGAGGAATCTGGAAATTAATATGGCTCTCACATATTTCTATGATTACTTTGTGATCGAATGAACCACTTACATACGATACCAATTTCCCTTTATCTCGCGATAGTTTTACTTATCCGAGGTTTGATCGTCGGTATATCTGCATACCAAGTTCAACCTCGTTACCGATAAGTACTCTTTTCTCGTTCCCGTGATATGTGATCCCTTGTGAGCCAGTCACATGCTTGCAAGCTAATTGGATGACATTCCACTGAGAGGGCCCAGAGTATATCTATCCGTCATATGGATGGACAAATCCCACTCTTGATCCATGTGCCTCAACACATACTTTCCAAACACTCAATGCCACCTTTATAGCCACCCAGTTACGGTGTGGTGTTTGATGTCATCAAAGTATCCTTCCGGTGATGGTGATTAGCATGATCTCATGGTCGAAGGAATTAGGTTACTATGTATCAGAAAGCTTATAGCAAACAAACTATTGAAATGACTTGATCTTTATGCTACGCTTATCTACAGGAGTATGTCCATCATACCATTCTCTTAATGATATGACCTTGTTGTTAACAACATCTCAATGTTCATGATCGAGAAACCACGATCATCGATTAACCAACAAGCTAGTATTATAAAGAGGCTTTACCAGGGACTCTAATTTAGTTTACAAATCACACAAGTATTAATGTTTCCGGTTAATACTATTATAGCATGAATGTAAACATTTATCATAAACACAAAAATATAATAATAACTACTTTTATTATTGCCTCTAGGGCATATATCAAATAGTCTCCCACTTGCACTAGAGTCAATTAATCTAGATTACATGGTAATATACCGAACACTCATGGAAGTTTGGTGCTGGTCATGTTTTGCCCTTGGGAGAGGTTTAGTCAACGGATCCGCCACATTCAGATCTGTGTTTACTTTGCAAATCTTTATGTCACCATCTTGGACATGCTCTCGAATAGCGTGAAAACGCAGTTTGATATGCTTCGGCTTCTTGTGTGACCTTGGTTCTTGCGCATTGGCTATGGCGCCCATGTTATCACAATAGATAGACATTGGGTCCAGCGCACTTGGAACCACACCGAGCTCTGTAATGAACTCCTTCATCCATATTGCCTCTTGTGAAGCCTCTGAAGCAGCTATGTATTCCGATTCAGTTGAAGATCTCGCCACAACGCTTTGCTTTGCACTCCTCCAGCTAACTGCTGCACCATCAAAGTAAATACATATCCAGATTGAGATTTAGAATCATCCGGATCGGTGTTCCAACTAGCATCGGTGTAACCATTAACAATGAGCTGTTCATCACCTCCATAAGAAAGAACCATATTCTTAGTTCTTCTCAAGTAATTAAGGATGTTTTTGACCGCTGTCCAATGATCCACTCCTGAATTACTTTGATATCTGCTAATCAAACTAACAACATATGCAATGTCGGGTCTAGTACATAGCATGACATACATAAGAGATCCTATGACTGAGGCATAGGGAGTCTTACTCATCCTATCTCTATCTTCTGCCGTTGCAGGACTTTGAGTTTTACTCAAGGTCGTATTGGACAACATGGGCAAGAACCCTTTCTTTCTATCTTCCATTCCAAACCTTTTTAGAACTTTGTCCAAATATGTATTCTGTGACAATGATATTAGACGTCTTGATCTATCTCTATAAATCTTTATGCCTAATATGTAAGCTGCTTCGTCAAGATATTTCATTGAAAAACTATTATTCAAATAATCATTGACACTATTAAGAAAGTCTACATCATTCACAATCAACAATATGTCATCTACATATAGTATTAAGAATGCTACAGAGCTCTCACTCACTTTCTTGTAAATACAAGCTTCTCCATAACTAAAGAGTTCTTAGACGCATGAGAACTAGCAAATCCGTTAAATAAAAGGTTACATGTAGCCCGAGCTAAGCTTGTGGTTTCCGTTTCGCGGTTAACTCCTGGCCGTAGTACGTGGTGACACGATTGATTGCCCCGGCTCTATCTGCTTTTCCCCATAACAGGCCGGCCGCTCCATCGGTTGAGATCCAAAAGGTTGCGGTTGTTGAACTCTATGGCTAGTCGACCACGGGTCGCGGGCGAGGTGCTCGTCGACCCCTATGGCTAGTCGCCAAGATGTCAGGGAGAGTGGAAGAGGGGTAAAGGTAAGGGGAAGGAGAGGAGAAGGGGGTCGGGGCTCACCTCGACGACGGGCTGTTGCGGGCGTGGACGGCGGGCGGCAGGCTGTTGCGGGCGTGGACGGCGGCAGGAAGGTTAGGTTATTATGTGCGTGAGAGAGAAAGGGGAATCTCGTCGCCCTTATTATACGAGGTACCAGCATATGAGAGGCGCATATTGCAAAGTGCGCCTCGTATAAGATTACACGAGGCCCATCTGGCCATAATGCGCCTTGCGTATTCTGCAGACATGGTCAAATAGAGTAGTGCCCTCGTTTCTGTCAATAAACACACATCAGCCCATTGGTTACACGTCTCGTCCTAATCTGAACCTTGGCCACCCAGGTTCTAATCCTGGTGGTAACAATTTTTTTAAAGGCCATTTTTCATATAAAAACATTGTTCAAACATAATATAAACTAAAAAACATTGTCCAAACACAATATAAACTATAAAATATACTGCAATTTTTTTAAATATTCAAATATTGCAAAAACAACAAAAGTAAGTATTATGAATGTGTCTCGTCGATATATAATATTCTCAATGCAATATTATAACATCCAAAAAATAATAATTATGAATGTTTCGATACATAATAGTAGGCCACACACACGATGGTTCTTGGCAATGGTCAGAGCGCTCTAGCATTTCTAGACAATGGTCGTCTTCTTGCCCTTCTTGACATAATAGGAGGGGGCGACCAAATTTGTCTTGGTGGAGGAGGAAGAAGTGAGACAAGTGAGTGGGGTGGTAGTTGACTCCATATGCCAAAAACTGGAAAAAAGGTGGTGTCAGATTATAGGAGGCGCATATTGCACAATATGTGTCTCCTATAATTCAAACTATAGGAGACGCATATAACAATATGCGGCTCGCCTATGCGGCCACCTACCTCCACCCGGACCCGCAGGAGTTACTTGAGGCAGATATGACCATATTCGCCTCGCATATTATTAAGTATAGGAGGCGCATATGACCATATGTGCCTCGCATATTCGAGCACCTACCAACACCCGGGCCCACACAGATTATGCGAGGCGCATTCTGCCCATATGCGCCTCGCCTATCTGATATATATAGGAGGCGCATATGACTATAATGCGTCTCGCATAATCTAGGGCTACTTGATTTAGTCCGTACATGGATTATAGGAGGCACATTCTTATCATATGCGCCTCGCCTATTTTTATACTAGAGGCGCATAAAAAAGGAGTGCGCCTCGCCTATTTTATAGGAGGCACATATGGTCTAAATGTGCCTCCTATAAGCATGTCTCCTATAGCCTTTTCTCTAGTAGTGAGCTGTGTAGCAAAATAGCAACTGACCAATGATTTGAATCAGAAGATCAATAGAACTGCTGCTGGTCGGCCGGTCCCGAGATTTCAGGGGCCCGGGGCGAAACTACAACCTCGGGCCCCTAATACAAGCATCAAAATTATTATGATATTTAAATCGCATTCAAAAATAATATGGATGTCAAATAACTTATATTTATTGTTTATAATTTTCTTATAACATATGTAGATACAAAATCATGATGATGGATCATCAATATTATTCTTATTGATTACCACTTTGATTGTGTCCCAATTAGTGTCGTTGGGGTGGTCAACAATGAATACATGAAGGTCCCCTTTTAGCCTCGTCTCTAAGTTTAGGTGTTTTCAACTCTTGTTTAAGCAACGACCGAACGGCTTTTGGCCCTAGGTTGATTGTTTCGCCTCCAAGTTTCAGTTAACTCGGTATTCGCAAAAAAAATAATATAATTTTTTTGCGTGGATACATACACATGTTCTCTATACATGCAAGGTTTCATTCAAAACGGTTATATTTTAGGATACACAAAATGATAAATTTGTGGTTCTAAAAATAAAAGATAAACTTGTTTTTTATCCCAATATTTATGCTTTTACTATATTCCACGGGTGATTACATATTTTGATGCAACATGTGCCGTTCATACTAGATGTGAGTTATGTACTTAGTTATGTACTTATTTTTGAATTTTTTTAAGACATGAAATGTAGTTTTCTCTTTTTTAAAAGAAAAATAGCTCACTAGAACTAGGAGCTAGTTACAAGGAGATTTAAGTCGACGGTCGTGTGTGTACTGTCTCCCCTGGATCAGTTTGTCTTGTTTACCTTGTCTAGCCCCACCGACTCACTTAATCAAAAGAGACAAGGCCTAGATATCAAAAGAAAAAGGCCTACGTCCCAGCCCACAAAGAAGTAGCCGGCGACTCTGCTTAGCTTCGTCTCCTCTAAATTGTACGAAAGAAAACGCTCCGATCTGCTCTAATGGTGTTCTGACGTAAGCTCCTTCCAACCGTCAGACCTGCTCACCTGCATATACCATGCCTAGCTAGGGGCCCCTTGGATCCGGGGGCCCAGGGCGTCCACCCCTCCTGCCCTCCCCTAGGGCCGGCCCTGTGCTGGATCGGCTACATGCCTGGCAGCTCGAACCCCTCCAAGACTGCAAGCAAGGGATGCAAGCGACAATGACCGGGTACTTATGTAGCGTTGTAGGGTTGGGAGGTTGGTCACCTGCCGGCGCTTAATGCTGGCTGCAGTAATCGACGTCTTGGTCTCAATAAGTGTTTTTTGTTGTTGTTGTTGTTGTTGTTGTTGTTGTTGTTGTTGTTGTTGTTGTTGTTGTTGTGGTGTTGCATCTTCGTCGGCCTAGCTTGCCTTTTCCCTTTTTGTCTTTGTACAAGCCATTGGCGTGTTTTTATGTATTCTAGCAATGTTCAATCTCAACCTAAAATCCTTATATCCTAGTATGTGCAAAATCGACAAAAGTCTAGATCCGAAGAAGCGAATAGTGCATATATATTTTGAACCTCCAAAATATGTCATTTTTTGTGTGCCCAAGATACAAGTTGTTTCGAGTTAAGATTTTTCATGTTAGAAGAGTACATCATTATCAATGTCGGTGATTTTATTTTATATTTTTATTAAACTTTAAAATGTTATATTCATTCAATTAATAAAGGGCTACATGTAGCCCGAGCTAAGCTTGCAGTTTCCGTTTCGCGGTTAACTCCTGGCCGTAGTAGTACGTGGTGCTGCTTTTCCCCATAACAGGCCGGCCGCTCCATCGGTTGAGATCCAAAAGGTTGCGGTTGTTGAACTCATCATCAAGATAACAGATCGATCCCTAGAAAAGTTTTCCCCAATTCATTTCGTAGCAGGTACGCGCAGAACGTGTCACTGCTCGGTTGGTCTCCTTCTTTTATTTATTATTAAGTGCGCGCGCGTGGGCGTGAGATCCGGGCAAGTCATCTCGATCGATCGAGCAATGGTGGCGGCGCTGCATTGCGTTGCCGTGGTCGCGGTGGTGGTCGCAGTCGCCGCGGCGAGGGTGCGGGCGGTGGAGGGGCTCGGGGTGAACTGGGGCACCATGGCGACGCGCCGGCTGCCGCCCAAGGTGATGGGCCAGCTTCTCAAGGACAACGGGTTCAAGAAGGTCAAGATCTTCGACGCCGACGAGAAGACCATGATGGGGCTCGCCGGCACCGGCATCGAGACGATGATCGCTGTGCCCAACGACATGCTCGCCGCCGTCGGCGACTACCGGCGGGCGCAGGAGTGGGTCAAGAAGAACGTGACCAAGTACGACTTGGACGGCGGCGTCAACATCAAGTACGTGATCGAGGCTTGCGATTAATTACAATAATGACGTCTCCGTTGTTCTTCTGTCTAATATGTTGGCTTCGTCGATCGATCAGATTTGTGGCGATTGGCAATGAGCCGTTCCTCACGGCGTACAACGGCACCTACGACAACGTCACCGTGCCGGCGCTCAAGAACATACAGCGCGCGCTCAACGAGGCCGGACACGGGTCGGCGATCAAGGCCACGGTGCCCGTGAACGCCGACGTCTACGACTCGCCGGCGAGCAACCCCGTCCCTTCGGCGGGGAAGTTCCGCGACGACATCGCCGGCGTCATGACCGACATGGTCAGGTTCCTCAACCACAGCGGCGCGCCGTTCAGCGTCAACATCTACCCGTTCCTCAGCCTGTACGGCAACGACGACTTCCCCATAGACTACGCCTTCTTCGACGGCGCCCCGCCCCCCAACCCCGTCATCGACAATGGCATCAACTACACCAACGTGTTCGACGCCAACTTCGACACGCTCGTCTCGGCGCTCAAGAAGATCGGCTTCGGAGACCTGCCGGTCGTCATCGGCGAGGTCGGCTGGCCGACGGACGGCGACAAGCACGCCACGGTGCCATACGCGCAACGGTTCTACTCCGGGCTACTCAAGCGGCTGGCGGCACGGCAGGGCACGCCGCTCCGGCCGCGCGCGCGCATCGAGGTGTACCTGTTCGGGCTCATGGACGAGGACGCCAAGAGCGTGGCCCCAGGCAACTTCGAGCGGCACTGGGGCATCTTCACGTTCGACGGGCGTCCCAAGTTCCCTCTGGACCTGCGCGGCAACGGCCGGCCGGCCATGCCGGCCCCGGCCAGGGGCGTGCGGTACCTGCCGCGGCGGTGGTGCGTGCTGAACCCGAACGCCACCAACACGACGGCGCTCGCGGACAACGTCGGCTACGCGTGCTCACGCGCCGACTGCACGGCGCTCGGATACGGCTGCAGCTGCGGTGCGCTGGACGCCACCGGGAACGCCTCCTACGCCTTCAACGTCTACTACCAGGCGCAGGGCCAGGTGCCGTCGGCGTGCGACTTCCAGGGGCTCGCCATGCTCACCGACAAGGACGTGTCGCAGGCCCCCTGCAACTTCAGCGTACAGGTGGCAGAGACGCACGCGACGGTCGAGACCGCGGCGGCGGCGGAGTCCTCGGCCCCCGCCATGCTGCCGGCGCGGGTGGACGCCGCCGCCGTGCTGGCTTTGGTGCTCATGTTGCTCACAGCGTAAGGCGAGGGAATAATTAAGGGAGTGTAATATGTAGGTCTTCTTCTGTAGATAATGTGGCAGTCTGAAAATGTTAAATTGGTTGCTGTTTCTGCTCAATTATCAGGGTAGAGTTTCTTCGTAGGTCAGTCGCCCGCAGTCTAGACCCTTAGAGACAGACAGAGAGAAAATATCAGAGCGACAGAGTACCAAAAAACCACTCTCTCTCTCTTTTTTGACAGGGCACCAAAAAACCACTCTATGTGTATACAACACCAATGTTCAATTGTTAGTGCTTGTAAGTGTTCTGGAAAAAAAGTTATACATTGTCATGGACGTCGTAATACCATGGTTGTATTTCTAGCTTCAAAATAATAATGATGGCTGTATTTCTTCCAGGTTATCAGAGAGACAGAAAATTCAGAGTCTAGATACAGCGACCAAAAAGATTATAGTACAACCAGTTTAACTCTTTTATTTGCGAATGGGAATACAACCAGTTTAATTATTTACATCACGTGCATGTCCTAGCTGTCCTTATTCTACCATCGTTTTTTTAGATGTTATTCTACCATCGTTGGAAGGAAGAAGAGTGTCCACGTTAGTAATGAAGTAAGGCATCCACACAATTTAAATGCGTGTATCCAAGGAAATAAATATGCATAGGTATGTTTTTCTCTGGTTTTCCAGTCATGTTTGATGACAAAAACACATTCAATGTTTGGTAAAAAGCTCGAATAGATTATTAACATTTGATAGAATGATCATAATGATCCCACATCATCATAGTTTTGATGCTACGAGTGGGACGAGATTATAACTATATATAAGCATGCAGTTTCACATAATAAAATAACAATAGATGCAAATTGGTTGTCTTGCTCACCAGGGCCGGTCCTGACTTATCAGGGGCCCGGGACGAACTGAAAAAAATGGGCCCATAAACTATAGAAGAATGAAAAATTTCACTTATAAGGATCAGTGGCATAAATATTTTTTTGACTTATATGGAGGTGCCCGATAGTATCTATAATAGGATTTCTAATAACAAAGTCTAGTTCTGAGCAAAAATAGGATTTTGAACAACAGCAAAACAAATAGAGAAACTAATAAGATAATTTAGTCTTGAGCAGAAGCAGTTCAACGACGATCAAAAGAAGAGCATTCTTCTTCAGTTATTCTCTCCAAGTTTCTCGTATTGTTCTTCTCTCCAAGCTCCCTCGCATTCTTCTTCTCTCCAACCCTCTCGCGTATTCTTCTCTCCAAGTCCCCATCGCATTCTTCTTCTCCCCATGTCTCTCTCCTGAAAAACAGAAAGAACATAGTTAACATGACATAATCATAAGAAATGACTTCTTCTAGCTTTCTTTGATGCAAAATCATCAATCACAGCATCAAGGTTGACATCATCCAACATATTTTTCTCAATACAACACATGGCTAGACCATTCAATCTCTCTTGGGACATGGTTGACCTCAAATAATTTTTTAGTAACTTTAACTTGAAAAAACTTCTCTCAGCCGATGCAACAGTAATAGGTACAGTCAGAAGGATTCTATAAGCAATTGAAACATTCGGGTAACAATCTGCAGCTCTAACAAACTCAAAAATCTCATCAGCTGACATGAATGTATTTGGCAAAGTCATTTGTAACACTTTCAATTTAGAAAATAGATCATCTGATTCAACATCAGATTCAACATGTGATGACTTGACATGTGTAAATGTATTTGCGAAATTGGAGCAAGATATTTTTAGAGCATCATCTTCCAAGGACCTTAGTTTTTTTGAATTGAATAGAAAACCAAACACATTCTTAAATGACTTCAGCTCATTAAATCTATTGTTAAGTGAAGAAATTGCGACATCAATCAAAACTAGAAAGTAATTGACTCTAAATGACTCCTTTGCTGCTTGTATTTCTTCATCATTTTGATCATTTTCTTCATTTTCATTTATTTCATCAAAATGCCTTTTCCTGGTAACACGGCGTTTTGTAGGAAATGTAGGCTCTATCCTCATATCAGATGCAATAGATTTTGCATTACACACACTAGGAATAAAGCCATCATCTCTGTACTTTTTAAAAAATGAGATTGTTTTTTCAATTAGGTCAAGGGTGGTATCAATACACACAATTTTAGACTGCAGCTTCTTACTTACCATGTTGACAGCAAATAAAATCTCATGCCAAATTACCATGCCAAGTATAAATTCAAAATTTGCAAGTGCACTAACCAAACACTTTGCGTCACTCTTTGTTTTGGTGTCATCGTCGGTCCTTTCCAATTCTAATAACGCTGACTTTAACACTTTTTATACGACTCTCCCAACGCGTGTTAGACAAATATTTAACGGTCAAGTTTGGAACATTGTCAAGCAAAACCTTCCATCTTTTAGTAGAACCTGAAAATAATACATAAATTCGCTGCACAACTCCAAAGAATGTAATAGCTTTCCCACAAGATTTTGCCATATTAGAAAGCATAAGATTTAAACTATGATAAGCACATGGCATGTACAACGCTCTTGGATTTATCTCGAGCAATCGTCTCTGAACCCCCTGGTTTTTTCCTTTCATGTTAGACCCATTGTCATATCCTTAACCTCTAACATCATTAACATTCAGACCAAGAGATTCAAGTGCAGATATTAATTCTTTGAAAAGTCCCAACCCTGATGTATCATCCACCTTCAAGAACTCTAGAAAAAACTCCTCTACTTTTGTAACGTTACTTGTAATGTTAACGCACCTCACAATTAAAGTCATCTGCTCCTGATGGCTCACATCTAGGGTACAATCCAAAATTATAGAGAAATATTTGGCACCCTTAATTATGCTCAAGATAGAACTTTTAACACTACCAGCAAGAAGGGAAATTAACTCATTTTGAATCTTAGGTCCAAGATAGTGATGATGGATTTCACTATTCTGAATGCGACTAATATGGTCTTGCATTATAGGATCAAATTCAGCAATCATTTCAATTATTCACAAAAAGTTCCCATTGTTATCAACATAAAGTTTCTCATTTGTTCCACGAAAAGCTAAATTATGTTTAGCAAGGAATTTCACTGCAGCAATAATTTGTATCAAAACTTGTCTCCATCGCTCTTTCTCCTTTGCAATTTCTAGCTGCACATCTTTGTCAATAGTTTGATTTTTAATTAGTCTCAATCTTAGTTCATTCCACATGTTCATATTAGTAAGATGCTCGATACTATTCTCATGAAGTTTAAGCCGCTCGCTAAGATGCTTCCAATCTCTAAGACCCTCAGATCCTAACACACTTTTACTAGCTGCAGATTTGAACAACTTGCAGCAAAAGCAATAAACTTTGTCAACATGCTTAGAGTACACCAGCCATTTCCTATCACTTACCTCTCCATTATTAAGCTTTCTTGAATAGTAAGCATATGAAAAATGTCTAGAAGTGTTATCCGAAGAAAACACAAGATTATATTCTCTTATAGGCCCCTTTTCAACTAGAATTTCCTTGGATATATTATCAAGAGCATCCCATGTACGAGGATCATAAATATCTAAAGGATAGGCTTCTTGTTCATTAGCATGTTCAGTATCTGAAGTATTTTCGTTCTCACTCAAATTTGTACCCTGATTGGGATCATTTTCATCATCTAAGGTCTCAACAGGTTGTTGTTCTCCATCATTATGAACAACTATTTCTTCAGAATTCGCAACAACCACAATCCTAGTGCTAAATTTGTGCATAGCACCCTTTTGAGATTCAACAAATTTATCATCTATTTTCTTTTGTTTCCTTTTCTCAGAACCGGACTTATGCTTTTTAGGGAACATTTTTAAGGGAAAAAGAGTGAGAACACCTGAATTTGTTGGACTGATGTAGAAGAAACTATCCAAGCATCTTGGATCCAGGCATCCAGTGATCCAGCCTTGCTTGGATCTGGCACGGTCCTTGCTTTGTGACCTCCGTACTTGATTCCTTATCTCCCCCTCCAAATCAGCAGCCTGTAAAAAAAAAGAGAAGAGAAATCCAACAATAAACAAGCCGTACAGAGATTAAAATCAAAGGGAGAAAATGATGTGAAATTGCCGGGAATCTTTGATCCTTACCTAGCTGACTTCAGACTGCCTTGATCTGTTGCCAGCCAGATCTTGCGATGGGAAAACTTATATAGGCGAGAAATACAGAGAGAGATGGAGGAATTAAGGCTGGATCGACGAAATCATCGTCCCAACGGCAAAATCCATTGATTACCATGGTGTGCTTGGTGCTTTGGAAATTGGAAGTGGAGAAGGAGAGATAGGGGAGAGGAGTCAACGAGAGGAATTGAAGGCGTGTGTAGGCGTGCTGCGTCCGCGTGTAGTACTGAGTGCTGGCTGTTTGGGCCCTTTTTTCCATTAGTAAAACGATGTGCATTTTTTCTATTGAGATGTATAGTACATGTAGTACGTAAGCTGCAATAGGTTTGCCCCCCCCCCCCTCACTTGGGCCCTGGGGCGTCGCCCTTCTTGCCCCTGGCCAGGGACGGCCCTATTGCTCACATACCTTTAATTTTGCCTATTTTGTTGTAGATGGGATCAACTGAGATTTGCATGGAAAATATTAACTGTAATTAAACAATACATCAGTTCCTTCCCTCCTGAAACAAAAACGGTAAGGTTCACATGGAAATTAAGCCCAGAAGAACATCACAACCACGCATGATCACAACATTGTATCACCGAGCACTTATCTACCAAAAACATGAGATGGTAAGACTGTAGATAAATTGGTGAGTTTAATTTAATACTATTTCAAAATTTACTAAAATGTCTCTTAAACTTGCATATGTTGTCATCTCTTCATCCCAATTAACGTGACAGTAGCCCACTGGTTTCGATGTAATGTCGATACAAAAAGCACTGGATATAGGTACTCGGTTTGTCCGGTTCTCGGACGAGCCGACCCGGCATACAACTTACGGTGAGCATTTGGTACTCCCATACTCATGTATCAAGGTTGCCAAATAACATTTATTTTAAATTTGTTACTGCACTATTTTCTGTTTAACAAATATATGGTCTCAACTATCATCTTGCAATTGCTTCCTGGAACAACGAGTTCAACAAAGGTGATAAGTGGCTAACATCCCGTCAGTGGACAACACATGCTTACGTACAAGGACAACAAGTGTGAAGCCAACATCCTCCCAATTGTTAAAGATTTGGTCAAGTTCCTACGGACGGATTTTTTTACTGAAGTTGGTGGTTCAGTACCGTCTATTTTGACAATACGATTATAGGAATATTTATATAAATATATGTAGACAAAAAATGACATTTATACTTGCTCACACTAATTTATATAATTGTTAACATACAAAATAAATTTAAATGAACATGGAGTATTTGTTGGTGATTGAAGGCTCTAGCTAAGTAAGATATCGAGCGAAGGGATTTATGTCCAATGGATTGATGGTGGTAGAGGAATGGTCAGTCTTGATGATCGAGTATCTTCTCGAAATATGAGGGCAACCTACATTACTTGGTAAGAAACATCAGATGTTTAGCTATCACATGATGCAACAGTATTAAGTGGCAGGATCATTAAGTCAAAAACGTTATGCAAGCAATTGGAGGTAATATGACATGCCAAAAATCACCAATTGAAATATGTTGATTATGTGACATTTTATGACCTAGAGAAATCCCCAACATAAGTACATATCCCATCAACTCATCATGGTCTAGGGAATCAAGTAAAAGGTGAGAGAGTAGAAAAGGGGTTCCCACATGGTTCTTGAGAGCCTCCTAGTCTGTAAATGAATATGGAAATAGTAACAATGTGATTAGAATACGGGCAATAGGACAAGGACAGTAAATCTAACGGTAGAAATATTGTATTACTTTCTGACAATAATGAGTGGGAAAAATAGCTAACCAAAGTAGGCTATATGTCCATGTTTTCAGCATGAGTAGGCCATATTTTCAACGTAAAACTATTGAAGCCAGAAAATTGCGTCCCAAATGCTGATCTAGTAGTGATGTACGATATTAGAATTAGATCATGATGGCATGCAAAAACATGTTAGTGATGTTCTTACTATTGAAAGTATATCATTAATATTGAAAGTTTATCTGGTAGCATGACAAATCACAGTACCATGGCTAATTTATGGAGGCTAATTTTCACTACTTATATTCCATGAACTTAAAAAAGAAATTTGAATACTAAAATCAACACCTTCACTTTCTTTAAGATACTTGCCCAATTCCACCATCAACTCTTATTGAAGCATACTCCCATCTTATCCTGAATTAGTGCAAACACATGTTCAAACCATCATAGGTAAATAAATACACATAAATAATTGAATATAACTAAAACAAGATGCAAATCATCATTACACGATTGGCATTCTTCCTTCTCCTTTTCCTCCTACTTTGCATTTTCTTCTTCTCCGCCTGTTTCTGTGCAAGGATTCACAAATATATTAACTTTTAGTAAGCATGAATAACATGTTCAAGTATTTTCACACACAAAAAAAACTAAGCAGAACACAATACATCAATCAATACCTGAAATAATTTGGAACACAATGCTTAATATACAAGTGTACCGCAAGAGTCTCAAAGTTAATGGGACATACTATTTAAAAAATGCAGATGAAAGTACAAGGTCATCCTAACCAATGGAGGTCATCATCAACAACACGCGGTTTGTTCAGGTCCTCAGAGTCAATATATTCCTCAAATCAAAAAAATTCACATCTCTCATGTGTTTCCACGCTGTAGCTGCTCCGGTGCTAGTACCGTTGATCCACCTAATCTGTCACACTGATTGACGGATGCATTGCCTGCTTCCTGAGCGGGAATTATTGCTGGTAGAGGGGCCATTTTCCATCAACTGAATCAGATACGTTTGTTATTGATTTAGACATACCATGGAGAAGAGAGGAGCGATGTTGTACACGTTGAGCAGAGCAGAGGAAGCGAGGACAGACGATACAGATGCCAACCCAATGCAGAGACATCGCAGCCAGAGGACAAAGCGGTGGTGGGTTTGTAGGGACGGATCTAGATGTGCTCGGATGTCTTCCTATAGCCCTCTCATCATCCACTGTGTTCCTCCATAAGCTGCAGAAAATGGCGTCGATCTTGTCCCCAACGCCGGCTTCTTTGTCCTCGAGCCTCATAGCAGCGGAGCCCTTGAGGTGTCCCAAAGCTGCAGCGTGGGCTTGCCCTTGAGGCCGAAGTTCGGGCCGAACGTCCACGGGTGGACCAGGTCCCTCCGAGCGGGCTTGTTGCTGATGAAGCTATGGAGGAGCAACTCATCCTACCACTACCCAGCGCCTTCAGCTTCCCATAGGTCACTGGCTCTGTGACGTTGCAATCTGGTTGTTGAATTGATTCGTGTTACGGTGTGGGTTCCAGATGGAGAGAGGAGAAAGGACGAGCAACTATGGGGTTAAGTACCGGAGCATTAGGTTGGTAAGGAAGAGCAGCAGCTTCATGGCCTTGTCGTCAGGGTCGGTGAAGAGCCTGTCAAACTGGGATAATGAGGGTGGCGAGGAAGGCCATGCCGATGGAGCGGAGAATGATGGCGACGGACGACGGAGCGGGCCAAGAGAGGAATGAGAGGATTGGTTGGAGTTGCAGGGTTGGGGACTCGGGGGAGGTGGCCGATTTTGGTGATGCATACGCCGCCCTATCTGGACCGTTCATCTGAGATCGAACGGGAGGCCACCTATTTTACCGGCAGAGAAGCGTCCCCTAGGGACACTTGGCCCAAGAGCGGCCGAGGTGGAAGATTATGCGCATCAAACGACTACAAACGATCCAAATATCCAAACCAATGGCCGAACTCACGTGAGAGAGCTCCTCTTTAGCTCAGTTATAATGTCCCTAGTACATGCAAACAAAGTGACAAGTTACCGGCCTATATGTGTTCCTTTCTATATATCGAGACCCTTGTAAAGTGACACAAATTATTTTATCTACCAATACACCTCGTTCACTAGTTCTCGGCTACCTTTTGCCCTCCATATGTACATATATATATATCTTGACGATCCCTTCAGTATTTTTTTATGTTGCGGTTCTAATTGCCAAAGAAGAACCACTGAGTGGACAGACGAGCACCTATATCTACTTCTGAAGAGGTGAATGCCCCTTACATGTTCTCAAAAGTATTATCTAGATATGCTAAGTGTGTGTGGTTGGCATCTTTAGCCCTAAGTAATACCGTTCTAAACTTACTGAGATCTAGAGTGGGATGAATCTTGCTCTATAGATCGTGAAACATATGTATTGGAGATATTATGGAACATGTGGCGTCACATGCTGGGAATGAGTGGCATTGGGGAAGGATGTGGAATACATTTGGTTTTTCAATTCAACATACCTCAAGCGGATTGTTGACGAGCTCATACGATGTGTGGAAGAGGAGTGTGACTTGGTAAAATTGTGCATTTGTGACACATACTATCCAATTTAGTGGAACTTCTAATGAAATATCTCATCTAGGAGACACCTCACTTCAGCACTTAGCTTGTTTTTCTTAGATATGGCTGGGATGTTACATCAATGTGGCGCAACAATATGTGAAAAAATCAGAGGGTGTAATCTAAGATCATGTCCAGACTTCTCTTATCCATCTTGTCCATTCCCTTGTCGTCACCTTGATATTTTTGTACTCTGGTCATCACCTCACGTTATGTCCAGTGGACACGCATCAGAGAATGATGGTCCAAAACTTTTAAAAGGAGTAGTCTAGACGAATTTTCACTCGACATGATAATTACCATCACAAATACATAACTAGGAGATAAAATGGAATTCACTCAATATATATTTGAAATAGACATCAAAGCACACAAAACAAATACAAAGTTTATATTCGATCCAAACATGTCCTTTGTGTTTGGAATACATTACATTAACATGTGATGACATAGGCATCAAATTTAGGTCCGGTAGATGATCCAATCAATAGCAGAGAAGGGACAAGAGTTAAGATTCTACTGTGTTGAAGACCGGTGTAGGAATAAAATAGTTCAGTAAGATTTGTGGCTAGATGATTGTATACTTTTCCGTTGCATGTTTATTTATAGTGTAAATAGGAAATCTTCTTACCTACATGTTTTCCATGATTTAATAAAATATGTTTATAGGAAATTTTGGTTAAAAAATTGAGGCATCCCATATATGCATATGTGCATGGAATCTAAATATTAATCGCAAACTTATCCCCTTGCATGTGTTCCTTTTTATATACCTAGTCAACTATAATTTGACATAAATAATTTACCTACCAAGTCCAACAACATTCATTTGTTGCCAGCCATCTTTTGCTCATATATGCCTCAAAGCTCCCCTTTAACATTTTGAAAATGCAGTTCTTATCGAAAGGATATTACTTCTTCTCACAACTCTCGCCATACCTCTATGGCAATATATAGAGCATATTAAATTGACATATTTAGTTCAGGTCATTGCAATATTAGCCATTTTTGCATGGAGATATTGAGTGGGCCACATCTTGCCCTATAGCCATGGAGATGAAGATGAAACGAATGCACAAATTCATTTGCTCGAATTGAGAGGCATTGGGAAAACACGTCACACCAGACCGGAACCTCATTGGACCAAAAAAATATCTCTCCTCTACCTCCAGACCGCGAGCTCTAGGAGTTGCTTGGGAGCATGGTATTAGTCGATGAAGTGTTTTTACTTAATTTAAATTTGAAATAAACAACCAAAAACATGTTTTTGTCTTTGACATACACTACACAAGCTCACCGACTTGAAGAGTATTGGCATGATCAAACAACAGAGGAAAATACCTTAGTAAAAAGCACAATATGCCAACCATATAAATCCACACCTTTTGGTACCGTAGTCATTGCTTTGCTACCAAGGTAGTAGTACTAGTACTAGATTGAAATAATGGCGTCTCAGATCCATTTCCAACAATTGAGTATAACATCATCAATTCACAGAAAGATAGCTACAACGGTTCGGTGCGACATCAAAGAGTTGCATTCTGCCTAGGACCTTGCCGCCGTGAGCCGGCACCAAATTTAGGCGTGCGTCCATAGGCATGGATGCATGGTCCGTGTTCGAGGGACGGAGGCGGCCGTGGAATTCAGGATTGAGCTTGTGACAGTTTTATGGCTCTCCAAAACTGTGATGCTCTGCATGTTCTGTGATCACTGGGATGTGGCATGACACGTTGTCATCACCACCCACAAGCGGTAGAAATTCCGTCAGCTAAGCTCTGCGGTAGGTTATCCGGTGATAGAGATGAGCTCGACGACATGCCCAAGTCGGGTTACAGATGATTTGATCACGTGGTGTTCCATCCCCGAAGGCGTCGTGCATTCCTTACGTGTGGCCAGCGCGAGCGAGCATGAAACGAGTCAGTTGATCGACAATTATAAAGAATATGACGATGCAATTAGGCTCTTGGCAGAGCAGTAGACGTCAAGTTCACAATGATCTGATGTACTGTATCTTCAATCGTTTTGTTACCAATTTCCTCGCTATGTTGTCTTAAGTACTCCTTGTTGTATCCTGATGTCAAAGCCGTTGAAAGTGCCACATGAGTTATATTTAGCCGCATGTTGCATGTACGCGGATTTTTCATCGTGTGCTCTTCGGTTGCATTAACCAATGACGATAGGCATAGCTGTTTGAAAGCTCATTATGTGCTTTTATAAATGTATCTTTTTTTTATATTTTCCACAAAGGTCACGAATGATCATACTATTTCATGAGATTTACAAGGAAAAGTTTCTAATAACCAATACCTACATGCGTCATTCATTCTATATACTATATATTTTTTGAAACTTGGAGATGTGATTTTTGAGTGAGAAAGCTTATACAAGACAATTTTTCACCTTGAAATTGTTCGTAAGTAAATGTAATACGTTATTTCACCGCCATGCCAATGGTATTTTGGGGTTGTCAAGACTGTCGATTATGGCCCTTTCTATATGGTAGCGGTTATTTTTTTCATTGCATTTAGTTTATTAATAGGCCCCACTATGAAATATAAGCCTTATAATCTTTTTGACTTGATCCAAAATGTAGGTCCTCATATATTAGAAATAGTAAAATAAGAGGAATATTTGATTTAAATTAAGGGTAACGTTGGCATTCTACATATACATGTTATGTGCCTAACCCTGAAAAGACCTACATTTTGGTTGGAGGTCGTATTAGACTATTCCTGTTAGTTGCCTTTTGTTGACTAGGTGAATGTATGCAAACATGGTTCTTAATGCTTGGAATGACTTTTGGTACGGTGTGCCTTACTTATTGTTTAAATTAGGCCAGAGTATTTAAATCCTCATGACGAAGTCACAATTGTGGACATCAATTATGGTCAGAGGAAGCTCTTACATTTGTCTTGTGACTCTCTCTCTCTCTCTCTCTCTCTCTCTCTCTCTCTCTCCCTATGTGTGAAAAAGAGATTATCTCAAGTATAACACTATTCACTTGTTCTTATCCACCTCTTCTCCTCCATATATAAAATATGGCATATGGCTGGAGGCTCCCCTCACATTGTAAAACTTTAGTATTGTACTTCTAATTTACCTATGTTGACCCCTTCTCAAAACTCTTGCTAAACCTATATAGAATGTCTGAAATTGACAACTTTCACCAGTAGTGATATCATTCGAAACTTTTCTTGTTGAGATTTTGAGCGGGATGAATTCTTCTCTATAGCGTGGAGACAATTTAAAAATAAGCATAAGCTCACTTGCTTGGAATGAGCGACATCATGAAAGTACATTCAACATCTTCGTTTTCTGAAGCGATCAATGCATGTGTAATCCCTACCAAATAGTAGGCAACCTTAAGAGATATCCACAAGATAAGTACTAGCTACTTGGTAAGGTTTATTTTAGAGCTAAATACACTATTGGTACCACATCTTGCACAACCGGAACATTTTAGTCCCACAATTTGAAAATCGAACTTTTTAGTACATAAACTTGTATTTGGGGAGACATATTTAGTCCTAGCCAATCAGGAGACGCCGTTTGTCTTGCCACCGTGTCCATTGTACTTTTGCAGTTTAGTCCAGCAGCTATTTTGATAAAGCAAAGGAGGCCTCATTTAGTTATAACCCTGAAGGCATGAACTGAAACTCACAGACGCGCCGCCGCTAATCTGAACTCACACACGCGCACGGCTCGGCAATCCTGGCGAGCGGGTCGGCGGATGGCGGAGGACGCGGAGGGTTCCCTCGACAGCACGGCCAGGTCCCCTCCCCCAGCTCGACGCGCAGGGGTCAGACAGGCGGGCAGATGGTCGGACGGGCGGGCGGCCAGGTCCCCTTCCCCACCTCGACGCGGAGGGGCGCCGTCGTCGCCTGCACGTGGGAGCGGAGGGGCGACAGTGGACGAGGCGCAGACGGTGGACAAGGCGCTCCGCAACAAGGTAATGCTCCTGTATTTTCAGCTCGCATCGCCGGAGGAGCAAGAGGCGATGATGGAGCCCACGGGGTGGAGGCCGGAGCTCCCCTTGAACATAAGCTTGGAGGAGCAGATTCGCATACTCAAGGCTCGGTTGAACGAGAGGAATGGCTCGGTTGCACCTCCATGAATTCGCAACATGACCCAAGGATCTGGGAGGAGGGAGATGATTGGGGTAGATTCACAGGGGAGGTGCACTGGATTGGTTCACCATCTGGGAGGAAGGTCTGTACTGAATTTTGCTGTTTAACTGAATTTTGCTGTTGTACTGAATTTGAATTTTGCTGCTGTACTGAATTTTACTAAATTTTAACTGAATTGTGCTGCTGTACTGAATTATACTAAATTTTGCTGCTGCTGCTGAACTTCTTTCCTTTGCAGGTTACATCCCCCGTCCCAAGAATAAGCAGATGGGAACTGGAGCAGGACAATGCAATGTTGGTGAGGAAGCTTGCTGAAATGGAGCTGCAACTAGGAAAAATGAAAGAAGAGAAGAAGAAGATGGTTAAGAAGATGAGAAGCAGAGAAAAACAATATAGGATTAGGATGCTCCTTTTGATAGCAGTATCAGGATTCTTCTTTCTGCTTGCTGTTGTTAGTAGGGCATTTGCATATGATGTTTAGGTGTGGGATGGAATCAACTTTGTAAACTTTATCTGTTGCAAATCCCACTAGGGTATTTGCCAGTAGTGCTGCAACAGACTTTGTACTGTGTACTCTGTTATTTCTGAAATAAAAATTGTCATATTGCCAGTACACAGTCATATTGCCAGTACACAGTCAACCTGTATGTGACCACATAGAACAACCACATAGAACAAAAATAATTGTCTATAATCCATAGAATCCACAAAATCAACTATAATTGTCCACAAAATCAACTATAATTGTCTTAATCCACTTTGTCCACAAAATCAACTATAATTGTCTACATTCTACAAAAACACATATAATTGACCATAATCTAGAAAAAACAGAAATAAATCTACATAGTCCACAAAAACACATATAACTTTAGTTGAGCAACACAAATCCACTAATTTTGTGGTGCATTTTGACTTAAAGGAAATTCCTCAACTTCAGAATCATGTAGTTGTTGATTCATGTCTGGTATAGCACTTCTTTGGGCATCATGACCATGTGCTTCTCTGGACTGTGCACTTGCTCTCCCTCTTTTCCTTGTACTTCCTGATTCTGTAATAGCTTGCCTTTTTCCTCTACCTCTTCCTCTTACTCCTCTTCCCCTCAACTGTCCTCTACTTGAAGCTATTGTCAGTCTATCTCTTGTTGCTGGAAGACTATCTCTTGCATTCACAACAAATGCACTTTCTGGCAGTGGGCCAAGAAATCTGTCCATAGGCACATGCTGTCTTTCCTGCAAACATAATTAAACCCATAAGTAGAATGCCTAAATAATTAAACACAGATGAAATATGAAATGACAGTTGCAATGAACCTCAGCTTGCATTCTGAACACCATGCTGTCTTCCTGGTTTGTAGGGTCCATTGATGGCTGAGGGACATGTGGGATGACATGCTGGTGAAGAATGAATTTGAGTTTAGCACATTTTAATAGTTGACCAGCAGTAATGAACATTTGATAAAAAAACACAGGTGCACCTCCACAAGTTCTGGAATGTCTATCTCATCATCATCTGTAACAATACCATTTCTCCTTTGCTCTGCAAGGTTTTCCATATATTTTGCATGACCCTTCTTGTTGTGCCCTGGCTTCCCACATTGT
Source organism: Avena sativa (assembly GCA_916181665.1). NCBI lineage: Eukaryota > Viridiplantae > Streptophyta > Magnoliopsida > Poales > Poaceae > Avena > Avena sativa. The sequence goes on from OV702296.1 coordinate 300,202,836, forward strand.
GAGCAGTGAATAGTTACCCCAGCCTTTGTGAAAACTTTAACTCCATTCTTTATTTTCTCCTCAGGTGCCTTCTTTCTGTTCTTCTTAGGCCTGCCCATGACTTCGGTAAATAGAGGTGGATGAATTGTTGGTGCATTTATTTTATCCCAAAACTCTCTCCCTCTCATTGGCACCAAGTTGAATGCATATGCTTTGCAGTATGAATCTATTGTGTAGAATTCATGCACAAGATTTTCAGGATTGATGTTCTCCTTTCTGCAGCAAGCTATAGCATGGTGACAAGGAATGCCACTTAGCTGCCACCTTTTGCAATCACATGTTCTAGCTTGAAAATTGACAGTGTAATCTCTCTCAAACTCATGGCTGCTGACAGAGTAAAGATAATTACCTGCTGGAGTAACACCACACTCATTACTCCAATCTGTGAATTTATCTAATTTCTTCTTAATCTTTGGACAAATTCTTCCTGCCCACTTGGTGGCTTCTCTCTGCTTGGTTTCTATTCTTTGCATAATCTTATAAAATATTGTCTCAATCATGGATAGGAAAAACATTTCTCTAGCTTGTACAATGTAGCTATTGAAAACCTCTGAATGGTTATTCAACAGCATGTCACACTTTGGGAACTCACTAAAAAATGCCTTAATCCATGTCTGTGGCACAAGCTCTTCAACCCATGCATATGCTTGGACACTATCTGCCTTCAGCTTGTCCATGCTTCTCTTCCACTTTGGAATGAAAGTTGACCTTGCAATTGCCCAAACATCATTCTCCAATGTTTCTCCTCTATGCCCTGCCCTTTGGAAATTTTGAATCAAATGCCTTACACAAAATCTATGTTCAGCATCTGGCCAAATTTTCTCCACAGCATTAATTAGACCCTGCAAACAAGTTTGGTTTTCAGTAATTCATTTCATGTTGTCTGAAACAAAGACAATAATCTGGTAAACAAGTATTAAATATTTCATACCTTCTGCCTATCACTCATTATTGTCCAAGGTGAAGTGTTGGTAATTTTCAGGTCCTCTTTTAGATTTGTCAGAAACCATTCCCAAGAACTAGTGCACTCAACCTCAACAAGTCCAAAAGCTATTGGGAATATGCAGTCATTTGGGTCTATTCCTACTGCTGTCAGAAGAACTCCTTTGTATTTTGTTTTAATATGGCAACCATCCACACAAATTAGGGGCCTACAACCAGCAAGGAACCCCCTTTTGCAACCATCATAACTCCAATATACAGTGGCAAGATGCTCTCTGTGCTCATTGCTGCTGGGATCATTTACTCTGTTAGTAGTAATGTAAAATGTGGATCCAGGATTAGTTCTCCTCAGTTCTTGTCCATAATCAAACAACTGGTTGAACTGTGCTGCCTCATCACCATGGATCACTTGCAAAGCAGCTCTCCTTGCTCTGGAAAGCTTCCACCAAGGAGGGCTCATTTTGAATTCTCTAGTTACTTTTGCAGCAAAAGAACCAAGTCCTAGTCTCTAGTTATCTCTGAATTCATGCAAGAACTTGTCTACAAGTATTTTCACTGTAATTGCTTTAATTGGCCAGGATCCCTCACAGATATGCTTTTCCTCATATGAAGTGACAACAAATCCACCAGTTCTTTTTTCATCATTGCTTGCTTTTATGAACCAAGTACAATTTTCTGCAGCACAATGTGCATCAAATCTCCTTCTATCATTCTTGGTTTTCTTGATTTTCTTTATATTCCTAATGCTATATCTGCCAATTGCCTTCCTCAACTCTTCAACACCACTGAACTTCATGCCAATCCTGAATGTTGGATTGTCCATGTCAACATCAGCATTAAATGACTTTATCATATTTCTCAAATGTTGCTTGCCATCTTCTTCTGTTGCAAGCTCAATATCCTCAAGAGCATCACCATCTTCTATGTCATCCACTATATCCATCTCATTGTGATCATTGACAGATTTGTCAATATTGTCTGCATAGAGATTATCATCACCAGACTCAGCATTGTAATCACTATCAATGAAGTCACTGTCATCTTCACTTGAGCTTCCACTGTCACTATGCCAATCTTCTTCTTCCTCATCTACTTCAGTCATTACAACATTACTTGAGGACTGAATATTATGCCTTGTTGGAGCAGGACCAGAAATAGGTGCTCTAGTTGTAGCAGAACCAGAAGTAGGTGCTCTAGTTGGAGCTGGACCAGAAACATGTGCTCTAGTTGTAGCAGGAGCAGAAACAGGTGTTGTAGGTGTAGCAGAACTAGAAACAAGTGCTCTAGGTGTAGCAGAACAAGAAGTAGGTGCTCTAGTTGGAGCAGGACAAGAAGCAGGTGCTCTAGTTGTAGCAGGACCAGAAACAAGTGCTCTAGCTGTAGCAGATCCAGAAACAGGTGCTGTAGTTGTAGCAGAACCAGAATTAGGTGCTCTAGCTGTAGTAGAACCAGAAGTAGGTGCTCTAGTTGGAGCAGGACAAGAAGCAGGTGCTCTAGTTGTAGCAGGACCTGGATTCTGTGTTGGAGTTGGAGCATGACCTGCATTAGGTGGTGGAGTAGTAGAAGGACCTGCAGAAGGTGCTGGAGGTGGATTCACAATCACCTCTGGTCTTAACCCCTTAATGAAATTAGTGTGATCAACATATAGAACAAGAGTCTTCACTGTCCAGCTGGTATTGATCATTTTCCTGATGTGTGCTTGTGTCTCTACTACAAACAGGCCATCCCATAGATCCTTTCCTGGCAGCAACCAATAGACTGTCAACCTCCCACTTCTAGCATATCCCAAAATCCTCAATATTTCATCAATCCAAAAGTTGGACCAAGTATCTGTTGTGCAATGATCAAAATGATCAATAGTAGCACAGACATAATCCATCTTCACTCCTGTACCACAGAAAAATCCATTGTGGACAACTTCAACAGTGAAGCTCGCAGTCTCTTCTCCTGGAAACATTACTGCAAATTACAAGTGTCAGTTCAGTCAGAGTCAATATTCAGTTATAGTGCATATACAATGCATAATGCCCTCTTCTTCTAATTCAGTCATACAATGTAAACAAATTCCAGGGAAAAGAACACACAAAGTTGCATGTACAATGAAGTAAATCTGAATTTTCCACATCAAATCTGAATTTCCCACATCAAATAGCTAGTGACTGAATTTTCCACACCAAATCTGAATTTTGCATGATCATCACTCCGTACCAAAACTGCAACTCCTACACACAATTTTGCATGATCATACACTAGCTATTTTCGGACGATTTCGATCCCCAATTGCTATCACCGCAGAACAGATCAGCGCAGCACCGATCAGTGGTGGCCAAAGGAGAAACAGAGAGACAAAGTTGGCCAGAGGAGAAACAGAGGTGGGAGAGAAACATACCATACGCGGGGGGGTCTTCACCATGCTGCCTCAACCTCATGGTGGACAGATCTGAGACGGCGCCGCAGACGAACGCCGTCGCCAACCACCCGCTCCGCGACTCGTGCGTCCAGGAGGAAAGATCGCAAGGAGTGATCGCAGGAGGCCTCTTTCCATACAACATGACCGGAGATCACAGGAGGGGGTTTTCGTCAAATTTCCATCGGTAGCCTCCTTTGCTTTATCAAAATAGCTGCTGGACTAAACTGCAAAAGTACAATGGACACGGTGGCAAGACAAACGGCGTCTCCTGATTGGCTGGGACTAAATATGTCTCCCCAAATGCAAGTTTATGTACTAAAAAGTTCGATTTTCAAATTGTGGGACTAAAATGTTCCGGTTGTGCAAGATGTGGTACCAATAGTGTATTTAGCTCTTTATTTTAAGTTTAAATTTTGAAGTTAAAATCCCAGCTCACAATTAAAAAAAACACTACACAAGCATGTCATGATTTAGCTAGTCGCCAATTCAAGGTTGCGGATATTGTGTGCAAGACCAAACTGCCTATCTAAGGGATTAGTAATGATTGGTGGTGGACAATATTCTTAACCTATATTTCATGTTAATAAGATTTGATAAATGCACCCCGCGGTACACCAACTTGCAAGTTCTGTCAGATTTTTAAGCTGTGTCGTCACGCAGGGGCGGAGACACGCCCAGAGCCAGAAGGGCCGTGGCCCCGGTCACTGAGATATTGCTAACATATTATTCACGAAAAAAGTGGCACCTGGCGCAACCATGCATCCCAGACCAGGTCTGGCTCGACCGACGACCTGGTCACGACCACGACCCCCCGATTCCCTCTAGCCTCGACGGCTCAACTTCTCACACTCTCACTCGTCGCTTGATCCCTAGGTCGTTGCGTCGCGCCTGCAGACGCCTGCGATCCACGCGCCCACGCCGTGAGCCCGCCACTGCCCACCGGAGCACCGAGCGAGCGCGCCCGGCCGCCTGCCGCCCCTGCCTCCTGGCCTCTTGCCTGGCCGCCTCCATCCCCAGGCCGCCCGGCGCCCTTCCTCTGTCCGACGACACTATTTCTTGGTAATCAGGTGATAATTGACTACTAATTGTAGCTACCTAGCCAATTTGACACTTGAACTTGGTTAAATTTTGTTTATAAATAGATAGGGAATTGGTGAATAGATTAGAATCAATAGAGAATTATAGATAGTCAAATAGAGGATGAATAACTATGACTTTCGTATGTTCAAAATTGATTTCATGTTTTAGATAGAGAAGATGAATAGATATTTTCCAGCGATCTCACGGGAGAATGAATCAATTCCCCAAACTGAAGATGCTCATCAATCTGAAGATGCTCCTCAAAACGAACATGCTCCTCAAACTGAATCAACTCCCCAAAAGTGATAAATTTACTATCACCACCTTAGATATATGAAATATTTAATGTTGTGCATGACCAAGTTCTTGTTGAGTTGAATAACCTTTTTGCTGAAAAGTCTACTCAATTGTTTATGTGCATTGCTTGTCTTGATTCAAATAACTCATTTGCTAATTTTGATGAAGACAAACTTGTTGAACCCACTTGGATTTATGTTGAGGACTTCTTCATATATGAGATTTATTTTTTCCTTAGAAATCAACTTGAGACATTCATTACTGATGTGAGAGTTGATTCAATTTTTTTTGAATTGGCATGACCTTGGTCATCTTGCTGTGAAGATGGTTCACACTGATAGACACACGTTTTTTCCTTTGGTGTATCGTCTTATTGAGTTGGAATTGATTCTATCGGTTGCAACAACATCATTGGAGAGAGCTTTCTCAGCTATGAGCATTATCAAGACCGAGTTGAGAAATAAAATGGGTGATGATTAGATGAATGATAGCATGGTGTGCTATATGGAGCAAGATGTATTTCACTCTATCAATGATGATGATATTGTATACCATCTTCAGTCATATAAGTCACGTAGAAGAGTTTTACCTCATCGTTTTGGTAACTTCTTATATTTGTATCAATGATTGACTATTTCATTTCATGAGTATGCCTTTTCTTATAAAATATTCTTAACTTTTGAATGTATTGGTTCTTCTTCTACTACTGATGAGATTGTGGGAGGCTTAGATGAACCAAACCAGTGATTTGGTACTATCTTTTGCATTCTATACTACTATTTCTAGCTTTTTAATCATCTCTTATGTACGTTCTTGTAGATCGTTAACGATGGATTTAAAAATATATGTTCATGTTTGCTATCATACAAAAAAATCATGCTATTATAAGAGTTTTTCTAGTAGTTTTTTTAGTTTAGATTTTGGCCCATGGATTGCTCCATTCCTGGCCCCGCCACTGATGGAGTGACTAAGGTGCACCCGTGTAGCAAGTTAGGGCATCTCCACCGGGCCGACCCATCCGGTCATCCGAAACGGTCTGTTTCTGTCTGTTTGGGTCAGGGCCCGATTGATTTGGGGCCGTGGTCAGGCCTGTCTAGCCGACCGCGCACAGCGGCTCGACCCATATGTTCGCCTCCCTCCCGCTGTCACCGGTTGACACTCTCGCGATGCGACGTTAATGGCGACGCGACGTCGGCTGTCAGCGCCGGCGGCTTCCCGCGTGGCAGGCGTTTCTCGCCATCGTTTCCCGCGCGCCTCGCTTCCTGCAGCGAGAAAACTTTCCGCGCATCCCAGTCCGTTTCCTGCCTCCGCCGCGGCCTATAAAAGACGGCCACCGGCGCGGTGGGGACAACAAGCCCTAAAGCAAGAGCAAACCAGTAGCTAAAAAAGCTCTAGCAGCCATGCCTCGCCATCGCCACATGGTCCAAGATCCAGGAGATGTGTCGCACCCGCTACCCGGACGTGGAGGTCGACGAGGTCCACCTTGAGGCCACTGTGCTGGACTGGCGCATGGGCGAGGCGCATGTGCTGGCCTTCAAGAAGGAAGGCGAGATCGCCGAGTGTGCGCTGCAGCGGGTGTTGGAGGTGGCGGCAACGGTGGCCGCCCAGTGGACGGTGACCGATATACACCATGTCGCCGCCATGGAGGAGGTGGAGGCGGTGGCCTTGGAGGCCGCATCAACGGCTCTTCGCGGGATCCACCACGAGGCGACCATGCCATGCTGGAGGTGGTGGCTGTAGCATCCCGGGTAAATCCACTACTAAAAAATCGCGTGTTATTTTTATTCATGCATCATCGTGACATCATCATGCATATCTTGCCTGGAAATATTTATAAAAAAAACCATATTTGTTTTTCTATATTATATCTCTTCTTTTATTCAAATTATACTTCTTGATATTTTAATTATGAGAAACTATTTACAAAATGTTTTCTAAATATAAGAATAGAAAACAGACAATAATAACAATTTAAAAAAACACCTAGACCTTAACCGGCCAGGCCCAAAAGGCCCAGCCGGCTGAACCTAGACAGACCATCCCTCATCGAAACCCTAGCTACCAAACTCCCCACTCCCCCTCCACCCAGTCCAGCATCCCGCCGCCAGTTCCCATCCCGCATGCACCCTGGGCCCCACCCCGACTCGACGCTCCCCACGCTCGCTCTCGACCCGCGACCGAGACCCCGGCCCCACCTTATCCCTCCCCCCGCAAGCGCCTCTCACCTCTCGCCTCTGTCCCGACCAGCCGCCACCGCAGGGCGCCCTCTCCGCCCGCGCGAGCTCCGTCGGGTCGGTCCTTCTTCTTCGTTAATGCCCTAAGCTCGAACCCGGCGCGCGCAACCGCCTCCTCTCTCTCGTTATCGCCGGCCCCCACCTAGGCGTGACCTCCATGTCCGCCATCGCCTCCTGCGCCCTCCCCTGTGACCCTGGCACCGCCGTTCTGCCCGGAATCCCTAGCACCGTCGCCCGAACGCCCGCAGGCCCGCCAGCACGCCCCGCGGCCACCTCCCTCGTCCCTCTGCTAGCCCGCCCTCCGGCCATCTCCAGTGTCTCGTCGCCTCTGCACCAGCGGCCGCGCGTCCCCATCCCCGAGAAGCCCCGTGCTCTTCCGTCCCAGGCCGTCGAGCTCCTATCGTGGTTGAACCCCGCTGCCACCAGGTACTGCCCTGCCAGACACGCCGGCCTCCTCCTCGCCCAGGACGTCGTCGCCAAGGGCCCCTGATCCGTTGCGCGTGCACCAACGCCGCCTCTACCCGGTTCTGCCGCTGGGTGTTTTGCAGTTCGTGTGTGTCCTCTGTTTCAGGACGTGCACACGCCTCGTGTTTTGTTCCTCCTCTTGCTCTCTGACCTATTCCCGGTGGAGTTGCTTGGTAGCGATGCTAATCTGTTGCTGTTCAAGCCGGCGATGTCTCCCGAGCCCTCCTTGGTGGACAAGACCTACATGTTGAGCAAGTATCTGCCTAAGGTACCGATGAGAACCACCGCGATGCCAATCGAAGACCTTTGGTGTCGTTCCAAGTTCATCGTCCACATTTGGAGCCGGAACTCGAGGATCTCCACCGCAAACCCCAAGATCGCCGAGAGACGCCAAGATCTTCACGGATCCGAAGTCTGAACCTTGACACTGGCTTCATGATCTCCTTCGCGGACGCCAAGACCCCATTCCCAGAGGTGGAGACCGATCACGGCGCCCGAACCCCTCGGAACCCAAGATCGTCGAGCCCCCCAACGTGTGATCCCTTTTTCCCGAGCCCTATTTTATAAATGTAATATCAACTTGATGCATATAAAATTGTACATGTTTGCATACATATTCATGTGGTTTGGGGGCATTATGCTGATTTACCTTATAATTAAATATAGGGCCAATATGCGGGCAAATCTAGTCTAATATCGGCTCCATTTAAATTTGTGTAGCGAACCGTTGACATATTTCCTTATTAATACAACATTTAAATTTGCGGGGTAACTAAACAACATGAATCATCTAACTAATTGTTGGGGCCCCGGTTCCGCTTAATATGGCCTAATTGCATCGCATCTTTGCCATGTCATTCATAATACATGCATCATGCCCGATCTTCTGCCGTAGTATTAAATGGTGCATCTGGTGTTTCTTTTAGTGTTTTGCTTCTTCACGGACTAGGCCGATGAGTTGATGCGAGTGACGACCCGATCTTCGGATGAACCTTCAACAATGTTTTCAGGCGAGCATTCTCCCCCTTTCTACCTATTTTACATTTATAGTCTTTATTTCCTCCTGTTAATCTATAGCTATCTGTGTTGCGATGCTCTAGTTTTTGTACCCGTGATATCCCTTGCAGCCTTATATTGCCTTGGACACATCCTATTACCTGTTATTTGTCAGATAGTTGGACTTGCGTGCCGTAGTCGCTTGCTCAAGTGTTGTTGGGTGTCGTCAAGTACCACAGTTGTTGGAAGACTACCATATGCTTTATGTTGGAGATGATCATGGATTTAATTACTGTTTAATAACTAAAATTGAAGTAGGTAAATAATGCAGAGGCACAGGTGGGCAATAAATGTTATTTGGTTTTTAACCGTCCACTTGTGTTCCGTAGGACCCCGAGTACTTGATACCTGTTTTTTGAATATTCGCACTATCCGCATGTACGACCATAAATCCCCCTAGCCAGAGCTTGAGTCGTATATTATTCCTTGGGGCCACAAACTAGTTTTGGGCTTTATTACTATCATGTACTTATGCCATATTTTACTGCTTTATTTACGATTGCGCGTGGAGCGCCTGTACTGTTTAGGTAAGCGGAGTGTTTTCGCGGTATCGACAAGCCCAGTCACACTTTTGGGTTCCCAGTCGTTTACAGCCATTGACGCAAACCTCTGGGTCCATTCCGGAGCCGGCCAACTTCGTCGCGGGTAGCTTGGTGGGGTGGCCCCCTGAAATTTATATGAATCTTGCAATTGCTCTGTCGTGATGCCTTGTTGGGTTTTCATTTAGTTTTTCTCAAGGTTGATCATGTGTGTGTTGCTATTTGTGCCCCCCTGCAGGGTAAAACTTTCTGAAAGCCGTATCCGTGGTTATGGACGACTTGGAGCATAGTATCTCGATCATAGAAAACTATAACTAAAGTAGTGCTATAAATTTGACTTTATAATGACTAGTAATCAGCTTCACTATAATGGAATGGCTAAATAAAAGTGCCAATAATTACTGGTTTGGGTTGTCACCTGTTAACAATGTATCTGACTAGTAAGTATTGCAACTACAACGGAATGGCTAAATAAAAGTACCAACAACTGCTGGGTTTTGGATGCCTCATGATATATGTATCTGACTAGTAAGTACTACAACTACAATGGAATAGTTAACTAAAACTGCACACTGCTTATTATATCAGGACGACTCATGCTATCTATATCTAACTAGTAATTGCCGCAACTATAACGGAATGAATAAAACTGCCAACTGTGTGAGTTCCTCGGTTGAGTTCCTCGTTTGATCTCGAGGGGGAAATACCAGGATGGGTATGCTTGGTGATAGTTTCAGGTTGGATCCGAATAGGTATTTCTTATCCCTATCTGATAGCCGCCAGCTGTATTGAGTCTCTATAGGTTGTTTAGTGCATGCTGTGCTGCCGCTTCAGTCCACCATACCTATATAGGCGAGGACCGCCGAATTCTAGTCTCGTCGTGTACTGGCCTCAGTACTGACCGCTCTTTTTTCCTTCGCCCTTTGTCGGCACCCCTTTTGTTTAAGCAGGTTTTGAGATCAACGTCGTTAGCAGGGTTACTCTTCCGGCTTGGCCTGGGCAGGGTTATGGACGCCATTGGTTATTCTTTAGGGCTCTTAGCTCAATTTGCATCTTGTCCGTAGTCGGACGCTGTATCATTTTCAAGTTGATTTGGATCTTTATATTGTGTATCCGTATTCTTGACTCATGGAGTCATTGTTGTATATATCTGTTCTGTGGGTTCCATCGTGGACTATTGTGTAATGGTATTACTTCGTTTTCCACCCGCACGAAAGTGCCTGGTGGGCACCTTTGAATCGTTTCTATGCGGGTTTGGCGGGAATCGCTGAGACTTGCATAGGGCCGATTCTGAGGGTGTTACAGTGGCCAAGGAGGCCGCCAAGTCCGCCATCCCTGAGCTCCGCCATGTAGCCAAAGCGCACAGCGATGCGGAGGAGGCGCGGCGCGAGCACGTTGTCGACTCGGCAGCGGAGGAGGAGCGCGTGGCTCTGGCCGATGAGGCGGCGGTCGCGTGGGGGCTCGTCGACGCCGACGACATGGAGGAGACGGAGGACGACGATGAGGAGGGGGAGGAGGTGGACCAGCTGGAGGCGTCGCCCGTCGTCCCCGTGCAGATAGCGTAGGCGCTAGGCTTCGGCCCCAATGGTGCTCTGATCCCGGCTTCGGCTCCTTCTCCTTCTCGAGGGAGTTGCTCGTCCAACAGGAGGCGAGGGACCACTGGGCCGCCGAGATGGACAAGCCCTAGGCGAACCAAGCGGCAGAGGACCGGCAAAAGGTGGATGGCAAGGCGGTGGCTCGCGACCGTCTCCGCGAACACGCCCAGCAGCGGGCCATCTGGGCCGCTAGGGCGGCGATAGACGAGGCCGACGGCCGCAACAACGGTGGTCGTGGCAACGGCGGCGAGTAGCCACCGCGCCGTGCTCCTCCAGCAGTAACCGTAGCCGCGGCAGCAGTAGCACCCCTCCTAATTAATTTGAATGGCCGTTTTATAACTGGCAGGGCAAAAGCTATCGTTAAGTACTAATGTCTCACTTACATATGGGCCCGGGTGGCCAACGGGTACGACGTCCGCGCTGTCCAGACGCATTCGGGCCAACGCAACCGAGCCCTAGATTAGATGCACGGATGGTCGAGCCTGACGCGTTTTTCCGGATGGGTCGTCCTGGTGGGACGCCGCGCACGCTCCGCGTATCTGCGCGGACAGTTTCGGACACGCGCGGACCGGATGGGTCGGCCTGGGTGGAGATGCCCTTAGTGATCCGCAACTAGGCAAAATGCAACTTGGTGACCAATGTGTCCGTTCTTGGCAAAATTGGTGTACCACGACTTTGTTTTTTCACTCTATAAAATGATAAATATAATGCATGTTTGAAGAAATTAGGTATACTAGTACATGTTTGTACATGATAGTAGAATCCCGAGCCGGAGGTGGTCACGGATCAGCAGAAACTGAGACACAAGAAGCGGCAGTGGTGGCAGCAGGTTGTCCACGATCAGCGAAAATGACGCATACCGTTGTACACGATCAGCTGTGGTCGTTCTCGTTCTACACAACACGGCTTCCTTATCGTTGTACACGATCAGCTGTGATCATATATCTATCTATCTATGTATCTATCTACTAATTTCTTCACAAGTAGGTTCGTCTTCAGATTTTTCCGTCCGCACTTTTTTTCCGGTTTTGCCCTTCTGCTAACAAGGCAATTACCGACCTATGCCACTTATAAGTCGGGTACCGGTTTGTTCCTCTTTTTTTTCACCATATCCTCCCGACCAAGGCGACACCATGGAGAGTCTAGGGATGGAGAGGAAGCTGGCGAGGCAGGGAGTGGAGTCGCGTTCGGCAAGGCCTCCCGTCAGCTTCAAAGCCCCTGCCACCGGCGCCGCTCCAATTCAGGTCGGTCAAATTGGATGGGTCGATCGCTTTCCTAGACGAGAGCTTGGATCTTTATTCCCCTCTTTCTCCCCCACCGACACCCTCTCTCTGCTCCCTTGCCTCTCGCCGATCTGAACAAGATACCGCTGCGCGGGCGAGAGCTACAACAGCTGGACCACGCGACGAGGTCGGAGCCGCGCCGGGACACGGCCATGGCGGAGCTTGAGGCGGCTTGCACTTGGGGGGCGCAGGTTCTTCCTCCTACCTACCCAGCCCCTGTCGCTCCTACTCTTCCTCCTACCTACCCAGCCCCTGTCGCTCCTACTCCACCGCCGCGAGTACGTCCGCTCCCTGCCCCGACCGCCACGATCTCCTAATCGATCCTCTCCGGAGGCTGGGCAGGATCGTTGTTGCTACCCAATCCATCCCTTGATTTGTGTTTCTCCTGTCGCTGGGCGGATTCACACACATAGCGCCTGTCGACTGTCCTCCCCGATTCCCCCGCAGTCGGGCAATTTGCTCCTCCAAATAAATAAATCCCTAGCCTAAGCAAATGGTGTTACATATTGTGCGCTCTTCGTGGATCGCACGCGGCTGGGCTGGAGCAGCGAGAGGCGGAGCGAACAAGGGGAGGCGGACGTGGTCGACTGGGAGGAGTGGGCTGCCGGGAGTAAGGAGGCGTGCACGCGTGCGAAATAGCGAGTGGGCAGCGCAGCTCCAGGAAGGTGAACGGGAAGAGGCCTCTCATGGCGAGCACGGGACAGCTTGATTGATTTTCCCTGCGCCTCATCTCCTGTTTCGCTTTCTTTTGGTCTGCTGCCTGCAGCCTGTTTGCTGTAATGCTTGGACGACTCAAAGAATTGATGCGTGCGATGGTCCCTTGTTTTATTTATGTTTCTACCATTGGCTGATGGGATAGGCACCGTGATGTATTTGTGTGTGGATAAATCTCTCGCTGCAATGCTTGTTAGATGATTGACTGAACCTCATACTAGAATTTCAGTGTGACATATCTGATACATGTTCTTCTTGTGGTTCTTAAAAATTGGACAGGGGTACTCGAGTAATGTTCGGACATATTTCAGCATTCACGTTCTTTATACAATGTGCCTGGAAGGTCAAAGAAACAAATGTTATGGTCCTAATGTCGATGCCAACAAAAGCAAATTCGCTAATCGATGATATATCAGCATTTGTAGAAAAGCTGAACAACAGTCGAAAAAAAAACATACTCCCTCCGTCTCAAAATAGATGTATTAGATTTATCAAAATTTAAATGAATCTAAACACTATTTAGTATATAGATTCATTCAAATTTTAAAAAACTTGAAGCATTGCTATAGTGTGCGGGTAGTGTTAGAACGAGAAACTAAAAACAATAAGATAATATAAATGTTGATCATTGCTACAATTTGCACATGCTTCTACTCGAAGGTTTGATGCCCTCATCATAGTCATGCGAGACATTTGACCAAAAAGGGATGATATTTAAGCTCATTCAATGTAAGTTAATTATATTTTTTAACAAATTACAGTTCCATTATACAAAGTAGGTTCTCATTACGTTTTAGATAATATCTGGCTATTTCTTTATATGTCCTTGAAATATGTTTACACATGGACGTGCGGTAAGAAAAAAATTCAGCAATCTTGTGCGCCTCTCTAAATCAAGGGCTTTTGCTAGCTCGAACTATTACATCCAATAGGATGATTTTCAGTTCTGATAATCAAGAGGTGGTCTTGATCGAGAAGGACAATGATCATTTAAATGTTGCAAACATGTCCATCCCTACTGTAGTGAAATTCTTTATGGCATAATAAATATTTATTAAAACATGTTCCGAACGGGCCCTAAGTATTGTTTCTTATGTATATTACTCCCTCCTTCGGAGATGAGGCTCACCAGCAACAGTGGCGCCAGGGGGCGATGCAGGTCCGCTGTTGGCGACGACACAATATGGGATGAGTGAAAATTTTGTGCTATCGTCTAGGTACATCTGGATTCTAGGGTTGCACAATGACCGATGAGAAGAGAACGAGTGTTCCGTTAGGTAGAGTGATTGTCTCACTTGGATGAGTCGAGCCCTTTCTTAAGCATGTCACAAATTAGATATTAATTAACGAGAGCTATTTAGCAGTGTATGTTCTCGCTGTGCATACTATATCGAGTTATAGCTTTTTATAGGAATATAGTTCAAAAAAATTAAACTTTTGATGTTCTACAAATACATGAACTTTCACGTCCATTCTACATGTATATCGAGTAAAGAAACTTAAGTGGTCGTGGCAACGCACGGACATTGAGCTAGTACTCGTAGTTTATGTAGACATTTAATTTTCTTTCTTGGAGACTGCTCCGAGATCTCTTATCTGAACAACCTGATCCGATCCAATTCCTTTTTCTTCAATCGCAAACCAACGGAGAGAAACTAACTCGTGCTCGCCGGATCCTAATCCTAACTACCCGCTAAACACGTACGGCCCCATAGGCGATAGCGATTAGATAATGCTAATCCTAAATCTAACCGCAGTTGATATCCACATCCCTATATAAGCGAGAGGCGCCTCCGACGTCTCTCGATCCTCATCTCACACCCTCCTGCTCCCGGCGATTCTTTGAAAATCTACCTCGATCGACATTAGCTGCAGCTTCTTTCCTTGTTTGGAGACGATGGCTGTTGACCTCACCCCGAGGCAGCCTACTAAGGCGTACGGAGGCGATGGCGGTGCCTACTACGAGTGGAGCCCAGCCGAGCTGCCCATGCTCGGCGTCGCCTCCATCGGCGCCGCCAAGCTCTCCCTCGCCGCCGGCGGGATGTCTCTCCCCAGCTACTCCGACTCCGCCAAGGTCGCCTACGTCCTCCAAGGTACCGTCATACAGCCGATCGATCCGCTTCTGCTCTCTATGTTGATCGTTGATCGTGCATATTAGTTATTCGGTTTTTCCGTTCGCAGTGCGATCGGTTGCAAGCGTTCTATACTGGTCTGTGTATATTCATTACATGTGGACTGCATGCATGATGCCGATCAGTTAAAAAGTTGTTTAGTAGTTTCGTCAGGTTAGGTGTCTGGATCAGATCCCGCTTATTTTTAGTTCAACAATAACAATTTGTAGTCAAAGTATTTGTAACAACAATCAGGTCTGTTGTACAGTATCTTTTTCTGAACTTACAATCAGGTTCGTTGTAGTATATTGATTGTTCAGGTTATTTTGATTTCATTAATAATATGTCGTGTCCGTGATGTTCAATCAAATCGAAACACACTCCTTTGTTTAATCAAATCCTTCCGTAATGTCACAATGCATGTTTGCTCCTCCGATCTAAATAATACATGCAACTAGTACTAGTGTTGCATTTGCTATGTTTTGAGATTTCGTTATGTAAATTATTGTATACCGAAGTATTGTGATTTTTCTTGCGTACTAATATAACACGATGCTTTGCTTGTTTTGATAATCAGGCAAGGGAACCTGCGGCATTGTCCTGCCTGAGGCCACCAAGGAGAAGGTGGTTGCCGTGAAGGAGGGCGACGCTCTGGCGCTCCCCTTCGGTGTACTCACGTGGTGGCACAGTACCCCTGAGTCGGCTACTGAGCTCGTCGTCCTCTTTCTCGGCGACACCTCCAAGGGTCACAAGCCCGGCCAATTCACCAACTTTCAGCTCACGGGCTCTAGCGGCATCTTCACTGGCTTCTCCACGGAGTTTGTTGGCCGCGCTTGGGACCTCAAGGAGGCGGACGCCGCCAAGCTTGTCTCCACCCAGCCGGCCTCCGGCATCGTCAAGCTCACCGCTGGGCAGAAGATCCCGGAGCCGGTCCCTGAGGACCGCAAGGACATGGCACTCAACTGCTTGGAGGCCAAGCTGGACGTGGACATCCCCAACGGTGGCCGTGTGGTGGTTCTCAACACCATGAACCTGCCGCTCGTGAAGGAGGTCGGGCTTGGTGCTGATCTTGTTAGGATTGACGCCCACTCCATGTGCTCCCCTGGGTTCTCCTGTGACTCGGCGTACCAGGTGACGTACATCGTCCGTGGGAGCGGTCGTGTGCAGGTTGTCGGCCCCGATGGCAAGCGTGTGCTGGAGACTCGCATTGAGGGTGGCAGCCTCTTCATCGTTCCACGCTTCCATGTCGTTTCCAAGATTGCCGACGCGTCTGGCATGGAGTGGTTCTCCATCATCACCACTCCGAAGTAAGAAAGGCTATATTATTTGTTGCAATTGCATTCTATTTTGGATTTCCATGGTAATTGATGCTTACGACAATGTGTGTGTTTTGTGTTTGTGCAGCCCGATCTTTAGCCACTTGGCGGGGAAGACCTCGGTGTGGAAGGCCATCTCTCCGGAGGTGCTGGAGGCGGCGTTCAACACGACTCCAGAGATGGAGAAGCTGTTCCGGTCCAAGAGGCTCGACTCAGAGATCTTCTTCGCTCCGAACTAGATGCCCGTCAAGAAATAAATAATCTTAGGAGTCTGCCAGTTAGTTGTGATTTTGATCGATCACCTTCGCGAATCTATCTTAGTTTTCCCTTGTTAGGCCGTCGTTTCTTAAACAGTGTGTTTCCTGTGTGACATTTCGAGCTGGCTTGAATTTGATGAGTGCAATCAATCCATCGTTTGATGATGTTTCATGTGTGTTCTAGACTTCTAGTATTTCGTTAGTCTTGAATTGAAGTGGTTGGGTGGAAACTAGTAGAGATTTATGTTCTCAAGTAGTCCATGTAAATACTCGCTCGGTATGGAATTGAAGCGCTTGGGTGGAAATTAGTATGTTCTCGAGTACTCCATGAAAATACTAGAAAGGTAATTACGCCAACTAGGTACTAGTATCACGCGGTACTGTGTCATCTCTGGCTAATAGTACTCCAACTGGAGTATGAGTAATTACTCCGAACTAGTGCTACTCGTGTATATCCAGACCCGGAGGCAAGTAAACGGGAACAGAGGGAGTACTACTGGAGGAACATATTGAAGCAGAGTAAGTGACAAATTACTTGCCTTGACATGTTCCTCTCTATTCCAGACCCTTAAATTGACTCGAATGATTCATCTACCAAGAAATCTCATTCACATGTTCTCACCAACACGATCGAGGCTTTTCTCACTTTGAACATCTTATATATAGCAGTTATACCTGTAGTTGGCATCATTCGTTACAAGTATTATCGGTCTGAACTTGGTCGTCGCTGTTTCGTTGAGATCTTGAGTAGACTGAATCTTGCTCTATAGATGTGGATATGATTATGAGACATAGGAACGCACTCGCTTGCTAGGAATGAGCGGCATCAGGAAAGTACGTGAAACCTATTCAGTTCTTTAAAGGACCAATACTTTTGTGGTTCCTACAATAGCCATAGGTGCATGACCAGTTCTAATTTTTTGAGGCTGTATTTTCACCTGCTTTTCCTTCAACGTTGGTGCTTGCTGAACTTGGAAGTGATGGTGAACATGTGGCTCCTCCCAAACTGGAGTTTGCTGCCCCTAAACTTGCCACTGAAGCTGAGGACGAGATGATCAGTTTACTGCTCACCTTGGAGGACAGGGCCTCTATGGATGCTCTTGCTTTTCTTCCAGGGCCTGTAAACGATCTGACTCTGAATCCTTCCACATTGCCGACTGAGTCTGTCCTTACTGGTATGTCTGAAGCTACTGGCTCTTCTGCGCCGGCTCGTGCTCGTGGACGCCACCGCAAAGTGGCTACTCCGAAGGCTGACTTGTTGTACTCGCAATAACAACGATGGCTACTTATATTGAACTACCCAACCAGCCTACCCGTCGTAGTCTGTTCCAAGAGCGACGCCTCGGGCAATTCTGCAGCTACCGGAGATGCAACGTATGGGAGTGGAGTGGTCTCTTGTTGATCCTGAAGAACTCTCTGACGAGCGTCTGCTCCAGAAACGCCAAGTCTAGCTAGTGGTTCCCTGAATTTTTTAGCTTCGATGAATCATCTTATTCGATCGCAGTCTCTTAATCGTGCTTGATGTTTGTTAAATTGGAACATTCATGGTATATTATTTTCAAAAGGGATAAGATCATCCAAAGGATGCACACAGCCTTTTTATTCGCGGTATATATTGCTCTGAAAAATGGTCTTTAGTTTACAACAAGAATGAAGAAAGGCTGGCTTCCATCGTCTGCCTCCAACAAACGAACAAGGAGGTTTTTGACATGAATTCTATCAAGGGTTTTGCTCCCAGGTGTTTTCGTAAATATGCTTTTGTTCCTTCTGATGGGGCCTTGGTGGGGTCTTAGTTTTATGGGTCAGCAATCTATATTATCATCTGATAATTTTACTTTGGTTAATATTGGCAACCCTTGTGACGGAATTGATAGAGAAAATTTTATCGTGTGGTTTTCTCATTTTGACATTCCAGATGACTCCTGCTACTTACTAGTAGGGGATTTCAACTTCTATCAATATTCAAACAATCGAAAGAAACCTAGGACAAATGTTGCCGATATGGCCACGTTTAATGAGGTGATTAGCTACTTAGGGCTTCTTGAGCTACGCATCAAAGGTTCAGGTGGTCGAATATTGATAGCTCCAAATAATTATACTTTGTACCAAGGATCTTCCACTTGTTTTCACTTGGTTTCGTTGGTTCTTACCTTTCAACTAACGCTAATATTGCAAAACAGTGAAACCTTGTTTCCTAATGTGACTTTGAAACTTTTGGAATGATCCAAGGGCATAATGAGATGATTACACCAAATCAAGCAAGTCTCTAATTCAACGCATTTTGGTTCGAGGACTCCAGGAGGCTTGTGGACCACCAGTACGGCCCACCTAGCACGTATCGTCCGATCGTTGCTGCGTCCGCTATATTAATACAAGCACTTTCCATGAAAGCAACAAAGACGAAAGACAGACGCAATCACCACAAACCATACCAGAACAGAGGAAGATCAGATCTAAAAGAGAAGAATACTTTCATCCATTCCCTATAAGATCTCCAACCTCTAGATCATCCATTCCTCCACAATTCCCCCTTGTACTGAGAGAGAGAGAGAGAGAGAGAGAGAGAGAGAGAGAGAGAGAGAGAGAGAGAAATTCACACTTGTAAGATTAGGGTTCAAACCTCTATTCATACTTTGGCTTGTATTTGATCTGATCTTCAATCTTATTGTGGTTTGGTACGGTAATATCGAGATTTATTCTATTTGCATCATGATTATATCATTGTGCTATTATTCTCTCATGTGTGAGTAAATCCCCATAAACATGGAAGATATAGGAAATTGGTGAGATGTCATGTGCATATTATATCTTCCATCCATTTGTGATTATCGTTATGTTTATTCAATGTGACAATGATTATCTATGTGTGAATAATGCTTAGTGTCTAATTTAAGGGGATAGAGAATATGATCCTGAAATCTCATAGATATGAACTTGTTTGCTTTTGAATCGGTGACCCCTGAGTGACACGACCGATATCAAATAGGAGCTAGTATAACTCGAGGATAAACGAGGAACCATTAAGTTTAAAATCTTAATCTGGTCTCACAAGCTTAATTGATGTGATGACCATGGCTTTGGTAGAAGGTAGAAGGATCATTGAAATCGGGTGAATCTACCAAAAGGAGTTTTGATTATCACACAATTACTCGCCTACTTGTATACTAATAAGAAGTATTGTAATTACTTATATCATTTATTCCATTTGGCACACTCATTATCACCATGAATCGTATCTCTTCGCGTCTAGTCTTTCATTTACAGGAAACTCCAAACAACTTTCGTATTATTTACTTTTATATATTTTTACTTTAAATACCGTTTAATACTCAAATCTCATTCATTCACACTCACCCATTTTTATCTTAATTCTTGCATTCAATTCATTCAAAACTAGTGACACCTTGAGTGCGATGGAAGCGCCACAGATAAACATTTTCCTAAGCTTATTGTTGGGATCGATGTAAAAACTTGGAATAATACTTTCACGAAAACATGCTAGGACGAACATGTCCTCTTGCATGCCATCAAGCTATTATCTGACGATGTTGCCGGGGAGCTAAGCACTAAGTGTTTGTTTCTTGACTATTGTAAGTTTTGAAACTATAGATGATCTCTGTTGAAGACAGAGGATCTACACGTTCAGGAAGAAACTATTTACCAAATTATGTTGAGCGTGTACCAGAACCTAAACTTCTGGAATTGCATGGAAATCTTGCAAATTCACGTGTTGTAGACGTGAATAGTCTAAACTCTTTGATGGAAGATTTATCTATTCCAAAAAGGTGGAGAAGCCCTAGAAAACACCGAGAGAATGTGGTTCTCCTTATAAACATGTTACAAGGCAACCCATACTTTATCCTGATCT
Source organism: Avena sativa (assembly GCA_916181665.1). Classification (NCBI taxonomy): domain Eukaryota; kingdom Viridiplantae; phylum Streptophyta; class Magnoliopsida; order Poales; family Poaceae; genus Avena; species Avena sativa. Next base: position 300,223,042 of record OV702296.1, read on the forward strand.
AGAAGGCATGGAATAAGAACTTGATCCTGAACTCGTTCATATGATGTAGGATATTGCCTTTTCAGGAAAAGAAGATGAAGATCCAAGTCACAATTTAACAAAGGTATATGATATTTGTGACACTCTTGGACCAGTAGGACTACCTAAAGAGTTTGTCCTTCTCAAGTTATTCTGTTGGTCCTTAAAAGATAAAACATTTACTTGGTTATAATCCTTACCTAATAATTCTATAACTAGTTGGACGGATTGTATTAAAGAATTTATGCAAAAATTTACTTCATTCAACAAGATGTTGCAGATCAAGCGCGATATAACCAATTTCTTCCAAAAAAATTGGAGAAAGTTTTGCACAAGCTTGTGAGTGGTTCCCAATCATGGCTTTCGTGAACATTCTATTGTGCAATACTTTTATAATGGACTCACTAATGAATCCAAACAAATGATTGACTCAACTAAATGATGATCTTTGAGTGAATTAACAGTGGAGGAATGTATGAAATTTTTGCGGTAAGAGCTTTTAATGATGAAGAATACAATTCAGATGAAGAGATCGAACCCAAGAAAGGTATGCTCTTTATAACACCAGAACTCATGCCTAAAGTTAAAAAGAAAATGGAGGAAAAATGTATAGCTGCTGAACTTATTAAAGGAAATGAATCTGATGTACTCCAAACCCTTATAGGTGAGGATGAGTTAAGCAAAGCTATACAATGCAAACATCAACAGATTCAGTTCCGTCATAATTTGAATAAACACCTTATGCTTCATAATAAATATATTCATGAATTAAAAGAAGATTTTGATGATCTAGGTCATGGAACTAGCCACCTAGATAAACATGTTAGAATAGTTAAAACTCAATGTGATCAAGTAGCGGAGACTCAAGCTCTTATTTTGAGTCAAGATAATTTTGATAAAGCTATTTCTACTAACATTGTTACTAGACAAGGTACAAAGAAACAAGAACCTTTAGTGCCACCTTGGTATCAAGAAGAGAAAGCTGGAAAAGAAAAGGACACTCAAGAGATGACCCAAGAATAAGAATACCTTGTCGATCCTCGATATAATATTGACTTTGAAGCTCAAAAAAAGGATTCAGAGGAAAATAAAAAAAGACAACACGAAGGACCAAGATAAACCAAATGACTCTGATGCTGCAACAGTTGATCCAAGAGAAGAAACTGAGCTAAGTCGTGAACAAGAAGAGGGCGTAATTGTGTTCCAATACTAATTATGGTAGGATAGAGCAATTTGTCTCTTTCAAACCTTAGTTTAACACATATTTAAATTTCTCTTTACCATGCAAATTAAGTGACAACTTAGACTTACTTGCCTCAATGTGTTCCTCTCTATATATCCAGCCGCTTAAATTGACTTAAATAATTCACCTACCAAGAAATCTCATTCACATGTTCTCACCAACATGATTGGGACTTTTCTCACTTTGAACATCTTATATATAGCAGTTACAATCCAACTGTGTTTATCTCTTCTCGAAGAGTACATGTAGTGGGCAGACTCTGCATCATTAGTTACAAGCATTATCGGTCGGAACTTGGTCGTTGTTTGGTTGAGATCTTGAGTAGACTGAATCTTGCTCTATAGATGTGGATATGATTATGAGACTCAGGCACGCACTCCCTTGATAGGAATGAGCGGCATCAGGAAAGTACGTGGAACCTATTCAGTTCTTTAAAGGACCAATACTTTTGTGGTTCCTACAATGGCCATAGGTGCATGACCAATTCCAATTTTTGAGGCTGCATTTTCAGCCGCTTTTCCTTCAACGTTGGTGCTTGCTGAACTTGAAGCTTATGGTGAACATGTGGTTCCTCCTGATCTGGAGTTTGCTGCCCCTGAACTTGCCAATGAAGCTGAGGACTGGATGATCAGTTTACTACTCGGGCAAGGCCGCTATGGATGCCCTTGGTTTTGTTTCATAGCCTGAAAGCGATCTGTCTCTGTATCCTTTCCCCATGTTAGCATAAACCCTCCTGAGCTTCTCCTTTACTGTTTTCCTCTAGGAAATAACCTGTGTCGTGTTTGTGTGTGCCTGTACACCTCACGATACATAGTTTAAATTCAGATAAGTCTAGATATACTAGGTCGTTGCATGACCATCATGGATGGCACGATTTCAGTTCATGCACCGGCATCATAGCTGGATCAGAGCGGACGTGGGATGGCGCGTCGTTAGTTCTCAGTCCTTGCTATTATTTCGTTTTGATCTCCTTTGTAATCGGATCTGATAGAGGTCGGTTAAATAACAGAGAAATAGAAAACACAGTACACTTTTTACACTGCACAAAAAACTTTGTCTTCCTCGTGTGTTCTCTGAAATCCTTCATCGATCATCGCCGCAACAACAACACGTGGTATCAGAGCCATGTCCAAGACTCCGTCGGAGAAGCTGAAGGCCGCGGCTGAGGCACAGGGAAGCGGCAAGTCCAAGCCGCCGGGGACCCAGGGTCGCCACACCTCTCTGTCTCCGGCCGTGCGATGCGGCAGGAGCCTGTCGCGGCGCGGTGGTGGCAAGATGGTCGTGCGGGAGCGCGTCGTGCGGGAGAGAACCGGCTCCGCGCACTACCCAACTCTCACCCGCTCGAACTACCCGGAGTGGGCTATGGTAATGAGGGTGCAGCTCCAGGCGCAGCACCTCTGGGACGTGATTCAGTACGGCGCCAACGAGGAAGATGACGACCGTGCGGCGCTCGCTGCCCTTCTCCGTGTCATCCCGCCGGAATTGGTGCGCACGCTGGCGGTCAAAGACTGCGCCAAAACGGCGTGGGAGACGATCAAGACCATGCGTCTCGGATGCGAGCGCGTGAGGGAGGCCAAGGCGCAGACGCGCCGCCGCGAGTGGGAAGAGCTCCGGTTCAAGGCCGTCGAGTCCATCGAGGATTTCGCGATCTGGTTGACGGCCATTGTCAACGATCTCAAGCTGCTCGGGGACCCCGTCGATGACTACAAATCCGTGCTCAAATACCTGAGCGTCGTCCCCAAGAAGTACCGCATGATGGCAATGGCCATCGAGCAGACCGTCAACCTTAGGTCCCTCACCATTGAGGAACTGACCGGTCGTTTCATCACGGCGGAAGAGGGGTACGAGCTGGACGACATCACCGACGGCACCGGCAAGCTGCTCCTGACCGAGGAGGAGTGGGCGTCGAGGCAACGCCAGAGCGCGCAGGGCGCATCGTCTGGCGGCGACAAGGGCGGCAAGGGCATGCAGAAACCCAAACCGCACGACGGCGACAAGGCCGCGCACGGCTCCGATGGCGCTCCGGAGCGCCACAAGGGCAACTGTTGTTACTGCGGCAAACCTGGCCACTGGGCCAAGGAATGCCGCAAGGCCAAGCGCGATCGAGAGCGCGGGATCCAAGGCGGTGAGGTCGTCAATCTCGCCCAGGTTGAGGATATAGAGAAGCATGGCCTTCTCATGGCGCAAGTGTGCACGGTGGTGCACGCCGCCGAAGACGCTCCTGAAGAGGTGTACCTGAACGAGGAGCGGGTCATTCCAGTGCCATCCCCAGATGGCATATGGTACTTGGATAGCGGCGCGAGCAGCCACATGACTGGCGTCCGCGAGATGTTCTCATCCCTCGACGAGTCCGTGCATGGCACGGTTCGTTTTGGCGACGGCTCCATCATCAGCATCAAGGGCCGCGGCACTGTCGTCTTCGAGTGCCTCACCGGCGACCACCGCGTCCTTGGAGACGTGTATTACATACCAAGCCTCAAGAGCAACATTGTCTCGTTGGGTCAGCTTGATGAGAATGGGTGCAAGATCACCATCGAGGATGGTGTGATGAGCATCCTGGAAAGGCCATGCAAGGTGCTCGCCCGGGTGCACCGCACTGGAAACCGCCTGTACACGGTGCGCCTGCCGCTGGCCACGCCAGTAAACCTGCTGGCGTAGAAGGACAGCAACGGTGCGTGGCTCTGGCACGGCCGGTACGGACACCTTCACTTTCGTGTGCTGCGCACACTTGCTCGAAAAGGCATGGCGCGTGGGCTACCGGAGATAGACCACGTCGAGCAATTTTGTGAAGGCTGCGCGCTCGGGAAGCAACACCGACATCCATTCCCTCAAGCCAGCACGTTCAGGGCACGACGCGCATTGGAGCTGGTTCACACGGACCTGTGCGGCCCGATCACTCCTCCTACCGCCGGTGGCCGCAAGAACTTCATCCTTGTCATCGACGACTGCACGCGCTACATGTGGCTCGAGCTGCTCCAGACGAAGGACGAGACTCTCTCTTTCTTCAAGAAGGTCAAGGCTGCCGCGGAGGCCGGGCGGGAGTGCAAGCTGCTTGCATTCCGTTGAGATCACGGAGGGGAGTTCAACTCCGGCGAGTTCGTTGAGTTTTGCGACGCCAACGGCATTAACCACCAGACCACGACACCGTACACTCTCCAATAAAATGGGGTGGTGGAACGGAGAAACCAGACGGTGGTCGAGATGGCCAGGTGCCTGCTGAAAGCTATGGAGCTGTCGGGCACGTTCTGGGGCGAGGCTGTGAAAACAGCAGTCTACATCCTCAATCGTGCCCCATCAAGGAGTTTGGATGGCGTCACTCCGTATGAAGCCTGGTTTGGTAAGAAACCCAACGTGCATCACTTCAGAATTTTTGGTTGTGTTGCTCATGTGAAAAGGCTAGGTCCAGGAGTCCACAAGCTGGTAGATAGATCGTTCCCTAGCATCTTTGTAGGGTACGAAGAAGGATCAAAGGCGTATAGGGTTTTTGACCCGATCACAAAGCAGCTCCATGTCTCACGCGACATGATCTTTGAGGAACGTCGGCGTTGGGACTGGGAGGCTCGAGGAGGAGCAGAGATGTTCTCTAGACTAGCCACATTCAGTGTGATCTACTCGACACACACTGAAGATGCTGTGGTGACAGGTCTAAACCCTGTCATGGCTGCAACTCCTAGCTGTGCTTCACCAACAGCATCTCCTGCTGCAACTACACCGGATTGTACACCGTTGCCCGCTTCGATCAAGTTCAGCACGCCACCAACACATGATGATGACCTGCACACGGGTTCAGAAGGGCCCCATCGATACCGTCGCATCGACAACCTCGTCGACACCACCGCGCCGGCGCCTCTGCCCATCGATCTAGAGGCCGACGACGACGATGATGAACCTGAAGCTGCTGGGTTGTGCCTCCTAGCTGCAGAGGAACCAAACAGCCTCGACGCTGCTCTCGCTGATCCAGCATGGAGCAAGGCGATGGAGGAAGAGCTTGATGCCATCATCGACAATGGAACCTGGGAGCCCACTAACCTGCCATCCGGTCATCGTGCCATCGGGTTGAAATGGGTTTACAAGGTTAAGAAGGACCCTGACGGCAACATCGTGAAATACAAGGCACGATTGGTAGCTAAAGGGTATGCTCAGCATCAAGGGGTGGACTTTGAGGAAGTTTTCGCACCGGTGGTGCGGATGGAGTCAGTGCGTCTACTCCTCGCTCTTGCCGCACATAGTGGATGGCAAGTACACCATATGGATGTGAAGTCTACATTTTTGAATGGTGAGCTTGCAGAAACTGTGTATGTTCAGCAGCCTCCAGGTTTTGTACAAGGTGCAGATCAAGGGAAGGTCCTCAAGCTGAAGAAAGCACTGTACAGGTTGAAACAGGCCCCACGCGCCTGGAATGCTAAGCTTGATGCATCACTGACTGTGCTCGGTTTTGTCAGAAGTGAACTCGAGCATGCCGTGTACAGGAGGGGAGATTCTCGCTCCTATCTGCTCGTAGGAGTGTATGTTGACGACCTCGTCATCACTGGAACCAATGCTCAAGAAATTGAGGACTTTAAGGCCGAGATGCGGCGTCTTTTTAAGATGAGTGATTTGGGTTTACTGTCCTATTATCTGGGAATTGAGGTTGAGCAGAGCAACGACGAGATTAGGGTGTGCCAAAGCAGTTATGCTCACAAGATTGTGGAGAATGCAGGAATGGGCATGTGCAACCCGTGTGCAACACCAATGGAGTGTAGATCGAAGATCCGAAAAAACCATGGCACTGAACCTGTGGATACAACACTCTATAGAAGTGTGATCGGAAGCCTCCGATACCTTGTGAATACAAGACCTGACATTGCGTATGCGGTGGGAATTGCTAGCAGTTACATGGAGGCTCCAAACAAGCAGCATTGGGCGCTGATAAAACAGATCCTGAGATATGTACAGGGTACAATCAGATATGGGTGCTGTTACAGATCAGATCAGAGAAATGTTGTATTAACAGGTTTCAGTGACAGTGATCTTGCAGAAGATGTTGATGACAGAAAGAGCACATCTGGAGTTGTCTTCTTCCTAGGAGGTAATATCATAACCTGTAGTTCACAGAAGCAAAAGGTTGTTGATGTTTCTTCTTGTGAAGCTGAGTATGTAGCAGCAGCAAGTGCAGCCTGTCAGGGCGTTTGGCTCAGCCGTTTACTTTGAGGGTGGACCAGAAAAGTGTAGCAGCAAGTGCACCAGAAAAGTTCACACTGAGGGTGGACAACAAGTCAGCAATAGCACTCGCAAAGAATCCAGTGCATCATGATAGAAGCAAACACATAGATCCCAAGTATCACTTCATCAGATCTTGCATTGAGGAGGGGAAGGCTGACGTCCTACACATTGGAACAAATGATCAACTAGCAGATCTCCTCACAAAGGCACTAGGTCGAGTCAAGTTTGTTGAAATGAGGCAGAGGCTTGGTGTCATTGAGGTGAAAGCTGCAGATCGGGCTTAAGGGGGTGAATGTTAGCATAAACCCTCCTGAGCTTCTCCTTTACTGTTTTTCTCTAGGAAATAACCTGTATCGTGTTTGTGTGTGCCTATACACCTCACGATACATAGTTTAAATTCAGATAAGTCTAGATAAACTAGATCGCTGCATGACCATCGTGGGATGGCACGATTTCAGTTCATGCACCGGCATCATAGCTGGATCAGAGCGGACGTGGGATGGCGCGTCGTTAGTGCTCAGTCCTCGCTATTATTTCGTTTTGATCTCCTTTGTAATCGGATCTGATAGAGGTCGGTTAAATAACAGAGAAACAGAAAACGCAATACACTTTTTTACACTGCACAAAAAACTTTGTCTTCCTCGTGTGTTCTCTGAAATCCTTCATCGATCATCGCCGCAACAACAACACCCCATTGGCCTCTGACTTTTCTGAAACTGTGATGGTGCGGCCGACTGAGTCCGTCTTGATTGATACTATGTTTGAAGCTACTGGCTCTTCTGCGCCGGCTCGTGCTCGTGGACGCACCTGCAAAGTGGCTACTCCGAAGGCTGATTTTGAAGTGCGCCGCTGTATGTGCAATAACAGCGATGGCTACTTATATGAACTTCCCAACCAGCCTACCTGTCATTGGGCATCATCTGTTCGAAGAGCGACGCCTCCGGCAATTCTGCAGCTATCGTAGATGTAACATATGCGAGTGGAGCGGTGTCTTGTTGATCCTGAAGGAGTGTCTGCTCCAAAGCACCAAGCCTAGCTGATCGTTTCCTGAATTTTTTAGCTTCGATGAATCGTCTTATTCGATCCCATTATGTTAGTCGTACTTTGTTATTCGCAGTATAAATTCTTCTGGAAAGTGGCCATTAGTTACAACAAGATTGAAGAAAGCTTGGCATCCATCATCTGCCTTCAAGAAACCAAAAAGGAGGATTTTAACATGAATTTTATCAAGGGTTTTGCTCCATGACGTTTTGATAAATATGCTTTTGTTCCTTTTGATGGGGCCTCGGGTGAGGTCTTAGTTCACGGGTCAGCAATCTATTCACAGGACATGTGATTTTACAAGAAAATTTCCGACTAGTGATTCACTTCCAATCCACATCTGATAATTTTACTTTGGTTAAAACTTACAAGCCCTTCTGGCAGAATTGATAGAGAAATTTTTATCGAGTGGTTATTTCATCTTGACATTCCTTGTAGGGGATTTGAACTTCAATCGATATTTAGACAATCGAAACAAACCTGGGGCAAATGTTGCAGATATGGCCAAGGAGATGATTAGTTTTTTTTTAAATGAGTGATATATTACTTAAAAAGCTTAGGTGTTACGCCCAGCCTCTGCATAACCAGGATGCAAGGCCGAAACAAGTCTAGAAAATAGAAAATAACTGTAAGCGAATTTCAAGGAGCCGATGAACATCTAGATGCCTACGATTATGGCAGCCCAATGCGAATATCAAGCTGTCACCCATGTGAAGGGGTTGTAGCATAAAACAAAACAAAATCCTAGCAACATGATCGACATAGCCAAGATCTATATATGCAGATATAAAGTAACGAGAGGATTCGGTGTTCATACCCTTGAAGACCAAAAGAGGTTAACGTTTCACGAGAAACATTGATGATATAGTGTAACGGTGTAGCTGACCTCAAGGTCGAGTAGGCGTCCAAGGTCCAAGCGACAAGCACCACGACTGGCAATGCCTTCGAGGATTTACAAGCATCCAATGTAGAGACATCTCTCGGGTTCAGGTCTAGCTAAGCAGCGGAAGAAGATTAATCCGGACCAGAGACGATTCATCAGACGGCGTGTGTATAATGGAGAAACCCATATCTCGTATGCTTGTTCCAACTTGGAAACCACACGTGAGGGAGATGGAGGGAGAAATAGGCAAAAGCCAATTGATGAGATGGTTTAGGAAGGAGGCCCTCCCCTCTTTATATAAGGCAAAAGGGAACACCACCACCACAAAAGTCCTAGGGTGGGACTAAACATGGAGGAGGAGTTGGCCAGCGGCCGGGAGGGCTCCACCCACGCGCACCTAGGCCTCTTTAGCCGGCCAACAGTGGGGTGGGCCCATACCCCGTGCACCCTTGGCCTCCCTTGGTCGGCAGCCCTTCATGGGCCCCTTCCCCTCCATGAAGACCCATGTAGGTGGGCTGCCTTTTAATTGATTAAATAAATATATTTAATCATTATTTCAATTAATTAATATCAATACATATTATTTAATTCCTATCACTTCAAAACACCTTTTGGAACCCTCCAATCATCATCGGATATCCCAGAACCATTCTGGTACCACCTCAGAACTATTCAGGAGTTTTCCCTCTTTTCTCCAACGATATCGAATGAATCCCTAAATGTCATCTACCCTTAAGCATGACACCCTACGGTTCAGGAATGCGGAGGCATGATCGAGACATCTCTCCGATCAATGACCAACAACGGTGTCTGGAAACTCATAATGGCACGCATGCATTCCACGAATAAATTGAACGCTTGAAACTTAGTGAGTCGCATTCCCTTTTCTCACATGATACCTGATTTGTCCAAGACCTGATCTTCGGTATCTCTATACCTAGTTCGATCTTGTTATCGACAAAAACATTTACGCGTTCCCGTGATATTATATCCCCGTGACCTAGTCACATGTTTTCAAACTTGTAGATGTAATCTCACCGAGTGGGTCAAGGGTATCTATCCGTCACGTGGATGGGAAAATCACGATCTCGATACATACGCCTCAACACACACCCTTTGGAATAGCCAATATACACCTTTATGATCACCCTGTTACGAAGTGACGGCTGATGCAATCAAAGCAGCTGATGGCAATAACTCTGTGTGTACTAACTTATTGGGACTCCAAGTGCAGAGTGTTGTAGCAAGCATCTTTTCCCCACAAGGGTGACTTGAGGGTTACTATCAAACTCTTAGGGAATTGGCTCAGAAGTTAATTATTCTTCTCTTGTCAAGCAACCTGTAAAGCAAAGTTCTTGTCTTGTGTCCCTAACTCCACCGTGTGGTTGTCAAGCACAAGGTTTCGTATTAGTAATATAAAATAAAATAAAAGTGCAGTAAAGTAAAGTAAGCAAACACGATGTTGATGGTGATAGTTTGGTTGTTTTTGGGTTTTGTTGTGTGATTGCAAATGAAGAAAGTATTTTTGTATTTTCGGATTAAAATATTGCACATTGTGGCCTTATACATCTCCTAAGTGTCCAGTAATGAGCCAAGTAGCAGCAAGGCTCTCACACCATCTTCAAATGTGATTCTCATTGAAGATAGCAGATTTATAATGCCCTGAAATTCATTCACATCATTTATAATTGGAGTGCCCTCTTTGTACCTCGAACGCATCAATTTCTTGATCAAGAACATCTTGTTAGTACCTTCTTTGCGGGCATACAACTCCTCCAATTTCTAACATAAGGTGTGTGTGCATGTGTCTGATCAATGACATGGTTCAAAACATATCATGCACCCATTGTCGGATGAATCCACAAGTTTGGAGATAAAGCACTTCCCACTGATCTTGCTTCATATCATCGGACATCTTAGTGGAGAACAACGGCTTCTAGTATTCCTTTACATATAGAAAATCCTTCATCTTGCTCTTCCAAGCTAGATAATTTATACCATTTAAAGATATTATTCTGTTGGTATTCACTTCCATCCTTTACCACACGCAAACACAATCAACCCAAAATAAACTTTGCTTAGAAACTGAATACAGACTGAACCTTAGCTTTGCTACCACTTTGTTGGGGGAGATACACAACCACATAGCTTGCAATAAACTCCGATGATAGCTTCAATCAATAGATGTGCAGTGGAAATAAAACAATCAAGCACGTGCACATGTGACACAAGGATTTATATGGAAAAACCTTCCTAAGGTGAGAAGAAAAAGGCACGGGTGTGTACCAACCGGTTCACACAAGCTTCACTATGAGCAACCTGGGTACATAATTTTCTAGAATATCTAGAGATGTATAACACACTCAGCATGTTATCAACCGGCAACAACAACAACAACAACAACAACCACTTAAAATGGAGATTACAACAAAGCAGAGATATCATAGTTTATATTATCTTCGGTATTGAGCAAACTGCTCTTAAACCACTGATCCAATCAGTACCAAACTGGGTAGACAAGCAGACATATGACTTACCAACATACGCACCAAATTTCAGCTCAATCGGACATTGTTTGTCTGTCCAAAATATTCGTCTACCAAAACTGCTCTATACTGAAACTGCAGCAGTACGAACTAACTAAACCACTTCCAAATATGATGCTACACAGACCAAAAACTCAAACTAGCTAACTAGATGAAAGTACTCAAAGTAAGTAACAAGCTCATGAAGTTTAAAGCCAATCCAAGCACGTTCGAGACTCCAAACACCAGCTTGAAGACAGACCGATCAGATCTCAGTAACCTGGACAAAAATCACACATCTTTCTTCCTCTCTTCTCACTAGGTTGTAGTGTTCTTGTCAGGGCCGTACCCGAGAAAATGGAGGCCTTGTGCAATACCAAAAATTTGGGCCTCGACATCACCATTGGAAAATACTGTTTGTAATGTATTTATCATGTTGGTGGTACACATTTTGAAAGAATTGCATCTTATTAGAAAATGATTATCTAGAATTCAGAAGTACTGCCGTAAGAATCCTTTCAGTTAATTTTTCATAGGAAACCTTCTGCAAAGTGTCATGTATCAAAAACATAAATGGAAGCAATATGGGATTTAACAACCTTTAATTGATTTTGAAAGCAGACTATCGAAATGCGGCGCGTGCTGCTTTGTAGTCCGGTTGCTCGTCCTCTTGATGAATTGTTCAGCGAAAAGCACTCATGACGGGGCCTCCAGCTCTAATGGATGAGCCAGCAAGCAGCAAGAGGATCAGAAGTAGAGAAGAGAGATGAGCAACTAAGAAGAAAACACCAAATAAGTCGATGGTAGATTGATGTTGCAGTCTGCAATGTACAGTATCTTGTACTTGTTCCCTGGAAAAATTGGGACTGAAATTGTCTTGGTATAAGATATGACTGGAAGATGAACAGAACGACACTTTAGTCTGGAAGAGAAAAGAGGAAGAGAGGAGGGGCGTTCAGGAGTTGGGCCCTGGAGTTAATTCGCTTCCAGACTCCTAGGCAGCCGTCGTTAGCCTCTGACTTTTTTGGAGAAATTGATTAGCCTTTAGTAGACAGATTATTAGTAGTACTAAATACCAGTTTAACATACAAAATTAGGGGCCCTTCTAATTTGGAGGCCTTGTGCCGTCGAACCGTTTGCACATGTGCCCCGTAAGGGCCTGGTTCTTGTGTATTCTCTCACCCTCTTATTATAGTAGCCATGATGGCTTGTTTGTCTCACTTTCTCACTCTCTCACCCAGCCACCAAGAGTGGCTAGGGGATTCTTTTCTACTCCTCTTACAGGGAGCACCTCAGCCGTTGGATGCGAACCTTGATTAACAGTTGAAATATATTGGACTTCACGGGTTCTAGTTGGGTTATCAACACATCTCCATGTGGAGGGACATGACCAAACATTTTCGAACCTTGATTAACAGTTGAAATATATTGGACTTCACGGGTTCTAAACACATCTCCATGTGGAGGGACATGACCAAACATTTTCTTCCTTTTCTTTCTTCATGCACTTGTACCCCCCCCCCCCCCCCCCCCAACAATGTAATCTCCCATCTTTTACTTTGCTTTAATTTAAAATTACAGCATAGGGGTCTCATCTACGGTCCCATGGTAAAAAAAAATAGCCATGGTTGTGATATTTAGCAAACTAGCTATGGAGCTAACATTGGGGAGGGGGCATGGAGGCGGTTCTTACATCCGTGGTTGAAAAAGGCAACAACTTGTTGGAGCCGAAGAAGACGATGGCAGACACAGAGAGGATAAGTTAGTGGCGCGATCTACGAGGCTGTAGTAGCCAGTGCCGAAGAAGACAAAATGAAGGACCAGGTGCCAGAGATATGCGTACACGCCAGCAGCCGGCGGCCCGGATCTAAATCGCCGCAAAGTCGTGTCCAAGAGAAAAATAAGGATAAGTTTGTTTTCCCGTGTATGGTGACAGACTAAGAGAGAGAGGTGAGGTTACTTTTCACCACGCAACCATGTTTTCGTCTCCCGGCCGGCATCTCAACTGGCTTCCCGTGCATGGTATTTTTCTTCTCGCGCTCGCTACATCATGTTTTTATAAAAACGCCACGGTTGGCCAAAAAGACCGTTTTGCATACCGCTGGATGGAGAGAAACACGTTCGTGGGGCAACCAAACACAGCGTGGATAGACCTCAGAGTAGCGTATCTTTTGCTCGGGATGCGCCAGCGCTTACAGCAACGCGAATCTGCGAGGATCCTCTACACACGGGTACTCTAGTATATTCCTCGCAAAAAGGTACCGGCATGCTAGGCACGCGTGGTAGTATATTCCTCCTAGTAGCAGTATACTAGTACTAGTATAAAACATAGAACGACCACCGGCAAGTACGCATGCATGCATGTTTGACATGCTTACGCGCGTGCGTACGTAGTTTCCAGGCAGGCAGATCACTGTACATCCCTCGCAAGTTGAGAGTTTGCTGTTAATTAATTTGTGCTCGACGGCATGTGTTTTTCCTCGCACACGCTACTTCACAAGGCACCCGCCCTGCTGCCATCTAACCTTCCACGCCTCTATAAGTAGTACGTCCTGTTTGCCTGTCCTTGTCACAGCACTCGTGCCTGCTAACGAGAGACCAGAAACGTGCAGTAGTTTCTCACAAAGAAATCCCACGTAGCTACCTAGCGCCTTGCCGAAACCCAGCTGACAAGATGGCACGGTGCTCGCGCGCTTCGCTCATCCTGCTTCTCCTCGTCATCGCATGTGCCTTCATCCAGAGCTCCTACGGCTCCAGACCGTCTCCCCGGGAGCCCGGTGCCCTAACTCTGGTGGTCCACGGCCACCCCGCCGAACCACGCCACAGCGACGGGACGCCCAAACTCCGGCCCTCCACGGAGGAGGGAGCGACTGGTCACCGTGGAGCTAACGCCGATGGTACAACATTGGCGCTGGTCGTCGACGGTGGTCTTGTTTCGTCCGAGCAGAGCAATGGAGGGGCTCTAGTGCAGCAGGTGCTGAGCAAGCAGCCGGCGCGCCGGATTCTGGAAGAAGGGGTGGCGGGAGACTCGGCGGCCAGGTCGTCGTGCCGCTCCAACGACGCTCGCGTGGGATGCACCCCGGCCCTCCGGCCGGCGATGCACTAACGCACGTACGGCCGTGATGGGCGTACACGTGTCATGGTAGTAGTGCTTATTACAGTGTCCTCTCCTAGTCGATCGATCTAATTGATCTTGTTGTACTAGTAGCATTTCCATTAATAGTCCGTCTCATTGATTGACAGGATATGGTCATTCCGTTGAGATGAAAAAAGACTGGTTGTGAATGCAAAAAATCGTTAAATTATGGTCGACTGGATCCATTAAGTTTTTCCTGAAAGAAATGTGCATTATGGATACCATATACTTTGGTATCGGTATGTTTTTTTTTTAAAGGGTATCGGTATGTCAAAATCTATTTTTTAGCACATTGCAACATATCTATCCTCTTCGTTCTGAAATAAGTGATTTGAGTTTGTCTAGATTCACATGTATCTGCACATTAAAATATGTCTAGATACACGCGAGCGAGCCTAGACAAATCCAAGTCACTTATTTCAGAACAGAAGGAGTATTTGAATTAGCTAAGAAATATGTTACATGCTCTCATCATTTCAAATTATTCAGCATATATATTAGCCGAGGAGTATTTGAGTTTGTCCATCTCATTGATTCTTGTTGTATATATCAGCATGGCATGATATATGGTCATTGCGTAGAGATGAAAAAGGACTGGCTGTGAATGCAAAGAATTGTTAATAGATATGGTCGACCGGATCCAATGCATTAAGTTTTTGTTGAAAGAAAGGTGCATTATGCATGTCGCGAGTGTTTATCGGTGGTCAATTCGGTGTCGTCATGCATTTCTTTCTTTTTTTCTTTCTTTTGTTCTTTCTCTTGGGCTTTTGCTTGTGCTGTTCGGCTCAGCAGTGTTCGGATCTTTCTTTAGGCGATGTGCTGTCTGGACCAGCAGCGGTCTCACTTTTTTGTTTTATTTATAAAGCGGGGCGAAAGACTATTTCAAGAGAATGTCATGTATTTCTTTAGCACAATGGCAATATCTATTTGAATTGGCTAAGGAGTATGTTATATACTCCCACCATTTCAAATTTCTCAGCAATAACATTTATATACCAAGCATACAATATGCATAATAAATTTCTAACGGTTCAAATTCTTATAATAAATTTTGAGGCAAAATGTTTCGAATTTTGTCAAAACAAAACATATTTTAAACTTGTTTAAAAGATACCATCAAAATCGATACACATGTTTAAAGGGACTATTAATCCGATACTTAGTTGAAACACATACATTATGTTTTTAAATCCAGCACTCACTACTGGAAAACAGGCCTTCGGTTCGATCTGAACAACGTCACCAGTCCCGGCCCGTCACGAACCGCGAGCACTAGTCCCGGTCCGTGAGGCCTCTAACGGCTAGAAATGGCCATAAGCACTAGTCCCGGGCCGGACCAGAGCATTAGTCCCGGTCCGTAATACGGCCCGGGACTAATAAGCTGGAGCGGGCCAACAACTCTTTTCAGGGACTATTAGTCCCGGGTCGTATCACGGTCCGGGACTAATTGTCCATCACTATATATACAGCTCCCTGGTCAGCTGCCCTAAAGCATATGGTGGCCATTTTTCTCAAAGAAGCAAGAGAGTTCATGCCATTTTTTCTCAAGATTTGTCAAGATTTAGTTCGCAACACCTAAATCCAAAGCTTTAAAAGGTTAGAACTTCATTCTTTCATCTCTTATTGCTACTTTAGCTCTATAATGCTCTAGAAGTATAGAGATATGGATCAAATGCATGCATGCTCTAGAAGTAGCTAGAAGGATTTTGATATATATGTGTAACAAATTTTGATTAGGCACATAGTTACTGAAAATTGAAATGTGTAATTTTAGAGTTTCAGAGCTTAGAATGGAATGAGGTTTTCACTGATAGAACAATAATAAAAAACTCCACATTTATCATGTTGATTGTTTTCTCCAATTCACAAATTGGTGCATGTAATTTTTCAAAATTCAAAATTAATGCTCTAGAAGCTCTCAATATAACTTGTAATAATTTTATCATGTTGTGTAATGGTTTTTGATATACTTTTACTATAATGCAGATGGTCCGGGAATGGATGTACGGTACTGACCGACGCTCTGGCTAGTTCATTAATGGCGTGCATGAATTCATCCGTGTTGGTGATGCAAACAAGCGCAATGGTTTTGTATTCTGTCCATGTAATGGATGTAGGAATCGGAAGGATTACTCTGACTCAAAAACCCTTCACAACCACCTGTTGAAGTCCGGCTTCATGCCCAGTTATAATTGTTGGACCAAGCACGGAGAGAGAGGGGTTATAATGGAAGACAATGAAGAAGAGGAGGAGGATGACAACTATCATGGTTTCCTTGAGTACGGAGATACTTCCATGGGGGATGCTGAAGGGGAGGATGAAGAAGAGACACATGATGAACCCACTGATGATCTTGGTCGGACCATTGCCGATGCACGAAGAGATTGTCAAACTGAAAAGGATAGGGAGAAGTTCAATCACATGCTAGAGGATCACAAAAAGTTGTTGTACCCAAATTGTAAAAATGGTTTGAAAAAGCTGGGCAGCACACTGGAATTGCTGCGATGGAAGACTGAGTGTGCTATACCTGACTCCTCATTTGAAAAGTTGCTGAAAATGATGAATAATATGCTTCCAAAATATAACGTATTGCCCGTCAGTATGTACGAAGCAAAGAAGGTTGTCTGCCCTCTAGGTTTAGAGGTTCAGAAGATACATGCATGCCCTAATGACTACATCCTCTACCGCGGTGAGGAGTATGAGAATTTAGATGCATGCCCGGTATGCACTTCACTTCGGTATAAGATTAGACGAGATGACCCTGGTGACGTTGAGGGCGAGCCCCCCCGGAAGAGGGTTCCTGCGAAGGTGATGTGGTATGCTCCTATAATACCACTGTTGAAACACTTATTCAGAAACAAAGAGCACGCCAAGTTGTTGTGATGGCATAAAGAGGAACGTAAGTCAGACGGGATGTTGAGACACCCCGCTGATGGGTCGCAATGGAGAAAAATCGATAGAAAGTACCCGGACTTTGCATATGACGCAAGGAGTTTAAGGTTTGGTCTAAGTACAGATGGCATGAATCCCTTTGGGGAGCAGAGCTCCAGTCACAGCACCTGGCCCGTGACTCTATGCATCTATAACCTTCCTCCTTGGTTGTGCATGAAGTGGAAGTTCATTATGATGCCAGTGTTGATCCAAGGTCCGAAGCAACCCGGCAACGACATTGATGTGTACCTAAGGCCATTAGTGGAAGAACTTTTACAGTTCTGGCATGAACCCGGGATACGCGTGTGGGATGAGCACAAGCAGGAAGAATTTAACCTCCGAGCATTGCTTTTCGTAACAATCAATGATTGGCCTGCTCTTAGTAACCTTTCAGGACAGTCAAACAAGGGATACAATGCATGCACACACTATTTAGATGAGACTGAAAGTATATATTTGGAACATTGTAAGAAGAATGTATACAATGAGCATCGTCGATTTCTTTTGGCCAAGCATCCCTTAAGAAAGAAAGGCAAGCATTTCAACGGTCTGGCATGTCACCAGACGAAGCCTAAGGAGCGTACTGGTGTTGATATATTTGATATGGTCAAAGATTTGGATCAACTGGAAACCTTTGGAAAGGGTCATGGAGGAAAATCTGTTCCAAAAGACGCTGAAGGACACGCACCCATGTGGAAGAAGAAATCTATATTTTGGGAGCTACCATATTGGAAATTCTTAGAGGTCCGCTCTGCAATCGATGTGATGCATGTGACGAAGAATCTTTGCGTGAACCTGCTAGGCTTCTTGAGCGTGTATGGGAAGACAAAAGATACACCGGAAGCACGAAAGGACCATCAACGTATGAAAGACCAAGATGGCCTACATCCAGAATGGTTTCAAGGTCATGCCAGCTACGCTCTTACCAAACAAGAGAAGGCAATATTTTTTGAATGCCTAAGCAGTATTAAGGTCCCGTCTGGCTTCTCGTCGAATATAAAGGGGATAATAATGAAGGGTTTCGCAGCATAGTAAATCAAAAAAATTCTACGGATGCGAACGGGAAAGCCAAGATCTAATCTAGGAGATGCAAACAACGAGAGGTATTAGATGAGATCTTCATACCCTTGAAGATTCGCACAGTGGAACGTTCGTCGGAACGTGGGTGATGTAGTCGTACTCGCTTCTGCTCCTCGCGATCCGCTCCGATCTAACACCGCAAGTGACGATGCCTCCGAGAGATGCACACGTGCGGCACCTAGACGTCTCATCCTTCCTCGGTCCAACAAGTATGGTGGAGAGACGGATTGGATCTACAACACGACGGCGCGGTGCAAGTGGTGGAGAGTTTCTGCAGCAGGGCTTCGCCTACGTGCAGTCGGGAGGGAGAGAGAGAGAGGAGGGCAGCAGGGCGGCTAGGGATTGAGGAGGAGGTGTGGGAGGGGGTGCGCCCCCAGCCCTCTTTATATAGAGGGGTGGGCGGCCAGCCCTTGCCCCTCCCCCAAGCCCTAGGGCCGGCGGCCAAGGAGGGAGGAGTGGGGGGCAAGTTCCCCCCTTCTAGAAGCTCCCCTAGGGTTTCCCCTAGGTTTGGACGGCTGGGCCCTATGGGGCCTTGTGCCCCTGGCCCAATGCGGCCAGGGAACTCCCTCATAGGCCCATGCCCCCTCCCGACAGGTGGGGCCACGTTGGTCCCCCTCCGGAAGGTTCTAGAAGCTTCCGGTACAATACCGATTAACCCGAAACAATTCCGAACTACAAAAACCGCATTGCCTTATATGAATCTTATTCTCCGGACCATTCCGGAACCTCTCGTGATGTCCCGGATCCCATCCGAGACTCCGAACAAAAACTCATAAACCAATTATCCAATCTATCCTAGCGTCGAGACACGTTAAGTGTGTGACCCTTTATGATCACTTTGTGATTAACTCCTTAACCACATGCTTTGTGATTAACTCCTTAACCCATATTGACTCCCACACATTCATCGATGATCATATCGGATGAACCACGATGCCAGGATTCAATTAATCCCATATATATATTCCCTTCGTCTCGAGATATTTTACTTGCCCGAGATTTGATCGTCCGTACCGTCATACCTAGTTCAATCTCGTTCACAGCAAGTACTTTACTCGTTCCGTAATCCGATATCACTTTGTGATTAACTCCTTAACCACATGCTTGCAAGCGGTGTTGATATCGATTACCGAGTGGGCCCGAAGTATATCTCTCCGACTTGGGAGGGATAAATCCCATCTCGATACTTACAACCCAACAGGTACTTTCCGATCACCTGAGAGACACCTTTATGATCACCCTCTCATAGGATGACGTTTGATGACCTCAAAGCTTTCTTCCGATGCCAGGGAGTTGTATTATCTCATGGTCTAAGGAATACAATATTTGACATAAGAAAAGCTTCGCAAAGATGAACACGATGACACGATCTAATTGCTTCGCTTAGTTTGGGTCTATCCATCATATCATTCTCCCAATGATATGATCTCATTATTAATTGACAACTCATGTCTATGGTTAGGAAACCTTAACCATCATTAATCAATGAGCTAGTCCATAGAGCCATTCTAGGGACACGGTGTTGTTTACAAACCACACAAGTATTAAAATTTCCGCTTAATACAATTCTAGCATGGAATATAAACTTTATCATGAACAAGAATTATAATAATAACATCTTTATTATTGCCTCTAGGGCATAATTCCAACAGTCTCCCACTTGCACTAGAGTCAATAATCTAGTTTACATCTGGCAACAATCTCACACCCATGGCACTGAGGTGCTGATCATGTTTTACACGTGGAAGAGGTTTAGTCAATGGATCTGCGACATTCAGATCTGTATGTACTTTGCTAATCTTCAGATCTCCATCTGCTATATAATCTCGGATTATATGAAACTTGCGGTTGATATGCTTGGTCTTTGGATGATATCTTGGTTCCTTAGCGAGTGCTATGGCGCCAGTGTTGTCACACAATATCTCCAGTGGGTCCAATGCACTTGGAACCACGCCAAGCTCAGTGATGAAGTTCCTGATCCAAACTCCTTCACTTGACGCTTCTGCAGCAGCCATGTATTCCGCTTCTACTATAGATCCCGCGATCACGCTTTGCTTGCAGCTTCTCCAGCTCACAGCTCCTCCATTCAAAATATACACGTATCCTGTCTAAGATTTACAATCATCCTTGTCGGTGTCGAAACTAGCATCGACGTAACCTTTTACGACGAGCTGTTCATCACCCCCATAGACTAAGAACATTTCTTTAGTCCTATTTAGGTACCTTAGGATGTTCTTCACGGCTGTCCAGTGTTCCACTCCTGGATCACTTTGATATCTGCTCGTCAAACTAAGAGCATTGGACACATCCGGTCTAGTACACAGCATGGCATACATGATGGAACCTATGGCCGAGGCATAAGGCACTTTGCTCATAGCTTCCCTATCATTTACCGTAGCTGGACACTGAGCCTTGCTCAATATCTTACCTGACAACATAGGCACTGAACCTTTCAATGCCTTATCCATTCTGAACCTTTTCAGAACTTTGTCTAGGTATGTACTTTGGCTTAAAGCTATCAGGCGTCTTTGTCTATCTCTATAGATTTTGATGCCCAATATATAAGCAGCTTCACCTAGGTCTTTCATTGAAAAACACTTGTTCAAATAACTCTTCACATCGTTAAGCATGTTGATGTCATTTCCAATAATCAATATGTCATCCACATATAGTACCAGAAACGTCACCGAGCTCCCACTCACTTTCTTGTAGATGCAAGCTTCGTAGCAATTTGGAACAAATCCAAAGCTCTTGATCACTTGATCAAAACGAAGGTTCCAACTCCGAGATGCTTGCTTCAGTCCATAAATGGAACGCTGAAGTTTGCATACTTTATCAGCATCCTTAGGATCGACAAAACCTTCGGGTTGCATCATATACAACTCTTCATCAATGTTGCCATTGAGGAAAGCAGTCTTGACATCCATTTGCCATATTTCATAATCATGAAACGCAGCAATTGCTAATAAAATCCGAATGGACTTAAACATCGCTACGGGAGAGAAAGTCTCATCATAGTCAACACCTTGAACTTGTCGAAAACCTTTCGCGACAAGCCGTGCTTTATAGACGGTAACATTACCATCCGCGTCCGTTTTCTTCTTGAAAATCCATTTGCACTCAACGGCCTTTCGGTCGCTAGGAGGGTCCACCAAAGTCCACACTTGGTTTTCACTCATGGATCCTAATTCGGATTTCATGGCTTCTAGCCATTTCTCAGAGTCTGGGCTCATCATCGCTTCCTCATAGTTCGTAGGTTCACTGTCTTCTACCAACAAGACAGTCAAGACAGGGTTGCCGTACCACTCAGGAGGGGCACGCGACCTTGTCGACCTGCGACGTTCAGTAGCAGCATCGTCCGAAGCTTCATGATCCTTGTCATTAGCTTCCTCTATTGTTGGTGCAGGCGGCACTGGAACAATTTCAGGTGCTGCGCTACTCTCCAATTCAAGAGAAGGTTCAATAACCTCGTCTAGCTCTACTTTCCTCCCACTCACTTCTTTCGAGAGAAACTCCTTCTCAAGAAAGGAACCGTTCTTTGTGACAAACACTTTGCCTTCGGTTATGTGATAGAAGGTATACCCAATAGTTTTCTTAGGGTATCCTATGAAGACGCATTTCTCCGCTTTGGGTTCGAGCTTGTCCGGCATCAACTTATTGACGTAGGCTTCGCATCCCCAAACTTTAAGAAACGACAACTTAGGTTTAGCACCAAACCACAGTTCATACAGTGTCGTCTCAACGGATTTAGATGGTGCCCTATTTAAAGTGAATGCAGCGGTTTCTAATGCATAACCCCAAAATGATAACGGCAAATCAGTAAGAGACATCATCGATCGAACCATATCTAATAGAGTTCGATTCCGGCGTTCTGACACACCATTGCGTTGTGGTGTTCCGGGTGGCGTGAGTTGCGAAACGATTCCGCTTGCTTTAAGATGCGTGAGAAAATCATAACTCAAATATTCACCTCCACGATCGGATCGTAGAAACTTAATCTTTCTGTTACGATGGTTCTCCACTTCATTCTGAAATTCCTTGAACTTTTCAAATGTTTCAGATGTATGTTTCATTAAATAGATATACCCATATCTACTTAAGTCATCGGTAAAAGTGAGAAAATAGCGATATCCACCGCGCGTCGAAACACTCATCGGTCCGCATACATCGGTATGTATGATTTCCAACAAGTCCGTTGCTCGCTCCATCATACCGGGGAATGGGGTTTTGATCATCTTGCCCATGAGGCATGGTTCGCATGTGTCAAATGATTCAAAATCAAGAGACTCCAAAAGTCCATCAGAATGGAGTTTCTTCATGCGCTTTACACCAATATGACCTAGACGACAGTGCCACAGATAAGTAGTATTATCACTATCTACTTTGCATCTCTTAGCCTCAATGTTATGGATGTGTGTTTCATACCTTTCGAGATTCAGAAGAAATAAACCATTCACAACAGGTGCATGACCATAAAAGATGTTACTCATATAAATAGAACAACCATTATTCTCCAATTTAAATGAATAACCGTCTTGCAATAAACACGATCCAGAAATGATGTTCATGCTCAATGCAGGCACATAATAACACTTATTAAGGTTTAAAACTAATCCCGAAGGTAAAACTAAGGAGATCGTGCCGACGGCCATCACATCAACTCTTGATCCGTTGCCAACGCGCATCATCACCTCATCCCTCGCAAGCCGACGTCTATTCCGTAGCTCCTGTTTCGAGTTACAAATATTAGCAACTGAACCATTATCAAATACCCAGGCACTACAACGAGGGCTAGTAAGGAAAACATCAATAACATGTATATCAAATATACCTTTGATGGTGCCAGCCTTCTTGTCCGCTAAGTACTTCGGACAGTTGTGCTTCCAGTGACCCTTGTCCTTGCAATAGAAACACTCAGTGTCCGGCTTGGGTCCAGACTTGAGCTTCTTCTCAGCAGGGGCAAGGCGCTTGCCGCCGCCTTTCTTGAAGGGCTTCTTTGCACCCTTACCTTTCTTGAAGGTGGGGGGCTTGTTGACCATCAACACATGATTATCCTTTTTGATGTCCACCTCCGCAGCCTTCAGCTTTGCGAAGAGCTCGGTGATCGTATCAGTGGAACCAATCTGATTATGAGTCACTACAAAACTTTTGTAGCTGGGAGGGAGTGATTGCAGAACCCTGTTGATCTTGAGCTCCTCTGGAATCTTGAAGTCCAGTTGCTCAACGCGTTGAGTGTAGCCCAACATCTTTATGGCGTGCTCACTAACGGAACTCCCTTCCTCCATCTTGCAGTTAAAGAATTTCTCAGAGATCTCATATCTCTCAGAACGGGCCTGAGTCTGAAACATGGTTTTCAGCTCCTCAAGAATCTCAAAGGGACCGGGATAGTCTTCAAAACGATTTTGAAGGTCCGATTCCATAGCAAACAACATGGTGCTCTTAATCACACCATAATCATCTTTGCGCGATTGATAGACAGCTTTCTCATCAGCCGGCGCATCTACAGCAGGGGGGGTCACCTAACGCATTCTCAAGGACATAGTCCTTTTGACCGCCAGAGAGAATGATTTTCAGATTGCGGAACCAGTTGGTGAAGTTAGACCCATTGTTTTTAAGCTTTTCCTTCTCAGCAAAAACGTTGAAGTTGAAGTTAGACTTAGCCATTTGATCTACAATGTTTGCAAGTACAAATTATACTATGTTCATGATAACTAGTTCAACTTAATCAAATTACTAGATGAACTCCCACTAAATTCAACATCCCTCAAGTTGTTTAGTGAACACGATCCAAATTCACCACACCTAATCCGATCTTCACGAGAAGAGATGTGGCTTCAATGGTGGACAACAAAGTGTCGATCATATCATTCATATGACTCATGCTTAACCTTTCGGTTCATGTGTTCCGAGGCCATGTCTGTACATGCTAGGCTCGTCAAGTCAAACCCAAGTATGTCCACGTGTGCAAAAACTGGCTTGCACCCATTGTATGTGAACGTAGAGTCTATAGCACCCGATCATCACGTGATGCTTGGACACGACGAACTTTCGCAACGGTGCATACATGGGGAGAACACAATTTTATCTTGATCTTTAAGTGAGGAATCATCTTATAATGCTACCGTCGCGATCTAAGCATAATAAGATACATAAAAGGATAAACATCACATGCATATAACTTTATGTGACATGGTATAGCCAATCTTCGCGCAATGATCTCCATCTTGTGCGTGCCGACATGATCTCCATCACTCCACCATGATTGCCTCCACCATGAATAGCAACTACAACTATTGCTAACTACTTGGCGATAAAGTGAAACTATTACATGGCGTATAAGAAGTTGACACACAGGTCATACACAATTATGAAGACAACCATATGGCTCCTGCCGGTTGTGTACTCATCGACATGCAAGTCGTGAAACATTACAAAACATGATCATTGCATACAACATACATATCACATCTTGGGCCATACCATATCACAGAAAACACTCCCTGCAAAAACAAGTTAGACGCCTCTACTTTGTTGTTGCATGTTTTACGTGGCTTATGGGAGTAGCAAGCTAAGAACGATTCTTACCTACGGAAAGCCACAACGGTGATATTATGGTTGCCAAACTCCGGTGTAAATCTCATGACAACTATAGTGAGAGAAACTGGCATCCACCACCCGCATGTGTGGAACAAGCCACACGTCAAGTGCGGAGCCGGTCTCGCGAACGACATCGCGTAAGGTTGGCCTGGACCGCTTCAATCTCACTATCCCGCGTCATAAGAAGAACACAAACAAGAGGCTTGCAATAGAAAACATCAACGCTCGCAACAACCATGTTGCGTTCTACTCGTGAAACACATCTACGCATAGATCTAGCTCTGATACCACTGAAGGGTTTTGCAGCATAGTAAATCAAAAAAAATCTACGGATGCGAACAGGAAAGCCAAGATCTAATCTAGGAGATGCAAACAGCGAGAGGGATTAGATGAGATCTTCATACCCTTGAAGATTCGCACAGCGGAACGTTCGTCGAAACGTGGGTGATGTAGTCGTACTCGCTTCTCCTCCTCGCGATCCGCTCCGATCTAACACCGCAAGTGGCGATGCCTCCGAGAGATGCACACGTGCGGCACCTCGACGTCTCCTCCTTCCTCGGTCCAGCAAGTATGGTGGAGAGACGGATTGGATCTACAACGCGACGGCGCGGTGCTTGTGGTGGAGAGTTTCTGCAGCAGGGCTTTGCCTACGTGCAGTCGGGAGGGAGAGAGAGAGGAGGGCAGCAGGGCGGCTAGGGCTTGAGGAGGAGGTGTGGGAGGGGGTGTTGAAAGAACATTTATTAATCCCTAAGTGTTTTGTGTGTTAGATAACAATACCAAGGATCATTTAATGTGTGTTGAAGTGTTGCAGCTCTATTTGAGAATAAAGGGAAAAGAACTCTGCCTTTGGGGGCGGATAATCCGGCCCCACCAGGGGCGGATAATCGGCCCCTCCCTTTGCCCAAGCAGTCGCAAGCCCCAGAAGGGGGGCGGAATTTTGGCCGGATTTTTCAGCCCCGCCGAATAATCCGCCCCCCTTGCTCATCGCCAAGGCGCAAGCCCCAGAGAGGGAGCAGAGTTTTGGCCAGACTTTTCGGCTAGGCCGGATAATCCGCCCCTCAGGGGGGCCAGATTATCCGCCCCCCAGGATCTTCACCAAGCTTCACCAAGGCGCAAGCCCCAGAGAGGGGGCGGAGTTTCCCCCGGAGAATCCTCCCTGGGGGCGGAGTTTTCCCAGGGGGCGAATAATCCTCCCCAAGTGGGGGGCGGATAATCCGCCCCCAAAGTTGTGCAACGGCCAGATCTGGGGATGGGGTATTTAAGCCAGCCATCCCCCTCCTGCCAGAACTCTTGATTCATCTCGAAAAAGAACATATCAGATCTAAAAGCTTCATCCAAGAGTGCTCCACCGAGATCCACCCAAAGGCCCCATCACTTGGGGAATCGAAGGAGGAGAACTCGATCTTCATCATCAGCAATCAAGCGCTTCATCTCCTCTCCATTCATTTGGAGAACCTCCGATCTAGTATTTCTTGCAAATATCTAGATCCTCGTTTTTGTTTATATTGATAAACCTTGTTCTTGTGGCAGCTTGTTGTCATCTCGGGAGCCCCCAATTCGGTTGTGGATGTGTGCCCCGATAGTGTTGTAAAAGGCACCGGTTCCCGCCTCGAAGAGATCCAATAGTGGAGAAGGTGGATCAGGCCTCTCGTGGCGAGATCCATCGGAGAATAGGGTGAGGCCTATTGTGGCGTGGTGGTCTTAGAACCGCCCACCCCTCCAACGCAGATGTACTTCCCTTAACAAGGAAGGAACTGCGGTAAAAAAAATCCCTGTGTCTCCGCGTGCTCCACTACGGTTTCCTCGCTCCTCTTTTACGTGCTTAGTAGTTAGGGTTGCATATAGGGAAATTCTCGTAGTTGCATATCTAGAGAATTTACTTTGTGTCAAGCCTAAAATTGAAAAAGTATTAAAAATTGGTTAGCACCTATTCACCCCCCCTCTAGGTGCCCATACGATCCATTTCAATTGGTATCAGAGCCTCGGCTCTTATTTCGGGCTTAACCGCCTAAGAGAAGTATGGGTTCCAAGGGAGATGGGAATGATGCTCCGGAGGTAGTCACCATGAACGATCTCAAGACGTTGGAAACAACCTTGGTGAGTTCAATGGAGGCTAAGATGGAAGAGATGCGTCAATTAATAATGCGTCTCTCCACATCCGCAGCATCACCTCCATCTAACTCTGAGGATACCACTCCGCAATCCAAGGAAACGGGTAAAACTGTTTCCAAAGATAACGAAGTGGTAGGTGATGATACTAGCAAGAGCTCCTCCTTGAAAAAGGATAGTGGTAAGGATGGGTACAATGAGGTTCCTCATGTGTATTCCCCTGATCCGCCTATCCCTCACCCACATATACATAATAGGCGTGATCCACCCAAACTTTCAGCATCTACTTTCTCACAATGGCAATTTTTGATGAAGTCTCATGTGTGCAGTTCCTCATAGAGTTGTGGAAGATCATCGAAAATGGTCTTCATGTTGGAAACCCCAACAATCTCACAAGAAGAGAAGTGGTTGATAGCCAACTCAACGCTACAGCTCTACACATGATTCAGCTTGGTGTGGGTGACAAAGACTTGCCACACATTCAGCATCTTAGCACAGCTAAAGAAGCTTAGGATGCTCTCACCGAGCTCTTCATTGGAAATGAAAGTATGAGAAGGAATAGATATGATGCCTTGAGCAATGAAGCTGAAGGATTTTATATAATGGATGGAGAAGACCACGAGGACATGTATAGGAGGCTCAAGGCAATAGCCACAACCTTCAGAAACCACGGTGCAGCTCATGTTGATGATGCTCGCAAGTATGTCAGTGCCCTTATGCCATTTGAGCCCACAGATTTGAAAAGTCTCCAAGGTAGGCATAACTATCACCTCATGTCATCCAATGAGGTTATGCAAGAAATGGCCGCTTTCAAAGTAGCTGCCAAGAATGCCGAAGATGCTCATGCTCGAGCTATGGGGATGCAAAAAGGGGTCAACATGGCCTTGAAGACTAGTGTGATTGATCATGATGAATATGCGGTAGAAGGTCTGGACTGTCCCGAGGATATAAAAAGGATCCACGGGCAATACTTGGCTCTTTATGCAAGAAACTTTTGGAAAG
The DNA here is from genome assembly GCA_916181665.1 of Avena sativa. Lineage (NCBI taxonomy): Eukaryota > Viridiplantae > Streptophyta > Magnoliopsida > Poales > Poaceae > Avena > Avena sativa. Next base: position 300,250,809 of record OV702296.1, read on the forward strand.
ATCTAGCCAAGGCTAAAGCTGAACTAGATCGCAAGAGTGGAGCCTATGGAAGAAAAGAAAATGGTCCCAAGCTGAGAACATGCTTTAATTGTGGTGACCGGCTGCACTTCGTAGCTGAGTATCCATATCAAAGTAGAGAGGATAATGGAGGAAGACTCATTTTCAAGGACAAATCAAAAGCTCCACGTAAGAAACAGTTTGTAAAGAAGAATGCTCCTTTCAAGAAGCAACCAAAGATTGTTCTAGTGGCTCAAGAAGAATATTCATCGGGGAGCGAAGATGAGGACGAGGACGATAGCTCTCAAGAGGTGGCTGCTATAGCCACTACATCTACATCAACATCTCTCTTCGACTCTCCGAACGAAAACATCATCAACAAGAATGCTACTTGCCTCATGGCAAGAAGCTCCGAGGTAACTTCTTCTAACTCTTCTTTTCCCAAGGCTATGATAGACATGGATGATCCTGCTAGTCTTAAGGTTAAAGAAGAGATTATTGCTTTGGATTATTTCTATACTAACCTGCAAGGTGAGCACAAAGTTTGTTTTGAGGCTCTCATGGATCAGCTGGCCCAAAACGAAGCACTCCTCGAAGAAAAGGGCAGAATTGAAAGGGAGGATGCAATGGAAATTGCATCCCTAAAAAATGCTCTTGAAGAAGAAGAAGCTCGGGTCTCTCTTGAAGAGAGGCTTGAGTCTATGGAAGAGTCACATGAAGAAATTGTGACTAAACTTGTTAAGGAACGTGACAATGTTGTCACCAAGGCAAAGAAGTTAAAGAAGGAAAGGATTGACTTTGGGGCTGCTCATGATAGACTCTCCGAGGAATTGGAGAAACTTGACAATGCTCACAAGGCGTTGAAAAACGAGTTCTCTATTCTCAATGAGTCACATGATCAACTTCAAAGTCGATTGGCCAAATATTACACTCCTAGCTCGTCCAACTCAACATATAGTAACAAGAAAAATGCTAGTGTGGAAAAAGAAGTGATCAAGGACATCACTACAAAGGACAAAGGTGTGCTTGATGAAGTCCTTGGCAAGCAAAGGTCAAATCATGGTAAAGAGGGACTTGGGTATGTCACCAAGTCCAAGAAGAAGAAAACCAAGAAGAACAAGACCAAGAATGTGCAATTAAAGACAAGCACTGCTGAGAAGGTCGTCACAAAAGACAAGACTAATAATATTGGTTTTGCAGGGTCTCACAATCCGAATTATGAACTCTTTTGTGATGACTATGGCGATGTTTATGCTTATTATGTTGGTCCTTTTGATGAATATATTGCTTGGTCTATTTGGGTCCCAAAGACCCTTGTTACTAACATGAAAGGACCCATTGAAAAATGGGTACCTAAAACCAAGAAGTAATTTTCTTGCAGGGCTATGCTTCCGGTGGGTCAAAATGGGTGCTGGATAGTGGCTACACTAGTCATATGACCGGAAGCAAGGAGATCATCACGGAGATGCGTCCAAATCATGATAACATCACAGTCTCCTATGGTGATAAGTCTAAATCTCAGGTATTGGGTCTTGGCAAGGTTGTGGTTGCCCACGATATCTCTCTCGTGGACGTCATGCTTGTTGAGACCCTTGGCTATAACCTTCTTTCTGTTCGTGCCCTTGGCAAGATGGGTTTTGCTGTTTTTATCGATGATGATTTGGTGGTACTCTTATGGAGCAAGTCTCTAAAGGTCGCTTTCGTTGGATACGTCGAAAATGACCTGTATGTGGTGGACTTCTCGGGGAAAACCACTTCGGGTCCGATGTGTCTATTCGGGAAGGCCGACGTGGGCTAGCTATGGCATCGCCGTTTAGCCCATGTCAACATGAGAACTTTGCAAAGTCTCCAAAAGGGTGGCCACATCCTTGGACTAAAAGACAATGTCTCTTTTGCCAAAGATCGTGTTTGCAGGGCTTGTGTTGAAGGAAAAATGCATGACTCTCCCCACAAGAGGAAGACTATTGGGTCATCAAAGAGGATCTTGGAATTACTTCATGTGGATTTATTTGGTCCTCCTTCTCATGCAAGTCTTGGTGGGAAGAAATATTGCTTGGTCATTGTCGATGACTACTCAAGATATACATGGGTATATTTCTTCAAGCTGAAAAGTGAGACTCAACAAACTGTCATCGACTTTGCCAATGAAGTTCAACGTCAACACAATGTTCCCATCTTGGCGATTAGAAAAGTGACAACGGATCAGAATTCAAGAACTACACTTTAAATGAGTTTCTAAGCGAAGAGGGGATTAGACACCAATATTCCGCTACGTACATCCCTCAACAAAATGGTGTAGCCGAGAGGAAGAACCGGACTTTGATGGATATGGCAAGATCTATGCTAGTTGAATTCAAGTCTCCTTATAATTTTTGGGCTGAAGCCATATCCACTGCTTGTCACTCATCTAACCAGCTTTACCTTCGGAAGATCTTGGACAAGACCCCATATGAAATACTTACCGGTAACAAACCCAACATCTCATACTTCAGGGTATTCGGGTGTAAGTGTTTCTTTCTTATTAAAGGTGTCCGTTTGTCAAAATTTGAATCCAAGGCTTTAGAAGGTATTTTTGTTGGTTACGGTGCCGAATCCCACACTTATAGAGTCTACAACAAGCTCACTGGGATTGTTGTAGAATCTTGTAGTGTGGAGTTCGATGAAAATAACGGCTCCTTTGTAGGGCAAGTTGATGTTTGTGATGCAGATGTTGAAATACCCCAAGATGCCATAAGAAGAATGGGCGTGGGATTTTTCCACCCCATTGAGGAACCCCTTGTGGCGGATCGGGAAGGACAATGCTCCACACATGTGGAGCCCTCATCTACACAAGATCAACAAGCTCCTACTATTGGAGACAATCCTGCACCAACACCACAATCTGCTGAAGACCATCTGTCCCCTGGACAAGTTGGTAGTCCCATGCCGGACTATCCGCCCCCTCCAAGGGGCGGACAATCCGCCCCTGGCACTCCAACTCGTTCCAGAGGATCCGAAGGAGAAGTCAACACCTCTGAAGCTCCCAGGCCGGACTCTCCGGCCCCCAGGGGCGGATTATCCGGCCCTAGGTCTCCAACTCCAGTCAGGCTTTCTCAGGAAGATGGTTCTCGTACTTCTCCTCCCAGGCCGGATAGTCCGGCCCCTCCAAGGGGCGGATTATCCGGGCCTGAAGAAAATGTTCAGCAACAGTCTTCTGGCAGTAACGGTGATCAAGATCAAGGGCAAGGCAGTAATCAAGACAAGGATACAACTATCGAATCCACTCCTTCTATAAACAATAAGGACATTGAGGCTCGTCGCAAGGCTCGTGCTGATCGGAATCTTGAACTAAGAGGTCACACTCTTGACAAGGTTGTTGGTGATCTACGACGAAGGGTATCCACTAGAAGAGAGCTTGCAAGCTTCTGTGATCATCAAGCTCACATTTCCATGGTTGAACCGAAGAAGGTTTTTGATGCTCTTGAAGACCCCGATTGGGTTGTTGCAATGCATGAAGAATTAAATAACTTCGAACGCAACAAAGTTTGGAAGCTCGTTGAAAAACCAAAGGATTGCCGCAATGTTATCGGCACCAAGTGGATCTTCAAGAACAAACAGGATGAAAATGGCATTGTTGTGAGGAATAAAGCACGACTCGTGGCTCAAGGTTTCTCTCAAGTGGAAGGAATTGATTTTGGCGAGACCTACGCTCCCGTGGCTCGCCTTGAGTCCATCCGTATCCTTCTTGCATATGCAACCCATCATAATTTTAAATTACAACAAGTGGATGTTAAGAGCGCTTTCCTTAATGGTCCTCTACATGAGTTAGTATACGTCGCAGCCCCCGGGGTTTGAGGACCCCAAATTTCCGAACCATGTCTATAAACTCGATAAGGCGCTCTATGGCCTTAAACAAGCCCCACGTGCGTGGTATGAGCACCTTAAAGAGCTTTTGCTAGACCGTGGATTCGAAGTTGGGCAAATTGACCCCACTCTTTTTACTAAGAAGGTTAATGGGGAGCTTTTTGTATGCCAACTTTATGTAGATGACATTATTTTGGCTCTACTAACCAAGCTTTTAACGATGAATTTTCAAAGCTTATGACTGACAGGTTTGAGATGTCCATGATGGGTGAGCTCAGGTTCTTTCTAGGATTTGAGATCAAACAACTTAGAGAGGGAACCTTTATTAATCAAGCTAAGTACATCCAAGACATGCTCAAAAGGTTCAAGATGACGGATCTCAATGGCGTTACTACCCCAATGCAAACAAAGTGTCATCTTGAGCTCAATCCCAAGGGTAAAGACGTGGATCAAAAGGTATACCGATCCATGATCGGCTCTCTCCTTTACCTTTGCGCATCTAGGCCCGATATCGTGTTAAGTGTAGGAGTGTGTGCAAGGTACCAAGCCGCTCCTAAAGAAAGCCACTTAGTGGTAGTCAAGCGAATCTTTCGATTGGGCTATGGTATCCCAAGGGTTCAAGTTTCTCTCTATGTGGTTACACTGATTCAGATTGGGCTGGTGACAAAGATGATAGGAAATCAACCTCTGATGCATGCCAATTCTTGGGCAGGTCTCTAGTGTGTTGGTCATCAAAGAAACAGAATTGTATTTCACTCTCAACTGCCGAAGCTGAATATGTTGCTGCTGCAAGTGCTTGTACTCAATTGTTATGGATGAGGCAAACTTTAAAGGAATATGGTGTCAATTGTGACAAAGTGCCTCTTTTATGTGACAATGAAAGTGCTATCAAAATTGCTTACAATCCAGTGCAGCATACAAGAACAAAACATATAGAGATTCGCAACCACTTTATTCGGGATCATGTTGCTCGTGGAGTTATTGCTCTATCTTTTGTGAGCACGAAGAACCAACTTGCTGATATTTTCACGAAGCCTCTTGATGAAGCAAGATTTTTTTATTTGAGGAATGAGCTAAATATCATAGATTCAAGGAGCTTGGCTTGACTACCCTTGCACACTCACTTGCGCTTATTCATGTATTTGGTTTAGATGCGGGCATAGACATAGGGGGAGTGTGGTCCTAATTGATTGGGCCAACCCTCCCCCCATAATGCCGAAAGCAAGTCAAATCATTTCCCTTAATATCATTTTGTGATATGTGGGTCATCGATGAGCATTGGTTTTGAACTCAAGATACATCTTCGCGGTGTCATGCCATGCGCTCCAACATGGTGGCTTCGGCCACCGCCCTCTTCCTCGAGAAGAGTTGGTTTCTCATGGGTCTCATTGGATTTTCTTGCATATCTCATGTTCTTATGAAAAACACACTCAAATTTGGCTTTTGATTGATTTGATTCTTGCAAATTTGGGTGTGTAGTACCATCTCAGTTTTGGCGTTAGCATCGCTCTTCTTCCTTTTTGGCGTTTCGATGCCATAGGGGGAGAAGTAGTTCTATTAGGTCTCGTGGATTTGCAAGGGTCGGGCACAAGCTTTTCGTTTTTAGTCGTTTTTATTTGCTTGCTTGTGCCTTTTCTAGCGTGAACTCTTTTGCTATTTTGTGTTTGTCTATGTAAGACTATGTCGTACTCCACTATGTTTGGGCACTATGGAATTCTGGATTTATCTATTATGGACCTCATGGATTTCTGGAATTGTGGAGCATATTTGATGGCATATGGATTCATGGGATTATCTATGTATGCCTTGGCTATATTCTCATTCCGGTGGTATGACATTTTTCCCAAACCTTAAAGTAGTGTTCTCCCTAGTGTGTGTATTTGTATTCAAATACAAATATTAAATATGCACACATCTAGGGGGAGCGTCTTTCTTTATTTAAGGTGGCATTTGCCGGTTTTATTGCAAATCCTAGTATTGTCATCTAACACCAAAAATGGGGAGATTGAAAGAACATTTCTTAATCCCTAAGTGTTTTGTGTGTTAGATAACAATACCAAGGATCATTTAATGTGTGTTGAAGTGTTGCAGCTCTATTTGAGAATAAAGGGAAAAGAACTCTGCCTTTGGGGGCGGATAATCCGGCCCCACCAGGGGCGGATAATCCGCCCCTCCCTTTGCCCAAGCAGGCGCAAGCCCCAGAAGGGGGGCGGAATTTTGGCCGGATTTTCCGGCCCCGCCGGATAATCCGCCCCTCAGGGGGGCCGGATAATCCGCCTCCCTAGCTCATCGCCAAGGCGCAAGCCCCAGAGAGGGGGCGGAGTTTTGGCCGGACTTTCCGGCTAGGCCGGATAATCCGCCCCTCAGGGGGGCCGGATTATCCGCCCCCCAAGATCTTCACCAAGCTTCACCAAGGCGCAAGCCCCAGAGAGGGGGCGGAGTTTCCCCCGGAGAATCCGCCCTAGGGGCGGAGTTTTCCCAGGGGGCGGATAATCCGCCCCCAAAGTTGTGCAACGGCCAGATCTGGGGATGGGGTATTTAAGCCAGCCATCCCCCTCCTGCCAGAACTCTTGATTCATCTCGAAAAAGAACATATCAGATCTGAAAGCTTCATCCAAGAGTGCTCCACCGAGATCCACCCAAAGGCCCCATCACTTGGGGAATCGAAGGAGGAGAACTCGATCTTCATCATCAGCAATCAAGCGCTTCATCTCCTATCCATTCATTTGGAGAACCTCCGATCTAGTATTTCTTGCAAATATCTAGATCCTCGTTTTTGTTTATATTGATAAACCTTGTTCTTGTGGCAGCTTGTTGTCATCTCGGGAGCCCCATATTCGGTTGTGGGTGTGTGCCCCGATAGTGTTGTAAAAGGCACTGGTTCCTGCCTCGAAGGGATCCAATAGTGGAGAAGGTGGATCAGGCCTCTCGTGGCGAGATCCATCGGAGAATAGGGTAAGGCCTATTGTGGCGTGGTGGTCTTAGAACCGCCCACCCCTCCAACGCAGATGTACTTCCCTTAACAAGGAAGGAACTGCGGTAAAACAAATCCCTGTGTCTCCGCGTGCTCCACTACGGTTTCCTCGCTCCTCTTTTACGTGCTTAGTAGTTAGGGTTGCATATAGGGAAATTCTCGTAGTTGCATATCTAGAGAATTTACTTTGTGTCAAGCCTAAAATTGAAAAAGTATTAAAAATTGGTTAGCACCTATTCACCCCCCCTCTAGGTGCCCATACGATCCATTTCAGGTGTGCCCCCAGCCCTCCTTATATAGAGGGGTGGGCGGCCAGCCCTTGCCCCTCCCCCAAGCCCTAGGGTCGGCGTCCAAGGAGGGAGGAGTGGGGGGCAAGTTCCCCCCCCCCTTCTAGAAGCTCCCCTAGGGTTTCCCCTAGGTTTGGCCGGCTGGGCCCTATGGGGTATTGTGCCCCTGGCCCAATGTGGCCAGGGAACTCCCTCATAGGCCCATGCCCCCTCCCGACAGGTGGGGCCACGTTGGTCCCCCTCCAGAAGGTTCTAGAAGCTTCCGGTACAATACCGATTAACCCGAAACAATTCCGAACTCCAAAAACTGCATTGCCTTATATGAATCTTATTCTCCGGACCATTCCGTAACCTCTCGTGATGTCCCGGATCCCATCCGAGACTCCAAACAAAAAATCATAAACCAATTATCCAATCTATCCTAGCGTCGAGACACGTTAAGTGTGTGACCCTTCGGGTTCGAGAATATGCAGACATGATCTTCTATCAATAATCAACAACGGGGTCTGGAAACCCATATTAACTCCCACACATTCATCGATGATCATATCGGATGAACCACGATGCCAGGATTCAATTAATCCCATATATATATTCCCTTCGTCTCGCGATATTTTACTTGCCCGAGATTTGATCGTCGGTACCATCATACCTAGTTCAATCTCGTTCACAGCAAGTACTTTAATCGTTCCGTAATCCGATATCACTTTGTGATTAACTCCTTAACCACATGCTTGCAAGCGGTGTTGATATCGATTACCGAGTGGGCCCGAAGTATATCTCTCCGACTTGGGAGGGACAAATCCCATCTCGATACATACAACCCAACAGGTACTTTCCGATCACCTGAGAGACACCTTTATGATCACCCTCTCATAGGATGACGTTTGATGACCTCAAATCTTTCTTCCGATGCCAGGGAGTTGTATTATCTCATGGTCTAAGGAATACAATATTTGACATAAGAAAAGCTTCGCAAAGATGAACACGATGACACGATCTAATTGCTCCGCTTAGTTTGGGTCTATCCATCATATCATTCTCCCAATGATATGATCTCATTATTAATTGACAACTCATGTCTATGGTTAGGAAACCTTAACCATCATTAATCAATGAGCTAGTCCATAGAGGCATACTAGGGACACGGTGTTGTTTACAAACCACACAAGTATTAAAATTCCGCTTAATACAATTCTAGCATGGAATATAAACTCTATCATGAACAATAATTATAATAATAACATCTTTATTATTGCCTCTAGGGCATAATTCCAACAAATAAATATGGCAGAAAAAAAGTTCCAAAACCTAAAGTCTCATGACTGTCACGTGATTATGACGCAAATGCTTCCGATTGCATTGAGGGGGCTTCTACCAGATAATGTTCGAGTACCCATTGTGAAGCTATGTGCATATCTCAATGCAATCTCTTAGAAGATAATCAATCCTGAAGATCTACCACGGTTACAGAATGATGTGGTCCAATGTCTTGTCAGTTTTGAGTTGGTGTTCCCACCATCCTTCTTCAATATTATGACGCACCTGCTGGTTCACCTAGTCGAAGAGATTTCCATTCTCGGTCCTGTATTTCTACACAATATGTTTCCCTTTGAGAGGTTCATGGGAATCTTAAAGAAATATGTTCTAACCATGCTAGGCTAGAAGGAAGCATCTCCAAGGGCTATGGAACAGAGGAGGTCATTGAATTTTGTGTTGACTTTGTTCCTGACCTTAAGCCGATTGGTCTTCCTCAATCGCGGTATGAGGAGAGCCTGAGTGGAAAGGGTACTCTAGGAAGGAAATCAATAATATGTAGGGACGGACATTATTACACCAAAGCACATTACACCGTTCTACAGAATTCTATCTTGGCAGCCCCATATATCGAGGAACACAAGAAAATCTTACGCTCCAACAACCCTGGAAAGCATGACTCTTGGATTAGCGATGAACACATGAAGAGTTTCGGCGGTTGGTTGCAACATCTCATAAAAAACAACACTCTTGGAGATCAGCTATACTTGTTGTCTAGGTCACCATCTTCAACTATATCGACTTTCCAAGGGTACGAGATAAATGGGTATACATTTTACATGATAGCCCAAGATAAAAAGAGCACCAACCAAAACAGTGGTGTCCGCTTTGATGCAACGGACAACAATGAGTCAAAGACCACATATTATGGTTACATAGAGGAGATATGGAACTTGACTATGGACCTACTTTTAAGGTCCCCTTGTTTCGGTGCAAATGGGTCAAGCTGACAGGAGGAGGGGTTGAGGTAGACAAGAAATACGGAATGACATCGTTGGATCTCAACAATATTAGGTACTTAGACGAACCATTCGTCCTAGCCAATGATGTGGCTCAGGTTTTCTATGTGAAGGACATGTCTACCAAACCTAGAAAAAAGAAAAAATAAGAAAAAGAATACATCAGACGATGAGCCAAAGCGCCACATAGTTCTTTCAGGAAAAAGAAACATCGTGGGAGTGGAGGACAAGACAGACGTGTCAGAAGATTGTGATAAGTTTCATGAAATTCTGCCCTTCGCGGTGAAGGATGACCCAAGCATCATGTTAATGAATGAAGATGCTCCATGGATACGACGGGATCAGAAAGGAACACACGCGAAGAAATGATATGTAATAATTGTAACATTTTATGAGTGAAGATGCTCCATGCATGTGTCCATTTTTATAGTGTTGTCTGCAAACAATCTTGAGTGTGTTAGTCCCGTTTTGTGGCTGGACCGGGACTAAAGGAGGGCCTTTAGTACCGATTCATACTTACCATTAAGATCTGATCTCCAAACGCGTGATGTCACATATTAGGGAGTGCCTCTATGACCAGATTCTCGGAGATGCCGGAGGACTGGGCTCCGTCGGCATCTCCCTGAAACTGGCCGTAGTGGTGTCCCTGCTCTCGAAAACCATCTTGCAGCTTGTAACTTCTCTAACTAGATCAATACGCCTGGGAGCTAACTAATTTCACATATTAGGGAGTGAAGGGTTTCGCGGCATAGTAAATCAAAATTTTCTACGGATGCGAACAGAGGGAAAGCCAAGATCTAATCTAGGAGATGCAAACAACAAGAGAGATTGGATTAGATCTTCATACCCTTGAAGATTGGCACAGCGGAACGTTCGTCGGAACGTGGGTGATGTAGTCGTACTCGCTTCTCCTCCTCGCGATCCGATCCGATCTAGCACCACAAGTGGCGGTGCCTCCGTGAGATGCACACGTGTAGCACCTCGACATCTCCTCCTTCCTCGGACCAGCAAGTATGGTGGAGAGACGGATTGGATCTATAACACGACGGCGTGGTGTATATGGTGGAGAGTTTCTGCAGCAGGGCTTCGCCCACACGCAGTCGGGAGGGAGAGAGAGAGGAGGGCAGCAGGACGGCTAGCTCTTGGAGGGGAAGGTGTGTGTGGGGGGGTGCGCCCCCAGCCCTCTTTATATAGAGGGGTGGGCGGCTGCAACCCTAGCCCCCTCCCCCAAGCCAAACCGGCGGCCCCAAAGGAGGAAGAGTGGGGGGCAAGGAAACCCCCCTTCTAGAAGGTCTATCTAGGGTTTAAACCCTCTTTGGCCGGCTGGGCCCTATGGGGCCTTGTTCCCCTGGCCCAATGTGGCCAGGGCACTCCATCATAGGCCCATGCCCCCTCCCGGAAGGTGGGGCCACGTTGGTCCCCTTCCGGAAGGTTCTAGAAGCTTCCGGTACAATACCGATTAACCCGGAACAATTCCGAACTCCAAAAACTGCACTGCCTTATATGAATCCTATTCTCCGGACCACTCCGGAACCTCTCGTGATGTCCCGGATCCCATCCGAGACTCCGAACAAAAACTCATAAACCAATTATCCAATCTATCCTAGCGTCGAGACACGTTAAGTGTGTGACCCTGCGGGTTCGAGAATATGCAGACATGATCTTCTATCAATAATCAACAGCGGGGCCTGGAAACCCATATTGACTCCCACACATTCATCGATGATCATATCGGATGAACCATGATGCCAGGATTCAATCAATCCCATATATATATTCCCTTCGTCTCGCGATATTTTACTTGCCCGAGATTTGATCGTCGGTACCGTCATACCTAGTTCAATCTCGTTCACAGCAAGTACTTTACTCGTTCCGTAATCCGATATCACTTTGTGATAAACTCCTTAACCACATGCTTGCAAGCGGTGTTGATATCGATTACCGAGTGGGCCCGAAGTATATCTCTCCGACTTGGGAGGGACAAATCCCATCTCGATACATACAACCCAACAGATACTTTCCGATCACCTGAGAGACACCTTTATGATCACCCTCTCATAGGATGACGTTTGATGACCTCAAAGCTTTCTTCCGATACCAGGGAGTTGTATTATCTCATGGTCTAAGGAATACAATATTTGACATAAGAAAAGCTTCGCAAAGACGAACACGATGACACGATCTAATTGCTTCGCTTAGTTTGGGTCTGTCCACCATATCATTCTCCCAATGATATGATCTCATTATCAATTGACAACTCATGTCTATGGTTAGGAAACCTTAACCATCATTGATCAATGAGCTAGTCCATAGAGGCGTACTAGGGACATGGTGTTGTTCACAAACCACACAAGTATTAAAGTTTCCGCTTAATACAATTCTAGCATGGAATATAAACATTATCATGAACAAGAATTATAATAATAACATCTTTATTATTGCCTCTAGGGCATAATTCCAATAGGGAGTGCCTCTATGACCAGTTTCTCGGAGATGCCGGAGGACTGGGCTCCGTCGGCATCTCCTTGAAACTGGCCATAGTGGTGTCCCTGCTCTCGAAAACCATCTTGGAGATGCCTCAAACTGGCTGGAGGACTGGACTCACAAGGATGCGTATTTATAATACAAGCAGCTCGGCATAATGTCGACACTCACGACATAATGTCGACACTCACCCCTATTATTAGTGCTGACTCATGTTTAGTCCCGGTTGGCGTCTCCAACCGGGACTAAAGGTTCATCTTTAGTCCCGGTTGGTGACACCATGCGGGACAAGGTACAAGCCGCACGGCATAATGTCGACACTCACCCCTATTATTAGTGTTGCCTGGCCCAGTCTGCCGCAATCCCTTCAGTCGCGGTTGGTTTCTCCAACCGGGACTAAAGATGAACCCTCTCTTTATATAGGCATTTCCCTCTATTTATTAGGTAACACTCAAGACATTTATTAATATTAAAAACCGGGACAAACCGGGACTAGCTAACACTCAGGACTAAAGCCGCCCCCTTTAGTCATAATCATGCCTAGTCCTATAGTACGCAGCTTCAGGGTCTTCTTCATCATCGTCATCGTCACCTGCCACTCTGGGGATCCTCAGCCCATCCATGGCATATACCAGGGGCCATTCCAGCCTCGGATTCACGGCGGGCGAGGGAGGGGTCTCCTGGAAGACGATGCCGCTACCGCCGGGCCGGTGTGGGGCCTTTTTGTGGATCTATGGCGGGTGGACTCGTGGGCACCGCATGCGAGGATGGTCTCCCCCGGCCATGTAGCGCATCACTCTGATGATAGTACGGTTCGCCCACCATAGACGACGGCCGGCTTTGTTGTGTTCACCGGTGGCGGGCCATCACCCTCGTACCTGGCGAGCTCCCTTTCCCGCCTATTAGCGAAGAAGGCATTCCAGGTGTCGTAGTTGTCGGGGTCCCACTGGGGATCCATCCGCTGCTCCGACGTGAGCTCGTGGTAGAAGTGGTTTGTGATGGCCGCCTGGCGTGCGGAACCTTGAGGGACAGGAGGGACAGGAACCCCTCCAGCGCTCAGCATCCAGCCGGCAGGCTGCCGGTAGCCCGGCGGACAAGGGTAGTTGGAGGCGCACAGCGCCTCGGTCTCCTCGAGGGTCAGAATGGCCCAGTAGGCGTTGTCCATTGTTCTAAGAGAGGAAGGTGTGGATAGCCATGGCGCGATCGCCCTAAATATAGAGGAAAAGGGCGGGAAAACTTGGCGTGAAGATTTGGGAAATGGCGGGAAATATCTTTAGTCCCGGTTAGTGACTACATCCGGGACTAAACTTGGCGTGAAGCTTTGGGAAATGGCGGGAAATATCTTTAGTCCCGGTTAGTGACTATATCCGGGACCAAAAGCTCTCGTAGAAAGGAAAGGGCGAGAAAACTTGGCGGGAAGCGGTGGGAAATGGCGGAAAATATCTTTAGTCCCGGTTTGTGACTACAATCGGGACTAAATGGATATTATATTAAGATTCTTTATATTTTTCTGATAATAATAGACATATTATTTGTGTTATTTGGATTATTACAATAAAAGATATGATTTTCCAAAGTTTTTATATTAGTTTTGAATTAAAAAAGAAAATTTACAAATGAAATAATTTATAAATGATACAAACAGATAAATGGACATTATATTAAGATTCTTTATATTTGTCTAATAATAATAGACATATTATTTGTTTTATTTGGATTATTACAATAAAAGATATGATTTTCCAAAGTTTTTAGATTAGTTTTGAACTAAAAAAAGAAAATTTACAAATGAAATAATTTATAAATGATGCAAACAGATAAATGGATATTATATTAAGATTCTTTATATTTTTCGGATAATAATAGACATATTATTTGTTTTATTTGGATTATTACAATAAAAGATATGATTTTCCAAAGTTTTTATATTAGTTTTGAATTAAAAAAAGAAAATTTACAAATGAATTTTTTTATAAATGATACAAACAGATAAATGGATATTATATTAAGATTCTTTATATTTTTCTAACAATAATAGACATATTATTTGTTTTATTTGGATTATTACAATAAAAGATATGATTTTCCAAAGTTTTTATATTAGTTTTGAATTAAAAAAAGAAAATTTACAAATGAAATAATCTATAAATGATGCAAACAGATAAATGGATATTATATTAAGATTTTTTATATTTTTCTGATAATAATAGACATATTATTTGTTTTATTTGGATTATTACAATAAAAGATATGATTTTCCAAAGTTTTTATATTAGTTTTGAATTAAAAAAAGAAAATTTACAAAAAAACAATTAGTCGCGGGTTGTGGCTGGACCCGGGACTAAAGGGTGCCTGCGCGCGCGAAAACGAAGCGACCGAAAAAACCCTTTAGTCCCAGGCCGTGGCTTAACCCGCGACTAAAGGGGGGGTCTTTAGTCGCGGGTTAAGCCACGGCCCGCGACTAAAGGGTCTTTAGTCGCGGGCGGTGGCTTAGCCCGGGACTAAAGGTCTGTCCCTTTATATTCTGGCGCCAGCGGAGGTGCTGCGCCCCAACACTTTGCATTTCTCGTCGAAGACGAAGCACAGACGAAGACGAAGCACAGACGAAGACGAAAGCAGGAGAGGTGCTGTCCGATTCTGCCGCCGCTCCGATGTGCGTACGTGCTCTGTCGTGCCGTCGCCGCTCCGCAGGTGAGATGGTTCTCCAGGACGTGGCGCTCCGCAACGACGGCGCCTCTGTGACGGTTAGGGTTCGGCCAGGGAAGGAAACGAGAGAGGGAGCGAGACTGGGGGGAATGAGAGGATAGGGGAGAGGGAGAGGCGTGCTCTACAGGGCGGCGACAGCGCGGATCGGCGACGGACACGACCGCGAGGGCGTCGCGCGCCACACCGAGTAGCGCTTGGCCAGAGGACGACAGGGGGAAGGACGGCCGGCGAGGTGGGCCGTGTTGGGCTGCTGGCTGCGCATGCAAGCGACAGGAAAGGAAGAGGGGAGAGATGGGCCGGCCTGGTTGGGGTCGGGCTACTGTTTTTTTTTCAAAAAAAAATCTTTTTCTGTTTTTCCTTTTCTCTTTGTATTTTTTAAATACAAATCTGTTTTATATTATTATTTTAATTATTGTTTTAATTATAATTAGATAGGATTAGGATTATATTGTTAGCTAGGGTTATTTTAATTATAATTAGCTAGGGTTATTTTTTAAATTATTGTTTTAATTATAATTAGCTAGGGTTATTTTTTTTGTTTTAGTTATTATCTATGATTATATTGTTTTACCACAATTAATATTAGGATTATTGTTTTACCACAAATAATATTAGGTTTTACCATAATTAATATTAGGAAATGTTATAGTTTTTTCTATAGTTTTTTTTATATTAGGGTTTTTTGTTTTAGTATTAGGATTATTGTTTTAACTAAAATATTAGAATTAGGATTAGTATTATTGTTTTAGTGATTTTTTTGTTTTATTTATTAAGATTAGAATTAGGATTAGGATTAGGGTTATTTTTTTGTTTTAGTTATTATGATTATTGTTTTAGCACAAATAATATTAGGATTATTATAATTAGGATTATATTGTTTTAGTTATTAGGATTATTGTTTTTTCTAACCTGTTTAACTCTATTTTTGTTATAGATAATTAAGTCATGGATCCATCCGAAGATCCTGATCGCATCGGTGAAGGTTTTCTTCAGCGCATGATAAGAGGTGAAATTCCTCTTAATATTACTACCGGCGCCGAAGTTATTTTGCTCGAGGAAGAGATATCCTCATATCTGAATCCATCCGGTGATGGACTAGAGGAAAACCTAATGTACCAAGGGGAAGACCAAATGGACGAAGGGCAAACAAATAACAACAATAATGATGGCCCCTCGACAGGATCCGGCGAGGTACATATATATATATGTATAAAGTCTTGTGTTACCTCTATTCATTAACTGATCTAGATATATATTAATCACTCTCTCTTCTTCTTTTAGCCCACCGGATCGAAGCAATCGACAGCTCGAACGAAACGAGGGCCGAACAAAAAGTTGGATGGTAATCAGAGGTTCACCATCGAAGAAATAGATGATGATGGTGTATCGAGTGCTCTAGAGAAGCACCGGAGGATGTTTATAAATCAATACGGGGTGCTTGTTAGGGATAACCTACCGATCACCATCCAAGAATGGAATAAGTCAAAGAAAGCCGGTGAAGAATCCAACAGCTATGTCACCGATGATGCCAAAGATGACCTTTGGCCGAAGATCATAGCGCATTTCATACTACCTCCAGAGTATGAGGAATTTGAGGTAGATGGTATTACCCCAAGGCCGGGTGGGCTTGAAAATAGAGCGAAAGTCAAGGAGTGGGCACTAAGCAAGATGGCTGAACTGTACCGGAACCACAAGAAAAGTTTATACGCGAAATATGTCGTGAAAAAGAAAACTCCAGACTTCAAAGGAGTAAACGAGAAGTTGAGAGAACAGTGGCCCGATTTTGTACAGTATAAGCAATCTGATAAAGCAAAGGCAAAGTCGGCAAAGAACGCGTTAAATGCTGCCAACAAGAAATACCATCATAAAATGGGAACAGGTGGCTACAAGAGTGCCATCCCTAAGTGGGAAACTATGGAGAAGGATATGAGGGCTAGAGGCGTCACTCCTGGTACAGATGGATGGCCCGAGAGGTCAAAGCACTGGTGGTACGGGCACGGGGGATCCTTGGACCCAGAAACAGGGAAGACATTATTTCATGATAAAATTCTAAAACCCTCCAAAGACCTTATTCAAGCAATAAACGATGCTCAATTGGGATTGTTCCGTCCCGAGAGAGAGAACGACGAGCTGACACACGCCCTAGGGAATCCTGAAAAGGGAGGACGAACACGAGGCAAAGGCGCCGGTGTCTCGTGGAAGAAAGGGTTTCCTCAGTACGATGCCAGTTACAGAAGCCGTCAGAGAAAGAAGGACCGGGAGGCAGACCGGATCTCCAGGGTAGAGCAGGACCTAGCTGATCTGAAGAACCTCATGCATGAAATTAGCCAAAGGCCGCCGTCATCAACTCACCCGCGGTCTGATGATCCTGCATTGGATCTTAGCCAATGGAGAAGCAGCATGGCTTCCACGAAGGTCCGTGCTGATGATCAAGCACTGCTGGATGATGCACCGGCTCCTCACTACCCCGTGGATGATGTCAGAGAGATGGCACAATGTGAGCTACATCAGCCAATGAACAACCTGTCCTTCAAGGTGGCGATCGGCACTGCTTTACCTTGTCTACCTGGAGCACTCCACCATTCACTTCCGATTCACCAGGCTATGCTCGTGTCACGGTGGATGACATAGTGGAGGATTTTGCGGACCTAGAGATTGAAATCGCTACGCCTGAAGGCCTTACGAAACTAGGAGATGTGAAGCGCAACATCATTCTATGGAATAAGAAGTACATCAAGTTTCCAGGCTCGGCGCCAAGGCCACCGACTCCAAGGAATCCAAATCCACCCCGCATCGAATATCGTCAACCTCCAAGTCCACCCCAACCTGATTATCGCCAACCTCCAAGTCCACCCCAACCCGATTATCGCCAACCTCCAAGTCCACCCCGCCCCGCTGACGATCGCCGTAGCAGGAGTACATCAACTCGATCTCCGCCTCCGCCTCCGTGCAATACTACTACCTCGTCGAAGAAACGGAAGATCGATGGTCCTCCGCGCCCCACATCGAAGAAAGGTCAAACGCCGAAGATAGTCGATATCCCGCCAGCTCTTCCAAAGAGACCTTATGACAAGACCGATGAGGAAACTAACGCGGATGTGGCTGCCCAAGTTAAGGCGCATTTTGCACCCAAAAAGCCTGAGCCAAAGCCGGTATATAACAAAAAAACCAAAAAGTGGGCTAAGTCCTTTCTTGAGCAACCATCCCAGATATCGATGAATCTAGAATCAGACTATGACCGGGAGATTATTAAGCAAGCACGGAAGAAAAAAATCACAAGTGCAAAAAACGGGAAGCAAGTTGCACAGCTCGGAGCACAAAAGAATCAATCGATCGCCCCGCTCAAAGTCATTTCAGACCTCGACAAGGCCTTCAGAGCTGAAATGGATATGGACATGCAAATAATGGACCCTAGAGCCCATAATATTGCTGCACCTATGAGAATCACTGTATCGCAGGCCAAAGCACTTGCTAACGAAGCAAATATGTCTCTTGGTCAATATTTAGACTATGAAGATACGCCAGTGGGTCAGATAGTACGGCAGTATGTCCAAGGGGAGCCTCTAGTCAGTAATGAGGAGCTTGCACGTCTATCCACACATATGCGAAATCTGCATGAATGGTACATGTCGCAAGGAGAAAAAAAGCATCATAAAGATTGGTTTTCAGTGGACGTTAGAAAGGAGCATCACTTCAAACCATAATCGATACAGGTTCAAATGACCGAACTATTTCAGTTATACAACCAGCGCGCCCTCGACAAATCTATCATTGGTTGCTACTGTCTGTAAGTTTTTTATTTCTATAATTAAGTTTGTAGCTTTAGCTCGTTCATTGCATTTAATATATTATCCTAACTATATATCGTTTTGTATGATGATATTATATTCCGCAGAATAAAGATGCTTGAATGCAAAAGAGCTAGAAGATACGACGTTGGGTTCATTGACCCATATATTATTAATGAATATAAGTTAAAGAATCACCCCAAAAACGTGGAGGAAGACCTGTCCAGGTTCTTAACCGAGCATAATTTTGTTAAGAAAATACTATTTCCTTACAACTTCAAGTGACTGTTTATATCTTGTACACATTTTATTTTTGCTTACTGGATGAGCTATGCATGTATGCTTATGTAAATGTCCGCAGATTCCACTGGATCTTGCTAAACATTCAAGTTGACAACTCCCTAGTTGAAGTCCACGACTCATTAAGTTGGGACCAAGAGCAGTGGAGCGACATGAAAGCAATGCTCCATAAGTAATTTCAATCATTATCGTATTATATCGTCCTCTTTCATTCATTTACTGATATCAAGTAACTAATAACTCCTTTGTTCATTTTTTTTGCCGAGCAGGTGTTGGACACGGTTCAGACATAAAATACCAGGTCCATTCAAAGAGAAGCTAACTTATAAAATAGCGAAAAGTTTACAGCAGCCACCGGGAACTCATTTATGTGGATACTACGTCTGCGAGTACATCCGCGAGTTGACCAGTGAGCGTAAAGTTGACTCACATTATATTTATAATTTGCGAGAGAAACTAGAGCCAGACCAACGCATAAGAGCAATTCAAGATGAGCTGGCGGGATTTATAATGAAGAAAGTCCTTGATGTACATGGAGAGCATTATGCGGATGACGTGGAACTCGATTTGCCTTAGTCATCTCCATGTAGCTCATATGATATATATATTCATCAATGACCATGTAATTTCAAAACATTTTTTCCTTTTGGTATAATTGATTATATGTATGCTTGTAAGGAATCGATTAATTATATAAATGCATCGACGTGTAGTGTGTATGTAGTAGCGTATAATATGTATACTGAAATATATGTTTGTTATAGTAAAACACAAAACGAAAAAGGAATGAAATGGCAAAAAAAAGGAAATACACAATCTCTGCCGCGGCAGAGAAATATGGTGTTTCTCTGCCGCGGCAGGAAACCATTTAGTCCCGGGTGGTGTTACAGCCCGGAACTAGAGGGTTACTGCCCCCCCCACGGCGCTGAAACAGCCACGTGGTTGTTATCGGTCACGGGCCGTTGCGAGCCGGGACTAGAGGGGGGCCTCTAGTCCCGTTTTCGCAGTCCCGAACCCAAACCCGGGACTAGAGTCCGTTGCGGCCCGGGACTAGAGGCCTGTTTTCCACCATTGACTACAAAGTAAAGAGAGTTCTAGGTCGTCACAGGACGAACAAATTAAAATAGTTGCACGCATGGAATAAAAAATGGTTAGAACACGATCAGAAATAAATGCCTAATCCAAATCTGAAAGATGATGGTGCATGCTAATAGTAGCTAGAGTTACATTTTTCACTGCCCTCGCATGGGTAAACGGAAGATGGCGCCCCGGCCGCTTCGTCGTTCAATGCAAGCAAAAGGCACCGACGACGACCGGCCGGGTGGCCGGCCGGCGTTTCGACGGGGAATTCTGATGGTGGGCTCTACGCCACCAGGTACGTGTTAGCACGTGCAGCGTGCCTCTGTAACACGTTGGAGTTGGACACGTACGTGTGTCCCCGATATACAACAGGTGTTCCTCTGTAACTGCTGCGTGGAAAGTAGTGGACACTCAGCCAGCCACACGCTACGTCAGTTTCGCAGAAGACACGCCAGCCCGACATGCAATTTCGCTGCTAGCTGAAAATTAATACTCTGTCACAGTACTCTGTCGGCTCTGCTTAATAGTCCTAGTAGCATCTCGACACTCCGTCATCTCTGACTAGTTAATAATCTTCCTACTTGCACTTTGTGCATGGTTCACTGCGTCGTGTGCACACAAGTCAAAGATATGATGGGCGTGCGTGAGGCGGCCTCAGTTTAGTAGTCCATCAGATCAGTACAGTACATGCTTATGATAAACCATGCATGCATGTAAGAGGCGAAGTACAACAGCCTACATGCAGTGTGAACCTTGAGAAGATTATTCTGCGTGCTGCAGAACTCCCAAGCTCAGTCCAGACCCCAACGACAGCATAGACTACTACTACTACTACGCGGTTAAGCGAACGAACATCCTTGGCATCATGCAAGTACCGCGGCATGCAGTAGATATATTCCTCGCAAAAAGTTGCTGCGGTAGAAGCATCATGATGTATATACACTTTTAGTCCCACAACTAGCATCATAGGAGCGTTTATCATGCAAGTACCGCGGCATGCAGTAGATATATTCCTCGCAAAAAGTTGCTGCGGTAGAAGCATCATGATGTATATACACTTTTAGTCCCACAACTAGCATCATAGGAGCGTTTATCATGCAAGTACCGCGGCATGCAGTAGATATATTCCTCGCAAAAAGTTGCTGCGGTAGAAGCATCATGATGTATATACACTTTTAGTCCCACAACTAGCATCATAGGAGCGTTTTAGTTTCACAGCTTGCAAAGTGAGCAAACCTAGTCCCACAACTTGTATCCTAGGAGCAACTTAGTCCAATTTGATAAATTTTAGCAAGTTTAACTAAATTTATGCACCTATGACGTCACAATTTTTTAAAAATGCCCCCTATGTATTTCTCTCTGACATTTGTGCCCTCCTTATAAACTGAGGGACCTACCTGTCATTTGAGATACAAATAAAATAGTTAAAACTCTAATGGTTGATGGGAATTGAACTTGGTACCTCTAGATTGCTGTACAAAAGCACAAGCCACTATGCCAACCGATTCTTTTGTGACATATGAGGACATAATTCTTTTATATAAGACGAGAGTACACACGTACGAAAAAAATATAATTCAACGTATCAAAAACACCTTTAAAAAATATGTACATATGAGCAATGATGTAAGCATTTTCATTATGCAAAATTTCAATCCCGACCGATTTGTATTCGGGCTGAAAAAATTGATAGGATTTAAAGGTGCATAATTGCAAACCCAGATCTCTAATTTTGTCCTTTTAGGCTAGAACATAAATTATTTTAAATTGAAATAATTTGCCATTTTTAGTCTTTTCACAACTTTAGAACACGTATTTTTTATACCTAACTTTTTTTTATGTGCTTCGTGCCGGTGTACATACGTATAGCCGAGTTAGGATGCATAAGTCCGAACATAATATATAAGAAACTCTCTCAAAAAAATATAAAAAACGGGCGTTCTTCAAACTACACATATTAACAATTTTGCATAATAAAAATGCTTACATCGTTGCTCATATATATATATTTTTATTTTTTTAAAGGTGTTTTTAGGACGTTACGTGCGTGTGTGCTCTTCCCTTATATAAAAGAATTACGTCCTTATCATATCTAACAATAGAATCAGTTGGTGTACTGGCTGTGTCTCTGTGCAGCAATCTGGAGGTGTTGAGTTTAATTTCCTTCATCAACAATTAGAGAGTTTTAACTATGTACCTCTAATGACAGGTGGACCCGTTAGTTCGTATCAAGGGCACAAATGTCAGCGAGAAATACATAGGGAGCATTTTTAAAAAATTATGACGTCATAGGTGGATAAATTTAGTTAAACTTGCTAAAATTTGATCAAATTGGACTAAGTTGCTTCTAGGATACAAGTTGTGGGACTAGATTTGCTCACTTTGCAAGATGTGGGACTAAAACGCTCCTATGGTACAAGATATAGGACTAAAAGTGTATATACCTCAAGCATCATGCATAAAGTACATATCCGCCGACAAAAGAATTGCGGGCGTGTCTGAGATATCCTTGACACGGCCGGGGACAAGCCGTAGTTTCCAGGCAGACACTGTTGTCCATTTGACGTACTTTCAGACTTGCCTCCACGTACGTATGTACGGTCCTGTGTTATGCTCACTTGTTCTTCGCCAACACGCTAACTAGCTAGGGCTCGCGCATGGTCAGCTCGGTGAAAATGGCGCAGCACATTTCCTTGCCACTGCCCTGCGATTTCGTGGATCTTCCGGTCTCATTGCCCTATAAATACTAAATCAGTTGCAACCTAGTTGCTGTGAAGGTTCGGGTGGAACGATGCCTTTGGCCTCAGGCTCGTTGGGTGTTAATATAGAGTCATAGCTCGACAGGATATACATTGGTTGTTTACATCTTGCACGAGAGGTTAGGGTGGATCTATCCTTATCTTGGAAGATCGTTACAACTGAACCACCCCTCCTCGATACATATCAGGAGGCTGAAACTAGCGTACGTGGCATGCCACGATACGGTACAAGTATTCCTAACACCCCTCCTCAAACTGAACCTTCTCTAAGGTTGAGGTTGTGTTTAAACTCTTCAAGCTGCCGTGTAGGCAAGGCTTTGGTGAAGCCATCTGCCACCTGATCTTGTGAAGAAATAAAGCGGATCTCAAGCAATTTGTTTGCAACTCTTTCCCTATGTGTTTTGTCCTTGCATGAAAGATGGGATTAGCAGAAAGATAAGTTGCTCCCATATTATCACACCAAAGACATGAAACTTGGTTTCGTTTAATTCCAAGCTCTCCCAACAAGGATTCAACCCATATTATTTCAGCTGTAGCATTTGCAAGTGCTTTGTATTCTGTTTCTGTACTTGACCTTGACATTGTTGCCTGTTTTCTAGCACTCTAAGAAATAAGATTAGGACCAAAATAAACTGCAAAACCACCTGTAGATCTTATGTCATCTACACACCCTGCCCAGTCTGCATCTGAGAAGGCACTTACTAAGGTGGAAGAAGATTTTCTAAAGGTCAATCCAAGGCTTGTAGTTCCCTTGATGTACCTCAGTATCCTCTTTACAGCAGTCCAATGAACTGTGGTAGGTGCATGTAAGAACTGGCATACCTTGTTTACAGAGAAGGCAATATCTGGTCTGAGTGAGTGTCAAGTATTAAAGTGCACCAACAATGCTTCTATAGTTAGTGCTATCTCCTGAGCCAAGAGCAACACCTTCTACAACAGATAATTTTTCTGAAGCTGCCAAGGGCGTTGGCGCCACCTTTGAATCCTTCATGCCAACTCTAGACAACAAGTCCAAAGCATACTTTTCTTGGGTTAGTACAATAGCATCATTGAGTTTTTTTACTTCAATTCCCAAGAAATAATGCAAGTCACCTAGATCCTTTAAAGCAAAGGATGCACTTAAATATTTAAGCAGTGCAGTGATAGATTTGTCAGAAGAACTGGTGACAATGATGTCATCAACATAGACTAATACAAAGATGATAATATCAGACTTGTTGTAAATGAATAATGATGTATCAGCTTTTGAAGGGAGAAAACCAAACTCTTGAAGTTTTGAGCTTAGCTTGGCAAACCATGCTCTTGGTGCTTGCTTGAGTCCATATAGTGATTTATCCAATTTGCACACATGATATGGTGTCTTTGGATCTTCATAACCAGGTGGCTGCTTCATATAAACTTCCTCTTCCAGAACACCATGGAGAAACGCGTTCTTCACATTTAATTGCCTTAAGCTCCATCCTCTAGAAACTGAAATAGCTAAAACAAGTCTTATGGTAGCAGCTTTAACAACTGGGCTAAAAGTGTCCTCATAATCTATACCATATCGTTGTTTAAAACCTTTAGCTACCAATCTAGCCTTGTATCTATCAATAGTTCCATCAGCTTTTCTTTTAATTTTGTAGATCCATTTGCAGTCTATCAAGTTTATGCCATGTTTGTGTGGTACTAGGTGTCGAATTTTATTTTCTACCAAAGCCCTATACTCATCATCCATAGCATGTTTCCAGTTTGAGTCTTTTAATGCTACTTGCAAGTTTGTAGGCTCATGAGAGGAAACTGACAGACCATAACGTACCGTGCCATCGGAATAAATTTTTGGAGTTCGTTTACCCGTTGTTGACCGTGTGCGGTGCACTGGAGCCTCAGGTGCGTCTGCAGATCTTATTGCCATAGAAGATCCGCCCCCTTGCAGCGAACCTGGGACAGCAGACCGCGTCACAGGGGGATTGCCGCGTACGGCCGACCGGCTGCGGGCGGGAGAGGAGCCGATTGGTGCGCCAGATTCGGCACCCTCGAGATGTCGCATGACGTGTGGGCCTGGCGGGTGCCCACATGGGGAAGCGACAAATGCGGGACCGGAGGAAGGAGGACCACCAGACGACGTGTCGACGCTGGGCTGGCTGGCCTCTCCTGTTGACGAGGAGCCCGGCGACGTGGCGTGCGGCCCGTGGCCGATGCGCCCCCGGTCCCTGCTGTCGGTAGAGGAGGGCGATCCCGAGGTGGATTCCTCGGAGGACGATCCCGAGGCGGATCGCGCGGAGATCGCGGGAGAATCTGCACCGGTTCCCGTGCGCGTGATGTCGTTTAGCGACGAGTTTTCTGCAGCTGATCCTGACTCCGTTTCTGCACCGTTTTGGTAATGATTTTCACCAGCAGCCTGCACCTGCCCCTGTGACAAATTAAACGGAGCTAAAACAGGAGAATTATCAGCGGTTAGTTCAGTACATTGTTGTTCCCCGGAATCAGAAGAATTAAAAAGGGTATTGGGGAGAAGTAGGATTTCTTGGCGTAGAAGGGCTCCGACGTTGGGGTGGAGTTTAGCAAAAGGAAAAATGGCCTCATCAAATACCACATCACGTGATATGTAGACACGACCGGAGCTAACATCTAGACATTTGACGCCTTTATGCATGGAACTATAACCAAGAAAAACACATTGTTTGGAGCGAAAAGCGAGCTTGCGCTTGTTATATGGTCTAAGATTCGGCCAACATGCACATCCAAATACACGGAGAGAAGAAAAATCAGGGATTTCATTTAGGAGACGAGTGATGGGTATTTCTTGGTTAATAACCGAAGAAGGAAGCATATTGATGAGGTAAGTGGCTGTCATGAATGCTTCGTCCCAAAATTTTAATGGCATTGAGGCATTGGCTAGAAGTGCAAGTCCTACTTCAACAATGTGTCGATGCTTGCGTTCTGCCGACCCATTTTGCTGATGGGCGTGTGGGCAAGATACATGATGGGAAATTCCCATTTGAGTAAAGAAGGGACTGAGTTTTTCATACTCACCACCCCAATCTGTTTGCATGGCAATGATTTTTCGATTAAATTTGCGTTCAACAAGGCTTTGAAAATTCTTGAAGATGTGAAACACTTCAGATTTCTTTTTGAGAAGATAGATCCATGTGAATTTGCTACAATCATCAATGAAACTTACATAGTATGAAAACCGACCAACAGAGGAGGGTGCTGGCCCCCATACATCAGAGAAAATAAGTTCGAGGGGATTGGTTGACACACTAGTGGATCTTGTATAGGGAAGTTGATGACTTTTTGCTCTTTGACATGAATCACAAACTGACTCAATTCTAGACTCTTTAGAACAAGTAAGATCAAATTTGTTGAGCAATTGTTGAACAATCTTAAAAGAGGGATGACCTAAACGATCATGCCACCGTGTAGCTGGAGGCTTGGTGGCGCTAAGGTCTTGTTTATTCTATATGGATGATGAAGACACCAACGGATAGAGACCCTTCTTGCATCTACTCTTAAGCAGAACCTTCCTCGTGTCCCGTTCCTTCACATAGACATGCCATGGATGAAATTCAACAAAAACATTGTTATCGCGTGTTAAGCGGTGAATAGACACAAGATTTTTTGTACTTGAAGGAACGTGAAGAACATTGCGAAGGTGAAGTTGTTTGGATGGGGAATCAACAAATGCATGACCAACGTGGCTGATATTCATACCTGTGCCGTTGGCGGCGTGGATCTTCTCACCGCCGGTGTATGTCTCCTTCATGGTGAGCTTGTTTAGCTCACCGGTGATGTGGTTGGTGGCGCCGGAGTCGCCGTACCAGTTGGTGTCGACTCCGTAGGCAGCGTTGGCACCCTTCTCTTCTTCCTCCTCTTCGTCATCGGAGTAGCGGTGCCAGCACTTCCAGGCGGTATGGCCTGGTTTGCCACAAATCTGGCATACGATGACGTCCTTTCCCTTGTTGCCGCCACCGTTTCCGTTCCGCCGGCCGCCTCCGTTGTTGCCGCCCTGCTGGGCGCGTGCACCGCCTCCACGTCCATAGCCACGGCCACCATTGCCGCGGCCACGACCTCGTCCGCCCCGTCTTCCGCAGCCACGTCCACCGCGTGCAACAGCATTGACGGAACTCTCGCCATGGACACCGATCAGCATCTCCATCCTGTTATCATATGCCATTACCTGAGCGTAGAGCTTGCTGACGGTGAGGTTGTGGGCGGGATTCGCCCCGATGGCCGCAAAGAGCGGGTTGTAGGGGTCGTCAAGGTTGGCGAGGAGGTACTCGACTTGTTCGTCTTCCTCCACCTTGCGCCCGGCAGCAGCGAGCTCGTCGCAGATCGCCTTGATCGCCGCGAAGTACTGCGGCGTCATCTTGCCCTCCTTCTTGGTGTTGGCGAGCTTGGTGCGGAGATTGGCGATGCGAGTGCGAGATTGAGCGGCGAACATCGCTATCACCACCTTCCACACCTCGGCGGCGGTCTTCATGCTAATGCACGAGACCATGATCTCCCTGGTGATGGAGTGATGGAGGTAAGTGAGGACCTGCTGGTCCGTGGCCACCCATGTCTCGTAGTCGGGGTTGGCCTCCTCCGTGCTGTCCTTGCCGTCCTTGCCTGCGACGGTGATGAGCTTGGGCGGCGCCTTGGAAGTCCCATCTAGGAACCCCATGAGTCGGGCGCCACGGACCGCTGGGAGGACTTGGGTTTCCCAGAGAAGGTAGTTCTCACGGGTAAGCTTCTCTGCCGTGCCCTGGCTGGGGAGGAGGTTGCTCATGGCGGCGGGAGCAGAGGATGAACTCATAGATGTGTTTTGTGGAAGAGTAGGCTCTGATACCATGTGAAGGTTCGGGTGGAACGATGTCTTTGGCCTTAGGCTCGTTGCGTGTTAATATAGAGTCATAGCTCGACAGGATATACATTGGTTGTTTACATCTTGCACGAGAGGTTAGGGTGTATCGATCTATCCTTATCTTGAAAGATCGTTACAACTGAACCATCCCTCCTCGATACATATCAGGAGGTTGAAACTAGCGTACGTGACATGCCACGATACGATACAAGTATTCCTAACAGTTGCAAGGTTGCAACTCATTGAAATCGTAGTTACAACTAATGTAGTAGTCCCACGTTGCACGAATCGCGAGGTAAATTCATTGACGAGAAAGGTGACTAAGATCTAAAAAATTCCAGACGCCTGAGAACTAGCAAATCCGTTAAAATATACAATGACTTAGAACCTCTTGATCAGAATCTACTGTGCTTTCTCTGATAACACGTACGGTGTTCTTCTTTTTGTCAGTCGTCGGTAAACTAAAACGTGGAAAACAGTGGACTCCTCCGCTCACACGGTACGTCAGTTTCGTAGAAGAGACACCGGCCCGACATGCGTTTTGGCTGCTAGCTAAATATAGGAAGAAAGCTAAGACCCTGTCGGTACTCTGCTTAATAGTCTAGCTTGTAGCATTACTCGACAGCCCGTCATCTCCGACTAGTTGAAACTCCAGTGGAAGTCCAAACCCCGGGGACTACCATCATAGACTACTATCACTACAACTACTGCATTGCTCGGAAAATTCATCAGCACCCTACACGGTTAAGCAAACATCCTTGACATGCAAGTACCGTGGCAGTATATTCTTCGCACAAAGCTGCCGTGGTACTAGTACCAGTACTATTTTTTCGCGAAAACACAAAAAGCTTTGCGTTTCGATTCATTGATAAAAAAGAGTTCGATTTACAAGCCTAAGAGAAGACTGAGACACCCATATATACAACACACCCAACACTCAAAACAAGACTACGGCAAACGTCAAAATCCGTCGAGTGCTTCTCCAGGACGACACAGGGTGGGCTCCTCTGCCGAACAGAACCCTTGTCGATGAAAGTAGCAGTGCTCGCGCGTCGTCGATATCGCTAGGAGCATGCCATTCGCAGCCAGGATGGGTCCCACCTGGATCCCGCGAGCCATCCAAGCTCAGCCCAGATCCAGGGTACATCGTCGGCACGGTGGCTACCTCCCTGCAACCTCAACAGACTTAGTAGCATGCAGTCTACACCAACCCGCCAACAACCACAGAGGCCAGCCCACCGCTGGTCATTCGGAGGCTTGCTCGCGCCGTTCGGGGAGGATCCCCGTCGCGCAAGTCATCCGCAATACCACTCGAGAGGCCGACACTCCATCTGCACTAAGACGCCGCAAGAGGTCAACACCGAGGGCCATGACGAAGAGCCATGACTCGTACCA